>OX422212.1:107426120-110224241 GCA_949130495.1 Sambucus nigra | reverse complement strand
TCAGGGGAAGGGTCATAGGATTTCCTTTTCTTGGAGGCCTCGGCCCTTAGAGTAGGAGGAGGAAGAGGCATAGTTAGACCTGCTTTCTTCACAAGCTTTGTAAGATTGGGAGCTACCATTTCACAAATATCGTCTGACACTCCTTCCAGACGTTCTGCAAAAAGAAAAGATCTGAGTTAAGTGGTCAATGATATAGCAAAATCATAGGTTCAACTTGTTGGAAAAATAGTGTAACTTACGAAGCTCAGTCAAGGAACTGCCCCCAAGGCCAGTCTCAGAGAGATAATAGGGGGTCATCAAGTCTTCATACTTGACCAGCCAGCCAAGCTCTCCTTGATCCTGAAGATCCTTGACCTTCTAAAGGTTATTTTGGCTCAATCCTGGGTTGGCCCTTGCAGACAATGATACTTTTCCCCATCTCATAGGTACCCTCGGCTCAAAAAATGAAGAGGTGGCATGCGCGCTAAATTCCCAGGCCCCGAGATGAAGAAGTACCTCGGTTTTCAATTAGGGTTGGAAGTTTGGGTGATGAGCAACATCTTCTTATTGGACTTCCTGGTCAAGAAGTGATAATAGCTTGGATGATTCTTGGTAGAGGAAGGCACATAACATCCTATGAAGACCTAAACAGGAAGGTCTGAGTTATGCACGAACCTCCATAGGACGATGGCCCCAATTAGCACCCTCCAAGCGTTGGGAGATAATTAGGAAGGGGCTAAATCAATATGGGACAGTATTGTCGTGATTATTGGATGAAAGGGAAGGCGAAACCCTAACTTGAACATCTGCTCATATACGCAGATTTCACCATCTCGTCCGCCATAGGCCCTCTCATTTTTTTGAGGTCTCCTAAGCTTGATACACTACACCAAATCCTGCGAATGGTCACGCCCAGTTGGTCACGGCCCAAGTCCGCGACCAGCTGGTCGCGGACTTGGGCCGTGACCAACTCAATTTTTGGCGTGACCATTTTAATTTTTACACTGAGTCATGGATGCTTTGGAAGTGGTCACGGCTCAAGTCCCTGACCACTGTGGGTCACGGACTTTGGCCGTGACCCAAGGTGTGACCATGTTGGCGCCAAAACCCCGCCAAAATTCCCTCCAACTTGGTCGCGGATGGGTCACGGACTTGGACTGTGACCACCTCGGAAAAAAAAAATTGGTCGCGCAAATGGGGTCACGGCTAGGGGCCGAAACCAAATTTTGAAGTGGGTCACGGCTTGGGGCCGTGACCATACCTCATTTGAAGGGCTGTTAGTCGCGCATGGTGGTCAGGGCTGGAGGCCGAAACCAATTTCTGAAGTGAGTCACGGCTTGGGACCGTGACCATACCTCATCCGAAGGGAGTTTGGTCGCTCATGGTGGTCTGTTGGTTGAGCATGGTGGGTCACGGCCTAGGGCCGTGACCAGTGGTCAGGGGATAACTAATTGGTCGCGGAGGTTGGGTCACGGCTCTAGGCCGTGACCAGGTCCACATATTTAAAGATGATTTACTTACAACGCTACTCAAATTTCTGCCATTCGCGGTTAAGTTTGGACGATTTGGGCGATTTGGGATTTCGTCTATTTGGGTTTTTTGTTGATTTCATCTGACAATCGTGAAAGGTATGTGTGTATATGTGTGTGCATTTTGATTGGTTTTGATTTGTGGCAGCTATGTGTGTATGCGAGTGTATGTGTGTGTGTGTATGTATATGTGGGTGTATGTGTGTGTGTGAATTTCGATTTGTTATGATTTGTGGCAGCTATTTGTGTGTATATGTGTGTGTGTATAGATTACGAAAATAAACCCTAGATTGTATGTGTGTGTGTATAGATTACGACAATAAACCCTAGATTGTATGTGTGTGTATTTTTTTTACAAAATAGTATTCAAAACTCTAGACATTATGTGTGTGTATGTATGTGTGTATGTATAGATTATGTCAATAAACCCTAGATTGTATATGTGTATTTTTTTTGACAAAATATTATTCAAAACTCTAGACATTATATTTTTTTGACAAAATATAATTAAATGTTTATATAATAAGTAAAAAAAATTACAACCGCCTTATTGTTGGTTATATGTATGCATAGATTTATGTCAAAAAAAGTTAGGGTTTAAGTAAACCCTAGATTGTATGTGTGTGTATGTATAGATTATGTCAATAAACCCTAGATTGTATGTGTGTGTATTTTTTTGACAAAATATGCTTGTCTTGTTTTTTTTTGACAAAATATAATTAAATGAAATTTTTTTGACATAAGAGTCGCAAACACGTGTGCACATTACTATAGTGAGATATTGTTGGCTTGGTTGTTGGATACTATGTTGTATTTATTGAATTTATACTAGTGTCGATAAATGTACATGTTATTAAATTTGTTGGGTGTGTTCTTGATTTACCTATGAAAAAGTATATCATATATCTTGCGATTAATGTGCATTTTTTTACGTTTACGTCAAGATATTATGAGGCTACAACTTGACATGGAACAATACAACTTAATTCCGTTCATTCATATTTTAACTTGACATGTATGCTATAGTTATGTTGATTTTATACAGTTCTGTTTTAGTTTGAAATTTTTTGTGATCAACTTGATTGAATATGTATTTTAAAACCTTCAAATGGCGGCGTAATAATCATAACTACATTGTTTACGTATTGCAGACCTAACCAATTAGATACCACTTCTTCATTACATACCAGCTCTTCATTACACACCAGGTACTCTTTACTTTAACTAAAGTAGTTATATAATTGATATGCATTATTTATTAAATCTTTTAGATGATAGAAGGAGTACGGGATAATTATTGGTTGTTGGCTTGTTGTTGGATAGTATGTTTAAAGGAATATGTGATAATTAGAAGGAGTACGGGATAATTATTGGTTTGATTGTTGGATAATATGTTGAAAATATTTTAGACTCCCTGTTTCAGAATACGACGATAATTTGCTAATGTCTAGATATAAGCTTAAAAACATGGCGTTAGAGGGGAGAAACCCAAAACATCCCACAAGCGGCCCTGTGATAGGTAAAAATACGAAACAGTCCTCGTACGGTCCTGTGAGCGGCACCAACACCTCGCACGGGACCAATGTAACTCGTAGGAACTGACTGCGCTATCACGGGATCCCCGGTTTGAGAATACGACGATAATTTGCATATTTCTAAACTTAGGCAAACCATGGCGTTAGTGGGGGAAAACCCGAAACAGCCCCCGAACGGTTTCGTGGGAGGCACCAACACCTCCCACAAAATATATGTAACTCGTAGGAACTGACCGCACGATCACGGGACTCCCGATTTGAGAATACGGCGATAATTGAAAAATATCAGGACTTAGGCTTAAAAACATGGCGTTAGAGGGTGAAAATCCAAAACAACTCCCGAACAGCCCCCGAACGGCCCCGTGGGTGGTACCAACACTTCCCACGGGACCAATGTAACATATAGGAACTGACCCCACAGCCGCGGGACTCCCGGTTTGAGAATAGGAGAGATGTGAAAATGGGAATAAAAATTAGTCCGAGATGAATAGGAGAGAGGTGAGAATGGGAATAAAAATTAGTCATGGTTCGAAAGTTATTCTTGGGTTTGCAATTTGTGACCGTTCATCTTATTCACTTGTCGCGCAGGACCAATGTGACTCGTAGGAACCGACCGCGTAGTCACGGGGCTCCCGATTTGAGTGTACGATGTAAATTTGTAAAAAATTAGACTTAAGCATAAAAAACATGTCATCGAAGGGTGAAAATGTAAAACAACCTTAAAACGGTCCCGTAAGAGTCACGAACACCTCGCACGGGACCAATGTAACTCGTAGGAACTGACCGTGTAGTCACGGCGCTCCCAGTTTGAGTGTGCGACGTAAATTTGTAAAAAATTAGACTTAAGCATAAAAACATGCCATCGAATGGTGAAAATGTAAAACAGTCACAAAACGGTCCCGTAAGAGTCGCGAACACCTCGCACGGGATCAATGTAAATCGTAGGAACAGACCGTGTAGTCACGGGGCTCCCGGTTTGAGTGTACGACGTAAATTTGCAAAAAGTTAGACTTAAGCATAAAAACATGCCCTCGAAGGATGAAAACCTAAAACAAACACCAAACGGTCCCGTAAGAGTCACGAACACCTCGCACGGGACCAATGCGACTCATAGGAACAGACCGCGTAGTTACGGGACTCGCGATTTGAGTGTACGACGTAACATGGCGTTAGAGGGTGAATACTCGAAACAGCCCCCGAACGGCCCCGTGGGTGGCACTAACACCTCCCACGGGACCAACGTAACTCGTGGGAACGGACGCCGCAGTCGCGGGTGTCCCGGTTTGAGAGTACGACGGTAATTTGCTTATTTCCACACTTAGGCTTAAAAACATGGCGTTAGAGGGTGAGAACTCGAAACAGCCCCCGAACGGCCCCGTGGGTGGCACCAACACCTCCCACGGGACCAACGTAACTCGTAGGAACTGACCCCGCAGCCGCGGGTGTCCCGATTTGAGAGTACGACGGTAATTTGCTTATTTCTACACTTAGGCTTAACATGGCGTTAGAGGGTGAATACTCGAAACAGCCCCCGAACGGCCCCGTGGGTGGCACTAACACCTCCCACGGGACCAACGTAACTCGTGGGAACGGACGCCGCAGCCGCGGGTGTCCCGGTTTGAGAGTACGACGGTAATTTGCTTATTTCCACACTTAGGCTTAAAAACATGGCGTTAGAGGGTGAGAACTCGAAACAGCCCCCGAACGGCCCCGTGGGTGGCACCAACACCTCCCACGTGACCAACGTAACTCGTGGGAACGGACCCCGCAGCCGCGGGTCTCCCGGTTTGAGAGTACGACGATAATTTGCTTATTTCCACACTTAGGCTTAAAAACATGGCGTTAGAGGGTGAGAACTCGAAACAGCCTCCGAACGGCCCCGTGGGAGGCACCAACACCTCCCACGGGACCAACGTAACTCGTGGGAACGGACCCCGCAGCCGCGGGAGTCCCGGTTTGAGAGTACGATGGTAATTTGCTTATTTCCACACTTAGGCTTAAAAACATGGCGTTAGAGGGTGAGAACTCGAAACAGCCTCGGAACGGCCCCGTGGGTGGCACCAACACCTCCCACGGGACCAACGTAACTCGTGGGAACTGACCCCGCAGCCGCGGGTGTCCCGGTTTGAGAGTACGATGATAATTTGCTTATTTCCACACTTAGGCTTAAAAACATGGCGTTAGAGGGTGAGAACGCGAAACAGCCCCCGAACGTCCCCGTGGGTGGCACCAACACCTCCCACGGGACCAACGTAACTCGTGGGAACGGACCCCGCAGCCGCGGGTGTCCCGGTTTGAGAGTACGACGGTAATTTGCTTATTTCCACACTTAGGCTTAAAAACATGGCGTTAGAGGGTGAGAACTCGAAACAGCCCCCGAACGGCCCCGTGGGTGGCACCAACACCTCCCACGGGACCAACGTAACTCGTAGGAACTGACCCCGCAGCCGCGGGTGTCCCGGTTTGAGAGTACGATGATAATTTGCTTATTTCCACACTTAGGCTTAAAAACATAGCGTTAGAGGGAGAGAACGCGAAACAGCCCCCGAACGGCCCCGTGGGTGGCACCAACACCTCCCACGGGACCAACGTAACTCGTGGGAACAGACCCCGCAGCCGCGGGTGTCCCGGTTTGAGAGTACGACGGTAATTTGCTTATTTCCACACTTAGGCTTAAAAACATGGCGTTAGAGGGTGAGAACTCGAAACAGCCCCCGAACGGCCCCGTGGGTGGCACCAACACCTCCCACGGGACCAACGTAACTCGTAGGAACTGACCCCGCAGCCGCGGGTGTCCCGGTTTGAGAGTACGATGATAATTTGCTTATTTCCACACTTAGGCTTAAAAACATGGCGTTAGAGGGTGAGAACTCGAAACAGCCCCCGAACGGCCCCTTGGGTGGCACCAACACCTCCCACGGGACCAACGTAACTCGTGGGAACTGACCCCGCAGCCGCGGGTGTCCCGGTTTGAGAGTACGACGGTAATTTGCTTATTTCTACACTTAGGCTTAACATGGCGTTAGAGGGTGAAAACTCGAAACAGCCCCCGAACGGCCCCGTGGGTGGTACTAACACCTCCCACGGGACCAACGTAACTCGTGGGAACGGACGCCGCAGCCGCGGGTGTCCCGGTTTGAGTGTACGACGGTAATTTGCTTATTTCCACACTTAGGCTTAAAAACATGGCGTTAGAGGGTGAGAACTCGAAACAGCCCCCGAACGGCCCCGTGGGTGGCACCAACACCTCCCACGGGACCAACGTAACTCGTAGGAACTGACCCCGCAGCCGCGGGTGTCCCGATTTGAGAGTACGACGGTAATTTGCTTATTTCTACACTTAGGCTTAACATGGCGTTAGAGGGTGAATACTCGAAACAGCCCCCGAACGGCCCCGTGGGTGGCACTAACACCTCCCACGGGACCAACGTAACTCGTGGGAACGGACGCTGCAGCCGCGGGTGTCCCGGTTTGAGAGTACGACGGTAATTTGCTTATTTCCACACTTAGGCTTAAAAACATGGCGTTAGAGGGTGAGAACTCGAAACAGCCCCCGAACGGCCCCGTGGGTGGCACCAACACCTCCCACGGGACCAACGTAACTCGTGGGAACGGACCCCGTAGCCGCGGGTCTCCCGGTTTGAGAGTACGACGGTAATTTGCTTATTTCCACACTTAGGCTTAAAAACATGGCGTTAGAGGGTGAGAACTCGAAACAGCCTCCGAACAGCCCCGTGGGTGGTACCAACACCTCCCACGGGACCAACGTAACTCGTCGGAACTGACCCCGCAGCCGCGGGTGTCCCAGTTTGAGAGTACGATGATAATTTGCTTATTTCCACACTTAGGCTTAAAAACATGGCGTTAGAGGGTGAGAACTCGAAACAGCCTCCGAACGGCCCCGTGGGTGGCACCAACACCTCCCACCGGACCAACGTAACTCGTGGGAACTGACCCCGCAGCCGCGGGTGTCCCGGTTTGAGAGTACGACGGTAATTTGCTTATTTCTACACTCAGGCTTAACATGGCGTTAGAGGGTGAAAACTCGAAACAGCCCCCGAACGGCCCCGTGGGTGGCACCAACACCTCCCACGGGACCAACGTAACTCGTGGGAACGGACCCCGCAGCCGCGGGTCTCCCGGTTTGAGAGTACGACGGTAATTTGCTTATTTCCACACTTAGGCTTAAAAACATGGCGTTAGAGGGTGAGAACTCGAAACAGCCTCCGAACGGCCCAGTGGGTGGCACCAACACCTCCCACGGGACCAACGTAACTCGTGGTAACTGACCCCGCAGCCGCGGGTGTCCCGGTTTGAGAGTACGACGGTAATTTGCTTATTTCTACACTTAGGCTTAACATGGTGTTAGAGGGTGAAAACTCGAAACAGCCCCCGAACGGTCCCGTGGGTGGCACTAACACCTCCCACGGGACCAACGTAACTCGTGGGAACGGACGCCGCAGCCGCGGGTGTCCCGGTTTGAGTGTACGACGGTAATTTGCTTATTTCCACACTTAGGCTTAAAAACATGGCGTTAGAGGGTGAGAACTCGAAACAGCCCCCGAACGGCCCCGTGGGTGGCACCAACACCTCCCACGGGACCAACGTAACTCGTAGGAACTGACCCCGCAGCCGCGGGTGTCCCGATTTGAGAGTACGACGGTAATTTGCTTATTTCTACACTTAGGCTTAAAAACATGGCGTTAGAGGGTGAGAACGCAAAACAGCCCCCGAACGGCCCCGTGGGTGGCACTAACACCTCCCACGGGACCAACGTAACTCGTGGGAACGGACGCCGCAGCCGCGGGTGTCCCGGTTTGAGAGTACGACGGTAATTTGCTTATTTCCACACTTAGGCTTAAAAACATGGCGTTAGAGGGTGAGAACTCGAAACAGCACCCGAACGGCCCCGTGGGTGGCACCAACACCTCCCACGTGACCAACGTAACTCGTGGGAACGGACCCCGCAGCCGCGGGTCTCCCGGTTTGAGAGTACGACGATAATTTGCTTATTTCCACACTTAGGCTTAAAAACATGGCGTTAGAGGGTGAGAACTCGAAACAGCCTCCGAACGGCCCCGTGGGTTGCACCAACACCTCCCACGGGACCAACGTAACTCGTCGGAACTGACCCCGCAGCCGCGGGTCTCCCGGTTTGAGAGTACGATGATAATTTGCTTATTTCCACACTTAGGCTTAAAAACATGGCGTTAGAGGGTGAGAACTCGAAACAGCCCCCGAACGGCCCCGTGGATGGCACCAACACCTCCCACGGGACCAACGTAACTCGTGGGAACTGACCCCGCAGCCGCGGGTGTCCCGGTTTGAGAGTACGACGGTAATTTGCTTATTTCTACACTCAGGCCTAACATGGCGTTAGAGGGTGAAAACTCGAAACAGCCCCCGAACGGCCCCGTGGGTGTCACCAACACCTCCCACGGGACCAACGTAACTCGTGGGAACGGACCCCGCAGCCGCGGGTCTCCCGGTTTGAGAGTACGACGGTAATTTGCTTATTTCCACACTTAGGCTTAAAAACATGGCGTTAGAGGGTGAGAACTCGAAACAGCCTCCGAACGGCCCCGTGGGTGGCACCAACACCTCCCACGGGACCAACGTAACTCGTGGGAACTGACCCCGCAGCCGCGGGTGTCCCGGTTTGAGAGTACGATGATAATTTGCTTATTTCCACACTTAGGCTTAAAAACATGGCGTTAGAGGGTGAGAACTCGAAACAGCCCCCGAACGGCCCCGTGGGTGGCACCAACACCTCCCACGGGACCAACGTAACTCGTGGGAACTGACCCCGCAGCCGCGGGTGTCCCGGTTTGAGAGTACGACGGTAATTTGCTTATTTCTACACTCAGGCCTAACATGGCGTTAGAGGGTGAAAACTCGAAACAGCCCCCGAACGGCCCCGTGGGTGTCACCAACACCTCCCACGGGACCAACGTAACTCGTGGGAACGGACCCCGCAGCCGCGGGTCTCCCGGTTTGAGAGTACGACGGTAATTTGCTTATTTCCACACTTAGGCTTAAAAACATGGCGTTAGAGGGTGAGAACTCGAAACAGCCTCCGAACGGCCCCGTGGGTGGCACCAACACCTCCCACGGGACCAACGTAACTCGTGGGAACTGACCCCGCAGCCGCGGGTGTCCCGGTTTGAGAGTACGATGATAATTTGCTTATTTCCACACTTAGGCTTAAAAACATGGCGTTAGAGGGTGAGAACGCGAAACAGCCCCCGAACGTCCCCGTGGGTGGCACCAACACCTCCCACGGGACCAACGTAACTCGTGGGAACGGACCCCGCAGCCGCGGGTGTCCCGGTTTGAGTGTACGACGGTAATTTGCTTATTTCCACACTTAGGCTTAAAAACATGGCGTTAGAGGGTGAGAACTCGAAACAGCCCCCGAACGGCCCCGTGGGTGGCACCAACACCTCCCACGGGACCAACGTAACTCGTAGGAACTGACCCCGCAGCCGCGGGTGTCCCGGTTTGAGAGTACGATGATAATTTGCTTATTTCCACACTTAGGCTTAAAAACATGGCGTTAGAGGGTGAGAACGCGAAACAGCCCCCGAACGGCCCCGTGGGTGGCACCAACACCTCCCACGGGACCAACGTAACTCGTGGGAACAGACCCCGCAGCCGCGGGTGTCCCGGTTTGAGAGTACGACGGTAATTTGCTTATTTCCACACTTAGGCTTAAAAACATGGCGTTAGAGGGTGAGAACTCGAAACAGCCCCCGAACGGCCCCGTGGGTGGCACCAACACCTCCCACGGGACCAACGTAACTCGTAGGAACTGACCCCGCAGCTGCGGGTGTCCCGGTTTGAGAGTACGATGATAATTTGCTTATTTCCACACTTAGGCTTAAAAACATGGCGTTAGAGGGTGAGAACTCGAAACAGCCCCCGAACGGCCCCGTGGGTGGCACCAACACCTCCCACGGGACCAACGTAACTCGTGGGAACTGACCCCGCAGCCGCGGGTGTCCCGGTTTGAGAGTACGACGGTAATTTGCTTATTTCTACACTTAGGCCTAACATGGCGTTAGAGGTTGAAAACTCGAAACAGCCCCCGAACGGCCCCGTGGGTGGCACTAACACCTCCCACGGGACCAACGTAACTCGTGGGAACGGACGCCGCAGCCGCGGGAGTCCCGGTTTGAGTGTACGACGGTAATTTGCTTATTTCCACACTTAGGCTTAAAAACATGGCGTTAGAGGGTGAGAACTCGAAACAGCCCCCGAACGGCCCCGTGGGTGGCACCAACACCTCCCACGGGACCAACGTAACTCGTAGGAACTGACCCAGCAGCCGCGGGTGTCCCGGTTTGAGAGTACGATGATAATTTGCTTATTTCCACACTTAGGCTTAAAAACATGGCGTTAGAGGGTGAGAACTCGAAACAGCCCCCGAACGGCCCCGTGGGTGGCACCAACACCTCCCACGGGACCAACGTAACTCGTGGGAACAGACCCCGCAGCCGCGGGTGTCCCGGTTTGAGAGTACGACGGTAATTTGCTTATTTCCACACTTAGGCTTAAAAACATGGCGTTAGAGGGTGAGAACTCGAAACAGCCCCCGAACGGCCCCGTGGGTGGTACCAACACCTCCCACGGGACCAACGTAACTCGTAGGAACTGACCCCGCAGCCGCGGGTGTCCCGGTTTGAGAGTACGATGATAATTTGCTTATTTCCACACTTAGGCTTAAAAACATGGCGTTAGAGGGTGAGAACTCGAAACAGCCCCCGAACGGCCCCGTGGGTGGCACCAACACCTCCCACGGGACCAACGTAACTCGTGGGAACAGACCCCGCAGCCGCGGGTGTCCCGGTTTGAGAGTACGACGGTAATTTGCTTATTTCCACACTTAGGCTTAAAAACATGGCGTTAGAGGGTGAGAACTCGAAACAGCCCCCGAACGGCCCCGTGGGTGGCACCAACACCTCCCACGGGACCAACGTAACTCGTAGGAACTGACCCCGCAGCCGCGGGTGTCCCGGTTTGAGAGTACGATGATAATTTGCTTATTTCCACACTTAGGCTTAAAAACATGGCGTTAGAGGGTGAGAACTCGAAACAGCCCCCGAACGGCCCCGTGGGTGGCACCAACACCTCCCACGGGACCAACGTAACTCGTGGGAACTGACCCCGCAGCCGCGGGTGTCCCGGTTTGAGAGTACGACGGTAATTTGCTTATTTCTACACTTAGGCTTAACATGGCGTTAGAGGGTGAAAACTCGAAACAGCCCCCGAACGGCCCCGTGGGTGGTACTAACACCTCCCACGGGACCAACGTAACTCGTGGGAACGGACGCCGCAGCCGCGGGTGTCCCGGTTTGAGTGTACGACGGTAATTTGCTTATTTCCACACTTAGGCTTAAAAACATGGCGTTAGAGGGTGAGAACTCGAAACAGCCCCCGAACGGCCCCGTGGGTGGCACCAACACCTCCCACGGGACCAACGTAACTCGTAGGAACTGACCCCGCAGCCGCGGGTGTCCCGATTTGAGAGTACGACGGTAATTTGCTTATTTCTACACTTAGGCTTAACATGGCGTTAGAGGGTGAATACTCGAAACAGCCCCCGAACGGCCCCGTGGGTGGCACTAACACCTCCCACGGGACCAACGTAACTCGTGGGAACGGACGCCGCAGCCGCGGGTGTCCCGGTTTGAGAGTACGACGGTAATTTGCTTATTTCCACACTTAGGCTTAAAAACATGGCGTTAGAGGGTGAGAACTCGAAACAGCCCCCGAACGGCCCCGTGGGTGGCACCAACACCTCCCACGTGACCAACGTAACTCGTGGGAACGGACCCCGCAGCCGCGGGTCTCCCGGTTTGAGAGTACGACGATAATTTGCTTATTTCCACACTTAGGCTTAAAAACATGGCGTTAGAGGGTGAGAACGCGAAACAGCCCCCGAACGGCCCCGTGGGTGGCACTAACACCTCCCACGGGACCAACGTAACTCGTGGGAACGGACGCCGCAGCCGCGGGTGTCCCGGTTTGAGAGTACGACGGTAATTTGCTTATTTCCACACTTAGGCTTAAAAACATGGCGTTAGAGGGTGAGAACTCGAAACAGCCCCCGAACGGCCCCGTGGGTGGCACCAACACCTCCCACGTGACCAACGTAACTCGTGGGAACGGACCCCGCAGCCGCGGGTCTCCCGGTTTGAGAGTACGACGATAATTTGCTTATTTCCACACTTAGGCTTAAAAACATGGCGTTAGAGGGTGAGAACTCGAAACAGCCTCCGAACGGCCCCGTGGGTTGCACCAACACCTCCCATGGGACCAACGTAACTCGTCGGAACTGACCCCGCAGCCGCGGGTGTCCCGGTTTGAGAGTACGATGATAATTTGCTTATTTCCACACTTAGGCTTAAAAACATGGCGTTAGAGGGTGAGAACTCGAAACAGCCCCCGAACGGCCCCGTGGGTGGCACCAACACCTCCCACGGGACCAACGTAACTCGTGGGAACTGACCCCGCAGCCGCGGGTGTCCCGGTTTGAGAGTACGACGGTAATTTGCTTATTTCTACACTCAGGCTTAACATGGCGTTAGAGGGTGAAAACTCGAAACAGCCCCCGAACGGCCCCGTGGGTGTCACCAACACCTCCCACGGGACCAACGTAACTCGTGGGAACGGACCCCGCAGCCGCGGGTCTCCCGGTTTGAGAGTACGACGGTAATTTGCTTATTTCCACACTTAGGCTTAAAAACATGGCGTTAGAGGGTGAGAACTCGAAACAGCCTCCGAACGGCCCCGTGGGTGGCACCAACACCTCCCACGGGACCAACGTAACTCGTGGGAACTGACCCCGCAGCCGCGGGTGTCCCGGTTTGAGAGTACGATGATAATTTGCTTATTTCCACACTTAGGCATAAAAACATGGCGTTAGAGGGTGAGAACGCGAAACAGCCCCCGAACGTCCCCGTGGGTGGCACCAACACCTCCCACGGGACCAACGTAACTCGTGGGAACGGACCCCGCAGCCGCGGGTGTCCCGGTTTGAGTGTACGACGGTAATTTGCTTATTTCCACACTTAGGCTTAAAAACATGGCGTTAGAGGGTGAGAACTCGAAACAGCCCCCGAACGGCCCTGTGGGTGGCACCAACACCTCCCACGGGACCAACGTAACTCGTAGGAACTGACCCCGCAGCCGCGGGTGTCCCGGTTTGAGAGTACGATGATAATTTGCTTATTTCCACACTTAGGCTTAAAAACATGGCGTTAGAGGGTGAGAACGCGAAACAGCCCCCGAACGGCCCCGTGGGTGGCACCAACACCTCCCACGGGACCAACGTAACTCGTGGGAACAGACCCCGCAGCCGCGGGTGTCCCGGTTTGAGAGTACGACGGTAATTTGCTTATTTCCACACTTAGGCTTAAAAACATGGCGTTAGAGGGTGAGAACTCGAAACAGCCCCCGAACGGCCCCGTGGGTGGCACCAACACCTCCCACGGGACCAACGTAACTCGTAGGAACTGACCCCGCAGCCGCGGGTGTCCCGGTTTGAGAGTACGATGATAATTTGCTTATTTCCACACTTAGGCTTAAAAACATGGCGTTAGAGGGTGAGAACTCGAAACAGCCCCCGAACGGCCCCGTGGGTGGCACCAACACCTCCCACGGGACCAATGTAACTCGTGGGAACTGACCCCGCAGCCGCGGGTGTCCCGGTTTGAGAGTACGACAGTAATTTGCTTATTTCTACACTTAGGCCTAACATGGCGTTAGAGGGTGAAAACTCGAAACAGCCCCCGAACGGCCCCGTGGGTGGCACTAACACCTCCCACGGGACCAACGTAACTCGTGGGAACGGACGCCGCAGCCGCGGGTGTCCCGGTTTGAGTGTACGACGGCAATTTGCTTATTTCCACACTTAGGCTTAAAAACATGGCGTTAGAGGGTGAGAACTCGAAACAGCCCCCGAACGGCCCCGTGGGTGGCACCAACACCTCCCACGGGACCAACGTAACTCGTAGGTACTGACCCCGCAGCCGCGGGTGTCCCGATTTGAGAGTACGACGGTAATTTGCTTATTTCTACACTTAGGCTTAACATGGCGTTAGAGGGTGAATACTCGAAACAGCCCCCGAACGGCCCCGTGGGTGGCACTAACACCTCCCACGGGACCAACGTAACTCGTGGGAACGGACGCCGCAGCCGCGGGTGTCCCGGTTTGAGAGTACGACGGTAATTTGCTTATTTCCACACTTAGGCTTAAAAACATGGCGTTAGAGGGTGAGAACTCGAAACAGCCCCCGAACGGCCCCGTGGGTGGCACCAACACCTCCCACGTGACCAACGTAACTCGTGGGAACGGACCCCGCAGCCGCGGGTCTCCCGGTTTGAGAGTACGACGATAATTTGCTTATTTCCACACTTAGGCTTAAAAACATGGCGTTAGAGGGTGAGAACTCGAAACAGCCTCCGAACGGCCCCGTGGGTGGCACCAACACCTCCCACGGGACCAACGTAACTCGTGGGAACGGACCCCGCAGCCGCGGGTCTCCCGGTTTGAGAGTACGACGGTAATTTGCTTATTTCCACACTTAGGCTTAAAAACATGGCGTTAGAGGGTGAGAACTCGAAACAGCCCCCGAACGGCCCCGTGGGTGGCACCAACACCTCCCACGTGACCAACGTAACTCGTCGGAACTGACCCCGCAGCCGCGGGTGTCCCGGTTTGAGAGTACGATGATAATTTGCTTATTTCCACACTTAGGCTTAAAAACATGGCGTTAGAGGGTGAGAACTCGAAACAGCCCCCGAACGGCCCCGTGGGTGGCACCAACACCTCCCACGGGACCAACGTAACTCGTGGGAACTGACCCCGCAGCCGCGGGTGTCCCGGTTTGAGAGTACGACGGTAATTTGCTTATTTCTACACTTAGGCTTAACATGGCGTTAGAGGGTGAAAACTCGAAACAGCCCCCGAACGGCCCCGTGGGTGGCACCAACACCTCCCACGGGACCAACGTAACTCGTGGGAACGGACCCCGCAGCCGCGGGTCTCCCGGTTTGAGAGTACGACGGTAAATTGCTTATTTCCACACTTAGGCTTAAAAACATGGCGTTAGAGGGTGAGAACTCGAAACAGCCTCCGAACGGCCCCGTGGGTGGCACCAACACCTCCCACGGGACCAACGTAACTCGTGGGAACGGACCCCGCAGCCGCGGGTCTCCCGGTTTGAGAGTACGACGGTAATTTGGTTATTTCCACACTTAGGCTTAAAAACATGGCGTTAGAGGGTGAGAACTCGAAACAGCCTCCGAACGGCCCCGTGGGTGGCACCAACACCTCTCACGGGACCAACGTAACTCGTGGGAACTGACCCCGCAGCCGCGGGTGTCCCGGTTTGAGAGTACGATGATAATTTGCTTATTTCCACACTTAGGCTTAAAAACATGTCGTTAGAGGGTGAGAACGCGAAACAGCCCCCGAACGGCCCCGTGGGTGGCACCAACACCTCCCACGGGACCAACGTAACTCGTGGGAACGGACCCCGCAGCCGCGGGTGTCCCGGTTTGAGTGTACGACGGTAATTTGCTTATTTCCACACTTAGGCTTAAAAACATGGCGTTAGAGGGTGAGAACTCGAAACAACCCCCGAACGGCCCCGTGGGTGGCACCAACACCTCCCACGGGACCAACGTAACTCGTAGGAACTGACCCCGCAGCCGCGGGTCTCCCGGTTTGAGAGTACGGCAGTAATTTGCTTATTTCCACACTTAATTTTTATATTTCTACTTGGTTACTGATAATTTTAACTCATATATGCAATTTTTCAGCTTGATTAGTTTTTTTGTAAAATTACTTGGTTACTGATACTTTTATTTTTTGTATCCTATCATTTGTAGGATTTTTGCGCGTGGATAAAATGAAGGAGGCAATGTTTTACAACATGATGATTATTTATATGTTGTGGACATTCAGGATAATGTTTTTTATGTGTTATAGCCGTGCAGGCTTTTATTGTTTAGTTTTGTGGCCGTGCGGGCTTTTATAATTTGATTGTTGAATTTTATAGCCGTGCGGGCTTTATAATAAGCAGGTTTTTCATTTACAGGTTTTGGAATGTCAAGAAAATAGAGGAAACTCTGCCCAATTTTTTTTTGGTCTGTGAATTATTAAGACGTGTAATATTTTTATGTTTGTATATATATTTGTTTATTAACAACATTCTCAATTCGCAATTTGTGATTTTTTTTTATTGTTTTGCCTATAATAAATATTTGCAACACCTCGTAGCAACCGATGATGCACTCACAGGAACCCCAATTTTAGGATTGGGCAAAAAAAAATACATTTTTTTTAAATTACAGATAAATATGGTCATGGACTTTGTCCATGACCATTTTTACTTTTTTTTGTCGCGCTTAAAAATGGTCGCGGCCAAAGTCCGCGACCATTTTTTTTATTTTTTGTCACGGTAATGGGTCGCGGACTAGGGCCGCGACCAATTTTTTTTAAATTTTTTTTGTCACACACATGGGTCGCGGCCAAAGTCCGCGACCAATTTGTCACGGTCGTGGGTCATGGACAAGGACCGTGACCAATTTTTTTAATTTTTTTTTGTCACGCACATGGGTCGCGGACTTTGGCCGCGACCAATTTGTCACGGTTGTGGGTCATGGACAAGGGCCGCGACCAATTTTTTTAATTTTTTTTTGTCACGCACATGGGTCGCGGACTTTGGCCGCGACCAATTTGTCACGGTTATGGGTCACGGATTAGAGCCGCGACCCATCACGGCATGGGTCACGGCCTAAGTCCGCGACCATCTGCCGTGACCCCTCTCGGCCGTGACCATTTTTTGGTCACGGACTTGGGCCGCGACCCACGAAAATGGTCACGCCCGAAATGGTCACGGCCCAAGTCCGCGACCCACAGGTTTGGTCAGGGATTTTGGCCGTGACCAATCGCCAGTTTTGGTGTAGTGGATGCTGAGAATGAACCAACTGTTAACCTTGATTTAATTTAATAAAGGAGTGATCGCCCGGTATTTAATTAGGCGGGGTGTCACAGGTGGTATCAGAGCATCAGGTTCTAGTGTCTTTTAGGATCTGTGCGGCTTATTATGCTTTCAGCGCTGCTTTCTTTGATATAGAGCCCTAATACTAGGAATGTTGTGTTCATCTCTATACATTGGGAATTCGTGCTTCTGCGATCTGTTTATTTGAATGATGAACTCATCCAAATTCATTTAAAATTTTCAGATGGACCGTCGTGAAGAACTAGCTAAAACGGTTGAGGGAGTTAACGAGCAAGATCGACTCACACCTCAGGTACCCCCAGAGAGAGTATCAACCGCCGAGTTAGCAGACATCGTAGCACAAGCAGTCACCACTGCAATTTTGCAATACCAAGAACGCAGCATGCAACTTAGAGAAGGAAAAAGACCTAGAGAGGTTAGCCAAATGCATGTGACCAAAGCTGACAAATGTGCGAAGACTCCGAAATTGCGACAGCAAACTACCCAAGACCGGATAAATTCTAGTCAACAACGTGGTAAGAAAAAGCAGTTTCGAAAGAGGAATGAAGCCCCAAGTCAGCAAGGCCGACACCAACAACAGCAAGGTCATAGGGGGAGTAACTTCAAAGGCAAATGTTTTGTGTGTGGCACGCATGGCCATAAACGCCAAGATTGCCCAAAGGGTGTTAGGGCCTCACAGCCACAATGCGCCCGTACGAAGCCACAGGGGCCACTTTTTCCAGTCGCTCTCCCAGCACCAACTCAGGTACCAGACCTACCAACCTTTCCAGTAGCTACACTGCAGTAGGGGCAGTTACAGTACAGGCATATCTATAATGTCCACCAGGCAACAGCCCCACAGGCACCAACTGCGATTTGGGGTATGTTTTCTATCCATGGAACTTTAGGTCGAATTCTATTTGTTACTGGGGGAAAATGCATTATTTTATAGCTACATATTTTACGAAGTCCTTAGGGTTGTTAGCTACAGCAGAGAGCACCGTGGCGTGTGTCGACTCACCCCTGGGGAGTGGGTCACTTATTTTCTTTATATGCCGGGGAGTGGGGGTAGAGATTGGTAGCTTGGTATTACCTGCAGACATGTTAGTCTTAGACATGCACGAGCATGATGTGATTATTGGTATGGACTGGCTCGCAGCTTATAGAGCCATGATTGATTGCTTCGGTGGGAGCATTATTTTTACCATTCCGGGGTAAGAGATGTTTATGGTGGCGATGCCTCGCCCAGAGGGAGGTTCGACCGCTCATTTGTATTACATAGAGGAGGATAGCTCTAAGGAGGTTGTGATCCCCTTAGATTCGATCCCTGTTGTCAGGGAGTATTCCGATGTGTTTCAGGAGATACCAGGCCTACCGCCCAGTCGTGAGATAGACTTTGTTATAGATTTACTGCCAGATACGAGACCTATAGCACACGCACCGTACCGTATGGCTCCGGCAGAGATGCGAGAGCTACGGGATCAGATAGAGCAACTGTTAGGTCAGGGCTTCATTCGTAGGAGTACCTCACCTTGGGGCGCTCCAGTCCTGTTTGTGAAGAAAAGAGATGGTTCACTGAGATTGTGTGTGGACTACCGAGAATTGAACAAGGTCACGATACGGAATAAGTATCCGTTGCCTCGAATCGATGATCTGTTCGACCAGTTGAGGGGAGCAACTTTCTTTTCGAAGATAGATCTGAGGTCGGGGTACCATCAGTTACGTATTAGAGAGCAGGATGTTTCAAAGACTGCCTTCTTATCGAGATATGGGTCCTATGAGTTCAGGGTGATGCCGTTCGGACTCACAAATGCCCCAGCCATTTTCATGGACTTGATGAATCGAGTATTCAGAGAGTTCTTGGATCAGTTTGTAATCGTCTTCATAGATGACATCTTGATATATTCACACTCCGAGGAGGAGCATGCCGAGCACTTGAGGCAGGTTCTTCAGACTCTACGAGAGCATCAGTTGTATGCTAAGTACGAGAAGTGTGGATTCTGGTTGCGAGAGGTACAGTTCTTGGGCCATGTTGTTTCTGAACAGGGGATTGCAGTTGACCCGAGCAAAGTGTTAGCGGTGAGGGAGTGGGGACAGCCCACGACACCGACAGAAGTGCGTAGTTTCTTGGGGTTAGCCGGATACTACAGAAGATTCATTCGGAGATTCTCCAAAATAGCGGGTCCATTTTCAAATCTGACTCGCAAAGGGGTACCATATGTTTGGGATGACGCTTGTCAATTGGCTTTCGATGAGATAAAAGACAAACTTACTTCAGCGCCAGTCCTTGCGTTACCGAAGCCGGGTGTGGAGTACCTGGTTTATACCAATGCGTCTTTACGGGGACTTGGAGGTGTGCTTCAGCAGGAGGAGAAGGCTATAGCTTTTGCTTCCCGCAAGCTTAAGCCGCATGAGAAGAATTACCCCACCCACGACCTGGAGTTAGCAGCGGTCGTCTTTGCATTGAGAATTTGGAGGCACTATTTATTGGGCGAGAAATTCCGTTTGTTCACAGACCATAAGTCACTACAGTACCTGTTCACTCAGCGAGAGCTGAATATGCGTCTCCGCAGATGGCTAGAGTTTGTGAAGTACTACCAGTTCGATATACAATATCATCCGGGGAAGGCCAACGTAGTTGCTGATGCGTTGAGCCGTAGACCGGTAGACGATGTAGCGGACGTCTGGAAGGCAAAGTGGAAGGATTTGGGTCACCAGGACGCAGTGGCACGTTCTTTCATATCCGTGATGTCAGTTACACCCGAGATTGTTACGAGGGTGATACATGCACAGACTACAGACCCATTTTTCCAGGAGCAGATTGTGCGACTTCTAGCCGAGGGTGCTGAGTCCTATTCTGTTAGTTCTGATGGAGGTTTGCGATTTAATGGGAGATTGGTGGTTCCAGAAGGCGCGGAGTTACGTCATGAAGTGATGACTCATTCTCACGGGTCCCGATTTGCAGTACATCCGGGAGGTGATAAAATGTACCAGGACATGAGGCGTCAATACTGGTGGAGTGGGATGAAGAAGGACATCGCCGAGTTTGTGTCCAAGTGTTCTACCTGCCAGCTGGTGAAGGTGGACCACCAGAAACCGTCAGGATTGCTTCAGCCGTTGGAAGTACCCGCGTGGAAGTGGGAGAGTATTTCCATGGATTTCATTACAGGGTTGCCTACATTACAGCGGGGCCACGATTCTATCTGGGTAATTGTAGACCGTTTGACCAAAGTGGCTCATTTTCTGCCAGTGCGGACAGATTATACTACGGGTCAGTATGCTCAATTGTTCATTGCTGAGATTGTCAGATTACACGGGGTGCCCCTGAATATTGTGTCAGATAGAGACAAGATCTTTGTGTCACGTTTCTGGGAAAGTTTTCAGGAGGCTATGGGTACTGAGTTGAGGTTGAGTTCAGCTTACCACCCACAGACAGATGGACAGACAGAGCGTACTAATCAGATGTTAGAGGATATGCTACGCATGTGTGTTCTCGATTTTGGAGGAGGTTGGGAGCCACATCTTCCACTGGTAGAGTTTGCTTATAATAACTCTTATCAGTTTACGATTGGTATGGTTCCATTTGAAGCTTTGTATGGCAGGCCTTGTCGTTCTCCAACTTGTTGGCTCGAGGTGGGGGACAATAAGTTGCTAGGACCAGAAGTGATTCAGGAGACCTCCGCGAGGATTGAGATTATCAGGAGTCGTATTCGGGTGGCCCAGGATAGGCAGAAGAGCTATGCCGATGCGAAACGGTTCTTCCAGGAGTTTAATGTGGGAGATCAAGTGTTATTGCATGTATCTCCTATGAAGGGAGTGATGAGGTTCGGGAAGAAGGGGAAGTTGGCTCCGAGGTACGTAGGACCATTTCCCCATCATCGAGAGGATTGGGCCGGTAGCATACAGGTTGGGATTGCCAGAACATTTACATCGCATTCACGATGTATTCCACATCTCGTCGTTGAGACGATATCTTCGGGATGATATGGCCTATACTCACATTGCGATAGATGAGATAGATTTACAGTCTGATAGCTCTTACGAGGAGAGACCAGTGGCTATTCTAGACTATAGTGAGAGGAGATTGAGGTCGAAAATAGTTCCACTTGTGCGAGTCCAGTGGGAGCATCATAATGTGGAGGAATCCACTTGGGAGCGTGAGGCAGATATACGCGAGAACCCAGAGTTGTTTTTACCAGGTATGCCTTATTCTCCGAATTTCGGGACGAAATTCCGTTATTAGGGGGGGAGTATGTAATACCCCGTATTTTTTATGCTATATTAATTTGGGGATTTATTAAATTTAATGAGAATGTTTATTTAATAAAAATCCGGAAGTTAAATATGTTATAATTATTAACGTGACGAGAGTTACTAATTATGGGAAACTTGTTGAATATTACTAATGAGCATAGTAATATATTATATTGGTTATATTGAATGTCATAAGTGAATTAAATGACTATTTCGGAAATTTAAGTCGGGACGTGCCCGTGTCACGTCGGGACTAATTTTGTTAAATAAAAAGTGAATATTTTATAAGTTGTTCGTATAGTCGTTTTGAGTGCGCCAACGCGTCCGAAAGGGTCGAGATAGTCAGAAAAGTGTACCCGGGGGTTTAGTTTGGGTCTCGGGGCGTTTTTAGGCCTAATTGGTGCCCCGAGAGGGCATTTTAGTCATTTTACTTAATTGGGTAATTAAACCCACGAATTTCAGCCATCTTTATCAGCCATTAGGTTAGCCTTTTAGGGTTAGAACTTTCAGAAATCAAGTGACGGCCATTGGAGAAGAGAGGAGAGAGCTCCAAGGCAAACCAAGGCCAAAAAGCCACCGGATTTCACCGCCACCACCACCACCGCGTAGATCACGAGACAAGGAACGCAGCCATACCAAAATCATCCGGAAATCTGCATACCCAAAATCCCAGGCAAGTGTTTAAACTTGCTATTTTCGTTGATGCAATCTTCATGTTAGCTTAGGAATAAATTGTGATAAAAATTATGGAAGAAAACCCAATCTTTGATAGGAAAAACCCATGTAGTATTGATGTACATGTTAATTCTGGAAAACCTTGCCATGTAGAGGTAATAATCCATGAAATTTGGTGATCATAATAAAGAAATATTGGAGAAAGATTCATTAGAAATTTGTTTAAGGAAATTCTAGGGTTCTTGATAATTGTACATGATTTTAGGTTGAAAACCCATGTTTAATGATAGTTACACGCATGCTTTACGTTATAAACACCTGGTATTATGTTATAATGATGATAGTAGGATTTTTGGGGCGATTAGAATGGAAACACATCGTTTTAGATGAAGAAGTTGGATGAAACCTGTAACTGCATTCTGCAGAATTTTGCCCAGACCTGCTTGATCGATCGATCGAGCCTAGAGCTTCGATCGATTGAAGGTTCGATCGATCGAGCCCCAAGCTTCGATCGATCGACCCCTCCTGGCAGACTTATATTTCCCTTGTTTAATTAGATAAATTAAGTTTATCGTGAAATAATTCTTGGGCATCCTTGATAAAATAATTTGGGAGACATTGAGGACCAGTAGGGTATATGAATAATTGTTGGGACCTTTAATCTTCAACGAGAATGCTATTTATGGGATATTTACTTTAGGTTGGTAGTTTTATGAATTTAAAAGGGTGAGGTGCGTAAGAGAGTTACGTTGGAACCTAATAAAGACACTTACTGAAATTTAGATTTGTGAAGATATAGCCCACGAGTGTTAGGTAATAAGTGAGAAAACCCTTCGAGTTAAGGTTAGGAACAAAACCTTATACGTATTTCTATAAATGTGAAATTTAGGATAAATGGTATAATTATGGGTAATGTGAAGAACCTATGTTAATAGGATAAAGTGGTATATTTATATGATTGTGTGTACATATATTATATGCATGTGAAAATCATACCCACGCTACTTACTATCCCCGAGGTTTCCGCGCTGGGACAAGTCTTATCTCGATGGGACCTTTATGGGGGATATTGACTTGTACCCTAGAAGATAGATGTCCTTGGTACAGGCTATCGACGTGATAGTTCAGACGGTCCTAAGAGACGCCGATATGTGCCATCCTCTTAGAGACTTGGAATCTATTCTTCGCCTCAATATTGTTTGTGTATGTATTGTTAATACATTTCAAGAGTGATTCCGAATGTATTCCCCTTAATATGAGTGATATGGGGCTTTGGATAGTAGAGTATGCCCGCACCATAATTTAGTTGGGGTGCTGTTATAATATATATTATACGAGTAGTTAATATATATATATGAAATTCTGAAATTTGGAACTGCCTACCGTGATTTGATATGTAGGACATGGTTGATGACTAAAAATTGTAAATACTTGTTTTGAGAAAGCAGAGTATGCCTACACCATAGTTTATATGTTGGTGCAGTTAGAATATATATATATATATATATAAATTATACGAGTACCTTATATATACATCTGGATAGAGGAATTTAAACTATTGCTGTAACGTAGTAAGTGAGGAATAATTCTGAACTAAATTATTAAATACTTGTTTTGAAAAAGTATAAGATGTCACTGTAAAACTTTATGGATTTTATAAAGTTAAAATCGAGGACTTTGATTACTGTTTGGAACATTCTTTTTAAAATGGAGTCGTGAATTATAAATCTTGCGAGTAATCTAAGTTAAGTTAAATCTTTTAGAAAGACTAGTGCGTCAAATGATAAGAAACTGTGGGGAAGGTTAGTGCGATAGGTGTGCACATTAGAAGATAGGTGAGTATTTTTTCAAGAGAGTGACGTGCTAATATGTTATTGCATTGGCCTGTATCATTTTAAATACTTGCTAAACGTATTTTAAAATCAAACACACTTTCGAGCTCTGACCCATTTCTTTTTCTCTCTCTCTCTCTTGTATATATATATGTATATTTTCAGGTGCCCAGCCACAGGGGCGTCTTGCTTAGGATCCCTTGAGAAGAACGTGCTGCAGCTTAGGTGGGAGTTGCAGGTCACTTGAGTAGACAGCTTCTTTTATTGACTCCACTTCTAGTACTCTCATTTATTGGGGACGTGTCGTCCTTTCCATTATATATTTGTTATCAGGACATTTATATTTCAGTCATTCCAGTATTGTTTCTTTGGGATTTATTCAGTATGGACTTGTGATTTTAGTTTTCATATGTTGGCATTCGATTGACGAATGTATTATATTATTTGGTTTATCGTGGTGTGATTCTTAATTGTAGAAATGTTGTTTTATATAAATAAATCTTTTTCTTTAATTAAAATTTGGAAGTTTGTATGAAAAATGTTTTTGACACTTAGCTTAATTATTTTGGGTGTTAAATTGGAAAATTTATTTTTATCGACAGTGATGCTGAGAATGAACCAACTGTTAACCTTGATTTAATTTAATAAAGGAGTGATCGCCCGGTATTTAATTAGGCGGGGTGTCACAGATACATAATGCACTAAAGATGAAAAACTCTAATAAAAGGCGTGGACAACAAGATACTTCCGCTACAATGAGAGAAAGCCTTGGCGCGGTAAAGATCTCATACGACAAACCTCAATAGCCTTAGTAGAAAGAAATTTATAAGATTTTAAAATATAGTTTTATTGCATTTCATAAACAAGTACAAAGACCTATATCAACACAAACAAACAGACATACACACATAAAGTATTTTCTAATAGAGAGAACACGTGTGAGTAAAATATGTACGAGTCTAAGTGTCCGTTTACCTTCCTAATAATGGTATAAAAAGGATACAATAGAAGGTGAAAATGTCTATTGAATGATTTTCATGACGCTTTCTGGAATGATCTCAAGGACAAAACTCAAAGTATATTTTATGGGGGCATAAATATAACTTAGGACCAATTCAAGACTGGCCGACCAGGCCCAGCAACATGTGGGGCATATCCAACCCATCTTATTAGCAACAAAGGATTATTGACATCATTTATCACATGGATAATTATGAACAAATCTGCAGCTACGATCAGCTCACATTGGTTACACAAAATCTCAGATAAGATATTTAGGGAGTCACCACATGAGCTTATCTGACAACTAAGGGAGTTCCTTGAATAATTTAACCACTATGGATTTATATACCTATAAATACATCCTACACCCCAGGGCTAAGGGGGAGGTATTTTCAAAACTTTTAGAGAACTTAATAAAATACACCAACCTCTTCGTGGACGTAGGCCATTTGTCGAACCACGTATATTCTTGTGTTGTGTGATTGACATCTGATATTCATTTTTAATTATTTTATGGAATCCTTTTAATTATGATTAATTTGCACTCACAATTGGAGCCGTCTGTGGAAAATAATTTTCCTTTCAAGAATGCGATTCCTTCAAAAGAATAGTTACAATGTCTCACCAACCAAATCGTGCACCCTATCCTGGAGATGTGCAAGATGATTTGGCTCCACTGAGGGCCAGGTATGAGGTTCGTCAAGATAGGAACCCAAGGATACTAGCAGAACAACAACCTTAGGAGGAGAGCCATGGGCAACCTAGTTATACTTAGATCTCACACCTGGTTGACGCATACGAAGCAATGATTCAATTGTAAAAGGAGGCAACTCGCCTCCAAGTTGAGGATAATTATCACCTGCAACGGGACTAGAAAAGATGGAGCGAGAACTCCGCTGAAATTGAAAGCGCCATGTTTGGACTCCTAGCCCTCATACGAGAAAGTCTCGTAGTCGAGAAAGGAGCACTAGGCACGACTAAGAATATCCAAGGCATTAAAGTCATCAAGATAGGCACCACAAAGACAACGATCGCCATAGATATGACATAACGATCGCCATAGATCGCCATATATATGACATAGATATGACAACGATCGCTATGGAAATGATCCAGCACCCCACTCACAGAAGGACCAGGAGAACCAAAGATCTATCAAGGAGAGCTCTTATCACCCATATGAAGTCACCCTTCTTGAAAACTATCGAGGAGGAGGAACCCCTCAAGAAGTTTGTAACCCTAAGGTTTGATGTCTACGATGTCAAGATTGATCCTATCAGCCATGTTCGGATGTATAGGCGGGCTATGACTTTATGGAGTCATAACGATGCTCTGTTGAATCGCAGTTTTCCTTTCAGCTTGGGCAAAGTTGCCTAAAAATGGTTTGAGAAGTTGCCTCACAGGTTCATCAAGAGTTTTAAGGTGCTCGCTGAATCCTTCACTGCTTATTTCATCACCAATAGCTCTTATCTTAAAATAATGGATTCGTTGCTTACGATGAAAAAGAAGCCACATGAATCCTTAAGCAAATGTGCCAAACGCTACTGGCAAGTTTTTAATGAGGTAGAAGATTCCTCGGAGCAAGTTGCCATGACATCCTTCAAAATAGGTCTAACCTCACATCAATACTCTATCAATCCATTACCAAGAAGGAAGCTGATACCATTAACAATATCATGTCGTGTATTGATAAATATGCCAAGGCAAAGGACGCGATCCACACTAGTCATATTGAGACTGGTCCAACCAAGGCAAACAATGGGGGCGACATGGAGATCAAGCCCCAAAAGAGAAACAAAAAGCAAAAATGGTGCCAAAATAGATTCCTCTAAACCTTTCCAAGCCGTCAACATAATTTTCAGGGAACTAATCTATAATATTCTGGCTAAGATCAAAGACCAACAGTTCCTCAAGTGGCTAAAGAAGATGGGAGAGGATCCTACCAAGAGTTATAATACGTTTCGATATGCACTCCATAAAGAAAATGGCCACAAAATTGAGATTATAGGGCTCTCAAAGCTCATCTAGAGGAGTTATCACAGGTCGTACATTTGAATGAATACATTGAGAAGAAGTCTGACCAGGTTATCACTAATGGAGACCAGAAACTAGATAATGTCCTGGATGACAAAATGGAACACGAGTTCGCGGTCATACATGGGGCATCCGACCTTAAAGGAAATTTAAGGAAATATTTTCGAATAGAGCTCAAGAAGATCACAACCATAATGGAGGCCTTCCAAATGGATCCCACAAAAAGTCGGGTTGGCAAGCACTGACGACCAGAGGGCATTGACTACAACAAGTATATTATTTTCACAGAGGAGGATTTAGTTGGGGTTAAGAACCTCGCACTATGATGCACTGGTAATCACTCTCAGAATCACGAACTGGGATGTGGATAAGTTACTGGTGGACCAAAGGATCTCTTCAGAGGTGATGTACTTAGTGCTATTCGACAAGCTCAAGCTCAATATGTCAGATCTTAAAGAGGCGACTGTCCTTCTGGTCTACTTTGCGGGAAATATGATCATGCCCTTAAAAACAGTGATCCTACCAGTGAGGGAAGTGAATATTTCGAAACTAATAAAGTTTTTAGTGGTGGATATTGATTCGCCTTACCTTGACATCCTAGGCAGAGGGTGGCTTTTTGTTATGAAAGTTGTCCCTTCCACTTACCACTAGAAGATCAACTGTATTATAGGTCGGGGCATAATGGAGATCAGAGGCGATCAAGTTGTTGCTTGGAGTTGTTACATCACAACCATCCGACCAAACAAAGAAAATAAGAAGGAAAAGGAGGCAGCCCTAAATGGGGATACTCCATCGAAATAGAATTTACGACAATCCACCCCACTAATCGAGTCGTTGAAAACTTAAAGGAGGTTATTTGTTGATAAGGACCGATCGAAGAGAATATTTTGGATCAGGACAAGCACGATCGTCCTTGAAATGGAAGAGTTAATTGCCTTACTAAGATGGAGCTTGGATGTATTCGCGTGGTATCCATATGATATGCTAGAGATAAATCCTACAGTTGCTTGTTATCGGCTCCACGTGGATCTAACATTTAATCCAATCATAAAAAAAGCTCGCCGTACTGCCTTAAAGAAGCCAAAGGCAGTGAAGAAAGAAGTAGGTAAACTTCTAGAGGCAAGGTCCATTAGAGAAGTTCAATTACCAAATTGATTCTCAAACCCGATCGTTGTTCGTAAAAGCAGTTGGAGGGGGGGTCCGTAAAAGCACTGGGGGCTGGTGAGTCTGCCTAAAGTTCACCAACCTCCATAGGGACTATCCCAAAGATAGTTTTCCCTTGATAAAGATAGACCAGTTAGTCAATGACACAACATCTCATGAGCTCCTGAATTTCTTACATGCTTACTAGGGGTACCATCAGATACCTCTGTTCGGCCCTGACCAAGACAAGATTTATTTCATCACACCAATTGGTCTTTATTGCTATAAGGTCATTCTGTTTAGCCTTAAGAATATTGGATCTACATATCATAGGCTGGTCACGATGATGTTTCAACACCACATAGGAGAGACTATGGAGGTATACATTAATGATATGCTCGTCAAGATCAGGAAAAAGGATGACTATCTCTAAGACCTGGCCAACACCTTTAAAATCCTCAGGCGCTATCGAATGAAACTCAATGCCAACAAGTACTTATTTGGGGTCCAGTCAAGAAATTTTTTGGGTTATCTGGTCAGCAAGAGGGGAATTAAGGCTGATCCAGATTAGATAGATGCTATCTGCAAGGTCCAGCCACCAAAAACATTGTGCCAGGTCCAAAAGATCACTGGCATACTCGCAACGCTCAATCAATTTATTTCAAATTCATCTACGCATTGCAACCGTTTTTCCAGTTACTCAAGAAAAAAAATGCCTCACCTGTACTGATGAGTGCTCTAAGCCCTCGAGGATATCAAGTCCTATTTAACTAAGACTTCTATTTTTGGACATCCCCGATCAGGGGGATCCTTTTTACCTTTATCTCGCAGTGTCAAATCATGAAGTCAATTCGACTTTGGTCTGTGAAAGATAAGCCAAGCAGTTCCCTATTTACAATGTTACTAAGATTCTCTTAGATGTCGAGCAATGCTATTTGCCTATAGAGAAACTATTTTATGTATTAGTAATCGCTTCATGAAAGCTGAAACATTATTATGAATCCCACTCCATTATCGCGATTACTTCCTTCCCCCTTAAGGTTGTCCTTTGCAAAGCAAAACTTTCTAAACGGATGTCAAAATGGTCGGTAGAGCTTGGGAGGTTTCACATTGACTTTCAACCAAGGATAATAGTCAGAGGGCATGTTTTGGTCGATTTTATTACAAAATTCACTGGAGATGGGCCCATCGACCAACATTTGGTCGCTCAATCAGAGATGCACAAGTAGGCTCACAACGAAAGCTGGACACTGTATGTTGATGGTGCTTCTAATTTTAAGGGGATAGGTGTGAGCATTTTCCTTGTGACTCCAGAAGAATCTATGATCAAGCAAGGGATCAGACTAGGATTTGAAGTCTCCAATAATGAGGTCGAGTATGAAGTGCTTATAGATTGTCTAAGTAAGGCCCACTTGCTCGGGGCATGACGACTAAACATTTATAGCGACTCCAAACTAGTGTCCAATCAAGTCATTGGGGATTTCAATGCCAAGGATGATGCAATGTCATCCTACCTTGCAGTTATTCACGAGTTGGTTACGAAGTTCAAGGAAGTTTTTGTTCAAAAGTTCCCTCGGGGGTACGACAGTCACAGTGATTCTTTAGTAGACCTAAACTCAGGAGTGGAGTCAGATATCAGGAGAACAATCAGTTTTGAATTTCTTGCTAAGTCTAGTATTGACAAAACAACAATCCCCGAGCAATTCCTCTCCATCGACAAAGTTCCAAGTTGAATGGAAAACATCACAACACAATTTCTTAATGAAATACTACCAGTCGATAAGAAATTGGCCCATCAGTTTAGAGTGAAAGTTGCACGTTTGTAGTTGGACAATAGAGGCAAGCTTTACAAAAGATATTTCACAGGCCCTTACCTCTAGTGTGTGCACCTAAAGGACATCAAGTAAGTTTTTTACGAACTTCATGATGGAATATGAGAAAGCCACGCAAAAGGAAGATTACTGGCATTTTGAACAATCAAAGAAGGCTACTGGCGATAGTACATGTTGATATATTCAAGAGTCTATGTTTGAATGTGTGAGAAGTGCCAAAAATTCTCTCCCATGGTACATCAATCGGCTAACTACCAAAGGCCCTTGACCAACCCATGGACATTTTAACATTGGGAGTTAGATATTGTGGGACCACTACCTATCGTACCTGGGAATCATAACTATTTGTTGCTTGGCACACACTATTTCACCAAGTGGGTAAAAGTAGATCCACTGGCCAATAATAAAGATACGGATATGATAAGGTTAGTTTGGAGGAACATCATAACACGCTTTAGGGTGCCAAGGACCATCATAACTGATAACTGCATAACGTTTGGGAGTGGACCTTTTCAGTATTTCTGTGAGGAGCATATAGTCAAGCACCATTTCAGTTCGATAGTGTATCCCCAAAGTAACGGTCAAGCAGAGGCCTCTAACAAAACAGTGCTCGATGGCCTTAAGAAGAGGCTATAAATAGCGAAAGGGGTTTGGGTGGACGAGCTTCCCCATGTTCTTAGGGCATATCGTACCTTACCCTAAAGACAAACCAAAGAAATGCCCTTCGTACTCGCATATGTAATGGAAGCTATCATACCACTTGAAGTAGGGCTCCCGACCATGTGGGCAAAGGTGGCCGACCAAGGACTGAATAACTGTGCTCTTCGAGATGAATTTAACCTAACCGATAAATGAAGAGAGCAAGCCATGATCAAGCTAGCCTCATACTAGCAGCATTTGGAAAAATACTACAATAATGGGGCCAATCCGAGGAAGTCTAAAGTAAGAGATTACGTCCTTAGGAAAGTTCTCGACAATGCTGTAAGATCGTCGGACGACATGTTGGGACCAAATTGGGAGGGACCATTCAAAGTAATCAGAGATAATCTACAGGGACCCTATCACTTAGAAACAATGGAGGTCAGAGAGATACCCAGAGAATGGAATGAGACCAACCTCATGAAGTTCCAATTTTTACTCTTCTTACTTTTCAGGTTTATGCGAATTTTTTATTTCAAAACTTATGTTTCTCGTAAATTATTATTCTGGTTATGAATAAATGCCCTTCTTTCCATATCTCGATCGAATCTTTTAACTTATTCAATTACTTTACATTGTTTCTTAAGTATTAGTCTCATAGTTGGCATTTAGTCTTTGAAAAGTACCGATCAACCTTTAACTTGATTACAATGGCAGTTTTGCTAACTACAATTAAAATTAATGTCCTCAGGTCCTAATCATAACCAACACAGGCAACTTCATGGCTTGCACAGGCAAGATAAAAGCCCTACGAGGGATCCCTAGGGAATAAACTAATTGCTTGGTCGACTAAAATCCTGAAAAGGTGGATTTCCTGAAGACCAGGTGCATTTTTGTCATTATCTTTTTAGGCTTAAGGGAGTGTGACGACACGACCTAAAAGGTAAGAAAGGCGGAATAACACATGTGAGTCATAATGGATTAGAAAACTAAAAAAAATGGTATTAACTTATTTCATTCGATAGTGGCCGATTACAAAAGTACCAATCACATAATAATTAGAAATACTACAAAGATCTACAACAGTTTATGGTCGTCGAACCAAAAAATGTTCTATTCACTTACTCTGACCTTCGTCAAGGTTTGGCCTGTATTATTCATCATCACTATCATGACCTTTCAAGTAGCTCTCGAAAAGTTAAAGGTGAATGACATCTAAAGGGACCCATGTCTCATGACTACCCAAAAGAGGTTGACTGTACGTAGGGTTGTCAACTTGGTACATGTACTAGAGATGAGAGTCCTAGGTTTCCTTAATAACCTTAAGGGAGTTCAACCATCCGTGCTTGTAGGAAATAACTTGACCTTCCTGTAGCCTCACTAGGGCATCTTATCAACCGTCATCATAACCGATCGATCAGGCCGCTTGGGGACCCATCCTAAATAAATATCGAAGCTTCTTGTTCTCATGGCTTAACCCCATCACCATGACGTTGCTCCTTTAAACTTTCTCCTTAGCTTCAGTAAGTTTCTTTTTCAGGTCATTATTCTCTGACTGGACTAGAGTGCCAACCTCACCCACGTCCTTGGATCCATCTAACTAAGACTTTAAGTCTTCTATTTCTTTTTGCATGAAAGTACTCATATCTTCCAAGTCTTTGAGGTTGTCCTTCAGCTTGGTGACTAGGATGGACTAGTTATTGTAGTCCTCAGTCTTTTTTCTTAACACCTTATAGGTAGTCAGAAACACTTGGTGAGATTGTGCACTAGCATCTCGCTCAAGTATGTTGTCAAAGTTGTTGGAAAAAGGGATCTCCTCGATAACAAGCTATAATATCAAGGCAGAACAGACAACAATTTATCAAAAAAATGCAAAAATTGGCACACTCAAAGAAATAAAAATACCATTTTCATTAATAACTAAAGTATGAAGAGCCATTACAGTCCAACACCAAGAGAAAACAAAAAAGAGTACAAAATATAAGTAAGGAAAGAAAACCCCTATGGACTACGGGCTGTATTTCTTCACCTGCTCATTCTCCTCAACTCCTTTCTCCTTGGTCGCCACTTTTTTTTACTGGTTGGCTGGGCGACTAATGGAAGGTTCTTTGTCAGAGGGAGGGGGGAACTTAGTGGTGCTCACCAAACAGCTTGGACTCAGTTGGGACTCTGACCTTTTCTAGGGCCTGATCCTAGCCCATCTTGAAGCTAGCCTTCCGAGCATAGGCAATCTGGATCTTACCATCAACATACGCCTCGTCCCAGCCTTACTCGAAGCTATCATCTTTAGAAAAAGGAATCTGATTCAGTTCAGTATTTAATCGTCACTTCTCAGTCGAAAGTTAAGTGTTATACACCTTTTGCAGATTATTCTCAGTCTTCAGCATGGCCATGGCCTTGTTGGTGGACTTTTTTTACTCTATCATAGGCCTTGGGCTTGGGCCATGATCTCTCGAGATTTATGGAGGTCATAATTCAACCCATCATTTAATCTATTCTGGTCGAGTGTTAGAGAAAGAAAAAGACTAGTAAAATATGCCATAAACTGCAAGACAAAGAAAAAGACAAGTGTTAGAGAATCTGACGAGTCGCAATCAAGCAAAATAAATTCGAAAACAAAAATAGAGAGAAGAATATCACTAGGGATAGAGTTTGGAAAGCTCAGAGGGAAAGCTGGTCAGGTCCCAACATCCTCACACACTCGCGATAGCCTACGAGGACTACCCCCCAGTAAGCCTAGGGTAAGGGATGCATTATGGGCCACAGATTGTGTCTGATAGATGTTGGGGAGAGATGAGGGTAAGTTGTTCTTCTTCAGAGGAGGGGACATGAGAGCCTTCTTATTCTCTTCCTCCTTATTCTTTTCCTCCTCCTCCTCCTCCTCCTCCTGCTCCATCTTCTTCCTTTATTTCTCTTTGTCTGTCTTCTTCTCCTTAGTGACCAAACTTGGGTCACCAGCCTCGGAGTATTTTTCATTAGCCTTCTATTGAGACTTGGCCCTGACAGTAAGAAGGAACTCATCATCATCGTCATCATCATCGTCCTCGATTAAAAGGAATGCTTTCTTAACGGGAACCATTAAATCATCCTCTTCTGACTAGATGGAGCCAACGTCTAGCGGCTCAGAAGATGAAGAACTCTCCTCATCCGGAAGAGGAAGATTAGGTATATCGTCTATTGGGCGAGCAGTAAAGCTGTCAGTAGTGTTGGTGTATTCAAGAAAAAAAAGCTTTCAACCTAGGGTGTTCACTGTCAAGAAGGTATTCTCTCAACCTTCAAGATTTTATTAGGTTGGTAACGTTGATATCTTGGAGGGAAGGCTCCTTATTTTTCTTGTGAGTTATTCAAAGTTAATTAGGAAATCACAATTAGCAGCAACAAAGAAGGCACTACACCAAAAATATCAATTTGGCACACCTTGATATTAAAAATTTGGCACAACTTAAAACTGTGCCAAATTCTGGCATGATTTAATGACAATTTGGCACACTTTAAAACCGTGCCAAAATTTGGAACTGTTTAAAAGTGTGCCAAAATTGAGCACACTTAACTAAAATATAAATACCATAAAAAAATAACACCCCTCACAATTTTTTCTCTCTCCCGCTCACTTTGCTCTCTCTTTCTAATCTCTCGCTCTCTCTCTATCTCACCTTGGTAAAGATGGTTCGGGGATAGCCACCACCATCACTTTGCTTTCTCATTCTGGTCAAGCCACCACCTTCCGGTGTTAGCGGGCTTTGATTTGCACAAGTCGGGTTCGGGGCTAGCAGTGGTGGCAGTTTCAGGTTAGAGGGATCTGGGGTGGCAGTTTCGGGTTAGAGGGATTCGGTGCTGGTGCTGGGGGTGGTGGCAGTTTCGGGGCTGACGGGTTGATCCGATTTGGAAGGTGGAATGGGTAGGTTCATGAATTTTCAGGTATAGGAAATGGGCCAAGTGAATATATTCCTACATTCATCCAAATATCATAGTAGGCATTTACCTCCATTGACCATTCAGTTATGTCAGAATATATTTCAAGGCCTCATGGCAACTCAATCTGCACCCGCTCCAGGGATTTCTTAATATGAGTAAGAAACTATTTCTGGTATGTGTATATCATTATACGCAATAGAAACATTTAACATGTTTGTAGTTTGTGATTGTTGTATAATATTGCATTATTAGGGTTTGATTTCATCTTTTCATAAATTTAATAGGATACGAAATTTGGTAACATAAACATGGAGGGCTAAATACTATTATTCTTGTTATCAATTATTACAAATCATGGTTAATTAGTATGGACGGCATTCAGTGGTAATTAGTTAGTTATATAATAATTCGGTAATTTCAGTGTTCTATTGCATTGAACAACCTCTTTGTATTTGCATTTCTATTAGTTCATCCGAATGCCATCCTGCCTAAATCCCTTGATTAAGAATTGTAATTTCACTATCATGTAGTAATAAAATTATAAATCGTGGTGAATTCAACGAATTTGAGTTTGTTTTCCTCCCCATTCTGATAATTAAATTGGATATATGCTCATATACTAATAGTCATAAATACAATCAAAATAGATATTGAATAAAAAATTATGTTTTTTTAGTGAGTACAGTAATCATTGATTGTTTAATGGTCATTAGAATAAAAAAGATGCTTATATAAGATTTTTCAATAGATATAGATCGTGTGATCCCTTAAATCACACATAAAAACAGTAGTCCAGTTAAAAGGGTTGTTGAAATTTGAGGAAGAAACACAGAAGTAGTTTGTATGCATTGTTTTCAATTGCTCTCAACTTCCGGTGTAATTTATTCACAAGTTTGCTAATATACCAACTCATGATGAAACACACTATTAGTTGAATGGTTCCCATTTTGGGCAAGCAAATTTGATTGCCTTGAGGCAACCTTCTCTCACTTTTTTTTTAATAAATAAATGCTTTTATAGGAATCAACCGCTAAGGAAGCGTAATCGATATACAGGAGTATACCAACACCATTAGAGATATGAGGCTCTTCGCAAATCCCCCCAAAAGACTATAAAATTAGGAAGCGATGTGACATGCCTCTTCTCAAACCAACTCAATAAAGTACACAAAAATAGGTAACGAATTCTAGAAGATGAAATCTTCGATCCTTCAAAACATCTCGAGTTTCCCTCCTACCAGATCATCTCGAGTTTCTCACTCTTAGATTCGCTAAACTATGGTTCCTATCAGGTATACTCTGTGCTTTATTTTACTTTTTATATGTTAGGTTTAGAGAGTTTAATGTAGTTGATATATAATTTTAAGGTTCACAATTGGTATTCCACGGCCTTGAAAAGGGTGGATGTAGTATCCATCCGCTGAAATGGTTGTTTGCTACTTCTCCATGAAAACGAGTAATGCAAACTAATTATAATTCAAACATAAATATTTACAATTGGGATTCAAACCTTTTCAATTAGAATTCATTCGCGGCAATACCATCGTGAGGTATTGTATTTCAGTTGCGAAATTGAGTCGCATCAATACCAACGCGGGTCCGTAAGTAATTCCTGCATATGATTTTTATAGTTGCATACATATATAAAAATAATTATCTTTAGTTATGTTAATGACTTGCTAAATAATTATCCTCACATTCATGTTCCTACTGTCATACACAACTGAATACCTACTTTTCCAAATCTTCCAAATAATACTAATTGATAGCACATTGATAAGGAACTTTATCCGCGCAGCTCCTGCTCTCCGCGCAGCTCTCTCTCCACTCGTCCACCTCATTCTCTCACTTTTGGTATAATATAACTCAAAATAAGGACTATGTTAATTTGCTAATGTAAGTTGAGAATGTTAGGTGGCGAAGATCTCTTTTATGATAACTTATTGCTTATTTTTCTTATACATACTGTCACTCAGTTGTTTATTTCACTTGTGTTTTGTCTTTCCTAGTTAGCTTAAATTTATGGAATTGGTTCGTTAAGAGTATCTCTTTATCTTTATTATATTTTCCTTACCAGCGGTTGATTTGTACTTCGAGATGCCCCTCAAAATTGTTCAATATCCACACCCAATACTACGCAAAGAACAAGATGATTGATTCATTTGATGAGAATTCAAAGAAGTTAGTTGATGATTTCAGAAGTTGCAGACATTGTTGGACCAAATGGGATACTTTCGAGAAGTTATGGCGCGAAGAGTTCATCGGGTGGTTATCAAAATACAAATAAAATCTGGTTAGCCTCAAAGTCTCAATTTTTCTGTAAATGTTGCAGCATTAAATTAAAAATGGCCTGAAATAGCGTCAACATGTAGCCAAACGTAAAATGGCTTACTTTATGAGCTTATTTAGTTAAATTGGTGGAAGGGATTTGCTGGTGGATTGGTTTTGGACTTTGCTGCTGCTGTTTAGTTTATTTTAAATGTTAAAACATGTTTGATTTAACGAATAAACAAATGAAACTATGTCAAAATTTTTTAAAATCAATAAACGTTCTAAACTGATTAAAAACATACCGTTTGAGGATGAAAACCCAAAACAACCCCAAAGAGGCACGAACACCTCGTACGGGATCAATGTAACACGTAGAAACTCACCGCCTAGTCACGGTTTATGTCAACACAAATTATGTTCAATGAAGGGTGCTTTGGGAAGAACTTTATAATAAACACCAATGTAAGAGGCACGAACTGACCGCGTAGTCGCGGTTCTCCCGATTTGAGAATATGATGATAATTTAAAAATATCTAGATTATGCTGAAAAACAAGTTAAAGGGTGAAAACCTAAACCAAGTCCCAAACATCACCGTAAGAGACACAAACACCTCGTTCGGGACCAATGTAACTTGTAGGAACTAACCGCGTAGTCCCGGGTCTCCCGGTTTGAGAATATGATGATAGTTTGCAAAGATCAACACTTAGACTTAAAAATAAGCCGTTAAAGAGTGAAAACCTAAACCAACCCCCAAACGACCCCGTAAGAGGCACGAACACCTCGTACGGGGCCGATGTAACTTGTAGCAACTGCCCGCATACTCATGGGTCTCCCGGTTTAAGAATATGACGATAATATTAAAATATCTAGATTAGAATTAAAAATAAGCCGTTAATGGGTGAAAACCCAAACCAGCCCCCAAACGGACTCGTAAGAGGCACGAACACTTCGCATGGGACCAATGTAATTTGTACGAACTGACCGCGTAGTCCCGGGTCTCCCAGTTTGAGAATTTGACAAAAATTTGTAAAAACAACTCTTAGAGTTAAAAACAGGCCGTTAAAGGGTGAAAACCTAAACTAGCCACCAAACGTCCCCGTAAGAGGCACGAACATCTCGCACCGGACTAATGTAACTTGTAGGAACTGACCACGTAGTCACGGGTCTCCCGATTTGAAAATATGACGATAATTGGCAAAAATCAACACTTAGACATAAAAACAAGTCGTTAAGGGGGGGAAACCTAAACCATCCCCCAAACATCCCCGTAAGAGGCACGACCACCTCGCACGGGACCAATGTAACTTATAGGAACTGACCGCGTAGTCACGGGTCCCCTAGTTTGAGAATATGACGATAATTTGTAAAAATAACACTTAGACTTAAAAACAAGTCGTTAAAGGGTGAAAACCTAAACTATCCTCCAAACGTCACCGTAAGAGGCACGAACACCTCGCTCGGGACCAATGTAACTTGTAGGAACTGAACGCGTAGTCCCGGGTCTCCTGGTTTGAGAATCTGACGATAATTTGCAAAAATAACACTCAGACTTAAAAACAGGTCCTTAAAGGATGAAAACCTAAACCAGCCCCCAAACGTCACTGTAAGAGGCACGAACACCTCGCTCGGGACCAATGTAACTTGTAGGAACTGATCGCAAAGTCCCGGGTCTCTCGATTTGAGAATCTGATGATAATTTGCAAAAATAACACTTACACCTAAAAATAAGCCGTTAAAGGGTGAAAACCTAAACCAGCGCCCAAACGTCACCGTAAGAGGCACGAACACCTCGCACGGGACCAATGTAACTTGTAGGAATTGACCGCATAGTCACGGGTCTTTCGGTTTGAGAATATGATGATAATTTACAAAAATAACAACTTAGACTTAAAAACAAGCCGTTAAATGGGGAAAACTTAAACCAGCTCCCAAACGACCCTGTAAGAGGTGCGAACACCTCGTACGGGACCAATGTAACTTGTAGCAACTGCCTGAATAATCACAGGTCTCCCGATTTGAGAATATGATGATAATATCAAAATATCTAGATTAGGCTTAAAAATAAGTCGTTAATCGGTGAAAACCCAAACAAGCCCCCAAACGGACTTGTAAGAGGCACGAACACCTCACACGGGACCAATGTAACTTGTAGGAACTGACCGCGTAGTCCCGGGTCTCTCGATTTGAGAATTTAATGATAATTTGCAAAAATAACACTTAGACTTAAAAATAGGCCGTTAAAGGGTGAAAACCTAAACCAGCCACCAAACGTCCCCGTAAGAGGTACGAACACTTCGCACGGGACCAATATAACTTGTAGGAACTGATCGTGTAGTCACAAGTCTCCCAGTTTGAGAATATGATGATAATTTGCAAAAACCAACACTTAGACTTAAAAATAAGCCGTTAAGGGGGGAAACCAAAACCATATCCCAAGCATCCTCGTAAGAGACACGAACACCTCGCACGTGACCAATATAACTTGTAGGAACTGACCACGTAGTCACGAGTATCCTGATTTGAGAATATGACGATAATTTAAAAATATCTAGATTGGGATTAAAAACAAGCCGTTAAAGGGTGATAACCTAAACCAGCCCCCAAACGGCCCCGTAAGAGGCATGAACGCCTAGCTCGGGACCAATGTAACTTGTAGGAACTGATCGCGTAGTCGCGGTTCTCTCAATTTGAGAATATGACGATAATTTGAAAGTATTTAGATTATGCTTAAAAATAAGCCGTTAATGGGTGAAAACCTAAACCAGCCGCCAAACGTCACCGTAAGAGGCACGAACTCCTCGCTCGGGACCAATGTAACTTGTAGGAATTGACCTTGTAGTCCCGAGTCTCCCGGTATGAGAATTTGACGATAATTTGCAAAAATAACACTTAAACTTAAAAATAGGCCGTTAAAGAGTGAAAACCTAAACCAACCACCAAACGTCTCCGTAAGAGGCACGAACACCTCGCACCGGACCAATGTAACTTGTAGGAACTGATCGCGTAGTCACGGGTCTTCCGGTTTGAGAATATGACTATAATTTGCAAAAATCAACACTTAAACTTAAAAACAAGCCGTTAAGGGGGAAAACCTAAACCATCTCCCAAACATCCTCGTAAGAGGCACGAACACCTCGCACGAGACCAATGTAACTTATTGGAATTAACCGCGTAGTCACGGGTCTCCCGGTTTGAGAATCTGACGATAATTTGCAAAAATAACACTTAGACTTAAAAACAGGCCGTTAAAGGGTGACACTTAAACCAGCCACCAAACGTCCCTGTAAGAGGCACGAACACCTCGCACGGGACCAATGTAATTTGTAGGAACTGACTGTATAGTCATGGGTCTCTCATTTTGAGAATATGACGATAATTTGCAAAAATCAACACTTAGACTTAAAAACAAGCCATTAAGGGGGAAAACCTAAACCATCCCCCAGACGTCCCCGTAAGAGGAATGAACACCTCGCACAGGACCAATGTAACTTGTAGGAATTGATCGCGTTGTCACGGGTTTTCCGGTTTGAGAATCTGACGATAATTTGCAAAAATAACACTTAAACTTAAAAACAAGCCGTTAAAGGGGAAAATGTAAACCAACCACCAAACGTCCCCGTAAGAGGCACGAACACCTCGTACGGGACCAATATAACTTGTAGGAACTGACCGCGTAGTCAGGGGTCTCCCGATTTGAGAATATGACGATAATTTGTAAAAATCAACACTTAGAATTAAAAACAAGCTGTTAAGGGGGGAAAACCTAAACCATTCCCCAAACGTCCACGTAAGAGGCATGAACACCTCGCACGGGACCATTGTAAGTTGTAGGAACTGATCGCGTAGTCCCGGGTCTCCCAGTTTGAGAATATGACGATAATTTGTAAAACTCGACACTTAGATTTTAAAATAAGCCGTTAAAGGGTGAAAACCTAAACCAGCCCCCAAACGACCCCATAAGAGGCACGAACACATTGTACGAGACTAATGTAACTTGTAGGAACTGATCGCGTAGTCTCGGGTCTCTCGGTTTGAGAATCTGACGATAATTTGAAAAAATAACACTTAGACTTAAAAACAAACCGTTAAAGGGTGAAAAAATAAACTAGCCACCAAACGTCCTCGTAAGAGGTACGAACACCTCGCACGGGACCAATGTAACTTGTAGGAACTGAGCGCGTAGTCACGGGTCTCCCGGTTTGAGAATATGATGATAATTTGCAAAAATCAACACTTAGACTTAAAAATAACCGTTAAGGGGGGAAAACCTAAACCATCCCCTAAACGTCCCTGTAAGAGACACGAACACTTGCACGGGACCAATGTAACTTGTAGGAACTACTCGCGTAGTCACGGGTCTCCCGATTTGAGAATATGACGATAATTTGAAAATATATAGATTAGGCTTAAAAACAAGCCATTAAAGGGTGATAACCTAAACCAACGTCCAAACGTCACCGTAAGAGGCACGGACACCTCGCTCGGGACCAATGTAACTTGTAGGAACTGACCTTGTAGTCCTGAGTCTCCCGATTTGAGAATCTGACGATAATTTGCAAAAAAAAACACTTACACTTAAAAAACAAATCGTTAAAGGGTGAAAACCAAAACCCTTCCCCAAAACGTCATCGTAAGAGGCACGAATACCTCGCTTGTGACCAATGTAACTTGTAGGAACTCATCGCATAGTCTCGGGTCTCCCGGTTTGAGAATCTGACGATAATTTGCAAAAATAACACTTAGACTTAAAAACAGGCCATTAAAGGGTGAAAACCTAAACCAACCACCAAATGTCCCTGTAAGAGGCATGAACACCTCGTACGGGACCAATATAACTTGTAGGATTAGATCGCATAGTCACAGGTCTTCTGATTTGAGAATATGATGATAATTTGAAAAAATCAACACTAGACTTAAAGACAAGCCGTTAAGGGGAAAACCTAAACCATCCCCCAAACATCCCCGTAAGAGGCACGAACACCTCGTACGGGACCAATGTAACTTGTAGTAATTGACCGTGTAGTCACGGGTCACCCGATTTGAGAATCTGACGATGATTTGCAAAAATAACACTTAGACTTAAAAACAGGCCGTTAAAGGCTGAAAATGTAAACCAGCCCCCAAACGTCCCCGTATGAGGCACGAACACCTCGCACGGGGCCAATGTAACTTGTAGTAACTGATCGCATAGTCACAGGTCTCCCGGTTTGAGAATATGATGATAATTTGGAGAAATTAACACTAAGACTTAAAAACAAGCCGTTAAGGGGGGAAAACCTAAACCATCCCCCAAACGTCCCCGTAAGAGAAACGAACACCTCGCACGGGACCAATGTAACTTGTAGAAATTGATCGCGTAGTCACGAGTTTCCCGATTTGAGAATCTGGAGATTATTTGAAAAATAACACTTAGACTTAAAAACCAGCCGTTAAGGGGGGAAAACCTAAATCATCCCCCAAACATCCCCGTAAGTGGCACGAACACCTCGCACGGGACCAAAGTAACTTGTAGGAACTGACCGCATAGTCCTGGGTCTCCCAGTTTGAGAATATGATGATAATTTGCAAAAATCGACACTTTGACTTTAAAACAAGCCGTTAAAAGGTGAAAACCTAAACCAGCCCCCAAATGATCCCGTAAGAGGCATGAACACCTTGTACGAGACTAATGTAACTTGTAGAAATTGGCCACGTAGTTCCAGGTCTCCCGGTTTGAGAATCTGACGATAATTTGCAAAAATAACACTTAACTTAAAAACAGGCCGTTAAAGGGTGAAAACATAAACCAGCCACCAAACGTTCTCGTAAGAGGCACGAGCACCTCGCACGAGACCAATATAACTTGTAGGAACTGACCGGGTAGTCACGGGTCTCCCAGTTTGAGAATATGATGATAATTTACAAAAATCAACACTTAGACTTAAAAACAAGCCGTTAAGGGGGGAAAACCTAAACCATCCCCCAAACGTCCCCGTAAGAGAAACGAACACCTCGCACGGGACCAATGTAACTTGTAGGAATTGACCGCGTAGTCACGGATCTCCCGATTTGAGAATATGATGATAATTTGAAAATATCTAGATTAGGCTTAAAAATAAGCCGTTAAAGGGCGATAACCTAAACCAGCCCCCAAACGGCCCCGTAAGTGGCACAAACTCCTAGCTCGGGACCAATGTAACTTGTAGGAACTGATCGCATAGTCGCGATTCTCTCGGTTTGAGAATATGATGATAATTTGAAAATATCTAGATTATACTTAAAAATAAGCCGTTAAAGGGTGAAAACCTAAACCAACCCCCAAACGTCATCGTAAGAGGTACGAACACCTCACTTGGGACCAATGTAACTTGTAGGAACTGATCCCATAGTCTCGGGTCTCCTGGTTTAAGAATCTGATGATAATTTGCAAAAATAACACTTAGACTCAAAAACAGGCCCTTAAAGGGTGAAAACCTAAACTAGCCACCAAACATCCCCGTAAGAGGCATGACCACCTCGCACAGGACCAATGTAGCTTGTAGGAACTGTCGCATAGTCACGGGTCTTCCGATTTGAGAATATGATGATAATTTGAAAAAAAACAATACTTAGACTTAAAAATAAGCCGTTAAGGGGGAAAACTTAAACCATCCCCCAAACGTCCCTGTAAGAGGCACGAACACCTCGCACGGGACCAATGTAACTTGTAGGAATTGACCGCGTAGTCACGGGTCTCCCGGTTTGAGAATCTGACGATGATTTGTAGAAATCAACACTTAGACTTATAAACAGGCCATTAAAGGGTGAAAATGTAAACCAGCCACCAAACGTCCCCGTAAGAGGCACGAACACCTTGCACGGGACCAATGTAACTTGTAGTAACTGATCGTGTAGTCACAGGTCTCCCAGTTTGAGAATATGATGATAATTTGGAGAAATTTACACTTAGACTTAAAAACAAGCCGTTAAGGGGGGAAAACCTAAACCATCCCCCAAACGTCCCCGTAAGAGGCACAAACACCTCGCACGGGACCAATGTAACTTGTAGGAATTGATCGCGTAGTCACGAGTTTACCGGTTTGAGAATCTGATGATTATTTGAAAAATAACACTTAGACTTAAAAACATGCCGTTAAGGGGGGAAAACGTAAATCATCCCCCAAATATCCTCGTAAGTGGCACGAAAACCTCGCACGGGACCAAAGTAACTTGTAGGAACTGACCGCATAGTCCTGGGTCTCCCAGTTTGAGAATATGATGATAATTTGCAAAAATCGACACTTTGACTTTAAAACAAGCCGTTAAAAGGTGAAAACCTAAACCAGCCCCCAAACGACCCCGTAAGAGGCATGGACACCTTGTACGAGACTAATGTAACTTGTAGGAACTGGCCGCGTAGTCCCGGGTCTCCCGGTTTGAGAATCTGACGATAATTTGCAAAAATAGCACTTAACTTAAAACATGCCGTTAAAGGGTGAAAACACAAACAAGCCACCAAACGTTCTCATAAGAGGCATGAACACCTCGCACGAGACCAATATAACTTGTAGGAACTGACCGGGCAGTCACGGGTCTCCCAGTTTGAGAATATGATGATAATTTAGAAAAATCAACACTTAGACTTAAAAACAAGCCGTTAAGGGGGGAAAACCTAAACCATCCCCCAAACGTCCCCGTAAGAGAAACGAACACCTCGCACGCGAACAATGTAACTTGTAGGAATTGACCGCGTAGTCACGGATCTCCCGATTTGAGAATATGGTGATAATTTGAAAATATCTAGATTAGGCTTAAAAATAAGCCGTTAAAGGGCGATAACCTAAACCAGCCCCCAAACGGCCCCGTAAGATTCACGAACTCCTAGCTCGGGACCAATGTAACTTGTAGGAACTGATCGCGTAGTCGCGATTCTCTCGATTTGAGAATATGATGATAATTTGAAAATATCTAGATTATGCTTAAAAATAAGCCGTTAAAGGGTGAAAACCTAAACCAACCCCCAAACGTCATCGTAAGAGGTACGAACACCTCACTTGGGACCAATGTAACTTGTAGGAACTGATCCCATAGTCTCGGGTCTCCCGGTTTGAGAATCTGACGATAATTTGCAAAAATAACACTTAGACTCAAAAACAGGCCCTTAACGGGTGAAAACCTAAACTAGCCACCAAACATCCCCGTAAGAGGAATGAACACCTCGCACAGGACTAATGTAACTTGTAGGAACTGATCGCATAGTCACGGGTCTTCTGATTTGAGAATATGATGATAATTTGAAAAAAAAACAATACTTAGACTTAAAAATAAGCCGTTAAGGGGGAAAACTAAAACCATCCCCCAAACGTCCCCGTAAGAGGCACGAACACCTCGCACAGGACCAATGTAACTTATAGGAATTGACCGCGTAGTCACGGGTCTCCCGGTTTGAGAATCTGACGATAATTTGTAAAAATCAACACTTAGACTTAAAAACAGGCCATTAAAGGGTGAAAATGTAAACCAACCACCAAACGTCCCCGTAAGAGGCACGAACACCTTGCACGGGACCAATGTAACTTGTAAGAACTGACCGCGTAGTCACGAGTCTCCTGGTTTGAGAATATGACGATAATTTGCAAAAATTAACACTTAGACTTAAAAACAAGCCGTTAAGGGGGGAAAACCTAAACCATCCCCGTAAGAGGCACGAACACCTCGCACGGGACCAATGTAACTTGTAGAAATTGACCGCGTAGTCACGGGTTTCCCGGTTTGAGAATCTGACGATAATTTGCAAAAATAACACATAGACTTAAAAACAGGCCGTTAAAGGGTGAAAATGTAAACCAGCCACCAAACATCCCCGTAAGAGGCACGAACACCTCGCACGGGACCATTGTAACTTGTAGGAATTGACCGCGTAGTCACGGGTCTCCCGATTTGAGAATATGACGATAATTTGCAAAAATCAACGCTTAGACTTAAAAACAAGCCGTTAAGGGGGAAAACCTAAACTATCCCCCAAACGTCCCCGTAAAAGGCATGAACACCTCGCACGGGATCAATGTAACTTGTAGGAACTGACCATGTAGTCCTGGGTCTCCCAGTTTGATAATATGAAGATAATTTGTAAAAATTGACACTTAGACTTTAAAACAAGCCGTTAAAGGGTGAAAACCTAAACCAGCCCCCAAACGACCCCGTAAGAGGCACGAACACCTTGAACCAGACCAATGTAACTTGTAGAAACTGCTCGCATAATCACGGGTCTCCCGGTTTGAGAATATAATGATAATTTTAAAATATCTAAATTAGGCTTAAAAATAAGTCATTAATGGGTGAAAACCCAAACCAGCCCCCAAACGGACCCACAAGAGGCACGAACACCTCGCACGGGGACAATGTAACTTGTAGGAACTGATCGCATAGTCACGGGTCTCCCGGTTTGAGATTATGATGATAATTTACAAAAATCAACACTTAGACTTAAAAGCAAGACGTTAAAGGGGGAAAACCTAAACCAACCCCCAAACGACCTCGTAAGAGGCTCGAACACCTCGTACGGGACCAATGTAACTTGTAGCAACTGTCCGCATAATCACGGGTCTCCTGGTTTAAGAATATGACGATAATTTGAAAATATCTAGATTAGGCTTAAAAATAAACCGTTAATGGGTGAAAACCTAAACCAGCCCCCAAACGGACCCATGAGAGGCACGAACACCTCGCAGGGGACCAATGTAAGTTTTAGGAACTAATCGTGTAGTCATATGTTTACCGGTTTTAGAATATGACTATAATTTGAAATTATCTAGATTAGGTTTAAAAACATGCTGTTTGAGGGTGAAAACCTAAATTAGTCTCGAAATGGTCCAGTAAGAAGCACGAACACCTCGCATGGGACTAATGTAACTCGTAGGAGCTGACCACGTAGTCACAACAATATCGATTTGTGAATACAATAATCATTTTTATTCGTATATGCAAATGTTCATCTTGAATAAGATTTTTTTTAAATTACTCGGTTACTAACATCATCTCATTTTGTATCTTATTTTTTTGTAGGATAACATTTTTCCATTAGCTTTTACCCATGTGGAACACATGAAGTCAATGGTCTACAACAAGAGGATTATTTATTTAATGTCGTTAATATTCAGGATTATATTTTTTTGTGTTATGTCTGTGTGGACTTTTGTAGTTTTATTGTTAGCTTTTATGAACGTGCGGGCTTTCGTAATTTTATTGTTATATTTTATGGCCGTGAGGGATTTACATTACGCATGTATTATATTAACAAATTTTAGAATGTTTAAAAAATAGAGAAAACTCTGCCCATTTTTTTGGTGTTTGAACTATTATTATTTGTAATATTTTGAAGTTTGTATGCACATTAGTTTATCAACAAATTTCGAGATTTGCAATTTATGAATTTTCTTATTTTCAAATATTTTTTTTTCTTTTATCCAAAAATTTATCACAGATCAAAACCGTGCTAAAAATGTATCAAATTTTGGCACGGTTTTATACTGTGCCAAAAGTTTATCAAAATATGCTCAATCTGGCACATCTTAAAACTGTGCCAAAAATATCAAATTCTGGCACGATTTAAAAGTGTGCCAAAAGTGTTCCTGTTTGGTCAAATCTGGCACACTTTTGAGCCGTGCCAGAAAAAATTGGCCATTTTGGAACACCTGATTCTAGCACAGTTCAAAACCGTGCCAGATTTGCCCTTGGGGAGCGGTGGATGTTGCCAATTTCTAGAGATGAACCCCTGATCCTAATATCCTTTATTAGAATCAGGGAGGTTTATAACCAGGGCCTTCCTCTCCTTCAAGTAAAGGAGGTCATTAGGGGTATGGTACCAGGTGTAGCAATACTTATTCTTTGGGATGCCTGGGTTGGTCCCATAGAGCTCGTTTATGCGATTAACCCCACTAACTATTTGCCAAGTATCGGGGGCACACTGAATAAGGATCACCCTAAAGAATTCAAAATACTCCAAAAACAGAGGGTTTGGGGGAAAGGTTAATCCCCCTTGTAATATAACCAAGGTGTGAATCCAATGACCCCTTTGGTGTCCTTAACATATTTGGGCATGGGGGCTCAATCGATGGTGACCTAAGAAGAAATAGATTAGATTTTCTTGAAGTCATCTAGACTTTTTTCGTGGATGGCATTCGACATTCTCAGAGGAATTAATTACTACTATTGAAGATAAATAGAGGGAAGAAGAAGAAGAAAGATGTATAAAAAATAAATGAGGATGGAAAATTATAAAGTTGAAGAGTGCGAATGAAGAAGCTCAGGAGTTTTGATAGCAGATGACCGGAAGCAAAAGTGACGGTTTAGTGTAGAAGCAACCCAGTTTAAAAGATCGTGCACAATCATAAGGTGTAGTAACCAAGGAGATTTTAGCACTTCACTCTTAGCTCAGATGAGTGTACCCTTTCAACTTCAATATAATTACAAGTCTGACCTGTCAATTCAAATTCATGAGAATGGATCAAGATCATTAAGCCCAAGGCAGTGGTAAAATATTTTAGCCCAATAGCCTTAGCCTAGGGATTTTAAGGGCAATTATGGGGACCTAAATATAACTTAAGCCCAATTCAAGACTGGTCGACCAGACCTAGTAGCATATGGGGCACACCTGAACCATCCTATTTGCAACAAGGGAATATTCACATTACGAATATATCTGCAGTTATGATCAGCTCACATTGGTTACCCAAAATCTCAGACGAGATATCCAGAGAGTCATAACGTGAGCTTATATAAAACCAAAGGAGTTACTTGAACAATTTAACCACTATGAATTTTTATAACTATAAATACAACCCACACCCCAGGGCTAAGGAAGAGGTATTTTTGAGATTTTGAGGGACCTTGACAAAATACAATAATCTCTCTGTGGACGTAGGCAATTTGTCGAACCATGTACATTCTTATGTTGTGTGATTGGAATCTTACATTCATTCTTTAATTGCATTATGGAATCCTTGTAGTTATGATTAATTTGCACTCACATAGTTGATCAATGAAATAAGACAACCTAGTCCTTCTAGGGGGACACGAGTAAAATACATACTCTTACAATTGCTATTAAATGAACATAAATAGAGAAACCAAATAATGAAAACTCTTCTTTAATGTGAAGGTAGGTCACTTCCCTATACTTGAAGGGAAGAGAGAGTAAATTGAAGGTTAATAAAATCAAGAGCTATTTGACTTAACCCCCACTTTTAATGGGATATTTGACTCAACCGCAATTTTTTCAATCTATTGACACAACCTCTACACGAGGGGGTTATCTCAAAACATTTTATATAAATAAGGGGTTAATTCTAAGGACCTATTTTACCTTTCCCCTTGTTTAAAAATCCAAACTAGACTTAACCTCTATGTTGGGAGGTGAAGTCAAAGGATTATAAAAATGAGAGGGTACCCAAATTAGGCATTAAAATTTGGGGAAAAATAACCCTAAAATCAACCATCAAAATTTACTCCTCCAAATGGGGTATTTAACATGAATTCAAAGGCAATCGACCAATTTGATCCCTAAATATACGCACTTGGGAACATTTATTGGAAACCTTATGATCAGTTCACTATATGGATTCCTTGTAGAGAGCTTCAATGAAAAAGGTAAATAAACCCCTCATGTGAATCCACCCAAACATTTATTCTAGTCCCAAACAACAATAAGATTTTCCATTGGGCAGAGAAAACAGGGACAAGGTCGTGGGAATCATATAGAGAATTTTTCAAAGGAGGCATAAAATTTCGCAAGGAGAAAGCTATAGTTCATTATATCAAACCGCATTAAGTTCATACTATGACTTTGATTATGAATATACATTATACACTTTAAATTATAAGATATATGTTGCCGATAAACATCCCATGAACATACATAATCATTTTTGAAAATATTTTGGATAAGTTTTAACTTTCCTAACCATCGTAAGTGTTAGGTATCTAGGCCTTTTAACTTAATTCAAAAAAGTGATCATGGTGATATGAGGATGATAAATCGTCTTCAATACTTGAATGTTGAAGTTTTCCATAACAACAAGGACCAAGAATCAAAGTATGCTTTTGGTCAAAGAAATTAAGACTTACAAACAAGTCGAAGGCACATGAATATACATAAACCCTTCCCATTATTAACCCTAGTTTCACTCAAATGTCAGGGGATTATGTAAAATGAAAAGCACACGAAAATAAAATTGTTATAATTGACCACAACAAATTGCGAATTTGCATTGTTTTCACGCACTCAATTGGCATCCACCTTTTTTTTACAGATAAGTCTAGATTATACTTTTTACTTTTTTGAAGTTTCAAATGTTCACCTTTTTAGTACAGAATACTAATCGTATGTACATTATGTATAATTTATTCGACCCTTAAGTGAGTGAAAACTCTTCTTTAATGTGTAAGTAGGTTACCATTTTTATTATAGAATAATGATCATTTGGACATCCACATCACTAGAGCTCGCACAACTCAATTTAGAAGAAATACGTAAAGGGGACATATTCCTAAACCCTAAGAAAATTGGAAATTTAAGATCCAATACCATTACGCCACGATCTGATTTTTGGATAAGTAATATATTCCATCAAGAGAGAATCCCACTGAAATACTCAATTAATTAACCCTAGAGAGATTGAGCCAGGTTAACTATAATGATTGGACCTTGGTAGGGCCGAGCTAAAATTATGGAGTTAACAGCAGACCAGGTATCCTCCATTGTATAATTGGACAGGAGGGGAGGTCGTGACTTATCTCATGATCAGGTGAAAAGATGTCTAGAATAAGGCCGAGGGGAATGATATGTCCAAGGTAATAAATAAAGGCCATTGACTATGAAGGATAACCAAGGGAGATCAAGATTTGGGGGAAGCCGAGGTGGAATAAAGGAGATTGAGCTTCGGCAAAATATGATGAGTGGTGAACTAAGCGAGATTGAGCCTTAAGGTATTGGGTAATCTGAAGGGTTGAAAAATAATTTTATTTCCTTCCCAATTGCTTTTATTGCATACTTATACTTATTTATACTAGTTTACTTTTCTTTAATAGTGTGTCTATTTTTTCTATAAATACTAACACTGACATGTGGCTGAGGACTTTTGATTTAACTCTTGCTGAGCTATTTGGCTTATCCTTTATATATTTCTTATTTTCTCGAGATGAGTGATTGCGAAGTATTTAATGGTCAAGGAGTAGAGTTTTAGAGACCATGAAGTTTAAATATAGGACATATATATTATTTCTTTAGGAGTTATATATATATATATGTGTGTGTGTGTGTGTGTGTGTGTGTGTGTATGTGTAGTTGTAGTTATCTTTAAGTTTTATAAAAATGATTTTATTGGAGCATAATTTATTATCTTTTAAGCTTGTATTATGGATACTGATGTTTATTAATGAAACCTAGTTTTGGTTTAATGATCTCTTTATATTGCGCATTATTAAACCTTAATGACTTATTAATCTACCTCTTATGACTATGAGACCGAGGATTTTTTATAGGCCACAACACAATGAAGTTTCCCTAATACTAAAATTTCAAAATTTGGCTACGTGAGATCAAGCAATATGATGTCACGGTAAAATAGGGCAATGTTGAGGGGCGTTACAATTGGTATCAAAGTTTTCACCCTTGGGTACTTTAAGACTGTTACGATTAAGTTTTGTCTAGGTAAACTTAATTAGAGACATGACAATAAGAATATAATTATATATGTGTTATTGTTGCTAGGAAACTATGGCAAAAGTTAGTCGTAAAGGAGTTAATGGTGCCTCAAAGATAGTGCTTGAGGTGGCAGTTGGGTTCACGAAAGCCCTAGGTAGGGGGAATTGCTACAACGACAGATGAAGATAGCCTCGTGGGCTGCATGATCAATCACTTTAGGGACAAAGCCCTTTAAGGGAGAGCCTAATACCTTGAAGTCTGATGTCTTGATAAGGAAAATATCTTTTATGTTCTTAATTGCACCATGGAATACAAGGTTTTTTTTCCTCTTTATTTGAGCCCGAGGCTGATCATTGGTAGTTGATGAATAAGAGGGGACAACTAGGAGATGAGGCCACAACCATTTATTATGCCAAATTCAAAATTCTTTTTTTGTAGAATTACTTTTTTCCCACGACCAATGAGAAACTATAAGTTGAGTTTTTGGAACTAACACTCGGATCAATGCCTGAGGATAAGTATGAAGCGAAGTTTATTGAGATATTACACTTTGCCTCCTATACTATTGATACTAAGGAGATGAAACATAAGAAGTTCGAAAGGGACTCAAAGCATGGATTTTTTAGCAGGGTTGTGGGGTTGAGGCTACAGACATATACAAATTCAGTTGAGGTAAGTCAAATCATGGAGAAAGACTTTGAAGCTGGGTTGAAGTCTAAGGGATAAAAAGAGAAATGACAGAGAATATGTAATAAAGAAAGAAGATAGGTCACAACATCAATCTTAAAAGCTGTGACCAAACCACAGGGTCGCGAAAGTCAAACAACAAGAGAAGGATGGCATTGCAGTAGTCACCTTCTTTACCGGTGGAATGAATGGGAACTTTGCGAAGTTTTAACTATTAGGAATGTGCTGTTATAACTGTAGCAAACCAGGCCAAAAAGCTAAGGAATGAAAACTATAAATAAAGGTGGGAAAAAGCTGCGAGCTCTAACCAGAGTCTTTTCCCTAAATGCTATGGATTTTAAAAAGGACGAGGATGTGATAGAATGTACTATTACTATAGAGGATATAATGTTTACATTATTTTTTATTATGGCGACACACCGTATTTTGTATCTAATAAATTTGTACGCAAGATGAAGATAAAGACTTAGTCTTTAAAACCTTCATTAGTTATTGACACCCTAGTAAGATTTTCTTCAGAGATCACTGACATCTTTAGGCGATGTGCAGTGGAGATACAAGAGCAGTGTTTTAAAGTTAACTTAATTCCCTTAGAAATGGAAGACTTTGATGTGATCTTAGGTAAGGATTCTCTATCCACTGACTTTGCTAAGATAAACCGTGCTAATAAGGAGATTACCTTATGTAAACCCATAGAGGAAGAGGTGAGCTTTAGGGTTACTAAAACAAGTAGGAACTCCTTGTTGATATTAACCTTGAAATTTAGGAATATATTAAAGGGTGAGTGCCGCAAATACCTAGCCTACTTGAATGATCTTGATAAGGCCATGGCCATCTTAATATATGTTCCCGTGGCCATAGAGTGTAGCGATGTTTTTCCAGAGGAGCTTCAAGGATTTACCGCGGATAGAGAAATTAAGTTTACCACTGGACTTGTACCAGATATTATGCCCAATTGAGAGTCTCCTTATAGGATGGCTTCCATGGAGTTGAAGGAATTGAAGGAGAAGCTAGAGGAATTATTAGTCCACGGATTTATAAGGCCTAGAACTTCCAATTAGGGTTCCCAAATGATATTTGTAAAGATAGAGGATGGATCTATGAGAAATTCATAGACTACACAGAACTAAATAAGATGATCATGAATAATTGTTATTATTTTCCCAAGATTGATAACCTTTTTGACCAATTGAAGGATGCTTGATGTTTGTTTAAGATTAAATTGAGGTTTGTATATCACCAATAGAATATAGTGAATGAGGACATTCATAAAACATCCTTGAGAACTAGGTATGGTCATTGTGATTTTGTGGTGATGCCTTTTAGATTAACTAATGCCCCATATACATTATGGACTTTATGAATAGAGTGATTAAGCCCTTTCTAGACAGATTTTTGATTATTTTTATTGATGACATACTGATTTATTTATTGGGATGGGGTGGTCGTGGACCCAAGAAGGTTGAGACCATTATTTATTGGGAGAGGCCAAGTATTGTGACTATGGTTAGAACTTTCTTAAGCCTAGTAGTATATTATAGAAGATATGTTGAGGGTTTATACACCACATTAAAGGACCCCTTAAGTCTCTCCTTGGGTCCCTAGAACCTCCTCATTTCACTACAAACCCCAGGTCATACTCCGAGTCCTGATCTAGAGGCCATCAGGCGCTCTCGGGCCCCGTTTGACTCCGGTAAACCCTATTATCAGAGTGAAAGCTCATTAAATCTTTGAAGGGCTATGAATCTCATTTCCAACGGTCTTCCCCATGCATGAATCAACATAGCAGTTCGAATGAACGAACCATTTTACTATCAAAAATCGATCTAGAGGCCACCAAGCGCTCCCGGGGCCTGATTTGACCACAATCAACTTCACCGTAAGAGGGAAAGCTCTTTGAATCGTCTAAGGGAACTGAAAAACCTTTCCAATGGTCCACCCTATGCACTAAATGGAAAAACTATTTCGATAAACGATCCGTTTTCCCCTAAAAATTGATCCGGAGGCCACCGGGGGCTCTCGGGATCCGTTTGACCAAGGTTAACTCTTTAACCTGACTGAGACTGAGTGAAAATCCAAAGGTCCCTGAATACCCTTTTTGTCGATCCGCCCCATGCACGATTATGACCTACGATACGGACGAATGATCCATTTTACTCGGAGAGCTCACCGTGAAGTTTCGCGCGACCAAGGTCAACTTTTTGAACTGAGCAAAGATCAATGGAATATCAAATAGCATCGCCTATACTTTACAATGATCTGTATCGTGCGTGATTCTAACTTACCATGTGTACGAGCGATCCATTTTCGTCCGACGATATCTTGTCTAAAGGACCGACGTGCGCTTTTAAGCCACATTTGACCCAAAGTAAATTCTTGGAGCCTGGAGGGATCCTAAGGACTCTTGAAGGTCTCTGAATTAACTTTATAACAATATAACCCATGCACGATTCAGATCAATGGATTACGTTCTACAACTGTTATTTTAGGAAAACCTACACGAGACTGCCAATTAATAGGTCCATTTCCCGTCCTATCGGCGGTGTGTCTAGGGACACCTGCTGATTTCTCAGGGATAGGGCCATGCTGATCGACACCACCCTTACCCTATAAATAGAGGCCATGACCTCACTCTCAAAGGCACACCTGATATCCATCAGCATCAATGATCTCATCAACATTCTCTCGAAATGAGCGAAGTTCCTTCATGTGAATTTCCATTCAATCTTACATTCCCATACTTTCCATACCCAATTTGGAAAAATTACATTCTCTCTCATCCAATATTTATCTCACATTCAAGTGAGTTCATTCAAGATCAAAGATCAAGCTTCAAAGAAGGTCCAAATCCTTCCATCTCTCTTTAAATTTCTTATTTTTGCATTAAATACATTAGATTCATAATATAGTTCTTACTTTAGTTCATACACATTAACATCTTACAGTTTTATTAGTATATTGCGCATACTTTGTTTTCTATAAAAAACCCAAAACAAACAAAAAGAGGGTTACACCCATAAATTCCGAACGGGATTATCCATCATAATTTTCCAAAAGTAAAACACATTTTTCTACACACACACTTATAATTAAATTCCCTTTAAATAAACCCCTCCCTTACGCCGCATGCGAAATTTGTGGACTTTGATACCTTTATAGGCTACGTAGGCATTTTGGATAAAAACTCGAGACTCGAGTCCAATTTTTCAATTTTCTAATCTTCCAATTTTTCAACTTCCCAATTTTATACTTTTTAAAAATTTTCCAAATTTTCTAAATCCAGCATTAGTATACATATTATATTTATAATTTCTATTAGCATTTCATCCAATACATATTATCGTTTCATCATAACGATCAATATCGCGATAAGCACATAAATCATATTTTCTATATATTATTTTGGGAACATTCTTATGGATGACCTCACTCTATCTTTTCCATGGTATGGGTTGAACGATTCTGATCTCCATTATATATACACGCACACAAATTTCACGAAGAAATAAAGAAAAAAATAACACAAGCCCATGAGAGATCGAAAGGGAAGGATGGGTGTTTAACACCTTCCCATTTAGTTACTTAGCCCCCGAACCTTCGAACTATTAGTTTCTTAGGCATCAGTTTGTCTTTAATGCTGCTCTCTTAAGGCGACGACATGTTTTTTTCCTGTCTTGTGAAAAATATTCTGGCAGCTCCATCTCTTTACATTTACCCCACATCGACGACGGTTGAAGCGTTCCTAAGTAGGGCGTGAGACCTTTTAATCCCCCTTCCTTCCTCATCTCCTTTAGGAAACAGAGGAGAGGAAGGGTGCGCATCTTAATCAAGATGGACACAAAGGGATTTTATAAAATAGTCGTGCCCTTGATGCAACTAACGCATAAAGATAAAAAACTATCTGATCCACTAAGTATGAAGGAAATTTCCATAAGTTAAAGAAAAATTTAGTGGCAGAACCCATTTTGGCCTTACCCATGGAAGAGGGAGGAGGTGTGATTTATAATGATTCTTCAAACCGTGTCTTGATATGTGTTTTAATGAAGAAAGTAAAGGTTATTGACCATGCCATTAGATATCTAAGGCCAGATGAAAAGAACTACCCCAACCATGACTTAGAATTAACATATGTGGTATTTTGGTTGAAAATTTAGAGAAACTATTTATACAGGAAAACTTGTGATATCATAATGGACCATAAGATTTTGACTTATATTTTCACCCAAAGGGATTTAAATATGAGGCAGAGGACTTGGTTGGAGGTAATAAAATATTATGATTGTTCGATTAAATATAACCATATGAAGGCTAATATAGTGGACGAAGGCCTAAGTAGAAAGGGTTACCTAAATGCTTTGAGGATTAATAATCAAGAGAACATCCAAAGAGATTTAGATATTATGGGGACTGAGGTCATAAGACACAGAGGCTGCGGACCTTTAAGCTCCCTTATTGTGGAACCTAGTTTGATTAAGAAGATAAAGGTAGTGTAGATCGCGAACCCTGATCTCGTGAATAAGTGGAAAGAGGAGAGATCTCAACCTTTAGACTAGATGACTATGAAACCTTATACTTTGGGATGAGTATTTGTGTTCAGTGGAGTAACAAGATCAAGGCCAAAGTGTTGGAAGAAGGTCAATCTTCACCCTTTATAATTCACCTCACGAGAACAAAAATGTACTAGAATTTGAAAGAAAACTTTTAGTTACCTAACATGGAGAGAGAAACCGTGGAGTTTGTTGCTAAATGTTTGGTATGAAAATAAATTAAGGATAAGAACCAAAGACGAGTCGAGTTGTTACAACACTTACCAATCCCATAATAGAAGTGGAAATATATTTCCATACCCTTTATTGTGGGATTATCGGTGGCATAGAGTGTGATGGATTCAAGTTGGGTTATTGTGCATATATCAACCATGACTGCACACTTTTTGGCTATCAATACCATGACCATTGTTGATTAGTTGGCCAAGCTCTTTATCAAGGAGATTGTAAGACTCCACGGTGTCCCTATTACTGTAGTATTTAACCACGACCCAAGATTCACTGCAGGATTTTAAAAAAATTTCCAAAGAGCAATGAGTACGCGACTAGACTTTAACAAAACTTTCCATCTATAGACAAATAGGAAAATAAAGAGGACCAACCAGACCCTAGAGGATATGTCAGGGGATTATGTTTTGGACTTCTGCAAAAGTTGGGAAGACCACCTACCTTTAATAAAGTTTGTATAAAGAAATAGCAATCAGAAAAGTATCAATATGGATCCTTACTTTAGCTTGTATATGATAAGATGTCGTAGCCTTTTGTGTTTGGATAAAGTGGGAAGAAGATAACTATTGGGGCAAGATATGGTAGCACAGGTCATGGTCAAGGTAAGACTTATCCAAAAAAGGCTACAAAGTGATCAAATTATACAACAGATCTGGGAAGATATCAAAAGAAAATATGTGAATTTAGAGGCTAGGGACCATGAATTTATTAAGGTTTCACCTTGGAAGGGAATTATGAGATTTGAAAAGAAAGGAAAATTAAGTTTGTAGTATGTAAGACCATTTGAGATACTTGAAAGAAGTGAGAAGACTTACTATAGACTTTCCCTGCCCCCAAACTTGTCCCATGTGCACAATGGATTCCATATCTCAATGTAAAGGAGATATGTTAGATAATGTAACCATATTATTGACTTTGAACCCATTGAGATTAGCGGAGATTTGATCTATGATGAGGTCCCAACGGAAATCCTAGATCGAAAGGAAAAGCATTATGGGGCAAAGAAAATATTTACGATCAAAGTACTTTGGAGAAACTGGGCCACAGAAGAGGCCACTTGGGAGCCGAAGTCATCCATTAGAGAAAAATATCCACATTTATTATGAGGTATGGATTAAGTTGGGGAGATTTTAATGACCCTAAAACTATATATGGTCACTACCATATGGAAATCCATAGCTTGGGACAAAGTCTATGAACAGTACGAAAAGTATAATTGGAGTTCTAAAAAAAGTCCACTGCCTTGATAGGATAGGCCACAGAAATAAAAGGAAGGCAATGGCCTAATATAAAGGTCAAAGTTTGGTGACATAGACTTATGAAGGCTACACATGAGATGATGATGTTGCCTAATTAGGTCATAATTTAAAAGCTATGTTAAAGGGGTATTTATGGAAAAGAGAGAACAAAAGAGGAAACCCCTAGTATTTCCTATAAAATATAACCCTTGGTACACTTCCCAAAGCTGTTAAAACCCTAATTTCCCACTTTAGAGAGATAAATTTAGATTTTGAGAGAGGATGAGGTGCTTTCAGATTTGAGGTCGTGGACACTTACTGTTCATTGTGGGAAGAGACATTTCAAGGCAACAAGCATGCACTGGTCATCAGACCAAGTGCATTAAGGTAAAGGGCTTGTACTCAATCTCCCATTCCTTATTAAAATCCTAGTTTCCACGTTTTCTATTGAATGATATGAGCCCTTGCATATAATCAGAGTTTTTTGGGTTTTAGGCCATGGACATTTATTGTTTATTGTGTTATGGGTATAAAGGCCATGGCTATTTTCTGTTGTTTGAGATTTTAAGGCCATTGATTGTCATAATTAATTTAAATCATGTTTTAGAGCTTTTCCATTAAAGGTTATGATTTGGATATTGTGGGTTTGTGGCTATAAGGTTTTAAGGATATTCTTATTGATCTTATGAGGTTTTGTTTAGGAATTTATCGTTGATCTTTGAGTATTTAAGGTATGAGATGATTAGTGATTAAAACATTTATTTTACTAAAATACCATTATAATTTGAGGATCGAGAATTCTAACTCCTTCTTTATGTCCACAAACATTTGGGCAGTATTATATTTTGTCTAATGGGTGACTTGAGATAGGATTCAATGCCAATGCCGAGGCATTATTGGATAGGCCGAGATATTATTATTTGGTGAAGGCCTCCATCTTAATGCTTGATATTAAAATGATTGTCCCTAGATTGAGCCTAGGTTAACTACGGGGCTCGCACCTTGACAGAGATCGACTAAGATTACAAACTTAATAGTAGATAGAGGATTTGCCATTCTAGAATTGGACAAGAGGGGAGGTCGCAACATATGGCATGACCTATCAAAAGACACCTTGAATAAGGCCGAGGAGAATGATACTCCCAAGGTAATAAATAAAGGCATTTGGCTATGAGGGTGAACCAAGGGAAATTGAGCTTTGGGGGAAGCCGAGGAGTAGTAAACTAAGGGATATTTATCCTTAGGTCATCGTGGTGATATAGGAGGCTGGGAAATAATATTCTCTACTTCTTAATTGCTTTTATTTCATACTCCTTATTTGTATAAGTTTACTTTACTTTAATATTATTTTGATTGTTTATGTAAATTCTAATATTGACATGTGGGTGAGGACTTTTAATTTAACCCTTGTTGAGCTATTTGAGATCATCCCTTTTGTATTTCTTTTTTCTCGAGGATGAGTGACTGCAAAGTATTTAGTGGCCGAGGAGTATATTTTTAAAGATCGTGTATTATAGTAAAAGACCACAAATATTATTACATTTGAATTTTTAAGAAGACCACACACACACACACACACACACACACACACATACATATATATATATATATATATATATATATATATTTCTTTATAGTTGCAATTATCTTTAAGTTTTTGGAAAAGTAATGTATGAGAGTGCAGTTTACTATCTTTTAAGCTTGTATTACAGATATTGGTGTTCATCAGTGGAATACAAGTTTGGTTCAATAATGCCGTTATATTGTGCATTATTAAAGCATAGGGATGGCAACGGGTCGGGTTTGGGGTGGGTTTGTTATAACCTGAACCCGCCCTATAATTTTTTTTTTAAACCCGCCACGCCCCGCGACGGTTTTTTTTAACCCTCCCTGAACCTCTTTAAGTTTAACCCCCCTAAACCCTCCCCGCCCCAATTAGATTAAGCGGGTAAAAATCCCGCTCGGGGCGGGTTAAAACCCACATACCGCATATGTAACTTATATATTATAATTTTTTGTGTAAATAATATATTAAATATTAGTATTTTAGTAATTATAAGAAATAAACGGGGCGGGGCGGGTTATGCTTATATATAGTAAATCCGAACCCGCCCCGTTTAATAAACAAGTTTGAAAAAAAAAAACATACCCGTCCCGATTATTTTAACCAGGTTTTTACCCCACCCCATTAGGTGCGGGGCGGGGTGGGAACCCGACTGGGAAGGTTAAATTGCCATCCCTATTAAAACATGTTTATTTATTAATCTTCTAAATCTTATTATGAGGCCGATGCCTCTTTATAGGCCACGATACAATGAGGTTTCCCTAATATTAAAGTTTTAAAGTCATCCATGTAAGATTAAGAGCTATAGTGCCATAACCTAATAGGGAAAGGTTGCGAGGCGTTACAAGTACCGAGGAAGGTGACCTATAATAATAAGACCATAAGTATCCTAAGAAAACTACCCCTACGTAGAGATAAATGATGCCTCTCCCGGATCCATAGGAGGTACAAACACAACTTACTTTTTGGAAACCTTATTTTACGGGATATTAACCTCAACTTTATTTTTAGGAGCATTCCTTGGCATACCTCTCACATTATTAGGTATCCATATCTCATTCTTCATATGATTCTTATGCTAATTCCTTGGAATTTAAATAAAGGCTCTGGGTTTAGGGTACTCTCTCCTAATCTCAGTCCTCTCTTTGACTAAAAAAAATAGCTCTCCTCATAAAATTTACTATTTATCCTCTAAGCTCATTAATTTTTCATAACTTTCTTCCCATTATGAATAAACCCACATGTATTTACTTCAAATATCTACAGTCTTAGTATGAATGACCACGTGACCTACAATAGGTACAAAAACATATATTCTTCCTAAACATAGGCTTCGGTTCTTGGGATATTTTTTCAAATTTCTTAAGATTATTTATTTTAAAACAAAAATGGGCATTATTATTATTTTTTCCACAAAAGGATCACCCATAGGATTTTTGCTTACATGTAGACTTAGAGACAACTTCCTTATTTTTTAATTAAGGAGTTTGTTCCTTGGTCCTATTTTCGTCACAAGAAGAAATCTTAACTCTTGATTTTGAAACATAAACATAGACAATACCATGTTTGTACTTTTTTTATTTAACAATGATTCATTAAAATTCTATCAAGAACATTTGTTTTATCAATCACGTCAAATTTTTAAATCATTGGCATGTTGTAACTTAATTTTTAAAATGAATTCTCAAAATTTCCCTCGGGATCTCAAAATATTATCTCTTCTTTCAAAAGGATTTTATTTTTGTTTTTCAAAGAATCAAACTTGTTATTGAGTTTCAAGCATTCCAATTGAACATTTTCAACTTTTTGCATCCTTTTCATCTTGTTCAAATTGAACAGTTTTCATTTTATTTATGATCTTGATATCTTATTTCTTTAAATTTAAATATTATTGATAAAGTTCATCGAAAGCCTCATGAATATCATTAAATTCATTATCACTCTCATCTAGTGACCTAGGATGCAATGTGTGACTCGCATGACTACAAAATGAGAAGCGATGTATGACTAGATTCTTTGATCCTATTACATTTCACCACACTATAAAAGGACATTTTATCCTCAATAACCTTCTTAATTTCCTCTATCCTAACTATAAAGGCTATTTCACTTCCACTTTCCTTAGTAGAGTTACTTTCTTCGGAGTCACTCTCCGTGTCACTTAAACTTTCTTTGTAGATTTTCTTTTTCTTATCTACACTCTTTCTATTTTCTTGATTTTTCAAGTGAGTTGTACAAACATTGATGTTATGTACTAATACACTATAACCATATCAATGTTCTTCTTCTCCCTCTTTACTTATCTTGGGCACACTCTTCTCATGACTTCAATTAGAGTGATATTTAGTGGATTTGTTAGGTTTAAGTTCAAATCTCATTTCATTTTTGATTTATTTTTATTTTTATAAAACATGTTAAAACTTTTTACAAATAAATCCAAATCCACTTCAACATTCTCTTTTGGTTTATCATCACTCTTACTTACTACATCTCTCTCACAACACTTGACCACAAATTCTAAATCCTTTTTTGGTTTTGACACACTCAAGTTCTCCCACTGATCACTAATTTTAAGTCATCCTACTAAATCTTAAAGGCTACAAATATCAGTGTCTATATTATCATTGAGGATAGATGTTTTGGTCTTAAACCTAGTAGCTAGCTTTCTCAATAATTTCTTGATAACTTTATGCTGGAAAAATTTCTCACCAATATTAATGAGGTATTTAACACTTCGGTTAAACTAGAATAATAATCATTAAAGCCATATTCCTCATTCATCCATGTTGTCTCAAACTTAGTCACATTTTTTTTTTTATAATTTAACTCTCTTTACCCTAAAAGTTCCTTCATGTGTGACTCTCAAAATGTCTTAATCTTCCTTCACCAATCACAATTGAGTATACATTTATACTCTTATGTACTTACAAATGCAAAAATTGCGTTCAGTGCAATAAAGTTGTAATTTCAATGTACAAATTTAGCATCTGAATAAAAAATCTCAGTTTTTTCATTCTCATTCCATCTTCCTATATAATAGGATAACCCCATACTTCCTCAATAATCTCCCATCCCCTATCATGTTTTGATCTCAAGTGCGTATCCATTTTCACTTTCCAACGCCCATAGTTAGAGCCACTAAAATACGGTAAATGATTCGTCGACCTATTATCATGGTATTGATCTATTATTAATGTAAGATCTAAAAACAAACTAAATAAATCTAGGAGTAACGAACAACAAGAGGAACACACAAATAAGTAAGACATATCCTAATACGTTTGTGCTTAAAAGATCCATATCTCTGATACCAATTGAGGGTTGTATGTTCTACACAATATGTTCAACTCGAATAAACCTAGAGGGGGGGGGGGGGGGGGATGAACATGTTTAATGAGAATTACTACCAATTTTTCAGATTGGCTCAACCAAATTTTAAATCCAACTATTTAACATGAATATAAGTGATAAATTTAAATAAATATTATAAAATAAAACAAATTGGGTTATAATAAAAGTTAATTGTGTGAATTAACTAGATGAAAACTCTAAGTAATTTTAAAAACGGATCATTTTGTATCCAAACTTAAATATAGATGTGTGTACAAGAATGTTCAACACTTACAAAAGAGGTACACAACGAGACTAATGAGGAATCCCGAGGATAAAAAATCTAGGTTCATCCTAGTTTCTCATTCGATTTGAAACGTTCATTGATACAATACAAGAAGGTACCTCTCCTATTTTTTCCTAATAAGAAGTTACCAATGGACGTTGAGACTTTCGTCTGTTTCAATGAAAAATGTGTTCAAAGCTCCATTGATTAGGTATGGATGTAGCATTATACATCCCTTGATCTCACCATGCTTGGAATCTTTAATAGGTTAAAATTCTCCTTTTAGATCTCACAATCTAGATCTTTAAAATTACTTTTAGAATAGGTAGAATTAAATCTAGGCTCTCTAGTGTTTAATTTCAAAACATTCACAAATATCACAAATTATGAATCTAGGTTTAATTCAAGTTTTTCTTTCAATTTTTTATAATCAAGTGAAGATGATAATTGAAGCGTTGAAATCTGATCACTTGTGTCGAAGATACTCTCTATAGGTTTGAGAAGTATTTAGGAAAAGGGTCTTTTAAAATGGGAGGGGGAGATATCCTATTCGTGGAATTTAAGAAAAATCTGACCACGTACTGTGCACAATGGGAACTAATTGTAACGCCCCAGCCCGAATTTATGGGTTATTCATGGTCAACCCAATCTGATTCAAATGTTAGGTGTGAAGTGCCATGAGGAACCTAAATAATGTTACTATTGCAGTTTTATTTAATTAACATTTCACTTGCTTAACATGCGATTCCAATTTAGATAAATTTATATAAGTTACAAGGGGGAAGCATCCCCAGAATCCAAGCATATAGAGCTACTAATGTAAAATAAAGGAAAGCTTACGTGAGTAAAACCCTCAAAATACGAATTTGGTCTTTCACCTTAATGCTACCATATACTCTCGTTAGTGTTTTTGGGTCTTTCACCCTAGGGCGCCAGGCCCTTCTTAATTATTCACAGAGTCATCCAAGTCCATATTAATGTGTTTTTAACATTTTTCAAATGTCCACATTATTCCATTTTTTATCAGGCCAAGCCAATATCCCGGGTTTCACCCCACCTTTTATTACACTTTAAAAATCACCATTTCTTGTCCTTTATACACTTACGTTGATTTTATTCTAAAATAACTTTCATTTAAAACTATTTATTTAACACCATTTCTAACATTTTTATTTCGTAAAAATGTTCCACTTTATGTAAAATTATCATTTTACCCATTTATTTCTAACTTGCATTTTTCTCTATTTTTACCGTGTTGATTTTTCAAAGACTTTATTAAGTTATACACACCAAATTTTCAAATACTTTTAGTAGTAGTAGTAGTAGTAGTAGTAGTAGTAGTAGTAGTAGTAGTAGTAGTAGTCTACTACTACTACTACGACGACGACGACCACCACCACCACCACCACCACCACCACCAACACTACTACTACTACTACTACTACTAAATTTTCAAATATTTTTAGTAGTAGTAGTAGTAGTAGTAGTAGTAGTAGTAGTAGTAGTAGTAGTAGTCTACTACTACTACTACTACGATGACGACGACGACGACCACCACCACCACCACCACCACCACCACCAACACCAACACTACTACTAATTTTTCAACTACTACCACTACTACTACCATTACTACTGCTGCTACTACTGCTGCTACTGCTACTACTGCTGCTGCTGCTACTACTGCTACTACTACTACTACTACCAATACTATTTTTTCAACTACTAATACTAATTTTTCTTCTTCTTATTCTTCTTATAAATCCTTAAAATATCTCCAAAAATCTTTATCTTTATTAACACAACCCACATCTACCCTTGATAAAGCTCGTAAAGGAAGAACAAGGCTTGAAAATGGTGTATTGTGATGGTGGAAAGGTGCCACAGTTGTGGAAAATCTTGGTAAAGATGAAACACTCTTGAAACTAGAGAGAGAGATAAATAATGATATAAAATTATGGGGAAGAACACAACACCTCTCTCTCCTATATAACCTCAAATATCCCTTAAAGTGATTTTAAAGACCAAGGGCAACATAACACATTTTTTTAACCTGATGCCTTTAAAGGTTAACACCTCATAATTTAAGGGTCCAAAACTCAACAGCACACAAGGGCAGCTCGAAATAACAAATTACTGATGCAGTCATTTGAACGAGATCACATCTCGTTCCATCAAGATCTGAATCTCATTCGAATGATGTACGAACGACATAGTAATGAGGGGTAAAATCTTATATAGAGGTGGTTTGTTAGAAGCTCATTAAAATGAGATGGGCTTCTCGTTTAAAGCAGGGGGACTTAATTCAAACGAGATGAGGAACTCGTTCGAATGACCCTTAATTTTGTTAGAACGACATAATAAATTATAAATTCCAAATTTGGCCAATAAATTCCCCATAATTTTGACGAAGGCCACAAGAATATATAATTTTTGATAATCATCCATAAATTATTGATTCGAATCCCCAAGGGTTCTCCATAATTATGAATACAAGGAGAAAGGGATAAAATCTCAACCACGAGTGTCATATTCTCCCCTCCTTAGGAGATTTCATCCCTGAAATTATCGATCCACCAATTCCTCAATTTTTGGGGTTTATCTACTCTTATTCTAAATCATAAGAGTCCTTCAAGGTTAAATCATCGAAATACTCAATCACTATGAAGTCATCATACGCTTTATCACAAGGGATTGTCACTAAAGAGTTCGACATGCAACATATTATAATGCTCACCATCAGGTTAGTTATCAAAGTCATATAACAATCTTTGAGTCTCCACTTACTCAATGATCACACTAAATCAAGTCCTAAGACTCCTTTACTAATACTAAAAGCATGCCGACACCTCTATCTGGCAACACCCTCTAGCGATTGATGCTCACCCAAGAGTAAACGACGACCACTATCACCTAGCCCATTATCATAAATTGCTTCAATCTTAAGACTACATATCCTGATCCCCCTCAATTTATCGGGTCCTCTTGACCCACAATTTCACTTACACTTGATACTGAACTTATATAGGTAGTTACTCATTCCGAGGGGTGGCACACTAACCAAGTCACAAATCGTGCGCTTGACTAACACCTTCCAAAGGTCCCTTTACACGCCTAGTATCACTCTAGGCATTAAACCATGGAGCAATCTCCCCAGTATCGTACCAATCCACTCACTGTGGCAAGTAACACGACGCACTAATTTTTCTCGAGTTCTAACCCTTTGCGATATCCTCAACTCATAATTCTTCTTTTTATAACTAAATCTGCCAATTAATATACCGGCCAATCCATAATATCGTTGATCCTAAGGAAATCAAACACTATGAGTAAATCGTATGGCATAATGCGCCGCTACACGCACACAAAATATGTGCAATAAAGGGATATTTTGAATAATTGTTCACCCAGTTCCTGAGTTGCAATGACCACACGAGGTCCATACACACTCATATTGAGCCAAGCCGCCCTGTGACCAAACCGTTAACACGGAATCGTACCAGACCACCGAAATTGGAAGGACATCATCCTTAACCATCGAAATCGAAGGAATACAGTCCCCGATCACCGAAATTGAATGAACACAGTGAATTATAATGAACAAACAATTTCTCCGAGGGAATCCCATCAGAATGTAATCGTTATGGTTTACGAAAGGCGAAATTAGTCCTTATGCTCGAGGTCCATAATTCCTCGCAAGCATTCTCGTAATTTCCTAGCATAGCCATTCACCCTTTCTCGAGTCACGAATCATGACGAATTAGATCATGAACCACTCATCTCCTCAGGATAAAAGTGACTTACAAACCTATTATTCCTTGAAAAGTCAAAAGCTAGACTTCCCTCCTTAGTAATAATGCTTCCTTCTTTTTCATTGACAAACGCGAGTCACTCCAGTCACCGAATGCCAATGCCTTTGTCGACACCAACCTTATCCATCTATCTAGTCAACATGACGCTGTGATCAACCTAACACACCTGTGTTACTATCTATTTTTATCTTACCATGATCATATCCCAAATGTCTCCTTAGACGGTACCCAACTAGGTGAAACATTCACCTTATTATAACCTTTAATGACACAAGTTCATCACTGTGCCTATCTCTAGATTCTAATCAAATTGAATTTATGATATGCACCTAAAAGTTTATATTTTATACCCCGAATAGACGTATTTTAATTGCTAATTCTCGACGAAAATAGGTCTTATGCATTTAATTATCTATTTTGTAGGTCAAACGTCGTTTGCGATTTCAAAAGCATCAATTCAAGGCAAATATGCATACAAAAAGAGCTAACTTCAAACCCATCCCCGTCCCCTAAGCCCAAAACCAATCCCCAGCCATGTGTTTTTGGTTTGTACCTTTTATTTTATTTTCTAGATTTTATTTGTGTCGTTTGTATTTATTTTATCTGCTATATTTTATTTTGAGTCATGTATATATTTTTAGCAATATTATATTTTATTATTATGCATCCAGTAGTAGTTGTTATATCTTCCTTTATTTTATTTGTTTTTAGTTAAGTTTATTTTATTAGTTTTATTTCTATGTTTTTATTTGAGTCTTGTTTTTTTATTTGTTCATAATAATTTATATTAGAGTTTTTATTGTGTGTTGTTTTATTTTTTTTATTTTAGGGAGTTCTTATTTAATTTTTAATTTTAGTTTAGTTTAGTTTTATTTATTTATTTTTATCTTATACGTTTATTTTTATTATTAATTTTTTTTCATTTTGTGTCTTAGTTTGTTTTTTTAGAGTCACAAATTAAACACACACACCACTCATACACCTAAACAATATCCTTCACCCTCAACCTATTACCCGACACTCACCCACACACTAAACTAGTCCTTTACAACCACACACCTATTACCATACACCACACACACAATATTACCCCCCACCAACTATTCACCATCTTCTTCCCTACACCATAACACATTTCTCTCCCCTCATCCTTCATTAACAAACCACAACCACGCCAAAAGCTCTCTCACTCGCTCTCTCACCTACCTTAGCCACCTACCACAAAAATATCCACCTTCTTACACCACCTACAACGAAACCCAAATCGAACACAATCAAACCCCCAAACCCGGAGCAATACAAACCTGTCCCCATGTCCAAATTCAGAAAACCGGACCACCCCAACCACAACCCGGCGGCGCCCCAACCACGTCGCCTATCAAATTCGAAACCAACGAAACCCAAAACCATCTCGAAACTTAACCCGAATACCCACTTACCCCATGCCTAACCTTAAACATGTTCAAACTGGAACCCGTCCATAACCCGACGACGACCTGAACCTTGGGCACATCCATATCAATCCACCATCTGATTTAAACCCATTTCATTCTTCATTTCTTCCTACCCTATTTTTGCACCAGCTAGCCAAAGACTAAGTCAACTAAACCCACATGTTTAAAAACCCTTTTACCCACTTTCTAAAAATGCCCTCGATTTATCCTCTCACCTATTACCTCACAAACAACATGCACCTCTCTTGTCCATTATGTCCCTTGCCCTAATGTGCCCATTCTAAAAGACAAGATAAGACCCATTTGAAGAGGCTAACTGCTTTTTGTAGAGAGATAGTTAGAGTAGAAAAATACCATAGAGAGAGAAACACCTTGTAAATACTTTTATTTATTTATTTTCTTTTATTTTTTTAGAGATTAGTGAGAAATCAAATTGTTGAGAGATTCAATTGAGTGTATGTATTAAATTAAAAATATTTGGATGCTCATATTCAATGGAGATTACTCAAGCTCAATGAAGATTAGAGTTCAATTTTACAAATCAAGGAGACTTATTTGAAGATTTGTTCTCTTATCTCTACTTTTTAATTTCATGCTTAGTTTGTTGATAATATTACATTTGTTGTGTTTTATCACCATGTTAGGCTAGAAACGCTTTCAAGGGGTGGGGTGATCCCATTATTTGATGTTAATCCCATTTTAATTAGTTTATTTATATTAAATATCCCTTTGATGATTTATTTTGCACTCTTACATTTTGATTTACGCTTCGAGAGAGGGTAAATGATTTTCGAGAGAAAATCAAGATTCTAGCCTTAGTTTCCATTTTAGAATCGAACTAGAGATAGGTTTTTCTCAAATGTGAAATTATTTCTTTGAATTTCAACTCTAAGCGTATTTTTATGATTTAAACTAATTTAGTAAATCGATCCTAGCGGGTGGTTTGTCAAACTATGTTTAGATTTACTTTTCAAGAGTTGTAGAAGCGTTGAATTTAATTTTCTAAAATATTATTATTAAAATTACATTTGCAATGAGAGTTGATTTGTGATTTTGATACTAACTTGGGATAATTAATTTTAATGAAGTAATTAATTTTGATTAACTAGAATATATGGTGTCATCCTATCTCTTGTTAATCCTCACTTTTATTTCCTCATTCATCTCATATTTTAGATTTTTATATAGTTAGATTTCACTTATTTTTTTATCACACTTTTTAGTTAGTCTTTAGATTTTTAGTGACTTAGTTTAGTCATCTCATCTTCCAAAAAAATTATTTTAATATTGAAAGAGGTAAAAAAAATAGAAAAAAGAAAAACTCCAAAAAGAAAATAAACAAATAAATTACACGTGTTTCCTCTCGTTTCACTCCTTTGATTTGGATTGCTTACCTCTACACTCTAGTATTGATATGTTTTTGTAGGTATGAAAGGTTTTGATTAGATAGGCTTTCCACAACGACATGTCAAAAAGCTGTCTATCAAATGGCGCCGTTGTCGATCTTTGGAGCTTGAAGCACTTCAAAGGATTTTCCATTTTGTGATTCATTTGTATTGCACTTTTTATTTTTCATACCATATTTCATTATTTTACAAGGCTTGTATTAGGTTTATTTTATTCTTGGCTTGTATTGTGGTGCTTGGAGACACCATTTATTTTTTATTTTAATTTGTAATAATTCATCACGAAGAAAGCATGATTGGGAAACCGGACAAGGTAGAGAGAGGGAGTCCAAATGCGAGGATTTAGAAGCCTCTCTACTTTGGGTCGGTAGGACTCCCGGGGCCGACTGAGATGAGCGAGATCTCCACTCGGTCGACTCAAATCGTTCATCGCCCCACGGTGTAAAAACCGTGGGAGGTTCATTTCTAAACCCTCACGAATCTCCTGTAAGCGAGTCAATTTTTTTGTGTGGGCCTACGTGCTCTTGTTTGATTTTAATTCTCGCATTTATTTTTGAACGTGTGTGATGAATTAATCAACTAAAACATACACCCGATCATTCACGAGAAGGAATTTCATCACCCAACTCACTTACTTACCATTTGTGTGCTACCCTAGCTATCATTAATTTTAAAATTAATCAACTAGCTAGCCCACTAGGAGAACATTTTGAAAAAGGCGATCGCAAAGATAATTTTCATGATTTTTATCGCCCGCGGACTTAATTAAAAATCGACCACCCTTTCACTAAATTTAAATATACAAATTGGCTATTTGCTTGGTAGGAATTCTCCTTGACTTGTGTGCATCCAATTTCATTCTCTCGGTAGTCGGTTTTAGTTAGTTCGTCCAAATCAAGAGTCCACATATTTATCCCCGTCTTTTCTTCAAAAAAAAAAATCCAAAACATTTACTTTCCTTTTGAAAAAATTCGAAAAATAAAAAAATATTTCTCTCGCCATGGTCGATAAACGTCCCTTAAGGGAGTATTTTGGCCATTTCCCACTCTCTCGAAGCATAGTACGAAAAATGAAAAGTTCAATACAAATGAATCACAAAATGGGAAATCCTCTCAAATGCTTCAAGCTCCAAAGATTGACAACGACGCCATTTGATAGACAGGTTTTTGGTATGTCGTTGTGGAAAGCCTATCTAATCAAGCCTTTCATACCTACAAAAATATATCAATACTAGAGTGTAGAGGTAAGTAAGGGAATCATTCTAAATCAAAGGAGTGAAACGAGAGGAAAAGACATGTAATTCATTTGTTTATTTTCTTTTTGGACTTTTTACTTTATTTTTTATTTTTTTTACCTTTTTCAATATTAAAACAATTTTTTTTGGAAGATGAGATGACTAAACTAAGTCACTAAAAATATAAAGACTAACTAAAAAGTGTGGAAAAAAAGTGAAATCCAACTAAATAAAAATGTAAAATGTGAGATGAATGAGGAAATAAAAGTGAGGACTAACAAGCAATAGGATGACACCATATATACTAGTCAAAATTAATTAATTCATTAAAATTAATTATCCCAAGTTAGTATCAAAATAGCAAATCAACTCTCATTGCAAATGTAATTTTAATATTAATATTTTAGAAAATTAAATTCAACACTCCTACAACTCTTGAAAAGTAAATCTAAACATCATTTGAATAATCACCCGCTAGGATCGATTTACTAAATTAGTTTAAATCATAAGAAACGCTTAGAGTTGAAATTCATAGAAATAATTTCACATTTTAAAAAAACCTATCTCTAGTTCGATTCTAAAATGAAAACTAAGACTAGAATCTCGATTTTCTCTCGAAAATCCTTTACCCTCTCTCGAGGCGTAAATCAAAATGTAAGAGTGCAAAAATAATCATCAATCGGATATTTAATTTAAATAAACAATGGGATTAACATCAAATAATGGGATTGCCCCACCCCTTAAAAGGGTTTCTAACCTAACATGTTGATAAAACACAACAAATATAATATTATCAACAAACTATGCATGAAATAAAAAAGTAGAGATAAGAGAACAAATCTTCAAACAAGTCTCCTTGATTTGCAAAATTGAACTCTAATCTTCATTGAGCTTGAGTAATCTCCATCCAATATGAGCATCCAAATATTTTTAATTCAATACATACACTCAATTGAATCTCTCAACAATTTGATTTCTCACTAATCTCTAAAAAAATAAAGGAAAAAAAAGAAAAAAAAATATTTACAAGGTATTTCTCTCTATGGTATTTTTCTAATCTCACTATCTCTTTACAAAAAACACCTACCCTCTCCAAATGGATCTTCTCTTTACTTTTATAATGGGCACATTAGGGCAAGGGTAATAATGGATAAGAGATGTGCTTGTGGTTTGTGAGGGAATGAGTGAGAGGATAAATTGAGGGCATTTTTGGAAAGTGGGTAAAAGGATAAGTGGGTTTTTAAACATGTGGGTTTAGTTGACTTGGTCTTTGGCTTTATTTAGTTTTTAGCAGGTGAAGAAATTGGTTAGGAAGAAATGAAGAATAAAATGGGTTTAAATTGGATGGGGGTTTGATATGGATATGCCCAAGGTTTGGGTCGTTGCCGGGTTATGGAGGGGTTCAAGTTTGAACAGGTTTAAGGTTAGGCATGGGGTGAATGGGTATCCGGGCTAAGGTCCGAGATGGTTTTGGGTTTCGTTGGTTTCAGATATGGTAGGCAACAGGTCGTGGTTGGGGAGCCGCTGGGTTGTGGCTGGGGTGGTCCGGTTTTCTGGATTCGGACATGGGAACGGGTTTGTATTTCTCCGGGTTTTCGGGTTTGATTGTGTTCGATTTGGGTTTCAAAAATGAGGGCGGTGGTGTAAGCAGGTGGAGGGTTTTGTGGTAGGTGGCTAAGGTCGGTGAAAGAGAGAATGAGATAGCTTTTGGCGGGTGTTGTGGTTTGTTAATGGAGGATGAGGAGAGAGAAATGGGTTATGGTGTAGGGAAGAAGATGGTGAATAGTAAGAGGGGGTAATTTGGTGTATGTGTTGTACGGTAGTAGGTGTGTGGTTGTAAGTAGGAACGTAGCCAGGATTTTTCGAGAGTGGGGGGATAATTAAAGGGCAACTTATGGGGGTTCGGGGGCGCGAGCCCCCTAGCCGAATTTTTTTGAGGTTATTTTTGAGTATTTACCAAATAATTATTAAAATATTTATTTAATCTAAAAATAGAAGCGCAAATAAAAATTGCGCTAGAGAGCAGTGGGGTGACTTGAGTCGGTGGTGGGTGTGGGTATGGGTATCGACTCCAATTTTCTTTAAAAAAAACTCTCTATAAGTTGATTGGTTTACCAAAAAAAATTAGGGTAATTAATATCCTCTAAAAAAAGGTAATAGCATTACATAACATCAATACAATATCCTCTAAAATTGATAGCATAATAACATGATGAAATTATATTAACCCCAATTTTAACTCTAAATATTAACTCTCATACCCCTAAAATTAAAAACCCTAACTAAATACAAATTTAAAAACCCTAAATAAATATATAATTAGTTTCATTAATATACCCCAAAAAAACTGATGGCATAAAATTAATACAAACACAATCACCAATAAAATAAATTTAGCATATATACTAAATAAACAAAACATTACCAACTAAACAAATGTGTGGGATTGGAGAGAATTACCTGATGTCAATTGCTATTGCGGTTCAATTGGCAATATAGATGGGATGGGAGAAGATAAGGGAAATGGAAATGGCTCCGGTGTTGCCTTGTCGCCGGCGACTTCGAATGGAATTGGAAATGGCTCCGATTCGGAAATGAGATGAGAGAAAAACAGGTATGCTTGCCGTGAAACTTTGAAAAATGAGAGAGATTTTTAGGTCTTTATCAATCGGCTGATACTCTGTTTATTTGTAAAAATAATCCCAAAACTTTACTATTTCAATATTTACCCCAAATATTTTTATATACCTACTTTTCTATTTTTTTTTAAAATTCCGTGGGGGTTCAAGCCCCCACTCGACCTCACCTAGTTTCGTCCCTGGTTGTAAGGGATTAGTTTAGTGTGTGGGTGAGTGTAGGGTAATAAGGTGAGGGCGAAAGATATTGTTTAGGTGTATGAGTGGTGTGTGTGTTTAATTTGTGACCCTAATAAAATAAAGTTATACACAAAATAAAAAAAATTATAATAAAAAGAAACATGTAAGATAAAAATAAATAAATAAAACTAAACTAAACTAAAAATAAAAATTAAAAATTAAATAAGAACTCACTAAAATAAAAAATAAAAAATAAAACGACACACAATAAATACTCTAATATATACAACTATGAACAAATAAATAAACACGACTCAAATAAAAACATAAAAATAAAACTAATAAACTTAACTAAAAATAAATAAAATAAAGGAAAATATAACAACTACTACTCGACGCGCAACAATAAATATAAAATTGCTAAAAATATATACATGACTCAAAACAAAATATAAGTTATAAAATAAATACAAATGACACAAATAAAAATATAGAAAAATAAAATAAAATAAAAGGTACAAACCAAACACACATGGCTAGGGATAGGTTTTGGGCTTAGGGGACAGGGATGGGTTTGGAGTTAGCTCTTTTTACGCACATTTGCCTTGAATTTATACTTTTGAAACCGTAAACGGCGTTTGACCTACAAAATAGACAAGTAAGCGCATAAGACCCATTTTGTCGAGAATTAACAATTAAAATACGTCTATTCGGGGTATAAAATATACACTTCTGAGTGCTTATCACACCACCCCCAAACAGAACATTGCGGGTCCTCGAGCGAAATATAGAGAGAAAGAAAGATAAGAAATCAAAAGTGTACCACTTTTGCGAAAACTTGCGATTGTACTTAGCATGTGCAATAAGCCTTTAAACCTATAGGTTGCCCTACAGGATGAGTTGTATCTCGTGAGGGTTTGTAGGGAATATCCTCCCCGAGTTTTTTATTTGCAAACGACAGTCTATCTCTTATTAGACATAGAATGATCGTACAATCCATCACGAGAAAAATGTTTTGAGGAGTACAAGTTAGAATGTAGAAAAGGTTAGCTAAGTAAATACTCAAGGCACATCCTTCCTACTCAACGTGTGAAGTGTGAATATCAAAATAGGTCGAGTATCATAAGAGTAATTCTTAGATTTTCTTTACAGAATCAACGCTTCAACTTCAAAATCTCACTGGATATATCTCTCTCAAATGAACTCTCGAGATTAGGGTAAGTATATCGCTCTTGTATGTGAGGAGGTGAGTAAATGTAAGCAAGGCAAACGTCTCACACACACATAAGAAAGAACGAACATTTAGAAATAAAAATGATCTCATGAAAAATGTTAATCACTATAGTGAGAACGTCGAGTTATTCACCACATTGACTTTCATTTGCCCGAACACCTAGGAAAAATATGAATGTTTATGGGTGAGGGGGAAATGAAATGGGAAAGATTGTATGAGATGAGGTAGGATGGTGATGGATGGATGTTTTGATGGATATGCGAGAGGAGTGTTGAATACATGAAGAACAAATGTCTTTATTTCACAAGAACTAACTACAAACTCTTTTTTCTTTTCTCTTCTTTTTTTTTCCCCGAATTTTCTTTTCTTTTGCTATTTTCTATTTTTTTTATTTTTCTCTTTTCAAAACAACAATGAAGACATTTTACATTTGAAAACACTATTTTCCTAAAAAATGAAGGATGATATGTGAATGGATATGTATATGGATAAGAAAAATATGGCAAGGTGATGGGTGAAGTGAATGGTAACATGATATTGAAAAATAATGAGTGTATAGATGAAATTTTTGTGATCGTAATAAATTTCAAGACACATATTTCTTACAACTCGAAAGTGATATCGTCCTCAGTGATCAAGCCAAAATTTGAATAATAAAAAATAATGAGATCATACAACGATTAATGCGGACCCAAAAGAAGTTGAATCAACGTGTGACTCGAATATTACGTAAAACACTCTGAAAGGGTGAAAGGCACAACTCTCACAAGAAAAAGTCTCTATTAGTGATCCTTAAGATTCTCCTGAAAATTATAGTACTCTTCAACTCTAAACCGTAGTGACGTGATTGATAAATGCACAAATTTTATTGAGTCTAGAAATTGATGGTGCAACATGCCTTGGGACGTATTACATAAGCGATTTAGAAAAATATCATCTAGCTTGATTCCTAAACTTTTAAAAGACGAATGATAGAAAATTCACGTCAATGAGTGAGATGAAAGAAACTGCACAAAAAATTTTAAAATCAGGTTTTGAATTTTGTTCAAAAGTGGTACGATTTTGATAAATTCCCCACCCCAAACAAAAAGGAACATCGTCCACAATGTTAAGTAAAATAATTTTTAAAATTGAGAGAAAAAGGGAGGAAAGAGATTACCAGAATCAACCGCTAATGAAGTGTATCAGTTGTAGCCAAAATGAAACCTGAATAAATGCGTGATAAAATATGTGTACAAGTCTATAAACATGATAAAGCAATGGGTGGTGTGAAACGCCGCCCCCCAAAAGGAAGAGACTCATACAAGAAATTACGGGTTGTCTCCCAGTAGTGCTAAGTTTAATGTCTTCAGCCAGACCGAAGGGATGTCACCCTAAAGATAAGATCTATGAAAGTGCGGAGCGGTGGTTGAGGTGGACACAACTCGCTATTGGCAGGGCCACATGGAGAATACTCAAAGAAAGTGTAGGGAACGGGGTCAAGTGTGTCATACACGAGAGAAGCATCTCTGTGAGCGATAATAGGCTGATAATCATTGGGTGTGTAGTGAGGGAACTGATCGGGATAGGGTGCACTTGCTTGCCATGAAAATTTTTAGAACATGTGAGGATCTGCAACATCGAGTTGGGATCCATATTGTGTGGAAGGGTGATCTAGACTCCACGGATAACTTGGGTACTCACACCATTCGGGATTAGATACATCATGATAATAAGTCGGAGTGGGATCTAAAACAGTGTCATATGGATGCACTTGGTCTATGGTGAGTTCGGAAGGATAAGGAATGTACGCGTACTCACGGAGAAAGTGATTGGATAGAAAACACGATGTGCACAATGAAGCATTTGACGCGTTGATAATCATCATCGGAAGCGATGAAATGTGAGATGCGTGCATGGATGACGCATGAGCATCAACGACGTGGGTTTGAGAGTTGAAGCCACTAAGTAAGGTATGGAGGTTCGACCTGGGCTCAACCTCAAACATGCTTTGAGAGAGTGGAAAATGGCCAAAATACTCCCTTAAGGGACGTTTGTCGGCCAAGACGAGAGAAATATTTTTTTTTGATTTTTTGAATTTTTTCAAAAGGAAAGAAAATATTTTGGATTTTTTTTTGGAAGAAAAGACGGGGAAAAATATGTGGACTCTTGATTTGGACGAACTAACTAAAATAGAATTTCGAAAGATTAGAATTGGACACACGTAAGTCAAGGGGAATTCCTAACTAGCACATAGCCAATTTGTATATTTAAATTTAATGAAAGGGTAGTCAAATTTAGTTAAGTTCGCGGGCGATAAAAATCACGAAAATTATCTTTGTGATCACCTTTTGCAAAAATGTTCTTCTAGTGGGCTAGCTAGTTGAATGATTTTAAAATTAATGATAGCTAGGGTAGCACATAAATGGTAAGCGAGTGAGTCGGGTGATGAAATCCCTTCTCGTGAATGACCGGTTGTAGGTCTTAGTTGACTAATTCATCACAAACATTCAAAAATAAATGCGAGAATTAAAATCAAATAAGATCACGTAGGGACACACAAAAATATTGACTCGCTTACAGGAGATTCGCGAGGGTTTAGAAATGAACATCCCACGGTTTTTACACCATGGGGCGATGAAGGATTTGAGTCGACTGGGGGGGGGGATCTCACCCATCTTAGTCGGCTCCGGGAGTCCTACCGACCCAAAGTAGAGAGGCTTATAAATTCTCCCATTTGACGTCCTTTCTCTACATTGTCCAGTTTCCCTATCACACTTTCTTCGTGATGAATTATTACAAATTAAAATAAAAAATAAATGGTGTCTCCAAGCACCGCAATACAAGCCAAGAATAAAATACTTCTCAAATGGTGAAATATGGTACGAAAAATGAAAAGTGCAATACAAATGAATCACAAAATGGGAAATCCTCTCAAGTGCTTCAAGCTCCAAAGATCGACAACGACGCTGTTTGATAGGCAACTTTTTATATGTCGCTGTGGAAAGCCTATCTAATCAAAACATTTCATACCTACAAAAACATATCAGTACTAGATTGTAGATGTAATTAATCCAAATAAAAGGAGTGAAGTGAGAGGAAAACACATGTAATTCATTTGTTTATTTTCTTTTTGGACTATTTACTTTTTCTATTTTTTTTTACCTTTTTCAATATTAAAACAAAATTTTTTGGAAGATGAGATGACTAAACTAAGTCACTAAAAATTTAAAGACTAACTAAAAAGTGTGATAAAAAAAATAAGTGCAATATAACTACATAAAAATATAAAATATGAGATGAATGAGGAAATAAAAGTGAGGACTAACAAGGGATAGGATGACACCATATATTCTAGTTAATCAAAATTAATTAATTAATTAAAATTAATTATCCCAAGTTAGTATCAAAATCACAAATCAACTCTCATTGCAAATCTAATTTTAATTATCACATTTAAAAACATTAAATTCAACGCTCCTACAACTCTTGAAAAGTAAATCTAAACATCATTTGATAAACCACCCGCTATGATCGATTTACTAAATTAGTTTAAACCATAAAAATTTGCTTAGAGTTGAAATTCAAAGAAATAATTTCACATTTTAGAAAAACCTATCTCTAGTTCGTTTCTATAATGAAAACTAAGAATAGAATCTCGATTTTCTCTCGAAAATCATTTACCCTCTCTCGAGGCGTAAATCAAAATGTAAGAGTGCAAAATTAATCATCAAAGGGATATTTAATTTAAATAAACTAATTAAAATTGAATTAACATCAAATAATGTGATCACACCACCCCTTGAAAGGGTTTATAGCCTAATATGGTGATAAAACACAACAAATGTAATATTATCAATAAACTAAGCATGAAATAAAAAAAAAAAAGAGATAAGAGAAAAAATCTTCAAATAAGTCTCATTGATTGGCAAAATTGAACTCTAATCTTCATTGAGCTTGAGTAATATCCATTGAATATGAGCATCCAAATATTTTTAAGTTAATACAGACACTCAATTGAATCTCTCAACAATTTGATTTCTCACTAATCTAAAAAATAAAAGAAAATAAATAAATAGAAGTATTTACAAGGTGTTTCTCTCTCTATGGTATTTTTCTACTCTAACTATCTCTCGACAAAAAGCAGCTAGCCTCTCCAAATGGGTCTTCTCTTTGCTTTTAGAATGGGAACATTAGGGCAAGGGGCATAATGGACAAGAGAGGTGCATTGTGTTTGTGAAGTAATGGGTGAGAGGATAAATTGAGGGCCTTTTTGGGAAGTAGGTAAAAGAATAAGTGGGTTTCTAAACATGTGTGTTTAGTTGACTTGGTCTATGACTTTATTTGATATTTAGTCGGTGAAGAAAACGGGTAGGAAGAAATGAAGAATTAAATGTGTTTGAATCGGATGGGGGTTTGATATGGATGTGCCCAAGATTCGGGTCGTCGTCGGGTTATGGACAGGTTCAAGTTTCAATAGGTTTAAGGTTAGGCATGGGGTAGATGGGTATTCGGGTTAAGGTTCGAGATGGTTTCGATTTCGTTAGTTTTGGATATGGTAAGCACCGGGTCGTGGCTGGGGCGTAACCAGGTTGTGGCTTGGGTGGTCCGATTTTCTGGATTCGGACATGGGGACGGGTTTGTATTGCTTCGGGTTTTCGGGTTTTCAGTGATAGTAATAAAAAATGATCGACAACGCATTCATCAGGGATCAAATAGATATTAGTGACAACCCAAATCAAACCCGAATTCAGAGTGTAGAGGTAAGCAATCCAAATCAAAGGAGTTAAACGAGAGGAAAACACATGTAATTCATTTGTTTATTTTCTTTTTGGAATTTTTACTTTTTTTATTTTTTTTTACCTTTTTTAATATTAAAATAATTTTTTTTGGAAGATGAGATGACTAAACTTAGTCACTAAAAATCTAAAGACTAACTAAAATGTGATAAAAAAAAAGTGAAATATAACTACATAAGAATATAAAATATGAGATGAATGAGGAAATAAAAGCGAGGACTAATAAGGGATAGGGTGACATCATATATTCTAGTTAATGAAAATTACTTAATTCATTAAAATTAATTATTCCAACTTAGTATCAAAATCACAAATCAACTCTCACTGAAAATGTAGATTTAACAATCACATTTTAAAAAATTAAATTCAACGCTCTTACAACTCTTGAAGAGTAAATCTAAACATCGTTTGACAAACCACCCGCTAGGATCGATTTACTAAATTAGTTTAAATCATAAAAAATTGCTTAGGCTTAAAATTCAAAGAAATAATTTCACATTTTAGAAAACCTATCTCTAGTTCGATTCTAAAATGAAAACTGAGACTAGAATCTTGATTTTCTCTCGAAAATTATTTACCCTCTCTCGAGGCGTAAATCAAATTGTAAGAGTGCAAAATTAATCACCAAAGAGATATTTAATTTAAATAAACTAAATAAAATGGGATTAACAAAAAATAGTGTGATCATCCCACCCATTGAAAGAGTTTCTAGCCTAACATGGTGATAAACCACAAAAAATATAATATTATCAACAAACTAAGCATGAAATAAAAAAGTAGAGATAAGAGAAAAAATCTTCAAACAAGTCTCCTTGATTTGCAAAATTGAACTATAATTTTCAATAAGCTTGAGTAATCTCCATTGAATATGAGGATCTAAATATTTTTAATTTGATACATACACTCAATTGAATCTCTCAACAATTTGATTTCTCACTAATCTCTAAAAAAAAAGTATTTACAAGGTGTTTCTATCTCTATGGTATTTTTCTACTCTAACTATCTCTCTACAAAAAACAGCTAGCCTCTCCAAATGGGTCTTCTCTTTGCTTTTAGAATGGGAACATTAGGGCAAGGGGCATAATGGACAAGAGAGGTGCGTTGTGTTTGTGAGGGAATGAGTGGGAGGATAAATTGAGGGCATTTTTGGAAAGTGGGTAAAAGGATAAGTGGGTTTTTGAACATGAGTGTTTAGTTGACTTGGTCTTTGTCTTTATTTGATTTTTAGCAGGTGAAGAAATCGGGTAGGAAGAAATGAAGAATTAAATGGGTTTAAATCGAATGCAAGTTTGATATGGATGTTCCCAAGGTTCGGGTCGTCGTCGGATTATGGACGGGTTCAAGTTTGAACAGGTTTAAGGTTAGGCATGTGGTAATGGGTATCCGGGTTAAGTTCCGAGATGGTTTCGAGTTTCGTTGGTTTCAGATATGGAAGGCACCGGGACGTGGCTGGGGCGCAGCCGGGTTGTGGCTGGGGTGGTTCGATTTTCTGGATGCGGACATGGGGACGAGTTTTTATTGCTCCGAGTTTTCGAGTTTTCAGTAATAGTGCTGGAAAAATGCTCATTAACGCATCTCATCAGGGATCAAATAGATTTTAACGACAATCCAAATCAAACCCGAATTCAGAGTGTAGAGGTAAGCAATCCAAAACAAAGGAGTGAAACGAGAGGAAAACACATGTAATTCATTTGTTTATTTTCTTTTTGGACATTTTATTTTTCCTATTTTTTTTACCTTTTTCAATATTAAAACAATTTTATTTTTTGGAAGATGAGATAACTAAACTATGTCACTAAAAATCCAAAGACTAACTAAAAAGTGTGCTAAAAAAAATAAGTGAAATATAACTACTTAAAAATATAAAATATGAGATGAGTGAGGAAATAAAAGTGAGGACTAACAAGGGATAGGATAACACCATATATTCTAGTTAATCAAAATTAATTGATTCATTAAAATTAATTATCGCAAGTTAGTATCGAAATCACAAATCAACTCTCATTGCAAATATAATTTTAATAATCACATTTTAAAAAATTAAATTCAACTCTCCTACAACTCTTGAAAAGTAAATTTAAGCATTATTTGACAAACCACCCGTTAGGGTCGATTTACTAAATTTGTTTAAATCATAAAAATTTGCTTAGAGTTGAAATTCAAAGAAATAATTTGACATTTTAGAAAAACATATCTCTAGTTCGATTCTAAAATAAAAACTAAGACTAGAATCTCGATTTTGTCTCGAACATCATTTACCCTCTCTCGAGGCGCAAATCAAAATGTAAGAGTGCAAAATTAATCATCAAAGGGATATTTAATTTAAATAAACTAATTAAAATGGGGTTAACATCAAATAATATGATTACCCCATCCCTTGAAAGGCTTTCTAGCCTAACATGGTGAAAAACACCACAAATGTAATATTATCAACAAACTGAGCATGAAATAAAAAAGTAGAGATAAAAGAAAAAATCTTCAAATAAGTCTCCTTGATTGAAAAGTTGAACTCTAATCTTTATTGATCTTGTGTAATCTCTATTGAATATGAGCATCCGAATATTTTTTATTTAATACATACACTCAATTGAATCTCTCAACAATTTGATTTCCGACTAATCTCTAAAAAAATAAAAGAAAATAAACAAATAAAATTATTTACAAGGTGTTTCTCTCTCTACAAAATACAGCTAGCCTCTCCAAATGGGTCTTCTCTTTGCTTTTAGAATGGGCACATTAGGGCAAGGGGCATAATGGACAAGAGAGGTGCGTTGTGTTTGTGAGGTAATGGGTGAGAGGATAAATTAAGGGCATTTTTGGAAAGTGGGTAAAAGGATAAGTGGGTTTTTAAACATATGCGTTTAGTTGACTTGGACTTTGGCTTTATTTGATTTTTGGTAGGTGAAGAAATCGGGTAGGAAGAAATGAAGAATTAAATGGGTTTGAATTGGATGGGGGATGTGACCAAGGTTCGGGTCATTGTCGGGTTATGGACGGGTTTAAGTTTAAACTGGTTTAAGGTTAGACACGGGGTAAATGGGTATCCGGGTTAAGTTCTGAGATGGTTTCGGGTTTTGTTGGTTTCAGATATGGAAGGCACCGGGCTGTGGCTGGGGAGGTTCGATTTTATGGATGCGGACATGGGGACGAGTTTGTATTGTTCCGGGTTTTCGAGTTTTCAGTAATAGTACTGAAAAATTCTCGACAACGCATCTTATCAGGGATCAAATAGATGTTAAAGACAATCCAAATCAAACCCGAATTTAGAGTGTAGAGGTAAGCAATCCAAATTAAAGGAGTGAAACGATAGGAAAACACATGTAATTCATTTGTTTATTTTGTTTTTGGACTTTTTATTTTTTCTATTTTTTTTTACCTTTTTCAATATTAAAACAATTATTTTTGGAAGATGAGATAACTAAACTATGTCACTAAAAATCCAAAGACTAACTAAAAAGTGTGATAAAAAAAAGTGAAATATAACTACTTAAAAATATAAAATATGAGATGAGTGAGGAAATAAAAGTGAGGACTAACAAGGGATAGGATAACACCATATATTCTAGTTAATCAAAATTAATTGATTCATTAAAATTAATTATCACAAGTTACTATCAAAATCACAAATCAACTCTCATTGCAAATATAATTTTAATAATCACATTTGAAAAAATTAAATTCAACGCTCCTACAACTCTTGAAAAGTAAATTTAAGCATTATTTGACAAACCACCCGTTAGGATCGATTTACTAAATTTGTTTAAATCATAAAAATTTTCTTAGAGTTGAAATTCAAAGAAATAATTTCACATTTTAGAAAAAATCTATCTCTAGTTCGATTTGTAAAATGAAAACTAAGACTAGAATCTCGATTTTCTCTCAAAAATCATTTACACTCTCTCGAGGCGTATATCAAAATGTAAGAGTGCAAAATTAATCATCAAAGGAATATTTAATTTAAATAAACTAATTAAAATGGGATTGACATCAAATAATGGGATCAACCCACCCCTTGAAAGGGTTTCTAGCCTAATATGGTGATAAAACGCAACAAATGTAATATTATCAACAAACTAAGCATGAAATAAAAAAGTAGAGATATGAGAACAAATCTTCAAACAAGTCTCCTTGATTAGCAAAATTGAACTCTAATCTTCATTGAGCTTGAGTAATCTGCATTGAATATGAGCATCCAAATATTTTTAATATAATACATACACTCAATTGAATATCTCAACAATTTAATTTCTCACTAATCTCTACAAAAATAAATGAAAATAAATAAAAAATTATTTACAAGGTGTTTCTCTCTCTCTATGGTATTTTCTACTCTAACTATCTCTCTACAAAAAACAGCTAGCCTATCCAAATGGGTGTTCTCTTTGCTTTTAGAATGGGCACATTAGGGCAAGTGCCATAATGGACAAGAGAGATACGTTGTGTTTGTGAGGTAATGGGTGAGAGGATAAATTGAGGGCATTTTTGGAAAGTGGGTAAAAGGATAAGTGGGTTTTTAAACATGTGTGTTTAGTTGACTTGGTCTTTGGCTTTATTTGATTTTTACCAGGTGAAGAAATCGGGTAGAAAGAAATGAAGAATTAAATGGGTTTGAATCGAATGGGGGTTTGATATGGATGTGCACAAGGTTCGGGTCGTCGTCGGGTTATGGACGGGTTCAAATTTGAATAGGTTTGAGGTTATGTATGGGGTAAATGGGTATCCGCATTAAGGTCCGAGATGGTTTCGGGTTTCGTTGGTTTCGAATATGGCAGACACCAGGTCGTGGTTGGGGCACAATCGAGTTGTGGCTGGGGTGGTCCGATTTTCTGGATTCGGACATAGGGACGGGTTTGTATTGCTCCTAGTTTTCGGGCTTTCGGGTTTTCAGTAATAGTACTGAAAAATTTTTGACAACGCATCTCATCAGGGATCAAATAGATGTTAATGACATCTTGATAATCAGTTTTTCCATCATATTTTGAAGGTGTGATAGGAGATCCTTTTATAAAACTTCCGTGTAAGGGACATTTTTACTTTTCTCTCTCTTAAATGATCTTCCCATCGTTGGATTGAGCCCTTCCATGGATGATCATCTGGATTATCCTTGGTCGAGATAGTTTTAGGTGCTCGATCCTTATTTTGCGCTTAGCTCTCTTCCTGAAAAGTCAGCTCGATGTGTACTAACCCTCGTACGCTAGTCCTTGTCCTGGAGGAATCTTCTCAGCGGTCCATGGATCGTCTAGGATCTCTGGTATGACGACCCCTCACTGCTCGGGGGGATCAGGCAATCAAACGTGGAACCCCTACTCAGCCTCTCTAACGCGCTCAAATTCTCTTAGGAGAATGATTTCTTCTCATAGTGATTAGTGGTATTGAAGGATGATGTGGCCTCGGGGCTGTATGTTTTGTCATGAGTCGATATAGAATACCTAGATCTTCTTCTTTCGTTTCATGATCAAACTTTCATCCCAGATGGGTTTATGAATTTTCTATCTCCATAGGGGACATGGGCAACATTTCTCCCCTTATATTAGAGTGTTCTCGTCCAAATGGCACGATACGACCTGATACTAGCTGCTCATACTAGCCTAGATTGTATGATTCAGTTGTTTTACTGTTTCTTGCATTGCCTCTTGACCTTGGCTATGCTCTTTAAAATTCCTTAAAGGTCTGCCATCCCCACAGGGGCAGAGGGTGGGATAGTTTCGTTTCCCCTGCTAGTTTCGATATTATCTCCCATTTCTAGAGGCAAAGGGCTTTTAGGTGATTTTGGTTATAATTTTAAGTAGGAAACAACATATGGCTTCTCTAGTCGTTAAAGCGTTAATATGTTGGTGTTTAAAATTAGTACTTTGATAATTATATGTCATAGTTGAATGATACTACTAATAAACTACTACAGATATAAAATAAAATGATTTGAACTTGATATAGATGAGAGATAGAGAAAGAGACAAGAAATTTAACGTTATTTATCCCAATGGGGTGCTTACATCTACGGGGTTACTTGGTATTAAGGAAAAGTATAAGCTCTAGAGGGTCTCTCTGGCATTGAGTGCATATTTTTAACTCATGTGTCTCAGCTGAGGGATATAGTGAGCTATTTAAAGTAGGGGAGAGAAGAAGAAGAAGAAGAAGAAGAAGAAGAATAAGAAGAAGAGGTGGAGTGCCTTTATATGTCAGGCAATTTCGCCTTTTTAAATTATTAATGATAACTAATCATGAGCCAACCTGGGGATTCACCCACGTGCATTTACAAAAGAGGCTGTAAATATTCCCATGTGGCCCTGTTATGCCTTGTTCATGGTTGACCTTCCTGATGATGGTTGGCCATACTACGACTAGTGGGGAACAATCAGCCGACCACGATAATGACTAGTATGTAGGGCTAATAAAAACTTGATGATAGAACGTCTGAATATATTTGAGTAAGAGTAAAAAATATAATTATTATTTATCCATCGATCGTATTACTAAAAAAATTCTTTAAAACGGACCTTGCGTAACAGGCCTAAAACATGAATTATTTTTTTAAAATAGTAAAAAAATTGAGTTGATTTTTATTTTATCATTTTTAAACACTGGCCTATTTTGACCGTTTTAAAAATAGGAAAAAATTTCATTATGAACTATTTTTAATGGGTTCCATGAAATGTTTAAAAACTAATAAAAAAATCAACTCAAATATTTTTTTTAACTATTTAAATAAAAATGATCCGTTTTAGAGACGTGTTAATACAACTAAATTAACTTAATAGTTTTTTTGGCTTTAGTCCAATCTATAAAGACTTATTAGACTCAACTCCCATGTATTTTTAAAATTGTAAAAAGTCCAATAACCAATCTAAATTGTCTATAACTTCTCTATAATTGTAATGTGTCGACCCAAATTTTATGGGTTACCTGGTGTGACCTGATTAGGCATAAATTCTTCCCAATTTATCCCTTAATTTAGTTACTTTTAGCACCTCGAACAACGTAATTGATTTGAATTTATTTCATAATCTTGCTACTGACGTATCTTAACGAGTACACCGAGTTTTTGGTATTTCGTATTGATTTTACAGGTATTTAATGTCAAGTAAAGAAAGAAAGAAACCGGAAGAATCGAGAAAGACAATAAGGAAAGTTAAAAGGGAAAAAGTGTAATTTCTACCCAGAATTCGAATGAGGCACCTAAAGAGAAGTTGAAGATATCACATTCATGAGCACGTAAGAAGAAACAACACCTCAATCGGATCCCCAAAACAAAAGTTATGAGATGTCAAAGTTGGAGAAAAAAGTCAAAGAGGCAGACCGATCCGCAGGAAGGCCGGACCGGTCCGCAGTGCATATTCCAGAGAACCCCGGATCGAAAGCAAACCGAAGGAGGAAGAAAAATAAAAGAACCGGTCCGCCCCAGGAATAAAAGAACCGATCCGCATTCAAGGCAGACCGATCCGCAGGATACCCGAATCGGTCCGGGTGTCGAGTTTTGTAATCTTATCCATCTCTAATGGGGAGTCCTAGTGCAACTAAAACTCCTGAAACTTTGAAGGGTATAAAAACCCAAGTTTTTATCATTCTTATGACGGAGAATTAATATAATTTTCCATACTTTTCTGTAAAACCCTAGTTTAGAGATAGTTTACAATTTTAATTCCAAGATTGAAGATTATTCAGATTTTCGTGATTCCAAGTGTTCTTAATTACTGCTTTTGCTGCTTTGGTAAGATTAGGAGTTACTTTTCTTCAGTCAAATTCCTTTCTACATCATTCCACAAAATTTCCTTTGATTAATCATGGTTTTCTGCAATTCAAAAATTATTTTTAGTAGTTTCAGCATGTTAGGCTAAATTTTCTAAGGTTGGGATACATGAACCCAACCTGATGTGATAGTTGCATGTGTATAACATTAATCCTCTGAATTTAGTGATATATTATGACCGTATTGCGTAGGAACACGACAATTGTAGATCTTTTGATCTCGTTTGCTTCCGGGTAACCGAGATGCTTTAGAATGCAATTCGAGTGTAACTATCACGATACCGATTTACTCATCCTCTGATTAAGTATGGTGCGGGCTTGAACCTCATATACGTAATGCTCGGGAGTACTAAATTCTGGGTCTAATTAATCAGTTAAATTTACGATTAGTATTATACCTGCAATACACTAGGATTGGGAGATTGTATTCCCGTCCTGTTTTCCTTATCATCTAGTTTAAAGTTTTAAATCACTCTTCATCAGTATTTTAGGTAATTTATTATAATTGAACCTTTTCATAATTTCATAGTTGCATCTAGTATAATCATTCCCAAAACCAAATCATTTTTCCTTTCCTTTAGAGTCAGAGTTAGGATTTTCTTATCTATCCAACGTCGTCACAACTCTGTTGTCCTATTTCCCTGTGGATATGATCCCGACTTACCGGGTTTATTACTAACGCGACAGGTTTTCACTTGAGCCTAAAGTGAACGCACATTATAGACACTTTCTCAGTCGTGTCAAGTTTTTGGCGCCGTTGCCGGGGAATTAGGTAGACTTAGGAATAGATCGAGCCAATCTAAAAATTTGACCAAAAATTTCCAAAAATCCATAAACATAAAAAAAAATTCAAAAAACACAAAAAGATTCATCATCATCTCTCATAAGCTGTTAATGCAAAATTCTGAACTCACTCCCACACCCCATAATACTCCAACTGGTATTCACGAAAATCCAATAGTTGAGTACGACCCCGATAGCCCTCACACTCCTAACGCCCCACAGTTCTGGATTCCACCTCCCACACCGTCACACTCAATCTCAAATAACACTTTGTTTTCATTCTTAGAACACACCTCCGAGCACATTTTGAGCACACCAAGTGAGGACACCGAGTCGATAAGAGAGAGAGAGATGTCGCAACACGATAGTGCAACCGCCGGTGAGGAAGAGGCCCCATACCGCCCGCTGAGAGATATCTTATTTCCCGAGCGCACTGTCACTTCGGGATGCATTATACTCCCGTATAATGTCGGGCAATTTCGTTTTAAAAACGGGATGATCCAGATGTTACCCAATTGCCATGTTATTGATTCTGAAAAGCCATATCTTCACATTAGGGAATTTGAGGATGTGTGCGATACTCTTAATGATCAAACTTTCACACAAGATGTGATCTGCCTCAAACTCTTCCCCTTTTCGCTAAAATATAAAGCTAAGACCTGGCTATGGTATTTACCTCCAAGCTCGATTCCATCTTGGAACGAGTTGCAATCTAGATTTCTCAAGAAATTCTTTCCACCACATCGAACAATCTCCATAAAGGCTCAAATTCAAGCGTTCAGACAATAAGAAAATGAGCCATCTCATCGATGTTACGAGCATTTCAATGAGTTAGTTACTTCATGCCCCCATCATGGATTTGATACAGCGCAAATCATTTCATTTCTCTATAATGGGCTGAATCTTAACTCCAAGCAACTCGTTGAGACCATGGGTAGTGGTCCGTTTGTCGACTTAGATGCCCACGATGCTGAGCTTCACCTAAGGTATGTCGCCGTGACTACCCAATCCTGGGATACTTCTAATCCTAACGTTCAAAATCGCAATCGATTAATGACCACCACTCCGTCGGCGCCCGGCCTATTCCACGTAGATAAGAATTCTATGACGGACAGTCAATTGAACACCCTTGAGAAAGGATTTCGAGACCTATGCGAGATATGTGGAAAAGGACCAGCTGGATCCATACCAAACCCCGTCGAGAAGGTGTGTGCTATTTGTGAGGCGGGTCATTCAATCGAGGAATGCTCGACTATACCTGCCTACAAAGTGATGCTTCAGGAGCAAGTTAGTGGTATAGGAGGATTTAAGGGTAATTTCGGTGCCCCGTACGGAAATTCTTACAACCCTTCATGGAAAAACCATCCTGGTTTTAGCTATGGGCAATAACATGTTGCGATGAACCCTACTTCCCATGTTGCCCCTCATCCACCACAACACTTTCAACAAGCTCCACACATGCAAGGACATGTGGAAGCACCACCACCTCAAGGAGCATATATCCCGCCACCGCGGAGAACTTTCGAGGATACTATGAATCAATTTATCAATAGCCAGACTGTAACTAATGCTAGCTATGATCGCCTGATTAGCGACATAAACACAAGTCTGTCAAAGATACAGTCCTCGTTGAGTGTCCAAGAGAAGGGTAGGTTTCCTGCCCAGGACCAAAGACCTCCCCAAGGTCAAACTAGTGTTAGCTCCACCTCTACTGAACATCAGGAGCAATGTCAAGATGTGACCACTCTTCGTAGTGAGAGAGTCGTTGATTTATAACATCCCCCACACGACACAACGAAATACAAGGAGATTAATGAGCCCGTGGTAGTAGTGAAACCACCCTTCGCAGCACCGTTTCCTCAAAGGTTGATTCCTTCCCATAAAAGAAATCCACGTGAGGACGTGCTAGACGTGCTAAAGCAAGTAAAGTTGAACTTACCTTTCCTCGATGCTATTAAGCAAATTCCATCTTATGCAAAAGTCATCAAAGACTTGTTGACGGTAAAGAGAAAGATGAAGGTAAAGAAAAATATTTTTCTAGCACAGAACGTGAGCTCCATTCTACTTAACGATCTCTCTCCTAAATTCAAAGATCCCGGTGCACCCACCATTTCCTGCATCATTAGAGAAAACAAAATCGAAAAAGCCTTACTTGATTTGGGAGCAAGTGTCAATATCCTCCCTTACTCCATCTATAGGCAACTTGATTTGGGAGATCTCAAGCCCACAAGAATCACTCTCTAATTAGCGGATCGAACTGTGAAGATCCCACAAGGTGTAGTTGAGGACGGGATCGTCCATGTTGACACTTTTTACTTCCCGATAGACTTTATCATTTGGGACACGGAGCCTTCATTCACTTCGAGCGATCATATTCCCATCATTCTCGGGCGCCCATTTTTAGCTACGGCTAACGCTATTATCAACACTATAAATGAGCAGATACAACTCACTTTTGGGAACATGACCTCAGAGACCAACATCTTCCATATAGCCCAACATACGGGGGAATAAGATGATCTTCACGCGGTGAGCTTCATAGATGAGATAGTAGAGGAGTACTTTGAGGAGAACTATTGTGGAGATGCCTTAGGGTCCTGTTTAGTGTCGATCCATGAGAGCGAGGGGACGTACACCGAATTCGAGAGGGAGGTTGGGGAGTTGAGATAATTACTCGATGAGATAGCGTCGGACGAGGATGCGAGAGATGTTAGCTGGGTTTCTAGATTCGAGGAGTTGCCACCGAGGGATACACGCATAGTTCCCTCCAACGAAAAATATCCAATCCTCGAGTTGAAGAAACTCCCCTCCCCTATTAAATATGCATACCTAGGAGAGGATGAGACATTTCATGTTGTTGTCTCCTCTAGCCTAGACGAAGAGTAGGAGGGTAAACTGTTAAAAATTCTGAGAAAGAACCAAAGTGCTTTTGGTTGGTGCATTTTTGATTTGAAGGGGATAAGTCCTTTGATTTGCACTCAAAAGATCCATCTTGAAGAGGATGTCAAGCCCTCAAGAGAAATGCAAAGGAGGCTAAATCCCAATATGAAAGAAGTAATGAGAACCGAAATTATCAAGTTATTGGATGCTGGGATTATCTACCCAATATCGGATAGCAAGTGGGTGAGTCTTATTCAAATCGTCCCGAAGAAGTCGGGCATGACAGTGATCGAGAATGCTAAGGGAGAGCTAGTTCCGCAACGTACAACCACCGGGTGGAGCGTTTGCATTGATTATCGGAAACTCAATGCAGTAACTAGGAAAGACCATTTCCCCTTGCCATTTATTGATCAAATGCTTAAGAGAGTAGCGGGCCACCCTTACTATTGCTTCCTTGATGGTTATTCCGGATATAACCAGATTAAGGTAGATGTATTTGACCAGGAGAAAATGACCTTCACTTGCCCTTTTGGTACATTTGACTACAAACGTATGCCATTCGGCTTGTGTAATGCACCTGCGACCTTTCAAAGGTGCATGTTGAGTCTATTTAGCGACATGGTCGAGAGAGGACTCGAAGTGTTCATGGAAGATTTCAGCGTTTTTGGCACCTCTTTCGATCGTTGTCTAGAAAAACTAAAAAAAAAGTACTTACCCGGTGTGTGGAAAAGAACTTAGTGCTGAATTGGGAGAAATGTCATTTCATGGTCACCGAGGGAATAGTTCTTGGCCACATAGTATCATGGGAATAGAAGTTGATAGGGCAAAAATAGATGTCATAGCTGATCTTCCCCCACCAAAATCGCTCAAGGACGTGCGCTCCTTCTTGGGCCACTCAGGGTTTTATCGAAGGTTCACTAAGGACTTTAGCGCCATCGCTAGACCCTTAAGCAACTTACTCATGAAGGACACCCCATTGGAGTGGACGGAAGCATGCCAAAGATCTTTTGAAAAACTGAAAACCATGCTTGTGTCCACTCCCATCATGTAAGTTCTGGATTGGTCTTTACCATTCGAACTTATGTGTGATGCTAGCGATTATGCGATAGGGGCTGTTTTGGGCCAAAGAAAAGATAAACAGGCTCATGTCATCTACTACGCTAGCCGGACTCTTACCGGACCATAATTCAAGTACTCTACCACAGAGAAGGAGTTGCTAACGGTAGTCTTTGCCCTTGATAAATTTCGGTCATACCTTATCGGTTCTCCCATTACTTACTTCACCGACCACGCGACATTGAAATACCTAATTGCAAAGAAATATGCAAAGTCGCGCCTCATAAGGTGGATCCTACTCCTACAAGAGTTCAATCTCTCCATTAAAGATAAGAAAGGGGTAGAAAACATCATTGCCGACAACTTATCACGGCTTTCGTCCGACGTACCTAGTGATTCCATACCCATAGATGAATACTTTCTGGATGAGCAACTCTTTGCCACCTATTCTTTGCCCTGGTTTGTGGATATAGTGAACTACCTTGTCATGGGAGCCGTCCCTCGTGACTGGACACCGCAAGATAAGAAGAGGTTTATTACTTGGTCGCGCATGTTCTTCTATGACGATCCTTTCCTTTTTAAATATTGCACCAACCAAATCATCCGACGATGTGTACCGAATGATGAGATCCCGAAAGTCATCCAGTTTTGTCATTCGAAAGCTTGTGGAGGCCATTTTTCTATGAAAAAGACGACCGCTAAAATTCTGCAATGCGGCCTCTATCGGCCCATAATATTCCGGGATATGAATGTTGCTTGTAAATATTGTAATAGGTGCCAACGGATGGGAGCCATTACCCGATGAGACATGATGCCTCTTACCCCCATACTCATTATTGAGATCTTCGATTGTTGGGGTATTGACTTCATGGGTCCTTTCCCCCATCCTTTGGTTTCCTATACATCCTTGTCGCGGTAAACTACGTTTCTAAATGGGTGGAAGCTATAGCTACCAAGACAAATGACAACAAAGTGGTGATAAAGTTCCTGTAGGAACACATACTTTCCCGCTTCGATCAGCGATAATGGCACGCACTTTTGCAATAGGCCTTTCGAGAAGCTAATGAGAAAGTATGGCGTCGTTCACAAGGTTGGAACGACTTATCACCCGCAAACGAATGGGCAGGCCGAACTAGCAAATCGGGAAATCAAGAACATTCATGAAAAGACCGTCAATCTTACTCGGAAAGATTGGTCACTTAGATAGAACGATTCGCTATGGGCCTATCGTACCGAATACAAAAATCCACTCAGAATGTCCCCGTTCCGTTTTATGTATAAGAAACCTTGCCATCTTCCCGTGGAGTTAGAACACAAGGTGTATTGGGCGATTAAGGAGTTAAACTATGCCATGGATAAGGCCGGTGAAGCTCGCAAGCTTCAATTAAATGAGTTAGAAGAGATACGCAATAATGCGTATGAGAATGCTAAAATTTCCAAAGAAAGGATGAAACTCGCTCACGATAACATCATTCGACGCAAAAAGTTTCTTCCCGGGCAAAAAGTGCTTCTTTATAACTCTCGGCTTCATCTCTTTCCGGACAAGTTAAGGTCACGATGGTCTGGCCCGTTCGTTGTGAAGAATGTTTTCCCTCATGGAGCTGTTGAATTAGACGATTTGAAAGGGGGAAATACATTCAAAGTAAATGGACAACGCCTAAAGCCATATCTAGAGGCGTGTGTGGAAGAAGTCGACACCGTTTAGTTGTCGGACCCCGTTTATAGGGTAGAGTGAGTTATTACAGCGAGGTCGTCGCACCCCCGACACATATGGGGTGAGAGTCGCGTATGTAGTGAGAGTCGTGTGTGTAGTGAAAGTCCATAGGATTAGGGCACATTCGGAAAAGAGCATTCACATTTTCGGGAAATTGAGTCAAGTTGAGTTGACCATTGGTTTCGAGAGGTTTTTGATCCAAAATTGATATATAGTATGTTATGAAAGTGAATATTCTCGGAGAAGAGCTTTCAAAACAAAGTTAGGGGAAAAATCCAACTCACATACAAGAGCCGGATCGATCCGGTAGTTGGAAAGGTTCGAATATTAGAGGACTGGTCCGCCTTTTGCAGAATTTTATTCCCCCTTTTCCCAAGGTTCACCCCCCCTCTCCCCAATCCCATTCATTCCCTTCAAACTCGTCCACACCACTCCCAACCCTTCCCTTTCCCTCCCAAATACACCCCCTTTTCCCTCCAAACCTTTTCCCTCCAATTCCCAACCCTACCCAACCCTTTCACCTATAAATGCCTACCTTCACCATCCATTTCTCTTCACACCATCAACCAAATCACTCCTCTCTTCCCTCTCCCTATATTTCCAGCCCCCTCTCCCTGATATTAAGGCCCAACGACCAGCCCCCTCCAAGTATGACTCCACCGACATCCTCCCCTCCGGCCATGGAGAATTTCATTTCCAAGCGGACATATACCAACACCAAGGGGATCCCAACGAACCATTGCCATCCTATTTCTATGACCGCTATGGCCCCGACGCGCCCGATTATTCACAACCCTCACCCCAGTGATGCTGTATTTTGGTTGTGGCAGCTTTTATTTGTTTTCCCTATTCACATGGTTGTATGTCTTTCCCTGTAATTGTACCACAGTTATGTTTTCTATAAAATCTGCATTTTCTCCATTTTTTTATTTTATTTATCGCACTTTTTATTTTTCCTTGTTTAGATTTTAGTCCTTTTTGCTTGAGGACAATGCAAAAGTCTAAGTTAGGGGGGGTCACAAGTGCGTATTTCTAAAACTTCACAAATTTTCAAAAATGCTCAGAAATTTCCAAAAAAATCATAAAATTTTGAAAAATCCAAAAATATTTTTGTTCAAAATAAATAAAAATTGGAATTCAAATTTTTCAAAAATATCATTAAAAGTCGGTTTAAAGTCTCAAGTTGTAAAATTCAACATACACAAAGCCGAAATTGACTAAAGATGGAAACTGAGCGAAAATTGACGACTTAACGAATAAGTGTGGAGATTAACAAACCCGATGAGATTCGAGCCTATCACTTTTTGCGAGTTTTTAAATCAATCCGAGTTAATTATTAACTCAAAGTTCTTTTCAGCTCCTAAAAAGTCATCGAGGATCTCAACCCTTTTATTTTGATCGGTTATGCAAAACGTGTGTGATATTGCTTTGAAAAACATGCCAAAAGTGATCTCTAAACTTAAATTCATCTCGAAACGCATATGGTAACGCAATTGGCATTTTGGACATTGAAGTAGGCCCTCGTTTGTCACCCAAAAATATTGGTAAGAAAAAGATGCGAAAAATCACCCCTTTTGTAACCCAAATTGAGCCAAATAGATTTTCCCTTTCGTTTGACAGCCCGAAAAACCCAAATAGCCCGGAATTGCGAAAAATGAAAAAAAATCAGAATTAAGTCCGAAAAGTGCATATAAAGGGGCAAGAAAAAAAATAGATATGCTCAACAAAAATAGCAAGAAAAGAAGTAAAAAACAGAAAAAAATAGAGAAAAAGAAGGGAAAAAATGTGCAATAGCCCGAAAAAAGCACATGAACATCATAAATGACTTTTCCAATTCCAACCTTCCCTACCTCTTTCATTTTACCCAATATACCTTAAACCCCGAAAAAGTCCTAACCGAGTCTAAATTGCGAAATTGGTTACCTCGTGGAGAGCTAATACACCAAAAGATAATAAAAGAGATTGAATGCGCTAATAAGAGGCAATGTTCCTGTTTTGAAAAACCGTAATTCGTAGATGAGATCCTATCACTATAAAATTTTCGTCTTTCTACTTGTATGCGTGACTTTGCGTCCATTATATTTACTCTTTATATCACGCATACCGAGAGAATAGCCATAATTCGAGAGATTCGTTTGTGAGAGTATTCCGTGAGAATTTGAAATCAAAACAAATTTTCGGGTAAGTAACGTAATGATCAATCGGTGAAAATTTGCGGTTATTTTTCCGACTTCGCACACACGCATCATGATTTGAGACTATTGAACATGACTTGATGATCACTATTTTCTTGGAAAGTTTGATTTATACAATTTTTAGGTATTTTTATTTTTCCTTGAGTCGAATTTTATGGGTATATTCTCTGCAAACCCTCACGAGACACAACTCGTCCTACTAGGGTGACCTAGGGGTTTAAAGGCTTGTTGCATACGCTAAATACAATTGCTTGCCCGCGAAAAAGGTATTCTATCCCAATAAAATGTTTTTCAAGAGTTGAGCCGTATTAGGATTCTTTTACATTGCTCGGGACGCACAAAGTTCTAATTTAGGCGGGTTTGATTAGGCATAAATTCTTCCCAATTTATCCCTTAATTTAGTTACTTTTAGCACCTCGAACAACGTAATCTATTTGACATTATTTCATAATCTTGTTACTGACTTATCTTAACGAGTACACCGAGTTTCTGGTATTTCGTATTGATTTTACAGGTATTTAATGTCAAGTAAAGAAAGAAAGAAATCGGAAGAATCGAGAAAGATAAGAAGGAAAGTAAAAAGGGCAAAAGTGTAATTTCTACCCAGAATTCGGATGAGGCAGCTAAAGAAAAGTTGAAGATATCACATTCATGAGCAAATAGGAAGAAACCGCACCTCAATCAGAGTCCCAGAACAAAAGTTATGAGCAGTCAAAGTTGGAGAAAAAAGTCAAAGAGGCAGACCGATCCGTAGGAAGGCCGGACCGGTCCGCAGTGCATATTCCAGAGAACCCCGGATCGAAAGAAAATCGAAGGACGAAAAAAATAAAAGAACCGGTCCTCCCTAGATCAGTCCGCCCCAGAAATAAAAGAACGGATCCGCATTCAAGGCAGACCGGTCCGCAGGAGACCCGGACCGGTCCGGGTGTCGAGTTTTGTAATCTTATCCTTCTCTAATGGGGAGTCCTAGTGCAACTAAAACTCCTGAAACTTTGTAGGGTATATAAACCCAAGTTTTTATCATTCTTAGGATGGAGAATTAATATAATTTTCCATACTTTTCTGTAAAACCCTAGTTTAGAGATAGTTTACAGTTTTAATTCCAAGATTGAAGATTATTCAGATTTCTATGATTCCAAGTGTTCTTAATTACTGCTTTTGCTGCTTGGTAAGATTAGGAGTTACTTTTCTTCAGTCAAATTCCTTTCTACATCATTCCACAAATTTTCCTTAGATTAATCATGGTTTTCTGCAATTCAAAAATTATTTTTAGTAGTTTCAGCATGCTAGGCTAAATTTTCTAAGGTCGGGATACATGAACCCAACTTGATGTGATAGTTTCATGTGTATAACATTAATCCTCTGAATTTAGTGATTTATTACGACCGTATTGCGTAGGAACACGACAATTGTAGATCTTTGGATCTCGTTTGCTTTCGGGTAATCGGGATGCTTTAGAATGCAATTCGAGTGTAACTATCGCGATACTGATTTACTCGTCCTCTGATTAAGTATGGTGAAGGCTTGAACCTCATATACGTAATGCTTGGGAGTACTAAATTATGGGTCTAATTAATCAGTTAAATTTACGATTTGTATTGTACCTGCAATACACTAGGGTTAGGGGATTGTATTCCCGTCCTGTTTTTCTTATCATATAGTTTAAAGTTTTAAAGCATTCTTCATCAGTATTTTAGGTAATTTAGTATAATTGCACATTTTCATAATTTCATAATTGCATCTAGTATAATCATTCCCAAAACCATATCATTTGTCCTTTCCTTTAGAGTCAGAGTTAGGATTTCCTTATCTATCCAACGTCGTCACAAATTTGTTGTCCTATTTCCCTGTGGACACAATCCCGACTTACCGGGTTTATTACTAACGCGACAGGCTTGCACTTGAGCCTAGAGTGAACGCACATTAGAGACACTTTCTCAGTCGCGTCATGACCCGTGCATTAAGTGTGAAATGCAATGAAATAGCCTAAATAATGTTCTTAGTCCAATTTCATTTATTTTAACGTTTCACTTATTTAGCATGCAATTCTAATTTAAATTAAATTATATGAAGGACCTATGGGAAGCATCTCCGGAATCTGATCGTATAGAGCTACTAACATAAAGAATAAAAATGTTACTTACCTACATAATGCTCTCAAAATTGCGAAACTACGCCCAACCTTTCGTAACAAAGACAAAAAAATGAGTTGAATGCCTACTAATAAAATACAATGATTCAATATAGAATCGAACAATAGAAAGGAGACTCTAACACGTTATATCTACGTGCACATGCAACTATCTTATATATATACAAATATATACTTTATTGCATAAAATTATTTTTATTCTAAAACTGTTACTTATCCCGATTAATTCACCTTAATCTTGTAAAATAACTTCCTTTTTTACTCGACATAACATTTATTCTTGATTTAATTCACCCGATTTAATACATTAAACAATACCCATTGTTCAAGGAAAAGCATTTCTGTCACCGAAGCTACCCCTTTCTTCATACGAATTCACATTAGTACTTTCATTGAAAATCATCTTTCACCACACGCAAGCACTGTGTTAGAAAATACTTATTTTTCTTTGAAATCTTTCATAAACACATTCTTGTGTCAATTATGGGTTAAACCTTTTTAGGTCGCATAACTACTCATTTAGTCACTTCACTTTATCATTCTTTTACTTCACGGACATTAATTAATTTTCACATTTACTTGTCCACTTTATCCTTTATAGGAGCATTTATTAATTCATTCAATTTAGGTTGTATTTTTCTCATATTTAACACAACCCATTTATTGACATGATTCATTTTTTATTATATGTTTCTCGAAATCTTTCAATATTCGCATACTTTAACGGGCTCCATATTGCTGGCTATGCTACCATATGCTCTGGTCAGTGATTTTAAATCCTTTACCCCAGGGCTCCGGGTACTCTTTAATTATTCTGGTGTCATCTGAGTTCATATTAATTTGTTTGAAAACTTTATAAATGTCCACATTATTCCACTTTTCTTGGCCGAAGCCAAAACTCGAGGTTTTACCTCAACTTATGTAAAAATAATCACTTCTTGTCCTTTATACCTTTAAATTAATTTTATCCCAAAAATCAAGTTCATTTACGATCATTTTGTGTAACACCTTTCCAAACATTTTTACGTAAAATTACTATTTTACCCATTTATATCCAAACTTGTCCTTTCCTCCATTTCACAAGTGTTATTTCCCAAAAAATTATTAAGTTATTCGCACAAATTTTTAAAATATCTTTAACTCATTAACACTCATTTAACACCTTGGAGTAACATATTTCTCATGTTGAAAATCTCTTTATTTCATTACTTTCTTTCTCTAAGAAATTATTGGACTTTTAAAGACTACTTTATAAGAAAACACTATTCTCCTTCACACTAACCACCCTTTTTCACACACTTTTAATGTTGAAATTTCTATTTTCCTTATTTCATGTTTAAACCCATTAGAACCCTCATTAAACTTGTTTATATGTTCATCATAAAAATATTACAAGTTTATATACATGAGAATATGGAATTAAGTCCAAAATCCTATTAAATGGGTTTAACATATGGTTCATTATAGAAATTTCACAATATTGACAAAAAACATGTTTTTCAAGCTAAAAAATATTTTTATTTTTTCAAAACTTGAGTAAATGTCTATTTGTAAAAAATCCCAATTTTTATAAGAAAACTTTGACATTATTTATTCATAAAACATTTCCTAACAGTTTTATTCCATAAAAATATTTAAACACCAAGTTTTCTTGAAATATATCATTTTTCTTAAAATCATTAGAACCCATTTTCACAAATCATAAGAAGTATCATTCTTAAATCACACATGCACCCTACTATTAAACTCTACATGCAAGACTAAACACTAGAAATATATAGTGTTGAACTTAAAGGGTAAAGTTTTTTCCACCTCAAGTACAACTCCAAAAATGATAGGATGAAGATAGAAGAAGATGACAACCTCCCACCTTTTGTCTCCATGAAAGCAAGACCTCCTTCAATCTTCATTATTCTTTTATTCTTCTTCTTCAAAAACCCCCAAACCCTATTCACGATTTGATCTCCTGTTCTGAGAAAATGACACGTGTTTTCATCAAATGGTTCACATTTTGACAGTATTTTTCAAACTTCAAAAATTGATTTCTGAACACCTCGTTCGAATAGGAATGAATCAAATTCGAATGAGAATCACATTTCATTCGGACCAAAGAAGACTTTCGTTCGAACGAGATAGTCATGTCGTTCAAACGTACTTTGAACGAAGTTAGCCAATCTTAGGCAGAGATGCCTTGTTAGAAGGTCGTTAGAAGACCCAGTCGAGTGAGATTCCAATCTCGTCCGAATGACTCCTATTATCGTCCGAACGACCCAGTAAATTTTAAAAGTTTACTTTAAGCCCATTCTTCTTCCAAGTAATTGTACCAATGCCACTACATTACCCAAATTTGACCCATAATTCACCTCATAAAATCCAAAGCCCAATTAGATCATATAAAGTTATGGAATCATTCGGGTACGATCAAAGTCGTGAGGCGGGTGTTATAGTAACTATTCATCTTTCTTTTTGTAGGGAATGACACTTGTCTCGTATTTGTTATAATATGACCAATAACTAAAAAATAAAATGAAACCATGGAACTAGTCACAAGTAAATATTTACAAATGGGACTAAATACTTAAGATCCCTTATTGTAAATAATTTATGTTGATTAAAATCTTAACCGCCTAAGATGTAGTGCATACATGTACGTCCAGATGAGGACATAATTATCCTCAAGCATGCAAGCAAGCTTACAAGTTATACTAGTAGTAGGATTATGTGTCCGAATTCGAGTCGTATTTTGATACAATTGGAATCTATAAAAAGCCCTCACCCCACCACAACTTGTAAATGCACTCATTTATTCATTCATCTAATTACTCAAATTCATGCATTCATTCATTCGATCATTCGTTGTTGGTACATTACAACATATCATTATTATGTAAAAAAAACACCCATTGCTCATTCATAGTTGGTGTTTAACAACATATCATTATTTTGTAAAATCGCCCATGCATTGCCGAGATTAATAAAGATACTAAGTAAAAAGAGAGACCATCTACAAAAGTCTTGACTTATAACTAATAATATATTACATTAACTCATAACATTGGAAATGACTTTTTATAAATAACTACATATATTCTTTTAAAAAAGTACTTTCAATGACACATTTACCGTTTGTAATTTTTTTAACAAAATTGTATTTTGGTGGTGCTTTATTATATAAAAATTTAGTTTACGTCCATAACATATGAGCGATCCATGATTTTATAACTGGAGACAACGATCTAGGCTGTGGATAAATTTCTAGTTACCAGTCCGTGCTAAAATAACCTGTGCAACCCTAAAATAGCATTGCATCTTATTATATGTTGGTGCAATTTTTTATAATTCCAGAACTAAAAAGGACATTAGGGATTGAAAACAAAAGTTCATAACCTTTACATTAGTATGTCATAACTTTATGGGGCAAAGCTTAAATTTCTCTTTATTTTACCGCTAAAATTTAAGATAATGATGTATTTTAAAACTTTTGTAGGGGGAGTTTATATTTTTCTACCTGGACTAGTTTGATATATAAAAATATTATTTTCCCTTTTCATATGTAATGTTAAATACATATAAAGCTTATCCTAAAGAAACAAAAAGGTTCTTATAAGGGCTTGGTGGTAGAACACCCGAATATATTTGAGTCAGAGTACAAAAGATACTTATTATTTATCAATAGATTATACTACTAACAAAAAATCTCTAAAACAGACCTAAAAACAGACTATTTATTTAAAATAGTAAACAAAATATTTTTGAGTTGATTTTGATTTTTAAACATTTCAAGAAATTCATAAAAAATATCTCAAGATAATTTTTTTTGTTATTTTAAAAAAAGCGGGTTAAATATGTCCGTGCTTAAAAACTGACATATTTTGATCGATTTTTTTTAAATAATAGAAAAATTCATTTTGAATTGTTTTTTTACGAATTCTTGAATTGTTTAAAACTATAAAAAAACACTAACTCAAAAATATTTTTTTTATCATTTAAAAAAAATAATTCATTTTTAAAAAGTGTGAAGTGAGTTTTTTTTTTTTATAAGAGAGGTGCAAATACTAGTAAATTATCTTAAATCTATGCGTTAATTGAAATCTTAATCGCCTAAAGATATATCACATACATGTCCTATGGAACGGAGTACAAGGACATGATTATCCTCAACCAAGCTTATAAGTTCTACTAGTACTAGGATTAGGTGTCCCAATTGGAATCGTATTTGGATATAATCAGAATCTATAAAAAGCCCTTCCCCACCACCACAACTCGTCAACGCATTCTCAAATTCTCGTGTTGCATGCATGCCCAACTATTTCGTGCCTTTATATCATAATAATATTTCCAGCCTACAACTACAATACAACGATGACAGTGCGCAAGCACTATCAGTTCTGTGTGGTCTATAACCATGGTATTGTTCCTTCTGATGAGGGATCTAATTTGTGTGGATTCTCTCTGGGATTCCTCGTTCGAGACATAATGGGTATCTTCTTCGATGGAAGTAATGAGTTTGAAGTAGTTGAAGCGCCCGTACATAAGTTCAACCATGCCTTCCTTCATCCTGATGATTTACTATTGAGCGAAACCGATGCCTACACTAACCTACAAAACATTCTTTCCGCTGCCAATATCCCCACCACTTTTTACCCAACCATTCTCCCACATCTCTACTGCCTTGCACTCTCTCTCGAGCCACAATCCCGTCAAAGGGTGGTGCCTATTTTGCTCGATATTGTGGGAGTGTCCTTTTACCTCCGCCAATATTTTAATCCATTTCGTACCCGACTTTTACCTTTATCCATGGAAGAACAACAAGTGGGACCAATGTACTTGCAACTAAATAAATCTCCCATTAAAGCGTTGAAAAAACTTGAAGTTTATGGTTTCATGAGGATGAGGTGCGATATGTGTGAGGAGGAGTTGTCTAGGGGTTGGAAACTTATTGACCGCAAGCAACTATGTTTGCCATGCCATGAGATCTATGTTCGTATCATTGATTTGCTCGATGATGACATTTGAATGTAATCTCTTGTTAGACCACTTTGTTTTGTTTTGTTTTGCTTTGTTTTGTTTTAGGGGAAATAATAAGCTCGTTCATTTTTTCTTTTATCTATGTATATAATATAATATAATTTAGTAATAGTCTCGCTGAATATTCAGTTATACGGATTAATTTATTATCTACTTGATTCCATATGCTGTTTTATATGGCTTATTTTTTGCTCTTGGGATATTTACACCACCCGTTTAATTCTCAACTATTTTGAATGTTAGCAGTTTTTTAATAAAAAGTTGCTCACGAGTCACAAGATCATATCTCAAGATGGGTCGTCACGGAACAGTAATTTGCATCCATGATTAATGCTTGGTTGTTGTTATGGGTTAAAATTTTTAATCAAGATGTGCGCTTCAAAGCCAAGTCTCGTGCATTGATTACTCTCTTTTAGTGAATAATTCATAGTTCTTGAGAAGCAGCACTTGAGAACTAGATAGTCAATGGTGCTAAAGTCTTCTGTTGCACTTACATCAAATTGATAGAAGATCCTAGTCACACTTGGTGTGATTCTTTTAGTATGTGTTCATAGTTTGTTTGTGTAGTTTTCTTCAGCTGTCATCGCCTTTATCTAGAGACCATTGGCAAGCCTTGACAGACCACAGGCCCGTAACAAAGTTTAAGCAGTGCACTCTTTGGTGTCCATTAATCTTTAGTAAGTAAAAACAGAAAAATAAAAGAGACCGAGAAAATTTAACCTTTAAAACCCAGGATTAAAGGTAGAGGTGCATAACAAACCAATATACTCGATTTTGGATCAAGTTTGTTCCACGTGTTCGTTTAGAAAAAAATCGCCGGAGACTGGTTTGTAGAACAACCAAGCAAAGATTGAGCATGTTTTCAAGCTCATTACGTGACTAAGTTAGGCTTGAGTTCGACTCGATTCTCAATATTCATACCCATAATAGTTTTGAAAAACAGGTTCCTTGATGTAGGCTTGTCATCATTCGAATATAACCTCGTTAAGATTGGGTCATGATATATTTGAACGAAGCTTGGACATATCTTAAGCTCATTAAGTTTATCAAACCAACCTCAAAGTAATGAGTACTTTTGTTCGAATTTAAGTTTGTAATACAACCTCCATGGTGTTTTGCCAAATGTGAGAGGGTCCTCGAAAATTCTGTAGCATGAACAAAAGATCTGCCTCTGCAATGTTCATTGAGCCTAAATTCTGAAAACAGGGTACTTTTAGTTCTAAGTCACCACCAATTCTTCATTTGTAGGTTGAATCTCAGTCCCCAATTTTTTGGACTCCCGATCCCCCTTGTCTGTAGACATATCAGCTTCTTTCCAACTTACCCAACTTATCCTTTTGACTTTCACCAATCCAAATTGGTGCTCTGAAATATTACTAATGGATAAGAAACTTGTGATTTTATATGTAAAGTTACACGTTCTAATTGGTCTTAATTCAGTACAATACAACGTTGGGATTTTGAACTTGTGGCAACTGTGATATAGGGCAACAAAAACACGGGGCTCTGCTAATAAGGAAACTAACATGTTGGTACACTTTATATATTGCGATTAAAAAACACATCAAAGAGTTTTATGGAGAAATCGAAAAATAAAATCATAAATTAATTTTAAGTCTACGGCGCAAAATTAAATTATTACCTCATATGATTATCGCAAATATGAACCGCATGCGTGAATTCCAAATAAATACTGCACAATAAAAATAAACAATATTACCTCAATTGTTTATAAATTCGCCGTAGACGATTCTTGGGTTGAGTCGCGGACTAGGTCGCTCTCTTTAAGACGTTTCGCGGCTCTACCCTCTTTGTGCAGGGAGTCTACAGTCACGCCGTCCCCAGGATAAAACAAGCCCAGAATCACCTTTGTATCGTATAACCATGCCCCGTAGTTATATGTCTTCTAACACCCATTCCAAATTAATTGCGCAATACCGAAATTTCAGTTTGAAGAGAACAAACTGTTCTAAAATATTTTAGGAGAATAAATATTTTCATGAAGAAAATATTTTCAGTCTTAGAAGGAGAGAATAGTGATTTCCAAAACACTCAGATTTTTTTTTTCTTTCTTCCAAAACTAAACTCAATTTTTTTTTTTATTTCAAAACCACACTTGAGAGCTTGTTTTGTTCTTGTTCTCTCTACATATTTTTCTTTGCGCGGATGAGCCACTCTTCTTATAAAATGAAGGCAACAAAGTGGTACTCAAGTGGGAGAGTGTGTGTCATTACCTTTCCTCTCTTTTAGCCAAAAATTGAGAGATAATTATGGCTAGTGGGGATAGTAGGTAAACAAGTGGGTGCCTTTTTTTTTCTTTTTGCCGAAAGTGGAGAAAGAGTGGGTAAACAAGTTGGGTAGTGGGTGCATTATTTCTTTTTCTTTTTGACAACAATCCCACATGTATTTTTAAAATACAATTCTGACAACAATCCCCCATTTTGGATTTTAAAAACACAATCATCGGTAACAATCCCCTACGTGTAAATTTTGAAAAATTATTGAGCAATAATAATTAATAGAATTGTGCATAAGCAAAGGTGTCTTTCGACTTGAACCTTTACGTAGTAAAGATGATTCAGATTATACTAGAGTAACTCGTAGTTTTGAACTCTATCTCTGACAACATCCCACACACAACCGTACTTAGGTGTAGTCCTCAAGCCAGCACGTTACGGCCATGTGTTTCTATCCCAGTATGTGAACGCTCTAGGAAATTTGCCCAAAATTGTCATAGGAAGCGGCCATATTTCCACATCCACATAGGTGAGTCTATCAAGGATACTCCCGTAGGGTCGTCCCCTCTTAGGGTCTGGTGAAGGGTCGGCCCCTCTTAGGGTCGTCCGTTGTGGAGGTAATCCTCATCTAAGCCGAGGATATAAACGGGTATATCAATCACCCCCCAGCCCTTAGCCATAGGTGTCATTGAGATGGCTGAGGGATATTTGCTGAATTCGAGACACGTGTGATCAGTTAGGTGAGTGACACCTGTGCAGATACTCATTGCTGTTCCAGTTTCCAAGGCAGGGCGGCTGCACAGTACGCTTGGGGCCTTGTGCCCTAATTATATCTTTCTTTGCTAAATGGGTCCACTCATTACCAAAGTATTTTAAGAGATTTTCAAACTCTCTCTCTTCATCTTCTTCTTCTTCGCGCCCAAGTCTATTCTCTCTCTAGAACCAGTAAGCTTCGCCACTTGCGGCCTTCGTTTCGTCAGGTCTCAGCAGCGTTACTCTCCCTCTTTATCAGGTATTCTCCTTCATTAAGAGCTTTCCTTTGTCTTCAATTCTGTTTGTTTTTTAGGGTCATAGGGTTACATCAGCTTCGAGTTCCCCTTAGCTTTTTCCGGCGTCTTCTCCGGTAACTGGTTCTTGGATCGTTCTTGACGAAAACCTTTAAGTTCTTTGTTCAATCCAAAAGTCAAACCTGGTCAACTCCCCACTTGTTTGTAGCTAAATTAGTCAAGTGTAGTGTAATTTCTCCAAGTGTAGAGTCTTCCCTTTAATGCTTAGGAGGCTTTACAACCTCGTGTCTGAATTCCCACCCTTGAGAGAAAAACTCTTTGCCGAGATCCGACAAATAGAGGAAGAGAGGAGACGAGGGGCCGACCCTAATTGGGTACGACCCATCTTTCCCATTCCTCTTGCCACCGTAAGACCATCTGAACCCTCTGAGTCTTGCGGGTCGTCGTCTCGTCCAGCCGACACTCCCAAACCAAGTGAAATGGACGAGAGAACCTTCTCTCCAACTGGTGCCGGGACGTCTGGTAGAAGGGACACGTCTGATCTTAGCCCTCCCCGAGAGGCCGAGGGTACGATCCCCTCTGAGGCTGTCCCTGTGACAACCCTATCCCCCAATGCCTTCCAAGTGGCTTTTCCTCAGGGTCCTCCTGCAGGTGATGAGGGGGAAGGGGGTGAGGACGAGGACGACGATACAGATGATGAGGTTGATACCTCCCATGCCTCGTCTTTTATCTCCTTTGTTAGGGATAGGGACCTTCTGATATGGAGGCATATTTATGGAGTGCCCTCTGGGGTAACTATGAGGGTTCCCTCTGAGGCTGAGAGGGTTTTTGAGGGTGAAGAGGGAGAGGTTGCAGTCTACGAACAAATGTTCAAAGTAGGTGTCAGACTTCCTTTCCATCCTGCTATTGTAGATATTCTGTCGGCTTTGGGCGTCTCCCCCTCGCAACTTCCACCCAACTCTTGGAGGACGATTCTGGGGTATATCTCTTTGTGGAAAAATTCTTTCACTGATGAGCCCTCGTCCGACGTGTTCTTGGCCTGCTACAATATCACCTCTTCATCTAAACAGCCCGGATACTATCATCTATGGGCGAGAAGATCTGAGAAGAAGCTGCTCCACGTGGCTCAAACTTCCAATCATGATTGGAAAAAGAGGTTCTTCTTCATATCTGGGGCATGGGAGAGCTCTGCCGAGGCGTCCCCTTCTGCCGACGGTCCGAGGGTCCCTAACAAATGGTCTAATCCCTCAATGAAAGCTAGGTCAGACCCCGGACTTAGCTTGGAGGAAGGGGATATTGTTGAGTATCTGAGGGGACGAGGGAGAGGGGGTGAGATCCCACAGTTCGAAGATTTGATGACCCCCCGGTACCTCAAAGAAGCTGGTTTGAGGGTCGGCCCTCTGACGGAACTATGTGAGTGATACAGCACGTCTTCTATTTTTTACTTTTTTGAAGTGTTCCCCGTTTATCTCTGTATTTCTGATGCATCGTATCCTTTTCAGGTCGTCCTGCAGGTGTGTCAGATTACCTCTGGGATATGACTGCTCCAAGCCTACTTGCTGGTCTGTCAAAGAAGAAGGGGAAAGAGCCTCAGCAAGCTCCCAAGAAGACAAGGGCCTCAGGGCCGATGGTTGTTGAGCCGACAGCCGATAGCCGCAAAAGGAAGGAGCCTGAGGCTCCTGTTGAGCATCGGCCTGATCCAAGGACGAGGGCAAGGGTCGAAGCCTCTGAGGGGACGACCTCCTCGTCCAGCATGAGGGCCTTCTGGTCTCAAAATCTGTCCCATCTGAGGGTCGACCCCTCATCTCTTATTGCCAACCTGAGGGCAGCTAAGGCCTCGATGTTCTCTGCACCGTCGGCCTCTGACTTCAAGTTCTTGGCAAAGATGCCACCAGCCAAAGTGTACGACTACGGTCTGTACTCCCTTGCTCAGGTATTGGTCTTGACCTTCTTTAATTTCACTAACTGTTCCCTCGGCCCCCTTTGATATTTCTTCATTTTTTCTTGCAGTCTGTCTGTGCCCTCACCTCAGCCACCAAGTGGATGGCTGAGAACCAACAGAAATTCCATGAAGCTGAGAGGGCCATTCAACAAGAGGCTGACCTACGGACAGAGTTGGACACTGCTAGGGCCGAGCTGGAGAGCACAAGGACTGAGCACGCTAGAGTCCTTGATGAGCTGACGAAGCAACATGATGTCGATCTGCAGGCTAAGGACTTGTTGATCAAGGACAAGGACTTGTTGATCAAGGGCAAGGACGAGGCTTTAACCAATATGGAGGCCAATCACAAGACTGACCTTGAAGCAGCTGTCCACAAAGCCGAGGCTGATGCTGTTGAGGCTTACAAGGTCTCTGACGAATTCCAGGGCTTCGGCCTTGAATATCTTGAGAGGGGGATTAGGACGGCCTGTCGGTGGGTCGTCCTAAAGTTTGCCGACACAGTATCATCCATCCGCCCATCTCTTGAGGTGGTTCAGCTGGATGATCCCTTGATTGCTGAAGCCCTGTCGCAAGTGGAGTCCCAAGTTCATGTTGAGGGGGTCGGCACGTCTGAGGGTCGGCCAGTCATGATTGCTGAAGAGACCCCATCGGTTGATGTTGAGGCTCTGCCTTCTGATGTCATTCCTTAGGGTGGCTGTCTGTAGCCTATACCCTCATTTTTGTATTTTTGTTCAAAGGCCTTGTAAAAACACTTGATACTTATGTTTTATTAATACCAGTTTTTTCTTCAACTGTCTCCCATAACTGCTGTCTTCCATATTTAATTCTGTTATGGTTTGTTCCTTGCTAATTTGCTACTAACCCCTCCCTCGTCTTTCTTGAGGACCACTGTGGGGTCGTCCCCTCATGTGGCCTCATTATAGCCGAGGGTTCAAGTAACCAAATTAATGATTTTTAAATAAAGTCTACCCTCGTCTTTCTTGAGAACAGTGGTGGGGTCGTCCCCTCCACTGGTCCTCATTATAGCCGAGGGTTCAAATAACCAATTTAATGGTTTTAAATAAAGTCTACCCTCGTCTTTCTTGAGAACAGTGGTGGGGTCGTCCCCTCCACTGGTCCTCATTATAGCCGAGGGTTCAAATAACCAATTTAATGGTTTTAAATAAAGTCTACCCTCGTCTTTCTTGAGAACAGTGGTGGGGTCGTCCCCTCCACTGGTCCTCATTATAGCCGAGGGTTCAAATAACCAATTTAATGGTTTTAAATAAAGTCTACCCTCGTCTTTCTTGAGAACAGTGGTGGGGTCGTCCCCTCCACTGGTCCTCATTATAGCCGAGGGTTCAGATAACCAATTTAATGGTTTTTAAAGTCTTCCCTCGTTTTTCTTGAGGACAGTGGTGGGGTCGTCCCCTCCACTGGTTCCCATTATAGCCGAGGGATCAACTTTCCAATTTAATGGATTTTAAAGTCTTCCCTCGTCTTTCTTGAGGACAGTGGTGGGGTCGTCCCCTCCACTGGTCCCCATTATAGCCGAGGGATCAACTTTCCAATTTAATGGATTTTAAAGTCTTCCCTCATCTTTCTTGAGGACAGTGGTGGGGTGGTCCCCTCCACTGGTCCTCGTTATAGCCGAGGGATAAACTTACCAATTTAATGGATTTTTAAGTCTTCCCTCGTCTTTCTTGAGGACAGCGGTGGGGTCGTCCCCTCCACTGGTCCCCATTATAGCCGAGGGATCAACTTAACAAATTAATTGTTTTAATAAAGTCTTCCCTCGTCTTTCTTGAGGATAGTGGTGGGGTCGTCCCCTCCACTGGCCCTCATTATAGCCGAGGGATCAACTTACCAAATTAATGGTTTTAATAAAGTCTTCCCTCGTCTTTCTTGAGGACAGTGGTGGGGTCGTCCCCTCCACTGGTCCTCATTATAGCCGAGGGATCAACTTACCAAATTAATGGTTTTAATAAAGTCTTCCCTCGTCTTTCTTGAGGACAGTGGTGGGGTCGTCCCCTCCACTGGTCCCCATTATAGCCGAGGGATCAACTTTCCAAATTAATGGATTTCTGTAGATGTTTCCATGCATGCTAGGACTGACAACAGGATGAAGGAAGCACTGATATTTCTCATTAATTTTCCGAGTGTTCTGTTGGAGCAACTCTCATTACAATTATGGCCTTTCAGGACCTTACAACACTACTGATAGTATTTCTTCAAATGATCTGCATTCCAGGGGTTTGAAAAAGGTTCCCCCTCTAGGTTTTCTAGCCTGTAGGTCCCAGGGATGACTTCATCGATGACCCTATATGGGCCATGCCAATTAGGGTGAAGCTTGTTGGGCTTTTGCCAAGTCTTCTTGAGGACCAAGTCCCCCACTGCGATGGGCCTCTGTTTCACCCTCTGATTATAGAACCTTGCGGTCCTCTGTTGGTAGGAAGCCTGCCTTATCTCGGCATCCTCCCTTCTTTCCTCAATCAAGTCCAGGTCAAGTCTCCTCTCTTCCTTATTTCCCTGGGGGTCGTACATTTGGACTCTATGCGTAGGAAACTCAATCTCGGTGGGGATGACGGCTTCTGATCCATATGCTAGCATGAATGGGGTCTCCCCGGTGGAGGTCCTCACTGTCGTCCTGTATGCCCATAGCACGGCATATAACTCCTCGACCCATCTCCATTTTGCCTCCTCAAGCCTCTTCTTAATCCCATCTAAGATTGTCCTGTTCGTAACTTCGGTTTGCCCATTGGCCTGAGGTCGGCCTGGGGTGGAGAAAAATTGTTTGATACTTACCCTCTCACAGTACTTCTGCAGAGAGGCATTCTTGAACTGGGTCCCGTTATCCGAGATGAGGGTGTTGGGTAGACCATATCTGCATATCACATTTTTCCAGATGAACTGGAAGGTCTTCTGCTCCGTGATCATGACCATTGGCTCGGCCTCTACCCACTTTGAAAAGTAGTCAATTGCTATGATGAGGAACCGATAGTTATTGACGGCCCTAGGCAAGGGTCCTACCAGGTCAATCCCCCACACTGCAAACGGCCATGGGGATGTGATGGAGGTAAGAGGCTGATGGGGTTGGTGAGGGATGGTGGCAAATCTTTGACATTTGTCGCACTTTTTTACGTATGCTGCTGCGTCTTTCCCCAAGGTCGGCCACCAGTACCCCTGGGTGATTACCCTCTTCGCTAGGGATCTACCCCCAATGTGGCTTGAGCACGACCCTTCATGCACATCTTGCAAAATGGAAGGGACTTCTGAGGGATGCACACACCTAAGTAAGGGGAGCAGAAACCCCTTTTTGTACAAGGTGTCTCCGATGACAGTGAATTTTGCCACCCTGTACCTCAGCTTCTTCCTTTCTTGCCTTGCTTCTGGCATCTCACCCTTTTTAATGTATCTGATAAGGGGGTCCATCCACGAAGCTTCTTGGGAAACACTTAGGCAATTGCTAGGTGTTCCCTCAGTGTCCTCAATAGTCGGTCGGAGCAAAATTTCTACTGGGACCGTCCTCCTGATGTCTGTTCTTGTTGCCGAGGCCAGCCTAGCAAGGGCATCAGCGCGGCCATTATCAAGCCTAGGTACCCTGCTTAATTTCACTTCTCTGAAGCCCTTCAGTAATGACCTCACCTTCTCGAGGTACCTAGCCATCCTTTCGTCCTTAGCCTCGTAGGCTCCTAGTATCTGATTCACGACTAGTCTTGAATCACTATGGACCAAAATCTGGCCGACGCTAAGAGACTTGGCCAAGGAGAGGCCTGCTACTAAGGCCTCATATTCAGCCTCGTTGTTGGAGGCTTTGAAGTTGAACCTTAGGGCGTACTCGACGTCTGTGCCATCGGGTGCTGACAGTATCAGTCCAGCACCACTTCCGCTATCACAGGAGGACCCATCAACGAAGAGGCTCCACGGAGTCTCTCCTTCAGAAAAATTTCCCTCAGAGAGGGACCCCTGTCTAAAGATGTATCTACCCTCTTCATTTTTAGTCGCTTTCCTTCTTGCGGTGCTCGTCTCAGCCCTATCTGCGAGTGTGTCTGCGGGTCTGTCTTCTGTATCCGTCTTCCCGAGGGTCTCACCCTCGGCCTCATCATCTTCCCAAGTGAACTCAGCCACGAAGTCTGCCAATGCCTGGCCCTTAATGGCTGTCTTAGGCTGATACACAATATCGAACTCCCCCAGCTCTATAGCCCAGGTCATTAGCCTTCCTGATTTTTCAGGCTTGTGTAGGACCTGCCTAAGAGGAGAGTCAGTAAGGATGACCATAGTATGGGACTGGAAGTACGGTTTCATCTTCCTTGAGGCATGGATCAAGGCGTAGGCCAACTTTTCCATCCTCGGATATCTTTGCTCTACCCCCTGGAGTGCCTTGCTGTTAAAGTATACAGGCTTCTGTATACCATCCTCGTCTCTCACAATGGCTGCGCTGATGGCAGACTCTGAGACGGCGAGGTACACGTAAAGTCGTTCACCCTGCACGGGTCGTGACAGCAGCAAGAGAGACCCTAAGTATGATTTTAGCTCCTTGAAAGCCTCATCACACTCTTCACTCCATTCAAAGGCCTTCCTGAGGATCTTGAAAAATGGTAGACACCTGTCTGTAGCCCTCGACACAAATCTGTTCAAGGCAGCCACTCTCCCTGTGAGCCTCTGAACGTCTTTGATGGACTTGGGGGTCTTCATCTCAATAAGGGCCTTTATCTTTTCAGGATTGGCCTCGATGCCTCTTTGATTGACAATGAACCCCAAGAACTTCCCCGCTCCGACCCCGAAGACACACTTGGCCGGATTAAGCTTCATCTGGTACTTGTCCATCGTATTAAAGGTCCTCTCCAGGTCTGCCACATGATCCTCTGCTTTCAAACTCTTGGTCAGCATGTCATCCACGTAGACCTCCATAGACTTCCCAATTTGGTCTTCGAACATTTTATTTACGAGGCGCTGGTACGTTGCCCCCGCGTTTTTTAGACCGAAGGGCATGACCCTATAGCAGTATGTACCCTTGTCAGTGATGAAGGCAGTCCTCTCCGAGTCTTCAGGGTTCATGAAGATCTGGTTGTACCCTGAGTAGGCATCCATAAAACTCATGAGTTCGTGGCCTGCAGTAGCGTCTACCATCTGGTCAATGCGGGGGAGAGGGAAGTTGTCTTTGGGGCAGTGCTTGTTGAGGTCTGTGAAGTCCACACACATCCGCCACTTCCCGTTGGCCTTTGGGACAATGACTGCATTGGACAGCCATTCAGGGTAGATGACCTCTCTGATAAATTCAGCGTCTTCTAATTTTTTGACCTCGTCCCTGATGACCTCATATTTTTCTCTGGAGTAAATTCTCCTCTTCTGCTTCACCGGCTTCACTCCCTCTACCACATTGAGCTCGTGGCACATGATTTCAGGGTCAATCCCTGGCATATCTACATGACTCCAGGCGAAGACACTTCGCCTTCTCCTCAGCAGTTTAATGAGGTCTTCCTTGATTTTGGGCTTCAGAGACTTGCCAACTTGGACGGTTTTTTCCGTGTCATCCTCATCGAGGATGATGGATTCTACCTCTTCCGCAGCCTCTCCTTTTTTCAGCTTCGTTTCATCTCTGGGGTCTAGGGTATCAATATTATAAGTGGTTGTAACCCTCTTGTGTGCCTCCCTCTCTTCAGCGGAGTTGTAGTAACATTCTCTTGTCGTCGTCTGGTCTCCTTGAACTTCCCCCACCCCGTAAGGGGTTGGAAATTTGATCATCTGGTGGACCGTAGACGGCACGGCTTCAAACCCCTTGAGGGCCACTCGCCCCAGTGTGATGTTATAGGCCGAAAACACCTGCTCATCCATCACAAAGAAACTGACCTTTTTGGTGAGCCATCTCGGCCACTCGTCTCCCATCCTCACGTCGGCCTCATATACCCCAAGGGGGTGAACCCTTTCCCCACTGAACCCAATCAGTGGATGATGGTAGGGGATGAGTCTAGCACGGCTGAGACCCAAGGCCCTGAAGCATGGCCAGAACATGACATCTGCAGAGCTACCCCCATCTACCAAGATCCTCGGCACCTCGCATCCGTGCACCCTAGTAGTGATGACGAGAGGGTCATCGTGTGGGGCTAAGAGGCCTTTGAAGTCCAACCTTGAAAACCCTACTATCAGTGTGTCCATATCAACCTTCTTCCTCTTTTCTGACTTGACCTCCAGGGAGGTTGCGTGCACCGTCTTCGTCAATGCCTTTGCTTCAGCCACATGGGCCTTCCTGTCGGCGACCTCAGACCCTCCTCCCGCAAGTCCCCCGGAGATCATTCCCACTCCGAGCGAGATCATATTGAGCCTCTTGACAGGGCCGTGGTCGTCTCTCGGTGGGAGGTCAGGGTCGTCCTCATCATCAGAGGGGTCGTCCCCTCTTTTTTGAGGACCTTCTCTGCAGGCATCGACTCGCTTCTTTCTGGGGTCGTCCCCTCGGCCCCTCTTGAAGTCGGCTTTGTCGACGTACTTTCTGAGCTTCCCTTCCTTCAGCATCTTCTCAATCTCGTCTTTCAGAGCAAAGCATTTATCCGTCACGTGGCCGTGGTCTTGGTGAAATTCGCACCACAGGTTCTTATTTCTCTTGTCGGGGGCTGCTCTCAGCTTCTCAGGCCACTTCAGCGTCCGGTCACTCTTTATCTCATTGAGGATCTGTTCACAGCTGACCGTCAGAGGGGTGTACTCCGCGAACTTATCATCCATGGTTCTCTTCTTCCCCTCTTTGTTCTTCTTGGGGTATTTACTCCCACTTGCACCTCCTCTTTCGTCCTCATATTTTGCAGCCATCGCCTCTTCGGCGTTCATCACCTTTCCTGCTGTTGACAACAGCTCGGCCATCGTCCTCGGAGGGTCTTCAGCAAGCTTTCATAACAGCTTCCCCTTTTGGAGTCCTCCAATCAGGGCTGTCATAGCTATGCTCTCCTCATAGTCTTCTACCTCCAGCTTCTCCTTATTGAATCTGGCTATATAGTCCCTCAGACTTTCACTCTTCCCCTGCTTAACATAGAGCAGGTGGGTGGTCTTCTTCTGTGGCCTCACCCCAAAGCAGAAATTATGGATGAACAGGTCTGCCAACTGCTTAAAGTTTCCAATGGAATTTTTTGGAAGAGACGTGTACCACACATGCGCAGCCCCTGTCAGGGTACCAGAGAAGGCACGACACCTCATCTCATCTGAGATAGAGTATATGTCTGCCGCCGACTGATACATCTCCACGTGGTGGACGGGGTTGGTGCTCCCATCATACCTTGGGGTGACCATGGGTGGCTTGAACTTTGACGGCGTGGGGAAGTTGACTATCTTTGCCACAAAGGGTGAGCCTATGGTGTATCCCTTCTGAAGAGGGTCTCGGCTCTTCAATATATCACCAATCTTATCCTCTAACCGCTGGATTGAGTCATTCCAGGGCCTCACAGGGTCGGCCTGGCCGATGTTATCTCCTGCCGCCTCTCCGAGGTGGTCGGAGGGTTCTGCTGCAGCAGGCCTGTGTCGACTGTTCACTTCCCTTTGGCCGTCATCTCGTCCTCGGGGTCGGCCATCGGCTGCCTCCCTCCTGGATCTTGCAGCACTCCTTGGCCTGGATAACTGTTCTCGCAGGTCATTTACTGGGCCTAGTCTCTTAAAGGCCGACCCCCTGCTCAAGCGATCAAAAGCAGAGCCTCTTGGACGATCATCAGGGTTTGGTCTCCCACACTTCCCTCTACTGTCCTGGAGGGGTCGCACAGTATTGTTGGAGACCTCATAGGGTTCCCAGCATTCTATTGGGGCCTCCTCCCCCTCCAGATCGTCATACCTGTCTTCAGGGCAAGGGTTTCCTTGCCTCCCCAGGCGTAAACGCCTGGGGTCAGCAACATCCCTACGCCTCTGAGGGGGTGGTAGGTCTTTGCGTGGCGCCTGGGGTGGTCCCCTGGCCTCATGCTGTCCTGGGGTTGCTGCCGGAGTAATCATCTCAGGTGAGACCCCTGGTGGTCTCAGTATGTTCTGGCTCAGAGCTGTGAACTGCTCCTGCATCATCCGCTGGCTTGCTGCCAGAGACTTTAGGGTTGCTGCCACATCAGCCATCTCAGACTGAGGCGGCGGCTGACTGGAACTGGGTCTTCCCCCCTCATCCGGCGGGGGAAGCGGTGGCGGTGGCATCTCAGGTGCCATGTGCTTGAGCTATGAAAAGTTGAACTGAAGAAAATACTGGTGAGCTTGGGAACCTTAGTGGGTCTCTTTCAATGGTGAAACACCTTCTCTCAGGGGGAGTGTTGGTTCACCACCAGAGTGCCCAGTGAGGTCAATCTGTACAAAGGAAGAGATGTCTTCTCGTTCCCACAGACGGCGCCAAACTGATGATGCTGAGATTTAGCACCACCAGATAAGTGATAGTGAGCTCAAGCAGTAGCAGCCATGGCAGCCATAGAGATGCACGTATATAAGTATGTAAGTGTGTAGAAGGGGATGAGTATAAGAGGAAATAAGACAATGATGTATAGTGGTTCAGCCAATTTGGCCTACATCCACTGTGAGTGTGTGATCCACCAAGTATGGGCACTAATGGCCTTGGATACAATGCTCATAACCCTCTCTCCCTCTCTACTGTGTGTGAGCAAGCAGAGTTTTAGCTAGGGCTACTGTTCATGGATCGATCCCCTGTAGGGTTGTAGGTGATAAGTATATATAGGTCTTGGGGGGTGTAGTGTACCCCCCCCCCCCCAAGTAAGCATGGTGCATGTGAATGATGATCTAACCAATTCCCTGTTGACACCTGTAGATGCCAAATGATGACATAATATTCCCTCACGTGAGGGTGTGATTCGGTTATAACGGTCTGCCACGTGTCATATGAGTCTGACGCGCACTGTTCCACGCGTGTCCCGAACCACGCGCTGTCATGATGTCACCCTCGGCCTATGAGACGAGGCCGAGGGCAAAGTTTCTTCCGGTAGTGAGTCTGGATTGATTCTGGCCTCGTACTGTCGTACCCTCGTAGGGTCGTCTAGAGCCTGGTGGAGGGTCGGCCCCTCGTAGGGTCGTCTGGAGCCTGGTGGAGGGTCGGCCCCTCGTAGGGTCGGCTAGAGCCTGGTGGAGGGTCGGCCCCTCGTAGGGTCGTCTGGGCCTGGTGGAGGCCAGCTGGGGTCTGGTGAAGGGTCGGCCCCTCTTAGGGTCGTCCGTTGTGGAGGTAATCCTCATCTAAGCCGAGGATATAAACGGGTATATCAGTGGGTGCATTATTTCTTTTTCTTTTTGACAACAATCCCACATGTATTTTTAAAATACAATTATGACAAAACCTTATAAGTAGTATCTAACAAAACCTATGTATTTTTAAAATCCTAAATAGTATCTAACAAAACCTTATAAGTAGTTATATTCTAACTCACTGATTTTAGATTTTATATAAGTACTTTTAAGTGTGTATGCTTTTATAGTACTTGGATTCTTTGCCATGATGACAAAATCTATGATGCTGACAATAGATAACGAATCAATATCAAGATCCGATATAGATTTGTATTGCCATTCATGTGTTAATCAAATCAAAACTTATTTCATTATGATAGGCGACGATTGTTGCAATGATTTTGCCTGTTCTAGCAGTATATAAAACTTATAATATATAATTGCTAGGGTGTAAAGGTGAGTATTGTAGTACTGTTCTAAACCTTAGAAATCCAATGTTCGCTGAAGATGCAAGAAGAAATGTGGTCTAATTACAACTGATATGCTTCTTGACTAAGGGGTTGATGGTCATCCAACTGATATGATTCTTGACTACTGCCTTGAATAGGATATTTGATTGTTTGCTAGACAACCATTTGTTCTTGAGTTAACTAGGAGAACAAATTCTCTTTGATTCTCTGATATTTCTTTTGGAGAATCTGCCACTGTTAGGACTTATTATTATTATTATTATTATTATTATTATTATTATTATTATTATTATTATTATTATTATTATTATTAATAATAATTTCGGATCCGCTTTCTTTATAAATTCTTTGATTTTTGCCATCCTTGGTTTGGGCATTTTTAATCTCCGTTTTTAAGAATCGTAGATTATGCATTCAATCAAGCCGCCCAAACCAATTTGGTATTACTTTTAACTAAAGACAGGTCGGCTCAAGCCTATAACAGGAACTAGGCAAATATTAAAATTAGGGGCCTTCTAAGTATATATTTAATAAATTTTATTATTAGTATAAATTCTGAATGTTTTTTAAAATAATTGAATTTTTCTTGCTTTTTGAGATGCAAAATCATTGATAATTTTGTTGTACCCAATACTTTCTAAGATATCAATTTCAATTGATAATGTGGCTAACGCACTCAATCTTTCTTGTGACATTGTGGTTCTCAACTATCATTATATTATTTTCAATTTTAAAAAACTTTTTCCGCGGAAGCAACTGTGACAAGTATTATAAATAATATTCTATAAGCTATATACACATTAGGAAACAAGTTGATTTTCTATAAGTAATCCAATACTTCCATTGCTGATTGTACTTCTGGTTTTAAAAATTCTATCAAAATTTTAAGCTCACAAAATAGATCATTACCATCAATGTCTCGAATCTCCCCATATTATAGGACACGTTGAAGATTTAGACAATATTTTTTACGGATTTTGTTGAAACAATAAAGCATCATATTATAAGAGTCATCTGGAGTGCAATCAAAAATTATTGAAAAATATTTGCTTCTTTAATTCTTTTAATAATTGTATTTTTCACTTCAGGTGATAACAAATGTATTAACTCATTTTGTATATTATGTTCGAGATAATGATTAATTAATCCACCTTTTTTTATACGACGCACATGTTCTTTCATTATTGGATCATGTTCGGTAAGCATTTCAATAAAGTTTAAAAAATTACCTTTATTATTTTGACCTATTTTCTCATTTTGCTCACGAAATGCGATATTACATTTTGCAAGTATTTTTACAAGACTAATAATTCTCAGAAGTAAATTTCTCCAATGTTCTTTTTCTTTGTCAATTTTTTCTTAGTTCTATTATCAATTGTCTTATTTTTGGATAATCTTATTTTTAACTCATTCCATAATTTCTTGTTAATAATATGTTCATCAGATATTTCGCCTATTCTAAGTTTAGAGACAATATATTTCCAATCAATACTTCCCTCATTACTTAATTGGTTTATTTTATATATGGAACTAAATAGCTTACAACAAAAACAATATACTTTATGAAAATCCGTAGAGTATACTGACCACCTTCTATTCGATTTTTCTCCAAAAGGAAATAAATGAGTGAAATGTTTTTTTCAAAATTTTCTTTTAGATTCATCAGTAGGATACTTAAAAAAAAATCGAATGGGGCCCTTTTCTATCAATAAATCTCTAAATTTAAGATCAATATTATCCACTGTTCTAAAAAACCCGCCTAGGCTCCGCCTAGGCTTAAGACTTGGGAGAAACACCTCGCCTTACGCTTTTCACGCCTTATTCTTGGTAAAACCCTTAAGGCACACTTTTTTTTAAAAACAACAATGTTTTAGTGAAACGATGTCGCCTTTTAAAGAATTTGTTTACAAACCGGACCATTATCTCATCCAAAATAATCAAATAGTATTTTAATTTGCATATATTCAGACATATTTTTATGATATGTGCAATTTTTGTATTTTAATAGCCTTGTTATGGTTATAAAATATTAAAATATATTAAGAAGGCCTAAACGCCTTTTCACGTTTTTTCACGCCTAGGCCCGCCTAGGCTTCTAAGGCTTAAGGCTTGGCCTCCACGCCTCAATCACGCCCCGCGTTTTTTAGAACCTTGATATTATCCCATCCCCCGAATCATAAATATTTAATATTATTTCTTTAGTTTGTTCATTGTCGCTAATATGATTTAAAATATTTTTATTAGGTATTTCTTTTGTCAAATCATCATTATTACTTTCCCTTTTATTTTCTTCCATATTTCACAAATATCCACATTAGGAAGACTATTATAAGATATTTGACTATCATTAGTTAAATCATCTGAATATTCATTTATCACATTATCATTTGAAGTCCTTGTTCTTTTTTTTATTATCAAGAATAAATTTATCCAACGTTTCTTTTTAAGATTGATTAAATTCTTACTGTTTTCTTTTTTTATTACATTTTTTAGTGCCATTTTCATATTTTCTAGTAGACATTTATAATAAAACGGTTTACAAAAAAATATCAACTATAATATAAAATAAAGCACAAACATGACTGAAAAAATATTAAGAAACGATGGTACCTAGTGTAGTGATAGCACAATCACAAGTTGTTAACCCAAATCAACTTGCAGATCTGGAAAAAAAAATAAGAAAAAATTATAAAATTATAAATATAAAAAGTATAGTAGAATATAAACTATAAATTATTAAAAAATGTAAAACGCAAAATATTTTTGCTTCTTTGATTTTGTTAAAGAGAGCTTGATAAAAAAAAATGGAGATCTTTTTTTTTTTTTCTTCAATTGTGTGTTTGTTTGTGGAAGGAGAGAACCTATTCCATGCTAACCCACTCTTTCGTTCCACAACTAAAAATTTCCACTATTGTCCCACTATCCATGCTAACCCACTACTAGTAGTCTACCCCCTTTCGTCATATATATATATATATATATATATATATATCAGTCCTGCTCTTGTGCGGACTAGTTCTCATTTTAAGAATGCGGACCGGACATGTGTCACCTGCCGGTGAGTCCAGAAAAGAGAGAGAGTGTGCCTATAATTTAGGCGATAATTTCTAGGCGCACCGTTAGGTGACACATGTCACTACACCAAAATTACAAAATTGTCATCTTTCAGCCGGCCACCCTTGACCGTGATAAAAAACACGCGCTTTCTGTCACGGTCATTGACCTTGACATGACCGTGACAAATAATTGTCTCGGTCATTGACCTTGACACGACCGTGACAATGTTTCCAGCAAAAACCCTTTCCCCCTTCTTTTTTCCCTCCCGCCGTTCCCTCCCTCTCTCTCTCTCTCGACGCTGCTCTCTCTCTCTCTACTTTCAGGTTTAATTCTCTCTCTCTCTCTCTCTCTCTCTCTCTCTCTTCCATTTATATATATGTTTGTGTGTATATATATGTGTGTATGTGTGTATATATGTGCGTGTGTGTATGCGTGTGTGGGGGGTGGGGCAGGGTGGGGGTAGGGGGTGGGGCAGGGTGGGGGGTAGGGGTGGGGTAGGGTGGGGGCAGGGTGGGGGGTAAGGGTGGGGGTAGGGGGTTAAAAATGTAAATAAATAAGTAATTTTCTATAAATTTCCAAAAATAATATCCAAAAATGTAAATGTAAATAATATCCAAAAATAATATCCAAAAATGTAAATGTAAATAATATCCAAAAATATTGGATAACAATTTATTTTCATTCAAAATAAATAAGTAATTTTCTACAAATTTCATAAAAAAATGAAGGCCGACTTAATATGTGATTTAAGTGTGAAATAATCGCTATATACTTATACTAATGGAGAAAAAAATCATATATGGCGTTTTTTGTTGACTTTATATGGTGAAATAATCACATGACTTTATATCCATCAAATAAAAGCATGAAAACTAAAAAACTACAATAAGGGTTAAAATGGCATCCGAAGTTGCTAAAAGCATGAAAAATAAAATATTTTTTAAGATTTGTGGTGAATAACTAAAGTTAAAAAAAGTATTACTTTAGTCATTAAATTACTTTTTGAATTTGGGCGATGCGCATAAATTTGTAGTAATTGTCTTATAATAAAGATCAATTAGTCTATGTTGTTGAAAAATTTGATCAAATTGGTGAGCCCTTCATATTTTTAAAATGTTGTTTTTATTCCTATTTAACTTTTCTTTCTATACACCCCTAATTATATTTAAAGTTTAATAAAATAGGAGTTATAGAAAGAAAAGTGGGGTTTCCATAATCTTACTTTGTCACAATTAATTTATATGCCTCAAAGTTATTTTATCACTCTTAGTTTATATTTGTGATAATACTTTATTAAAGATTTTTATGGGAACTTGTTATACTAGAACTTAGATGAACACTAAGTGATGAAAATAGTCCTTAAAATTGAAAATTAAATAAAGTTTATAAAAGTAAAGATGCTGGTAATACATCAAAGATAAATTAATAAGGACTAAATAACAAAACGTGTTCAAGTGTATAACAAGAAAGAAAATGTGGTATTTAGATTGGGTAAAATTCTTAAAGTAATGTTAAGGGACTAAAAGACCCAAGACAACTGGCCAGTAAGTCACGGACAGAAAAATTTATGACGGGTGATGAAAGCCCGTAAATATGTTGGGGTGGGGGTGGGGGTGGGGTATGATTTATAAAAAGCACAAAACAATAGTAGAAATTCAATACCTAAAATTAACATTGAGATTATTTTAAATAGACAGTCACTACTGTGTGTGTGTTTAAATTGAAAGAAGATATGAGAATTTTATTAAAGATTTTTATGTGTGTGTGTGTGTAATTCTCACTTTATTAATGCCAAACCCGACTCTCTTATAAGATATGCATATTGTGACAATATTATATCTGTACTAATAACATTTTTTTACAGCAAATGTCTCCTTCAGATATTAAGGCGAAGATGATGATGTTGTTTATGATGATGTCGTCTGGGGTCGGTGGTAGTGGAGGCGACGAGGGCTCTTCCGCCCCTAGGCTCCCCAAATATGGGAAATATGGGATTACCGTCGAGAACAAATCGGAGATATTAGCGAGATCCCTCGTTCTGCTAAAGACGGTCATCGGCCCGGGGTTTATGAGTTGGAAGGAGGTGCCATATGAGCTCAAGTTAGCTGTTTGGGCGGCACTACAGGTAATATATTTATATTTATATTTATATGAATATTTCAATTTCAATTTCAATTTCAATTTCGATTTCATATTTATATTTATATTTATATTTATATTTATATTTATATTTATATTTATATTTATATTTATATTTATATTTATATTTATATTTATATTTATATTTATATTTATTCGCAACTAACATTGTATTTGTTGGACAGGAACAATTCAACTTGGATCCAAAGCTACGTGATCCCGTGTTGGAGCAGATTAGGAAGCAACTCAAGTCGTGGAAAAAAAATATGCGGGCACGGTACTTTTGGAAAACACGAGAGTCGATTATCCAATGGCGTGAATCTGTCCCCCCCAAGGAGCCGATCTCATTGGCACAATGGCAGAAGTTCATTGACAATGAGATCGAGGATCAACAATTGGCATCTCGCCAATCGGGGAGGGAAAATCGGGAAAAAAAGACGAACGTGCACTACTCCGGCCGGACCTCTTACGCCGAGGTGGAGCATAGGATGCAGGTAAGATTTAATTTTTCTACAACTACAGAAATATATTATTCTTCATTATTTTACTTTGCGGGGCCGATACTAATTTTACTTTATTTTATTTCAGGGGGTAGAGAGTGGGCCAGGGGGTAAGCCACATAGTCTCGATACTTATGTGGCTCTTCGGACGAAGAAGGGGAAGGACAAGGAGGTGTCCCCGAGCGTCGCGACCACGATTGTAAGTAATCCGACAATTTAATTTTTGTTAATTACGTTATAATTTTTTAGTTTACTTATTTTACTAATCATGTGCTTTTTGTCGTTTCAGGCAAAGCTTAAGGAAGTGCATGAGTCGCAGTCTGATGCCGACAAGGCATCTTTGTCCACAGATGCACTCAGCCAAGTGCTTGGCTCTGATCGCAAGGGGAGGACAAGGGGGGTGAGCTCGCGGGTGGCCAAATCTCGGATCATCGGATTGGAGAAGAGCGACACCGGGTTGGCTCGAACAGTGGATTCACACGACGCGAAGCTGTACCGTTTGGAGGCGACGGTCCAAGATATGTACGCATTCATGAAGCGTACGTTGGGCGGAGACCGTAAAGGGAAAGGGAAAGGGAAGGAGAAGGCGGTGGAGGAGGAGGTGCGGGAGGACGAGGCGCAGGATGACGAGGATGTGGACCTCGCTGCTTCATCACCGACACGTTCGTACTTCGATGATCCACTTCCCTATTTGGTGCCCTTCAACAGACCAATGTCGACACTTGGATTGCCGAGCGTGTTCATATTGGACGTATTTGATGGCCAGCGGATAGGGCGGGGGTTGAGGGACCCGAATATCGTCCAGGGTGGAATAGTTCATGGACGTGCGCTTCAAGAGATGGAGTCCAGGGTGCTCATCACGCATGTCATACCCGGGAAGGAGAACTCCCTATTGTGGTTGCGCGAACAATGCGGCACGACGTATATTAGTGGGTGCGTCAATTCGTATGTCGTGTGGCCTACTCACCTCCTCAGTTTTAACAATACACCAGACATGTAGTGACATTGTTTTAAGTTTGAATTGAATTGTTTTAAGTTTGAATTGAATTGTTTTAAGTTGTTACATTTATATTATATCGTGATGCATATTGTCTCTATTTGAATATATATTTGCATTATCTTTAGTTTGTTTGGATATATGATGTTTGGAACAGGTACAACGTTGCTATAACAGGTACAAATATACTGCTGGGCAGTGGCAGTGGCCATACTGCCCAGCAGATTTTTTTAAATTCTGACCAGAATTGTCACGGTAATTGACCGTGACAAAAGTTGTCACGGACGTGTCACGGTCAATGACCGAGACAATTTTTTTTAAAAGGGTCACGGCTTTGTCACTGTTATAAACCGTGACAAACGTGTCACGGTCATTGACCGCGACACGACCGTGACACAAAACGCGAGTTTTGTGTCAAGGTCAATGACCGTGACACGACTGTGACAAAAATAGTTGTCTCGCCTCGAAATGTCACGGTCATTGACCTTGACAAGTTGGATTTGTCAAGGTCAATGACCTTGACAATTCGACAGATTTGGTGTAGTGTATCCGGTCCGCATTCTTAAAATGCGGACTAGTCGCACAGGAACATTATTTATATATATGTGTGTGTTGGGGCCTCACCAACCATGGGAGCCCGGACTAAAGAGATATTTGATTCACCAACCATCTTAGGAGTATTTATCACCTTGGAATTATGTTTGTTGGCTTGAGGTTTACCTCTTTGAGACATAGTTGAACTTTTAATTTGAAATTTCATTGGCGGGGTTGAATGTCCTCTAATGCCAATTTGTACCCCTCGTGTCCATTTTCTTATTTGGAGAGGAAGTATTGGGGCCTTAGTGAAATAACATTCTGATATACAAGTCCTCTGGGTTTTTTTACCAATGTTCACCATTCATGGTGCTGTAGGATGGAATTTTCAATTCATCTTCATTCGAACATCTTGTAGGAATTTTATCCTTTGCATCACACTTATGTGAGGTTCATATTAAATACTCTACCAAAAGTATGACACATCCCCCCCCCCCTCTTCGACATTTGGGTCCTCTACATGGAATTTTTCTCTTGTCAACTTTGCTCTTTCATTAAATTTGTTACCAAATAAGAGATCAACAACTTTATATGTATATCCCCTACAACCATATCAGCATCAGTGATGTTTCGAAAAGGATTTATATCAATCTCCATTATCTTTGAGCCTTGACTTAAACTTATGTTTCCTTTTTTTACTCAACTCTTGTATCTTGTCTTATAAAATCAATTATTAGTTCAATGGAGATCTACTAATGTACATTTACTATACTTTTCTCTCTTAACTCTTCTTTCAAAGATGAAGCCACATCATCAGGCAATCTAATCAGTTTGTCCTCTATGGAATGATAAAAAAAAATTCACCAGCCTTTGAAATATCAAAATAAAAGTTATTTATTTTACCCTTAGCCTTTCTCATAAAATCTTTAGGAGTCGAATCCTTTCTAATTAGGCTTTTACAAGTTAAATGCTCTCCCCCCACAGTTTTTGCAACATCAAGTTCTCGATTTTGACTACTATAAGTTGTAAAGGAGGGAATTTTCCTTTCTTGTTCTTATTCAAGAAAAAATTCATATTTAGAAACTTTGGGAGTTATAATCTCTTAATTTAGTGGCATAAAATTTTTCGAATCCCGAAATCTGACCTACTTTTGCTAATTTCACAAACTCAATTTCTAGTAAGATCACTTTGCACTAATTTTTAGCTCTTTTAAAGCAATTGATGAATTGAGAGGCGTTTTCATCATCACTCTCACTTAGTCTGGACAAATTAGCCACGAACAATTCTGGTTATGTTTGGAAGAACTACGCATGAAAAGTTTTTTCCATTTGATGTAATAAATTTGATGAAATTAATAGGTAAACAACTAAGTAAAGTATGCTAAAAATGAACCATATTGAGATTCCTATTTTATTTTAGTAAAATATTGGATACCCGTTATTAGAATAGTCGGGGTGTTACAGATGGTATCAGATTTTAGTGTCCTTAGGATTTGTGCGACATATTATGTTTCCAGCATATTGTTCTTTGATATAGAGCCGTACGATTAGGACTGTTGCATTCATAATTACGCATTTAAGTTATTCTGTTGCTCTGATATATTTAACTTGTGATCTCATACAAATTCGATTTGGTTTCAGATGCCAAATAGGAGAGGACAACCAACTAGGGGCTCCAGGAGGGCCACCGGAGAAGAGGCTCAGTCGGAGCCATAGGTAGGGGGATGATGACAGTTGCTGAGGTTGCTACCATAGTTTCATAGGTGGTTAATGTCACAATGACCTCCATGGCATAACAATTCCCTATACCCAGCCACAACAATCGGTGTCACCAGTCGTCAAGGCCCACCTAGCACCGTCGGTGTGGGAGAGAATTAAAGAGGCCTTTTAGAAAGGTCATCCACAGATTATCAGGGCGGTGCAGATGTTATTACTACCAGTCAATAAAAGAAGGATATACAATGATATCTCCATATAGTTGAGTGCAGGGACACTCAAAAGCAGATCTTGGCTATTTTCAAGTTGGTGGGAGCAGCGGGTGTTAGTTACCACATCTGAGGAGAGAGATACCATGACTATCGAAGAGTCTAAAGTATAGTTCAACTGCAAGTTCTTTCCTTAAGCTATTCAGACAGAGATGTGGAGAAGGTTTCAAGACTTATCATAGGAGGGCCGGATAAAGGCCAAATATCACTACACCAAAAACAGGAAACTGGCACGGTTTAAAACCGTGCCAGACGCAATCTGGCACGGTTTTAAACCGTGCCAGAATCAGGTGTGCCAGATTTTCTGTCGCGGTATAAAACCGTGCCAGATTTTCCAAACTGGCACGCTTTTGGCAAGCTTTTAACCCGTGCCAGGTGTTAAATCTGGCACGCTTTTGGCACACGCCAAAACCGTGCCAAATTATCTATTTTCTGGCACGCTTTTGGCACGGTTATAAAGCATGTCAGATTATTTTATAAGCGTTCTCATTTTTATGCATTGGCACGGTTTTGGCACGGTTTAAAACCATGCCAGATTTTTCAGTTGATTAAAAAAAATAATAATAGGAACCAAATCTGGAAAATCTGCAAATTCCAAATTCGGTAGGAAAAATATTTATTATTTGCAGAAACAAAATCAAAAAAATTCACAAATTATGAATATCGCAGGTTGATAAACTAATGTGCATACAAACTTCAAAAAATTACAAGAGATAATACCAATATAAAGCAACACATGACCATAAAAGTCGACAATAACTTCAAAAAATTACAAGAGTTAATAGTTCCCATATCAAAAAAAAATTGGGCAGAGTTTCCTCTATTTTTTGAGCATTCCAAAACCTGCTAACATAAAATCTGTCCATATAAAGCCCGCACGGCCATAAAAGTCAACAATAAAACTACTATAGCCAGCACGACCATAAAAATAAACCATAAAACTACTGAAGTCTGCTCGGCCATAACACAAAAAATAGAATCATAAATATTAACGACACTAAATACACAATCCCCCTGTTGTAAAGCATTGACTTCTTCGTGCGTTCCAAGTGGATAAAATCTAACGATTGAATGTCATCCTGCAAAAAAAATAAGACACAAAAAAGATACAACATTAGTAACCAAGTCATTTTTAAAAAAATCATATTCAAGCAAAAAAATTGCATATACAAGAAGAAAAATTTCATATACGACTATGCGGTCAATTCCTACAAGTTACATTGGTCCCGTGCGAGGTGTTCGTGCCTCCTACGGGGTCGTTTGGGGGCTGGTTTGGGTTTTCACCCTTTAACGGCCTGTTTTCAAGTCTAAGTGTGATTTTTGCAAATTATCGTCGTACTCTCAAACCGGGAGATCTGGGACGACGCGGTCAGTTCCTACAAGTTACATTGGTCCCGTGCGAGGTGTTCGTGCATCCTACGGGGTCGTTTGGGGGTTGGTTTAGGTTTTCACCCTTTAACGGCTTGTTTTCAAGTCTAAGTGTGATTTTTGCAAATTATCGTCATACTCTCAAACCGGGAGACCCGGGACTACGCAGTCAGTTCCTACAAGTTACATTGGTCCCGTGCGAGGTGTTCGTGCCTCCTACGGGGTCGTTTGGGGGCTGGTTTGGGTTTTCACCCTTTAACGGCCTGTTTTCAGGTCTAAGTGTTATTTTTTCAAATTATCGTCATAATCTCAAACCGAGAGACCCGGGACTACGCAGTCAGTTCCTACAAGTTACATTGGTCCCGTGCGAGGTGTTTGTGCCTCCTACGGGGTCGTTTGGGGGCTGGTTTGGATTTTCACCCTTTAACGGCCTGTTTTCAAGTCTAAGTGTGATTTTTGCAAATTATCTCCATACTCCCAAACCGAGAGACCCGAGACTACGCGGTCAGTTCCTACAAGTTACATTGGTCCCGGGCGAAGTGTTCGTGCCTCCTACGGTGTCGTTTGGGGGCTGGTTTGGGTTTTCACCCATTAACGGCCTGTTTTCAAGTCTAAGTGTGATTTTCGCAAGTTATCATCATACTCTCAAACCGAGAGACCCGGGACTACGCGGTCAGTTCCTACAAGTTACATTGGTCCCGTGTGAGGTGTTTGTGCCTCCTACGGGGTCGTTTGGGGGCTGGTTTGGGTTTTCACTCTTTAACGGCCTGTTTTCATGTCTAAGTGTTATTTTTGCAAATTATCGTCATACTCTCAAACCGGGAGACCCGGGACTACGCAGTCAGTTCCTACAAGTTACATTGGTCCTGTGCGAGGTGTTCGTGCCTCCTACGGGGTCGTTTGGGGGGCTGATTTGGGTTTTCACCCTTTAACGGCCTGTTTTCAAGTCTAAGTGTGACTTTTGCAAATTATCGTCGTACTCTCAAACCGAGAGATCCGGGACGACGCGGTCAGTTCCTACAAGTTACATTGGTCCCGTGCGAGGTGTTCGTGCCTCCTACGGGGTCCTTTGGGGGCTGGTTTAGGTTTTCACCCTTTAACGGCTTGTTTTCAAGTCTAAGTGTGATTTTCGCAAATTATCGTCATACTCTCAAATCGGGAGACCCGGGACTACGCAGTCAGTTCCTACAAGTTACATTGGTCCCGTGCGAGGTGTTCGTGCCTCCTACAGGGTCGTTTGGGGGCTGGTTTGGGTTTTCACCCTTTAATGGCCTATTTTCAAGTCTAAGTGTTATTTTTTCAAATTATCGTCATAATCTCAAACCGAGAGACCCGGGACTACGCAGTCAGTTCCTACAAGTTACATTGGTCCCGTGCGAGGTGTTTGTGCCTCCTACGGGGTCATTTGGGGGCTGGTTTGGGTTTTCACCCATTAACGGTCTGTTTTCAAGTCTAAGTGTTATTTTTGCAAATTATCGTCATACTCTCGAACCGAGAGACCCGGGACTACACGGTCAGTTCCTACAAGTTACATTGGTCCCGTGCGAGGTGTTCGTGCCTCCTACGGGGTCGTTTGGGGGCTGGTTTGGGTTTTCACCCTTTAACGGCCTGTTTTCAAGTCTAAGTGTTATTTTTGCAAATTATCGTCATACTCTCAAACCGGGAGACCCGGGACTACGCAGTCAGTTCCTACAAGTTACATTGGTCCCGTGCGAGGTGTTCGTGCCTCCTACGGGGTCGTTTGGGGGGCTGATTTGGGTTTTCACCCTTTAACGGCCTGTTTTCAAGTCTAAATGTGATTTTTGCAAATTATCGCCATACTTTCAAACCGAGAGATCCGGGACTACGTGGTCAGTTCCTACAAGTTACATTGGTCCCGTGCGAGGTGTTCGTGCCTCCTACGGGGTCGTTTGGGGGCTGGTTTGGGTTTTCACCCTTTAACGGCCTGTTTTCAAGTCTAAGTGTGATTTATGCAAATTATCATCATACTCTCAAACGGGGAGACCCGGGACAACGCGGTTAGTTTCTACAAGTTACATTGGTCTCGTGCGAGGTGTTCGTGCCTCCTACGGGGTCGTTTTGGGGGTTGGTTTGGGTTTTCACCCTTTAACGGCTTGTTTTCAAGTCTAAGTGTGATTTTTGCAAATTATCGTCATACTCTCAAACCGGGAGACCCGGGACTACGCAATCAGTTCCTACAAGTTACATTGGTCCCGTGCAAGGTGTTCGTGCCTCCTACGGGGTCATTTGGGGGCTGCTTTGGATTTTCACACTTTAACGGCATGTTTTTAAGTTTAAGTGGTGATTTTTGCAAATTATCGTCACAAACCGGGAGACCCGGGACTACGCGGTCAGTTCCTACAAGTTACATTAGTCCCGTGAGAGGTGTTCGTGCCCCCTACGGGGTCGTTTGGGGGGTGGTTTGGGTTTTCACCCTTTAACGGCTTGTTTTTAAGTTGAAGTGCTGATTTTTGCAAATTATCGTCATACTCTCAAACCGGGAGACCCGGGACTACGCGGTCAGTTCCTACAAGTTACATTGGTCCCGTGCGAGGTGTTCGTGCCTCCTACGGGGTCGTTTGGGGGTTGGTTTAGGTTTTCACCATTTGACGGCTTTTTTTTAGTCTAAGGTGATTTTTGCAAATTATCATCATATTCACAAACCGGTAGACCCGGGCCTACGCGATCAGTTCCTACAAGTTACATTGGTCCCGTACGACGTGTTTGTGCCCCCTACGGGGTCGTTTGGGGGGTGGTTTGGGTTTTCACCCTTTAACGGCTTGTTTTTAAGTTTAAGTGCTGATTTTTGCAAATTATCGTCATACTCTCAAACCGGGAGATCCGGGACTACGCGATCAGTTCCTACAAGTTACATTAATCCCGTGCGAGGTGTTCGTGCCCCCTACAGGGTCATTTGGGGATTGGTTTGGGTTTTGACCCTTTAACGGCTTATTTTTAAGTTTAAGTGCTGATTTTTGCAAATTATCATCATACCCTCAAACCGGGAGACCCGGGACTACGCAGTCAGTTCCTACAAGTTACATTGGTCCCGTGCGAGGTGTTTGTGCCTCCTACGGGGTCGTTTGGGGGTTGGTTTGGATTTTCACCCATTAACGGCCTGTTTTCAAGTCTAAGTGTGATTTTCGCAAATTATCGTCATACCCTCAAACCGGGAGACCCGGGACTACGCGGTCAGTTCCTACAAGTTACATTGGTCCCGTGCGAGGTGTTCGTGCCTCCTACGAGGTCGTTTGGGGGCTGGTTTGGGTTTTCACCCTTTAATGGCCTGTTTTCAAGTCTAAGTGTTATTTTTGCAAATTATCATCATACTCTCAAACCGGGAGACCCGAGACTACGCAGTCAGTTCCTACAAGTTACATTGGTCCCGTGCGAGGTGTTCGTGCCTCCTACGGGGTCGTTTGGGGGGCTGATTTGGGTTTTCACCCTTTAACGGCCTGTTTTCAAGTCTAAGTGTGATTTTTTCAAATTATCGCCATACTTTCAAACCGAGAGACCCGAGAATACGTGGTCAGTTCCTACAAGTTACATTGGTCTCGTGCGAGGTGTTCGTGCCTCCTACGGGGTCGTTTGGGGGCTGGTTTGGGTTTTCACCCTTTAACGGCCTGTTTTCAAGTCTAAGTGTGATTTTTGCAAATTATCATCATACTCTCAAACGGGGAGACCCGGGACAACGTGGTTAGTTTCTACAAGTTACATTGGTCCCGTGTGAGGTGTTCGTGCCTCCTACGGGGTCGTTTGGGGGTTGGTTTGGGTTTTCACCCTTTAACGGCTTGTTTTCAAGTCTAAGTGTGATTTTCGCAAATTATCGTCATACTCTCAAACCGGGAGACCCGGGACTACGCAGTCAGTTCCTACAAGTTACATTGGTCCCGTTCGAGGTGTTCGTGCCTCCTACGGGGTCGTTTGGAGGCTGCTTTGAATTTTCACCCTTTAACGGCATGTTTTTAAGTTTACGTGGTGATTTTTGCAAATTATCGTCCTAGTCACAAACCGGGAGACCCAGGACTATGCGGTCAGTTCCTACAAGTTACATTAGTCCCGTGCGAGGTGTTCGTGCCCCCTACGGGGTCGTTTGGGGGGTGGTTTGGGTTTTCACCCTTTAACGGCTTGTTTTTAAGTTTAAGTGTTGATTTTTACAAATTATCGCCATACTCTCAAACCGGGAGACCCGGGACTACGCGGTCAGTTCCTATAAGTTACATTGGTCCTGTACGAGGTGTTCGTGCTTCTTACGGGGTCGTTTGGGGGTTGGTTTGGGTTTTCACCATTTGACGGCTTATTTTTTAGTCTAAGTGTGATTTTTGCAAATTATCGTCATATTCACAAACCGGGAGACCCGGGCCTACGCGATTAGTTCCTACAAGTTACATTGGTCCCGTGCGAGGTGTTTGTGCCCCCTACGGGGTCGTTTGGGGGGTGGTTTGGGTTTTCACCCTTTAACGGCTTGTTTTTAAGTTTAAGTGCTGATTTTTGCAAATTATCGTCATACTCTCAAACCGGGAGATCCGGGACTACGCGGCCAGTTCCTACAAGTTACATTAGTCCCGTGTGAGGTGTTCGTGCCCCCTACGTGGTCATTTGGGGGTTGGTTTGGGTTTTCACCCTTTAACGGCTTGTTTTTAAGTTTAAGTGCTGATTTTTGCAAATTATCATCATACCCTCAAACCGGGAGACCCGGGACTACGCGGTCAGTTCCTACAAGTTACATTGGTCCCGTGCGAGGTGTTCATGCCTCCTACGGGACCGTTTGGGGGTTGGTTTGGGTTTTCACCCTCAAACGGCTTGTTTTTATCATTTGTATATTTGCAGATATATGCATATATGCAAATATATTTATTACGTTTTACTTTTGATTTGTTAGGTCTCTATCATCAGCATTTTATATTTATTACGTTTTACTTTTGATTTAAGTTTGTGAATCTTCTCCGTGATCTAAGAGAAAAGCTAATTGTCAAATTCAACCCACCTCACTCCCCACCCATATATGCAATCATATATTCACCATATATGCAGATATATGCATATATGTGCATTTATGCAGATATATGCATATATGCAAGCATATATGCAGATATATGCCGCATATATGTTGCATATGATGCAGATATATGCATATATGCAGATATATGCAGCATATATGCACCATATATGCATATATGCTGCATATATGCATATATGACCTGATGGAGGTAGCGAGGGAGGGAGGCAGAGAGGGAGGCAGCGAGGGAGGGAAGGAGGGAGGGAGGGAGGGGCAGTAGAATTTTCAACCAACTGACCTGCTTCTTCTTAGAATTGTCAAATTCAACCCACCCCACTCCCCACCCATATATGCAATCATATATGCACCATATATGCAGATATATGCATATATGTGCATATATGCAAGCATATATGTAGATATATGTTGCATATGATGCAGATATATGCATATATGTGCATATATGCATCATATATGCAGATATATGCATATATGCAGCATATATGCAGCATATATGTGCACATATGCAGATATATGCATATATGTGCATATATGCAGCATATATGCTTGCATATATGCACCATATATGCATATATGACCTGATGGAGGCAGCGAGGGAGGGAGGCAGAGAGGGAGGCAACGAGGGAGGGAGGGAGGGAGGTAGAGAGGGAGGGGCAGTAGAATTTTCAACCAACTGACCTACTTCTTCTTAGAATTTTCTCTCTTCAGATATTCAGAGAAGAACTACTCCATCATTGGACACCACACTTCAGCTCTGCCTGCAATATCAAGAAAAAAAATAACTAAGAATAGATAAGCATCAATACTCCTAAGAATTAGAAAATAGCATGATAAATTACATGAATAATAAATTTTCACACTTTTGTGTGCCTTCATGAGTTGGTACACAGTATGGCCAAAATGAAAGCAACAGAATAATTTAAAAGCATATGTATGTGAATAATGTATATCTAGTGCAATAAAGGTAGCAAATGCCTCGAGCAATTAACAGTGCCCAACAATCCAGTGCATAAATCTTTGTTCCAATTACTTGAGGTCAGCGATATGTATTATGCTTTGTCATTCAGTTATACTTGGGATTCATACATCACAAACTAGTATGTCTTTCTCTAAGGTATACATCCAAGTAAAATTTGAGACCTCCAAGCATTATTGTCTATGTTAATTGTAACATTCTTCCTTACTAGTGCACTTACCGGTTTAGTTATGTCCAAACAATCTAAAGTGTTTATGTAGAAGAGGCTTAAGTCCACTCGCTATCCTCTGCGTAAACAAAGTACCACTTGCTCAATATTTACAAGCAAGTCACATGCGCTACATTCCACCTAGCTCAGGCGGAGGCAGTGCTCGATGAATCAAGCGTTTCGCGAGTGCTCCATGGGACACCTGAGGGTATTGGATTGGAGCCTGGAAATGAAACCAATCTATGGGAACCCCCTATTTGAATACACCCCATAGATTATGACTAAACGAAGACAAATGAATAAGTGACTTCCAAGAACCATACATGCCTTTAGTAACAATTAATAATATTTCCCCAAATGGCACATTAAGTCTCATGAATTGTATAAAAGTAGTGGTCAGTTACTGAAGATGGGAAATTGAATTTGAAATAAGAATTTTATTATGTTAGAAGTAACAGGCCTTACTCGGTTTGTAAGTGTGAAGACAAAATGCGAAAAGTAAAAAAAAATGCTAATATACGATCTTTGAAGATTAAAGCAAACCTCAAATCAGCCTTAGCAAATATAGGATCTTTGAAATAATCTCGTGTAATATTTCGTATCCATGTCATATATCTCGAATCTTCAACCCCTGTTAGGATCAACATGACCACCTCCATAGATTCGCCTAATCCTGCAGATCCTTCAAGAACGGGTGTTTTGCCATATTCATCTGAAATTCATGAAAACAACCAATATTGTTGCCAAGAACAATAGGATTACTACACAATCTAATACCATTTCATTCAACATTCTACCATTCATGTTGGCCACTAACATCTCATTTTCAAGAGAAGACGCCATTGGTATAATTACCCTAACAAATAAATTGGTATTAATCCTCTAATTTTAGGAGAGTATAGAGAGAGGCAAAATGGTTTACAATAATCTCAAACTGAGCAGAGTCATTTAATTAAAACTCCATCATATTTCAGAGAGTAAATGTGATTCATAGACCATCAAGCTTTAGCTAATTTAAGAAACCAAGTATATGGTGTATCAATAAAGGCAGTGTTCATTGGCCTGCTTTGGGAATAAAACAAAATAATACACATTATTTAAAAAGTGGTACACATATGCATATACACATTATTTAACATTAATCACATGCATTATAAAAATAATGACACAAATAAAACTAAACTCGTATACCTCTGTGGGAAATAATGACTTAAATTAGGTCACCTACAAAGAAAAAATAAATAAGAAACCCCAAAAATTAAAATCAGAATCATACATGTAAACAAATCTAAAATTCGAAATAGATCTTAATCGAAATCAAATTGATGCCCTAAATCATCCCATATTTTCAGATCAAGAGGAAGATTGGGCAAAAAAAATGAAGCCCTAATTTTCTGATCAACAAAGGAAAAAGAGGAGTAATCAGTGATGAAGTATGGAAATTGAACTATGTAGACATAAGAATCTGACAATTTAGTACCTGATGTTAATACAAACAGTTAACATCTCAAACATCAGGTGTGTGGAATTTTTGAGCGTGGGATTTCATACCTGGTGGTGACCGGTGCAGATACGGTGGAGGAAGCCTTGGATTTCGTAGATTGGAAGGAAGTGTGGGAGGGGTAGAGAAATGAGAGGCGATGAGTTAGATTGAGACGGGCCACGATAGGGTTTGTTTTTTAGATCACCAGTAGTGGGGGAGGAGGGGGAGGGGTGAGGGAGATTACCAGTAGGCGGCGGCGGCTGGAGGTACAGACCGGCTGGAGATGGTAAGCGGGTGAGGGGAGGGAGAGAGTCGGGGAGCGGGAGATTGAAAGACGAGAGAGGAAAGAGAAGAGGGAAACTAGACATAATAATTTTTTTTGGGTCTTTTATATTTTAATCAAGTGTACTCAATTTTGGCACACTTTAAAACAGTGCCAAATTTTGGCACTGTTTTAAAGTGTGCCAGATTGTCCTTAAACCATGCCAGAATCTGGCACTGTTTAAAACTGTGCCAGATTTTTAACATCAGGGTGTGCCAAATTACTGTTTTTGGTGTAGTGTATGAGGAGGAATTCACAAGTTTAGTGAACTTTATGCATTACGAGGTGAATACAAATGAAAAATGATGTTAAAGTTAACAGATGGACTCACCTGGAGGATCCGAAAATACTTATTGGGTAATTGAACATTAGAGACTTATACTAAGGTCGTCAATTCCACACTTTTTCACTATCATGATCACTGCTTCCATTTTAAGGGAGCCAAGAGAGTTGGGGAGTCTAGCCAACAGAGCAAGACTAGAGGGAACGGTGCTAGTGGAGTACCACGATAGTAGCAAGGCAAACATCATGAGTGGGATACCCAGTAAAGGGATCCAACTAAGCGATTCAGATCAGAGGAATTCCGACCAGGCGATGAGGGCTTCAGATAAGGCCATCAGGGATAGTAGTAGCATGTTCCTTAGGGTTAGCAGGGCCAGAGGAACAATTGGGGTGGATATCAGGGCCGAGTCCACCAGGGCAGTCCCGACATAGCCAGTAGGTCCAAACGATGCGCTTATTCACAGCGGGCCAAAGAGTAGTAGTAGGGTGCTAAGTAAGGACCACAGGCACCAATACTACCTGCAACACCACCAGCTTCAGCAACCCTACCTCACCGGGGACAGTTACATTATGGATGTGTTTACAATGTTCAGAATGCTATGATTCCACTGGCACCGCCAGCTGGGTACGTTTCTTGTCCATGAGCATATGGATCGAGTTGTATTTGACACAAGGGCATCACATTCATTTATTACTACTAGATTTACATGAGCGGTCAATTTATTAGAGACAACTTATAGTATTATTATGTGTGTGGATTCCTCACTGGGTAGCGGGACCCTTATCAATTTAGTTTGTAGATGAGTGAGTGTAGATGTAGGGAGATTATATTTGACCACTGATTTACTCGTATTGGATATGGTTGGTGTAGGAGGGTGGTTATTTTGGGCTCTATGAAGAACTAAAACGGGTGAAGCATGACCCACATCTATAGGTGTTGTCTTCAAGGCATTCACAGTCTCAAGAGCAGCTATGGGAGAAAACCTTCTACTTTCGGTAACAATGGAGCTCCTCCGTCAATTCCTATCTGAAAAGAAAGTGATGAGTAACAACTTTTATAACAATGATAATGCCTGAGAGAAAGAGAGATCTCCTGAGAGCGATGGATGTAAAGGGAATGAAGAGACAAGTACTCGACACTTAGAGAAAAAACAGGGAGAGAATGCTATTCTGGCCCAATTTTGACAGAGTTATGGTGCAAATTTAAGTTTTCTTTGCTCTCTTGACCTTACTTAAGGGTCCAATTTATAGGTAGATACTAGGGTTATTTAAGCACCAAAACAAAGCACCCTTAGAGACAAGATCTGCAATCTACCTTTTGTCTTTGTCTGTCTGTTATCTATCTATATTCTCTAATAAGTGACAACTCGTGCATACAAAAGTCAAAACGCAAGTATATCGTCTAATAGTGCCAAAATGTGTGATTTGGTAAATATTTTTTTACACGGTAACTTTTTGTACAAACTTTTATAAAAAACTTGCAAGTGGCATTGAGGGACACTCCCCGACGGTTATTTAAAAATAATTTTATGAGAAGCTGATGATACGCAAATATTGCATATTTCATCCTCCGAACGGATGCATTTTAGCCCCCTCGGGTATCTTATTCCCTATATTTATGCTCGTAACCATAAAACCTCGAATTTCTATATTAACAAGTTTTGCGGGGGTTAATTGAGCTTTTATAGGTAATTGGATGCTAAGTATGAAGTTCGGACGCATTCCGGTGAAGTTTCGTATGCAATCGCATGTTTAAGGGCATTTTAGTCTTTTCACAGCTTGGGTACCTAGCCCGACATCTACGAAAGTTATAGCCCTCCTCGCTAGCTTCGCGTGGCCACAAACGGTGGACTATTCTGAGTTCGTATGATGAAATTACGATAATTTTAGCGGAGGAGAAAAGCATTGAAACCAAAAGAGGAGGAGAAAATGAAGAGAAGGAATGCAGTGTTCTGCCACTGCTTGATCGACCGATCGACCAAAGGGGTCGATCAATCGATCCTCATCGACAGTTGATATTTTTCCTTTGATCGATCAATTGACCAAAGGGGTCGATCGATCGATCCCCTGTTTTCAGCAAATATTTTGCCTTTTCTTTTCTTTTCTCTTTTCTTTTCTTTACTTATCCCAACTTACTATAAATACCCATTTTGGATGTAATAACAGAGATACACGATTTTAGGTTAGTTTAGCTTAGGGTTTTGGGGTTTTTGGATAGTTCTTCTTCATTTCTCTTTGGTTTGACACCCCATTTGGATTGTAAGTTAACTATTCATCTCCCCTACCATTCAATATAGTTGTATTTCTTCATTTCTTGCTTTGTAGTGTAATTTACATGCTTTCTAATTAGGTTTACGTGCTTTCTTCCCGTGCTTTCTAGTGTAGTTTTATCGCGTTTCTTTACCTCTTTATTTACCGCATTTTTAACATGCTTTCTAGGTAATTTTAATTAGGTTGTGTTTGAATGGAACTCACTCAGGTTAACGCGTTGCTTGGCTTGGTGATAGTGTTTACAGGTGTATTTCGTGTGCGTTGCCCTAGTTATTACGCCTAGGAGATTCGACGAGGCATATCATATATGTCCCGTGCTTACGACCTTTCACGCGTAATTTTTGGGATATTTGTTGACGCCAAAATCTTATTAGGCTTTTATGAAGATTTAGGGGTGTGACAACCCTTGATTTAATTAACTATCGAAACGAGACGCATTTGCAATAACTCGTCGACCCATGTAACCATTTTATACAAATTAACTCGGGTAAGGGATATTCGATGCAACCTATAGTTTTACTCGCTTTCATAATCTAGTTTCAATACCCACGCCTAGATAAACATTTTCCTTTTATGCATCTTTTACTTTTTAGTTTGTAATCATCTTTTACACTTTTATTTCGGAATATTAAATCTTATAAATTCTAGCAACTCTTCCCTGTGGATTTTCGATACCCGACTTACCGTTGTGCTTGCCCGCTAGTGTAGTTGTAATTTAGGTTTGTTTGTATACTCGCGGCGAGACAGAAAACAACGACTGTGCACTTTACACGCGCACACCTCTCGCGCGCTATCAAAATGGCGCCGTTGCCGGGGATGAGTTTGTTTTAGACTTTATTTGATTTAGTATTTCATAGTATTTTGTTTCTATTTGTATTACTTGCTAATATTTTGCAGGACTTCCACATTTGAGCAGTTAGAAACACTCGAATTTTTCTCGCGCACACTTATTTTGTGGAATCCACCATTTCGAGCCATTTTTGGGGTAAGCATGTCTTATTCCAATTCTTTCGGTAATCCTTGTTATAATTCTCAAAATTCTCGCAAACCTATGACTTTCGGTGAATACTTAGAATCCCAAAGTATAACAAATTCAAATATGACTTTGGGCGAGTATAATGAAAGTCAAAACTTAGGTTATTGGAGTTTTGATGATGATGATGATAATGATTTTGGGCCTTTACTTCCTTATAATAGGAATTTTGAAACGAATTGCAATACTTTTCAAAATTCCTATAATAATGAGTTTTCGTTTAAGTCCGATGGTAATTTTCAAAGTTCCCATTTTCATGCATCCGCACCTCGACCTATGACATTCAGTGAAGGTTTGCGTATGTATGAAAATGAGAAACTTGAAAATCGTTATCGGGAAGAAAATCGTTCGTGGGAACATGAGTTGGATTTATTATTTGAGTCCGACGATGATTTTGCTTTCGAGACTTTCGAGGTCGAGGAATGTTTTGAACCAAATGAGGTACTTGTACCTACTTTGGAACAAACCATTCTTGACTTTACCCATCTCATAATAGATATTAAAAGTGAGGATGAAAATGACGTAATATCTATTTGCAATGAAACGATTTCTTCTTTGGCCCCCAAAGAAGAACATTTCATTGAAAATGATATTATTTCCTTTGAAACTCAATCTTCATGCGATGATGATTCATATCATGAGTTTGAATTTCTTTCGTCCCCATTTTTATTCTCTGTTATCACACCGGAACAAGTACCCGATGATTCGGTTTCAAACTTTAATGTTTTAAACCTTTTCGCCGATGAGGAGTACTTGCTCGAGTCGCCATCCACGATCGCATCTTTGCCTTTGTGTGCGCCGCCTCCCATTCCAATTTCAAAATCATTGGGAGGATATTCGGTTTTTCTCGGTCCCCTCATGTTTTTGTCACCCGTTCAATCCAAACCCCCCATCGTCCCTCCAAAACTTTTAATTGGCGATGGTTCATTTCTTCCGCCTTACACATGCCTTCCGTTGTTAAAACGGAATTCGTATTTTTCAGAGGGCATGCTTGTATGTGAGGGTACACTGGTTATCCTCCAAAGTCAAATCATTTTTACGGTGGACCCTCAGCTATTTAGACTTTTAGTGTATAGTTAGTGTGAGGCCTAAATAGTAGGTTATATATAGTTAGATTTTTATTCTTTTCATTTTTAATTTTTCTTTCTTTTAATTTAGTTTAGTGTAATTAGTTAACTTTTTGTTATTTGTTTTTGCTATGCTCGGTACTAACTTGTTTTGTAGATTCTTTGGACTTGTTCTTACGGAGATCACTCCAATTTTGGGTAATATCGCTCATTTCCTCTCTTTAACTTGGTTCTTAATTTACATTGAGGACAATATCAAGTTTTAAGTTAGAAGATGTGAGATATTCTATCCATTTCTTTATTTATTCCACGTTTTTTCTCACATGTTAGTTACTCAGTATGCTTTTCTTAGAAAAATTCAAAATTTTCAAAAAGATTTCTTTCTTTTTTCTCCTTTTTTGGGCATTTTGCCTTTGTTTTCGATGATAAATTTCAATAATTGCCCGATCCAATAGACAACCCAACGATGCATGTTCTCGATTTTAGAAGTTATTAGACTTTAGTCTCACTTAATGATATTGTGAAAAACTTCTTGAATTAAACTTTAATCCCATGAGCACATGCACTTTCATTGCCTTATTGATTTGGTTTAAGATTTTTATAACTCGGTAATCTTTTGTTGCATTGTATATACTTACATCGAGTAAGCTTTGTACCTTTCGTCGTTTGTGAGTGTATACACTATTCTTTTCTCATTGAAAACGTTGAATTCGTCGGTAATCTCTCTATTCTTTCATTTGATCGTTCATTAATTGAGTTCATACTTGAAATGTGTTACCTGATCATGATTTTCATATATTGTTTTGATTCGAGAATTGCGTAAACTTTTGGAAATGATCATAGGCATTCTTTGTTATATCACCCGTATTAGCCTTGACCTCACCCTTATATGTTTACCCTCGTTTACCCCTTTGAGCCTAAATATAGCCTTTCGTTTCATAACCCAATTCCCATAACCAACTCTAAATTGGAGTTTTATACCATACATACACTTTCCATACCTTTGTTTGGAATGTTACTTGCCATTGAATGATGTTGTTATGATGTTGGTTGCAAATTGGGCATATGAGAGTTTGATAAGTAAAGAAAAAGTGAAAAAGATATGAAAAAGAGAAAGTAAAAAGCAAAAGAAAACAAAAGAAAACATGAGAAAAAGAAGAAAAGAAAAGAAAGATAAAGTTGTAAATATGTTGTATATAGTTCAATAAGCTTTGATTACTCTCCTCGATGATATATCTAATGCCTTTTTGGAACTTGTTTTCCAAATTTTAATATTTCCCGCATTTTCCCATTATCCCAAGTTTTCATTCCGAACACTTTGAATCCGTACATACATTCCTTCATTTCGTACCCTAGCCTAGCCTACATCATAACCCTATTAAAGTCCTATGTGATCTTAGGTTGATGTAATTTAAAAGTCATAATAGTTTTAATAATCTGTGAAAATGCATTTCGCCGCTTTTAGTGTGCGGTATCCTTTCATTGAGATTACAGTTTTTCATTTTATATATAGCGTTATTTATTGTGACATGTGTGCGACCTAGTTTCCATTTACATTTACTCTTTAGCCCGCATGTTTCGTGTGTTACCTCCCTGTTTCAAGTGAAATTAATTTGATGAGCGTAATGCCCGTGAGGATTGAATGTATGCTTGCTTTAATGTTTATCCGGTTTATATAAGTTTTTCGCCAAATCACACTTTGCATGTTCTCTCTCCCCTCCCACATTTTAAAGTTTCAATTCTATGAGGTGCATTCTATAATGTTAATGATTTGGACTTTTGTTTGAATTCGTTCAATGTGCTAATAATGCGTATGAAATCCTTTTCTCCATTGTTGGGCTTGTCGCATGTTGGGTTGGGCATATTTTGAGGAAACCATGTGATGTTTGTGGGTATCATCCCTGAAAACCCTCACAAGACGACACTCGTCCACTAATGTGACCTAGGGGTTTAACGGCTTATTGCATACGCTAAATGCAATCGAATCGCCCGCGAAAGTGGCCTTTTGCTTTTATACCATACTTTTGTACTATCTCCTATTTTTGGTTTGGTTGTAGTTCTTGTTTCATCCTATTTCATTGCTAGGGACTAGCAATGTGTAAGTTGGGGGGTAATGATACGCAAATATTGCGTATTTTATCCTCTAAACGGACGCATTTTAGCCCCCTCGGGTATCTTATTCCCTATATTTATGCTCTTTAACGATACAACCTCGGATTTCTACGTTAACATGTTTTGCAGGGGTTAATTGAGCTTTTATAGGTAATTGAATGCTAAGTATGAAGTTCGAATGCATTCCGGTGAAGTTTCGTACGCAATCGCACGTTCAAGGGCATTTTAGTCTTTTCATAGCTTGGGTACCTGACCTGACATTTCATGAAAGTTGTATCCCTCCTCGCTAGCTTCATGTGGCCGCAAACGGTGCGCAATTTTGAGTTCATATGATGAAGTTACGGCAATTTTAGCGGAGGAGAAAAGCATTGAAACCAAAAGAGGAGGAGAAAAGGAAGAAAAGGAATGCAGTGTTCTGCCCCTGCTTGATCAATCGATAGACCAAGGGGGTCGATCGATCGATCCCCTATTTTCAGCAAATATTTTGCCTTTTCTTTTCCTTTCTTTACTTATTCCAACTTACTATAAATACCCATTTTGGATGTAATAACAGAGATACACGATTTTAGGTTAGTCTACACTACACCAAAACAGGTCAATTGTAACGGACAAAAACCGTTACAAAAAATATTTGTAACGGATTAAATCCGTTAGAAAATTGGTGTTATTTACTTTACCAACGAAATTTGTAACGGATAAAATCCGTTACAAATTTAATGTTTGTAACGGGCTAAATCCGTTACAAAATATTTTGTAACGGATTTGACATTGTTACACATCCCATATTAGTAACGAATATACTAACTTGTAACGGTTTTTATCCGTTACAAATATAGAATTTGTAACGGATAAAAACAGTTACAAAATACATTGCAACAGATTGGGAATGTCATATATTTGTAACTGATGTTTTTATTTGTAACGGTTAAAGTCCGTTAGCAATATTATTTTATTTTTAAAAAATATTAATTTTTCATTAAACGAGTAGATATAAATACACTAGTAAAAACTTGTGCTCAACCATTGACAATGCAAAACCAATACCCATATATTTCACTCAAAACATAATTTCAAAGCACACGTGACAAAATGAACGACACTACATTTCGGTGATATTAAATCGATCTAAAACTATATTCCATTCACAACCATTAAAGTTCTCAAAATAAAATGTACTACAAGATGAACCATTTATCTTTTATCCATAAATTGGAAACGAAGTCTAACATGTTTAAAGTTCTAAACATATTATTCTCCCCAAAGTAGTGTTCATGATATTCCTTGCAAAAGTAGACTTCATTCTCCCAAGAGCAATCTTCATATTTCCCCATAAGAACCTGTGGAACAAACTCAATCTTAGTAAATGTGTAAGCATAAGGAGTAAATAATATAAAAGACTAGTACATTCATGTTTTTATCTATTTTTAGGCAGCTAGGTTGTTTTTTAGTTTTCGCCCTCCAACGCCTATTTTTAACCCAAAAAGAAACGTATGCTGGTCAATTTGGCCAATCGAGAGCTCGATGAGAACACGGTTAGTTTAGACAAGTTACTATGGTTTCTCTTGATGTGTTTATATCTATTTTCAGGCCACCAGGTTGTCGTTTTCAATTTTTGCCCCCAACGCCCATTTTTAACCCCCAAAAGAAGCATATACTATTAAGTTTGGCCAATCGAGGGTCCGGTGAAGACACGATTAGCTTAAACAAGTTAAGTTGGTATCGCTTGATGTGTTTGTACCTAAATCTAGGCCTCTAGATTGTTGTTTTAAGTTTTCACCCCCCAACGCCCATTTTTAATCCCAAAAAGCGTATAATAGTTAATTAGGCCAACCAAGAGTTCGATGAGGATGCATTTAGTTTAGAGAAGTTGTTTTGTTTTTTATTTATACATTAATATATATATATATATATACACACACACACTAGCGAATACCCGTGCCTGAAGGCACGGCGAAAATTTCCAAAGTACGCTATCTTCGACAAACAAAACAATTAATACAAATGAATGTTTTGTCTTACCTTGAAACCAGAATTTTAGAAGCATTTGTTACACCAAGTTCTTGCACAATAGCATCCAGATAATAACCAATAACAACAACATTATGAGTCAGGGGTGAAATAGTCTTCTCATCTGGACATATTTGTAGATTACAAAGCTGCAAAAAGACGGATATAAATAAACCTGCAAAAATGTCGAAATGGAATTTATTAGGGACATATAAACATGGATATAACAATTTTTTTTTGGCGGGGGGAATGAAATTTCATATTCCAAAGCAAAAGTCAACACCATAACAGGAATCAAGTTTTTTATGGAGTAGCTGAGATCAAAACCAAACAGTCAGATTTAATCAACCCAACAAATTAGTAAAATCACCTTCAACTTCAAGTGGTAGTCATACTTTGATGTTTGTGGACATAACATAGATCCCCACTCCAATTATTTCATACAATTAAGATGATATTTTTTAGCTACATTTTATATTATTATATACACTTTCTATTAATTTAATGATTTAACAGTTTCAGATGATGGTATAATTACTTTTGGGGGATTAATTAGCATGTTAAGCGTCTATATGTATGCAAAAATATTTGTATATATGAGTGCCCCTGCCAACAACAGACACTGGCACACCCACCCTAAAGAATGGTCTAAATGCCTGAAGGTAAAAAGTGACTATTTTAGTTGAACTTCTTTTGGTAAATTATACATTAAAATTCACTTGAAACTTCATAAAAAAGGAGAAGGAAGATAAAGGGCTTTCTTCGATCTGAGTTTCCATAATCGGATAGCATGTCCAAATGACATTTATGTGGAATTCAAATTAACACAGCGAAAAACTAGTTAAATTCTGTTATGTATGTAATCAAATGTCAATGAACAATTCTGAAAAGAAAAGACCTCCAAAGTTATTCATCGCAAAACAATATTTTGCATATAGCCAACATCAGTAGCAAAATAACATAACAGAACATAACAAATACTCTAATAATTCATAATGGAGAGAATAAAGGAGCAACAATAACTTACATCTTTCCTGTAAATTGCTCCTTGGAAATACACCAGTATAGGGCATTCGTCAAATGTGGATGAGTTGCTTGAAGCGACGATCTTCACCATATGTTTGTAAGGAGCAATCACGTCTTTTTCAATGTTTGCTATTTCAACCGGGTACCTTCCAAAATATGCGAGCACAAACATGGCATAACCCAACCTCTTTCTTGCAACCAACATGATATTTGAATGGTGGGCCACAATCAGATGATCCTTCCCACCTAATCGCCTCCATTCATCGTGACCCTTCAAAAAATCAACTGATTCATCCTGCAACATTTTGTCCACGCAGACTTTCTCCTTTCCATGAAGCTTGGAGTGCATGTTGTAGCTCAGAGATGAAAAAAGGTCACAAATATCACATCTGCTTGGTTCGAATTTTGAATAAACAATAAGAGAAAAAGGTCACAAATATCACAGTTAAAATATTGTGCAAACAGTCTATCCTCTACCCGGACATGTATATCAGCCAGCCGCTGTATCTGGAAAAAAATAAAAATAAAAACATATGAAAAACTTAAGTAATTTTTTAAAATAGTTATGGATCAAATTTTTAAGCAATTAAAAGGTGAGATGGTAAATATAATTTTACCTAAAGCTTTAAAATCCCTCAAAATGGGAGGGCATTGTGGGGTGGGGGATTGACCCGGATCTTCCTGAAATCCGTTGATACCATAGCAAGTAAGGGTCTTCCAATGGCATGTCACCATCGTACGGGTCTCCAGCCAAAGCAATTTATCTCATATCTCCCCCCCCCCCCCCCAATGAATCTGGCGTGAAGTCGAGAAAAATCACTACCGGTACATCCTTTCAATTTTATACGATGTAACTCTGGGCTCATATCTTAAGCGGTAGAGATAGGTTACCGCATCATAAACTGTCTTAGGCAACGATCTGGGAGATGCCATTCCTTAGTTTATGGCCGACACTACATTAATACCCCTACCGCTCCTCTTAATTGTCTCCCAAAAACTACCCGGTTCCAATGAAATTTGCTCGTCTTCCTGAAAAATGAAATTGGAAAGTAAATAACATAATAAGAAGCAGAATAAACCAAATTTTGGGGGATAAAGAGGTATCATCAAATAGAACAAAATGTTGTGCATAGGTTTACTCACTTGATCCATTACAAAATCCATATGATTGGTACATATAATATGCAACCCTTCTGTGAATTTCAACTTGGCCGGATGTACATGTTTACCATGAATATAAATTTAAAGTTAAAGGGAAAATATTTTCCTACAAATTGATCATTCCTAACCACGCCTCCATAGCTGCCTCGTCCCGTGATATTATTACATCCTCCATTTGTATTTACTTTCATAATACCTGCAATAGGAAACTTTCACGCTATTAGAGTCAAATTTTGTTCCCGCGCTTATGGAGGGGCTTTTTGAATGGCTTAAAAATTATCTCAATTTATATTCAACTACTAAAAATTATCTCAATTTATATTCAACTACGTGATTATTCTATGATCAGCAACACCCATGCCGGATGATGCATTTATCCCTCTAAAATCCATAGCTATTGTCTGATCAAACTACATAAAAGGGAAAAAAAAAATGGCACAAATGTGCCATTAATAATGTATAATTTCAATCATCTTAGTACACAATAGTAAGATCAAAGTAGAAAGTATAAAATCAACATTATTAAAAAATTCAAATCATTAAAAATACCACTCGATTGAATTAAAAATGTTACAATTCACCAACAAAAACACATTAAAAACTAGTGAAAAAACAATAGATAGACTTTGTCATATTGCTTTAGCAGGTTCTCCAAATGAGGTTCATCTTCAAGAGTAGATTGGAACACAGTTGGTATCTCTAGCTCGTCTACTCGACTAGTTAATCTCTTCGGGGAATGTATAACAACCCATCAATTAGGAGTGTTAAGATCTTTTGAGTAGAAGACTTGAGTGGCATCAGAAGCGAGAATTGCAGGTTCATCAATCTCATTATTGGTACTCTTGAACTTATCAAAATTAACCATTACCAAATTGGAGTCTGGACAATGTTTACAACCATTGATCTTGTTCTCCACCCTCACCCAATCACAATAAAACACTACCTCCTTAAATAGCGTATAGTCCAACTCAATTATTTGCCTGATAACTCCGTAATACATTGTCCAAGCATCTTTAAGATTTTTATCACTTTTCCTCGCCCTAAATTGAGTCTAAGCCTTCATGCAAACACCACTAGAATTCTTCAATACCATCAACGCCAAGTCGAAATAGGACCCATCAACGTATTTGTTGAAACTGTTTAGGTTCCAACATCACAATCTTGTCATCTAACAACGGTCCTTCGTCAGAAAACTCTCCATCTTCATTTAGAAACGCTTCACGAGTACGTTTGTGGTTTCCGTCAAGAGAATTAGGCATGTACTCCATGCAATACCTAACAGATTCAGCAGTAACATAGGACTCCGCAATTGAACCTTCAATGTATCGCTTATTGCTAGGTATATCTTTAAAATCCTGCATCTTCCTATTCGTGTGAATAAGAAAAAAGTATATATGACATATTCTAACAATGATCTATATGTATATGCTTACGTTTGTGCTTGTGTTTGTGTTTGTGTGAAAATAAAAATTAATATAAAGAGTTTACCGTTCAAACGGATACATCCAATGTGTTCCTGTAGGACACAAGCCAATGCTTCATCGGCTAAATGAACAGTAAGGTGGATACTAATATCAAAAAATGCCGACGGAAAGTGCTTCTCCAACACACAATGCCTCTGCAACCATAAACGTGTCCCTTTGCATATCCTCGCGAATTAAGACTTTTGAGCATAATATTTTGAAAAATAAGCTCAACTGTTGAATAGCTCTTCGCAAATCTTTGTATTTCGAAAATGAATGCTGAAGTAATACGGGTAACAAATACTCTATAATAACGTGATAGTCATGTGACTTTATTGAGTGCAAACCAGGTGGGTTAAGGGTGACGATATTGCTCAGGTTGGACGAAAAGCTGGAAGGTAACTTTAAGTCTTTCAAAATTTGACAAAACTGTCGTTTCTCTTCTTTATCCAATATAAATGATGCTTTCGGTTTCATCCCTTTCCCGGTTTGCTCATCTTCTCGCATCCATTGACCACTATGTATGCCCAAGTCTTTCATATCCTTCCGCGCATTTATTGTATCTTTAGTTTTCATTTTATCATCGAGGATTGTACTTATTAAATGCTCTGCAATATTCTTCTCAATGTGCATCACATCAAGAACATGTCGAATTTTATGAGAACTCCAATATTCCAAGTCAAATAAAATTGACCTTTTATACCATGCCTCCTTAACTTCAACATTACAATTCTCATTTGCATCACCCATCTTTCGCTTATTACTGTAAACTTTTGGAGACTTTCCCAGTGTATACTCGATGCAACGTAACTTCTTTACAAGTGCGTACCCATTCAACCGACGTGGAGGAGGTGTATACTCTATTGACCTAAGCCCCAAAATCCCACCTTTTCGAAAAGGGTGATCCATGTCAAGGAAAATACGATAGTTTGTATAAACTATCTTATTACTGTGTACCAGTCGAATGGATGGAGTATCGTCCCCACAAACAGGGAAAGATTTATAACCATGTGTAATACACCCAGATAAATTCCCATATGCAGGGAAATCGTGAATCCCCCACATTAACATAGCTTTCAATGTAAAAGGCTGCATCTCATACATGTCATAAGCCGAAACACCTACTTCCCACAATTCCTTCAACTCATCAACTAATGGCTGAAGAAAAACGTCGATGTCTTGACCTTGTGCCTTTGGACCAGGTATTAACAAAGACAACATTTGAAACTCGCTCTTTATGCACAATGAAGGTGAAAGATTATTCGGCACCGTGATAACAGGCCAACAGCTATAACTGGCAGACTGAATGCCACGAGGATTAAACCCATCGGTTGCTATTGAGAGCCAAACATTGCGTCCTTCTTTAGAAAATTCAGGCCATTTTGATTTGAAACTCCTCCATTGGGACGAATCACATGGATGTCATTGGTAATCCCATGAAGTGGTTGCCCTATGGTGCCATGTCATTTCTCGGGCTATCCACGGAATAGTATAAAATCTCACCAACCTTGGAATCAGAGGGAAATGTCTCAACACCTTTTTAGGTTCTTTGGTAATCCTTCCCCCTTTCCTCATAGTAACTGAATACCTTGATTCTCCACATTGGGGACATTCATCCATATATTCATTCTCCTTCCAATATAAGACACAGTTATTGACGCATGCATGAATGTAATTGGCCTTCATCCCCAAGTCTTTCATCATACTCTTCATCTTTGGATATTTTTCTGGTAGTGTATTACCTTTTGGGAGCCACCTTTTTAAGACAGAAAAAAGTGTCGTGACACTATTTTCTGACCAACCAAATTGCTTCTCTAAGTTGTGAAGTTCTATAATTGAAGAAAGAGTTGTTTCAGGACCCTCGCATGAAGGATATAATTTCTCAACTGATAATCTCTTATATTCATTGTACTTGTCATTTACGACATGATCTTCTTTGGAAACTCGCGACTGACCGCATTCAACATCTACATAAGGTTCCCCATGCACTCCGTAACAAACATCAATAAGATTTTCCACCCCAACACCTTGTTCCTCGATGTTTTCTTCTACTATGATATCCTCAGCTTGTTCTACCGGTGGGGGATCAATAGTGTTCACGGATGTATTTTCACCGTGAAAAAACCATACAGTATACAATTGATGCATACCATTCCTCCACAAATGTCTCTCTACTTCTTTCGATTTCAGACGCAATTTATTGTGACACTTCGAACATGGACAAGGTATCGTTGTCAACCCCTGGTAATTGTTCTATTCCTCAAATTTAATAAAATCTTCAATGCCCTTTAAATACGACAAGCTGCCTTTGTTCTCTTCAGTCATCCAGTCTTTGTTAATCGGTCGTGACATTCTATAAAACAAGATAAAACATACATTAACAATAAGTTGCAACTGTAATCTTCGATAATGATTGGTGTTTATTTATGGCAACTAATTATACCACGACTTATGCTAAATTTATGGTTTCTAAATTCTAAACACATTTTTGATGAATAAAAAGAAAATTTAAGCATATTCATCATATCAAGTAACTAAAACACATAATTCATCGTGATTTCTATTTGCAAATAACTTGATCATTCATGGGGTTCTTTTTTATTTACCATAAAACTTAATATGCGTATCGCAATAAGTGTATTGGGCAAAACTAAATATTAATCAACTTAAGATACAAAGATGACAAAAATGACCCTCCCTGTAACGTCTCAAATGGTTGGAGTTTGTATGAGACTATGCTTCATAATGGAGGTCCTTTCATGGGTCACTTACAAAATGTCTCACGCCTATTTAGAAGTGAAAAAGTATCTGCATAGCTAGGGCTCTAAGTCAAATTAAATAATTCTTACTTCATTACTCAATGGTAAAGAAATCTCATGTTCTTAATTGAAATAACTTTTAATTTATCGAATAAAACTAATTAGTTCAATTACATAATGGTGATGCAATTAATAAATGTGAAAAATAAAAGTAATCACATAAGAACACAAGGTTTAAAGTTGAAAACTTCACGGAAAAAACTACTATCGCACATTTTTTGCACATTTTTACTTTTTTTACAATTTTTCAACCCTAAAAATGTTAATGTTTATATTCACCCATTTTTTGCTCCCACTTTGTTTGAAGACTTTTTTTGAAATACCTCAACAAAATATTACCCTAAATTTTAAATTACAATAAAAAAAATTCAATATAATTGCCCTAAATTTGAAAATATATTCCAAATTATGTTTCGACAATTAAAATTAACAGAAAATGAGAAAACTAATATAATCACGGAATAGGCAACCCAATAACAAATAATCAATACTTTTATTTTTAAAATACTAATAACCCAATACCCAACAAATCTATATTTTCAAAAATTTAAGCAAATATAAGCTAAACAGGGAATCCATTGAACTTGAAACAAATATAGGCTAAACAGTGAATCAAAAATTAGCAGGTAACAAACACCCATTGAACTTGAAATTAAAAACAATGAATCTATGAACTGAATGAACTATTGTTTGTGAAGCCATTGGCAAATATGCTAATTTACCTATTGTGTAAATCTAAGAGCCGGAGGAGAGGGGAAGGGAAGATCTCTGGCCGGAGGGAGGGGACGGGTGACTGTCGGAGCACCGAGAGGGACGTCCAAGGGAGGCAGAGGGGCGGTCCGACGAGAGAGGGGTGATCAGTGATATGTATGAAGAGACGAACGGGTTGGGGAGGTATAGAGAGAGACGGGGGAGAGTTGGAGAGTGGAGCCCCTCGCTCCTCTCCCACTTTTTTTTTTAATGGCTTTTGTATTTAATTCTATTATATTTGTAATGGATTTTTGCTATTGATAATGGATTTGGTCCGTTACAAATGTGTAATGGACAAAATTCGTTACAAATAGGGAAAAAATCCGTTACAATTTTCCTCATTTGGTGTAGTGCTAGCTTAGGGTTTTGGGGTTTTTGGATAGTTCTTCTTCATTTCTCTTTGGTTTGACACCCCATTTGGATTGTAAGTTGACTATTCATCTCCCCTACCATTTAATATAGTTGTATTTCTTCATTTCTTGCTTTGTAGTGTAATTTACATGCTTCCTAATTAGGTTTACATGCTTTCTTCACGTGCTTTCTAGTGTAGTTTTATCACGTTTCTTTAATGCTTTATTTACCGCATTTTTAACATGCTTTCTAGGTTATTTAAATTAGGTTGTGTTTGAATGGAACTCACTCGGGTTAACGCATTGCTTAGCTTGGTGATAGTGTTAACAGGTGTATTTTGGGTGCGTTGTCTTAGTTATTATGCCTAGGAGATTTGAAAGGGCATATCATATATGTCCCGTGCTTACGACCTTTCGCGCGTAATTTCCGGAATATTTGTTGACGCCAAAATCGTAGTAGGCTTTTATGAGGATTTAGGGGCGTGACAACCCTTGATTTAATTAACTGTCGAAACGAGACGCATTTGCAATAACTCGTCGACCCATGTAACCATTTTATACAAATTAACTCGGGTGAGGGATATTCGACGCAACCTATAGTTTAACTCATTTTTATAATCTAGTTTCAATACCCATGCCTAGATAAACATTTCCCTTTTATGCATCTTTTACTTTTTAGTTTGTAATCATCTTTTACACTTTTATTTCGGAATATTAAATCTTATAAATTCTAGCAACTCTTTCCTGTGGATTTTCGATACCCGACTTACCGTTGTGCTTGCCCCGCAAGTGTAGTTATAATTTAGGTTTGTTTGTATAGTCGTGGCGAGACAGAAAACAACGACTGTGCACTTTACACGCGCACACCTCTCGCGCACTATCAGAAGCCTCTTGGTTACTCACTCATTTATTCTAAATCTGGGTTATGTGAGTGCTTAAGTGATCCCTAGGGTCTCTCTACTAGTATTCTCTCTATCCTAAATAGGCCTATAAATTGAGCACCCAAGGCCCGAAGCCTGCCCGTTCGGCCCGTTATTTTCGGGGCGAGCTTTATTTGAGTTTGTGCCGAGCCGAGCTTGAGCCGAACTTTGCCAAGCCCGAATTGGGCCCGAAGCTCGAACTTCATATTTATAAATAAATAAATAATTTAAATAATATAACATAATTACGTTAACATTGTTTAATTAGGTTTCGTTCTTTTATTTCATTTACTAGTTTTTAAAAAAAAATCATTTGTCATAATACATTAGATTACATGGATTTTCAATTTTGTGATTTTATTGTTAATCTCATTATGGATATTTGATTTAATAATTGCTCAAGTTACAATAGGCCTTTGTTAGTGATCAAATTTTGCTAAATGTATGAAATTTAATAGGCATTTGTAGGTTTTCACTCTTATTTCCCTTGTTTTAATTTAATACATTTCATAATTATATATTTTATTTCATGAAATATCAATTAGATTTTAATTTGTAATTTTGTCCATGATGGAAATACAAGAAAAAAAATTAATTCAAACTTTTTAACAAAAAAAATTCAAATCGGGCCTGTCCGAAATCGGGGGGCCCGAAGCTCGTAATAATTATGAGCCAAGTTCGGGCCTAGATGGGAAAAAATTATTCTGGCCGAGCTCGAGCTTGAGCATGGGTAAGTGAGTTCGGGCCGAGCCTGAGCCACCCCAAGCCCGGCTCACCCAGCCCGATTTACAGCCCTAATCCTAAAGTCTCAAGTGATTTGAATATGGCTTTTCCCAATAATTCTTATCTCTCATCCACTAAACCAAAACTCCTATGAGATCTTATCTAGCCTACTCAATACCTGCTTGATCGATCAAGGCTACCTATGCAAGAAAAACAAAAATGTTAATAACTATTTAAATGAGGCTTGGGGGCATCCCCTCAAACTTTTGGATCTGGTCACACATTTCATCTTTTGTCTTGGGGTTGCTCGTTGAGCACCCCTCGCTATTTTTCATTTGGCCTTTGACTGTTTAACTTAGGGCTGCTCATTGTAAGCCTTCTTGCCAATATTTCTATCTAGGCTCATTTAAGGCCTTGAACCCCTCGTGCTGGACCTTCTTGCCTAAATCTCTGTTTTGAGTCATTTTTGGGATCGATCCCCTCGTGGTGGACCCTCTTGTCCAAACCTCTGTTTTGGGTCACTTTAGGAGTGAAGCCCCTCATGGTGGACCCTCTCATCCAAACCTCTATCTTGGGCCATTTTGATGGTGGAGCCCCTCGTGGTGAACCCTCTCCTCCAAACCTCTGTCTTGGGCCACTTTGGGGATGAAACCCTTTGTGATGGACCCTCTCATCCTTGAGCCCCCTCACCCTATTAGGCTTGGTTGTCTCTCAGTCAAGTAGGTACCCCTCGTGTAAAAGTCTTTGTGTTAGATAGAGCAAAGAGTTTTGTGCAAAATGATCATTTTGTCTTGGAATTCGAAAGGTTTTAATGCAATCACATCATTACACTATTTCCATTAAATGTACTTATCACTTTAGTATCCATTATTGTCTCGAGGAGACACATGTCTGATTGGGAATAGGCATCCCATCGTTTCGGTAATCATTTTACCCCCTTTTATACGTCAAAACGTGCGCCTCTATCTTGATATAAAACCCTATTCTCAAAACGTTCATTTTAACTTTGCTATTTCAAACTTTTACTCAAAGCCTTTTAGAGAGATAAAGTCATTGTCTCTTCCAACCTCCCTTCTTCAATAACTCAACCTTCCAGTTTCTTTCCACTTTTCCATTGCTTCTTCTTCCATGGTTTCTTCCGCCACAATTTATATCGCAAGAAGCAAAATTCTGATTGGTTCCTTACCCATACAAGTGGCGGTATTAACTGTCCTTTCAATAAGCATCTCAACTGTAACCACCATTATCGTCTTCTCCACCACAACCCCTACTAGTGATTTTGGCTGTGCTTCTTCTGATACCATCCTCTCAAAATCTCAGATAGCATTCCTCGCTAATCGTTCAAATGGACTTTGGGCTTCATCGCCTTGCCCCTATTTTAGGGAAAAGGATTCCTTCATGCAGTCCCTCGAGTGCTTTGAGGAAGAATTTATGGTAAAGATTAACGATCGGCCCCACCTGGGCCTGAGTGACTCCACTTATGTTCCTATCATTCTGGTTGATAGTATCTTACGGGTTAGGGTGGATAGGGATGACTTCCCTTATTCCAACATTAATCGCAATGTCTGTGTAGGTGACCCAGATGAGTGGGACCTATGGGTGGATCATGTACCTGCTTAATCTTCTCATAAAGTCAGCATCGAGATGCTTGGTCTGACAAGTACCATTCAAAGTTAAAAACTTTCACTATTGCCAAACACTCCACCACTTTTAATTTGGTGGCCTCTCGTTGGAGCATGGACTCTCATACTTTCATTACTGGCTGGGGGGAATTTACCATCATAATAGAGGATATATGAGAGATAACTGGCCTCCCTTAATTGGGGAGTCATATTTTTACTGATGGTTTTGAGAGTGGTGATGAGGAGGAGATGTACCAAGAACTGCAACAAGCCTTATCTAAATGCACTTATTATGCTGCTATCGATAAGACGGGTGAAACTAAGCATTCCTTTGCAAAATGGCAGAGATATTAGTTTAGGGACTTTGAGCCCCTTCCCAAATCACGGAGTTCGAGCAGGGTGCCCAATTTCCAGGATGGGCCCAAAATCAGGTCTCATCCACACTTAGCTGCATATTTGTCACTTTTCTGAGCAGATTTTTATTCCCATGAAGACCAGATGATTCTCCTCACGAGTTACTCTTTAGGTTAGCTGTCAGACTTGCTCGAGGGAGGGATGTTCCCCTCACATCCCTTACTTTGGGCTCTATGTACACTTGGATAGACCATTCCCATGTGGATATGGAATGATCTAGTGGTGCCATGATGTGACAAGCTGTGTCAATTCTTTTATCTTGATCACCTTTCTTTTTGAGAGCTTTCTAAATATTTCTCTAGGATAACATGCTTGCCACAATGATGCCGCTCGAATTACCAGATGGCATAAAAAATATCCTAAGAATCCTTTGGTCCCCCTCATTGATAATGTGGACAAATTCTCCTTTTGCCCTTACTGTAAGCGAGTGGGGGTATTTTATCATGGAGCTCCTTCTCAGCTTCTTAGGGGCACCCTTTATTTCCCTTATGATGTGGAGTATTTATATACACGCCCCCATATTTCTATGATGGTAATGCTCCTTCCTTGCACTCTTTCTTCACTGACGGAAGTTTTATCACTCCGAGCGAGTGAGGAGGCAATTTGGCTCTCATCAGCGAATCCATTCCCACACTTATCCATCAAGCAACTCTCCTTCATTTAGGGTTCAGTTATTTTGACTTTCTTGTCCCCGTTCTTTAACGGCTCGTTATTTTATACTTACTTAAGTTCTAACTCCTTTCTTGTTTGTTTATATTTCAGGCCAGCGTCAACACTTCGCCACCACTTATTTCTGCAGTTGGTGTGTAAGTGAGTAGCTCAGCTGCCACTCCACTTCAATTATTTGCTTTCTTCTCCTGGGGTTTCTATACTTGTAATTCTTTATTTATTTGAGAGTTACTTGGATCATGGCCTTTCCTATTTTCCAGATGATCCTCTCGCAGGTCCCTGTCGTAGTGGACCCTCTTTTGAGTTTTCTTACAAGCATCTCATCATTAGAGGTCTCTCAGGTACACTATTATACTTGGTACCTCACCCTTCTTACCTTTTTATTGTGTAAGGCATCTTGGTGACTTATTTTATGTTTCTTTATACGCCATGCTGATACTACTTGAGTCGCTTTATCCGTGGGACGTGCTACTAGCGTTATAAAGGTGACTCCCAGGTACTCATTTCAACACATCTATTTGCTAGAATTATTTTTTCTGCACAAGTGATTTACTAACACTTCCTTGTTTCTTTGCCCTTAGGATAGTGTTGTTGAGGTCCCTTTGCTTTTGAGATGCCTGTTTAGCACCGTAGAGGATGCTCCTCGGGTACTTTTTAAAATATTATTTTTCTAACTAACTTGCTTTTTTCACGCAAGTGTTCGCTAACACTTTCCTGTTTTCCTGTTTTTAGGTTAGTGTTACGATTGTTCTTGTAACTGTGAAACAGCTTGGGGAGGCCACTGTGAGTGAGATATTATGTTATTACACCTTGTTCACTCTTTTTCTGTTTCCCTTGTATTTTTATTCTTGCTTTTACTATGCAAGCTTCTTATCATCTCACACATGTTTCCCTATTTTCAAGTTAGTGAGGCAAGTGTTCCTGTATCTGTGGAACAGACTGCGAGCGCTACAGTGAGCACTCCTCATGTATTATACTTCCATACCTGATTCATTCTGAATGCTTCTTAAAGTCTTGTTTTTTTATGATAAATTACTCTATTAATGTTATATTTGTCATGTTTTTAATAGGTTGGCACAGCTCATCTAGGAGGGCCATCCCGGTCTGCAGGCAGCACGCTCACCCCTATTGGACATGGGTTACATTATTAACCTTATATTTTTTTTCTAAGCGAAGTTATTTAACTATTCCTCTCCTTAACTATTCTATCAGTGCTCCTGGTTTTCAGGATCCTATGAGTCAATCGGTCGAGGCAGCTTATAATGAGAGGCCTAGCTGAGGCCACTCACTCTGATGATGTTGAGGGCTCTAGTGATGAGTCCTCTTTTCTCCTTCTGAGCTTGAGTCCAGGAAAATAGGCTATGACGACATTGAGCTGGAGGCCCGTGAGATCTTCATGGGGGATCTATGGCATGAAGAGCAACCCAAGAGGTTTAGGAGCCACAAATAGGAGGTGTTGGAGATGATCCTTGAGCATCTTCCTGAGATTTTATACATCTTAGAGTGTTCTCAACATCGATAGCCTTACTGTATTCAACCTGAAGGCCCTAACCAACCATATTCATAATTTTCTGTGTACTTCATCTTCAGAGCTGACCAGTGCGAGGATTTCATTATTTTTCATGTTCTCCTTGATCTTCAAAGGGTATATCATTTTTATTTAGATTATCTCAACATTGTGTTTCATTACTTTATGAGTGATCCTTTTAGGAAGATGATGAGGCTTCACGTGTTCAGGCAGTCTAAAGCTCAGCAACGTCGGGTTGAGGCCACTCGAATTCAGGGTCAGATTCAATTGCTCGAGGCCAAGTTTCCAAACTTGAGGCTGGTGACACTGATGATGAGGCCAAGATAGCCAGGCTGGAGGAGTAGTTTATTAAGAAGGTAGGTCCATCTTATGCTGATATGCGCTCAGGGTGGATCACTTCATTGTTTTATTTAGTTGATATGTTTGGATAAGAAGACTTTTCTTTTCTATGTATTCTTCATTTTTTCCTTGTATATGTAAATGTTGTTCCATATCAATAAAAACAAAAAACAAATCTTCCATTTTTTATTTTATCTCTGTGTTATTTGACATCTATTTATAGTGAGATTCTCCCTTTTCTGTAGAAATATTTGCACAAAATCTTAGCAAATCAAAAATTTTAGAATTTCCCCTCGATCTTTAAGGTACTTGTTCCACATACCATTTGGAACCTTTTTTACTTTTAAGAAGAAAAATTAGAGGAGGGATAGACCCTCTCTCTATATTCTTAAATAATCAAGTAAATAATTTGCAAACCATAAGCGACGACATCACTTCACTTTTCAAAACTTATTCTCTTCACAAAATAAAGAATCTGATAATGTTTTAAAACTTCCCCTTAATCTGCGGGGTATATAAATTGTTATGCTTAGAGGGACTTTGCTCACTATACTTTACCTTTGAAATGGATATACTCCCCAATTATAATGAGTAAAGTTCCTTAGGTTCTGGTCCCTCTCATAAACTTTGAGAGTTATTATTTGTTTTTCCTAGTAGAAAATAATCTCATTTTCTTTTATGTTTAAGAAAAAATGATGAACTAGTTATTCTGGATGTACCCTATTCACAACTTATTAGTGAGTGAGTACTTATAATCTATTAGCAACAAATGCAGATAAGTAAAGAAAAAAAATTCGAGCATTACTGGTTAAAATAGTTGATATTCATTTGTAACTATGTTTATACGATTTACATGCATTGTGCTCAAAGTTTTCTTTACAAAAAAGAGTGTTTGTGTTAGATCAAACTTTTTTAAATCACTAAAAGAAAAGAATTTATAAAAAGTTAGGCATAATATTTCTTTAGCCACTTACAATTAATAGGCTGGGGGCACTCTCTCTCGAGCTCAGATATCTGGTAGTAGCCTAACTTCCCTAACCCTCGTACCACAAAGGGTGGGGGGCTTCCTAGTTTAGCTTGAACTTGGATGTTGACATGCTCCTTAAGTGGTGAGTGGATTCTCGTAAGGCCAAGTCCCCTACTTGAAACTCCTTAGGCTTAACTAAATTCTTATAAGCCTATAGATAGTTGTTAGGTATAGGCTTCCAATATATCATGAAATAAGTCCACATGAAATTCCAAATGTCATGAAATATGGCCATCATTTTACATTGACAGTTGGTGCCTTCATTCTTCAGCCCAAATGGCATGACTGTGTAGTGAAAGTTCCCCAAGGGTGTTCAAAAAGCAGTTTTATCAGCGTTAATTGGATCCATTGTAATTTGGTTGTAACCAACGTAACTATCCATTAAGCTGTACATTTCGTGCCCCGCTGCGGTATCCACCAAACTGTCAATTTTTGTTAGTGGGAATTCATCTTTTGGACAGGCCCAGTTTAATCTCTGAAGTCTATACAGATCCTTATTTGTGTCTTATCTTTCTTGGCTACGGGAACAATTCTTGAAAGTAATATGGGACACTGAATTGGCCTGATAAACCCTGCTGCCAATAGCTTCTCTACTTCTGCTTTGATCTTCGGGTCCAACTCAGCTTTGTAGGTGTGAGTTGTTTGTCTTACTGGTAAGGCATTGGGGAGAACATTTAACTGGTACGAGCTTACTTCTGGGCCTATCACAGGCATCTTCGTATATCTCCACGCAAACACATCTGTGAACTATTTGAGCAAGTTCACAATCTCCTCCCTTTGTTTGGGAATCAGACCCTTGTAGATGAAGATAGGTCTCTTGTATCCCCTTCTATTCCTTGTTTATCTCTTCTATTTCTTGGAGTTGTTCCCTTGTCCCCATCCTGCAAGCACTTTGGTGCCTCTTCAGGTTACTCAATATGTTCAATAATATGGGACTCATCCACCCCAAAAAAATTTGGTGTTGGGTCGGCGCTTTCATCCCAAAATGACGCCCACGCTGACTGTTATAAATGGTAGATAACTTTTCCATCAGGTAATACAACTTTCTTACAGGTTCGAGGAGGCATTGTCTCAACTTCCAGATTTATTTTTCCTTTCACTTTTTCATCTGAGGGGGCCACTCGCTGACCTAATCTTTCATGCAAATACTTTTTGATATGATCACTTTCCCCAATAATGTAGGGCTCTTCCATTCCCCTGGTCCCGTTTATTCTCTCTTCATCTAGCTCAGTGTAAAATACTTCATCCACCAAGTGAGCTTCTTCTATTGAAAACGGCCTTTCTATGGCTTTGATCACAGTTTTTGTGCCTCGGATGTGTGCTTTTGCAGACTGATGGAATATTAATGATATTATCCTATGTGTGTGCATCCACAGTCGTCCTTTTAAGAGTTGGTAGCTAATGATGGTATTGATGATATGAAATTTGATATGGGATGTAAAATTTCCTAATCTAATTCCTAAATTCACATAGCCCAACGATTGCATCTCTGAGCTATCAAAACTGAAAATCACCAATGGGGTCGGTGCTATATTCTTCTGAGAGATACCTATTTCATGCAACATGTTAATAAGCATGTTGTTAATGGATTCCCCTTATCTATGAGTTCTCTAGGGAAACTGATTCCATTTATTAAAGCTGTAACATGCAAATGACGATTGTGGAAATATGGCACTTGCCTATCAGCCTCTGAGAAGACCACCTCAGAGGTGTACCTCTTGATCAATCTTCCTAAGGGTACCTACCAATTTAGAGAGGGATCCCTCACTGTTGAACTGACTGTAGGGTCCTCTTTGTAATTAACACGTGAGTATCATGTTTCACTCTGATCTGATCAGAAAACCATTTGAATTTCGAACTTCTCGTTATGGTTTCACGTTCTGAGTCCAACTTTATTTCATATTTTTATGCATTGCATACATACTCTGCTTTAAATGTCCATACCTCATCTAGGGCAAGAACCACAATTACTTTTCCTTGCGAGGGGCTCACCTACTCACCCCTCTTATCCTCACGCTCTTCTCTATCTAGGCTGGATAGCCAATCTTCAAACATTTTCTCATTGCTCTATCACTCTTCATGCTCTTGAGTTCCTTCCTCATCATATGCCACCACCATATTGGCTAAAGCATAATAATGAGTGGGCAATGGGTTATTATTAACATCTACTAAAGTTATTTGCAAGGTGCCATTGGCCACCTGCTCTCCAATGATCCTTCACAGATGAAAGTAATTTTTGGTCATATGATGGACCCTTTGGTGGAGTTTATAAAATTTTGCGTCTGCCTTATCTGATGATAATGGTATTTTTTTCATTAGAATGAGCGGGACCTACAACCCCTTCTCGTAATAAGGTATTGTAACAATCCATTGCTTTTGCCACACTATAAGGCAGTGGTGGTGGAATATCATCTGTAAACCTCTTTTTGCCTGTTATACTGTCGCCTTTGTATCCTTGTCCTCCCTTTTTGCCTTTTGAGTTTCCATCCACATTGTTAATGGCTTGTTGTCTGAAGATTTGGAATCTTCCTGCTGTCAGGAGCACTTGTGTCCTCCAACTCTATGATTGGGTTTTGATAATCATCGCGATGTTGCTAGATGCTCGAGTGAACTCCTTGAAAGTTCCATCTTTGGTAACATTGACCAAATGGATCTTATATTCCTTTAGCATCCCCTCAACACATATTTGCAATAGCCTTGCTTCTACCACATCCTCATGGACATCGAAAGTCTTTTCTCTAAAGGATTTGATATACTGCGTTAATTTTCACCAGGTTTATATACCGCTTACACGAGGTGCCTCAAGGTGAACTCATATTCTACCAAGAAAAAATTCTGGAGGAACTGCCTATGCATCTCTTCCCATGTTGGAATGTTGTTCGGTGCCAGGTGGGAATACCACGTGTACACTTTTCCTATGCGAGTCTTGGAGAACTCTAGCAACTTCAACTCCTTATCATTTTTATGTACACTCAAGTACACTATAAACCTTTTCACGTGATCTTTAGGGTTCGCACCCTTCCATTAAACTTGATGAACTTAGAAGGAACGTATCCCTCTAAATATGGCTTCTCATTAATGCTTTCTGGGTAGGGATTCAGTAACTCCTCATAGATGTGAGAGGATTCTCTTTGAGAGGAGAGTGGCTTCTTCACTTCCTCCATAATAAGACTCCTCCAAGCTAACTTTATTTGTCATTGGTGAACCTACTGGCGTTACTATCTACTGTACTACCACCTTTCAAGGAGGAGCCACATCTACGTTCGTTGCTACTGTTATTATTGTTGCCCCTCCAACAGGGTCCACTATAGGTGTTATGCAAGTTTAGCTCAAACTTGCTAGGTCAACATTTTTATGCTTCAAAAACTCAAAAAACATACTCATTAAGCCCATCCTTGCTAAAGGGGTGGTTGTTGTGCACTGGCATGCCCTCCTTGAGGAGTGTGTGCTCTCACTCCGATCACTACAACCTCCTCTTAGGTTATCTGGTCACTCTAAACTCCATTATTCGTTGGAGTGTCTTCAAACACTAGATGCTTTGAAACATTATGTCCTTTGTTATACATGGCAATGAGAATACCTCCCCAGTAGAGTCACCAAAGATAAGAGGGTGATTGTATTGGGGTCTATGAAGAACTGGAACGGGTGAGGCGTGACTCACTTTCACAAATGCTGTCTTCAAGGCCTTCAAAGTCTCAGAGCATCTATAGAAGAAAACCTTCTACTTTCGATAATAATGGAGATCCTATGTCACTTTCTTCCTAAATAAAGTGACGAGTAATAACTTTTATAACAATGATAATGCCTAAGATAAATCAAGATCTCCTAAGAAAAATGGTTGTAAAGGGAGTGAATAGATAAGAACTTCCGACACTTAGAGAGAGAGCAGAGTAGAATACAATTCTGGTGCAATTTTGATAGAGTAACGATGCAAACTTGAGTTTTCTGTGTTGTCTTGACCTTACACAAAGGTCTAATTTATAGGTAGATACTAGGGCTATTTGGGCGCTAAAACAAGGCACCCTTAGAGACAAGCTCTGTAATATATATTTTGTCTTTGTCTCTCTGTTAGCTATCTATCCCCTCTAACAGGTGACAGCTGGTGTATACCAAAGTCAAAAAGTAAATATATTGGCTAATAGTGCCAAAATGTGTGATTTGGTAATATCTTTTCAAATGGTAACTTGTTGTACAAACTTTTATAAAAAAAATGCAAGTGGCCTTGAGGGACACTCACCAACGGTCATTTAGAAAATAATTCTATGAGAAGCCTCTTGGTTACTCACTTATTTATTTTAAGTGTGGGTTGAGTGATCTTGAGTGAACACTAGGGTCTCTTTACTAGTATTCTATCTATCCTAAAGTGTCAAATGATTGGGATTTGGCTTTGTTCAACAATCCTTGTCTCCCATCCACCAAATGAAAACTCCCAGGAGATCCTAGCTAGCCTGCTCGAGCCCTGCTTACTCAATCAAGGCTACCTGTGCAAGAAAAACCACAATATTAGTAATTGTTTAAATGAGGCTTATGAGCATCCCCTCAAACTTTTGGATCTTCTCACACATTTCATCTTTTGTCTTGGGGTTCCTCGTTGAGCACCCCCTCGCCATTTTTCATTTGGCCTTTGGATGTTTAACTTAGGGTTGCTCGCTATAAGCCTTCTTGTCAATATTTCTGTCTTGGCTCATTTAAGGCCCTTGTAGTGGACCCTCTCATCCAAATCTTTGTTTTAGGTCATTTTGGGGATGGATCCCCTCGTGGTGGACCCTCTCGTCTAAACCTCTGTCCTGGGGCATTTAGAGGGTGGAGCCCCTCATGGTGGACCCTCTCGTCTAAATCTCTATTTTGGGCCACTTTGGGGGTGAAGTCGTCGTGGTGGACCCTTTCATCCAAACCTCTGTCTTGGACCATTTTGAGCGTGGAGACCTCGTGGTGGACTCTCCCATCCAAAACTCTATCTTGGGCCACTTTAGGGATAAAGACCCTTGTGGTGGACCCTCTTGTCTTTGAGACCCTCACCCTTTTAGGCCTTGTTGTCTCTTAGCCAAGTGGGTACCCCTTTACAGTCAGATATGATGTTATTCTCGGCATTGACTTGTTATCGGGTTATAAAGAGATTGTGAACTGTTTTAATAGGACCATCGTGTTCGCCATTCCAGGGCTGGAGATTTTTTTTATGACGATGCCTCTTTCTGAGGGATGGTCGAGCGATCACCTTTATTATATCTAGGAGGAAACCTCGCACGATGTGGTTATCTCGTTAGATTCGATCACTTTCATTAGGGAGTTTGCTTATGTTTTCGAGGAGATATCGGGTTTACCATTAAGCTGAAAGATTAAGTTTGTTATTGATTTGGCGCTAGGGACTAGGCCGATAGCATGTGCACCCTATCGCATGGATCCATTGGATATGACAGAGTTGAGGGACCATATTCAACACCTCTTGGGGTTAGGCTTCATTCGACAGAGTATATCTATATCGGGTGTCTTGGTATTATTTGTGAAGAAATTGAATGGGGCACTAAGGTTATACGTTGACTACGGAGATTTGAACAAGGTCACGATCTGGAATAAATACCCGTTTCCTCGTATCGATGACATGTTCGACCAATTGAGAGGAGCGACTTACTTCTCAAAAATAGACTTGAGATCTTGGAACCATCGTCTATGCATCAGGGAGCATGATGTCCCTAAGACTGCATTCTTGATGACGTATGGGTCATATGAGTTCAGGGTTATGCCGTTTGGGCTAACCAACGGACTAGTTATATTCATTAATCTTATGAATAGCGTGTTCAAAGATTTTTTTAAATCAGTTTGTTTTTCATAGAAGGCATTCTAGTTTATTCTCAAACTGAGGGCGAGCACGCAGAGCACTTGTATATGGTTCTGCAGACTTTACGGGACCATCAGTTGTATGCAAGCTCGACAAATTTGGGTTTGGTTTGCAATAGGTAATTTCTTGGGTCACATTGTGTCAAACAGGGGTATTTCAGTGGACCCGAGTAAGGTAGCAGCGGTAGGGGAGTGGGGTCAGACCACGACACCAACGGAGGTTCATAGTTTTTTGGGTTTAGCGGATTATTATCGCTGCTTTATTAAGGGGTTTATGAAGATTATGGGCCCGTTGACGAATCTGACTCACAAAGGGGTGCAATTGTGTGGGATGACCAGTGCCAGTTACTCTTTGAAGAGCTAAGGGACAAATTGACTGTAGCACCAGTGCTCGCACTACCTAGGGGAGGAGTGGAGTACTTTATTTGTACAAATGCATCCTTACAGGGGTTGGGGTGTATCGCAATAGGAGTCTCGGGCTATGTCTTATGATTCTTGCAAGTTAAAGCCCTAGAGGAATTACCCTGCGCACGATCTGGAGCTTGCAGCGGTAGTCTTTACCTGAGGATATAGAGTCACTATGGGAGAAATTTAGGCTTTTCACTGATCACAAGTTGCCTCAATATCTATTCACACAGAAAGATCTTAACATGAGGCAGTGTAGATGGCTCAAGTTTGTGAAACAGATTGACATCCGGTACCACCCGGGGAAGGCTAACGTGGTAGAAAACACGTTGAGTCGACGGCATATGGGGGATTTAACAGCGGTTTGAGAAGCGAAGTGGAGTGAACTTCAATAGAATGACGCAGTGGCTAGGGCTTATATGGCAGTCTTGACTATCACACCTGAGATCATCATAAAGGTTGTAAAGGTGCATGCAGGGGATTAGTTTTATCACGATAAGTTGCTCCAGTTACTAAAAAAGGGAGAAGAGTCTTACTCGGTAAGTTCAGAGGGAGGCTTACGCTTCAATAGGAGACTGATAGTCCCAGAGGATGGGGACCTACGGTATACAGTGATGGTAGAGTCTCATGGGTTGTGATTTTTAGTGCATTTCAGTGGAGATAAAATGTATCAAGACACGAGGAGACGGTACTGGTGGGTTGGGATGAAGAGGGACATTGCTGAGTTTGTCTCGAAGTGAACCACTTGTCAGTTAGGGATGGTACACCATCAGAGACAAGTTGGGATTTTGCAACCATTGGAGATTCCAGTTTGGAAATGGGAAATCATGTCGATGAACTTCATTAGGGGGCTACTGACATCGCAAGGGGGTTATGATTCCATATGAGTCATTGTAGATTGCATGACCATGTGGCTCACTTTTTTCCAGTTTAAACAGATTATATGGCATGGAATTATTCCAATATTTTCATAGACGAGATAATGAGGTTGCATGGGGTGTCGATTAACATTGTGTCTGATCGGGACAAGATCTTCGTGTCTCATGAGAGTTTCCAAGAGGCAATGGAAACTAAGTGGCGGTTGAGTATGGCTTACGACCTGTAGACAAATGGATTGATTGAGAAAGTTAATCAGATGTTGGAGGATGTGCATACTTAATTTCAAGGGAGGTTGGGAGCAGTACCTTCCAGTGGTAGATTTCTCTTCTAATAACTCAGACCAGCTCATGATAGTTATGATGCCTTTTGAGACATTGCATAGCAGAACCTTGTCATTCGTGTGCTTGAAAGTTAGAGGTTGGGGACAACAAGTTTTATGGACCAAAGATTAACCAGGACACTTCTTCCAAGATCGAGTTGATTCGAGGTCACATACGAATAGCTCACAACAGGCAAAAGAGTTATGCAGATACATATAAGAGACACGTAGAGCTTGAGGTGGGTGACCAGGTATTATTGCAGGTTTCTCCCATGAAAGGAGTTGTGCGGTTTGTGAGGAAAGGGAAGTTGACACCGAGATATATGGAGCCTTTGATCATTGAGAAAATAGGACCAGTTGCTTATAGGCTCGCTCTGCTAAAGTGCTTCCAGAGGATTCAGGATGTATTTCATGTGTCGTGGCTGAAGAAGTACCAGAGGAGTGAGATGGCATATTGGAACATTTTGTTGGAAGAGATTGATTTACAGCTAAATATCTTTCATGAGGAGAGAACGATTGCTATCATGCTTTTAGTGAGCGTACGCTTCGGTAAAAGGTAGTGTCATTCGTTCGTATTCAGTGGGGGAATCATAATGTTGATAAGTTGAAACGAGAGCGAGAAGATGGCATGCAAGAAAAATATTCGGAGCTCGCTATGCCAGGTATGTTCGAATTTCGAGGATGAAATTCCATTGTAAAGTGGGGCTATGTAACACCCTATATTTTTTAGCATTTTAAATTACACGTGTGCACGTAATTTAATTAAACGTAGAAATAAAGTGAATTAAGTAAATATTAATTAGCGAATAAAAGGATTAATATTTATGTGAAATTATATTTACTTATGTGATAAGTAAATGAAAATATGTTAAATTACTTTACGTCATAAGTGACTAAAATCGACGGGCTTAGCGACATCTCATTCGGGACATGCAGATAGGGTCGTGTTGGAAATGAGATGGAAAATTTATGTTAGATAAATCGGATGGTGATTTCGAGTGCGCCAATGATCCGAAATGGACCGATACATTCCGAATTGAGTACCTGAGGGTTGTAATTTGATTTCGGAGACTTTTTAGGCTAAACGGGACATAAAAAGGGGTAATCGAGTCACTTTACACATGAAGCCTGACATAATTTCGGGATTAGTGGAGTTTAGGGTTATATCTAAGGAAGGTGGATGGAGTGGGCAGCCATTCCACCATCCAAAAGACCAAGGCTTTGAGAGAGGAGAGAAAAAAGAAGGAAAAATTAAAATAAAAATAAAGTGAAGATAAATGATCTAGGAGAGGGATTAATTCATTCTGGGCACAAGATCACTACGTAAAGAGGAACTCAAATGGGAGAATTCAGAATCTCTACAACTATAAGGCAAGTATTTAACTTGCTCTAATTATTGGTGCAGTTTTAATCATTCGATTGTAAATTTGGTGTAGGAGCACAAATTTTGGGTGGTATTAATATGAAAAAATGGGATTTTTGTGAATGAATTCATCAAAAAGGGATCTGAATACGATTACATGTTAAATATGATGTGAATGATATTATAAAGATGCAATATTATATGATTAAAATGAGAGTTGATGAAATCTTGAATCAGGGATGATACAATGTATAATTCATGATAAATGATAACCCCATTAAATTAAATGACTTCGGGTTGAGTCTTATGTAAAAATCTGAATGATTATGTTTAGGATTGAATTAGAACTTGTAGTAAGGGTTTGGGTGATGATGGGAACATCTAATGTTGAAGGGAAATAGATGAATCACATCAAAACAAATTGGGCTACTGCCAAGAATTGAATCGGTTCGCTGATGGGGGTGAATCAGTTCGGTCTTGCTGATGGTTCTTCTTTGGTTGTAGTGATGTTTTCGTGGACCGTTTAGGGATTCAATCTAGGTTTACGGAGTCCGTTAGGTTAAATTTAACTTCTGAGAATATACAAGAGGGAGTTCGAAAGTACCTTAGGTTAGACGAGAATTAAATTTGGGTAAGAGATCATGGATGTAGTAGGGTGAATAGCACTCGGGTAATGAATATGAAATTGGTTTAGGACTTCTGTAAGATTTAGGCGACGGGCTTGAGTAAAATAACTTGGTGGCCAGAAACGTGAAATTTAAAGAATTTACAATAAGTGAATACTTGATAAACCGGGAGTCAGGGAATACTCTGGATTTGTGGGCTAGTGCTACGAGAGATATATGCACGTTTAATCAGTTTTATATATATATACTAGTGGACGCCCGTGCCGATGGCATGGTGATAAATTTTGCCCCGTGATAAAATCCAACCCATAATTAAAAAATATATATATTAAAAAATATTTTTCAAAAAAATATATTTAATAAATTTTAAAAAAATATTTTTTTTAAATATATTTAATAAAAAAATTAAATATTTTTCAAAACAATATATTTAATAAATTTTAAAAAATATTTTTAAAAAAAAGATATGTAATAAAAAAAATTTAAAAAAACATTTAGCATAACATTTCATACATGGGCATGAAATGAGAAAATGTCATGCATACAAAATTGTAGATATTTTTGCCAAAACCATGCTCCTTTATATATATATATATAGGGAGAGGTTCAAAAGTGAATGCTAAAAAATGAACATTAACAAAAAAATACCTAATAACCCATTAATTTTAATTCCTATGTTGCAATCGGTCCGCGGCAACGGCAACGAACACGCGTATTTTTTAATACACACACCACAAACCTTACCCTCCCCCCCCCCCCCCCCCCCCCAATCTTATGACACCTCTAAGAGACTTGTTCATTAAAACTTCTAAGAAACCTGTTCATTAAAAACTAGAGAGATATTACTAAATAGTAACATAGTGGATAGATGCGAATACAAAATGTTCAGATGGGATGACTTCTAGGCCTCCACGTCAGTAGACTTCTTAGAGGATCAAATGAGCCAAATATCATCGTACGAGTCCTTATTCCCCACGTGCTCGCCACAGTAGCGCCTTCACCTTCGACGATTTCACTATCTGATACAACTCCGACGTTAATAGCCTTGGTCACAGTAGATTCAACGTCATCAGTCTCCAAGCAGAACAATTGTCTTGTTTATCTGGTTTAGTCCTACGGTTTGGGCAAGGAAGGTGGTATTGAAGAGGATTAGGCTCGGGGGGGGGGGGGGGGGGGGGGATATTAAAAAACACACGTGTTCATTGCTGCTGGCGCGGACCAATTACAACATAGGAATTAAAATTAATGGGTTGTTAGGTGTTTTTTATTAATGTTCATTAAAAAATTTATTTTTTAGCGTTCACTCCCTATATATATATATATATGCGCGTGGGTGGGTGGGTGGGTGGGAGGTTGATATATGTGAACATACTTACTCTAAGGATACTATCGCTCGAGGTTACGCATAGTGGGCAGTCCACCCTAGCATGGCCAGTAGGTGTTGGGTCAGTTCCCCAAGTCATAGGACTATTGCATGACCATTGTATATGAGTTTAGAGTCCGATTGGGTTATGTGGTATGATTATGACCCACAGATATGTATATGACTGCCTCTAGTTTATGTGTTTACAATTTGGGATATGTGGTGAGATTCCAACCCAGTGGCCCAGGAGTGGTACGTGGCATACCTGGAGTCTGATAGCATACTAGGAATGCATCAGGGAGGACAACTGGGGGATGCTATGTATATATATATACATATAAAAGAGTTTTATATATGTGTGTGAATAAAACGAAAGTGTGAACATTGAAATTTATAACTAGTGTACAGCTATGTGAATTGTTTCATGATAAGATTATAATTCAAAATTATAATGATATAGCTTAAATGATAGCTAAGTGAAAAATAAAGTAAAGTATATATGTGTAGCACGGTTGGTCTAGAGGTTTAGCGTATTGGGCTAAGTTGATAGCATAACTAGAAAATTAATATATATACGTTGGGTGCGCACTATAGATGAGGGGCGAGGATAATCTTATGCGAGTGCGACACCAGAAGAACGTGAATAATTCTGTTGCATATTCATTATTGCATTTTAAATACATACAAATATTTTTAAATGGTTTTGGATACTAACCCATATCAAAAGATCCTTTTTCAAAACCTTTTAAGTGCTCAGCTACAGGGATGCCAGGCTTAGCTATCTTTTAGTCAGACGATGTTGATGCCTGCAGGGTTCGACTAGACGCTTCTATCCCTGCTATCTAGATAGGATATTATTTCAGTTTCTTTTACTTCGGGCATTCTGGCCATTGTTGGACAACTTTTCTTTTTGACTTTACTACTTTATTTACTTATCAGTTGGATGATTGTACTTAGAGTTACCGAGAGTTATTTGATTGTTTTATTTATTTCACGTCATCAATATTAATTTTATTCTTGTGGTGATTGTTTACTTAAATGTTGCAATGGTTATTTAAATGATTGAATTATCTATGAGGAAAGTTATTAAGTTTATCAAAATTTAACATCGGGCTTAAAAGGTTATTAGTAATTAATTTAGTTTTCGACGGTGATGCTAAGAATGAACCAGGCTAAGATTTCTATTTTATTTTAGTAGTTTATTAGTCACCCGTTATTATAATAGGCGAGGTGTCAAACATATCCATTACAAAACTTCATCCTCAGGTTTTCCAAACCCAAAGATCTTATTCAACCATGTGGTTACTTCATGGCCTTTGATTATAGCCAAAACCTACTCCATAATTAGCAACCATTATAATTTTAGTAGTATTTCTTATCCTACATAGGTCTAGCTCGAATAGAGGTTATTGTATATGTTAAAAAATGTTGGCTTCATCTTAAACCAAATTTGCTTTATATTGGAGGACCTCGTCTTATTTAGTTATGGCTACAATTGATATTGGAATCGTTCCCATCTCATAATTGCTCTCCAGTATGTTGAGGATTATGTTGAGGATTTACTATTTGCCTTATTCCGTCAATAGTTGTCATTCTTGGAGGGTAAGTGCATGGTCCAATAATATATGGTCCTTGAGGAGGATACATAAGATGCACAGGCATGTAATAAATTTCTTGCACCATTGTCCTAAAATAGCCATTTTGGTGAAGATTTAAACGTTAATCTTGATATAAATGACCTAGAAGGTGTGCTTGTGTTTTCATGGGAACACTCGTTATCCCATCATACGACTTTGATGTAACCAATCTACTACGATTTTCAAATTTTGGACTTGTTGCCATGTTGGGTCGAAGAAAATTTGGTTTTCCAGTCATGGCAAACATCATGAACCTCATGTCACGAATCATATCTCCCAAATGATCAAATTGACATGAATTGTCTTGCTAATTGTGTTGGAAATTCTGAAAATAATGTATGTGTACTATTTTGGCACATACCAACACCCATTTAACTATTACTTTGTTTCCTATATGGTATAGTTGGGAAGTTTCCATCTATAATAAAGCTTTTTGGCCTTTGGTAAATTTCTCTTTGGCTATTGCTTATACTAAAGCGTTCTCATTGTGAGCCAATTCCTTCTACTGGGACATTATGGAGTTTCTCTTCCTCTTTTAGTTGAGAAGCATCCATATTTTTACCTATGTATATCATCCTGACATATTCAATGGTCCCATCAGGAGTGCCAAAAAATATGTTCAGTATCTGTGTGTTTTACCACAACTTAAGATGTGTTTAAATGTGTGATAATGTGCCAAACAAGGGTCGGACCTTGCCAAAGTACAAATTTTGCAACCGAAGGACAATTCAGACGATTGTTTAACATTCAATGCCTCAATTAACATATTTTTTTTGCAATAAATGCCTATGTAATTACGTGTTCTACTCCTAAATAAAAAGATTTTCACAAACTCAATAAGTTTACACAATAGTTTTAAAAGAAGAATAACTTCAAAAGTAAATTGACTGGGAAAGTATAGGAATGTAGATTGACCAAGTAAATTAAACCAAATTGAAAATTAAAGTAAAGTAAACGAACTGAGTAAATTATAGATTAAAATAGTAAAATTGAAGTGCATAAAAAAGTACAAGAGCCGATAAAACTAAGTAAAAGAATAAAATCTACCTAAACTCTAAAGATTGATGCTTCGAAGGTGTTATCAATACGAAAACAAATAAAACTAATTGTTAAGAAAAGATAAAGCTAATTTTAAAATTGTGGGGATTGCCATATCTATTGCTCACCCTCAGAAATGGCTCCCTCCTTCTATATCTATAGTTGCTTTAAATGACCACTCAAATCATCACTTGCAATTTGAAAATAAAAACAACCCGATTTTATTTTTCATCCATGCATTGACACATGCATGTTATGTTGTTAATTCCTCAAAACCGTTTCTTTGAATTGTCACGCTTGTATCATCCGATTTGAACATCACAGTTAATGGTTCCACTATTGCAACACGTCATGTGTTATCTCTGATTGATTAGAAAAGTGTGCGCATGCAAGGTGTAAACGGTAGAGAACGCATGATGGTGTGGTTGTATTTCACGATGTAAATCGAATGTGGTGTCCAGGGGTGATGGAAGAGATGGTGGTGGCAGCTTAGGGTAGTAGGGCAACAAGGAGCGTGCTCAATTTCTCCAAAACAAACTATATTGTGGCTTCCAATTGGACGCTTGCCTTTTTTAATGTCGCCTCTGCCGAGCCTAGGCAAGGGATTGTTAGCGTGCCTCTTTGACAACTATGATTCTACCTAATATTTATAAGTTGCATTTAATTATGGTTCTACCTTAAATTTATAACTTGCATTTAATTTTGATGATTTAATCAATAGATCAACATGTTGTTCAAAATAAATTAGCAAATATGGAATGACTTCAAAGTAGTAAAATGATCATTTTTACATTTTAACAAGACAAATGTAAGAGAATAGAAAGAATGAAACAAACCTTATACCATCCAAAGTAAATTTTAGAGAATAAGACGATAACAATGCCATACGATTTCAATATTGTTAAAAAACTAGAACAAATTTTTGAACATTTTTAAACATAAAGGAAACAAGTGTTAAAATTAGGCACAACTGAGTCCAATAAGATTGTGTTTAACAATCAAAATATATATATGTGTTCGATTTTATCATCAATTTCGTACGCTTTGGGTATTTGTCAATTCACATTTTGGCGATTTAAAAAACAAAACCAAATCATCAGTCCTACGACTTTTGAAAATAGAATCCAACCATCGGAAAAGAATAACCAAACCAATAGAAACCAACAAAAATCAATTTGGTTTGGTTCTTCGGGTCGAAGAACACGCCTACCAAAAAAGCCTCCTCTTTTTCCATTAGTTATAAATAAAATCAGCCCACCTCATAAGTAGAATTACTTTATCTTGTGAGAAAATTGATAAACGATCCCTCCCTCTCAGAGCACACCCCCACCCACACACCTCCTTTTCATCAGTGCCTATATATTAATATTAGTACAAATGAGTAATTTGAGCCAATTCAGCAATGTAAACTTGGTATGTACAGTTAATTAGACCAATATACATGGTCACTAAGGGAAACATGAAATCTGTCACAACTCAATACTGCCGGTGTATTTATTCACAAAATCTTAAACAGGTTTTATTGAATGTAATTGAATGTATAAAAGGCCATACTACATATATTTCCCTCTTTTTTTAAGGGCCACGTATCTACAATTTCACAATCGTAGTTCTATACAAAGTTACTAATTTTAGTATCCATCCATGCCCCAAAGCAGACTAATAATGTTGCCTTTTCTTTTACCTTTCTTATTTCTCCCTGCCAGCATTACTTTCATTGCTAAGTTATTATAAGAAGCATTAAACATATTTCACCATGAGACTGTACATCAAGCACTGTTTATTTCTCGTGCAAACAATAATATGTTAGTTCCTTTATCAACTTTTGTTGGGGCGATGAACGAAGGGTCTTTAATGTATCCCATCCTTAAAAGGACCAGAATCTTGTATTAGTTTCGTAACAAGCTCAACCTGTAAAAAAAGTGCATTCGAATGAATGAGACTTAAACCACATATATATACACAAAGTAAGTTCAGAGTGTACAAAGAGGATATGGTGTCTCTTATTATGTGCGTAAAAAGGGGGGGGGGGGGGGGGGGGGGGGGACGGAATGGGGCCAGGGTGTGTTTGAAAAAAATATTAGAGCAAAATATTTTGCAATGGTGCTATGTCCTGCTGTTCTTTCCCTTTTGATAATACGATAATTCAGTTATGTAGTAGTCCCCCACATCGCCTTTAGAAGCCACATAAATAGTAGCCATTGCAGATATGTTTTATTTTCGGCTAATCTACGCTTTTAGGAAAATTGCAATACTTAAGGCCCCGTGTGGTTCGGGAAAGGTTTTTCATTGCTCTTTTCCTCTGGATGAGAGTGAAATTGATGTAAATAAAAATGGTTTGTATGTAATTATCTTTTGTCACGTTTCTCAAATCCCCCTCCCTTGTTAACTGGTTAATATTATTATGGCTATTAGTAGGTAGATTCTAGAAGGGAATATCCCTTTAGTATACTTTGTTCTCTTTGGTCCTTTTAACCTCTTAGGGTTCTTCCTTGGATGCTCAGGATTCTTTTGTTTTAAACAGTCGTGATGTGAAGGCATTGCTTAATATTCATAACCTAGACATTTTCTTGCATCGGGAGTTTTTCTTTCATCGTTGACGAGTTGTGTCAATTACTATAGAATGTGGTCATTTTTCATTTCTTTTTTCCCTTTGACGGGGATAAGTTGTCAGGTTCTCAACCTGGTCTTAATACCACAACAATGGAAGAATTTAGATTTTAGAGAAGAAAAGAATTGGAGAAGAGAGTTAGAGAGGAGACAGAGAGTTTAGAGAGAATTAAGAGAATAGAACTAGAATTTTATTGATCAACTGAATGCCAATCGGTTACAACTCACTTCTATTTAAAGGAACAAGTAATCAGCTAACTCCCTAACTAAAAATGGAAATTGGCACGTGACCACTAACAACTAACCGCCTGACTTTTGTTATGAGAGTACACTTACAACAGCTTAAAAACATTAAAACTGTAATCACTAACAAATCTCTTCTCTTCCTCTTCAGTTCTGACATACCTCACCCCTTCATTTAATCCTTGTCCTCAAGGATCTAGATTAGGAAACAGTGCTGTAATAGAATCATAATCGTGTCCTGAATTGGCCTTGATTATCTACAGCCAGTAATTGAGGCTCTGGTGTAGTACCCTCCCCTAGTTTCTGTTTAAGCACAGACACATGGAATATTGGATGTATGGTACAGCTGGGAGGTAGGTCCAACCTATAAGTAACAGAACCTGATAGGAATGAGAGTTTATTTTAGTCTTTTCTTGCTTTTATGGTATTTTTCCTTTATTTTAGAGCTTTATTAGTTTCCAAGTATGTTTGGGACTAATATGTCATTTTTAGATATTAGTTGTCTTCTTTAGTCTTTTTGGGTAATAACTTGTTTAGCAAGCTAACTCTTCCTATAAATAGGCCACTTGGCCCTCATTTGTAATCAACTTTTAATATGGAGCATAGAGAATAGAGAGAGAGAAACCCATTTCATTTCTTTAGTTGTTGTTGTGTAATATAGATGTTGTGCAGATTAATTGTTGTGTAGAATAACTTCTTCTTTTTACGCTTCCGCACCCTAATTCACATCAAATTGGTTTCAGAACCGCGTTTGTTCTTGGCGCGAGGATGATTATCAAATACAATTCAGATTCAGGTTGGGATCATTCCGATTTCATCCTACGTACAAGAAGTCCCACCATCGAAACCCTAATTCTCCAAGATCCATCCATTCTACATCTTCGGCCCCAAAAAAACCCTAGTTTCACGAATCCCTCTTCCTTCACCCAATTCCGCCAAATAAAAGGTGCCGACGCCACCCAAAGTAGTGACCCAACCCCACCAGGCCATGCCGGCATCCAACCAGCGCAGCCCACCGAAGTCAACCAAAACACCACCAAAAGAGAGCGGACAGCCTTTGCGCAGCAGCAGGGCAGCAGCAACCTCATCAGCAGGTCCGGCACGTCAATTCTGTCTAGGTATATCTCGGAACAGCCCGGATTCTCCTATGGAACAACCCGGATTGTTACAAAACTATTTCAACGCAAGAACTCAACCAAGAAACAAGAAACAATTCCAAGATCCGCCAAAAATTTCAGAATACCCTCAAAACAACCAAAATTCAAGATCTAACAATCCCAATCAAACCAAGATTCATCAAGATTTGTCCAAAACTCATCCTACCGCAAACCCTAACCACTTTCAACAAAAAAAAATAATAATTCCAAACCCTATTTACCCCATTTTCAAGAAATCCCAAAACCCACTACCAAAACCCCAAAACCAACTCCATTTCAAAAACCTAACCCTAATAAACATTCTTATTCAACCCCGGCAACCTCCCACCACATCACAAACCCTAATCCAATTTCCCCACCACCCGGGCCTCTTCCACACATTAATCCCCAACCAATTTCTGAAAATTACAATTCAGCCCCTGCATTTTCCAATAATTACAAATCTTCCCCAAATCTATCAAGGTCCTACGATTTAATCCCTCCCTCACCCGAAGAATACCTTTCTTACAAATTCTCGTGGGATGGTACCCAATACGGCCTCGATATGAATGCATGTGCCGATTTTGACACGGTTAGTTGTGCCATCATCAAGGAACTCCAACGTCTTCAAGCTTCTTGGGCCGAGACGGATTCATCTCTCTCTCAAAAGCTTCACACATTGGCATATAGTGCTTATTCTATCGGAGAGTATGAGATGTACCATCAACATCTACATAGATTTTGGGCCGAGTATTATGAGATGGAGATGGCACGTGAACAATGGTACCATACACGAGCGAGGTATTTGGTCCCATATTTGGAGTACTTGTCCACCGATGTACCCCCTCCTACATCCGATGTCATTCCTACGCACACCGATGATACTATCTCTTCGGATATGCTTCACGAGGATGTCTCCGAGGTTGTTGAGACCGAGACCATGCTTGATAGTGACTACGTGTTCCTTCCTTGTGATTTTTTCACCATATTCGAGGAGGGATGGATCACTCGCACCCGATATAGAGATTTGGAGGCATTTGGGATTGTGGACTTCTTTCCTATCTTTGGGGTAGAAGATGAGGGGTACTTCCTGTGTGATTTTTTCAATTTCTTTGTTGAAAATGGTAGGAAGACTCACACTCATTATCTTGAGTGGCAATATTTGATTTGATGGATTTTCTTCCCATCTTTGGTCATGATGACGAGCTTTGTGATGATGGTTTGATGGTTGTCTTCTTTGAGGAGTATATGTTGCGTGAGCAGATCACGAATGGTGTGGGATTTGTGGACCCCTTTTGGGTTACTTTTGGGTTACTTATGAGGAGCGCTCCATGATGCATTTACACGATTCGATGCTACGGAGGCTCATCACGGGTAATTCGGATGAAATTTGGCATCAATGGCCCTCTCCGCGTCGATCTTGTGTTTGCTCTTTCGTTGGACGGATTAGAGGCCGCCTTCATATTCATCGGCCATGGCGTCAATTTGTGGTTTCCCTTCAAGGCTATTTTGCAAGTCGTTATGCGGGACGCTTTAAAGGACGACTTCCTTTTCAAGTAGGGGAGCCCGCGGATGATGCCCTCACCCACACTTTTGTCGCTCGAGACGAGCTCCCTCAAGTAGGGGAGAATGATAGGAATGAGAGTTTATTTTAGTATTTTCTTGCTTTTATTGTATTTTTCCTTTATTTTAGAGCTTTATTAGTTTCCAAGTATGTTTGGGACTAATATGTCATTTTTAGATATTAGTTGCCTTCTTTAGTCTGTTTGGGTAATAGCTTGTTTAGCAAGCTAACTCTTCCTATAAATAGGCCACTTGGCCCTCATTTGTAATCAACTTTTAATATGGAGAATAGAGAATAGAGAGAGACCCATTTCAATTCTTTAGTTGTTGTTGTTGTTGTGTACTATAGATGTTGTGTAGATTAGTTGTTGTGTAGAATAACTTCTTCTTTTTATGCTTCCGCACCCTAATTCACATCAGAACCAGTCTTCTCTAATACTTGATATGGACCATAGAATTTTGGAGTCAAACTCTAAGTCCCTTCTCATGGATATACTGACCTGACGATATAGTTGCAGCCTTAAGTAAACCATTGGCTTACATTAAAACTCCTTTTTGTTCAATTTCTGTCAGCATACATCTCCATTGTTTCCCTAGCTTGATTGAGCCAGTCTTTCAAGAGGTGGAACATGAGTCTTCTTTCTTCTAAAAATTGATGTAGCTCATTACTGTGTGGATTGGCCTGCTGGGGAATGGCCAACTGAGGAGGAGAGTAACTATACAAGGCCTCAAAAGGAGTGGTCTGGATTCCAGTGTGATAGGTCGAATTGTACCACCACTCTGCGCTAGGCACAACCATGTGGACCACTTCTTAGGCCTATCACTAGTCATGCACCTTAAGTATGATTATAGACATTGGTTCAATCTCTCAGTTTATCCATCAGACTGAGGTGATAGGCAGTTGAATAGTGCAATTTGGTTCCCATTAGTTTGAAAAATTGTAAACAAAATTGACTCATGAAAATAGAGTCTCTATGTCACACAATGGCATTGGGAAGTCCACACAACCTGTGAATGGAATCAAAGAATATTTGTGCAATTTGGTTAGCATTATGGGGATGAGATAATGCAATAAATGTCCATACTTGGTCATTCTATCCACCACCCCAAATGTAGAACTCTTTGCTCCAGAATTAGGTAGTCCATCTATGAAATCCATAGATATAACTGTCCATGGTTGGTTACGCACTGGTAAAGGTAAAGGCTGCATTAATCCTTGGTAAGGCACATTTTCTCCTTCATTACTTTGACAAGTGTCACAAGCAACCACAATTTGTTGAATTTGTCTCCTCATTTCAGGCCAGAAGAATAACTCCACCCTTTTTGTTGTAACTCTAACCCTAGAATGACCCCCACAATTTGAATTGTGCATTACATCAATGATGTTCCTCATTAATTCACCATTGCAGCCAATATATAATTTGCCATTGAATCTGAGTGTGCCATGAGAGTAATTGAACCCTAGAACTTCAGTTTTGCTTATCAACTAAGCTATAACTTCTTGTGCTTATTGATCCCCTTCTAAACTCTTATTTATTTCTTCCACCCATGAGGCCTGCACAGCAGTAATGGCAGCACAATTAATCTCTTCAGGTATTCAAGATAAAGCATCAACTACCCTATTCTCCATATCTTTTTTGTACATAATCTCATAATCAAAGCCAAGTAATTTAGTGAGCCATTTTTGTTGCAACATTGTTGGGACTCTTTGTTCCAATAAGTACGCAAGACTTTGGTGGTAAGTCCTAATCATAAAGTGGTGGCAAAAAAGATAAGTCCTCCATTTATCAATAACAAATACAATTGCCCATAATTCCTTCTCATAAGTAGAAAGACCTTTCTTTCTTCGTCGTAGGGCTTTATTGATGTATGCTATGGGTCTACCTTCCTACATTAAAACTGCTCTAATGCCCTCATTACTTGCATCGGTCTCCAAAATGAAAGGCTTGTTGAAATTTTGAAGAGCCAAGACTGGTGTGGCTTCCATTCTTTGCTTGAGACCATGGAAGGCATGTAATGATTCAGCTGTCCATTTGAACCGGTTCTTTTTCAACATGTTTGTTAATGGCCTCCAGATATGGCAATAACCTTTTTACAAATCTTCTATAATAAACAGTCAACCCAAGAAAACCCCTGATGCACCTTTAACATTCTGTGGAATAGGCCATGATAGCATGGCCTCAACTGTAACCTTATCAGCACATACCCCCTCTTTTGATATCACATGGCCTCAATACTCTAATTCAATCTGTCCAAAGGAACACTTGGACATCTCGGCAAACATTTGATGTTGTTTGAGTAGGCCCAATGTAATTCTCAAATACTCCGTATATTCTTGCAAGGAAGAGCTATGCACTAATATATCATCAAAGGTTACTAAGATAAACTTCCTCAAATACAACTTAAATACATAATTCATCAAAGATTGGAATGAAGTTGGTGCATTGGTAAGCCCAAAGGGCATCATAAGGAATTCATAGTGTCCCTCATGAATTCGAAATGTTGTTTTAGGTATATCACGCTCATGTACCCTAATTTGATGGTAGCATGACCTCAGATCGAATTTGAAAAACACACAAGCACCATTTAATTCATCCAAATCTTCTATGACTGGAATTGGGAATTTATCTTTAATGGTGATATTGTTAATGCCCCCCATAATCCACACACATTCTCCATAAATTTTCTTTCTTCTTCACTAACAGTACAAGGGATGCAAAGGGACTACTAGATGCCCTGATTACTCGAGATTTCAAAAGTTCATCCACTATCTTTTCTATTTCTACTCTATGTACATGAGGGTACGTATAGGGCCTCAAACTCAGAGGTTCATTGCCCTTTTGAAGGCAAATATGTTGATAATGTGCTCTTTGTGGTGGCAGTCTTTAGGTTCATTGAAAATTTCTTTAAATTCTTCTAATATGGGAAGTAGGTTATGTGGAATGGTGACTTGTTGCTTATGATCCCATATTTTCTCTTCTTGCAAAGCCTCTCCATTGCCTTGCCACTGATAAATGGACTTGAGCTCCCCTTCTATAAAAATAAAGGGATATACAAAACTGCGATAATTATAAAGGAATCAAATTGATGAACCACACTATGAAATTATGGGAAAAGGTTATAGAACCATGATTAAGAAATGAGTTAACTATTTCGAACAATCAATTTGGATTTATGTCAGGGCGATCCACCACGGAAGCTATTTATTTGTTACGACAGTTAATTGAGAAATATAGTAGTAAGAATAAAAATTTATATATGGTCTTTATAGACTTGAAAAAGGCTTATGATAAAGTACCTAGGGATATAATTTGGTAGGCTTTAAGAAGGAAAAGAATCCCTATGAGTTATATTAAAGTTATTAAAGATATGTATGAGAACACAAAGAGTAAAGTAAGAACTATATGTGGAGAAACTAATGACTTTACAATTAAAGTGGGTTTATATCAAGGATTGGCCTTAAGTCCTTATTTATTTGTCGTAGTTTTGGATGAGATTACTAAGGACATACAAGAAGATGTCACGTGGTGTATGTTGTTTGAGGATGATATAGTTTTAGTAGACATTTCAAAGGAGCGCTTAGCGATGAGAGTAGATACTTGGAAAGAATCCTCCAAGGCACTAAAAATCAGTTGAAATAAAGCGGAATTTATGGAATGTACATTTAATAATGAGGCGTCGGATAACATAATGTTAAAGATTGAAGAAAAGGTGATAAACCAAACTAATAAATTTCGTTATTTAGGTTCGATGTTACAAAGTAATGGGGATATTGATGAGGATGTTAAGAGTAGGATGAAATGGAGACAAGCGAGTAGGGTGTTATGCTGGAAAATTTTATAGAACAGTTGTTAGGGCAGCTACCCTATATGGAGCGAAGTGTTGGGCGTTAAAGAAAAAACATGAACAAAGTCTCCATATTAGTGAGATGAGGCTGCTCTGATAGATGATAGGAATAACTAAAAAGGACAAACTTAAAAACTAGTACATGAGAGAAAAGTTAGGAGTAGCTCCCATTAGCGATAAATTAAGAGAAAGTGGACTTAGGTGACACTGAAATGCGTTGCGTAGACCAGTAGATGCCCCTATAACAAGAGGAAAATTATTGGAAATAGAAGGTAAAAGAGAAAGAGGCCACTCTAAGCTATCGTGAGAGGAAATTATTAGGAGAGATCTTAAGTAATTGAACTTGAATGATGATATTGCATACTATAGATTAGAATGAAAAGGAGAATCCATGTGGCTGATCCCATATGATGGGATCAAGGCAAGGAAGATGATGAGGAGGAGTTCCCATTCTAGTCCCTTACTGCTATACCTCCCTTCCTTGGTAATTGAACTTGAGGCTTAAGTTTTTAAGGCTAGAGGCCCAACTTCCCTTAGCCATTGCACACCTAAAACCATATCACAATCTAACTTCAACTTCAAATTTTAAGCTTTACATGGTCCATTTCAACCTTTGGGGGGGGGGGGGGGGGGGGCATAATGAATTACTTGAAATCTTGCTACCATCAGCTAGTGTCACCATCATTGTTGAGGCTACCATCTCTTGACAACCAATTCTCTTAGCTGTCAAAGTATCCATGTAATTATGAGAACTTCCAGTATCCACCAATATAGTAATAGGTTGCTTCTTAATGATCCCTTTAACGATTAGTGTTCTAGGAGCAATGGTTCATCTATATTGTGGTCTTCTTCCCCGTTGCCTTGAAGAGTCTCTTCCTCATTTTCACATACTAACGTGAGAAACACTCATTTTCTTGCACTTATGGCCATATAAATAAGGCTCATCACAGTAATAACACACTCTTATCTTTCCTATTTTGCATTTCAGCAACTGTGATTTCTTGATTGGTGGTAGGGTCAATTGAGGTCTTGGGTTTGGGTAATGATTTGGTGAATTATTCTTGGTGAAAGTTTTATCAGTAATTGGTTGAAGGATCTGGATGGGGGCTGAAATGAAGAACTAGCAATTTGTCGGTTATTCTTGGCTAGGTCAGAAGACGAAGGGTTTGAAAGGATGTTGGAGGTATTTTGGGTTGATGTTTTCTAGCTAAAACAGATTCTTGGAAGTCTGGCTAACAAAATGGCATGGTGTCAGGATAAGGGCATAAACGGTTGCACCAATTCTCTCACATCTTCCTTCAAGCCACTAATGAAATTTGATATAAAATATGACTCAGATTTAGTGGGCATTATGTTCCATCATAAGAGGTTTCATCGCCTCAAATTTCTCTTGGTATTCCACTTTCTGATGCAGAATCCTGAACTCGGCAACATCTTGATATCCTTTAGAGAATTGTGCACAACCTACTTGTGAATTGTTCCCACGTTAAAACTCTTGCGTCGTCAGTACACTCGTTTTGGAACCATTTCAGTGCTTTTCTTTCAAGGTGCAAGGACACAAACAACACTTTTTGATCTTCCAGAATGATGCAACAAAGTAATCCAAGATCTGGGGTCATTTCCATTAAAACGTGGACATTCAATCTAAGGCACTTTATAACCATTGATTCCCAAGGTAGGAACTATTCTTCCATTCCCAGGAGGATCAACCCAATGATTTGGGGGAGCTCCAAGAATTCCACCACCTGGGCTATTGCCCCTTTTTGCCTATCAATCTTCCCCTCCAATTTCTGAAACTGATTATTGATATTAGTCATCAATCTTTCCAAAGTGTCGTGAACATGTGCACTTTTTCTTCTAACAAATCTTGCCTCTGACGCAATTCAGCAACTCTATTTTCATCGGCTTGTGCTCTAGTTTCTGTCATCTTGTATAAGGGTGAATTTGGTGTAGGAAGAACAGACAATCTATCAAACAGTTGGTGGGCTAGAACGGAGTTGGGTAAGAAAAAGACAGAGATAGAAAGAAATGAGATTGTATTAGAAGTTTTCTGGCTCTGATACCACTCTGTCAGGTTCTCAACCTGACCTTAATAGCACAACAATGGAAGAATTTAAAGTTTAGAGAAGAAAAGAATTACAGAAGAGAGTTAGAGAGGAGACCGGGAGTTCAGAGAAAATTAAGAGAATAGAACTAGAATTTTATTGATCAACTGAATGCCTCAATCGGTTACAACTCTATTTAAAGGAACAAGTAATCAGCTAACTAACTCTCTAACTAAAAATGGAAATTGGCACATGATCATTAACAACTACTAACAACTAACCGCCGAACTGACTTTTGTTATGAGAGTACACCTACAACAGCTTAACAACATTAAAACTCTAATGACCAACATATCTCTTCCTCTCCAATTTCTGACATAAGTCAACTGAAATGTTAAGTATACAAGTTCAGGATTGAATAAGAAAGTGATGATTTTTATCTTCTTTTCCCCCCTTTTATGGGGATAGATAAACTAGAATGCAAAATATAACTGTATTTCTTGCCAACACAGTTCGAGAACTATTGTAAAATACTTAAATAAAACACACACAAGAGAAAGGAGGAAAGTTTCTTTTTATAGGCAATATATATCATAAGAATTTAAAAGTTATTTCTATTGATGTAAGAATTTAAAAGTTATTTCTATTGATGTAAGAATTTAAAACTTAAATAAAACACACCTGAGCTGTTTCTCGCGCCAAGAAATCCCCTATAACCCCCCTAAAACCTTCATCCAATATATAATGACAGCTGTAAGTTGTCACGGGCAGATAACCTCGCTGAATTTTATGCTCACCCTGAGCTCCCGCCTCCACTTTGTCGAGATTAAGTTCAATAGCTGCTTCTATAGCCTGTTGTATCATAATAAAGCTTGGGAAATTGAATGCTTTTGCTTTCTCAAGACAACTCCTAGATAAATTCATAAGACAACTAATGAATTTAGCACATTATGAGACTTCTAGCGAAAAGAATATTATAAAGCGATTTTAGAGGTTGTAATTTTTCTAATATGATACCGTTTGCTCTGTGGGAGTAGAAATCAAACTTAATGGTCCGTTGGGTTTGAATTGAGGCGAAATATTTTTCACCTACGTGAAAAGTGTTATCACCAATTCAGAGTTAAAATTTCATCACTAATTTGTCAAAATCACATCATTATAGCATGAACACTTATTAACATTTTATACGAACAAAAAATTTAACTCCAAAGAAGTAAAACACTTTTCACCATTTTAGACTTTGGGACAATTAATGTTAAGTCCCTGGAGCGACGTGTATTTTGCATTTGGTCCGCCTTATTTGTTTATGTTCCAAAAAGCCCTTCGTCTACTATTTTTGAGAATTTCTTTTTCCGGGGAAATTGCTTAGGGTTTAGGGTTTAGTTTTATTTAGGGTATATGGTTATATTGTTGAGGGTTCATGTTTTTTTTTAAGGTTTAGGTTTTTTGTTTAGGATTTAGGGTTTAATTTCTAGTTAAGGGTTTTAGGGTTTAGATTTTAGGGTTCTAGGATTTAGAGATTAGGGTAAGAAGAGATGCTTGTGAGTGTCTTATATGGTGAGGGGCAATCTGGAACGAAAAAAAAAAAGGCTTGGACTAACCATTAATTAAAAAAATCTTGAGGGACTATTTGCCAAATGACCCTACTACTTTTCATCTAGGAGGAAAAGATTTCACTCCAAACCAAATGGGTTCCTAAATTATCTAGAAGAAAAAGTGAAATGAGCTTTAAATCACTTCACTTAACTTCAAAAAAAATTGACAAAAATGACTGGTTATATATATATATATATATATATATAGAGAGAGAGAGAGAGAGAGAGAACAAGATAGATATATTCTAAAAAGAGGATAATTTTGTAAAAATATAGCACTTTTCCTCCTTCATTTTGAGAAAGAAAATTTAGTATTAGAGTTACCCCCTTACCCAACAATTTTGAATTCCTTTATGTAGCTAACAATTCAATACTCAAGTGATAAATTCTGAGCATAGTTTCCACATCTACTGATGAAACCAAAAAAGTCAGAAGTCAAACCTGGTAATAGCATGCTTCAAAATGCAAACTTGGATAGTATACTCGTGGTAAGCACCCCCATAATCTACCAAATATAGTATCGCCTCCTATCAGATTAAGAGCTCCGGCAACAATCTCATCCCCTTCTTCTGCGACAACTAGTAGTACATTCTCCCCCATCTTTGACCCCATGATGTGAAAGAAATCCCTTGTTAGATATGCAGTACCCCACCTAAAGATAGAAAAAACTAAAAATGAACAGCCGAATTCAGATGTGACAACTTCAAGCATCTCCAAATGTTTTAGTCTTGTTCAAAGTACAGTAAATTTTTGGTAGGTAATCAAAAATATAAATGAATCATATTGGGAATTAATAACAGAAGAAATAAATTATATGCACTGAACTTGTTATCAGTGGTGTTCCTGTAGAACGCGTAGAAGGTATCCCAGTGCCTAGCCTGCCGACACATGCATAAAAAAAGGAATAAGAAAGTCGACCCTTTTCCAAGTTCCGGAAAGTTGGAATAATACTTGCATAAAATTACAAAGGCATAAATTATGAAGACATTTACTTAAAAACACAGAACTACATGCACTGGAATTTGAAGTAAATGAAACTTTCTGTACACTGCTTATAGAACAAGAGGGAAGCTTTAGATGGATATCGTCCATTTGAAATTTTAGAAGGAAATAATTGGGTGCATATTCAAACAGCCAAGCAATCATGTGCAGCCGTTTATGAAACCCCAAAGCATTTTCTTTCTTCTTGATGAGACCACAAATTCTAGAGGCTGCAAGGATATTTAATCATGCGACTGCAAAAGACTTTTCTTTCATTCTCCGGTAATTTAGTTTTGCATCGCTCGATATTTTTGCTTAAATCTCATAATATTTTTTCTCAAACCACACTTTACACTCTGCATTTTGACGACCCATAATATATGTTTGCACCCCTATTTTTTTTATTCTTTTTTTTTGTTTGCACCCTGCCATTGGAACGCAGTGTTCAATCACATTAGGTCTTTGCATGCCAAAGGATAGTAATAGGATGCAAATTCAAAAGATTTCTATCTCACTTTTTAATTTGGCAACACTTTGTTATATCGGCGGGTTGCAAATAAAAACGGTTTAACCCATGGGGTGAAACACAATTATGGGTCAAAACATCTCTGTTTAATTAATAAAAAAAAACATGAATTCAGTATGTTACAGAGAGATTACTACGCTAAAGCATGAAATTAGATAATTCATCACAAATAACATATATTGTTATCAAAACCATCTTTATAGACTTTTATTGACCTTACAGAACAGAAATTGCTAATCCATTTGTAGAAGAACATCGGAAGTTGATTTTAGAAGACTTTCAAGCATTTGGAGGAATCCCTAGAAGTTTATGAAGTCTAAACATAAATGAGTTCCCAAGTCAAATTCGGGATATTTTTACAGATTTGGAGAAATTTGGGATATTTTTAAAGATTTGGAGAAACCCTTTAGTTAGAGAAGTTATAGATCAAATAAATCAGTTTGTTTTCCACATAATTTATTTTAGAATTTATTTTGGAGGAATCCTAGAAGTATAGTTTAAACATAAATCAGTTCCTAGGCAAAATTTAGGAGACTTTAAAGATTTGGAGGAACCCTATAGAGAAGTTTAAAGGTCAAATAAATCAGTTTGTTTTCCATATGGATTGCATCAATCATTCTTGATGGATAAATGGAATGGATTCTTCATCCAATTCTGGTCTCGGTATATGTTATTACAAGTCAAAGCTTTATTCTGCTTTAGTTCCTTGAAGATAAAGATTTTATTTTAACTTTTTGTTAATATATTACTATTTGTCCGATATTTATATCAGCAGCAGGGTTCAATCCTTCCAAAATTAGTTTTTTATGTTTTCTAGGTGATTCTTTTATTTTCAATATGATCATACTCCTATGAATTGTGACAACAATGAAATTCAAACAGTTTACGACTTTTCATTAGTGTGCAAAACACATTTGAGATTGATTACCATTTGTGGGCCATCATCTTCAGCTTTGCGCTATTTCGCTTCCCCGTCTTCCTGTAACATTGCAGTTACCAAATTTCTTTATGAAGTCTCACATGCTTCCCCCTTCCACCTTTTGTTTGAAAAACTCTTGACACTTCTTGCTGCCACATATTGTTTTTTGAGAGTTTTATATTCTGTAAGAGTATATGTATGCTCATGTTGTCTTATTCCGGTTACAATACTTTTAGTCTTGCACTTGAGGTCGTTCCGGTAAAAGCGTCACATTCCGCAGATGGCTTCATCTATCTCATCCAACATCGTTCATGATCACGCATGTTTGATTGCCACGTAGGTTGAGGTAAACGAACTTCAAATAGACTTAAACACTTTGTCATATTCAAATTAACTTTTTCGTAAAACGAAAATTTAATTTACGCATGCGTATGTTTGTCAAATTTTGGTATTTTTCAATATATGTATGCAAGTATACTCTTCATATAGAAAATCTACTTTAAAGGATGTTTGCATATTTATATCATATGTAGGTTTGATGAAGGTTCAAAGTTACATAGCTTTTAATTGCCCTTACCAAAGTCTGGCGCTTTCCCTGACCATTCGCTTTGGTGAAGCAGGACTTTGCTTCAGCGCAGAACTATTTTCGAGGGTCGCGTGCTCAACCAGAGTTTTAAGTTTTATTCCCAGGCATAACTTGTCCTCTTTGGTTATTCGCTTTAGTGAAAGAAGACTAGCCCATGCGACTGCCTGACTAGGTGATGATGATGATTGTGGGGACCCATTTATTATGGTCCATGAGAGTAGCTGGCAAGTCCAATCTGCCTAAAGAACTGCCCGGCCCAAATCAAATATTTAATTAACACACGTGTATTTGACATACACTGGAACACTTACGGATACATTCAAATTGGTTACCAACAATCCCGGAAGAGAGATTCAGAGACACCACGAATTATCCATGTGTTAATTGAGTTCCTTGTACAACTCTTATTTTTATACATCTATACTATAAATTGTAAACCCTGACCGGGAGCAAAGGGATGTAATATTGAGCATTGAGAGACACTATAATAAAACAGTAACCTCTCCATGGACGTACCATGTATATCGTTGTTGTGTGTGTAATTTTACATTATGTTTTTGTGATTGTTTCGTGGATCCATGTTGTGATATTTCTTATACTCACAATTGCTGCTTCCTGCGAAAACATTCATTAAGAGAAAGCCCGTGATGTCTCACCACGGCAGCAACATTCCTCAGGTTGGCGATGTGCAAGAAGACCCAATCCTACCTAAGGTCAATTCAGAAATTCATCAGCACACAAATCCCGAGTTTCATCAAGAAAGCCAGCCTTCTGAAGAAAGTCAGGGACCACCTAGGTCTACACAGATCTCCAGGTTCGTCGATGCTTACGAAGCCAGGCTTCGCGAACAAGAGGAGATCACACGCCTCCAGATGGAAGAAAATGCTCGCCTTCAAAGGCGACTTGAAAGAATGGAGAGGGATCGCTATAGAGATACAAGGAAACGTCGTGATACGACTCCTAGTCCTCAGGCGAGTAATACTCGCGACAGAGGGAGGAGCTCCATATGCGATCAGGATAGAACTAAATGTGGCAGATCAGAACATGATCGATCAAAGCGTGGCTAATCAGATGGGCGTCACAGGAGCAGTGATAGTCAGAATGAGGATATCAGGATTTTGGTTTGTAGAGAGATAGACCAACATTCAGCCCATCAACGCGCCAAGTCTACTAGGGAGCTAGCTAGGAGAACTCTCAATACCCAAATGAAATCCCCTTTTTCAAGGGCGATCGAAGAGGAGGAACCCCCAAAGAAGTTTGTCATTCCCAGGTTCAAAATTTATGACGAAAAGACAGATCCCATAGACCACATTCAACAGTATAGACAAGCGATGACCTTATGGAGCCACAATGACGCATTAATGTGTCAAATTTTCCCTTCTAGCCAACATGACGTAGTACAGAAGTGGTTCGAGAAGCTGCCTCACAGGTCGATCAAGAACTTCAAGGCCCTAGCAGAGGCTTTTACTGCTCGCTTCATAACCAGCAGCTCCCATCTCAAGCGGATGGATGCACTGCTCATGATGAAGAAAAAGCCGCAAGAGAGCCTTCGAGATTATGCCCAGAGGTACTGAGAAGTCTTCAATGAAGTGGAGAATTTAGCGGAGCAAGTGGTCATTGCATCCTTCAAGATTGGTCTGCCGACCACATCTTCGCTGCACCAGTCCCTGACTAAGAAAGAAGCCAGCACTATCGACGATCTCATGGCTCGTATTGAGAAATACGCCAAAGTGGGAGACGTGGTTCACTCTAATGCAGGAGGTAACGGTTGAGCAAAGGTAACCAAAGGAGGAGAAAAGAGTGATACTCCAAAGAAGGGGAACAAGAACAGGGGCAAGAACGGCTCTAAGAATGGGAGCAAGGCTGATCCCTCAAAGACGTTCCAGGTTGTTAACAAAGTCTTCAAGGAACCTATTTACAAGATCTTGAGCATGATCAAAGACCAACCATTCATCAAGTGGCCCAACAAGATGGGTGGCGACTCAACCAAAAGAAATAACACGTTGAGATGCGCATTCCATAAGGAGGACGGCCACAGGACTGAAAATTAAAAGGCTCTAAAGTCATACTTGGAAGAATTGGCTCAAGTTGGGTACCTCAATGAGTACATGGAGAAGAAAGCAGATAAGGTCGCAGTCAATGGCGATCAGAAGCCGAACGTCCTTGATGACGACATGGGACAGGAGTTCGCCGTGATTGTTGTCATGGAGGCATTTCAGATTGACCCTGCTAAAACCCAAGCGGGCAAGCGCCGGTGATCCGAGAACGTCGACTATACCAAGCACATCGTCTTCACTGAAGAAGATTTGGTCGGATTGAGGACCCCACATCACGACGTACTGGTAATTACCCTCAGAATTGCAAATTGGGACGTCGACAAGCTGCTCGTAGACCAGGAAAGTTTGTCAGAGGTGATGTACCTAGAGTTATTCCACAAACTGAAGCTTAACCTAGCCGACCTCAAGGAGGCCACAGTTCCGTTGGTCAATCTTGCAAGGAAAATCACAATGCCTTTGGAATAATAATCCTGCCAGTCAGAGCGGGCAACATCTCAAAGCTAATTGAGTTTTTAGTGGTGAACATGGAGTCCCCATATCACGCCATTCTAGGCAAAGGCCGGCAGAATGCCATGAGGGTCGTACCATCTACCAACCACCAAAAGCTGAAGTGTATCACCGACCGGGGCGTGGTCGAAATTCGTGATGACTAGGCCACTGCCAGGAAATGCTTCATCGCGGCCAGCCGCCCCAGGAAGGAGAAGAAAAAGGAGCTAAAGGATGCTCAGGAGGAAGCCCAGGAGGTGGCTACACCCTCTAAATAGCAATTACAGTACGGCGAACCAGGGGTGGAGGAAACTAGGGTACACCCCGCCGACAGGGTCGTTGAAAGCCTGGAGGAAGTTGGAGCCGATGACAATTTACCAGAGAGTTTCTGATCGGAACCACGCTCGCCGATAACGAAAAAAAGGAATTGATTGCCTTTTTGAGAAGCAATCTAGACGTTTTCGCTTGGGAACCATATGATTTGCCAGGGATTGATCCCAACGTAGCCTGCCATCGTCTGCACGTTGATCCGACCTGCAAGCCGATCACTCAAAAGGCTCGCTTAATAGCCCCCGAGAAGGCTAATGCAGTGGAGAATGAAGTGGGAAAGCTTCTGAATGCAGGATCCATTAGGGAAGTTTAGTTTCCCAAATGGCTATCCAACCCAATACGTATGAAAGAGCAACGACAGTTAGAGGGTCTGTATCGATTTCACAGACCTCAACAGAGCATGTCCCAAAGACAGTTTCCCACTGCCTAAAATCGATCAGATGGTTGACACTATGGCAACACACGAAAGGATTTTTCTAGACGCCTATTCAGGGTACCATCAAATTCCGTTGATCGGCCCCGACCAGAACAAAACGTCCTTCATAACCCCCATTAGGTTATATTGTTAAAGGGTCATGTCATTTAGCCTAAAGAACGCAGGGGCAACTTATCAGACGTTAGTCACCAAGATGTTCAAGAAACAGATGGGAGACACAATGGAGAGGTCTATATCGACGATATGTTAGTCAAGAGTAAGAACAAGGGCGACCACCTCGCGGACTTAGCCTGAACCTTTGAGATCCTCAGGAAATACCGGATGAAACTTATTGCAAGTGTTCATTCGGTGTCCAATCAGGAAAGTTTATGGGCTATTTGGTCAATAAAAGAAATATTAAGGCCAATCCAGATCAGATAGACGCGATCACTAGGATCCAGCCTCCACAGACGTTGCGAGATGTTCAAAAGCTCATCGGGATGCTCGCAGCACTCAATCGCTTCATCTCCAAATCTTCGAAACGCTGCCGACCATTCTTTCAGCTCTTGAGAAAGGACAAAGACCTCATGTGGAACGACGATTGTTTAAGAGCTTTGGAGAAGATCAAATCCTACCTTAGCAAACCACCCCTACTGGTGATTCCAGAAGATGGAGAGCCGTTGTATCTCTACCTCGCAACATCAGACCACATTATAAGCTCAGCTCGGGTGTGTGAGAAAGAGGGAGGATAGCATCATGTCTATTATGCTAGCAAGACACTTCTGGACGCAGAACAGCGTTACTTGCCCCTGGAAAAACTTGCCTATGCACTGGTGGTAGCCTCGAGATAGCTGAAACATTATTTCGAAGCTCACTCAATAACGGTGATCACTTCCTACCCCTCAAAGTTGTTCTTAATCGACCTCTCTGGACAACTCTCAAATGGTCGGTGGAGCTCGACAGATTTGATATCCACTTTCAATTAAGAACAACAATAGGCAGACTTTATTGCTAAATTCACTAGGACCAACCAATCGACCAATAGGGAGCGGAGCAGTTAACAGATCAGGAAACACAGTCTACGGATTGGACACTATACGTTAATGGAGCCTCCAATTCTAAGGGGATAGGAGTAGGAATCGTCCTCACCACTCCGGAAGATGCTGTCATCGAACAGGGAATCAAATTGGGATTCGAAGCATTGATCGTTGGATTGTGCAAGGCCAGACTACTAGGGTGCTAGGGGCAAAGTGCCCCAACGTGTTCGGCGACTCCAAATTGCTCTCCAAGAAAGTGAGTGGGGAATTCAACGCAAGATGATAGAATGGCAGCCTACCTCACCGTGGTACAAGGACATGGCTGGATTTGAGAAGGTGGACATTCAACAATTCCCTAGGGGGCAGAACAGTCACGCAGATGCCTTAGCGACCCTGAGCTCAAAATTGCACTCTGATCTAAGAAGAACCATCCAGATAGAGTTCCTTGCCCAGATAAACAATGACCAGACAGTCGTAACCGAGCAAGTCCTCCTCATAATAAAGGCCCCTAGTTGAATGGATCCCATCGTCGCCTATCTACGGAGCGACGTACTGTCCGATGACAAGAGATTGGCTCATCAAGTAGGGGTGAAAGTTTCCCGTTTTTACCACGCCCTAGGAGGGAAGCTCTACAAGAAGTCATTCACAGGTCCTTACCCCCAGTGCGTTCAACCATATGATACCATGCAAGTACTTAGCGAACTTCGCGATGGTATTTGTGAGAGTCGTGCAAGAGGGAGGTCATTGGTCTTTCGAGCAATTAAAGAAGGATACTGGTGGCCCCACATGCAAAAGGACACAGGCACCTATTTTCGCAAATGTGAAAAATGTCAGAAGCACTTTCCTATGGTCCACCAACCAGCTAGCGACCTGAAATCTCTGACAAGCCCATGGCCATTTGCGCAATGGGGACTAAATATCGTAAGACCACTACCTCCGCATTTGCAAACCGCAAGTATCTTCTTATCAGCACTGATTACTTCATCAAATGGGTAGAGGCAGAACCACTGGCAAACATTCGCGACGCTAACATAACCAGGTTTATCTGGAAAAGTATTATAACACGCTTTGGGATACCAAGGACTGTCATCACCGACAACGGCATGCAATTTGAAAGAAGCTTCTTTCAAAGTTTCTATGATGAGCATGGCATTAAGCACCACTTCAGTTCTGTTGCGCATCCCCAAAGTAACGGTCAGGCAAAAGCTTCCAACAAGACCATGCTTGATGGACTAGAGAAGAGGTTAGAAAGAGCCAAGGGTGCCTGGGTGGACGAGCTCCCTCATATTCTATGGGCTTATCGCACCACTCCTAGGAGACAAACTGGGAAAACACCCTTCGCTTATGGAATGGAAGCTATCATTCCGTTGGAAGCAGGTCTCCCTACTATGAGAACCACCTTGGTCGACCAAGGCCTTAATAATGAGGTACTATGTACTGAGATTAACTTAGCAGATGAGAGAAGAGAACTAGCCATGATCAAATTGGCTTCTATCAGCAGTAACTGGCCAAGCAGCACAACACGAAAATCAATCTCAGTAAGTTTCTAGTGGGGGACTAAGTCCTAAGGAAAGTCCTCGCCAGTGCCGTAAAACCATCAGATGGCAAGCTAGGACCAAACTGGGAAGGACCCTTCAGGGTGATAAGGGACGATCTTCAAGGAGCATATCACTTGGAAACACTGAAGGGAAGGGAGATACTAAGTGCGTGGAACGCAACCAATCTCAAGAAGTTCTACTTTTAGTCTTCTTTGTCTTTTGTTAGAACATTTAATATAAACAAATTTTCATTTTCAAACTTATGTGACTTGCAAGTTATTATTCAATGAATAAAGGCCAGTTGGCCCTCGCACTTTGATATTATATATTGGCTGCTCAGAATTTTTTGATCGCATCTCAGTATTACGCACCCTTTCCAAATGATAACTCTCTCGTGCATAGCAGAACTCCTGGGGATTACTGCAAGTTGTTCAATTTGTTTCAATCAAGGAATCTCATGTGCTGAGCAGGGTTAGCAATAATTATAACAAGTTAATAAAAGTGTTTCAATTACTACAACTCTAAGGTCTTTGTTGCAAACACAATAGACCTCAAGAGTTGCCCCGACAACAACAAAAACCCTACAAGGAATCCTTTGGAAACAAAGCCAACTCAGGTTGGTCACCAACTTTGTTGGTCGCAAAAATCCTGCTCGGGCGGATGGCCCATCGACCAGGTACATTGTCACCATCATCTCATTTAGGCCTAAGGGAGTGTGATGACACAACCTAAAAGATAAAGTAAACGAAATGATACTGCTAAGGCATATTGGACTGGGAGAATGTTCAAACACTTGATAACAAATGGCTATCACTTGTTCTTAATATCATTTAGTCGGTTGAAAAATCCAAAATGATCAAACCTAAGTACTAGCCTATTTAAATAGCGAAAGGCCTAAGATGGTCAAACAATAGTGCTCGGTCGGCAAAGATTTGAAGTAATTAACGAGCAACAACTCTTTTTTGCTCTAACATAAGCAACAGTTATTAACTCATGTTTAGTCGGCACATGCTCAAAACATGGAAAAGATTAATAAATTAAGCTTTGTATTGACAAAAATTGAAAATTACAATTACATCAAGACCAAAATATAGAAAGACCTAAGATGGCCCCGGATGGCAAGCAAGATACTCAGCAACGAGCGCTCTTAAACCATCATCTGGTTTGGGAGCGAGCTGCTCCACGTCATCTTCAAGGTCTTGTTCCAAGAGTTGGGTAGGGATAAAAACAGTCGGGATTCACTTATCATCCTTCGAGAAAGGGTCATGGTGGTAGGCCGAACACTCGACCTGGTACTTGTACCAGGGCGTCTTAACCTCCCTAAGGGCACTCAGCTACCCGTGAGTAAAGGTAACTTCATCTGCCTCCTTGAGCCTTGTTGGGCCTTGTTGGGGCATCTGCCCAGCCCACATTATAACCCTCTGCCCAGGCTTCTCGAGGTCCCATTTTGAATGAATGCCTCAGCCTTGTGACATCCACCTGGAGCCCAGCTACAACTGCTTTCAACCCGGCAATCTTCTTCCTCAAAGCGTCGCTCTTGACCTGGAGCACTTCACCTACTTGGCCTACTTCAGCGATCTCAATGAACTTGGCCCTCAGAGCATTTACCTTATCCTGGACCGAAGCTCCGATCTCCTCCATGGCTTAAAGATCATCCTTCATCTTGGTGACCAGCTCGAACTGATTCTTGTATTGCTTTGTCCTCGCCCTCATAGACTTGCAAACCTTCACAAATGCCTTGCGAGCTTTCACACTAATATTAAGCCCAAGGATCATCCCCAACCGTGAACAGGGGCGAATGTAGTCCTCGCCATATTACAAATAACACAAGCAAATATCAGTATATATGAAGGGAGTAAGTCAACATGACATGAGGGAAGAAATTTCTCTTTCATTCATTAATTAAGGGGAGGCTAAAGGCCAGTACAGTCAAAGCAACAAGGAAGGTTACAACGCATCAAAAGTAGTGCAAAAAGAAACTCCTAATCTAGATGCCCTATTCCTTCACCTGCTCGACTTCAATAATAGACTTTCCCTTCTCAGCAGCCCTCTGCTCCTGGCCAGCATCCACGTGGAACTCAGCAGGCACGTCCTCAGCATGGCCGACAGGCTGACCAGCACCCTCCTCTTCCTCTTCAAAGGGGTCGGACCCAGGAGAATGAAGTCCAATAGTTTAGAGTCAGCAGGGGCCCCCACAGCTTTCAAGGTCTGGTTCCAGCCTTTCTTGAAGGCCACCTTCCTTCCATAAGCAAGCTGAAGCTCGGCATCATTGTATGCTTTGTTAAATCCCTCACGATAGCTGTTATCCTTCTCACGAGAGAGCTCCTCCTCCAGCTTCAGAACTTTGTCGGACTGACCCCGATTTTCCTCGACCAGCTTTTCCTTCTCAACAACCACCACCTTCCGAGGTGTCTCAAGGTCAGCATAGGCCTTAGCCGACTTCTCCCTCTCCTGCTCCCACGCCAGGCGAGCATTAGTAAAGGCCTTTTTCTTATTCTCCAGCTCTTGGTCACTTCTGGATTGATCGGCTTGATCATCGAGAAGGGCTGCGAAGTTAGATAAAATTTCACACAAGAAAGAACAAGTTAGTATGAAATAGGAAAAATGCAGAAGAGAAATAATTCAAGGAAACCATGAAGAGACTTACCAGGGCAATTCCCTGAGGGCGAGCTGGGTTGACCCCAACCTTGAAGAACGCTCGCGATCAGCAGCGAGCATAGCCTCCTTTAACAGATTGGGGGCAAGGGATGAGATATCACCCACGCTAGCCCCCTCAGTCTCAGCAACAAGGGAGGGGACTGTAAAAGCCTTCAAGACCAACTTCTTCTTGGCCTCCTTCCTCTCTTCCTCTCTCTTCTTTTCTTCCTCTTTCAATCTTTCTCTCTTTTCTTCTCTCTTCTTCTTCTCTCCTCTTCTCTTTCTCCTTTTCTTTCCCCTTGTCTACTGGGCTAGAACTGCTAGCCCTAGGGGAATCAGTCTCAGAGGTCTCCAAGGACTTGAGCCGATCAGACAGAGTTGTCTGATCATCATCATCATCAATCCTCATTTTTCTCCTCTTAATAGGGGGAGCCATTTCTTCTTCTTCTTCTCCTTCGTTTTCTTCTTCTTCTTCTGTTTCTTCTTCCTCTGCTCCTTCTCCTTCCTCTTCCTCTTCCTCTTCATCTATCACAATTGGATCAGAGGGACCAACTTCTGGAGCTTTTAAATTGGGGACCTTGTCCACCGGCCGTGCAATGAAGCTACTTGTCGCATTTTTATACTCGAGCAAGTAGGGTGCCGATCTTGGATGCTCGCCGTCAGAAAGCCTCTCTTTAATATTCCAAGCCTTCGGAAGCTCGGGAACATTAATCTCGCTTATATCAGGCTCTTGGTTTCTATCGTGAGCTGCAAAATGGAGGGAAAAAAGCATTAGTCAGAGGGCAGGAATCAAAAACAAAACAGCAAGTAAACTAAAGAAAAGAGGAAGCGACCTATGTGATCCTCCTTAAAATCTGAAATTAAAACGCCCTGGTGTCTTTCGCCCTCACGAAGAGGAAGATGTTGCCAATTTCTGGCAATAAACCCATGGACCCAGTAATCCTTGTGGAATCTGGGAGGCTTACCACCAGAACCCTATCAGCTTTCCTGGTCGTCAAGTACATAATGCCATCATTGGTTCACGACCATACATAGCAGTAACAAAGCTCAGCAAGACCTAATTTTGTCCCATACAGTGTATTTATCCTATGTACCCCATTAATTATTTTCCAGACATTGGGGGCACATTGTGCAAGAACAACTTCGAAGAAGTATTTGAAGAACCTAAGGAAGAGAGAGTTAAGGGGAAATGCCAAACCCTCTTGTGTTATCAAAAGGGATGTCACGAACATCTCTAGGGAGGGGGGCACAGACGATTTCTACCCAGTCTGGAATGTTATAAGTTTTTCTAAATTCAACTATTGATTTGTTATCTAGCTTTGCCATGAATACCCCAACAAAAGAACCCTAACAATAGTTGCAGAACAATTCGAAGAAGAGGAAAACTAAGAAAAGATGAGCTAGACTTACAAGAATTAATGAAGCTCTAAAGAGAAAGAAAACTCTGAAGTAAATAAACTCTGGAAAGCTTAGCGACGAAGAGAGAAGTGTGAACTGAGCTGACAGATGTGATGTATCTCCGGTTTGAAATTCAACGCTAATGATGAACATGACATCCTAGGATGATTTTTGGCACTTCATCAAGCTGCTCGGGCGATGGTGCCCTCGCTCATTCAAAGAAGTTACAAATATGCCAGGGTGTTTGGCTTAGGACCAATGTTTTAAAAAGCGCGCTATTGCGAACGCAATAGCGCACAATTGCCTTTTGCGATTGAAAAACGCCACGCTATTGGCACTGCTAAACGAGATGCTCCTTTTGCGTGCGCTATTGGGCGCGAAAGAGCGCGAAAGTGCGCTATTTTGCGTGAAAATGCGCAATTGGAGCTTTGGAAAAAAGAAAAAAAAACGCTGCCATTTTGAAAAAAAGGAAACACAAGAGGTGTTTAACCCAACCCTTAACCCCTCAAAAAACTTACGGGCTGTTAAACTTATGGGCTGTTAACACCTTTTTTTTTATTTCCCAGTATACTTTTTTTTCAGTTAACTTTTTTTGTTTGGGAGCTTTAAAAACTTACTTTTTTTGTAACTTTTTTTCAAATCTCAAATAATGTAATTTTTTTAATAAATTCAGTACAAAATGTATATTTTTTAATAAATTTCAGTGTAAAATGTTTTCTATATTTTATTTTTCAGATTAAAAAATGGCGCACAAAAAAGATTATGGATGGAAGCATGCATATGAAAAAGTTTATCAGTTTAAAATGCTACTTATTTATAAAATTTCAGCTTAAAATGTAATTTGTTTTATAATTTTGATTTTAAACTGTAATTTGTTTTTATAATTTCAGTTAGAATGTTAATATTTTATAATTTTAAGTTTAAAATGTTAATCTTTTGTAATTTTCAGTTTAAATGATACTTGTTTACAAAAGCGGAGCTTAAAATGTTATTTTTTTTTATAATCTTCAGCCCAAATAGTTATTTGTTCTATAATTTTCAAATTAAAATGTTAATTATTTTACAAATATCAGTTTAAAATGTTATTTTATATGTTTTTCTAATAAAAAAACTGAAACGCACGAATTGCTTGCGCGATGCACGACGCGACCCCGGAGCCAAAACGCGACACCTTGCGCGACCGCGATTAAAAACATTGCTTAGGACGAGCGTACCCCCACAAGTTCATCAGGTCTACAAAAATGCCACTCGGGCTGCAAGAATGAGAATTTTAAGTCATAGACTTTAGTTCAATTAAAAATTATTGGCCCAAAATTCACAAGGCCAAAATTTTTAAGGGTAATTGTGGGGACCCATTTATTATGATCCATGAGAGTAGCCGTTAACCCCAATCTGCCTAAATAGCTGCCTGGCCCAAATCATATATTTAATTAACACACGTGTATTTGACATACACTAGAACACTTACGGATACATTCAAATTGGTTACCAACGATCTCGGAGGAGATATTCAGAGACACCACGAATTATCCATGTGTTAATTGAGTTCCTTGTACAACTCAATCTCTTACTTTTATACATCTATAAATTGTAAATCTTGACCCGGGGCAAAATGATGTAATTTTGAACACTGAGAGACACTATAATAAAACAATAACCTCTCCGTGGACGTAGGCAAGTTGTCAAACCACGTATATCGTTGTTGTGTGTGTGATTTTACATACTGTTTATGTGATTGTTTCGTGGATTTATATTGTGATATTTCTTGTACTCACAATGATGATGATGATAAAGGTGAAGGTGGTGAGAGAGAAGGTGATCAAGAAGACATGCCCCCTCCTATGGATGAGTTGGCTGAGCTTTAGGCACACCGTGCATTAGGGAGATCTCGTGATTCCTATCTAAGCGTCTAGTTCTCGTGCCTCTAGTTCACGTGTAAAACCCCCTTGATCAACTAAACTACATCAAAGGACATGTCGCCGTCGCCAATATACTGAAACATGAGATTGTCGCATTTACCAATATGACGCCCTACCCCATTCAGCAGATTTGAGCTCAGACCACAGCATATGATGCTCTCCGCCCTTTCAATGAGCGTGAGTTCTCCGGCTTGAGGAGGAGCATGGTAGCCCTGAGCAACGAAGTGCGCATTCTTCGTACGATGTACGATGAGAGGTCCGACACCGATAACAACAGTGATGAGTAACCTTGTGGTCTAGTCTCTTTTTGGGTTGATGGTTTTTTTACAATGATGCTTGTTGATAAGGAGACTATTTTTGTGGTTGACTGGAGTAGGATATATGATGCTTTTACCCGATATATTATGTTTTACCAGCAACTCAATAATTTTTGGGGGGCTGATACATTATACGATAGTCTTTGTTTACTATAGCTTTTGGTTATGATGATATAATTAAGTCGGCATGCTCATTTAGTTATCTTTAATGCCTTATATGATTTTTGTCCGTATATCTGATATATGACTCTTTCATCGGTTTAAATACGTAGTTTGGTGTTCTTTACCAAAAGGAGGGAGAGTGTTTTCTTCCTATACAGAAGAAAATATTTCCCGCCTTAAGAAGGGGAAGAATAGTAGATTAAGGGAAAATTTTAAATAATGACATTATGACTTTTTTATATATAAATGAGTTGGGGGAGTATATACTCATAAGTGGTGGAGTATTATGCATCATCGTGATATTCTAGGATGCATTCACTAGATAGACTCTTGATATACTTTATGTGACTAAATGATTCGTACTTTAAAATCCATATTTATACGTTCATCTAATTGCATCATCTATAATTGTCTTTATATATATTAGTATCATGATCCTCATTTGTAAGAGATATGCATACTCATGTTGTCTCACATCACTTGAATTGTCTTATTCTGGTTACAAAATATACTTTGAGTTTTGTCCTTGAGGTTGTTCCGACAAAGCGTCACATTCCCCGGAAAACTTCATCCATCTCATTTGGCATCATTCATGATCATGCATGTTGGATTGCCACATAGTTTGAGGTAAATGGACTTCGAATAGACTTAAAAACTTTGACATATTCAAATTAACTTTTCGTAAAATGAAAATTTGATTTGTGTGTGCATGTTGGTTTGGTTTTTGGTATGCAAGTATACTCTTCATATAAAAAATCTACTTTTAAAGGATGTTTGCATGTGTATAACATATGTAGGTTTAATTAAGGTTCAAACTTACATAGCTTTTTATTGCCCTTACCAAAGTCTGGGACTTTCGCTAACCATTCTCTTGAGTGAAGCAGGTTTCGCTTTAGCAAAGGACTGCTTTCATTGGTCGCCTGCTCAACCATAGTTTTATTTCATTGTCCTCGTCAATTATTCGCTCCGGCGAAAGTGCTTCGCTAGTCACTAGTTTTGTCTGTAAAGTAGATATTTGTACGAGATATTTTACTTTACAACATGGGAAACCATGAAGACTTTGTTGTAGCCAAATCTTTTCAAAAACACGAGTGTTTTGATTTTTCTTACGATATCATCCTCCCCACTTGTCTTGTGCTTATCTTCCATACTTGGAAGATCTGAATACATGGAGAGAATAACATCACAAATCTATCTTTTGTCCAACTCTTGCGAAAAAACCTTTACGAATTTTTATAGAGAAAAGACACTTAATCAAGAGGAAATTTTAAAGAGAACTGTTTTTGAGTTTAAACACTTTAGAGAGCTAAACCATAGTTTTTCTTCTTCACATTTCTCTTTGTATTTTTTAGATGTTTATTTTCAAACTTCGATCACAAGTCCTATTAAAGCTTAACAAATTCTACCTTTATTCTTGAACAAGTGTACTTGCATTCTTGTTCTTGAGAGACTTTGTGAATATCTCAAAAATGCATTGTGAGGTTTGAGTAAGCCAATCTTTTAAACACTTTTAAAACTTTTAGGAAAACTCACATACTAGAAAGTGGTATCCAAGCATTGGCGGCTTTCAACAAGTTCGTCTCTTACTTTAAGAATTTTTTTTATTTCGTGGCGGAGGATAAAAAACAGTGGACTAGTACAAAACCGATTGCGATTGTGTAGCATTCTTTAGTTGTTGTCGCTCTACCAAGGGAATATGGTGCGAAAGAATGGATAGTCAGTTAGCATGTTGTGTGATTGTAAGTTGTTAGTTTCTATCTCTAAATCTCTAGCATAGCGCATTTGTCGTTTCGTTCGGCCGGAGGTTTTTTCCCGTTGTGGATTTTTCATCCTACGACTTAGTGTTGTGTAATTGTTTTACCTTATTCTGCATTTAGATTAAAGGGATTTCTTTTACTTTAACAAATTACAAATTTTCGATTTTAGAATTTAATGCAACTTAATCAGTTTATCAGACTTTAGTACATTTTCATCGCCAAATGACAATTTTTCGTCGCTAAATATCACCAAAGATCACTTTTAGTGGCGAAATTCTCACATTTAGCGATAAAAAATGTACAAAAGTCTAATAAACTTGCAAAGTCTGACATCGAAAATTAGTTATGTATTAGATTCAAAAAAGCCTAGATTAAAAAATCTAACTTTGAAGATAAAATCCGATGTAATATATTTGGTAAACTTTTCATCACATAGACTATGTTGTTTTATTTGTACATAAAAGGAATTAAAGGACGAAATCGCTTCTAACATTTTTGTTGGGAACCTGCACTCCATTAAGGTTTCAAGCACATTGCACTTTCATCTTGTTTTCTTGTTTTATTTAAAAAAAAAGGTCGTACCCAATGCACAAAGATCCCGCTTCACTACAAGGTTTGGGAGAGGTAGATGTCGGTTGACCTTACCCCCATATTATTTTATAATATGAGGAGACCGTTTCCAATTCTCGAACCCAAGACCAACCGTAGCTTAAGCGAGGACACCTGCCACCGCTCTAAGGTTTGACCTCTTGCTTTCTTGTTTTATATTAAGCATAATTTAGTCTTTCTTTTATTGTCTGTTTAATTGTAAATTATGGCTAATCTAATAAGATGTGTTCTCGCGTTTTCTTCAAAGTTTACACAAATCTATAAATAAATCAAAATAACTTGGATAATGCTTAGCTCCAGAGATAATATACAAGAATGAAATGCAAATCATAACCATGTTGCTAATCAGAAGAACAAAATAAAAAAATCCAAATATAACAAATAGGTACCTTTATTTCGTATCCTCGTAAGCGTTTCATGGTCAAGTTTTGAGCAGAAATCTGCAAAAGAAAAGCTGATTCAGATAATTAGCAATACTTCAAGTAAAACTATATATGGCTGCTGATATTAGAAGATTCTTTGTTGTAATATAGAATGCGTAGAGCATATCTAAACATGACCCACAAACTGTTGTCCGTGTCAGCTTTTGCCACTCAACACTACCCACTTTTTTTTCCAGAACTTGCAAAATGGAATCTGATGTGCAAAGAATGATGTGGCGCGAGGATAGAGTCATGAAGATGAGAACAAGATGATTTCTTATGTATTTTTTAATTGTGTTAAGTTTTATTTAGCAATAGAGTAAGGAATAATCCTATGAGATATTTATTAATTAATTGGGTAGCAGATTATTGTTTGTAATTATCCCTTTTTTATTAAATTCCTATTAGTTTTAGATTTCTTTACTTCACAAGTTTTCTTATCAATCAAGAACCAGGGTTAAAATAATATATGAGAATTGAGGCTCCCTTTTTAATCACGTAACTCCATAAATTTTTAAAGAGAATTGATTGAACCGTATACGGTTTCACTAGTTTATATTAAAATCAGATCTAGAGTCATTACCATACACTAACAATTAAATTGACAAGCGAGCAATGCGTCAGCCGTGCCTAGACAGTTGGGAGTTGCTTCAGTTTTACATTCTGTGACTTGCAAATGAGCCACATGAGCGATAGTTGGAGTGCCGAGCATGCATGCATGGCACAACCGTGTGTAGCAATTCACAATATTGCTCATACTTTACAAGTTCAAATGCACAAGAAAAATGCATTTTTTATTGTGTATGTGTGTGTGTGTGTGTGTGTGTGAGAGAGAGAGAGAGAGAGAGAGAGAGAGAGAGACCACAGGTTGCAATTGGCCATGCTCAACCCTGCCCAACTTAAAACCTTGGGTGGGCCTGGATAGCCTGTCTCATAATCTTGAGCTAGGCTTTGCATTGGAAAACTCAACTGCACATCAATTTATGTTGGCTTGGGCTAAGGTACTGGGCATATCAACCCAAATACCAGCTTATATAAATTATCAGTTGATGGTAGCTTGTAAAACATGATTACTTGCTTTAAAACCATTAGACAAACTCTTTTCTTAAAATCTTACCCCCGGAAAATAAGTCTTTTCCTCGTTAATATGGTATTTGCTGCAATTGGGATTTGATACTTGAGATGCTTGATAAGGAGATCATAGTATTCAGGAAGTTTATTCGGTTATGACCATCAATTAGCACTCAAAGAATCTGTTGGGCTTAGTTCCGTTGCACTAGATTGCACTTACAAGGAGAAAAAATAAGATCGTAGTATTCAGGAAGTCTATTCGGTTATGACCATCAATTAGCACTCAAAGAATCTGTTGGACTTCGTTCCTTTGCACTAGATTGCACTTACAAGGAGAAGAAATGAGATGGTAATATTCAGGAAGTCTATTCGGTTATGACCATCAATTAGCAAAGAATCTCTTGGTTCCGTTGCACTAGATTGCACTTACAAGGAGAAGAAATGATTGGTACGATTTCTGGTCACATCAAGATGATTTGAAGCTCTTCGAGGTTTTGAATTACATCACAGTCCTCTTCCCTCGATTGACTTAGTGGTGAATAAGTTGCTAGTTGAACTTCTTCGTTTCATAGCTCATACTGGAAAGGACTTCTTCCTGCTCCCACTCAGATTGTTCTAGTAGTGCTCTGAAGACCCTAATGTAGTTTACAAAAATATATGGACTATCGAGGACTTTAGTTGCCAATGACAAGTATAGGTTCTGTAGCAGTGCCCTAAGTTAGGTCACAATGAATCACACAAGAATCAGAAGGCGACGGATGAATATACAACTGCTGTTACTTCATCTAAAGAGGTGTCAACACCTATGTTGTTTGTTTTGACTGAACATCCAGAAATATCTTTCAGCTCAGCAACCTACTGCACCATCTATGTCTTCTAGTAAAGGTTTGTCATTTTCAGCCCCTTCAGGTATTTCTCAGTCCACTTAGGTCTTTGACTAGCAGGTGCTATTATTCTTATGACAAATCTTTCACTCAGGTGCTACTCATCATATGACAAAATGACATATCATTGTTTACATCAATATATTTGTCTTATCTGCCAACGGTAGATGTTGTTGGCAGGTGTTGGTACAACGAAATCATTGTGTGCATCAAATATATTTATTGCATTCCTCAACTTGCCTTGAATTAAATATAACTAAGTCAATTATTGGATTTTGGTTATTGTATTCATTTTTCTACTTCATCTTATGTGCAGGATCCTTATTTGGAAAAGCCGACTGAGACATGCCTTACGGAGGAAAGAGTACAAGTACTGAAGAAACTCCAAGTTCCAGACTTTGCCATCCATAGTTAATTTGTCACCTTTTACATTCAGTCCTTCATCCACTAGCTTCATATATGATATTCTCGTGCTTCTGTTTTATCCTAGGCAAACTCTCAATGCTATTTGCAACTAATTTGCGAGTTTGATAGAGGTATTAGAGTAATACTAGTCCTAGAAGTATTAGTAATCCCTTTGAAAATATGCTAAGGTGGTAGCCTAATAGTATTAGCAGTCTTCTCTTTTGTGTGCTAAATAACTTACATATATTTGTTCTTGGGCTCTTGTGCAATTCTTACATTGACAAGACAATACAACATATTTGACTCTTTGCTCTATTTCTCATGCGTAGTAGTTTAGTCCTATTAAGACTAGTATTACTCTAGCAGACTCATGTGAAAAGTTTATTTTTTAACTTCACTTTCTAATTTATTTACCAAAATGAACACGTGAAAAAAAAAAAGACTGACCTTCTTGCGTTCTTGACGAATATTTTTCCTCTTACTTTGCTTCATGTCCATCAAAAACTCATCGAAACTGTGACATGGTATTAAAATCAAAAAATAAAACAACACAATCAAAGAACAAAGGTGCACAAATATAATCAGGCTTTTTAGGCGCCTTAGATCCTTATAGATTTAAGCAATAGCATAAGAAATGAGGATTAACAAGTTCCTAACATAAACATCAAAACTGTTTGCAGAAACCATGAAGCTCATGAAATATGAACTCAAGGAGATGTTTGAAAATTCGTGTGGTATTATAAAAATAGAAATGAAAATTACTTTCTTTTTCTCAAGAGGGAGTGGTAGAGGAGGGAGCGTAACGAATTGGTTAAATATGGACTAGCATCAACACATAATAGAACTCACTTCCTCTGCATAATAACTTAATCAAAATTCTTGAAGTTATCACTACCAATAAAAAATTTATAACATTTCATATACACATGCATGCACAAAAAATGCAAGTTCTCAGTCAACATTTAAGAATGCCAAAATTTCAAGCAATAGAGAGTTCAGACCTGTATTGTATAAAAAAAAGACGTCAATGTAATGTTGGTCTCAATTTTCTAAAGTTCTACCAGGACCAAGAACATAATAACATATCACACACTTTTTATAATTACGGTTTCTCCAGTGGTATTGCATTCCAGTCCTCTGAAGAAAACCTTTCTCCTTCAATCTCTGCCACTCACTTTCAGAGGGGAAGGTAATGTGCAATGATGAAACCTGAAGCTGTCAAGGCACAAAACTATAATTATTGATCAGTAAAACAGTTTGAAAACAAGCAATTGATTCTCGATGTGATGGTTAATGAAATAAAGTAGTGTTCAGAGGATGGTGGGGCCCTATGGAATGGCCAAAATATCAAGGGCGGACTGGCAGGGCGAGTGATATTTTGATATGTGTTGGTTGCTTAATTATAGGGATCTTTTTAGGATATTATTTTTATCTTATTACTTACCTCTTTAGTTATTTATTTTATTTAGGTACCTTGACAAGATAGACTAGCAAAGCCTATAAATAAAGGCCTTCCCATCCCTTTGTAATAACCTATCTACTTAATTACCGTTATGAATGAGAATGAGAGGAAACCCCTAAATTCTTGTTGTGCATATGCTTCAACCATTTATGTAACACCCCGCATATTTTGAGAATTAATTTGGAGATGTTTTAGGAAATTAATTAGAATTTATTTAATTGGAAAACTAATTGTGAGATTTAAATTATATTTAATATTATTTTGTGACTTAATTTTGGAATGAAATGGATGGGCTAGTGGGTCAATATAGACTTAAGTTGGAGTTTATGTATGGTGATTGGCTGGAGTTAGGTAAACCACTGGGCTAATTTTGGAATTAAGTGGGTTGTGTTTTGGAGCCTTTTAGATGGTCTTAAAGATGGACCAAGTGAGACCTACGAATTTATCTTATATTTAACATGTGTTAGGTTAAACCAAACCCCTAAACCTAAGAAAATAGAGAGGGACTAAAGAGAATTAACACTTGGAAGCTAATTGAGGAGTAATTGGAGAGGAAATGGTTGGATTTTGGAAACGCTAATTGAAGATTATCAAGTGAGGATTGTCACCTACACCAAATTGGGTTAATTGATGGAGAGTACACTGTATAGACATGGATATTTTGATTAAACACTGTTAGTGATGAGACAAACGCTTACCATAGTACCAAAAGTTATATCTATCAATAAAGGCGTAACTACATTCCCATATACACAAAAGATGAGTATGCCCATGGAGCCCAAGCCAAGCGAGACTTGGCTTATTTAGGTTAGAATATGCTCCTGCAACATTCTCTCCACCTAAATAAGTTGCCAGTTCTGCGACTCGAACCCATGAACTGGCTCTGATACCAGTAGATGAGACAAGCGCTTACCATTGTACCAAAAGCTGTGACTATCAGTAAATGCGCAACTTTATATTCATATACACAGGAGGTGAGTAGGAGGTGAGTACTGAGTCTGCCCAAGTAGCCCAAGCTCAGGGAGCCTCGACATATTTTAATTATGCTTTTGCATCAGTTAGAATCCATATATAAATTTCCAATTCATGATTATTTGGGTTAAATTAGTAAGAACGGAAATTCAAATTGATAGATTGTGCAATTATGGTTAATATGAAGATAGTTAGAGTTGTCAAATTTATGTTATGGAGGTTATATTCATTATAAATGTACTTCTGATCCTAAACCTTTTGCATATCATTGTTAATGATAGAGATGGGAAATGGGAAATGGGAGTTTAGGGAGGAATTTCCATAAGTTGCAAAAGTTGGGACTGGGATGAAATTGGCGATTCGTATCGATCTGGTATCGATTCAGTCTGGAGCAAATTTGATAATCGAGTCTTTTTAGGTTTGTGGTTGGGGATTTTGTTCGGTTTGATTCTACGATATTTTATGAGCATATTAATCTATATGTTACACTGGTAACGAGGTTCGGATGAGGATAGGGAGTGCCAAACGAAGCTAGGTTAAGGGGAGGACCCTTTTGGGAAAATTATTTATTGGTTAGAACCAAGGTGCCATGGTCGGACTTGATAGGACCATTATAAGTTATGTACCTATTTAGGTTGTGGATGATTTTATGAGCGTGAACATATCAAGGGATTGTGTGTGTAGGTTTTTGTCAACTCTACTAGTCGGGAATTTAATGGGACACGAGTGGTGAGGCTGCGTATGACATCCTGGCTGATGACGCATGTTGTGCACATCCTGATCCTATGCATTGAGGTCATCGTTCCTCGTGAAGGACAATGGGGTTGGATCCCTCCATCTAGATGTTGATATGCGGTTACACTATTCGTGTGACGTCGTAGTGATTTTCCTATTATATTTTTGGACTTTAAGAGTCGGGACATCCTATAGTCAGTCATAATAGATGCACGAGTGATCCCTAGAGGTGGAGGGATACAACTTCGTGAGATATTTTCTTGTGGGCCGCGGGAGTGCCCTATCTTATGTGGCCATGGGTCGGGTGGACTCATATTGTTAATTTGTTTTGTGCGAGTGTCTTGTCTTTAATGGCCATGGGTCAGGTGGACGCGTATTGTAGATATGCTAGCAGTTGGTATAACTGGTGGACCGTATGAGTGCACTATCGTGAACTCATGTTGTGAATATAATACTAATTGATATTTACTTATGGTCTGTGAAAGTGTCTGTTGGTTGTGGCCACGGATCGGGTGTACTCATGTGGTTAATATAAGATTAGTTGAATATTGATAGTATAATCAACTGTGTAGTTATGTGATTCAGGTAGCTAGTGGTAGTTTTTTCCGTACCTCCTGAGATTTATGTGTAGTAGTGAATACTTGTAGTATGGACTATTGTATAGCTATAAGATTTGGTAGCTAGTGTTCGTCTTTCATTTAATTTAGTAGATTATGTGATCGATGGTAGATCGGATGTTTTAAAATTAACGGAGATATGGATGGCCCTATTGTGAGTGTGAACGTTCTATGGTGACTAAGGATGCTCTTTTGGGATTTAGGATGGATGGAGCTAAGCTCTATTGGTTATTGCTTATGTGTTCTATTTCTGGTGCTCCTGAGTTGGATATATCCATGGAGTTAGATGTATCACATTGGGGAGGGGTGAACCCTACAGTGGGAAGGTATATGGAGTATTTGGTTAGCGGACGCTATTTTTAGTAGAGTGTGTGGGACCTTAGTTGTTGTCATAATAAGAAGTTAGGATTATAATCTTAAGGATGTAAAATGGTGGAATAGCTAGTACAACTCTCTTGAGATGGGTACTTGTGGATAGGAAAGTACCTTGGGTGAAATGATTATATGCTAATGACTAAGGTAGCCGTTTGACCTCAAAGACCATTTGGTCTAGACGAGGTGTGTCGGGGGAGTTCCTTATTTGGATTTTCACTTCCCATGCATGGAGTCTAATTCTAGCTGGGGGAGTTCCTTAATGGAGTCTAATTCTAGCTGGGGGAGTTCCTTATTTATTAATCTTCAGTTGATGAGTTTGTATTTATAGGATTTATTAATATAGTGATTAGTAAGGTTGTATCAGTTCATTCGCATTCAGTTTCATATTATAATTGTATGGACATTCAGATTTTATTTATTGGCATATTCATATAATTTGAGATTATCCATATTCATTTGCACTATGATGTTATTCCAAATGTTGATAATGTAATTAATTGTTGGACTCCCCTAAAATGTTTATTTAGGAATGTTCACCATAGATATGAAATTAGCGAGGTGTCACAATTTACATCAGAAAGGGAAAGCACTTAGAAAAAATCAGAATATTTGCATGTAGCTTGGCATTAGGACTTCATTTAGTTTACGGTGCAATACTTGTCAGCTATATATAAATTAAAATTGCGAAAAGCATTTTCACCTATAAGGAGTTAAAATTTTGTTGTTGTATAAAACAGTAATTACGCTTACATGCTATGATTTATGTGATTTTATAAACTGAAACAAAAATTAGTTCTGCATAAGTGAACACTTTACCATTAAACTTTTCATCTTTTTCATCTAGGCGAAAAATACTTCACTCCGAACTAAACGAAACCTGAGACACAAGTAAAGACAAAAAAAAATAGATGGGAAATAGTCAGATCTAACCAATACCTGGGCAGCCACATCCTTCATTGCAGAGGTCAAAATGTCAAAAACTTGATCTTTGTACGAAGAGTTACGGACTAAGATCCTCTGACCAGTTACTGGAGTAAAAGGTACACAGCATTGTAATTTTGGATAATATCTTGCACCGTAACTGTAGTATGCATCTGCCCAAGAGTGATCGAAAACATATTCACCATAAGAATGGCTGCAAAGTCAAACTAAAACATATGAGCTGATAATAAAGATGTAAAGGAAAATTTCAAAAAATTATAAAATATATATAAATAAGCATGAGTTAGATCTAAGAAAAACATAGCAAATGGCAAACCTTTTAAGATAGAGTGGGACCACGCCTAAAATATTTTCACATTCATCCCTTGCAATTATGTGCCGTGGTATCCAACCAGTCTCCTGAAATAGCATCAAAAACAGACAACTATGTCAGTTATATGGTCAAAGATGAGAAGTATCATATCGGTCAAAGATGAAATAAAAATTGAAATCCCAGTTCGCAAAAAAAATTCCGGATGATAGGCAGACCATGAAACAGTTTCCTAATAATGAAAGAGCGATTCCTCAAAACTTTTAAATGAGAAGCATAGTGCGGTGATGGTGGTTGATGGCAATGGGTGCTAAGGCATTGATGGAAGTGGGTCAGTGGAATTGTGAACATTTTTTTCCACATTGTCAAGAAATTAGCTTTTACCACTAAGCTAAGTAGACTTATATACCATTTGTTCAGTCAAATTTTAAAACATTCCAATATTAGATAACAATGCAATAAATAGTTGTGCTCAACATAGCACCCAATGGGTCTTTTAATAAGACTAGGCAGTTTGGATTGGTGAAATTGCGGATACAAGGGTCAGCAAACATGCCATAATTAATTTCAGTAGGTGCAATTGGTTAGACAATTAAATATCTGTCCAGTATCTGGCGGAAGCAGGAAAGAGTTCCTGATGAGAGAGAGAAAAATGAATACATAGAACTCATTTCTAAAAAATTCAAAAACTACAGATATTTCAATTCTAAGCAGATATATTAGAACAATACCATATTAATGTGATGTTCAATCATAACCAACAATAACATTTCAGGAGGAAACATTTCTGAGTGGCAACTGCTAACCTTCACTGCGGAATCCGACTCCTCTAAGCTTGAAAGAAAACCATGGCTAAGAAATGGATTAAATTGTTTGGGACCTGTAGCATCGAGACTGCATGCATCCCAGTCATTTGATGAAATCTCTAAGATTGAGGAAACCACTGAAACTGATACTTTTTTAGCTTTCTCTGGGTTTTCTGGATCTCTCTAATGTGGACACATACAACGCAGTATTAGGTAGGAAGAAAGTATTAGACACGCAAATTTAAATATCTAAGGTCGTGTTTGGGAGTCCATGCTTTGGAATTGAGATTGGACCAAAGCTTTCTAAAATGTGAAGTAATATGACTCCAATTTCTATTCCAAAGCTTGGAATTGGAGTTCCTAAACAAACTCTATATACCCATCAGAAAAGAGCACCTTTGAATGCAACTCTGTCAACATGAAATCTTTCAATGAAAGATCCATTTTAGGTGGCTCCGCAGCTTTCTTAGGTCCCCAGAAGAGTGCTTTTATTCTGGATGTGCGAACTGGGTTTTGGGTGCATTGTCTACATGAAGAGTTTCCCTAAAATTGGAGAATTAAAACTCTTTTCACAGTTAATATATATTGTGCAAAACATGTTTTTTCTCCGGTTATTATAATGTTCCCTGCTGATATACATGATGAAACAAGTAGACACACAACAGCAAATAACATTTTTTTTCTTAAATGAGATCAGAAAATTTCAATGTAATGTGGGAAAATTTTAGTATTCTTAAGATGTTAATTGTTAACCAATTCCAATGGCAAGCCAACATTCCATATCTATTGAATGATTATGAGCAATAACCTATCTTCGTGCATAAAGACCATGCGCTGATTCTCAGCTTCATAATACCCCCCCCCCCCCCCCCCCGGCCTACCACCACCACTAAAAATGGAGGTGTGGGTGCAATAATTAGATTTTATGCTGTACTAGAAAAAAAATTGGATTAAAAAATAAATTTATTGATAGAAAGAGAACAAAATGTGAGGACAAGACATCCTCTCGAGAATTAAAAAAGAAAAGAAAACCAAAAATCAGTGCACCCAAACCCTCCAATCTCTCTGTAAATATGATACATGAATCCCCTGAAAGCACCATAAGGCCTATGAAGAAGAAAGGAAGGTGACCCTATCCGATAAAGGACAAAATAGGGTCTGTCCCTGATATCCTCATTTTCTTTTCCAACCAAAGCCCCTACGAGACAACGATGAAACTACAGTTCCATAATATCTATCCATCACACTGAATACTGAACCCAAAAAAAGCTGCAATAAAGAGACCTCAAATGATAGTTGGTAAACCCAGTCCTCTCCCTGCACCCAAAACAAACTCCACCAAAGTTGCCACACCATCATCGGGCATTGTAAAAACAATGGAGAGCAGCAGCTTGACTACACGTAGTGTAGATATCAGGAGGGAATGAATGCACATGACAGAACTGGAAAAAGTTAAGGAAGAAGTATGTAGAGGATAAGTTGCCTGTTGAATCCTTCTACTAACCCCTACTGTTAGAGTCAGAAGAAAAATGACGAGCATTAAGAAGAGAAATCAAGTTGGCAAGTTCCAAAATAAAGAAGAATCCCCCGATATTAGAAAAGAAAAACAAAAGATATGAGTGTCAAGAAGAAAAGAAAGTTGATATAGACAAGGAATATGGTTCGACAAAGGAACATATTTATATGGGAAGCATCTTCAACTCTATAACAAACAGGAGTAATGAAAGTAGGATATATTGGGAGATGAACTTTTAGAGGCTTATAAGGACGATACTAACACCAGTGTTAGCATCCCACCTTTTACATTGAAGCCCACTTACTTCTATCACTCTATGCATGAGAGAAATCACTTTTCAGGGAATTACCATAACCTCTTTCCCACTAAAGTGATGCTTTTAGACACCAGATTCCCTCCTTGATCCCAACCCTCCCTCAGCCTGAGGCATAACGAAAATGACATAAATGGTGTCAATGGCACACACAAAAACACACTCAAAGTAGACACTCTCAAAATATCTATTCATTGGATATCTTTACCCCAAATGAGGCTACAGTATGTATAGGGGTGACAGATAGAAAATATTCACAAGTTATCTAATCCTAACCAACTAAAGTATAATCTAGGCTCCTTATAAGGACCTCAGTCATGACATCATAAAGGCTAGAATATTCTTACAGCATATGAACTACAATATCCCTAACCCTCTACCTAAAATAGCACTAAAATGAAAAAATAATAAATGAAAAATTATAATAGAAACAATAAGTAATATAACAAACAAAAAAAACTCAATTCACATCATTCTCCCCCAATTAAAAAGAGTTTGTTCCGAACTCAAACCATATGTGTCGAGATCGAGTGGAATGACATGTGCTAGTAGGGCTTCATGTTGAATCTCCTTTTCCTCGAGCTCGATGGATTTGCTCCATTGGTCACAAGCACAACTCTCTTCCCCTTGGAGACTTAGAAGCCCGGTGGCCCAGGTAGCCGTAAGTCAAGCATTTCATCATGGTAGTGAGTGCATTGGTCACCTTGGCAGGGGATTGGGTGCGGGTGAAGGTGGATGAGTTGCGAGGGTGCTCTCTATATTCAGTGCATATGTAGAGTACATATGTCGATCAGGAGGCCATTTGAGGCCATATATATGCAATGAAATACTCCTCCAACTCTTGCTCTCACAAAGTCGGGCACACATGCACATGAGTTGCTCCTCCATACAGGTGGTGACTAAAGACGACTCCTAGCAGAACACTTGGACGTGAGAGAAAGATCTTGCTTATACCTCGCATCTCGACCTTCATTTGAGGTCAACTGGAGATTGGAGGATGCTTGGTCATGGTGTGCCGTTGAACTGAGTCGTTCCACCAAACCTCGACATAGCCTTGCAGCTTTGTGGCCACTCACTAAACACATATGCGGCCAAAGATGTGCTTGTATGAGAAATCTCCCACATCAAGTCAAGCCAATGAACGTCAGGGTTAAAGCACACCGCCACAAATATCCCTGTGAAGGTTCTTCATAAGGAACCAAAGCACATACAACAAGTGATCGTCAGGCGGTGGATGCTTAAAGGGTCCTCCCAAAAATCATCAACGAACGATCAAGAACTCATCATGACCAACAATGGATGAAAGAGGTGGCATAGCCCAACATGACTAGCAACGAATCAAGAATCTCCTTCCTAACTTGTTCATTTAGTGCCCATTCCCCAAGGAACAAAACAGTGTTGCATCTCGAGACGGGACAAATGGAGTGACCTTGAGGCATAACAAGTCAAATGGTGAGGACTCGAGCGCCACTCAAAGATTTGCGACTGTCGCCATAACAATAATATGTGGATCATGATAAAACGTTGTCACTGTTAAACGGCCTAAATTTAATAGGTTGGGAAATGGTCAGCGGGAGTTCGATCCATACGCGAATGTCTTGTTAATAATCCCTACCAATATGGTGGACTCACTAGGCTAGTTGTCCAGCGACACTTGAGGCAGCTTTATAGGTGTGTGTCCTTCAATTACACGACATCAAAGGTGTGAGGCAGGTTCGACTTGGGGTAGAGAGCGCGAGAGGGCCAATAAGGAGGTTATTGTGTGTCGTGGGCTAGGTGTTAGCGAGGGGTCAACGGCAGTGGGGACGACAGATCGAGGTTTGGGAGGACAGAATTAGGCTTTTATTTAATCGGAAGGATGATGTAGGCAGACGAAACCTCCTCACTGATTGCATTCCTTCATGGCTAGGAGGATACTACGGTGGGGCACAGTAGTGCGTAGAGAGGGGATGCGCTGGTCTAGGCATGTCGCTGGGACTGAGAGGGTGGCGTGGCAGCCGTGCGCAGTAGCGGTGGATGTACGGAGACCTGACATCGTTCCGTTGTCCCTTGGCAACAATTGTAGAGGTAAAGAACATTTTTCGATGCTACAACGCACGAATGGTGGCTGTAAAGCACACTAGTTTGTCCAAGATAAAGTCGAGTGTTGTGATGCTCAATCCTGGCTTGGGCCTTTTCCCTCAGCACCATTGTTGTTTTGTTTAGGATTTCCTACACAACAACGGGTGGAACGACTAAACTCAACATAAACAGAGTAATACCAATTTTTTCGAGCAACTGCCGAAAATTATGACCCCGGATATGATCATAATATAATGGTGATAATAAACAAGCATAATAAAGATGCAAACAAGATAGAAATACACAAGCACACCAAGATATATGTAGCTACTAATTTGTCTGCATCCATTATGAGGCCTGATTCCACTATTTATGAACAAGTTACAAAGTATAATAGATAATAAACCAAGGATAAATCTCATACCCTATATCCTCCTACCTAGATCGCGGTTAGCCATTGTACATCAACTTTCCACCAAAGTGAATCAAAATTCTAAACCTACAAAACCTTTCAATCTCATCCTTACAAGTGTTTCCCTGGCATTACTCTTGTACTCAACCCGATGTATACCATTCCCTGTGTAACCCGGTGAGAAACTCATTCACAATACATATAAGGCACGCCAACTATACATAGAACACTCTCACATTCACCCTTCTTCCAGATTTCAGCAATACCCATTGTTGAGAGGGAAAATATCTCAGCTTTCACCCAAAAACCCTCACCTTTGGAAGAAACCTCACATTTCTCTCCCAAACTCTTAACCACAAACTTAGAATTAAAACCCTAAAATGATTTTTTTATATTTGATAGAAGTTTGTGGCAAAAAACCCCGAAATACCCCTCATTTAAAGCAATTGTGTATCCGTCCGTTGCAGCGAACAAACTCTTCGTCGGTTGCCAACTTTCCTCGCTGTAACGAACAAACCCTTCACTGAATGCTGACTTCTAAATCCTGGAAAACTAAATCTCTGCCCACTCCGCAGGCAGCGAACCACCACTTACCTGCATCGATGGGGCTGATATTTCGAGGCAATTTCCATAATTGGCACAAAAGAAAACATACTCTGAAAACACTCAAAATTTCTATTAACTGGAATTTTGTACCCCATTTAGTGCTACAATATTTATACGAGCGAAGGAGAGAGAATTTTTGCAGGCTATTCTAATTTTAACAAGCTAAGGAATGTTCAAGAGGTCATGGGTAATGTCACTAGTGTGACCTTAGCCATGATATCATAATGAACTAGAATATTCTTATTATATATAGACTAAAATATCTCTTAACCCTCTAACTAAATATAGTACTAAAAAAGGGTACAAAAGCATTTATATAAAGAAAATAAACTCAACCGGTTCGCATTGGAAATTATCTGAACTAACCAAATCATCACTCTTAGCATTCCCCAATCCAGACTAAAAAAAAATCCCTCATAAAAAAGAAATCCTAAAAAGGAAAGGTAATAAAAATGGAATACTAGAAAGACAAGCTTGCACCAAACTTCTGTGTCCTCCCAAGTAGAAGAAAACTCTCTTCCAGCCATCAAACCTCTTAGAAAACCCCTTCACAGCATTCCTAGGAAACACAACTATACGGCTACCTCCTAGGGGTACATCTAAGTAGCCTATCGGACATCCCCTGAACAGAACAATGTGATATCGAAGCCAGGCTCAAGAGAACCTGACACTCCACCATTGCCTCCTAGACCACACTTCTCCATATTGGTCTTCAACTAAAAACTTATCAAAAAAAACAAGCAAGCAAGAACACCCCTCCTACTGTCAAAATAAGAAAAGGATGGTATCATTATCAAACTCCAAAACGGTAATAAACTTGTATGTCTATCTATCAGACATAATATATCAACTTAAAGGTCCACCATTTTGAGTCTATGACTGAGAAAGACTCGTTCTTAACTCAAAATGATGACAAACTGTCAATATTTTCTCCAGCATAAATGTCATAATCCTTTTCTCTAAGCCGAATGACAATATATAATAACCTGTGCACAAAACTAACACATACAACAGGGTATAGGAGATATATGATGGTAGACAAGCTACATTCATCCTATAGAGACTAGTTCCCAAGACTCGTACCCGTGCCGGTATGCCGGATGGAATGAAACCTTGCCATTGGTCCAGGCAACAATGATGTACTGGACCCGGAACATTTACAATGTAATTTCAATAATAAAACACAAAAAACAATAAAAATAACAAAAAATAATACAAATGGGAAATTCCTTAATAAAATTCTTAGGTACACATATAAGCTTATATTTTTCACTTCGATAACACATCCTTTCCGAATTGCAAAACTTATTGGGAGGAATAAAGTCAAAACGAAAAACCCATCATTTAGACATATAAGCACAACAGCCATATCCCTAAAGCCTTGGTCCAACAGTGAAACATAAGAATGCAACTTAAATTTAGAAAAATTCTACAGATTCAAAGATAACCGTAAACCACAAAATAGTATGCACTAGTTACAAGAATGCATAAATATCCAACTGCGATGCACTAGCATCACCCACGATCCGAATACTATTTGCCATATTAGAATCAGATAGGGTAATTAGAATCAACACACAAACTAACAATATGACATTGACATGAGACATTGATAATTGGAAGGATTCAACGTAAGTTAACGAGGTCAGCAATACCCCAAAATCAGTTCCTTGAAATAATCTAGATTCACTTAAGAAGTCTACATTGTGAATCAAAATCAACATTTATACATTAGCCCATCTTTTTTAATGATTCATTGAGTGATTAACTACTGGGTCCTTCCTTCCTTAAGTTAATCCTGTTAGTCAATTTTAGTAAGCACAAGTAGAGTAACAAAATTGTTTTAAAACTAAAAAGGGGTTACCCAAACAAGATTTAACAAAATTATTCTTGGCCCACAGAGATTTTTATTTTTAGAGACATAGAAATGAGTAGAGATTTAGTCAAAATTTGAAGATGGGTCGGAAATTGAGGAAAGTCAAAATTGGCAATGGAAAGACAGATGAGTTAATTTATAGATAGAATACACCTCTTCTCTTCTGTTCTTGAAGAGAGAAAGATTAAAGAGATGCTTACAAGGTGAGATGGGATATGTCCAAGGAATGGTGAAGAGGCAACCGCGGCCACAGCCATGACCAACAAATGAACCTTCGACTTCTTCTTGTAACCACTCACTCACTCACTCTTACAGTCCCACTATCGGTGCTCCTATTCACACAATACACCCACTGCATAATAACTTACCAGATGCGTACTTCGGGTTATCTATGCACTCGATTTAATTATTATTTTTAAATAAAGTTTCATAAACTTTTGATAAAATTAGTACATATGTATATTTATATTATACTTATATGAATATATATATATAAGGATTATTTTTAGTTTTTTATTTATTTTTGTGATCACTTTTGTAATACACCTCCACTTTTTTAAAAATTTACATTAGATTCTCATTCTGTTAATTTTTCATCCAACCCCTTAGTACCAATAACATTTTATGTTTTTCCCCCATTTTTTTGACCAATTTTGCGAAAGATTCCCATTTTAAAAAAAAAAATCATTTCAGTCTCAAATTATTAGTAGTTCAATTTTTTTATATAAAGAAACTTCATCAAGATATGTTTAAAAAAATTCAAAACTTTTTCAAAAAAATGAAAAAGTGAAAATTTTCTAATCCATAACTATTAAGAAGTCGGAATATTTTAAATTTAAATAAGTATAATATGTCTAAATACATGTCCTGTTTTTCAATAAAATGGCCATCTTGATATTAAAAAATATTTTTTATTATAATTTGACATTAATAAACTGTACCCACTTTTTATTTATAGAAAATAGTTAAAAAATTAAATATAAATAAAGACCGATTTTATAACAAACATACATTTTTAATATAAAAAGGTCAAAATAGTATAAAACAATGTATGTGACTTCAAAAAGTTGTACTACAATTAAAAAAAACTTTTTAACAGTTTTCTATATATATAAAAAGTGGAAAAACTATTAAAATATTTTTAAAACAATTTAAAATCGCTAATACCATTATATTTTTTTTTTATGTTTCTTATTAAAAAAATAGTGTTTATCAAAAAATATTTTTTTTCTTTATAGAATAATCTATTTTTTATACCAGGTTAACCGTTTTATAAAAATGAAAAACTATTTGTTATACTAATAAATAAAGTATAGTTTTTTTTAAATAGCACAAAGTTGTTTTTTAATAAAAATATTCTAATAATGTACAGTTGTTTGCAATATTAACATTTATTTATATAAAAAGAGTTTTCCAAGGAACTCATTTTTTTATTTAAAAAAAATTGTATAGAGAATGTCGTATTTTGTAATAAAAATGTATAAAAACAGTTTTTATTTAAAAAACGTAACATTTTTTTATAAAATAGTTGTGTTTTAAAATAAAAGTTATACTATTCCAACTTTTTAGTAGATGTCCATCACAAACTTTTCCTTTTTATTTATTCCAAAATTTTTATTTTTAAGATTTTTTTCGATTATTTTGAAAAAGTTTCGAATTTTTTAAATACATTGCGCTGAAATTTCTTTATATATATAAAAAAAATGGGTTGCTAATAATTTGAAGTTGAAATAATTTTTTTAAATGGGTATCTTTCGCAAAACTGGTCATAAAAGTAGGAGAAAAACACAAAATGTAATTAGTACTAATGGTTTTGATGAAAAGTTAACAGAATGTGAATGTATTGCAAAACTGATCATAAAAGCGGGGAGAAAACTCAAACACATAGTTAAAACTTCCATACATATATATATTTTTTATAAGTAAAGTAAATACATGATACATTATACATGTATACATACATACATACATCTTAAATGTGTAAATACATCATGTGTTATTTATGTATATTTAATGTGTTATATTTGGGAGTTTGACTATATATAGATAAATAATACAAAGTATAAGTGCATACTTACATAAATGTACACACACACACACACACACACACACACACACACACACACATATATATATATATATAGAGAGAGAGAGGTTGGATCGTATACGGACCTAGTTTACGGACCACTACCGTCCAAGAATTATTTAGGGACCGTTTTGTCTATTTAGGACCACCTTTTGGGACCGCAATGTCTTTTGTCTTATTCTAAGTTTTGTGAAATATCAATTTTCACCCCAATGCTTTCTAACGTCTTTTAAGCTTATTTTAAGGTCTAATTAATCTGGAAGTCTAATTGTAGAAGTTTCAGGGCTGCTGCTACTTCTTAAGCTTCTTCCGTCACTATCGTACTGGAATTCTGAATAGCGAGGATTATCTATATAAATAGTTTCTTCTGGAAGTCTAGAAATTGAAATAGGTTTTGCTGGAAAATATTCTAGTCTTAAATACCTTATACGGTATCGTGGGTTTATCTGTCTAGTTTCTTTATATATTTGATTAACAATATCGATTATATCGTTATCTATAAATTCGTCTAAATTATTATCACCATAAAATGACAAAAATCTACGGTATGTTCTTGGGGCAGCTGTCTCTACGTTTTTAAGGAGAGGACGGATTCCTCCGGCTCTAATTAAAATAGTCTTTGTTTCAGCTAACCTTTTACGTCTAACAAATTTTAATACGTCTATACTATCTTCAAGTATCCTAGTGTATTCTAGATACTTTTCAGGTCTTGACAATTCTTCTGCAAATTCTTCAGTTCTTAATTTTTGTCTAAAGAGGTCATGGATTCCTGTTCTAATTATTTCTATTCTAGGTACTTCTCTTCCTAACCACTCAATGATCTGGTCTATGTATTTAAAAGTACCTCCTGCATATACTAAAGCAGATTCTATAAGTTCTTTATCTTTAGGGTCTGTAAGAGTCCAGTCTTGAATTTCTCTAGTTAAGTCTAAACTTGTTTGATTAACAAAATCTAAAAAGTCTTTAGTGATTTGTAAGCTCATATAAGATTTTTCTTAAAACAATATTATGTAAAATAGTTAAGGGTTTGGGTCGAGTTTATACCTTCCTTCTGGTCTGCAATATCTTTATCTTCTTCCCTTTGTCTCTTCAGTTTTGTTATTATTCTTCTCCGGTCTTGGCCTCCTACAACTCTCTCTTTATGTGTTGCACCTCAATCCACTATTTTGGCGGCTGACCCGTTTCCTGCCTGTACGCCATCACGCCTAACGCCCACCTGGCTAACGGCTCACGGCTAATCGGCACCTGACGGCGGTTCACCAGTATAACACCTTGTGTGCTACACCAGAGGTTCAACACAATAGTCCTCTATGAACAGAAAGTTGGAGACAATTTGGAAAATAATAACAACTTAACATAAGAGATTTCTGGAAAAGAAAACACCTTTATTGCATCTCATAAGTAATTACAACTCTCCCCTCTCCCCTAACTATGAGAGGTTTACTCACTCATATACATAACATTTATTACGAGCATAGAAGTCTTGTTATATCTCTCTCTCTCTCTCTAACTACCGATATCTATTACAACTCCTACTACTCCCTTTTATAGATCAAGGGTACATGTTATGACTGGCAACCGAAAAACAAAAGTGATCCGGTTTTCCTCGAATTATTAAAGCAATATAGTCTTTATAGGCTAAGTCTTCATCTTTTGGCCATCTCGTGATAATGGAGGGACCCTCTTCCTTTTGAAAAGGTGGACAGCTGGTTTAGGCGTGCCGAATCTTGATCACGAGTTGTCGTCTTTTATGCTGCAAAGTTTTTGTCTTCTTTTTGGTGGTCCCAGTGGGGCCAGGTCTCTTGACTTTCTGAAAAAGCATGGATTAGGTAAATGATTCTTCCGTCTTTATTAATTCAGCCACCACTGAGGGGCCTTTCTTTGTCGTGTTTGTGTCTTCTTCTGCCTTGTCTTGATTTGGGAGGGTATTATTGAAAAATTCATCAATAAGGCCTACCGTTCTGAGGCTGGCTGGCAAAGCTATCTCCACCATGTCTTTAGATTCTTTCTTGAGCCTTCCGTTGAATGGCTCATCAGCTTGGATTATCAAGTCTTCTTTGTGGTAGGCAGTGTACCACCTGTCTTCTCCTGTTAATAGTTCCATGATCTCAATTGTTTCCATTGCCTGGGCGATCTGGAGTTTGGACTTATCAACGATTAAATCTTTAGTTTCGTCTTCAGATAGGATCTCAATGTCTTCAAATGTATAGTTAGAAAATCTAACAAGTCTAAATCCTTCCACCCTCATTCCTCCGCAGGAACTTGGAGCAATCTGATAGATTCTGGCAAATAAAGGAAGGAAATCTTCTACCTTTTTAACATACTCATGGACAATCTTTCCAAGAGCAACAGAGTCTTCAATGTCTTTTATTTGAACGAGTCCAATGAACCCGTGGTCTGCAAGAGTTATATGTGCCATTTCTGATTTTCCAAAAAGATATATTTTTGGAACGTCTTTGAAGAAACCTTTAATTATTAAGGCATCTCCACATATTCCTGATAATAACATATTAAAATGATCAATAATGTTATTAGATTCTGTTTTAAAGTCTTCAGTTAATGGAAGATTATTATGACCGAATGGTATAACAATCTTAGTCTTAAAAGTCTTTTTCTGATAACAAAAATTATCAATGGGTCTAGCTTTGGAGGTTTCTCCAAGAGTCTGAGCATAAGTCTGATTCTGAGGTCTAGGCACAGTATTACCACTAAGCTGGGTAACTGCGAGTCTTTGGGTTCTCATAAATCTGGCAATAGCTACCAAATTTTGTTTGAACTCAATCCACAGTCTATTCTTTACGTTCCACCATATGGCATCTATAAGAGTATTTTCGTCTTCTGAGAATTCTCGTCTATATTTGATCAAGTCTGGATATCTTTGATCGGGTCTATATTGGGGGAAATACATCTTCCCAATGAGTCTATTTTGAGAAATAATCTCTTGTCTAGATTTTCCAGGAGGAACTAAGATATCATCAAAGTTCTCTAGGATAGGTCTTTCTTGAGAGTCTTGAATATGAGTCTGTCTTTGCGTTACACCAGCATTTGGTCTTACGCGTCTAAGATAGTCTGCAACATCGTCTTTGTTCAGTCTATTTGTTCCAGAGGAACTCATGTCTTTTAAGTCTTCTGTTTGCAACATAAAACATGAAATTATATTAGTGTTAGCAAACATTGGCTCTCTTGATATAATATCTGGAATGGTATTTTTACTTCCCTTAATATGAATAACAGAGAAGTCATAACCATTAAGCAATTGCTGCCATCTAATAAGTCTATTAGTTCTTGATTTAGATAAGTCTAAGTCTCTGAATTTTACTGCATAAGAAGAGTCTGTATAAACAGTAAAATGTTTAGGTCTAAGAAATAACATATATTTTTCTATTGCCCTTACTATTGCTAAAACTTCTTTTTCATGGGCAGTATATCTTGTTTCTGGGTCTGTGAAAGTTCCAGAACTATGTTTACATAATTTCTTCTTTTTTGTCTGATGATCAATGGCAAAGTATACTGCTCCCCATTGCTTATCAGAGGCATCTGTTTCTACTATAAACTGATCTTCCGCATTAGGCAGCTCAAGTAAAGGAATGTTTTTGACTGCATCTTTAATTTGTCTTATTACTTTAAAATCGTCTTCAGTCCAATAAAAGGGATTAGTTTTGTCTGTTCCTTTTAATTTGGATGTTAAGCTTTGTCTTTTTGAAGCAAGGTCTTTAATAAAGTCTGCAGCACAATTTAGCAATCCTAAAAATGATTGTAATTGTTTTCTATCTTTGAGTTGGTCTGGGAACTCAAGAATCTTTTTGGTTATGTGTTCTGCTAAGGACAATTTTCCTTTATTAATATGCATTCCCACAAAGTCTATTTCGGTCTGAAATAATTGCATTTTCCTTTCGGAAATAACAATACCATGTTTGTCTAATTCTAGAATAATTTTTTTAAGATGGTCTACATGCTCTATCTCGGTCTTACTGGCTACAAGAATATCATCTATATAAACAAGGCAAAATTCTGAATAAGGTCTAAATATATTATCCATTCTTCTTTGGAAAACTTGAGGAGCATTCAAGTATCCAAATGGCATGACTAGCCATTCATATTTTCCTTGGGGCACACTAAAGGCTGTCCAAGTAATACTGTCTGGATGCATCTTAATTTGCCAGAAGCCTGATTTGCAATCAAATTTACTGAATATAATTCTGTCTTCAATTAAATTAATCAAATTATTCTTGTCTGGTATCTTATAAGAATCAAATTCACAATTCTTATTTAATTGTCTATAGTCTATAACCATGCGTCTTTTTCCTCTTTTACGTTCAGATTCATTTTGAACATAGAAGGCTAAGCTATTATGTCTACTTTTACTTTCTCTAATAATGCCTAACTTAAGCATTTCGTCTATGTCTTTCTTGAATTCTTCTCTATCTTCTTGTGAGTACCCTTTCTTATAGGTTCCACCATTAATAGTGGCGTCTGGGTTAATAGGGATGATTTCACAATAGCTTTGGTCTTTATCCCACTTAGCAATGGGATTTTCTCCTAAAGTAGGCTCAGCTAGTTGCCTAATCTTCTCTTTTTCTACTTCTATATCCATTTTCTTCTGTTTGGATATGGCTTGAATCTGTAATAAGGTCTGCTGGGCTTGATCTAAAATGTCTTGTTGTATAAGCGCTATTTGTTTATAACACTTTTGGTCTGGACACTTACACTCTTTTTGTAAGGGTTTAGTTATTTCTAAGGCTTCTTGTTGGGTTGTAGGTCTAGGTCCACCATGCTCAGCTGAAGAACTCTGATGTTTTATGGGTCTATAATTAGGCTTGACCTGCATAAGGTCAAAGGCAGTCTTATGATCTATTAGAGGAGCTTTAATATTAAATTCCTCTTGGTCACTAATTAATATTTTATCATTATACTGGGTATAAGGATGGTATTTACTAATAAAGTCTTGTCCTAAAATAAGGTTTCCTGTGAAACTAGGACGAGGATCCATTATCCAAAACCGATGATTAACGGTTTTGTTGGTCTGATTTCCTAATTTAAAATAAATAGGAATAGTCTGGAAATATAAGGTAAATGGATCTCCATTAGCCACTTTACCATAGATTTCTTGAGTACTTTCTAAAAAGTAGTCTTCAGGGAAGGCATTAGCCTTACAAATACTCTGAGAGCACCCTGTATCTATAAAGGCGGAAAGTCTTTTAGGATAGTCTTTATGTTGAACAAATAATTCTACAAAACAAGCATGTGGTTTAGTAGAAATTCCTAAATTATTCTTTTCTAAAATAGATATTCCTTTCTGGGGTTTATCTATAAGATCTAAGGGTATTTGTTCTTCTGAACTATCATCAAAATGGTACTCGTCTAAGTCATAGGAAATTCCTTTTCCTTTGAAGTCTTCATTTTCTTGCAATCTTTTGGCTATATTTCTATCAATGTCTTGATAATAGGTTTTAATATCTAAGTCTATTTGAGCGTCATACTGGCTAGTATAAATTGCTCTAAATCTAGTTCTCCAACAGTCTTCATGGTAGTGTAGTTGGCAAACAATACAAACCATAAATAATTCTGTTTGTATAGTCTCAAAACATTCTACACATCTAAAGTCTTTTTTGCAACATTTCATCTCAAACGTGCAGTAATGTCTTTCATCAAAGTAACATCTAGGTATATAGGTTAGTAGCTCTGGATTACTAACAGTCCATCTTTTCTTCAGAAAGGGGCTTAATATACATTTATACCAAGCGTCTTCAAAATCTATATATTCATTATCTAGATTGCCTAGATCAGTCTGCATCATATATAAGTCTAAGGTATCCTGAGAGTCTTCATACTCATCAGTATCACTATAGTCTTCTGAATCACTGTCTGTGTAAACACTATAGATACTAGTGTTATCATCATCTTCTATGTCTGATATTTCTATAGCATATAGGATATCTAATTCTTCTTGATCTGCATAGTCTAACATTGTATTAATAATCTTAATACTTTCTTTATCTTTCTTATTAGGGCAGTCTTTAGCAAAGTGTCCTTCCTTGCCGCAAGTCCAACACTCTTTGGTGGCGGTCTTAGATTGAGCTACGTCTTTTTCCTTCCTATAATTAGGAACCTTCTTATACTTACTAGTATTCTTCTTAAAGTATCTTCTTTGATTAAATTTATTTTTCTTAGTCTTAGGATTCTTTTCCCTAAAGGTAGTAGATTGTCTAAATTTGTATTTCTTTGGAAATCCTAAAGGTCTAGTCTTAAACTTCCTATGTTTCCATTCTACTTTCTTTTTGAATTTCTTAGATTCACTTCCACATCCCCATTGGATTGGAGCAATGTCTCTTTCGTCTTTGATTGGAGGGATCTGCTTGAAAGTTTCTTCTATTAACTTTCCTTGGGTTATATCACGTCTCTTAGATATGATATAGTCTTTGGCGAAGTTGATTCTTTCACCAAGGGAGTTATTCTTAACTCCAGATACTCCTGGCCAATTCCTATATTCATTAATTAGGATTTGTCCTATGGCTGGTATCTTTCTAAAGTATTCATCTTTTAAGGTTTCTCCAAATTCTTTAATTTGGTAATATAGCTGCTCGTAATTATTGCTATATTCATTTATCTTATCTAACTTGCAAATGCTAAGGAGGGCTAACTTAGTTTTTGCTAGGTCTTGTTCATTGATCTGAGCTAGATGTCCGGCTCCAATGAATTCTGCAGTGAACAATTGAATATATTCTTCAATTGATCGTTCTTCTAGGTTTTCCTTTATCTTTTCAATCTTAGCTAAGGAGTCTTCATCTGTAGCCTTTCTTAAACTATCTAAGTAGTCTTTTGCAATTCCTCTAATGGATTGCTCAGCGTACTGCTTACATGAACTTGCATCCCATTGTTCATTAGACGCAAAACACATGTTCATCTGATTACGCCATTCGTCTAAGGCTTTCTTCCTATCTTGCACATTGTCTAGGTTGAGGTATATACCTACTGGATTTATGGCTTGGCTTGCCATAGTCTTGACGGGAGTGAAACTCTTGTCACTAGTTGGGAAGTCTTTTATATAATCAGGTTTAGTCTTTACTACGGTGCTAGAGTATATAGGAATATTTATTCCTATAGGTTTACTAAAAAGTCTAGGAGCATCTTCTAGCCTACTACTACTTCCTATCTCTTGTTTACTAGGTTCTACTTGTGTAGCTGGCATTAGTCTTTGTTCTCCTTCTTCTATTAGTCTTAAGTTTCTAAGAAGTTCCTTAGTGTTCTTAGATTCTTTTAATTTTAATATGCGGTCTTGGGCTATCATATTAAATCTTTCTCTTTCTTGAAACCTAACAGAATGACTTTTCTTAAGGTTGTCTTTGAATGTCTTTATATCCAATTCTGAGGGTTCATGTCCAAAGTTTTGGATCCTAGCTTTTTCTTTAACTAAGTCTTTTTGTTCAAATGATCTTCTAGGTCTAATTGTCGGGGCTTGTCTAAGTAAACTAGCACTAGTCTTACTACTACATTCTCCTTCTGAAGGATCATTGATTATGGCTTCTCCCATATTCCTAAATCTAATTTCTTCGGTCTGGATATTCTTATTGACAATCTTAGGGGGACCAAACTGGATGGTAACATTTCCAGTGACGTCGTCTTGATTAATAAACAAGGGTTTATTTTGTATAGTCTTAGTTTCTTGAAATTCTGGCAATTGCCAGAGAGTCTTAGCTTTCTCTTTCATAGGTCCAGTATTCCTAATACTGTAAGTATGATTATAGTCTGATACATTAGTTCTTACTAAGATTTCTTCATTAAGTCTACCGCTAGGAATTCCCGATTGCATTCCTTCATAAGGAAATTGGGAGAACTTCACATAGCTTTGGAATTCTATATTTATATTAGCGTCTGGGATAATATAGTCTTCATAACCACTAGCATATAAGATTAACTTAAAATGCTTGGCTGTGTCTACGGTTACTGTAAATGCCGGGATGACATTAAAGTATCCTATGTTGTCTGACATTTCTAATTGGGCTATTCCAATAAGACTTTTCTCAAATTCCTTCCATCTTTTGTCTACTAAACAACATAATATGTTTATATTATTCTGGGGTCTATGTAATCCTTGGATTCTTGCTTGAAAGAGTCCAAAGGTTAAGAATTGGAACTTCCTATCAGTTCCTCTAGATCTAAGCCATTCTGAGTCAAATACTTGGAGCTCAGTATAGGATTTGTCTAACACATGATTTCTACAATGGTAGGTCATGTTATAATTGGGAGTCTTAGGAGTGGCACCTTCTTTAAACAAGTCTATATATCTAACGGCTGGAAGTTGTCCATTATGAATGGAGTCTTCAACAATCTTCCAGTCAACTTCACCCCACTCTTTCCATTGGAGAGGATTGGTGAAATTTCTTTCCTTCCACCATGTCCTAACATTGGAGGATGAATCCTTAAGTCTTTGGAGCATATGATTACTCTGTCCAATATTTGGGATAGAGCTGGCTATCTTGCTAGTTTTATCTAATCCATCGTTTATGATTCGTCTACCCAAAGTCTTTCCTTCTCTAGTTTCTATAGAAGGGGTTTCTTTGAATTTACAGGTAGATGCCTGTCTTTGTTCAAGTCTTTTTTCAATTCTTTCTAAGGAATCTGAATAATCTTTTTGTCTTTTTATCTGATTAAGAATTTCTTCTTTAGAATTCTTATTCTCTTTTCTAGAAGTTTCTTCACTATGTCTAGCTAGAGAATTAACAATGGTTTTACCAATGTTAGTGATATAGTCTTTTACTTCATTATCTTTTTCTAGTTGTTGCATGGTTCTAACTTCTATGGCTTCTACAGTCTTTTCAATTTTATCTAACCTAGTTAGAATAAAAGGAGAGTTTATTTCTGCTTGAGAAGGTTTATTATATACGGCCTTAATTCCGTTTATAATTTCACTGTATTTTTCTTCTACTTGGGCCATGTCTAGTCTAAGTTCATTAATAATGCTATCCATTTTAGATAGATTATGTCTTTCCATATTATTAAGGTAATTTGCTAAATTCTGTTGAAATTTAACAAAGTCTGTGTAGAAGGTAGTTAATCCTTCCGTCTTAGCCTTTAAGTCTAAATGCAAGTCTTTAACAAAGCTACTATTATAGTCTTGGGTCGCTGCTATGGATGTAGAAATTAAATTCAGTCTTTCTAATATAAGTCTAGTTGCCTTAGCTGCGTTGGCAATCTCATTTTCATTTATCTTGTAATAAAATCTATCATCGTTTATCTTTTCTAAAATTCTTTGATAGAATTCGGATAAAGTCTGAATGGAGAGGTCTTTTGATACCTCATTCCAATCTGATCTAACTATCTCCATTAGGAAGATAACTATCAAGTCTAGGGATAAGCTTAGCTTGTTCCTTAGTAAGTTTAATTAACTCACTGTCTTGGTTTTTAATTAAAGTTTTAATTTCTAAAATGTCTTTGTTAATGACCTCTATATGATTAGTCTTAATATTTATTTCTTGTAACACGTGGACTAAGTCTATTGGGATTTGATTATCTATGTCTAATAATCTTGTAGAGATATTTTTGATCTCTGTTTCTAAGGTATGAGTGTCTTTTATTAATTGTCTTAATATAAGCAATATACACTTATTTTGGTCTATTATGCTATTAATAGCACTAGCAGTAACTTGTCTACTATCTGCGTGTTTGGCTGGGATATGTTCAATGTGTGAACAACCGTCTATGTGTGTGGTTAAACAACCTTCTGAGTCTAAATCAGTTATGGGTATAGGTTGGTAGTCTGGGTTGGTTCCAAAAATATCTTGGTAAATGCGAGGGATAAATCCCAAGGGCATTTAAAGTCTTTTTTACCGTATGTCTAAAAGGAACGTCTTATGGCTCTGATACCAGAATTAGGGTTTTGGTCGGAATTTGGTGAGGTTCTCAAATCTTTAAAGTCTTGATATTAATTTTGGGTCTGAATTATAAATTTTTTTAATTATAGAGTCTTAAACTAAGTTTTTAGAGTAAGACAAGAGGGGGACCATCTATGGTAAATAACAAAAGTCTTTGGGACCACGAGGGGACCACTTTCGGGATAAGGACAAAAGTCCGCACGGGAAGTCCGCACCTGAGCCTGGGTCTATATATATATATATATATATATATATATATATATATATTATTTATTGGAATTACGCACATATTAATGTATTATGTATGTATATTATATATTAAAGTATAAATGCATAAAAATATTAAAAATGAATAATTCTGAGTTGAAAAAAAAATGGAATTTAGAAAGCACCATTTTGTTTTTGTTTTTAAATTTGATTATAATACATAAATATTATAATTCAGTATTTAAAAATAGGTGTATAAAACGCAAAATCTTATTAGAATTGTATTTAACCACAAAAAACAAAATTATAATTGATAATCAAACATGTCTTTAGCAATTATAATTACATACGCATTTCGGGTTGTAAAGATATATACGTATTTCGTCTTGCAGCTAGGGTTTCACCCGGTATACTGATTGAAACTTGTTATGAAATGAAAGAACAACCACAATTAAATGCTTTGAAAGAACAACCTCAATGTAATGCTATGAAAACTTGTTGCATTGTCCGAAAATTATAAAAATAAATCACCAAGCTTCATTATATAAACATAAATAAATTCCATGCAAAAGTGTAAGAAAGGTCTGCAATATCAGGGAGCCTCATACCGAGAATACTTAGTATGACTGGGGATCCTCATCCCAATTCATACCTTATTTTTTTTAAAAAGCCCCCGTGATTCATTCGGGATACAGGTAGTGATTAACTTAAATAACACTCGACGTATGTATCATGAAATTATTCTTTTAATTGTCGTCATTACACCTACTAATTGTAATACCCCGCATTTTTATCGATATTTATTTATGGGATTTATTAAATTAAATGTGAATTAATTGAGAATTAATCCGGATAAAATACTAACGAGATGTGAGTTGGTATTTGATTATAATGTGTATATATGACAATATATGAATATTGGAAATATTGAATTAGTCGTAAGATTGATATACGGCAATTTGGAAAATTTTGTTGAGACGCGTGTGACAGTCGCGTCAGGAAAGTAATTATTTAATTAAAAAGTGAATTTTATTTCTATTAACCGTATGGTCATTTTGAGTACGACAACGAGTTCGGAAGGGTCGAAATAGTCAGAAAACACTAGCCGGGGGTTAAGTTTGGGTCCCGGGGCATTATTGGGCCATACCGGTAACTAAAAAGGGCATTTTGGTAATTTCGGAAATTTGGGAATTAAAACCCACGAAAATTAAAGATAAAAATCTGACTTATTCTTTATCCACTAAACCCACTAACTACACTAAATGACTTAATGGGCTACGGGAGAAGTTAAGGAACTAGTTCTAACTTGCCAAAAACCAACCCCCACCTCCATTGTCATCTTGAGAGAAGAGCTTGGAGAGAGAGGAGAATTCTGCAAAGAGAGAGAGGAGAATTCTGCAGAGGGAGAGAGGAATTCAACCATCTTCAACCAACAACAAATCTGGAACATAAGGCAAGTGATTTAGTTACAATTAATTCCCTGAATGTGTTCTTCCATGTTTAGGAAATTATCAAATTTGTTTTGGAAAATTGATATAGACCCATGAATTTGAGGATTAAAACTATGAAATGTGTTAGGTATTGCATGTAGAAACATTCTGGACGAATTATGAATTCAAAAAGATAACCATTGATGATCTAAAAACGAATTTAAGAAGAAGTTTATTAATGTTCTTGAAAGAAATAGAAAACAGGAATTCTTGATGAAGTTTTGATCCAAACAAAGCCCTTGGATGATGAATTATTGGTTTTAAAACGTTAACAATGTTGTAGGATGGTTGTATGATGATATTATAATGTTATCTTAGAGTTTCATGCTTATTAATGGAGTTTTGGGACGTTTTGAGGACTGCAAAACGAAGCAGTCCGTAGCCTACCTGGTGTGATCGATCGATCGACATTCATCAGTCGATCGATCGACCACCATCGATCGATCGAAGGTCAAGGTCGATCGATCGACCTTCCCAGAAAGAGTAAAATTTTTCCTAGTTAAATTTTAATGGTGTTAAACCTTAGAAATTATTATTGGAGACTTTATGGATATCCTTAGACTTAAGGAAAACCAGTAGGTATGGTTATAAAATTTGGACCTTAATTAGAATTCAAATTGAGGTATTATTCTAAAATCTAATGAAATCCGATGAGTGAGATAACGTTAGAGTTAAAAGAGTAAATTTAAATAATTTGGTGAAATGAGGTTTGGGGCAGAAGTAAGGACCTTAAGAATAATGATGTTATATGTGAGAATAATAGGAAAATTAATAGACCCTTTGAGATAGGTTTTAAGTACAAGAAACTACGACGTGAGATGTGTCGACAGTCTACATTTTTATATTATCGGAAGACTTAAAATGTATAAAATTGGAATAATGGTATAAGGATATAGAAAGTACCTTTATTAACGTTAAGATATCTAAGATGTGTGAATGCTTAGTATATAATTTTTGTGTATGACATACCTACCATACTTGCTATCACGGGAGGTTTACGTTCGCTTAGGGCCTTATAATCCTTGTGTGCCCGGATTTAGTTTGGTACCTATAGGACATATTTCAAGGGAATGACTTAATTGTGAGTTATTAAGTCAGCTGACTATGGAGCGTAGGTATGTACATGACCCATGGATATGTTGAATTATGTTCGCCTCCATTTTTGTGTGTTGTGCTTATTCTAACAACTCCTGAGAGATCCGGAATTTGTAATCCTTATGTACGTGATGTACCGGGATGGATAGCAGAGTATGTGTGCACCGCTGCTTAGCCTCGGGGTGCTTATATTGTATATTTATGAGGTGAATAATATACGGTTCAATTAAAAGGAATTTGTTATGTTTAAATTACGAGAATAATTTATAGTGATTCTTTGAGAAGTTAAAAAGGGATAACATGCCGAGAATTGTAATGCTAATAATTGAGAATCCGAGTTCAAGTAAAGCTATCTATTTAAGTGATAATATTGGGAATTCATATTGTGAATTAAGTAGTTGGGCTAGAACTTACAACGGTCTAGTTAGAGATAAATAACACATGAATGGGAACAGGAACGTTAGGAGTGCACAGTTAGACGAGAGGTGAGTATTTCATGTGAGAGCACGTCCTAACATGTACTTTGCATTCATTGTTTTAAATGTTATTAAAGCACTTGCTGTTTTTAAAATACTCTCCACTTTCGGGCTCTGACCCGTTTGCTTTCAAATCTATTTTTCTTGTAAAAACCTTTTAGGTGCCCAGCCACAAGGACACCATGCATAGTATTTCCAGTCAGGTGACGAGCTGTAGCTGTTGTGGAAGTTACAGGGCCTTGCTAGTAGACGCTTCATTTGCCTTGACTCTATATTCAGATTTCATCAGTTGTAGGGCATGTCGCCCATTTCTTTTAGAGACATTTCATTTCTTTCAGTTATTCAGACTTTTGGCTTGTAATTAATTCAGGATGCAGACTTGTTTTATTTCTTTTCATATTGGGATTGTTGTGAGGAGTATTTCCTCTAGACTCATCTTTATTGGTTGATTCATTATAGTTGGACTTTATCATGAATGGTTGTGTTACATATCTATATTTCATTTATTGCATGTTAATCAGATTTAATTTAAAATTTGACAACTCACTTTTTAAATACTAGGTGGTTAGTAATCATTAAAAATGTTTTCGACAGTGATGCTATTAACTGGACCAACTTGGCATTTTGTATTGATTTAATAAAGGAGTAGCTACCCGGTATTTAATTAGTCGGGGTGTCACAGGTGGTATCAGAGCATCAAGTTCTAGTGTCCTTTAGGATCTGTACGGCTTATTATGTTTCCGCTGAGCTTTCTTTGATGTAGAGCCCTATATTTTAGGACTGTTGTATTCTTTTATGTACGCTTCGCTCTTCAGCTATTTTAAGTTTATAAATGCGAACTTATAGACTTTATTCTCATTTCAGATGCCTCCACGACGTGCGCAGCGAGTTCCTAGGGATGCACAGCCCGAGCCACAGCCAGCTCCAGTACAGGGCACCATGAATGCCGCCGAGGTTGCAGCCATTGTAGCCCAAGCGGTAAATGCCGCTCTTGTCGTTGTACAGCAGGCACCACCTCAAGCGCCAGTAGCCGCGCCAGTTCAGGCACATGCATTCCCGTCTGACGATGCTAAGAATCAGCACCACCGTGTAAGGTGTTTGCAAGCTCAATATAGGAATAACAATGGCAGCACATCTATATAAAGAGATAAGAAAAGGAGATGAGTATAAGAGGAGAGGGCACAAGTATATGAGTGGTTCAGCCAATCTGGCCTACGTCCACTGTGAGTGTGTGAGTAATATCACTGAAAGAAGGCACTAATGGTCATGGATACAATCTTTCAAGCTTTCTCTCTCTACTGTAGATTTAGACAGAGTTTTAGCTAGGGTTGAATAACTGGGATCCTTTGGCAAGGTAGGGGATGATCCTTATATATAGTGTTTAGGGGGTGTAATGTACCCCCCATGCATGTAATGAGCATGTGGGTGGTAGCCTCACCAATGTGGGAGTGCCATCTGTCACTGTCACATGTAAGTAATGATGATGAAATATTCTCCCACATGTGGAGAATAATCTTGTTACAACTGATTTGTGCCCAGGTGTCCTTATCCAAATGTCAACAGATGCTCGGCAGTCCTGTTGGTGAATAACCTCGGCCTGGGAGAGGCCGAGCTGTAAAGACTTGATGTCCGTTCAATCCGAGATGTGTCATAGGGAGTCTCGGCCTGATCTCAGCCGAGACATTATGCTGGTGTCGACCCCGGCCGAGGTTGGACTAATGCAATACTGACGATTACTAAGGCTTCTTGTGACCTCGACTCAAGCCGAGGTTGGACTGGTCCCATGTTGAAGGTTACCAAGGCTCCTTGTCACCTCGGCCGAGGTTGTCATACCCAGATATATGAGGATGATATTGATGTTTGCGATGTGAGTAGGGTCCATTGGAAGTATAGGTGGTAGTGTCGGCCTGGGCCGAGGTTGGTCTGGCCGAGGGATGATATCGCGGGCCCATGGCCTACATAGGGTCGATTAATGTCTCGGCCATCATCTCGGCCGAGGTTAGTGTCTCTGGGCCGAGGTTACACTTGGGCATATCAATCACCCCCCAGCCCTTAGTCATATGCGAGAGCGAGTGGCTAGGGGATTGTTTCAGCTCCGAGGCATGTCTGTCCCAACCTGATACCTGCATGACACCTGTCCCAAGCTAGAGCGTGCGTACTTGGCTGGCGTGTGCTGTCAGCCGTCCTTTGGGTTTCCCAAGGCAATGATGGGCCTTGGGAAACGTGCCCAAGTATTTAAGGGTTTAAACCCTTCTTTTTCTTCCTTCTTCTTCATTTCCTCTCCTGTGCACGCAAAGTTCTTGCGATTTTCTCTCTCTAAGCTCCTCCACTCAACGTCCTTCTACAGAGGATTTCCCCTGGTTTTCTTGCGAGTTCTCTTCGTTTCATTCATCGTTCCACTTCCAGGTATCTTCTCCCTTTCATTTCCTCTGTTTCTCATATTTGGTTTGCATTTTTCGGCGTGTTTTTGAGTTTTCCGGTGAGTTTTTAAGTTTTTCGGTGAGCTCCATTGTCTCAGGCGAACTGGGTTTGCTTTTGCCTTCCAAGTTTGATCTTTAAACTCCTTTGTTTTATAAGTCAATCGTGTTTGTAGTTTTAGGAGTTTTTCCCAAGTTTAGGGTCGTCCTCTGATGCTCAGACCTTTATACCAGCTTCTTGAGGATTTCCCCTCTCTCAGAGAGAAGACCCTAGAAAAAATTAGACAAATAGAGAGAGCTCAAGAGGAATCTCGTAGGTCACAAGAGTTCCCCCTTAGACCCTTGTTTCCACCACCTCTGAGGGTTATATATCCTGACCCTCCGGAGAACTTCTATTATACAGGGGTGTCTGCTGATCCAACACCTATGTCTGAGTCTGAAGCTTCTACCTCAGACCCCATGTCAGTGGACTCTTTCCAAGAAGCTATGGATTTCACACGTCGGCCTGATCAGGCCCCTGATCAGGCCGAGGTATCCAGCCGAGCTTCATCCCATAATGGGTCCAGCACCTCAGCCACTTCTTCAGAGGTTGAAGTGCTTGAGCCGAGTGTGGCTGTGCCACCCATTCTTGATGCCATCCCCCTATCGACCGTAACATGGTAAGAGTTCTCTCAGAGATTCCCTAGTAACCCATCTACATCTGCTCCGGCCGACACTGAGCTTGATGATAATGATGAAGATGCCGAAAGCGATGTTGATACCTCTGAGGCGACCGAGTTCGAGAGCACAGTCACTGAGGTTGATCTTCTGTGCTCCAGATACTTGTACTCCATCAGTCCTTCCATCAAATTAAGGAGACCTCTGAGGGAAGAGAGGGCCTACCATGGCCGAGATGGGGAAATCTGCCTGTACGAGCATATGTTTAAGTTAGGGTTTCGCCTACCCATCCATCCCATCATTAGATCCCTTCTCTCGTACATCAACTTGTCTCCCTCACAGCTATCTCCCAATGCCTGGAGAGTTATCATAGGGTCCATTATCTTATGGAGGGCAGTCCACCACTCTGACCTCCCAGTTCAAGTCTTTACTGGTTGCTATGTCCCGACCTCGGCCAAAAACCATATGAGTTACTATCATTTTGTGGCTCGGAGGCCTGAGAAGAAAATGCTCCAGGTGACTCAGACCTCTAATCATAAGTGGAAACCCCATTATTTCTTCGCCTCAAGACCATGGGAATTTGGCCCATGCGTTCCCTCATCCACACTGGAGCCGAGGATACCCCTCAGATGGGGTAAGGTCTCAATGTCTGCCAAGGCCGACCCTGGTCTAAGTCTTCAAAATATGCAGAAGGTGAAGGCCCTGCAAGACCAAGGGGCACATGGTCTGTTTGTTAAGTTCGAACATCTGCTGACCCCCCAGTATCTCTCGGGGACGAGCCTGGGTGGAAGTCCCCTTGTTGATTTTGGTAAGCATTTTTATTTCAAGTCTAACCTCTGAACTTATTCATGTCTGATTTCTGACCTATATCTTTTAACTTTTGCAGAGCGACCACAAGACACCCCAGTCGAACTGTGGGACATGGCTGCTCCGAGCTTGACGAGGCTTGCCAAAAAGGCTGGCCTGAACGCTCCTCCCCCGGCTCCCACAACATCCAAATCTCAGGCCTCAAAGAAGAGGGCCCCTGAAGCCCATCCCTCTGAGGATCAGAGGCCGACAGTGAGGCAAAAGAAGGCCTCAGATGCTGCACTTCCAATTTCTTCGCCCGACATCCTAACGGCTCATCTGGAGCAGCTGAAGTTAACGGATAGTGTGGTCGGCCACAGCAGGCAGGCCATGGACGCACTCGCCTCTGTAATGATTGAGGCCGACAAGCGTTTCTACAGAGCCATGGACACCTCCCTGCTGGTTGAGTTCGGCCTTCACAGAGCCGTCCAGGTATGATTTATTCCTTTGTCAAATTCTTATAAGTGCAACGTCTGACTTTTCTCCTGCTTAACCTCTTCATTAAATGTGCAGGGAGTGACTGCTATGTACCAGCTGTCAAACTGGGCTATTAGGAAATTACCCCTTATTCAGAAGGGGCAAGAGGCCGAGAAGGTTGAGAGTGCCCTGAATGCCGAGGTAGACCGTCTGAAGTCAGAGCTGAAGAACTCTGAGAATAAGGTCAAGGGCTTGGAGAAAGATGTCTCTCTTCACGCTAAAGCCCTAAGGCCAAAGATGATGCTCTACAACAGAAGGTCAGCGCGGCAGTCAAAGCTGCCCTTGAAGATGCCACCCCCAAAATAATTTCTGAGTACAAAGGCTCAGACGAGTTCATGGGTTATGGCTTTGAATATCTTGAAAGAGGTATCAAAGCAACTACCAAATGGGCTGGGGTCAGAGAGAAGGAGGTCGGCACTCTAAAGGCCTCTGACTTTGTGGGTCTCGGCTTTGGCGACCCTCAGTTCGCACAGGCCCTTCAAGAGGTAGAAGACGAGGCTGCTGCTCCAGCCGAGACTGCAACTCTGGGAGGGACTGAGCTCGGAGGGACTGACCCTGCTGATGATGTGGCCGAGGTGACCAACGCTGATCAAGTCAACCCAGCCGAGACTGTCAATGCTCCCCCCTCAGACCTTTAACTTGTAACAAATTTGTATTTTGTAACTTATAATTTTTAACTTGTAGCTTGTAACTGAACTTGTAATTTGTAACACCTCTGAATGCTATATGATCTCTTCCTTTTTCTGAATGGCAATCTCTTCTCTTAATTTGCTGTGGTATTCTTGTTTATATTGTCAATAATTCTGATCTCGCTACTGAATTTCTATTAGGCTCTGAAGTCATTTCATAATATGCTCTCCTCATAATAGTTTTCACCAAATTAATGATGTTAAGAGTCTGAGGTCCTCTGCTAAGGTGTCTGAGCTCAGACATCGTCACCACCGAGTGATGTTATGAGGGTCTGAGGTCATCACCTAAGAGGTTATCCCCATAATAATAATATCACCAAATTAATGATGTTAAGGGTCTGAGGTCATCTAGGAAGGTGTCTGAGCTCAGACCTCGTCACCACCGAGTGATGTTATGAGGGTCTGAGGTCATCACCTATGATGTTATCCCCATAATAATATCACCAAATTTGGTGATGTCAAGAGTCTGAGGTCCTCTGCTAAGGTGTCTGAGCTCAGACCTCGTCACCACCGAGTGATGTTATGAGGGTCTGAGGTCATCACTTAAGAGGTTATCCCCATAATAATATCACCAAATTAATGATGTCAAGGGCCTGAGGTCCTCTGCTAAGGTGTCTGAGCTCAGACCTCATCACCACCGAGTGATGTTATGAGGGTCTGAGGTCATCACCTAAGAGGTTATCCCCATAATAATATCACCAAATTAATGGTTAAGAGTATGAGGTCCTCTGCTAAGGTGTCTGAGCTCAGACCTCGTCACCACCGAGTGATGTTATGAGGGTCTGAGGTCATCACCTAAGAGGTTATCCCCATAATAAACTTCTGATCTAAGAATGAAGCAAGAACTGTCATGGAAACTGATCTTTATTAATAATCTCTTCTCAATAAGATGATACATTTACATAAAATTCTAGGCAACATCATATGTAATATTTCTTGAGATGGTCAGCATTCCATGGGTTAGTGAAAGGTTCTCCTTCTAGGTTTTCTAGCCTGTAAGTGCCAGGCACAACCTCTTCCGTTACTTTATAAGGACCATGCCAGTTTGGGTGCAGCTTGTTTGCCTTTTGTAGGATCTTCTTTAGCACTAGGTCTCCTACTGCAATGGGTCTTGACTTCACCCTCTGGTTGTAGAATTTCGCTGCCCTCTGCTGGTAGGCTGCTTTTATGACCTCTACGTCTTCCCTTCTTTCTTCGATAAGATCCAGGTCTAGCCTCCTCTTCTCCTCATTGTTGTCAGGGTCATAGGTCTGAATCCGATGAGTTGGCAGTCCTACTTCCGTTGGTATGACGGCCTCTGAGCCATGCGCCAGCATGAATGGGGTTTCTCATGTGGGTGTCCTTGTCGTGGTTCTGTAGGCCCATAACATAGCGTAGACCTCTTCTGTCCATCTCCCCTTCGCATCTTCTAACCTCTTCTTGATTCCGTCTAAGATAGTTCTGTTAGTGACCTCGGTCTGACCATTTGCCTGAGGTCGGCCGGGAGATGAGAAGAACTGTTTAATCCCCACCCTTAGGCAATACTTTTCTAAGGAGGAGTTTTTGAACTGGGTCCCATTATCCGAGATGAGAGTGTTTGGGAGGCTATATCTGCATATGATGTTCTTCCAAATGAACTGGAAGGTCTTCTGCTCTGTAATTGTTATCATCGGTTCTGCCTCCACCCACTTTAAAAAGTAGTCAATGGCAACTATCAAGAATCTATAGTTGTTGATAGCTCTTGGCAAAGGTCCCACTAAGTCAATTCCCCATACCGCAAATGGCCATGGAGAAGAGATTGACGTCATAGGCTGATGAGGTTGATGAGGGATAGTGGCGAACCTTTGACATTTGTCGCACCTCTTCACATAGTCTGCAGCGTCCTTAGACAAGGTAGGCCACCAGTATCCCTGAGTGATGATCCTCTTGGCTAAGGGCCTTCCCCCTATGTGGCTAGAGCAAGAACCTTCATGAACCTCCTGTAAGACCTGGGGTACCTCCATGGGATGCACACATCTGAGAAGAGGCAGTAGAAACCCCTTTTTGTACAAGACATCTCCTACTATTGAGAACTTGGCAGCCCTGTACCTCAACTTTCTCCTCTCCATCTTGGACTCAGGTAGCTCTCCGTCTCTTAGGTATCTGACGAGCGGGTCGATCCATGAGTCTCCCAGGTTCACATTGTGACAAGGGCTACATATCTCGTCCTCCTCGATGCTTGATTTTCCTAAGACCTTGATTGGGATGGTCCTTCCCAAATTTGTCTTTATTACCGAGGCCAGCCTTGCCAATGCATCAGCGTGGTTGTTGCTCAGCCGAGGCACTCTCTTCAGCTTTGCTTCTTCAAAATACTCCAACAACCTTCTTACCTTCTTCAAGTACTTGGCCATCCTTTCATCTTTGGCCTCGTATACCCCCAACACTTGATTGACAACTAACCTTGAGTCGCTATGGAGTATGAGTCGCTTTACTTGAAGAGTTGTTGCCAATAAGAGACCTGTTATCATGGCCTCATACTCAGACTCGTTGTTGGAGGCCTGGAAGTTGAATCTTAAGGCGTATTCAATGTTGGCGCCATCTGGAGCCGAGAGTACTAGCCCCGCGCCGCTTCCACTGTCACAAGAAGAGCCATCAACGAAGAGGCTCCATACGTCTGCATCTGATGAGAAGACCCCTTCTCTCATAACCCCCTTCTTGAAGAGGTATCAATCATCTTCATTCTCTTCCACTCTGCTCCGGGTTTTGCCTGGGATGACCTCTTCTCGGCCTCGGAAGACGTTTGGTGCAGTCTCTTCCGAATCTCGGAAGACACTACGGTTCATCTCTTCGCCGTCATCTAAGCCTTTCTCTGTCTCGGCCTCTTCCAAACCTCTATCGGCCTCTTCCCAGGTGAACTCTGCGATAAAGTCTGCGAGGGCCTGCCCCTTGATGGCTGTCCTAGGCTGGTAGGTAAGATCATATTCTCCTAGCTCGATGGCCCAAGTCATCAATCTTCCAGACTTCTCAGGCTTGTGCAGAACCTGCCTTAATGGGGAGTCAGTAAGGACTACCATGGAGTGAGCTTGGAAGTAAGGCTTCATCTTCCTTGAGGAGTGTATCAGGGCATAAGCCAACTTCTCCATTCGGGGATAGTTCTGTTCAGACTCTTGAAGAGCCTTATTGTTGAAGTGCACAGGCCTCTGGATTCCATCCTTTTCCCGTATGATGGCCGCGCTGATGGCTGATTCAGAGACTGCCAGATACACAAACAACCTTTCCCCCGTGATGGGCCGAGACAGCAATAAGGGAGACCCTAAGTAGGACTTGAGTTGGTTGAAGGCTTTTTCACACTCTTCGTCCCACTGGAAAGCCTTCCTTAGGACTTTAAAGAATGGAAGACACTTGTCCGTTGCCCTAGAAACAAACCTGTTAAGGGCTGCCACTCTTCCCGTGAGTCTCTGGACATCCTTGATACTCCTAGGAGTCTTCATGTCGAGCAAGGCCTTAATTTTCTCAGGGTTTGCTTCAATCCCCCTCTGATTAACGATGAACCCCAGGAACTTCCCGGCTCCTACCCCGAAGACACACTTCGCTGGGTTGAGCTTCATTCTGTACGAGTCCATGACGTCAAAGGTCTTCTCAAGGTCCGCTATGTGAGTGGAGGCTTTCAGGCTCTTCGTTAACATATCATCCACATACACCTCCATGGTCTTACCTATTTGCTCCTCGAACATCTTATTGACAAGATGTTGATATGTTGCCCCCGTATTTTTCAGACCGAAGGGCATCACCTTGTAGCAGTACGTCCCTTTGTCAGTAATGAAGGCTATTTTCTCAGAGTCTTCAGCATCCATGAAGATTTGGTTGTAGCCTGAATAAGCGTCCATGAAGCTCATGAGCTCGTGCCCTGCCGTTGCGTCCACCATTTGGTCTATCCTAGGTAAGGGATAGATGTCTTTCAGGCAAGACCTGTTCAAGTCAGTGAAATTTACACACATTCGCCACTTCCCATTGGCCTTAGGCACGATGACTGCATTAGAGAGCCACTCCGGGTAGGTAACCTCTCTTATGAACTCCGCCTCTTCCAACTTTTTCATCTCTTCCTGGATGACATCATACTTCTCCCTGGAGTACACTCTTCGCCTCTGCTTTATCGGCCTGGCATCTCTGTCTACGTTAAGCTTGTGGCTCATGACCTCAGGGTCGATACCAGGCATGTCTGCGTGACTCCATGCGAAGACACTCTGTCTCCTTCTGAGGAATTTTACCAGCTCTTCCTTGATCCCTAGCTCTAGGGCCTTACCGACCTGGACGGGTTTTTTCGGCTCGTCCTCATTGAGGACGATGGATTCTACCTCTTCCGCGGCCTCGCCCTTCTTCAATTTTGTTTCATCTCTCGGGTCAAGAGTGTCAATGCTGTAAGTGGCGGTTGCTCTCTTATGGGCCTCTCTCTCTTCAGCCGAGTTGAAGTAACACTCCCGCGCCGTGGTCTGGTCCCCTTGCACTTCCCCTACTCCATAAGGAGTCGGGAATTTTAGCATCTGATGGACCGTAGACGGCACGACTTCAAACTCTTTGAGGACCACCCTTCCTACGATGAGTTTGTAGGCCGAGAAAACGTTTTCATCCATGACGAAAAAGTTTATCTTTTTGGTCAGCCTCTTAGGCCACTCATCCCCCATCCGTACATCCATTTCATACATGCCTAAGGGGTGCACCTTTTCACTACTGAAGCCTATCAATGGGTGATGGTAGGGCACCAGCCTTGCCCTGCTAAGACCCAGGCTCTTGAAACAAGGCCAGAACATCACGTCTGCTGAGCTTCCCCCGTCTATGAGGATCCCCCCTACCTCGCACCCATGCACCCTTATTTTTATGACCAAAGGGTCATCATGGGGGGCTAAGATGACCTTGAAGTCGAGTCTGGAGAACCCCACTTCGAGGGTGTCCATGTCCACCTTCTTCCTCTTCTGCACGGCATCGGAAGACGTTAGATTCACAACCTCAAACTTGGCCACTAACCTGGCCTCTGCCACATGAGCCTTCCTATCGGCTACCTCAGAGCCACCTCCTGCAAATCCCCCACATATGGTGCTAACACCGAAGGAGATCATGCCGACCATCTTCACCGGGGTGTTGTCATCCTTTGGCGGAAGATCCGGGTCGTCTTCATCATCTCCCTCTGAATCATCGTTCCTTCTGGTCGGGACATCGCCACGGCATCTGTTATTTCTTCTCTTCTTAGGGTCTTCTCTTCCACCCTTTGGAGCCTTGCCATCCACATACTTCCTTAACTTCCCAGATTTCATCATCTTCTCAATCTCATCCTTTAGAGCGAAGCATCTGTCTGTGACATGGCCGTGATCCTGATGGAACTCACACCATAGGTTTTTGTTCCTCTTATATGGCGAGGCCTTCAGTTTCTCCGGCCACCTCAGAGTCCGGTCAGTCTTAATCTCATTAAGGATGTGCTCACAGCTCACAGTCAGAGGAGTGTAATGAGAGAACTTATCATCTCCTGACCTCTTCTTCCCCTCTTTCTTACTTTGGGACTTTCCCGCGCTACCGCGGTTCTCCTCTTCATACTTGGCGGCCATTGCCTCTTCCGCATTCATCACTTTCCCTGCGGTGGCCAGCAGCTCCGCCATAGACCTGGGGGGGTCTTCCGCCAATTTCCACAGTAGCTTTCCCTTCTGGAGGCCTCCTATAAGGGCGGTCATGGCTATGCTCTCCTCATAATCTTCCACCTCCAACTTTTCTTTGTTGAATCTTGCTATGTAGTCTCTTAGGCTTTCACCCTTAGCCTGTTTGACATATAGCAGGTGGGTAGTCTTCTTTTGGGCTCTTATCCCAAAGCAGAAGTTGTGGATGAACTGCTCAGCCAAGCTTTTGAAGTTCTCAATTGAGTTCTTCGGAAGGGAGGTGAACCAACTATGAGCTGCCCCTGTCAAGGTCCCTGAGAAGGCCCTACACTTCATCTTATCAGGGATCGAGTAGATGTCTGCTGTCGACTGGTACATCTCGATATGATGCACAGGGTTAGTGTTTCCATCATACTTAGGAGTCACTGTAGGAGGCTTGAACTTGGATGGGGTTGGGAACCCACTATCTTAGCCACAAAGGGGGAGCCCTCTGAGTAACCCCTCTGCAATGGGTCCCTGCTTTTAATGAGGTCTCCTATCTTCTCCTCGAGGCGTTGGATGGAATTATTCCAGGGTCTTCTGTCATCAACTTGGCCGAGGTTATCCCCTGCCACCTCCCTGCGATGGACAGAGGGTTCCCCAGCAACAACACGTTGACTGTTGACCTCTTCCTGTTCCCTGGCTCTTCCTCCACAGGGTCGACCTTCGTCTGGCTGACCTTGCCTACCTCCTCTCTGAGAGCCTACTGCGCTCCTCGACCTTGATAGCCTCTGTCTTAGGTCATTCATCGGGCCCAGCCTCTCGAAGGCCGACCCTTTGCTCAACCTGTCGAAGGCCGACCCTCTTCGTTGGGCCTCTTCTCTTCTTCGGCCGACACATCCTTGACTCTGCCTAAGAGGTCGTACAGTGTTATCTGACACCTCATACGGCTCCCAGCAGTCTTCCGGGGCCTCTTCAGCTTCTAGGTCATCATACCTGTCCTCTGGGCAAGGGTTTTCCTGCCTCCCTAGGCGCAAGCGCCTAGGGTCAGCAACGTCCCTCCTCCGCTGGGGTGCAGGTTGATCCTTCATGGGCGCCTGGGGTGGTCCCCTGGCGTCAGGATGAGGCTGAACTGCCGCCGGAGTTATCATGTTCGGTGAGACTCCAGGTGGCCTCATCATCATGGTTTGGCTGAGCTGGGCAAATTGCTCCTTCATGGCTTGTTGTGTTGTAGCTAAAGATTGCAAGGTTGCTGCTACCTCCGCCATTTTGGACTGGGGAGGAGCCTGACTGGAGCTAGCCCCTCCACCTTCGGGCGGCGGAAGAGGCGGTGGTAATTCTGGTGCCATGTGTTAACAATAAGGAGCTTAAGCAGCAAGTGAGCTTAATACCTTAAAGGACCTCTTTCAATGGTGAAACAACTCCACGCAAAGGGTGGTTCCTGGTTCACCACCAGAGTCTCCGATGAGGTTAAGCAGAAAAAGAGGAAGAGATAGTTTCTCGTTTCCCACAGACGGCGCCAAAATGATGATGCTAAGAATCAGCACCACCGTGTAAGGTGTTTGCAAGCTCAATATATGAATAACAATGGCAGCACAACTATATAAAGAGATAAGAGAAGGAGATGAGTATAAGAGGAGAGGACACAAGTATATGAGTGGTTCAGCCAATCTGGCCTACGTCCACTATGAGTGTGTGAGTAATATCACTGAAAGAAGGCACTAATGGTCATGGATACAATCTCTCAAGCTTTCTCTCTCTACTGTAGATTTAGACAGAGTTTTAGCTAGGGTTGAATAACTGGGATCCTTTTGCAAGGTAGGGGATGATCCCTATATATAGTGCCTAGGGGGTGTAATGTACCTCCCATGCATGTAATGAGCATGTGGGTGGTAGCCTCACCAATGTGGGAGTGTCATCTGTCACTGTCACATGTAAGTAATGATGATGAAATATTCTCCCACATGTGGAGAATAATCTTGTTACAACTGATTTGTGCCCAGGTGTCCTTATCCAAATGTCAACAGATGCTCGGCAGTCCTATTGGTGAATGACCTCGGCCTGGGAGAGGCCGAGCTGTAAAGACTTGAAGTCCGTTCAATCCGAGATGTGTCAGAGGGAGTCTCGGCCTGATCTCAGCCGAGACATTATGCTGGGGTCGGCCCCGGCCGAGGTTGGACTAATGCAATGCTGACGATTACTAAGGCTTCTTGTGACCTCGGCTCAAGCCGAGGTTGGACTAGTTCCATGTTGAAGGTTACCAAGGCTCCTTGTCACCTCGGCCTATTCTCGGCCGAGGTTGTCATACCCAGATATATGAGGATGCTATTGATGTCTGCGATGTGAGTAGGGTCCATTGAAAGTGTAGGTGGTAGTGTCGGCCTGGGCCGAGGTTGGTCTGGCCGAGGGATGATATCGCGGGCCCATGGCCTACATAGGGTCGATTAATGTCTCGGCCATCATCTCGACCGAGGTTGGTGTCTCTGGGTCGAGGTTACACTTGGGCATATCACCGTCTGCCTGGGAACGTGTTCGAGATGCTTTTCAAAAAGCACACCCTCCGGAGTTCGCAGGTAGCTCCGATGTTGTGGTATCTAGTCAGTGGAGGAAGGATATTCAGAGGCACCTGAGGATGTATGAGTGCACCGATGTCCAGAAGCAGATACTAGCTACTTTCAAGCTAGTAGGTTCTGCATTGCAGTGGTGGGAGTCTATTACCACCGCAGAGGAGAGAGATACTCTCTCTATACAGGAGTTTTGGGTGCGGTTCGATCGCAAATATTTTCCGTCAGCTGTTCATACGGAAATGAGGAGGAAGTTGATAAACCTTAGACATGAGGGTAAGACTGTGGCCGAGTATGAGGCCGAATTCACAAATTTGCTGAACATTGTACCGGATGAGATACCGACGGAAGAGAATAAGATTCAGAAATTCACAGATGGATTGACTTGGAGGATCCGTCAGCACTTGTTGGGGAATCTATCGTTGGCCACTTATTCTGATGTGGTCAACGCTGCATTGCTCCATTGCCAGGACCACCGCTTTCACTTGACAGAGGGGAAGCGATCAGGAGAGTCCAGCCATCAGGGCAGGACAGGGGGAAATGGTGCCAGCGGGGCACAATCAGCTCAGGGTCAGTATAGGCAGGGTGATCAGGGTTCCCAGCAGGGGGATTCTAAGAGATTTCGATCAGGGGGTTTCAGGAACGGTCAGGGAGGATTCCGGAATGGCCAGCAGGGTCATAACGGCCATCAGGGCCAGTAGGGTCAAAATGGTCAACAGCAGCAGTTTCACCAGGGCCAGCAAGGCCAGGGCAGAAATGGTAACGGTCACCAGGGCCGCGATCCCCAGGGACAGCGAAGGGGAAACTTCCTGGGAAAGTGTTTCATTTGTGGTAAGATTGGCCACAAACGTCAGGATTGTCCTGATAAGGGTAGGGCCCCACAGCAGTAGCAGTAGGGTGCTCGACACGAGCCACAGAGGCCTATGTTTCCCGCCGCCCTCCCAGCACCACAGATGGCATCATTACCACCCATTCCAGCAGTCCCAGTTCAGCAGGGACAACTTCAGTATGGGAGAGTGTATCAGCTTCAGCTGGCCGCAACCCCACAAAATCCGCCAGCCATTGAGGGTATGTTCTCTATTCAGGGGACTCTGGGGCGCATTTTATTTGACACAGGGGCTACACACTGTTTTATTGCTATGAGATTTGCACGCACCATTGGATTATTAGACACCGCAGAGAGCACCGCTACTTATGTAGACTCACCGTTGAGTAGGGGTTTCATGATTTCGCTTATGTGTAGAGGTGTGGGTATAGAGATCGGGAGGTTTACTTTACCCGCTGATATGTTAGTGTTAGAGATGACCGAGTATGACGCCATTATTGGTATGGATTGGCTAGTTGCGTATCGAGCCATGATTGACTGTTTTAGTAGGAGTATTATCTTTGCCATTCCCGGGCAGGAGATGTTCTTAGTGGCGATGCCTCGCCCTGAGGGAGGATCGTCCACTCATTTGTACTACATAGAGGAGGAGACCTCTAAGGAAGTGGTGATACCACTTGATTTGATACCCGTTGTTAGTGAGTTCGTCGATGTATTTCAGGATATACCTGGATTACCTCCGAGTAGGGAGATAGATTTTTTGATTGACTTGACGCCGGGCACTCGGCCTGTTGCCCACGCACCTTACCGTATGGCTCCAGCTGAAATGAGAGAGTTACGGGATCAGATTGAGCAGTTGTTGGGTCAGGGGTTTATTCGAAGAAGTACTTCGCCGTGGGGTGCCCCTGTGTTGTTCGTAAAGAAGAGGGATGGATCGTTGAGATTGTGTGTAGATTACCGGGAGTTGAATAAGGTCACGATACGGAATAAGTATCCGTTGCCCCGAATCGATGACTTATTCGACCAGCTGAGAGGAGCTTCCTTCTTTTCGAAGATTGATTTGCAATCTGGTTACCATCAGTTGCGTATCAGGGAGGAGGACGTCTCGAAGACTTCTTTCTTAACGAGATATGGTTCCTACGAGTTTCGGGTTATGCCTTTTGGTTTGACCAATGCGCCAGCCGTGTTTATGGACTTGATGAATAGGGTGTTCAGAGAGTTCCTAGATCAGTTCGTTATTGTCTTCATTGATGATATTCTGGTTTACTCCCAGACAGAGGAGGAGCACGCCGAGCATTTGAGGCAGGTTTTGCAGACACTACGTCAGAACGAGCTGTATGCAAAGTATGAGAAGTGTGGGTTTTGGCTGAAGGATGTTCAGTTTTTGGGGCATATTATTTCCGACCGGGGGATATCTGTTGATCCGGGAAAGGTATCCGCGGTGAGGGAGTGGGGACCGCCCACGACACCGACTGAGATCCGTAGTTTCTTGGGCCTAGCAGGATACTACATGAGGTTTATTCGGGGTTTCTCCAAGATAGCGGGTCCTATGACACATCTGACTCGTAAAGGTGTGCCGTTCATTTGGAGTGATGCCTGTCAGTTGGCATTCGATGAGTTAAAGGACAAGTTAACCTCAGCACCTGTGTTAGCATTGCCGAGACCGGGAGTTGAGTATCTTGTTTACACCGATGCGTCCTTACAAGGACTTGGAGGTGTACTGCAGCAGGAGAGTCAGGCCATAGCTTATGCTTCCCGTAAGCTTAAGCCTCACGAGAAGAATTACCCTACTCATGATTTGGAGTTAGCGGCAGTTGTATTTGCCCTTCGAATTTGGAGACACTACCTTTTGGGGGAGAAGTTTCGATTGTTCACAGACCACAAGTCCCTCCAGTACCTATTCACGCAGAAGGAGCTGAATATGCGACAACGGAGGTGGCTTGAGTTTGTGAAGGATTATCAGTTCGATATCCAATATCACCCGGGGAAGGCTAACGTGGTAGCAGACGCGTTGAGCCGTAGGCCAGTGGATGAAGTGGCAGGGGTGTGGAAGGCAAAGTGGAAGGAGTTGGGACACCAGGATGCAGTGGCTCGATCGTTCATTTCTGTGATGACTGTTACACCGCAGATTGTTATGAGAGTGGTAAAGGCACAAGCAGATGACTCGTTCTGTCAGGAGCAGATAGTTCGATTATTAACAGAGGGAGCCGAGTCCTATATCGTTAGCTCAGACGGGGGATTACGCTTCAAGGGGAGACTGGTAGTTCCAGAAGGGGAGGAATTGCGACACGAGGTGATGGCAGAGTCGCACGGCTCACGGTTCGCGGTACATCCCGGTGGGGACAAAATGTACCAGGATATGAGACGTCAGTATTGGTGGAGCGGGATGAAGAGAGATATTGCCGTGTTTGTTTATAAATGCGCCACTTGTCAGCTGGTAAAAGTGGACCATCAGAGACCGGCAGGACTTCTATAGCCATTAGAGGTTCCGATGTGGATGTGGGAGAGCATCTCCATGGACTTTATCACGGGGTTGCCTACGTCACAGAGAGGTCACGACTCCATTTGGGTAATTGTGGACAGGTTGACCAAAGTCGCTTATTTTCTACCCGTAAGGACAGACTACACTACGGGACAGTATGCCCAGCTCTTTATAGCAGAAATAGTGAGACTTCACGGTGTGCCCCTAAATATCGTGTCTGACCGAGACAAGATATTTGTTTCACGGTTTTGGGAGAGTTTTCAGGAGGCCATGGGCACGGAATTGCGGTTGAGTACGGCTTATCATCCGCAGACCGATGGGCAAACCGAGCGTACAAATCAGATGTTGGAAGACATGTTGCGGATGTGCATCATTGACTTCGGAGGTGGATGGGAACAGTATCTTCCACTGGTGGAGTTTGCTTACAAAAACTCCTACCAGTTCACCATTGGTATGGCTCCATTTGAGGCGTTGTACGGTAGACCTTGTCGTTCCCCAGCATGTTGGTTGGAGGTGGGGGACAACAAACTACTTGGGCCGGAGTAATTCAGGATACTTCGGCGAGGATAGAATTGATACGGAGTCGCATTCGGGTAGCTCAGGATCGGCAAAAGAGCTATGCTGATGCGAAGAGGTTCTTCAGGGAGTTCCAAGTGGGGGACCAGGTTTTACTCAGAGTATCTCCTATGAAGGGGATTATGCGATTTGGGAAGAAGGGGAAGTTAGCACCGAGATATGTGGGACCACTTCCTATCATCGAGCGAATTGGGTATGTTGCGTATAGACTTGGGTTACCGGAGCATTTGCATAGGATTCATGATGTGTTTCATATTTCCTCGCTAAGAAAATATCTTAGAGATGATTTAGCTAATTCTCACATTGCTTTAGAGGGCATCGATCTCCAGCCCGATACCTCCTACGAGGAGGGGCCGATTGCTATTTTGGACCAAAGTGAGCGGAAACTGCGGTCAAAGATACTTCCGTTATTGCGTGTTCAGTGGCGACATCATAATGTCAAGGAGTCCACATGGGAGCGCGAAGATGAGATGCGCGAACATTATCCAGAGTTATTTTTACCAGGTACTTTTTAGTTCCGAATTTTGGGACGAAAATCTGTTATTAGGGGGGAAGTATGTAATACCCCGCATTTTTATCGATATTTATTATGGGATTTATTAAATTAAATGTGAATTAATTGAGAATTAATCCGGATAAAATACTAACGAGATGTGAGTTGGTATTTGATTATAATGTGTATATATGACAATATATGAATATTGGAAATATTGAATTAGTCGTAAGATTGATATACGGCAATTTGGGAAATTTTGTTGAGACGCGTGTGACAGTCGCGTCAGGAAAGTAATTATTTAATTAAAAAGTGAATTTTATTTCTATTAACCGTATGGTCATTTTGAGTACGACAACGAGTTCGGAAGGGTCGAAATAGTCAGAAAACACTAGCCGGGGGTTAAGTTTGGGTCCCGGGGCATTATTGGGCCATACCGGTAACTAAAAAGGGCATTTTGGTAATTTCGGAAATTTGGGAATTTAAACCCACGAAAATTAAAGATAAAAATCTGACTTATTCTTTATCCACTAAACCCACTAACTACACTAAATGACTTAATGGGCTACGGGAGAAGTTAAGGAACTAGTTCTAACTTGCCAAAAACCAACCCCCACCTCCATTGTCATCTTGAGAGAAGAGCTTGGAGAGAGAGGAGAATTCTGCAAAGAGAGAGAGGAGAATTCTGCAGAGGGAGAGAGGAATTCAACCATCTTCAACCAACAACAAATCTGGAACATAAGGCAAGTGATTTAGTTACAATTAATTCCATGAATGTGTTCTTCCATGTTTAGGAAATTATCAAATTTGTTTTGGAAAATTGATATAGACCCATGAATTTGAGGATTAAAACTATGAAATGTGTTAGGTATTGCATGTAGAAACATTCTGGACGAATTATGAATTCAAAAAGATAACCATTGATGATCTAAAAACGGATTTAAGAAGAAGTTTATTAATGTTCTTGAAAGAAATAGAAAACGGGAATTCTTGATGAAGTTTTGATCCAAACAAAGCCCTTGGATGATGAATTATTGGTTTTAAAACGTTAACAATGTTGTAGGATGGTTGTATGATGATATTATAATGTTATCTTAGAGTTTCATGCTTATTAATGGAGTTTTGGGACGTTTTGAGGACTGCAAAACGAAGCAGTCCGTAGCCTACCTGGTGTGATCGATCGATCGACATTCATCAGTCGATCGATCGACCACCATCGATCGATCGAAGGTCAAGGTCGATCGATCGACCTTCCCCAAAAGAGTAAAATTTTTCCTAGTTAAATTTTAATGGTGTTAAACCTTAGAAATTATTATTGGAGACTTTATGGATATCCTTAGACTTAAGGAAAACCAGTAGGTATGGTTATAAAATTTGGACCTTAATTAGAATTCAAATTGAGGTATTATTCTAAAATCTAATGAAATCCGATGAGTGAGATAACGTTAGAGTTAAAAGAGTAAATTTAAATAATTTGGTGAAATGAGGTTTGGGGCAGAAGTAAGGACCTTAAGAATAATGATGTTATATGTGAGAATAATAGGAAAATTAATAGACCCTTTGAGATAGGTTTTAAGTACAAGAAACTACGACGTGAGATGTGTCGACAGTCTACATTTTTATATTATCGGAAGACTTAAAATGTATAAAATTGGAATAATGGTATAAGGATGTAGAAAGTACCTTTATTAACGTTAAGATATCTAAGATGTGTGAATGCTTAGTATATGATTTTTGTGTATGACATACCTACCATACTTGCTATCACGGGAGGTTTACATTCGCTTAGGGCCTTCTAATCCTTGTGTGCCCGGATTTAGTTTGGTACCTAGAGGACATATTTCAAGGGAATGACTTGATTGTGAGTTATTAAGTCAGCTGACTATGGAGCGTAGGTATGTATGTGACCCATGGATATGTTGAATTATGTTCGCCTCCATTTTTGTGTGTTGTGCTTATTCTAACAATTCCTGAGAGATTCGGAATTTGTAATCCTTATGTACGTGATGTACCGGGATGGATAGCAGAGTATGTGTGCACCGCTGCTTAGCCTCGGGGTGCTTATATTGTATATTTATGAGGTGAATAATATACGGTTCAATGAAAAGGAATTTGTATGTTTAAATTGCGAGAATAATTTATAGTGATTCTTTGAGAAGTTAAAAAGGGATAACATGCCGAGAATTGTAATGCTAATAATTGAGAATCCGAGTTCAAGTAAAGCTATCTATTTAAGTGATAATATCGGGAATTCATATTGTGAATCGAGTAGTTGGGCTAGAACTTACAACGGTCTAGTTAGAGATAAATAACACATGAATGGGAACATGAATGTTAGGAGTGCACAGTTAGACGAGAGGTGAGTATTTCATGTGAGAGCACGTCCTAACATGTACTTTGCATTCATTTTTTTAAATGTTATTAAAGCACTTGTTGTTTTTAAAATACTCTCCACTTTCGGGCTCTGACCCGTTTGCTTTCAAATCTATTTTTCTTGTAAAAACCTTTTAGGTGCCCAGCCACAAGGACACCATGCATAGTATTTCCAGTCAGGTGACGAGCTGTAGCTGTTGTGGAAGTTACAGGGCCTTGCTAGTAGACGTTTCATTTGCCTTGACTCTATATTCAGATTTCATCAGTTGTAGGGCATGTCGCCCATTTCTTTTAGAGACATTTCATTTCTTTCAGTTATTCAGACTTTTGGCTTGTAATTAATTCAGGATGCAGACTTGTTTTATTTCTTTTCATATTGGGATTGTTGTGAGGAGTATTTCCTCTAGACTCATCTTTATTTATTTATTCATTATAGTTGGACTTTATCGTGAATGGTTGTGTTACATATCTATATTTCATTTATTACATGTTAATCAGATTTAATTTAAAATTTGACAACTCACTTTTTAAATACTAGGTGGTTAGTAATCATTAAAAATGTTTTCGACAGTGATGCTATTAACTGGACCAACTTGTCATTTTGTATTGATTTAATAAAGGAGTAGCTACCTGGTATTTAATTAGTCGGGGTGTCACACTAATAAAAAGATATAATATTTTCACAATTGCTGGATCGGTATAATGATACTGACTAGATTTAAACTTGCGCGACGAGCGGGCAAGTTATAATTGTTGTGTAACACAATGTATATATCCTTGTGTATGTTTGTACATACTTGGTTACGTTTATAATTACTTTTTTTATAATTATTATGTGTTAGGTTTAGAAGTTTCAAGATTTCATGGTGAGAAGACAAATGGTTGAGCTTTAAATAAGAACATGTGGGATTGAATATGGTAAAGAAAGCCATGAGAGGATATTAATTGCACTCAAATTTAAAGTCACGTGGCAAATTTACACTAAGAAACACCATTTTTAAATTGAAACTTTACAATATGAGGAACTGGCTACTTAAAGAAAAACCAAGAATCATCATATATATATATATATATATACTCTAATTGAACAAACCCACATACATCACTCTTTAAAAAAAAATACCACCACCATCCAACACAATATGTCATAATACTTCTCTATCCATAAACAACCAACACAATATGTCTGTAACCAAGTTGATTTTTTAGTGTATTCTTTTTAATTTGAACACAACTGGAATCATATGGTTTATAGAACTCACCTCCTATGAAAATGCCCATAATGCACTGCCAACCGCAAGAACGTAAAATTAAGATTTAAGGCTGTGATTGTATGAAATTTATTTTTTCAATCATCATGTCAATGGTTATATAACATGCTTATGGTTAAATAATATGATATCCTCCAAACTAAATGGATGGCTATAAAAACAATATCTCAAACCAACATTGGTGGAAGGTAAAAAAAAAGAAGTGTTAATGTCTTCTTCATCATAAAAATTGCATTTTATAGTACAACTACCGTGGGCTGAAAATACCGTTAATAACTTTGTGGAAGTTCACATCTCCAAAAAAATCTAAATTTAAAGTTGTATCATATTTGGATCCGCTTAATGAGTTGTGAAGATAATTTGGAAAACTTGTTGCTGAGATGCTCAGAGGGGATTCTTCTTTTAAAATCTCCTTGTCGACTGTTGTATGTAAAAATTATAGTCCCACATAGACCAATGATGAACATACACCTACCATCCAGCATGGCTAACTTACCTTCCTGATCGGCTTCGTAGACCCCTAGTCGACTGGAATGCCGACTAACTCCAAAAGGCCAACCAACGGAATAACAATAGTTACTCGGATGGGAATTCCAACTAACACTGAATTCTAAGAGTTTTACTTATTGTACAGAGATGTAAACGCTTGGCAATATAAAGTCGCTCCATCTATAGGGTTTGGCACCCATATAGATACAAACTAATCCCTTAGCTCAAGGAACAACTCAAATCACTCATATGCACACAATACCGAACTATTGTACACCCTACTGAATAACAACAACAATGGACGTAGGCTATTTTATAGTTGAACCACTCTAAAATCTATGCTTCTTATGTGTGTCGTTTGAGTCACTTCTCTTATTTTATCTGTGATCATAAACTTGGAGTTAATCCATTTTCAAACATCAACAAATTGGTGTCGTATATGGGAACGTTTGTCTGTCATCGTTCTCTATGAAAACTATTTTCTTAGTTAACTTGAACGATTGCAAAAGATGAATGAAATTCCCGAAAGCAGTAACGCTGCTGGAGGCAATATTCCTCCTAGCGCGGCACACCTAAATAAATTCTGATCAATCTTGCCAAGGGGCAAGAAGCGATGCAAGAAACTATGAGGTAATTAACTCGATCATTACAAGCCAAGCCTACTGCTCCATCCAGACATACTATTGATCCATCTCATAGAAGAGAAATTACACCCCCTCCTCCAAGGAATAATAAAAAAAGTTATTCCAGGTCTTCACATGATAAGTCTTATCATCCAGGGGTAAGTTAATCAATCAGATCTACGGATTATTACGATGGCCTGTCTCTCACCCCTGAATATCCAAGCACTCTGGAAAAGTTAAGTAGGGCTTCAACTTTTAATCGCTTGGGTCCACGAGAAAATAGAGGTCATCACATAGAACCATCCAGATCGTGAGAACATTATACCGAACACTGTGAGGGATCATTCAGGTCTAGAATAAGTGCCTGAGGATCCGTGCGTGCCGAGTAGACTGCTCATGAACAATGCTCAGCACAAATGCACAATAGAGATAGCCGAGCTGCTTTCATTGCAGAAAATCTTCACAAAAAGGTCCAATCCAACTATTGGAAGATCAGCTAGGGGATGGCCAAAGCAAAGAATCCATTACAGCGAAATTTTATCAAGGGGTCTCCTTTTATCCAGGCAATTATTGATTTCCCTACTCCGTATAAGTTTAAGACATCAGTGGTCACCCCCAAATATGATGGTAAGACTGACCCAGTTTTACACATTGAGGCTGCAACTAATATATATTATGTTCATGATGAAATGAGATGCAGAGCTTTTTCAAGCACCATCACTGGCCCGGCCTAGATATGGCATAACAACTTGCCCCGAGAATAAATCTCCACCTTTAATCATATCGCTGAGCTATTCATTAGAAATTTTTGCTTTGGGTCCAAGCCAGTTAAAAGGGTAGTTCATCTTCTTCTAAGTGTTCGACAACGAGCAAGGGAAACCACCAGGGAATTCATCACTCGTTTCAATAATGAGAAGTTATAAGTGGTTGATTATGAGAAAAAGACAACCATCACAGCCTTGATGGGTGAGCTACTGCCAGAGAAATTTTATAATGCATTGGTAAAAGATCCCCCTAAAACTATGACAGAACTCATTGCCAAGGCTAGAAAAATTATGAATGCCAAGGAATCTATAGCTGCTAAGCAAACCCCGACGATCAAGCTTGTAAAAAAGAAGGAGCAGAAGCACAAGAAGGAAGAGAAACCCCAAAAATATGAAGCTTATACTCCACTGACAGTTGGTATTCATCATGTCCAGGGCAATATTAGAAATAAAAGAAGATTTGAAATGGCCTGGGAAGCTAAGAGCACCACATAATAGGAGAGACAAGTCCAAATATTACGAATTCCACAAAGAACATGAGCACACAACTGATAATTACACTGCATTGAAGAATGAGATTGAATCCTTCATTCATCGAGGAAAATTGAAGAAGTTCGTTGATCGACATAAAGGCCGAGACATTAGAGGAAAGTCAGAATCCCCCTGCAAGCTTAGAAATGACAAAAAGCGAGGTCATTAGGATGATTACGAAGATGATCCAGACCTACTGAAGAAACCCAAATAACTAGAAATTGAGGTAGATATGATAAGCTTTGATTCTTTTGATTATTATGCAAGGTTCTAAAAAATACGGGGCGTGATTGAGGCGTGGAGGCCAAGTCTTAAGCCTTAGAAGCCTAGGCGGGTCTAGGCGTGAAAAGGCATTTAGGCCTTTTTAATATATTTTAATATTTTTTAACCATAACAAGGCCATTAAAATATAAAAATTGCACATATCATAAAAATATGTCTGAATATATGCAAATTAAAATACAATCTGATTATTTTGGATAAGATAATGGTCCGGTTTGTAAACAAATTCTTTAAAAAGGCGACATCGTTTCACTAAGGCATTGTTGTTTTTAGAAAAAAGTGCGTCATAAGGGTTTTACCAAGAATAAGGCGTGAAAAGCGTAAGGCGAGGCGTTTCTCCCAAGCCTTAAGGCTAGGCGTGCCTAGGCGAGTTTTTTATAACAGTGTTATTATGTCATTGCTGGTGGGGACGTTGGAGGAGGAGATGAAGTCGCTAAGAGGAAAACTTACCTGAATGAAGCTCAAGCTTGGTCCTACATTCGACGCATCAACTTTAATGATGATGATGATGATGATGATGATGGTTGGCCCAAGAAGGTGACTAAAGATAAGCTTATCATTGTTTTCTCTAAAAAATGACCTATCTGGAGTATTATATCTCCATAATGACCCTTTGGTCATTAAATTTAGAATCCAGGATACCATAATTATTGGAGTTTTGATAGATAATGGAAGTTCTGTAGATATTATTTTTTATAAATGCTTCAAAAGTTTGGGATTAAAGGCAAGTCAACTGGAACCATACCATAGACCCCTGATTGGTTTCTTTGGGGAAAAAGTCTATCCCTTAGGAACTGTCAGGGTGGAAGTGTTATTCGACACTTGCCTAGTAAGCCGAATAGAGAAGATACATTTCTTCGTTCTTCATAAGAATATCCAGTCATTCTACAATATGATTATCGACATAGTATGTTTGAAGAAATTTGAAGTTATGCCATCCACTGTCCACCAATGTCTGAAGTTTCCTACCCACTTCGGAGTCGGTGTAGTAAAGGGTGATAAAAAAAGTGGCCATGGAATGCTATTATACTTCAACCGAGTAGAAAGACTTGATCGGTCTGAAGAAAAATACCACCACCTACCAAGTTGACACCTTGGATCCCAAGGATGAAACATAAGTTGACACTCTGGATCCCAGGGATGAAACTGAACTGGTCAAAGGGCAAGTAATAGAAACTACAGAAAGTATAATCCTTGACGATGAAAAGCCAAAAAGAACTACTCAAATTGTCTCCACAATATCACCATCCCTCAAACAGGAATTAATTACATTTCCTTAGGGAACGAAAAAACATATTTGCTTGGAGTCATGAAGATATGCCCGAGATTGATCCCAATTTCCTCTGCCATGAACTTAATCTCAGCAAGGATGCCAAGTCGATCAAACAGAAGCGCAGGGCCTTTAGTGCCGAAAATAAATGGCTATCCAAGAGGAGATAAAAAAAAATTACAAAAAGCCCAGTTCATTGAAGTTGTTAAGTATCTAGAGTGATTAGCAAATGCGGTAATTGTCAAAAAGAAGAATGATAAAAGGCGTATCTGTGTAGACTTCACTGATCTCAATTAGGCAGGCCCAAAGGACCATTTTCCTTTATCCAGAATTGATTAACTAGTAGATGCCACTACAGGTCATGAATTGTTGAGTTTTATAAATGCTTATTCTAGTTACAACCAGATAAAAATGAAGCCAGAAGATTGAGAGCACTTCTTTTATTACCAACCGAGGTACCTACTGCTACAACGCTATGCCTTTTGAGCTTAAAAACGCTGGAGCAACGTACCAAAGATTGGTAAATAAAGTATTCGCAGAACATATTAGGAAGAACATGGAAGTATACGTAGATGATATGCTCACTAAAAGCAAAAAAACTTCAGATCACATCAAAGACCACAATCAAATGTTTGACCAACTAAAATAGCACGAGATGAAACTTAACCCAACCAAATGCGTATTTGGCGTGCAAAAAGGAATGTTCCTTGGCTTTATAGTGAATCAGAGAAGAATAAAAGCTAACCCAGTCAAAATCAAAGCTCTGATTGAGAAGAAATCTCCAGCCTACAAAAAAGATGTTCAAAAACTTACTGGAAGAGTGGTTGCCCTTAATCGGTTTATTTCCCCGTAATTTTTAGAATAAAATATTATGACATAAATGAATTTAATGATCTCAGACTTATTTTGAGAATAAATTTAATTAAAGTATTTAAAATTTAAGCGAGTAAAAGTTTAATTTAAATAAATATTTATTCATGATTTTATAATTATAAAACTCAATTGGACATAATGGGCTTGTTAGTGAAAAATAAATCACACATAAATAAATTTATGGGCGTGTGTCGTTTTAACATAAAATAGAGGGGTGAAATAAAAATAATTGGAACGTGTTTTTGAAAGAGTTACAGACTCGGTTTAGTATTTTAAATATTTAGAAATGGTCCCGAGTCATAGGTATATGAGTTGGGGAACTTTTGGGCTAGTTAGGTTATGGATTCGTGTCCATTTGGGGGGTCCAAAAGTTGGGTTTTAGGCCCAAATCGGGATTAGCCTTTATTTAGTGTTTAAGTGGAGGTAAACCACTCCCCCACTATCATTCCACAAAACCTAATACAATAGTTACGGGAGAAGGAAGGAGAAATACCAAAAATAGGAGAAAAGCGGCAAGAACAAAGGGGAAACCAAGGGGCTTCCAAAAGGTTTCCATCCACTGATCTTTGAGGCAAGAATTTTCTAGCATAATTTATGTTTCCAATTTACTTCTTGATGTATGTGAGGACCCCTTTAATTTTGGGGAATTATGTTTAAATTGAGTGATTTGATGACTAATAACACATGTAGAGGATTGATTATTATGTAGAAATTGTCCCAGAAATTTAGGTATCGTAAATCTAAAATGGATGACGGATTCCTTAAGATTATTTTTCTTGATGATTAATTGGGGTTATTAAATTTATTGATGAAGATGATCTCACCATTTAATTATGGACTGGATTTCTGGTTTTAATATCATGATGGATGCCCTTTTATTATGAATCATATACTATTGGAAATTTGAAGAATGTCATAAACGTAGAGACTTTAACAAATGGAGATTTTTTTATTTGTATTTTGAACACATAAAATCTAGGTTATAATTCTAGGCTTATCCTAGCTGTTCTTGGCTACGTCAAATGAATTATGGGTTGAAATTTGGTTATGGGAAGAAGAAGATGGCGTGGGAAAAAGGGATTGGGGGGCCGTTCGAATGAGGTGGGATCTCGTTCGGATGACATGTCATATCGCACGAACAAGGCTCCCACTCGTTCGAGCAGCGTGATGTTCATTCAGGATAAGGTATCCTTCGGACTTGTCGATAGAGCATGAGTTAGACACCAACGGTAGATGCCCTTGTGTGTCATATCTATAAATGACATATATACAATTACCCGGACTTTATATGAGATAAACTGAAATGTCTAAGAATGTGGACATAAATGACAATTGTTATTCTTTAATGCATAATATATGTTTATGCCATTTATGTGAAAATTATGAAATTGGGATATTACGAGTATTGATAATTAAATGTAATCGGTACACTTAAATCATTTATCCATTATTATTAATTTGAAACATTGTCATAGTTATTATTTGGGATTTATTGGGATGCGAATAATATCACACTTAGATGAGGGGTGAGGTGTTAAACGCATGTGAGTGACGAATGGGGGAATATTTATTTTTCGTCGACTGTACAATTGCATCGTAAATTAAATAAGTTAATTCTTGCACACCTCGGGTTCTGACCCAAATTTATATGTTCCCCCACCCACCCAGGTTATGTCTAGACAGGGATATCAGGATTGTTGTTGTACCAGCCTTGCGATCTCTCGTACTTAGCAGCTTTCTAGATTATTAGCTCTAGCTTAGGTGTTTTCCAGTCTTAGTTATTTTAATTGGAAATATTTGTAAGGGCATAAGCCCGAGATTTATTTATTTATTTACATTATGCTGGAGTTGTGATCTTTACTTGCTGTTGGATTTATTATTTAGTTGGTGTTGGATTGAGTTTAAATTATTGTCTTTGAGATATTCATAAAGTTTAAGGTATTGGCCTTTTTAAAATAACAATATTCATATTACGTTGTGCTGAGAATGGTATTAATTGATCGACAAGCCCCATCTTCGGCATATCATGCCTGACCAACCTTTACGTGAGAAAATGGGGGTTGTTACAGTTCGTATCAGAGCATGGGTCTACTGTCCTTAGGATCTGTGTTTGAGCTTTTTACGTTATGTGTTGCGTTCTTTGATGTAGAGCCCTATGGTTAGGAATCATTGTATTCATCGCGAGCCATTATTACCCGTTTAGGAAATGAGTCAGTTTTGGATAGAAAGCCATAAAAACCTTGGTGAAGGTCACTTGTTAGAATTGCGAGAAGTTCGGGCAATTTGGTGACTAAAATAATTAAAAGGGAGATATTAGAGAAATAGAGGAAGATGTTAGTTCGTTCAGACTAGTAGGAGTGGCGCTATGGGGAGAAGGGGAAATCTTAGGTTGGTTAGTGGATGTATAGAAATGCCTACGGGGAGGCTTATGCTTATTTTGGCGAAATTGTTAAGCTATGTCGTAGTAAGATAATTATCCAGTGATAACACCTTCCCATTTGTGTTAAGAGTACGCAAAGCGAAAAGAAATTCGTATTTTAAAAGTATTTGGTTCCTTTGGGAGTATTAGGACTAGTGGTAGTCCCGATTATAGGGTGAGGTGTACAATCATAAATAATGTTATTATAACAATGATGTCATTGAAAATGGACAGTGACAGTCTTTATGGGAATGAGTAGGTTTGTGAAGCCATATAAATTGATTTAAAAACATTAATAAACTTTGGTCCTGGACCAACAGATCTCAATGATCGACAGAGCTGCGTAGTAGTGTATTGGGAGGGTTCCTTGTTTGGATTTTGTTTGCGAGATGTCCCACGCACAAAAGTAACAAATGTAAGGGGTTGAGAGATGTTGGATTCTAGTATATTTTTTGTTATTGTTCTTAGTACTGTCATATTGGTAAATTATCGGGCATTAATGTTTATTTTCACGACGAAAAATACTAAAGGAATTGGAACACCTTGAGTTTAAATATGGTTAAATGTACGACTATAAGGTCTGGAGAGACTTGTGAATTAATTGAGCACATTATAGATATGGGTCCTGGACTGACGGATCTCAGGGACTGACAATGCTATATAGTAGTGTATAGGGAGGGTTCCTTGTTTGGATTTCGCTTACGAGACATCCCACGTATGAAATTAGCAAAGGTCAGGAGCTGAGAGATGTTAGACCCTAGGACATTTTTTATTATTGATTTTTATTATAATCAAATGGTTATATGTATTGGGATTTAGTGTATCCCTTCGGAAATATGAGACCTTAATTGGCAATGGGCAAAAGTTGAAAATTCACATTACTACTACATACATTTATTTTTATTTTCATTTCTTTTAATCTTGGGCTGATGGACCTCAATAACGGACTAAGCCGTATAGTATTGTATCAGGAGGGTTCCTTGTTTGGATTTCACTTGCGAGACATCCCATGCATGAAATTGACAAAAGTCGGGAGTTAAGGGAAGTTAGATACTGAGATCATTATTTTCTTTCTCATGTACATATATGGTGGTATATTTGGTGTTTAATTATGCTTGGTATGAATGGTATAATTAGATGTATATGTGCCATCAATCTTTGTTAGTGTTATGTGTGTATACATATAATGTGGAATATATATGGACACCCCGGTGATGTTATGATAGGCTATGGGTGAGCCTTTTCTTTTACCTCATGAGATATGAGTATAGACGAATTGGGTGTAAAACCTGGGTTAACAACGCCCATTAAAACATAAGGCTAGGCTTTAGCGAATTTCGAGAACGGAATTCCGTTATAAGGGGAGGAGAATGTAATACCCCGTAATTTTTAGAATAAAATATTACGACATAAACGAATTTAATAATTTTGGATTTATTTTGAGAATAAATTTAACTGGGAGGATTTAAAATTTAAGTGAGTAAACGTTTTCATTTAAATAAACATTTATTCATCATTTTATAATTATAAAACTCAATTGGACATAAAGGGCTTGCTAGTGAAAAAGAATCACACATAAATAAATTTATAGGCGTGTCTCGTTTTAACATAAAAAGGGCTAAGTGAAATAAAAATAACTGGGATGCGTTTTAGGAAGCGTTAGAGATTCGGTTTAGTGTTTTAAATATTTAGAAATGGTCGTGAGTCATAGGCATATGAGTTGGGGAACTTTTGGGCTAGTTTGAGTTATGGATTTCGGGATCCAAAAGTTGGGTTTTAGGCCCAACTCAGGATTAGCCTTTTATTTAGTGTTTAAGTGGGAGTAAATCACTCCCCCACTATCATTCCACAAAACCTAAAACAACAATTATGGGAGAGGAAAGTATAAGTACCAAAAAGAGGAGAAAAGGGACAAGAACAAAGGGAAATCAAGGGGATTCCAAAAGGTTTCCATCCACAGATCTTTGAGGCAAGAATTTTCTTGCTTAATTTATGTTTCCAATTTATCTTTGGATATATGTAATGACCGCTTTAATTTCTGAGAATTAGGTTTAAATTGAGTTATTTGATAATGAACAACACATGTAGAGGATTGATTATTATGTAGAAATTGTCCCAAAATTTTAGGTATCGTAAATTTGAAAATGGATGATAGATTCCTTAAGATTATTTTTCTTGATGATTAATTGGGGGTATTAAATTTATTGATGAAGAGGATCTCACCATTTAATTATGGATTGAATTTTTGGTATTAATGTCATGATGGATGCCCTTTTATTGTGAATTATATACTGTTCGAAATTTGAAGAATGTCTTAAACGTAGAAACTTTAACAAATGGAGATTTTTTTTTTTATTTTGAACACATAAAATCCGGGTTAAACTTCTAGGCTTATCCTAGTTGTTCTTGGATGCGTCAATGAATTATGGGTTGAAATTTGGTTATAAGAAGAAGAAGATGGCGTGGGAAAAGGGGCAAGGGGGTCATTCAAACAAGGCAGGAGCTCGTTCGAATAACATGTCATGTCGTGCGAAAGAGGCTCCCTCTTGTTCGAGCGACGTGATGTGATTGTTGACTTTTTCATTTCTTTATGCTTAGGTTTGGGGTTTAGTTGGCTTACTGAGATTTATTTGGCTAGTTAAAAAAAATTGAATGGGCCTACTGAATTTGAAGTAAAAGAAGGAGTGTAATTAGAGGAAAGTTAGATGGAAGTTTAAGGAACAATATTATAAATGCGGAATATTAACATTAATAAGGGTATTGGACCTAGGATTTTGGTTGCGAGTATTTTATAAGTCCAAGTGAGTGAGTGGAACTGGGTTTGAGACAATAAAGAAATTATTAAAAATACAGATGTGTCACATTAAATACGAAAAATCACAATTAACTAGCTGGTTAAGTAATGGATTAGAATTAATAATTTATAAGATGGTAAATTATTAATTAATGAAATATAGTGGAATTTAGTTGAACTTTTGTGGCAATTATGGAGTAATTACCTATACATATTATATGGGATAATAATATGTACTATTATGTATTTGTGTGGACATACTAGTGGATTGTCCTATCGGCTCGGACGTTCGCTCGTTCGGACCGTGTACCATACATCGACATACGTGGGCTTGACGAGGTATAGGTTGTATAAGTACTATGTGGAGGCGTAACCTAGGAGAGGTAGATGTTGACGCTGACCGTTCCTGTGTCATCGTTGGGTATAGGCCGTATACAGATATCCTGCTTAGGGATCGCCCATAACTTGTGTGTTTTTTGTGATGTTTGTTCAGGATAAGGGATTCCTACGGACTTGCCGATAGAGCTCGAATTAGACACCAATGGTAGATGCCCTTGTGTATCATATATATAAATGACATATATACAATTACCGGACTTTATATGAGATAAACTGAAATGTCTAAGAATGTGGACATAAATGACAATTGTGATTCTTTAATGCATAATAGATGTTTATGCCATTTATGTGAAAATTATGAAATTAGGATATTACGGGTATTGATAATTAAATGTAGTCGGTACACTTAAATCATTTAGCCTTTATTATTAATTTGAAACATTTTCATAGTTATTATTTGGGATTTATTGGGATTCGAATAATATCACACTTAGATGAGGAGTGAGGTGTTAAACGCATATGAGTGACGAAAGGGGAATATTTATTTTGCATCGACTGTACTATTGCATCATAAATTAAATAAGTTAGTTCTTGCACACCTCGGGCTTTGACCCAAATTTAAATGTTCCCCCACCCCCATCCACCCAGTTCTTTCTAGACAGGGATAGCAAGATTGTTGTTGTACCGGTCTTGCGATCTTTCGTGCTTAGAAGCTTTCTAGATTATTGGTTCTAGCTTAGGTACATTCCAGTCTTAGTTATTTTAATTGGAAATATTTATAAGGGCATAAGCTCGAGATTTATTTAATTATTTACATTGGAGTTGTGATCTTTACTTGTTGTTGGATTTATTATTTAGCTAGTGTTGGATTGAGTTTAAATTATTGTCTGTGAGATATTCATAAAGTTTAAAATATCGACCTTTTTAAATAACAATATTTATATTACGTTGTGCTGAGAATGGTATTAATTGATCGACAAGCCCCATCTTCAGCGTATCATGCCTGGCCAGCCTTTATGTGAGAAAATGGAGGTTGTTACACATACTATAGTTATATACACTGATTTCCCTCTTCGGCAAGCACTTCATAAACTAGATAAATGAGGCAGACTGATGTCTGAGGCAGTAGAACATGGAGAATACGATATCATCTATGAGCCAACATCATCGTTGAAGGGGCAAGCTATAGTAGATTTCATTGCGGAATTTACATATCCATAGGTCATCAACTAACTAAACTTACCTGTCGACTAGACTTTTACGGTAGAAATCTTAGCTCCAAAGCAAGCTAGTGTTGTAGTCGATCAACCTGAATCATCAATTGTTCAATAGATGGCCCAAAAATATGCAGAAAAGAGCAAGAAGATATTCCAGCAAGGAGTTCTATCTACAGAAAGCTTTGACAAAGATATTCTACTGTGGAAACTATACGTGGATAAGTCTTCATGTGCAGTAGGCAGTGGGGCTGGTATTATACTTAACACTCATGATAACATTGATGTAGAATATGCTCTCAATTTTTAATTTCAAGCCTCAAATAATGAAGCCGAGTACGAGGCATTAATCACAGGCCTTGAATTAGTCTTTTCGTTAGGTGATGACACCCAGTGATTCTCAATTACTCGTCAACCAAGTGCTTCAGATATATGAAGTCAAAGGGGATTTGATGGTTCGATACTTGGATAAAGTTATGGAAGTGGTCTCTAAATTTCCAACAATCCAGATGGTTAGAATACCAATAATAGAGAATGGTCAAGCTGACGCACTTTTTTGGCTGGCCTCAACGACCAGGACAGAGCTCAAGAGAAGCATCCCAGTGGAAATCTTGGCGTCTATAAGAGTATAGAGGAGAATTTTATAATCAATTTCATCTCTGTAGATCTGGTACCATCATGGATGGACCTAATCAAAGATTATATTAAAAAAAGGGTCATACCAACTGATCTAAAATATGCGAGAAAACTCAGATACAAAGTAACTGAGTATGTGCTGGAGAGAGGAATCCTATACAAAATGGGGGTATACTGTTTCCTTAATACAGTGTGTCCATCCCTTGGAAGTAAATGAGTTAATTGAGGAGGTGCATGAAGGGTCTTGTGGGGCTCATTCAGCTAGTCGATCGTTAGTTCGATGAATTACCATTCAAGGGTAATATTAGCCTATCATGAAAGCAGATTGTGGAACCTTTGCCAAAAAGTGTTATAAGTGCCAGAGGTTTGTAGCCATTCACAAAAGACCGGGGGCTGCCTTAACACCAATCACTTCTCCTTGGCCTTTTGCCATTTGGGGAGTTGATTTGGTCGGCCCATTGCTGACCACCAAAGGCAGGTTCAAATACTTAGTGGTAATTGTAGATTACTTCACAAAATGGGTGGAAGCAGAAACATTGATAGAGATGCCTTATGAGAAGGTATTTCAATTTATATGGAAGCACATCATATGTAGGCATGGCATACCTTATGCCTTCATTACTAACCATGGCACCCAGTTTGACAATGATAAATTTGAAGCATATTGTGTTTAATCTAAGATTCAAAAACTTCACTCTGCTCCCGGACATCCACAATGCAACGGTCAAACAGAAGTAACGAACAAAACTTTGCTTGATGGACTGAAAAAGAGACTTGATGCTGCCAAGGACAACTGGATCAATGAGTTGCACTATGTTCTTTAGGCATATAAAACCACGTCGAGAACAGCCACTGGAGAAATATCTTATATTCTTACTTTTGGGACAGAGGCCGTGGTACCAATCGAGATAGGTCTACCAACTCATAGAGTGTTGAACTTTGATTGAACTTTGTTCTTTGAGCATATATAACCATGCTGAAAACAACTACTGGATAAACCCCTTATATGCTTGCTTTTGGGACAGAGGCGATGGTACCAGCCAAGATAGGTCTACCAACTCATGGAGTGTTGAACTGTGATTCCCCCTAAAGTGATCTCATGAGAAGGTTGGACTTGGATCTGGTGGAAGAAGTCAGAGAAGACACTTCCCTTATAGCCGCTGCTTATAAACAAAGAACAACCCAATTTTATAACAAGATGGTCAAGCCGACCAACTTAAAATAAGGGGATTATGTCCCCAAGAAAGTCATTTAGAAAGGAAACAAGTTGGAACCAAACTGGCATGGTCCTTATCATATTTTGATAGTCATCCGACCAGAAACTTTTAGATTGGAGACTCTTGATGGGGAGGAATTCAAGAACCCTTGAAACGTCGACCACCTCTGAAACACAATCTTCACGTTTTCTTCTTCTTCTTCTTCTTCTTCTTCTTCTTCTTCTTCTTCTTCTTCTTCTTCTTCTTCTCTTTTGGTATTCAGCCCTTGTCGACCAAAAGACAACAAATACTTAATCAGGTTGAACTTATCAAATTCGAGATGCACCAAGAGCTTAACTAACATTCGTGTTTCCCGATTAAGTTAAACATAGGTACACACACACACAGACACACACACACATACACACACACACACACACACACACACACATATATATAGATATATATTCCTAATACACTTAATCGCCAATGATCATTACTTCATTTATGACTTCGTCTCGGACAAGTTACGAACAAGAAGCTCGTAAAACTTCATTTATAAACATAAGAAGCTTTAACCAACCAAGTTAAAACACAGGAATATATATATACATTCCTAAGACGCCACATGAATATACGTATGCATTCCTAAATACACTTGGTCGCCACTGATAACTAATGTCAACACTTAGTTTAAGACTGCTTACAGCTTTACCTAAGTGCATTAGTAGAATCTAAGTCCCCACAATTCTTAGGTTAAGTATTGAACACATCACTTGTTAAACAATCAATTTACCTAGTCGGCCAACCGATTAACTAATCATAAGCTTAAAATAGGTATCAAATTAAATTCATAAACAAAAACATGTATTTAAGACAGGAAACAAAGTCTTTTTATTTTCAACTAACAAGGTGTTACAATCAAAGTTGAGCAAGTACAAAAAGAAAAAAATATTTTGTTGGACGTTTCTCTTGGGCCTTGTCTATCCCAGCTAGAGGATCATCAAGGGTATATGGAGAGCTTATATAGTTAAAATATCTTAACATTTGCCTATTACTGCTGCTCGGCATGTCAATCAAATGAGGAGGACATACTATTTCGTACTCATCGTGAAGACCATAATCCCCTAGATACTTAGTTATCAGTAGACCTGTCAAAATACACGATAACCCGTTAACACGACACAACCCGACACGAAATTATAAGTTAATGGGTTTACCCTTATTGGGTTTGGGTCATTAACGGGTTGACACGGTAGACCCGTTAATACTAACGGTTCGGGTTTGGAAATTTACCTGTACCCGTTTCTACCCGTTAACACCCGTTAACACTAACGGGTACTATAGGGTCACCCAACCCGTACCCAATAACAATAACCATTAAAACCCATTATTTTTAAATCTTTAAAGACTAACGGGTGCTATAGGGTCACCCAATCTATACCCAATAAAAATTACAATTAAAACCCATTATTTTTAAAGTATTGAAGACTAACGGGTATTATAGGGTCACCCAACCCGTTACCCATTTCGACCCAAAATGATTTGTTAATATTAACGGGTGTTAACGGTTTGGGTCGTGTACCCGTTAATATTAACGGGTCGTGTTTGGGTATTGTTATTAGACCCGTTAGGCTTAACGAGTCGTGTATGGGTTAGGGTTTTTTGACCCGTAACCCGTAACCCGTACACGACCCAAACCGACCCGTTAACAGGTCTAGTTATCAGACATTGAGGAATGGCATCAGGGGGAATCCATATTGTATCCAATTTTAATAGTGGCTTGTCATAGTCCTAGAAACTTGGTTCATTCCAATGCCACAGGGTACTGTTATGGTCGTACTTCAGCAAAGTCAGCAAATTGGTCCATCACCATTTATAGCGCTCACGATTACTTTGAGTAAGGTGCTCATCCATGTGGGCTAAGGCCTTATTATAACACTCCATCCAAACTTCCCTGGGTTGTTTATGGAATTGGAAGGTCAACCTCTCCACCTAGTATTGAAGTTTCTTGAGAACACTATCTTTGGTTGTCAACTGAGCAACATGGTCAGCAATAGTTGTATCTTTAGCTTTCAGTTGGGTAGATAGGTCGATAATGGAAGTATTTTTTGCTTTCAACTGGGTAACTTGGTCGACCAAAGTTTTCTTGGTTCTTTCTTCATCAACTGTTAGTCAGACAACCATCATCTGCTTAGAAGTTTGCCCAGATTTGGTGTTCTGCTACGGTGCTTCCAGTTCCTTTAATAATCTTGCATTTTTAGTCTCCAAAAAGAAATCAACTTCATCATGACCACTGGTAGATGATTTATTCAAACTATCAAGCTCACCCCTCAAGGCATTATTTTCATTCTCCAATATAACATGAATTTCTCGAGCACCCTTTATATCCTTCTTTAAAGATGGTTCCTTCTTATTCACATCAGAAGTTTTTTTATCAAAATCCCATCCTTCACTCAAAGCCTTATACTTGGCTTAATAATCGGCGTAGAGTAGGACTTTGGATTATTTGTGGTCTTCTTGCCTTTGCTCAATCATCTCATAGTATGCAACATTATTAACAGCAGTCTTATCCAACAATCAATGGAGATGGATGTATGGTTCTTTAACTTGATCGGAGACATCACTACCGAGCAACCTAGCCAAATCTTCCTAAAAAATGTGTACATAACCAACTTCTATAAGGTTCCTACTTCGCCTCGACAGGTTGGACTTATCATAAATAATAGCCTTTTCCCATTATCAAACTAGAAGATCCCAAATATGGATATATATGAGTTTGGGGGACAATTTTAAGAGGGTCAAATAAAATAGGAAATAAAACTTCATGGAAATAATGGAAACTGAGCAAAGAGAAATAAGTACAGTCAACATAATGCATTAAACCAAAAGGAAATCTTTTCATTGATAAAATAAAGGTATTACAAAGGGATGCTCCTATTACAAGACATAAAGTAAGAGTCCAACAAATTATAAGACTAAAGAAAAACTAGACCTTATCCTTGTCTTGAGGATTAACTTGGCTAGAAGGCAGGTCGAATTGGACAATTGGTACCAGGGCTGACTCAACAGGTGTTGCAGAAGATTTTCTCAAGCCTTTTTTGTTATCAAACTCCTCCTCCAAGTTTGGAGGAGTGCTCGGGTCATGCCTTTGAAATAACTTCGAGTTTTTAGTTGTGGCAACTTCCTTGAGTGCCTTCGACCAGCCATCCTTGAAAGACTTTTTTTTTACGTACTCGATCCGTACAGAGGCAGCCAACAGTGCTTTTTCCCAGCCCTTGTTAAAGGAGGTTTCTTTTATTTTCTTATTATTGACCTTCTCTATAACAAGATCAGCGGTTAGATCTACTATCTTCTCCTCAATAGCTTAAAAAGGGTTTAATTCCCAAACAGACTGTCCTCAACCACCTTCAAATCAACTTCAGCAGTCTTAACTTGCTGCTCGACAATAGTTATTTTTCCTTAAGCCACATTAGTCGTACCATTGGCCTTCCTTAACTCTTCTTCCCAAGATTTTTGCTTCGTCTCCAAAGCTTATTGGGAAGCTTCCAAAGATTTTCTTAAACCTTTAAAGGCCTCTTAAATTTTACTTGAAGAAGAAAGCAATTGATCATCCCTCTCCATCAGCTTGTTAAAATCGACCAGAAACTACAAAAAGGGAAAATATTAAATTAGAAGAAGAAAAATAAGTCAATAAAGACAAGTAATGAAGGGAAAGAGGTTACCAAAGCCAAACTTTGGCAAGCTCTTTTTATCAATCTTGATCGGGCATTGGGAATGCCAGCTACCTTATCAACTAAAAGAGTCCTAACTTTTAACAAACTTCTAGCTAGACCAGAATTAACAGCCACAGAGGATGAACCAACAACCTCTAAATCATCTTAAATTTTCTTGACCAACTCCTGTTGATCGGCAACAGTTTTTTGGGCCTGTTTTTTAGGCAAACCTATTTTTAACCTCTTAAAATGAGGTGCAATGTTTTAACTTCCTCAATACCGGTAACCTGAGGCATCTTCTCAGCAGCTTTAGACACCTTCTCGGTCACCATGGACTTTTGGGCATTAGCAACTTTAACAGTCTTCTCTGTGGCTTTCTTAGTGGTAGGAGATAAGGTCCTAACCATCAAATTGGGGAGTTTTCTCTTACCTATGACAGTTAGTGGGGAAGTAGGAATAGCAAAAATGTCTAAGGATTCAAAAGAAGAGGAAGTCCTAAAATCCTTCTCAACTCCAGTAGGCTCTTTAACCGAAGAAGTGGGAATTGGTTCTTTCTCCAAATTAACAAGGGCTGAAAGTACTAGAGTAATGGGTCGATCAATGAATGAAGTGACAGAACTCCTGTAATTCAATAAATATGTGGCTGCTCTTGGGTGTTCTTCACCAATCCTCTGATGAATTCCCTACAAAAAGTCAAGCTCTTTAAGTCTAATATCCCTCTCCTTGGGACACTTTTTCTTATTCTCCACTGCATAAAAACGAGACAAGAAAGTTAGTCAACATATCATCAAATAGGTATCGAGTAGAAAAAGGAAAAAAAATTCTACAACCTATGCCTTGCCCTTTTTGGGGACACCTGGGTCCATCACACTCCTACCCATTTTGAAGAGGAGATGTTTCCAACTCTTGACCATTATACCATAGTCAAAGTAGTCTTTGTTAGAATCTGGTAAATTGACTACTAAGGCCCTTTAGGCAAATTTGGTCTTCAAATAGTAAGTATTGTCACAAGTAGTGCCCCATTTATAGCGAAATATTAACTCGGGAATACCAATATGGGTCCCATGAATTTGGTTAACCTATGAATCCCATTCACTATTCTCAATGTATTGGGGCTACCTTAGCAGGGATAACATCAAAGTGTCAAAAAACTCTAGAAAAAGTAATACCACACTCAGCTATAAATATAGATTGGATCAAATGACCTTTGACCAATGACAAAACGTCAACTGGAGGAATAGCCGTCTCTAAATCTACCCAATCAGAGATTCCTCTTTCCCTTTTAAATTCTTCTAAAGAATACCCATGAATAATGTGAGTGACGTTTAAAACAAAGATAGAAATCAAAGAAGATGAAAGAAGTCTTACAAAGAAAACTATTGCAGAAGCAAGAACGGTGAAAATGGGTGCACGAGGAAAGCTTGGAGACATAGGGAAATTCAAAGTTTGAAAGATTGGTGGTACAACAATCGGCTAAAGCTTTATTTTTTATAGCTTACCTCAAAAAAGGCAAAAATAATGATTGACTGTACCAACGATTGACATTATGATGGCGGCACAACTGCAAAGGCGGGAAAATACCAATATGCCCTTGAGCGGTTTGCTAAATTTTAGATTATTCACAAAAATACCATCCCCAAGCAATGACAGTGGAAATTTTACAAGTAGAGGAGGTCGAATGCCGACTTAACACTCAAATGGTATGCCGAGCAACTTCCTAGGCTAAATACTCTATACCTTCTCGCAAGCATCAAGCATGGAGCATTAGGGGATTTTGTTGTATGTAAAAATTATACTCCCATGTGGACCAATGATTAACATACACTTGTCGTCCAACGTGGCCAACTTACCTGCCCGATCAGCTTCGTAGACCACTAGTTCGCTGGAATGCTGACTAACTCCAAAAGGCCAACCAACAGAATAACAATAGTTACTCGGATGGAAATGCCAACTAGCACTGAATTCCAAGAGTTTTACTTATTGTACATAGATGTAAATTCCTGGTTATAGAAAGGCACTCGATCTCTAGGGTTTGGCCCCTTTATAAATACAAACTAATACCTTATCTTAATAAAAAAAACTCAAATCATTCATATGCACACCATACTGAACTATTCCAGACCCTACTAAATAACAACAAGAGTGGATGTAGGCTATTTACAACTGAACCACACTAAAATCTGTCTCTTATGTGTGTGTTTTGAGTCACTTCTGTTATTTTTATCTGTGATTATAAAATTGGAGTTAATCCATTTTTAAAGATCATCATTGACGTTGAAATTAGGGGTCAATTTTGAGTAGTTGCAATCGATTAGAGAGATGTTTTCAACTACTGATGTCGACCAATACAATTTGTGGTTAGAGAGAGGGAGAGCATGTGGATACCTTATATGGTCTTGATTCCCTTTTTAGATGTCAAGAAAGTAGATTACACATTGATATTTGCATCACTAATTCTATAACACCAATAGATCCACTAATAAGGCAGAAACAAAGGCATGCAATATCTCTTTAAATATGAATAATAAACACTTTAATTTCATTAATATCCTAATTAAATCCATCTCTATTCATCCACAATAGAAGACTTGGATAAAGAAGCCTTCAGTGGTCCAGTGGAAGAGAGATCCAGCATCGACTCGTTCAGTGTACTTCCTACATTTCAAGAACCGAGCAATACGGGCGACCAAGAACTGAAGATCGGGTTTGCTGCTATGAGATGTGGTATTTTTTTGGCTGAAGATCCCAGGGTTTTGCCTCGTATTGCTATTTGTGGTCGTAGTTGTAAAATGAAGAATCTCAAGCACGTTGATGGAGTAAGTAGCGGATGGGGGATGAAAGAGGATTTGGGGACATATGGGATTATAGGTGGAGGGAGTATAAGAAGAGGACAAGTTTGTGGATTTGAGGTTGTCGATGGTGATAGAGTTAAATGTATGGACAAATAAATAAAATAGACGGAGATAAACATATTGAAAATATAGGGATGTTTACCTTCGGAAATGAAATAAAAAGACAAAAAGACGGAGAGAGAAGCAAAAGAGATTGAATGAAGTGGGAAGAGAAAGTTGTTAGTAGATGAAATGAAATGAAAAGGTTCCGTAGAATCATGTAAGTATAAGGAGTGCTATGTGAAAAATTTCTTTGATCGTTTTATAATATTTATAAAGATTTGTTAAGTTAAAAGTCATGATCTAGTTTATGAACATAATTCCAAAAATTCGTTAATGTCATCCCGACTCAGCACTTATGTTATACATGTCTCATGCTTATCATCTTTCACGATGATGCCGAATTTGTAAATGATCTTTCGGTGTTCAAAGCCCAAATATATAATTTATTTTTGGTATATAAACCCCGAATATGGTTCTATTAACTAACTCAATTGTGTATAATGAAGTGTTTTATCTCTGGTTGAAATATGGAACCTAAATTGATCTATTTAAGAAGAAAAAGGATTCCATTAACTGCTTCTGAGAGGAAACGGCGGGCAAAAATAAATGCTATCATTGAAGGGACATGCCTACCCAAAAATAGTACTATATATGAGGAGGTTATTACTTAAAATAACAAAATGTCTAGCACAATACCTGAGGTTGTGACTTCAAATTTTCATATGGTTAGCATAATACAAGAGGGGGTTAACTTGTGAATGTCCTTGAGGCTAGTAGTGATGAGGGGGAATCTGAAACTGAGGCAGGGTCATCTAACACAGAAAATTCGGTAGCCATCCCAAAATATTACGATGGGCCTAATTATGTTCAACTGCTAAATCACTTCATTAACCATATTCCATATTGATGTGGTCTGGTTCTTAGTAAAACACTTAAAATGAATTCCTAAATGAACAACAATTAAAATTGGTGTAATCATTAACCTAATTTAATGTTTATTATGTAGACAAAACGTGGCCATAATTATGCGTTAATCACTAGACTAAAATAACTTCATGGCCAATGGAGAATCTTTGTAAAGGCGTACGAGATAGGGTTGGGGTTAAAAGGGTTAATGCAATATAATCACCATTATATAGACTATTCCTTGATTTCTCTATTTGTCGAGAGGTGGTATCCCAAGACTAACAATTCTCATATGTCATTCATAGATATGGCCATCATGATCGATGGCGTAGTCCAAATTTTGAGGTGCCCTATAGTTGGATCTTGTGTGTATAGAATCGATGGAGGAAAAGAGTTACAGTCCAAAAAGGCTTGAGATCTTTTAGTTGATTATTTGGGAGTTACTAAATAAGAAACCAAAGAGGAGTGTCATCCATCATATGCTATGAAGGTGAACTAGATAGTCAATATGTTTAAAAAAAAGTCGAAAGTGGTTGATGCCCCAGCAAAGCAGTTAATTTTTTGTCTAAAGGCCTATTTTTCTGACAAGACAAAGAGCAAAATCGGTATCTATTATCTCCAACACTTGAAAATTTTGGCTAACGTTGGGCGGATTGCATGGGGTATGTGTAATATCCGTACTTTGACTCAAGATACCTTAATTCTCATTTCTAACCCTCCTAGAATGTATAAACTCAAAAGTATTCAAAATGAGAATATAACTACTCTACAAAAACTACATCATTACCAAGATTAACCAAGTACAATTAAAGTTCCAAATATTGCAAAAATAGCCCCTAAACTTTTCAAATAAGCATTACTTGACCTATTATTAACCCCTAGGCCTAAATCTTATATCAAAATAAATATCTAGACACCAACTAACTAAAAATTTAATTTTTAGTCCTTACATGTTTCTAAAAGTACAAAAATGCCCATAAACTTTACAAAAGTAACACTTTTTAAACCAAATAAGTATATATACTTTCAAGCAAGGACTAAAACCTAAACCAACATTATTTTCACATTCCCCCTCCCCACATCAGCCTCCACCTAAGAAAATGAGTCCAAAATCATATGGAATTACCATGTAAACATGTGAGGAACAAAGTTTCATACACTTATCTTCTTAAAATATGGAGGAATCCACCTCCAAACCAAACCAATAACATCTTATTCTTTTACCTTATAAATTATCCATGAGTAGAACCTCAAAAACTCACCACTTTAGTTTAGACAAAACTCAAAATTTTCCTTCAAACTAGGTATCCTATCATTTTATGCATTACATTTAGTTCTTTCAATACCACCTGTTTTCTGTTTTGATATTGTGTATATAGAAATATAAACAGTAGAAAGTTTACGTGAAAAATAAACCATGTTTTAAAAAACTCGAAAAAACCTCCATTGAAGCTTGAGTTTTAATGGTGAATTTTGATTTCTTGATTGTAAAACAGTTTTGAAGCTAGGAAATGATTCCTTGTGAGATTAGGAACTCCAGTGCATAGCTCGTTTTTGAAAAATCATAACTTTTTAGCCTCAATTGCTCGAAGGTGTTTTATCTTTTAGAATACGAAAAACTTCAAATTCTCCATAACCAGACCACCTCAATCCTTCAAACCAAACCCAAATGCTTCCTTAGGATAACAGAAACATAACCATATTCATAAGAACCTCTGCAATATTCACTAGAGCTTTGAAAGTTTAGTCAAAATTTTAGAAAAACACACAGTTTTATAACTCGATGAATACTGAACCTTAATCTATAAAAGTTAAAACTTATATTTTTGGATTCATTGTGAAAAATTAGGTTGTATTGGTTCAAGAATCATCCCAAATGATTTAGAAAATAAGAAGTTATCTCAGGTCAGAGTTTTTCAAACCCTAGGCAGCTGTCGAGAGGTTGAAGATGAACTTTTCGACCAGATTCATTGACCAGGCGCGTGAGGGCACGTGGCCAATCAAAAAATTCTGAAAACTTTTTGAATATTTTTATTTTATTCTTTTGATAAAAATGTATAAGGTAAGGTTTTGTTTTGTCAAACCTAGTCAAAGTTATGGAAAATTAGGGTTTTAGATTTGAAATATTTTTCCTAAATTGCAAATTGACCCCTCTTGACTTTTTCAACTTATGAATTTTAACCCCAAATGTTTTCTATAAATACTTTGATGTATTTTTAGTCAAAACGTCTTCTACACAAATTTTGAATTTGACTCTACGCCTAAGATTTCAAAGTCTCAAATTAATTACAATTAACCCCTTAAACTTTAATATACACGATTTTTAGTATACATTGGCCAAAACAGACCTCAAATTCCAACAATACTTATTCAGACAAATATTTATATATATATGTATATACTCAAATACCAGCTCCTCCGGACATCCTCTTTTGATCTTTAAGCCATTTAAAACTCCGTTTAAGTAGGTCTTTGTGACACCCCTCCCAATTAAATATCGTGTGATGAATCCTTTATTAAATTAAAGCAGGATTCTTATTTGGTTCATTCTTAGCATCACTGTCGAAACCATATTAATTACGAACCACCTAATAGTTAATTAAGCACGTGTCAAATTTTATCTTTCATTAAACAGATAATAATATGAGAAAACGAAATAAACTAAACTATATACACATTCACTGTCTAAAATGATACTTTATAATAATTGACTTGCCGAATAAACCATCGGATACAAAATCCAAAAACCAAAATGTCCAACAACTAATAATAATTATCAATACAACAATCTGAACTGATATAAAATATGAATAAGTCCCGAAGGCCACACGACCAATAATAAATTACTGAGATATGATTCCTAATCTTGGAATGAAACAAAAGAAGCGTCTACTCCTATCTCCTGCATGCATCCACATATGCTGCAGTTGCGTATCCCTGGAAGAGATAGTCAAGTCTGGCGTCCCTCTGGCAAGACACCTAAAAGCAGGGGTGGCCCTGAACATGTGCCAAGTGGGCGATCGCACAGGGCCCTCGTTGGTTTATTTGTTAGTACTATATGTTGAGGGCCCATTTTTTTATATCAATACACATAAAAGGGCCTATTTTATAATTTTTGCATGGGGCCTTGTCATTTTTTATCAATCTCAGGACCGGCCCTGCCTAAAAGGTTTCATTAATATTTGCAGCAAGGGTTAGAACCTAAAATATTTTAAAAATATTTAGCAAGTGATTAATGTTGCAGTAAATAAAATGCATGAATGCTCTTCATACTTATGTTAGTGTCACACTTCCTCGAGAGAATTCTCACCTCACCCCTCATCTAAAGTGCACACCTAACGCTTCTTCTTAGCCCTCCTATTGTTATACCCCATCTAACTAACCTTGTTTTGTATACTTCTCAACACACTACTCTATCCCGAGTAATCTTACTAGTTTCATAAGTCATTTATCTCATTAACTTAATTATTCATCTTTAATTATATCTATTTTATATTCCGGGTCTTAGACCTTTTTCTCCGTCTAATATTTTACTGTGCCCACCCGTATTTCCCATACAATACGATACCAAATTTCCAATCCCTTATTATTTATTTATTGTCACTAACCAATTATAAGATTCTCACATACTGAAATTAATTTAGATATCATTATCTACAAAGTTTATTACAGCACCCATAGTAGAATAAATCACACGTATATATATATACGACATTCCTAGGTGGAGACCTACGATACAGGCATACTGTTCTATCGAGTCCTAGTACATCACGTACTAAATCCGGATATCGGTTTGGATATCACCCTCGAACCATAAATTAAATAACACATATTGGAGGTGAACATAGTCCTAAGTCTTTGGGCTACGCACACACCTAACGCACCCAAATGACTGGTCACACCCTTATTCACATAAGTTGTACTCAATCCCTAAGTTTTATGTTCTGAGGTACAAGTCAATATTCCCCCAAATGAGATCATCAGGATAGGATTGTCCACGACGCGAAACCTCTCGTCATATCAAGTAGACTAGGTATATTTACACATAATCAATCAACCATTAGGTAATGACACAACCTATGTATATAGCACTCGAATATCCTACGTATTATTAATTTCCTATTTAACTACTCATTGTATTTTTTTCTGTGCGTTTTAACCCATTATTCAAAAAGTCATAGCCACCCCATTATATTATTCCAGTAGTTAAAATATTATACCCAAATGATAGGCAGGGTTTCGTAGCGGTGCGAGCGTCACCTACGCGCCAGTTATTTTGAATTCGGCTCACCTACTCTATACAAAAACCTAAACTGTGACTACACTCAACGGGTGAGTATAGCGGTAAGTCTGGTATCGAAAATCCACAGAGACGAGTTGCTAGAATTTATAGGGTTTATTACTTCTAAAATAAAAGTGTAAAAGATGATTATACACAAAAAAGGGAAAAGATGCATAAAAGGGAAATATTAATCTAGGTGTGGGAAAATAAAGCTAGCTTAAGAAAGCGAGTAAAAACTATAGGTTGCGTCGAATATCCCTCACCCGAGTTAATTAGTATTGTTGATACCAAAATTAATATGCTGATATAGACGAATCATAAGAAGACACGTGTCGATCTACGTGGCACAATAGCAACGAGGAAGTTTATTTCTCCGACCAAGTCATATTCACTCCGAGCAGCAAGTGTACTCCGAGGAACTCCAATACTCCGAGGAACTCCTGAACGACGAGCAACTAAGGCGGTCCGAGCTGCATCTCGGCCACAGCATTGATTGCCAGATAATCAACAGTTCAACTATTCATTGAATGCTTATCATACAGACGTATATTCTTAAAGGGCATTAATTGTTTACCCTTTCATATGTACAACCTAAGGGCTATAAATACATTGTATCACCCTCATTCTAAGGGACCGGAATTTCTTGATAGAATTACATATCGAGAACTCCAAAACACTTGGCAATAACAGAAACAGTGGACGTAGGCCATTCTTATAAGGCTGAACCACTTTAAAATTCTTTGTCTCATTTATATTTATTTGTGATTAAATAATTAGAAGCAATCTAATTTTTTACATCAACAGATTGGCGCCGTCTGTGGGAAGCGACTGTTGTTATCGTTTTTCACCAAAAATCATTCATCATCAATGGCAGATAATCCGGAATCCAGCAATCGAGACGCTGGAAATGCTGGAAATCCTCCAAATCCCTCTGCACCTCCAGATCTGGCAGGAATTATGACGAATCTGGCTCAAGGACAAACCGCCATGCAAGAAACAATGCGGCAACTCATACAAACCCTTCATGGCGGTGCACCTGCACATTCGGGACAGCGAAGTGGTCAGAGGCAAACCTATTTACTTTCTTCACGATCCAGGCGTACTGAGTCATATCGTAATGAGGAATCTGATGATTTCTCTTATCAACCTGGGCGAACTTCGTCAATACGGGCTATAGATACTTATCAACGTATCACTCTCTCTCCAGAGAGACCCAGTGCCTTGGAAAGACTGAGCAGGGTGTCTCCTTTCAGTCGATTAGGTCCTAGGAGGAATAGGAGTCCACCTAAGACCATGTCGAGGAGTTTCCGACAACCATCAGATCTAAGAGAAGGATCAGCACAATCACGACCGGTTGCTCGTCAAGATAGATCTCAGGAGGCCACATCAGAGCAATCAATTGCTCGAACTAACAAGCCCGAGGAAGGAAATGATGCGTGGAAAGGTTCCATTCAGCGGTTGGAGGATAGATTGGGAGAAATGGCTAAGGCGAAGAACTCCCTACAACGAACTTTTGTTCAAGGGACACCTTTTGTCCAGGCCATTGTGGATTTTCTTACACCGTCAAAGTTTAAATCCCCTGTGGTGACCCCCAAATACAATGGAAAGACAGATCTTGTTCTTCACATAGAGCAATATCAAGCTGCTGCCGACATCTATGCTGTCCCCGACGAGATGAGATGCAGAGCATTCTCAGGAACTCTTACTGGATCTGCCCAGATATGGTACAATAATCTTCCTCGGGGTAAGATTTCAACTTTCTTTCAATTGGCCGAGTTGTTCATCGGTAATTTCTGTTTTGGAGCAAAGCCAGTAAAACGAGTAGCACACTTGTTAAGCGTTAGACAAAAATCTGGTGAGAGTACTAGAGATTACATAACTCGTTTCAATAACGAGAAGCTGGAAGTCATAGATAATGAAGAAAAGACAACAATCACCGCCTTGATGAGTGGGTTGTTGCCTAACAAATTGTATTACACTTTGGCCAAAGATCCACCTACAACTATGTCAGAGTTGATGGCAACAGCGACCAAAATCATGAATGCCGAGGAGGCTATGGCTGCGAAGAAGAATATGGATAAAGAAACCAAGGTGGAAGTCGACAAATCTAAGAAAAATGAGCATAAGGGTAATGGCGGTGACAAGCATTCCAAGAATAATAAGTCGTCATGGGAAGTCCTGAAGAAATTCGATAATTATACTCCTTTGAAAATGGGTATTAATCATGTCTTGGAAGAAATCAAGAATAACGAAGAAGTAAGGTGGCCAAAGAAACTGAGGTCAGACCCTGACACGAGGAATAGGGAGAAATATTGCGAGTTCCATAAGGATCATGGCCATATGACCAAAAATTGCATAGCTCTTCAGAACGATATCGAAACACTCATCCGAAGAGGGAAGCTAGCAAAGTATGTTGATCGGGGAGGTGAAAGAAGAAATAATGACCGAACTAGAGAAAAGTCTAGATCTCTTCGTCGAGCAGAGGAGAAAAAGAAGAGAGATCATGAAGATGATACAGAGGATGACCCCGATCTTCCCAAAAGGCCAAGACAACCAGAACGCGAGGTATTTTCAATACATTTTGGAACATTTGATTGTAATGTCATTACAGGAGGAGATGCAGGAGGAGGAGACCTTACTGCAGAAAGAAAAGCTTACCTTGGAGAGGCTCAAGCTTGCTTATACATTCAACGGATAAATTTGACTGAGGAGGATCGCCCGAGGAAGATAAACAAAGAGAAGCTAGTCATTGGTTTTTCAAAAAACGACCTTGCAGGTGTTCTTTACCCTCACGACGACCCTTTGGTGATCAAAATGAGGATGAAATAAGTAGTGATTTCAAGGGTTCTGGTAGATAATGGTAGTTCGGCAGACATCATGTTCTACTCATGCTTTGACAGTTTAAATTTAAAGTTATCTCAATTGAAGCCTTATCACAGACCTCTCCTGGGTTTTGCTGGCGAGAAGGTTTTTCCACTTGGGACGATCAAGTTGGATATATTAATTGAAACTTGGCCTGCTTGTCGAACAGAAAGAATACGCTTCTTTATGATGGATAAGAATGTGCAATCAGCTTACAACATCATCATGGGAAGAGTTGGTTTGAAGAAGTTCGAAGCAGTTCCATCTACAGTACATCAGTGCTTAAAATTCCCAATAAATTTTGGAGTAGGAGTTGTGAAAGGTGATCAAAAAGTAGCTCGGGACTGCTATTATTCGTCTGTCGAGCAAGAGGAGCTTGAAGAGTCAAGGAAAAAGACTACTACCTACCAGGTGGATGAAGGTACAAAAATTGAAACACTGGATCCCAGAGATGAATCCCAACTTGTAAAAGGACAGGTGGTGGAATCTATAGAAAATGTTATTCTGGACGATGAACACCCTGAACGAACAACTCAGATAGGTTCGTCGTTGGATACTTCGATAAAACAGGAGTTGATAACTTTCTTAAGAAATAGAAAGAAAACTTTTGCATGGAGTCATGAAGACATGCCAGGAATAGATCCAAACTTCTTATGCCATGAGCTCAATGCGAATAAGGAGATCAAGCCTGTAAAGCAGAGAAGAAGAGTATTCAGTCCCGAGAAGAATCAAGCTATACAAGAGGAGGTCGAGAAGCTCTAGAAAGCCCAATTCATTGAAGATGTGAAATATCCAGACTGGTTAGCGAATGTGGTGATGGTAAAGAAGAAAAATAATAAATGGAGAATGTGTGTTGATTTTACCGATCTCAACAAGGCATGCCCAAAGGATCACTTTCCATTTCCCAGAATTGATCAACTAGTGGATGCTACCTCGGGACATGAGCTGCTCAGCTTCATGGATGCTTACTCTGGCTACAATCAGATCAAAATGAAACCTGAAGACAGGGAAAGTACTTCTTTTATCACCCCTAGGGGAACTTATTGTTATAATGTTATGCCTTTTGGTTTGAAAAATTCAGGAGCGACATACCAGCGGCTGATGAACAAGGTTTTTGCCGAACAAATAAGTTGCAATATGGAAGTCTATGTCGACGATATGCTGACAAAGAGCAAGAAAGTTGTTGATCATCTAGTTGACTTAGGTCAGACCTTTGATCAACTGGATAAATACCAAATGAAGCTCAACCCGACGAAGTGCACATTTGGAGTACGAGAAGGAATGTTCGTCGGGTACATCGTCAACCAGCGAGGCATTGAGGCGAATCCAGAAAAGATTAAAGCTCTTTTAGGGTTGCGATCTCCAACGACGAAGAAAGAGGTGCAGAGTCTTACAGGATGAGTTGCGGCGCTCAACAGATTTGTATCCCGAGCAACTGATCGATGCCTCCCATTCTTCAAAACACTTCGAAAAACTTTCGAGTGGAATGATGAATGTGAAAAAGCCTTTCAAGACTTGAAGAAATATTTAGGAGCACCTCCACTATTGTCCAGACCAGTAATGGGAGAAAAGTTGTACTTATACCTGGCAGTATCAGAGAATGCAGTCAGCTCGGCATTGATCAGAATGGAGAAGGGAGTCCAGAAACCAATTTATTACACAAGTAAGGCTTTCCGAGGTGCAGAGATTAGGTACCCAAAGCTGAAAAAATTGGCATTAGCATTAATTGAGGCAAGTAGAAGAATGAGGCCATATTTCCAGGCTCATACCATCGTCGTGTATACCGACATGCCATTGAGACAAGCCCTTCATAAACCAGAAAAATTAGGGAGACTGATGTACTGGGCAATAGAGCTCGGTGAATATGATATTGTGTATGAACCCAGATCATCATTAAAAGGGAAAGCTGTAGCAGATTTTATAGCAGAATTTACTTATCCTGATACCCCCGAGGAATAAAAGTTTCTCGCTGATCAACCTGTGGATGTTACAGGATCAACAAACACAAGCTCAAACCAACTCCGGTTGGTAAAAGGACTTGTGGATGTAGAAGGATCATCAAATTCGAACTCAGACCAACTCCGGTTGGTAAAAGGGCGAGAAGAGATGGTCGACGAAGAGCGAGAAATACCAGGGGAGGAGAATGAAAGGAAATAACAAATATTTCACCGAGGAACTCTGTCAGATAAGAAATTTGAAGACGTGTTACCTACATGGAGATTATATGTAGATGGGTCATCTTGCACAACAGGTTGTGGAGCAGGGATTATTTTGAACACCCCAGACGAGATTGACATGGAATATGCCTTGCGATTCCAATTCGAAGCCTCCAATAATGAGGCTGAGTATGAGGCCATGATAGCAGGTCTTAATTTGGCAAAGATTATGGAAGCGCAACAAGTGATAGTATTCAGTGATTCTCAATTAATTGTGAATCAGATAATGGGTACATATGCAGTTAAAGGAAAATTAATGGTCAAGTATCATGCAAAGGTGATGGAGTTGTTGGCAGAATTTGATGCCATTCAGTTGATCAGAATACCAAGAATGGAGAATGCACAAGCAGACGCACTGGCCCGACTAGCATCAGCTACTCGTACCGAGCTGCGAAGAACGATACCAATTGAAGTATTAGAAAGTCGAAGCATAGATGAAGACCTGACGATGAATATTATTACCCTTGATTTAGGACCATCTTGGATGGATCCCATCAGGGCATATATTGAGGAGGGAGAACTACCAGAGGATAAGCTCGCTGCCAAGAAATTGAAGTTTAAAGTTGCTCGGTATGTACTAATTAATGGTGTTTTGTATAAACGAGGAATTATGGCAGGTTTGCAAAGATGTGTACATCCCTACGAGGTGAAAGAATTGATTGAAGAGATCCATGAAGGGTCTTGTGGAGCCCATGTAGCAGGTCGGACACTTTTACAAAGGGTAATGACGCAGGGATAGTACTGGCCAATGATGAGGGCTGATTGTATAGCTTATGCTAAGAGATGTGATAAATGCCAACGTTTTTTCTCCATCCGACGAACTCCACAAGCATTGTTGACACCCATAACTTCCCCTTGTCCATTTGCCATGTGGGGAATTGATTTGGTTGGACCACTGCCAACGACCCGAGGAAGATTCAAGTACCTCGTCGTCGCAGTGGATTATTTTACTAAGTGGGTAGAAGCTGAGCCCCTTATTGATATGACATACGAGAAGGTGTACCAGTTCGTTTGGAAGAACATCATCTGCCGATATGGTCTCCCTCATGCCTTCATCATAGACCATGGAACACAATTTGATAACGAGGAGTTTGTCGCCTATTGTCATTAGTCAAACATTTTGAAGGTTCATTCAGCACCAGGCCATCCTCAAAGCAATGGACAGACTGAAGTGACGAACAGAACATTACTAAATGGTTTGAAGAAGAGGCTAAATGAGGCTAAATCTAATTAGATTAATGAGCTACAGTCAGTATTGTGGGCTTACCGAATAACTCCCCGAGCAGCAACGGGAGAATCACCATATATGCTGGCGTTTGGAAGTGAGGCCGTAATACCTGCCGAGTTGGGTCTTCCAACACACAGAGTGCTGAATTTCAATTCAGCAATCAGCGACTTAATGAGGAGATTAGATTTAGACATGCTCGAGGAAGTTAGAGAGGAGGCAGCCATTAGGAATGCTGCTTACCAATAACGAACAGCCCTGTTCTACAACAAGAGGGTGAAGAAATGCGACTTAAAAGAAGGATATTACGTGCTAAAGAAGGTCATTCAGAAGCACAATAAGTTGGAAGCAAACTGGCATGGACCTTACCGAGTTACAGAAGTTGTTCGACCAGGAACTTACCGAATAGAAACTCTAGAAGGAGAGGAATTTAAGAATGCATGGAATGCTGAACACCTACGCAACTATTATCAGTGATATAAAATGTAAAGCAGTTCCATCAATATGAATAAAACGACGATATTTTGCCATCTTCTCTCTTTTTATTGAAAGTTTTTCGAGGAATACTAGTGTGTAACACTACGCTGCTCGACAGTAAAAACAACACGATAGTTCAAGCTCAGACCAACTCCGGTTGGTAAAAGGGCGAGAACAAACCATACTCCTTTGGTTAGGAGGCGTACACTAGCTCAGACCAACTCCGGTTGGTAAAAGGGCGAGTGGAGATGATAGTTCTAACTCAGACCAATTCCGATTGGTAAAAGGGAAAGAACACGATAGTTCAAGCTCAGACCAACTCCGGTTGGTAAAAGGGCGAGAACAAACCATACTCCTTTGGTTAGGAGGCTGACACTGGCTCAGATAAATTTTGGTAAAAGGGCAAGTGGACATGATAGTTTGAACTCAGACCAACTCCGGTTGGTAAAAGGGTGATAACAACACTCCTAAAAATGCCAATCTCGGTTGGTTAGGAAACAAGATATGCTCTCAAATGCTAACTTATGTTGGTCGGGAGGTAAGTTTATTACATAAAATACAAAAGTTCCTCGAAGAACAAAATATTCCAAACTGAACCAAGTATGGTTGGTCAGGGATCAAAACCCACTAACTGTAGTTGGTCGACGAGGAGAAAATATTCCAAATTTACCAAGTATAGTTGGTCGGGGATAAAAACCCACTAACTATAATTGGTCAACGAGCACAATTTAACAACCTTGGTTGGTTGGAAAAATTTTAAACATTTTTATACTCATTACTTTATTATTAAGTGATCGAGCAATATTACTAATACTTGTAATTTTTTATTACTAAGTTGGTCAATGAACCACACAATATTGTTATGCAAGCACAAATATAAAGTGTTTGACAAATACAAGACAATAGCAATACAAATTTGCGAACAAAAATGAAACTCTTTCATTGAATTCAAAATGAATTACACAAATTTATTACATTGATATTAAATTGTGTACTAATTATTACATCAGAATTTCCTATTCTACCGGTCTTTTCCCTTCTGCTTTTGAAATAGGCTCCTCTCCAGCTGGAGGATCTTCCAGGCAAAGGGGAGAATTAATGAAGTTAAGATCTCGAAGCATTCTGACGTTTATTATTGAAGGTGTATCCGGTAAATGCTCAGGACGGGATAATTCTGCCTGTGAATGAAGGGTATAGTCACTAAGATACTTGGAGATCAAACAACGAGGAATGGCCCGAGCAGGGATCCAGCTCATGTCAAGCTTGAAGGGCAGAATTGGTTGATCGAGCAGCCCAGGAGCATGGTAATCCCATAAATAATGACCTTGCTCTAGTTTCAATACACCCAGGGCGTTCAACCATCCCTGTTTGTAGCCTTCATTATTAGCATTTTCAATACGATCACTCAAGTGAAAGAGGGCCTCATTGTAGCCTGCCATCCAGAATTCACGAGGTTGTTTATGGAATTGGAAAATTAGTCTTTCTAACTGCTCATGAAGGTTTTTGGCAAAAATATCCTTATGACCCAAAGCAGACTTCGTCGCAGCAAGTTGATCCTCCAAAGTTTGGACTTTCTTGGACAGTTCAGACAAGGTTTAATTTTTTGCCATCAATTGGAATGATTGGTTTTCCAACGCTGATTGAGTACGAGCTTCTTCAACAGTACGACGAAGACCTCTTGGTCGTCCCCGAGCAGGTTGAGTACTTTGTTCCTCATCAACATTCTGAGCAACTCTTCCTCGTCCACGAGAACCTCTTCCTCGTCCCCGAATAACAGTAGAAGGCCCAGCTCTTCTCAAAGCCTCTATCTCTTCTCGCAACTTGGCATTTTCCACTTCTAAAAATGAGAATCCTTCATCGGTGACCGGTAACAAGGCAGTGGAAGACGAAGCAGCAGACCTCAGCTGAGCTAGTTCTTTTTGCAGATTGTTATTTTCCTGTTCCAATAGCTCAGCGATTTTCCTGTGCCCTTCGACATCTTCTTTCAATGTTCTCTCTCTCACTTCATAGCCAGCAAGCATCTTGTTGTAGCCTGTTTTAGCACTAAGTTGTTTGAGTTTCTTCTCATATCCTTCGTGCAAAAGAGCTGAAGACTCTTTATACTGCTGCTGAAGTTCATCGAGAGTACCTTGTAAGTCTTCAATCATTTCGTAGTAAGCCACATTATTGGCCACAGCTCGGTCAAGTAAGCATTTCAGGTACTGATAAGCTTCGATTGCCTGCTCTGAAGCATCCTGACCAAGGATGTCGGCAACTTCTGATGCACTCGGGTTTGTGTGACCAGCCTTATAATACTCATGACATTGCTTCATCAGCTTTGTATCATTAGCAGACAGCAAATCCATCCTGGCCAAAAACTAGCAGAGAAAGAAAAAGTAATCATCAAAAAGAAGATCAAGACAGAGTACAGATAGAAAAGAGACAATCATATGGAAGAAAAGAACTCAAATTTTATTAGATCATAATGCAGAGTTAAAAAGATCTTAGTTACACCTGAAAAAGAAGAAAAATAGAAAGAGAATACCAAATAACTTCACACCTTTTCCTTGTCTCCCAAGACTTTCTCGGGAGGCTAGGACGAGGAGCTCGGTTGCTCGGTTGGAACAATGAGTTGGTTGGCTAAAGCTGGAACTTGTTCAGGAGGAGCAGGCAGAGATGAAAGCTCCTCGTCAGCAGGCTGAGTAAGGATTGGATCACCCACTGCCATGGAAGATTCTTTGGAGGCAGCTTCATCCTCTTCTTCATCTTCAATAATTGGGGGAGGACCAGGGAGATGCTGTTGAAACAGTTCTGAGTCCTCATTTATCTTCAACTCTTGCAGGGCAGCAACCCAACCATCTCGGAAGTATTTAAGACTCCCATATTGCACTTGGGTCATCATGGCTTCTACCCCCCTGTTCCACCCTTTGTCCCAACCAGTGCGGAAATTTTTTTTCACCGCCATTTTTCTTTTAATTTTCTCCGAGGAGAGCTTCTCGGATAGAAGATCCTCGGTGGCCTTCAACTTAGCCTCCACCTCCTCCTTCTGACGATTTACTTCTCGCAGAAGGGTTAGCTCTTCCTCAGCCAATTTAAACTTATTTTCAAGCTCCCCAAAGTTCGTGAGCTTCTCGGCATACTTCTTATTCTCACTCTCCAAATCCTTCACTTTATTTTCCAAACCCTTGGAAACTTCATCGAGCTGCACATTCTCTGCCTCAACTGCAACCAACTTTTTCTCCCAATCAGCCCTATCCTCGTCATACTTTTGACGGGAATCCTTCAAAGATTTGGTCAATCTCGATAAAGCATCCTCCACTCCGGACGAGGAGCTAGAAGCATTGATCGCTTCATCCTTCTTCACAATGGTGTTAAAGCAACTCACTAGCTGAAAAAAGGAGATAATAATAAGTCAGCACAGAGATACATGTATTGATGGAAAGAAAGAAAATTCAAAATATGAGAAACTTACTGAAGCAATGTGACGAGTAGCCAGGGATGTAAGCACATCCCTAGACATATTCTCCTCAATTCCTTGGACTTCAGGAATGGTCCAAGTCTTCACCGAGCTCATAGCTGAGCTCGGAGGAATAATAGTTGGAACACCAGCTCCACTAACTTGGAGCTGGGGAATGGTTTCAGCTAAAGTGACCGAGGATGATTTCTTCAGTCTCCTCGGTGGCATCTCAACAGTTTCAACCAAAGAAGAGCTTTTGGTCGGGGAGATAGTGACCACTTCCACAGGTATATCCTTCTTGCTCGGAGCCACTGGGGGCTTCTCGGCAGCCTTCTGAGGAGCAACAGAAGGGGCAGCATCTACTTTCTTTGTCCCCTTTGGGACGTCATTCTTGTTTCTTTTTCCATCTCCAGCAGAGGTAGTCTCCTCAAAGATAACAGGAACTCTTCTTTTGCCCATTTTCTGACTCAGAGGAATGTGAGAGTCTGGAGAAGAGTCCTCGGGAACTGACACTGGATCACTAGTGCTGACCACAGGACGAGCAGTGAAAGAGGTTGTATAACTCCTATACTGCAGCAAATATGAAGCAGACCTGATGTGCTCGTCTGCAACTTTCTAATGCAAACTCCAGATAAGTTTCAAATGCTTGATATTAACTTCAGCTTCTTTTGGAGTTTTTCTCTTACTGTCAACTGCAAACAAATACATAGTGAAATATCAGTCATACATTTTATCAAACATAATGAAATCATAATTTCAGAAGTAAAACAAGATGAAAATAACCTATCCCATTGCCATATGGAGGGCATCTGGGACCTTGATATACTTCATCTCCAATCAAAGGGGCATGTTGCCAGTTTTTAATAACTACCCCATGTTCAAAATAATCCCTATTGGCATCAGGGAGGTTGACTACTAAGGCCCTATTCAAAAATCTAGTTTTTAAATTAAAAACATTGTCTAGAACAGCCCATCTATAACAGTACATAATCTCAGGAATTCCTATACGAGTTCCATGAGTTTGATTTAACCTATACACCCCATTAACTATTCTCCATGTGTTGGGGGCTATTTTTGCAGGGACAACATCGAAATAATGACAGAACTCTAAGCACAAAGGGTTTGGTGGAAAAGAAAATCCACATTCAGCAATAAAGAGGCTGGGGAACCAGTGTCCCTCAGCCAAACGAAAGTAATCTAAAGGCTCAGAAAGATCCTCCAGAGTTACCCAAGATGGAATAGAAAAGTCAGAACGGAATTTCTTAAGAGATTCAATAACATAAACCATGGCGAATAAAAGAAATGAAGAAGAAGGAAGAAGATCTTACAAGAAAAAGGAAGATCTGTTGACAACGAACGAAGAAAAGGATGAACGCACAAGAGAGAGAAAGACTATGGAAAACTCGAAAGCAGAAATTGGAAAAAGTAGAAGATGATGGGATTGCCTATGAAGCTTAAATACTTTGCCTTGGGAAACGGCGAAAGAAATGATTACAAAAAGAAACTATTACGCTACCGGCGGCTAAAAGGACAAAAAGTGCGCGAAGATCGAAGCGCTTATAAAAATTCAAAAAAGGCGGATTCTGCGAATTTGGAAGACATTCGAACACGGAGAAAATGCTCCTAAAAACCAGGAAGGTCATTTAATATTTCCATATACCGAGAAAGAATGTTCCATATTCCTCAAAGTTTGAAATATGAAAAATTGGGGGATTCTGTTGATACCAAAATTAATATGCTGATATAGACGAATCATAAGAAGACACGTATCGATCTACGTGGCACAATAGTAACGAGGAAGTTTATTTCTCCGACCAAGTCATATTCACTCCGAGCAGCAAGTGTACTCCGAGGAACTCCAGCACTCCGAGGAACTCCTGAACGACGAGCAACTAAGGCGGTTCGAGCTGCATCTCGTCCACAGCATTGATTGCCAGATAATCAACAGTTCAACTATTCATTGAATGCTTATCATACATACGTATATTCTTAAAGGGCATTAATTATTTACCCTTTCATATGTACAGCCTAAGGGCTATAAATACATTGTATCACCCTCATTCTAAGGGACCAGAATTTCTTGATAGAATTACATATCGAGAACTCCAAAACAGTTGGCAATAACAGAAACAGTGGACGTAGGCCATTCTTATAAGGCTGAACCACTTTAAAATTCTTTGTCTCATTTATATTTATCTGTGATTAAATAATTAGAAGCAATCTAATTTTTTACATCAACAAGTATAAAATGGTTACATGGGTCGACGAGTTATTACAAATGCGTCTCGTTTCGACGGTTAATTAAACCAAGGTTCGTCATCCCCCCTAAATTCTCATAAAAGCCTAATATGATTTTGGCGTCAACAAATATCCCAAAAATTACGCACGCAAGGTCGTAAGCACGGAACATACATGATATACCCCGTCAAATTCCCTAGGCATATTAACTAGGACAACGCACCCGAAATAGACCCGTAAACACCATCACCAAAGCCAAGCAACATGTCAACCCGGAATAAGATCCATCCGACACAACCTAGACTAAATTAGCTAGAAAGCATATTAAAAACGGGGTAAATAAACGCGATAAAACTACACTAGAAAAGCAAGGAAAGAAAGCATGAAAACCTAATTATGAAAGCATGTAAATTAACTACAAAGCAAGAAAAGATGGAAATACAACTTAAATTAATGGAGAGGGAAGATGAATAGTTAACTTACAAACCCAAATGGGTGTCAAACCAAGTGAGGAAGAAGAAGAACTCTCCAAACACCCAAAACCTAACCTAAAACTATAAAAATCTAATAATATCTGATATTTACGAAAAAAATTGGTTTATATAGTAAGTTGGAAAAGAAATAAAGGAAAAAATAAAGAAATGGAAAAGGCAACAAATATCTGCTACTTGCGGTCTATTAAAAGCATACTGTCTCTGTTGATACCAAATTTAGTCTGCTGACATGGATCAATAAAGTGAAGACGCGTGGCAGTCTACGTGGCAACAACAAACACTTCCAAGGAACTCACACGCTCCGAGGAACCATACTACAACGAGGAACACTGTTTCCCCGAGGAACGAGAACTCTCCGAGGAACTCTTGAGCACCGAGAAGCTTAGGCGGTCCGAGCAACTCAGGCGGTCCGAGCTGCACCTCGAACAAAGCATTAATAACAGGATAACCAACAGTTTGACTGTTCCTTAAATGCTTATCATTCAGACGCATACACTTAAGGAGCATTGAATGTATCACCCTTTCATATGTACATCATTTAATGTATTATCCTTTCATATTATAGCCCCAGGGCTATAAATACATTGTACAATCCTCATTGTAAAGGGACCAAAATTTCTTGAGATAACCTGTAATCAAGAATTCCCATACAATTAGCAATACCATAATAGTGGACGTAGGCCATTCTTATAAGGCTTAACCACTTTAAAAACTCTTTGTCTCATTTATTTATTTGTGATTGAATAATTAGATATGATCTAATTTTTTACATCAACAGATTGACGCCATCTGTGGGAACGACTGGTAATATCGTTTTCCATAAAAAATAACCCATCACAAATGGCTGATATTCCAGAATCTAGCAATCGAAACGCTGGAAGCCCTCCAACTCCATCTGCTCCGCCAAGTATTCCAGATCTGGCTGGAATAATGACAAATCTGGCTCAGGGCTAGACCGTCATGCAAGAAACTATGCGTCAACTCATACAAACCCTCCATGGCGGTGCACCAACCCATTCAAGACCACGAAGTATTCAAAGAAATACCCGTGCATCTTCTTCGCGTACTGGGCGTACCAGTTCATATCGCAATGAGGAGTCTGAAGATTTTTCTTATCAACCTGGATGAACTTCGTCAGTGCGAGCCACAGATACTGAACAACATATCACTCTCTCCCCAGAAAGGACCAGTGCGCTAGAAAGATTAAGCAGAGTATCTCCTTTCGATCGATTAGGTCCTAGGAGGAGCAAAAGTCCTCCTAGAGCTCCATCGAGGAGTTTTCGATGACCATCAGACTTAAGGGAAGGATCTGCCCAATCGCGACCAGCTGCTCGTGAAGAGAGATCCCAGGAAGCCACTTCAACGCGATCAGCTGCTCGAACCAACAGGCCCGAGGAAGGAAATGATGCATGGAAAGGCTCATTTCAAAGGCTGGAGGATAGATTGGGGGAAATGGTTAAAGCTAAGAACCCCCTACAACGAACCTTTATTCGAGGAACACCCTTTGTCCAAGCCATTGTAGATTTTCCAACACCATCAAAATTCAAAGCACCTGTTGTGACCCCCAAATATGATGGAAAGACAATCCCTGTCCTTCATATAGAACAATACCAAGCTGCAGCCGACATCTATGCTATTCCAGATGAGATGAGATGCAGGGCATTCTTGGGAACTCTTACTGGATCTGCTCAAATATGGTATAATAATCTTCCTCGGGGTAAGATTTCAACTTTTCTTCAACTGGCCGAGTTATTTATTGGGAATTTCTGTTTTGGGGCAAAGCCAGTTAAACGAGTAGCACATTTGTTAAGTGTTAGACACAAAGCTGGTGAGAGTACCAGAGATTATATAACTCGTTTTAATAACGAGAAACTTGAAGTTATTGATTATGAGGAGAAGACAACGATTACCGCTTTGATGAGTGGACTACTGCCCAACAAGTTGTACTACACTTTGGCCAAAGATCCTCCTAGAACCATGTCAGGCCTGATGGGAAAAGCGTCCAAGATTATGAAAGCCGAGGAGGATATGGCTGCGAAGAAGAATATGGATGCCAAAGAATCCAAGGTGGAAAGTGATAAAGCTAAGAAGAAAGAGCACAAGAACAATGGTAATGACAAACATTCAAAAAATAGGTCGGTATGGGATGTGATGAAGAAATATGATAATTATACTCCTTTGAAGAAGGGTATCAACCATGTTCTAGAGGAAATCAAGAACAACGAGGAACTAAACTGGCCAGAGAAAATGAAGGCAGACCCTGACAAGAGGAATAAGGCGAAGTATTGCGAGTTTCATAAAGATCATGGCCATATGACCAAAAATTGCATAGCTCTTCAGAATGAGATTGAAACACTCATCAGATGAGGAAAGCTATCAAAGTATGTTGATCGTGGAAACGAAAGAAGAAATAACGACCGAGCAAGAGAGAGGTCTAGATGTCCTCGTCGAGCAGAGGAGAACAAGAAAAGAAACCATGAAGAGGATGACCCCGATCTTCCCAAGAGACCAAGGTAGCCAGAACGAGAGGTATTTTCAATACGCTTTGGGTCATTTGACTGTAATGTTATAACAGGTGGAGATGCAGGAGGAGGAGACCTTACTGCCGAGAGAAAAGCTTACCTCTGTGAGGCTCAAGCTTGCTCGTACATTCAACGAATAAATCTAGCTGAGGAGGATCGCCCGAGAAAGGTGAATAAAGAGAAATTGGTCATTGGTTTCTCAAAGAATGACCTTGCAGGTGTTCTATATCCTCATGATGACCCACTGGTGATCAAGATGAGAATGAAGGAGGTTATAATTTCAAGAGTACTGGTCGATAATGGTAGCTCGGCAGACATCATGTTCTACTCGTGCTTCGATAGTTTAAATCTAAAGCTATCTCAATTAGAGCCTTATCATAGACCCCTCCTCGGTTTCGCTGGCCAGAAAGTATTTCCACTTGGGACGATCAACTTGGATATATTCATTGGTACGTGGCCTGCTTGTCGAACAGAAAGAATACGCTTCTTCATGATGGATAAGAATGTTCAATCATCATATAATATCATCATGGGAAGAGTAGGATTGAAGAAGTTCGAAGCTGTACCATCTACAGTGCATCAGTGCCTAAAATTTCCAACAAATTTTGGAGTAAGAGTTGTGAAAGGTGATCAGAAAGTAGCTCGAGAATGCTATTATTCATCCACCGAGTAAGAAGAACTGGAGGAATCAAGGAAAAAGACTTCTACTTATCAAGTGGAAGAGGGGGCAGAAATTGAAACATTGGATCCTAGAGATGAGTCACAACTCGTGAAGGGTCAAGTGGTGGAAGCTACTGAAAACATCATTCTGGACGACGAGCACCCTGAGCGAACTACTCAAGTAGGTTCGTCATTGGAAGCCTCACTAAAACAGGAATTGATAACTTTCCTTAGAAGCAGAAAACAGACTTTTGCATGGAGTCATGAAGATATGCCTGGGATAGACCCAAATTTCTTATGTCACGAGCTCAATGTGAATAAGGAGATCAAGCCTGTGAAGCAGAGAAGAAGAGTATTCAGTCTTGAGAAGAATCAAGTTATACAGGAGGAAGTCGAGAAGCTCCAGAAAGCTTTCTTCATTGAAGATGTTAAATATCCACACTGGTTAGCCAATGTAGTGATGGTGAAAAAGAAGAACAACAAATGGAGGATGTGTGTAGACTTCACCGACCTCAATAAATCATGCCCAAATGATCACTTTCCACTGCCTCGAATTGATCAACTAGTCGATGCTACCTCGGGACACGAGTTGTTGAGCTTCATGGATGCTTATTCTAGCTATAATCAGATTAAAATGAAACCTAAAGACAGGGAGAGTACTTCTTTCATTACCCTTAGGGGAACTTATTGTTATAATGTTATGCCTTTTGGTTTGAAAAATGCAGGTGCGACATATCAGAGGCTGATGAACAAAGTCTTTGCTGAACAAATCAGTTGCAATATGGAAGTCTATGTTGACGATATGCTGACAAAGGGCAAAAAAGTTGCTGATCATCTAGTTGACTTAAGTCAGACTTTTGATCAACTAGATAAATATAAAATGAAGCTAAACCCAACGAAGTGCATATTTGGAGTACGAGAAGGCATGTTTCTCGAATACATTATCAACCAATGAGGCATTGAAGCAAATCCTGGAAAGATCAAAGTTCTATTAGGGTTGCGATCTCCGACAACGAAGAAAGAGGTGCAAAGTCTTACAGGACGAGTAGCAGCACTCAACAGATTTGTATCACGAGCAACTGATCGATGTCTCCCATTCTTCAAGACACTCCGAAAGACTTTTGAGTGGAATGATGAATGTGAGAATGCTTTTCAAGACTTGAAGAAATAGTTGGGAGCACCTCCACTATTATCCAGGCCGGTGATGGGAGAAAAATTGTACTTATACCTAGCAGTATCGGAGAATGCAGTTAGCTCGACGTTGATAAGAGTGGATAATAGAGTATAAAAACCAATCTATTACACAAGTAAGGCCTTACGAGGAGCAGAGATCAGATATCCAAGGCTGGAAAAGTTAGCACTGGCACTGATTGAGGCGAGTAGAAGAATGAGGCCATACTTCCAGGCTCATACTATAGTCGTATATACTGATATGCCATTGAGGCAAGCCCTTCATAAACCAGAAAAATCAGGGAGATTGATATATTGGGCAATAGAGCTCGGAGAATACGATATAGTCTATGAACCCAGATCATCGCTAAAAGGGCAAGCTGTAGCAGATTTTATAGCAGAGTTCACATATCCTGATACCCCCGAGAAGCAAAAGTTGCTCGCTGATCAACCTGTGGATGTTACAGGATCAACAAACACAAGCTCAGACCAACTCCGGTTGGTAAAAGAGCAAGTGGATGTTACGGGATCATCAAATTCAAGCTCAGACCAACTTCGGTTGGTAAAAGGGCAGGAAAAGATGATCGACGAAGAGCAAGAAATATCAGGGGAAGATGAAAGGAAGCAACAAATATTTCGTCGAGGAACTCTGTCAAATCAGAAGTTTGAAGACGAGTTACTTATATGGAGGCTATATGTAGATGGCTCATCTTGCACAACAGGCAGTGGGGCAGGGATAGTTTTGAGCACTCCGGATGAGGTCGACATGGAGTACACCCTTCGTTTCCAATTCAAAGCTTCCAATAATGAAGCTGAGTATGAGGCCATAATTACAAGTCTTAATTTGGCAAAAATTATGGAGGCGCAGTAAATAATTGTCTTCAGTGATTCTCAATTAATCGTAAATCAAATGTTGAGAATATATGCAGTCAAAGGAGAATTAATGATCAAATACCATGCAAAGGTGATGGAGTTGGTATCAGAATTTGCTGCTATTCAGATGCCTTAGCTCGATTAGCATCAGCTACTCGTACCTAGCTACGAAGAACAATCCCAATTGAAGTTTTGGCTAGTCGGAGTATAGATGAAGATTTGGCGATGAACTTTATCACCCTTAATTTAGGACCATCTTGGATGGATCCCATCAGGGCATATATTGAGGAGGGAGAATTACCAATTGACAAGCTCGGAACCAAGAAATTAAAGTTTAAAGCTGCTCGGTACGTATTAAGTAACGATATTTTATATAAACGAGGAATTATGACAGGTTTGCAGAGATGTGTACATCCCTTCGAGGTGAAAGAATTGATTGAAGAGATCCATGAAGGGTCCTATAGAGCCCATGTAGCAGGTCAGACGCTTTTACAAAGGATGATGACGCAGGGATATTACTGCCCGACGATGAGGGCTGATTGTGTAGCCTATGTCAAGAAATGTGACAAGTGTCAGCGCTTTTGCTCCATCCGAAGAACTCCACAGGCATTGTTGACACCCATCACTTCCCATTGGCCATTTGCCATGTGGGGAATAGATTTGGTTGGACCACTGCCTACGACTAGAGGAAGGTTCAAATACCTCGTCGTCGCAGTGGATTATTTTACTAAATGGGTGGAAGCTGAGCCTCTCATCGATATGACATACGAAAAGGTGTACCAATTTATTTGGAAGAACATCATTTATAGATATGGTCTTCCTCATGCTTTCATCACAAACCATGGAACACAATTTGATAACGAGGAGTTCGCTGCCTATTGTCATCAATCAAATGTGTTGAAGATCCACTCAGCACCAGGCCATCCTCAACGCAATGGACAAACTGAAGTGACAAACAGAACACTGCTAAATGGTTTGAAGAAAAAACTGGACGATGCGAAAGAAAATTGGATCCACGAGTTACAGTCAGTATTGTGGGCTTACCGAACAACTCCCCGAGTAGCAACTGGAGAATCTCCATATATGCTAGTGTTTGGAAGTGAAGCTGTTATACCTGCCGAGTTGGGCCTCCCAACACACAGGGTACTAAATTTCAACTCCCCTGTCAGCGACTTAATGAGAAGATTGGATTTAAACATGCTCGAGGAAGTTAGAGAAGAAGCAGCCATTAGAAATGTTGCTTACCAGCAGCGAACAGCTTTGTTCTACAACAAGAGAGTGAAGAAGTGCGACTTGAAAGAAGGAGACTATGTGCTGAAGAAAGTAATTCAAAAGCACAATAAGCTGGAGGCAAACTGGCATGGACCATACCGAGTTACAGAAGTTGTTCGAACAGGAACTTACCGAATAGCAACTCTAGAAGGGGAGGAGTTTAAGAATGCATGGAATGCAGAGCACCTGCGCAAGTATTATCAGTGATGAATAAAATGAAGATATTCTGCCGAATTATTTCTTTTTATTGAAAGTTTTTCGAGGAATACTAGTGCTACACACTATTCGGCAAAGCTCAGGCTACTCAAATTTTTTCTCGAAAACGCCAACTAAGGTTGGTCGAGAAACCTATATTCCTCCGGGAAGTAAAGCTACCTGTATTCCTCCGGGAAGTAAAGCTACCAATATTCCTCCGGGAAGTAAAGCTACCAATATTCCTCCGGGAAGTAAAGCTACCTATATTCCTCCGGGAAGTAAAGCTACCAATATTCCTCCGGGAAGTAAAGCTACTTGTATTCCTCCGGGAAGTAAAATTTGTATTCCTAAGGGAAATAAAACTATATGTTTCTCGTGAAATAAAAGTATTCCTAAAAATGCCAACTTATGTCGGTTAGGAAGTAAATATATTCTCGAAAATGCCAACTTGAGTTGATCCGGAGGTAAAATTATTTCAAAAAGACTAACTATGGCTGGTCGGGGATAGAAACCCACCAACTGTAGTTGGTCGAAAAGGAAAATTTACCGACCTTGGTTGGTCGAAAACATTTAAGAGAAAAATCTACCAACTATGGCTGGTCGGGAAAAAAAACCCACTAACTGTAGTTGGTCGACAAGTAATATTTAAAGTGATCGAGCAACATTTTTTATACTCGTAACTTTTTAATTATTACTAAGTTTATCGAGAAACAACATATTATTTTTGCCAAATGACTACCACAAGTTCAAACTACTCGACAATAAGTTGATCGACAAACCACACAATATTGTTATCTTTTTATCAGATACACATGCACAAATATAAAGTGTTTTACAAGACAATAACAGTTAAAATTGCGAACAAAAATGAAAGTTTTTCATTAAATCCAAATACAAATTACATTGATAATGAAATGAAAGTTACATTGATATTGAAATGTATACTAACTATTACATCAAAATTCCTACTTTACTGGTTTTTTCCCCTCTGCTTTTGACACAGGTTCCTCGCCAGCAGGCGAATCATTTAAAGTCAGGGGAGAATTTATGAAGTTGAGATCCTTTAATATCCTGATATTCATCACGAATGGTCGATCTAGAAGGTGCTCGGGACGAGATACTTCAACAATTGAATGGAGATTGTAGTCACCGAGATATTTGGAAATCAAGCTCCGAGGAATGGCCCGAGTAGGGATCCAACTCATGTCCAGTTTGAATGGTGGCACGGGTAAGTGGAGCAGCCCAGGATCATGATAGTCCCACAAGTAATGACCCTGTTCGAGTTGCAGCACACCTAAGGCATTCAACCAGCCTTGCTTGTAGCCCTCATTATTGGCATTCTGGATACGATCGTCCAAGTGAAAGAGAGCTTCGTTGTATCCAGCCATCCAGAACTCCCTGGGCTATTTGTGGAATTGATATGTTAATCTATCCAGCTTCTCGTGGAGATTTTTAATGAAGATCTCTTTATTCTCCAAGGTAGACTTCTGCGTGGAAAGCTGTTCTTCCAGGTCCCTGATCTTCTTTGACATTTCATCCAAAGCCTGGTTCTTCGCCATTAATTGGAAGGCCTGGTTTTCTAAGGCAGACTGAGTCCTCTGTTCCTCGATAGGAATTCGAGCTGCTCTTGCTCGTCCCCGAGGAGCTCTTGCTCGACCACGAGAATATGTAGATGGGCCAAACCTCTTCAAGGTTTCCAAATCGTCCCTTAAGTTGGTGTTCTCGACTTCCAAGAACGAAAATCCCTCATCAGTCACTGGGATCAAGGCTTTTGAAGTGGAAGTCGCAGACTTCAACTGCGACAGCTCCCTTTGCAGGTTGTTGTTTTCTTGCTCCAGTAACTCGGCTATTTGTCTGCATTCCTCGACTTCGCCCCTCAGAGTTCTCTCCCTCACCTCGTAGCCAGCAAAACGCTTCTCGTACCCCTTGTCAGCATTGAGTTGCTGGTACTTCTTCTCGTACCCCTCATGTAACAGGTCAGTGGATTCTTTGTATTGTAGCTGATGGTCCTCGAGGGTGCCTTGGAGATCCTCGATCATATCATAATAGGCCACCTTATTGGCCACTGCTCGATCAAGTAGACACTTCAGATATTGATATGCTTCAACTGCCTGTTCTGAAGCATCTTGGCCGAGGATGTCGACGACTTGTGCTGCACTCAGGTCTGTGTGACCAGCCTTAAAGTATTCATTACATTGTCGCAGCAGCTTTGTATCATGGGCAGATAGTAATTTCATCCTGGTCAGAAACTAGTAGAGAAAGAAAAATCAATAATCAATAAGAATCAAGACAGAGTATGAAGAAGAGACAACAGTATGAATAAACACAAGTTCGAGTTTTATTATATCATAAAGGTCAAAAGTACAAGATTTCAGATTTACATATTCATGATTACAATTGACAAAAGAAAATATAAAGAGAAATCCGAACAACTCTACACCTTTTCCTTGTCTCCGAAAACCTTCTCGGGAGGCTGAGACGAGGAAGTAGGTTGCTCGGAGGGAATGGAAAGCTGCTCGGGGAGCGCCAGTAGTTGCTCGGAAGAAGTAATGATTTGCTGAGGTTCCTCGGGGGCAGGCTGGATGGCTGGGGGATGATCTCCCATCACCATAGAAGACTCTTCGGAGGCAGCCTCGTCCTCTTCTAAGTCTTCAGGAGCTGGAGGGGGACCAGGGATGTGTTGCTGAAAGAGTTCGAAATTTTCATCCACTTTCATCTCCTGAAGAGCAGCAACCCATCCATCCCTAAAGTATTTGAGGCTGCCATAGTCCACTTGCGACACCATGGCAGCCAATCCCTTATTCCACCCCTTGTCCTAGCCAGCGCTGAAGGACTTCTTCACAACCATTTTCCTTTTTAACTTTTTCGAGGAAAGCTTCTCGGACATCAGGTCATCATCAGCTTTCAGTTTTCTCTCAGCCTCCTCCTTCTGCCGATTTACCTCCCGAAGTTGAGACAACTCCTCTTTAGCAACCTTGAGCTTATTCTCTAGCTCTCCAGCATTCTTGAGCTTCTCGTCGAGCTCTTTATTTCTCCCCTCCAAGTCCTTTATTCTCTTCTCCAACTCTTTGGAGACTTCAACAGCTTGAGTTTTTTCCTGCTCGGTGGAGGCAAGCTTCTTCTCCCAAACAGCTTTGTCAGTAGCATATGTCTGGCAAGAATCCTCTAGAGACTTAATAGCTTCCTCCAGAGCTCCCTCCACACTAGACGAGGAGCATGAAGCTTTAATCGCCTCGTCTTTCTTCACAATTATATTAAAGCAACTCGTCAACTGTGAAAAGAAAAAGAAAGCAAGTCAGAAACATAAATGACAAGGGAAATATGAAAAGTTCAAAGTAAGAAGACTTATAGAAGCAAGGTGGCGAGCAGCCAATGAGGTAACCAAGTCCCGAGAAAGGTTTTCCTCAGTACCTTGGACCTCGGGAATGATCCAAGACTTTACCGAGCTCATGGCAGAGCTCGGGGGAATAAAAGTTGGAACACCAGTTCCAGTAGCTGGGGGCTGAGTGATGGTGTCATCCAAATTGACCGAGGATCTCTTCTTCAGCCTCCTCGGGGGAACAGGAACAGATTCAACCAAGGAAGAACCCTTGGTCGGTGATATTACAATCACCTCTCCAGGAGCAACAGACCTGCTCGGAGCCACTGCGGGCTTCTCAACAACCTTCACAACAGCAGCAGCCGAGGAAGGCGCATCAGTCTTCTTTGTCCCTTCTGGGACATCAACCTTACTTCTTTTTGCCTCTCCAGCACCAGAGGCAGGCTTCTCAAAAAGGGTGGGAGGTCTTCTCTTCTTCATCCTTTCACTTAAAGGGATGTGTGATTCAGGCGAAGAACTGGTGGAAGCTGGTACTGGCTCTGATTCATTTATTACTGGACGAGCAGTAAAAGAGGTGGTGTAGTTCTTGTATTGCAGTAGATATGAGGCCGACCTAATATGCTCGTCGGCAACAGATTGATGCAGACTCCAGATAAGTTTCAAGTGCCTTATATTAACATCTGCTTCTTTTGGGCACTTTCTTTTGCTATCAACTGCAAATAAATAAATATTGAAATATCAATGGCACATTTTATCAAACACAAAAGAAGCATGATTTCAAAATAAATAAAATGAAATAAAAATAACCTATCCCATTGCCATAGGGAGGGAATCTGGGACCCTGATAAACCTCATCTACAGATAAAGGAGCATGTTGCCAATTTTTTATGACAACCCCGTGCTCAAAATAATCTCTATTAGCATCCGAGAGATTGACTACTAAGGCCCTATTCAAAAATCTAGTTTTTAAATAAAAGATGTTATCACCAACTGCCCATCTATAGCAAAACATGATTTATGGAATCCCTATACGAGTTCCATGGATTTTATTTAACCTATGCACCCCATTAACTAGTCTCCATGTGTTGGGGGCTATTCTTGCAGGAACAACGTCAAAGTATTGACAAAATTCCAGACATAAGGGATTGGATGGAAAAGAAAATCCACACTCATCAATAAAAAGACTGGGGAACCAATGTCCCTCAGCCAAGCGGAAATAATCAGAAGGCTCAGAAAGCTCTTCCAGAACAACCCAAGAGGGAATAGAAAAATCAGAGCGAAACTTATCAAGAGATTCAACAGGATAAACCATGATGAATAAAAGAAATGAAGAAGAAGGAAGAAAATCTTACAGAAAAAGAGTGGATCTGATGACAACGGACGATGGAAGAGACGAATACACAGGAGAGAAAGAGACGATGGAAAACTCAAAAATACAAATTTGAAAAGGTAGAAGACGATAGGAGTGTCTGTGAAGTTTAAATACCTTGCCTTGGGAAATGGTAAAGTAATGATTACAAAAAGAAATAATTACGCTACCGGCGGCTAGAGGAACAAAAAGGGCGCGGTAATCGAAGCGAGAAGAAACGATTACGATACCGGCGGCTAAAAGGACAAAAAGTACGCAGAGATCAAGGCGGTCGTGAAAATTCAAAAAAGCCTGATTCTACGAATTTGGAAAGAGAAATAAATACAAGAGAAACACTCCTAAAAATTAGGAGGACTATTTAAAGCTATCATATTCCGAGAAAGAATGTTCCACACTCCTCAAATTTTGAACTATGAAACATTGGGGGCTTCTGTTGATACCAAATTTAGTCTGCTGACATCGATCAATAAAGTGAAGACGCGTGGCAGTCTACGTGGCAACAACAAACACTTCCGAGGAACTCACACGCTCCGAGGAACCATACTACAACGAGGAACACTGTTTCCCCGAGGAACTCATACGCTCCGAGGAATGAGAACTCTCCGAGGAACTCTTGAGCACCGAGAAGCTTAGGCGGTCCGAGCTGCACCTCGAACAAAGCATTAATAGTAGGATAACCAACAGTTTGACTGTTCATTAAATGCTTATCATTCAGACGCATACGCTTAAGGAGCATTGAATGTATCACCCTTTCATATGTACATCATTTAATGTATTACCCTTTCACATTACAGCCCCAGGGCTATAAATACGTTATACAATCCTCATTGTAAAGGGACCGAAATTTCTTGAGATAACCTGTAATCAAGAATTCCCATACAATCAGCAATACCATAACAGTGGACGTAGGCCATTCTTATAAGGCTGAACCACTTTAAAAACTCTTTGTCTTATTTATTTATCTGTGATTGAATAATTAGATATGATCTAATTTTTTACATCAACAGTCTCCTTCCCACGGCAAAATCCAAAACCGCGGTCGACCGGTACTCTGTTTTCTGCAATTCTTTGGTCCATGAAGAGGGGGAAAACGTTGAAAACGACCATAACTTTATCGTTCGGACTCGGAATGACGCACCGTTTGCGGCCATGCGAAGCTTACCCAATGAACTACGCATCCGTTTAATTTTAATGAGCCGAAGATGAAATGTGAATTGACTAAAATGCCTTTGAATTAGCGTCCAGTGATGGAATTTCGCTGAAATGCAATGGTTCTCACTTTTAGCGTTCTAATACCTACAAAAGCATAATTAACCCCTGTAAAGCATGCATATATCCAAATCCAAGGTTTTCTGATTAATGAGCATAAATATAGGCATTATGGACCCTAAAAGTGCTAGAATGCATAAAGATAAAGGGCGAAAATATGCAATATTTGATACGAATCACCGAACACATCCACTCGACCCGTTATTTGAATCCTACGAATTCCATTTCCCTTACTTTATTAATAAAAATATCACTAATTAATTTTCAACTTGTAATAATTTCCCTCCTACATTCCCCTTTCTCATCGAGGTAAAATAATCCAATGCATTATTTCCAATAAGTTTATTTCCCCATACATTAAAAAATTTACATTGGGACCCCTAAAGTTTATCCCCAATTTTTTCTCGATAATTCAGACCCCCCGAATCGATTCGGTCTGACCCTCAAACCGGTTCACTATGCTAGGTACATACCGTCTTCTCCATATTTGTTTTTCTCCATTGTTACACCCTAAAGCTCTTTGATTTCATAACTCAGAACTATATCGGTTTTCTCCCAACATATTTTTACCCTTTAAACATATTTTAACATCTTGCAAATCATCAAACATAGTTAATATATACATGTTTCCCCAATAATTCTCTAATCGAGTTCATAACAATTTATACAAATATCATCTTCGATTCAATTCCATTAATCCAAATTCCATTAATTCATCTACTGAATATTGAACGAAAATCTGATTTTCACAATCCTAGATAATAATCCATCATCAATTTAATTATTAAACTACATGATTCACTCTAATTATCCAAAACCCAATTTTCACATCAACACCCTCCCAAAATGGATTTTCACATACACCCACTATGATATGAATTGATTATCATGAATTTACATTGAAAGAAAAATTAACCATATTCGTAGGGTCCGATCCTTTGATGCATATGGCGATTCGACGAAGAACGCCCTCAATCCTTCTTGGACTTTCACCCTCTTTTCTTCTCTGCTGCTCTATGATTTTCTAAATGAATTATGGTTGTTCCTAATTTCTTAATTTAGATTTAATAATTTTAATCCCATCTTTAGGCTAATGGGCCGAGCCCAAATGATCCGAACACTCACATGTGAGCCCGACTATGCCTAAAAATGTTCCGAGACCCAATTACTACCACCGGGTACTCTTTTCTGACCATCTTGACCTATTCAGAATCAATTGTGACCTCTAAAATCACATCCGAGTTACTCTATATAAATTTTCTTATTTCTCTTCAAAATATGTTCCACGTAAAGATAAATATCAACTTGAATTAATTAAATCTAACTCATCGAATTAAATAAATTTTCTAACTTAAATAAATTCTCCAAATCATTAATTTCAATTTAATTTCTATATCCTAAAAAATACGGGGTGTTACATACTTCTCCCCTTACAAAGGAATTTCGTCCTCGAAATTCGAGTAATTTTATCACTCAAAGTCTCATATATACCCTTATTCACATACTTCTAAGATTGCTACACATATTCCTACCCCTTACTTGCAGGTTATTTTAAAATCAAGTTGCTTACCTAGTGCACCCATACACCCTGTAGCCATGCTTCTCACAGCATAAATGTTAATCGACTCCACTCAGCCTTACATCGTAAAATAACTTTTAACTCACAGTTACAATTACATATATGTATAATAACCAAGGTACCAAACCTATGTCCTACTGACCACATCTCCCAACTTCCAATGTTGCGTTAAGTTTCATGCGTGGGACGTCTCGCAATTAAAATCCAAATAAGGACCCCCCTGATACATAACTACCCAACATTGTCGATTGTTGAGATCTGTTAGGCCCTCAGTCCATAGCACGTCCCCCAAATTCCCATCTCTTGACATAAAAGTATACTCGTCCACTCTCATGTTACAAAATACAATATACAATACGACGCCCTTACTAGTTTCTCTGTGCTAAAATAATAACAAGTTATATCTATCCTCTCGATAATAAGCCAATATCTCCTGAATCACGCCAGTAAATGTCCCTACTCATCGGGATCAAATATAACAATACAAACATATTCTTATAAATGTACTACGTAACACACCATAACATATATGCACGTATATATATATATATATATATATATATATATATATATATATGCTAGACCCTCTTTTAGGTAATACCTATCAAAATACTCATGCTTTGGAACAACGAACACCAAGTCTCACCATACCATATGCCATAGCCCAGACATCCCCACATAATTATCAATGACGTCTTGTACGTAACATACTTATCTCAAGCTCAGCTCCGTACTCTCAGTGTGGATATATCATACAAGTATTCTCGATTATTCCACAACTTGCAATTCAATTTTTATCGATATTTCCCTACCCATTAACTTATAGTACAAAAGTTTTCTTAGTGCTTTCTTCGTAGCACTACCCAACTCCACTGGCCATATATTGTAATAACTCCCATCTTAAAGGGTTTTATCTACACATTTAATAATTTAACTTTTAAAACTGATGCACTAGCATCCAACAACGTCTCACTACCCTCAACATTTATTAAGGTCCATGCATGTAATATATCGCAACGAAACTCAAAATAACTTTCCCCAATGCACTACTCCTTAGCATTATCGATTATCAAAATTTGTGGATCCCAAGCACATAGCTAAAATATCACCAATTTTATCTCCTGACACATAAATCAAATCGTCTATGCCCACGTATCTCAAGGCATCATACGATACGGTGCTATCACAATCACTAAATTCTCAGCACTTAAACAACAATGAGCTAAACTCTTCACTCAATGGTGAACCCGACCTACCCTGAATTTCGTCAATAAAAGTCCATATGCACCTGGGTCCAATGTAACTAGACATATGTACTCTCTGAGGTCTACTTTAGAAAAATATCGCCACGATCTCGACCCTTTTTTAAGTGAGACATCGCAAACATATACATCCTGACTCGGAACAGTAAAAATGATAGTCTTGCTATAATCGCCCACCATCGCTTAAAAAATCGTACCCAGGATAAAACCATACCTAGAATATCACCTATTAAAATGATCCATCCTTATAAAATATATCCCCTCAGTGTTCACACCTGCTCCCTTGCAGATGGAACTAAAGAGAGCCCCGCTGACTCAATGGTGAATATATCTGTTGATGTAAAAAAACTAGATTATATCTAATTAATCAATCACAAATAAAAATGAGTAAATAAGACAAAGAATTTTTAAAGTGGTTCAGCCTTATGAAAATGGCCTACGTCCACTGTTTTATATTGCTGACTGTTTGCCTTGAATCTCGATAGTAGGTTTACTATGAGATCCAAAGTCTCCCCTTTATGAGGAGGTTACGATGTATTTATAGCCTTCAGGCTGTCCATATGAAAGGATAATGTGATATTATCTAGTAGACATATACATATGTACAATAATAATGCGCATTTAATGTGTAGATGTCTTTTGATTCTCTTGATTTGGATTCTCTGCACGCTAAGTAGCTCGGACCGCTTAAGTTGCTCGGTATGCTTAAGTTGCTCGGTATCTTTAGGTTGCTCGGAGCACCTGAGCAGCTCGATGACAGTATGTTGTTCGTTGAAAGTATTTGTATTTGCCACATAGGTTAACACGTGTCTTCAAGTGGTTGGTCCATATCAGCAGACTAAATTTGGTATCAACAGAATCCCCCAATGTTTCACAGTTGAGGTTGAAGGAGAGTGTGGAACATTTTGCTTAAAAATTTCTTGGATTACTGGTCTTCATGAATTTTAGGAAGATTTCATTGTATATAATTCCTTTTTGAGTACATAACATCAAGCTTCATAAATATTTTGAATTTTCACGATCACTTCGATATTTGTGCCTTTTTCTTCTTTTAGCCGCCGGAAACGCAAACGTTTTCCCTTGTAATCATTGCTTTTTTTATTCCCATGGTAAAGTATTTAAGCACGATAGAATTTATATCGTCTTCTAATTTTCAAATCAGTATCTTTGAACTCTTCATTTTCTCTCTATTTTGTGCCTTCGTTCTTTCCATCATTCATTGTCAATCGATCTCTCTTTCTTCTGTAAGATCTTCTTCCCTCTTCTTTTTTTACTTTATTCACCATAGTTTATCTTATTGAATCATTGGATAAGTTTCGGTCTGACTTTTCAATCCCTTCGGGGGTTATTTTAGAAGAACTTTCTTGTCCTTCTGATTTATTTTCTTTGGCTGAGGGACACTGGTTCCCAAGTCTTTTTATAGCTGAGTGTGGCTTTTATTTCCCGCCAAATCCCCTGTGTTTGGAGTTTTGCCAATATTTTGATATTGTACCTGCAAAAGTAGCTCCAAATACATGAAGGGTAGTTAATGGCATACATAGGTTGAATCAACTTCATGGAACTCGTTTGGGAATTCCAAAAATTATGTATTGCTATAGATGGGTTACCAGTGACAATACTTTATATTTAAAAACTAGGTTTTCGAATAGAGCGTTAGTTATCAACCTTCCCGATGCCAATAGGGACTATTTTGATCATGGGGTTGTGATGAAAAATTGGCAACACCCACCATTAACTGGAAATGATGTGTACCAAGGTTCCAAGTGTCCGCTTTATGGCAATGGGATAGGTTGTTTTCATTTTTAAAATCTTATTTTCTTTGTATTCGATGAAATGCAACACTGACATTAATTTTGTTTGTTACAGTTGACAGTAAAAGGAAACCTCCAAAAGAGACTGACGTTAACATAAAATATTTAAAACTTATCTGGGGTTTACATCAATCAGTTGTCGGAGAGCATGTGAGGTCTGCTTCATATTTGTTGAGATATAGAAGCTCCACTTCGTCTTTTATTGCTCGTCCTGTGGTTATTGATCTTGATCAGACACCGATCTTCGAAACCAGTGTGAAAGGATCTTCTTCTGACTTAAGCATTCCTATTACTGATCTGATGAAGAAGAGGAAAGCTCCTGTATTTTTTGACAAGTCTGCCTTTGCCACTAAAGAGGCAAAGAAGAATTAACAAGATGTCCCAGATGTAGGGACAAAGAATATAGATGTACCCCCCTCTACTACTTCTAAGGAAGCTGGAAAGAAGCCCCCTATGCCTCCAAAAGAGACAGCACCTTCGAGTGAGACTGTTGTCATCTCACCAATAGAGACAACACCTTTAATTGAAAGTGCTCCTGCTCCTCTGAGGAGATTGAAAAGAAGTTCTACTGAGAGACCTGTTGACCCTATCTCTTAACCTTCAAATGTTGAAGGTAATGTCCCAGCTCTTATTCCTCCGAGCTCTTGATCAAATCTTGGACTATCCCAGAATTCCAAGGCATTGAAGATACCTTTTTTTGTGAGAGAATTACTACTTTTGTTGCTCAACACATTACGTTAGTAAGTATCATTAACCTGAGTCCTTTATTTTCTAGTACTATATTCATATATTGACTCAAAATTCTTCCTTTTTTCAGCTCGTGACGTGTTTCAATAGCATTTTGAAAAAAGATAAAGCCATCAAGGCTTCCACCTCCTCGAGTGGAGTAAAAGAAGCTTTTGCTGGATTAACTCAATCTTTGAAAGAATCTCGTCAGAAGTACGAGGAAGATAAAGATGCTTGGGAGAAGCAATTTAAGTCTGTTGAACTGAATAGAGATCAAGTTGTGACTGCCTCCAAAGAGTTGTAGAAGAAATTGAAGGAAGCTGAACAGAGTAACAAGGAGCTTGAGGTTAAGCTTAAATATGCTAAGGAGAATGTTGCCAAGCTTCAAGATGCTGAGCGACTTAAGAAAGGAGTAGAAGAAAAACTGAAGTCTGCTGAGGAGCTCCTTAGAGAAAGGACTTCCTCGAAAAAAGTAAAAATCTTTTAGTGTTGGTTGGGACAAAGGTTGGAACAAGGGCCTGGTTGTTATGTCTTCTCAAATGGAGTATGCCAGTGTTAAATATTTTAGGGATGAATGGGTAGCAGCCTTGAAGGAATTGAAGGTTGCTGAAAATTCTGAGTTGTTCCACGAGCATACTCATGGCCCTCCTCCCTCTCCTGGAGAAGAAAAAGATGAAGCTGCTTCCGATGAATCCTTCATAATGATAGAAGAGCAAGTCCCTATTGTTGATGTTATTCAACCTTCCAAGCAAGTCCAATAAGCCAGCACATCTATCGAGCAAGTACCATTGCTCTTCGAGTAACTAACCCCTTTATCCAAACCGTCTAAAGAAGTCGTAGGAAATAAGGAGAAGGTTTAAAGTTGTTCGGGTCTTTTATTTGTTTATTTTCCTGAATGTAACCCTGATCTGTGTTTTCCTTTATCATGATGAATAAAAATTTAAACTTTTGTTGTTCGTCTGGAATTTCTCTCTTACTTGCTCTGTTCGCATCATTGTTGATTTGTTTTTCATTTTGTCTTTGCTAGTTTATGGACAGGATGGAATTTTTATCAGCTCATGATACAGAGTTGATGAAAAAATGCAATGACTATTTCAAAGTTGGTTATGCAGATTTTACTGAGGCTCAAATCATTGATATCCTCGGATCAGATACTTTTGAGCGAGCCATTTATGCTTACTAGTACTTGAAGTGCCTACTTAATCATGTTGTAGCCAACAATGTGGCTTACTACGAAATGATTGAAGATCTTTAAGGAACGATCGAGGAACTTCAATAGCAGTACAAAGAATTTACTACACTTTTGCATCAAGGCTATGAGAAAAAGTACCAACAATTGAGTGCTGACAAGGGATATGACAAGTATATTTCAGCTCATGAGAAAAAGGAAAGTGTGTTAAAGCTTTAAATTGAAGAGCATAAACATATTGTCAAGCTTCTGGAGCAGGAGAACATTGATTTGTAGGAAAAAATAAAACAGCTCAAATCTGCTGCCTCTTCTTCTTCGAGAGCCTTAGTCCCCATTAATGATGATGATTTTTCATTTTTAGAAGTGGAAAATGCTAACTTACGGGATGAGTTAGAAACTTTGAAATGAGCAGGATCTTCCACACCTGCTCGTGGCAAAGTAAGATCTTCTTCTCGTGGATGAGCAAGGGCTGGCCGGGTTACTATTGATGTGACAAGAACTCAGTTGGCCTTGGAAAATCGAGTCGTTTAATTGATGGCGAAGAATCAGGTTTTGACAGACATGTCTAAGAAGATTCAGAGTTTCATCGAACAACTCTCCAATCAGAGTTCTGCTCTGGAAAGTAAAGAAATTCTTTTGAAAAAGCTCCACGAGCAACTTGAGAGATTAACTTATCAATTTCATAAACAACTCAGGGAATTTTGGATTGATGGGTATAATGAAGCTTTGTATCATCTTGATGCTCGTTTGCAGCAATCGAACAACGAAGGATATAAGCAGGTGGTTGAATGCCTTATGTGTCCTGAAGCTGGATCAAGGTCATTTCTTATGGGATTATTATGAACCTGGAGTTCTTGATTTGCCTGTGCCTCCCTTCAAACTTGACCTTAATTGGATTCCAGCCCGTGCTATCCCTCGGATTTTGATCTCCAAGTATCTCGATGACTACAACCTTCATTCAAACTTTGAGATATCTCGTTCAGAGCACTTGCTTGATCGACCATCCATAAATAATGTCAGAATACTGCGAGATATGAATTTTATAAACTCTCCTTATGCATTAGATGATCCTCTAGCTAGGGTAGAGCCTGTTTCAAAAGAAGAGGGAAAGAAACCCATAGAATATGACATTTTTATGTAATGAATCAAACTTCACATCATATGTAATCTACTTGGTTTTAATGAAGAAAGTTTTAGTCTTTTGCCATTTCATTTTCTTCGAAACAATTTGTAGAATGTCGTCGTTTATTCATTGGTGAATATATATATATATATATATATATATATATATATATATATATATATATATACTGTTTTGTTTTTAAATAATGGAACTTGTCCCATTTGTTGTTTGATTATAGTGACTTGTCACTCTTTGGGCCTAAGCAATGGAATGATTCCCATGTTCCTGCTTAGTTGTAGTAATCTCATCCGGATTACCTTGTTGCCTAGACATTGGATGCCCCGGGAGGTCGTCCAGCTTCTTGCCTAGTTTGGTACCAACCAACCGGAGTTGATGGTTATTGAGTTACCGACCAACCGGAGTTGGTGGTTATTGAGTTACCGACCAACCGAAGTTGGTGGTTATTGAGTTACCGACCAACTAGCGTTGGTGGTAACGAGTTGCCGACCAACCGGAGTTGGTGGTTATTGAGTTACCGACCGAAAAAAATTCAACAAAGGAAGAAATAGGGGCGAAACATCACTTTATTCATCTTGAAAGAATTGTGTCACATATGGATTTTAATTATTGATAGTACTTGCGCAGATGCTCTGCATTCCATGCGTTCTTGAATTCTTCTCCCTCCAAGGTTTCAATTTTGTATGTCCCAGGACGAACAACTTCAGTTACTCCGTAAGGTCCATGCCAGTTGGCCTCCAGTTTGTTATGCTTCTGGATCACTTTCTTCAGCACATAATCCCCTTCTTTCAAATCACACTGCTTCACCCTTTTGTTATAGAACAAGGCTGTTCGTTGTTGGTATGCAGCATTACTGATTGCTGCTTCTTCCCTAACTTCTTCGAGCATATCCAAATCTAACCACCTCATCAAGTCGCGTATAGGAGAATTAAAATTAAGCACCCTTTGTGTAGGTAAACCCAATTCAACAGGTATGACAACCTCGCTCCCAAATGTCAACATATATGGAGACTCCCCAGTTGCTGTTCGTGATGTAGTGCGATAAGCCCACAACATAGAGTGTAGCTCGTTGATCCAATTTCCCTTTGCATCATCCAACCATTTTTTCAAACCATTCAGTAGGGTTCTGTTCGTCACTTAAGTTTACCCCTCGCTCTGGGGGTGACCTGGTGCGAAGTGGATTTTCAGTACATTGGATTGATAACAATATGCAGCGAATTCCTCGTTATCAAATTGGGTTCCATGGTCAGTAATGAATGCGTTTGGGAGGCCATAGCTGAAAATAATACTCTTTCAAATAAATTAATAGACCTTGTCATCTGTCATATCAATGAGAGGTTAATCTTCCACCCATTTGGTAAAATAATCCACAATAACCACGAGGTATTTGAATCTTCCTTTGGTCGTCGAAAGTGGCCCGATCAAGTCTATCCCCCACGTGGCGAATGACCAAGGGGAGGTGATGGGTGTTAACAATGCCTGGGGAGTTCTTCGGATGAAAGAAAAATATTGGCATTTATAGCACTTCTTAGAGTAAACTGCGCAGTCAACTCTCATCGTTGGCTAGTAATATCCCTTTATCCTTTGCAAAAGCGTCCTGCTACATGGGCTCCATAAGACCCTTCGTGAACCTCTTCAATCAAGTTCTTAACTTCGGATGGATAAACACATTTCTGTAGTGCTGCCATAACACCTATTCTATATAAAATGCCACTGGTCAATACGTAACGAGCAACTTTAAACTTTAGTTTCTTGGCTACGAGTTTATCAGGTGGCAAAGCCCCCTCTTCGATATAGGCCCTAATGGGGTCCATTCAAGATGGTCCTAAGTCGAGGGTAATGAAGTTCATCATCAAATATTCGTCTACGCTCTGACCAACCAGGATTTCTATTGGGATTATTCTTCATAGCTCGGTATGTGTTGCTGATGCCAGCCGAGCTAGGGCGTCGGCTCTTGCATTCTCCAATCTCGGTATTCTGATCAACTGAACTGCAGTAAGATTCGAGACAACCTCCATTGCTTTTGCATGATACTTGACCATTAGTTCTCCCTTCGCTGCATACACTCCGAGAATTTGGTTTACGATTAATTATGAATCACTGAATACCACAACTTGCTCTGCCTTCATGGTTTTGGCCAAACTTAGACCCACGATCATAGCCTCATATTCAGCTTCATTATTGGAGGCTTTAAACTGAAAACGTAGAGCATATTCTATATCAATCTCATCAGGACTGTTTAAAACAATTCCTGCTCCACTGTCTGTGGCACACGAAGAGCCATCCACATATAGATTCCACACAGGTAGTTCATTATCAAACTCTTGATCAGACAGAGTTCCTCGGTGGAATATTTAATGCTTCCTTTTGTCTTCCCCCGATACGTCTCGCTGCTTATTGATTATCTTCTCTTGATTGTCCACAGATGGAAGTTGGTCGGGTGTTATCTTTGATGATCCCGTAATATCTACGCATTGGTGCGTATTAAGCTCCTGCTCTTCAGAGGCATCAGAGTGAGTAAACTCTGCTATAAAATCCGCTACTGCTTTCCCCTTAAGTGATGACCTAGGCTCATAAACTATGTCATATTCGCTAAGTTCTACAGCCCAGTATATCAATATTCCTGATTTCTTCGGTTTATGCAGAGCTTATCTTAATGGCATATCAGTATACACCATTATAGTATATGCTTGGAAGTATGGACTCATCCTTCTGCTCACTTCAATTAGTTCCAGTGCTAACTTCTCCAGTCTTGGATCTCTGATCTGTGCTCCTCAGAAGTCCTTGCTAGTATAGTAGACTGGTTTCTGCACTCCGTCCTCCACTCTTATCAACGCCGAGCTAACTGCGTTATCTAAAACCGCCAAATACAAGTATAGCCTTTCTCCCACCACTGGTCTAGATAACAGTGGAGGTGTCCCCAGATATTTCTTCAACTCTTGAAAGGCCTTTTCGCATTCATTATTCCACTCAAAAGTTTTTTGAAGTGTTTTTAATAATGGGAGGCATCTGTCTGTTGCTCGTGACACAAATCTGTTAAGTGCTGCAACTCGCCCTGTGAGACTTTGCACCTCTTTCTTCGTAGCTGGAGATCGTAGCTTTAATAGGGCCTTGATCTTTTTAGGGTTCGCCTCGATACCTCATTGGTTAATAATATATTCGAGAAACATACCTTCTCGTACTCCAAATATGCATTTGGTGGGATTTAACTTCATTTGATATTTCTCTAGTTGATCAAAAGTCTGACCTAGGTCAACTAGATGATCAATAGCTTTCTTGCTCTTCGTCAGTATATCGTCGACATAAACCTCCATGTTATGACCGATTTGCTCTGCAAACACCTTATTCATCAGCCGCTGATATATTACACCTGTATTTTTAAGTTCGAAAGGCATAACATTTTATTAATAAGTTCCCCTTGAGGTGATAAAAGAGGTACTTCCCCTGTCTTCAGGCTTCATTTTAATCTGGTTATAACCAGAGTAAGAATCCATGAAACTCAATAATTCGTGCCCCGAGGTAGCATCCACCAGTTGATCGATTCGGGGAAAAGGAAAATGATCCTTTGGGCAGGATTTATTAAGATCAGTGAAGTCCACACACATCCTCTACTTGTTGTTTTTCTTCTTTACCATCACCACATTTGCTAGCCAATCTGGATATTTAACATCCTCAATAAAAAAGGCTTTCTGTAGTTTTTCTACCTCTTCCTGTATAGCTTGATTCTTTTCAGGACTGAACACTCTTCTTTGTTGCTTCACTGGCTTGATTTCCTTATTCACGTTGAGGTCGTGACACAGGAAACTCGGGTCTATCCCTGGCATGTCTTCATGACTCCATGCAAAAGTTTGTTTTCTGCGCCTTAGAAATGCTACCAATTCCTGTTTTAATGAGACATCCAAGGACGCGCCAATTTGGGTTGTTCGTTCTGGGTGTTCGTCGTCCAGAATGATATTTTTGGTGGCTTCCATGACCTGGCTCTTCACAAGCTGAGACTCATTTTTAGGGTTTAATATTTCGATCTCTGCATCTTCTATCTCATCCACTTGGTATGTAGTAGTAGTCTTCTTTCTGGATTCTTCTCGTTCTTCCTGCTCAGCAGATGAGTAGTAGCACTCCCGAGCTACTTTCTGGTCGCCTTTCACAATTCCCACTCCAAAGTTGGTTGGGAATTTTAAATATTGATGTACAGTAGATGGTACTGCCTCGAAATTCTTCAGACCTACCCTTGCCATGATGATGTTGTAGGATGATTGGATGTTTTTATACATCACGAAAAAGCGTACTCTTTCTGTTCGGCAAGCAGGCCATGTACCAATAAGCATGTCTAACTTGATCGTCCTAAATGGAAAAACCTTTTCGCTAGTAAAATCAAGGAGGGGCCTATGATATGGCTCCAACTGCTTCAGATTCAAACTGTTAAAGCAGGGGTAGAACATGATGTATGCAGAGCTACCATTGTCCACCAGTACCTGTGAAATCACCACTTCCTTCATTCACATCTTGATTGCCAATGGGTCGTCATGAGGATATAGTACACCTGCCAGGTCGTTCTTAGAGAAACCGATGACCAATTTGTCCCTATTCACCTTCCTCGTGCGATCATCTTCAGCCAAGTTTATTCGCTATATATACGAGCAAGCTTGGGCCTCATTGAGGTAAGATTTTCTCTCCGTAGTTAGATCTCCACCTCCGATAACTCCACCTATAATGACATTATATTTAAATGACCCAAAATGGATTGAAAATACCTCGCGTTCTGGTTATCTTGGTCTTTTGGGGAGATCGGGGTCATCTTCGTGATCTCTCTTCTTGTCTTTTTTTGCTCGGCGAGGAGACTTAGATCTTTGCCTTCCTCGGTCGCTGGTCTTTCCACCATTTTGGCGATCAATATATTTAGCCAAATTTCCTCGCCTACTGAGTGCTTCAATTTCATTCTGGAGAGTTATGCAACGTTTGGTCGTGGGACCATAGTCTTTATGAAATTCGTAATATTTGGACTTATCCCTTTTGTCAGGATCTACCTTCATTTTCCCTGGCCAAGCTAACTCCTCGCTGTTCTTGATCTCCTCCAGAATGTGATTTATATATGTACCTTTACGGGAGTATAATTTCCATACTTCCTCATCTGCTCCAGTGTTTGCTTGCCTTTCGACTGCTTATTGCCACCATTGTTCTTCTGGTCCTTCTTCTCGGTTTTACCAGCTTCAACCTTAGTTTCTCGGTGTCCGTATTCTTCTTCACAGCCATAGCTTCCTCAGCGTTCATGGTCTTGGCTGCCTTTGCCATTAGTTCTGCCATGGTCCTAGGCGGATCTTTGGCCAAAGTGTAGTACAACTTATCTGGTAATAATCCACTCATTAGAGCAGTAATTACTATTTTCTCCTCGTAATCTATTACCTCAAATTTCTCGTTATTGAAACGAGTAATGTAGTGGCTGGTACTCTCTTCTGGCTTCTGTCTAACACTCAGTAAGTGTGCTACTCGTTTAACAGATTTTGCTCCAAAACAGAAATTCCCTATGAAAAGATCTGCCAGTTGAAGGAAAGTCGCAATCTTCCCCCGAGGAAGGTTGTTGTACCATATCTGGGTTGACCCGATGAGAGTTCCAGAAAACGCCCTACATCTCATCTCATCTGGAACCTCATAGATATCGGCAGCATCTTGGTATTGTTCTATATGAAGGACAGTGTGACACCCCGACTAATTAAATACCGGGTAGCTACTCCTTTATTAAATTAATACAAAATGCCAAGTTGGTTCAATTCATAGCATCACTGTCGAAAACATTTTTAATAATTACTAGCCACATAATATTTAAAAAGTGAGTTGTCAATTTTAATTAAATCCGATTAACATGCAATACTTAAATTATGAAATGCTAACATAACCACCACAACATAATGAAAATGTAATAACCATAAAATAGTAATGAGTCTAGAGGGATACTCCTCACAACAATCCAAATACAGGAATAAACAAATACTAAGTCTGCATCACTAAATTAATTACAACGCAGAATTATGAAATAAATGAATAAATAAAGTATCTCTAAAAGGAAATAGGGCGACATGCCCAACAGATGAGTAAAGCTGATAAAAAGGAGTCAAGATCGAAGGTGGAGGCGTCTACTGTCAAAGTCCTGTAACTTCCACGGCAGCTACAGTCCGTCACCTGAATGGAACTCCTATGCATGGTGTCCTTGTGGCTGGGCACCTAAAAGGTTTTTACAAAAATATATATGAAAGCAAACGGGTCAGAGCCCGATTGTGGAAAACAGTTTAAAATATAGCAAGTGTTTTAATGACATTAAAACAATGAATGCAAAATACATGTTAGGACATGCTCTCACATGAAATAATCACCTCTCGACTATCTGTGCACTCCTAACGTACCCGTACCCATTCTAGTTATTCCCATATCTAACAAGTCCCAAATAAAATCTAACATTACTATACGATTCACGATTTAATTCCGGCATTTTCATTTAAACAGAGAGCTTTTCATATATTCTCGATTTCCCCTATTAGTAACACTACTTACTAGAAATCTTTCATCTCATCTTTACATAACGTTGCAATTACTTATATTCACATATATACATGGAAATTCATTTCAATTAACAGTATATTATTTTCATAATAAATATACAATACTAGCACCCCGAGACTAAGCTGCGGTGCACACATACTCTGCTATCCAATCCCGGTACATCACGTACATAAGGACCACGTATTCCGAATCTCTTAAGAATCGTTTTCAATAAACAACAATCACAAACAATGGAGGCGAACATAGTTCACATCACATGGGTTACGCACATACCTACGCTCCCATGATCAGCAGACTTACTAACTTCTCAATAAGTCCTTCTCTGACCTATGACCTCGAGGTACCAATCTAAATCCCCCCGTAGGCACACAAAGATTAGATGGCCCTAATCGAACGCAGACCTCCCATGATAGCAAGTATGGTAGGTATGTTATACACATAAAACCACAAATACAAAGCATTCACACATCTTAGATATCTCGAATTATTAATATAGGTATGCTTCTCGTTCTTATACCGTCATTTAATGTTATACGTTTATAAGTCCCGATTTGTATATTAACGTTGTCAACCCTTCTCATGTCGTAATTAGGTATTCATTTCCTATTCCACAATTGACATCTGATTTTATTATAAGGTTCTAAGTTCTACTCCTCAATGTACCCCAATTCTCACAATTATACCCACTAAACAATAAGGGAAGGTTAATACTCCAATTAAATAGGTTTACGGAACATTTGAAATAAAAACAGGCCAAAAAGGCCATTCTGTCAACTCGTTAGAAGTCTCGTTCGAACAAGTTCATTCGAACGAAAGGCTTCGAACGAACTACCAACTCGTTAGAAGGGATACTGTCATCTCGTTAGAAGCTCGTTCGAACGAGGTCGTTCGAACGACCTGGGCAGGTCTTTTAACGAGATGGCATTTCAGCCCAGAAATTCTCTACTTCGTTTTTCTCAATTTTTCTCTTCTCTAAACTCATCCTAAGATCATCCCCATAGTATTTTAACGTTATTAAACTACTCTAAGTCCTCCTAGGTCACTCTTTAACATATATATGGGGTCAATGCTTCCTAAATTAACATATAATCATCAAAATTTCCCAAATTTTGTCCCAAACCCTATAAATATGGACCCAGAATTTAATGTCTACAATTTCTCCTTATAAATCCATTCTTTTACATCATCAAAAGATACATTTCGTATATAAAATTCATCCGATGACATTCTACATGCAATCCCTATATCATATTATGAATTCTACCTCAATTTTCATGGGTTTTCATCAAACTTTCAATATAAGACAAATATTCGATTCTAAGCATAGAAGAAACATTCGCTTGAAATTAATGTAATTAAACCACTTGCCTTAGATGTTCTGATTTGATGTTGAAGAATTGAATGTTGATTTTCCTCCCTCTCTCTACAAATTTCTTCCAAAGATGGTGATGGTGGCTAGAGTTTCCTTTTTGGAACTTCTTCCAACTCCTCCCTATAACTCCCATAGCCCTCTAACTTCCCAAATGCCGATAATGGCTTATTGGGTTCTTTTCTAATATAAAAATAACCTCTAAAATTCGTGAGTTTTAATTCCCCTATTTTTAAAATTACCAAACTACCCTTTTGGGTTGCCGGTGTGGCCTAAAAATGTCCCGGGATCCAAACTAAACTCCCGGCTAGTGTTTTCTGACTATTTCAACCCTTCCGGACACGTTGGCGCACTCAAAATGACCATTCAGTTGATAAAAATAATATTTAATTTTTAATTCAATTAATTACGTTCCTGATGCGACTGACACGCGCGTCCCAATTAAATTTTCCAAATTGCCGTATATCTACCTCGTGATAATTTAGATATCATCAATACTTATGTATTACCATACATACTCGGAAATAATAAATTTTTAACATCATAATCAATTACGAACTCACATCTCGTTAGTATTTATACCCAGATTAATTTCCAATTAATTCTCATTTAATTCAATTAATCCCTTAAATAATATCAATAAAATTACGGGGTATTATAGACAGGGTCAGTTTTTCCATCATATTTAGGCATCACCATAGGAGCTTTGAATTTTGATGGTGTGAAAAAATCCACAATTGCCTGCACGAACGGTGTCCCTTAGACAAAAGTTCTTTATAGAGGATTTTTGGCCTTAGCCATTTCCCCTAATCGGTCCTTCAACCTTTAAATAGATCCTTTCCATGCATCATTTCCCACCTCGGGCCTATTTGTTCGAGCGACTGATCGTGTTGATTTCTTCTCTTGGGACCTTTCATTACGGGCTATTGGTCGTAATTGGGTAGAGCCTTCCCTTAGGTCGGATGGTCGTTGAGAGTTCCTCGACGCAATCCTAGGAGGACTTCTATTCCTTCTAGGGCCCAAACGATCAAAAGGAGAGACTCTACTCAATCTTTCCAGAGCACTAGTCCTTTCTGAAGTTAGAGTGATGTTCCATTGAGAATTTGTGGCTCGTACTGATGAAGTCCAACCAGGTTGATACTAAGGATCATTAGATCTCTTAGTACAATATGAATCAGTATGTCTAGATGGAGAGACTTCCGGAAAGAGCATTCGTCTAGTTCTTGAGGATGGAAAATGGGTATTTCTCTGAACACTTCTATAATACCCCGTGTTTTTATGGCTTTTAATTATGAGGTTAATTAAATGGAATTGCTTTTAATCTGGGTTTTAATAAATTAATTGGGAGTAATTAATTGGAAATTAATTCGGATTTAAATGCTAGCGGTATTTGGTTATTTTTATGTTGTTGAATATTACTGAGTGATTATGGTAATATGTGATTATTGAATTTGTTAAAAATATGGTGAGTTGAAAATACAACAGTTTTGATAATTTAGTTGGAACGCATGTGTCAGTCGTGTCAAGACCCAATTTAATGGATTTAAAAGTATTTTATTTTTATGTCACCCGTATGGGCTTTTTGAGTGCGCCAACGTGTCCGGAAGGGTCGAGATAGTCAGAAAACACTAATCGGGGGTTTAGTTTGGGTCCCGGGGCATTTTTAGGCCAAACCGGCGACCCATAAGGGTATTTTGGTAATTTTAAAAATTAAGGAATTAAGACCCACGATTTTTAGTGTTGATTTTTTTATTTTTGGTTAGGCCATTAGGGCCATGATCAGCCAAAAACATAGAGGGAAGTTACGTGAGTTAGAGGAGAGGTTACAAAGGGTTTCCAAACCAAAACCACCACCCCCACCACAATTTGCGTCGAAATTTTGGCCGGAAAAAGGAGGAGGACCAGCCCTAAACATCATCAACGGATCGGAAGCAACATTTTTTAGGCAAGTGGTTATCTTGCAAAGATTCAAAGCATATATTTTACATGTTTTTATAGAATTGGAGTTTTCTCATAAATAATGAAAATTGAATAGATTTGAATGGTTTAAATCGTAATCTGGGTAGGACTCGCATGTAGGTTTATGTTGGAAATGATAACAACTGCGAAATTAAGATTTATGGGTAAAGAAATTCGGAATTTGATTGGATTATTGGGATGTTCTTAAAGAAATAGGAAGACTAGGTTTTTATGTGAAAATTTGAGAAAATTGATCAAAGTAATTGATGTTATAGGTTGATTTGATGAATCTAAAACGCCGGGAATGATGTAACTATGTTAGTAGGATAATTAGTTTACTTAATTATGAGTTTTGGATGTTGGGATGACGATTAAGAAGTGTAAAAAGATGCAAACCCGTAACTGTTAAGGATTTCCGGGCTGATTCCTGCTTGATCGATCGATCGACTCAAGAATGTCGATCGATCGAAGGTTCGATCGATCGACCCCTTTTTATCGATCGATCGACCCCTGCTGCATTTTGGCAATTGTTTCTCTTTAAGGTTTAATGATTATTCCAAAGCCGATGTTGGTTATTAGGGAGATTAATATGATATTTTGGGACTTAATTAAAGTCAGTATTGTCTTAGTTATTATCGAAGAATGTTATAACTTATGGGATTTAGTGATATTACATACGAGGGTCTACCGAGTGAGATATGGTTAGAAAACGTTCGAATTGGAACTATATTGAGATTTGAGGATGATGTAAGATTAAGGGCAGGAACGGAGTGACTTTAAGTGCTGAGATAACATTTAAAATTAATAAGAAATCTAGTAACCTTTTGAGAGAGGTTAAAAATACTCAAATTGATACGACGAGAGAGTTAACAAATGGAAAATATGTTATGTAATGTTAGGGGTACATTTTCTACGTATGAGACTAACTAGATGAAATGTGTGAACATCTATATTGATATATGATTACTTAGGTTGTGTGAATGCCTAGTGTATGGATTTCTTATGTGTATGACATACCTACCATACTTGCTATCACGGGAGGTTAGTTTAATTCTGGAAAAGGACCCTCTTATCCTTGTGTGCCTTCGAGGGGATTTAGACTGGTACCTTAAGGACATAGTACTATGAATGACTTATTTGTGAGTTGATAAGTCAGCTGACCATGGGAGCGTAGGTATGTGCGTGACCCATGGGTATGTGAACTATGTTCGCCTCCAATATGTGTGATTTGTATTTAGACTGTTCCTGAGAGATTCAGAACACGTGATCCTTACATACGTGATGTACATGGATTTGATAGCAGAGTATGCGTGCACCGCAGCTTAGCCTAGGGGTGCCATATATATATTTATGTACTAGAGTTATATACTTATGTACTTGTGACTGGTTCATTGTTGCTTAGTAGATGTGGATAACTAAGATATTTGTATGGGTTAAGAATGAGAAATTAATTGACACTTGAGATAAGTAATTTAATGAATGTGAACATGGGTTAATAATATGGCTTATTTGGGGGTTTACGTGTAGATACTCTATGTTAGAATGCGAAGGCGGGAGTGGTATAAACTAGTTAGATAGTGGCATAACTAGGATGGGTTAAAGGCATACGTTAGGCGTGCACAGTAGTGGTGAGGTAAGTAACTCATGTGAGAGTACGCAACTAACGTGTTTATAATATGTGATGTTTAATTGTAATTTAAATCACTTGCTAAACTTTTAAACTATTTTCACATCGGGCTCTGACCCGTTTTCCTCCAAATCTACTTTGTTTTGTAAAAACATTTTAGGTGCCCAGCCACAGGGACGCCATGCATAGGAGTTACATTCGGATGACGTGCTGTAGCTGCTGTGGAAGTTACAGGATCTTGGTAGTAGACGCTCTCATTTTATTCTTGATTCCTTCAGAGTACATTGTATCAGTTAGGTCATGTCGCCCATTCTTAGTTAGAGGTTGTAGTTGCAGACTTTCGTTATCAGTTTTTGATTTATTATTTATTCAGACTTTTGTATTGAGACATTATTTACTCTGGCATCTTTATTATTGGAGTGTTTACTCCAGACTTATTTGATTTCGTCTCGTTGAGCATTTATATGAGATTGGTTATGCGATTGTTGGTTTATTAAATAAATTCTTGTTTAATTATTGGTTTAATTAATATAATTTGACATCTCTCTTTTTAAACATCAGGTGGCTAGTAATTAATTAAATGATTTTCGATAGTGATGCTAAGACTGAACCAACTTGATGTTCTGTTTTAATTTAATAAAGGAGTAGCTACTCGATATTTAATTAGATGGGGTGTTACAACTTCATTGTCCTGATTGGGCCGACACTCCACTTTGAACAATTTGTATAAGTTAATGCATGGTTTCTTGCATGGCCGTTTGGCCTTGGGCCAAATTAGCCATTATGCCAGACATATCTTGAATATTTGGTGGAGTAGAGGGGTTTGGAGGGACCCCAGTGTTTCGATTACTGGATTCTGGAATCTCAGCCATAGATGATGAGTTTATTGGTGAAAAACGCTAAGTATAGTCGTTTCCCGCAGACGGCGCCAATCTGTTGATGTAAAAAACTAGATTATATCTAATTAATCAATCACAGATAAAAATGAGTAAATAAGACAAAGGATTTTTCAAGTGGTTCAGCCTTATGAAAATGGCATACGTTCACTGTTTTGTATTGCTGAGTGTTTGCCTTGAATCTCAATAGTAGGTTTACTATGAGATCCAAAGTCTCCCCTTTATGAGGAGGTTACAATGTATTTATAGCCTTGAGGCTGTCAATATGAAGGGATAATGCACTGTTATCTAGTAGACATATACATCTGTACAATAATAATGCGCATTTAATGGTAGTTGTATTTTGATTCTCTTGATTTCGATGCTATGCACGCTAAGTAGCTCGGACCGTTTAAGTTGCTCGGTATGCTTAAGTTGCTCGGTATCTTTAGGTTGATCGGAGCATTTGAGCAGCTCGGTGACAGTATGTTGTTCGTTGAAAGTATTTTTATTTTTCACGTAGGTTGACACGTGTCTTCAAGTGGTTGGTCCATGTCAGCAGACTAAATTTGGTATCAACAACTACTATAGCCCCAAACCATCCCTAATCAGCTGAAACTTGGAAAATCATCTACCCTACTCCCATAACTCTCGAAATTAGTAATCTCAAATGTAATGTAAACATTCTCTTAGTGTTCACCCCTGCTCTCAGTGGGTAACACCAAAGAACCCCATTACCGCACGATAATTATACGCTATATTAATACCGAATACACCTCTACTAGACTTGTTTCACATACAAATATAGTATTAACAAACTACCGTGACTCGCTCATGCCGCGTAAAATAGATCGCAATCAACCCGGGATAAAACTTCCTGGACATAACACCCTCGTCCCAACTGAACCAAAAACTTCTTATACTTATTGCCTCTACTGAGCATCCCATTCTTGTCCCCCAATTTGCTACAGACAATATTCACTCATGTGTTCCTACTCTTCACCCATAAGTCACCTTTCTATGTTATCTGCCTCGACCGATCATCGTGTCCCCGAACGTAACTCTAATGCCGAGACTGATCCATGACCTGCTGCAGTGGTTGTACATCTAGGATCTCATCCTTTAGTTGCCCAATGTCTTATTTTGGATAAGACTTATTCTTGTGGCCCATCTATCCACAACTGAGACAAGTTCCAGAGAACCCCTTGTCTCTAGTCCTAGCCCTAATGGCCTCCCTCGCCCCTCCCCTGGATCTGACGGCCTTAAAGAGCGGAAAGTTATTACTACTCACGACCCTATTGGTCCTAACTAAACCCACCATTATCCGGTTTTAAAAATTTGGACCTAATTCTCTTATCCCGATTCCATTTTGAGAAATCTCTCTCCTTCGACGGTTGTGTTCCACTGGCACCGTTTCCATCTACTTTCCAGCCTGACTAGTCTCACTTTCTAACTGTGGACTTGTTCAATACAGGTGGCCCTACATTCTACACATATGACATATTGATGTGTTTTCCCCTTGTCTTTAGCCCCACTGTCCATGTCGGGGTGTCCTTCTCTCAGACCTGGAAGTCTTATCCATGATTACTTTCCCCGTTATCTTTTTGGCTCCACTAGACCTATGGGACTCGTTTCTGGCCTCGATGGCCCTGGCTGAGTCCACCGTCACTCGGTAGGAATTTACCTAATCTTTATCATGTAACTGGGTCCTCCAATGGGTATACCCTCCCGTTGTACTTCACTAGCATCGTTTAATCCATTGCTCCACTTCGACTAGCTTCTCAACCCTCGTGGCTCCCTTCTCTAGAAGAGATGATCTAAACTTGCAAATGTACGGGTTTGACAACGTCAACATTAATCATTCTATCTGGATCTCCCATCCATGCTTGTGTAATTATTAACTTACGGACCCCTTTATTTTTTTCGCACTCCCTCATTCGAGTATGAAGTTCCTTAAACAAGTCAACTTTTCTCTAGCGATCGATCTTCATCTTACCCACTAACGAAATTTTTCGAAATTCCATTTGCATCTGTGTCTAAATAGCATATGGAAGGTATTATAATTTACTTGCACCCAAATCTCTCATTTTATTTCCATAGACACATCTTTATATGTGGTGACTGATTCTCATCACTTTATGCTGCTCCTATTAGCTAAAAAAATTTCGCTCGAAATTTAATCTTGGGTGTCGCTGCACTCCACCTAACACAATTGCCTTTGGATTATGCCTTTCCATCGGCCCATCACACTTTCTCTCTTCCCTGTGTCCTTATAATCACCCATAATATTTCTTATATAGCCCCTCTCTCAAACTCTAGCTTGGAGCCCAAGTTAACGCATATTTCTATATTTCCCTTTAATTCAAAATTATCAACTTTACATATTTGAACCATTCCAAAATGTTCAAAAAGCCAATTAAATTTTATAAGTGGCTCCCCAAAAGAGTCCTTCTGACTTTCCACCCCTTGTTGACCACATTGGGTGAGTCTGTAATTTGCATCACCGTCATCTACGACAGTTCTTGGGGAAACTTCTATTTTCGTCTAATCATCCTATCATCATCTTCCCGTATAATAATCATGGTGACTTCTATCGCAATCACCAGTCGTAAAATACTCTATAGCTTCCGTCGAGCCCCTTCTCTTGCAGTCCTTCCAATGGCCTTCGCTGGTTATCCTATATTATTCAGTTTACGAAGCTCAACCGAACTCAAATGTGAATCACATTAATTAAACTTATTAGATCGCAATACGTAGAGGAATACAAAAATCCTATAATAAGGCTCTATATCAAATAACGCTAAGATGAAACGTAGAAAAGTCGCACAGATCCTAAGGACACTAGTACCTGATGCTCTGATACCATCCGTGACACCCCACCCAATTAAATACCGGGTGATGAGTTCTTTATTAAATTAAAACAGGATTCTCATTTGGTTCATTCTTATCATCGCTGTTGAAAACCATATTAATTACTAACCACCTAATAGTTGATTAAGAAAGTGTCAAATTTTATCCTTCATTAAACAGATAATAATATGCGAAAACAAAATAAACTAAACTATGTACACATTCACTGTCTAAAATGATACCGAATAATAAATGACTTGCCGAATAAACGATCGGCTATAAAATCCAAAAACCAAAATATCCAACAACTAATAATAATTCCCAATAGAACGATCTGGACTGAAATAAAATCTGAATAAGTCCTAAAGGCCATACGCCCAATAATAAATTACTGAGATATGATTCCTAATCTCAGAATGAAACAAAAGAGGCGTTTACTCCAATCTCCTGCATGAATCCACATATGCCACAACTGCGTACCCCTGGAATTGATAGTCAAGTATGGAGTCCCTGTGGCTGGACACCTAAAAGGTTTTGAAAATATTTGCAGCAAGGGTTAGAACCCAAAACATTTTTAAAATATTTAGCAAGTGATTAATGTTACATTAAATAAAATTCTTGAATGCTTTTCATATTTAAGTTAGTGTCGCACTCCCTTGAGACAATTCTCGCCCCTCATCTAAAGTGCACACCTGACGCTTCTTCCTAACCCTCCTATTGTTCTACCCTGTCTAACTAGCCTTATTATGTATACTTCTCGACACACTACTCTAGCCAGAGTAATCTTACTAGTTTCATAAGTCCTTTATCTCATTAACTTAATTATTCATCTTTAATTATATCTATTTTATATTCCGGGTCTTAGACCTTTTTCTCCGTATAATATTTTGCTGTGCCCACCCGTATTGCCCATACAATACGATACCAAATTTCCAATCCCTTGTTATTTATTTAGTGTCACCAACTAATTATAAAATTCTAACATACTGAAATTAATTTAGATAATATCACTATCTGCAATGTCTACCAAAGCACCCATAGTAGAATAAATCACACGTATATATATATAAATAAAGTAGAGAACTTATGTATGTCATAAGATTAAAAGATGATGTAATCTAGATAAGTTTTTCTTACACTACCTATTTTTCCCCTCAAATCTTTGATTTCCCCCTATTTTTTTACTTACCAATTTACACTCTAATTCAAAATTGGGGGTACTCTGGTCCAAACCTCTTCATTCTCTACTTCTCCCTCCCGCTTAGACCCTCTCTCATTTCTCACACAAAGAACAAATTTCCCGTTCTCTCATCAACCTCTTAAAAAAACCCTACCTAAAACATCTCCTGCTTCAGCCGTCACCCCTCTTCTCTACGCACCATCGCTCATCTCTCCACGCCACCAATTCTCTCTCTACATGCCGCTTACGTAAGTTTCGATTCTGATTTTAGCTTTCATTTGTTTAATATTGGTGCGTATTTTGCTGTAAGTCTTAGGTAATGTGCTGTAAATCTTAGGTAATTAAGATATTATCTTTTCTTTATTTCGGGTTTCTCTTCTCTCCCTGGGATCCAAACCTACCTCTATCTGCGGCTCTCTGTCCATGATGGATGTAGGTGCAAGCTCAGGTAAATCTTAGGTAATCTCCTTTTCATTTACATCGTACATTTGTAGAAGTTTGAGATTGGGATTTTCTATTTTTCAAGTTGCGATTGTGAACTACAACCAACGAAATTGACCATTTTTGAAACCCTAATGTATGTTTATAATCCTCTTTGTTCATTGCTTTATTTTGTGCCATTCGTTTTGGGTATTTGGATGGGTTATTTGTAGATACTTGATTAGGTCTTTTTCCTGAAGTTGTTTCACTTTTTCAGTTATTATTCACTTTTAGATCTTTGAAATAGTTCACATTTCAAAAAGATTAATTTTGTGGGTGCTATAAATATTTTAGGGATTTTTCTTAGGTAGAAAAATAGAGAATGGAGGTATTAATTTAAAAATTAATATATTTTTTGTATATTTTATGGTATACGGATCCAACCGACTATCGACTTGCATTATCACCCAATGTTGTGGTAAGATCTTCACCTTTCCCGCCTTTGTCATTTTTTAGACTTGTTTCAAATCTTCCCATTTTTGAGTCTCTTTTTTAAATCAGATACTCAGTATAACCTCGACTTCCATGTTGATGTAATTCGACATGAATTGGAATGTTCATGATGGGCAAGATCTTGCATGCACTGGTATTGAACAAAACTTTGGTTATTAATTGGAAAGTTCATTATTTTGATGTTGACAAGTGAATTATTTTAACAAAGCATTGGATATTAGTTTGTTATAATAATGTGATTTTATATTCATATGTTAAAGGGACTCATATTTTATATTATGTATGCTAGTTTTTCATAAAAATCTATTTGTTGAGGTATGTATCGTGAATGGAATAGAATTCTATGCAAATATCAACTCCAAATTCTATTTTTAAATGATATTTCGATTACTCTATGGTGTGGATTACATTGTGTTGCCTAGACTATAGTGGTTGTTCTTATTGAATATCCAGATAGTAGTAATATTCAGAAGCTTTGAATGAGTTCATTTTGAAGTGATGTGGATCTGATGTGATTTCCATTCGTGAGTGTGATTTGCAATTTTTGGAACCATATCTTATTCATACTCCATCATATATTAATTATGCAATTTCAAACTCCTTTTGGCTCAATCTGGGATTTGTTCAACATATTTCCATGTCATTTTGGAGATTAGGCCTTCAAATGAATTTATTTCTAAGATATTTCAATAGAGATGAGTCCTAGACCTGACTTTTATGGCATGTGGATCTGAATTTTTCTCAGGACATTTCTGTAACATGTTTGGACATTGGTTACGAGTAATTCAGTGCATATAATGACCATTTTTCATCTTTGACGTCAGATGTAGTTGATGAATGTGAATTAGGATAGCATTTTAATTCACTTCATAATCTTTTGTATGCAAATTATTGATCATGTATGTATATAGAACTCTATCAAGGAATTATGAGAGTTGGTTTTATATACATTTTGCATAATGCCTAAATGCTCCATGTACAATAGAGGGAGAAATACAATATCTTTTTTATTTCTTAAAAGAAGCAAAAATATCTCTTTAAGGTAAAATCTTATGATACACATAGTGTAATGTTTGAATTTTTTTATAAGTATTTGAAAACTTTTAAAGCATAATTGCATATAAGAGTTTGTAATTATGATATTATTTATAACAGTCCAACCTATTCTTTAAATAATAAACAATTATGTACAAGTTCTAACTACACTCAGTGGAGATCCAAGGTGTGTCTCATTCTTTGTCCAGTGTTATTGTAATGTTTGCTTTATTATTCATATTTGTTAATATGTCATGCTTTATTAATTTTCTAAATCCATTTATTATTTGTATGTTCGTCTTTTTTTTTCATTTCATGATTTTTTCTTTTCAAATCATTGCTAACTTTGTTTTTCTGCTTATTAGGAAGATTTACAATATTCCAAGGTACTCTGGACTGCTTATCTGCTTATTTGAAAATTAATCGTGTTATTTTTTATTTTATTTCTACTCACGGACTGAGTTTTGATGAAGACAACATTGTACTTCATAAACATATTGGTGAGTGGACTTCTAAATTACAAATAGAGGTTCTTCATCCCAATGGCCCGGGTATGTTTTTCGTTCTTTTGGTCACAATACTGAATATTTTAAGATTTGTTTTCCTCTGTTTACAACAATAAAGTGTAGTGATATTTTTTTGGATGGAAATATAATATGGTAGTGATGTTTTGTTTTGCAAATTAAGCATAGAGTGAAGAAAATAATACAAATAAAACATGCTACTATCCAAACCTTTGTCCCCAAACTTCTTATCAATAAGCCGTAAGCAAATCCCCCAAATCCTCAAGAACCATAAAAAACCAATCAACAAATTGTTACTTGTTCACCCCAAACCACCACAGTTAACCCTCCCATCATATCCAAATCCCCAAATACTCTACAAGCTTCTAAAACTTACCTTAAACCTGTTCATATATCTTTTGCCTCTACTTCAGATATCCTTTTTCTTCCTAATACATCCTCCTACATTGATAGCCAAGACAAAACTCAGCTTATAAGCCCAAGTATAGATCCTAATCAAGCCCACATGCTTTCCATTGCCCAAGTTTCGAGTCACAACAACCAAGATTTAGAAGCAGTAGTCAAAGATCACCAAGTTATTAAGTTATTTAGCCTTTCCCCTGAAGGTCCTGCTCCCACCTCTCAACTAAAAAATGACTTTCATAATCCTTTATCATGTTTGATAAAAATATAGATACTATTGCAGATCATCCTCCCTTGATTGAAGAACTAATCATATTTTCTAGACAAATTTAAAAAAAAGATTGATATGATTCAAAAGAAGAAAGTTATGGAGGACCAGAATGCAGAAAATCATGTTAACATCATGCCTAATTTTTTAGATTCCCTAAAATTAGGCATGATGTTAAAAAAACACATGTTCTTATGGTTTTATTGCAAACTCAATAATAAATGATCCAATTTATGTACGTGTTGACTTCATTCATAGGTTTGGTGATGTCGATGTCTTCACATTGGTGATCTAATTTACAAAATGTTGGTTCATTTATCAAAGTGGATGCTATTGCAATTTTATTTGATCTGTATGGGCAATTTTTCTACCAAAATTATATTGATATTGAACTATATTTCTGCTTGGAAAACTGCTTCTTTGGCCAGATGGATAGTTTTTTTTTATGTGAGTTCGTTCTAGGGATGAGTACTAACCAAAGTATGCATTAACTTTAGGGACAAATATGAGCTGACTTTTGACACAAACATGGTAAATATGATTGACACAACTGAGCATGAATTTGTTCTATGCAAAATGCAGCGGCAATGGCGACCCATCGCCGTATTTTTGGCAGCGTATACAATGGTGACTCATTGCACTAAAAATGTCCATTTGTTTCCCTATATGCATAAATATATAGATTATTTATATTTTGAGTTCATTTTTATCAGGTCATTTTGGCAATTGGTGTAAGAATGAAGCTTTACAGTATTTACCTATTTTGAAAGATGATATAAAGTACAATATTGCAATTAAGTTTTTGACCTACATAATTATTGTTCTCTTACTTGACAAGGTTATTTAATTTTGTAGATTTTGGATTCACTTCTCGAGACAGTGATTAAGATGCTGAGATGCCACCCCCAAGAGTCGCCATATATATTTCTTTGACATGATAAATAAGAAAGAAGGTCCACATGAAGAACAAGGATGGTGGAAAAATCCATATTAATTAGGGGGTGACAAAGTGTGCAATGAGAGATAAACAGTTCTCCAGAAGATATGGGTGATTTTCTTCCCTGTGTTGTCCAATCGTCAACGCCCCATGAACCAGCCCATACCCTTCCTTATAAACCCTATGAATTTAATGGCAAACTATAATGTGAACACAAGAATCTAGCAGTTGTCGTAAAATTTTATGTGTGTGCTTTGTTTTAATAATCATCCTCTTTTATGATTAAGGTATTTACACATAACACCTCATGGCTATTTGTTTTTAAATTTTTTATTTTTGTTTCTCTTTCGACAGAAATCAATAGCGACATGTGATGTTGGAAAATCTCTATGTTTCTTTTGCAGTCCAATTCGAGATAGTCTTTCATGAGAACTTGGAGAGGAAGTTTGTAGCGTTTATATGATCGTCGATTTCCCCATCAGTGTTATAAAGGTATTCTTTTAATTATTTACGAGTTTAAGAAATGAGCCTATAAAAGTTTTTTTCTCATCTTTTTTATGGGTTAAAGTATTATCTCCAACTGTTAGAGTTGATATTTTTTAAATAATTTTAGCCTTATAACTTAGTAGCTTTGCTTTTGTTGACCTTAAATTTTTGTAAGTATATCATCTACAAGGTTAGACAAACCAAATTTTTTGGTACGAGTTTTTTGTAATCAGAAACATGTGTTCTTTAAATAGTATTTTGTGTCAGTTGATCACCGCTTTGACCTTTTGCAAGATTTATAATACATTTCAGTTTATAAGGTGCTAAAATTTAAATTAGTGTTGCATTTTATTTTATTTTATTTATGAAATTGAACAATTATAATTTAAATATTACAAGAATCTTATGAAACAGACTGAATTAATGTTTTAAATTTCTATTTGTAAGAAAGTTTGGTAGTTTATTGGCATGTATATTTTGATTGACGACTTAGTTTCACCATAAATGTAGTAAGCACCTTGAAAAAGACTGAATTAATGTTTTAAATTTCTATATGTAAGAAAGTTTGGTAGTTTGTTGACATGTATATTTTGATTGACGACTTAGTTTCACCATAAATGTAGTAAGCACCTTCTTTATTTTCAAAAATTACAATACATATACTATATAACTGGCACAGACAGAATACCATTGATGAATTTGTAATTGCACTGTTGTATTGATTTTGGGGTGATGGATTAGATAATGAATGCACATATGTTCAATTTCTATAGACTGGGAATACTACAAAAACGTAATTGGATCCCGCCTTGTTGATATGTATAAACAAGCATATGACGATGTTGATCCTCAGTACAAACCCAAGTTTGATTCACTGTAGATGGAACTGAAAGAGGCGGAGGATTCTATCATTGGATTAGATTAGAGTTCAGTAAGTTATGTTTTATAGTGTGATGCTAGAATATACATTATTTAAAATGTTTTAGGGATTTGGATTTTTGGTGGATGTCAATTTTATCTCTCTTACTTCGTGATAGTTATTTAAATTTTCGTTCTTCAAATTTAAGGTGGATGTGATCTACATATCTCGCTCATGTTTAAATTTGGTGTAGGAATGAAAACTGATGTACAATACCTTCATGGGTTGATACACAGTTTGTGAACCTTAAAATGGATAGGAATGATCACGAATTATCTCCTTGGGTACGTATTTTTTTCATTTTTCTGATTGTCAACGGTTATTTATAAACACACAACCAAATGGTCCTGTATATTATATGATATGTCTACCTACACATGGAGCTGTTATAGGAGCCTAGTTTGAGGCCTGGCATATGCCGCTTGATCAATAGAGATCATAGCAGGAATGGCCCATCTGTGAGTTATAAAGTTATTGCTGGGTACTTGGTTGGAACGGTGTCTAGGCCTGTCAATCGGTCTCTATGAGCCGAGCTTATGGTTGATCAGGCGCGGCCCATTTTGATTTACTTGGCTCAAGCTCAAGCTCGGCCCGAACGAGCTTGAGAGTGCTTGGCTCAAGCTCGGCTCACAAAGTAAATCAGGCTTCGGGCCTGATTTGAGCAAGCCCGAATTGAATATTCCAATACATATTTGTTTATTTTATTAATAAATATTCATATTTTAGTAAGAAAAAAACACATTTTAGCAATAAAAAAACGATTTCAGCACTACAAAAATAGAATTCAGGACTAATATTGACATTTCAGCATTAGTAAAACACATTTCAGCACTAAAAAAAATAGCTTTCAGCACTAATATTGACATTTCAGCATTAAAAAACCACATTTCAGCACTAAAATAACTGATTTTAGCAATAAAAAATAGATTTAAGCACTAATATTTACAAGTCCCGTAAGATTAAGTAAAGCAAATTAATAAATGACCCACCTTATTTTTGTTTCTTTGATATTAAGTCCAATAGTTTATTTTCATAAGGAAAAAGTTCTAAAAAATATTTTGTTTTAAAATATTTTTTATATATCATGGAAAATAAAATAGTTTTATATATATATATATTTAGATATATTATTTCGCTCCGAGCCTAGTTCGGGCTTGAAAGTGCTTCGCTCGCGCTCGACTCAAATTGAATTCGGGCTTAATATCTCGGCTCAAACTCGGCTCGGCTCAAACTCAATATAAGCTCGACCCAAATTTAGTGGGCCGAGCAAGCGGACTTTGGGCCTGCTCGGCTCAATTGACAGGCCTAACGGTGGCATCCTTATGTTTTATATTATTCATTTTGGTCTCTTATTTTTTTTTAATTGTTGAATTTGACTCTTACTATATGTTTTGATGATTGATATCTATTCTCTGTGTTGTATGATTTAAACCACTTAAGTGGTACACTTTGTGTTTATAAAAATGACTAAGTTGTTAAAATTGGCCATATTTACATCATATAGTGTCTAATGTATGTGTATGCGTTATTTTGATAGACACACAATGTCAAAATTCTTATCGAAGTTGTTCCTTTACTCTTTTTCATGGCGTTGGTTTGTGGATATATGGCACACTATGTATATTTAGGGTGGTTTTCTTTAGTTGAAAGGTGTACTCTATTTTTGTGACAGTTTGTATGCTTACATGATTGTTGATTTTTTTATCTCTCTCCTTATTTTTATTTAACTATGCAGATCAAACATTCTTTGATTTCGCATCTCAAGTACTATTTATATTTCCTTAAATTCATAACACAAGTTGATTTAGAAGTTAATAAGATTTGTTAGATCTAAAAATTAATATTATATTTAGGGTTTGTATTATATGAAATATTTTCTCAATTTTTTGTTAGTTTTTGTGTTATATCGAGAATACATATACCTACCTACTTTATTGGGTGTGTTCCAAGATCAGTTAGTTTTTAGTGCAACTTATCGGTTCCACATCTTCCAACTTCTTTTGGATTTTTAGGTCTTATGGGTTTGAGGGTGAAATGGTGTTTGTTTTGGACACTACAATGCATCGGTTTCGTCTTCTGGATATGATGAAAGTACAATTTTATTTGGCTGTATAATTTTGAATTTTCTTTTATTCTAACACTACAATTTGTTTCTCCTCAACTAAAGTTTACGGGACAAAAAACTACTGTATAAACTACAATTGATGTATTTTTTTTAGTTTCATGGCTTGGACATTTGATGCCTTAATATACTACAGGTGGTACGACTGCTGAGCACGAGAGGTCACTACGCGATTGATTTGGTTGTGGGTGTTGGTATTGGTTTCTCTTCGATTCTTGGGCTGGAAAGTGTGAAGAGATCAAAAGAAGACCAGATGCAACTACTATTAGCGGCATTAGAAATGAGGATTTCCAAATATCTTTAAAGCAATGAGCACACCGTGGTGCTTTGGAAGATGGTTATATTGAATATGTAAGTACATTATGTGAGTTTTTTTCTTCATTTTAGTTGTATAAAATTGTGAAACTATATATATAATTTTTATAATGGTTGTATAAAACTTTTTTTTATAAACTATGCAATATACATGAGCGTGAGTTTTTTTGGTTTCTTAGAAAAATCTATTGTGAAATGCTTTATCATATAGCAAAAGACTTGGGTTCTTTTTTAATTTATTTCATGGGTATACTAAGATTTTCATACTGCCATGGCTGTATGGGTTATACATGGTGGTGTACTCCATATTGACAATGAATTTGTGTAAAAAAAACGTGACTGTGTGATGATTGATTAAATTTGTAAATTTCTAATTTGGCACACTTATTTAATTGGAGTCTATTTCTAAAAAACTTAATTGAGTCCCTAAACATGCATCTAAACATCATAAATAATTCAAACCATGCATGGAAAATAAAGACAATCGATTCAGGAAAAAACCATTTTGGGTAAAACCTTTTATAAACACTTTGAAGAATTCACAAGACCTTTGACTTACATACAACATGATAATCGCCCACAAGTGTGTAATGCACGGTGCCTTTAGCAAATCTTCAAAGATACGAGAGACAGCGAAATACCCTTCAGGCGTCGATTCGTCGTCTTCGGCTCGTCCACACGCAGAAGGACTATGCTCGGTATCCACCGATCAAATATAGAGATCCCTTCTCCACAAAGGTTCAACAAAATAAAAGTTGTGTTCTTAAACACCAAAACATTTCCCTAAAGCAAATGGAAGTTTTGTGATTTGAAAAGCAAAAAGGGATTAAACCCTAAAAGGAAGAAGCCAAAAGAATAATGCTTTCGCAGTTTTTCTGTTATGTAAAACGCTGAGACTTATTGATGAAAACTAAACCATTTAATGAGTATTTATACAAAATCGCGCTGTGACACCCCGCCCAATTAAATATAGGGTGATTTATCTTTTACCAATTTAAAACATGATATTCAGTTGGTTCATTCTTAGCATCACTATCGAAAATAATTAAACCATATTAATCACCTATTATAAAATTAAGCCAGGCGTCAAAAATATTTTTCTTCTTTAATAAAATGATTTAACTCCATAACAATCCAAGCATAAATTATAAACCATCACCATACATAGGAATATAATAAGTACTGAACAAGAATCAAATACTGAAATAAATAAGACTGGGTAAAACTCCCAGTTCAAAACTCCAAATCATAAAATAAACCGAGTATAATATCTCTGATGAAGGACTAGAAGTGGGCGACACATGCCCTAGATAAGAAGTCTAGATGAAACTGAATGGAAACGATAGATGCGTCTACTGTAAGGACCTACAGTTAGGGGTGGGAATTTTTGACACGACCCGAAAACCCGACTCGAACTCGACACGATTTTTGCAGGTCAGGTCATGGCTAAATAGGTCCGGGTCGAAATCAGGTTAGACCCGCTTAACCCGTTTATTAAACAGGACGTGTTTCGGGTCAACCCGCCTAACCCGCAATTAACACGTTTATTTTTCGGGTTGATTTCGGGTCACTTTCGGGTCAAAAAACCTATTAATCCGTTTAGACACGAATAATTATAAACCGTTGATTTTTTAATCTAACGGTCAGATAACTGAAAAATCAAAGGGGCTAATTGAAAAACCTAATTGAAAAACCTAACTTTAGAAAAAAAAAAGACAGCCGCACACACAGCAGCTTCTCTCTCGTCATCTCTTCTCTCTCGTCTTCTCTTCCCATCTATTCTCTCTCGCCATCTCTTCCCACCGCACACAGGTAAGATTTCTTCCCATCTCTTCGCACCGCACACCGCACAAAATACTCACTCACACACACAGAACACACACAGAACTCACGCACACACACAAAACTCACGCACACACACAGAACACACACATAACACACACACGCACACACACATAACACTAAACACGCACACGCACACACACATAACACTGAACACACGCACACACGCAGAAACACAACACTGAACACACACGCACACAGAACACTGAACACACGCACACACAGAACACACGCACACGCAGAAACACATTGACAAGGATTTCTGTTATTTCTGATTTTATATTTTTGATTTTTTTTTCAGGTACTGATTTTTTTTCAGCAGGTAATTAGATTTATGTTATTGATTTTTTTTTCAGCACATTGATTTCAGATTCCATTTTGTACACATTTAAGTTCAATTTTTCTACACACTCACTTCAGATTCCATTTTAGTTTTTTGACAGAACATACACACTCATTTTATGACAGGACATACAAATTCATTTTATTTTATTCTTTGCAGATGGAATCTGATGGAGTTGATGTTAATTTAGTTGACAATTCTATTGACGTTGAGGAAATAATGGATGAGGAGGAGGATGATGATGTTGTGGATCTGAATAAAGAATCTGCTAAAAGCCAAATTAAGGGTGGAAAGCGCAAAAGACGATGCACTTCTAACGTGTGGCCATTCTTTGAAATTCTCAAACAAAATGGCGTTGATGGCAAGCAAAGATGTAAGTGTAAGAAATGTGGGTCCGTCTTCATTTGCGATAGCAGGTACGGAACCGATAATTTATCGCGACATAAGAATAGATGTCAAAAAATTACTACATGTGATATTGGGCAGTTATTTATTCAACAACAAATTGGTTCTGATTCAATATCTTTGGGTGCCCCAAAATTTAGTCCCGAATTATTTAGGGAGATGTTAATTGCCCCAATCATAATGCATGATTTACCTTTTTCATTTGTTGAATACAAGGGTATAAGAGCAATTTTCTCTTATCTACGTGAGGATGCACCACTCATATCCCGTAACACCGCAAAAGCAGATGTTTTGAAAATGTTTCATAGAGAGAAGGCCAATATTAAGAGAATGCTGGATGCAACTCCCGGTAGAGTGTGTCTAACTTCTGATTTGTTGTCATCAGTTGTAATAGATGGGTACATATGTGTCACGATACATTTTATTGACAAGGATTGGGTGTTATAAAAAAGGGTTTTAAATTTTTCATACATGGCTTCGCCCCATAATGGTATCTCTTTATGTGATAAAATTTTCTCCTTTTTAAGGGATTGGGGGATATAATTTTTTTTTTCGTGACCCTTGATAACGCTTAATCAAATGATACATTTGTTAGTATGTGTCGTACACAATTGAATGCTAGGAAATCACTTTTATGCAATGGTGACTTCTTTCATATTAGATGTTGTGCACACATCCTCAATTTGATAGTTCAAGATGGTTTAAAAGAAATTGATGTGGGTGTGCAAAAAATTCGTGAAAGTTGTAAGTACATTAAGGGCTCACAAGAGAGAAAAGTAAGCTTTGTTGAATGCACGAAATTGTTGTCACTTGATGTTAAAAGAGGTTTAAGACAAGATGTTCCCACGAGATGGAATTCTACATTTATAATGCTTGAGAGTGCACTTTTTTTTCGTGATGTGTTTTCCCATTTGGAATTAAGTGATTCTAATTATAAGCATTGTCCTTCGGAGAGTGAGTGGGCGAAGATTGATAAAATATGCAAGTTCTTAAGTGTTTTTTTATAGTTTAACTTGTATTTTCTCTGGCACGAAATATCCTACTGCAAACTTGTACTTCCCTTTAGTGTTTATGGCGCATTTGACATTAAAGAAACACATGGAAAGTAGTGATCCATACTTACAAAATATGACCGTGATGACGTATGCAAAGTTTGAAAAGTATTGGGCAGATTTTAGCATGATATTAGCTATAGCGGTGATATTAGATCCTCGGTACAAAATTCATTTTGTGGATTTTTGCTACAAGAAAGTGTATGGGATGGCCTCACTTGAATTTGCGGAAGTACGAGAAAATTTGTTCATCCTTTTTGGTGAATATGATGTTAAGCTTCCTTTTACCTCGGCACAAAACAAAACGGGTAATAACTTTAATCATGATTCATTTACCATGGATGATACACGTGATGTTTTGAAGGTAAATATTAAGTACATTTGTTAAGTTCTATTGACTTCAAATTTAGGTCTTTTTTAATTCATATTTATATTTTTTTTCATCTTATTTTGTAGGAGTTTGATGATTTTGAAAGTGCGGAATTTAGTTCTTGTTCTCAAAAGTCACAACTTGAACTTTATTTTGACGAACCAAGGATTGAAAGGAGTACCAATTTGGACATTTTGGCATTTTGGAAAGCAAATCAATTTAGGTATCCCCAACTCGCATCAATGGCAAGAGATGTATTGAGCATTCCTATATCAACTGTGGCTTCAGAGTCGGCCTTTAGCATGGGTGGGAGGATAATTGATCAATATAGAAGTTCATTGAAACCGGAGGTGGCCGAGGCGTTGCTTTGCACAAAAGATTGGCTTTTTGGTGCTATTGGTAATTATTAATGGTTAATATAAATTATAATACAATTGTTCTAGTTTTTTTATCATTACAACTTTTGATATACTTAATAATTATGAATGTATAAGCGGCACAAGCTCAAATTGATGATCTCACCGAGGATATCTTGAATTTGGATATTAACAAAGGAGAAAGTCAATCATCTGATGCTCAATGCTCGACCTCTATTTCCGGTGAGCAAATTGTTATGTTAAATTCATGTGATAAGTTATTGTGTACTTATGAGTTATATATTTTGATATTGTATATTTCTGTATAGCACTTGGGGTGAAAACATGAGATCGGTTTCAAAAAAACATCAATCAATTGCAGATGAGGTAAATATTGCATATTAATATATAGTTTAATTAAGTATCCTAATTATTTTTTTTAATCTTATTGTGCGTTGTACTCATTACTTTTTTTGTTCGTAGGTATGGAATGAAATGGAAGGAGACTAGCTTTTGGATAGAGTGGAGCATGACATCTTTTTGCAATTTGGTTGAAGATTTACAAATTGTAATTTGAACTTGAAATTTTGAATGTGTTGTAATAGATAATGGATTAGACTTTGTTGGATGATGTTATTTGGATAATGACTAAATGTTGTTGGTATTATTATGTTATGTTTATTAGATTTGACAAATATTTTTTTGATTAATGTTGTGATGTTTATTTGTTAAATTGTGTTTGGAAATAAATAGTGAAAATTATTTAATCTCATAAACAGGTCATTGTGGATCATGTAAACAGGTTCCCCTTGCAGATGACATATTTATTAAGCAGGTTAAACGGGTCGTGCAGTGTTAGCGGGTTGGACACGACCTATTTATTAAATAGGTTAGACGGGTCGTGTCGTGTTAGCGGATTGGACACGACCTGTTTATTAAACGGGTTAGACGGGTCGTGTCGTGTAACCTATATATAAACAGGTTCGTGTTCGAGTCAGGTACAATGACACGATTACTTAAATGGGTCGTGTTCGTGTCAACGGTATATCTAGAAATATCAGGTCTCGACATGACCCGAACACGACACGGCAACCCGAATTCCCAGGCCTACCTACAGTTTCCACAATAGCTGCAGCACGTCTGACACTCCAATCTCTAATTCTGGTACCATTGCGGCTGAGCACCTGATATATATATATATATATATAGCAAAAGTGATAAGAGATACAAGAAACGGGTCAGAGCCCGAGGTTTAAAAATGATTTAGCAAGTATTTAAAACTGGTTCTTAAAATAAGTCTTATACACATGTTAGTTATCGAACTCTCACATGAGTTTCTCACCTCTCATCTTTTGTGCACGCCTAACGTACATCTAATCTCCCCCAAGTTATACCACCCAGTCTAACTAGTCAGAAACCATACTAATACTAACTATTCTCACTAGTAGTATTCCCGTATCGCCTATACAATACGCTATTCAAATAGTTTATCTCACATACTAAGTTTCATTATTCACCGTTCGAATGGTTAATCTTTTATCCACTCAGATTATTTTATTTCTCATTTCCACTTTATCTAATAGTTTCACAAAGTAGAAAGTTCCCCAAGTACACTCATATATATATATAGTCTCATCATCCCTATATATATACACTAATCCTTCACCCTTAGGTTAATACCACTTGGCGCAATGTAATGATTATTATTATTATTACCAAGTCTACTAATTTCACACAGTAGAAATATTCACAAGTTCATATATATATTTATAGTCACATCATCCCTATACATATATATATACTAATCCTGCACACCCGGGCTAAGACCCATTAGTGCACCTATCAATAGAATCCTGCTTCCCCGAGTTAGCACCCATTAATGCACTTATCAATAATAATTCAACACCCCCGGGTTATCACCCATTAGTGCGCCTAACAATAATCATCCTTGTACCCTCGAGTTATCACCCATTAGTACACCTAACAATAATATCCTGGTACCCCCGGGTTATCACCCATTCGTACACTTAGCAATAGAGTTTCTGCACCCCCGAGTTATCACTTATTAGTGCGCTTTACTATAAGATTCTTGCACCCCCGAGTTATCACCCATTAGTGCTCTTAGAAATAATATCACATAATAGGCATACAAACGTCCTATTAAAATTTACAGGTATTCCTTCAACCTACATATATACTTCTCATACGTATTTTAACCTCAACACTACGTATATTATAAATATTTACATTACTATCTCTCTCGAAATATCCAGGTTACATTCTCTCTATACTGAAATAAGTAAAGTATTAATTCTCACATACTTTCTCAAAATTCTGTCTTGTTTAAGTTTACTATCTGGTAGTTTCTCTCACTCCAATAAACCGGTAAACTCAAAACTGGACTCTAAGAAAAATTCTCATGTTCTCCAAGGTTCTGCAGCGGCACTGGAAATTTGCAGAAAACGAACAGAACCGAAACCCCCAAAAATGGAACCGAATCCCCTAGAAATGGAACCAATTCCATTACATCATACCTGTTCTCTAACAATTACAATTTCACCAAATGGAACCGAATCCCCCAGAAATGGAACCGGTTCCGTTACGTCAGACCTGTTCTGCAACAGTTACGTTTTCACCATTTTTAACCCTAAAAACTTCTAAGGTTCATCACCCAACACCTCATCATCAATCCCAATCAACACATAACAGGTTATAAATCATTCCTAACATCCTAGCATCATTAATTCGTCATCAATCATCATAATTATATAAAATCCCCAAATTAATTCACATGAACCCTAGTTTCCAAAATTTCAATTAAAGAACCTAATCAACCCAGATTCGTTCATCAATATATATGATTCAATATTGTTATTAATCCTCTACATATATGAAGGAATATCAACAACTAATTAACCCAGCCTTTAATCATCATATAACTTCAAATTTTCACCCAATTAACATGTAAATCATGATTAATTTCACCTACTCTAACATGAGTAAGATTATTGCTAAAAGAAAGTAAGCAATAAACACTTTCCTTAAATCGAAGGTCTGAATCCTTTGGTGATATTGGCATAGGTGTGTTCCTCGTCTTCCGATCTATATGATGGTGGTCACGGTGGTGGAAGATGATGCCTAAAAGCTTTGGCTCCTTGGGATTTGCTCTCCCTCACTCTCTATGACTCTCTCTTGAGTTATGTAAATGTGAGCCCTAATTTCTCCCACGTAACTGATATAATAAAACTCTAATTTTCGTCCATTTATTTTTTTCAAAAATCCAAATTATAAAACTACCCCTAAGGGGTGCCGGTTTGGCCTAAAATATTTCGGAGTCGAAATAAAATACCCGAGTAGTGTTTTCTGACTATATCAACCCTCCCAGATTCAACGGCGTACTCGAAATGACCATACGAGTTAATAAAAATAAATTCTCTTTTTATCCCAATCAATTAGTCCCGACACGACTCACACGCGCGTCAGACTTAAATTACCAAACTGTCGTATTTCTCACTTTCGATAATTTATCAAATTTAATAATTCCATATTACCTATCACACAGTAATATTCAATAATTCTCAATAATAAGTATTAACCCTTGACACGCTAGTTAATAATTATTTTAATCAAGATTAATTAACAATTAAATTTTCACATTTTGATTCAATTAATCTAACAATAATAATTAATTCCAAAATTAGTTAAATCATCAAAAATACGGGGTGTTACACGCGCCACCTTGAAAAACGTGCTCGTTCGAACGAGATAGCAGTCTCGCACGAACGACTTACAGATGTCGTTCAAACGACATCTCGCGACATCCTTATGTCGCTCGAACGAGATGGCTATCTCGCTTGAACGACCTGGGCGTCAAAATCGAAGTACTCTCCAACACTTAGAAAAAATTACTCATTCTCAAATTTTGACGAAAAAGGCCGCTCCAACACTTAGAAAATATTTTGTAAAAATATCCCAAAAGCTCTAAGTGGAAAGTTAAGGTATTTAAAACATAACCTTATCAAAGTAACCTTTGCGGAGTCTTGAATGATGAATAACTTGATTAATTCGGATCCGTCTTTGATGTAGATTTCTCTTGAATGTTCTTCGATGGTGTAGCGGTATACGACATAATTAATTGTTAACGGACTTATAAAAATATGTCCTTACAATTTGAATTGCAAGAAAATACTCATTCTCATTGGTTAGTAAGGAAATCATATTTTTAAGATGGCGAGACCTTGAATTAAATGTTAACAGTTTGGTAGAATGTTAGATGGAGCTCACCATTATTTAAATTTTAATTTTCTACTTAGTTCGTTATTGAGTACAAGATTAATTTGGCTTCATTTCCGTATTTTAGTTTGGAGGTAGTATTATTGTGAACTTTCAGAGGTAGTATTATTTATTACGCTACACGTGTAATTTGTTATAGTCCCATTATGGTGATGAACGGGGTTGTTTGAGCTGAGTGGGGGGTGATTGAGTTGAGAGTAATGGTGGGGGTTGACTTATATGTTATTGGGATGTAGATTAGTTCATTTGAGTCTTTCCATTTTATATTTTTCCGATGTTAATGGAAACATCCCTATCCATGTTTTCACTAAATAGCATGAACGAACAACACCGAATCCACACACATGCACACACACAAACGACACTGAATCCACCATCACACGACATGTACCAAACTTTATGACTTAAATTTCTGTTTGTGTACATCCGCTCTCACACGACATGTAAAACACATCAGCCCAAATTTTCTAAATTGTCTACACATTTGTGTTGTAAAGCAAACTTTATGACTTAAATTTACGGGATTCAATACTTTGAAAATTTACACATATAATATATAAGACATTTATTATTTATATTTTACACGAGTTAATACTTTTTAACTTTTCTACGTGCCTTCAGAAATGGGCATACCCTATGGTGTGTGTGTGTGTGTATATATATATATATATATATATATAGAGAGAGAGAGAGAGAGAGAGAGGTCCCCTCTTGTAAGGACTTTTTATGGGACAGACCCCGGTATATACCATTTTTTTAAAACAGTAAAAAAATGATTTTTTTTTTATGAAACTTCATGGATATGATCTCAATGGTGAGAAGACCATCTCTTATTTTTTCGACAAAAAATTTAATAAAAAAATCGTTGAGATGAGGTGATATGTAAAAAAATGATATAAATATGCATTTTCAACCGTTGAAATGTTGGCGATCATCTCACTCACTTTTTGATTGAATTTTTTTATGAAACTTTATGGATATGATATTGACACTGATAAGATCATATCCATGAAGTTTCATAAAAAAATTCAATCAATAAAGTGGCTGGCGCCGACCCAACATTTCAACGGTTGAAAATAAATATTTATATCTTATTGATACCAAATTTAGTCTACTGACATGGCTCAATCGAGTAAAGACACGTGGCAATCTACGTGGCAACAAAAAACACTTTCGAGGAACTCAGACGCTCCGAGGAACCATACTACAACGAGGAACACTGCTTCCCCGAGGAACTTAGACGCTCCGACCTACAAGAACTCTCCGAGGAACTTTTGATTACCGAGGATTATAGGCGGTCCGAGCAGCTTAGGCGATCTGAGCTGCACCTCGAACAAAGCATTAATAGCAGGAAAATCAACAGTCTGACTGTTCATTAAATGCTTATCATTCAGATGTATACGCTAAAGGGGCATTTAATATATTACCCTTTCACATGTACAACATTGAATGTATTACCCTTTCACATTACAGCCTCAGGGCTATAAATACATTGTACAATCCTCATTGTAAGGGAGGGGGGATTTCTTGATAGAACTTGCAATCGAGAATTCCCAAACAATCATCAATAACAAAAATAGTGGACGTAGGCCATTCTTATACGGCTGAACCACTTTAAAACTTCTGTGTCTCATTTATTTTATCTGTGATTAAATAATTAGATATGATCTAATTTTTTACATCAACAGATTGGCGCCGTCTGTGGGAAACGACTGGTAATATCGTTTTTCATCAAAAATAATCCATCACAAATGGCTGATATTCCAGAATCTAGCAATCGAAACGCTGGAAGCCCTCCAAATCCATCTGCTCCGCCAAATATTCCAGATCTGGCTGGAATAATGACAAATCTGGCTCAGGGCCAGACTGTCATGCAAGAAACTATGCGACAACTCTTACAAACCCTCCATGGCGGTGCACCAACCCATTTAGGACCATGAAGTATTAAAAAAAATACCCGTTTACCTTCTTCACGTACTAGGCGTACTGATTCATATCGTACTGAGGAATCTGAAGATTTTTCTTATCATCCTGGACGAACTTCGTCAGTGCGGGCCACAAATACTGAACAATGTATCACTCTCTCTCCAGAATGGACTAGTGCGCTAGAGAGGTTAAGCAGGGTATCACCTTTCAATCGATTAGGACCTAGAAGGAGTAGAAGTCCTCCTAAAGTCGCATCGAGAAGTTTTCGACGACCATCAGATTTAAGGGAAGGATCTACCCAGTCGCGACCAACTGCTCGTCAAGATAGATTCCTGGAAGCCACTTCAACGCGATCAGTTGCTCGAACCAACAGGCCCGAGGAAGGAAATAATGCGTGGAAAGGCTCTATTCAGAGGCTGGAGGATAGATTAGGGGAAATGGCTAAAGCCAAGAACCCTCTACAACGAACTTTTGTTCGAGGAACACCTTTTGTCCAGGCCATTATAGATTTTCCAACACCATCAGAGTTCAAAGCATCTGTTGTGACCCCCAAATATGATGGAAAGACTAACCCTGTCCTTCATATCGAATAATACCTAGCTGCAGCCGACATCTATGCTGTTCCAAATGAGATGAGATGCAGAGCATTCTCGGGAACTCTTACCGGATCTGCTCAAATGTGGTATAATAATCTTCCTCGGGGTAAGATCTCAACTTTTCTTCAACTGGCCGAGTTATTCAATGGGAATTTTTGTTTTGGGGCAAAGCCAGTTAAACGAGTAGCGCATTTATTAAGGGTTAGACAAAAGGCTGGTGAGAGTACCAGAGATTATATAACTCGTTTTAATAACGAGAAACTCGAAGTAATTGATTATGAAGAGAAGATAACGATTATCGCCTTGATGAGTGGACTATTGCCCAACAAGTTGTACTACACTTTGGTCAAAGATCCACCTAGAACCATGTCAGATCTGATGGGAAAAGCGTCCAAGATTATGAATGCTGAGGAGGCTATGGCTGCGAAGAAGAATATGGATGCCAAAGAAACCAAGGTGGAAGGTGATAAAGCTAAGAAGAAAGAGCATACAAATAATGGTAATGACAAACATTCAAGAATTAGGTCGGTATGGGACGCGATGAAGAAATTCGATAATTATACTCCTTTGAAGAAGGATATCAACCATGTTCTAGAAGAAATCAAGAACAACGAGGAATTAAACTGGCCAGAGAAAATGAAGGCAGACCCTGATCGGAAGAATAAAGCAAAGTATTATGAGTTTCATAAAGATCATGGCCGTATGACCAAAAATTTCATAGCTCATCGAAACACTCATCAGATGAGGAAAACTGGCAAAGTATGTTGATCGTGGAAGCGAAAGAAGGAAACATGACCGAACAAGAGAGAGGTCTAGATCTCCTCATCGAGCAGAGGAGAACAAGAAAAGAAACCATGAAGTTGATCCATAAGACGACCCCGATCTTCCCAAGAGACCAAGGCAGCCAGAACGAGAGGTATTTTCAATACGCTTTGGGTCATTTGATTGTAATGTTATTACAGGTGGAGATGCAGGAGGAGGAGACCTTACTGCAGAGAGAAAAGCTTACCTCTGTGAGGCTCAAGCTTACTCGTACATTCAGCGAATAAATCTAGCTGAGGAGGATCGCCCAAGAAAGGTGAACACAGAGAAATTGGTCATCGGTTTCTCAAAGAACGACCTCGCGGGAGTTTTGTATCCTCATGATGACCCATTGGTGATCAAAATGAGGATGAAAGAGGTAATGATCTCAAGAGTACTGGTAGACAATGGTAGCTCGGCAGACATCATGTTCTACTCGTGCTTCGACAGTTTAAATCTAAATCTATCTCAACTGGAGCCTTATCATAGACCCCTCCTCGGTTTTGCTGGCGAGAAAGTATTTCCACTTGGGACGATCAAGTTGGATATATTCATTGGTACGTGGCCTGCTTGTCGGACAGAAAGAATACGCTTCTTCGTGATGGATAAGAATGTTCAATCATCATACAATATCATCATGGGAAGAGTAGGATTGAAGAAATTCGAGGCTGTACCATCTATAGTCCATCAGTGCCTAAAGTTTCCAATAAATTTTGGAGTAGGAGTTGTGAAAGGTGACCAGAAAGTAGCTCGGGAATGCTATTATTCATCCGTCGAGCAAGAGAAACTGGAGGAATCAAGGAAAAAGACTACTACCTATCAAGTGGATGAAGGTGCCGAAATTGAAACATTGGATCCTAGAGATGAGTCGCAACTCGTAAAGGGTCAAGTGGTGGATGCTACTGAAAACATCATTCTGGACGACGAGCACCCTGAACGAACTACTCAAGTAGGTTCATCGTTGGAAGCCTCACTAAAATAGGAATTGATAACTTTCTTAAGAAGCAAAAAACAAACTTTTGCGTGGAGTCATGAGGATATGCCTGGGATAGACCCAAATTTCTTATGTCACGAACTCAATGTGAATAAGGAGATCAAGCCTGTGAAGCAAAAAAGAAGAGTATTCATCCCCGAGAAGAATCAATCTATACAGGAGGAAGTCGAGAAGCTCCAAAAAGCCTGCTTTATTGAAGATGTTAAATATCCAGACTGGTTAACAAATGTGGTGATGGTGAAAAAGAAGAACAACAAATGGATGATGTGTGTAGACTTCACCGACCTCAATAAAGCATGCCCAAAGGATCACTTTCCGCTGCCCCGAATGAATCAACTAGTGGATGCTACCTCGGGACACGAGCTGCTGAGCTTCATGGACGCTTATTCTGGCTACAATCAGATTAAAATGAAACCTGAAGACAGGGAGAGTACTTCTTTCATTACCCCTAGGGGAACTTATTGTTATAATATTATGCCTTTTGGTTTGAAAAATGCAGGTGCGACATATCAGCGGATGATGAACAAGGTCTTTGCTGAACAAATCAGTTGCAATATAAAAGTCTATGTTGACGATATGCTGACAAAGAGCAAGAAAGTTGTCGATCATCTAGTTGACTTAAGTCAGACTTTTGATCAACTGGATAAATATCAAATGAAGCTGAACCCGACGAAGTGCATATTTGGAGTACGAGAAGGCATGTTTCTCGGGTATATTGTCAATCAACGAGGCATCGAGGCAAATCCTGAAAAGATCAAAGCTCTATTAGGGCTGCGATCTCCAACGACGAAGAAAGAGGTGCAAAGTCTTACAGGACGAGTAGCAGCACTCAACAGATTTGTATCGCGAGCAACTGATCGATGTCTCCCATTCTTCAAGACACTCCGAAAGACTTTTGAGTGGAATGATGAATGTGAGAAGGCTTTTCAAGACTTGAAGAAATACTTGGGAGCACCTCCATTGTTATCCGGGCCAGTGATGGGAGAAAAATTATATTTGTATCTGGCAGTGTCCGAGAATGCAGTCAGTTCGGTATTGATAAGAGTGGAGAATGGAGCACAAAAACCAATCTACTATACAAGTAAGGCCTTCCGAGGAGCAGAGATTAGATATCCAAGGCTGGAAAAGTTAGCACTGGCGTTGATTGAGGCGAGTAGGAGAATGAGGCCATACTTCCAGGTTCATACTATAGTCGTATATACTGATATTCCGTTGAGGCAAGCCCTTCATAAACCAGAAAAATCAGGGAGATTGATGTACTGGGCAATAGAGCTTGGTGAATACGATATAGTCTATGAACCCAGATCATCGCTTAAAGGGCAAGCTGTAGCAGATTTTATAGCAGAGTTCACCTATCTTGATACCCCCGAGGAGCAAAAGCTGCTCGCTGATCAACCTGTGGATGTTACAGGATCATCAAACACAAGCTCAGACCAACTTAGGTTGGTGAAAGGGCAAGTGGATGTTACAGGATCATCAAATTCGAGCTCAGACCAACTCCGGTTGGTAAAAGGGTAAGAAAAGATGATCGACGAAGAGCAAGAAATATCAAGGGAGGATGAAAGGAAGCAATAAATATTTCACCGAGGAACTCTGTCAGATCAGAAGTTTAAAGACGAGTTACCTATATGGAGGCTATATATAGATGGCTCATCTTGCACAACAGGCAGTGGACATGGATAGTTTTGAGCACTCCGGACGAGGTCGACATGGAATATGCCCTACGTTTCCAACTCAAAGCTTCCAATAATGAGGCTGAGTATGAGGCCATGATTACAGGTCTTAATTTGGCAAAAATTATGGAGGCGCAGCAGGTTATTGTCTTCAGTGATTCTCAATTAATCGTAAATCAAACGTTGGGAATATATGAAGCCAAAGGAGACTTAGTGATCAAGTATCATGCAAAGGTGATGGAGTTGGTATCAGAATTTGCTGCTATTCAGTTGGTCAGAATACCAAGAATGGAGAATGCGAGAGCAGACGCCCTAGCTCGATTAGCATCAGCTACTCGTACCAAGCTACGAAGAACAATCCCAATTAAAGTTTTAGCTGGTCGGAGTATAGATTAATATCTGACGATGAACTTTATTACCCTTGATTTAGGACTATCTTGGATGGATCCCATCAGGGCATATATTGAGGAGGGAGAATTACCAATTGACAAGCTCGCAGCCAAGAAATTGAAGTTTAAAGCTGTTCGGTATGTAGTAACTAATGGTATTCTATATAAATGAGGAATTATGGCAAGTTTGCAAAGATGTGTACATCCCTTCGAGGTGAAAGAATTGATTGAAGAGATCCATGAAGGGTCCTGCGGAGCCCATGTAGCAGGTCGGACACTTTTACAAAGGATGATGACGCAGGGATACTACTGGCCGACGATGAGGGCTGATTGTGTAGCCTATGCCAAGAAATGTGACAAGTCCCAGCGCTTTTCCTCCATCCAAAGAACTCCACAAGCATTATTGACACCCATCACTTCCCCTTGGCCATTTGCCATGTGAGGAATAGATTTGGTCGGACCACTGCCAACGACCAGAGGAAGGTTTAAATACCTCGTCGTCGCAGTGGATTATTTTACTAAGTGGGTGGAAGCTGAGCCTCTCATTGATATGACGTACGAGAAGGTGTACCAATTTATTTGGAAGAACATCATTTGTCGATATGGTCTTACTCATGCTTTCATCACAGACCATGGAACACAATTTGACAACGAGGAGTTCGCTGCCTATTGTCATCAGTCAAACATTTTGAAAATCCACTCAGTGCCAGGCAATCCTCAAAGTAATGGACAAATTGAAGTGACAAACATAACGCTGTTGAATGGCTTGACAAAAAGACTAAGTGACGCAAAAGCAAACTGGATCAACGAGTTACAGTCAGTACTGTGGGCTTATCGAACTACTCCCCGAGTAGCAACTGGAGAATCACCATATATGCTGGCGTTTGGAAGTGAAGTTGTTATACCTGTCGGGTTGGGCCTCCCAACACACAGGGTACTGAATTTAAATTCCCCTGTAAGCGACTTAATGAGAAGATTGGATTTAGACATGCTCGAGGAAGTTAGAGAAGAAGCAGCCATCAGGAATGCTGCATACCAGCAGAGAACAACTTTGTTCTACAACAAGAGAGTGAAGAAGTGCAACCTGAAAGAAGGAGACCATGTGCTAAAGAAAGTGATTCAAAAGCACAACAAAATAGAGGCAAACTGGCATGGACCATACCGAGTTACAGAAGTTGTTCGACCAGAAACTTACCGAATAGAAACTTTAGAGGGGGAGGAGTTTAAAAATGCATGGAACGCAGAGCACCTGCGCAAGTATTATCAGTGACGGATATTCTCTCCTTTTATTGAAAGTTTTTTGGGGAATACTAGTGCTACACACTACTCGGCGAAACTCGGCAAAACTCGGGCTACTCAAAATATTTCTCGAAAATGCCAGTTAAGGTTGGTCGAGAAGTAAATGTATTCCTCCGGGAAGTAAAACTTATATTCCTCCGGGAAGTAAAACTTGTATTCCTCTGGGAAGTAAAACTTGTATTCCTCCGGGAAGTAAAGCTACTTGTATTCCTCCGGGAAGTAAAGCTACTTGTATTCCTCTGGGAAGTAAAACTTGTATTCCTCCGGGAAGTAAAGCTACTTGTATTCCTCCGAGAAGTGAAGCTACTTGTATTCCTCCGGGAAGTAAAGCTACCTGTATTCCTCCGGGAAGTAAAGATACTTGTATTCCTCCGGGAAGTAAAGCTACTTGTGTTCCTCGGGAAGTAAAAATATTCCTAAAAATGTCAACTTATGTTGGTTAGGAAGTAAATATATTCTTGAAAATGCCAACTAAAGTTGGTCGGGAGGTAAAATTATCCCAAAAAGGGCCAAAGCTCCCCGTAGAGGAAAAATCCACTAACTATGGATGGTCGGGGATAAAAACCCACTAACTGTAGTTAGTCGAAAAGGAAAATTTACCGACCTTGGTTGGTCGAAAACATTTTATGAATATAAGAAAATGATCAAGCAAAATTATTGATACTCGTGACTTTTTAAAATTATTACTAAGTTGGTCGATAAACAACTTAGTAAGTTGGTCGATAAACAACTTAGTAAGTTGGTCGAGAAACAACTTAGTAACTTTTTATAATGACTACCACAAATTCAAGCTAGTCGACAATAAGTTGATCGACAAACAACACAATATTGTTATCTTTTTAACAGACATACATGCACAAATGTAAAGTATTTTACAAGACAATAGCAATTAAGATTGCGAACAAAAATAAAAGTCTTTCATTAAATCCAAAAACAGATTACATTGATAATGAAATGTATACAAATTTATTACATCAATATTTTTATTTTATTGGTTTCTTCCCCTCTGCTTTTGAAACTGGTTCCTCGCCAGCAGGCGGATCATTTAAAGCAAGAGGAGAATTTATGAAGTTAAAATCTTTTAACATCCTGATATTCATCACGGATGGTCGATCTAGGAGGTGCTCAGGACGAGATATCTCGACATTAGAATGGAGATTATAGTCGTCGAGATACTTGGAAATTAAGCACTGGGGGATGGCTCGAGCAGGGATCCAACTCATGTCGAGCTTGAATGGTGGCACTGGAAGGTCGAGCAGCCCAGGATTATGGTAATCCCACAGGTAATGACCCTGTTCCAGTTGCAGCACACCTAAGGCATTCAACCAGCCCTGTTTGTAGCCCTCATTATTGGCATTCTGGATACGATCGCCCAAGTGATAGAGAGCCTCGTTGTACCCAGCCATCCAGAACTCCTTGGGCTGTTTGTGAAACTGATATGTCAATCTTTCTAGCTGTTCGTGGAGATTTTTGATGAAGAGTTCTTTATTCTCCAAGACAGACTTTTACGTATAATGCTGCTCTTCCAGGTCCCTGATCTTCTTTGACATTTCAGCCAACGCCTAGTTCTTCGCCATTAATTGGAAGGCCTGGTTCTCTAAGGCAGATTGAGTCCTCTGTTCCTCGACAGGAATATGAGAAGCTCTTGCTCATCCCCGAGGAGCTCTTTCTCGTCCACGAGAAGATGTAGAGGGCCCATCTCTTTTTAAGGTTTCCAACTCGTCCCTCAAGTTAGCGTTCTCGACCTCTAAAAATGAGAATCCCTCATCAGTCACTGGGATCAAGGCTTTTGAAGTGGAAGCTGCAGACTTCAACTGCGACAACTTTCTTTGCAGTTTGTTATTCTCTTGCTCTAATAATTCAGCTATTTGTCTACACTCTTCGACCTCAGCCCTCAGAGTTCTCTCCCGCACGTCGTAAGCAGCTAAACGCTTCTCGTATCCCTTTTCGGCAACGATTTGCTGGTACTTCTTCTCGTACCCCTCGTGCAAGAAGGCAGTGGATTCCTTATATTGGTGCTGAAGGTCTTCAAGAGTGCCTTGAAGATCCTCGATCATGTCATAATAAGCGATATTGTTGGCCACCGCACGATCAAGTAGACACTTCAAGTATTGGTAGGCTTTAATTGCTTGTTCCGAAGCATCTTGGCCGAGGATGTCGACGATTTGTGCTGCACTCAGATTTGTGTGACCAGCCTTAAAGTATTCATTGCATTGCCTCAACAGCTTTGTATCGTGAGCAGATAATAATTCCATCCTGGCCAGAAACTAGTAGAGGAAGAAAAAGCAGTAATTAATAATCAAAACAGAGCATGAAGAAGAGACAACAGTATGCAAAAACAAAAGTTCATGTTTTATTATATCACAAGGTTCAGAGTTACATGGTTCAGGATTACATTTGTCAAAGAAAAATAAAATAGATAGAAGTCCGAACAACTCTACACCTTTTCCTTGTCTCCCAAAACTTTCTCGGGAGGCTGGGATGAGGAAGTAGGTTGCTCGGATGGAGCAGATAATAGCTGGGGAAATGCTGGAGGTTGCTCGGAGGAAGTAGCGAGTTCCTCGTTTGTATGCTGGCTGGTTGGGGGATGAGAAACTTGATCTCCCATCACCATGGAAGACTCTTCGGAGGCAGCTTCGTCCTCTTCATCGTCTTCAGGAGTTGGAGGGGGACCAGGTATGTATCGCTGAAAGAGTTCAGAATTTTCATCCACCTTCATCTCCTGTAGAGCAGCGACCCACCCATCTCTAAAGTATTTAAGGCTGCCATATTCAACTTGCGACATCATGGCAGCCAAGCCTTTATTCCACCCCTTGTCCCAGCCGGCGCTGAAAGACTTATTCACAGCCATTTTCCTCTTTAACTTCTCCGAGGAAAGCTTCTCGGACAGAAGACTTTCAGTAGTCTTCAGTTTATTCTCAACTTCTTCCTTCTGGCGACTTACTTCGCGAAGTTGGATTAATTCTTCCTCAGCAACCTTGAGTTTATTCTCAAACTCTCCATCATCTTTGAGCTTCTTGTCGAGCTCTTTATTTTTCTCTTCCAAGTCCTTTAAATTTTTCTCCAACCCCTTGGAGACTTCAACAACTCGAGACTTCTCCTGCTCGGTGGAGGCAAGCTTCTTCTCCCAAGTTGCCTTATCATCAACATATTTCTGGCGAGACTCTTTCAGATATTGCCCCAAACCTATCAAAGCTTCCTCTACACCAGACGAGGAGCTTGAAGCTTTAATAGCTTCACCCTTCTTCAAAATTGTGTTAAAGCAGCTCACCAACTGAGAAAAGAAAATGAAAGCAAGTCAGAGACATATATAACAAGGGAAAGACGAAAAGTTCAAAATAAAAGGACTTACAGAAGCAATGTGGCGAGCTGCTAAAGAGGTAAACATGTCCCGAGAAAGGTTTTCTTCGATACCTTGAATCTCGGGAATGATCCAAGTCTTCATCGAGCTCATGGCAGAGCTCGGGGGAACGAAAGTGGGAACTCCACTAGTCGGGGGCTGAGAGACGACGTCAGCCAAATTGACCGAGAAGATTTTCTTCAGCTTCCTCGGGGGAATAGGAATAGTTTCGACCAAGGAAGAACTCTTGGTCGGTGATATTGCAATCACTTCTCCTGGAGCAGCAGACTTGCTCGGGACCACTGGGAGCTTCTCGGAAACCTTCACAGGAGCAGCCGAGGAAGGTGCATTAATTTTCTTCGTCCCCTCTCCTGGGACGTTAATCTTACTTCTTTTTGCCTCTCCAGCACCAGAGGCAGGTTTCTCGAACAAGGTGGGAGGTCTTCTCTTCTTCATCCTTTCACTTAAAGGAACGTGTGACTCAGGCAAAGAATTGGTAGAAACTGGTACTGGCTCTGCGTCGCTTATCACCGGACGAGCAGTGAAAGAAGTTGTGTAACTCTTGTACTAAAGCAGATATGAAGCTGACCTAATGTGCTCATCAACAACAGTTTGATGCAAACTCCAGATAAGTTTCAAGTGCCTTATGTTAACGTCTGCTTCTTTTGAACATTTTCTTTTGTTATCAACTGCAAATAAATCAAAATTAAAATATCAGTGGCACATTTTGTCAAACACAGAAGAAGCATGATTTCAAAATAAGTAAAATGAAATAAAAATAACCAATCCCATTGCCATAGGGAGGGCATCTGGGACCCTGATAAACTTCATCTCCAGATAAAGGAGCATGTTGCCAATTTTTTATAACGACCCCGTGCTCAAAATAGTCCCTATTGGCATCTGGGAGATTGACTACTAAAGCTCTATTTGGAAACCTAGTTTTTAAATAAAAAGTATTATCGCCCACCGCCCATCTATAACAAAACATGATTTCAGGAATTCCTATACGGGTTCCATGTATTTGATTTAATCTATAAACACCATTAACTATCCTCCATGTATTGGGGGCTATTCTTGCAAGAACAACGTCAAAATATTGACAAAATTCCAGACATAAAGGGTTGGGAGGAAAAGAAAATCCACACTCAGCAACAAAGAGACTGGGGAGCCAATGTCCCTCAGCCAAACGAAAATAGTCTGAAGGCTCAGAAAGCTCTTCCAGAATAACCCAGGAGGGAATAGAGAAATCATAGCGAAATTTATCAATCGATTCTACAGGATAAACCACGATGAAAGAAGGAAATGAAGAAGAAGGAAGAAGATCTTACAGAAAAAGAGTGGATCTGTTGACAACGAACGATGGAAAGGATGAACGCACAAGAGAGTAAGACAATGGAAAATTCGAAGATACAAATTTGAAAAAGTAGAAGACGATGGGATTGTCTATGACGCTTAAATACTCTGCCTTGGGAAAAGGAAAAAGTAATGATTAAGAAACGATTACGCTACCGACGGCTAGAAGGACAAAAAAGTACACGGAGATCGAGGCTGTTATAAAAATTCAAAAAAAGCCTGATTCTACGAATTTGGAAGGAAAAATAAATACAAAGGAAACACTCCTAAAAATCAGGAGGATCATTTAAAACTACCATATTCTGAGAAAGAATGTTCCACACTCCTCAAATTTTGAACTATGAAACATTGGGGGCTTCTGTTGATACCAAATTTAGTCTGCTGACATGGCTCAATCGAGTGAAGACACGTGGCAATCTACGTGGCAACAACAAGCACTTCCGAGGAACTCAGACGCTCCGAGGAACCATACTACAACGAGGAAAACTGCTTCCCCGAGGAACTTAGACGCTCCGACCTACAAGAACTCTCCGAGGAACTTTTGAGTACCGAGGAACTTTTGATTACCGAGGACTATAGGCGGTCCGAGCTGCACCTCGAACAAAGCATTAATAGCAAGAAAATCAACAGTCTGACTGTTCATTAAATGCTTATCATTCAGATGTATACGCTTAAGGGGCATTTAATATATTACCCTTTCACATGTACAACATTGAATGTATTACCCTTTCACATTACAGCCTCAGGGCTATAAATACATTGTACAATCCTCATTGTAAGGGGGGGGGGGGGAATTTCTTGATAGAACTTGTAATCGATAATTCTCAAACAATCGTCAATAACGGAAATAGTGGACGTAGGCCATTCTTATAAGGCTGAACCACTTTAAAACTTCTGTGTCTCATTTATTTTATCTGTGATTAAATAATTAGATATGATATAATTTTTTACATCAACATATCTTTTTTTACATATCGCTTCATCTCAACGATTTTTTTATTGCATTTTTTGATGAAAAAAATTCAAGATGATCTTCTCACCGTGAATATCATATCCATGAAGTTTCATTAAAAAATTCATTTTTTTACTATTTAAAAAAAATAGTTTGCACCGGAGCCTGCACCATAAGGAGTCCTTACAAGAGACTTTATATATATATATATTCACATCACTATCATAATATATACGTATACGACATCCCTAGGTGGAGACCTGCGATGCGGGCATACTCTGCTATCAAGTCCTAATACATCACGTACTAAATAAGGACATCGATTCAGATATCACCCTCGAACCATAAATTAAATAACATAGATTGGAGGCGAACATAGTCCTAAGCCTTTGGGCTACGCACACACCTAACGCACCCAAATGACTGCTCACACCCTTATTCACATAAGTGGTACTCAATTCCTAAGTTCTATGTTCTGAGGTACAAGTAAATATTCCCCTAAATGGGCTCACCAGGATAGGACTGTCCACAATGCGAAATCTCCCATGATAGCAAGTAGCCTAAGTATGTTTACACATAATCAATCAATCAACAGGTAATCACACAACCTATACATATATATTTAACCTTAATATAGGTATACCCTCAACCTATAATATTTATATCATACGTAGTGTATATATAGCACCCGAATATCCTACGCATTATTAGTTCACTATTTAACTACTCATCGTATTTTTTCCCCGTTTTCCCCCACTATTCGAAAAGTCATAGTCACTCCATTATATTATTTCATTAGCTCAAATATGATACCCGAACACATCCACTCCGCTCGTTATTTGAATCCTACGAATTGTATTTCCCTTACTTTATTAATAAAAATCAATCATTAATTAATTTTCAACTCGTAATAACTTCCCTCTTACATTTCCCCTTCTCATCGAGGTAAAATAACCCAATACATTATTTCCAACAAGTTTCTTTCCCCATACATTTAACAATTTACATTCGGACCCCTAAATTTTATCTCTAAAATTTTCTCGGCAATTCAGACTCCCGAACCGTTTCGCTGTACCTCGTACAAAACCGTCTTCTCCAGATTCATTTTTCTCCATTGTTACACCCTAAAAGCTCTTTAATTCTCAACCCAGAACTAAATCGATTTTCTCCCAATATATTTTTACCCTCTAAACAGATCCTAACATCTTACAAATCATCAAACATAGGTAATATATACATCCTTCCCCAATATTTCTTGAATCGGGTTCATAACAGTTTATACAAATCTCATGCTCAATTAAATTCCATTAATCTAAATTACATGAATTCATCTACTAAATATTGAACGAAAATCAGATTATAACAATCCTGGATAATAACCCATCATCAATTTAATGACTAAATTACACGATTCGCTCCAATTATCAAAAATCCAATTTTTACATGAACACCCTCCCAAAATGGATTTTCACATACACCCACTATGATATGAATTGATTATCATGAATTTATATTGAAAGAAAAATTAACCACTATGATATACTTTTAGTAGACACTTCAAAGGAGGCCTTAGCGATGAGAGTAGAAACTTGGAGAAGTGCCTTAGAATCTAAGGGATTAAAAATCAGTAGAAATAAAACTGAATTTATTGAATGTAAATTTAACAATGAGGCATCGGATAGCATAATATTAAAGATTGAACAAAAAGTGATAAACCAAACGTTCATTGATTCAAAGTAATTGGGATATTGATTAGGATGTTATGAGTAGAATATCAGATGGTTGGATGAAATGGAGACAAGCAAGTGGGGTATTATGCGATAAAAGGATAACTAATAAATTTAAAGGAAAATTTTATAGAACAGTTATTAGGCCAGTGAGCCTCTATGGAGAGGAATGTTCGGCATTAAAGAAAAAACATGAACAAAGTCTCCATATTGGTGAGATGAGGATGCTCTGATGATGATAGGAATTACTAGAAAAGACAAAATTATAAACCATTATGTGAAAGAAAAGTTAGGAATAACCCCCATTAGCGATAAATTAAGAGAAAGTAGACTTAGATGGTACGGACATATTTTGCGTAGACCAGTGGATGCACCAGTAATAAGAGGAAGATTTTTGGAAATTGAGAGTAAAAAAGGAAGGGGCCGCCCGAAGCTATCATGGGAGGAAATTATTAGGGGAGATCTTAAGGGTTTAAAATTGAATGAAAATATTGCGATTAATAGATTAGAACGGAAAAGGAAAATCCATGTGGCTGACTCTATGTGATGGGATTAAGGCAAGGATGATGATGATTATGATGATGATGCTTTAAGTTGTAATCCATTAGGAAGACTCAAAACTTTAATTTCTTATAATATTGATGCTACTATAGAGCAATATGAACTTCGATTGATACCCCCTTTCTCAAAATTTCCCAATATAATTGCATATTAAGATTCTAGAAACAAAATCTTAGTTCAATAGTTCCAAGGTCCTTTTGTCCAACATCTTTAGTATAAAAATTACAACTTCTTATATGATAAGGAAATAAGCTTACGATTTAAAAATAGATTGTATGTACCTGATAATTTATCTCTTCGATAAGAAGTATTGTAAGAAGCCCATTGTTCTGAATTTATGATTCACCTCGAAAGCTCCAAGATGTATCATGACCTAAAGAAGCAATATTGGTAGCCAAATATGAGAAATGATATTGAGAATTTTGTAAGGAAATGTCTTACTTGTCAACAAGAAAAGATAAAACAATAGCATCCTAGTGTTCTTCTTCAACCCTTACCAATTCCAGAGTAGAAATGAGATTATGTTACAATGGATTTTATCAGTGGACTACCTCGTACGTCTTAAGGATATAATTCCATTAGGTAATTGTAGACCGACTTACCAAATCTGCTCATTTTCTGCAAGTGAAAACCACCGATTCTTTTCAAAAGCTCAGTAAAATCTACATTCAAGAAATTATCCTATTGCATGGAATTCCTTTATCCATCGTGTCATACAGAGATTCTTATTCTATAGGAAAGTTTTGGCAAGCGCTTCAAACCGCAATGGGTACTAAACTTTATTTGAGCACCACATTTCATGTAATACCCCTTACTTTTGAGTAATCATTTTTATATTAAATTTTCATGTGGGTTAATTATATAAAATAAAGGAAGTTGAAGTAAATATTACTTTGAGTGATTAAAGAGATAATATTTGCTGAGTTTTGTATATTTACCGTTAAGAGAATGTAAATAGTGTAGCATTATATTTTGTTGCATCGTTGTGCTTTAAGTGAGTGTTATGATTTATATTCCAATCGGGTTATTATTAAAAAGTTAATATGATGTTGGAACAAGAAATAATAAACGATATCCCGAATGTCAGCTTAGAGGGCACGGTTAGTCCACGAATGGTTGAGATAGTAAAAATAAGTACTAGTTGTGTTTTTGGGTCCTGGGGTACTTTTGGTTGGTTATGACTTAATTATGAGGTTACGAGTCATTTTAAGTAAGTAGTAGCATTTAATGTTGGACTTAATGTATTTTGGACGTTTTGTGTATTTTAGTCTTGCAAGAGCATTTTATATCTCATTTGTGTATTTCTAAACGTAGAAGTTAGAGAGAAGAGAGAGCTTGGGAGAAAGAAGAGAAAAGAGAGAGTTTGGTGATTTGGGCTTGGAATCATTGCAACGAGAAGATAATCCGAGACTACAATCTTGAGGCAAGTTTCTAACTTGCATAAATGTATGATTAGGTGTGAATAATTTGTATATATAGTTAATGTTCTTGAGTTTGAGCCATTTATGGATTTTGATGATTTTGTTGTTTAAATCCTAGGTTGTATGATCTAGACTTATTTTAAATGGTCCTTTTTAGTAGGTTAACTTGGATAAATGATTTGGAGATGTTAATGGTTGATGATATTTCATTTAGTTGGAAGAAAAGAGATTTGGGGATTTAGGGTTTATATTAACCCATAACAACAACTGGGCATCTCGACTAGGGCGAATCGATTCGCCCCCCTTAGCGAATCGGTTCTCTAAAATGGTGGCTATAGGTATGAGAAACCGAATCGAATCGGGTTAAGGCCGAATGTAGTCGGACCTAGACATAAGGTTGGTTTTCTTAACCGAATCGATTTGCTATTCGCTTTCAGGGGCGAATCGATTCGACCTTAGGCGAATCGATTCGAAAATCCTACTGTTTTAGAAAAATTTTCCAACTTTGTTTCTTCTCCTTTTATTTTAGGTTTTAAGCTTAGGAACCTTCTCATATGATGTAATAAAGAGTATTAGGGTTTCACATAAGGGGGATTAATACCTTAGGTTAGCAAGGGGGTATCCGGGCTGATTTAGGGGACTATTTAGTAGAACTTAATGTCTCATCTCAACTAGTAAACGACTCTAGGACTAGGGTAGAGTTGGGTAGCATCATTTTGGACTCTCGGGGGCTAGTATGGGGGTATACTTTGCAGCCTAAATTTTTATTCACATATGGGTTTGGAAATAAGAAGTGTATATTTAATTGGTACATCTTGTGATTATGGCATTCACCTACATACCTCTCTAAATGCTATCATGAGGGAAGTTATGCGAAAGAGGTAAATCCCCTGGCTAATGATGCAGGGAGAATATAGTCCTCGGGCCATAAGATCGGTGGTTAAATTGTATGATTATTTTATTCGAGGTGAGGTAATTTCGGGTATGGTTATGACTCATTGTCGAAGGTATATGGCCGCTTCCTATGCATTGCGATTTAGGGTACCCAGGTGGTCTTGATTATAGGCCCTGGAAGATGATAGCATTTAGGGATGCATCCAATGGGGTGACTCCCGGAAGGATGGTCTTAGAACCATTATATTATGATTATAATTATTCTCACGGTTATGGCATTTCATAAGAATGAGTTAATGAATCTATAAATCAACTTTATGGTATATGATTCCCCAATGTCTAATTGACTTGTGAAGATATATTTTATGAATTGGCAAACTAAGCAATGTTTTATAGAATTAGGCTATTCCTCATAATTACATGGGTAGTTTAACTTATAATGGATTGGTATGGCTTAGGATGTGCACTTAGAAGATAGATGAGGATGATTCTTATAATGAAGAGCAAACTTAACCTTTTCATGATGTTAGCATTCATAACTGTCATGCATTTTATTCACATGTACATCATATCAAACTGGGCCCTGACCCGTTTATATTTTTTCTTCTTGTGTGGTTCTTATATATGTTCAGGTGCTCCGCCGTATGGGCGCCCGCTTTGACTTTCCTTCCTAGTGTCAAGGAGCTACGACATTTTGCGAATGTTGTAGGATTTTTGTAGTAGACGCATCAATCTTTTGGATATTCTAGTTATGATCTGTTTGTATATTCGGGCGTGTTGCCCAGTTATTATTCATATCTACTGTAATACTTGGTGTAACCTTTTGTATTAGTCTGTTAACCGATAGCTTATTCGGTTATGTTTTGTAGAATTGTTATTAAACTATAACATGTCTTTTTATATATCCACCTTTTGTTATAAATTGGATTGTCGAAATTGTTTTTTATCAAACTCATAAGATTTTATGACATCCGTTTTCAAAAATATTTGGTGGTTGTCTCGTACTATTATATTGCGACTGTGATGCTAAGAATGGACCATTTAAGATTCTTATTTTCATTGGAGTAGCGGGCTGGCCACCTCTTATTTTAATAAGCGAGGTGTCACATTTCACCCTCAAATGGATGGACAATCTGAACGTACAATCACCCTATTTGAAGCTTTATATGGAAGACCTTGTCGTTCACCTGCATATTGGATATAATCGAAAAATAGTAAATAATTTGGTCTCGAAATAATCCAAGAAACCACTAAGAAAATACAATAAATTTGAGATAGATTAAAGACAAACCAAGATCGTCAGAAAAAATTTATGTAGATCTGACCGAGTATTTTTTAATGTTTCTCCTTGAAAAGGGATTTTACGCTTCAAAAGAAAGGAAAAATAGCCGCGAGATATATTCGACCTTTCACTATTTCTAAACGTATTAACCCTGTAGCTTACCGATTAGAATTACTAGTGGAATTATCCAATATTCACAATGTATTCCATGTATCTCAATTATGCCAGTATATTCCTGATCCCTCCCATACTATTATATGGCATTAAATTTATGTCCAATTAAATCAAGAATTTGAAGTATGCCCCATTAAAATTTTGTATCGCCAAGTAAAACTTCTCAGAAATAAAGAAATCCCCTGAGTCAAAGTACTTTAGGAATATCAAAATCATCAAGAAGCCACATGGGAACTAGAACAAGCTATGAAAGACTAATATCCTGATCTCTTCCAAGGTAAATTTGAGGACTGTACTTTGAATCAAGATACCCTAATTCTCATTTTTACCACTCCTATAATGTATAAACTCAAAAGTATCCAAAATGAGGATACAACTATTATATAAAATCTACAACTTTACTAAATTAACTGAGTACTCCTGAAGTTTTAAATATTATAAAAATAACCCTTGCACTTTTAAATAAGCATTAATTGACGTATTCTTAACCCCTAGACCTAAACTTTATATCAAATTAAATCTCTAAACATCAACTAACTGAAAATTCCAGCTCTTACATGTTTTTAAAATTACAAGAATGCCCTTAAACTTTACCAAAATAACACTTTTTGAACCAAGTGTGCATACTTTTTACCAAGGACTAAAACCTAAACCAACATTATTTTCACATCCCCCCTCCTCACATCAACTTCCACCTACGAAAATGAGTACAAAATCGCATGGCATTACCATGCAAACATATAAGGAACAAAATTTAATACACTTATCTTCTTAAACCATGGAGGAATTCACCTCCAAACCAGACCAATAACATATCCATCTTCTACCCTATAAATTACCCATGAGCAGAACCTCAAAAACTCACCACTTCAGTTTACACAAAACTCAATAATTTCCTCCAAATCCGGTATCCTATCATTTTATGTGGTATATTTCATTTATTCAATACCAAACATCTTTTGTGTTGATATTATGTATATATCACTCAAAACAATTGAAAGTTTACGTGAAAAACATTTCCAGTTTAAAGAAACTTGAAAAACTTCCATTAAAGCTTGAGATTTAATGGTGAATTTTGATTTCTTGACTACAAATCTGTTTTGAAGCTAGGAAGTGATTCCTTATGAGCTTAGGAACACCAATGCATAGCTTGTTTGTGAAAAATCATAACTTTTGAGCCTCAATCACTCGAAGGTGTTATCTGTTTCAGAAAATGAAAAACTTCAAATTCTCCATAACCAGACCACCTCAACCCTTTAAATCAAACCCAAATGATTCCTTAGGATAGCAGAAACATAACCATACTCATAAGAACCTTTTCCATATTCAGTAGATCCTTGAAAGTTTTTCAAAATTTTGGAAAAACACACAGTTTTAACTCGATGTATACTGAACCTCAATCCCTAACACTTATCTTTTTGGATTCCTTGTGAAAAATTAGGTTGGGTTTGTATAAAAATCATCTCAATTGGTTTAAAAAATAAGAAGTAATCTCATATCAAAGTTTTTAAAACTTTAAGTCAACCGTCGAGAGGTTGAAGATGAACTTTTTAGCGAGATTCATTTACCAGGCATGTGAGAACGTGTGGCCAATCAAAAAATTCAAAAACAAATTCTAATATTTTTATTATTTTCTAGTCAAAATGGTATAAAGTAAGGATGTGTTTGGTCAAACCTAGCCAAAGTTATGAAAAATTAGGGTTTTAGGTTTGAAATATTTCCCTAAATTGCAAATTAGCCCCTTCTAACTTTGTCAACTTATGAATATTAGCCTCAAAATTTTTCAATAAATACTTTAATGAATTCTTAGTCAAAAATTCTTCTACACAAAATTTTGAATTTGGCCCTAAACCTAAGATTTTAAAGCCCCAAATTAATTGCAATTTAAACCCTTAAACTTTAATATACACAGTTTTTAGTATAAGTTGACCAAAACTAACCTCAAATACTAAAAATACTTATTCACACAAACATATGCATATAGATAGTCAAGTACTATCTCCTCGCGACATCTTCTTTTGATCTTTAGGTCGTTCAAAACTATGTTCAAGTAGGTATTTTTACCTATTTAATAGAAAATGTTGCATATTTATTTATCTAATATTGATATCATTCTATGATAGCCCTACTCGATTCCAAGTATGTGTAGAAATTACCATGCTCATATGTTATTGTATCACTGATTATTTTAATCATGATAAATTGGATCAAATTTGAACCCTTCTCATCTAAAAATTGATATAATTATAATTCTTTGTAACGATTCAGTTTACCTGGCACCTTTGTGCATGATTATTTATTTTAAAAGCATCAGTAATAACTAAGAAGTAGATTTCGGTATTATCCCACGAGATTTTTTACTTGGCCTATGGTCTTAGATGATTGAGAGCCAGAGTTTATCTACATACGTATGAGTGTCTCTTTAATTGTGTGCCTATCCAGTATTTGTCCAAAGGTTTTGGATTACTTATTATTTAGTTTTACTGATGGCTTATTTAATTCTATACCCACATTAAAATATGATAAGTATGGGATTATCAGTTTTAAACTCTTTGACTTTCTTATAAAGTATACGCACATCTGAATTTTATACACAGTTCACCTTTCATTTATACAGATAATTGTTATAAAATTGTTAAAGTCTACTTAGCATATATATGCGAATTATTTTTTCCTCTAGATGTCTAGAAAAAAGAGGATAATCTCTCTTCCCCTATTGTGATAAACACAAGTCATCTAATTGCGTATGTAACTGTTTGGATGGCGAGTAAACCATATAGGAGCAAGGAGTGATACTTTTCTATTATCTACTTTATATTTAGTGTTGACAATAAGATAAAATTCACCCCTGCGGTGGTAATACACTATGTGTGACATTTTAATGAATAAATTTTTTTTCTTATGTCTTAACTTTAATTCATTGCTTTATATATACTCTCTTGTACATTCATACCCAAAAGCAGGGTGTGACAAGTTGGTATAAGAGCATGTTTTAACATTAACATTTCACCGGGTTAGAATCCTATATGGAAAACTTCTATGAGATGTTAGTTACTTATATCTTTTCGTAAATTCTTTTATCAAATATTATATAGTAAATTTCGATTTGCAGCATGAATATGTGAGACTCTCTTTTATTTATTTTGGACATTATACCGACCAATCGTTGGAAGACTACGATCAGAGAAGAAGCATTTGCATGACTCAGAGAGATAATTTGCATTTCAGATGCGGACTTGGGAGACTCGAGCAGTGATATGAAGCGATTGGTATTAACAAATAGAGATTCGGGAGAATCGCAAGTTATGAGAAAAATAAGTAATGATGTCGATGATCCAGTTATACTCCAAGAAGCAATCAATCTTGGTCTAGCTAATATACCATCTCCACCCCCTTATCTCAAAGTTACATAAAATGGTGAAGTTTTTGTTGGTTTGTCTTCAGATTCAAGTGATTCTACCGACGATGATCCATTCGAGCCTGTTGACTTTTCAATGATCCAGATTATGTGTCTTCTTAGAATGATGTTATTATTCCCGCTTAGGAAAATCCAAAATCAAGAAAAACGTCCCTCCTAATGTAACATAACAAAATAAAGTAATGTATATAGTGTGCCCAACTACTATTTAGGAGGTTGAATAACTCTAACTTACGTAGAATAGGTACTATTGTGAAATATTACCCTATTGTAACATACAACTCTATCTTTTGTATAATATAAGTAGGCTTATGATATATTCTTATTTTATATTCTTATGTATTATTGTTATTGATCTAAAATATTTTAGGATAGTTAGTGTAAGATGTGAGTGCAAATTTGGGGAAGCACTGCGTTGAGCGTGTTTTAGACTTGAACAACGATGTTGTGCCTACGTATCCATTTCATGTGAGAAATCAAAGTCTGCGTAGTTCGTGGGGCCATACGATACGCCGAAAAACTCATTTTTGATGTTTTTAGTGCACGGGGGGTGCCAAATTCGGCTAACCGCCTCCAAACGCCCATTTGCCGTATAAAATACGTAAAACTTGTAATGAAACTATAAAAATCCGCTCGTCACTGTCGAACCCGTGACGGAGCTCAAGAGGTTTGCACGGGAGGAGAGTTAGGCTTACTCTCCTTACTTTTCCCCCAAGACCATCATCCATCAAATGAGAAGGGAAGCCCTCTTTTTATTGTAAAAGTATCTCAAGTGGGATTGACACATGTCATGTTCTATATGAAACGAAGTGGCCAATATTTACGGTGCCACTTGTCATAATATATGTGGTGACATCTTAAATGAACAAATTAAATAATTACTAGATTATTGTCTAGTGTAACTTATCGAACGCGGAGTATACGCAATATATTAAATCACGCGTAATAATATCTTAGCCCGTGTAGGGTCTGGACTGTAGGTAAAACTTGATAAATCATAGATCAATATTTGATCAAATCTGTGGGGTTAATTTGTTAGAGTGTTGTTGGTTAATTTATTTAACCCCACTCTACATTTGCCCCCTCGTACGCATAGTTGGTGTGTTGATGCTTTGGCTGAGATATATCAACTGTGTGTACGAAATAATCGTTTAACATGTTTCAACTAGCAAATCATCATATGACCATGTTTGGTCTGTTATCATGCATGCATATTCACATATCACTTGTATATAGTTTTGAGGGTTATCTTTGCTGCCTTTAGTTTTCATTTTGAGGAGTATTTTTGGGGTTGCCCCCATTCCTCTCGAATGATCATGTCTCCACAATTTTATTGTGGTTTTAAACATTTTAAACAACAAACTTGCCAGATGTACTGGCCCGAGCAACCAATTGATGACTATCTAAGTATAATGGATCTTTTGCAACCATAAGATCAAAACTTGTCGAGAGTACTTGGTCGGGTAAGCATTATTGCTTCGAGTGAACTAGGTTTTTTAAACCAACATATTTTGTAAGTGTGCCCAATTTTATTTAGTCGAGCAACCATAAAGGTCCTTTTAGGACTTTAAGCGTGCCTGAAAATCAGGGTCTTTAAGAATTCTTAGCAATTTAGGATTTTAATCTCCCGTAAATCAGGCTTATGCCTAGTAATGTAGGACTTTAAGTTTCCCTTAAGAGGGTTATGCGTGCCTAGTAGTATAGGACTTTGGTGCCTAGTAATATAAGATTTTTAATCTCCCATAAGCGAGGGTCAGGTGCGTCAAGTAATTTGGACTTAAAATCTCCCATAACCGAGGGTCAGGTGGGCCTAGTAATGTAGGACTTTAAATCTTCCATAATCGAGGGTCAGGCGGGCCTAGTAATGTAGGACTTAAAATCTCCTATAACCGAGGGTCAGGCAGGCCTATTAATGTAGGACTTTGAATATCCCATAACCGAGGGTCAGGCGGGCTAGTAATGTAGGACTTTAAATCTCCCATAATCGAGGGTCAGGCGAGCCTAGTAATGTAGGACTTTAAATCTACTATAATCGAGAGTCAGGCGGGCCTAGTAATGTAGTACTTTAAATCTCCCATAACCGAGGGTCAGGCGGGCCTAGTAATGTAGGACTTTTATGAGAATTGTAATGCACCGCTTTAGGCGCCTTACCACAATACTGGCACGATTTATGAGGACTATAATACACCTCTGTGGGCGACTTACTACAATGTTGGTAAGGTTTGTGAGAGCTATGATGCACCTTTGTGGGTGACTTACCATAATACTGGTAAGGTTTGTAAGAACTATAATGCACCTCTGTAGGCGACTTATCACAATACTGGTAAGGTTTGTGTGAACTATAATCCACCTCTGTGGGCGCCTTACCATAATACTGATAAGGTTTGTGAAAATTATAACGCGCCTCTGTGGGTGACTTACCACAATACTAGTAAGGTTTGTGTGAACTATAATGCACCTCTGTGGGCGACTTACCACAATACTGGTAAGGTTTGTATGCAAACTTTGTATCCATGCTCCAGGTTTTGCAGGCAATTTGCTTGACCCCTATCGCTTTGCTGAAATTATGTCATATAATCAGTGCTATAAATGAGCTGACCGGTGGCTGTGTTGAACAAGTTTGGAGTCTGTTTCTGTTGATGCCTCGACAATGATGGCTATTCTGTGATCAAATCTGAGCATGCTTTTGTGTAACTAAATATTACATCATACAATGCTTTTCCCCCTCTTTAATTTGTTTTATCTCTTATTTTTAAGATAAATTAAAGTAAAGAAAATATATCTACTAGTTACAACACCATCTAAGAATTAAAAGCATTTAAATACATTTCATGGGGTATTTGTCCCCAATTTAAAAATCTCTTGAACGTTTGGCTTTGACATCTGTAAGGCCTGATGTAAATGCTCAAGCTCGATTTTGATCATATACGTTCAATATCTGCAAGGATAAGAAATCATCTCTGATTCTGGCACAAAAACCATTAGTAACTTGTGAGGCATATTATGATGCCATATATAATCATGTGGGGTATATCTTGGTCCCTTTATTTTATTTTATTGTCAATATAATAAAATAAACTTAGAATCATGCCTTGAGGAATCGTAAAACATATTGTCATATGATACAATTTGCAGTGGATAGAGTGTAGATATATCATATGGTGAGCTATTTATCTCATGCCCCCGCTATTTTATCAAAGTTGAGAAAACTCAAAAGTGGTCTATTAATTCATATATAGAATAATTCAGTCGGTTAAGCATACTGAGTCACCTTGAGGTAAATAATAAATACTAGACTTGAATTTTCATGTAACTAATATCACTTTGTTGATAAATCATATTTCAGCATAAATTAAATACAAGGTAACGTGGAAGGTTGCTCCGAGCGACCCTAGATGAGGTTGCTTAGAAAGGTTATTCCTGAGCAACCACGATTGAGACAGCTAGAGCTACTATGAATGAGGCATCTCGAGTCATTATGACTGCGCCGGCTCGAGGCACTATGAATGAGGCTTCTCGAGGCACTGTGCCTAAGGAAGCTCGAGACACTATGACTGAGGCAGCGCGAGTCACTAGGTATGAGGCAACTCGAGGCACTATGATTGAGGTAGCTCGAGGCACTAGGTTTGAGCAAATTGCTAAGTTTTTAGCAAAAAAATAATTTTGTCAAGGTCACTCTAGAAATATCATCTTTGCTAAGTTTTTTTGGAATATGTTTTTTTCAAGAAATAAAAACTTTTCTACTTGAGCAACTCAAACTCGTGTAAGGCTACATATTTTTTTAAGCTTTGAAAAGTAATTTTTTAAGCTGTGTAAATAAAATACGTACAAATTAAATACCATAACATCCTAAATTAAATAAAATAGGCAATATGCTTTGTTTGGACCTATTTTTCAATATCACATATCAATATTTTTTAAACAAGTGTGACATATAAATAACATCAAACATAATTTCAGATGTGGTTTTACTGCCACTGAAAAAGTTCGTCGAGTAACTTATATCTCCGTGCCTTTTATAAAATATTAAATCCTTTATCTGGGGACTTTGGAATCCAAACGGTGTGTACTCCCTCAATTAAAATCACAGCTACGAGTTCATATGAGTTCTGTAAGGTGATTGCGGTATCTCGTACGCTTAAGGCTTCTCGAAGATTGACGCTTCTTGTTCGGAGGTCGAGGATGAGATGTTTTGGTCTCACTGGTAAGTAGCTCGAAGGTTAAAGCTCCTCAGAGGTCGTAGGTTTTCAGAGATAGCCGTTCGCAGGTCAGTTCACTCGGATATTCAAATCGGTTGTTCGAGTTTCTCAAGATTCATTTGGCTTTAAAATCCTCCAAGATGGATCGGAGGTCAAGAATTTTGGGGCAACCGTTTAATTTTGACAGACATGGCGGATTTGTTTATTTTGAGTCGGCAACACCTACACTCAGTCTTTAGTTGCAGTTGCAACGGGTAAGAGTAGTGCCAATTTCACAAGCAAATATACCAACGAATATACACGATCCTTCTTCAATTGAACCAACTTTCTAGCAAGCCCACCAACGCCCATTACTCCTGCAAATTGGTCATCGAATCGCAAATCCACAATATAATTATCAAGTTGACGCTTGAGTATCATTAACACTTGTGGAGGAAAGTCAGTGGGATAAAACTCAGCAAATCGGATCAATTTTCTCTTGTCATATGCAGAGAATGAATTGCTTGGATCAAGACAAGACATGCACAATAACAACTCTGTATTCATCTCATTGAAACGATTGTTTAGCTCTTGAATCTGCAAATCTATCACTGTATAGAACACTTCAACAATCTAATTTTTAGATTAAACTAACAATGTTAATTTTTACAATCAACTAATTTTTACAATAAACTATATTTTTTCAATGTTTTTACAGGAAATTAATAATGCCAATAACTCAACTCAAGAATGTCAAAAAAATAAAAACTTCAACAAAGTAAAAAAAATTACCTGTTAGGAGAAGAAAGAGGGACGACGGAGTAGCTACAGAGATCAAGAGGAGGAGCGGGCGGAGGAGTAGCAGCTCCTGCTGCACACAGAAGAAGAGAAGGAAGGAGCAGGCCGGACCGGAGGGAGACACAGGCCGGACCGGGGTTGTACGCTGCTGCGCCGGTAGCGAGAAGAAAGAAGAGGACGGGGTAGTAAGAGCAGAAAGAGGGACGGACGGCTATTAGGGTAAAAGAAAAAAATCGTGTTGTTTCTGTATGTGTAGAAATAAGGATTTGGGTTATTTTTGTTTCTGCCCCAAAACATTACACCTTCTATTATTAAATATTACACATAGGTCCAAAAAAAAAACCTATACTCGGGATTTTTTTTTCGAAAAACCCGAGTGGGCGTCCGCCCACCTTCGGGACCACCTAGGTTCGCCCCTGGGCCTGGTTTTGATCTATTACCGTCACCGTCATCGCATTTTATACTCCTCAATGGGGTTGAGATAGGTCGAATCAAGGTTGTTCGGATGATAACCATGGTTTGTTGGATCATGGCATCTCGGAGGAAGCTCCAATGTGAATTTTTTTGTTTGTTGGTTCGAACCATGGTTTGAGGGAGAACGAGTTTTGGGCGATGCATATCTGTAATGGATTTCTTTTGGATTTGAATTTTCATCGTGGATTTTTTAATTTCAATGCGCAGCAGCTAGAGTTGACATAAATTAATGTATATGCATGTTTCATATATCTCAACTAATTTTTGTAATATTTATGAACCAATATCGGTATTATATCATATGAGGTGTATTCACTATATTTTTATGAAAATGGATGTTGAATTCATATTTCGGCTAACTTTTGAAATAAACAGTAGATATACTATTTTTCAGCTAAGATTCAGTAATACGTATCATGCCATCTCATGTAATAACAGAAGACAAATGATGAAATGTATCAGAATGCTTATTTGAAATGAGATGTTTTCTCCGCTCTTGTCGAGTTCTCTGTGTGTGCGCACGAGGCGTTACGTAATGGGAATCACGAATACCTCCCCAGCGGAGTCGCCAAATGTAAGATGTGAGTGCAAATTTGGGGAAGCATCATCAAGTTGAGCATGTTTTAGACTTGAGCTACGTTATTGTGCCTACTTGTTGGTCTCATTTGAAAAATCAAAGTTTGCGTAGTTCGTGGGTCCGTACGATACGTCGAAAAATTCAATTTTTGGTGGTTTCTGGTGCGCGGAGGTGCCAAATCCGGCTCGCCGCCTCCAAACGCCCATATACCATATAAAATACATAAAACTCATAATGAAACTATAAAAATCCGCTCATCACTGTCGAACTCGTGACGGAGCTCAAGAGGTTTGTGGGGGAGGAGAGTTAGGTTTCCTCTCCTCACTTTGCTCCCAAGATCATGATTCATCAAATGAGGGGGGAAATCCTCTTTTTTATTGTAAAAGTGCCTCAAGTGGGCTTGACACATATTATGTTCTCTATGAAACCAAATGTCTAATATTTACGGTGCCACTTGTCACAATATATATGGTGGCATCTTAAATGAACAAATAAAATCATTACTAAAGTATTGTCTAGTGTAATTTATCGAACGCAGAGTAAATCCAATATATTAAATCGCGCGTAATAATATCTTAGCCCGTGTAGGGTCTAGACTGTAGTAAAACTTGATAAATCATAGATCAGTATTTAATCAAATCTATGGGGTTCAAGACTTAAAATATTTAGCTCGACAACAACAAATTCCTCGCCCAGCTCCAGAGAAAATCATAAAGGAAATCCGTAGAATGAATGCTATTAAAGAATTTTTGAGACAACGACCTCTTTCATTTCTTGGAAAGCCAAGTGCCAGTGAAGCTGAGAAATGGATGCGTTAGATTGTGAAAATTCTTAATGGAGTAGGTATAGCTGCCAATCTTTGAGTGATTCTAGTTGTCTATATATTTGAAGGTGAAGCTAATTTTTTGTGGCAAGTTGTGTCACGTAACTAGAATGTTTCTAATTTTACTTTTGAGAAATTTGAAGAAATCTTATTAAAAAAGTATTTTTCTGAAGCTGAACGAGTTCAACGAAATGTACATTTCTTAAAATTACAACAAACAAATATATTTGTATCTTAGTATGAAGCCAAATTTACCTAGTTATCCCGTTACGCTATTGAGTAAGTGGATACTTAGATAAAGAAATGCAAGCAGTTTGAAAGCGAACAACATCCAAGGATCGAGACTTCTATCGCTCCTTTATAGATTCGAGATTATTCTTAACTTATTGACGCTACGGCAATTGTGGAACGAAATTCTTCCAAAGTTGTATGATCTTCTCCACTCGTTACTATAAATAATCATGTTATTAGGACCTTACCTCAATCTAGACCTCAACTATATCCAAATACATATGGACAAGCTTATTTTCAGATTCTCCATAAATAACCTATTAATTGATTCGTTGTCATTAATGTCAAGAACTACCGTATTCGACCACAGTATCCACTACACCAAAATGGGCAAATTGGCACCCTTCCAGTGGCTAGCCTTGTCACAGTCAATGATCATGACAAAAAACACGCGTTTTGTATCACGGTCATTGACCGTGACAAGTCCGTGACAAAGACTTGTCACGGTCAATGATCGTGATAAGATCGTGATAAGTACAGTTGTCACGGGCTTTGACCGTGACAATCTTTATAATATTGTCCTGGTTAAGGACCGTGACACGTCCGTGACAAATGTCCAAGTAAAAAATCCTTTCCCCTTATTTTTTTCCCCCGTCGATTCTTCCCTCCGTTTTTGTCTCTCTCTCTCTCTCTACGCTTCTCTCCCTCTCTCTCTCTACTTTCAGGTTAGTTTCTCTCTCTCTCTCTCTCTCTCTCTATTCCATTTATATATATTTGTGTGTGTGTATATATATATATGTGTGTGTGTATATATATGTGCGTGTGTGTGTGTGGTTGGTGGTGGGTGGGGGAAGGGGGTGGGGTAGGGTGGGGGGAGGGGGCAGGGATGGGGGGGTTGTTTGTGTGTGTGTGTGTGTGTGTGGTGGGGGAAGGGGGTGGGGGCAGGGATGGGTGGGTGGTGGGTTAGGGGTGGGGGGCTGCGTGTGTGTGTGTGAATGTGCACGCGCGCGTGTGTGTATGTACGCGTATGTGTATATGTGTGTGTAGTGTGCATGTATGTGCGTGTTTGTGCGTAATGTCCCTTGTAAACGAATTGATTGGTTATTAATTTTTTTAGTAAATTAATATATGATTGCCCCTCATTGTAAATTAGTAAATTAACCCTCATTGTAAATTAGTAAATTAATAATTATATACTTTAATTGATAGTTTAATTGATGAAAATAATTAATTAAGTAGATGAATTAGAAGGAGTACGGGATACACATTTGTTGTTGACATTGCTGTTAGATTATAGTAGATCGATGTTGGGTTGGTTAGTTTTAAAATTGGCATGACCACTGGATTATTGTCCATATGGGGGTGGGATTTTTCAACTTTTTTTGAAAATTACTTTGTATATCGAACAATATATTTATAGTATGATAAATAAATGAAACATACTTGAAATTACATATAGTGCGCATAGATACTAGCCTTCTAGTTCTTATGCGTACGCATTCAGTAGCCCTTAGACCCGTTCGAGAGTCATTACCCCTATAATGAGATCTCTCGAATTATCCCGTTTAGAGGGTTTGGGACTGCATAATTTATGTTTAATATTCTTAGTGGCTTAAAGTTATTACTTTTGGAGGAAGTTCTGCAGTCGTATCCTAATGTTCTCTGGGTACATACTAGATTGACAAGTGTGACTGTTATTTCAATTGATCAATTGAAATAACACTCACACTTGCTAATCTACGTCGTGTATTTGGAGAACTACGGGGATATTCTGCCAAATTTTTTTCAAATCGTAACAATGTGCATGAGTTGTTAAGTATATTATAGAAAAATGCGGTCTTGAATGGGATAGGACCACTCACCCTTTAGAGGAGATGGAGGAAATAAAAATTTCTATTATAAATTGAATTTGAATATAAATAAGACATATTAAATGAAACATACTATAAATCTAAGTTTTGTTTATACTAATCCATGAATATATGCTTCGTACCTTTAATAGGTGATTAGTTGTGGTAGCTGTGATGGAATATCCGAAATACAAAGAGTGGATGGGTGAGACAAATAGAATGGGGGATGTGTTTCGCAGAGGTGCTAACGAATTTGTGAAATATGCAAAGAGATGTCATAATGATGAAGAGTTCCCGTGTCCGTGTGCTAGGTGTAAGAATGGTAAGGTGTTTGAGTGGAAAACAGTTGAACTACATTTGTTAAGATCGGGTATGCAAGATAGTTATCGATTTTGGAGTTTTCACGGTGAATTGAAAGTTCCTTTTGTCCCCGACCAACCTTCACAACAACCTTCAACAAGTAGGATATATGTAGAAGGGGACGACGTAGATCATAATATGTTAGAGGATTTAGTTGATGAAGCGTACGAAGTTTACGAAGCAGAAGAGAATGAAGTTACTGATGATGTAGAAGGCTCAAGTGTTCGTGAAGATATCACGATAAAACTTGACGATGACTACCAAAGTTTAAAATTTAAGGCTACCCAACCGTTATACTCTGGACGTGAGAAAGATCAAACAACTTTACATGCTATGGTTGGTTTGCACAGTTTGAAGATGCAATACGATTTGTCTGGCAATAGCGTGACAGGAATTCTAAAATGAGTGAAGGGCTTATTACCCAAGGAGAATACACTTCTAAAGAGCTATCCTGTTATGAACAATAGTTTAAAAGGTTTGAGAATGAAGTATAAATTGATTCATGCTTGTGTGTATGACTGCATACTATACCGAAAGGAGTATGAAAATCTCGATCATTGTCTGGTATGCGGTGTACCTAGATATATCCAATTTACTAGTAAGGAAGACACAAGCTCAAAAGTGCCAAAAAAAGTATTGAAATATTTTCCCGTTGGGCCTAGATTAAAGAGATTTTTCACAGTACCATGGATAGCGAAGGCAATGACTTGGCATGCTAGGGAAGAAGTAGGGGTAATATCATGCGTCATCCTATTGATTCTACTGCCTGGAGGAGGATGAATTATGAGTATCCCGATTTTGCTCGAGAACGACGCAGCATTCGTTTGGCTATATCAACAGATGGTTTCAATCCATTTGAAAATCTAAGCACCAATCAGAGTGTATGGCCAGTGATCCTAGACCCACTCAACCTCCCTCCTTCACAGTGTACCAGACTTGAATTTTCGATGATGGCTTTGTTGATACCTGGGCCAAAGGCACCAAGTGATGACATTGACGTCTACCTGGCTCCTTTGGTAGAAGAAATAAATGAGTTGTGAGAAGAGGGTGTGCAATCATTTGACTCTTTTAGAAAAGAAGAGTTTACGCTGAAAGCTATGTTGATGTGGGTAGTTCATGATTTTCCAGCTTATGGGACATTATCCGGTTGTGTAGTACATGGTTATTTGGGGTGTCCTATTTGTGGAGAGGAGACTGAATCTCTTCGTATATCCTTTAGCTCAAAAAATGTATTCCATTACCACATGAGGTTTTTATCCCCGGCTTATAGTTTCAGATTTGAGAAAGGTTCCAATTTTTTATTGGGCGGGGTTGAACATAGGCTACTGCCGAGACAACTTTCAGGTTCAGATATTGAAAGTAAATCTTCTGAATGTGACCCTAATATGCGAGATAAGAATCCCAAATTTAAGAATGTCAAGCATAAGAAGACCCCAACTGGGAATGAAACTGAGACAAGAAAGGCATGATCTAGGAGGTCAATTTTATTTGACTTGCCTTATTGGAAGAATAACCCGGGGCGCCATGTATTGGATGTGATTAGGGCTGTGTTTCGGCTGGATCGGATCGGAAAATGACCTTTCGGAAAAAAATTCAATTTTTTCGGAAATAAAATTTTTGTTCCAATTTCCTGTCCAATTTTTTCGGAAAATCAAAAAACTTTCCGAATTTGGAAATATCAGAAAATCAGAAAAAATCGAAAAAATTCGGAAATTCAAAAGATATACTAAAAATTCATAAATTTTGGAAATTCCAAAATTTCAAAAAAATTAATATAGGATTTTCGATTACTCGAAATTCTCATTTTAAAGAAATAAAAAAAATGATTTAACACAACATGTAAATATGTAAGGATTTAACCATTTTCTTCATTTGTGTAGAGGATAGAGGGATATTCTCCTTTTATAGAGGACTTTTTTGGGCCTCTCTTCCTCTCCTAGCCGATGTGGGACACATGAGAATGTTTTAAAAATTAGAAAAATTGGAAATCGGGAAATATTTCGGAAAAAATCGAATCGGCATAGTTTCGGAAAAATCGGATCGGAAAAATCGAAAAATCGAAAATTCAGAATTATTTCCAATTTTCGATTCGATTTTTTTCGAAAAAATCGGAAATCGGAAACCTTATATACGTTCCAAAATTGGAAAATATCGGATCGGATATCTGAAAAATCTGAATGTTTGGAAAAAAAACACAGCCCTAGGTGTGATGCATGCAGAGAAGAACTTCAATGAACATATTGTGGGCACTTGCCTTGTGGGGAGTCATTCGAAGGATGGAGAAAATGCACGAAAAGACCTTAAATCGTTGAAACTTAAGCCACAACTATGGTTGATAGAAGATAGTAGGGGAATGACAATAATTCCTCCTGGTGCGTTTACTTTGACGAGTGGGGAAATGTGAAGGTGCTTTTAGACACAATATATAATTTTAAGGGCCCATCTACTTTTTCGTCCAACTTGCAAAGGATTGTGAATTATGCTATTCATGATTTACATAAGTGTAAGTCCCACGATTGGCATGTGATCATGCAATTGGTTCCTCTATTGTTTAATCACCGTTTCTCCAAGCACAAGGATTTTCGGAGGTCTATTATGCAAATTAGTATTACCTTCTCATTCTCGTGTGAGAAGGTAGTCAATCGAGAACACATAGTGGCCACAAAATTGGCGGTGACCGAGCGAGCACAAAAGATAAAAACCTCGTTGAAGCTGAAATGACTTACGATGGTGTAAACCGAAATATATTTGAATTGGATTATATAAGCTTCAAAGAGGTTGTATTTTACTGTGACTGGGTAAGAGTTGAGGATAAAAATACTTGTAAAGTTGATCCTGTCACTAATTTGATCATGGTTGACTTGTCCAAGTTGAAGAGCAACGACCACGTGAGCGATGAGCCGTTTGTTTGTGAATTTCAAAAGGTTAACCAAGTGTTTTACTCGGAGTATATCAACAACGAGCCGTGGTCAATTGTCCAACACCCCCCAAAACGTCTAAATAGTAGTGTGGATGACTTGGCTGCTCCTACCGAATATCAATCCATTTTTTATGATAACCTGAATTTTCATCAATTTTTTAATTTGTAATAAATATTACAATTTGTACTGAAACATCCATTTTAATGCTTTTAATTGATTTGCACTTTATCATTTTCACTCTTGTGTAGTGTGCGTGCGTGTGGGCAGTAGGGGTGGGGGTGGGGATGTTTCAATTTTTTAGTAATTGAGCTAGATGTTGTTGTTTTGGAATTCAGAATTGAGGTGTTTGACAGTAACAATTCATTTTTATTTGTAGTAATTGTACATATTTGCATGTCTTCTTTTAATTCATTTTGATATGTACTAATAACATTTTTTTACAGCAAATGTCTCATTCAGGTATTAAGGCGAGGATGATGATGCTTGTTATAATGATGTCGTCTGGGCTCGGTGGTAGTGGAGGCGACGAGGGCTCATCGGTCCCTAGGCTCCCCAAATATGGCAAATTAGGGATGGCCATCGAGAATAAGTCGAGGCTATTAGCGAGATCCCTCGAGCTGGTAAAGACGATCATCGACCCGAGGTACATTAGTTGGAAGGAGGTGCCATATGAGCTCAAGTTAGCTGTTTGGGTGGCACTACAGGTAATGTATTTATATTTATATTTATATGAATATGAATATTTCAATATCGATTTCAATTTCATTTTATATTTATATTTATATTTATATTTATTTGCAACTAACATTGTATTTGTTGGACAGGAACAATTCCGCCTGGATCCAAAGCTACACGATTCCGTCTTGGAGCAGTTGAGGGAGCAACACAAGACGTGGAAGAAAAATATGCGGACCCGGTACTTTGTGAAGACACGAGAGTCCATTATCCAAAGGCGTGAATCCATCCCGCCGAAGGAGCCGATCTCATTGGCACAATGACAAAAGTTCGTTGACAATGAGATCGGGGAGAAACAATTAGCATCTTGCCAATCGGGGAGGAAAAATCGGGCAAAAAAGACAGATGTGCACTACTTCGGCCGGGACGTCTTACGTCGAGGTGGAGCATAGAAAGATGGTAAGATTTGATTTTTTTACAACTACAAAAATATATTATTCTGTATTATTTTACTTTGCGGGGCGAATAATAATTTTACTTTATTTTATTCAGGGGACATTAAGTGGCCCTGGGGGTAGGCCACATAGGCTCGATACTTATGTGGCTCTTTGGACGAAGAAGGGGAAGGACGAGGAGGTGTCTCCGAGCGTCGCGACCACGATTGTAAGTAATCCGACAATTTACTTTTTGTTAATTACGTTATAATTTTTTAATTTACTTATTTTACTAATCATGTGCTTTTTATCATTTCAGGCAAATCTTAAGGAAGTGCATGAGTCGCAGTCTGATGCGGACAAGGCATCTTTGTCCACAGACGCACTTAGCCAAGTGCTTGGCTCTGATCGCAAGGGGAGGACAAGGGGGGTGAGCTAGCGGGTGGCCAAATCTAGGATCATCGGATTAGAGACGAGCGACACCGGGTTGGTTCGAACAGTGGACTCGCATAACGCGAAGCTGTCCCGTTTGGAGGCGATGGTCCAAGATATGTTCTCATTCATGAAGCGTTCGTTGGGCGGTAGAAAACGCAAGGGGAAAGGGAAGGAGAAGGTGATGGGGGAGGAGGTGCGGGAGGACGAGGTGCATAATGACGAGGATGTGGACCTCGTTGCTTCATCGCCGACACGTGCGGACTTTAATGATCCACTTCCCTGTTGGGCTCCCTTCGACCGATCGATGTGGACACTTGGTTGGCCAAGTGTGTTTATACTGGACATATTTGATGGCTAGCGGATAGGGCGGGGGTTGAGGGACCCGAATATGTTCCAGGGTGGACTAGTTCATGGACGTGAGCTTCAAGACATCGAATCCAAGGTGCTCGTCAAGCATGTAATACCCGGGAAGGAGAACTCCCCATTGTGGTTGCGCGAACAATGCGGCATGATGTATATCAGTGGGTGTGTCAATTCATATATAGTGTGGCCTACTCACCTCCTCGGATTTAACCTTACCCAAGACATGTAGTGACATTATTTGAATTGAATTGTATTGTTTTTAAGTTGGTACATTTGAATTGTTTTTAAGTTAGTACATTTGAATTATATTTGAATTATATCGTGATGCATATTATCTATTTTATTTGCACTATCTCTATTTTATTTAGGTATATAATGTTTGAACAGGTACAATGGTGCTATAACAGGTACAAATATACTGATGGGAAGTGGCAGTGGCCATACTGCCCATCAAATATTTTTTTTAATTCTGCCTAGAATAGTCACGATCAATGACCGTGACAAGTCCGTGACAAAGGATTGTTGCCACGAACTTGTGTCGGTCAATGACCGTGATAATTTTTTAAAGAATGTCACGGGCTTGTCACGGTCCTTGACCGTGACAAAACTTGTCAAGGTCATAGACCGTGACATGACCGTGAGAATTCTAATGAACTTGTCACGATTAATGACCGTGATAAGTTGGTGACAAAAAAATTTATCACCCACAAAATTATCACGGTCATTGACCTTAACAAGTCCAACTTGTCAAGGTCAATGACCATGACAATTCGGCAGATTTGGTGTAGTGATCCTAAACTTAAATCTTCTCTAATATATCATCAGTTAGATAATCCCATGAGAAATCAAAATCCCCGCCCTATATAAAAGCAACCTAAGCCAAATCCTAGTAAGAAAATTGTGCCAGTTCCTAGTCGTGGAAATAATTATGCTATACTGCCTACACGAAACTCCCATGACGTGATAGAAGGTATAATACTTTTTCATCATCTTCCTGCACATATTTTATTTGATTCTGGTTCAACACATTCCTTTAGCATACCTATATCTTTAATTGTTCTATTGGATATAAAATTACCGACAAGTGAAATCTATACACCTACTCAAGGTTATAGAAATTGTAAAATTGGTACACTATTTTTTAACTTCATAATTTTAGATATTTACGATTTCGATATTATTATCGGGATGGATGTTCTATCAAGACATCACGCTTATATCGACTGTCGTGCCAAGAAAATTTATTTTTTGAAACAAAGAGAATTTTTCCTTTGTATTTCAAGAATTAGGTCCTCTGAACCATCAATTTTCCAAATTCAAAATTCTTCTTCCTTAATTCCTAAAATTTCAGAACAATTCGAAGATGTTTTCTAAGAAGAATTACTAGGAATACCCCCTTCCCAAGAAATATAATTAATTATAAATCTTTATCCTAATACTCTCTCTATTGCGATACCTCCGTATCGAATGGCACCGTTAGAACTTCGAGAACTTTGTACTCAACTAGATGATCTTCTTGAAAAGGATTTTGTTCCCATAAGTTCATCTCCTTAGGGATCTCCTGTATTATTTTTCAAGAAACATGATGGAAGCTTTAGGTTATGAATAGGTTATCGTATGATAAACTCAATGACTATTAAGAATAAATATCCTTCATCCCTAATCGGAGATCTATTCGATCAACTTTGAGGAGCATGGGTCTTTTTTAAAATAGACTTACGATCTGGTTACCATTAATTGCGAGTAAGAGGAGGAGATTAACTAAAAACTACTTTTCGAACTTGTTATGGACATTTCGAATTTACCGTAATGTCTTTTTGATTGACCAATGCACCCGCAGCTTTTATGGATTTTATGTTTTAGACCTTTTCTTGACTAATTTGGTATCGTTTACATTGATGATATTCTTGTTAACTCTCCAAACCCAGTAAAGCATGCCCAACATCTAGAGACAATATTAGGCACTATAAGAAACCATCGATTGTATGCTAAGAAGAGCACATATGATTTCTTGATGAAAAAAATAAAATTTCTAGTGCATGTGATTTCTGAAAGTGGAATCCAAGTCGATCCTGCCAAAATATCAGCCATTTTGGAATGGAAAAATCCTACCAAAATCACCGAGATAAAAAAGTTTTCTAGGATTACCTGGATATTATCTCCACTTTGTGAAAGGATTTTCTCACATTGCTCTTCCTACCTTAAAGCTAACTAGAAAGGAAGTAACATTTATATGGATTGATGAATGTAATCAATCATTCCAAATTTTAAAGAACAAGTTAACTATTGCTCATATCCTCACTATTCCTTCTAGTGATGTAAGTTATGATGTATATACCGATGCCTCATTTCAAGGTCTAGGATGTGTATTAATGCAAAGAGGGAAAGTAGTAGAATATGGATCATGACAACTCAAAACCCATGAATGTAATTAACCTTACTATGATCTTGAGTCAGTAGCTGTAGTTTTTGCTTTGAAAATCTGGCGTTGTTACCTTTGTGGTGAAATTTTTTAAGTCTTTTATAATCACAAGAGTTAATACATCTTCACTCAAAAATATTTAAATTAAAACAATGATGTTGGATGGAATTGTTGGAAGATTGCCCATTTAAATTAAACTACCATTCAGGAAAAGGAAACGTAGTAACTGATGCTTTAAGTCGCAAAGTTATACTAGGTGAAAGCTTAACAAATCAACATCGCCTATTAGTAATAGATTTAGCCATTAAAGGAGTTAAGTATCGAAAAGAGAAAATAAGTTTAAAAAAATATAAAATGGAAGGATTTAAAAGGATGTAAATAGATAGAATTTAGGTAGAAGTTCCTATTAAACATAAAGTGGAATTGGGACAACAATGTTAACAACATTTGGTCAAGAATAAAGAATGATAATGAGAAAATAGGTAAGAAAATATTATGAGAGACTAAAGGAAAAAAACTCATAAAAAAGAAACTTTGTGGTGGAATTAGGAAGTACGAAGGATAATACAAAAGAAATGAGTAGGTTTCAATGAGAGGTAAAAGAGTAAAAATCAAGAAGACTTAGAAGGGTATAAGAAATTAAAAATTGAAGTAAAAAATATTATTAGAGATGTACAACAAAATGCACTAGATAATATTTATAGCAAATTAGGTACCAAGGAAGGTGAAAAGGAGATATGTAAATTGGCAAAGAATAGAGATACATTGACAAGGGATATGGATCCAGTTAAATGTATTAAAGACATAAATCAAAATATATTAATAAAGGATAAAGAAATTATAGATAGATAGGAACAATATTTTCAAGGATTATTGAATGAATAATATCCCCAAAAAGAAGTCGAGAACATAGAACCGAATATAGGAATTGCATGTTCGGTTACTAAAAAAGAAGTAGATATATTAATAAGAAAAATAGAAAAGAATAAAGTGGTTGGCCAGGATAAAATACCCATAGAGGTGTGGAGAACCCTTGAAAGTATAGGGGTAGAATGGTTAACATGTTTATTTAATAAAATTTTAAAAGAAGAAAAGATGCCAGATGAGTGAAGGAAAAGCATCATAATACCTTTGTATAAAAATAAAAGGGATATACAAAACTGCAGTTAGTATAGAGGAATCAAACTGATGAATCACACTATGAAATTATGTGAAAATGTTATAAAACAAAGAAAAATATATGAGGCAACTATTTCGGATAATCAATTTGGATTTATGCCAGGGCGATCCATCACGCAAGTTATTTACTTATTAAGACAGTTAATGGAGAAATATAGAAGTAAGAATAAAAATTTACATATCATCTTTATAAACTTAGAAAAGGCATATGATAGAATACCTAGGAATATAATATGGTGGACCTTAAGAAGAAAAAGAATCCATATGAGTTATATCAAAATTATTGAAGATATGTATGACAACACAAAGACTAGAGTAAGAACTATTTGTGGATAAACTAATGATTGTATGATTAAAGCGAGTCTACATCAAGGATCGACTTTACGTCCTTACTTATTTGTAGTAGTATTGGTTAAGATTATCAAGGATATACAAGAAGATATCCCATGATGTATGTTGTTTGCGGATGATATACTTTTAGTAGACTCTTTAAAGAAGCCTTATCGATGAGAGTAGAAACTTAGCGAAGTGCCTTAGAATCTAAGGGATTAAAAATCAGTAGAAAAAAAACTATATTTATTGAATGTAAATTTAACAATGAGACGTAGGATAGCATAATATTAAAGATTCAAGAAAAAGTGATAAACCAAACTAATAAATTTTGGTTATCTAGGTTCAGTGATTCAAAGTAATGGGGATATTGATGAGGATGTTATGAGTAAAATATCAATTGGTTGGATGAAATGGAGACAAGCAAGTGGAGTATTATGCGATAAAAGGATAACAAATAAATTTAAAGGAAAATTTTATAGAACAGTTGTTAGGCCAACGACCCTCTATGGAGCGAAATGTTTAGCTTTAAAGAAAAAACATGAAAAAGTCTCCATGTTGGTGAGATGAGGATGCTCCGATGGATGATAGGAATTACTAGAAAGGACAAAATTATAAACCATTATGGGAGAGAAAAGTTAGGAATAACACCCATTAGCGATAAATTAAGAGAAAATAGACTTAGATGGTACGGACATATTTTGCGTAGACCAGTAGACGCACTAGTACCAAGAGGAAGATTATTGGAAATTGAGAGTAAAAAAGGAAGGGGTCGCCCGAAGCTATCATGGCAGGAAATTATTAGGAGAGATCTTAAGGATTTTAAATTGAATGAAAATATTGCGATTAATAGATTAGAATGGAAAAAAAAAATCCATGTGTCCGACTCCATATGATGGGATAAAGGCAAGGATGATGATGATGATGATGCTTTAAGTTGTAATCCAGTAGGAAGACTCCAAACTTTAAATTCTTATAATATTGATACTACTATAGATCAATATGAACTTCGATTGATACCCCCTTTCTCAAAATTTCCTCATATAATTGCATATTCAGATTCTAGAAACAAAATCTTAGTACAACAGTTCCAAGGCCCTTTTGTCCAACATCTTCAGTATAAAAATTATGACTTCTCATATGATAAGGAAATAGGCTTACGATTTAGAAATAGATTGTATGTACCTGATAATTTATCTCTTCGAGAAGAAGTCTTGCAAGAAGTCCATCATTCTAAATTTATGATTCACTTTGAAATCTCTAAGATGCATCATGACCTAAGGAAGAAATATTGGTGGCCAAATATGAGAAATGATATCGAGAATTTTATAAAGAAATGTCTTACTTATCAACAAGAAAAGATAAAACACCAGCATCCTAGTGGACTTCTTCAACCCTTACCAATTCCAGAGTAGAAATAAGATTATGTTACAATGGATTTTGTCAGTGAACTACCTCGTACGTCTCAAGGATATAATTCCATTAGGTAATAGTAGACCGACTTACCAAATCTGCTCATTTTCTGCAAGTGAAAACCACCGATTCTTTTCAAAAGCTCAGTAAAATATACATTCAAGAAATTATCCTATTGCATGGAATTCCTTTATCCATCGTGTCATACAGAGACTCTTTTTCTATAGGAAAGTTTTGGCAAGAACTTCAAACCGCAATGGGTACCAAACTTTATTTGAGTACCACATTTCACCCTCCAATGGATGGACAAGCTGAACGTATAATTCAAACATTAGAAGATATGTTACGAGCTTGTACGTTAGATATGCCCGACAATTGAAATGAACATTCACCCCTCATTGAGTTTTCTTATAGCAACAGTTATCAGTCAAGTATCAAAGTCACCCCATTTGAAGCTTTATATGGAAGACCTTATCGTTCACCTACATGTTGGATATAATCGAAAGATAGTAAATAATTTGGTCTCGAAATAATCCAAGAAACCACTAAAAAAATACAATAAATTTGAAAGAGATTGAAGACAAACCAAGATCATCAGAAAATTTATGTAGACCCGACCGAATATTTTTTTAATGTTTCTCATTGAAAAGGGATTTTACGCTTAAAAAAAAGGAAAAATAGCCACGAGATATATTCGACCTTTCACTATTTCTAAACGTATTGACCCTGTAGCTTACTAATTAGAATTACCAGTGGAATTATCCAATATTCACAATGTATTCCATGTATCTCAGTTATGTCAGTATATTCCTGATCCCTCCCATACTATTATGAGGCATTAAATTTTTATCCAATTAAATCAAGAATTTGATGTATGCCCTATTAAAATTTTAGATCTCCAAGTAAAACTTCTCAGAAATAAAGAAATCCCCTGAGTCAAAGTACTATAGGAATATCCAAATCAGCAAGAAGTCACATGGGACCCAGAACAAGCTATGAAAGTCTAATATCTTGATCTCTTCCAAGGTAAATTCGAGGACGGATTTTTTTTTTGTCGGTAGAGTGTAATATCTATGCTTTGAATCAAGATACCATTATTCTCATTTTTCCCCCTCCTGGAATGTATAAACTTAAAAGTATCCAAAATGAGGATAAAATTACTCTATAAAACCTACAACTTTACTAAATTAACTAAGTACTCTTGAAGTTTTAAATATTATAAAAGTAACCCCTGAACTTTTTAAATAAGCATTAATTGACCTATTCTTAACCCCTAGACCTAAACTTTATATCAAATTAAATCTCTAGACATCAACTAACTAAAAATTTCAGCTCTTTCAAGTTTTTAAAATTATAAAAATGCCCCTAAACTTTATTAAAATAACACTTTTTGAACCAAGTGTGCATACTTTCTACCAAGGACTAAAACTAAACCAACATTATTTTCACATCCCCCCTCCTCATATCAACTTCCACCGAGCAAATGTGTACAAAATCACATGGAATTACCATACAAACATGTAAGGAACAAATTTTAATACACTTATCTTCTTAAATCATGGAGGAATCCACCTTCAAACCAGACCAATAACATATCCTTCTTCTACCCTATAAATTACCCACGAGCAGAAGCTCCAAAACTCACCACTTCAGTTTACACAAAACTCAATAGTTTCCTACAAATTAGGTATCTTATCATTTTATGTGGTATATTTCATTTATTTTAAATCGAACATTTTTTGTGTTTATATTATGTATATATCAATCAAAATAATTGAAAGTTTATGTGAAAAATAGTTTATGTTTAAAGAAACTTGAAAAAACGTTTATTAAAGCTTGAGATTTAATGGTGAATTTTGATTTCTTGACTGCAAATCAGTTTTGAAGCTAGGAAGTGATTCCTTATGAGCTTAGAAACTCCAACGCATAGCTTGTTTGTGAAAAATCATAACTTTTGAGCCTCAATTACTCGAAGGTGTTTTTTGTTTCAGAAAACAAAAAACTTCAAATTCTCCATAACCAGAACACCTCAACCCTTCAAATCAAACCGAAATGATTCCTTAGGATAGCAAAATATAACCATACTCATAAGAACATTTGCCATATTCAGTAGAGCTTTGAAAGTTTTTTCAAAATTTTAGAAAAAACACAGTTTTAACTCGATGTATAGTGAACCTCAATCCATAACACTTATATTTTTGGATTCATTGTGAGAAATTAGGTTGGGTTAGTACTGAAATCATCTCAATTGGTTTAAAAAATAAGAAGTAATTTCATATCAAAATTTTTAAAACTTTAAGTCAACTATCGAGAGGTTGAAGATAAACGTGACAACCCGCTTAATTAATTACCGGGTGATGAGTCCTTAATTAATTAATTGCATAATATCAATTTGGTCCAGATAATGCATCATTGTCGAAAACTCAAATTTTAATTTAATAAAAACTAACCACCTAGTATTTAAAAAGGTGATGTCCAAATTTTATCTTGTTACTAACCAATATAAAAAAGAATACCAACAAATGCCATGCATCACAATAATATAAATAAAGTCCAACTGAAGTAAAATAAATGACTGGAGTAAAACACATCCAGATACAATTCCATACAATAAATCCAATAAAAGGAAATCAAATCTAAGAGAGAATTTAAAACAACTAAATCTCTGAATGTAAACAGAAGAAAGGATGACATATCCAATAAAATAGATAACTGAAAAAGAAAGAATAGGCTGAGTCGTCTACTAGCAATTATCCTGTAGCTTCCACAGCAGCTACAGTACGACGACTGAATAGAGTCTCCTAAGGCTGGTGTCCCTGTGGCATGGCACCTATAAATCTTGGAAAAATAGAAAGATATACAGAAAATTGGGTGATTACGCGCGTGAAATGTGTGCACGTGTAGTTACACACTCGTTGTTTTCGTTTCACCGCGATAATACAAACAAACCTAAATTACGACTACACTTGCGAGGCAAGCACAGCGGTAAGTCGGGTATCGAAAATCCACAGGGACGAGATGCTAGAATTTATATGATTTAATATTCCGAAATAAAAGTGTAAAAGATGATTATACACAAAAAGAAAAAAGATGCATAAAAGGGAAATGATTATTCTAGGCACGGGAAAATGAAACTAGATTAACAAAGTGAGTAAAACTATAGGTTGCGTAAAATACCCCTAACCCGAGTTAATTTGTATAAAATCGATACATGGGTCGATAAGTTATTACAAACGCGTCTCGTTTCGATAGTTAATTGAATCAAGGGTTGTCACGCCCCTAAATCCGCATAAAAGCCTAATAAGATTTTGGCGTTAATAAATACCCCGGAAATTGCGCACGCAAGGTCGTAAGCACGGGACATACTTGATATGCCCCGTCAAATCTCCTAGGCATAATAACCAGGGCAACGCACCCGAAATAGATCCGTAAACACCATCACCAAAGCAAAGCAATGCGTCAACCCAAGTGAGTTCCATTTAAACACAACCTAATTTAAATTAGCTAGAAAGCATATTAAAAACGCAGTAAAGGAAAGCGGTAAATAAACGCGGTAAATCTATACTAGAAAGCGATTAAATCAAAGCGTGTAAAGAAAGCATGTAAACCTAAATTACAAAGCAAGAAAATTAACTAGAAAGCAAGAAATAATGAAATACACACTATATTAATGGAGATGGAAGATGGTAGCACAAATTACAAGCCCAAATGGGTGCCAATCCAAGAAGAAATGAAGAAACGAGCTCTCAAACCTCCAAAACCCTAACCTAAACTACCTAAAACGAATTATAAAACTTGATATCTGATATTTACACAAAATTTGGTATTTATAGTAAGTGGGAGAAAAAGAAAAGAAGAAAGAAAAGAAAAGCAAAGCAAAATATCTCATAAAAACAGGGGATCGATCGATCGACCCAAACCATCGATCGATCGATGGTAAATATCCAAGCCCACTGTCTCCCCACGAATTGTAAAAACTGAAGGATCGATCGATCAATCCCTTTGTTCGATCGATCTATCAAGCAGGTATGAGCCCCCTGCATTGCTGTTTTTGGATGTTTGGATTTCTCTTCCGCTGAAACTCCGGTAACTTCTTCGTTCTGAATTGGAATCGCGCGCCGTTTAACGGCCACGCGAAGCTTGCGAGTTGATACAATTTCCGTGTAGATGTTTGGCCAGGTGCCCAAGCTGTGAAAAAACTAAAATTCCCTTGAACGTGCGATCGTGCACAAAAATCGAGCGAAATGCGTCCGAACTTCACACTTAGCATCCAAATACCTATAAAAACTCAATTAACCCCTGCAAAACATGTTAACGCAGAAATCCGAGGTTGTATGGTTAACGAGCATAAATATAGGGAATAAGATACTCGAGGCGGCTAAAATGCGTCGGTTCGGATGATGAAATACGCAATATTGACGTATTATCACACCCCCTAACTTAAATATTGCTAGTACCTAGCAATGAAATAAGAAGTGACAAGAACTACAAGCAAACCAAAAGCAGGATAAGTACAAAAGTATGGTATAAAAGCATAAGGCCACTTTTGCGGGCGATTCGATTGCATTTAGCATATGCAATAAGCCGTTAAACCCCTAGGTCACCCTAGTGGACGAGTGTCGTCTCGTGAGGGTTTTCAGGGATGATACTCACAAACATCACATGGTTTCCTCAAAATAATCCCAAACCAAACATGCGACAAGCCTAACAATGGCAAAAAAGATTTCATACGCATTATTAGCACATTGAACGGATTCAAACGAAAGTCCAAATCATTAACATTATAGAATGCACCTCATATAATTGAAACCTTAAATTGTGGGATGAGAGCGAGCACATGCAAAGTGTGATTTGGCAAAAAACTTAAATAAACCGGATAAGCGTTAAAGCAAGCATACATTTAATCCTCACGGGCATTACACTCATCAAGTAAATTCACTCAAAACAGGGAGGTAACATATGAAACATGCGGGAATAAAGAGTAAATATAAATGGAAACTAGGCCGCACACATGTCACAAATGAAGAACGTTATATATAAAATAAAAAATCATAATCTCAATGGAAGATACCGCACACTAAAAGAGGCGAAATGCATTTTCACAGATTATCAAAACTATTTAAACTTTTAAATTACATCAACCTAGGATCACATAGGATTTGTATAGCGTTGCAATGTAGGCTAGGCTAGGGTACGAAACGAATGATATGTATGTACGGATTCAAAGTGTTCGGAATGAAAACTCGGGATAATGGGAAAATGCGGGCAATAACAAAATTGGGAAACAAGTTCCAAACAAGAATTAGAAATATCGTCGGGGAGAGTAATCAAAACTTATTGAACACTATACACATTTACACTTTCTCTTGCTTTTTGCTTTCTTCTTTTTCTCATGTTTTCTCTTGCTTTTTGCTTTCTTATTTTTCTTCTCTTTCACTTCTTTCTTTTCTTTAATTTTCAAACTCTCATATGCCTAAATTGCAACTGACATCACAACAACAACATTCAATCCCAAGCAACATTCCAAACAAAGGTATGGAAGGTGTATGTATGGTTTAAAACTCCATTTTGGAGTTGGTTATGGACATTTGGGTTATGAAACGAAAGGCTATATTTAGGCTCAAAGGGGTTGACAAGGGTAAACATATAAGGTAAGGTCAAGGCTAATATGGGTGATATAACAAAGATGACCTATGATCATTTCACAAAGTCTACGCAATTCTCGAGTCAAAACAATTTATGAAAATCATGATCAAGTAACATATTTCAAGTATGAACTCAATTAATGAACGATCAATGAAAGAATATAGAGATTACAGATGAATTCAATGTTTTCAAAGAAGAAAGAATAGTGTATACACTCACAAACGACGAAAGGTACAAAGCTTACTCGGTGTAAGTATATACAATGCAACAAAAGATTACCGAGTTATAAAAATCTTAAACCAAATCAATAGAATAATAAAAATGCATGTGCTCATGGGATTAAAGTTTAATTCATGAAGTTATTCATAATATCAATAAGTAAGACTAAAGTCTAATAACTTCTAAAATTGAGAACATGCATCGTTGGGTTGTCAATTGGATCGGGCAATTATTGAAATTTATCATCGAAAACAAAGGCAAAAAGCCCAAAAAAATGAGGAAAAAAAAAAGAAAATATTTTTGAAATTTTTAATTTTTTCTAAGAAAAGCCTACTAAGTAACTAACATGTGAGCAAAAACATGGACTAAATAAAGAAATGGATAGAATATCCCACACCCCCTAACTTAAAACTTGACATTGTCCTCAATGTGAATTAAGAACCAAGTTAAAGAGAGGAAAATAGCGATATTACCCAAAATTGGAGCGATCCCTATAAGAATAAGTACAAAGAATCTACAAAACCAGTTAGTACCGAGCATAGCAAAAACAAATAACAAAAAGTTAACTAATTACAAGATACTAAAGTAAAAAGGGAGTAAAATAAAAAGAAAGAAAGAATAAAAAGCTAACTATATACAACCTACTATTTAGGCTTCACACTAACTATACACTAGAAGTCTAAATAGCTGAGGGTCCACCGCGAAAACGATTTGACTTTGGAGAATAACCGGTGTACCCTCACATACAAGCATGACTTTCGAAAAATATGAATTCCGTTTGAACAACGGAAGGCATGTGTAAGGCGGAAGAATAGAACCATCGCCAATTAAAAATTTTGGAGGGACGATGGGGGGTTTGGATTGAACGGGTGACAAAAATATGTGGCGACCGAGAAAAGACGAATATCCTCCCAAGGATTTTAAAATTTGAATGGGAGGCGGCACACACGAAGGCAAAGATGCGATCGTGGAAAGCGACTCGGGCAAGTACTCCTCATCGGCGAAAAGGTTTAAAACATTAAAGTTTGAAACCGACTCATCGGGTACTTATGACGGTGTGATAACAGAGAATGAAGATGGGGATGAAAGAAATTCAAACTCATGAGATGAATCATCATTGCATGAAGATTGAGTTTCAAAGGAAATAATATCATTTTCAATGAAATGTTCTTCTTTGGGGGCCAATGAAGAAATCAATTCATTGCAGATAGATATTACGTCATTTTTATCCTCAATTTCAATATCTGTTATTCAATGGGCAAAGTCTAGAATGGTTTGTTCCAAAGTAGGCACAAAGTCCTCATTTGGTTCAAAACATTCCTCGACTTCGAAAGTCTCGGAAGCAAAATCGTCATCGGACTCAAATAATAAATCCAACTCATGTTCCCAACAATGATTTTCTTCCCGATAACAATTTTCAATTTTCTCATTTTCATACATACGCAAGCCCTCGCAAAATGACATAGGTCAAGGTGCAGATCCATGAAAATGGGAAGTTTGAAAATTACCATCGGACTTAAATGAAAACTCATTATTATAGGAATTTTGAAAACTATTCGAATTCGTTTCAAAATTCCTATTATAAGGAGGTAAAGGCCCAAAAATCATTATCATTATCATCAAAATTCCGATAACCCAGGTTTTGACTTTCGTTATACTCGCCCAAAGTCATATTTGAATTTATAATACTTTGGGATTCTAAGTATTCACCAAAAGTCATAGGTTTGCAAGAATTTTGAGAATTATAACAATGATTACCGAAAGAATTGGAATAAGACATGCTTACCCAAAAAATATCTCATGTGGTGAATTCCACAAAGTAGGTGCGCGCGGAAAAAATTCGCGCGTTTCTAAGTGCTCAAATGCGGAAGTCCTGTAAAAAGATTAGCAAATAATACAAATAGAAAGAAAATACTATAAAATACTAAATCAAATAAAGTCTAAAACAAACAAGTCCCTGACAACGGTGCCATTTTGATTACGCGCATGAAATGTGTGCACGTGTAGGTACACAGTCGTTGTTTTCATTTCACCGCGATAATACAAACAAACCTAAATTACGACTACACTTGAGAGGCAAGCACAATGGTAAGTCGGGTATCGAAAATCCACAAGTACGAGATGCTAGAATTTATATGATTTAATATTTCGAAATAAAAGGGTAAAAGATGATTATACACGAAAAGAAAAAAGATGCATAAAAGGGAAATGATTATTCTAGGCACGGAAAAATGAAACTAGATTAACAAAGCGAGTAAAACTATAGGTTGCATCGAATATCCCTCACCCGAGTTAATTTATATAAAATGGATACATGGGTCAACGAGTTATTACAAATGCGTCTCGTTTCGACAGTTAATTGAATCACGGGTTGTCACGCCCCTAAATCTGCGTAAAAGCCTAATAAGATTTTGGCATCAACAAATACTCTAGAAATTGTGCATGCAAGGTCGTAAGCACGGGACATACATGACATGCCCCGTCAAATATCCTAGGCGCAATAACCAGGGCAACGCACCCGAAATAGACTCATAAACACCATCACCAAAGCAAAGCAATGCGTCAACCCAAGTGAATTCCATTCAAACACAACCTAATTTAAATTAGCTAAAAAGCATATTAAAAACGCGATAAATGAAAACGATAAATAAACGCGGTAAATCTATACTAGAAAACAATTAAATCAAAGCATGTAAACCTAAATTACAAAGCTAGAAAATTAACCAGAAAGCCAGAAATAATGAAATACACACTATATTAATGGAGATGGAAGATGGTAGCACAAATTACAAGCCCAAATGGGTGTCAATCTAAGAAGAAATGAAGAAATGAGATCTCAAACCTCCAAAACCTTAACCTAAACTACCTAAAATGAATTATAAAACTTAATATCTGATATTTACACAAAATTTGGTATTTATAGTAAGTGGGAAAAAAGAAAAAAAGAAAGAAAAGAAAAACAAAATATCTCATAAAAATAGGGGATCGATCGATGGTAAATATCCAAGCCCACTGTCTCCCCACAAATTACAAAAACTGAAGGATCGATCGATCGATCAAGCAGGTATGAGCCCCCTGCATTGCGGTTCTGGGATGTTTGGATTTTCTTCCGCTAAAACTACCCTAACTTCTTTGTTTTGAATCGGAATCGGGCACCGTTTCGCGACCACGAGAAGCTTACGAGGAGGGCTACAACATCCTTGTAGATGTTTGGCCAGGTACCCAAGCTGTGAAAAGACTAAAATACCCTTAAACGTGCCATCGTGTACGGAAATCGAGCGGAATGCGTTCGAACTTCACACTTAGCATCGAAATACCTTTAAAAACTCAAGTAACCCCTGCAAAACATGTTAACATAGAAATATGAGGTTGTCTGGTTAACGAGCTTTAATATAGGGAATAACATACCCGAGGGGGCTAAAATGCGTCAGTTCAGAGGATGAAATATGCATTATTTGCGGGTCAGAGCCCGAGTTGAAAACAGTTTAAAATAGCAAGTGCTTGAATTGATTCAATTAGCACAATTGTTATTCATGTTAACTTAGCGTACTCACTTGAGATACTTACCCCTTGATCTAGTATGCACGCTTAACGAGCCTAACTACCCATACTATTCATGATACCCTGACTGGCTACTAAGTATATACTAATATGCTTGAAAGACTCCCTATATAACTCAAAGTCGACGTAAATAAGATTTCGATATAGATTTAGAATTACTTTAGTTTATTCTCATATTCTTTCAAAAGCCCAACTGATAATACCATAAGTACACTTCTTAAAAATATAGTTGTCAACATAAGACACCAAACAGGATTTTGGTATATACACATTATTCTCTTATGTATACATATCAATTTATATATAAATATAGCAATATTGCACCCCTGGTTGAGAAACTTTTAGTGCTACGCATACTCAGCTATCTAGTCCCATTGCAACACTCACGCATAGAGGACAACACGTTCAATCTCTCGAGAACCAATAAAAACACAAACACCTATTGGAGGCGAATATAGTCCCAAGCTGATGGGATACGCACATACCTACGCACCCATACGACCGTCATCACTATAATTCTCAAGGATAGCCCGTACAAAGGTTCCATGCTCTAGTCGTACGACTCTAAATCCCCCGGAGGCACACAAGATCCGATCGTCCACAATGCGTTAACCTCCGTTCGATCGCTAGTAGCTAGGTATGTTATACACATAATATTTTGAGCAATAAGCATACACACAACTTATATAAATTCATTGGCTTTCCCGCAGCCTATAATTCGCAGTACGTATAATATATCCCCTATTATACCCCGTACCTTATTCGTATATAATCTCCCTTGTATTTTTGCATCTCCCTAATTCTATGAGTTTTCATACCTTCCGAGGGTTGAATTATTCTCCTCTCACTAATAATTATAAATTTTAAGTCACTCGACATTCATACAGGTCTAACACTCATTTAAATAAGCCTACAGGAAGTTTGAAACACAAATCGGGCCTTAAGAGTCATTCTGAAATCTCGATAGAAGGCCTAGGAAATCTCGTTCGAACTAGGGTCGTTCGAATGAAGTCCCCTCACTTCGAACGAACTACCAAACTCGTTATAAGGCCACTGGAATCTCGTTAAAAGTATCGTTCAAATGAGGTCATTCGAACGACCTTGGCTGGACTTCTAACGAACTTTTCACAGTTGCCCAGTTCATCTTCAAAGTTCATTTTTCCAGATTTTCTCCTTTACAATCTCAACCTAAACCCATTCCAACCCAAGTACAAGGTTTCCAACCTACTCTAAGTCACCCTAGAACACTTCTTATCATAGTTTAGGGGTCAAATCCTTCTAATCATCAAGTAAATTCAATAATTTCCTAAATTTTCCCATGCGTCATATTAACATAAACCCAGAATTAATAATCTATAAAAACCCCATTTTTATTTCGTGATTAACACCTAATTCACCAAATTTCACATTCCTATTATGGGGAAAAATCCTCTACATACAAACCCCCATCAAATTTCTAAGATTCCTACACAATCTCATCATAGGTAAACAATTTTGGTATTAATAGTTCTAAAACCTCAACATATGTTTACAAGAATAGTAAATGCTAAGAGGAAGAGCAAGATAATCACTTTTCTTAAAACGAACCTTTGATCTGCGGGTTGAAATTGGTATGGGAACGATGCTTTTGACACAATTTACGCGCTGGTGTACTTTTTTATGTGAAAGCTTGAGTTCTTGGCTTAGGGCTCTAATGGAGTCTTCTTCTTAATCCTTGGTTCTCTATCTCTTTTCCTCTCTTTCTCACGTAGGTTGAAACTAACAGGTCACTAAACCTAAATGCTTTTAATTAAACCCAATTTTCATCCATTTAATTACCCAAATATTCCAAAAGACCCCACCGAGGTGTCGTTTTGGGCTAAAATGTTCCGAACACCAATTTACATACCCGAATAGTATTTTCTGACTATTTCGACCCTTCCGGACACTCTGGCGCACTCGAAATAGTCATCCAAGTTATACAAAAATGATTTACCTTTTAAACCCCCAAATACATACTAGTGACAGGACTCATACGCGCCCCAAATATTTATAACATAACAGCCGTGTATCTCATTCCCGACCATAATATTATTTCTATAACTACTAACTCTCATCACGCTAGTAATTATTATCGTAAAATCGGATTAATTATAATTTAAATTTTTTCCCTTTAATTTAATTAATCCCCATTTTAATAATAATAAATATGTGTAAAAATACGTGGTATTACATACTTTCCCCATAATAACAGAATTTCGTCCCGAAATTTGGAAAGAATATATATATATATACCTGGAAAGAATAAATTTGGATAACGTTCACGCATGTCATCCTCACGCTGCCAGGTTGAATCCTCAACATTATGGTGCCACCACTGAACACGTACTAGTGGTACTATTTTCGATCTCAAATTCTTCTCGCTACGGTGTAAAATAGCAACCGACCCCTCCTCGTAGGAACTATCAGGCTGTAAGTCTATCTCCTCCAACGCAATGTGGGTGTGGGCCAAATCATCTCGAAGAAATCTCCTCAGCGAAGAGATATGGAACACGTCATGGACTCTATGCAAGTGCTCCGGTAACCCAAGTCTATAAGCATCTGGCCCAATCCTCTCGATAATGGGGGATGGCCCTACATACCTAGGAGCTAATTTTCCCTTCTTTCCAAAATGCATAACTCCCTTCATAGGAAACACCCGAAGTAACACCTGATCTCTAATGTTAAAACTTGCGAAAATACCATTTGGCATCAACGTAGCTCTTCTGTCGATCTTGAGGAACCCGAATACGGATCCGTATTAACTCTATTCTCGTCGAAGTATCCTGAATCGCTTCTAGGCCAAGTAACTTGTTGTCCCCCACTTCTAGCCAACATGCTGGGGAACGACAAGGTCTGTCGTATAGTGCCTCGAATGGAGCCATACCGATAGTAAACTGGTAGGACTTGTTATAGGCAAACTTCACCAGTGGAAGGTACTGTTCCCAGCTTCCACCAAAATCAATGATGCACATACATAACATGTCCTCCAACATCTGATTCGTCCGCTCGGTCTGACCATCCGTCTGTGGGTGATAGGCTATGCTCAGTCGTAACTCTGTACCCAACGCATCGTGAAAACTCTCCCAAAATTGAGACATAAACACCTTATCTCTGTCAGACACAATATTGAGAGGTACTCCATGCAGTCTCACTATTTTTGCTATGAATATCTGGGCGTACTATCCCGTGGTGTACTCTGTCCTTATTGGCAGAAAGTGGGCTACCTTGTTAGCCGATCCGCTATCACCCATACCGAATCGTGACCCCTCTGCGATGTGGGTAATCCCATGATGAAGTCCATAGAAATGCTCTCCCATTTCCACATAGGAATCTATAATGGTTGCAGAAGTCCCGCCGGTCTCTGATGATCCACCTTTACTAGCTGACAAGTGGCACATTTTGAAACAAACTCTGTAATATCCTTCTTCATCCCGCTCCATAAGTATTATCTACGCATATCCTGGTACATCTTATCCCCACCCGGATGTACCGTAAATTGGGAACCATGCGACTCTGCCATCACCTTGTGTCACAAATCTTCACCATCAGGAACAATCAATCTCCTATTGAAACGTAGACCCCCGTCTGAACCCACGGTGTAAGACTCAACCCCCTCTGCTAGAAGCTTCACTCTTTAACTTTGGCAAAACGGATCATCAGCCTAAGCCTGTACTACTTCCGTAATAATTTGGGGCGTAACCATCATCACAGACATAAATGATCAAGCCACCGCATCCTAATTCCCTAACTCTTTCCATTTTGCTTTTCACACCTCGACCACCTCACCGACTAGCCTACGTCTTAACGCGTCTGCTACCACGTTAGTCTTCCCTGGGTGATATTGGATATCAAATTGATAATCCTTCACAAACTCAAGCCACAGACGTTGATGCATATTTAACTCCTTCTGCGTGAAGAGGTACTATAATGACTTGTGGTCCGTGAATAAACGAAATTTCTCCCCTAGGAGGTAATGTCTCCAAATTCGAAGTGCAAACACCACCGCCGCCAACTCTAAATTATGGGTGGGGAAGTTCCTCTCGTGTGACTTAGGCTTACGGGAAGCATAAGCTATAGCCTGATCCTCCTGTTACAGTACACCTCCAAGTCCTAACAAGGACGCATGAGTGTAGACTAGATACTCCACTCCCTGCTTGGGTAATTCTAACACTGGTGCTGAGATTAACTTGTCTTTTAACTCATTGAAGGCTAACTGACAGGCATCACTCCAGATAAACGACACCCCTTTGCGAGTCAGGTGTGTCAACGGACCCGCTATCTTTGAAAACTCTCGAATGAATCTCTTATAGTTCCCGGCTAAGCCCAATAAACTACATATTTTGGTTGGTGTCGTGGGCTATCCCCACTCCCTCACCGATGACACCTTCCCCGAATCCACGGATATCCCTCTATCGGAGATAATATGCCCCAAGAACTGGACCTCCTTCAGCCAAAACCCACATTTCTCGTATTTTTGGTACAACTCATACTGGCACAGTGTCTATAAAACTTGTCTCAAGTGCTCGGCATGATCCTCCTCGATCTGTGAGTAAACCAGAATGTCATCTGTGAATACGATGACGAACTGGTCCAGGAACTCTCTGAACACCCTGTTCATCAATTCCATGAACACGGCTGGGGAATTAGTTAGCCCGAAAGGCATAACCCTGAATTCATAGGAATCATATCTCGTCAATAAGGCAGTCTTCAACACGTCCTTCTCCCTGATACGTAGCTTATGGTACCCCGATCTCAAATCAATCTTTGAGAAGAAAGCCGCTCTTCTTAACTGATCGAATAAGTCATCGATTCAAGGAAATGGATATTTATTCCGTATCGTGACTTTATTCAATTTCTGGTAGTCAACACATAACCTCAACAATCCATCCCTCTTCTTAACAAACAGTACGAGAGAACCCCACGGCGAAGTACTCCTACGGATAAAACCCTACCCCAACAACTGATCAATTTGTTCACGTAACTCCCTCATCTCTGTTGGATCCATACGATAAGGTGCACGAGCTATCGGTCGAGTATCTGGCTCTAAATTAATAACGAAGTCTATCTCTCTACTCGATAGTAACCCCGGAATCTCCTAAAACACATTGACAAACTCTCGAACTACAGGAATCGAATCAAGCGGTATCATAACCTCCGTAGAGGTCTCCTCCTCTATATAGTATAAATGAGTGGACGACCCTCCCTCAGAGCGAGGCATCACCACCAAAAATATCTCATGCCCTGGTATGGAAAAAATTATAGTCTTACTATAACAATCAATCGTGGCCTTATACCTGACAAGCCAATCCATACCCACAATCGCGTCATACTCGGACATGTCTAATACAAGCATGCCAGCGGGTAAGATAAACCTCCCAATCTCTATACCCACTCCCCGATAAATAAAAGAAATAATGGAACCCCTACTCAACGACGAATCCACACAAGTAACCGTAATCTCTATTGTATCAAATAATCCCGCAGTACGTGCAAACCCTGTGGAAACAAAATAATGTATGGCTCATGTGTCAAATAAAATGCGCCCCAAAGTCCCTTAGATAGAAAACTACCCTCAATCGCTGGCGGTTCCTGCGAGACTACGGCCTAGTGAAGATTATAGACTCGTCCATACTGAAGCTGCCCTTGCTGAACTAGGGCGGCTGGAATGGGTGGCAGTGCTACCATCTGTGGAGGTGCTGGGAGAGATGTGGGAAATAACGGTCTCTGGGGTTCCTAATGAACACCCTGCTGCTGGCCTCTACCCTTTTGAGGGCAGTTCTGGCATTTATGGCCAGTATTGCCACACGTGAAACATGTCCCTGGGAAGGGTCCTACCCTGTGTCCATGCTGTCCTCGGCCCTGATGGTCGTTACCACCCCTCCCTTGGCCATTGTGGACCTGCTGAACCTGCTGCTGGCCCTGCTAGCCCTGGTTTTTATATTGGCCTTAATGGCCATGTCAAAATCCTCCCTGCCCATGTCTAAAACCTCCTGACCTGAACCTCTTAGGATCCCCTTACTTGGAACCCTGATCACTGTGCCTATGCTGACCCTGAACTGCTTGTGCCCCACCGACACCATTCCCTCTTGCCCTGCCCTGCCCTGCCCTGCTGGCTGGATTGTCCCACTTTCTTAACCTCGGACAAATGGAAGCAGTGGTCCTGGTAGTGGAGTAGTGCTGCATTGACCACATCTGAATAGGTGGCCAAGAAGAGACTGCCTATTAAATACTGGCGGATCCTCCATGTCAACCCATCCATGAAGCGCTGAATCTTTTTCTCTTAGGTCGGGACCTCACTCGGTACAATATTGAGGAGATTAGTAAACTCTGCCTCGTACTCTGCCACGGTCTTTCCCTCCTGCTTCAGATTTGCTAACCTTTTGACTCATCTCTGTCTGGACATCCGAAGGGAAATACTTAAGGTCGAACCTCACCAAAAAGTCTCGGATACTGAGTGTGTCTCTCTCCTTAGTGGCGATGATAGATTCCCACCACTGTAGTGCTGCCCCCACCAGTTTGAACGTGGCCAAAATCTGACTTTGTATCTCCGTGCACTCGTGCATCCTCAAATGCCTTTGGATGTCCTTTTTCCATTGGATCGCTACGACTACATCAGAGCTCCCTGAAAATTCAGGAGGATGCGCCTTCAGGAAGGCATCCCTAACACGCTCCCAAGTAGATGGTAAAGCCTGGGCCTGAACTGGAGCCACCATCGCTGCCTGAGGTGGTGCTTGTTGCACTACGGCTAAAGCAACGTTTACCACCTGAGCTACAATGGCGGCCACTTCAGCGGCATTAATCATACCCTGAGCAGGTGCAGGCTGAGGTTCTGGCTGGGAATCCCTGGGAACTCTTTGTGCATGTTTAGGAGGCATCTGAAAAGAGAGAAAAGTTTCATAAGTCTACAGTTATATTCTCAAAATAACAGAAGAGCGTAAAACGTATGAAGAGTAAAACAATCCTAAAATATAGGGCTCTATGTCAAAGGACGCTACGCAAAAACATAATAAGATGTACAAATCCTAAGGACACTAGAACCTGAAGCTCTGATACCACCTGTGACACCCCGCCTAATTAATTACCGGGTGATCAGTCCTTAATTAATTAATTTCAGAATATCAAGTTGGTCCCGATAATGCATCACTGTCAAAAACACAAATTTTAATTTAACAAAAATTAAACACCTAGTATTTAAAAAGGTGATGTCCAAATTTTATCTTGTTACTAACCAATATAAAAAAGAATACCAACAAATGCCATGAATCACAGTAATATAAATAAAGTCTAACTAAAGTAAAATAAATGACTGGAGTAAAACACATTCATATACAATCCCATATAATAAATCCAATAAAAGGAAATCAAATCTAAGAGATAATTTAAAACAACTAAATATTTGAATGTAAACAAAAGAAAGGACGACATATCCAATAAAATAGATAACTGAAAAAGGAATAATAGGCTGAGTCGTCTACTAGCAATTATCCTGCAGATTCACAGCAGCTAGAGCATGGCAATTGAATAGAGTCTCCTAAGGCTGGTGTTCCTGTGGCTGGGCACCTATAAATATTGGAACAAAAGAAAGATATACAGAAAAGCGGGTCAGAGCCCGAGTTGAAAACCGTTTAAAATCGCAAGTGCTTGAATTGATTCAATTAGCACAATTGTTATTCATCTTAACTTAGCGTACTCACTTGAGATACTTACCTCTAGATCTAGTGTGCACGCCTAACGAGCCTAACTATCCATACTAGTCATGATACCCTGACTGGATACTAAGTATATACTAATATGCTTGAAAGACTCCCTAGATAACTCAAAGTCGACGTAAATAAGATTTCAATATAGGTTTAGAATTACTTTAGTTTATTCTCATATTCTTTCAAATGCCCAACTGATAATACCATAAGTACACTTCCTATAAATATAGTCATCAACATAAGACACCAAACAGGATTTTGGTATACACACATTATTCTCTTATGTATACAAATCAATTTATATATAAAAATATTAATATTGCACCCCTGGTTGAGAAACCCTTAGTGCTACGCATACACGACTATCTAGTCCCATTGCAACGCTCATGCATAGAGGATAGCAGGTTCAATCTCTCGAGAACTAATAAAAACACAAACACCTATTGGAGGCGAACATAGTACCAAGACGATGGGCTACGCACATACCTACACACCCATACGACCGTCATCACTATCATTCTCACGGATAGCACGTACCTAGGTTCCATGCTCTAGTGGTATGACTCTAAATCCCCCAAAGGCACACAAGATTCGGTCGTCCACAACGCATTAACCTCCGTTCGATAGCCAGTATCTAGGTATGTCATACACATAATACTTTGAGCAATAAGCATACACACAACTTATATAAATTCATTGGCTTTCCCGCAACCTAGTATTCGCAGTACGTAAAATATATCCCCTATTATACCTCGTACCTTATTCGTATATGATCTCCCTTGTATTTTCTCATCTCTCTAATTCTATGAGTTTTCATACCTTCCGAGGGTCGACATATTCTTCGCTCACTAATAATTATAAATTTTAAGTCACTCGACATTCATACAGATCTAAAACTCATTTAAATAAGCCAACGGGAAGTTTGAAACAAAAATCGAGCCTTGAGAGTCATTTTGAAATCTTATTAGAAGGCCCAGGAAATCTCGTTCGAACGAGGGTCATTCGAACGAAGTCCCCCCCCCCCCCCACTTCAAACGAACTACAAAACTCGTTAGAAGGGCCACTGGAATCTTGTTCGAACGAGGTCGTTCGAACGACCTGGGCTGGACTTTTAATGAAATTTCCGCAGTTGCCCAGTTCATCTTCAAAGTTCATTTTTCCAGATTTTCTCCTCTACAATCTCAACCTAAACCCATTCCAACCCAAGTACAAGGTTTCCAACCTACTCTAAGTCACCCTATAACACTTCTTAGCATAGTTTAGGGGTCAAATCCTTCTAATCATCAAGTAAATTCAACAATTTCCTAAATTTTCCCATGCGTCATATTAGCATAAACCCAGAATTATTAATCTATAAAAACCCCATTTTTATTTCATGATTAACACCTAATTCACCAAATTTCACATTCCTATTAAGGGGAAAAATCCTCTACATACAAACCCCCATCAAATTTCTAAGATTCCTACACAATCTCATCATAGGTAAACCAATTTTGGTATTAATAGTTCTAAAACCTCAACATATGTTAACAAGAATAATAAATGCTAAGAGGAAGAGCAAGATAATCACTTGCCTTAAAACGAACTTCTGATTCGCGGTTTGAAATTGGTATGGGAACGATCCTCTTGACACAATCTACGCGCTGGTGTACTTTTTTGTGTGAAAGCTTGAGTTCTTGGCTTAGGGCTCTAATGGAGTCTTCTTCTTAATCCTTGGTTCTCTATCTCTTTTCCTCTCTTTCTCACGTAGGTTGAAACTAACAGGTCACTAAACCTAAATGCTTTTAATTAAACCCAATTTTCATCCATTTAATTACCCAAAAATTCCAAAAGACCCCTCCGAGGTGTCGTTTTGGGCTAAAATGTCCCGGACACCAATTTACATACCCGAATAGTATTTTTTAACTATTTCGACCCTTCCGGACACTCTGGCACACTCAAAATAATCATCCGAGTTATACAAAAATAGTTTACCTTTTAAATCCCCAAATACTTGCTAGTGACGCAACTCATACGCGTCCCAAATATTTATGACATAACTATCGTGTATCTCATTCCCGACCATAATATTATTTCAATAACTACTAACTCTCATCACGCTAGTAATTATTATCGTAAAATCGGATTAATTACAATCTAAATTTTCTCCCTTTAATTTAATTAATTCGCATTTTCATAAAAATAAATATGTGTAAAAATACGTGGTATTACAATGAACTTTTCAACGAGATTCATTTACCAGGCATGTGAGGGCGCGTGGCCAAACAAAAAATTCAAATTTTTTTCCAATATTTTTATTATTTTTTCTGGTCAGAATGGTATAAAGTAAGGATGTGTTTGGTCAAACCTAGCCAAAGTTATGAAAAATTAGGGTTTTAGGTTTGAAATGTTTTTCTAAATTGCAAATTAGCCCCTTCTAACTTCGTCAACTTATGAATTTTAACCTCAATATTTTTCAATAAATACTTTAAAGTCCCCAGCCAAAATTTTGAATTTGGCCCTACGACTAAGATTTTGAAGTCCCGAGTTAATTACAATTTAAACCCTTAAACTTTAATCTTCACAGTTTTTAGTATTAGTTGGCTAAACCAACCTCAAATTCTAAAAATACTTATTCACACAAATATATGTATATAGATAGTCAAGTACCATCTCCTCCCGACATCCTCTTTTGATCTTTAAGTCGTTCAAAACTATGTTCAAGTAGGTCTTTTTACCTCTTTAATAGTTAATTTTGCATATTTATTTATCTAATATTGATATCATTCTATGATAGCCCTATTCGATTCCAAGTATGTGTAGAAATTATCATACTCATATCTTATTGTATCACTGATTGTTTTAATCAGTTGGATCAAATTTGAACCCTTCTCATCTAAAAACTGATATCATAACAATTCCTTGCAATAATTTAGTTCACGTTGCACCTTTGTGCATTATTATTTATTTTAAAAGCATCAGTAATAACTAGGAAGTAGATTGTTGTGTTATCCCACGAGATTTTTTACTTGGCCTATGGTCTTAGATGATTGAGAGTCGGAGTTTATCAACATACGTGTGAGTGTCTCTTTAATTGTGCGCCTATCCAGTAATTGTCCAAACGTTTTGGATTACTTATTATTTGGTTTTACAGATGGCTTATTTAATTCTATACCCACATTAAAATTTGATAAGTATGGGATTATCAGTTTTAAACTCTTTGACTTTTTTTTATTAAAGTATACATAAATCTTAATTCTACACACACTCCACCTTCCATCTATATAGATAACTGTTATTAATTTGTAAAGCCTGCTTAACATATTTGTGCTAATTTCTTTTTCCTCTAGATGGCCCCAAAAAATAGGATAGGTCTCTCTTCCCTTTTTATGACAAACACAAGTCACCAGTTTGCATAGGTAACTGTTTGGACGAAGACTAAACGAGATGGGAGCAAGGAGTTGCACTTTTCTATTATCAACTTTATATTTCGTGTTGACAATAAGATAAAATTCACTCATGCGGTGGTAATACACTATGTGTGACGTTTTAATGAATAAAGTTATGTTTTCTACCCTAAATTAAATTCATTGCTTTATATATACTCTCCTATACATTCATACCAAAAAGAAAGGTGTGAAAGTATGGGTATCCTAATCCACCTATATTGGCAACTTGGCTTAGGATCGAGGTCCAGGGTGAGGCCAATGAATGGGTGTCTCTCTCGTTTACGGGTACAAATTAATGAAATAATTATTGTCTACAATAATATAAATGACTATGTTGTTTGAGAAATTAACGATGTCGTTGTGTATTGTTCATGTAGTCGTTGCTTTATAAATATTTTAGTAGGCTTGGGGCATGCTTTAATAAGAAATTTAACAACACTATGCCGAGGATTTCTCGATGGGTAATGGAACATGTATCGCAAAAGAATGCAATTCCACAATGATAAACTTGATGACTTGTGCTCCAGTATTCTAACTTTATTTTTATTTATAGTTTAGCATTATTGAGATTTTAAATTTGTTTTATACTTTTCTTCAGGTTTGTTAGGACCTGCACCGAGATGAAAAAGATGTATACCCATTCCATGACGTCGCCTTCTATAGTGGTATATTATTTTTCTTTGATACGGGGGAGTCGTGCTACCCGGAGCGCGTGTTGAGGAAACAAGGATGTGTCCAAATCATTCCTAGGGACCAAATGACACTGATTGTAGATATAATAGGAAACAAAACTTCCCGTTATATCATTGAGTTTGATAATCAGAAATGGTACCAAGAGAATTGGCAGACCATTTACTTGCAGTTAAGTTTTATTAGTACCGATATCATTCTCATGGGATTTAACTTACGATTACATGACATGGTCCATGTCATTATCCCACCTAATTGTCCAAAATTATGCCAATCTCCAGTCTAGAACTACAAAATCTTTAGTAGGAAGGCGTAAATGATTTTGGTGAGGCGCACTTGTGGTTCCGCTGGAGAATATGTTGACCTCCAGTTTTTACTATGGAAAATATAGTAGGCTTGGATGCGGGTGTACCGTTGGTTTCGTTGGGGAATATGTTGATGATAAGAGAGTGAGATTAACCTAACTGGGGATTTTGAGAATTTGTAAAAGGCTTAGTGCTCCAAAAATGATTTTTTAGGGGCAAATAATGTTTTATATTTTCCAAGGATTTTTTGGGGATTTTTTAAATATTTTTTTGACATTTTAAAATGGAATATGGAGGGGGATATTGATAGTCAGGCCTGGGGAGGTGCCTATCGGCATAGGGCATGGACTCCTGGGCTTCTCAAGGAAGATTAAAGGCCACTGCCGCTCGACATGCCTCCTAGCCTTGTATATAAAGGTGGAGGCCCCTCTTCATTTTTCACACCTTCAAGTGATGGAATCTCCTATTTTTTATCTCCAAGAGTCATTCCTAAGTCCTTCTTTCTTTAAGACTTTAAAAAGCGAGCACTTATGGGGACTGTAACAACAACGAGTGGAAATCCATTAAGGATTGGGAATGCTTAGAGTGGAAGTCTGTGGTACCCATTGTGCTGGGCAATGAGAATTATGACTCCTTTGAATCAGTTACTGATAAGGAGACTTTATTGTGCGAGCCTGCACATCATCATTCGACAAGGGTGAAGAACCCTAATGTCAATATGAGTATTTTTTACGTTTGGTTTTCCAAATCATTTTCTCTTTTCTCTTCTTGTGATAATGAAGGGTTTTATTTAACTTTTTTATAGATTTACATAACTCATTCAAGCATTCAGTCCTAAGGGACGATCGGGTTATATGCTGGAGTTGTATGCTGGACAGTGTCGTTTGTCGAGTTTGTTCCGTTGGCGAACACTTGGATGAGATGCTGCATTTTACTACAGTGTTGTGTGCTCATGTGGAGAGGTGTTGGGACATGAATCACGCATTCCATTTGGGGTTCGAGGAGATGTTCGTCACTCCCATTAATGTCCAGCAGTTGGCTGACCTAGATTGTGAGGGGAAATAGATTATGGTGGATCGTACTCTATGGGTCACATCGGAGGCAGTGCAGGCTCCTTTGAGGGGTATGGGTATAATTCTATTAGGGGATTATTTATGGATTTCTGCATTGAAGGAGATGCTTTTGAAGAGACATGTGAATGTTATGGACAGGCGACAGGTGAGGCAGACAACCCGTCTGTTTATTTTGCTTTTTCTTGGGGGATTCATGGTAGCGATGTACAACAACGTCGAACATCTCTAATTTTTCCGTACTTATGGATTATGTTGTACTTATCCATGTATGATTGGGGGATAATCACTTTGGTGCCCCTTTGTGCTTCTTTGGATGCAGTCAATCGCAACTGTCGACAGACTTTTACAACACCCATGTACCTTCTGGAGGTAACTTTAAGTTTATTATCCTTTTATAATTTCTTGTGGTTGTTTTTCCTAATTTTTATCTTTTTACTGACATGGTTCTAGGAGATTATAGGGCGCAACGTGGGGTTGATATCCCTAAAGGATAGTAATTTAGGAGATTTTTGTAGGATGTTCCGGTGGTGGAAATCCAACCGGCAGTCGAACCAATCCTTGTCTCTAAACGAGAGGCAGAGGGTTCTGAACAATCTGACGAGTAATCAGGTTAACCTTTATTAGCACATGAGTATGTGTACATCTGGCACCTGGGGGGAGAGTGGTGAGGGAAATTATGCAAGAGGAGGTGGCGGTCCCGCTGCCGGTGCCCTCGATGTTTATAAGGCGGGTGAGGGAGATGTAGGATGATGCAAGGGCGACGACAATGATAGGTGAGCCCTACATGCTTTATATGGACACGATGATGAGCTATGATTACCTGGACTTCATGAAAAACTAGTTGATATCCTCTTTCATATATTATGTGGATAATATGACTCCACCCACCACTGTTTTGCGGAGGGGTACCAGTGTGCCGACGGGATAGATCCACTATACGGTAGGGGGTGCAATGGCACCAGTGGAGGTGGCTCTGCTCATTCAGGTCAGTCTCCCTTCTTATAACTTTCGATTGATCAGCGAGGAAATATTAAGTGTGCCCCACCATTCTCATGCGTCGATAGCTGGGTTGACGGGGCTTATTGATGAGGCCCTCCATCCTGGGGTATACCTTTCTTCTTTCTATTTTTCATTTCCCATTTTATCTTTCCTTACTGTTTGTTGACTGGCTCGTCTTTTGTTATTTTATACTTTCTTTCTCTTTGTAGTTTGTACAGATGCCAACCAACTAGCTGCAGGATATCAAGGACTGGATGGACTCTATGTCTGCATATGTGAAGAAGACAGACCCTTCCTTGTTGGTGTCGTCATCTATTTTAAACAAGGGTTCGACTCTGGGAGTGGAGGGTCCACAACCCGTCGTAGGGAAAATACATGCGTCGCTGAGGCTGAGGGATTGAGGGGATTGTTAGAGGGTTTAGTATAAGTCCGTGTTATTTTTCTTTTTTTCCTTTTCTTTTTTTTTTGTTCCTATAAGGATGTAGTAATGCCAAATAAAGATTATAAATAAAAGATATGCATTTCCTTTTTTTGTATTTTTCTTGATTTAATGACCTATCCTCCATGCACTTTTAATTTTCTACTGAGATTATTTATTTGTAGAGATAGAGATAAACATAAAAATGATTACAAGGGAAAAATGTTTATTTTTATAAAGAGGAGAGTAATAAAAAGAATTAATTCGGGGGTTAATCTTTTTCAAAGCAAGAATTTTGAGTTTTGGGTAAAAGAGGAATTTTTTTCTAAACGGGGGAGTGGCGATCGACATACCTGTTGTCCTGCCTATCAACATAGGGGTCAAGTATAATTACTCCATTGGCTTTAATTTCACTTTTTGCATACTTGGAGTACTTGTAGGGCAGAGGGATTAATGAGATTTCAGGTGATTTATTTTTTACGAGGTTTTTTGGGTATGAAAAGGGAGTTAGGGGATGTATTTTTCACCACCATACTTATTTCTTATTTTGTGTCTTCCTTCTCTTTCTCAAAGGTACATCCCAATGTCTGAATAATTCTCTTCTTACCTCGAAGTTTTAGAGGTCGTGTGTCTCTATAACGTCGACTATGACACTTTCAACTTGCGTTTGGTCTTTTTATGGCGCAATTGGGAAATAAACTATAATTTGCTAGCAGTGGCTATACAATTCTGGTACCCCATGGATCATGTTTTTCGGTGTTACCGGATGAGGCCTGCCTTACTTATGAGGAGTTTTCATCAATGCTGGTGGTTAGCCCCAGTGTTGTGATGGCTATGCCTGATTTGTTTCGTTATCTCCGGTTATCTTTGGCTGAGTTACTTCATATCTTTCCCTCGGTGGCTCGACCATTGGTCCATGAAAGGAATATCATTCTCCCAAGGTTATGCACTTGGTGCATCATAGGATACTTTCCTATTTTGCCTTTGCCAGAGTTATTGCTTTAGGCCTGACTGCGAGGCTATTATTGGTGACTGGAGACTTGACAACCGATCCTCAAGTGGCCACAATAGGGGGATGTATGTCTTACCGCTATAGTCCTATGGCAGAGGTGTTAGCGGATACCTTGAACGATATTGATGCTTGGAAGGAGGGGTCATTCCAATTTTCTAAAAGGAATCCTTGTGATGCTGTTTATGTGGCTTTCTGAGAGGTTTTGCCTGGCGACCCCTCCTGAGTATCCATTGTCGGGTGTGCCTAATTATTTAGTTCATATTTTCTTTATTTTTGGCCCTTCAACAGAGAATTGTGTTAACTGGTTTGTGGAACATGAAGCCTGGTGTCTTCGTTGGTCAGTGCCATGGTGGAGGTACTTGCATCCCATTTTACAGCTAGGAGAGTACTGGCATGTGTGACTAGTTGGCCTCCATCAGACTTCCTTTTATTTACCTTGGTGACTTCTGCATTCAGTGGGGGTGGGAACAAATAGTGCCTCCTTACATTACCAACTTCTTCCCTGTAGTGGACCTGATCGAGTCTTTACGAATGATACTCGAATCCTTGTGGCAGCGCCGTCGACAGTATACTCGTCCATCATAATCTGTCGAAGTGATCTGACATGTGTTTGGGTACTATTTGGGGTGGTTGTAGAAGCAATTAGTCGAAAAGATTTTAGAGGAAGATACTGGGCAAAGGTAGCTTGTCACCTTTGACACCATGGAGGAGGGTGTTGTGGTTTTGGCTAAACCTGTCAAGGCCTACCGCTGTATGGAGCGTTAATTAGGAGTGGGGGACTTGGGGATCTCTAGGAGCAGGTAATGATGATGAGGCAGTGCATTCTGGTAGTTGAGGTCAGCATAAGTGAATTTGAGGGTCGTTTTTATGAAGTTGGGGAAATTTATGATTGGGGTGACTTCTGTTGGCATCTGGCATATTTTTAAGGTTATTCCATGAAGCTGGGTGTAGTTTTTGTGAAGCTGGTAGAGATTTGGTAAGGACTGGGTAGGTTTGTTTATAGTCTGATTTTGTTAGTGGAAGGGGGTGGTCTGTTTAACTCCCTCACTAATACTTTATATAATAATAGTGTTTTTTGACTTGAAAAAAAAATGATTTTGATCATATTTTGTTGTGCTTTTTGAACTATTTATATCAATAGCTAAGATATACATAATCCTTTTATTCATGTGAATGATGATATGGATCGTTGTTCTTGGGGGTTAAAAAAGAATAACATTTTGTGAAAAAGAAAGAACTGTGCCCATGTATGTCATATGGGGTGCCTACGTACCTTTGGGATACTTAAAAATTTCATGAGTTTTATTTTGAAAAGAAATGTTTTGAGAGGATCCGGTACCATGTAGTTTTGGGTAGGGGAAATGAAGATTCTTTTTTACGAATAGAAGAGGGATGATAAGAGTTATAGCACATCGAGAATTCGAATAAAGGGTAAAATTTCTTGAGATGGTTCGAATTGATTGTATGATCCATCTTCTCTCCATAAAGATTTGTCAGCATAGCGGTGCCGCCTAACATGGTTTTCCTTATTATGTTAGGGCTCGCTCCAATTAGGTTTGAAATCTCTTTAGGGTCCCTAACGGGTTCTACAATCTATTTAAGGGAAATGTATCCTTCCTAGACACCGCAATACTAGACTTTGTTATTGAATGATAGCACTATTCGATAAGGGTACCCCTATAAATGGTATAGAGCCTTAAGTCTCTTTTCATCTAAGAGTGAGAGTTTATCATAGCGGTTCTGATGCCAGTCTTATTAACTAACCTTAGTCTTAAGCATGATGCGTAAGGAAGGTATCTCTAGCTCAACGGGGAGAATCGTTTCCATGCCATATACTAGAGACTTGGGGGTAGCTCTAGTAGGTGTTCTGATGGAAGTGAAATATTCCCAGAAGGCGTATGGGATCTGGTATGTCCAGTATCTGTAACTTTTGATAATCTTATTGATGATAGTTTGAAGGATTTTGTTAGTGGCTTTGATAACACTATTGCTTTAGGGTCGATAAGGAAAAGACTTATGGATATAAATTTCATACTCGTCGACCAGTTTTGTGACCTCGACTTCGAAATGGAGTCCATTATCTGATACTAAATCATGAGGAATCCCGCATAATTAAATGATGTTCTTTCGAATGAATTTGGCTACTTTCTTGGCATTCAACATTGCACATAACTCTGCTTTGTTCCATTTTGTGAAGTATTCAATGGCAAATAGGATTAACTCATGATTGTTAAAATCTTTGGGAGTGACCTTCCATATGATATCTATACCTCAGGTGGATAAAGGCTAGGGATAGGTCATAGTGTATAATTCTTGGGGAGGTAAGTGTTGGATATTAGCAAAATTTTAACACCTGAGGCATCTTAGAACATAGGCAATGCAATCCTGAACCATAGTAGTTCAGTAGTACCCTTGATGAATTCTTGGAAAGCATGTGACCATGCATGTGGGGAACACAACTTTTTCTATAAATCTTCTACATCATTCCCTTAATATCATCCCTTACCATGTAATGCAAATGGGTTCCATCAAATTTTATCTTGAAAAGTGCTTTGTCGTAGATGACGTATTGGGCAACTAGTTTACTAAGGGTCTCATGGTCTTTCTTATCAGCATCTCGGGGATACTTACCATGTTTGAGGAGGTGTTAAATATCATATTACCATAACCCAGCCATGTCGGAGTCTTTTTCGATGATGAACTTGATGTGGTAGCAGTGGGTGGGCATATCATGTTTCTGTACCAAGAAAGGGATCATTGTTATTCCCTCGGGCATATCGACCATTGAGGCTAGGGTTGCAAGGGCATCCGGTAGATTGTTCTTTCATCGGGGAAGGTAATAGAATGTGACATCTTCTAACTGGGAGGCAAGCTCTTCCAGGTGGGCATGGAAGGGTAGCAGCTTCTCATCTTTGACTTTCCATTTTCTGAGGATTTGGCCGATGATGAGGACAGAGTCCCCATAGACATCTAGGTGTCAGATTCCTTTCTCGAGGGCGATCTTGAGGTCTATGGTGCATGCCTCGTACGCAGTCATGTTGTTGGTGCGAGGAAAGACTAATTTGATGGCAATGGGGGTGTGAGAGTCATCATGGATGATCAGGAGTATCCTAATATTGTACCCTTTTAAGTTGACAGCTCCATCGAAGAACATCTGCCATATAAGATCATCCTGAGAGGTGCAGAGAATGTATTCATCTGGGAATTCACAGACCAAAAGATCAGTTCCTCCCATAGGGTAATCGACAAGGTATTCGGAGATGGACCTCCCTTTTCTAGATTTTTGTATGACATACACAATGTCGAACTCATCTAGCAACATCAACTAACGGGCCATTCGGCTCGATAGAGAGGGTTTCTCTAGCAAGAATTTGATGAGATCCATTCGGGTTATTAGTCTTATGAGAAAGGAAAGCATATGGTGTCGTGACTTCTTTTTAGCCCAGGCTAGGGCAACACACTCTTTCTCTAAAGTAGTGTAATTGACTTCATACCCGACCAGTTTTTAGTTGGCGTAGTAGATGGATCTTTTATTGTGGGATTCTTCAATGTATTGGGATAGCAAATCCCTTACTGCGGTATCTGTGACGCTTAAGTTAAAAGAGGAGGGGGAGATCTGGTTGTGGAGAGATAAGCACCACAGGTCGGGTAAGGTATTACTTAATTTAGTCAAAGGCTTCTTGACAAACCTCATTCCATACTTTAGTTGAATCCTTTCGAAGAAGTTTGAAAATGGGTTCACAAATAGAGTTTAGTTGGATGATAAACCGACTGATGTATTTTAATATACCTAGAAATCCTCGAATTTCTTTCTTCGTTTGGGGTGGTGGCATGCCGATTATAGCTTTCAGTTTGGCTAGGTCTGCTTCAATTCCCTTATCATTAACGCCAAAAACACACTTCTTTAGATTTAACTGTATTTAATATTATCGCAATCGCTCAAAGAACTTTTTGAGGCCGGGACTGTGACCTTATCTAGTCTTGGATTTGATGCTCATGTCGTCAACATAGACTTCGAGATCCTTGTGAATAAGGTTGTGCAGGATAGTTATGGCATCCCTTTGGTGGGTAGCCCTGGTGTTTTTGAGTCCGAATGGCATGATAATATAGCAAAATTTTCCTCATGAGGTGATGATGGTAGTTTTATCCCAGTGTTTAGAGTTCATCTTGATCTGGTTATAACTAGTAAATATGTCAAATAATGATTTGAGGGTGTGGCTGGACGTATTGTCCAGATCATGTCGATGTTTGACAAGGGGTAATCATCTTTCGAGGAAGCCTTGTTCAAATATCGATAGTCGATGCACATATGGACATTCCCTCTTGACTTTGTCATGGGACGATGTTGTCAAGCCATGATGGGTATTTAACCACGCGAATGAAACCCACGTTCAGGTATTCGACTACTTCCTCTTTGACTTTGATTTTCATTCGGAGTTTTCTCTACTTTTGCTTGATTGATTTATATTTAGAGAATATTGAGATCTTGCGCTGAGCCGTTTCTAGGTCAATCACAGGCATCTCATTATAGGACCATGCGAAGTCATTCATGAATTCCTTTAATTACTCTTCAAATTGCGCCCGCTGATGCTCGTTAAGGGTGGACCTTATCATAATCTCGCGTTGATGGGTACTAGAACCCAGGTTAATAATAACAGTCTCATCATCATTAGTTTGAACACAGTTATATTGTTTATTATTTTCCTTATTAAGATCAGTTAAGAACTATTCATTTATAACATCATCATCATTAAAGGTTTGATTAGAATCAATGCAATTAATGTAAGGCAAAATAAGATACTCAAAATCCTCATTTATTTCATTTTTAAGGAAAACAACGCTGAGAACCTCATCAAAAGAGATCTCAGTTACATTCATATCAGGAGGTGAAGAGACTTAAATACGACAAACAACATGTTTGGGTTGAACTTGAGCAGGCTAGATTGGGACAACATTCAAGTTTAGGAGATGCATGTCACTACTTATGATTTGAGTGGATGAGTCCCACGATGCGACATATGAGCAGATCATGCAGAGAATCAATAGCAATGTCCATAGGTTGAAGGTTGTTTCAGAGTCACTTCCCTCAGAGTCCTCACTATTTTCCATGATCTGCTTGGCGAGAGGTTGTTATTTCATGTTTCCATTCTTCATCCCAAATGTAGAAACTTTCCATGTCCGATTCGCACTTCAAACTTTTAACGTCTTCACTCCAACCGGTGGCTACGATGTCCTCCTACTATGAGTAATCAATGCACTCGACCACCTCCACAGCTTCATCATATAAATCTTCCTACTCGGGGGGGGGGGGGGGGGGATATAGGAGTGACGGGACCAATTATCCCTGAACTTTTAAGGTCATGAGCAATTTAGAGATTCCGCATATCTCCCCGATCTGGAAAAACACATTGGACATAATTTGTACAAGATCATCTAGACTGACTTCCTCAATGGTACCACCCACTCATTTGATTCTCAAGCCCACTGATTGGGCATAAATATTGTATATTTATCCCCCTAATTTCAGTACATTTGTGAACCCGAGTGATGTAATATATATGGAATTGCTTCACATTTATGCTACTAACCTTCGTGGCGAGTATTTCGTGTTTTCTGCTTCTCCTATTGATTTTACAGGTTAATTATGCAAGCAGTGCAAAGGAGGAAGCAAGACAATGCTAGAAAGGCTAAGAAGGCAAGTTCAAGGGCAAATTGGTAATTTTACAGCCAGATCCGGAAGGATAAGTCAAATGGAAAGTTGAAGAGCTCGGAACAACGAGAATACTGGAAGAAACGGCACCCAAATCCGAGCTACGGTTGAAAAGTTATGCTCAGTTGAAGTTGAAGAAAAATCCAAGAAAAGAAGAGAAAAGCCAGAAAAATGCTAAGTGTTGAACTCCAGGCCAGCACACATTCGCGAACCCCAGGCCGAACCGGTTTGGGGGGGCGAACCGGTTCGCAGGTACACCCGAACCGGTTCGGGGTACCTGATACGCGAATTTTGCCTTTTATGCTGATTGGTTCCCAAGTCTCCTATTAGGTTTTAACTTCTCAAAAATTGTAGGGAACGCAGGTAACAATTTAGGAGCAACCATTAGGAGTAGTTTTACTCAGTTTTTGATAGAGAAGAAGAAGGAGAAACATCTAGGAACATCAAAGGAATTATTTGCTTCAAGATTCAATTGTTAAGGGTTTGTTTTTTAAGTTTTAATTCAAATATCAAGATTCTTGTCATTGTTCTTGCATGCTTAGTCTTCCATATTCGTTTTAACGTATTGTTGCGTTCATAATACATCTTTACATGTTTCAATCTTGTTTCATCATGATTTCATACGCATGCAACGTTAGTATTTCGTGCATTAGTCTAGTTAACATGTATGGCTAGGTTTCAAAGGTTGGGATGCATGAACCCATCCTGATGTGTTAATATATGTGTATAACGTTAATCCTATGAATTTAATGATAAATCATGATCGTATTGCGTAATTACATAATAGTTGTGGATCTTTATATCTCGTTTACCTTTGGGTACTCGTGATGATTTAGAGTACAATTTGAGTGCAATTACCGCAATACCGATTTACTCATCCTCAGATTAGGTATGACGCGGGCTTGAACCTCGTATACATAATGCTTGGGAGTACTAAATTCCGGGTTTGATTTATCGGATAAATTTATGATTGACGTTGTCACTACATTACACTAGGGTTGGGGGATTGTATTCCCATCCTATTTTCTCCTCATTTAGATTCAAAAAGTTTCAATTTATTTCTTCATTCTTCATTTAGATAATTTAGTTAGTTGCATATTTCATCATAATTTCATAAGTGCATTTAGTTTAATCAATCTCAAAAACCAAAACCAAATCTTTTCCTTCCTTTTTAGAGTCATCGTTAGGATTCCTCCGTCTGATTCCATCGTCACAACTCCGTTGTCCTTTTTCCCTGAGGATCGATACCCGACTTGTCGGATTATTACTTGAGCAACAGGCTTACACTTGAGCCTAGAGAGTACACACTTTAGAGACACATTCTGAGTCGTGTCAAGTTTTTGGCGCCGTTGTCGGGGAACTAGGTAGACTTAGGATTAGATTGAGTTAATCCAAAGCTTTGACCAAAAAAAAAAAACAAAAAAAAATCATCACCTCTCCTAATCTTTAATGCAAAATTCTGAAACCACTCCCACACCCCATAATACTCCAACCAGCATTCACGAAAATCCACTTGTTGAGTATAACCCTGATAGTCCCCACACTCCAAACGCCCCACAGTTTTGGATCCCACCGCCCACACCGTCGCACTCAGTCTCTAGTAACACTCCATTCTCATTCGTAGGACACACTTCGAGCACACCCAGTGAGAGCGCCGAGTCGTCAAGTGAGAGAGAGATGCCGCAGCATAGTAATGCATCTACCGGTGAGGAAGAGCCTCCGTACCGCCCGTTGAGAGAATACTTATATCCCGAGTGCACTGTCACTCCGGGATGCATTATACTCCCGTATAATGCCGGGCAGTTCCGTTTTAAAAATGGGATGATTCAGATGCTACCACATCACCACGGCATGGATTCTGAAAAGCCATACCTTCATATTAGGGAATTTGAGGACGTGTGTGATACTCTCAACGATCAAACCTGCACACAGGAGGTAATCCGCCTCAAACTCTTCCCTTTCTCGCTCAAAGATAAAGCTAAAGCCTGGTTATGGTCTTTACCTCCAAGCTCGATTCCATCCTGGAATGAGCTCCAGTCGAAATTTCTCAAGAAATTCTTCCCAACACATCGAACAATCTCTATAAAGGCTCAAATTCAAGCTTTCAGGCAACAAGAAAATGAGCCATTCAATCGATGTTATGAACGTTTCAACGAGTTAGTGGCTTCATGCCCCCATCATGGATTTGATCCATCGCAAATCATCTCCTTTATCTATAATGGGTTGAATCTTAATTCTAAACAACTTGTTGAAACCATGGGAAGTGGTCCATTTGTCGATTTAGATGCCCATGACGCTGATCTTCACATGAGGTATGTCACCGAGACTACCCAATCCTGGGATACCTCTGATCCAAACGTTCAAAATCGAAATCGACAATCTACCACCGCTCCGTCGACGTCCGGTCTATTCCACGTAGACAAGAATTCTATGACGGACAGTCGGTTGGACACCATTGATAAAGGATTGCGAGACTTATGTGAGGTAGTTGGATCTATCCAAAATCCTATCGTGAAGGTGTGTGCGATTTGTGAGGCGGGACATTCAACTGAGGAATGTTCGACGATACCCGCCTACAAAGTAATGTTGCAGGAGCAAGTTAGTGGTATAGGAGGCTTTAAGGGTAATTTCAATGCCCCGCACGAGAATTCATACAACCCTTCGTGGAAAAACCACCCCCGTTTTAGCTACGGGCAAAAACATGCCGCAATGAACCCTCCTTCGCATGTTGCCCCTCCTCCACCACAACAATTTTAACAAGCTCCACACATGCAAAGACATGTGCAAGCACCACCACCTCAAGGAAATTATATCCCGCCACAGCGGAGAACTCTCGAGGATACCATGAACCAATTCATCGTAAGCCAGACCGCAACCAATGCCAAATATGATCGTCAGATTGGCGACATAAATGCGAATCTGTCAAAAATATAAACCTCGTTGAGTGTTCAAGAGAAAGGTAAATTTCCTGCCCAAGGGCAACGACCTCCCCAAGGTCAAACTAGTGTTAGCTCCACCTCCACTGAACATCAGGAGCAATGTAGCGCAATTACCACTCTACGTAGTGGGAGACTAGTTGACTTGTCACCTCCCCTACATGACGTACCTAAAAACAAGGAGATTTCGCCCGGCACGAAAGAGGCCGAAGATGTCCCCTTGAATGAGAGTGATAAAGACGACACTAGTGAGGCCGAGGTAGTAGTGAAACCACCCTCCGCGGCACCGTTTCCTCAAAGTCTAATTCCCGCTCAAAAAGGGAATCCACGTGATAAAGTGCTAGAAGTACTTAAGCAAGTAAAGCTGAATTTACCCTTCCTCGATGCCATTAAGCAAATCCCAGCTTACGGCAAAGTTATCAAAGATTTGTTGACGGTAAAAAGGAAGATGAAGGCAAAGAAGAATGTCTTTCTAGCACAAAATGTGAGCTCCATTCTAATCAATGACCTCCCACCTAAATTCAAAGATCCCGGTGCCCCCACCATTTCCTGCATCATTGGAGAAAACAAAATCGAAAAAGCCTTACTTGATTTGGGAGCAAGTGTCAATATCCTCCCTTACTCCATCTATAGGCAACTTGACTTGGGCGACCTCAAGCCCACGAAGGTCACTCTCCAATTAGCGGATCGAACCGTGAAGATTCCACGAGGCATAATTGAGGACGTGATCGTCCAAGTTGACACCTTCTACTTCCCGGTAGATTTTATCATTTGGGATACGGAGCCCTCCTTCAACTCGAGCAATCATGTTCCCATCATCCTTGGGCGCCCTTTCTTAGCGACGGCTAACGCAATCATCAATACTCGGAATGGGCGAATGCAACTCACCTTTGGGAACATGACCTTAGAGACAAACATCTTCCATGTTGCTCAACATACGGGGGAAGAAGATGACCTTTACGAGGTGAGTTTCATAGACGAGATTGTAGGGGAGTACTTTGAGGAAAATGATTGTGGAGATGCCCTAGGGTCCTGCTTAGTGTCGAGCCATAAGAATGAGGGGTCCCATAAGAGAGAGCCGTTAGGGGTGTGCCCTATTTCATCAGGTAATAGTGGTAGTTGTGACAATGAGAGAAAAATGGGGGTGAGGTGTGTAGTGGCCGCAAGTGAAAGAGAGAGAGAGGGGTTAGAAGAGATAAAACTGGTGGAGTTGGAGATCGAGCACGTAAGAGAGGACGTAGGCACTACTCGAGAGAGAGAACTAGGAGACATGAGCATGGAAGATTTTGAAAGAGAATTCGGGCAGGTGGATGAAAGTATTACTCTTGAAGGCCAATCTCTATTGGATTCATGTAGTCACTTAGACGAAAGTGAATTGAAAGCAAAAATTGATGAATTCCTTCGTTGTGACAATCCACCCACAATACTAGAGGCCCCGAAGGCAAGTGAGGACAAAAGTCGTGGTTCATCTGACTTAGAGCCCGACCCATGCATCTTAAAAATTGAACGAAACCTAGGTGTTCCCTCCGAGTCAATGCACGCAGATCACACTTTGCGCCAGCATCACGAGGATCCCTTTCCAGTTAGTCACGATGAGTCTCCCGGTTTATCCTTTATCTATGGGCGAGGTCCCAACTTGTTCCGATTGTTGGAATATAATCCTAGGACTGGAGTGACAAGGAGAGCATCGACCCTCGTAAGTGGGGTCGGGTGAGTTTATGGAGAGATGAGAGGTCGTCGCACCCCCGACACGTATGGGGTGATTGTTGTTGTATTTTTGAGTCATGCCTGAGTGTCATATAGTGTCTTGTTGCATTTTTCATATTTGTTTGTTTTATTTTTTCGCACTTATTATTCGCTTTGAGTTAGATCTTCGTCCTTTTTGCTTGAGGACAATGCAAAAGTCTAAGTTAGGGGGGTCACAAGTGCGTATTTCTAAAACTTCACAAATTTTCAAAAATGCCCAAAAATTTCCAAAAAAATCATAAAATTTTGAAAAACCCAAAAATATTTTTGTTCAAAATAAATAAAAATTGGAATTCAAATTTTTCAAAAATATCATTAAAAGTCGAGTTAGAGTCTCAAATTGTAAATATCCAACATACACAAAGCCGAAATTGACCAAAGATGGAAATTGTGCGAAAATTGACGACTTAACGAATAAATGTAGAGATTAACAAACCCGGTGAGATTCGAGCCTATCACGTTTTACGAGTTTTTAAATCAATCCGAGTTAATTGTTAACTCAAAGTTCTTTTTAGCGCTTAATAAGTTGTCAAGGATCTCGATCCTTTCATTTTGATCGATTTTAAAAAATGTGTGCAATATTGCCTTGAAAAACGTGCCAACTTAATCTCTAAACCTAAATTCACCTCGAAACGCATATGGTAACGCAATTGGCATTTTGGGCAATGAAGTAGGCCCTCGTTTGTCACCCAAAATTTTTTCCAGAAAAAGTAGCGAAAAACCACCCTTTGCAACCCAAATTGAGCCAAATAATTTTCCCTTTCGTTTGACAACCCGAAAAACCCAAAATAGCCATAATTGTGAAAAATGAAAAATTCAGATTTTGAGTCCAAAAAGTGCATATAAAGGGGCAAGAAACAAAATAGTATGCTCAACAAAACAACAAGAAAAGAAATGAAAAAAAAAACAGAAAAAAATAGAAAAAGAAGAAAAATGAGCAATAGCCCGGAAAAAGCACAATTGCACATCATTAATGATTTTTTCCAATTCCAACCTTCCATACCTCCTTCATTTTACCCAATGCAACCTTCAACCCGAAAAAGTCCTAACCGAGTCCAAATTGCGAAAATTGATTACCGCGTGGAGAGTTAAGACACCAAAAGATAATATAAGAGGTTAAGTGCGCAAAATAGAGGCAATGTTCCCGTTTTTTTTAAAATTGTAATCCGTTGATGAGATCCTTTCACCATAAAGTTTCCGTCTTTCTAATTGCAGGCGTTAATTTTCTTCAATTACATTTACTCTTTATATCACGCATGTCGAGAGAATAGCAATAATCCGAGAGGTTCGTTTGAGAGAGTATTCCGTGAGAATTGAAATCAAAACGAATTTTCGGATAAGTAACGTAATGATCAATCAGTGAAAATTGGCGGTTATATTTCCGGCTTCGCACACACACACTACGGTTTGAGACTCGTAACTATGACTTAATGATGATTATTTTCTCGAAAAGTTTGAATTGCTCAATTTTTGCGTATTTTGAATTTTTCTTTGAGTCGAATTTTGTGGGTATATTCACTGCAAACCCTCACGAGACACAACTCGTCCTACTAGGGTAACCTAGAGGTTTAAAGGCTTGTTGCATGTGCTAAATGCAATCGCTTGCCCACGAAAGTGGTACTTTATCCCAATAAAATCTTTGATGGATCCTTAACTCATACTCTCATTATTTTACATTGCTCGGGACGCGCAAAGTTCTAAGTTAGGGGGGTTTGATTGGGCATAAATATTGTATATTTATCCCCCTAATTTCAGTACATTTGTGAACCCGAGTGATGTAATATATATGGAATTGCTTCACATTTATGCTACTAACCTTCGTGGCTATTATTTCGTGTTTTGTGCTTCTTTTATTGATTTTACAGGTTAATTATGCAAGCAGTACAAAGGAGGAAGCAAGACAATGCTAGAAAGGCTAAGAAGGCAAGTTCAAGGGAAAATTGGTAATTTTACAGCCAGATCCGGAAGGAGAAATCAACTCGAAAGTTGAGGAACTCGGAACAACGAGAATACTGGAAGAAACGGCACCCAAATCCGAGCTACGGTTGAAAAGTTATGCTCAGTTGAAGTTGAAGAAAAATCCAAGAAAAGAAGAGAAAAGCCAGAAAAATGCTAAGTGTTGAACTCCAGGCCAGCACACATTCGCGAACCCCAGGCCGAATCGGTTTGGGGGGGCGAACCGGTTCGCATGTACACCCGAACCGGTTCGGGGTACCTGATACGCGAATTTTGCCTTTTATGCTGATTGGTTCCCAAGTCTCCTATTAGGTTTTAACTTCTCAAAAATTGTAGGGAACGCAGGTAACAACTTAGGAGCAGCCATTAGGAGTAGTTTTACTCAGTTTTTGATAGAGAAGAAGAAGGAGAAACATCTAGGAACATCAAAGGAATTATTTGCTTCAAGATTCAATTGTTAAGGGTTTGTTTTTCAAGTTTTAATTCAAATATCAAGATTCTTGTCATTGTTCTTGCATGCTTAGTCTTCCATATTCGTTTTAACGTATTGTTGCGTTCATAATACATCTTTACATGTTTCAATCTTGTTTCATCATGATTTCATACGCATGCAACGTTAGTATTTCGTGCATTAGTCTAGTTAACATGTCTGGCTAGGTTTCAAAGGTTGGGATGCATGAACCCATCCTGATGTGTTAATATATGTGTATAACGTTAATCTTATGAATTTAATGATAAATCCTGATTGTATTGCATAATTACATAATAGTTGTGGATCTTTATATCTCGTTTACCTTTGGGTACTCGTGATGATTTAGAGTACAATTTGAGTGCAATTACCGCAATACCGATTTACTCATCCTCAGATTAGGTATGACGCGGGCTTGAACCTCGTATACATAATGCTTGGGAGTACTAAATTCCTGGTTTGATTTATCGGATAAATTTATGATTGACGTTGTCACTACATTACACTAGGGTTTGGGGATTGTATTCCCATCCTATTTTCTCCTCATTTAGATTCAAAAAGTTTCAATTTATTTCTTCATTCTTCATTTAGATAATTTAGTTAGTTGCATATTTCATCATAATTTCATAAGTGCATTTAGTTTAATCAATCCCAAAAACCAAAACCAAATCTTTTCCTTCCTTTTTAGAGTCATCGTTAGGATTCCTCCGTCTGATTCCATCGTCACAACTCCGTTGTCCTTTTTCCGTGAGGATCGATACCCGACTTGTCGGATTATTACTTGAGCGACAGGCTTACACTTGAGCCTAGAGAGTACACACTTTAGAGACACATTTTGAGTCGTGTCACCCACTTCCAGGCTTTCATTAATAGGTCGCTTAATTTTTGATAATATATGGACATCTTGGTGGGCAATTTTAGTCCAAACTCTTGGAGTTGGTTTAACACAACAGGTAGTTTCATGCCTTCCACTCAGATTGGGTACATACGACAATGCAGGACCTTGTAAGGAGTCATAAGGCTTGATCAACAGGGTATGTAGGGTGTAGGATAAAGGACGAACAAACTTAAGAGGTTTAGGTGAAACTGTGGGAAAGATGTGTGCTTTGATGGGCACGATCTGGGTAGAAGGGTCAAATTTTGGATTATTTTCTACGAAGATGGCATTTATTCCGATTCCATGTACTACAAGTGGGTTGTGAGTGGTATTGGGTTTGGGATTAGCTAGCGGGGCAATGATGCCTCGGTCTATCAGGCCTTGGATCACATTTCTGAGATGGTAGCACTGGTCGATGGTGTGACATGAGGATTAGTGGAAATCACAGTGGGCATCAGGCATGAAGTTTTAGGGAGTGGGTTTGGTACTGTATGGGGTTGCAATGGTTTGATGAGATTTTGGTCTAACAAGACTTGCTATACTTTGGACGAGGGAGCATGGAGCTTGGTGTACTCTTTTCTGGCATGATTAGGGTGGATTTCTGGTGGCTAATAGGTATCAGGTTGTGATATGTTGCTGGTGGTTGAGACGAGGCATTAGCGAGCTTATCATATTTTTTAGGGGTAAACTGATCGGTCAGCTTTTTCGATTCAAATTCCACTTTAGCGATACCTTCTTTAATTTCCACACCATCCCCTCGAAGGGATCGAAAGTGAGGGTAGTATTGTCCTCCCATAAAATGCTCGGAGATGAGTCAAGAAGTTCTTCTTCACAATGCTCATTCGTTCCTCCTCGAAAGGCTTGTTGATTATAGTGATGACTTTCTCTCTCCACCTTCCAATAAAGATATTGACTGATTCCTTGGGGGTTTTCTTGAGTAGTTCTAGGTTTTTGCGTGTGACCACTAACTCTTCGTTGTACTTATACTGAGATATAAATTCCCTGGCCACATCTTCCCAACTGAGGATCCTGTAGTCTTTGAGGGACAAGAACCATCGGAGAGCACTTTGTTTCAAGGTCTGCTGAAACATATGTGCCATTATCTCTTTGGAGGCACCAAGAAGGGTCATGGCTCAATGATATCTTCGTAGGTCATAATCGTGGGCTTGTTATCGTCGAACTTCTTGATGTTTGGCATCTTGAACTTCTCTGGAAGTTTGGATTTGGGATGAGGATACATATGGGTGTAATCCATGTATTTTCGGGATATCTTGACTTGTTCGAACTTCTTTGATAGTAGTTTGAGGTCCTCCTTAACCTGGTTCACTTCTCCTTCTTTGGGATCCACAGATACTGACAGATTAGCCTCTGATTAGGTAAGGTTTGGAATCGGGAGTCGAGCCGGTGGTGGGCCGTTTATAGGTGGACCACGCGAAACATGTTGGCATTATTTTGGGACCCAAAAAGGCTTGAGGCAGGTGAACCCATAACACGAGGAAATATAATCTCAGGTTCATGAGCTTCAAGAATGTGGGCTCGGTGTCGTTGCATCGCTTGGACATGGGTTTGAAATTTATCAATCTTGGCACTAAGTTGAGCTAGGATGGCCATTAGATCTGGCTGAAAATTTGGTGCTTGGTCGATGTTCTCCATGAAGCAATTGTGGAGTCAGATCCTAAATTCTATTGAAGTAGAAGAAGAAGCAAGGGTGCTTCGGGGCAATTTAATGGAAGACTGAAGCCAATAGGGATTCAGGCCAAAGTCAGGTTTGCAATCGAACTGAGAGGGAGCCGAATTTATTTTTGAAAGAAGGGGGAGAATTTTTGCTATTTTTTGTAAAAAAGGAAAAATATTTTTGGTATTTTGGAAGAAGGAGAAAAATGTTTTGGGTATTTTCGATTTTTGAAAAGGAGGGAAAAAGGAGAGGAATCTCAGCATTATTATTATTATTATTATTATTATTAGTAGTAGTAGTAGTAGTAGTAGTAGTAGTAGTAGTAGTAGTAGTAGTAGTAGTAGTAGTAGCAGCAGCAGCAGCAGCAGCAGTAGTAGTAGTAGTAATAGTAGTAGTTTTTCACTTATATTAGATTTGCCTAAATGAAGGGAAAATGTCAAACACGACCCGAGCCTAGGAAAATAGGGTTTAAAAATATAAGATATGATTTGACTTATTTCCAGGCTCACGAATAGGGTCTTGTTTTAAAATATGCAAAATAGAGCAAAAATTCGGGCGGTACATCAATCTGGAATTTCGACAGAGTTTCGTATGGTAATCGATAAACTAATTATGAGTGCCCTAAGGTTGACGCCTATACGAGGTTTATGCCTTGTTGGGTTAGTGGAAGGGTCCCATCCCCCTTCTGAATGACTTTCATGATATATACCTCTTGCCTATAAGGGCAATCATTCATTGGTACGTGTGGACATACCTGAGTGTACGTGAATTGCCTCACAATATACCTTGTGGGGATGGTACGTGTGATAGCGAATTTAATATACTTGACGTACGTGAACGAGTTCCTTACTATATACCTCTCGTTTTGAGTTCGGTCAAGCATACGATGCCAGGGGATACGTCCAATATACGTTAAATGTACGAGGCCAATGGAAGGCGAGAGCCATATCGCTTAGGTTAACCACACCCCACTGAAACCGGCACCTATTACGAAGTGACCCGCCAGTACGGGACAAAAGTTTGGTCAATATTGATATGCTCTGGTGATGTAGTGTGAAAAAAGGCACGAGTCTTAATTATTGTCTTTTGGGGAGAGATTTTTTATTTACATCCTAAGTAAAGGGAGTATTACATTAACAATAGAGATTTACAAGTATTATGAAAAGTAAATCTAGCATGGATCATGAAGACTATACTAAACATGATGATAGGAAAGCATGGGGATATATACAAGTGAGTGAGAGAGTGACATGTGAATATATACAAGTGAGTGTGTGCGTGTGTGTGTGTTTATGTGTGTGTGTGTGTGCTAGTGAGCCTATACATGGATCAACTACAAGTGGTGTGTGAGATGTGTAACTAAGCATAAAGATATATAAAACTGAGAGAAGTGAGGGTGTATGCTAGTGAAGCTAAGCATGGCTAATCTAAGTGGTGTGTGGATCATGTGAGTAGAAGTGAAACTATATACAAGTGTAAATGTGTAAACTGAACCTGGAGAATATATACGAGTGTGTGAAGTGTATAACTGAGTGAAAAGTGACATATACATGATAAGGGATCATGGTAGATATAATCATGAGGTAGATATACAAAAAGTAAGTAAAGGAGTAAAGGAGTAAAGGGAACATAAAATTGGGAGCATATGTACACATTTAGAAAAGTAGGAGAACAAATAATAACACCCATGTAGAAATAGAGCCTAGTCTTCTTAAAATAAGTCCCCAATGGAGTCGCCATTGTGGCCATCCCGGGGTTGAATTCCCTCCGATGCGCGTGCGGGGTGCCCACTTTCAGGGCGTCGACCATCATCATTGTAGGGGGTAATGTGTAAAGATAGAGTCACCAACCTAATTTTCTCAAAACAGGAAAAATAATGTCACCGCCTTGAGAGAACGACATCAAGGTCAAACTGATGCTTGCGAAATCAAGTAGTTCTAAGGTCTGGGGACTAAGTTACGGAATGGGAAGGTGTTAGGCACCCATTCCTCCCTTTTGGTCTATCATGGGCTAATGTTAATCTTCTCCTTTTAGACTCCGTGATGTGTGTGTATGTATGTATAATATAAATGGTGGAGAATGGAATCATCAAATTCACGTCATAAAAAGGGATGGAGTGAATTCATCCATATGAGTGTTCCCAAAAATAATAGTACAAAATAATATGTAAGTGTTTGACGAATCACAAGTCGCAATGAAAGAGCGAATGTATACATCAGACGAAACACAAGTATGTGGGAGTATAAAACTCAAAATGGATATATAATAAGATATAGAAGTATATGAACATGAAGAATGAAGGAAGGACTCGAATCTCTGGATTGTTCCAAGATGCCTACGTAGATAAAAAAGAATCAAAGTACACGTAGTTCGAAAATAACAAAGTGGTGAGGTTCAACCCATTAATCCAAATGTGGGACTTCTCTTGTGTGTATAAAGAGAAAATGTGTATTAAGGGTGAAAGTGTGAATTGGAAATCCCGCCTTTGAAATTTATGAATAAATAATCTTTGTCTTCGTTTTGGTATTTTTTTTAAAAATAGATTATGTGCAATACTACTGATAAAGAGTAGAGATTAGTGGATGTGATGTAATGAAACAAAAGCGTAAAAATATAAATAAGGTAAACAACACTAAATGGAAAAACTAGAAAAAAAGGGATGGAGGAGTAGACCTCCTTATGAGTGCTTGTTGCTGACTTTGAGCTGTAAATGTGTTGATCTTAAAATTGAATAGAAGTGGTATAAAGAGGTGAGATGGATTAGCAAGTGAGGTAGAAAGTGATGGAAGGGAATGTGGTCAAATAGGCTTTTTTGGGGGAAAGGAAAAAGCTCTGAATTTGAGGAGAATGTTCTCTGACTTTCTGACGGGGGTATCAAGAGTGTCTTTCAAGGTGAGGTCATAGCCCCTATTTATAGGGTCAAGGCGGGTGACGATCGGTATGGCCCCTGGCTTACCTATCGGCAGAGTGCCTGAGATACCCAGCCGATAGGCAGGGTTCTTGAGGTGCCTATAGGCAGTCTGAAACGATTTTTTAAAAAAATGGACATAAAATAAAAATTGTAAGTCCTAATCGAGAACGGGGAATACCATTGCAAAAGGAAATTTAGATCCCTTTAATAATCCATTGAGCCACTCTTGGGTCTGGGAGTTGACCAGATCAACCGGGGCTTGAAAGTGCCAGATTGACTCTAAACGGGAGGTTTTCAGAGGAAAAGGGATCGTTCGTCCGAACCGCAAGGACGATTCGCGCACGGGGTGGACCGTTGGAAATATAATTCATCACCCTTCAAAGATTCATTAAGATTCGCTCGGTTTGGAGATTTGACCAAGGTAAAAAAGGTCCCAGAAGCTCCCGATGACCCTTTGGAGTAGAAGGGACCATTCATCCTAACCATAAGGCTGAATCGCACACAGGATGGACCATTGGAAAGGGTTTTCAGAGCCCTTCAAAAATTCATTGAGCTTCACTCAAGATTTAGAGTTAATCAGAGTCAAATGTTGCCCAGGAATGCCCAGTGGCCTCTTGAGTAGTACTCAGAGTAAAACGGATCGTTTATTCGAACTGTAAGGCTAATTTGCGCATGGGGTGAACCGTTGGAAAGGAGATTCAGAGCCTTTCAAAGATTCATTGAGCTTCAATTAAGATGGAGAGTTGACCGGAGTCAAACGGGCCCCGAGAGAACCCAATAACCGCTAGATCGCTACTCGAAGTATAATTTAGGGTTTATGGCGGATGGATGAGTGTTAGGGACCTAATGAGAAGCTTATGGGGGACTAAGATGGGGTGTCTACAGTAGGAAATTTTTTGAACCATGTATATTTGTATGTTGTGTGTGACATTTTCATATTCTCTCTTTAATTAATTTCTAGAATTCATTAATTGTGATTATTTGCACTCAGAATCAACGTCGTATGTGGGAACGACTTCCTTTATACGAAAGCAATCCCTTCAAAAATAATAACTCCGACGTCTCACCAACTAAATAGCGCAACCCAACCTGGAGATGCACGAGATGATATTGCTCCACTAAGGGCCAGGTTTAATGTCCGTTAAGATAGGAACTCAAGGTTTTGACAAGAGCAACAGCCTTCCGAGGAAAGTTGCGGGCAGCCTAGATCTACCCAGATCTCACTGTTGGATAATGTATACGGAACAAGGTGAATTCTTGCCTCTAACGATGATTAGAAAAATGGAAAGAGAACTTTGACAGGGCTGAAAACGTCATGATCGAACTTCTAACCCTGAGGCGAGAAATACTCGTTGTCGAGGAAGGAAAACTTCACCAAGAGCATTCAGAATATGGAAGTCATCTAAGGAGGCACCATCAAGACAATAAGTGCCACCAGGATGACATAAGGAGTTTGGTCCAAAGGAAAATGGACCAGATCCCCGCTCACAGAGGATCCATATCTATGAAGAGCTACAAAGGAGAGATCTAATTACCCAAATAGAGTCTCCTTTCTCAAGGGCTATTGAGGAGGAGGAGGAGGAATCCCTGAAAAAGTTCGCAACACCCAAGTTCAAAATCTATGATGGAAAGATAAACGATGTTAATCATGTTCGGAAGTATAAGTAGGCCATAACTTTATAAAGTCATAATGATGCTTTGATATGTTTTATTTTCCCTTCCAGCTTAGGTGACCCTAACCATAAATAATTTGAGAGGTTGCCTCAGAGATCCATCAAGATCTTCGAGGCCCTCACTGAGTCCTTCACTGCTTACTTCATCATCGACAACTCTCAACCGAAGAGGAGCTCATGATGAGAAAGAAGCCACAGGAGTCTCTGCCCGAGTATGCCAAGCGTTACTGGGAAGTTTTTAATGAAGTGAAAGACTTTTTGGAGAAAATCATTGTGGTATCCTTCAAGATAGGTCTACCCCCAACATTCATGCTGTACCAGTCCCTTACCAAGAAAGGGGCTGACACTATTGACAATATCATGTCACGTATTAAAAAATATGCCAAGGTAGAGGATATGGTCCATGCCAGTCAGGTTGAGACTGGTCGCACCAAAGCAAACAACGGGGGCGATAAGGAGAAAAACCCCAAGAAAAGGAACAAGAAGCAGAATGGTAGTAAGAACGGGAGAAGGGAAGACTCGTCCAAAGCTTTTCAATCTATCAAAATGATTTTCACCAATCTATAAGATTCTCGGGAAGATTAAAGATCAATAATTCCTCAAGTGGCTAAAGAATTTAAGAGGGGATCCGACCAAGAGGAACAACACGCTTCGATGTGAGTTCCACAAAAAAATGGGCACAAGACTGGGAATTGTAAGGCACTGAAATATCACCAAGGGGAGTTGGCCCAGGCTGGGCATTTAAATGAATACATAGAAAAGAAGTCCGACTAGGTCGTCGCTAATGGTGACCAGATTCTAGATAACGTTCTAGATGACGAGGCGGGACATAAATATTTGGTGATAAATGGGGCGTCTGACCTCAAGCGAATACAAGGAAGCACACTTCGAATGGAGCTTAAGAAGGTCACAGTCGTAATGGAGGCCTTCCAGATAGACCCAGCCAAAAGCTGAGATGACGAGCGCCAATGGACAGAGGACATCGACTATAACAACCATATTATTTTCACATAGGAGGATATCGTTGGGGTAAGAACCCCACACAACGACATGATAGTAGTCACTCTTAGTATTGCAATGTGACACCCCGCCCAATTAAATACTGGGTGATCAGTCCTTTAAAAAATTTAAAACAGAATGTTTGGTTGGTTCATTCTTAGCATCACTGTCGAAAACATAATAATCTTATTAACTACCTAATAATTAATTAAGCTAGTGCCAAAATATTTTCCTTTTTCAATTTTCCAAAATAAATCATTCATTTATTAAATCTAAGAATTTAAAATATAATCCATCCACCACATAACTAATTAATATAAATACTAAATATGAATTACATACTGAAATAAACAAAACGGATAAAAACATGCCAGTTCAAAACTTTAAACCAAGGACCATAGTAACAATAAATCCAACTAAATTGAAAGGGAAGTAAACTGAATACAATCTCTGGTAAAATATCTAAGGAATGGGAGACACATTCCCTAAATGGAAAGTCTATATAGAACTGAGTGAAAATATAGAGGCGTCTAATGCAAAGATCTACATCTTCCACAACAGCTGCAGCACTCCAAGCAATCCAAATCTCTAAGTCTGGTGTCCCTGTGGCTGGGCACCTGATATAATACATATATATAGAAAAAGAGAAAAGAGATGCAAGAAATGGGTTAGATCCTGAGGTGTAAAAATATTTGTTTTAGCAAGTATTTAAAATTTGCAATAAAGCAAGTATTAAATGCATGTTAGTTCGAACTCTCACATGAGATTCTCACCTCTCAGCTAATGTGCACGCCTAACGTACAACTAATCCACCCTAGCCATCTGTAACACTTCTAACTAGGTAAGACTTATGCTCCTCGTGGTAGTAACTCGTGATTCCCAACTTTCCACATTATTAATTAGATTAAGTGTTATCACACTAAGTTAAGTATTCCCAGTTGACGTGATTTAAGAATTTACTATCTTGATAACCTACGATTATCTCACAGTAGGAATAACACAAGTATACATATATATATATATTCATCATTATAATATACATATACCAATACAGCACCCCAAGGCTAAACCGGTAGTGCATTGCATACTCTGCTTTCATGTCCCAGTACATCTCGTACTCCAATAAGGACTATCGGCTCAGAAGTCTCCCACGAACCATATACACAAAACACACATAGTGGAGGTGAACATAGTTCACATACCTATGGGTCACGCACATACCTACGCTCCCATAGTCAGCTGACTTATCAACTCACAAATAAGTCTTCACAGTCCTATGTTCTGAGATACAAGTCAATAATCCCCTCGAAGGTCACCCAGTATACGATTGTCTCTACGTAACCTCCTACGATAGCAAGAAGCTAGGTATGTCATACACAATATTAAGCATGGAATAGGTATCCACACATCCTATTAATATTCATTAGGTATACACCCAACCCAAATGTATTTTTCCCATTTATGACATCTCTCTCATTACCATTTATAATATAAGTATTTCAAGTATTCTCTTTCTCGAAATTTCCACGATTTATTCACCTTCCTAATTGTTCAATTCACTACACTTAAACATTCTCAATAATTATGTACTATTCTGGGATCATCGAACACTGCCTTTTCCTCACTCAATATGGCTATTTATTTCAATAGGGGAAAAATAGGAATTTTACTAAAAATTAAAATGTCGCTCGAACCAGAATGGATTCTCGCTCGAACCAGTATGGATTCTCGCTCAAACGATTACACCTGTTGCTTGATCCTGCTTAGCGTGACATAGCTTTGTCGCTCGAATGACTACGCGCGAGATGCAGATCTAGCTCCAACGGCAGCCTTCGCGCGACTTGCGTTGTCTCGTCTTCAACCTTTGACAGCTCCATTTTTCATCATTTTTCAACCCTAAAACCTCTAAATTATTATCCCAAACTCCAATTCATCAGTCCTAAATCTAATCCTAACAATTATACATGGATGCTAACATCCTAGAATCATTAAATCATTACAATTCATCAAAGAAATATGAAATCCCCAATTTAATTACTAAAACCCTAGTTCTTCGAATTCTGATTCAAGAACACATGATTCCCAGATTTGTTCTTCACATAAGCTCATCAAAACGTGATTTCTATTCTACATACATGAAGGGTTCAATCTAATTAATCTCAGATTCAAATCATACATCCTAAATCTCCAATTTTCATCACTTTTATGAACAATACATGTTTATATCATCCCTATACTAACATGATATTGTTATTTCTAAAGAAAACCAAGTAATAAACACTTGCCTCAAATGAAGGTTTGTTTCGTCTTTTGAAACTGGTATAGGTGCGTTCTCCTCATTCCGATCTACGCGTTGATGGTATTTTTGGTGAAGGATGACTGAGTTTGACCTTAGAACTCCTAGAAACCTCTTCTCCTTCTTCCTTTGGGACTCTTTCTTTCCTTTCACAGATGAAACCCTAAATGTGACTACGTAAGGGGAAATAAGGCTTCCTAATTTTCGTCCATTAATTAACCCCAAAAATACAATTTGCCAAATTGCCCTCTCGGGACGCCGGTTAGGCCTAAATTTGACCTCAGACCCAAACTAAACACCCACGTATACTATTCTGACTATCTCAACCCTTCCGAACACGTTGGCGCACTCAAAATGCTCATACGGATGACATAAAAATAAAATACTTTTAAATCAATTAAATTGGGTCCTGTCACGATTGACACGCGCGTCCCAACTTAATTACCGAAACTGCCGTATTTTTAACTCACGACAATTTTAATAAATTCAATAATCATATATTACCATAATCACTCAGTAATATTCACCATTATCATCATATTTAAATACTAACTCTCGTCTCGCTAGTTATTTTAATCCGAATTAATTTCTAATTAATTATCCCAAATTAATCTAATTAATCCCACAATTAAAAGCAATTTCATTTAATTAATCTCATAATTAAAATCCATAATTACGGGGTATTACATGCAAACTGGAATGTGGATAAGTTACTAGTGGATCAGGGTAGATCTTCGGTGGTGATGTACTTGGAGCTCTTCCACAAGCTCAAGATCAAGATGTTAGATCTGAAGGAAGAGACCATCCCTTTAGTTGGTTTTCCTGGAAAGATGACCATGTCGTTGAGAGAGGTAGTCCTGCCAATGAGGGCAGGGAGTATCTCGAAGCTCGTAGAGTTTCTAGTGGTGGATATTGATTCGAGCTATCACACCATTGTCGATAGGGGTGACTTCATGCCATTTGAGTCATCCCTTCTACTCAACATGAAAAGCTCAAATGTATCACGAATTGGAGCGTAATGGAGATAAAAGGTTATCAAGCCATTGCTAAAAAATGCTACATCGGCGCCATTTGACCTACGCAGGAGAAGAAGAAAGAGAAATAGGCTCTTTCAGATACGATTCAGGACAGGGCCACTCCATCAAAATATAAACTATGGCACGGCCGACCAGGGGTGGAGGAGACTTGGATCCGCTCCTCTGACAGAGTCGTTATGAAAGCCGACCGGAGTGAAATTTTTTATCGAAACAACACTGACCAACATTGAGAGAAGGGAGTTAGTTGCCTTCCTGACACACAACTTAGACGTATTTAAGTGGAAACCATACGACATGCTAGGAATTGATCATATGGTCTCCTGTTGCCATATCCATGTAGATCAAACATGTAATGCGATCATACAAAAGGCTCATCGAATAACTCCCCAAACGGCAAAGGCAATAGAAAAAGAGGTAGGAAAACTTCTGGAGCAAGGTCCATCAGAAAAGTTCGGCTTTCAAAGTGTATCTCGAATCTAATTGTAGTCCGTAAGAGCAACGGTAGCTGGAGAGTCTGTATAGATTTCATCGACCTCAACAGGGCTTATCCCAAAGACAACCCCCCTGCAAAGATAGATTAACTGGTCGATGCTACTGCATCCCATGAACATATGAGTTTCTTGGATGCTTATTTAGGGTACCACAAATGTCGCGCCCCGACTTAATTTTGTTAAACTCATACTTTTAATTAGAGATAAATTGGCTTAAACAATGCTTTAATTTAAATCTCTAAGGAAAATAGCATAAGATTTTTTTTTTCAAAGGTATGTGTAGATGAAAACATAAATGCCTTTACTTATAACTAATAAGTACTACATAACTTTACATAACCAAGATCCTTAGTTTAATAATTACACAAAAGAAATCATGATATTCAAACCATACTAAATATCCGTCACTCCCCCGTTTTAAGGTCCTAACTTGGCAGTGAACTCCAAACGGTAGGCATACCTGAAACATAACAATACAGGAGTGTAAGCAATATAAGCTTAGTGAATGACCATATAACACCTCTATAACCAAATTTAATAACCATTTTTATTTTGTTTTAATGCTATAACCCAACAGGAATTGTGAAACTCTCGCAAGCCTGGACCCGCCACAGTCCAATTTATCCACCACAGTTATTGGGGACCACCACATCCCTTTATTAGGCCCGAGTACACAAACCTTTAAGTTGTATTAACAGGACCACCACATCCTGTAGGACCCACCACAGTCCTTAACATTAAATAACATCACTTAACATTTCAATCATATGCATATGTTTCCTAGATACAACATCACTCCCATAAGCATTTTAACACATGTATTGAACTACACATTTCCATATGAATATATGATCATGTATATTTCATAGGACAGGTCACTCACCTTGGATTTGGTGCTAATATTAATACCAAACTACTTCCTTGGTATGGTGGTATTAGTTTCTTCCCCACCTAACAAGTCAACGTCATTAGTATCTGAATACACCAATTAACATTAAACCTAGTAATACATCACATCATTTGGTCAATCAGAAATAACTAAGGAAGAAATAAATATGATACTTCACATTTATATAAAACCCAAGTAATTAGGGTTCTAACACAATTTATAGAATTAAATTACGAATTTGCTAGACAAAGTTATGCCCATTTCATTACAGCCTTTTCCAAATCGGTTCTCAAGAAAAACAACAACACAACTTCAACTTCCTAGAATTCTCATAATTTTTGTACAATATAACTTTCTATGATATTCCACCCAATATCAGTAAACACATTTAATAATACAAATTTAATGTTTCATAATTTTTAGGGCTCATTTTCTATGTCGAGCAAAACGTCAAACACCTGGTATGCATTCTTGCTCCTTTAGGGCAGATTTTAAACCAAGACTTCAAACTATAACCAAGGGTTCATTCCTTGGTATTTTTACACAATTTTCGGATATGTTATACATGTATGAGTGTATTAAACTCTCCAACTTGAATCACTCAATTCCAATAAGTATTCCATGATTTATTCCATTTTTAGCATAACTAGGTCAAAATACAACATTAAGGCATAACTTAACATTTTTAAGCATACATAACCTTGACCTTGAGTATAATTCATGGAAACATATAATAAACATGTTTTAGCAGAAATATACATCATAATCATGAATTTTCTAAATCAAAATGCTTTACGAAAAGATGATGTAAATTTAGGACTTTAAAGTATGCATTTACAATCCTAGCTCTGATTCTAACATATGTTCTTAACCCGCCCTTGTTCCAACACAATTCAGCAATATGGGTATCATTAAAATATATATCCAAATCAGGAATAAAAACATGACAAGTATAGAACTCATTCATGTGACAAACTTTAATAAAGATGTAATTACCTTACGAGAATTCCTCGATTTATGGTGAATTTTCAAAGAAATTCTTCCTTAACTTTGTTTTTCTCTCTCCATAAGCATATTTTTTCTCAAGCTTGTAATAGGAAATGAAAAAGATGATAAGTTCTACCTTAGGAGCTAAAAAACGTGGCTATGGGACCACTTTAAGGTGGTATTATGCGATTCGTTGGGGAAGGGGTCCAATAGGACAATTCCGTTAATGACAGATTTGTCCGGCCTCGTAAAATCACCATAACTCACTATTTCGGGCCCCGATTTACTCTCACGTTGTGTCTATGAGTATATAACTTAAACATCTACAGATTTCATGTTGTGTTTTCCCAAAATCATAAAACTAGTACACCTAATTTGGGCTCGAACAGAAGAGTAATTATTTACTCAAAATTTCATAACTTTCACATTTGGCGACCAAACATCGCCACTTTCGCACCAACACTCTAGCTTACTTTTTATAAACATAATGATGCATTTAGAAACATATTTTCATGATGCATTTAACCACATAACCAATTTATAACTTATAACTCATAACTTATACTTAATCGTATAATTAACCTTACTAATCGTGTTTTAAGGCCTTACAACCAAAGTCCACTATTCGGCCCTGATAAAGACAAGACTTCTTTCATAACACTATAGGGCTTGTATTGTTATAAGATCATGTCGTTCGGACTTAAGAACGCTGGAGACACATACTGAAGGTTGGTCACACAGATGTTCTAACACCAAATAGGGAAATTATGGAAGTGTATATCGACGACATGCTCGTCAACAGCAGTGATAAGAATAATTATCTTAAAGACCTGACCAAGACCTTAAAAATCCTTAGGCGCTATCGGATGAAGCTCAATGTGAGAAAATGCTCCTTCGGGGTCCAATCACGAACATTTCTAGGGTTTCTGGTTAGTATGAGGAAAATTAAGGCCAATTTGGATCAAATAGAGGCTATCAACAGTGTCCAGTCACCCAGAATGTTGCACGAGATACAAAAGCTCACTGGGATGTTTGCGGTGCTCAACCGCTTCATTTCAAAGTCATATGAGCATTGGCAACTATTTTTTTCACTAATCAAGAAGAAGAAAGGTTTAACCTGGAATAACAGATGCACAAGGGATCTCAAAGAGATCAAGTCCTGCCTGAGCAAACCCCCGTTGCTAGAAACCCCCGATCAAAGGGACCCCCTGTACCTTTACCTCATAGTTTCAAGTCATACAGTCAGGTCGACCTTAGTCTCGAGAAAGAAGAAAAATAGTTTCTAGTTTATTATGCTAGTAAAACACTCTTGGACACCAAATAAAATTACTTACCACTGGAAAAATGGCTTATGAGTTTGTGATTACTTCTCGAAAGCTCAAGCATTACTTCGAGGCACACTCCATCACTATTATAACTTCCTTACGTTTTAAAAATATCCTTCGCAAAGACGATCTTTCTGATCGAATGTCAAAATGGTCGATAGAACTTAGGATGTTTCATATCCACTTTCAATCAATGACAATAGTCAAGGGTAAGATATTGTCCGACCTCATAGCGCAGTTCACAGGAGATAGTTCGATCGATCAACAGGTTATTAAGTAATCTAAGGTCCATAAGCAAAGTCAATCTGAGGGCTGGATGTTATATGTTGATGATGCCTCCAATTCCAAAGGAGGGGGCATATGAATTGTACTTGTGATGCCATAAGGTGTAATGATCGGTTAGGGAATCAGGTTGGGCTTTGAAGCCTCTAATAATGAGTCCGAGCACGAAGCACTTATAGATAGCCTACGCATAGAAAATCAACTCAGAGTGTATTATGACTCCAAATTGGTGTCCAACAAAGTCAGTGGGGACTTCAATGCCAAGGATGATAGGATGGCAGCCTACCTCGAGGTGGTGCGAGAGCTGATAAGAAAATTTGAGGAAGTCCACGTTCAACAGTTCCCCTGGGGCCACAGCATCCATGTCGATTCTTTAGAAACCCTTAACTCATAAGTAAACTTCGATCTTAGGAGAATAATCAAAGTTGAATTCCTTTCCAAGCCTAGTATTGACAGAATGGTCATCCCCAATAACGTTCTCTTCATTGAAAATAGTCCTAGTTGGATGGATCAGGTCATCACATACTTGCAGAACAAAACCCTACCGATCGACAAGATATTGGCCCATCAAGTTGGGGTGAAAGTTGCTCGTTTCTATTTAGACCCTAGAGGGAAACTTTACAAGAGATATTTTTCTAGCTCATACCTCCAATGCGTACACCCAAATGACGCCGACTTAGTTATTTACTAACTTCATGATGGTATCTGTGGGATTCACGTAGGAGGAACGTCCATAGCATTCTAAGCAATCAAATAAGGCTACTGGTGGTCGTATATGCAGGAAAATGAAAGTATTTATGTTCATAGGTGCAAAAAATGCCCAAAGTTCTCTCTCACGCTCCGTCAACTAGCCAACGACTTGAGGCCAATGACCAGTCCATGACCATTTGCACAATGGGGGCTGGATATCATAGGACCACTACCTACTGCGCCAGGGAATCGCAAACACTTGCTGGATAACCCAAATTATTTTACTAAGTGGATTAAGGCCAAGCCATTGGCGAATATTAGAGATGCTGACATGGTAAGGTTCATTTTAGGGAACATCATAACTTGCTTTGGGGTACCAAGGACCATCATAACTAATAATAGCACATATCTTGAAAGTGAACCTTTTTAAGGTTTTTGCGACAAGCACGGAGTCAAAAAACCACTTCAATTCTATGGCGAACTAAACGATGCTCGATGGCCTGATGAAGAAGCTGAAAAGAGTAAAACGCACTTGGGTGGATGAACTCCCTCGTGTCCTTTGATCATACCGCACCATGTTGAGGAGACCAACCGAGGAAACACCCTTTGCCCTCACATACGAAATAAAAGTTTTGATCCCACTTGAAGCTGGCCTCCCGACCATGAGAACAAAGGTTGTCGATCAAAATTGAATGGCAATGCCCTTGGCACTGAGCTTAATCTAGCCTACGTACGAAAAGAGAAATCCGTGATCAAGTTGGCCTCGTACCAACAATTGTTGGCAAAGCAATATAACAAAAGGGTCAATCCGAGGAAGTTCCAGGTGGGGGATTATGTCCTCAGAAAGATTCTCGATAGTGCCATAAGACCGTCAGACGAAAAGCTCGTACCTAATTATGTGGGATAATTTAAAGTAATCATAGACGATTTGCAAGGAGCCTATCACTTAGAAATAATGGGGAGGATAGAGATACTAAGAGCATGGAATGCGGACAACTACAAGAAGTTCCTATTTTTAGTTTTATTTTTCAGCACTTAGCTTTTGCAAATTTTCATTTCAAAACTTATGTTCCTTGCAGTTTATTACTTCAATTATGAATAAAGGCCTTTCTTATTCGCTCAAGTCTTAGTTGTTCAATTAATGCACATTTTTTTCCATGTAGTAGGCTCAAAATTGGCATTAATCTTTAAGAGCGTCGATCAGGCTTTAACTTAATTACAATGGCAACTTTGTTTATTACAATTAAAATTGAAGTCCTCATGTCCTTATTACAATCAACACAGGCGACTTCTCGACTTGCCCAGGCAAGCTAACGCCCTACGATCGATCCCTAGGCAGTAAACCAACTCTGTTTGGTCGAATAAAATCCTGAACGGGTGGACTGCCCATAGACCAATTGCATTTTTGCAATTGACTCTTTTAGGTCTAAGGGAGTGTGGCGACACGGTCTAAAAGATAAAATAGACAAATATAAAACATTCTTAGCATAAAGGAATGGAAAAATGCGCAAAAAATTGGTATCAATTTAATATTTCAACGAATTCCCAATTATAAAAGATACCAATTATAAAAATTATTACAAATAATACAAAATTATTACAACAGTTTATGGTCAGCTAACCAAAAACTTCTCAGTTTTCTTCCTCTGACTATCATAAGGTTAGGTCGGTATTCATCGTTGCTATTACGACCTTCCAAGTATCTCTCAAAAAGTGGAAGGGGAACCCACGTCTCATCTCGATCAAAGGGAGGTTGCTAGCATACTGGACACTCAATGTGGTACATATACCATAGCTGAGAGTCGTTGGGCTCTTCAATAAGATTAAGGGCATTCAGTCATCCATGCTTATAGGCAATGTCTTGGGCTTCCTGTAGCCTCACTGGGGCATCTTGCCATCCCTCATCGTAGCCTGCTGACCAAGCAGCTCGAGGACCTATTCTGGAAAGATACCGAAGCTTATTCACGTCACGGTTGAGTCCCATATAGGTCTGTCAATGGGTCGGGTCTGGACTCGGACTCAATCTGTATAATAGGGTCAGAGCCGATGACGCGTTTATTACACGAGTAGGATTTGGATCTTATACAAAACTCGAACCCGAAGATCCAACCCGCCTTATACATTATTATATATATATATATATATATATATATATATATATATATATATATACATTTATGTATATAATAAATATAAGTAATATATGTTTTATTTATACTAATCATATACTTAATACATTAAAAAATATTTTAATCTAAGATTAAAAAAATAAAGAAGGGGGATAAAATAAAAATAAATATAAAATAAATGTATATATCTGGCCAGACTTGGACCCAAAGAACCGTTTCGGATTTGGATCTGGATCTAATATTGTAGACCCGAACCCGGACCCAAACCCGATTAAGTGCTTATTAAACGGATTTGGATCTCCCTAGATCCGACCCGTTGACAGACCTAGTCCCATAACCATGGCGTTGCCCCTTTTGAACCTTTCTTCAGACTCTGCAAGACTCTTTTTTAGATCATCATTTTCAGACTTAAGTAGGGCGCCGACCTCCCCCACGTCCTTTATTTGAGCAAGTTGGTCCTGCATCTTATTTATTTCCTTCTTCATAGAGGAGCCCGCATCTTCCAAGTCCTTAAGGACGTCCTTGAGATTGGCGACCAAGGTAGATTGGACCTTATAAGCCTTGGTAATCTTCTTCAAGGCCTTATAAAATGACATAAATGCTCGACGAATATGGTGGCTTGCATCTTGTCAGAGAAGATTATAAAAATTAATAAAAAAAAGGAAGGAATCTCCTCTGCAACAGACTACATCTGCAAAATAAATAGCAAAATCAAGCAAAGATTCAAAAAGCATCATTCAAAGAAAGTGCAAAATTATTATGAAAAGATATTACGTCTTCATTAACGTATAACGAAACGAGATGAGCCCTTACAATCCCAAAAAAAGGAATACAAAGTTTAAATAAAAGTCCTAAAAACTGAAGGCCTTATTCCTTCACCTACTCCTCCGCCTCAACTTCCTTCCCCTTCGTCGTCACCTCTTTGGCCTGATCGGTAGGGTTGGTGGAGGCCTCCTCGTCTACCAGTGGGAGAGGGACAAGATGATGCTCGCTAATGAGTTGTGACTTAATAGGAACCTCAGCCTTCACCAAGGCTTGGTCCTAAGTCTTCTTGAAGCTAGACTTTTGAATATAGGCCATCTTGAGCTTAGCATCAGCGTAAGCCTCTTCCCATCCATTTCTAAATCTATCCTCCTTAGTTGTAAGGAACTCAACAACCTCATTGGCCAACCGAGGATTCTCTGTCTTTTGCTGAGTATTCTCGACCTTCAATAAGTTATTATTGGTCTTCAGTGAGGTCATGGCCTTAATGGTAGCCTTCTCCTCTCATTCATATGCCTCTTGGGTCTTGTACATGGCCTCTTAGTATTTCCTAAGGGCCTCGCTCAGGTCATCATTAATCTTGGACTGGTCCGAGTGACCATCCAAGATACTGGTAAACTCTTCCACAAACTGCAAAACAAAGACACGTGGTAAAATATTGAATACATTCATAATAACAAATAATCAAACCAAATGAAAATGAACGGAGGTAAATATTCTCACCATGGACAGAGTTTGAAAGTGTAAATTATGAGCTGGTCAAATCCCAACATCTTCAATTGCTCGCAATCTGCAGCGAGCACGAACTCCCTCAGTGGACCATGGGCCAAAGATGGGTTTTGGGTTATAGACATGGCCTAGGAGGTTCTTGGGAGGGGGAGGAACATCACTTCTCTTAGAATGAGGAGGGTCCATAGTTGACACACCCCAACCCAGTTACTTATAATTAAGTTTGAAAGTCAAAGTGAGTCAAACCATGATTAATTTAACCAAACCATAAACACGAGTTTTAATTTCAGAGTCATCATTGTAAATCCATATAACTGAAAACCTTTTTACAACATCAGAGTAGTCATACCTATATAAACTTTCTTGAAGGATAATTTAACTTAATTACATCATTTACATTTAAACAAAATGTTTGTTTCTCCCATTCCTAGCTAACCCAACCCGACTTCCTAGATTTTTGCAGTGACATCGCATTTCCTGAAAAATGTGAACATAGGAACCATGAATAAAATAGCCCAGTGAATGCAGCACTACTATACTACTGCATAAATTTAAATGCAATAAATCATGTCCATATAATTATGTATTAACTTATCCGGCTCATTCATAATGAATGACCAACTTTTCCGAATCATTATTCACATATCTTGTCTAAATAGACAATTCTCCCCCATTCCTGGTCGCGGAGTAACCCCTTGTCATTAATAGACAAATCTCCCCCATTCCGGGTCGGGGAGTAACCTCCCATTTCGGTAAACCGAAATGAACAATTTCACATTCATAACATTATGATCATATTTGTAATAGTATACAAATACATCATTCCAGTGAGTACACTCACCTTGGTTGACAACTATGTATTCAGGTTTCCTTCTTGTGGAGCTGAACTAGTTTGATTAGACCTTACACCTGTCAATCCAACTAAATCAGTACTGTACCTCAATCATAAATATTATCCTAACATAATTATGTAACTTTCCATGACTATACATCAACAATATAATTCCAATTAATTCACATTCCATAAGACATAAGTAAAGGCAAAACAATGATATACATGTTGATAAAGTTACGGACATTCAACCGTAGGAAATACCTTATAAGTAATTTACAACCAAAGTCAAGTAAACATGAAATTATACTTCTCAATGTATATACACATGAAACATGTACTCAAAGTACCCTTTGTAAGGACGAAATACAAACATTCATTCAAGGGGTATCCAGTATGGCCTGAAATTATTGTCCTACATACTTAATCATCCTATATTCCTAAATTGTACAAACACAGGGGTCCAACCTTATCAATATGAAAACATATATGAATATACTTTCCAGTACAAGTGACGGTGTACTTTTTCAAGCTTCCTAGAGCAAGTTATGACTATTTCTTTACAACACAAGAAATCTTCCCTACAAGTTCCTCTATTGTTCCATCAACTTCCAAGAATTTTCATAATTTTTCCCAGTATAACTTTCCATGATTTTAAACCCATTTTCAGTACACATATTGAATAGTGCAGAATCAAAGTTTCATAATTGTTTGACTTCATTTGCTATCTCAAAAGCTTGACTAAATTCATGGCATACCGAAATGAAGTATACAAACAGAAACTATGTACTAATTTGAAATCATCACTACGGCGTAACTACAAGGAGATAAATTCTAATTTTCTGATATGATATGGATATATGAGTATAATTTAATATCCAATTGGAATTTTTCAATTCCAGTAATCACACAAAGAGATATGCAAGTTTGAATACAAGGGGTTTCAATACAAAGCAATTTTAAGGGTTTGTACATTCAATTTAACTTGAACTTTCATCTAACCATACATATATATAAATAGCTGAAACTTTAGTAAAAAAAAATGATGATTTATATCATCTAAATCAGTAATATAAAGAAAAATAACAAGAATTTCAATTAGGATTACCTTCGGGACTTTTACGTAATTTCTACGGATTTTTCTACACTTTTTCTCTTTACTTTTCCTTCCTAAACTCCCTCCTTCTCTTTCCTCAAGGTAAAACCCTTTCATGGCTGATTTTGGCTGAAGGTTAAGTCTATTTCAAGGGTATAAGGTCGTACAAGGCTGCCTCCCAAGCCAACCAATCAAATTAAACCATTTGGTTTAATAAAAGACAAATTACCACTTAAAGGGAATGGACAGATTTGCCCCTTGTTCGTAAATTCAGTATAACTCTTTACTCGGGCATCCATTTGATGATCCGTTTGTTGTGTTACAACCCTAACTCACATGTATACAACTATCTAGTTTTCACCTCAAGTCATTTATAATGTTATAAAGGTCAAAACTAGTCTCTAACAGGAACAATTCTACCGAAAATAACAAAATTTTATGTTTGTAAATAATTCGACCTTTCATGATTTATGAAAGGAAGATTATAATAAACATAATCACTTAACATTAGATATACGAATAGCACATTATTCATATCACATAATATAAGTATGATTTAAATATAATTTATCATAATTATATTCGGGTTGTCACAATAGTGGGATTTTCCTTCTCCTTCTTTTTTCCTTGATGATCGAACTTCGGTTATCAACTTTGTGGGCTTCAGGTTCAGTCCTCTTCTGGGACTTAGTTTTAGCGAATAGGATGACATCATCATCATATTCTATCACAATAACCCTCTTCTTAGTAGGAGTCATGGAATCCTCTTCATCTGAAAGGATAAAATTGATGTCAAAGGACTTAAATAAACATGAAACTTCCTCATCGGGAATGGGAAGTTCAGGGATGTCTTCTATCGAGCGAGCAGTAAATTTGTCGATAATATTGGTGTACTCCAAAAGGAACAAGGTTGATCCTGGGTTATCACCTCCAAGAAGGTATTCTCTCACCCTCCAAGCTTTTAACAACTCAACACCGTTGATGTCGTGGATTAAAGGCTACTTGTTCTTCCTGCAATTTACTCAAAGACACAACAAGAGGCATTATTAGTAACAATATAGCAAAATAATAAACAAAAACGAGAAACAAGCATAAACTTATTTCACTCCCTCAATTTCGGCACAAGAACCCATTGTATTCTTCACCCTCAGGGAGCGGTGGATATTGCCAATTTCTGGCAATAAACCTTTGATCCCAATATCCTTTATTGGAATCAGGGAGGCTCATGACCAACACCCAGTTGACCTTCCTTGCCTTATAGTAAAGAAGGTCATCTATAGCATGAGACCAGGTGTAACAATACTTGATATCTAGGAGACCAGGGTTGGACCCATAAATCTCATTGATTTTATTCACCCCATTGACGATACGTCATGTATTGGGGTCACACTGAGCTCGGGACATCCTAAAGAACTCAAAAAATTCCAAGAAAATAGGGTTTGGGGGAAAGGTCAATCGCCCTTGGACTACAACAAGAGTATGAATCCAGTGTCCCCAATTAATGGCAATGGCATTTCTGGGCATGGGGGCACAGTCGATTGCAACACATGAAGGAATGGAATAAGTTTTCTGAAAATCATCTATGTTATTATCATGACGATTTTTTTCCATTTTCAAAAAAATAAGTTACGACAACTAAAAAAAACATAGATGGAAAAGAAGGAATCTATGAAGACAGGGAATAATAAAGAGGAAGAGAAAAACTTATAAGATGGATGAAAGCAAATTTGAGAAACTCTGAAGTTTTTTGTTACCAGGAGAGAGAGAGAGAGAGAGAGAGAGAGAGAGAGAGAGAGCAATGTGACGGTTTGGGAATGAGTATAAGAACAAAATAATGTTTGAGAAATGTGTGCAATCATAAGGAACTAGAATCGAAATAGTTTTGGCGCTTCATTTCTCCTCGAGAAGAGCGCACCCTTGCAACTAAAGCCTATTTACACGTTTTGCTTGTCGGTTCAAATTCATTAGATATGGATCAGACAAGTGGGACTTTGACAAGAATAAAATCCTTTAGACCAATATTTCTGGTCAAGAATTTTAGGGAAAATTGTGAGGACCAAACCATAATTGGACCTAACTCAGGCCTGTCTGACCAAGCCCAGCAGGGCTTAACGTATTCCTGGCCAGTCTACTAATAAGAAGGATTAATACAAATATTAATCACTTGGATAAGTATGAAACATCTAACATTTGAATAAGGCTCACATCGATTACCCAAAATCTCGGACGAGATATTTAGGAGATCACCGCACAAGCCAATAACAACCCAAGGGAGTTCCTTGAATAATAAAAACACTATAGTTTTACACAATTATAAATACAGTCCACACTCCAAGGCCAAGGGGGATGTAATTTTTGAACTTTGAGAGAAACTAATAAGAATCTAATGACTCCGTAAACGTGGGCAATTTTACCGAACCACGTATATTTGTGTGTTGTGTGTGAAATTTACATATTTTCTCTTTAATTGCTTTCCAGAATTCATTAATTGTGATTATTTGCACTCACAAGGCCCCTGTGATACAATTCCATCTTTTAAATAAATATTATATACTTTAACAATATGAAGTTCATCTATTGCATTAATAATTTCTTACTTTATGATAATATCTTACATTAAAGACACTTAACATACTGTGTATCAGTCTTTAGTATTCTCTAGTCATAGTTCAGTATATACGTCCCTAGTATATTCTATCTTAATAGTTATGACTCATATCTCAAATATATACATCTCTAGTATAAACGTAATCGATATAATCATCTCAAAGTACAACAATACAGAATCACGTAATCCAGAATACACGTGAGTATGATCAACTCATATTAAATCACATGAGATATAAAATCAAGTCCGTAAAAAATGCATAAAGGCATATCCCTAATTCCTTTAGAGATCACTCGTGAGAACTAGTATAGTTATAGGGTGTCCTAACCTTATAACGTCAAAGTATCAACAAAGGTAGATCACTATGCAATCACACCAAATGTACGGACCATACCCAAGGCTATAAGAGAGATCCTCTCATTGTCCCGCCTAGGAGACGTGCACATTAACAGGTAGGATCGTGGTCAATAGGACCTCGGTAGAGCCTATAAATCTCACCTTGAATACCATGCGCGGTTAACGTCATACGCCCTCCAACAAATCCTTACTACTAAGTTACCCACGAGTGCGCACAAATCGTCGGTACATTTTCGCATAAGTTGAACAAATCATCAAAGACCATGCTCGATGGGGTGCCACATACGATCTCTTTTGTTATAAGTTTTTACTGGCATTAACTATAATTGCTTATATAAAGTACTAGCCGAAACTCCTAAGGCTCCAAAGTCTATGCGTCGTCTCACATGTAACGTTTATAAGAATCATTCTAAATAAAAAAAAATCACCTTACTTTATGGGTTATAAAAATGTTCTAGACTATAATAGGTGCTGCACAATCGTTAATCATCAATCGATATTATAAATCTAATCCCAAAATCGGGGACTCTAAACTAGGTATCGTCATAAACAAATTATTTATAGAATCCTTCCAAATCAATCACTACCTTACTTAATGGGTTACAAGCTCGTTCTCATCTTATATATGATTAACGTTATCATTGAATGTCATAGATTTCAACTTGAATCCCAAGGTCTCTAATCTAGTTTTAAATCTCCAAACCTACTGCACTAATATCTATGTAAAATACCCAAAGTCCTAACAACTAAACCCAAAGAAAAACCCAAACAAAACAGCTCCCTAACAAAACCTGACCTAGGAATCTATAAGGGTCGGATCGATCCAAGCCTTGAACGGGTCGATCTATTGAGACTAGGTCCCCTTCTTCTTCAACCTTTCTTCAACTGCGGCCATAACTAAAAACCTTCATCTTAACAACCTCTATAACTCAAAATTGTCCCTTATCCTAAATATGTAAACATCACATGACTACTAGAAATTTATTTTTATAATTTTTAAAGGATTACAAACTCATTGAAAGGCCTGATCTCATAAATTATAAAAGACACCCTAGCTTTATGTTGTTTACAAGAATAATCAAATTATCAATGAATTATCATTAATTAACATAATTAAATTAACTGTTTTACATATTAAAGCAATTATAATACACATCTAACAATTGCTTAAGTCATATTACAATGATTCAAGTATTAATTGATTGATTCTTTAACAAGGGTCCATGAGTTTCTTAATACAATACTAAGTTTTATTATTAGATTATATTAATTACAAATTAAGGTTTTATTATGAAAAAAATCAGATTTATAATGTTATCATAACATATTCCAACACAGTAGTACCATTCTAACACAAATCTAATCAAATTCTTAAACAAAGTAAAATCATGGATTGATCATAAGATCAATCCCAAATTTCCTCAATTATTTAGCCAAATCCCTCATTCTTCAAGCTAGGGTTTCCTCCACCTCTTCCTTAATAACTAGAGATCTCCCAAAGGTGTGTTAAGATAATTAGGTTAAGCTAATAGATTCTTTTAAATCACTAATTTCAAAATTAGGACCAGACCAGGATTCTAAATTAGCCTTAACTAAAAAGGCCCAAAATATGCTCCAAATGATCTAAAACTTAACCCAATCCATATATTAACCCAATGGGCTAATTCGATTATAATAGGATTAAACCGGACTTTTTAAACATCTCACAAACCTACTCGAAGGTTAACATATTTTACAAGTTAATCATCTTATTAAGTTAACTAATAATCTCATTAAATTAGTTAATTAGCCAATACACATAACTTAAGTTTAAATCTTAATTATTAAGTAATTAGGTTGTAACTCATTATTATCATAACCTACTTCATGATTGGTGGGACCCGATCCCGATTTCAAATAAAAAAAAACTCCCGACACCTATCCCCTGACCATTCCATAGTCGCTCATAATACTAAGTCACTTAATTATTTATCTTAATGGTTTTTTACACTCTAATCAATTATGGAAAACAGCATATGTAACATCTCAAAGTCGCATCTCAATCTACTAAATAACATATCAAATGTCCAACATCTTAAATTATAAAATGACATACCGCGTGTCATATAACAACTCATCAATATCTAATAATTAATTTAACAATTTATTAAATACTATAAAAATATAGGGTATTACACTTGAGGTGCAACATAAAGTCAAGGCAGAGGACCTCTATCTTGGGTCACTCGAATACCAAATGATGAGAGAGAACATCAAGTTGTGGTGCATGTTCAGTTATGTGGATTAACTTAGAGTCGAGCCATAAGATATTTACTTTAGGTCACTCGGGGGGCCATGATGATTGGGGACAGAGATCAATGATGGAGGTCAACGTAGATGCGAGTTTGGGGAGAATGGGTGAAGTTTAGGTGAGTGCTCGATTTGGACAGGGGGGCTTACTTGCTTTGGTTGTGGATCAAATAGGTCTTATTATTGGGAACAGACCTGATAAGGTTGTGTAAGTGCCCAAAACTTACTTGTTCAATTAATTTGATTACACAAGACTAACGTAACTCAAGAGCAAAGATTAACAAGCACACACATAAATAAATAGCCCATAAATATACATGGTTTGGCAATAATTGCCTATGTTCACAAAGGAGGAGAGCTTTGTATTAATTGAAAGTTTAATTTGATAGAGTTCATAAGTCCTCTCGAATTGTGTCTCACTAATGGGGTGGTTATAATTATTTATAACGCCAAATATTGGGCTCTCTCCGTACCTTGTGATGATAACCATTCTGTAACCGTCTCAACATCTTTATGATTCATCATCTGCTAACTGGGGAGTTTATCAAAAATGAGATTTTTACTATTAATTCCCACCTTTCACAGACTCGGACCCTAATTAGGTGGACCCCACGTGCCTATGTAAGCTTGTAAATTTTCAGATCCTCGCATGCTGATATTTGGGTTTTCCGTTTAATTAGTTGTGCAATTTTTATGCTAATATGCGACATGGTTCTTCCCATAAAATGAAACATCCCAATTACAACACATTAAGAACCTTGTGTGTGGTTGGTCGTGGCCCATTGATAAATCGTCAAGTCTTCTTTGCTGAATTATTGACCAAGAATGGTACGCATTGCGCGAAAGTCTCGAATGTACACTTGTACTTTGTACTAGTCATCTGTTTCTACACTAGCCAAAGAAACTTATCTAACTTTTCCTCCTAGTGAACCTTACTGAAGTTTTGATCCAAGAAGAGTTGCTTGAATTGTTCCTAAGTGATTGTACCTACCATGACTTGATCCGTGAATTTCCATAAATATCACATATGCCCTGTAATACCCCACTACCGCCAATGATATTGTTCCCAATTTAACCACCTCTCACAATAGTATGGGGTTTTATTCCATCTCATATCCATAAACTGGTGCCAATGGGGTTTTAACTCCCAATATGTGGTGTCATAAACCACATGTCTTACCAATGGAGATGAAAAGGTTTCGGCGTTAGAAGAGTGCAAATCATCATATATGAACCGTTACTTTCTCTCACCCATGCGATGTGAGATGTAACTCACTAACTATTAAATCAACCACGACATCGATTTGTTACAAGCTACCCCCTTAGGGAGTCTAACGTCCTCGTTGGAATGAAATAAACCATCACCCAACACATTGATACACTTATTCCGACCGAGTACTGACTCTGATACTATTCTATAATACCCCACTTTACCACCTTGATATTGCCCCCAATTTAACCATCGCTCACAGTAGTATGGGGTTTTATTCCAACTCATATCCACAAATTGACGCCAACAAGATTTGAACCCATGATATGCCGTGTCATAACCTACACACCAATGAAGAGGTTGATCGTGGGGCGAACGGTGCGGTGGCGTTATGGTGAAAGAGGAGAGATGTTCAATTTGATTTAGGTTATTTTATGTTTCAAATGTTAGTAAGAGTTTCAGGTCTTTGAACTACTCTTACGGATTTGGCCTAAAATGAATGGGTCAAAATTAGAGGTAGGTCAATTGTGGGGTAATATTTGGTCAATCCCTAAACAACAAAACTTTTAGGTCCCCACATCAAAATTACCCTTAAATGTACATGATAATTTATCCAAGTCAAATGATATTTAGATATATTGATTTCCAAAATGTACTTGTAGTTGAAAAAACTGAAGGAGAATAGTGCATTATTGCTCCGTTTGACATATCTGGCTACTTTCCAAAGTGTGGATTTGATATTGGGAAGCAGGTATCACTAATTCTAATTGTGGGACAGCGAGGAATTATACATACGGTACAACAGATCAAAGGGACTTGCCAAGCATATATATATGTGTGTTTTATATACAGAAGCCGTCCATGTCACGTTCATATATATATATATATTGAAGAACAAAGAAATGAGGTCCAAACATGCAAGCACTACACGAGATTCCCTTTGACAAAAAGCAAAACATAACAATAATCCTACCGACCAAATCCTTCTTTTTAAGGCACCTCTCTCCCCAGATAAAGTGGTATTTGAACCGGCCATTTTGTCATGGATAGAATAACATCTCACTTCACTCTCCTTCTAAAACAAAAACAAAATCATGGTTCATCAAGCTCACCTTCCTCTTTCAATATTTTCCCCCTACTACTACAATTTTCTAATAAGGGCCATGGGCTTATGAGCCACCAGACCCCACATATGATGACTGCTCTTCAATTCCAGTGTCAGCATTTGGAGCAGGCTTCCCCGGTCTTGTTTCATCATTGCCCACAAGTTTTCTCTTGGGTGACAAATTCTTGGCCTCCTCAGTAGTATAGATGAAAATCTTCCTCACCATGTTGCAGAACTCACTGTACATATGGCCAAGAATAACCAAATTACTAACAGTAGATTGCATGTCAAAACAGAAACTAAATGGCAACGTACAACAACAAAAAAAAAAACACCTCGCAAAATGCATAATTCAGGGCTGTTCTTGCAAAATATGCATAATTCAGGAGTTCTTTGCAATTTACCCAAGAATTAATATATAGTGCCATGGTTCCAGGACTGAACCAAAACCGAGTTGGCTTTGTTTCAGCACTCATTGACCCATATGGATACACATTTTTATTATATAGCACAAAATACACCTGATTCAACTGGACTCAGGCGGAAATTTTGCATCCAACAGCTAAAACCTCTGCAACTCGCCGAGTCAACTAGTCTAATTGCACTCTATTTCCTTCTACTAACTCTTAGGTCCAAATTTTATTAATAGTTTTAAAAATCATCTTGTTATGATTAAAATATCCATTTCCAACATCCATATAAGAACTCTAACCGCCATGGAAATGCATTTTTTAGGACAAATATAAGATGGGCTACATAATTAGGACAAATATAAGATGGGCTACATAATTAGGACAAATATAAGATGGGCTACATAATTGAGAATAATCCTTTTCCATATCAAGTCTGCCTTTCCGATCCCATAACCTCTCAAAGTTGAGCGGTGCTTGATAACTGTTGGGCTATAGGTCCTTTTGTCAAATTAGTGTTCAGTGCTATTGTAGAAAGAAAGGATGTTATAGTCGACAAAAATGCCGATCATCGTAAACAACTGTATTTTGTAATTTTGATATATTTATAACTAGCATAAATGTCGTAGGCAGCACACGACTCAGAAAAAAACACGCTTTAACTCATTCCTCAAGGCATATAAAAGTAGAGTATAATGGAATTATTATTATTATTTTTTATAAGATGAAGAACTGTGACCGACACCCAATACCACTCACTTCTTGGAAGACTAGGCAGAATAAAATATATCATTTGAGCTATATGCAAGCAGATGTAGGGAAGAGAAGGAGATGCGGATTCGCAAACTTAACTGCCATGGATCATCCCCAACCATCATCATGTCATCCTCATCGTCGGTGTAGACAACCTGCCATTTCTTTGTTGAACCACAGAGTTCACCTTCGATTTCAAACATCTGTTCAAGTTTTTTGAGCAGATCTTCGTACCTATTAAACCTTGTCAAATCAACTGCCCTGCCAACGGCAATCCCTTGCATGTGAACCTGCACATTTAACAAACATTTATTCCACTGAAAGATTAACATACGAAGACAGAAAAACTCCACTTTCATTTCTAGAATGCAAGTTACAAGAAATAGCTGCACATGCAACAAAAATACTGATGGAAATAGGGGCTGCCTTGATAAGGTAAGTTTTCTTACGTAACTAGATTTCTTCCTCTTCAAGGATGTAAAGCCTATAAATAAAGGCCCTAGGTTAGTTTAAATTAAGAAAAATTAATGAAATTCAGATTCTGATTGCTCTTGTTGAGTATTGTGTGTGTAAATTCCAGTGCGTTTACATTAAATTGCTATCAGAGCCACGTCATTCTTGGATTACCATAGTCGTCGTCGTCGTCGTCGTGTTTCAGCCACCATGCCTTCGAAAACAAGAAACATGACTAAATTTGAAGAGTTTAAAAGGCAACAGACAGTGCGGCCCCAGGTGGTGATTGAGCCCGAAAGCTTGCCCATGATTTGAGGAAGGCCTGACGCAATAATGAAAGCTTGGGCAGCAGGGAGGGCCAAGCGGTGCAAGGAGGCCATTACGTGCCTCCTACGAGCAATGAGGGACGAATGTCAGCTCGCCAAGAGACCGGTTCGACTTGGGAGGCCGCTCAAGGTGGAGGCCGATTGCCCTAACACCGTCCTCAAACCCCAAGGGAACTGTCGTCGTAGCGTCGCCTGTTCGCGGCAACATCACGTCGCACTCCGACACAGATTTTAGCATTGACTATTTGGGCTTGGGCAAATATGGATTTATCTGCCAAATATTTTACTTGGGCCAAATAAACTTGAAGAAAGATACTTGGGTCCAAAATCAAGAGTACAATTCATTCAAATTATTTATTTAATTGGCGCAGGTGGCTTCAAATTAATTTGCAAGACATGGAGATCCTTTTAATTTTGATGGTGGTTTAGGCTTTTTGCAATTCAACATTTTCAAGCTCGAGTCAGCTTTATTTGATAAGGAGAATTTTCGGAGGGAGTGATGGGAATAGGGGGTGCCTTGATAAGGAGAATTTTCGGATAAGAACCATACCCGTGACAGTTCATCGCGGGTGAACAGTGCCAGTTGAAAGATATTTTTTTTAGCAATTATCTAGTATTACTTAAGATATTATATAAGTAACATAGTAGATTTATATTAAAATATTTACTTAGCTTCCTTGTGTAACTAAGGTTTCTTCCTCTTCAAGGATGTAAAGCCTATAAATTAAGGCCCTAGATTAGAGTTTAAATTAAAAAATTAATAGAATTCAGATTTTAATTGTTGTTGTTGAGTATTGTTTGTGTGTAAATTTCGCTGCGTTTACATCAAATACATTCCACTATAACCTTACTATTGGTATGGTACATTTCAAAGAAAATAAAATAATTTAATTAATTAATCACTTAATTAATAAATAAATATATAAATGCTTCCGCTTATATAGCAAAAGCGTCACCCACCCACCCATAAAATAAAATAATAATAATAATAATAATAATAATAATAATAATAATGATAAATCTACCCACGACTGGTTACAACATCCTCCTAACAAGACACCAGTCAAAAAATCACGATAACTCACAATTATTTACAAGTTACCATGGGTCCATAGTTCAGAAAATTGAGATCCATACACCTCTTCTCTAAAGGTAATTTTGATTGGTATACCTCACTAATTAGGGAACATAAAGGCACCTCTTCTAATCTTTATTAGACTTTGCCCAAGTTTCCGCTACAAATTCCTATAAGTAAACATGCAGTGATGACATCAATATTCATCACTAAAGGTGAAATTCAACACCAAAATAGAAAACTTCTGTTGGAAAATATAAAATAATAGATAATAAATAGAGGTGTGTGTGTATATGTGTGTGTGTGTGTTTGTGTGTTTATAAATATGTGACTTCACCACAAACTTTCTGCACGGCTAATCATAACAACAAACTTTAGGGCTGTTATTTTTAACGGATACGTCACAGAAAATGAACAAAAATTAAAGGAAATACTCAACTCAAAATTGACCGCTTTTTTCTTGCATTACAAATAAAATTTAAACCAAAAGCACTTAAAATCCTTGCTGAATTACCTTAGTGCAGCTCCGAATTTGCCTGATTTGTAGCTCCTGAGGAGATCTCAGGCATGACTTTTCAGGATCACAGCTCACAGAAGGTATATCAGATTGATTAATAAATGGTTCAGAATGCTGATCAGATTCAGTATCTAAAGATGCAACTGGCTGATCCTCCACTGCTGTTCCAGACGCAACAAATGGAGAAGTTTCTTCAACAGTGGAGTGTTCAAGTAGCTCAATACCAAATAGCCTGTAGCCATTCACCTGTCTTTTTTCACCAGATTCTTTGTTAACAACTGGTGCAGAAGACTCTGTTATGGTTTCTGATTGATTTGACCCATATGTTGACTTGCTGGAAACAGGAGGCAGGGATCTGTTCTCGTTGCAGCTGAGAGAGCTGCCCTTGGTACCAGAAGAGAAGTTGGGTGACGAATAAATGTCTCGCCCACGTGATGGGTCACAATATGAAAATGCAGAGGGGCGGTCAACCGAAGGTTTCCACATTCCTATTAATAAAATTGAAAATTCGAATTAAAACAAACAAAAAGGTGACAGGCAATGATGAGGTACTGAACATAAGCCAATATACCAAAAGCAGAAATATCTGGCATTGGCGCAGAAGATAAAACTGGAGGTCGGGACCGTTTATTCCTTTGTGGAGGTTGTGAGTTTGAAGACTGCGTTGCCACAAGGGGCTCTAATTCCCACGGTGAAACTCTGTCTGGACGCAATATTGATGAAGGTTCATCCCACTGAACCTGAACACATATAACAATACCATGAATAAGATTAGCATGTGAAGCATACATATTAACCAAAAAGTAAGGATGAAGAAACAATCTTCACCACAAGCCAACAACGTGATCACAAGTAATCCATAATCCACCAAACTCAGAATTGAAACGGAAACCAATATATCTTGTAAGGAAAGGCATCCTCTATTAGCAATCCTCATGTACAAAAGATAAAGAGTGCTAAGGGTAGTGGAATGAGAAAACCCTTAGTTAAGAGTCCAAAAGTAAGAAGCATGTCAAGTCTTCAATCTAATATAGTGACTCTTGTACAGTACAAGAAAACAACCAATATAAGGAACATACGAGTCTCCCGTGTAAAATAAATAAGAATGCCATGTGAAAGTTACACACACACACACACACACACACATATATATATATATATGAACTTCTCGGGTTCCCTCTGGAAGGACATTTTTCAATATATAAAAAAAAACTAAAATAAAAGATATCAACATCATATGATCACAAACAACCTAAGAATACTAAGCTTATGACACCAATCTTGAGTTTCTTGAAGTTGTGTAACACTCGAATGTAAGAGTGTGCAAAGCACAGCCTTTTTGACCCATCATAAATGGGTTCTTTAATATAGTGCTTGCATAGGGCAACTGCAGCGACCAAATCAAAGACCCAAACTCAACCAGGTATCAATAAATCAATGGGTAAAACAAAAGTTCCTAGTTTTTTATAATGGACAAATGTGTGAGAAAGCATCACAAGAAATTCAACCTTGAATGTTGGCTAAACTTCTCTCCCTCGCCAGAAAGGGTAAAATTGCAAAATTGGTGCTAAAGAAACTTTTTGAATGCAACTAAAATAGCATATAATTGCAAAGCAAAGCTCTGAGGAAATATATTCACCTTTAAAGACCTCCATTCAGAATCAAGCCATCTTGATGGTGTATTGTCTTCAACACCAACAATTGTTCCACTGAACCTGTACAAAACAAGTAAAATAACCAGTTAATAACTAGTTCCAAGCTCCTAAACCAAAAAAAAAAATGAGCCATCTACATAGAATACCTTCGTTCAGGAACTTCCTCGCCCTCAAATCTCATCTTAAACCTCATTCCAACAGAGAGCTTGTGGCTTCGAGCTTCAAGGTATTGGTTGAGACTTACGATGAACTCGGAACGACTTGTTCTGAACACAAATACGGCTAGGTCAGCAAAACAGTATCCCTCTTGTTTGAGAACAAGGAAAAAAATTCTTTAGAAAGAACAATGAGATGACTTAAATACAGATGATACAAGTAACTAAATTAACAAACATAACCAGTATACACATTAAAGAGCTTATATACTCCCATCTCCATAACTGAAACATGAAGTTTTCAATAAAAAAAAGATGATATGACTTTCTGTACTCGTGGGATTAGACACAAGCCAAAACAGAATCATGCCAGCCAGATAACAAAAAAGGACATAAAAAGATGCCTATGCACGATTACGCAAAAGGACAACCTTGGTTTGTAGAAAACTGAAAAGCGCGTTCCAGTTGTAATGGCGTGAGATGCAGTAGCAAGAACACCTAGATGCATGCTGTGACTGGATATTACAGAAGATGGCATATTGTTTAGTTGTCTCATGAGCCTCCTTACTCCAACCCGTAGCTCCCCATTTTCTCCCCTGGGAAGGGATGAGATGAAGAATATCATTAGATTTTGAAAATAGACTCCAAGAAAAGAGAAACCCATATGAACCATATCTTGCCTGAGAAAACTTGCCTTAGGAAGATAAAAGCATCGCCAGCAACTAACTTTTTTGCGCTAACAAAAACGCTCCACCCAGTGGTGAGTAAGTGACGCCGAGGTTGCCCTGGAAGTGATGTTCAATTTATGTCAAAACAATATAAAAAAATTATGAACATTAAGACGGACAAAATTCAGCACAAACGGCCCCAAGTCATTCATGTGCAACAAAGCAGATATACCATGTTTAGATCCTAAATTGTGCACACCTTTGATCCCCAAAGTACAAAGATAAAAAGCAGACATCAGGATAAAATCTTCTCGAATAGAGAAGGGAAAAATGACAAAAAAAATATACACAAATAAAAACTTTATGGTGAAGCTACAGAGAGAGCCCACTTCGATGCCGGATCATCTGAACTAACTCATTTGTAATCTACCCCACAACCGACTATCGAGATCGAAGTCCTTTCTTTGCAACAAAATTGGCCTTGTGATAACTGCAAATAGGTACAGTGAAAAACTAAAATCCAACTTAAGGATCAATACCAGACATATATAGCATCTTTACATAACCGATGGGAATGTTATTTCACTTGTTTATTAACAACATCACAAATTCTTCCAATATGACTCATGGCAGTGCTAAGATGCGACCGAAACAGTAGCTCAGACATACATTCCTCAATAACCTAATTCCTGGCATGAATTCCAAGAAACAATGAGCATAGATTGAAGACATCATCCTAATATTTAAACGAAAACTGGTGGTGGTACCCATATTGTTTGATCTTTAGCGAAGGAATGTGACGAAATTGAAACATCCAAAAATCAAAATAAACATTCAGGTATCCTAACGATTTACACCAAACTGACTCCACATGTACTTCAATGATTGAATTACAAATATTCAGACTACAAGACCCCACCTGACTTTTTTTATATTCAAGTCTATGCACCATTGAAAATAAAATTTTCGCAACCGGGTAACCAAATTTTAACAGTCAATAAATTTGAAATCTCTGGCTTCAATTAAAAATACACTGTCAAGCGATGTGTAAATGATTTCCAACCTCGAAAGATGTGACGGAAATGCCATTCATTGCCATGAAGATCAGTCGCAACCAGTTCTTGCCAGGGTGGCTGTTGGGACATATCCTGAAACCAAAACTTGAATTTAAAAACAGGATGGACCCTTTTTTCTTTTAACAAAAAATAATGATGGTTCCGGAAATTGGCTATAAATAATACAGTGAAATGGATGTCTCAAAATCTAATGCTTACCAGTGGAGGCAAACAATCATCCGCATGCCTCCTAAGAACAGAGAATCCACCATGGGTGCTTGTGTCGGAAGCAGTAAGCGTCTTGCAAAATGAATGGACATTGCACCTTTGAGGTTCTGGAAGGGGAGGATCTGGGCTTGTGACCTCACCTTGCTGATCCACATAAGAGAATAGGGAAGTCAGGCATAAGAAAGCTAAACTAACAAAATAAGGGCATAACAACTAGCATAAGTATACAGTGGATATTGCATTTAGAGATCCACTACAGAAGCTAATGGATAAAAGGGTAAATTAAAACCACGACCCTCGAACAATTGAATTTTTCACCTAGCCTTTTTGCAACAAATTTTTAACATTTTTTAGGGATAAAAATCATGTTTTTTCAACCTTTTTTTGTGATAAAGGGGCTGGGTGAAAAACATCAATAGTCTAGGGGGTCTTGGTGTAAATTACCCTAAATAAAATGAACTGAACAAGGCCCGGTTTAGATCAGATACCAAAAGAAAAACTCACATCTTCTTCAGGTAGCAGAGTTATCTGTGCATAAACTTCATCTGATTCCTGTTCAGCCTACAATCCAAATAGAAGCTGACTACTTAATGAACCAAGAAGAAAAACGTGTGGGAAGGGGGAATCTCATGCAGGTCTAAAGAAGTTAGTTTATAAGTGCATACAATCGCAATATAACTCACCCTAAGTTGAATGTTCATCACTTTACAAAGTATTTTGACCGGTAAGTTGAAGGAAGGAAGTTGTTGGTCTAAACCCTGGTGTGTCGATGCTTCAAGCTATAAAACCATAATCAGTGAAATCGTTGATAGCAAATTGGTATGCTTAAGCAAAAGGGAAATGATAGGTATGATAACAGCATAAATGTCAATGGATTCTCACCATTCGCGGGATGCTAAATACGCACGCGTGGCCGCGATCTCATTTAAAAACAGAAAAGTAACTTTGTAAAAAAATGATACTTGATAAAAACAAAGGTTAAAGATACATTTCTTTTACGTAACAAATGAGAAAGGAAAAAAATAAAGTGTGCATTGAAATGAATGAGCTATATGCAACTACAAGCCATACAAGCTATTATGCAAATAATCTTATCCGGTGATTGCAAACATGCATATATGCTTAACAAAGACCGAAAAAAACCAGAACGTGTTCCGTGTTTGTTGGTGTAGCAATTGATGAGAATTATTCCACTATCTTTCTAGCTTCAAACTCAAATGTAAAAACTAAAGGTCGAAAGGTGGCAAAAGCACAACAGACCTGTTCCATGTGACCTTGTGGAAAGTAATAAACCCGTTCCCCTTCCCGAGGAAGGGTGACAAGGGGTCCAGCACAGGCATGCCACAGTTCCTTGTATAAAGCATCCGCTGAGGCTCCTAAAGGTCATGGCAAAACAAAAAAAAATTAGGAAAAAGAGAGAAGCGAAGAAACAATCTCAAATACGTGCACAAATCTGCAGCCAATCGCTGCTCAAAAATAATAGTTCAGGGCCTTCCGCTGACAACCATTTATAAGTCACCAAGAGACTCGACTGAGAATAGGAATATGAGAATATCTATCTATTGGACTACAACAAGGAACTCAATCAAAAATAAATGAGCATGAACATTGCTTTGCATATACTTGCTCCCCTCCTTTTCAAATTAAAAGTCCATTATTCTTTTCCGGGTCATCCCAAATTAAGAGTCAAACTTTCCTTTTAGACACAATCAACGAACCAAATTGTACGATAGTAAACAAGTGTTGATATTGACCGTAAATTGAGTGTATCATTCATCTATACAAAAAGTTAAACACTGCTCCGTGTTCATAAAATTGCATGGGCTTGACCCAAATGCAATATCTGCCCACTCAGTGTCGGGTTGACCCAATTCGAGATAGACTAATCCCAATTAGGTTTAGGGTTATAACATGAATATAAATACATAACTTTGTGGCTAATAAGAAGTGATACACAAACATCTCAAGCCTCTTAATTTGTAAATTCCTATTAACCTAACATAAATTTTGGGGGTGGGCTACCAAACACTAAGAAAAGAGGGAAGAGATAGCCAACCAAAAATACACGCATGATAACATCATAAGCACAAACCTTGGTGAGATTGAGACCCTAGATATAAATTATTTGCAGCAATGTCCTCCATCAGATCACCCAAAAAAAATGAAACAGCACACTTCTGCAGTCGAGTCGAGTAAACAAAAAAACCTCCACGGATGTAAGTAACAAAATAATTAATGTGACAGACAGACCCCTTCTAAAACGAAAAAGCCAATTAGATGAGAAACACATCATAAAACGACGAGATCGGACAGGTAGAACAACATACAATTTGAAGTAGGAGACTCTAGAAGCGGATGAAAATTGGAATTTGGGAGTCCGTCGGCGTCAGCGTAAGCGTCACAATCAAAATGAAAAGAGAATAAAAATAAAGGAGGAGGTTTGGATCGAAAAAGCAAGGCAATAGGGTTAGGGGGAGAAAGAAAAGAGTAGAGAATAGAGTTGGAAACAGAATATGGATAGAGATCTATGATGGTCTTTGCCTGGTGGAACCCAGACAGACACACGTATAACTCTCAATATGTATAGAATATTACTATATTTGTTTTCTTATTACATTCAGTGTGAAAGAAGAGGAGAGAAGATGGGAGTAGCAGAGCAGTACACACGAGTGTGGAAAGCGTGCCCCGCCCCCGATATGGGTACAAGTTCCCCGTCCAGTGTCCACGCGCATCACCAAAACGCAAACCTCGCTACCTAGGCTATGTATTTATTCATTTTGCTAATTTACATGTTAGGTGTTGAATGTCTCATCGCAAAAGACATTTAAGCCCGTCATTAAATGAAGGAAGGACTCACTTAAATGTCTTTCAACACAATTGTGACATTGTTTCCAAGAAAGTCAAGCAAAATGCCTTTGCAAGATATTTGTAGGGGTTTCGTCAAAAGAATCTTATATTTTTTTCTTTGGTCAAAAGTGTTTAAAAATGACTCTATACTATGTCTTATAAGATAAACTAAATTATGCTTTTAATTCTTAAATTATCATAAAAGTTTTTAGGGGCATTTACGTTCAGGGGCGGATGGGGCTTGAGACTAACCGGGGCCATCGCCCTGGTTGAGATTTTCAAAAAAAAAAATAATAAAAATAAAAATAAGGGTATTTAGGTAAAAACACTCAATTTTTTAATCTATATCTGTTTGGTTAATTCATTACCCAACTACAAACTCTTCTCTTCTCTCTTTTGCCTTTGATGCTGCCGGCCACTGCATCCCACCCAAGACAAAACCCATTTCTCATCTTCTTCTTCTCCTCCCTCCCATCCCATACCCGTGTAACCCATTGCCGCCGCCCCAAACTCCGTCCGTCCGCCCTAACTTGATCGGTCACTGCTCACGCCCCTGCTCAGCACTGCTGCCATTGAGGCCCTCACGCCCCCGTGCTCTGCAGATTGCTGCCAACACCACTAAGGTAAAAACTTCTTATATGAATGGTTTTTTTGTATATGGTTTTGTGAGAGATGATTAAAATGAAATGATTAGGTGTATGATTTTTGTGGTTTTTGTGATTTAGAAATTATGTGATGTGTTTATTTTTTTTATATATTATTAGAAATGTAATGTGTTTTTTTTATATGTGATTTTTGTGTATACACAAAATGTGTATATAGAATAAAAATAATTTGTAAGAAATTTGTGGTTTTTTTATACATGGTTGGATTATTATAAGAAATTTGTGGTTTTTTTATACATGGTTGGATTTGTGGTTTTTTTATACATGGTTGGATTATTATATGTGATTTTTGTGTATACACAAAATGTGTATATAGAATAGAAATAATTTGTATAGAAATTTCTATTCTATATACATGGCTTTGATATCCAAAAAACACATTACATTTCTTACAAATGTATAGAAATTTGTATAGAAATTTTTATATAGAAATTTGTGTATATAAAAATTGGTATATATAAAAATTTGTGTATATAGAAATATGTAGTCTAAAATATCTGTTTTTTTAAATAGGAAGTCATGGAGAAATTTTTTAAACGACAAAGAGCGGACATCCCACAAACCGTATCCGAAGCTGAGGTTCAATCATCTCCCACTGCGGAGTCCGATAATCTTATCCATCAAGAAGTTCAATCCCAACACTCACAACACTCACCTAATATTGGGGTGAATTTGGATGAACTACCATCGGATCCCGGTTTGAGGAAATCTATTTCAGAATATGGTGATTCTAAACAAATGGAGTTAGTTCGTCGATCATATCTTACTAGGGGCCCTTGTCAACCAAAAAATCACAATTTCCCATGGGTACAATTTGGAACAGGCAAACGTAGATTTATTCCGTCATGGTTTGAGGAGTTTGGGAGATGGTTAGAGTATAGTGTGGCGAAGGAGGCTGCGTTTTGTTTGTTTTGCTATTTGTTCCGACCAAATACTGGGGGGCAAGGGAGTGGTGGTGTATTTGTTACTGGAGGCTTTTCAAATTGGAAAAAGAAACAAGTGTTTAAAGATCATGTTGGCCCCCATTCAAGTATTCATAACAAATGCATGAATGCTTGTGATGACTTGATGAAACAAGATCAACACATTGAAGTGTCTTTGTCTAACCATTCTGATAAGACAAGAGTTGATTATCGTATTCGTCTGACTGCATCCTTGAATTGCCTCAAGTACTTACTACGCCAAGGTTTAGCGATGCGAGGGCATGATGAATCCGTGGGGTCATCTAACCGGGGTAATTTTCTTCAACTTTTACAGTTCCTTGCCGAGCAAAATGAAGCTATAAACAAAGTTGTCTTGAAAAATGCCCCCGAAAACCACCAAATGATAGCTCCATCAATTCAGAAAGAGCTCATTAATGCCGCCGCCTCTTTGACCACTAAAGTCATAATTCAAGAAATTGGGGATGAGGTATTCTCCATACTAGTTGACGAGTCCCGTGACATCTCTGTGAAGGAGCAAATGGCAGTGACTTTACGTTATGTGAACAAAAAAGGCTATGTGGTTGAACATTTTCTTGGCATTGTACATGTTCTTGACACTACATCTTTAACACTTAAGGCAAGCCTTGAGTCACTTCTCCTGAAACATGGGTTGAGTATGTCAAGTATTCGTGGGCAAGGTTATGATGGAGCGAGCAACATGAAAGGGGAGTTCAATGGGCTGAAGAGTTTGATTCTAAGGGAAAACAGCTCAGCTTACTACGTTCATTGTTTTGCTCATCAGCTACAGTTGGCATTGGTAGCGGTTGCAAACAATCATAATGCAATTGGCTCTTTCTTTCTCAAAGTTTCAATTTTATCGAATGTTGTTGGAGCATCTTGCAAGCGTAGAGATATATTTCGAGTAAAACAGTATGATGATATACTTGAAGGAATATACACCGGTGATCGGGAGACGGGTCGTGGTTTAAACCAAGAAGAAGCATTCACACGAGCAGGGGACACACGGTGGGGTTTACATTACAGTACACTTTTGAGTTTAGATCATTTGTTCTCTGCTGTGATTGGTGTACTTGAGGTGGTTCAAGTTGATGGTGATGTAGGTACTCAGAGAATAGAAGCATATGATCTGATTAGCTATTTGCAGTGCTTTGATTTTGTGTTCAAATTGCAGTTAATGAAAGCAATTTTGGGGATTACCAATGACTTGTCGCAATCACTACAACGGAGGGATCAAGATATTGTGAATGCAATGGATCTTGTTAAAATAGCTAAGATGCGTTTACAAAAAATGAGGGAGCATGGATGGGATAAATTGTTGAAAGTAGTCTCTTTATTTTGTAGTACACACGACATTGTAATCATAAATATGGAAGATTGTTTTGTGGCCAATGGAAGATCACGTCGAAACGTCGAAGAGAGGACAAATCTTCATCACTATCGGGTTGAATTGTTCTATTCGGTGATAGATATGCAACTACAGGAGTTGAACCATCGGTTTAATGAGGTGAATACAGAGTTACTTTTATGTATGGCATGTCTTGATCCAAGTATGAACTTCTCCAAATTCGATGTGGAAAGATTAGTTCGATTTGCGGAGTTTTATCCTAATGATTTTGATCCGATTGAACTCACAGTCATTGGGGAACAACTTGAAAATTATATATACAGTGTGCGTGATAAGGAAGAATTCAAAGACTTGAAAGGGATTGGTGATCTTGCTCAAAAGATGGTTGAAACTCAGAGGGATCGGTTATTTCCATTAGTGTACTTGCTTATAAAACTTGCCTTGACATTGCCGGTTGCAACTGCAAGTGTGGAAAGAGCATTCTCCGCAATGAAAATCGTGAAAAGTACATTACGTAACCGAATGGGAGATGATTTTACAAATGATTGCTTGGTGACGTACATTGAACAGGATATCTTCAAAAATGTTGATACGGAAGATATCATTCAATATTTTCAAAATATGAAGCCACGTAGGGGAATATTGTAAACAATCTCTTTGTATTTGCAAAAACTGGTTATGTATGGATGGATTGATATGAAATTTTGGCATATTCGGTAATTATGTTTTATCGATTGTTGGTTTTTATGAGTTGATTAATTATTAGTGTCGTTAATTTTTTTTTTTGAATCAATTTAGCCCCGGTTGGACTAAAATCCTGGATCCGCCACTGTTTACGTTTAGATCATATTAGACGTTCTTATATACATTCTAGTCTCATCATGTTTTTCTCTTACATATAAATTCTATTCCTAATTTTTTGAAACTTTTTTTCCAATTTTATCATTTTAAAACCAACAATCCGTAACTTCCTTGAGAAAGTTACATAAGTGGTTGAACTTTTTTTTTTAATCTTCAAATGATCATAACTTTTGATTCACAAATTCGTTTTTCACAAAATTACTATTTTTGAAATCTGCTCGACGAGATCTATCAAACAAGATCCATGAACGCTATAAAATTCCAAAGAAAAAAATTTACACAAACAGTAAACTTTACTGTATGCACTAGAATATGAAATAGTTTTATATATTTGACATTTTCACAAACAGACAGTAACATTTACTGTGCTAATACTACACAGTATATATATATATACGGTGGATCCAAACCCTTTTTTTTCAAAATTACCTTATATTTGAAGGTTCGCGCTAGCGGTATCCAATCATTACCACCATTATTGGAGCTTCAACGACCTTCGTCAGAGCTCCGATTTAGGGTGGGTAGGGGTGGCATGTGGTGCCGCTGGCGCGGACCTTTGAAATAAGAGACTTTTGAATAAATGGGCTTTGGATCCATCGAAGTATCATGGGGGGCGCTGGCGCGGACCTTTGAAAATAAGATTGGATAAATGGGATCGAGATCATCTGGAGCGCCAATTTAGGGTGAATAGGGGTGACACAAAACTTTAAAAATAGGAGCATATATATATACTAGCGGATGCCCGAGGGCACGGTGATAAAATTGTCCCCGTGATAAAACTCAGTCCATAATAACCCGTCATTTTTTAGAAATTTTTTTTTAAAAAAAAATGAAAAAAATATTTTTTTAAAAAATATTATTATTTTAAATATTTTAATAATAAAATAATAAAATAATAATGTATGTAAGTATGTATGCATGCATACATGCATGTGTATGCAGGCAAGCATGCAACACATAAAATGCCATGCATGTTTATCATGTATGTCTTATCATACATGAGTTACTATTCATAACACCATTGTCCCATATTATATAGATATATATATATATATATATATATATATATATATATATATATATATATATATATATATATAGTTTGTAAAAATGTCATATATATTAAACTTTATTGTATACACCATAAAATGAAATAGTTTTATATTTCTGACATTTTCACAAACAATAACATTTACTGTGATAATATATTTATGAAATAGTTTTATATATATAACATTTTCACAAACAAAAACATTTACTGAGTTAATATTACACAATATATATAACATTTTCACAAACAGTAACATTTGCTGAGTATATATATATATACACTGTAGATCCAAACCTCTTTTTTTTTAAATTACCATATTTTTAAAGGTTTACGCTAGCGACATTCAATCCCCACCACTACCCACCCCAATTGTTGAAGCTTCAACGACTGTCATCAGAGCTATGATTTAGGTGGGTAGTAGTGGCATAGGGTGCCGCTGGCGCGGACCTCTGAAATTAAAAGAATATTAGATAAATGGAGTTTGGATCCACTGGCGCTCCGATTTGGGGTGACAGTGGGTTAGGTTTATATCTATAACATTTTTACAAACGTTAACATTTAGTGTGTTATAACACAGCGTATATATATATATATATATATATATATATATATATATATACGGTGGATCCAAACCTCTGTTTTCTTATATTGTCTTATTTTTAACGCCCCGCGATAGCGGTATCTAATCCTGACCACCACCAACCCCAATTGTCGGAGCTCCAACAACCTTCATCAGAGTTCTGATTTGGGGTGACATGGAGTGCCGTTGGCGCGGACCTTAGGAAATAAGGGAATATTGAATAAATGGGGTTTGGATACACCAGCGCTCCAGTTTGAGGTGAGTAGGGGTAGCATTGGATTATGTTTATATCTGTAATATTTTTACAAATAATAAATGTTACTGTTTGTGAAAATGTTACATCGGCATCCCATGCCACCTCAAATCAGAGCTCTGATGAAGGTTGTTGTAGCTCCGATAAAGGGGGTGGGGATTGGATGCCGCTGGCGCGGACCGTTAAAAATAAGATAATATCAGAAAAAAGAGGTTTGAATATATATATATATATATACTGTGTTATATGAACACAGTAAATGTTAATGCTTGTGAAAATGTTATAGATATAAACCTAACTCAATGTCACCCCTACTCACCCCAAATCGGAGCTTCGGTGGATCCAAACTCCATTTATCTAATATTCTCTTAATTTCAGAGGTCCGCACCAGCGGCACCCTATGCCACTACTACCCACCCAAATCATAGCGCTGATGAAAGTCATTGAAGCTCCGACAATGGGGGTGGGTAGTAGTGGGGATTGAATGTCGCTAGCGTAAACATTTAAAAATATAGTAATTTTGAAAAAAAAATAGTGGTTTGGATCTACCGTGTGTGTGTGTGTGTGTGTCTCTCTCTCTCTCTCTCTCTATATATATATATATATATATTATGTAATATTAACTCTGTAAATGTTACTGTTTGTGAAAATGTTATATATATAAAACTATTTCATAAATATATTATCATAGTAAATGTTATTGTTTGTGAAAATGTCACAGATATAAAACTATTTCATTTTCTGGTGTATACAATAAAGTTTAATATCTATGATATTTTTACAAATTATATATATATATCCAATATGCTCCTATTTTTAAAGTTTTGTGCCACCCCTATTCACCCCAAATTGGCGCTCCAAATGATCCCGATCCCATTTATCCAATCTTATTTTCAAAGATCCGCTCCAGCGGCACCCCATGATACTCCGGTGGATCCAAAGCCCATTTATTCAAAAGTCTCTTATTTTCAAAGGTCCGCGCCAGCAGCACCACATGCCACCCTTACCCACCCCAAATCGGAGCTCTGACGAAGGTCGTTGAAGCTCCAACAATGGTGGTAAGGATTGGATGCCGTTAGTGCGAACCTTTAAATATAAAGTATTTTACAAAAAAGAGGGTTTGGATCCACCGGATGTGTGTGTATATATATATATATATATATATACTGTGTAGGGGTGGCCATAGGCCCGAGGCCCGCCAAGCCCGCCCAACCCGCCCAATAAAAAAATAGGGCTTTGGTAAGGTAAATAGGCCCGCAAAGCGGGCTTGGCAAAATTTTATAGGCCCGATTTTTTTTCGGGCGGGCTTGGGCATGAGTTTTTAAGCCCGATGAGGCCCGGCCCGGCCCGAGGCCCGAAATATATATATATATATATATATGTGTGGGGGGGGGGACTTCTATAAATATAAAAACGAATACCAAGTCTTTTCATGTAAAGTGAGAACCTTTATATATGGACTTTGTAATATATGAAATTTAAAACATATTTTTAATTAAAAAAATTGGTCTTTAAATAAAAAAATAGGTATTTTAATTTTTAAAAAAAATCTTTTAATTAACATAATACGGCCCGATCGGGCGGGCCTGGGTAAAGAGCTTTCAAATCTGGGCGGGCTTGGGATTACATAATAAGGCCCGATCTAGGCCCGAGCGGGCTTGGGATAACACTTCATTTTTCAAGCCCGGCCCGAGCCCGACCGGGCCTGCCCAGGCCCGGCCCACGGCCACCCCTAATACTGTGTAGTATTACTACAGTAAATGTTACTATCTGTTTGTGAAATGTCACATATATAAAACTATTTCATATTCTAGTGAATACAGTAAAGTTTATTGCTTGTGTAAAAAAATTTCTTTGGAATTTTATAGTCTTCATGGATCTTGTTTGATAGATATCATCGAGCAGATTTCAAAAATAGTAATTTTGCGAAAAACGGATTTGTGAATCAAAAGTTATGATCATTTAAAGATTAAAAAAAAAAGTTCAACCACTTATGTAACTTCCTCAAGGAAGTTACGGATGGTTGGTTTTAAAAGGGTAAAATTGTGAAAAAAATTTCTAAAAAGTTGGAATAGGACCTATGGGATTATTAAAAAGTCAATATGACTTATAAGCTTGTTGACCCGATAAATGGGACCTAGATATAATTACCCCAAGTTTTTAAATGGTTCCTAATATTTTATTTGACTCAAGTGAGTTCCTAAGGTATATTGTTTAATTTAAAACGAGGACTCCATCCATTTGGACAGAATTATGTCAAATACCTCTTTTATTCTTATCCCTTTAATTATCTCCAATACCTGTTTTGACATAAATAACAATGTTCTCTTATGCCTTTTATAAAATTGTTTAAAAATGAGTCATTTTTTATTTATAAAAAATAATTTTATAAATGTTTTACAAAAAATGTGTTTGTAATTTTATAAACTGTTTTAATTTAATTTAATAATTATTTTTTTTACAAAAAAAATGTTTTACAAAAAATTAATGTAAAAACCTATTTTACAAAAATAAACTGTTTTAAATTTATTCAAAATACAACTTTTTTTATTTAAAACAGTTTTTTTATTCAAAATACAATTTTTTTATTTTTATTTATTTATTTTGTAAAAAACAGTTTTTAAAACATTTCTTTTTGTAAAAACATTTAAAAATGTTGTTTCTTAATAGTTTAAAAAAACTGATTTGCTATAGTTTTTTTTCAAACTTTTTTTTATGTACAGCTTTTTATACCCTCTAAATTTTATGGCTAAAATTTTTTCAAGCTTTTTCCATGAACAGTTTTTCATGCCCTGTAATTATTTTTATAAAACAAATTTTTTCAAACTTTTTTTTAAACAATTTTCCTTTTAAAAAAACATATTTCAAACTTTTTTTATATAACTAAAAATTGATTTTTTTAGAACACAATTTTTTTCAAACTTTTTTATAAACATTGGTTTGTAACCTTCTTTTTTTGGGTGAAATTTTTTTTTTTGAACCTTAAGAATAATGGGTTGCCAGGAGAAAGAGAAGACCAAATTGTTAGCCACCACTTACGAATTTTTATCTTTTGTTGAACACCTTTTTATACCTTTAGCTTTATCTATTAATTGTACAAAAATTGATTTGTTATAGAACTTTTTTAAACTTTTTTGTTGAACACCTTTTTATACCTTCTGAATTTTATATGACTAAAAAATTTTCAAACTTTTTTTATAAACACTTTTTTACACGCTGTTAATTTTTACAACCAAAAACACTGATTTTTTTTTGTAGTTTCAAACTTTTTTATGAATAATTTTTTATAACCTATAATTTTTTTTTGAAACAATTTTTTCCAAACTCTTTTTATAAACATTTTTCCTTATAACCTTTGAATTTTATACAACTTAAAAAATATAGTTATCTAGAACAAATTTTTTCAAAATTTTGTAACTGTTATATATATATATATATATATATATATATATATATATATATATATACACACTACAAGAAAATTTGATTTTAGCAAGGAAGTAATTTTCGTTGCTAAAAGTGTATTTTTAGCAAGGAAAATGGAAAAAACATTGCTAAAAATATAATCTTGTTATAAACATGTTGCAAGAAAATTTTTCCTCGCAGAAGATAACTTTTAGCAAGGAAATTATAGAATTCTTGCTAAAAAATATGGCGGCAAAATTTTTCTCTCGTTTTTTTAGTATTCATAAAAATTTTCCCAACATTTTTATTATTTTCCTTGCAAAAAGTAGCACAGACAATAAAAAAATAAATTAAAAACCTAACTATCAAAGGCTTTTGGTTATTTCAAGCTCATACGGCTCATATTCTCTCTCCAATAAAATCTTCGGACTTCATCTTCGGACGCAGCCCCAAAAGCTTTCGGACTTCATCTTCGGACGCCGCCGGTTCACTTCATCTTTGGACGCCACCGGTACTTTCTTCTTTCTCTTTTTCGGTACTTCTTTCTTCTTTTTATGTGTCCCGCCGGTACTTCCATGAGGAAGTATGTTTTTTGTTTGATGTTTCCGCCGGTACTTCCATAAACTATATTGATAGATGCAAACCATATCTTAATTTGATGTTTTTATGTGGAAGTTTGTTTTTTGTTTATGGCTTCTTGAGATCTAATGTATCCAAAATTATCTTGACTAATATAATTAGTAATTTTCACAAGCAAAATCTTTGGGTAGAATTTGATTTCTCCATCAGATCCACTGGAATTTGTTTATGGTTTATTGAGATCTGATGTATCCAAAATTATCTTGAGTAATATAATTAGTAATTCTCGCCAGCAAAATCTTTGGGTACTAATTGGTATTGGAAATCAAATTCTACCTAAAGAATTAAAGGAGATTGGGATTTGACAAAGACTATTGGGTAGAATTTGATTTAGTCAATAGGAGAGTGATTAAAAATAATAATTTTCCACTTTTTTTCCTGTTATCACTGTGAAGACTATTATATTATTATTTCAGTTTTTTTTGTTCATATAATGCAACTTTTAACCTTAAATGAATAAATATATATAATATTGTCGATAAAAAATATTTTTATATATTTATTTATGGCCCCCTTTAACAATAAATCATGGATTTGTCCCTAACTACTAATTGGTATTGGAAATAATAATACAATCGACATTTTTTTCATTTATCGATATTGAGAGATCAATAAATGAGCATGAGAGATGGAGAATAAGTCGTGAGATTTAAAGAAGGGAAAAAAATTCATTCACTGAGATGTAATTATAATCAGGGACTTTAAATTTTGGCGAGATATAGTGGATTTGTGTGTTGAAGTATTTAGTTCAAAAGAATTAAAAGAACGAGAGATGCAATTGAAACTAGGGATTTTAAATTTCGGGCATAACTAAACGTGTTTCTATATTCGGTTTGGTTTGGGTAATCGATATATTTTTAAGGATAATACCACACACGAACTTTAATTCTTTTACGCTTGTTAGGTAATAATAATAACATTAGTAGTCACAGTGCTAAATACATAACGAGCCTTTTGGCAAAAGCCCATTCTTTCCATCACACTTCAAATTATTTTTAGGTTTGGTGTTTTTATGTGTTATTTTATTCCAAGCTTTGCTTTGGGATATTTGATATTTAATCCTATTACTCATGTTGCTATGATGTTGTGTTATTTGTCTTAGTAATGATTAATTACGAAAATCATAATTTATTTTTCCAAACAAGTAATGATATGTTGGTGTGAAATAACAGGAAGATAAAGATGGATAAGAGTTGGATGTTTCTTCCTAATAGGTTGTCTAAGCAATATAAATCCGGTGTTGATTCGTTCATCGAGATCACAAGAGACCACCTTGATGAAAATAACAAGTCACAATGTCCATGTAGAGATTGTCAAAACACATATTTTCATGATCTGATAACTATCAGGAGTCATTTGTCGAGTCGTGGAATGTCTTATAATTATACTTGCTGGATAAATCACGGAGAGGAGGTGAATGATGAACAAAACTTTTCAAGTGCACAAGTGCCGAAAATGTAGAAGTTGAGGAGGAAGATGATGACATGTTCGGGATGTTAAATGATATGTTTGGCCCCAATCGTTCTCCCGAGCATAGTGAAAATGCTGCTAGTATATATAATAAATTATTTGTTGAACTCGAAGAAGAGCTATATCTTGGATGTAAAAAGTTCTCCTAATTTCAGTTTCTTATAAAGTTGATGGATGTTAAGGTTCTTAAATGCTGGAGCAACAAATCCTTTGATATGATAATCCAACTGTTGAAGGAAGCTTATCCATATTCAAATATCCCGTCTTCGCATTATGAATCAAAACAAAAGTTGTGAGATTTGGGACTCAGTTATGAATCGATTCACGTGTGCAAATATGATTGTGCATTGTTTTGGAAAGAGAATCAAAATGCGTATAAGTGTCTGGTATGTGATGAGCCTAGGTATAAGTATGATGATAAGAAAGGGAAGAATGTTCCTCATAAAGTACTGCGCTACTTCCCATTGAAACCAAGGTTGCAACGATTGTATATGTCAAAGCATACAACCTCTGATATGAGGTGGCATAAGGAAAAACGAGTCGATACGCAGGATGTTTTGAGGCAGCCGAGTGATGCCGAGGCATGGAAAGACTTTGATAAGCATTACCCTTGGTTTGCGGATGACTCTTGCAATGTGAGGTTAGGCGTTACTTCTGATGGTTTTAATCCATTTGAAAATATGAGTAACTCATACAGCATGTGGCCGGTAATTCTCGTGCCTTACAATTTGCCACCCTGGATATGAATGATGGAATAATTTTTCATGATGGCTTTGTTAATTCCGGGCCCACAAGCACCGGGTAAGGACATGGATGTCTTTTTACAACCCTTAATAGATGAGTTGAGAGATCTTTGGCATGTTGGTGTAGAAACATGGGATAATTTTAGTAAGGAATATTTTCGTTTACATACAATTGTATTATGGATGATTAATGACTTACTGGCATACGGTAATGAAGACACCTATTCGTAACAACTAAAAAGTAAAGTATGTTATATGGGTCGTCGTCATTATTTACCTTCCAACCATGCTTGGCGAAAAAGTAGACTACATGATGGGAGAAAAGAAGAGAGACCAGCACCGAGGGATTTTACTGGAGATGACATATTAGAGCAGTTAAAGAAGGTGAAAATTTTAAAATCGAGTAAGCATCCAAACAATAAGGATAGGAAGAGAAAACGAACCTCCGAGGAACTAAAATAGACGAAAAAAGCATTTTCTTTGAGTTAGAGTACTGGTCAAAGTTGGAATTAAGACATAATCTCGATGTAATGCATATTGAGAAAAACATATGTGATAGCGTTCTTGGAACATTGATGAACATGGAAGGAAAGACAAAAGATACAGACAAGGTTCGTCTGGATTTAGTTGATATAAAGATAAGAAAGGAGTTGCATTTACAAGAACAAGGTAACAGATGACTGAAACCACATGCATCTTATACCTTAATATTGTAAGAGAGAAAGGACTTTTGTGCGCTCTTAAACTCGGTCAAATTCCCAGATGGTTATGCGAAGAATATATCTAGAAATGTGAGCATTAAGGATGGAAAGATATCGGGCTTAAAAAGTCATGACTGCCATGTTATTCTGTAGCGACTTATTCATGTCGATATTTGCCAAAGGATGTTAATACTGCATTAATTGAGTTGTCAAACTTCTTTCAGCAACTATGTGCAAAAACTTTGAATGTGAAGGACTTGGAGAAACTAGAGGAAGCAATTTTCCTTATACTCTGCAAGCTTGAAAGAATTTTTTCGCCAGTATTTTTTGATGTTATGGTCCATTTGGCCGTTCACTTACCACGCGAGGGTATGCTTGCCAACCCGGTAAATACGCGATGGATGTTCCCTTTTGAGAGGTACTTTAAAAATATTTATTCAAATGTTTAATTATGAACTTTCAATGTGTAAAATGATTTATCTATAAAACATTTAATGTGTCCAGGAATTTGGGATCATTGAAGTTAAGCGTAAAAAATAAAGCTCAACCCGAAGGATCGATAGCAGAGGCGTACGTTGTTAATGAAGCCGTAACTTTCTGTTCAATGTACCTTCATGAGGTCGAAACCAAATTCAATCGAGGAGAACGGAACGATGATACATGTGGAGGAAAACTTAATGTAAAACTATTTGTTTTCTCTCAATCTGTTCGTCCCTTGGGTGCCGCACAACCCACTCAATTGTCCCAAAGCATTATTGATAAGATCCACTGGTATATCTTGAATAACTGTGAAAAAATACAACCTTATCTTGAGTAAGTATCGTTTTACACAATATTTTATTATTATTTCACAAAATAAAACTAAATCTTATTTTGAATGTGTAGTGAACATATGACACAATTAGAGATTGAATCTCCTGACAATTTATTTCAAAGGCAAGAACGTGAATTTCCAAAGTGGTTTGCGAACCGTGTAAGTTGATAATTTTAATAACGCGCTTGTTAATTTTATGATATTAAAACATGATAGTAAATATACCACTAACATTTGCTTTATATAGATGAAAACTTTGCATAATCAAGGGTCACTAAAAGCCACAGATGAGTTGTATTCATTGGAATGCGTCCCAGATGTTCGTGTGGACAAATACTCTGGTTGTATTGTTAATGGGATTCGATTTCATGCTAAGGATCGTGACGATCGTCGCACAACTCAAAATAGTGGAATTCTTGTTCCCAGAGGGCACGATGATGAAGTGGTTGATTTTTATGGACGTTTGTGTAGTGTCATGCAAATGAAGTACCTAAATCAGTACATTATTTCTATATTTGAGTGTGAGTGGTTCGATACTAATCCTAAGAAGAAGAGAGTACAAACAGACTGTCACCTCGCTTCTATTAATGTTAGTTTGACATGGTATAATGATGCCCCTTTGTGATTGCAACTCAAGCAACACAGGTATTTTACTTAGATGACTGCAAGTTGGGTCCTAACTGAAAAGTAGTACAAAAAGTGAAATATAGACACATTTAAGACATTCCAGAAGAAGCTGATGCTGGAGATACCAATGATTGTCAAATAATGATGCATACCACGAAGAAGAATCTTCTGATATTCAAATGGTTATTCAAGAGGGAGATTTGGACTTGAGTCAAATGGCTAGGACCGATGCTCTACCAGACATTATTGAAAGTAATGATTTGCTAACACATGATGATGATAATCTTGACAATGGTGACGATGATGATGAGGAAGATGACACATTAGGAGAATCTGTATTGATGAAGAGAATTGCAGTGATGATGATTATGATAGCGAGTGAAGGAAGATTACACATTTGAGTTTTTTTTTGTAATTTAAATCACAATGCACTTATTATTATGTAATGGAACTTGTTAGATTCCTATGTACTTGTTATTTGTGACGTTGATTGAGCTTAGTTAAATTTTTGTGATGTGTGAAGGATTTGTGTTTATTTTATTTGAACTCTAAAGTATATGTTACTTAATTGAGTTGGTTTCGTTATCATTGCTTTTTAATTTTATATTTGTAAATGAATTATTTTGATTAATTGATCAGGATTATTACCATATTTATGGCACCTGGTGGACGTGGACGTGGTTCTTCAACTACTGCTTTGGTAGATCCACCAAGTGCGCAAGATTCAACTACGCATGAGGATACAATACCTAATAAAATTGCATCTAGGACATCGAATGGAGCACTAATGACGGATTCAAATTCTACATTTGAGCCTAATTCTAACGGTACATGTCATATCATTTAATTGCGATTTCCACTTTATATTATACTTGTCAATCTTCTTAGTATCTACTTTAATTGCATCAATCATAGGTTCAAGGAAAACTATAATGGAAGGATTAAATTTGTTTAATCGTCTCAGTAGATTTAGCTTTATCTGAACCTCTAATATTCCATCTGTAGAGCACACTGCAGTTTGGTTTGTCATCACAGTCATTAGTCTTAACTCGTATGGATATAAGAATCCTTTTTTATAATTATCCCCCCTTCTCCATGGTCTTCACTACCATTAATCTTAACACGGTGATGATGCATGCAGCAGCTTCGGTCCCACACTTATGAACAAAAAACCTATAGAAGCTTGGTTTAGAATCATGCCCCTTCCACATCAATACACACTCATTCATGAATTTATCCTTGATATCATTGTCTTCGACTTTGATTTTTCCCTCGCCCTATTTTTTATGCACGAGTATAATCTGATTGTATCTATTAATCAATTTGCTTTACCACAAACAACTACAACACTAATACCCTTTGTTATTACCGCACATCCTGTCAAACTGTAATTCTCTGCGTGAAAGCAAACCATAGCAAGGTTCTGTGGATCTGAAAGGTCATTGATTTTGTACACCGCAACTTCTGCACTCTTCAGAAGTGTATTAGGTACCTTGATATCATTGATTTTGCTTACTCTTGATCGTACGGGTTTAAACACGTATTTTATTCTATTCATATTCTTCAATTCACTTTTCCTCGGGAGATGTCGCACCTCCGAGTTTCTTATCAGCAGTTGAGCTGAGGGAAACTATTTTCGATAGACGACGAACTTCTCCATGATTAGTGCAGCTCCATGTTTAGCAGTAAAATATAAAGTCGAAGCATTTGTTGCCTCGGCAGTCGGAATAACTGATGGTATAGGCACGGGAAGTATTCCTGAACTTGACAATGGGGTTCTGAAGCCCTGCTTTGACCCGACTTGTGAACTACCATCTGAATTCGAGCTGACATGTAAAGGATTCAGCGCCTTCATCTTTTTTACTTTACTGATATTTATAAATTTGTTGAAATCCTACCACCATATCCTTTTAATGAATAAGCTTTATCGCATTAAAATTCAAGTGGACGTAACAAAGATACCATAACCCTAAAGGATCCTTCATTATACTTAAAAAAATAAGGAAGAACATCAAATGGCTTCCTCCTTTTCTACGAAATGGAATTTTCACCATTGTTTCTAGATGAGCTGACCCGACATTTAGATAAAAAATGACCATACATCTTGCATTTGAAACATTGAAATTTTGAATTATCAAATGTCTTTGAATCTTGATCTTGAACTTTACTATTTCCATTCACCTTGAATTTACTTTCCTCTCTTTATGACTTCTTTGATGATTAACTGCTGATGGATAATTGTAACTATAGGGCATGCCCCATTGTTAAGAGTTTGATTTCATCATCTTTCTATGCAAAATTATATTTTTTACCTCGTTCTCTATTTAAATTTGTCCGACATTCAGAACGATAATGGACATACCTATAACATCTGAAACATTCAATATTCGATTTGTCTGCAAACCTTGACTTGTTGTCAGCTGAATTGTGAGTGTCATGGCCCCTCCATTTCCTTTGGTAGTAATCTTTGATACAGATAGCAAGTCTTTAGTTCAAATTATTTCTTAAAAAAAATGACTACATACATTATTCTGGTTGTAATCTTTGATAACAAGTCTTGCTAAGCTAATGATCTCTTTGTCAGTATGAGCCCCCAAATAAGGCACAAGGTATATACACAAAATTTTGAATTTTGTCAATACAATCAATGATAAACAATCACTATTCTGGTGCAAACCAGAATAGTGGTATTCAAATATATACTTTTCTGTATTCATTAATATTTATCTTTTGAATATATTAGTGATGGACTACTTTAGAGATACCTTCAATGCGATTTGAATATAGAAAAAAAAAGTGTAAGGTCATTGACAAACCCTTGCCCTGTTTCTTTTTCCAACACTGTTATGTTAAATATAGTAGTGTTTTAATTGTAAAAAAATAGAGTATCTTGATTACCTTGCATTTCAACTTCAATGTTTATGCTACGTTCGACTTTAATATCATACATCATTTTATTTGGGTTAGTTACGCCTAATTTAACCTGTTAGTTGATCAATAATCACTCAACTTATCTAAATTTTGAGCATATTGTTATGAAGTCAGACACTACTTTAGCACATTGGTGGATAAAAACTGAACTATAATCTATGGTGTTTTTTAGAATCTGGATCCACTTCTAAAAAAAAAGTTCATGGCAGAACACGTGGGATAGCAACTGATGTTCTTATTAAAAGTTTTGGGGGTTCTAAAATTCCAGTTCAATAGGACTCAATGCATAATAAACCGATTGGACGTGCCGCTACCTCTTTGGCTAATGAAATTGGCTTTGTCATACGGAATTTTGCCCCGTTAAAGGTGGAAAAATGGGGAAATGTTTATGAGAAGGAGAAGACATCAATGATTGATCGAGTTTTGGTGTATTTAATTTCTGTGTTCTATTCTCCTAAAAAGATGTGATTTTATATTATAAACTCGTTAAAACTTGTGCAGTCAAAATTTAAGTTAGACATCACAAATCTGGCGGTTGTGAGTTATTTGCATACATCAATGTCCGCACGTTATAGTGGATTCCGTAACACAATGAAGAAACATTTTTCTAAATTTTCGAATATTGAGGAGGCGAACAAGAACAAACATAGTGATGTGGAAAAGGACGAAGATTGGAAATTTCTTTGCTCGTTTTTTAGTACAGAGGAACATAAGGTAATAATTTTCGATGTATGTTTTATGTTAAAATTGTATGTTTTCTTAAGTTTCAGTAAATTAACTTGAAGTATATCACTTTTTTGTAGCGTAAATCTGATGCTTGCTCTACTAGTCGTTCAAATGCCAAGTATTTTCATCACGGTGGGACAAAGTCTTTTGTCCAATACTTGTATGAAGAGAGGGTAATTTTTTAGCACTTAAAATTTGTTAAATTTTAATTTATGTGGATACATGTACTTATGTATTTTATTTTCGTATGTTAATAGGAAGGTAATGCATATGAGATGCCGAAAGGACAAATTGAAGTATTTTATGATACTCATTGGACGAAGGACAACGGGTGGATTAGTGAAGAAGCAGAGTCTGATTATGTAAATATATAAAAGAAAATAATTTTACATGCTTAGACATAAAGCATTATTCTCAAGCCGTGTAGGCTGGATTAATTTTTTGATTATTGATTTATTTCACAACAGATTAGATTTTATGAATAAATAAAGGAAATTCTGCCCATTTTTTAAAAAATAAAGTGAAATCGGTGGAAGGGACGCATTGATGATCTACTTGTATCTATAGTTGTTCGATTAGTGATTTGTGTGTCACAACATGTTGGATTTCTTAAATAAGCAAAGGAATCTCTGTCAATTTTGTTTTTTAAAGTTTAAAAAATAGTCAAACCGATAGTGTAACATATTATTTTCTTTTTCTTTGTAGAAAGAGATTATTGAATTGCAAAAAAGCTCAGAAGATTCTAATGAAGCATAAATCTGTCAAAGAGTCCTTGGAAAGAGGTCGGGATACGTAAAGGGTCTTGGTACCCGACCTTTGAAATCACTATGCAGGCAGAATTTTGATTTGGAGAACAAAAAGTTACAAACAGAGATCGTAGATTTGAAAAAAACTAGTCCAAGGTCTTGTGTCAGAGATGGATACAATGAAGGTCACCTTACTGCTAGATAAAGACGTTTCTCCCGAGGAAGATGTTCCTGAAGGATCTTCTGCCCCTTCGAATCAAGTTGCATGATGGCGACTGTTGATTTTATCATTTTGTCTGTGATGAGAAAACTAGTTTAAACGCATCTCTTAGTTATGAAGTATTATTTACTTTTGAGCGTCATTGTGACGTGTACAGTAGTATATATTTATGTTTTGAATATAATATAACATCTTTTAATTATGTGTGTTTACTTAATTTTCTTTTTATTTATTTCAATATTTAATATAATTCTGCAATGAAATAAATATTGCAACAAAAAAAGAGTGTTACAAAAGACTATTAGCAACGAAGAATTGACATTTCGCAAGGAATTTTAATTCCCTCAATATATTTCGCGAGGATTTATTAGTATATTTTGCAACGAAATATTCATTGTAAAATATTTTTAGTCGAAATATGAGAACTTTTTTGCAATGAAAAAGAGTGTTACAAAAGACTATTAGCAATGAAGAATTGACATTTGGCAAGGAATTTTAATTCCCTCAATATTTTTTGCGAGGATTTATTAGTATATTTTGCAACGAAATATTCATTGTAAAATATTTTTAGTCGAAATACGAGAACTTTTCTGCAACTAAAAAGAGTGTTACAAAAGACTTTTCGCAATACATTTGGCAAAGAATTGTAATTCACTCTAAATATCTTTTGCAATGATTTATTAGTATCTTTTGCAATGAAGTATTCGTTTCAAAGGGTTTTTAGTCAAAATCCGAGAACTTTATTGCAACGAAAAAGAGTGTTACAAAAGACTTTTACCAATGTAAAATTAACATTTAGCAAGGAATTTTAATTCTCTCAAAATATCTTTTGCAAGGATTTATTAGTATCTTTTGCAACGAAATATTCATTTTAAACGGTATTTAGTCAAAATTCGAGAACTTTTTTGCAACGAAAAAGAGTGTTACAAAAGATTTTTAGCAATGTAAAATTAACATTTAGCAAGGAATTTTAATTCTCTCAAAATATCTTTTGCGAGGATTTATTAGTATTTTTTGCAACGAAATCTTCATTGCAAAAGCTTTCTAGTCAAGATATGAGAACGTTTTTGCAACGATATATCTTATTTTCCCCAATGAAAAATTTTATTGCAAAATATTTTTAGCGAGCATGACAAACTTTCCTTGCAAAAGATCTATAACATGTTGGCTAATGCGAGGAACACTGCAAGGAAAAAAAATATTGCAAAAGGTGTTTTGCAACGAAAACATACCTTTTGCAACGATTTTTTTTCCTTGCTAAAAGCCATAATTCTTGTAGTGATATATACACACACACACACACACACACACTAGTGGTGACCCGTGCGATGCACGGTCGGGTATAACGCATTTTGATATATTTTATTAAACCATAATTATTATCAATATTTAAAAAAAAAATGTAGCCATAAACATGAGCATGTAAATATAAGTAATGTGGTGAATAAAGAATACGACTTAAAATGAATATTAGGGAATGAATTGCAAGAACCTTAATATCGTTGAACGAACCATAGTCCGAAAAATCAAATTAGAAAAAAAAAATGCATAGCAAAGTGAATTTTAAATTAAATAGTCCATAAAACTGGAGAAAACTAATTTTTGCAGAAATGACCAAAATATTCATTTTTTGGAGCCATTGCAAATATGAATTTTCATAGTTTTTTTTTTGGTAGTTAGACCTATTTAGATAGACGCATTTCAACACTTAAGTCTTAAAAAGTGGAATAAAATTAAGTGCTAAATTATGAACAACTCAATGTGGTATTTTAATTAAGTTACCGACACACTTTATTATTTGATCAAAATTAATTGCATCAAATGTTGTAAATAATTGATCAAAGTCTTTAATAAATGTATGGGCATCTAATTATTTTCTTCCCTATCATACAGAGCATACTTTTGTTCATACGTATTGTTATTAATTAATTTATTTTTTGTATAGAAATATAATAGTATTTACTTACGGTTTATACTCTCGTTCAATATTTTTGTTCTTAATTTATCTCATTATTATATTTGTTTTACTACAAATTAATATGGCATTTTATTTATGTCATTGGTGTAATTTATTATTTGATTAAAAATTAATGGCATGAGGCGTTGTAACTAACTGATCATTAATATCGTTTAGTATTTTTGTTCTTAATTTATTTCATTGTTATTTTTATTGTACTACAAAGAAGTATATGGTATTTTATTTACGCCATTGACACACTTTATTATTTGATTAAAAATAAATTGGCACGAGACATTGTTAATAATTGATCAAGAAAGGGTATTATGTGGACGGGCATGTGTCAAGTTTTTCAATCTCGTTGTTTGCATATCGTATGGTTCAAACTTTATGTTTACAAGTATTTTTCCTATTATTTTTTATTTATGAGTGTTGTTATTGTTAATTACTTTGATTTTTTAAATATTTTTTTACATCAATTATTTCATCACATAAATTTTGTACTTTAGTTATGTTATTGACACACTTTATTGGGTGAATAAAAATTAACGGCATGGGTCATTGCAAGTGTAAATAAAAGAACAAATATCATAAAACGTAAATGAAAACAAAACAGGTGGGTGAAAATAAAAATAAAATAAATCAACACAATTTTTTTAAAAATATAAGGACAATGCAAGAAGATAATATATATATATATAGACACACACACACACACACTAGCCTATTGCCCTTGCCTGAAGGCCCGAAGAACATTCTCCAACGTACGTAATCGCAAAACGACAATAATTTCCAAATTATGTAACTGGAAAACGGTAAAAATTTCGTTCTCCGACAAAACAAAGTGTAATTTTAAAAACATTGGCCATAATATCCTTTATTTATAGGACTATCTACATTGTTTAACAAATAATAAATAGTCCAACATTAATGAGCACCAAAAATAATACGATCAATTCCAATTACAACGATAAAATGAAATTTACAACATATTGAGGTGCCAAGTTTGAGAAACTAATGCATATGTGAACACTTCTCAACATCCAAAAGAGATGTTAAAAACTAAATTTTTTTATTGAAAAAAAGTACCAAGTTGTTGCATTTTTACCACGCACAGAGTTCTAAAGTGTCACGTAGTGTACAATAAAACTTTGCTCAAGTTCCATTCATAATATAAATATTTTATAAAAATTTGACAGAGTTTCCTTAGTTTATATGAATATCCACCCTCTTTAGACAATACAGAATACCACAAAAATGATAATAATAGTCCATCTCGAGCCTTGCATATATCATCAACTATTTAACTAAGAAAATATAATGTATCACAATAGACAATTCAAAATTTTGAAGAAAATTCTATTTACACTCGATCATTGATTTAATCTTTGATTGGCTTGATTATGAGCAAAGATGGAACCGGGGGTCGCACCATCTTTGGAGTAGCTGACTTAATAGTCTTCAACAACAACATCTTCGATGACATAGTTGCGCACATATGAAAAGAAAAAGACTTCGTGAAGAAAACGAAATGAATACGATATAATATTAAACTAATAAAATAAATACAATACTAATGAAAATGAAATGAAGCAAAGTAAACAAAATGAAAAAATGTGCAAACAATTATTTTTGTACATATCAAATTATTTAGACGAAATCATAACGATCCATAACGTACAACACATATACCCCGTTTGAAAACCATAAATTAGAAGTTATCAATCCAATCAATGTGCAATTAGGACTATTTAACTTTTATTTGTGAGAAGTCATCAACAAATATAAAAATCAACCCACGCCTACACCTAGCTATGTAATCAAAACAACTCTATAATTTCCAGTCACATGTGAACTCGCCTACACCTAACTATATAATCAAAACAGTGTACCTCCATTATATGTTCGAAGAGATAGAATTATAGAGAATAATTATAGTGGAGTAATCTGCAAATAAAAACAACACAACAAATTAGATAACAAAACAACATGGGCTAACGATACTAACTGTGTACTAACTGTGAACAGTTACCAATAAGAACAGGGGACAACTGAACATTCTTTGGAAAACTTGGGATTCAAATGCGTATTTCTTGTGGCCCCTCTTAGCATAAACAATGTTGGGTTGAATGGATTTCGCTGCCGCATCAAGGTTCCACCTGACAGCTTTTATCATATTGATCAACGTCTTAGAAAAATCATGAATGGCTCTAGAAGTAGTTTTTACAGTTGACTTGAAAAGGTCAGGGCAAGTCTAAAACCCAAAACCCCTCCTTCAGATCAATTCTCCTCTTACCTTTTATTGTGACACAAACACTGTTTATCTGCAAAACATGGAATTCCTTTAATCTATACAATTATTTGAACATACCATTAAAATTAAGATGCTATTAATTTAAAAACATTTGCAACAGTTTCAATGTTGAGAATATGACCGAAATGTTTATGGCCAGAAATTCGTTTTATTTTGAACATTAAAGAGAAGAGAGTGTAGAAAGAAATTCAGTTTAGTTCATAAGTCTTAAACATGCAAGATGGTCCAAAAACTTCAATAGATTTAGAAGCTAACACCTTAAATTGCATTCCCAACTACCACTAACTAACCAACCTCCCCTACTGCAAACATAATAGGTAGGGAAAATACTAAAGAACCTATCAAGGAATTATAAATTACACACTACATAAGCACTGTCCACCAAACAACAGTAACATATGCCCAAGTTAATTAAGCAGAAATTAAAGGGCTTGATTTATCCTTCATATCTGCACCAGCAAAGAAAGAGGGTCAATCCCATTAAATGGCTAGCAACATGGAACTAATGGAGTAAATTCCATACTAACTCTTAAGCTTAGTCCTCTGTTTTGCTTGGAGATCTCTTAATGATCAGTGCAAGCAACACAATCCTCTATTTTGTTTGGAGATCTCTTAATGATCAGTGCAAGTAGCACAGTCCCATGAGGTGTTTGTTATTAATACCTTTTTCTTCATAGCAGATGGAAGTTCTAGAATTGTGTTGGTATTGGTGCGCATTTTAGAGGATTTTATGGTGCTCAAAATCACTGATAACAAGTGAGTAAACGTGGTGAAAATATAAAATAATCATTTATAGTTATGTATAAGATACAACCCAATGATGCCTATTAGTACTCTAAAATTTCCAAAAAAGACCTTAAACAAACATAATATGGAGTGTTCAACAAAAGCATATCAATAGATAAAAAAATATGACCAAAAAATAGAGAAAATGAGATAATAATTATCAAGAAACACGATTATAGCATCAAAGTGTACCTTAGGTCGTTAATCCCCGAATAGTTGGTGAGAAGATAGCAAAGTAGAGGTACAAATGTTAATACATCAAAGTTCTATTATATATAACCCAATACATCAACATGTTATTGAGATGATAACATATGAAACTCGGTATAGAACATTATAAAATCAGTTTACAACCTCAGTACAAAACATTACAAACTCAATTTATAAACGCATTACAAAATGTTAGAAACAGTTTAGATAACTAACTAATAAAAGACAAATAAAGTGAGTGAGAGATACATGCTCGAGTTCCCACCCAAAATCAGTAATAATAACTAACCGTTACATGCTTGAGTTCCCATTAAAAATATGAAATAATAATTGTGGTGACAATTAAACTCAACACAAAACAATAAGCAAAGGCAATCACCGTAATAAATAAATAACTTGAAATAATAGCAATCACACACAACACAAGATATACGTGGTTCGGAAAGAAGGCATACGTCTACGGTGGTGCTCTCAGTATTTTATTTCTCTTTACTCCAGGGGAGTGTTTTCAATTGCATGCCCTTTGCCCCAGGCTAAGGGTTTAATATATACATGTTGTTTCTCGGAGAGTGGGGGTGTTGGACTCCTCCACGTTAGGCCATAACTCCTAGAATATCTCGTGAGAGATTTTAGGGGTTGAATGGGTCATAACTGAATTAGTTATGCATGTGGCCTACAGACTTTGGGCCGGATTAAAACGGGATACTTATTTGGGCCGGAATGTTTAATCGAGGTACCCACAATTGTCCCTAAAATTTTTGGGTCACAATTTGGGCTCAATAATTTTAAATAATAGCCTTAGTGGCATTTTTGTGAATCGCATGACACCTTGGGATTCAAGCGTCTTTCTCGAATCGATTTAGGCGGCAGATTGCTTCGTTCCCTGTGCGTTATGATTATAAAGGTTTAAAACAGCTTGGAGAGGTGATTCCCTGACGTCGCTTCAAATTTCTTTATGCTCTTTAGATTTCTCCAACCTCTCACTGTTTCTTTCTCACTTCCAGGTCTCGTCTTCCATCTTTAAGCTTCTTTCTTATCTTCGCATCTTCCCTGCTTGCGGCTTTGCATTGTCTCAAGCTGATTCTTACTTCGTAAGTTCTTCATACTCCTTTTTTTTGTTGGAATTTCTTTATATTCGATATTAGGGTTTCTCCTTTCTGATGACGAAAATAGGCAATAGATCGATAATTGAGTTTAGGAAATTCTATAATATTCCAAACTGGGTAGACATTGAATGTGCCCCCGTTCCTCGTAGTGTCAGGGATATTGAGGACGGTCACTGGATACATGGTCTTTTGTTATCCCATGGGGGTTTTACTTTTACCCCAAATCGCTTGTTTTTGCACTTTTTTAGTTACTTCTATATAGTTCCTGCAGAGTGCTCGCCAAATGTTTGGAAAATTATCAATGGTGTGCATACAATTAATCAGCTCTATGGCACCAATCTAGGGCTTGCTGAAATCTGCTATTGTATTTCTTTTTCTCGAATAAGATCTAGTCTTCTTTACCTCAAAGATAGGAGTCCTGATAGGGTATTGGTAGTAAATCTACCTAATTCCCACAAGGACGACTGGCATGAGGGGTTTATTACCAAAACTGGCAGTTCCCTCTCCATATTGAAGGGTCGAGGTCTGGGAGACACGTGATTCCCTTTTATGGGGAGGAATATATAGGTAGGCATAGTTCTTGTTCTGCTCATTGATTCTCTGTTAGTGTATGGCCTTTCTCATATATTTCTCTCTTTGTTTTTTCAGTGAAGTCAAAGAACTCAAAACTCGCTCTTTACGAGATTCTAGCTGCTGAGCTGGTTAAGGCTTGGAATATCAGGGAACTCTTAGTTAACGCTGAGCATCCTTGATCAGCGGAATTTTTTCTGGAATACAAGAACATTGGGTCCATGTAATACCCCGTATTTCTGAATATTCCAAATATTCCATTTAATTAGATTGGAGAATTAAATGAGAAAATATCATCTTAATTTAAATTACGTAAGAGTAGTAATTTAAAGAGTTTTATTTAAAATTGTAATTATGGTATATTAATCAGAAGATAGATACCGGTATATATTGCATCATTTTTATTTACTTAGTGCGAGTGGTAAATAGTTACTTAACGCGTGTAGACCGTGTTGGGGTGAGAACGAGTAATATTTTTTAAGTGACTCAAATGATAATTTAGAGGTCACCAATGAGTCCGGAAGGGTCAAATTAGTCAAAATAGTATACCCGGGGGTGCTAGTTGAGTCCCGAGGCAATTTTGGACTAAACCGAGACCGTTCGGGGGCGTTTTGGTCTTTTAACATAAGAGGGTATGGAGACCTACGAAATTTAGAGTTTTATATCAGCCATATGATAGAGGAATTAGGGTTAGAACACCCATGACAAACACCAATACCATTAGAGAGAAGAGAGGCACAACTTTCTAAAGAAAAAAGAAGATTTGGGAAGGATTCAAAGGGGTTTCTACCATCAACTTGTTGGGGAAGAAGGATTGAAGGATGAAGATCATCAATCATCAACAAGAACCACGAAATCAGACCCTACTGATCATAAGGCAAGTTGTTTATTGCAAAAATTTATAAAGTTATAATACCCATGTGTAGGGTTTTTGAATAGTTTTGTTTAAATCAATATTTTGATTGGAGAAAGATGATATTTATGCATGTTGGGATAGGAATCGCATGTAGAATGATTTAAACTATGTAGAGGATTAATATTCAGATTAGACTTGATGATTTTCGGAATAAAAATCTGGATTTTGAATGATAATATGGGAAGAACACCATAACTAGGGTTTCAAGAAATTCTGGGTTTTAATTCATTATTTCTTTAAAGTAATTGGAGTTTTGATGTAATTGACACGTTAGAAACTGTCCTAGTATATGTGGAAATATGTTAGGATCATTGGGTAAAAGTTTGGTGGACAATAATGGAGTTTGGAAAATTGTTAATGGAGGAGAGGATCAACGAAGAAGACAGACTGCGTCTGTCCCTGTTTGATCGATCGATCGATCTTGAACTATCGATCGATCGACTATGTCGATCGATCGAACCCAGCAGTCGATCGATCGACGCAAGCTGTTTCCCGAAAATTTTGTGTTTAATCCTTCGTTGAGTTCGGGAATGAATGGGTATTCTAGGATTTACATTATACTTATATGGGAGTAAGAATAAGACCAGTAGGTATACTGTTGAGGTCCAATAAGGCCATTGGGTGTAGGGCTTGGATTATGGACCGAGGAGAATAATCTGATTTAGTAGAGTATCGGGGACTTCGGAAATTAAGTTACGGGGGAAAGTAAATTCAATTTAAGTAATAGACCAGTAGAGTAAGCAATAACTACTAAAATTATATGTAAGGGGTAACTAGGACCCTTAGAGTTGTGTGAATACTCAAATAAATACGATTAATGAGATAAATCGTAAAGCGAATATTGTACGGTAAATATATGAGATTAAAATATTACGTACGTATATGATTAATAGGTCGGGCGTGTACCTACTGAATTATGTGATCTTTTAGGTAGAGAGATTATACCTAAATTAATTATGTTAGGGTCGATGAGACATTCCGAACTAACATAAAGTTATTATAAGTTTGGGGTCGATGAGAAATACCGAACCAAACTTTGAACTGGTGTCGCGATGAGAGAGTCCCGAACCAGAATATGTGTATATATATATTTTTAAAATAATTGGGGTCGATGTATCATGCCGAACCAATTCTTACTTGGGGTCGATGAATCATTCCGAACCAAGAGTCCTTTATGTGTATAAAAGGGGCAAAATAGCAGTGACTAATATTTAGTATATATTGTGTGTGAAATATATATACCTGATGATATTCTACTTCCGTGTATTAGTAGATTGATATATTATGTATTTAAAGATACTTACTGAATTGGTAAGTTAAGTAGTGAAACTCAATTACGAAATGAACCTTAGATAGAGAAAATCTATTTAGTAATTCAAGTAGCGAAACTTAATTACATAAGTGGGAAAGTCAACAATTTGTGAAAATTGTAGTAATTTTAGTAGAGAAGCTAAATGGGAAGTCTTGAAAAATAACATAGATGAAATGTTACTTGAGAATTAATTAACATACGCGAGATGTTAGTAAAACGGTTGTACTGTATGGGCGGTACTGGAACTTGGGTACAGATAAGTTCAGTTTACTACTTTGGTTTTAGTTAGCTTGAGAAGTATGGCTAGACAAACTAAGTGTGGAACATTAGGTGTGCACCAAAGATGAGGGGTGAGTTAACTCAAGAGAGTGTACGAGAACCTAACATGTGTAATCAATAACCGCATTTTATATTGTGATAAACGCTTGCTAAATATTTTCAAAATGTTTTGAGTACTAACTCTTGCTATAAAATATTTTCAAAACCTTTTAGGTGTCCAGCCACAGGGATGCCATATATGATGATTCCATTCCAGATACTCGGAGCTGTAGCACAGTGGATGCTTACAGGATTTTGACTAGGCGATATCTCTCATTCAGATCTAGTACAGGATCTCACACTCTTCTATGTATGGACTTGTTGTCCGGTATTAGTCTCAGATATTAGATTCAGACTAGTGGTTACTCTATTGTTGTTTGGGATTTTTAGCCGATGGTTTATTCAGTAATACTTTTGTTCTGTTGTACTTTTACTTTGTTGTTTGAATTATAGTACATGATTATTTGTACTTTGTTCCGCATGGTTGATTTATCTGTTTTAAGAAAGATAAAATTTGGCACCGGTCTAATTTTACTTAGGGGATTAGTAATTAAAAAGTTTTCGACAGTGATGCTAAGAATGAACCGTTTGAGAAACCTGTTTTAATTTAATGAAGGCCTGATCACCCGATGTTTAATTAGGCGGGGTGTCACAGATGGTATCAGAGCGTCAGGTTATAGTGTCCATATGATCTGTACGGCTTCCTACGTTTTCAGCGTATCGTTTGATTGATATAGAGCCCTATCTTAGGATGATTGTACTCCTCTACGTACGTAGTTTACATTCTCCTGCTATTTAATAGACGTAGTGTTATATATACGAGTCCGATTGGTCACGGTGCGTCGAATATGGTGGTAGGTCCAACATTGGCGTTAGCAGGACTACAGGAGGGAGGAGCTCGGCATATAGCATGGGGTGTTCGAAGATATCAATCATAGGAGAGATGACCGTGGTCGAGGTCACTCCTAGCGTGTAATGGAAGTAACTGCTGCAAGGGTTGTTGAGGCATAGCATGCATTTTCCAAGTGTCGCGACGACAAGAGGGATGCTAGTCTAGACCGCCCAATGCAGTGATAGTGGGAGTAGGTCTGAAGAAAATTTGATGAGAACGAGCCGTAAATGTGATGAAACGGCGACTATGCAGGTTAACCAATGGAAGTAGTATGTCCAAAGGTTTTGGCATTTAGGACGGAGTAGAAATACTCAGAAGTGAGAAATTTGAGTAAATTTTCAGGCAACGTGGCGGGGATACCAGTCACTACATTCGGACCGAGGGTCCGTATATATAAATAGAAGAACTTTACGTATAGTTTAATCGCAAAGTTCTCCAATGATGATTCAGAAGCGTAGTGAATAGGAATATATGAACCCCTCACGTGAAAGCCTGGTGGAGGCCTATCGTGAGAGAAAAATTTATCCTGTGAAGTGAACTTGTACCGGTGAGATAGGTATAAGGGAAAAGAGCCCTTGAGAAAATGGACTCCCGAGTCATAGCTCGCAATTTTTGGTAAAACTCTTCTTGAACGACTTATGTATATGAAGACAATATGGTACTTCCTACAAGGTTGAGGTTAATGCTCCTGGGTGGGCGGAGCTAAGGGAGTTTAGAGATTTAGTCAAAGAGTAAGACTGAATGTAATGGGACTGGTGCAAGCCATAAGTGGAAACCCACTAGAGGATTTAATGATTAGATCCTAAGTCGGGACTGTTAAGTCCCATAGTGCGTTCCTCTTGGTCAGCAGAACTAAGGGAACCAAGATGATAGTGTTCAGGATCGAGACTACCCAGTCCGAGAGGAGGGGTACCCAAACAGGTCAGCATGGCCTGGAGTCAGGATTTTTTGAAAAGATGTCTAGTGTGGATTCTAGGGCCACGCATTTTATTTTTTGCTGGAAGTTATTTGAAGAAATAATAACTCCAATAAGTTTTACATTCCGGAGAGGACAAGCGTGTTATGTCCGGGAACCATCTAAATCACCAGAGCGATGGATAAGGAAGTATATGAGTTTTAGCCTCGAGTGAATGGGGTATATGACGACTCCTCACCTGAAAAAGGGTCGAGTTGTCATTATTCATCAAAATGTGAGAAACTTCGGAGATTATGAACACCTCTTAGTAATTGATTTCGGTGTGTGGGAACCTAAATGATGTGAGTCAAGATATGTAGTATTACCGCTGAGCGGAGAGATCGAGCTCGCCGTTGTATTTAGTGCTTAAGACTTAGTGATAGCATAAGCGCGGTGCCACTTGACTCCGTTAGAAACATTGGAGTATGGTTGCACATATTGTCGAGAAATCGAATTTGAGCATATAGACTATGTGTTGTTCCGATAATGCTCAGTAAGAATACATGAGGAGAAGTCCCTTGTTCAAGTTCGGTTGCGAAAGGGAATACGACTGAATTTTTATGCACGTCAGGAGAAGAGACATTGTTAGATGCTAGGACATCAGTGGAGCCGGTAGTGTTGTGGAGAAACACTGAAAGGCTTACCTCACCACGAAGGGATAAGTGGGACTTTGTGGGCAAAGATTTGATTTTTTTTGTCTCTAGGGTATTGAGAATACCCACAAGATTGTAGTCACGTCGTGTAGACTAGGCTAGAGTTGAAGAAAAGCATGTTACGGGTGCGACATTTGCAATGTTTTTGCAAATGTACCCGGAGAAAAGGGTGTATGGGCACCCTAGTCAATTGGATTCCTTAGACATCCGAGATAGAAGGATGCGGAATATTTTGTACGACGTTGGGGAAATTAGAAAACAAGTCGTATCGATGAAATGGGTTGAACGTCATGGGAGATTGATGATGATCCAAGATTATATGTGCTGAGAAATCCAGCACACCCTATGGGATGAAAGTCAGTGGGAAACCGTTCAAAGTTTATCTCTTGATATGGGAGACCTAACTGTGGTGAAGAAGTAGCGCAAGGTGCTACTTGACTGAGTGTTGTGAGTGACTTACGTGTTACTAAAATGTTGATCCTTATAAAGTAACCAACCCAAAAAAAAAGTGCGCCAATTGCGAAGAGTGCACGAATTGTAAAGTATAATAAACCCAGAGAGAAAGGGGAATAGAGTACCACTTCAGGAAAGATGACGTAAGTGGGAAGCGATGTTGAGGAGAGACGTAGTGAGATTGTTTTCAGATACACCTCTAGTCAATAGACAAGATAGACTCGAAATGAACAACCGGAATGTGGTAGTGAACCCACATTCCCAATGATGGAATGAGGAGACATACTTATAAATTATTGATGGGTTGTGAACATCATAATTAAGCCAACATTTCGTTGGGGGTAGCGAAATGGGTGACCGGGATGGATTAGTATGTAGTTGATAAGGGAGAGTGCACAGTGCCGCTCTACATGATTGTGAATCAGGATGAAATCCTAAAAATTTCACCCTGTGAGAGAAGGTCAGGAAGGAATAGAGATAAAGTTTTATTTTGAGTACGTTGTGATACCTACGACTCAATGTTAGTGAGAAAGAATGATGATACGCCCTTATGATAATGGAATTTTGGAGAAGCCCACTGATCAATTCATAGGTTGAATGTATGCCTATAAGAGCATATTTATAGGTAGAGTGAGCGCCTATATGGACTGTACATGAGGATTAGGTTCGTGGGTACCGATTACGAACAATACATGTACTTTGGGTGTGGTTCGAGGAGACATTTCGAACCTTTAGTCCGTAACGCGTGATATGAGGACATTCTATTGAAGTGTGACATTTTAAGGTATATGAAATGTGAAAAATATGGCTCACAAATTGTCTACTCATGTGCGATGAGATATATATACATATATTAGTGCTCGAGATGTGATCCCGAGACAAGTAATTAATAACTATTGGTGATCGAGGTGGAATTCCGAGCCAATAACCCCAAAAGTGTTATAGAAGGGGGGGTGATTATAAAATAAGTGTTGGTAGTATATGTTATGTGTAAGATATATATACCTATTGATTTTTCCTACTTATGTGCGATAGTAAGTGTGCTTAATCTCTGTATTGGGGTCGATGATGTTTTGGACCAATACATGGGGGATCGAGTTGGGATCGATGATTTTCCGAACCAAATCGATGATAAATATTGGGATCAACGGAAGGTCTGAACCGACATGTGCATTACATTTACCTTGGGGTCGAGGAATTTTCGGACCAATGTAAATGATAGGATTATTGGGGCCGATGATTTTTGCCGGACCAATTTTCCTTAAAGTATATATAGTGTGTGAAATATATACCTTATAATATTCTACTTATGAGTGATAGTAGACACTTAGATGTTATATAGAGATATACGTCAAATGGGTAAATTAAGTAGGGAGAAACTTAATTTCAAGAATCAACGTTGGATTGGGAAAATCTATGGAGAAATTAAGTAGTGAGACTTAATTATGCTATGCGGCATGGGCAAAGTGCGATAAGGATTTATAATGAAGCAAGGCAGGTACTTGGGGGCGACCATTAGGATGTTATGATTTGGTATTGGGTATTAGAGGATACAATTTTATTTAAGGTCCTTAGCCTTAATACCAGCCTTATCCTAATTTCGAGGACGAAATTCCTTTTGCAAGGGGGGAAGTATGTAATACCCCGTATTTCTGAATATTCCAAATATTCCATTTAATTAGATTGGAGAATTAAATGAGAAAATATCGTCTTGATTTAAATTACGTAAGAGTAGTAATTTAAAGAGTTTTATTTAAAATTGTAATTATGGTATATTAATCGGAAGATAGATACCGGTATATATTGCATCATTTTTATTTACTTAGTGCGAGTGGTAAATAGTTACTTAACGCGTGTAGACCGTGTTGGGGTGAGAACGAGTAATATTTTTTAAGTGACTCAAATGATAATTTAGAGGTCACCAATGAGTCCGGAAGGGTCAAATTAGTCAAAATAGTATACCCGGGGGTGCTAGTTGAGTCCCGGGGCAATTTTGGACTAAACCGAGACCGTTCGGGGGCGTGTTGGTCTTTTAACATAAGAGGGTATGGAGATCTACGAAATTTAGAGTTTTATATCAGCCATATGATAGAGGAATTAGGGTTAGAACACCCATGACAAACACCAATACCATTAGAGAGAAGAGAGGCACAACTTTCTAAAGAAAAAAGAAGATTTGGGAAAGATTCAAAGGGGTTTCTACCGTCAACTTGTTGGGGAAGAAGGATTGAAGGATGAAAATCAACAATCATCAACAAGAACCACGAAATCAGACCCTACTGATCATAAGGCAAGTTGTTTATTGCAAAAATTTATAAAGTTATAATACCCATGTGTAGGGTTTTTGAATAGTTTTGTTTAAATCAATATTTTGATTGGAGAAAGATGATATTTATGCATGTTGGGATAGGAATCGCATGTAGAATGATTTAAACTATGTAGAGGATTAATATTCAGATTAGACTTGATGATTTTCGGAATAAAAATCTGGATTTTGAATGATAATATGGGAAGAACACCATAACTAGGGTTTCAAGAAATTCTGGGTTTTAATTCATTATTTCTTTAAAGTAATTGGAGTTTTGATGTAATTGACACGTTAGAAACTGTCCTAATATATGTGGAAATATGTTAAGATCATTGGGTAAAAGTTTGGTGGACAATAATGGAGTTTGGAAAATTGTTAATGGAGGAGAGGATCAACGAAGAAGACAGACTGCGTCTGTCCCTGTTCGATCGATCGATCGATCGATCTTGAACTATCGATCGATCGACAATGTCGATCGATCGAACCCAGCAGTCGATCGATCGACGCAAGCTATTTTCCCAAAAATTTTGTGTTTAATCCTTCGTTGAGTTCGGGAATGAATGGGTATTCTAGGATTTACATTATACTTATATGGGAGTAAGAATAAGACCAGTAGGTATATTGTTGAGGTCCAATAAGGCCATTGGGTGTAGGGCTTGGATTATGGACCGAGGAGAATAATCCGATTTAGTAGAGTATCGGGGACTTCGGAAATTGAGTTACGGGGGGAAGTAAATTCAATTTAAGTAATAGACCAGTAGGGTAAGCAATAACTACTGAAATTATATGTAAGGGGTAACTAGGACCCTTAGAGTTGTGTGAATACTGAAATAAATATGATTAATGAGATAAATCGTAAAGCGAATATTGTACGGTAAATATATGAGATTAAAATATTACGTACGTATATGATTAATAGGTCGGGCGTGTACCTACTGAATTATGTGATCTTTTAGGTAGAGAGATTATACCTAAATTAATTATGTTAGGGTCGATGAGACATTCCGAACTAACATAAAGTTATTATAAGTTTGGGGTCGATGAGAAATACCGAACCAAACTTTGAACTGGTGTCGCGATGAGAGAGTCCCGAACCAGAATATGTGTATATATATATTTTTAAAATAATTGGGGTCGATGTATCATGCCGAACCAATTCTTACTTGGGGTCGATGAATCATTCCGAACCAAGAGTCCTTTATGTGTATAAAAGGGGCAAAATAGCAGTGACTAATATTTAGTATATATTGTGTGTGAAATATATATACCTGATGATATTCTACTTCCGTGTATTAGTAGATTGATATATTATGTATTTAAAGATACTTACTGAATTGGTAAGTTAAGTAGTGAAACTCAATTACGAAATGAACCTTAGATAGAGAAAATCTATTTAGTAATTCAAGTAGCGAAACTTAATTACATAAGTGGGAAAGTCAACAATTTGTGAAAATTGTAGTAATTTTAGTAGAGAAGCTAAATGGGAAGTCTTGAAAAATAACATAGATGAAATGTTACTTGAGAATTAATTAACATACGCGAGATGTTAGTAAAACGGTTGTACTGTATGGGCGGTACTAAAACTTGGGTACAGATAAGTTCAGTTTACTACTTTGGTTTTAGTTAGCTTGAGAAGTATGGCTAGACAAACTAAGTGTGGAACGTTAGGTGTGCACCAAAGATGAGGGGTGAGTTAACTCAAGAGAGTGTACGAGAACCTAACATGTGTAATCAATAACCGCATTTTATATTGTGATAAACGCTTGCTAAATATTTTCAAAATGTTTTGAGTACTAACTCTTGCTATAAAATATTTTCAAAACCTTTTAGGTGTCCAGCCACAGGGATGCCATGTATGATGATTCCATTCCAGATACTCGGAGCTGTAGCACAGTGGATGCTTACAGGATTTTGACTAGGCGATATCTCTCATTCAGATCTAGTACAGGATCTCACACTCTTCTATGTATGGACTTGTTGTCCGGTATTAGTCTCAGATATTAGATTCAGACTAGTGGTTACTCTATTGTTGTTTGGGATTTTTAGCCGATGGTTTATTCGGTAATACTTTTGTTCTGTTGTACTTTTACTTTGTTGTTTGAATTATAGTACATGATTATTTGTACTTTGTTCCGCATGGTTGATTTATCTGTTTTAAGAAAGATAAAATTTGGCACCGGTCTAATTTTACTTAGGGGATTAGTAATTAAAAAGTTTTCGACAGTGATGCTAAGAATGAACCGTTTGAGAAACCTGTTTTAATTTAATGAAGGCCTGATCACCCGATGTTTAATTAGGCGGGGTGTCACAGTCCAATCTCATCGCACGACCTGTGGATAGCATTCCTCAGCTAGATATCATAAAAGAGGTTGTTGCTGACCCAATCTAATTGGACGAGGAGGAAAGTTGCTCTGGTGAAGAGAGAGGGGGCTAACAGGGGTGGAGCTGAAGGTGATTACAGTGAGGAAAGCTCAAGTAGTAAAGAATCTTCCAGCTCGGAGGAGGGTTCAGAGGCTCAAGAGTCTTCAGGGGATTCAAGTAGCTCCGACGAGGAAGATATGGCTCCTCCCAGGAAGAATTTAATCTGAGATGATGATGAAGACAATGTGCTGCTTTATCATCGGTTGAAGAAGCAGAAATCTGGGAGCGGGGATACCGCCACTGGCTCCCAGACTGTTATTCACGAGCTGGAGAGGAAGAAGAAAGAGGAGGAATTGGTGAGAGAGAGGTAGAGAAAGAAGGAAGAGGAGAAGAAGAAGGTAGAAGAGAGAAAGAAAATAGAGAATAGAGAGGGAGAAGAATAAGAGAGAAGAAAAGAAGAGAAGAGGTGAGAACGAAGGCAGGGCAGTCTCTGGTGCCCGTGTCTGCTCTGGCTGAGGGGGCTTCTTTTGCTCTTACCCCTCAGTTAGCTTCGGTAGTGCTTGAGAGGGTAGTGCTGCCAGCTGATCACCAGAGGTTGATAAACATAGGGACCGACCAGTTAGCCCTGAAGGCGAGTCAGGGGCTAGCCTTGGTAAGCTTGTTTTCACTTCTCTTCTCTTGCAATGCTTTTTTCAATACTTTTTCTGATGATTTTTTCCTTTTCTCTGCAGTTTGTGTCTAATTTCACTGTCCTCTGCCGTAGTCGCAACGAGCTGGCGAGGAAGAACATTGAGCTGGACAAGAAAAATCTGAGCTGGAGACCATCTTGAAGAGTGCAAGTTCTGCTCAAAAGTCTTCTGACCTCGCCTTGGCCTAAGCCAATAAAGTAAAAGAGGCGGCGACCAAGGAGCTCGAAGAGCTGAGGCAGTCCTATGACTTGGTCTGCGCGAGCAAGCTAGCTATGGCAGAGGAGAATAAGGTGCTTACTGGGAAGGTGAAGAAGGTGGAATCTGAGGCCGACACCCTCAAAGAGAGCTCGTACAACGCTGGATGGGTCGCAGCATACGAGGATGCTGAGGCCCAAATTAGTTATATTAGCTGTCTCAACTTTAAAAAGGGTTGGGACAAGGCCTTACTCGCTGCCGGGGTGGATATTGATTCCACCCTCTTTGACGAGCACGACCCTGGTCCCAAGCCTATCGTAGATTAGGTGCCTCTCCCTGCTGCCAATAAAGGTGCCCCCACTGTTCTGACCATCGTTGCTGATGCTCCCTTTGACCAGGGGATGACGATTGCTCCATCTGAAGGAGGTGTGCCTGGAGATGCTACAGATAAGGGGAAGAAACCAGCGACCTCAGAGAAGACTGAGGTTACCAGCTAGACTTCTTTAGGGAGCTCTTTGTATTTTTTATAGTTCAGGTACTCTTTCTATTCGCTGATGTACTCTGAACCTTCTTTAAATGAAATGAAATTCAGTTCCCTTTCGCATACTGATTTATTTACTTTTTAATGCTTATATGGTTTGTAGCTCATCGATGTTGAGGATTATATTCCTGCAACCTCTCATTTAGGAAATATTTTTATACCTGATGCGAGCAATCAAGTTCGCAGAGCCTTTGTAAGGATCTGCAAGTCTCTTCGGTTAAGGAATCGAGAGTATAAGGACCAGTCAGAGCTCGTTGCCAAGCTGAAGAACAGGCTCCAAGAGATGGAGGAAATCGACGCTTCTATTCAAGAAGAGGTGGATGCTCCGAAGGCTAAACTCCTGGATGCCTCCGAGGTTAATCAGGTTGGAGAGGTACTTCAGCAAGAGAACGATGCTATAAGGAGAGAAGTCTCGTGACTCAGGGAGAATGCGCCCAGCATTGCTCCTCGAGTTCTACGTGGTTCCTCTTCATCGAATGGACCGCGAGCTGGTACTGATGACAGAGGTTCAACTAGGGAGATTATCGAGCTTCGAAGTGATGTTCATCGAGCATACGTGACAGCTTCCGATCTTCAAAGATATATTACCTTGCTGAGGCATCTGTTCAATAAAGTTCCTCGACGAGTGTGGGATGATGGTTACGATCAGGGTGGGACCGATGCTCCGACAAAGTTGGGGGAAGTTTAAGAGTTATCCTTTATTAGGGGATGGTTGAGTGCTCTTAGGGAGTTGTAGGTCCCTAGGAACTCTATCCTCTGGTGTCTTCATGAGATATCCCCCTCAACTTTGATGCCTAACCCATTCAGGAGGGATGATCAGTGGGTCCCCATAGATGTTATCCCCAGGCAGCTATTGGAATCAGATTCAAATGAAGTCGAGGAGGAATTAGCTCCTCACCCAGATGATGGCCGAAGAGCGCAAGTGGCTGACTATCTTGCTCGGAGACCTAATCCTTATTAGGATTTATTTTATTCGGCACATGTAACTCTTTGTATATGTAATGATATAATAAAATAATTATATTTTGGGCGATTCACCGACTAAACATGTGTTGTGCATTTTTTACTTCATTGATTTCTTGTTCAACTATCTTGGGCTCTTCTTAGCTAACTAGATTTGATATAGGCAGATTTATTTTATTGAGTGAGTATCCCCCCAGTCCAATATGCTTGTAAGATACCATTCTTCCTCACTTTACCTTTTAGGTTGTGTCGTCACACTCCCTTAGGCCTAAGTGTGGCAATGGAGAGGACACACCTGGTGTTGGATGTTCTATCTGAGCAGGTTTTTTGAGCCAAACATTATTTGGTGACTAACTTGAGTTGGCTGAGCTGCCTAAAGGTCCCCTGTAGGGCTTCATATATTTCCAGTGGCAATGCTAGGAGGTTATTTGCGTTTGATGACGAAAACCTGAGGAGGGTAATACCTTGCTTTTATATGTTAAGAGGAGAGCATGTAACTTGGAAAAGGTGCATAAATTATAAAATATTTGAGAAAAAATCAACACTTCATAGAATGCCACAACCAAACAATTTTTTATTGATCAGAAATGAATTGTAAATTTCAACATTGGGTTAAAAGATCAACATAGAAAACTAGAAGTAGAATTTCTTTAAATTGGCTGCGTTCCAAGCTCGAGGTATCTCCCTGCCCTCCAGCGTTTCTAAGTGATAGGCTCCTTATAGGTTGTCCCTTATCACCTTGAATGGTCCCTCCCAGTTTGGTCCTAGCTTGCCATCTGATGGTTTTACTGTGCTGCCAAGAACTTTCCTTAGGACGTAGTCCCCAACTTGGAATGCTCTCGAATTGACCTTCTTGTTATAGTGCTTTGCTAGTTATTACTGATAACCTGCTAGTTTCACTAGAGCCAGCTCTCTTCGTTCCTCAGCTAGGTCAAGTTCAGTGAGCAATGCCACATCGTTATGGCCTTGGTCGATTAGGGTGGACCTCATGGTGGGGAGGCCATCTTCCAAGGAAATGATTGCCTCCATACCACATGTCAGTGCGAATGATGTTTCCCTAATTGCTCGTCGTGGGGTAGTACGATAAGGCCATAGGATGTGTGGCAGCTCGCTGACCCATGCCCCTTTGGCTCGCTCCAATCGCTTCTTTAATTCATCAATCACTATTTTGTTGGAAGCTTCAGCTTGTCCGTTGCTCTGAGGGTATGCCACCGAGCTAAAATGGTGCCTGATCCCGTGGTCATTACAAAAACCTTGGAAGAGGCTACTTTTGAACTAGGTTCCGTTGTTAGTGATGATGGTCCTGGGGATCCTAAAGCGGGTAATAATGTTCTTCGATATGAATCTTATTATATCCACGCCCGTGATATTTTCCAGCGGCTATGCCTCTATCCATTTGGTGAAGTAGTCTGTCGCGACCAATAAATACTTGCGATTATCGGCAGCGATAGGAAGAGGGACTACGATGTCCATTCCCCATTGGGTTAAAGGCCATGGGCTAGTAAGTGACTTTAGGTTGTTGGACGTTTGGTGAACCATAGGAGCGTGAAGTTGATATTTTTCACACTTGCGAGCATATATCCCAGAATCCTTCTGCATGTACGGCCACTAGTAGCCTTCCTTCATTGCTCGGAAAGCTAGCGACCTGCCCCCAATATGACTCTCACAGATTACCTCATGGAGCTCGTGCAGAACTCGCTCGACGTCCTCCAAGTGAACGCATTGGAGGTAAGGATCGATGAAGGATCTCTTATACAGTTTTCCCTTAGGATATAAGTGAAAGCGAGCAGTTTTGACTCTTATCTGATGAGCGACCTTCTTATCGTCGGATAGGGAACCATCTTTCAAATAATCCCTTAAGAGGTCCATCCAATTGGGGCCTGATTCAATCTGGAGAACGTAACCTATGTTTGGCAGTTTCTCGATCTGGATAATGCTTGGCTGGGCAAGGAAGTCGATCGAAATTATTCTCTTTAAGTCAGAATTAATCGCTGAGCTCAAGGCCGCTAGGGCATCATCATGGATATTTTGCCCTCTGGGAAACTATTAGACGCTGACCTATTCAAAGTTAGACATAACTAGGTGTTGGAGGCCACTCCTGCCCCTTTGGAGTTAGAGGCTCCGTCAACGAACAGTCGTCGAACACCTTGTGCCGAGGGGTTTTCCCTTTGACCGATAGGTTGAAGTTGGTCGCAAGGATGTTCTCCTATAAATTTTGTGATGAAGTCGATGAGGACTTGTCCCTTGATTGCATTCCTTAGCTGAAACTGGATGTCAAATCGCCTGAGCTTGCCTGACCACTTTGATAGTCTACCGGACAGATTTGCTTTTTGCAGAACTGCTTTAAGGGGGTGAGATGTAAGGACGATGATAGAGTGCGCTTTGAAGTAATGTTTCAATTTCCTTGAGGCTACCACTAGTGCAAAGGCGAGATTTTCTAGTGGTAGGTATCGATGTTCGACATCTAAGAGAGTTTTTATCGCGTAATAGATTAGGTGCTGGATCCCCGTTCTTTCATATACCAGTGTAGAACTTACAGCGTGACTGGAAACTGCGAGGTACAAGTATAGAGAGTCATTCTCATGAGGGATTATGAGCAACAGTGGTATACTGAGGTAAGCCTTGAGTCCTTCTAGCGCCTTAGAGCAATCCTCATTCCACTCTACATTTTTTCTTTTCTTCAAAAGTTGGAAGAACAACTCACACCTTTTGAATGATTTTGAGATGAATCGGTTCAGGACGACGAGCATTCCTGTGAGATTTTGCACGTCTCTTATCGTACGGGGGGCTGCACCCTATTGATGGCGTCAATCTGGTCTGGGTTGGCTTCAATGCCTCTCTTGCTAACCAAGTACTCGAGAAATTTTCCTGACTGGACACCGAAGGAACACTTACTTGCGTTAAGCTTCATTCAGTATTTCCTGAGGATTTTGAAGGTCCTTGATAGGTCTGAGAGGTGTTTTTCTTTATGCCTACTCCTAACGAGCATATCATCGATGTAAACCTTCATGGTGTTTCCCATTTGGTCTTTAAATATTTTGGTGACCAATCGCTGGTAGGTTGCTCTTATATTTTTTATCCCAAAGGGCATGACCTTGTAACAATATAACCCGACGGTGGTGATGAATGCTGTCTTGTCTTGATCTGGCTCGTGTAGAGGGATTTGGTGATACCCGGAGTATGTGTCTAGGAAACTCATTATTTAGTGAGCTATTGTGACGTCCACCAACTAGTTAATCTTTGGGAGAGGAAAACTGTCTTTAGGGCACGCTCTGTTAAGGTCGGTGAAGTCAATACAGACTATCCATTTTCTATTGCTTTTTGGGACCACTATTGGGTTGGACAACTACTTAGGGAATTGAACTTCCCATATGGATCCTGCATCCAGCAGCTTCTCCACTTCCTTCTCCACAGCTTTGGCCTTCTCGGGTGCAATTTGTCTTGCCTTTTGCACGATCGTCTTAAAAGTCGAGTCAACATGCAACCGATGACAAACCACACTGGGATCAATCCCAAGCAGCTTGCAGGGTTCCCATGTGAAAACGTCCAAGTTATTCTACAAAAGTACTATTAATTCCTTCTTCTCTCGATCTGTGAGAGAGGCTCCGATCAAGAACATCCTATATTTTTTATTGCCGCCGGCTGCGACTTCCTCCAGGTTCTCAATGACCCGCTCAGAGGGGAGGAGCCTGGTCTCCTCCACTCCAGGTCTTCCATATTTTAGTTGCTATTTGGAAGGTATCAAACCTTCTTATTCTTCAAACTTATCCTTGGCCTTTTCAACCTTCTTCTCCGACTTTAGGGGGATGGCTGCTATAAAGCACTTTCTCGCCATTGCCTAATCTCTATGGATCTCCATCACTCCTCGCTCAGTCACATATTTAAGTTTCTGGTGGTAGGTAGATGGGACAACCTTCATTGCATGTAGCCACCCTCTGCCAAGGATAGCCTGGTAGGGTGAGTTAATGTCGACCACCAGAAATTTAATCATTTTGGAGACACTTCCTACCCTTACTGGCAGTACAATCTTTCCCAAAGGGATGGTCACTTTACCGACGAAACCAATTAGAGGAATGGTGGCTTCCTTTAAGTCGATGATGCTTAACTTCAACTTCCTGAATAGGTCGAGATACATTACTTCGGATGAGTTACTCTGGTCGATGAGCAACTTATCGACATCATAGTTAGCTATCCTAAGTGTAATGATCAAGCCATCATGATGTGGGGTCCTTACTCCCATTAGGTCTTCATCCGTGAACACAATATGTTTGCTGTAGTCGACGTCATCTGCTCATTGACGCTTTCTTACCTGCGTCTTAGCTGGATCGATTTAAAAAGCTTGCATTACTGCCATAAGCTTTTTAACTTCCATCTGAGCTGAGTTTCCTTGAATCTGCTTTAGATTCGATGCCCCATGAATCACTGCAAACTCATGGACGGTATCTTCCTCGAGCACGTTGTCAGGCCTCGGGTCTCCATTGGCAGCGACCTTCTCTGCTTTCTTCTCCATAAATTTGTTCAAATGTCCAGTTTGAGCTAACTCTTCAACGTGAGACTTGAGGGCCTTGCAGTGCTCGATTTTGTGCCCACCCTCTTTGTGGAAAGCACATCTCAGTGCGTTATTCCTTTTTTAGGGGTCTCCTCCCATCTTTTTGGGCCACTTAACGAACGGCTCATCCTTGATCTTTGCTAGAATCTTGTAGACTGGTTCTTTAAAAATAATATTCAGTGCTTGAAATGCTTTTGAAGCATCATTTTTGTTCCCGCTCTTGGGGCCACTCTTGCCCCCATTTTTGCTTCCTTTCTTTTGGTTCTCAGCTTTGTGGCTTCTCTTATCGGTGAACTTGGTGAGACCATTCTCCCCTGCACTGAGGCGGGTCACATCCTCAACTTTAGCATATTTTTTTATACGAGCCATTAAGTCATCAATGGTTGTGGCCTCCTTCGTAGTGAGGGACTGGTGCAAGAGGCAGGAACTGGGTAGGCCAATCTTAAAGGATGCCATAGCGACCTGCTCCGAGCAGTCCTCGACCTAGTTGAATAACTCCCAATATCTTTTCGCATAGTCTTTGAGGCTCTCCTGAGGCGTTTTATTCATTATCAACAAGGCATCCACCCTCTTTGAATGAGAGCTACTGGTAATGAAGTGATTTGTGAAGAGCTCTGCCAGGGACTCGAAGCTCCTGATGGATCTATGAGGGAGTTTCTCGAACCATTTTTGGGCCACATCATGCAAGCTCGAGGGAAAGATCCGACACATTAATGCGTCCTTATGGTTCCATAGGGTTATGGCCTGCCTGTACTGCCTAACATGGTCTATATGATCAGTCTTTCCGTCGCAAATCTTGAATTTAGGCATCGCAAACTTCTTGGGGGCTTCTTCTTCTTCTTCTTCTTCTTCTTCTATCTCCTTTGAGAAAGGGGATTTCATCTGGGTCCTGAGAGCTATCTTGGCTAGCTCTCTGGTCGATCTGGCACCCCGATTCGCTGGGTGTTGGTCCATTTCTCTCCGAACCAAATTCCGTCTGTCATCATTTCCTTATCCTGTGCTTCTATAACAGTGAGCTGGTTACTGTTGTTGTTGCTCAGGCAAGTCGTCATCATACCTGTGTTTCTCAAATCTTTGAGATCCACGTCTAGGGCTCCTTCCTCAGCTGCGAGACTTGCTCGCCTGAGGGCTAGGAGTGCGATATTGATGTTTCCTGGTGTTACGATATAGTTCTCTCTCCATTTTCTACAGTCTTCTCTTGAGACGAGCATTCTCAGCTTCTTGCTTGCGAGTGGCCTCCTCTTGCTCTTGGAGCCTGGCCTCATAGGCGTCGATTAACCTGGAGACCTGTGTGGACCTGGCTGGTCCTTGGCTTTCCTCTGAAGCTTGTCATTTCGGGGGAGCCCTAGGATTTGAACATCGAACTTCAGATCTGATCCTGCGAGGGGCAGGCTGTTCTTGAATATCCCCTGCTTGAGGGGCATTGCTGCCGTGACCAGACATTCCAAATTTTTATGGTGAAGGCTTTCTATAGGAAAACAAACGTTTCTCACAGAGGACGCCAATTGCGGTGACAATTAAACTCAACACAAAATAATAAGCAAAGGCAATCACCATAATAAATAAAGAACTTAAAATAATAGCAATCACACACAACACAAGATATACGTGGTTCGATAAGAAGGCCTACGTCCATGGTGATGCTCTCAGTATTTTATTTCTCCTTATTCCAGGGGAGTGTTTTCAATTGCATGCCCCGGGCTGAGGGTTTAATATATACATGTTGTTTCTTGGAGAGTGGGGGTATTGGACTCCTCCACATTAGCCCATAACTCCTAGAATATCTCGTGAGAGATTTTAGGGGTTGAATGGGTCATAACTGAATTAGTTATGCATGTGGCTTACAGACTTTGGGCCGGACTGAAGCGGGATACTTATCTGGGGCGAAATGTTTAATCGAGGTACCCACAATAACAGATTGTACATTCCTACAAATCCAACAAAAGATAGTCAAAGAGTTAAAGAAAGGGGAATGGATGAGACAGAGTGTGACAAATTTGATTCATTAAAAATCTCAATAAAATATTGGTCGTTTTCACCTGTGACCAAATATGGAGATATGTTAATACAAATGACATACCAAACCAATATTTAGCTACACGGATTTACTATAATATGCTTTTCTTTGCAATTTTGAGAAGAGCAGTGATAAGCACCCAAAACTGTACAATTTATACCCCGAATAGACGTACTTTAGTTGTTAATTCTCGACAATTTGGGTCTTATGCGCTTTATGATGTATTTTATAGGTCGAATGCACGTTGCGGTGTTCAAACCCGTATCTCAAGGCAATTGTACGAATTATGGAGCTGATTACCAATCCCATAGCCCTAGCCTATCCTAACCTACCTAACTCTGTCCCAAGCCCTGTGTGTTTGATTTGTTCCCTTTCGTATTTTTTATTTTTTAGATTTTTAGTTTGAGTCGTTTTATTTTTAGTATTTATTTTTGATTTATTTAGTATTTTCTAGGTTTTGTTTTCTATTTTTCTATTTTATCTTTATTAGTATAATTTTATTTTATTTTTGATTAGTTTTTAATTTTTATTAAATTAGATTTTTTTAGGATTTCATTTTTTTTTATTAGATTTTACTTTTTTGTAGAATTTTAGTTTTTAGTTTAAAAGATTTCTATTTTTTATTTATTTATTTATTTTTTTAGTTTTATTTTTAATTTGAGTCTTTATTTTATTATTAGAAGTAGGATTTTTATTTTTATTAGTTTTAGTTTTTTTTTTATGTTATTTTTTGGTGTCCAAATAAAACACGCACATAAACTCCCCTACACCTAAACCCACTCACACCTTAATACCCAACACTTATCCTACACCTAACATACACACAATCCAAATCCCTCATCCCCACACTATCCCCTACACCCTCACCCACGCAATACCACCAAAACCCATCTTCAACCTCCAACCATCTTTCTCTCTCCTCTCTCATCACCCACCTCCATAACCAAAACACACTTTCACCCATCACACCTCTATAACCCACCAACCTTATACCTCCGGCCCTGCCCCGTCGGCGCCCCTCGCCTAGCTCCGGTGACAATTCGGCCTCTCTCTCTCTCTCCGCGATCGCCCCTTGCCCAAACCCCCATCCGACCTGACTTAACCTCCCAAACCCATCGCGACTCAGCCCCATACCTACCCCTCCAACTCAACCCCCAGCTCTCAACCTACCCAATCCATCAAACCCGAAGCCCTTGCTTCGACCATTTTTCGACCGCTGTCACGGTGCGGCCAGCCACGCTGCCCAGCAGCCACCTCCGGCCAACAACCTCCATCCCTACCCTCCCAACCTTTGATGGCGATCCGACCTCGACCCGCGACAGCCCATTATCCCGTACCAAACCCGACGAAACCCGTATCCCAACCTTCGATCCAGAACTTTCAAACCGTGAACCCATAACCCACCTTTACCCATGTCTCCATTTCAACCAAACCAAAATCGTAACCTGCAGAAAACAAATCCCAAAGCCAAGACCAAGTCAACTTATTAAAACCACTTATCTCCTTTTACCCAAAATGCCCCTCAACTACCAACTTTAAACCATTTCCAAAAATAACCCTTAACTAAATCTGATTTGTTTATTCCAATCCCCTCACCCACATGACCTCACACCTCTCTTAGCTCAGGTTCACACACCCCATGCTTATTCAATCCCAAATACTCATTTTTACCCCCATGCTCCATGTGCCTACTATATAAGGATGGAAGACCTCATTTGAAGACTTATTATGTAGATAGAGAAGGGAATTCTAGGGAGAGTTAGAGATAGTTTAGTGTAGAAAATAAATTAGGATACACACCATTTTGTAAATAGTTTTATTTTATTATTTTTATTTTTGTTAGATATTTGTGAGGTTAAATTTTGGAAGAGATTTAATTGAGTGATTATTTAATTGCAAATCACTTGGATGCTCAATTGGAGGGATGTAAATTACAAATTCAAGGATTGAAGTCCAATTTCACTCAAAGAGATTTGGTTTGATTGTTCTTCTCTTCTACTTTATTTTATATGCCTTTGATTATTAATTTGTCAAATTCCATATCATGTTAGGCTAAATCTCCTTTCAAGGGGTTGGGGGGAACCCTTATTTGATATTATTTTTATTTAATTAGTTTGATTACTTGAAAATTTCCTTTGAATGTTAATTTTGATCCCATTGAAAAACGTTGCTAATGCCGTTTAATACAAGATTAAACTGTATAAGCAACTCCGAGATGTTTGTTGAAGAAACCCTTTTCTTTTGAAAATAAAAATTATAAACAACAAGATGTGTTTACAAAAAACTTATGTACGAGAGTAATCAAGACTTTGTAATCAGTTTTTAAAACAAGACAGTTTCAAAAATTCAGCACACTATAAAATGGGATGAGTAGATGAAGATAATAAAAAACACACAGTTTTTAACGTGGTAAAACCTCTCCCAACAGAGGAAACATCCACGGTGACTTCTAAGTCACAAAAGTAAAAAATCCACTAACAACAAATAATAGTTACAAACAATCCAACATACATGCACACAAATCAACCTATTCTAAGTTTACGAATATACCCCACTTGGTGTCCTTCTAACTTCTCATAGATCTGATAGTTGATGATGTTCTTCTAGTCTGATAACTTCCTTTGCTTTAGCTTCCTTATGTCGACTCAATGATCTTTGATCTTATTCACAATAGGGGTGTGCAAAAAAACCGTTAACCCGAAGAACCGAACCAAACCGACCTTCGTGGGTTGGGTTGGTTCGGTTTTTTTTCTCCACGGGTTGGTTCTGGTTCCAAAAAATTGAGAACCGAAGTGTTCGGTTCGGTTCTCGGTTTTATACCTGAACCAAATCGAACCGAACCGAGAACCGAACCCATAGAACCGAACCAAAAAATCGAACCGAATAACCGAACCAAAGAACCGACCCCAAGAACCGACCCATGAACCTGAACCATTAACCAGAACCATTAACCAACCCGAGAACCAACCCACGAACCAGAACCATTAATGAAAACCGCGAACCAGAACCGCGAACTAGAACCGCAAACCAGAACCACAACCCAAACCCCGAACCAGAACCGCAAACCAGAACTAAGAACCAGAACCATGAACCAACCCGAACCAAATCGAGAACCGATGGTTCGGTTCCGAACCGAACCGACCAATTTTGGTTCTGGTTCTGGTTCCAAAACCATGGAACCGATCAATTTCGGTTCTGGTTCTGGTTCCGTAGTGGAACCGAACCGAACCGAACCATGTGCACCCCTAATTCACAACACTTCCAGTGTAGTAGTGTGTTAAGTGTTTGTGAAGTGATTCCTATCAACATGCATGAACTCACACACACTTAGTTTTACAGACAGTCCTAGAAAAATTACATATAAAGACTATATGCTGTGATTTTGTTTTCTTTCTTTCTTACAGAACTAAAAACCTTTTTGACCTTTAATATAACCCAGATTCCACGGATATCTCGCTTCTAAATCGGTCAAGATCTTAATCAATCTCGGTTTTAAAAATATTTTTGAGATTGAAAATCTCCAAGTGTGAATCCAACTAGGTCAAGGTTAAGTTTCGTAAGAATAGAAACCATAAAACATTTTCAAAACTAAATCAGTAAAGATTTTCTTAAATCAAGAAAGAAATATGCAGATCTAGTGAAATGTAACATGCAGAGTGTAGATCTATAGTTTCTATGAAAGAGAAATGCAGATCTTCACACGAATGTTTAAGTTGTAAACAAGATCATAGACAAAGAGGTTACAACTTCAATATGAACAAACCACTCTCTCTCTCAAACACTCAAGGTTGTGTTTGGGGTGTTATAAAAACGAAGGTTTGATTCAGAGTTTGAAGTGTTTAGGGTTAGGGTTAGGGTTTGGCTAACACAGTTTCTTTTCTCTCTCTTCTCTCTTTTCTTTTCTCTCTTCTCTCTCACTTCTTGCTTCTCTCTATTTTTTTCTCTCAGAAATGACGAATGCCCAAAAGTCTTGAAAGGCTGAGAAGAGGAGGGTTTATATAGGAGTGAGGGAAGATTCTGGAACGACGAAGGCAATCAAGGGCTGAGATCAAGTCTTTCTAACTTTGACTTGATCCAAGGGTTATGAAATAGCGGTGGTTAAGATGATTGTGATTGGTTCATAGAGATAGCACCAGGATTGATTAAAAACACATGCAGACCATCGATAAGTTTTGATCCAACGATCAACAATGCACCATCCAACCCTCTCACATAACAAACACAAACAGATACATCAGGCAAGTGACAAGTGTTGGCTTGTGAGTGGCTCACAAACGCGCGTCAAACTTAATTACAGGCAGCACCCTGAAGTCTCTAGCGCATTTACATTCTACCCAAACAAACATTCCAATGAAAACTGAAGTTTTCAAAATAGAAAATTAACCCCACAAATATTATAAACACATTTTTATTATTGAAAACATTATTTTAAAATTGTTTTAAAATGTTTAAAAATTCCCAAAAAATTATTAAAACAACATTTTAAGGGGAATTTAACACACACTCAATTTAAGCAATATATACACATGTATGCACTTCTAATTGTGTGTAGTGTGATTCAATTTATACCTTCTTGGATCATTGAAGAGGATTAGAGAGAATGATTCTGAGGTTCTTTGGATTCTAGGATGGACAACCAATTTTGTCACAATTTCCAAACTAGTTGAACACTTATACAGTATAGACTTAAGTAAGTCAAAGGTATAAGGTGCTTCACCCTCACCCTTAAATTTACGCCTCGAGAGAGGGTAAATGATTTTTGAGAGAAAATCGAAATTCTAGTTATAATACCCATTTTAGATTCGAACTAGAGATAGGGGTTTCTTTAGTGGGGTATTATTACTTGAATTTCAACTCTAAATTTATTTTCTAAGATTTACATAAATTTTAATTGATCGATCATAGCGGGTGATTAATTAAAAGGAGTGTAGATCTATTTTCTAGAGTTGTGGGGTGTTAAACTTAATTTTCAGAAAGGTTACTATTAAAATTATATTTGCAACGAGAGTTGATTTGTAATTTTGATATTAATTTGGGAGAATTCAATTAATTCAATTAGTTAATTAGAATAGCTAAAATTTGTGATGTAATCCCACTCCTTGATTGTTCTCACAATTATTTACCTCACTTTATCTTTTATTTTAGTGTTAGACTTTATTTTTCACTTTTAGTCACTTTTTAGTTTGTTATTTAGATCTTTAATTTAGTTTAGTCTTATTTCACATCCTCACCCTTGAAAATTGTTTTAATATTTTAAAAGGAAAAAAAAAATAGAAAAAGCGAAAGCCCAAAAAGAAAATAAAAAAGTGAATTACAATTGAATTTGTCTCTAGCTTACCCCCTTGATGTGGATTGATACCCTTACTTACCTCTACACTTGAGATTGATATTATTTTGTAGGTATTATGAGGTTTTGATTAACTTGGCTTTCAACAACGACGACACACAAGAAGTCAACTCTATCAATCAGAATAAATGAATAACTTTATACCTTCACTTATCCATGTCCAAGCCTCCAAACCTTCATCCAAATACACCCAAAAACACACCTTGTAAAACCAAAAGTTGTTCAGAATGAAGTGAATGAGAATAAAATACCCAAAACAGATTATATTTAGGGATATATAGGGATGAGAACAAATGTAAGGGGAATAATTACCAACACATAACATACATACATACATTACAAAATTGGAAAAGCAACTTTCCAAATAAATACCGTTATAGAAACTGATACCGAACAGAACAAACATGCATTACACATAACAAACATACATTACCAACACAGAATGAACATACATTACATATATGATCAAAGAAACTTTCCAAACCAATACCTTTATAGAAACCCCTAAAAACTAAACTTGGAAATTAAAACTCATTTTCAGACAGACAAAATAATAAAGAACCAAAAATAAATACAAAATAAATAGCTACAAAACATAAATAAGAATCAAATTACTGCATAAAAAAATACATTATAAATGCCAACAGGCCCTAAAACCAAATACGCGAGATGCTTTGAACCAAAAACCCACACATAAAAGAAATTCGAGAGACCAAATTATTACATTGAAACCAAAACAAATACAAAAGAAACGTAAGTATAAAAGAAACTACCTCATTTATCAATAATTTTAATGAAATAATCCTGCACCAAAGAATAAGAACAAAAAAAATAGTCAAATAGTGTGAAGATGTGCAAATTGAAGGACTATATACCTAAGATAAGCTCTTGATGTCATAATAATCACACAGAATTTGAGTAAGATTCATCACAATATCAAAATTTGGGTAAGAATCACCAAAAAACCCCAAATGGGTATGTATATAAAAAATAGAAAGAGTGAGAGTATATAAAAAATACAAACCCTTGCAATACCAAAAGAGACACAATGATGGATGAATTAGAAATATGTAAAATATACTCTATCACCCATTTATGTGAAAATATGGTACCTTGGATGAGAGAAAGAGTTGAGAGATGGAGTGATTTTGAGAGTTGTTTTGTGTGTGAGTGTGTAAGAGGGCGAAGGAGAGAGGTGAAGGCGAAGGCAGAGGAAAAAGGGAGGCAGAGGAGACAACGGGTAAGTGAAGGAGATAATGAGGGTGACGGGTGTGAGAGAATGTATGGGGGCGAAGGGTGCGCGTGTAAAGTGGGAGTCTTCCCATAGTGCCCCAAATTTTGAATTAAAAGATAAGTTTGCTAGGGAGAAAAAGAGGGGAAAACCAAAAAATCAAGGGGCAGGTTTGTAAAAATAAAAGTGATGTGATCTCAACCATCAATTTTTTCAAAATGTGTAAGGAGGTGGCATCAATCCAAACCCTTAAAAATGTGTACATTTTCAAAAATCCCCCTATCATATTATATAGATATATAACCGTTATATATAATTGTTATAAATTTTATATATAGCTATTATATATATAACTATTAATAAAACAAATTTTTTTAGTCTTTATCTCTCTCTCTCTCTCTCTCTCTATATATATATATATATATATATATATGTATACTTTTAGGTGTGTGTGTGAATAAGAGAGAGAGAGAGATATGGGGGTAAGGAATAAAGTGAGAGTTAATAGGTTTAAATGAGGAAATGTGAGGGGAAAATGGGTATTTGGTGTCTTTACATCAAAGTTTAACGAACTTTTGGACGAAGTCCTCGGTTTGAAACAAGTTAAATAGTTTGGGGACTAATTTGCAAATAAAAGATTAAGGGGCATTTAAAAACTTTTGTGATAGTTTAGGGACTAAAAGCATAATTTACTCTAAAAGATATTATGATAATGTCGAGATGAGAACAAAAAATAAGGGTATATGTAGCACAACTCTAATGTTAATTGTAATAACAACAAATTCAAAAGTTATTTTTATGTATTTTGGTTTTATTTCGTTTGGACAAAACCATTTGATTCATAGGTTATGATTTGAGTTTGATTATCATTCGAGCATTTGATGTTTGATTGAAGACTGTAGCGGCTAAGTAAAGTGTCTACATCACCGTGTTATGTTTCGTGTGAAGTTTAGTCTTCAATGTCCATGGGATTACAAAAGGTATGAATGCATATATGTGTGATACCTGGATATTCATTTAGGTGTTAGTTTTTAAATTGAGGCCATATTCGTAAAAAAAAAAGTTTCGAAGAAAAATTGTTTATTATTAGAGTCGTTTGAACAAGATTTTTAAGTTGTTCAAACGAATTTACATAAGTTGTTCGAACGAGTTTTTATTGGTTCAAACGAGAATGAGGTTTTCGTTCGAACGAGGTTCAAACAAGGATCCAACGAGTTTGTTCTGCTTTATAGTGGGTTATCGTTCGAAGGTCGTTCGATATCTGTTTAGCAAGTTCATTTTAATGAGATTTATTTCGTTCAAACGAGATTGAACAACTCGTTCAAACGATCCTAAGTTTTTCTTTCGAACGAGCTACCTCGTTTTTGTACCGCTTCATTTTTTGTGTTCTATTTATATAGGAGTGCTAAAAAATATATTATATAAAAGGTTTTGAAAAAAATATCTAAGAGCCTCCAAACCCTAGTTTCACACAATAGTTTTTTAGATCCAAGTTTCATTAAAATATGCTTATTTGAGTTCTCTTGTTTGAGCACCAACGTTTGATTACTCTTCTTTGCTGAGTACGATTTGACACGATGGAATCCGTACAAGGCCGTGTGTACAACACATAATGGGAATCATGTGAACAGTTCAAGGCGGAATTATCCATATCAACAAACCACAAGCCACCCTAAGAACGGCTAAAAACCAAACCGCGTGAATGTTTTTTGATAAAAATTACACACTTAAAATCATTCTTTAACAAATAAAATTCCAACCTTATCATGTAACCCCCCTATTCTTTATGCACTTGTTGTTCATTCCAATACATCAAAGATAGGGAGCGTTAATCAATCTATATCATTCGCAGCATCAATATACAAATAAACTTACTCAAAGTGAATTTAAATTCATCCACAACATACGATAATTAAACGATAAATAAAACTAAAATAAATAATATCTCAACATCCAATGTAACTACTCAAATAATATCAACACCCATGTCAATTATTTCAGAGATTGTATGGATCTTGATTCCTACTTAAATGTCTTTTAAGTAGTTTCAACACAATTGCAAGAACATTTCCAAAAAAAGCCATGCAAAATGACTTTTAAGGGTCATTTATATTTTAGAGTTTATTAGTTATTGTAATTCTGGGTCCATTAGTAATTATGTATAAAGACTCAGGTTCAAAACGGGTAAAACCCCTGACTTGATTGGTCAAATTGTTATCCCACTTGCAAGAAATTCAAATTACTCATGATGTGCATTGTTAATTGTCCAATAAATCTTTATTTCATTACTTGCCTGACGAAACTTGATTAAAATTAGAATATTATTACTAACATAAAGTTTTAATTAAAATCTTAGTTATAATTAAATATTTGATCAAGCCAAATGCTGGAGAGCAACTTTTAAAAAGGATACAAAATTCAACATGTTTTAAGGATGGTGTAAACAGAGATTAAGCATGCGAATGTATCATTTGTTTTTAACGGTTCCATTTGATACGAAAGTTGGCAAATGTTTTAGTTAGAAAATTTTCCTTGGAAAATATTATTTGGTGTTGTATGATAGGCTTATTTTCAAACTGAAAAATCTTTTTTTTTCCAGTTATTTATGTTTGATAGGAATGTTTTATCAGTTGAAAACCTTATTGTTTGATATACAACTTTTGGCAAGTTAAAGGAAAAAATTGCCATGGTTATTTGGTCATATGTTCAAGTTCTAAGTACTTGATTTTTTAAAAATATTTTTAATTTTTGTAATTACTTGAGGAATAATAATACTCTTTGCATAGTGTTTTCATATTTCACAAAAGCCCCGAATAAAAACTTTGTAACATAAAATTTTGAAACACGTATTCAAAATAAAATTCTTTGATTTCTCCGGCAATTAACGGTCGTGTTGTCATCCTCGATCAAATATTACAAATTACCACTTGCAATTTCTACGATGCGTTTTTGGTGATTTTGGCTGAATAAACGGACTTTGATTGTTAATATTACGATCGATCTATCTCGGATCTTCTGTGTTTGTTATCTATAAGTGTATTCTTTGAATTTAACTCTGGCCGGAACTCTAGGATCTTTGAGTAACAAGTACCCCCCACCCCCCACCCCCAACCCCCCAAATTGAGTTTGGTTGAAATTTCTTTACAACTAAAACAACCTAAAAATGGCCAAATTTTGTCGATGTCTAAAATATTATCAATAAAGACTCTAAAACGAAAGAATAATAATTATAAGTGGTAGCCTCTCTCTTAAACGTGTATCGTTCATAGTTTACAATGTTATGTCGCATTACAAATCGAAGTACCTATAACTAATCGCTTGTTTCCATGAAGTTATAGTGAAATCTATGTCTATTTTTTTAAACACCGAGTGTTGAATTGTTCTTATTGAGTGTGAAATTTGCATCCAAATACAATGGCATATATAGACCATGTATAATGATGGTTTCCTCATTAGGACTACCATATATTTTCTAATCAGGTTATTGTAATTAATTTTATTATTACTGCATTACCTGATAATTTTTTGCAATTGAATTGATTAGTCACTACAAAAGACAGTATTTTATTCCAGCTGGCCACTCAATGTAAAAGACGATATTTTGCAATCTCAAACGACAGTCTTTACTTTTTGTAGTTGAGTTGTCAAATAAAAGTAATAACTAAACATTTGAATTTAAGTACCAAAGTATTAAAAATATTTTTAATTCGACCTATTATAATAAATTCATCTTATATTCCTTTAAATATTACCAATTCAGTTACTAAAAGAGTTATATCATATGGAATTTTTGTGTAATTATAAACTTCTAATGGTTGGACCAATTATTTCTGTATATATGACATAAAAAATTATCAAGATTTTTTAGATTAAAAATGGTCATACTTTTATTTATTAGCTTCACCCATCTTTATTAAAATGAGTCAAAAATTATCTTGTGTATTAAAAAGCAAGGGTTTTTTTTGAAAAAACCACAGTTTCACAATGCGTTAACCCTATTTTTTAAATAAATTATACATAACATCAAACATAGGGACAACTTCTAATTTCTGTTTGGATGTTTTTAAATGAGGAAAATCCCCTTGTATTCTTCCTTTACCCATCTCAAATTAAACTCTGATCTTACACCTGAACCCGAACTATTTATCCCCCCCTCTCTCTCTAAGAATTTACAATTGCGAATGGGGTCTTTTAGATGAAGAAACTCTTCCAATCCCACCCATCAGTAGCATAATCACACTCCACAAACCCACACTCATCATCTCACTTTCTCTCCCACACCTCTTCTCCATGTCTCTCATATATGTCGAATATAATCCTTTCAAGTTCCCCATCTTCTGATTTTCTTTAGATCTCTTCATCGACCCATTTTTTTCGCCCTCCCTTTCCAGCCGTTCATACTGTGCACGAAACAAACTTATGGTTTACATTTATGCTTGTTTTAAAAAAAAAAGTCCACCATTTCGGACTGTCTATAGACACCTTGATCCTCTGCTTATCGGCATAAGGTTACTTTACTTGTCCTGCAAGTCAGGGGGTATACCGATAGGTAGGCGTAAGGCTACACTAAAAAAATTTCTTTTTAAGGAAGCCATGATCTCATTATCAAAAACCTTCTTTTCCAGATCCCAAGACCTCCTCTCCTCGAAATCAGTGCGTAGCCTTTTACACATCCTTTCAATATTTTATTATATTGATATCCAGTCCATCGTCCTTAGTGTAGGAGTTGATTTTATTTCAGTTGTTACTACAGTAGCTGTTTGTATTCAAGATTTCATTTAAATTTTAATTTGAGACTTTTGAATCACGGAAACTCGTATTTATGGATTCAATTTTATTGGATATTTATTCTATTCAATTAAGTTATTTATATTGTCATTCATTATTACTATTTATGTTGTGGTTGGTTTTTACTTGCTATCATTTTTATTTATCGTTGATTATGAGAATGATATAAATTGATTAGCACACCCTATGTTCAGCGCTTTAGCTTAATCAACTACATGTGGAAAATTGGCGGTGTTACACATTCATCATACTGAAATGATCAATCCATCTTAAGGACAATGAACCATATTCAATTTTTATATGCTTTCCAAAAGAAAAATGACCAAGACTCAAAGGAATAAATAAATTCTTACAAATAATTACAAACGATCACAATACAAATGAAATCAAGATTGCACAAAGAAAGGGTTATATGGGAACACTTAGGTCGTATTGTTTTCTCGAAAAAAAATTCAATTTTTTTTCAACAAAAATGAAAAATTAGAAAATGTGTTCAAATTTGATATTTTCCTGAAATAGAAAAAATGAAAAATTATTTTCCAAACTTTCCACTTTTGCAGGAAATTGGAAAACCACTTTAACGAGTTTTCCAACAATTTTCAATAGTCCTAGAATTACTTATTGACCCTAAATTTTCTATAACTAATATATAAACCTTTAACCTTTCATTTTATTACATTTTAATCTCTTAATTTTTTTAAATTCCATTTTGGCTTTGAAATTATTAAAAATTATATCCCCCCTCCATGAATTTTGTATAAATTCCACTTTGATCCATTAACTTTCAACGAATAAAATTTTTTACCCCAAAATTTCTATAATATTATTATAACCCTGAGTTTTGTGTAAATCACATTTATCCCCTATATTTTATGTAAACTACATTTTTAAAATAATAATTTACTATACCAAATGAATTTATATTATAATTTTTTAAATTATTATATAGAAAATAAAAATTAAAAATTAAAAATAGAAAATAGAAAAAAAAATTCACAACTAAAGAGGACCTCATATTCTTCAAGAAATTTGACTAAACGATTCAATCCAACTTAATGTATGTGAAAAGTTGATCATCGCCCAATTGAAAATCGTCATCTCTAAGATCAAGAGGATCATCATTTGAGGTGTTCCGGTCCTATAAATCTTAGTTCAGGAAAATGATGTCTCTGCGCTGCTTCAAGAACATGATTATCATTCTTAGGAGAATTATAACTCCTATTAACTTGGCATATGAGGTCCATGTCCCATGCTCGTTCTTTGTATTTATGTTCTTTGATCCGTTGAGTACATTGTTTTAGACAAAACTCTTCCCACCTTTGCCTTTAATTCTATAACTATTAGGGCCTATTAACAAACTCCTCCAATTTTACCCTCTTAAAGAGCTTTCCTACTCCAACAGTTAAGCTAGTTATTTCACAATAGTTTTTTTTACCGCATGACATATAAACCGATGTATTTGAGGGTTGGTATGGGATGGATGTGGTAAATAAACCCACCACTTAAAATTTTCTTGCACCGAAATCAATATAATAATAATACAAAATGGCGGCGTTTAATCTTTCTATTTCCCACAAAACATTGTTTGTTTAATCTCCCACGGAACAATGTTGTCCGTTTGAAATTTTTATTAGTTATAAAATTTAAAATTAACCTTGATTATATGACATGTGGACAACATATATTACCACGAAACAATGTTTTTTGTTGGACAAGAGGAGAGACAACCCACTCTCAGCCAAAACATGAGATCTTTACTATCTATAGTTTTGAAGTTACGAGAGTTTCTAATTTATTTAAATTAGTAACTATGCTATTTTTATCATATGTCTTGTAATTGATGATATGAATGAAGGTTGTTTCCATTCTCACATCATGGTACACAATAAAAAAAATCAAAAAATTAAACATAATAAATACACTCTGTACACTTACTAAGCTATTACATTAATGGTGTTGCAACAAGAAAGTTCTCAAAGTACTTATTAATGCCCAATGCTTTGGAAATGTTAAGATGATAATATATGGAGAGTTTGATGTAAAGTTTTAAGGAGAAGGTGGAGTTATGATGCAAAAAAAAAATATAACAAAAGATGTGCTTAGCATAGTGAAAATAAATGGGCTTATTTAAAATAGTACTAATTTAAAAATAATTATATTTAATGTCATTGTGAAAGTGAATATAATATTATTATCTTATTCTAATAAACAACTTATGTCATTGGTTTCCACCCATAAATCGAAGATTTAACGCCGAAAAAAATATACATTCTACAAACAACATTTATATTAAGCATAAAAAATTAACACTGTTAATGAAATATATTTTATGAGATATTACTTGAATCTAAGGGAAAGTCTAAAAATACAAGAAAATAATTTTTTCAAGTGGTTAAAAATGCAAACTTTTGATAAAATTAACCATGGAACTAAAAGATACAAGGTAACGATTCAATGAATTTGTTCAAATAAAATTTAACCCACTAATCCTATTATTGGAATTAGTAGTTGTTTGTTAATGGAGATAAAAATGAGCTAGTTGTCATGGAAATAACAACTCTAGGCTCCAAGTGGATTTGAGTATATCAAGAATAGGCACGAGGGTGTTAAGGCGGGTTGAAGACGAACCATAAATGATATGTGTCACAAAAATGAAATTGCAGAGTCTATCCACTCAATACCACGATCTTCACTCATTTAGAAATGTGTTGCTGGACTTACAGACAGAGGAATAAGACAAGTACCCTCGTTGATGACAATGCTTTTTCTAGTGCCCCCAAACTATAAAATTATCTAAAAAAAATCTAAATGTGTTATAAATATGGAGGTGTAAAACATGTGTAGATATCCATAAGGATAGAAGCATGACAATGTCATGCTAGAAGCATGAGGTGCCAACCAACTTAGTAGGAAGCACGACAATACTATTGTAACGCCTGAATTTTTGTAAATTAATAAAATCACGTTATGAGAATTTATGGTATTAATTGAAATAAAATAATCTTATAAAAAAAATTACATTATGTGAAATTTCTATAGTTTTACACTTAGTTTAAAATAAACTCAAAACTAAAATAATAATTCTTGGTATAAACCATTTTTTTTAAAAAAAATAGGCACCTGCTTGATTAGCTTCTTTTGAGCTATCAATTTTTTTTGCATAATTGAGGTAATAATGGAACTAACCCTCATTCGATTTATGGCCTTGGTATCTATCTTACTACCTATCAGACTAAGTGGTATTATTATTTATTAGTTGTGGAGGTGGTCATTAGGATAGATTTGGAGACTTTATAAGGGGGAAGAAGTGACTTTGTCCCTACAAATCCTCCTCAATTCTGTAGAGTTTGGGTTTCCCCTAAAATAAGGTTTTAGTCTTCCCTCCTTTCTTCAAGAAGTAGCCCAAAGTAATACATATTATCTATATATAGAGTTTGTAAGACAACCATTCCACATTTCAATTAACATGATTTATAAGGAGGGTATTAAGGATGTTTATTTGAAGAAGAAAGCTTGCAAGGAGCTTGAAATTAGGAAGCTTATTTGAAATTTCTCTCTACCTTTTCTTAAAAGGATTTATATCTTAAAGAGGTAGGGGTTATACACTATTATCAAGTGTAATAAGTTGAAAATTTTAGAATGTTTAAGGAAGTTATTCTTTATGAAAATCATGTTTAAACTAGTTATTTCATGTCAAATGTTAAGTTGAACTTGAAGAAGAAATACTAGGATATATATATAGGTTTTATTTGTGTAAATCCCTTCATTATGGACAAAATCATATCTGGTTATGGAAAGTGAGTTTAGTATGATGAAAATATATTTAAACATTCCTTTGAATATGAAATAATCATGTTGAAAAAATAATCATATTAATCACATATAATGACGCTACTTTATGTGAAGAAATTTTAAGAGGTTTGAAGTTTAAGTGATTAAAGTGAAAAATGGTAAAATATTGGGGTTGAAATACGAATTATAATGATATTTATACATAAAATAGCAAGGACACAATTCTAAAATGATCGGTTATCAATTTGTAAGAATAAGTCCTGAAATGACAAAAGCGTGTGTTTTAGGCAAAAAGTGTCATTTTATGAAAATCATGGATTTAGTAGTAATATTTGCAAACTTGAATATTATTTTGGAAAGTTAATTCTAAATGAAATAATATGAATATTTAAAATGATAATAAAAAGTATAGAAGGTGCAAAGTTAATAAAATAAGAAATATAAGTCTTAGAATGATAAAAGTGATATTTTGGAACAAAAAGTGTCATTTATGAAAAATTGGACTTATGAGTAAAATTTTCAAACTAAGGGACTTTAGCTAAAAGAGTTTTATCTTATGTGGTGAAAACTCATATTTTTAAAGTAAAAGTGAAAAGAAGCATTTCTGATAAGATGTAAAAAACGCAAATTTACAAGTGTGCGTAAATAATGAAAAGTATAATAAAGTGTATAAATGGGTAGTTAAACTCAAATGTTAAGTTTCACAAAAGAATACTTAAAGTTTCTTTCAAAAGAAGAAGCCTTGAGTCTAAGGTAAAGTAAAAATAAATGTGTATAAAGTGTGGACCTCGTAATTAAAGTGTGTCGGGACTTATCTTGTCGCGAGTATTTGGCCTCATCGGCTGGTAAAAAAGGAAATTAAAAAAGGTTTAAAAGTAAATAAGAAAGAAAGAAATGGAAAAGTGTTACAAAGATGTAACAAAGGAACTAGGAGGTAACCAGGAAATTTAAGAAGGGCCCGGAGCCCTAGGGTGTGACTTAATGCTTAAACCCCAAACAACTGATCGTAAGCATATTCCGACATGGTGGGTCAACAAAAGGCTGTATAACACTCATGGATTGGTAACCCGATTAATAAAGTGAAAAGATGAAGGTGATCACGACTCTCATTTAATCGCCCGAGTTACATGTTCAAAACGTCAATTGCATTTCATGTTCTATTTTGCATGAGAACATTTAATCAAATGATGGATGATTTCATAACTGCTAAAATATACTTTATATGTATAAACATTCTTTGTATGTATCACTCTGCTAGTATTTCAAGAAAAAATAAAGGCTAGAAAACCATGAGAAGCAGGGAAATATTTACGCACCAGTAGAGCTTTGTTTACTCTTTGATTTAAATATGTTTTTTTAATGGAACTTTTGTTTGATTAGAATTATTTGGAACTGTTTCAAAGCATTCTAAATTTGGTTTGTAATAAAATAGGATGATGTGGACTTTCTTAAATGGTTATTTATAATATGGTATTGACAAACTCTTTTATTTAAAGTGTTCTTAAAAACTTCATAAGTTGGACATCATTTAATTAATTAAAATCAATGGATTTTATGACAAAAATGTGGAAGCAAGATTTTAATTTGAAAGAAAAGTTTTCTTAATGAAAGCAAAGTATAAAAGGCTTTTTGCAAAGACCCCCGAAAACGGGGGGCTATAGCTATTCTATAATCGTGAGATATCAAGCATCTGAAATCGAAAGAACAACAATGCAATGCTACAAGCATGAGGTGTCGAGCATGAAAAGTATAAGCATGACAATGCAAATCTACAGGAACGCCACATCAAAGCATCTGAAATTGAAATCACAACAATGTAATGCTACAAGCATGAGGTGTCGAGTAAGAAAAGTAGAAGCACGCCAATGCAAATCTACAGGCACGACACATCAAAGCTACAAGTATGACAAAGAAAAGTTAGTTATTGACTCACCAAGCTGATACACAAGCTCGTGTTTGCCTATAAATTAGGGCTGTGTTTTTTTTCCGAACATTCCGATTTTTCCGATATCCGATCCGATATTTTCCGATTTTGGAAGGTATATAAGGTTTCCGATATCCGATTTTCCGATTTTCGATTTTTCCGAAAAAAATCGGATCGAAAATTGGAAATAATTCTGAATTTCCGAATTTCCGATTTTTCCGATCCGATTTTTTCGAAACTATGCCGATCCGATTTTTCCGAATTATTTTCGATTTTTTTCTCAAATATTTTTCGATTTCCAATTTTTCTAATTTTTTCAAACATTTTCGTGTGTCCCACATCGGCTAGGAGAGGAAGAGATGCCAAAAAAAGTCTTCTATAAAAGGAGAATATCCCTCTATCCTCTACACAAATGAAAAAAATGATTAAATCCTTACATATTTACATGTTGGGTTAAATCTTTTTTCGATTTCTTCAAAATGAGAGTTTCGAGTAATCAAAAATCCTATATTAATTTTTTTGAACAAAATTTCTGAATTTTTAGTATATGTTTTGAATTTCCGATTTTTTTTCGATTTTCCGATTTTTCCGAATTCGGAAACTTTTTTGATTTTCCGAAAAAATTGGATAGGAAATTGGAACAAATATTTTATTTCCGAAAAAATTGGAATTTTTTCCGAAAGGTCATTTTCCGATCCGATCCGGCCGAAACACAGCCCTACTATAAATACTCCTTTTTGTATGTACTTTGAAATATACTTGTGAAATCAATACAATATAATATTAAGGATTCTAATCCATATTTGAGTTCAGGGTTTATTTTATTCAAGACATTATCAACACGGTTTTGCTAGTTAGTTGATTTTCTACGCCGCTACTAAAATTATATGCGTTCTTCGATTTAACTACATTTGGTAACGTTTCTTTTATGCGATTAGTATATTAGACATAATTTATTTGTTTAACCATATCTTCAAATAGTTTATTGCTATGTCGAGTCTCACAAAGCTTGATTTTACTGCATTGAACATATATGGAAATAATTATCTTTCATGGATTGTGGATGCTGAAATTCATCTTGATGCTATAAATTTGGGAGACACTGTTAAAGTTGAAAAAAACACGTTCCTAAAGACTATGCTAAAACCTTGATATTTCTATGCTACCATATACACGTAAAAATTAAAAAGTGAATATCTCACAGTCAATGACCCGCCTATCCTTTGGACTAGTTTGAGAGAGTACAACAATTACTAAAGGATTACTATCCTCCCAAAATCTCGCTATAAGTGGTCCCACTTACAGTTTCAAGATTTTAAATAAGCCCTAAATGAGCCCGAAACCATAACCTAATTGGCCCAATGACTCCCCAAATGGTGTACTTATACTCTGGACCTAATTTTAGATGTCTAAAACACCTAAACGATTACTCAAATCATCCTGAAAAATATTCCAATTAGTTTTTATTCAAATACACATTTTTAATGTGTTTAAACGAATTTTTACCGTATGATTTATTTTCAAAGAGTGATCCTGTCCTGTCCAATTAAGTCCAATAATTATGTAATATAGAATAAGTATTGATTATCAATTTAAATTTTACTCGTTTAAATATAAATCCTTCTGATTTAATTTATTCTTAAATTTAATCCAAAATTATTAAATTAAGTTTTGTCATAATCTTTTATTCCAAAAACACGGAGTATTACATTCTTTCCCCCTAACAACGGAATTTCATCCTCAAAATTTACTGAAGCTTAACCTTATATTTTAATCCGCACCATCATCTTATGTTTTACAGCCAATTAGTCCATACAGTATAACTTGAATTTTAAAATCCATATATTACGTGCACACTATAATTGAGGGACGAGTATTATCTCATGTGCATGTGACACCAATTTAAATATGGAAGAATGCACTCATACTTATTTATGCATTTTAAGTACTTGCAAAATATTTTCAAAAGGATTTGGGCTCTAACCCGTAGCAAAATATCTATAAAACCTTTTAGGTGTCCAACCACAAGGACGCTAAGCATGCATATCTATTCCAGGTTATTGGAGCTGCAATAACTTTGGAGTGCTCGTAGTGATATTGGGTAACACCTATACATCCAATTTGAACCATACATACCAAGTATATCGATAAAACAAGGTATACCTCCACATATGTAAAACGTAAAAAGTGTAGGAATAAATTTCTAACTGAGTCAATTTATTTGTAATTGGCTTAATTCTGGACAAAAAAATTTGAGTCTAGGCTAGTTTTTATATTAAGATTAATTGAAGCCTACGACAGTATAGGTTGAAGAATTTGCGACTACAAGCTTTGAAGAAGAAATCAAGTTAAGTTGCGTTCTTTATATTCAGTTTGTTCTAGATCACTCAGGTATGAATGCTCAAGTGAATTTGTGCGATTTAGAATTTTGATTAAATGATGGGTGATTTAAATATTTTTAACTGTTGGGAATTAAATTTAAAATTTGGGAAAATGTATTTTAAATGTTTCCGAGTTAAAATAATTTAAGAAAATTTGAGGATTTAATTTAAAAAGAAAATCATGTTTTTCCAGTCGTTCAAATGACACAATATGTCGTTCAAAGGACATGGGTATATTGCTCGAACGAGCTGCCGCCTCGATTTTGTGTTTCAATTTCTTTAGACTGTTGTTTACTCAGAAATAAATACACCCTTCTACTAAGATGTTTTCAGAAGAACAGTTTACGAAAACTCCCATTAAGTTCTTCATCATCCAGAGTTTATTCAAGATCAAATTACTCAATTCCAAAGTTTGTGATCTTGAACACGTTTGCCGGAAGTTATTTCATCATTGATTACACATTTGTTGATTGCGGTCATTGGTGATGCTTGCGAGTGTGCCTTGTTGAAGATGAGAGGTGCGATTTTAGAGGGTTCTTGTGGGAGTCATTTGTTGAGTTAGACTGCGTGTCTATATGGATTTACTGCGGTTGATTCATTGTAGATTTTGCTACGTTATAAGTTGCAATTTACTGTTCATAGTGAAATAAAAAAGTTTTACCCCAAAGGTTTTTTTTCCTGAAATTGTTTCTTTTACCTTCATGCTTTAATGGATTAAATCACTTAGATGCATGTTTAGGGTTTAAGAAGATAAAATTGGATTTAACTAAAAATTAAAAAAAGTTATTTTTACCTAAATCACGCACTAAAGGGCCTTTCGATGGTTTTAATGATTTTAAAACGTCTACTTGGAAATCACGAATCAAGTATGCTCTTAAAATTTTGATTAAAAAGGATGATTGTGAGAAGTGCCATTGCTGCGAAGGGTTTGGCTATGGGATAGATGAGTGCCCCACTAAACTTAGGGAGAATTTTAATAAACCGAAAAATCATGTTTCTACCCTTAGTGAAAGTGACCCAAAAGAAGAATTTTTTTCTGCTAGTAAGCCAGATCTTCCCACACTTATGGCTAATCATGTGAGTGATGACAACATACTTTGTATGATTCTTTCGCAACCACAAATTGTTATGCCCTAGAGAGTGAGGGTGAGGCGTGTGAGGATGAGAGTGACTTGCAACTGCCTTTAATAATTTATATGAATAAACTTTGAAAGTAAAGAAGGTTAACTTAAAATTAGAAGCTAAGTTGAAAGAACGTGCCATAGAAAATAATAATTCCAATGCTTTAATTGAGGATCTTAGGGCATATGCATTCTAAGTCCTCACGGTAAACGGTTCTTGCATGCACACCTCCTCCTAAGTCTACTTACACATAGATAACAAAATTGAGATAAGAACGTCTCACCAAACTCAAATATGCATGTGGTGTTAATCATTCGTATAAACTCGTGCATGTGTGCAAGGATGGAATATATACAAAGTCGAATCTAAATGCATATCAACTTCAAAACAACCCCATTAAAACAATGGTTAAGATCATTCAATGCATCAGTAATTATGACCAAATGTCCTATTCACATGGATGATGTAATGATGGGGGTCCAAGCACACTAGTATGCCATATCAAACATTAAATCTCACGACATAAAAAAATGAAAATCCGTGTTTTTTAAAAGATATTTTTTACCCCCAAAAAAAATCTTTTTGAATTTTTCTCAAAAATATTTAAAACCAAAAATCTTTTTGTATTTTTCAATAGGACTCAAATAAAAAATACAACTAGATACACGTCATAACCCTAGACAAGATATATCACGACAACATACTAGAGTATGACCAACCGGCGAACATGCTCAACCGAACGATGACATGGGGAGAACAACGAGCAATGACAAGTTTATAACCAACCCTAATACCTAACGCCTCTGAATTCGATTTTCTAACCGAAGTATGTGTGAAATGACGAGCGGGGGCTTTGGTAACCGGAACGACCTTATTTCTAGGAGCATTTTTATGATCGTAGTAAAACTGTCTACGATGACATCTCATACCTCAATGAGTGCAAGTGTAGATACGGCGGGGAGTGTTTGCTATGGGACGATTATTCCTAACGTTCCTAGGTGGCTCTCTCCTAATGATCATAGGAAGCTTTCTCCTAACGATCCTAGGTGGATCTCTTGTTTTGGTACTATTTGGTCGTTACAGTAGTCTTTTTCAGAAAAAAATTCACTCGACAAAACTTAAACATTTTTGGAACTGGATTAGAGAATTTTATATAGCGTTCAAATGACATACTTGTTTCGTTCGAGCGACATATCAATGTCGTGAGAAGTATCGTTCAAACGACGTTAGCAGTCATTCGAGTGACCTGTCAAACGAATTTAGGATTTGGTTTATATCTCGCTCAGTTGACTTAACCATTTCGTATCCCTCCTTCTCTCAGTACGTTCCTATCTAGCAGCAAAGAACAAAAACCTCCATTTTTAAGATTTGGAAGCTTCGTTTTGCACTGGTTTGATCGCTGCCTTCAATCGAGTTATACATGTGTTCGATTTCTCACCGGATTCCGCCATTTCTGGGCTGGTTTGGAGATTAGACAAGCTATTTGTGAGTTTCTGAGTTCGCAATTTTTATCCTTGGATTGGAGCTCAGTTTTGATGCCATTTCTCATTGTTTTCTTCTCCAAATCTTCACCGAGATCGTGTTTATCTGCTTAGAGTTATTATTTTGATTTTTCTTGCTGTTGTTGGTGTTTGTTAATTGGGTTTTGATGATATTTGATTCCATGATTTATTAGGTAATGTACACTGCCTTAATAAAATTTTACCATTGCTAATGTGTATCATTCCATATTATGACTGTTTGGGATAAAAATCATTAGTTGAGGGTTGTTTGATGTTTTTTGAATTAAAGCGCATATCTAGCCTATAATGTTATTTTTAAATTAATGTGTAGGTGAGGTATGTTGTTTTAACTCAAGAGATTTCAAGTTTGGGGCTACAGGTATATTTTTTTTGGATTTTTTTTGTTCCCCTATGTGCATCTCAAAATTTATCCAAGATTTTTTTTTGCAAAATTTCTTTGGTATATAATTTCTTTGGATTTTTTTGGGATGCGCACACTTGTGTAGTGTTTCTTGGGAGGTATATTCGTTTGAGTATTTTATATCTGATTGTTATTGCTGCTGTTTGGTTAGTGTTCGTGGTGGATATATTGGACTTTTGTATGGGATAGGTTCATAGTAGTCTGTGATTCAGAGTCAGTTGCAGCCATCTTTCCTCACAAACTATACGTTCTATTTTTCTACCCCATTAGCTATGCCTCCTAGACATAGAGGTGCCCCTCCTGGTTGTCTCGATGAGCAGCCTGCATCTGCTAAAGCCCAGCGAGATTGGGCTAATCGACCTCCCTACTCAGCTATGAGATGGGATACATGTGTTGAGTACGAGCACTACTGTATTCTCATACTTCATATCCAATCGATAGTTTGGGAGGGAGTTTGTAGGTTATCAGAGTTTGGTCAGTTTGACATACCTGGTTGGCTGAGAGATAGGGGGTGGATTTTTTATTTGATACATATGGAGTCATATATCCTGATATAGTGCGAAAGTTCTTCTATCATGTTATCCATACTTTAAAGGGGGTTCAGACATCCATACGTGGTGTTCTTATCATCGTCACCGCTGATCTGATAGAAGAGATGCTACAGATACCATGTGTCCCTGATGTCGTGTTACCCAAGATCACTGATAATGGTCCATATTATGAGGGTATTCTCCACTACTGTTTCCTTGAGATTCCTTTGGAGGGCACCACTATATTTCATCGTCAGCTCCACCCGGCCTTTTCAGTTCTTAATAGGTTTGTGTCATGATCTATCTACCCTAGGATCAATCACACCCAGATAGGTTTTGATATAGTTTACTTAATGTATGCTGTATCCCCGGGGTGGGATCAATTTACCAGCCATTATGCTCCAGGTGATGGCATCTGTTACTATTTTCGATCGCACCCCTGTCCGCCCTGCTCTTCCATATAGGATTCTTATTACACAGATCTATGTATCTGCTGGGGTTCCCGTTATAGAGGGTGATCCTTTTCTCTCAGATGTCGCTGTCATTAATCATGTTACATTCACTCGTTCAAAGAGTCATTTGAGTGCTGAGTCAATAGCGAGAGCTCCACCCACTAAGGGAACCTTTTCAGGAGATGGATGCACTTCCCAACCAACTGGTCCTAGAACTGATGTGACTCAGCCCTGCCCTTCCACGTATGCACCCCGACGCCATACCGAGGAGGATTTCTATACCTTACAGGCATAGGTGGCTACTTAGGCCAAAATGTTTGACACCATAATGGCCAGGTTTGATGCTGAGGCAGAGGCCAAAGCTGTTAGAGATTCCTAGATGACGGCGTACTTTGAGGAGATGAGGAGGAGTGAGCAGAGCAGAGGAGAAGGTTCATTTATCCTTCGACATGATGCAGCTACATTCACGGGTGATGATAATGATGATGCTGATGATGATAAACCTGGTGATGTTTAGTATACTATAGTTGAGACATTATATTTTTGATGTATTACATTTGAGATTGTACTTAATGATTTATTTATAATCACATTGAGTATTGATGACATGGATATATATGTTTTGATGATGCATTCTTATTCCATTATTATACGTGTTATATCCTGTTTACTGTTATCCTTATCTATCCATTGTCATTATTTTTTATGCTGATACTGAGATTTATTTATCTAGCCATGCTGTTATTATCCCTTTATTCTTGCTAGATATGGTTTGTCTGTCCCACGACTTGTCTATTATAGTCAAAAAGGGGGAGAGATATGTGATCTAGGGGGAGTTTTTACTTAGATTTTATTGATATATATTTATTCCTCCATACTTCTCTTAGGTATTTGTTTATGTCTTGTGTGTGTAGGTATGTAGGTATATTTTTTTCAGAGATTCGGATATTCATTTCAACATCACAATCAGAGATAGATTCAGATTCAGATGCTTGCCGATTCTGTACTTTTAGCTCATGTCATGTATTTTTATCATTTTGGGTTTTTGGGTTAGGACATTTGTTTTACGGTTTATAGCATTTCATCTTTTATTTTTTGGTTTTATCTCGGAATAGCCGAAGGGGGATATTTATTGGAATAAATTTCTAATTGAGTCAATTTGTTTGTAATTGTCTTAATTCCGGACAAAATAATTTGAGTTTAGGATAGTTTTTATATTAATATTAATTGAAGCCTACGACAGTACCAGTTAGAGAATTTGCGATTAAAATCTTTGAAGAAGAAATCAAGTCGAGTTGCATTCTTCATATTCAGTTTGTTCTAGATCACTCAGGTATGAATGCTTAAGTGAGTTTGTGTGATTTAGAATTTTGATTAAATGATGGATGATAAATGTTGGGAATTAAATTTTATATTTAGGAAAATGTATTTTAAATGTTTCTGAGTTAAAATAATTTAAGATAATTTAAAAAGAAAATCATGTTTTTGCTGTCGTTCAAACGGAACAATATGTCGTTCAAACTACATGCACATGTCGTTCAAATGACATGGGTATATCGCTCGAACGAGCTTCCGCCTCGATTTTTGTGTTTCAATTTTTTTGGACTCTTGTTTACTCAGAAATAAGTACACCCTTCTGCTAAGACGTTTTCAGAAGAACAATTTACAAGAATTCCCATTAAATTCTTCATCATCCGGAGTTTATTCAAGATCAAATTACTCAATTCCAAAGTTTATGATCTTGAACACGTTTGCCGAAAGTTAGTTCATCATTGATTACACACTTGCTGACTGCGGTCATTGGGGATGCTTGCAGGTGTGCCTTGCTGAAGAAGAGAGTTGCGGTTCTGGAGGGTTCTTGTGGGAGTCCTTTGATGAGTTAGACTGCGTGTTTATGTGGATTTGCTGCGATAGATTTATTGCAGATTTTGCTATGTTGTAAGTTGCAATTTTCTGTTCATAGTGAAATAAAAAGGTTTTACCTGAAAGCTTTTTTCCTGAAATTGTTTATTTTACCTTCATGCTTTAATTATTTAATGGATTAAATCACTTAGATGCATGTTTAGGGTTTAAGAAGATAAAATTGGATTTAACCAAAAATTGAAAAAGTTGTTTTTACCTAAAGCACACACTAAAGGGCCTTCTCAAAAAGTAAAATCTCAGTATCCAACTTTCCTCAACTCCCGACAATTATTAATTTCGTGCGTGGAACATGTTCTAAGAGAAATCTAAACAAGGAAGCCTCCCGATACACTACTACACGACTTAGTCAGTTATTGAAATCCGCCGGCCCAAGACTTAAAGGGAAAATAAAAATAAATGTTTATGTTAATTACATAAATTTCAGTTTATGACCATTTTCAACAAAAGTTTAATACTTCTAAGGGATACGCTAAATATTGATAGATTTATCAGTTTGATCATACCAGAAACGATAAAAAAATGTCCTAGGATCTAACATCTCTGAACTCCCAACATTTTCTAACTTCGTGTGTGGGACGCCTCGCAAGCGAAATCCAAACAAGTAACCCTCCTAATACACCACTACATAGCTTCGTCAATCATTGATATTTGTCGGTCCAGGATTTCAGTCTAGTAGTGTGCTTAATCATTTATAAGGGTCCACATGCCTACTCATTCCAGTAAAGGCTACTACTGCCTATTTCTAATGACATCATCATTATAATAGCATTATTTGTGATTGTACACATCCTCGTGTAATTGAGACTATCACTAGTCATACAATTATCAAAATAAATAAAAAATTTACCATATAATTACTTCTCGTCACTCATATCCTTAATATGGAAATAAATCCATCATTGGCTAACCATCCCATAAAGTATGTTGCCATCAGCATGTAGCCCATATCAATGTTTGAAACTCAAAAATCACCTCCAATAGGCAAACTTATATCGTAAGACAAAATCAATTTTATCATCACATTAACAATGAAAATTTGCTGCAGAGCATTGCAACTAACCAAGAATAACTACCAGAACACATAATGCATTTACAAAACCCATCAACCATTAGGCCCTTTCCCAACATAGAAATAGGTAATAAAAGAAGCGCTCACATGCCCACCACTATCCAATATCTAGGGGAGAATATACACATAATATACCCGTACATGATAAATCTCATAGACACTTCCATATAGAATGAGGCCTCTCACCACCAACATCAAATCCTAATGAAAACCAACCCATAATCCACGTGGTTGCGTCAACAGTCAATCCACTTATAAAGAGAGAACTCTCATTAAAACCATTATTCCCAAACAAAATACATCACCATACAATGCATAGATATTATGAACATCACACTTCATTATATATATACTCTAAGTACTACATAAATAGCAACCTGAAATCATCAAATCATCGCACCCACTCTCAACCTGGCGCTATTTCCCAAATCATACAAAACCCGCATCTATAACCCCAATGCCCATAAAAACGTCCACCATATAAAATTTATAAAACCTCAGCCTAACCATCCTTAGTTCTACTCTAACATACCCAAAATCTATATTTGGGCAATTGGAAAACATGTTGCCACACATCACAGGTCGTAAAATCAAAATCACAATTCACCTTTGCAGTCCTCCCTCTCAGCTCAACTCGTTATTTAGTACCATCATCTTTCATTTTCCCCTAATTATCTCTAATAGGGGTACTTTTAATCCTACATTTGCAATTACAATCTTTACTCGAAGCACTCTCTTTCTTTGAGTTTCTTGAAACTCACTTTTTCCTAAATCTTGTTTATAATTAATACACTAACAAAATACACGCCTATAATGAACATATAACTCCATCCTTATACAATTATCATATTGGGTCCTCTCAACTCGAACCAACCAGAAAATCAATGCTCTCCTTTTCAATTTCCACTCACTCAGGTGTATTACAAATTATCTAATTAGTCTCCAACCCCAATTCTGTGACCACATGATGAACCTACTACAAAGTCTAAACGCTTTCATTTTATCGTCACCTAGATCACAAACAGTTTCACCACATAAATTAGCATTGCTCGAATCTGAGTGCAACACCAATTTAAACCTTTAATTAGAATTAATCCCCACTTAAAATTTTCATCAAAATCATTATATTTTGCTAAAACATAGCAATCCCTTGCCTTTCTCTTATGTGCACAAAATTTGATAAGGTCATTCTACTAGGCAAAATTTCCATCACAACCGATAATACCTTAAGTAAAACCCAAAACTCTAATAAGCCCCTCAATAACTAAAATCCCTTCATATCTCCAAAAATGGACTCAACACCAATTACATTCATTAACTTGTGCCCCAAAGAGTCTTTAAGTTGTATACATTTCCCCCAAACAAGATAATTTCCCATAATAATTTCCACAACTATGGTCAACACCCTTATCCAACCACTCGTTCCACTCTTGACCACTAACTCGCAACGATCCTCATTCTCATGCTTTTCTAAGCTCAAATACTCTCGAAGTATTGCTAACACTCAAATAATAGCGAACGATACCGACACACATTCCATCGTGACACCGAATTACAAAATCCTATAATGGACTCTAGACACATCAAATAGCGCTCAACAGAAAATGAAATGGACGCAACACAGATCCTAAGGAGACTAGAGCCTGGATGCTCTGAAACCAATTATAACAGCCCCCATTCTCTCATGTAAAGGTTGGCCAGACATAGTAGGTAAAAAATGGGGCTTGTTACACAATCTATATCATTCTCAACATCGAAATTATAATATGACAATTATAATTTTCATTTAAATAAACAATTTAGATCACAACTGGTAAAGAAGTAAATTCGAACTCCCAAATAGTATAAAACATCCACTAAATTATAAAATATCTGAAATAATTAACTGACTGTAATAGAAATAAAAACCTATGTTTAAATCAAACGAACAGAAGCAATGGATGTGCAAATACAGCCGCAAGTCTGATCTCTTGTCAGCCCTGCTGTCCCTGTCTATCTAAACCTAGGGGGAAAATATTTTATAATTATGCAGTTAATTCAAAGTATTTACCGCTCATCGGCACTCTCACGCAGTAAGTATCTCACCCCTCATCTAATTGCAATACTATATGTGTAATAACCCAAATCCAAATTATGAAGTCTGATAACTACACCAATAAGATTTATGTTTACTTTATGTAGCACAATTCATAAGTTGAAGTGAATCATCTGCCCATATGCTTCCAGTCTTGAGAATAACCCCCACACAATACTACCCACAAGAATTAACATATTATCACATCATTCATTTTTCGTGGTATTGGGTTCATTATCAATTGTTTACATCATTAGACTACCAAGATTGATTCTCAATTAATTTATATAATTATATATGTCCTTACATCTGTACGATACATAAATGCATCTACCTTAAGTGTCTTATTCCTGCTCTATCAGTAAGTTCGGAGGAGTCCTTCATCCAAAAGGACATCCCAAAATATACACACGTGGGACAGTCCTTATGCAGTACATCGTTGCAAGGTCCATACCACCAACGGTGATAATGGATTCCAACATCTACACCTACCTCCTCGTAAGTGGCCCTGCTATGTAGGACCTACACAATGCCTAGCCCACCTGTGCCTATGCATGCTATGGTACCGAGATGTACGCAACCCCACTTGATAGGCCATCCATGAACATGGGTATGTCTACATAAATAAATAAATAAATACATATTTTTAACACACAATATGTATAGGTAATCAACGCTATAATTACCCCCAAAGAAGTTTCATAAATCTCCTATCAATATTCCTAATTTAAGAATTAACCATCTAATTAATTGTTAGCTTCCTCAATTAATAAATACTGACGCAATTCCATTTTTAATAAATTATCCACTTACTTGGATGATCTCACGTATACTTGCCTTAGTTCATAAAAATCACCCGAACGTTTCTCTAGTGCCATCCTGGCTCAACTCGTACAAGAAATTCGCCCCCAGTTAGGCTACGACACTTCCTAAGTCTCTTAGGAATTGGTTAATTTTAGTTTTAAAAATTCCTCCCACGAGCTCCTTTTTAATAGGTAAAAATATAAGAGTTCTTATCCCATTAGAACTCTTACAAATCACAACTTCGCATAATTCTAATATTCTTATAGATTAAATACCTTTTACTAAAACGATTATTACTGCCTCCAAAGAAGTCTAAATGGTCTGATTCAAAGCTCATTGGAAAGATAAGATCCATACCTTTCTTTAAATCTATGACTCACAGTCTAATTCGAAGTACAAGTCAAATGTCATGCGTTTGAAGTGATGTTAAAATTTTTGAAAGATTCATCAATTAAATCCATAAATCATGATATCCTAAACCATAGTTTCAAGATTAAAGCTTTTCTCTTTTAACCCATTCAAGAACCTTTCTTTCTTGTTGATTTATATCACATTTATCATTCCTACAACATTAGTCCTAAAGTTGAATTCTCAATTAACACGATGTTCAATTTTCGGGTTTGTCGCCAATTAATTTAGTTTTTAAATGTCAGAATTTTGGATTTATTCTTCTATATATGATGTTTATTCCAATCATATAAACATAAACTCATCAACTTTAACCTAAAAATTTATATGGGAGAATACACAAATGAATTAAGAAACATATGTGAAATTATATTAGCAAGAGAATTCTTGCCTTAGTTTGATGATTGAGGGTCCGTTTCTCTTGGATCTTGATCTTTCTTCCCTCTCTTGATCTTCCTCCATTCTCTAACCTTCATAACCTCTCCAATTGGGCATGGGTATGCTAGGATTAAGTTGTGGTGGATGGTAAATGTCTTCTTAATAGCTAATTAACTTATAGTAACCACTAATTTCGAATTACCCCATTACCCCTACATTTGGACCCCCAAACGAGCCCGAAGCCATAACCGGATTGACCCAATAACTACCCAAATTGTATTCTTATACCCGGGGCTTAATTTTAGATGTTTAAAACACCTAAACGAGTTCCCAAATCATCCCGAAATGTTTCCCAATTATTTTTTTTATTCAAATGGACATTTTTAATGTGTTTAAATGACACGTAACCATAAGTATTTTACCGTATGATTTATTTCCTACGAGTGAAACTATCCTATCCAATTAAGTCCAATAATTATGTAATCCAAAATAGATATTGATTATCAATTTAAATTTTACTAAATTTAAATCCCATCTACTTAATTTATTCTCAAATTTAATTCAAAATTATTAAATTAATTTCCTCCATAATATTTTATTCCGAAAACAGGGGGTATTACAATATTACACAAATATAAGAGTTATAGAATCTTATATGAACCCTAATTTTCGTAATAATAATACGTTTATGCTTTGGCATAACCATCTAGATCATTCGGGATATGCTATTTAGTGTAAAATTATTGATAACTCATGTGGGCATCAATTAAAGAATCAAAAGATTTTTTTATCAAACGATATAACATTTACTTATTATTCTCAAGAAAAACTAATTCTCAGGCCATCCCCATCGAATATTATTATCGAGTATCCAACTTTCTTAGAACGAATTCATGGGGATATTTTTGGTCCCATTCACCTTCAGTGCATACCATTTAAATATTTCATTGTCCTTATAGATGCATCAGTGAGATGGTCACATGTCTCTTTGCTTTTGACTCGCACTGTTGCATTTTCACGCTTCCTTGCTCAAAATATCAAATTACAATCACACTTTCCAAACCATTATATCAAATATATTTTCTTTAATGGAGTAGGTGAATTTACATCATGTACTTTCGATGACTATTATATGTCTACATGAATTTACATTGAGCATCCAGTTGCTCATGTCCACACCCATAATGGGTTGGAAGAATGTCATATTAAACGTGTCCAATTAATTGCTCGATATATGCTTATGAAAACTCATGATGCCAAAATTTGGATGATTTTAACTTCACCTGGTATGAAATATGTGAGCTGGAATTAGGAAATAAAAGATAATAAACAAATTGTAACACCAGTGCTTAACGTGGTTAGCCCTGAGGGATTGGCCTACATCCGCGGTTGGAATGTTTTCTTTCTCTCTTTGTATTAAAATGGGGCCAAAAAGCCAAATTACAAGTGTTAGGAGGCTATGTTTCCAGACTGAGTTACAAGAATGCTCGGAGGCTATATCACAAGTATAGAAAGAGAGAATACAAGAGTGTAGTAAAATAAAGCTCAATTATCCACCTGCCTTTCCGTAGTGATATGTTGGGTATTCTATAGCATTAGAGCTTTAGACGAAAAGGAGGCTTTAATTATAGTGGATGAGAGGCATTAATACCTTCTCCAAGAGCATGTTAGAGCCATTAATGCTCAACGTTTCCAAGGACACGATAGAGCCATTAATGCCCACCTTCTCCGATGATGTGTTAGGTCCATTTAAAGCTCACCTTATCCTAGGTCCTATCATGCATTAATTGTGTCATTGGGTGTTACGTAATTGATATATGAGGCCTTGAATAAGTGATCCTAGATCCCTTTATTGAGTTGGGTTCGTCACGCGCAGGACATGGTCATATGTAAAACTTGTTCATATACAAGACATGGTCATGTGCATGAATAGGTCATGTGTAGGACTTGTACTTAGTCTTGGTATTTTCTTCCTATTTGAGTAGGTTGTATTCGGCAAGGGTCCCACATCCTTTGCAAAATCATGCCTCTAGTTTGCGTGGTATTCTTTCATAAAGAGAGGGGCCACGGATGATGATTTGTACGATATAATGGGTTGGGGATCCCACATTTTTGGCGAATATAATGGGTTGTATATCGTGACCATGGACACGAGATAAATTAGGATGACCCTTGAGGTGTACTGAGACTTGACTAAGTTGAGTGAAAAATTTATACGTGTCAACTGCCCCCCAGTTTCCATGAGATGACTTTGATCATCTGGAAATTTAATATAAAGCCAACATTGAGTGGGAAAAATTGAACATTGTCAATTGAAGGAACAACCTATAAACTTTGCCAAAATACAAAAAATAAAGCTAAGATAATATGTTAGTCTAAGGAAAATTTACCTATGGACAGAGTTCAAGGATGAACAAAAAGTAGTCCATGAAAAAAAATGCGTAACGACCGAGTAAAAAATAATCCAAGTGAGATTTTCCAAAAGAATTAGTAAAAATAGTCCGAGGGTAAATTTGTGTAAAGGCTAAGCAAAATAAATAAATAATTTTGAGGGCTAAGTAAATAAAATATAGTCCACGGACTGAGTATAGTTTTGAGGACTAAGTAAAAAAATAATCGGAGGACTGAGTATAGTTTTGAGGATTAAATAAAACAAATATAGTCCGAGGACTGAGTATAGATTTGAGGAGTAAGTAAAAAAATAGTCCGAGGATCGAGTATATAAAAATTAAAGTTTGGATTGTTGGGAAGTTTAATATCAAGTTCCCCCTGTGCAGAGTATATTTTTTTTTAAATCGAACTAAAAAAAAATGTAACAAACCCCACAACTTATAACGCATGAACTTGCGTTGGTGAAAGGAATAATTGCAAGAGGTGCGTAAGGGGGTCCCACATCATGCCCCATTCCAAGACAAATAGGGTGTAAATTTCACAATGAAATTTTGCTATATAGGCCCCTATGTGAGGTACGCCTTATTTAGTCTAAAATATATTTCTTACACATTGGGTCCTACAACAAAATTATATCCTTTTTTTTCATCTACAAAGGAAGTAAATGCAATGAGACCCATGTTACACTATTTAACTCAACCGATGTACTTTGCTTTTCTGCCCCTGTTATTAACTATGAAGGCACCAACTGGGTCACATCAATATGTGGTGGGGGTTCAATGTTTTTAATCTCAGCAACACACCATCATTACCTCTTCCTCAAAAACATTGGTAACCTTTGTCATAAAAGAAGTGGAAAAAAATAAGTGGGTATATATACGTTAACCAACATTATTTACAGTTTCTCTTTCCATATTATTTTGTTAGAAAACCCTACTTTCCTTACTTTTATCCATCCGCCAACCCTCTGATTTACTAGGTTAAACACGAATCCAGCTGGAGACACCATTGATTAACCACTGATCCGTTGCCACTTTCGAATGATACTTCATAATTTTTAATGGTTGTCGACTTCTGAATCACCCATGGATCTGGACTACGATTTGGGGTACGCCAACCATGTCGGCCATACGTCCTTGGATGCCACCAACTTCTATCATCTTTTTAGCCTGAAGATTTGCGTGATTTTGGGTTTATTTCTCCCTTAGGTCAGATGAATGCATTTTTTTGTGTGTGTTCATTGAATGTCGTGCTTGCATATTTCCCTTTCCGTAATCTTGGATTTTGACCTCCCCTCACATTACCACATAATTGTTTACTTGTGCCATGGATTTAAAAAGTAAGTCATCTTCGCTATATAATGAACCTTTGGGAATTGAACTCTTATTTCACTCTTACTTTAATTTTTGCTCCTGTTTCCTTTTGTGCAGTCCTTGAATTTTTTTAACAGGAGTGATATTTAAAGTTTTAAGGATGGATACTAACCTTTATCACGATAACCAACAATACTTTGACCAGGGTCGCAATTTTATCCTCTCTCGAATTTACAACTGGATTAGACTAGATTTTGAACACATTGACCTTGACTTCCATACTTCCAGAGGTTTCCCCATCTAAGGGTTGTATGAGATTTATTATTCATGGCTTTATCATGTGATTGGGAGTGATCTTATACCACTTGACATAATGGTTAAGGAGTCTTTAGAAAATGTTGGTGCTCATTTGTGCTGCGCTGAAGGTACTGTGCTAGCCTCCATTAGTGGTGGGAGAGGAGTTATCGGAGAGAACACCACTTTGTTACTTACCCTTCCACTCAATTTTTTTAACACCCATGGAGACCCGTGACTACCCGCCTCATGTCTTTGGTTTTGGTGCCATGGAGTTACGTTCCACTATTGGTAGTTTTGAGTTGGAGGATGTGAGAGTCAAATACGATATTCCAGACAATATTTGGCTTAGGGTACCAGGACCTTTTGAATACGCATGTCGTAGCCCCAAGGAAGGGGAGGTGTGCCTTTACAAATCTGCCTTTGAAGAAGGGTTACAACTTCCTTTCCTTCGTTGTGTGAGGGGAGTGTTGAGTTTTATTGGTTTATCTCCTGGGCAACTTCAATCTAATTCTTGGAAGCACTTACTAATGACCCTTATTAGATTCAAGTAGGTGACGGGACAATTTGCTAGACCAAAGGAGTTTTTATACTTCTCTCATCTCGAGACTTCCACACAAGGAGAAAAGGAGGGCTGGTGTCACCTTAGATTAGGTCTAAGGCAACTCACAGGCTTGAAGATCCTCTTCCTATGATTAGAGATTAGAAGCGTGACTTTTTCTTCATTTATGGACAATGGAAGTTTATCCGTTGTGATGAGGGTGTTAATATACCCACTGAATGACGACTTTTTGACCCTTCAGGTATTGTTTATGTGTAGTAATTTTTACAAATATATATGTATATTTTTCTTTTTACTATAGTAACATGAGTTTGTCTCATATCTTTAGTTGAGGAGCGTTGCATTGTGTATGGTGCCTCCATTCATCATGTGCAGAGAGGTGGAAGAACTAGGTTGCATGAGAGCTAGTGAGCTGCTTCTGGAGTTCATCGCTACGGGTTGGGTCCTCCCCCACCTGTCATGGTCCTGCCCCCACTCATGGTGTCAGCTCCTCGTGTGAGTATATATATATATATATATATATATATATATATATATATATATATATATATATATATTGTACTTTATGGATTAGGTATTTTCTTCTTAGTTATTAATATTTCCCATCGTACCTGCAGCTCCTTCTGTAGTGAAACGAAAGTGAGAAAGGATTATTCTGCCACTACCTCCAACACACGAGTGTCGAGCTCTCCAATCGATGGGAAAAAGAGGAAAATAAGATTACCACGGATCATACCCCCATATGTGGGGACAAAAGACAGGACGAAATCAAGACCCGCGGTGGGGAAACCCACGTGTGATAGTGATGACTTGGGATTACCTTTATTGCCTGGGTTTTCTTATAATAGGGCACTCAAGTTTTCGATGAACTTTTAATTTCAGAAGCAGAGGATTTGTTTACAAAGTCTAAGGCTCTACCTGCAAATGCAGCACACAGTTCTAGGGATCTCCCCATAGAGTCACAAATGAATGAAGAGGAGAGAGCTATGTATACTCATTTGAGGCCCCACCTTCACCTGGACAAAACTGATGACATGCACAAGGATACTCCTCATGGTCTTTCCTTGTGCTTGGTGGAAGATCTTTTTGAGGTATGTATATTAGTTTTATCATAATCATACATGTACGTGCATCCATTCCTTTTTGTTCTTACTCTATTACCCTTTATTTGGCAGCAAATTAACCTACAAGTGGTTCTTTGCGACCTAGGTCTCTTGGCTTCATCTGTAGAGAGAAGCTTGGTGGAGGAAAGAAAATAGAAATATTCAAAGTTTTCAACCTTAATTAATGCTTCAGATATATTCGTTGTTCATATGTGAGCAGAGATTGAAAATGAGAGGGGGGGAGAGAGAGAGAGAAAGTCTGAAGCGGCTTTAGAAGTTTCCAAGCGCAAGGTATGCTCTCTCGAGGATAATATAAAAGTTGTTAATGTGGAGTTAGTTCGTATTGAGACACTTCCGAGGGAGGATAAATTGAACAGAGATCAAGTCCGAGTACTGTTAGAGAAACATCAACATAAAGTGGTTGTCTTAGAAAATTCTATTCCACATGTGTGCCAAGTGGCTAAGGATGAGTACACCGCATCTAAAGAATTCCACCCAAGCAATGGGAGAGGCATTTTATTAATGGTTATGATGGGTTGTAGGTGAGGATTCTTAGGGACCATCCTACTCTTGACCTTGATGTGTATCTTCCCAAGGGTAACCCTTATTTTAAGTCTGAGTGATGCATGTTATTGTGGTACCAACTTTAATTGGATGTTTACATTCAGTGGTTGTTTTGTAACTTTGTTTTGATATTGGAAGATTTTTGTTTTGAGGTTTATGGACCTATATAGTTTTTTTTCTCCTATTGTAGTCATGTAAAATTTTAGGCCGGAGTCTAAGTTTCTTAGTCATTTCAGACTATTGTGCTGTAGCTTAATATGGCCGCTTAGGTCCTTTGGGATATAGCCTAATGAGGTCATTTGAGACCTTTGGGTCGTAGCCTAAGTGTGGGACTTGGGTCCTTATCACGTAAATTCAAAAAACGGTACTTCTTTGAGATAAGAAACTTTTAATTCATTTCTGGAATTTTTGTGTTGGACTACAACATAGAAATGTGATAAAAAGATACGTCTTATACTATTGATAGTATTTTTTGAGCTGCTCAGCACTTCAAGGATGGGGGATCTACCTGCCTTCCATAATCTTTAAATGTTAGGTTCTCGGCCTCGTCACCTTGGTTACCACATAAGGACCTTTCTAGTTGGGACCTAACTTTCCATATTTTGGATCCTTAGTAGCAATTGTGATCCTCATAAGGACCAAGTCTTCCACCGAAAAACTCCTTGGGTGAACTTTCTTATTATAGCACTTTCCATCCTTTGTTTGTAGTCTATTTCTCGAACTTTACCCTCATCATTCTTCTCTTCAATAAGCTCCAATTCAACTTTTATTTGCTCATCATTATCAGTGTTGGGTGTGGGAGTTACAGTCCGATAGGATGGGATACCAATTTCAATTGGTATGGAAATTTTAGTTCCAAAGGAAAAACATAATGATATCACCCTTGTTGGGTCCCGCAGTAGTCTAATAGGCCCATAGGATGTCAGGGAGTTGTTTTACCCATAGCCCTTTTGCATTGTCTAACCTCTTCTTTAAGCTTTGAATTATGGTTTGATTGGTTACTTTAACCTGACCATTAACTTGTGGGTGGGCGGGTGACGAATAATGATGGTAGATTCCCAATCCTGAGTAGAAGTTTCGAAAGATGTCGTTATCAAATTAAGTGCCGCTATCACTAATGATCACCTTGGCGATGTCAAACCTACAAACAGTTGATTTCCACATAAAGTTCTCACAATCTTCTTCTCGGTTATAGTGGTGAGGGGTTCTGCTTCCACCCATTTTGTGAAATAATCTATTGCCATCATCGCAAATTTATTCTAGCCTAGAATATGAGGGAGATAACCTACTAGGTTTAGTTTCCACCAAGAAAATGGACAAGGTGACCTTATTGGGACTAACTCACTTGGGGGTTTCCTTTGGACGTTAGAGTACTTTTGGAACTTATTGCATTTTTCGTAATTTCATGCGCATCCTTAAGCAATGTAGGCAAAAAAAAAATCCCCCTGTTATCACACTATGAGTAAGGGACCTTGCCCCTGGATGCCCCCCACATATTCCTATATGGACCTCTCTTAGGGCATAATTATCCTCCTTTGGGTGGGGGCACCTCAAGAGTGCCAAGGTGTAAGATTTATTGCAAAGGATTTTATTGATGAGAGTGTAACGAGTGGCCATGTACTTGATCTTCATAACATATGATTTCTCCTCCAATAGTGTTCCTTTTTCCAGGTAGACTTGGATAGAGTCCATCCAACATTAACAATGTTCTACGGGAGCTATGAGAGGAGAATCATCTTGGAACTCAGTGGACTTTTGTTCTAAGAATTCCATATAAGTGGAATTGGTATTTTCTTCCATGGAGGACAACTTGGCAAGTGAGTCTCTATCTCATTGTCTTCTATAGGGATTCTTGTGATCACCAACTTGTTGAACTCTATCATAAGATTCTTGACTTCACCAAGTAAGCAGCCATCTATTCCTCCTTAGGTTTATATTACCCTATGACTTAAGTCACTATCAATTAAGAGTCACTGTGAACTTTGACTTGTTATGCACCAAACTCCTTGGCTAACCTCAACTTGATTAATAATGCTTCGTATTCTGCCTCATTATTAGAGGCTTTGAAGTTGAAATTTAGTGCCTGCTCAATTACTATGCCCTCTGGCTCCTCAAGAATTAAGCTTGCTTTGATTCCCAACTGGTTGGATGATCCATCCACATGTAGGATCAAGACTGGAATTATTGGATCCACAGTTTGAGTACCCTTACTTTTCACTGATTCTTCTTCCTCATCTTCTTCTGCTTTATCTGGTGTGGCTTCTCTTATGGATGTAAATTCGGATATAAAGTTCGTAAGGGCCTGGATTTTAAGAGAATTCCTTAGCCGATATTCTATGTCAAACTGACCCAACTCTACGGACCAAATCATTGAATGCCTAAAGTTTCTGGTTTGTGAAGTATCCAACGAAGAGGCTAGTCAGTCACCACAATGATCCGATGTGCTTGGAAATAAAGGCACAACTTCCTTGAGGAAATTATGAGGGCAAACACAAATTTCTCCATTTGTGGGTACCTGGTTTACGCTCCTTGGAGTGATCGACTTGTGTAATATATTGGTCTTTGAACTCCTTCATCTTCCATAACCATTGTTAAGCTCATGACCATGGTGACATTGCCAAATAGAGGTATAAATCCTCCCTTGACTGGGCTCTATAAATCAATAGAGTAGTACCCAAGTGTTCTTTGAGTTCATAGAAGGTTAGTTCACATTTATCATTCCAATTACAAGCCTTTCTCAAGACCTTAAATAATGGGAGACACGTGCCAATGGCACGTAAAATGAACCTGTTAAGTGTTATCACTCTCTTTATTAGTCTTTGAACTTCTTTCAAAGTCCTTTGGGACTTTTTATTGAGGAGGGCTTGAATCTTATCTAGATTGGCGTCTATTCCATGCTTTGTAACCATAAACCTTCAGGATTTCCCTTCAGACACTCTAAATGCTCACTTGGTGGGATTCATACTCATCTTATATTCACAGAGAATGGAAAAGGTTTCATTAAGGTCCCTAATGTGATCAGAGGCAATGAAACTCTTCATTAGTATGTCGTCAACATAAACTTTCATATTCTTCCCTATTTGACTTTTAAATATTGAGTTTACTAACCTCTAATAGGTTACGCCTGCATTTTTAGACCAAAAGGCATAACTTTGCAACATTATATGCCTTGATCAACGATGAATGAGGTTTTCTCCTCATCTTCTATAGTTATCCGAATTTGGTTGTATCCTGAGTATGCATCCATGACGCATAACAACTCATGACCTGCTGTGGGATCCACTAACTTATATATCCTTAGCAATAGGTAGTTATCCTTAGGGCAAGGCAGGGCAGTGCATTTTAATATATATACTTATAGTTTGGCTTCTTCACAAGCACTACATTTGAGAGCCATTCAGGATAGTGCACTTCCCTAATGAACCCTGGCTTGAGCAACTTGTCCACTTCTTCTTTATCTTTTTCATTTCTTTTAACTACGAAGGACGTCCTCTTTTACTTCACCGGATTGGAATTTAGATCTACACATAAATAATGGGCCATAATTGATGTATCTACCCCGACTATGTATGTGTGACTCCAAGAAAATATGTCCTTATTTCTTTTGAGTAACTTCACAATTTCTTCCTTAAGTAAGGGGTCCAGTTGGGAATCCACCTACACTGTGCGGTCCAGATCCTCTTCATCTAGTCGAACTGCTTCCAATTCCTTATTAGGGGTCCCCTTCATCTTGGGTTGGTCATCTCTAGGGTCCAGACAATCCATTTGAAAGGATTTACTTGTAATGGTGGAAGTTTGTAATGGTGTTGTGCTTAAAGGACACCTTGAGTTCAATGTAACCTCAAGGATACGCTTTTTCTTTTGAGAAACCAACCAAGGGTCCTCACACTCATTAAAGTATTTCTTAAGTCGAACCCATCCTTTTAAATGCATCATAAAATAATATGTCAGATCCACTTCCCATGTCTATTAACACACTGTGGACTAGTTGTGATGCCATGGTCATTATGATAATAAAATGATTATCACGTGGATCATAGATATTGCCTGCATCCTCCTTATAGAAGGATATTATGGTGGTGTTATGCAAGGAACTTTAGCTTTTATTATTGCGTTTACTTCCGAACACACTGAAGACCCTCAATTTTTCTGAGAAGTGACTTTTGAGTAGAGCTACTTTCTCCTCATCCTGCAAATCCTCGAGTGATAATAAGCAACTCCACTTCTAGAGCTTCTACTTTTCCAGTGTCATCTTTATCTGGACTATGAGGCCTTTGTTGCGTATTTCCAGGGAAGAATTGCCTCAAGTGCCCCTGTTGAATGAGCCATTTAATCTCCTCCTTGAGCTTGATGCATTCATAAGTTTCATGGTCGTGGTCTCGGTGAACCTACAATACTTTTGTTTGTTTCTTTTCTTATCCAGGGTCCTCATTTTGGCTAGAGATCTAAAGGGGTTGGTGCCCTCCATTTGGGCGAAGACTTTCGCCGTTGGAGCTGTTAATGGAGTAAACCTGTGGAATGCCATAGGTACAAATTTCTCACTTTGCTTCTTCTTCTTGTCTACTTCCTAGGTTTGTGGGGTGGGGTTAGATCTTTTATGTCCCCATCCACCTTAGTTGTATACCTTGTGAGTAGTGCATCCTTCATATTTATTTTCTTTTCTGTGTAAGCCAAGAGTCGGGCCATGATTCTTTGAGGGTTCATGGCCAAGGCCACAATGCACCTAGTGCACTGGACTTTAGTTGGGAAGGCAGTAATGGCTACTTGATTAATAAGACCATTCACTTTGAGAGATTCTTCATTGAATCTTTTCACAGTCTTTGATGGACTCTCCTTTTTGTTGTTTCACATATAACTGATAAGTTAGGGGTTTTAGATGCTTCCTTACTCTAATGAAGTGCGCTAAAAATAGGGTTATGAGTTCCTTAAAGGATGTGATAAACCCAGGTAAGAGTTTTATTGTACCATTACCTTGCAGATCCATTAAATATGGTAGCAAAGGCTTTGCATTTTATGGCATCGGGGACCTCTTTCAAACTCATTACCATGTTGTACTGTTAGATGTGGTCAACATGATATTTGGTCCCATTGTAGATATCAAGGTTGTGGAGCTTGAATTTCCTGGGTATGGGACACTAGAGAGCTACCTCGAAAAAAGGAGACTCGGAACGTAAGGTAAGTGCGTCGACATTTTAGGTCTTAAACCTAACATCCTTTATATAATCTCCATTTAATTTTTCATTTCTTGACGGAGCCTTTCATCCTTAGCGTTCTTAGCCGGCCTGTGGGAGGCATGCGAGCAGTTGTCCTAGAAGGACAACCTTTCTCGGACTAAGATGAGAGCACACGAATACTTAAACTTCTCATGACGACGATTCTCATGTGGGAATTGGACTCTAAAAGACTGTGGTCTACTGGAGGCATATGCGAGTCTTTGGTAGACGAATACCCATCACATTTGAGAGGGACCCTCCACCTCAGCCATGCTCTCTTCATGATTTTCCTCTAGTGGAGGGGCTTGGACATTATGCCCTGGTAGTAGTTCAGCCAATTGGTCTGCAACACAGCTCGGTTGTTGAGCATTTGTTTCATGCCTTCAAACATTGCTATGGTATCTATGGGGAATGAATCTAACTCACTAGTTAAAAGAGGAATTTAGGAAAGGGTTAAGTATTTCCCGCAGACGGTGCCAATTGATGATGCCAAAAATTGGATGAATTTAACTTCGCCTAGTATGAAATATGTGTGAGCTGGAATTAGGAAAATAAAAGATAATAAACAAATTTTGACACCAGTGTTTAATATGGTTCAACCTGAGGGATTGGGCCTACATCTACGGTTGAAATGCGTTCTTTCTCTCTTTATATTAAAATGGGGCCAGAAAGTCAAATTACAAGTGCCCAGAGGCTGTGTTGCTAGACCGAGTTACAAGAATGCCCAGAGTCTATGTCACAAGTAAAGCAAGAGAGAATACAAAAGTGCAGTAAAATGAAGCTCAATTATCCACCTGCCTTTCCTTAATGATGTGTTGGGTATTTTATAGCGTTAGAGATTTAACCGAAAATGAGGCTTTAATTATGGTTGTTGGGAAGCATTAATACCTTCTCCGAGGGCATGTCAGAGCCATTAACGCCAACATTTCCAAGGAAATGACAGAGCCATTAATGCTCACCTTCTCCAATGATTTTTTAGATCCATTTAATGCTCAACTTATCCTAGGTCCTGTCATGCATTAATTGTGTCACTGGGTGTTACGGACTTGAATAAGTGATCTTGAATCCCTTTATTGAGTTGGACTCGTCATGCACAGGACATGGTCATGTGTAAAACTTGGTCATATTCAAGACATGGTCATGTGCATAAATAGGTCATGCGTGGGACTTGTACTTGGTCTTGGTATATTCTTACTGTTTAAGTAGGTTGTATTCAGCAGGGGTTCCACACCTTTTGCAAAATCATGCATCCAGTTTGAGTGGCATTCTTTCATAAGGAGAGGGGCCACGAATGATGATTTATACTATGGATATATACGTATATTGGGAATCCCACATTTTTCTCTCATGTAAGGGGTTGCCTATGGTGGCCTTGGACCCATGAGATAAATGAGGCAGACCTTTGAGGTGGTCTAAGCCTTGACTAAGTTGAGTGGCAAATTTATACATATCAAGAACCAAATTACCAGTGTCTCCTTGGGGAATGCCATATTGCGTACTGCAACATTAGTTTATCTCCAACCAACTATTTATCATCAATATTCACCTTTTCAACTTATACCATGAACAAAATATTTCCTACTTACACACTTTTGGATGTGTTGTTAAAGTCCCTATTGCACCCCCCCAAAGCATTAAGATGGATCCATAATGTCGATTAGGCATTTATATTGGTTTCGATTCACCTATTATCATTACATATCTTGAACCATTAACCGGTGATGTTTAATCGTATGCTTTATAGATTGCTGTTTTGATGAGACAATTTTCCCGCCATTAGGGGGAAAGAATAATCAATTAATATAACGACGTGAACTTACTTGTAATACTCCAAATTTATCTCATCTTGATCCGTGCAGTTCTTAGTATGAAATAAAAATGCATAGGGTTAGTCATCTCTAGAAGATGGCAAACTAATACTCCAGAAGAGATTATAAAGTAAATTCTACAATAACTCCAGAAGAGGAACATGGCCTTAAATAGTCACAAAAACCTTAAGAAATAAGGGCCCTCGAAGAGGTAGAGGAACCTAATAAACAAATTGCTATAAATTATACATGCACTACAAAATTGTGGAATCGTAAATAAATTTTCATCAATGATATATTTTCCTTTACTGTGGCTACTGAAATCATAAAAAATGAGGATATCGAACCTCATTGTCTTGATGAATATCGATAAATATATGATTCTATAAAATAGAAAGAAGTAATTCCAGTATAATTAGATTCATGTACAAGACAAGAAGTCTTTGAACCTCTAGTCCGAACACCTAAATCTGTAAACCCCGTAGGTCAAAAGTGGGTGTGCAAGAAAGCATAATGAGAATGGTGAGGTTATTTATATAAATCCCGACTTGTTGCAGAAGGTTTCTCGTAGATACTTGGGATTTATTATGAAGAAACCCACTCAACAGTAATTGATGCAATTACATTTAGATATTTAATTAATTTGGTAGTCTCAGAAAGAATCGATAAGCATCTAATGGACGTGGTAACATCATATTTATATGGAAATTTATATACAAATATCTATATGAAAGTCCATGAAGGATTTTAATTGCCATAAGAAAAACCACATACTATGTACTCAATTAAGCTTAAGTAGTCATTATATGGATTGAAACAATTTCAAAGAATGTAATATAACCGCCTTAGCGAGTACTTGGTGAAAAAAGGGTATATTAACAATTATATATGTCCTTATGTGTTCATTAGAAAAACTAAATCTGGATTTGTTATCATTGTAATAAATTTTGATGATATAAATCTAAATACTAATCCATAATATCTTACAAAAGCTTCTGAATATTTAAAGAAATAAATTGAGATGAAAGATCTCGAGAAACTAAAACATTATCTCGACATGTATATCGAACAAAACTTAAGTGCCGTTCTTATCCATTGAACAAATTGTACTGAAAAAGTCCCGAAGCACTTTAATATAGATAAATGTCGTATATTGAGTTGTCCAATGGATGCTAGGTCAATTAACACTAAAGATGATCCATTTCATCCGAAAGAAGATGGTGAAATAATCTTTGGTCCTGAAGTACCATATCTCAGTGTTATTGGTGCTCTTATATATTTAGCACAATATACTAGATCTGATATTTCCTTTTCAGTTAATTTATTAGCCATGTCTAGTTCAGAACCAAATCAAAGTTGTTGTAATGACATCAAGCACGTTATAAGATACCTTCAAGCAACAATTAGTATAGGTTTATTCTACTAAAGGGAATTATGTAAACACTCTCGATTGAAAAGATATGCAAATATTGGATACCTTTTTGATCCTCACAAAGCCCATTCATGGATAATGTATGTATATATGTGTGGTAATGGTGCAATTTCGTAGCGATCTACAAAGTAGACATTATTGGTTACATCATCTAATCCCCCATAAATACTTTCACTCCAGGTAACAAACTGTGAATATGTGTGGCCGAGATCAATAATCCACCACATCAGAAGTATATGCGAATTTCCTTCAATTATAGATATTTCAATAATAGTACACGAAGACATTGTTGCTTGTATTACCCAAATTAGAGGAGGACATGTTAAGGGTGTCTGGAAAAAACACATTTCACCAAAGTTCTTCTGCATGCATGAGTTCCAAAAGAGTCATAAAATTCTATATTTCGCAAATTCGTTCAGACGACAAACTTGCTAATTTATTCACTAAATCATTACCAATGTAAACGTTCAAGAAGTTGGTATATGTTATGACATGTGGTGAGTAATTTATCAATCTTATTAAATTAATAGTAGTTTTAATCAAGGGGAGTGTCCATTATTTTGTACGTTATGGACACTGTAATTTTTTTTCCTTCGCCTAGGTTTTGTCCCACTAGGTTTTGCTTGAAGGTTTGAATGAGGCAATACATAATGCATAATGGACATTATTTTTGGGTATCCACGGGAATGTTATAAATATGGAGCTGTTAAACATGTGTGGATACCCATAAACCTAGAAGCACGATAATCTCATGCTAGAAGCATGAGGTATCAAGCATCTGAGTTGGAATCACGGCGATGCCATGCTAGAAGAATGAGATGTAAAGCATTTGAAATCGAAAGCATGACAATGCCATGCTAGAAACATGAGGTGTCGAGCATGCAAAGGGGAAGCACCATAATGAAAATTAACAAGCACAACACATCAAATTTATAAGCACGACAAAGCAAAGCTAGCTGCCAACTCACCATACTGACACTCAAGCATGTGTTTACCTATAAATACTCCCTCATGTATGTACTTTGAAATATACTTGTGAAATCAATAAAATATAATCATGAAGATTCTAATACATATTTGTGATCAAGTTCCATTTTATTCAACAAAATACTGCTTGTCAGGGGGGCAATTTTTCTATGTATAATAAATAACTTTATTAAAATTCAATATATTTTTTCTCTCGTCGACTTATATATTTTTGGGAACTAAGTTCCCTCGTCTATTAATGTATATCTTATAAGTTAAGGTATGTTGATACCAAAAATTATCCACCTAGCTAGACCAATCAGAAACGAACATGTGTCATCTAATATGGCAAGCATCTGTAGGTCGACCAACATGCAAAATGTTGACCAACATATAGAATGCCGACTAATAATGAGAAGATCGACCACTAGGGTCAACAAAGCATAAATAGTCATGTACATTGTGAATACCATGTACTGATGTAAATGCCTAATTTATAAAGGCATTCCATTCTTTTACATTCCACCTCTTTATATCGTTATGAGACTATAAATACATTGTAAATCCCTTCATTAAAGGAAGGTTCAAGCCATTCAAAAGTACGAAAGGCAAAACAGAATGCAAGGCGATAAGGAGTACAATGGACGTAGGCTTTTCCTTTATAGCCGAACCACTTTAAAGACTTTTTTATCTCTATTTTATTTACACATATTATATGTGATTAAATAATTAAACCTAGTCTAGTTTTTTACATCAACAGATTGGCGCCATCCGTGTAAACGTATTTTTAAATGTTTTCACTCATTCATTTACCAGTATTCCAAAAATGACCGACATTCCTGAATCTAGTGCCAAAAAAGATGGCAATCCGCCTATTCCATCTGTTGCTCCAACAAATAATGATCTGACTGGTATCTTGACTAGTATCGCCAGAGGATAGGAAGCTATGCAGGATACTATTAGGTAATTGGACCAAACACTACAAGTTGGATCTCCGGCCTTATCTAGTCATAGGGATAGAAATATGCCACCACCGCCTCCAAGAACCAGCAGGCACAGTCAATCCAGGACTACCAGAGACACGTCCTACCGCCCAGGAGCAAGTTCTCCTCTTAGAACTTCAGAACCTTATGATGAGAAATCCTTTAAAAATGAAAGATTAAGTGCTTTAGAAAGGTTAATCAGAGCATCTCCCTTTGATCGTCTGGGACCTATAGGGAATATAAATGTTTTTAGGGCATTGTCGAGGAATACTTGATGACTAGCCGATCAACGTGAGGGCTCAACCTAATCCAGATCAAACACCCAACAATTTATCCATGCCGAGTAGACCTCACAGGAGGAGAGCTCAGCACAAACAGTTGGTTATAACAGCTGAGCTACAACACAAAAATCTGATCTTGGCAATGATGCATGGAAAGGATCTATTCAATGATTGGAAGATAGGTTAGGAGAGATAATAAAGGCGTAGAACCCTTTGCAACGGAGCTTTATGGATATTCCTTTTGTACAAGCTATTGTGGATATTCCTCAAAGATCCTGTGGTTATTCCCAAGTATGATGGGAAGACAAATCCTATTCTTCATATAGAACAGTACTAAGCAGCAGTTGATATTTATGCTGATCCTGATGAAATGAGATACAGGGCATTCTCAGGTACAATCATAGGTCCTGCTCAGATTTGGTACAACAGCCTTCATCGGGGATAAATTTCTAGTTTCAACCATCTTGCTGAACTATTTATTAGTAACTTCTGCTTTGGAGCCAAACTGGTAAAAAGAGTAGCTCACTTGCTAAGTGCAAGGTAGCGAGTAGGAAAAAGCACTAGGGATTACATCACTCACTTTCATAATGAGAAGTTGGAGGTGATTGATTACAAGGATAAAACAGCTATTACAGCTCTCATGAGTGGATTGCTCCTCGATAAGCTTTATTACACTATTTACAAAAACCTCCCAAGACTATGACTGAAATAATGGCCAAAGCAGCCAAGATAATAAACACCGAGGAAGACATGTCAGCAAAATATGGCTCGGGCATAAAGTCTGAGGGCAAAACTGAAAAGAAGGAGCAGAAGGAACACAAGGAGCAAAAGGTTTCAAGGCAAAAGAATATTGATGATAGGCTCAGGAAATACAATAATTACACTCCATTAACGATGGGCATTCACCATGTTTTGGAGTAAATTAAGCACAACAAAGAGGTACGTTAGCCCAAGAAGCTAAGAGCACCTGTTGGTAAGAGGGAAAAATCCAAATACTGTGAATTTCATAAGGACTATGGGCATACTGCAAATCATTATATTGCTCTACAAAATGAGATAGAAACCCTCATTCGATGAGGAAAATTGGACAAGTTTGTTGACCGACAGGACGACAGAAGAGCTCGACGAAGGTCAAGACTCCATGCAGGCCTATAGAAGAAAACTAAAGAAAAGAACTCATGAAGATGATCCCAAATTCCCCAAAAAACCCAAACAACCAGAACGTGAGGTATTTACACTTAGTTTTGGTTCCTTTGATTGTCAGATGATTACAGGTGGAGATGCGGGAGGTGAAGATCACACTGTAAAGAGAAAAGCTTACCTTAATGAGGCTTTAGCTTGTTCTTATATCCTGAGGATCAATTTAGCCGAGGAAGGTGAATAAAGAAAAATTGGTGATTGGGTTTTCCAAAAATGATCTCTCAGGAGTTTTGTACCCCAATAACAACCCTTTAGTAGTCAAATTCAAATATTAAGATAGAATCGTTTCCAGGGTATTGATTGGAAATGGTAGCTCGACAGATATCATGTTTTATTCATGCTTTCAAAGATGGATTTAAAGCTCAGTCAGCTAGATCTGTAACACAGGCCCTTAATCGATTTTTCTGGTGAGAAAGTTTATCCTCTGGGCATAATCACGTTGGAGTTGTTGTTCGTCACCTAGCCAACAAGTCAGGTAGATAAAATTAGTTTATTTGTGATGGACAAGAACGTGGAGTCATCCTATAACGTCATCATGGCAAGAGTAGGGTTACAGAAGTTTGAAGCAGTTCTCAACAGTCCATCAGTGTTTGAAGTTATAGACCAACTTCAGAGTAGGTGTAGTGAAGGGTGATAAAAAAGTAGTCCAGGAATGTTATTACTCCTCTGCTGAGTAAGAAGACCTTTAGGAAGTAAAGAAGAAGACCACCACTTACCAAGTGGACATTACTGAGCCCGATAGAGAATCTGAGGTTGAAACCTTAGATCTAAGGGATGAGACAAAGATGGTGAAAGGCTAAATTATGGAAGCAACGGAGAATATCATCTTAGATGACGACAAGCCAAAGAGAACTATATAGGTGGGTTAAACGCTAGACCCTATTCTTAAACAGGAGCTAGTGACATTTTTACGATAGAGAAAGCATGTGTTTGCCTGGAGTCATGAGGATATGCCTGTGATTAATCCCAATTTACTCTACAATGAACCCAACATCAATAAGGACGTTAAGTCAGTGAAACAAAGGTGCAGGGTGTTTAGCCCCGAGAAAAATTAAGCTATTCAAGAGGAGGTAGAGAAGCTTCAAAAATCTTCGTTCATTGAAGATGTGAAATATCCAGATTGGTTGGCCAACGTTGTTATGGTCAAGAAGAAAAATAATAAGTGGAGAATGTGTGTAGACTTCACTGATTTGAATAAAGCATGTCCAAAGAATCATTTCCTTTACCTAGGATTGACTAGCTTGTGGATGCTATATTGGGACACGAGCTATTGAGTTTTATGGACGCCTATTATGGTTACAACTAGATTAAAATGAAGCCTGAAGATAGGGAAAGTACCTCTTTCATTACTCCCTGAGGAACTTCTTATTATAATATAATGCCCTTTGGTTTGAAAAATGCAGGTGCCATTTACCAGAGGTTGGTAAACAAGGTCTTTGAAGATCAAATAGGCAAGAATATGGAAGTGTATGTGGATGATATGCTGAAGAAGAGTAAAAAAGCTTCTAATTATATTGCCGACCTTAGCCAAACCTTTGATCAGTTGAAAAAGCACCAGATGAAGATGAATCCAACAAAGTGTGTGTTCGGTGTGCATGAGGGAATGTTCCTCAGGTACGTAGTGAATCAGAGGGGAATTGAGGCTAATCCAGATAAAATAAAGGCACTAAGTGAAATGCAGTCTCCGACTTGCAAGAAGGATGTTCAAAGGCTCACTGAGCGAGTAGCTCGTGTACTGAGCAACATATATGTGTTTTCCATTCTTTAAGGTGATGAGGAAGACCTTTGAATGGAATAACGAATAAGAGAAAGATTTTCAGGAGTTGAAAAAGTATATATGATCACCCCGATTTCCCTCTCGACCAATTTTGGGAGAAAAATTGTATTTGAACTTAGCTATTTTTGAGTCGATTGTATGTTCTGCTTTGATACGAGAAGATAATGGAGTTTAAAAGAGAGTCTACTACACCAACAAAGCATTCCGAGGAGCAGAAATCAGATATCCACGACTAGAGAAACTTGCTTTGACTCTTATAGAGGAATCCCGATGTATAAAGCCTTATTTCCAAGTGCATACTATAGTGGTGTACACTAACATGCCTCTTCGTTAAGCTCTTCATAAACCTAAGAAGTTTGGGAGATTAATGTATTAGGTAGTAGAACTGAGGGAGTATGACATTATATATGAGCCAAGGTCCTCATTAAAGGGCCAAGCCATGGTTGACTTTATTATAAAATTCACTTACTCGTAGGTCCCCGAGCAACAGAGAGTCCAGGTAGAGCAGACCCCAACAAAAACTGAAGTCATCAGCGATCAACAATTCGAGCAGACCCCAACAGGCGAGAGCTCAAACGAAGTTATTACCGACCTACCGGAACAATCAACCAGTATGCAAGAGATGGATCTAAGATATGATGAGGTAAGAAATAAGGTATTCCTCTATGGGATATTATCAGACCAAGGCTTTGACAATGGCATCCCAATATGCAATCTATACGTGGATGGATATTCATGTACTACAAGAAGCGGAGTAGGTATTATACTCAATAACCCTGACGAGATTGATATTGGGTATGCGCTTAGATTCCAGTCCCAGACCTCAAACAATCTTTGTGTACTATAGGAAGTGGATCATGTATTATACTCAGTACCCCTGACGATATTGATATTTAGTACGCGCTTAGATTCCAGTTTCAGGTCTCAAACAATTAAGCGGAGTATGAAGAATTAATCGTGGGATTAAGTTTGGCTCAAACATTAAACGCCGAGTAAGTTGTGGCGCACATTCTCAGTTGGTGGTCAATCAGATCTTAAGTTTATACAGAGCCAAAGGAAAATTAATGATAAGATACCTCACCAAAGCACTAGAGATCATAGCAAAATTACCAGCTGTTCGAATGAGCAGAATTCCAAGATTAAGTAATGCCCGAGTAGGTGCACTTGCTCGTCTTGCATCAGCAACTAGGATCGAACTCAGGAGAACAATCCCCATTAAGATCCTAGCAAGTAGGAGCATTGATGAAGACCTGATGGTTAATTTCATTACAGTAGATATAGGACCTTCCTGGATGGATCCCATTGGAATTTATATTGAGGAAAGCACTCTGCCAGCAGATCCAATTAAGGACAAAAAGCTTAAGTATAAAGAAGCGAGGTATGTGTTAGACAAAGGAGTGCTATACAGGATAGGGTTAACAGATACTTTGCAGCGCTATGTCCACCTAATGGAGGTTCAAGATCTGATAGCAGAAGTTTATGAATGATCTTGTGGAGCTCATGTGGCAGGTAGATCGTTAATACAACGAATGCACACACAGGGATACTACTGGTCGACTATGAGGGCAGATTGTATAGCTTTTATAAAGAAGTGTGATAAGTGCTAAAAGTTATCTAACATTCGTAAAACCCCACATACTGCTTTAACTCCCATTACTTCACCTTGGTCATTTTCTATTTGGTCAATAGACTTGGTCAGGCCATTGCCGACCACCAGAGGAAGATTCAGGTACTTGGTCGTAACTGTTGATTAGTTCATCAAATGGGTTGAAGCAGAGCCATTAATGGATATGCCTTATGAGAAAGTGTACTAATTCATCTGGAAAAACATCATTTGTAGATATGGTTTGGCATCTGCCTTCATTATACATCATGAAACACATTTCAATAACAATGAGTTTATAGAGAATTGAACCCAATCGAAAATTCATAAGTTGCATTATGCTCCAGGTCATCCCTAAAGCACAGGGCAAACCGAGGTGACTAACACTACTTTGCTAAGTGGGTTGAAGAAGAGACTTGATGATGCAAAGGGGAACTAAATAGATGAAATGTACTCGGTATTATGGGCCTACCAAACAACTCATAGGGTTTTAAAAGGAGAAACACCATACATGCTTGATACGCAACAAATATTTCATTTATTACCTGTTAACTTATGCATTTTTAGTCGCCTCGAGTACCATAATTGCTATAATTATGCTCGTTAATCAGACAACCTCCATTTTATGCGCTAACATGTTATTTGAGTTATTATTGAGTGTTTGTAGGTGTTACGGTGCTTAGTGTGAAGTTTTGTCTTGTTCCGATAAAGTTTCATTAAAGTTCGCACGTTCAAGGGCATTTTTGTGATTTTACACTTCGAGATTTTTGCTCGAAGTATTCACGGAAGTTGTATCTCTCGGGTCAAGCTTTGCATGGCCATAAACGGTGCTTGAATCGGATTCTGAATGAAGAAAATACGAACCTTTAATCGGGAAAGAATTATAGGTTAATTAATTTATAATATATTAATACTAACAATTTGAATAATTCCCCTTGTGTCCTTCTCTTCTAATTTCTATTTGCAGGCTTCAAACACAAATGGCGATTTTGGGAGATAGATTTGTCTCGGGTTTTGGTTTGTCCAAAATTAGAGACTTTCGTTCGAAATTGGAGCTCGAGTTTTGTTACGCGCATATCGAAATGGGTCCTGGGTTTTTAATTTTGCAAATGGGTTTTGGATTTGCAATTAAAGGTCTTTGGCCATGGAGGTTTTGGTTTGTGGCATTGTAGCAGTTGGTCCAACACGCAAGGGTCTCAGCTTAAGCAATGGTAGCATCATGGGGGTTTCGATTTTGTTGGTCTCGTCTTGGGACAATAATGGCTGGTCCATTTCAGCGTGCGTAGAGTCACCTCCCATTTGCCAAATGCAACAGGTCTTGGAGTTATTGTACATAGCAGTTTTGCCGTGGGTAATTGCAACGGATTATTGGCTATCATGGTGGGTTTTGTATCCATGGTTTGCAGCAAGGTGGTGGCCTTGATTTTAGAGTAATTGCTTAGCAGTAGGGGTGGGAAAACAAAAGTAGCACGTGTGAATCGATTCATACCTTGGCGAATCGATTCGCTAAGATTCAGTGCTCAGGTCTCCCATTTACGAATAGATTCGGACTCAGCCAAATCGATTCGGTCCTCTGTTTTGGTCAACTCTGTTTTGCTGCTATCCCTTTTTTCTATTTTTTTTTCTTTTTCCTTTTTCTTTTGTTTGTTTAATTAGGACTTATCCCCTTAATTTGATTTCTTTTCCTTTTTCTTTATTTCTTTTTCCCACTTAGTATAAAAGCAAGACTTGGTGTAATTTGGAAGGAATCCATTTTTACTTTGTTTTAGGTTAGGTTTTTGAGAGCTTATCTCTTAAGGTTGTATTTTTCCATTTTTGGGTTTGTAGAGCTACTATTCCTTCTTCTCCATTAATGTAAGTTCCTTTATTTGTTCTTAATTTATTCTTGCTTTAATTCCTTTATTCGTTTAATTTCTTGCTTAGAGAGATTAGTTTAATTTAATTAATTCTTATTTTAATCATTAATTAATTGTTTTAATTAGATTAACCATGTGTAGTGAGTAGTTAAATAGGGTTTGGGTCATGTGTCTGCCATTGATGGGCGTCGAGATCCGAAAATTTGGTTTTGTGTAAAATCACGTTTAATCGAAACCTCGCGTATTAAAATAGGTTTATTATTCATTTAAATTTCTTTGTCACGCAATGTTAGTGTTTATAGAGATAAACCGATTTTAATCCGCGTGTGACCATTTTGAATTAAATGTTTTATTTCACGACTTTGAGTTAAATTTCTTATTGCGTGATGTTTATGATTAACTAAAAATGCCCGGTTAAATGTTTTCGAACCAAAATTCTAATTATTAGTCATTTAACCCATGGAGGGGATGCGATCCCGACTCTCATTTTATTAATATTGTTTAGAGTAAACTTCTTTATTTCCCCCTTTTCACCATTACAACCTATCACCTTTTACACTTTTATTCTTGAAATAATAAATCGATTAAAATCTATACGACATTCCCTATAGATTCGATCCCTACTTGCTGCTACACTTCCATTAGTGTACCAAGTTGTGGTATTTGTTTTGTATAGGGCGTAAACACCCAAAGACGTGTTTTAAATATAAAGTTTGCGCCTCATCAAAAATGGCGCCGTTGCCGAGGAGTGTGTTTTAGATTGTAGTTTTTCTTCTTATTTCGTAGTATTTTTTCTTTCGTATTTGTATTCTTTGTTTTAACCTTTTTTTGATGGATAGCACATTTGAGCGCTAAGAAACTTTGACTTTCGGTTGCACACTTGCTTGCTTGGATCTTTCATATACAAAAAATTCGGTAACCATGTCCTATTTTTATAGTTTAGTCGGTCATTCTAGTGATTCTTACTTTGCGGATTGTTTTAAGTTTTCCATTTTCAAGAATTTCTTGAGAATGAAAGGGTTGAAAACATTTATCGTAATGAAAATCGTTGTAAGGATATGAGTTAGATTCATTATTCGAATCCAACGACGATTTTTATTCCGATACTTATGAATTTGAAGATGGGTTTCAACCAAATGAGGATTTTGAGGTTCTAGAGCTAAGGAAGCCTACTTTGGAAAAAACTTTTATTCTTTTCACCCAAGGTGTGGATAACAATATTGGTACTGGATTGAGACTTGGTGCGCTTTGCAATGAAATTGATTTTTTTCGCAAATCAATGAGGAGGTGGAAACTTGTGTTTCACCTTAAATTTTTAAAGAATATTTCATTGAAAGTGAGTCTTTCTCCCCCAAAGTTCAATCTCCTTCCGATGATGATTTGATTGAGATTGAATTTAGTTCATTACCATATACATTTTTCGTGATCGAATAATTATAGGTACCGATTGATTCCTATGAGTTGGTAGAAATTATTGATACTTCTACACCTTTTGCCGACGATGACTCTTGGCGGACTTGTTTTCCAAGATGAATTTTTCCCCATGTGTGCACCACCTCCCATTCCACTTGAAAAACCATTGGGAGGGAATCTAGTTTTCTCAAACCCCAAGTGTACCTCTCCCGCTTATTATCAAAATCCCCCATCGTTCCCTAAAAATTTATAATTGGCGATGGTTCACCTTTTCCACCACTCGCATGCCTTCTGTTGTTCAAATGGAATTCATGTCTTCCGGGAGACATGTTTTCTTCGGAGGGTTCACCGTTGATCTTTTAAAGTTAAATTTTTGGTTGGGTGGATCCTAAACAATTTAGACTTCTAGTGTATAGTTAGTTACAAGTCCAAATTGTTGGTTGTAAATAGGTTGTTTTTCTTTCTTTCTTTTCTCTTTCTTTTTAATTGTAGTCTAGTGTAATTAGCTAAACTTTTTGTTATTCCTTTTGTTATTCTTGTTACTAACATGTTTTGAGATTCAATGGACTTGTACTTATCAGAGATCGCTCCATTATGGGTAATGCCTTTCTTTCTCTCTCTTTATGTTGTGTTCTTGATTTGCATTAAGGACAATGCAACATATAAGTTAGGGGGTGTGGGTTATTCTTCCCATTAATTTATTTATTCCATTGATTTGATCACATGTTAGTTTCTAGGCATGCCTTTTTGTTGAAAAATTGAAAATTTCAAAAATATTTTGTTTATTTTATTTTTCCTTTGTTGGGCATTTTGCCTTGTTTTCGATGAGAAATTTCAATAAATGCCCGATTTGATTGATAACTCAATGATGCATGTTCTCGATTTTAGAAGTTACTAGACTTTAGTCCTCAAATCATTTATATTGCAAATAACTTCATGAATTAAACTTTATCCCATGATCACATGCGCTTTCCTTATTATATTGATTTGGTTTAAGATTTTTATAACTCGGTAATCTTTTGTTGCATTATATATACTTACACCATGTGAGCTTTGGGCTTTCCTTCATTTGTGAGTGTTATACACTTCTCTTTCCTCCTTGAAAACATGATTTTTCGGTAATCTCCTTATTCTTTCATTTGATCGTTCATTAATTGAGTTCATTTACAAAATATGTTACTTGAGCAAGATTTTCAAAAAATTTTCGACACGAGAATTGCAGAAACTTTATGAAATGATCATAGGCAATCTTCGTTATATCACCCATATTAGCCTTGACCTAACCTTATATATTTCTGTAGTTAACCTCTTTGAGCCTAAATATAGCCTCTTGTTTCAAAACCCCAAAATACCGTAACCAACTCCACATTGGAGTTATAAACCATACGTATTACCTTCCATACCTTTGTTTGGAATGATACTTGGGATTGAATGATGTTATTATTTCGTGGTTGAAATTTAAGCATGAAAAGAGTGAGAAAAGTGAAAAAAAAGTGAAAGTGAAAAAGAAAAAGAGAAGTGAGAAAACAAAAGAAAATAAAAGAAGAAATGAGAAAAAGAAAAGAAAAGAAAAGAGAAAATTGATGTATATAGTGTTCAATAAGCTTCGATTACCATCCTATTGTCATATTTAATGCTTGTTAGGGAACTTATTTTCTAATTTTGAATTGCCCTTAAGTTTCCATTATCCCAAGTTTTTCATCCCCGAACACTTTGAATCCGTACATATTTCCTTCATTTCATAACCCGAGACTAGCCTACATTACAACCCTTTTAAGTCTTATGTGATCGTAGGGTGAATTTAATTTAAAAGTTTAAATAGTTTTGATAATCTGTGAAAATACTTTTTGCCTCCTTTAATGAGCGGTATCTTTAATTGAGATTACATGTTTTTAATTTTATATACAACGTTCTTCATTAGTGACATGTGCGCGACCTAGTTTCCATTTACATTTACTCTTTATGCCTGCATGTCCCGCGTATTACCTCCCATTTCATAGTGATTTCATTTGTTGAGCGTAATGCGCGGTAAAAATTGATATATGAATGATTTTATGCTTATCCAGTTTATTTAAGTTTTGGCCAAATCATACTATGCATGTGCTTGCTCTCCTCCCACTTTTAAGGTTTCAATTCTATGAAGTTCGTTCTATAATGTTAATAACTACAGACTTTTGTGTGAATTCATTCACTTTGCTATATAACATGTTTGAAATTTTTTTCGTTGTTGTTGAGTTTGTCGCATGTTGATTGGGCATATTTTGAGGAAACCATATGGTGTTTGTGGGTTTCATCCCCGAAAACCCTCACGAGACGACACTCGTCCACTAGGGTAACCTAGGGGTTTAATGGCTTATTGCATACGCTGAACGCAATCATTCACCCGTAAAAGTGGCCTTTATCGATTTTGTATATATCTCTTGTTTTGCGATTTTCTTATAGTTCTTCTTTCTTTGAACTTTATTGCTAGGGACTAGCAATGTCTAAGTTAGGGGGTGTGATACATCACGAATATTACATTTATTACTCCTTAACTTATGCATTTTTATCCCCCTCGGGTACCGTAATTGCTATAATTATGCTCGTTAATCAGACAATCTACGTTTTATGCGCTAACATGTTATTTGAGTTATTATTGAGTGTTTGTAGGTGTTACGGTGCTTAGTGTGAAGTATCATCACGTTTTGGTACAGTTTTGTTAAAGTTCGCACGTTCAGGGGCATTTTCGTGATTTCACAGTTCGAGATTTTTGCTCAAAGTATTCACGAAACTTATATCTCTCGGGTCAAGCTTCGTGTGGCCACAAACGGTGCTTGAATAGGATTTTGAATGAAGAAAACATGAACCTTTAATCGGGGAAGAATTATAAATTAATTATTTTATTATATATTAATACTAACAATTTGAATAATTTCCCTTGTGTCCTTCTCTTCTAATTTCTATTTGCAGGCTTCAAACATAACTGGTGATTTTGGGAGATAGCTCGATTTTGGATCGGATTTTGGTTTCGTCCAAAACAGGAGCCTTTGGTCTGAAATTGGAGATCGAGTTTTGTTACGCGCATATTGAAATGGGTCATGGGTTCTCCAATTTTGCAAATGGGTCTTGGCTTTGCAATTGGAGGTCTTTGGCCATTGAGGTTTTGGTTTATGTCATTGTAGCGGTTGGTCCAACACATAAGGGTCTCATCTTAAGCAATGGTAGCAGCATGGGTGTTTCGGTTTTATTGGTCTCGACTCGGGATATCAATGGCTGGTCCATTTCAGCGTGCGTAACGACAACTCCCATTTGCCAAACGCAACAAGTCTTGGAGTTATTGGCCATAACAGTTTTACCGCGGGTTAATTACAGCGGATTATTGGCTATGTAGCAGGTCTTGTGTTGGTTCATGGTGGGTTTTGGTCTCCACGATTCGCAGCAAGGTGGTGGCCTTAATTTTGGAGGAATCGCTTAGCAGTAGGGGTGGGAAAACAAAAGTATCAGGTGCGAATCGATTCGCACCTTGGCGAATCGATTCTCTAAGAGGCAGTGCTTAGGTCTCCCATTTCCGAATCGATTCGGACTCAACCGAATCGATTCCGTCCTCTATTTTTGCTGACTCTATTTTGCTGTTATCTCCTTTTTCTATTTTCTTTTTCCTTTTTCTTTTTTTTTTTAATTAGGACTTATCCCCTTAATTTTATTTCTTTTCCTTTTTCTTTATTTCTTTTTCCCACTTAGTATAAAGGTAAGACTTGGTGTATTTTTGGAAGGAATCCATTTTTACTTAGTTTTAGGTTAGGTTTTTGAGAGCTTATCTCTTAGGGTTGTATTTCCCGATTTTTGGGTTTGTAAAGCTACTATTCCTTCTTCTCCATTAATGTGAGTTCCTTTGTTTGTTCTTAATTATTTCTTGCTGTAATTCCTTTATGCGTTTAATTTCTTGCCTTAATAAATTAGTTTAGTTTAATTAATTCTTGTTTTAATAATTAATTAGTTGTTCTAATTAGATTAACCATGTGTAGTGAGTAGTTAAATAGGGTTTGGGTTGTATGTCTGCCGTTGATGGGCGTCGAGCTTCGAAAATTTGGTTTTGTGTAAAATCACGTTTAATCGAAACCTCGTGTATTAAAATAGGTTTATTATTTGTTTAACTTTCTTTATCACGCAACGTTAGTGTTTATAGAGATAAACCGATTTTAATCCGTGTGTGACCATTTTGAATTAAATGTTTTATCTCGCAACTTTGAGTTAAATTTCTTATTGCGTGATGTTTATGATTAACTAAAAATGCTCGGTTAAATGTTTTCGAACAAAAATTATAATTATTAGTTGTTCAGCCCATGGCGGGGACGCGATCCAGACTCTCATTTTATTAATATTGTTTAGAGTTAACTTCTTTATTTTCCCTTTTTCTCCATATCAATCTATCACTTTTTATACTTTTATTCTTGAAATAATAAATCGATTAAAATCTATACGACATTCCGTGTGGATTCGATCCTTACTTACTGCTACACTTCCATTAGTGTACCAAGTTGCGATATTTGTTTTGTATAGGGCTTAAACACCCAATGACGTGCTTTAAATATAAAGTTTGCGCCTCATCAATGCTAGCGTTTAGGACCGAAGCAGTAGTACCAGCTGAGATAGGTTTGCCAACTCATAGAGTGGTAAATTTTGATTCTACCATCAGTGATTTGATGCGAAGGCTAGACCTTCATATGATGAAATAGGTGAGAGAATATGCAGCCTTGAGGAATGCTACCTATCAACAACAAAAACCACATTTTTATAACAAGAGGGTGAAGCCGACTAACTCAAAAGAGGGGGATTTTATACTTAAAAAGGTGATTCAGAAGACCAATAAGCTTGAAGCCAATTGGCATGGGCCTTATCGTGTCTTAGGAGTTGTTCGACCAGGAACTTATCGAATTGAAACTTTGGAGGGGGAAGAATTAAAAAATCCTTGGAATGCCGAGCATCTTATTAAGTACTACCAGTAATGTAACAATCAACATATTTTGTAATCAATTTGATTCAGTATCAATAAAAAGTTATTTTTTTTCCATTTTTTTGATTTTTTTTCGGGAATATTAGTCATATGCATCCCCCAATACTTGGTCGGCAGTAATTTAGTAATTGGTCGGACTTTGTTAAAATATTTTATCGGCAAAACACAAACCCAAGTTAAAATAGGAGTTTAAGTCCTCAGTACTTGATTAAGAAAATCAGGGATAAGACTCTGTATAAAAATCAACAAGTTTTATCCAAACTAAGCAAAATGGAGGAAGAGAGTTGTGAGGATTCCTAAATAGGATTGTAGACACATATTCCACATACGCTTGGCCACCACTGGTAAATAATGCTAAACCTAAATATTTAGGTGCATTAATAGAACCTGTGATAATACCACGGGTGACTAGTACTAAACTTGGATTTTAATCTAGGTGCTCTAATGGAACCTGTAGCCTCATCAATGGTAACTGGTATTAAACTTACAAATCTAATTACATCAATAGGACCTATGATAATCTCATTGGTAACTGATACTAAATTTATGAAAATGCCTAAGTGTATCAGTAGAACTAATGAAACAACAAAGTCATTTAAGCATCCAGAAATAAACAAGATAAGTTAATAAATTGCAATTCATTTATATTAATGATGATTACACGCAAATTTTGTGTACAAAAAAAATACAGGATTAGATTATTCTCAAAATTATTCTACTGGATGCTTTCCTTCAGCTTTTGAGGAGCTTGGAGCTGGTTCCTTGCCTGCTGGAGGATCATTCCATGTGTATGGAGAGTTGATTAAGTTAAAATCATAAAGCATTCTCCTATTACCATTGCTCAGAGTATTCAATGAATGAGGGGGAAGAACTATTTTCATCTCATCATGCAGGCCATAATCCCTTAAATATTTGGAGACCAAGCATTGGGTAATGGTTTTTATAGCGATCTAGCTAACATAAATCTTGAAGGGAAATTTGTCACAGTCCAAGAACCCAAGATCAACCCAGTACCATAGTTTGATATCCTATTCAACCTTCATAACTGTTAGACAATTGGTCCAACCCTATTTATATCCTTCACGCCTATCCTGACTATAATGATCATCAAATCATCCAAGGGCTTCACTATACCCTTCTATCCAAACTTCTTTGGGTTACTTGTGAAACTAGAAGGTTAATCTTTTAACTTGGTGTTGCAGCTTCTTCAACACCCCTTCCTTAATTTGTAATTGAGAAGACTAGGTGGAAAGTTGCTCGTCCTGAGTTTGGATTTTTTGAGACATCTCAGCAATGGCTAAGTTCTTGGCCTTTATCTGTGCAGCCTGATTAGCAAGCGTTTGTTGAGTTATGGCCTCATTAATTGTAGGTCGACTAAATCTACATCTTGGTCAGTATGTAGAAACAGTTTTGGATTTATTCAAGGCTTCCAGTTCCTCCATTAGCCTAGCATTCTCAGTTTCCAAGAAGGATACCCGTTCATCAACAACAAAAGTTGTAGAAAAAGACTTCAAGGAGTCCCGTTCACTCATTAACTTGTTATTTTCTTCCTCCAATAACTTGGCAATGGCTCTTGCTTCCTCAACCTTAAACTAGAGCAGGAATTCATTCTTCCTAAAAGCAGAAATCTTCTTTTTTAATTTCTCCTCAAAGTGCCGAGCTCCATTTAAGGCCTTGAGCGTGAAGGAAAGCCTTAGATTCATTATGCTCTTCTTGAAGTTCTTTAATCATTTCAAATTAACCCACGTTATTGGCCACAACCCGATCAAGAAGAAACTTGAGATAAATATATGCATCTTTGGCTTGATCAGTGGCATCTACTCGAGAAAGTTTGATAAATCTTCCTCGGACAAAGTCATATGACCAGCCTTGAACAAACTGTTGCAGCGCTTGAGTAGATTCGAATCATTGGAAGAGAGCTGTTCCATCTTGGCCATGAACTAGAAAAATAAAGAGATATCCAATCAATAATAAGAAAAGGAATATATGATAGCAATCAAGAAATAATGAACAACTAAGAAATGACAAACAATATGAAGAAAAAAAATCCTTTTATTGATATAAAGGGAAATTACAAGTACAATAGAAAAGAAATGAACAAAAGGTAAAAAAAATACAGAGGCCAACTGTCGAGAAAATCTACACCTTCTCTTTGTTAGTTTTAACTCCAGCTTGGTTGGCAAAGGGGATGGCTGGAGTGACTTAATCAGTGGATGGGAGGACTGACTTAACAACATTCTTAAGTTGATCGGCTGAAGACTCAACCACTAGAAATGACTCTCCAGAACCAACGTCATCTTCAACTTCATCGTCAATGCTGGGGGGGAGAGCCAGGCTCATGCCTTTGGAAGAGTTCAGAGTCTTCTGCTATGCCAACCTCCATTAGAGAAACCGACTAACCATCCTTGAAAAATTTCTTCTTTGCATACTCATTCTGAGCAGAGGCAGCACTGATAGATTTATCCCAGCCTTTATTGAAAGAATTTTCCTTAGCCTTCTTCCTTTCGGCCTTCTCAGTGGTTAGGCCCTTATATAGCTCAACCACCTGCTTTTGAGTTTCAGTAGCATCATTTTCAGCCTTCTGTCGAGCTTCCTCAGCAACTTTTATTTTGTTGTCCCAAATTTTCCTTTCATTCTCTAATGCTTGCTGGAAATCAAGTAAGGACTTCTTGAGACTAGAAAAGGCCTCCTCAACATCGATTGAAGAAGAACGCAGAGCATCATTCTTATCCAACATCTGGTTGAAATTAACCAAGAACTGTAAAAAAGAAAGGAAAAATCAGTACAAGAAGTCACGTACAAAGTACAAAGTACGAAAGAGCAAAAGAAGAATTCTCACCATAGCAAGGCTTTGAACATCCCTTTCAGAAATTTTATGTCGGGGCATAGAAGAAGCATCACCCCTTTGGTCTAGAAGAGTACTAAACTTAATTAATTTCCTGGCTAAGCCAGGACCTATGGCTATAGAGGAGCCAACAGCAGATGGAGTAACACTGACCAAGCTCTGTTGGTCGGCATTAATAATTTCTTCAATCTTCTTAGAAGAAGCAGGATCTCTCCTCAATCTTTTTGAGAGAGAATCATCTCCATTTGGGGTTGGGGACTTCTTCCCAGCATCATCCTTCTTTTTGGCCCCACCATCCATAGACTTGTGGGTGCCAGCAACATCATCATCTCCAAGAAGATTGGGAAATTTTCTTTTGCCCATGGATGCAGAGAGAGGAACGTCTAACTTAAGAGAATAATAAGGTCCAACAACAAGTTCACCATTTCCTGATAACGTGGACACTAGGTCCTAGTCCAAGTCAACCACAATGGTAAGAGAAACAGTAGAAGGTCGATCAATAAAGGAGGTGATAGAGCTCCTGTATTTTAGCAAGTATAAAGCCGACCTAGTATGCTCCTCACCAATTTTTTTGATGAGGGCCCTAAATAAACTTGAGATCGTAAAGCTTAATATCACCCTCCTTGGGACACTTTCTCTTCCTACCAGTTGCAAGTAAACAAACAACCAATGTTAATTAATATTTCAGTTGATAATTCAGCAGCATAAGCATATAAAATATATTTAGTACAACCTATGCCATGACCTTCTTGAGGGCATCTTGGTCCATTATATAATCCTTCCCCTTCAAGAGATACATTTTGCCAATTTTTGGCAATAACTCCATGATCGAAGTAATCCTTATTGGAATCAGGCATATTGACAACTAGAGCTTTATTAACTGACCTAGTTTTCAAATAATATGTACTGTCACTGGTGACCCATTTGTAACATAACATAATCTCAGGGATATCGATATGGGTCCCATAGATTTAGTTAAGCCTATGGACACCATTAATTATTCTATAGGTATTGGGGGCTACTATAGCAGGTACAATATCAAAGTATTGACAAATCTCTAAGAAAAAATGATTTAGGGGGAAAAGTGAAGCCACGTTTAGCTATGAATAAGGAAGGAATCCAATGACATTCAAACAAAGAGAAAACATCTACAGGGGGTTAGGGAACTCTAAGTCTACCCAATCTGGTATATTCCATTCCTTTCTAAACTCATCTAGAGAGATAACAACATAAACCATGATTCAATATGAAGAAAAGAAGAAAGAGAAAGAATTCTATCAAAAATTTAAGGATTCAGCAAGAACTAAAAGACAGGAAGAACGATCGCACGAAAGCTCAAGAATTAGAAGCAAAAACTTAGAAGGTTTGAGGTAAGAGAGAACCGAAAATGTACCACCTTTTATAGATTGCCTCGAAAATCGGCGAGCGCAATGATTAAAGCGAAACGACGATTGAAATTTTGGCAACGAGGAGAAAAAAGATGTATTTGCCCTAAGACTGTTCGCTAAAGTTTGGAATATTTACAAAAATGCCATCAGCAATACATGCTACCAGCCATACCAATAAATTTTTACAAGTGTGGGAAGTCGAAAACTCACCAAGAATTAGGAATATAACCCAAGCTACTACCAAGACTAAATGCTCTATACTTTCAAGCAAGCATCAAACATGAAACATTGGGAGCTTCTGTTGATACAAAAAATAATCCACCTGCCTGGACCAATCAGAAATGAACACGTGTCATCCAAAATGGCAAGAATCTGTCATTAGACTCGCCGACCTACACATTGGAGGCCAACCAACATGCAGAATGCCGACCAACAATAAGAAGACTGACCAACAGGGTCAGCAAAGTGTCAACAGTCATGTACATTGTGATCGCCATGTACTGATGTAAATGCCTTATTTATAAAGGCATTCTATCCTTTTACATTCCACCTCTCTATCTCCTTATGAGACTATAAATACATTGTAAATCCCTTCATCAAGGGCAGGTTCAAGCCATTGAAAAGTACGAAAGACAAAACAGAATATAAGGCAATAAGAAGTACAGTGGACGTAGGCTTTTTTCTTATAGCCGAACCACTTTAAAAACCTTTTTGTCTTTATTTTATTTACATATATTATGTGTGATTAAATAATTAGATATAGTCTAGTTTTTTACATCAACAAGGTATAAAAAAAGTTAACATGTGTATATTGCAAAACTTCATTTGTATATTATAAAATTTCACACACATATTACAATTTTTTTCTAAAAATAATAAAAACCTTTAGTTTGCAAAATTTATTGCATATAATAATTATTTTTTTGGCTTTAGTCCTATCTCCTAAGATTTGTTAGGGTCCCATTCCATGTATTTTTAAAATTGTAGTAAGTCCCATAACCACTCAAAACTGTCCATAACTATTCTGTAATTGTTCATCTTCCTTTTTGCATAGAATGACACTTGTCCCATAATGATTACAATAGGACCAACAACTAAAAAAATAGAGACATAGGAGTGGCTGCAAATAAATTTAAAAAAATTGGACTAAACACTTAAGATCCCATTATTGAAAATAGGGTACATTAAGGGAGAGGGACCTTAGTGTCCAAAAAATATATTAGTGGAATAAAATAAAATAAAAATACCGACCAATGAGTTAAGCAAAAAAAGACGATAAGTAATTTGATATAAATAGGTTTAAAGTAGTAATTATAAAATCTATCCATAAAACATTTTAATAATAACGATATTTTTTATAATTTAAAAGTGAAAAGTGGGATGCATGTTTGTTTTTGTTATAAACTGTGAGTTATTTTTAGTATGAGATACAAATTATTATATTGAGATAGAAAGGGCCATAACTTAAAGGTGAAAAAATGAATTTAAATTATAATACGGAGTTACATTATTTGCACTAAGACTATAGGATTATGCAATCTTATCATGTTGCCCCACTGAACAAGTATAAACTAATGGATGGCACGAGTGAATGACACTATTTGGTTACAACAAACATATAATTTATAAACAACACAACTTTATCTCGACACAAACTTAACTATTCTTGCAGCCCCTATGATTCCACCTACATTAAAATGTGCCAAACCTATCTCCACCATCATGCGACCCTCACCTTTTCGTCGATTGCATAACTCAAATCACCGATGCTACCAGTTCAACCCCTAAATCAAAAACTGATAGGAGAGAATAAGAGTTTTGATAGAGAAAGAGAGGGGGGAGGGGTTATTGGGTTAGACTGGTTTAATGGACCAAATAAGGTATTGAAAAATGTGTTTGATGAAAAGATAATTAATATTGCCTATGGATTATACATTATTCGACTATATATGCAAAATGGTTCCTTAAATATAAATAAGTCAAAAGTCTGATTAAATATAAAAATCAAGTATAAATATTTTTATTGTAAATAATAATTTATGTCATACGAATTTTCAATCTTCTAAAATATAAAACTTGATCTATAATTCTAAGGAAAGAATATTTAAAAACAAATAAAAATAAAAATAAAAAATCTTTTCACAAACGGAATAAATCAGATGGGGTTCAACATATATGATTATACTTGACTGTACATGACAAATATTTTGATAGTTTCTAACATATAAAAATGTTAGAATAAACATTAACACGTTAGATTTAAGTTGGATAAGTGAGAAGCACAAGCAAGTAATAACACCAACAAGAACATGATTCAGTCGGTCTTTGACCTTTGTCCACAAGGCAATGGGGGTGGGGAGTTTGTACATTGGCTGAAGGAGATTGCAAGAGTTGTGTGCCAATTGGCTCAATTCTGGTTTGATTCCCCCATGACTTTAAATAGCAACAGTACATGTGAGAAAAATCTCGTTCCTATGGTCTATCAGGGCGTTAATGGAGAATATGTTCATCTACGTGGTGATCGCGGACAAATGTCCCTGGCTGTCTTGGCAAGTAGTGGAGTGGTTGCTAGAGTTACGGTAGTTTTTTTTTGTATCATACCATGTGGTATTCTGGCCATATTTGAGCGTACCTCGACTAATCCACGTTAGCGGTTCATGGTTTCCACTGACTAAGAATTATTTTGACAATAACGATGATTGAACTGGGGACCAAACCCAATCCACCCCAATACTGTCCCAGTGGCAGCCTTATACCACTGGGCTAAGAGACTTGGTTCCTAGTGTTTCGGTAGTTGTGTTCTACATTCATAGTGGAATGATAGCTTTACCTTAATTGTAGGTGACATGAGATACCACGTCAAAATGTCTCTTAGTTGATAGTTCTTTTGTTCTTCCATTTGGACACGGAGGATGAGGTTGACCAATGTTTTGAATCAGTTTTGTTTTTGATCCTACATTTATACGTCCATACGCATGGGCCCCTGCGATTAACGCGCTCAGTTCTTAGCGTTTTGAATGTTAGAAATTTCCCTCATCAACTCCCCCTTAATCCTTTTGGGTCCAGTGCTCTAAGACGAAGGGATTATTATTAGTTGTCTTGTATGAATCGCCTTAATTGCACTTAGTTTCATGCCTAATGATTGTGCATCATCCTAAACACCATTTTCCCTAGTGCGTCGGGTCATTGTTGAAGACTCAACTCATGTTTGTTCCCTATGCTCCCATTCAATAGTCAAATATGTTCAATATTTACTTTTGAATTTAAAAAAGGCAAAATCAGATACAAATAAACTAGTTTTGTCTTCATTTACTTCACTTTCCTCCATTTCTATCGCCAAAGCAAGTTTGAGAGCAACTATTGAGTGAAAATTTTCTCCGTGAGACATTATAACCCCATATTCGTTTTCTTATTATTATCACCCTTTTGTCCACTTTTATATTTATTTCCTCTCTCTTTTAATAATGGATTCTATGGGTATGTATTTTTTCTTTTGTTTTATAAGAATTAGTGGTAGCATTTCTCTCTTCTCCGTTGATATAACTTATCTATCTGAGTTAGTATCATTGGACTGTGCTATGGAGGATATCTGGGTTAGTAATTTTAGTGTATCGGTTTAGGACCCAAAGGTGGGTACCCATCCAAAATAAGTTTTTCTGATAATATTATAGGCTGACTTAGAGGTCTTAAGCTAGGCCCACATGATACCAATGGAATTTAGGATTTAAAAGAGACTTAACCCTCATTAAACATTGAAAGTGCACCCGTGCCTTTAAGAGTTAGTGAGGATTATCAAATACACACCATTTTTTTTCAATTTATCTGTGCTCCAATTAAACCATAATGTTGTCTAAACCATTTAACAATTTTAGTCTTGACTTAAGCATGCATCTAGGTGATATAAGAAAGAATAAAATAACAAAACACAAAACGGTGATATATGAGGAAAACCCATAATATGAAAAACCTCAGACGACCCAGCCACACAAGTCCACTACGATATAGGTTTATTACAAGAAGGACCTACACTTACTTACAGACTTGATGCCTTAAAGCCTTGATGCGCTTCCTTGTTCCTTTCTTCCTTTTTCGCAATCACCACTTGACGCCCTTGAATGACCACATAATATATTTCTTTCCCACGTCTCGATATCCCATCGATATTACTTATCTCGTGACCAGTCTAGCCATCATACAACATAAACATTCTCTCCACCACTCGACACACTCTCAACAAGAAGAGAAAACAACTATGGTGCAGCGCACAAGAGATCGCAAACGAACATATGTATGTGAAATTTGGGTATCAAAACCTTGTGTGTAAATTAGGGTTTGGGATACTTTAGATTTGACTCTAAAATTCATTTTCGCAAAACCCCTTAATGAAAACTAAGGTCAACCCTAAGTATTTATAGAAAACAAAAATTTTGAGGCGACATGTTTTTCGAGGCATGTCGTTCAAATGAGAAATATAGGTTCAATTGAAAGACTTTATCAATCTCGTTCGAATCAAAATAAGTTTCTTCGAACGACATAGCTATTCCCGTTTGAATGGAGATCGAATGATCTTTGAATGAGATTGTTATGCCAAATAAAAAAATATCATACGAAGGTCGTTTGAATCTCATTTGAATGAGATGCCTAAACTCGTTTGAACACTCGTTTGAATGACTCTTAGAAATTCGTTTGAACGACCACGCCAAACTCGTTCGAATAACTAAAATAAAATAATACTTTTTTCATTAAAATCCATTTTATAAAAAATGCCTCAAAACATTTTATAAAACAAAACATCCTAAAACTCGAATCCAAGGATCAAACATAAATAAGCATTCATATCTCACTGAGATCCTTCAGATCTTAAGGAAGAGACTTAGCACAAAACTCAATGTGTATTCGATATCGCTTTAACTTGACCACTATGGTCTTCAATCACATATCATAGTCTTAAAGGACAAACGACTCAAATTCTAACATATGACACAAAAAAGCTTTGTCCAAATCGAATTAATCCAATATACATACAAATTGATTCGACTAGAAATTTCCCTTATAAATTTTCCCCTTTGGCTATTTTGAGACAAAACTCAAAAATAAAATCTACTAGGCCATCAATTCACTAAGACTTAATCCCAATCCCAAAGGAAAAAAATAAAAACGCTTGACAAACGCAATTTTTTTGCTTAGATTTGCTATTGTGAAACTTTGTTTCATCGTTACTAAACTTGCACATTTAACATACGTTTTAAATGAAAAAAGAATATAATAATATTTAAATTGCATATGAAAAACTCTCCCACTTGTCTAGAAATCGCCACATAAGGTAAGACGTCTCGGCTAAGGTAAATTTTTTTCCCCTTGAGTTAAAGAGTTAGATACCATTTCTCCCCTCTCTTATCCAGGAATAGACAAAGATAAAGGTGCACAATATAAATAATGTCTCCCTATAAATACAACATATGTAAACATAAAGGTGCGGGGAGCCATTTAATATGGCCCATGAGAGTAGCCGACCAGTCTGGATTGCCAGAAGCGCTGTCCGACCCAAATCAAATTTAATTTACTCGCGTGTATTTGAAATACACCAGAATAGTCACTGATATATCCAAACTGGTTACCAACAATCTCGGAGGAGATATTCAGGAACATCAAGAGTTATCCATGAGTTAATTGAGTTCCTTGTATAACTTAATCTCTTACTTTTATGTACCAATAAATTTTAAACCTTGACCCGGGGTAAAGGGATGTAATCTCGAGAAGTGAGATACACTATAATAAAATGGTAACCTCTCCGTGGAAGTAGGCAAGTTGCCAAACCACGTATATCATTATTGTGTGTGTGATTTTGCATTATGTTCTTTGTGATTATTTCATAAATCTCTATTGTCATAATTCTTGTACTCACAATTGGCGCCGTCTGTGAGAAACGATTTTAATTTCTAAAAAACCCTTCATAAATAGAAATCTCGTGATGTATCACCATAACATCAACATTCCCAAGGTTGGCGATGTGCAAGAGGACCCAGTTCCACCTAGGGTTAAGTAAGAGATTTGCCAACATACAAATCCTAGGTTTCGCCAAGAAAGGTAACCTTCTGAAGAGAGACAGGGACCACCTAGGTCTACGTAGATCTCTAGGTTGATCAGTGCTTATGAATCTAGGTTTCGAGAACAAGAGGAGGCCACACGCCTCCAGGTGGAAGATAATGCTCGCCTATAAAGGCAACTTAAAAGAATAGAGAGAGATCTCCATAAAACACAAGGAAACATCATGATAGGACTCGTAGTCCTCAGGCGAGTAATACTCGAGGCCGATGGAGGAGATCCAGACGCGACTAGGGTAAAATTGAACGTGGAAGATCAGATCATGGTCGATCAGAGCGTGACCAGTTAGAGAGTCACCACCGGAGCAATTATCAACAGAATGAGGATATCAGGATTCTGGTCCGTAAAGAGATGGACCAACATCCGGCCCATCATGGAGCCATGTCTACCAGGGAGCTAGCTTGAAAAGCTCTCAATACCCAGATGAAATACCCTTTATCAATGGCGATCGAAGAGGAAGAGCCCCCAAAGAAGTTTGTCGTTCCTAGGTTCAAAATTTACAACAGAAAGACATATCCCATAAACCACGTTCAGAAATACAGACAAACGTTAACCTTGTGGAGACATAACGATGCACTGATGTGCCAAATTTTCCCATCTAGCCTACATGACGTAACACAAAATTAGTTCAAAAAGCTTCCTTATAGGTAAATTAGAAACTTCAAGGCTCTAGCAAAGGTTTTTACTTCCCGCTTCATAACCAGCAGCTCCTATCCTAAATGGATGGATGCATTGCTCACGATAAAAAAACCCGCAAGAGAGCCTTCGTGATTATGCCAAAAGGAATTGGAAATTCTTCAATGAAGTCAAGTATCTCTCATAGAAGGTTGACATTATATCCTTTAAAATTAGTCTATCGACCACCTCTTTGCTACAGCAGTCCCTTATTAAGAAGGAAGCCAACACCATTGATGATCATATGGACCGTATTGAGAAATACGTCAAGGTCGAAGATGTGGGCCACTCTAATACAGGGGATAATATTCAAGAAAAGACAACCTACTGAGTGGAAGAGAGTGATACTCTAAAGAAGGGGAATAAAATAGCGATAAGAATTGGAATAAGGTTGATCCTTCCAAAGCATTTCAGGCTGTTAACACAGTCTTCAAGGAACCCATTTACAATATCTTGAGCAAGATCAAATACCAACCGTTCATAAAGTGCCCCAAGAAGATAGGTGGAGACCCAGTAAAAAGAAACAAGGCATTGAGATGCGTATTCCACAAGGAGGGCGGCCACAAGACTAAAAATTACAAGGCTCTAAAGTCATACTTGGAGGAGCTGGCCCATGCTGGTCACCTCAATGAGGATATAAAGAAGAAAGCAGATAAGGTTACAACCAATGTAAACCAGATGCCAAAATTTATGGTGATGAGGCCACTGTTAGGAAGTGCTTTATCGCCACCATTTATCCCAGGAAGAAAAAGGAGAAAGAGATAAAGGACGTCTAAGAAGGGGCGACACTCTCCAAATGGAAACTACAGTATGATCGACCAGGAGTTGAGGAAACCACAGTACACCTTGCTGACAGGGTCGTTGAAAGCCTGGAAAAAGTTAGAGTTGATGATAACTTGCCAGATAGGAAATTTGGGATTGAAGCCACACTTGACGATCAAGATAAGAAAGAACTGATTGATTTTCAAAAAAGCAATCTAGATGTGTTCGCTTGGGAACCATATGATTTTCCAGGGATTGATTCCGACGTATCCTGCCATCATCTTCACATCGATCCGACCTTTAAGTCGATCACTCAAAAGGCTCGCTAGATAACCCCCGAGAATGTTAAATTAGTGGAAAATGAAGTGGGAAAGATATTAGATGCAGGATCCATTAGGGAAGTTTAGTTCCCCAAATGACTACCAACCCAGTAGTGGTATGCAAGAGCAACGACAGTTGGACAAATATCAACATAGAATATCCAAAACATAGCTTCCCACTCCCCACACTTGATCAGTTAGTTAACGCTATAATAACACATGAGAGGATGAGTTTTCTAGATGCATATTCAGGGTACCATCAGATTTCGTTGTTCAGCCCCGACGAGGACAAAATGTCCTTCATAACCCCTATTGGGTTATACTACTATAAGGTTATGTCGTTTGACTTAGAGAACGTAGGGGAGACTTATTAGAGGATGGTTACCAAGATGTTCAAAAGGAATATGGGAGACACGGTGGATGTCTACATCGACGATATGCCAGTCAAAAGCAAGAACAAGGGCGACCACCTCACAAACTTAGCCAGAACCTTTAAGATTCTCAAGAAATACCAGATGAAACTTTATGCAAGTAAGTGTTCATTCAATGTTCATTTACGAAAGTTCTTTGGCCATCTGGTACGTAAAAGAGGAATTGAGGCCAATCTAGATCAGATCGATGCTATTACTAGGGTCCAGCCTCCTCAGACATTACGAGATATTCAAAATCTCACTGATATGCTCGCGATGCTCAATCTCTTCATCTCCAAGTCTTTGGAACGCTGATGACCATTCTTCTAGCTCCTGAAGAAGGACAAAGGCCTCATATGGAATGATGATTGTTCAAAAGCCTTAGAGGAGATTAAATCCTAACTTAACAAACCACCCTTGCTAGTGATTCCATAGGATATCGATCCGTTGTATATTTTCCTTATAGTATCTAATCAGGATGTGATTTCGGCGCTGGTGTTTGAAAAAGAGGGAGGGAAACAACCGATATATTATGTTAGCAAGATACTTCTGGACGCAGAATAACGCTACTTGCCCTCGGAAAAGCGCCTATTCACCGACAGTCACCTCGAGGAAGTTAAAATATTACTTTGAAGCCCACTTACTAATAGTAATAAATTCCTATCCCCTTAAAGTTGTTCTTCAAAAAGTCGACCTCTTTGGATGACTCTCAAAGTGTTCGGTGGAGCTTGGGAGATTTGATATCCACTTTCAACCAAGAACAAAAATTAAGGGACAAGTCCTGGAAGAATTCATTGCTGAATTCATAAGGGCCCAACCAATCGAATAGTAGGGAATGGAGCAGTCAACGGATGAGGAGGCACGATCTAAGGATTAGACCTTATATGTTGATAGAGCCTCCAATTTAAAGGGGGTAGGAGGAGGTATCGTACTCATCACTCCAGAAGATGCTATCATCGAGAAAGGAATCAGATTGGGATTTGAGGCCTTTAATAATGAAGCTGAATACGAAGCACTGATCACTAGCTTGCGCAAGGCCCACCTGCTAGGGGCAAAGCACCTTCATGTGTTCGGTGACTCCAAACTGGTCTCCAAGAAAGTAAATGGCAACTATAATGAAAAAAGTTGATATCATGGAAGCCTACTTCACCATTTTAAGAGGACTTATATTAGGATTTAAGATGGTAGACAATCAGCAATTCCCTCGGGGGTAGAACAGTTATGCCGATGCTTTAGCAACCCTGAGCTCAGCAGTGGAATCTAACCTAAGAAGAACCATTCATATAAAGTTCCTCGCGCGACCAAGCATTAACCATAATATTGTAGACGAACAAGTTCTCCTCACAAAAGGCTCCCAGTTGGATGGATCATATCATCGCCTATCTATCGAGCGACACTGCCCGACGATAAGAGGTAAGCCCATCAAGTAAGGGTCAAGATTGCCTATTTTTACCTCGCCCTAAGGGAGAAGATCTATAAAAAGTCATTCACAAGACCTTATCTCTAGTACGTTCACCCACATGATACTGAGCAAGTACTTAGCAAGCTCCACGATGGCATTTGCAGGAGTCAGGCGAGAGGGAGATCATTGGCCTTTTGAGTAATTAAGGAGAGTTAGTGGTGGCCTTACACGCAAAAGGACGCAGGCACTTACGTTTGTAAGTGTGAAAAATGTCAGAAGCACTATCTTATGGTTGACTAGCCTGCTAGTGACCTGAAATCCCTGACAAGACCATAGCCATTTGTGCAATGGGGACTAGATATCGTGGGATCACTACCTAACGCGTCTGGAAATTATAAGTATCTGCTGGTTGACATAGACTACTTCACCAAATGGGTAGAGGCAGAACCACTGGCGAACATTTATGATTGAGATATGACAAGGTTCATCTGAAGAAACATTATAATATGCTTTGGGATACCAAGAATTATCATCACAGACAATGGCACGCAGTTTGAAAGTAGCTTCTTTCAGGGTTTTTGTGATGAGCATGGTATCAAGCATCACTTTAGTTCTATTGCGTATCCCCAAAGTAACGATTAGGCATAGGCTTCTAACAAAACCATGCTCGCTGGACTGAAAAAGAGGTTGGAAAGAGCCAAGGGTACCTGGGTGGATGAGCTCCCTCATATTCTATGGGATTATCATACCACCCCTAGGCGACTAATTGGGGAAGCACCCTTTGTGCTCAGTTATGGTATGGAAGCTATCATTCCGTTGAAAGCATGCCTCCCTACTATAAGAACCACCTTGGTCGACCAAGGCATTAATGATGATGCATTACACACTGAAATTGACTTTGTAAACGAGCGAAGGGAGCTGGCCATGATCAAGTTAGATTCCTACTAACAGCAACTGTTCAGGCAGTGCAACAACAAAGTCAATCCGAGGAAGTTTTTTATAAGGGATTATGTCTAAAGGAGAGTACTTGACAATGCCGTGAAAGCACCAGATGGAATATTATCTTTTAGGGTAATCATGGAGGACCTTCAAGGAGCATATCACTTGGAAATGCTGGAGGGAAGGAAGATACTTAGATCTTGGAACACAGCCAATCTCAAGAAGTTATACTTTTAGTCTTCTTTATCTTCTGTTAACACATTTAGTTTAAGAGATTTTTTATTTTCAAACTTATGTTGCTTGCTAGTTATTATTCAATGAATAAAGTCCAGTTACCCCTCACACTGAGATATTATACATTGGCTGCTTTATATTTCTTGATCGCATCTCAGTATTACGCACCCTTTCTAAATGATAACTCCCTCGCGCATAACAAAACTCATTGGGATTACAACAAGCTATTCAACTTGCTTCAATTAAGAAATCTCACGTGCCGAGAAGGGTTAATATTATTATAACAAGTTAATAAAAGTGTTTCAATTACTATAAACCTCATGATTTTCCCTGGTAACAACAAAAGCCCTACAGGGGATCCTTAAATAATAAAGCCAACTCAGGTTGGTCGCCAACTTTTTTAGTCACGAAAATCTTGCTCGGGTGGATGGCCCATCAACCTGGTATATTCTCGCCATTATCTTACTTAAGCCTAAAGGAGTCTGATGACATACCTAAAAGGTAAAGTAGATGGAATGATACTGCTAAGGCATATTGGATTAGGAGAATGCTCAAACTTATAGTAACAGATGGCTAACACTGGTTCTTAATATCATTTAGTCAGCTAAAAATCTCAAAATAATTAAACCTAAGTACTAGTCTATTTAAATAATAAAGGGCCTAAAACGGTCAATCGATATTATTTGGTCGACAAAGATGTTGAGTAAATGACAAGCAACAGATCTTTCTAGTCCAAGCATAAGCAACAATTATTAACACATGTTTAGTCAGCACATTCTCAAAATATGGAAAAGGTTAATAACTAAAGATTTTATTAAGAAAAGTGTGAAAGTACAATTACATCAAGACAAAAAATAAACAAGGACCTAAGATGGCCCAGGATGCCGAGCAAGATATTCTGCAATAAGTTCCCTTTAACCATCATATGGTTTAAGGGCGAACTCTTAATCTTTATCTTTAAGGTCTTACTCTAAGAGCTGGGCAGGGGTGGAATCGGTTGGGATCCACTTGTCATCCTTAGAGCAAGGATTATGAAGGTAGGTAGGGCACTCGACTTGGTATTTTAAACAAATCTTAGATTTTTGAGGTGCTTAAATACCCTAAGGGCATTTAGCCACCCACAAGTGAAGGCGACTTCTTCAGCCTCCTTGTTCTTTGCTGGGCCATTTACCCAGCCGACATTGTAACCTTCTGCCCAGGATTCTCGAGGTCCTATCTTGAATAAATGCCTCAGCCTTTTGACATCCTCCTAAAGTTCGGCTACAACTACTTTCAGACCGACAATCTCCTTCCATAGAATGTTATTCTCAGACTTGAGCATTTCACCCACTTGACTTAATTCAGTGTCCTCTACGATCTTAGCCCTCAGAGTATTTACTTTATTTTGGACTGAATCTCAAATCTCTTCCATAGTCTCAAAACCATCCTTCATCTTGACAACTAGCTCGGACTGATCCTTATATTGTTTGGTTCTCGCCTTCAGAGATTTACAGACTTTCACAGATGCCTTGCAAGTTTTTGCATTGATATTGGGCTCAAGGATCATCCCCAAACGTGGGTTGAGGGGAATGTAATTCTCGTCAAACTACAAGCAACAAAGTCACAAGCAAAATATCAACATATATGAAAGGAGTAAGTCAGAATGAACAAAGAAGTTTTTCTTTCATTCATTGATAAAAGGGAGGCTAAAGGCCAGTACAATCAAAGCAATAAGAAGAATTAAAAAGCTTTAAAGGGGTACAAAAAAAGAAAAATCCTAAGACCTCTTCTTTCACCTTCTCAACTTTAACTATCGTATTCCCCTTATCAGAGGCCCTTTTCTCCAGATCGGAGTTCACGTCACCCTCGGCTGGTATATCCTCATCATTGCCAACAAGCCAATATGAATCTTCTTCATCCCTCACAAAAGGTTCGGCCCAGGAGAATGAAGGCTAAAAATCTCGAAATCACCGGGAGTCCCCACAGGTTTAAGGACTAGTCCTAAACTTTTTTGAAGGCCATCCATAAGAGAGCTGGAGCTCGAAATCATCATAGGCTTTGTTGAAGCCCTCAAGATAGTTGTTGCCCTTCTATAGAGGAAGCTCCTTCTCCATCTCCAGAATCTTATCAGACAGGCCTTGTTTATCCTCGACTAACTTTTCCTTCTCGGCGACCACCACCTTCTGGGACGCCTCTCAATATCAGCACAGGCCTTGGTCAGCTTGTCCCTCTCATTCTCCTATGAAGAGCATTAGAAAAGGCCTTTTTCTTATTAGAGAGAGCATCTTTCAACTCTTGGTCACTTCTGGACTTATTGGCATGGTCGTCCAAAAGGGTGGTGAAGTCACACAAAAAATGCAAGAAAAGAGAAAGTAACAAGTTAGTATGAAGAAGGAAAAATACCAAAAGAGAAGGAGCTCCCAGGAAATCGTCACACCCCGCTAAATTCTGGCGTCGGCCGCCACCAAAACTAAGCCGGGTCGAGTAAATTAAATACCATCCTTAGCATGAGACATATATGAGATATAAATATTTTAATCCACAAGATAAATTATTTTAATCAAACCCAAATATTAAAGGCATCCAACTGATAAAACACCAAGGTGCGATCAAAATCCATCACATGTGATCTCTGAATATTTCGATAATTAAATAAATAAAATCCAACTGAAATCTTAAAACAACTTTGGAACCGAAAGACTCAATAAACTCAAAAGTAGACTCACTAATAATACAACGGAATGGAAAGAGAAATCTAACTACTAAAATAATAAAATAAATCCAGTTGAACCTCCAAAAGATCTCTAATGAATCCTATGCAGCAACTCCCAAATAACAACTGAAAAAGATTAGTTAACGCATGTATTAGAGCCAAAGCCCCGAACATGAAAATCGGATACTCCTCTCAATTAGGGTCCTTGAACCCAGACAATAGTGCTATATATATCGACCATAACAATAGATTATTTTAATTACGAAGGTTATTAATCCCAAAAAATAAATTTCTAACTACCTGCAAGGTTTCTTTAAAATGTGCCACACCAATATTATTTTAATTGACCCACATTTCCAACAATATTAAATTTCGTTAAAAGAACCACAATTATAATTTACCCAGATACACGTCCCCTTGTCAAGTCCACCGTCTGATCCGTTTTTATCCTGCGATCCTCGCGATATGACAAGGTTCCACACACACACACACACACACACATCCCCTTGTCAAGTCCACCGTCTGATCCGTTTTTATCCTGCGATCCTCGCGATATGATAAGGTTCCACACACGACACAGTATAAATCGTCCTCTGACCCGTTTAAACTGTCGTTCCTAGACACATTATGTCGCTAATAAATTTTAATACCCATTTTAGTCCTGCGGTATTAATTTCCAAAATTTCTTATACTCATTATTAAAGATTAATTTCCCCCATCCTTAAAAGCGATTGAAAATCCTCAAAATACCCCTTAGTCCCAACTAAGGGTTCCCAAAACACAAATTCATCCTATCCTAAGTAAAGGATGATTATAAAAATCTCACTCCACCCGAATATCAATCCTAGGCTATCGTAACAATGACATAATATAGAAAATTAGCCCCCACCCCAAATTATATAACCCGCATAGACTCACACTAACTAGTCCCATACCTGATTAGCATATATCGCAACTAAGGCCCACTCACTAGTCCCATACCTAACAAGTGTACTATAACAAGGGGTGAAAACCAATTACCTACAATACCCAATATTTCCAAAATATTATAATATTTCCATAAAGTGGCACAATTAACAAATTATAACAACATTCATAACAACACTAAATTCCCAATTTAATAATTTTAATCTAAATAATGGAAATCAAGGACACATAAATATTGTGATTTACAGAATAATAGCTATTTGCAAGTCTTATCATAGTTATTATTTTCCAACATAAGTAATTAATTTTATCTAGGGTTCTCACATGAAATATCAAAATTTGCTTTCTAAGGGCTCCTCTACATGCACACAATGCCATAACACAACCGACTACACCAACACAACCCAAAGAACAACAAAGTTATAAGTATTAATGAAGACGCAGTTGGATCCCCGGTGATTAATGATTATCTCAAATTAAAATGTAATTTCCTTTTCAATTAAATGCGGAAGCGTTGAGATGGTTTTAACAAATAAACAAGGCCGAGTTTTTATATCTTCAAAACGAATTAAAACATAATTCAAGTCCTAGAATTTGCCTAAGTCATAATTAACAATTATTCAAAGTTAGGCGAAACCAATTTTAGCACGTGACTTGAATAAACCAAATTTACCCAATATTTAATTTAAGTCCCAAATTAAATTAGTGTGATTGTAAAACCAAGTTTTATCTTGAAATTAATCCAGCATGCGTTCTAAGTGATATAGAGCAAGATAAAATCAACAGTCACACTACACCTCGATGTACGAGGAAAAACCCACTAACGGGAAAAAACCTCGGGACGGACCTAGCCTCAAATCCACTAAAAACGGTATTACAAAATACAAGATAAAAGACTTACTTCCTAAACTCGAACCCTCTCAAGCCGTGATGCTCCTTCTTGTATCAACCTCCAATTAGCGGATAACCAACGGAGCTCCACCGTGGTCTCGGAATACACCGATAGGACTTTGTGTGGTCACCGTCACCCAAACATGGAGCCTTTCTCCTTATGGGTAGAATCTCAACAAAGGTCTTCTTTGTGATGGGGTGTAGAAGCAAACCCGAAACGTCTCTTGAATTCGGTAGAGAAAACCGGTGCCAAATAACTCCAAGCAATTGATATCTATATATGGAACTTGGAATAAACAACAATGGGTGTAAACTAAGTGTTTAAAGATTTTTTCTTTAAGTTGAAGAACACTTAAAACATGAACATTTTCCTTTTTGGAATGATCTCTCAAACTCTCTCTAGGAGATGTATTAGGATGGAAAAGTTCTCTTGGAAAATGTGTTTCCCGCACATAATAATGCATGAAAAAGTTGGTTGAAAACCAAGTGGAGAAGTGGGGAAAAACTGCAAAAAACTGCCAAATAACTGTTCCCGCTGGAAGTTCGTTCGAACGAACGTGATTCTCGTTCGAACGAGACTTCTAACGAGTGACCAGCCTGGGCTCGTTAGAAGTTCGTTAGATACCTCGTTAGAACGAACATTCGTTCGAACGACATATCGAACGACTGACCAGTTAGGGTCGTTGGCAAAACTCGTTCGAACGAAACTGGTTCGAACGACAAAACTCGTTCGAACGAAATCTGGTTCGAATGAAAAACACTCGTTCGAACGACATTTCTAACGAACGACCAGAAAGATTGAAAAATTCGATTTTGGCCCAGAAACTTTTATATACTTATATTAAAGTTCTATTTGATTCTTTCTGAAAATAAAATGCAGTTTTTATTACACCTAACACCCAATACAAATTGTTCCAAGCTCCTATATAAATATAATTACATTCATACCTTGGGAGCATGGAACTTTAGTTGATGACGTAGAAACGAGGCACGCAAACCGGCATTTTGATGAAGCTTTAAATTCTTTGCCGCTACGTCTTCAACATACACTTCATAGGCTTGAGAATATTACAATAAATACTATCCTATGAATAAATATTTTTTTCCGGAATTGAGCCAAAACTATATATGGACTCAATTGGAAATTTGTGTCCTTACAATTAAGTAACATTAATATTTCATGCAAAACAGTCCCGAAATTTATCTCTTTAATAATTATATTCATAACTTATTTTAGAAAACATGAGTTTAATGGAGGTTACAATCAAGACACATAGCACTAAGGGAAAAGAATAGGGTAAACATGCCTGTGATTAGTTTGATAATAATCTTATTAGATATATGAGTTTCTCTAGAAAAATAGATAAAAAACTCTTCTTGAACCATCTTGGGACAAATTTGTCTTGGCCTTTAAAACTGAGCTTGAAAACTAATTTTAATGGCGGCTAGGGTTTTGAGGTAGAAGACGATGAACAAAGAAAGAGTCTGCTTCTCTAGAGTTGGTAAAATATAAGTTTTAAAAACCTAGCCCCAAAATATTATTTATATAAAAGAGCTAAAGTGTTTTAAAAGAACAAAACTCATCAAAAACGAAAATTGTAGCGCACGAAATCTTCTGGGGTTGATCGATCGACCCCTGGCGTCAATCGATCGATCGCCCAGTTATTTTGGCAGTTCGTCTTAAAAATATTTATAAGGGATAAACTTTAAAAATTCATATAAAATCCGTTTTAACTCCGATTTCAATTCCGCTTGAAGTTTTATTCTTCTAAAATCATAACCAACCTATTTAACCAATAAAAATTATATAATTATAAAAATTATTTTTCCCGAATTTTCCAAGTAATTAATTAAATGGACTAATAAAAACACGAGGTGTTACATAGTTTCCCACTAGCAAAAGAATTTGGCCCTCGAAATTCAGCAAAACTAAATGTGCAAAATAAACCAAAATTCACAAGAGTCTACCATATCGTACTATAATTAGGCGCCCGTATACCTAATTCTACCCAAGCGGTAGTATATGTACTACACATTAAAATAACATGTAACAAAATATTTTACGTACCGATCCCCTACTAGCCACGACGTGGCTCCTGCGGTGCCTGCTCCTCATGAGGCTGAAGTAGGTAGCACCTCCCAAATGCTACTGGCGCTGCCGGTGCTCCCTGAACACCTGTCGCCTCCAGTGCTGCAGGCGCTCCCTGCACCCTGGGCGCTGTCGGTACTGGAGGCCCTTGGCCTTGCTGGCGTGATTAACTTGAACCTGGTGGCCCTTTCTCTTGAAACACCTATTAATTTTGTGTCCCACTTTCCCACAATTTAAACAAGTACCCTGAAACGACTCTGAATTCACATTCCAATTTGCTCCCCCTAACGACCCTGTCTCTGGTTGTCCTGATGAATATTTTTGTTCTGCTGTCCTTGTGTAAGGACATATTTTCATAGGTCCGTTATCAATTTATTATGTCATATACCGCTACACCGTCGAAGAGCATTCAAGAGACATCTACATCAAAGACGGATCCAAATTACTTAAGTTCTTCATCATTCAAGACTCCGCGAAGTGTACTTTGGTAAGGTTATATTTTTAATACCTTAACTTTTCACTTAGAGCTTTGGGATATTTTTACAAAATATTTTCTAAGTGTTGGAGCAAATTTTTTCGTCAAATATAAAGAATGAGTATTTTTTCTAAGTTTTGAAGCGGACCTCGATTTTGACGCCCAGGTCGTTCGCGCGAGATCAGCATCTCATTCGAACGAGAATGGAAGTCGCACGATGATATTTGAACGACACGCGTCCTTCGTTCGAGCGACATATGATTCTCGTTCGAATCTACTCGGATTTTGAGGTGGTGCATTTTTGTATAAATACTCATTAAATGGTAACATTTTCATTAAGAAGTCCATACGTTTTCCAGAAGAGAAACACTGCGAAAGCAGAATTCTTTAGGCTTCTTCCCTTAGGGGTTTAATTCCCTTTTTGGTTTTCAATTCACAAAACTCCCATATACTTTAGTGAATTGTTTGGTGTTTAAGAACAACTTTGATTTTGTTAAATCTTTGTGGAGAAGTCATCTCCATCTTTGATCGATGGATACCGAGCGTAGTCATTCTACGTGTGGATGAGCCGAAGACGACGAACCGACGCTTGGAGAGTATTTCGCTGTCTCTCGTATCTTTGAAGATTTTCTGAAGGCACCGTGCATTACACACTTGTGGGCGATTATCAGGTTGTATGTAAGTCAAAGGTCTTGTGAATTCTTCAAAGTGTTTATAAAAGGTTTTACCCGAAAGGGGTTTTTTCCTATATCGATCGTCTTTATTTTTCATGCATGGTTTGAATGATTTATCATACTTAGATGCATGTTTAGGGGCTGAATTAATAAACTCTAATTAAATAAGGTTTAATTGAAAACTTGCGAATTAATTTAATCAATTATCACACATTTGCACTTTTCAAATTGGTATCAGAGCGGGTTACGCTAATTTATCGCGTGATCTTTATTTTCCGCAAAATCGTGTGATTTTTTTAAAAATCAGTTTTGTGAAAATTCACAATTTTTCTATGGAGGACTTATATAATCAGATGCCTATTTTTGATGGGTCTAATTATGCCTATTGGAACGATCGCATGAAATCTAGTTTTAAAGCCATTGATGAGCGTGTTTGGTACCTTTGCAAAAATGGGTGGACTCCTCCCACGGTCATCGTTGATAATATCACCTCTTTAAAACCCGTGTCAGCCTGGACTGAAGATGATCATAAAATGTCTAAATTTAATTCACGTGGTTTGAGTGCTATTTCTGGAGCTATCACTCCTGATGAGTTTCGCCGAATTATGACGTGGACCACGTCTAAATAGGCTTGTGATGTTTTAAAACTGACACATGAGGGTACAAACGCAGTTAAAGAATCTAAGTTACAAAATTTGGCCACCCAATTTGAGACTATCACCATATCTGAATCTGAATGCTTTGATGATTTTTATGCACGTTTGTTAGACATTGTTAACATTAGTTTTAATTTGGGTTAGGTGATTGATAACACGCGTGTCGTTAAAAATATTTTGAGATCTCTTCCAAAACGTTTTATTCCTAAAGTCACTGTTTTGAACTCTTTGGGAAATTTGAAATCACTTAAGTTGGAAGAACTTGTAGGAGATCTTCAAACCTATGAGATTGACATGTTTCCCAAAACCATTAAGGCTAAGGATAATGGAGTTTCTTTAAAGACTCATTTTAAGAAAAAGAAAGAAAATGTTTATGAATCTGATTCTGAGGAAGATTTTGTTATGACCTTGTTTGCGAATTTTTTTAAAAAGTTTCTCAAAATGAATAAAGAAAATTCTTCCAACAAAAAGAGATCTTTTGAGTCAAATAAAAAGAAAGTGGAGGCCAAAGATAGTGACAAGGAGGATGAGATCAGGTGCTTTGAGTGTGAGGGCAAAGGGCACATAGCTAAAGAGTGTCCTACTAGGATAAGGAGAAAATGCAAAGAGACTGCTATGCCCGCCACTCTTAGTGATAGTGAGGTTGATGAGGGTGATGAGGAAGATGAGTCCGATAAAGGTTTAGCACATGGGATGGTTGTCACTTTTTCTAGTCGTGTGAGCACACCCATTTTGTCTCACGAGAGTGCACACGAGAGCGATGATAGTGATTTGGGTTCTTCGAGTGAGGGAGAAAGCGAGGAGGAGAGTGGAGATGAAAGTGAGATCCAAAAGGCTTTTAGAGATTTGTACATCGAGACCTTAAAAACAAAGAAGTATAATAGAGATTTAGGTCGTCGAATTTTAGATTTGGAGAGAGAGAAGGAGGGTTTGAGAAAGGAGAAGTGTGATTTGACCGACACGTTGTCTAGTCTGACGGCACGTGTATCCAAACTCGAGAGTGATCTCGAACATGCCAGGGAGGTCAAAGTCATGTTTGAGAACGCACCTAAGAAGGTTAAAAAGGTGGTTCTTAAGGGTCAAGGTGAGGATTTAGGAATAAGTCATGACGGTTCTTCTACTTCCCAATTAGCACTCGAGCTGGTTCCCACTTTAGTGATAGATTCACATGAGTCTCACCCTCACCCACCTAGGCATCCCATTCCTATTAGGAAAGTGCGTCCTAGAGGTTTTGAGAGAGGTGTTCCGAGGCCTATTTATGTTTACTCACATTGCAAAAGGAGAGGACACCTTAGGGAATTTTGCTTTAAGTTGGGGTATGTGTCACGTTTTTCTTCTACACGTGTTTCTGATACACATGCACCCACACATGATACTTTACATGCTCCCGGAGACTACATGAGAGAGTTTGCACATCTAGGTGTGCAAGTTAAGTTTTTAGTCAAAACTTCACAAGAATTGATGGAGGTTTTTCATAAGTTGTCACCACCTTTGGAAAACCCCTCCGCACCTAACGATTGAGGTTTGACTTGCTTACAAGCATAGGATGTTTTTCATGATGTCATTATTTGCCTATTGCTAGTATGTATCATTTTTGTATGTTTTATTTTTTTGAAATAATTTTAAAAAATACAAAAGGATTTTATTTTGATAAAATTTTGAGAAAATCCAATTTTTTTTGTATTTTGTTTGCACCGTTTATGGATGGACACTTAGGATGACCGAGTCAAAACATCATTCCATTTTTTTTCATGTGACTATTTGATAGTGTTTTGAGACAATAGGTCAATTCATCCTTGTGCTTCATAATGTTTGGAGTCATTAAGATGTAATTAAGTGTTACTTCCTACATGTTTGACTCATGTTTCCTTTATTACACACATGCACGAATTTGTTTGATTATTGTGCTTGTCTTATCACATGTTGGTTGGGTGTTTTCACTTCAATCCTGTCTTTAAAACGAACCAAGCGCGATAAATTTTGATAAGAAAATTGTGCATATAAGAACCGTTTTGTGAGTTTGTGTGATTTGTTTGAAAACGGGGAAGGGCTACGAAAGGTTCATTTTGCCTTTGCGAATACTAAGCCACCGTTAAATTGGACCTAAAAAATAGAGAAATTTTATTATCCGGAGTCCAAAGAGGTTTAAAAGAGCCCAAAAAAATTTAAAGGCAATAAAAAGGAATTTATGCCAATTATGGGCCAATTAGGTTTTTGCACCAATTCTCCAAAGTTTGAGAATTTAGATTACCTCTAAAAGAAAATATATATGCGGGAGTTTGGTTGGATATTTTATAACGGGTTTGCCCGTCCTTGAAATTCTTGAAAATGCGCTATATAGTTTTGGACGTTATTGGTGTGGAAATCACTTTGACTTTGATTTGTTGATTTGCATAAGACAATGTCATCTAAATTCAACAAATCTTTTAACCTAAGGATACTTTTGATGTTTATTCGTTAGGGGTACCCATATGCATCATGCACATATGATTGATTGAGTTTATTTACCTATCGAATGTGTTCACACCCATTCATTTCATTTCCAGACTTGTCTGTTTGAGTTTAAATCCATGGTGTGATTTTTGTATCTTATTTTTATACAAAAAATTTGAAAAATCTAAAAATAGTTGGTGAGATTTTTGAGATATCCCTTTGCATGCGCGTAGTTTGATCTTTGTTTGCTTTGCATTTTATCGTGACACTCCATGTTTTGATTTTTTCTTCTTATCTATCTATTTGGGGACATCATAAAAAGGTGGAGAAAGAATTATCATGTTATGGGGAGTTTTTGCATTATGGGGGAGATTTGATTATTAATGCTTTATTCTTATATCATTTCAAACTTGATGCGTCACGAAGGTTTTTGCTTTATCTCATGTGTGTAGGTACAAATTTGAAGATTGATATGTTGCACACCCTGATGAGAAAAGCTTTGAGATTTGACGAAGATGATTGTAGAACAGTTTTGAGGTCTTGCAAATTTATTCATGGGAGGGTAGATTTGTATAGGAATTTTGATTTTTTGATAATTCAAATTTTTTATGTATGTACCGGCATAGACATAGGAGGAGATTTGCAAGGACATATTTTCATAGGTCCGTTATCAATTTATTATGTCATATACCGCTACACCGTCGAAGAGCATTCAAGAGACATCTACATCAAAGACGGATCCGAATTACTCAAGTTCTTCATCATTCAAGACTCCGCAAAGTTTACTTTGGTAAGGTAATGTTTTTAATACCTTAACTTTTCACTTAGAGCTTTGGGATATTTTTACAAAATATTTTCAGTGTTGGAGCGGACTTTTTCGTCAAATATTGAGAATGAGTATTTTTTCTAAGTTTTGAAGCGGACCTCGATTTTGATGCCCATGTCGTTCGCGCGAGATCAACATCTCGTTCGAACGAGATTGGAAGTCGCACGATGTCGTTTGAACGACACGCGTCCTTCGTTCGATCGACATATGCTTCTTGTTCGAACGAGCTCGGATTTCGAGGCGGTGCGTTTTTGTATAAATACTCATTAAATGGTAACGTTTTCATTAAGAAGTCCATACATTTTCCAGAACAGAAACACTGCGAAAGCATAATTCTTTAGGCTTGTTCCTTTAGGAGTTTAATTCCCTTTTTGGTTTTCAATTCACAAAACTCCCATATGCTTTAGTGAATTGTTTGGTGTTTAAGAACAACTTTTATTTTGTTCAATCTTTGTGGAGAAGGCATCTCCATCTTTGATCGGTGGATACCGCGCGTAGTCATTCTACGTGTGGACGAGCCGAAGATGACGAAACGACGCCTGGAGGGTATTTTGTTGTCTCTCATATCTTTGAAGATTTGCTGAAGGCACCGTGCATTATACACTTATGGGCGATTATCAGGTTGTATGTAAGTCAAAGGTCTTGTGAATTCTTCAAAGTGTTTATAAAAGATTTTACCTGAAAGTTTTTTTTCCTATATAGGTCGTCTTTATTTTTCATGCATGGTTTGAATGATTTATCATACTTAGATTCATGTTTAGGGGCTGAATTAATAGACTCTAATTAAAAAAGATTTAATTGGAAACTCTAGAATTAATTTAATCAATTATCACACAGTCGAAGTTTTCACCTTGGTTCGGCCTCTACCTCTTCTATAATTGGTCATTGCGTGCGCTAGATGCTACTGGTGCTCCCTAAAACTTGTCGCCGCCAGTGCAGCTGGCGCTCCCTGCACCCCAGGCGCTATTGGTGCTGGAGGCCCTTGGCCTTGCTGGCCCTGATTAACTTGACCCTGGTGGCCCTTTCTCATGAAACACCTATTCGCTTTGTGTCCCACTTTCCCACAATTGCAACAAGTACCCTGAAACGACTCCGAATTCACATTCCAATTTTGCTCCCCCTAACGACCCTGACTCTGGTTGTCCTGATGAATATTATTGTTCTGCTGTCCTTGCTTCGGCCTCTACCTCTTCTATGCTTGGTCATTGCCATCCTTGTTGTCTCCTCCCTAACCCTGTGTCTCTTGTCATTTTCCCAATTTCTTCTGATAGCATATTTTCTCATGCCAGTATAACATCGCGACATCCACTACCTGGACGTAAGCAGTGTATGCCGGATTTCCCCAAACCATTTGCCTAATGGTCCAGGACAACCCTTTGATGAATCACTTAATCTTTTTCCTCTCAGTGTCTATCTCCTCCGCCACAAACATAAAAAAGTTGGTGAACTCTTGTTCATACTCGACGATTGACTTTGACCCTTATTCCAACTCTAGAAATTCTCTTTTCTTTGCACTCCTGATAGTATACAGAAAGTACTTATTGTTGAACCTAATCTCAAACTCTGCATAACTCAATTGATCTCGCTCCTCGGGTTTGGTGGTACTCTCCCACCACTGTAAAGCATTCCCTGACAATTTGAATCCTGCTAACATCCGCTTTTGCACCTCCGTGCATTCCACTAATCTCAAGTGTTGCTCCATGTCCCTTCTCCATTGGTGAGCGACCATGGGGTCGGATCCTCCTGAAAAGGTAGAAGGATTCCCCTTGAAAAAGCTGGTCTTCACTCTGTCCCAATTTGAGACGGGTGCCCCTTACTGTCGGGGTTCTAACGTCACCCCTCTCTGTCTCCCGATCTCAATACCGGCCGCTGTGGCCTCTCGCACAAATTCCGCAAGTACTTCGACATCCAGAATAAATTGCCCCTGCCTCTCCTGAACCGCGGTACTAGAAACTGACTCCTATCTCCTACTACCAGCTCACCTAGTGTTCGCCATCTAAAAGATAGGAACAAACAGCATCAGATTCAGAAAAGCTAAGAGTACAAATCATCAAAAGGAAATCAAAGATAAGCAACGCGGAAGCTAAACGAACACACAACCTACGAGACCTATGACTAGGCCTGTAAACGGGTCGAATTCGGATCGAATCAGGCCAATCAAAATCCGTTTATGTTAAACGGATCCGGATCCGATCCAATTATCCCACAGATTATCTGTTAGGGTTCCGAATCCGAATCAGTTAAGAATCCGTTAATACGATCCGTTTTTCCGATCCGATCCGATTATAATAATATAAATAACTTTTATAAATTTCAAAATACAACATATATAATAAATAACTATTATAATATATATTTCAAAAAATATATTTAAATAACTATTATAAATAAATACAATATATATTAATATAGGACTATTATAAATAACTATTAAAATATATATTTAAAATATTAATAAATTTCTAAATACAATATATATCTTAATTAAAAATATTATATATATAGATATATATTAATTGGGTCAGATTATTAACGGATCGGATTATATAAATCCAAATCCACTCCATTTAATAAACGGGTAATCGGGTAATCGGATAATCGGATTTCAGGCATGATCCAAATCCGTGTAAAAAGATCGGATTCGGATAAAATTCGATCCGTTGACAGGCCTACCTAAGACCATGCTCTGATACAATTTTTTACACCCCGCGCACCCGAAAGAGACACGCGGCGTGCTACCACGATAAAACTAAACTAAAACCATCAATAATGAGTATAGATCATCTAAATGTCCACAATTTAAATATAAAAAATTCATAATTCTCTATTTGCACAATAATGAATATAGGAAAGTCTCTCAAATTTAAAGTTCTCCAACTAAAAATTGCACCACTAATTATTACATCAAAGTACATCTTCCAAATCCAAGCTCTAAAACAAATCTCCAAATAGACCATCCATGCTAACCTACCAACTAAAAGAAAATAGGGGGAAGAACACAATATGACAGGAATAGATGCTCAAAAATTAATTAGCACGGTGAATAAATCGCAACAATACGAATCGCATAAACAAGTCAAATGCAATATTTAAGAATTATCTCAATATAAATTTCTCAAAAACACATTAATGAGTCACCAGGCCTCACCTCACTGTGCCTATGCATTTTCAAGCATATCCGGATTTTGGACTTTTGGTGGGTGCCCATTCTCCGTGCCATATTAAAATCTCATGAAATTATGCTCAAATTAACAATATAATATAACACAATGAATCAAATTTAGATTCCAATGAATATCACAATTCAACATGAGTGCAATCGACACAGAAAATAAACGGAAATACTCTCGAGAGAATTATGAGCATATTGTGTAAGTCCCGTACCTCAAAATCGTCGCAAGAATTATCACATAATAATCAACCTCTAAATATGATCGCACCATCACGTTCCTCTCGCGAAAATAATCAAATCTCTTTCTATCCCAAACTCGAGAAAACACCAAATAAGCCTTCTAATTTAAGGTTGAAATCTTGAATAAGTTTGGGGCTATAGTTGGTAGATGAAAGAGAGTAATTTTGGAGAGGTCTTCTGGTTGAAAAGTTGATGAAAAAGTGATTTGAAAAGACAAGTCACGAATTTGTTGATATATAAAGGATTAAGAGTTTGATTAAGAAAAGAGTTCTAATCAGATACGAACACTAAAAAATTTATTTTCGACGATCGGACCGTTGGAATTGGATGAAATTTAGGGGAGAATTAGCTGAAGATGAGAGAAAGCGGCTCAAAAAATTTCAGATCGATCGGGCCGTTTAATATTTTTAAATATTTTTTTGTAGAGAGTTTTATGCTTTGAGGACTCTTAGAGAGTTTTATGCTTTGAGGACTCTTCTATATAATAAAAATTCAATTAAAACTCCATTTTAATTCTGATTAAAATCCCCTTTGAAATTTATTTTTCAAATATAAAAACCTACATTTTAAATTCTAAAATTTATAAAATCCAAAATTTGATTTTTCTTCGATTTCCAAAATTAATTTAAAAATTCCCATTTAAAAAATTCGGGTTGTTACATACTTCCCCACTAACAAGGAGTTTCGCCCTCAAAATTTGACATAGCATAACGCTCGAAAATAAAATGCTACTCAATTATATATCCTAGAAATCACAACACTAAATCCTCAATCAATTCTACATGTTCTCTCATGAAGATCACAAATTTGCACCATCGACGCCTAACACGCCGTCAAAATATTTTATCTCCAAAGAAAACACGTCTACCACGCAAGCTGGACCCAAAACCCAAAGACCCGAGGGTTGCGGTATACCTAAGCTCTGATACCATATGTCATACCCCGCTAAATTCTAGCATCGGCCGCCACCAAAACTAAGCCGGGTGCGAGTAAATTAAATACCATCCTTAGCATGAGACAAATATGAGACATAAAATTTTTAATCCACAAGATAAATTATTTTAATCAAACCCAAATATGAATGACATTCAACTGATAAAACACCAAGGTGCGATCAAAATCCATCACATGTGATCTCTGAATATTTCAATAATAAAATAAATCAAATCCAACTGAAATCTTAAAACAACTTTGGAACCGAAAGGCCCAATAAACTCAAAAGTAGTCTCATAAATAATAAGACGGAATGGAAAGAGAAATCTAACTACTAAAGAAATAAAATAAATCCAGCGGCACCTCCAAAAGATCTCCAATGAATCCAATGCAGCAACTCCCAAATAAATTGTGACACCCCGACTAATTGAATACCGGGTAGCTACTCCTTTATTCCAATTAATACAAAATGTCAAGTTGGTTCAGTTCATAGCATCACTGTCGAAAAAATTTTAACGATTACTAGCCACCTAATATTTAAAAAGTGAGTTATCAATTTTAATTAAATTAGATTAACATGCAACAAGTATTAAATTATGAAATAATGATACGACATCCACATTACAGTCACGTTACAATAATAAAGGAATAAATGAATCTGGAGGAACACTCCTCTGAAATAATCCTAAATACTGAATAAAACTGAATACAAAGTCTGAACCACTAATTAATTAAATCCAAAACAGAAATGAAACTGAATAAATAAACTGTCTCTAAGAGAAAAGGGGCGACATGCCCTACAGATAAATAAGTCTGAAATGGAATCAAGGCAGAAAGTGGAGGCGTCTATAATCGAGGTCCTGTAACTTCCACAGCAGCTACAGCACGTCAGTGGAATGGAACTCCTAAGCTTGGTGTCCTTGTGGCTGGGCATCTAAAAGGTTTTTACAAGAAAAGTGGATTTGAAAGCAAACGGGTTAGAGCCCGATTGTGAAAACAGTTTAAAATACAGCAAGTGTTTAATCTCATTAAACAATGAATATAAAATACATGATAACGCGTGCACTCACATGAGTTTCTCACCTCTCAACTAATTGTGCACTCCTACGTACCCGTACCCGTTCTAGTTATTCCACTATCTAACTAGTCTAATTCAATATCTGATTTTACTATACTATTCATGGTTTAATTCCCGACATCTTAATATAAACTGAGAGTTTTACCTTCATTCCTCAGAATTAGTTACAATAATTACTAAGAGTTTTCCCATTTTTAACTCTACAAAGATGTTACATTAATTCACACTTGTACTTATATAAACAGTTCATTTCAATATATCAGTATATCAATCTCATCATAAATATACAATAATGGCACCCTTAGACTAAGATGCGGTGCACACATACTCTGCTATCAAATCCCGGTACATCACGTACATAAGGATCATGTATTCCGAATCTCTCAGGAACCGTTTCGACAAGTAACAAACACACATAATGAGGCGAACATAGTTCACATCACATGGGTCACGCACATACCTATGCTCCCATGACCAGCAGACTTATTAACTCCTCAATAAGTCATTCTCTGACCTATGTCCTCGAGGTACCAATCTAAATCCCCCCGTAGGCACACAAAGATTAGATGGCCCTAATCGAACGCCGACCTCCCGTGATAGCAAGTACGGTAGGTATGTTAAACACAGATAACCACATATACTAATCATTCACACATCTTAGATATCTTATAATATTAATAGAGGTATATTTTACATTCCTATACCGTCATTAATGTAGTACACTTACAAGTCCCCGAATAATATACATCAATAGATAATCAACTCTTCTCACGTCGCAAATTCAAGTACTTATTTCCTAACCCATAGATGTCATCCGATTTATTACAAAATTCTAAGTTTTAATCCTCAACATAATCCAATCCCAAAACTATACCCACTAGTCAACAAGGAAAGGTTAACACTCAATTAAATAAGTCTACTGGAAGTTCGAAATAAATCAGGCCTAATAAGGCCATTCTGTCAACTCGTTAGAAATCTCGTTCGAACGAGGTAGTTCGAACGAGTGTCGTTCAAACGAAGGGCTTCGAACGAACTCATTAGAAGGGGTACTGTAATCTTGTTAGAAGTCTCGTTCGAACGACCTGGGCAGGTTTTCTAACGAGATGGCAGAGTACGCCCAGAAATTTTCCAACTTTATTTTTCTTCATTTTTCTCTTCTCTAAATCCATCCTAAGATCATCCCAATAACGTTTTAATGTTTTTAAACTATTCTAAGTCACCCTAGGTCACTCCTTAACATATTTTTGGGGTCAATTCTTAATAATCAGCATGCAATAATCATAAATCCCCAATTCTTGCCCCAAACCCTATGAACATGAACTCAGAATTTAATTGACTACCAAGACTTCTTATTAATCCGTTTTTAAATCATCAAAAGTTACATTTTTGCGTATTGAATTCGTCCATAATCATTATACTTGCAATCCCTATCCAAAATCACGAGTTTCACAACAATCCCATTGGAGTTTTCATCAAAACTATCAAGGCATATACAATTCTTACACTAAACATGGAGGAAATATTCATTGAACTTAATAACATCAAATCAGTTGCCTTAGGGTTGTTCTTCAGATTTGTTGTCGGTGATTCTAGGATGAATTTCTCCTCTTTCTGTCACAAATCCTTCCAGAATGGTGGTGATGGGTGATGGGTGATGGCTTTGGTTTGGCTCTCTTGTAACCTCTCTCCAACTTCTCTCAAAACTCCCGTAGCCCACTCTCTTATCTTTTGCTGGTAATGGCCCTAGTGGCCCCTCTAAAAGTCTCTAATTTGACTCTAAAATTCGTGGGTTTAAATCCCTAAATTTTTAAAATTACCAAAATACCCTTCTGGGTTGCCGGTTTGGCCTAAAAATGCCCTAGGATCCAAACTAAACTCCCGGCAAGTGTTTTCTGACTATTTCGATCCTTCCGGACACGTTGGCGGACTCAAAATGACCATTCGATTGATAAAAATATAATTTACTTTTTAATTTAAATAAATTCATTCCTGATGCAACTGACACGCGCGTCCCAACTAAATTTCCCAAATTGTCGTATTTCTGCCTCGTGACAATTTTAAAATTTTCAATACTCATATATTACCATATATTCTCAGTAATATTTTATTTTAATCATTATAAATAAATACCAACTCACATCTCCCTAGTATTTACCTTCGGATTAATTTCCAAGTTTATTCTCATTTAATTCAATTAATCTATTAATAAAAAATCAATAAAATTACGGGGTATTACATACTTCCCCCCTAATAACAGAATTTCGTCCCGAAATTCGAAACTAAAGAATACCTGGAACAAATAACTCTGGGTAACGTTCGCGCATCTCATCCTCGCGCTCCCAAGTGGACTCCTCGGCATTATGATGTCGCCATTGAACGCGTACTAATGGTACTATCTTCGACCTCAAAATAGCAATCGATCCCTCCTCGTAGGAACTATCAGGTTGAAGATCGATATTCTCCAAAGCAATGTGGGTATGAGCCAAATCGTCCCTAAGATATCTCCTTAGTGAGAAAATATGGAACACGTCATGAATCCTATGCGAGTGTTCCGGTAATCCAAGTCTATACGCTACTGGTCTAATCCGCTCGATGATAGGAAATGGCCCCACATATCTTGGTGCCAGTTTCCCCTTCTTCTCAAAACGCATAATCTCCTTCATCGGAGATACATTGAGTAGCACCTGGTCCCCCACCTTGAACTCTCTGAAGAACCCCTTGGCATCGGTATAACTCTTTTGTCGGTCTTGAGCTACCTGAATACGGCTCCGTATCATCTCTATCCTTGCCGAAGTATCCTGAATTACTTTTGGCCCAAGGGGTTTGTTATCCCACACCTCTAACCAACATGGTGGGGAACACCAAGGTCTACCATACAATGCCTCGAATGGAGCCATGCCAATGGTGAACTGGTAGGAGTTATTATAAGCAAACTCCACCACTGGAAGGTACTGTTCCCAACCAGCTCCAAAGTCTAAGATGCACATACGCAACATGTCCTCCAACATCTGATTCGTTCTCTGGATTTTCTCATCTGTCTGCGGGTGGTACACCGTACTCAGCCGCAAATCCTTACCCATTGCCTCTTGGAAACTCTCCCAAAATCGTGAAATAAATATCTTGTCTCGGTCAGACACGATATTGAGAGGCACCCCGTGAAGTCTCACTATCTCCATTATGAAAATCTGGGCATACTGTCCCGTAGTGTAGTCTGTCCGGGCTGGCAGAAAATGAGCAACTTTGGTCAGTCTATCCATGATTACCCATATGGAGTCGTGACCCCTCTGCGAACTAGGTAACCCCGTGATAAAGTCCATAGATATGCTCTCCCATTTCCACATCGGAACCTCTAACGGCTGTAGAAGTCCAGTCGGTCTCTGGTGGTCCACCTTTACTAGATGACAAGTGGCACATCTAGAAATAAACACGGTAATATCTCTCTTCATCCCGCTCCACCAATACTGTCCTCTCATGTCTTGGTACATCTTATCCCCACCAGGGTGTATCGCGAACCGCGAGCCGTGCGACTCTGTCATTATCTCATGTCGCAAGTCTTCCCCTTTCGGAACGACTAGTCTCCCATTGAAGCGTAATCACCCGTCTGAACTAACGGTATAGGACTCGGCTCCCTCTTCTAGTAATCGAACTATCTTCTCCTGACAGAACGAGTCTTTTGCCTGGGCCTTTATCACTCTCATAACAATCTGAGGTGTAACAGTCATCACAGACATGAATGATCGAGCCACTGCATCATGGTGTCCCAACTCCTTCCACTTAGCTTTCCACACCTCAGCCACCTCATTTACTGGCCTACGGCTCAACGCGTCTGCTACCACGTTAGCCTTCCCTGGGTGACATTGGATATCAAACTGATAATCCTTCAGAAACTCAAGCCACCGACGTTGATGCATATTCAGTTCTTTCTGCATGAAGAGGTATTATAGAGACTTGTGGTCTATGAATAACTAAAATTTTTCCCCCAGGAGATAGTGTCTCCAAATTTGAAGAGCGAATATGACTGCCGCTAACTCCAAGTCGTGGGTGGGGTAATTCTTCTCGTGAGGCTTAAGCTTACGGGAAACATAAGCTATAGCCTGACTCTCCTGCTGCAGTACACCTCTAAGTCCTTGTAAGGACGCATCGATGTAGACTAGATACTCAACTCCCGATCTGGGCAATGTTTACACAGGCGCTGAGGTCAACTTGTCCTTCAACTCATCGAATGCCAACTGACAGGCATCGCTCCAGATGAATGGCATACCTTTGCGAGTTAGATGTGTCAAATGACCTGCTATATTTGAGAAACCCCGAATAAACCTCCTGTAGTATCCTGCTAGGCCTAAGAAACTACGAATCTCAGTCGGTGTCGTGGGCTGTTCCCACTCCCTCACCGCGGATACCTTCCCCGGATCAACAGATATCCCCCGGTCTGAAATGATATGCCCAAAAAAGTGTACCTTCTTCAGCCAAAACCCACACTTCTCGTACTTCGCATATAGCTCGTTCTGATGTAACGTCTACAAAACCTATCTCAAGTGCTCGGCATGATCCTCTTCTGTCTGGGAGTAAACCAGAATGTCATCAATAAAGACGATGATGAACTGGTCTAGGAACTCTCTGAACACCCTATTCATCAAGTCCATAAACACGGCTGGAGTGTTGGTTAGGCCAAAAGGCATAACCCGAAACTCATAGGAACCATATCTCATCAAGAAAGCAGTCTTCGAGACGTCCTGTTCCCTAATACGTAACTGATGGTATCCTGATCGCAAGTCAATCTTTGAGAAGAAGGAAGCTCCTCTCAGCTGGTCGAATAAGTCATCGATTCGAGGCAACGGATACTTATTCCGTATAGTGACTTTATTCAAGTCCCGGTAATCTACACACAACCTCAATGATCCATCCCTCTTCTTTATGAACAGCACAGGGGCACCTCACGGTGAAGTACTCCTTCGGATAAACCCCTGACCCAATAACTGCTCTATCTAATCCCTTAGCTCTCTCATCTCTGCTGAAGCCATACGGTAAGGGGCGCAGGCAATTGACCGAGTGCCCGACGTCAAATCGATAACAAAATCTATCTCTCTACTAGGAGGTAGTCCAGGTATATCCTGAAATACATCAGCAAACTCCCTAACAACTGGAATCGAATCGAGTGGTAATACCATTTCCTTAGAGGTCTCCTCCTCTATATAGTAAAAGTGAGTGGACGATCCTCCCTCAGGGCGAGGCATCGCCACTAAAAACATCTCCTGCCCGGGAATGGCAAAAATAATACTCCTGCTGAAACAGTCAATCATGGCTCGATATGCAACTAGCCAATCCATAACAACGATCGCATCGTACTCATTCATCTCTAATACTAACATATCAGTAGGTAAAGTAAACCTCCCGATCTCTATACCCACACCTCTAGAAATAAGAGAAATCATAGAACCCCTACTTAACGATGAATCTACACAAGTAATCGTGCTCTCTACAGTGTCTAACAACCCCAAAGTGCGTTCAAATCTCGTGGCAATGAAACAGTGTGTGGCCCCCGTATCAAATAAAATACGCCCCATAGTCCCATGAATAGAGAACATACCCTCAATAGCAGGTGGATCCTGTGGGACTGCGGCCTGCCGGAGTTGATAAACTGGCCCGTACTGAAGCTATCACTGCTGGACTGGGATTGCTGGGATGGGTGGCAAAGCTGGCATCTGTGGTGGTGCTGGGAGGGCGGCGAGAAATATAGGTCTCTGGGGCTCGTGTCGAGCACCCGACTTCTACTGCTGTGGGGCCCTGCCCTTATCAGGACACTCCTGGCGTTTGTGGCCAATCTTGCCACAAGTAAAACATTTCCCCAGAAAATTTCCCCCTCTCTGACCCTGCTGCCCACGGCCCTGGTGGCCGTTGCCATTCCTCCCCTGGTTGTGCTGGCCCTGATGAAACTGCTGATGTTGGCCATGCTGGCCGTGCTGACCCTGCTGTCCCTGACGAAAACCCCCTGGACCATTTATGAAACCCCCAGATCTAAACCTCTTAAAATCCCCCTGCTGGGAACCCTGATCACCCTGCCTGTGCTGACCCTGAGCTGATTGTGCCCCGCCGGCACCATTTCCCCCTATCCTGCCCTGATGGATGGACTCTCCTGATCGCTTACCCACTGACAAGTGAAAGCGGTGGTCCTGGCAGTGAAGCAGTGTTGCGTTAACTACATCAGAATAAGTGACCAACGAGAGATTACCCAATAAGTGCTGACGGATCCTCCAAGTCAACCCATCCATGAACTTCTGTATCTTTTTCTCCTCTATCGAAATCTCATCAGGAACGATGTTCAAGAGATTAGTAAACTCTGCCTCATATTCTGCCACTGTCTTCCCCTCCTACTTGAGGTTCATTAACTTCCTCCTCATCTCGGTGTGAATGAATGATGGAAAATACTTGCGGCAAACCTCACCCAGAATTCCTGAATAGAAAGGATGTCTCTCTCCTCCGTGGTGGTAATGGACTCCCACCACTGTAACGCTGATCCTACTAGCTTAAAAGTAGCCAGTATCTATATCTGTACATCCGTAAACTCGTACATCCTCAAGTGCCTTTGTATGTCCTTCTTCCACTGACTGGACACAACAACGTCGGAGCTACCTACAAACTCCGGAGGGTGTGCTTTTTGAAAAGCATCACGAACACGTTCCCAAGTAGACGGGAATGCATGAGCCTATACTGGCGCTACTATCGGTGCCTGAGGCGGTGCCTGCTACACAACTGCTAGAGCGGCATTTACCGCTTGGGCTACAATAACGGCAACTTCTGCGGCATTCATGGAGCCCTGAACTGGTGCAGGCTGTGGCTCAGGCTGAGAATCCTTGGGAACTCGCTGTTCACGTCGTGGAGGCATCTGAAATGAGAGTAAAGTATTATAAGTTCGCAGTTATTATCTCAAAATAGCTGAAGAGCGAAACATACACAATAGAGTACAACAATCCTAAAATATAGGGCTCTATATCAAAGAACGCTACGCGGAAACATAATAAGCCGTACAGATCCTAAGGACACTAGAACCTGATGCTCTGATACCACCTGTGACACCCCGACTAATTAAATACCAGGTAGCTACTCCTTTATTCCAATTAATACAAAATGTCAAGTTGGTTCAGTTCATAGCATCAGTGTCGAAAATATTTTAACGATTACTAGCCACCTAATATTTAAAAACTGAGTTGTCAATTTGAATTAAATTAGATTAACATGCAACAAGTATTAAATTATGAAATAATGATACCACAACCACATTACAGTCACGTTACAATAATAAAGGAATAAATGAATCTGGAGGAACACTCCTCTGAAATAATCCGAAATACTGAATAAAACTGAATACAAAGTCTGAACCACTAATTAATTACATCCAAAATAGAAATGAAACTGAATAAATAAACTGTCTCTAAGAGAAAAGGGGCGACATGCCCTACAGATAAATAAGTCTGAAATGGAATCAAGGCAGAAAGTGGAGGCGTCTATAATCGAAGTCCTGTAACTTCCACAACAGCTACAACACGTAAGTGGAATGGAACTCCTAAGCTTGGTGTCCTTGTGGCTGGGCACCTAAAAGGTTTTTACAAGAAAAGTGGATTTGAAAGCAAACGGGTTAGAGCCCGATTGTGAAAACAGTTTAAAATACAGCAAGTGTTTAATATCATTAAAGAGTGGATATAAAATACATGATAATGCGTGCACTCACATGAGTTTCACACCTCTCAACTAATTGTGGACTCCTACTTACCTGTACCCGTTCTAGTTATTCCACTATCTAACTAGCCTAATTCAATATCTGATTTTACTATACCATTCATGGTTTAATTCCCGACATCTTAATATAAACTGAGAGTTTTACCTTCATTCCTCAGAATTAGTTACAATAATTACTAAGAGTTTTCCCATTTTTAACTCTACAAAGATGTTACATTAATTCACACTTGTACTTATATAAATAGTTCATTTCAATATTTCAGTATATCAATCTCATCATAAATATACAATAATGGCACCCCTAGACTAAGCTGTGGTGCACACATACTCTGCTATCAAATCCCGGAACATCACGTACATAAGGATCACGTATTCCGAATCTCTCGAGAACCGTTTCGATAAGTAACAAACACACATAATGGAGGCGAACATAGTTCACATCAAATGGGTCACACACATACCTACGCTCCCATGATCAGCAGACTTATTAACTCCTCAATAAGTCATTCTCTGACCTATGTCCTCGTGGTACCAATCTAAATCCCCCCGTAGGTACACAAAGATTAGATGACCCTGATCGAACGCCGACCTCCCGTGATAGCAAGTACGGTAGGTATGTTATACACAGATTACCACATATACTAAGCATTCACTCATCTTAGATATCTTATAATATTAATAGAGGTGTATTTTACATTCCTATACCGTCATTAGTGTAGTACACTTACAAGTCTCCGAATAATATACATCAATAGATAATCAACTCTTCTCACGTCGCAAATTCAAGTACTTATTTCCTAACCCATAGATGTCATCTGGTTTATTACAAAATTCTGAGTTTTAATCCTCAACGTACTCCAATGCCACAACTATACCCACTAGTCAACAAGGGAAGGTTAACACTCAATTAAATAAGTCTACTGGAAGTTCGAAACAAAATCAGTCCTAAAAAGGCCATTCTGTCAACTCGTTAGAAATCTAGTTCGAACGAGTGTCATTCAAACGAAGGGCTTTGAACGAACTCGTTAGAAGGGGTACTGTAATCTCGTTAGAAGTCTCATTCGAACGAGGTCGTTCGAACAACCTGGTCAGGTCTTCTAACGAGATGGCAGAGTACGCCAAGAAATTTCCCAACTTCATTTTTCTTCATTTTTCTCTTCTCTAAATCCATCCTAAGATCATCCCAATAACGTTTTAATGTTTTTAAACTATTCTAAGTCACCTAGGTCACTCTTTAACATATTTTTGGGGTCAATTCTTAATAATCAACATGCAATAATCATAAATCCCCAATTCTTTCCCCAAACCCTATGAACATGAACTCAGAATTTAATTGACTACCAAGACTTCTTATTAATACGTTTTTAAATCATCAAAAGTTACATTTTTGAGTATTGAATTCGTCCATAATCATTATACATGCAATCCCTATCCAAAATCATGAGTTTCACAACAATCCCATTGGGGTTTTCATCAAAACTATCAAGGCATATACAATTCTTACACTAAACATGGAGGAAATATTCATTGAACTTAATAACATAAAATCACTTGCCTTAGTGTTGTTCTTCAGATTTGTTGTCAGTGATTCTAGGCTGAATTTCTCCTCTTTCTGTCACAAATCCTTCCAGAATGGTGGTGATGGGTGATGGCTTTGGTTTGGCTCTCTTGTAACCTCTCTCCAACTTCTATCAAAACTCCCGTAGCCCACTCTCTTATCTTTTGCTGGTAATGGCCCTAGTGGCCCCTCTAAAAGTCTCTAATTTAACTCTAAAATTCGTGGGTTTAAATCCCTAAATTTTTAAAATTACCAAAATATCCTTCTGGGTTGCCGGTTTGGCCTAAAAATGCCCCGGGACCCAAACTAAACTCCCGGCTAGTGTTTTCTGACTATTTTGATCCTTCCGGACATGTTGGCGTACTCAAAATGACCATTGGATTGATAAAAATATAATTTACTTTTTAATTTAAATAAATTCATTCTTGACGCGACTGACATGCGCGTCTCAACTAAATTTCCCAAATTGTCGTATTTCTGCCTCGTGACAATTTTAATATTTTCAATACTCATATATTACCATATATTCTCAGTAATATTTTATTTTAATCATTATAAATAAATACCAACTCACATCTCCCTAGTATGTACCTCCGAATTAATTTCCAAGTTTATTCTCATTTAATTCAATTAATCCATTAATAAAAAATCAATAAAATTACGGGGTATTACATACTTCACCCCTAATAACAGAGTTTCATCCCGAAATTCGAAACTAAAGAATACCTGGTACAAATAACTCTGGGTAACATTCGCGCATCTCATCCTCGCGCTCCCAAGTGAACTCCTCGGCATTATGATGCCGCCATTGAACGCGTACTAATGGTACTATCTTCGACCTCAGAATAGCAATCGGTCCCTCCTCGTAGGAACTATCATGTTGAAGATCGATGTTCTCCAAAGCAATGTGGGTATGAGCCAAATCGTCCCTAATATATCTCCTTAGCGAGGAAATATGGAACACGTCATGAATCCTATGCGAGTGTTCCGGTAATCCAAGTCTATACGCTACTGGCCTAATCCGCTCGATGATAGGAAATGGCCCCACATATCTTGGTGCCAGTTTCCCCTTCTTCCCAAAACGCATAATCCCCTTCATCGGAGATACCCTGAGTAGCACCTGGTCCCCCACCTTGAACTCTCTAAAGAACCTCTTGGCATCGGTATAACTCTTTTGTCGGTCTTGAGCTATCCGAATACGGCTCCGTATCATCTCTATCCTTGCCGAAGTATCCTGAATTACTTTCTGCCCAAGGAGTTTGTTATACCCCACCTCTAACCAGAATGCTGGGGAACGACAAGTTCTACCATACATTGCCTCGAATGGAGCCATGCCAATGGTGAACTGGTAGGAGTTATTATAAGCAAACTCCACCAGTGGAAGGTACTGTTCCCAACCACCTCCAAAGTCTAAGATGCACATACGCAACATGTCCTCCAACATCTAACTAGTCCCATACCTAATTAGCATAAATCGCAACTAAGGCCCACTCACTAGACCCATACCTAACAAGTGTACTATAACAAGGGGTGAAAACCAATTACCTACAATACCCAACATTTTTGAAATATTATAATATTTCCATAAAGTGGCACAATTAACAAATTATAACAACATTCATAAAAACACTAAATTCCCAATTTAATAATTTTAATCTAAATAAGGGAAATCAAGGACACATAAATATTGTGATTTTCATAATAATAGCTACATGCAAGTCTTATCATATTTATTATTTTTCAACACAAGTAATTAATTTTATCTACGGGTCTCACATGAAATATCAAAATTTGCTTTTTAAGGGCTCCACTACATGAACATGTCCATAACACAACCGACTACACCAACACAACCCAAAGAACAACAAAGTTATAAGTATTAAGTAACATTAATATTTTATTCAAAACAGTCCCGAAATTTATCTCTTTAATAATTATATTCATAACTTATTTTAGAAAACATGAGTTTAATGGAGGCTACAATCAAGACACATAACACTAAGGGAAAAGAATAGGGTAAACATGTCTGTGATTAGTTTGACAAGAATCATATTAGATATATGATTTCCTCTCGAAAAATAGATCAAAAACTCTTCTTGAACCAACTTGGGACAGATTTGTCTTTGCCTTCAAAACTGAGCTTGAAAAGTAATTTTAATGGTGGCTAGGGTTTTGAGGTAGAAGATGATGAACAAAGAAAGAGTCTGCTGCTCTAGGGTTGGTAAAATATAAGTTTTAAAAACCTAGCCCCGAAATATCATTTATATAAAAGAGTTAAAGTGTTTTAAAATAACAAAACTCGTCAAAAATAAAAATTACAGCGCACGAAATCTGCTGGGGTCTATCGATCGACCCCTGGCGTCGATTGATCGATCGTCCCGTTATTTTGGCAGTTCGGCTTAAAAATATTTATAAGGGATAAACTTTCAAAATTCATATAAAATCTGTTTTAACTTCGATTTCAGTTTCGCTTGAAGTTTTATTCTTCTAAAATCATAACCAACCTATTTAACCAATAAAATTATAAAATTTATTTTCCCGAATTTTCCAATTGATTAATTAAATAAACTAATAAAAATACGGGGTGTTACAGAAATCAAGAGGGGAAACCAGGATGATTCCCTGGGCAAACTTGAGGGTGAGCTAGGATGACCCCAATCTCAGAGAGCGCTCGGGATCATCCGCGAGAACATCCTCCATTAGCATATTGGGGGTAAAGGAAGGGTTATCACCCACGCTAGCTCCCTTCAGACTCAACAGTTCCAGAAGGGGCCAAAGAAGACCTTATGACGAACTTCTTTTTGGCCTCTCCGCTATCTTTTTCTCTCTTCTTCTCTTCCTCCTTCTTTCTCTCTCACTATTTTCTCATCCATTCTTCCTCTTCTCTCTTCTTATCCTTTTGATTTTCCTTCCCCTTGTCTGCTGGGATAGAACTTCTAGCTCCGGGGGAGCCAATCTTATACTTCTTCAAATACTACGTAGATCAGAAAAAGCTGTCTGATCAACATCATCGTCAAGCCTCACCTTTCATCTCTTAATCAGGGGAGCCATGTATTCCTCTTATTCCTTCTCATTCTCATTCTCCTCCTCCTCCTCCTCCTCCTCTTCTTCTTCTTCTTCTTCTTCTTCTTCTTCTTCTTCTTCTTCTTCTTCTTCTTCTTCTTCTTCTTCTTCTTCTTCTTCTTCTTCTTCTTCTTCTTCTTCTTCTTCTTCTAGCATAATGGGGTTAAAAGGACCAACTTCAGGAGCTCTCAAGTTTGGAACCTTATTGACCAGGCGTGCGATAAAATTAGTGGCTGTATTCTTATATTCAAGCAAATAGGCTGCCAACCTTAGGTGTTCTTCGTCAAAAAGTTTTTCTTTAATATTCTAAGCCTTCAGAAGCGCATCAACATTGATCTCACTTATGTCAGGCTCCTGATTTTTAAATACAAACTGTAAAATAAAGGAAGAAGAATATTAGCCATAGTACATGAATCAGAAATAAAACAACACAGTAAGATAAAGAAAAGAAGAAGCTACCTATATCATCATCTCCAAAGTCTAAAATTATAGGTCTTTGGTGCCTTTCGCCCTTACGAGAAGGAGGACGTTGATAGTTTCTAGCAATAAAATCATGGTCCCAGTAATCTTTATGAGAGTCTAGAATGTTCACCACTAGGACCCTGTCAACCGTCTTTGTCTTTAAATACATAACGCCATCACTACTTCGTGACCACACATAGCAGTAGCAGATCTCAACAAGGCCCAATTTTATCCCATAAATGGTATTTATTTTATGAACCCTACTAATTATCTTCCGGACGTTGGGGGCACATTATGAAGGCACAATTTCAAAATATTTGAAGAAACTAAGAAAGAGGTGGTTTGGGAGAAACATTAAACTCTCTTGAGTTATCAGAAGAGTATGAATCCAGTTCCCCCTTCAATATCATGAACATTTTGAGGAAAGGGGGCACAGTCCATCTCCACCCAATCAAGAATATTATACGACTTCCTAAACTCAGCAAATGACTTGTTATCAACTTTTTCCATGGGCACGCTAAGAGAAGAAGAACCTTAGTTACAGTTACAAAGAAATTTGAAGAAGAGGAAAACTGAAAAAGTGAGAACTAAACTTACAAGGATTGATGAGGGTCTAAAGAAAAAAGACAGTGAAGAAGAGAAGCTCTATAATGCTTAGTGAAAAAGAAAGAGACTCAAATTGAAGTGACAAAGGAGATGAATCCTTGGTTTGAAACCCAACACCAATGATGAATATGATATCCTGGGATGATTTTTCCGCTTCATCTTGTTGCTCGGACAACGGTACCATCATCCATTCATGAAAACTACAAGTATTCCATGGTGTTTGGCTCAAGATGAGCGTATACCTGTGAGTTAAATAAATTTACAAAAATACCACTTCGACGTTGAAAATAAAAAGTTTCAGCTTACAATCCTTTAATCTAGTAAAAATATTGCCTCAAAGTCCATGGGGCCTAAAATTTTTAGGGACAATTATGGGGAATCATTTAATATGTCCTATGAGAGTAGCAGATCAGCCGGGATTGCCCAAAGTGCTACCCGACCTAAATTAGAATTTAATTTACTCACGTGTATTTGAAATACACCAGAACACTCACGAATATATTCAAACTAGTTACCTACAATCTCGGAGGAGATATTTAGGGACACCAAGAATTATCCACAAGTTAATTGAGTTCCTTGTATAACTCAATCTCTTACTTTTATGTACCTACAAATTGTAAACCCTGACCCAGAGCAAAGGAATATAGTCTCGAGCATTGAGAGAAACTATAATAAAATGGTAACCTCTCCGTGGACGTAGGCAAGTTGCCGAATCATGTATATCGTTATTGTGTGTGTGATTTTGCATTATGTTCTTTGTGATTGTTTCGTGGATCTTTATTGTGATAATTCTTGTACTCACAAAACGAAAATAAGTATATCATGTAATGACGTGAAGTGAAATAAAATGACAAACTAACTCGAAAACACAAACACATATAATCCAAATAATGAACAAATGATACTAATTTTGATGCAAAAATTAAAGCATAAGATACCAATGTAAACATGCAACAAAAGATACAAATATGATCATAAAACATGCCAATTGGAATCTAAGATGAAGCATATGGAAAACATGGATTAAATGCAACAAAAAGACTCAAAAATAAACATACCATATACATAACCACTTATATACCAATGAAGCACATAAATATATAGGTATAAACAGGAAAAAAGATACAAAACACGAAAGCTTCCACACTCGTATGGCATCAATGTGTCTAAATAATAATATAGTACAGAGTGAAGAGGCGTGAACTTAAAACAAAAGAAATATTACCTAATCACTCAAAAGACACAAAACACATAAGCTTTCTACATTCGTATGCCATTAATGTGTCTAAATAATAATCTGGTATATAGTGAAGGGGAGTGAACTAGAAAGAAAAGAAATATGACCTAATCGCTCAAAATATGTCCAAGGAGTTCTATTTGACCGAATTCACTTATCAAACTTTGATTTAGCCTCAAGTGATAAATAAAGAACTCATAAGGGACAAAAATACATTATGCATACTAGCCTAGAAACTATTGATGGTTCTAAAATCAACAACATCAAAACAATTAAGCTTAACTAGGATTCATTGCGCAAACCCATTGATCTTTAAATTTAACACCGTCAAAATAAACATATATCATTTTTTTTCTCTTTCTCTTTAGATGATATAAATTTTAAAAGCATGAGTGAAAAAACTTGGACTTGGTAAGTATTATTTTCTTTTAGTCTCTTGCCAATAGTGGCCTTTGACTCAAAGTATATTTATTCCCTTCATAGCCCTTTTCCATTCCACCTTCATATTTTTCAAACTAAACAAACTCTCGGGCAATGGTTCTTACATGTGAAAATCCCCCATAGTAAAATAGATATGTATATGACAAGATTTATAGGAGAACACCTCACTTATTTCATGCAATATAAGTTGTTATAATGCAAAAGACCTTGTGCAAGTGTGTGCAGAGGCATATGCAAAGTGAATCCATTAAGCAAATCAATTTTGAATAACTCCATGCAAGCATAATAAAGAACAATCATAAGTATTATAAACCATAATCAAAAGTCCTAGACATATGAAAATGTGGAGCTAATGGGATTCAAACACACCGACATACCATACAAAACGTGTAAATACAAATTACACAAAATAAAACAAAAATATTTTTGAGTTTTTAAACATTTTTCAAGGAATGAAACCAATTTAAAAAAATCAAAAAGACAAAAAAAAATATTTTTTGTATTTTTCTCAATAAGATCCAATAAATGGAAAATCAAAATAGAAAAGACATAAACACCATACAACTAGAAAGAACATATAACATGAAGTACACAAGCTAGTGTATGAAAAATTTGCCAATACAATCAACCATTACATATATCATGAGGATCATCATGTGAAAGCATGCAATAATTAACAAGTCTAACATTAAGCACCTCCAAATCGGACTTTATCACTTAGTTTTTAACTTTTCAAAATATATTAGCAAATGTATTAGTATTTATTGTTCTTGTTTTTTTAGTACCTTCACTGGTTCCTATACCTGTCATGTTCATTAGATTATTTACAAGTGGTATTCAAGCTCTTATTTATCATAACCCATAAAGGTGTAACACTACGATCTAGTATTTTGGCAACCATTGTGACACTAGACTTAGGCTTCCTAGGACCTTTTCGGAGATCATAATAAAAACACCAAAGGTGACCTTTTCTATCGCAATTTGTTCAAGTGTAGACATGATGATAAATGTTACTTATGGGTTGACCTTTTCTAACATTCTTGGTTATAGTTGACTCTTTCAAAGATTTGGTATTGGATTTAGGAGCAAAAGCATTGTTATCATTAAAGCCAAGTCCAAAGGTGTCATTTTGATTTTGATGCTGCTTAAAATATTATCTAGTTTTTTCGACCTATATTCTAAATTAAATTTAATGTGACTCAAGTATCTCAATTTCTCTTCTAAATCTTCAATCCTAGACTCAAGTAAATGTTTATACTTTTCAAATTTAAGGTACTCCTTCTTCAAAACTTCCATTAAACCATGAAGGTTATCTCTCTTGCCCTCAATATACTAGAGCTTGTCCCTAATAGTTGTAATAACCTGCGTAATTTTGGGCTATTTTAATTAATTTCTGAAATATGGAGGAAAATAAAATTTTTGATAAAATTATTTTTATTGCTCAAATATGTTGGTTAATATTTTTAAAGGCGAGAATTTCAAACGATTTCGAAAACGGAGTTAAAACGGATTTTAAAATTATTTTTAAATGTTTTTAACTCTTGGAGTTGTTTTGACTTCCAACTCTTCATTTATTTGCCTTATTTAAAGGAGTCTTTTGGACTCCAACTCTTCATTTCTTTGCATTATAAAAGGAGTCGTGGGCAACCCTTTTTAACCTACTTTTGGTACAAATTTTGGAAGCAAATATATTTTATATTCCTCTTCTTTTTATATACACATTGGCCCTTGAGATTTGTGAGTTCCAACCTTAGATTAGAGGTGTTCTTGAGGCTATTTTTGTTGGAGGTTCTTGGAGGAGATTTTGTAGATCTTTTGTGTTGATCTTGAGGATGTGATCATTGGTTTCTCATAATGGTTTGAGGTATGGGGTTTTACGCAATATGCTCCTTAAATCTCGCGAGTGTCATTCTCTTTGATTTCTTGTTAATTGAACTCATATTTGAATTGTTAAATTCATTGAAATCTGGAAAATAATTGTTGAAATTATTTTGATTCATGTGGTATCATTATATTGTTGTTGAGAACGTTGTCATGAGATTTGAATATGGCACGGATGTTGGGCACCCACCAAAATACTTGTTTCCCGGGCTATGGCTTGATAAAGCATATACGGATGTGGTGAGGCCTGGTGACCCGGTTAAAGTGTTGTTGAGAAATTATATTGATAATGCTTTGAGATTTGCATTTTGATTTGAATATTCGTACTCATGTTGTTACGTTTTATTCGTTGCTAATACGGATTTGTTGAGCATAATTCCTGTCGTATTGTGTACTTCCCCATATTTTCTTTTAGTGGCAGGTTAGCGCGGATTTTGGGGCGCTATGGAGATTGATTTTAGCGAGGATTGTTTGGGAAAGATTTGTATTATTTATTTTGTTGTATAGAGCATTGGAGATTTGTATTATTTTATTTATCGAGTTAGATAGTTGTAATTTTAATTCGAGAGACTTGTTGTAATTGAAGAGATTGAGATTAGTGGATTTATATTATTTTGGGTTTATTTAGATGCTCTATACCTTGTTACTTGTGGATTTGGATTTATTTTATCGCATTAGCGCTCCGTTCGCTCTCCCCGGGCGGGCAGGGTGTTACAATAGTCTTCTCACGTGCCCACAAATCTTCAATAAACTTATTAGCATGATTACTTATTTCACCTTCCCTAAACTTATCTTCTAACTTCAAGTTGTCCTTTGTCAACTTTAATAACTCGGTGTAAAACTCACGAAAGTCCATTTGAAGTTCACTCTCCTCCTCCTCCTCCTTCTTGTTCTTGTTCTTGTTCTTGTTCTTGTTCTTGTTCTTCTTGTTCTTGTTCTTCTTCTTCCTCACTAGCTTGGGAATTATAAGACCGATCCTCGAAACTGTCATGTAAATGATTATCTTCAACGTCAAAAGAATTTTCATCTAAGACCACTTGACTAGCCATGAATGCGGTGTAATTATGCTCAATATAGGAATCAAATCCCTATTTAGACTCATTATTACTAAGGGTGGCATTGTATACCTTCAGTTTCTCACCCGCCTTCCTTAAATTAATGGGGCACTTATAAGAATAATGACCAAATTCTTGGCATTCAAAGCATCTGTCCTGGTCATCCACCTTCTTAGGAACATCCATTTTCTTCCTATAATGATCATGATTTTTTAAAACTCTTATCTTCTCCGAGCTTAAAAAATTCTTGAACTTTCTAGCAAACCTAGCGATCTCTTCAGCATTAAGCTCATTATCACAACCAAAATTTGACATATCCTCTTGTCGGGATTTCAAATCAACACCCATTCTCTTTCTTTTCATCCTTTTTTTTCGGAGGACATATGTTCATCTCATAGGTTTTAAGTTCACCTACAAGTTTTTGGAATCTCATAGTGTCGACACCACTTATAGAATATAAGACCGTAACTTTGGAGTTAAATATTTCAGGTAATAACCTTAAAAATTTGTGCACCGCTCTAGGCTCGAGGATGATCTCTCCTAAGTCAAATGAGGAATTGATAATATCCAAAAATGGGCATAGAACTCATCAAAAGACTCATTCTCTAACATCTTAATCATTTCTAAACTTAGTCATTAGATTTTTCAATTTAAAGAACCTAATAGTATCAGTACCCTCATGTGTGGATCTCAAATTATCCCAAACATCTTTCACACTCTCACAAGTCACGATACACTTAAATTCTTCTACAGTGACAATATAGAAGATAGTGTTTACACCCTTAAAATTAAAAGTTGAGGCATTCTTTTCAGTTGTTGTCCAAGATTTGAAAACTTTCGGAGCACCACCTTTGGTGGGAGGATCCACCCTTGCTCAAATCAAGATATTATTCTCATCAATTTATTTAAGGGAAAATCACCTACGGGACTTCCTGTAGGGAATGTTTGTCCCATTAAAGCATGACGGTTGGGTAATGGAACTCCCTTCTTTGTTAAAATCCATCTAAACTCTAAACGTACCCATTGAGAGGGATCTAACATAATAAACTAATGTAAATTCCTCTGATACCAATTTGAAAGTCAACTAGTGCCCTTAAGAGTTATATAAGGATTATTAAATACACACCAATTTTTAATTTTGAAATTAATTTTGCACCAATTAAACCAGAGTGTTGTCTAAATAGTTTACCAATTTTAGTATTAACCTAAACATGCATCAAGGTGATATAAGTAAGAATAAAATAACAAACCACAATACGAATATGTGAGAGGAAAACCCATAATGGGAAAAATCTCGGACTACCCAGTCACACAAGTCCACTAAGATACAGGTCTATTACAAGAACGACTTAGACGTACTCACAAACTCAATGTCTTCAAAACTTGACGGAATTTCTTATTACCTTCTTCCCAGTCATCACTAAATGCCTTCCAATGGCCCCATAATGCAGGCGATTTCCTAGGTCTTAGTATCCCAATGATCTTACTTGTCTTTTGAACATTTCAACCTCCGCACAACATAAACATGGTATCCACTACTCCAAATAATCTCATGAAGAAGGGCAAATAAACTATGGTGCAACACACAAGAGATCTCAAACACACATATGTATGTGAAACTTGGATCTCAAAATCTTAGGTGCAAACTAAGGTCTGGGAGGCTTTAGATTTGACTTTAAAATTCCTTTTTTCGAAAACCTTGAATAAAAACTGATTCAACCCTAAGTATTTATAGAAAACACGATTTCGAGGTGACACATTTTTTAGGCATGCTGTTCGAATGAGAAAAACATGTTCGTTTGAATAACTATAACAATATCAGTCAAACCAAATTAAGGTCATTCAAATGACATAGTTATTCTCATTTGAACGAAAGTCGAATGAGCTTTGATCGAGATTGTTCTACCAAATTGAAAAATATCGTACAAAGTTCATCTAAGGCTCATTTGAATAAGATGCCTAAATTCATTTGAACACTTGTTCGAATGACTTTTTGAACTTGTTTGAATGACAACGTACAACTCGTTCGAATGACTAAAACAATAAATAATGTTTCTTTAAAATCTATTTTACGATAAATGACTCAAATTATTTAAAAAAAAAAAACCAAAAATCAAATCGAGGGATCAAACATAAATATGCATTTATACCTCATTGAGATTCCACGGATGTTGAAGACGAAACTCAACACAGAACTTGATGTTGCTGTAACTTGATTGCTACGGTCTTCAATCAGACATCAAAGGTTTGAAGGATAAAAAACTCAAATCCTTAGCCAGGACACAAAAAAGTTTTGTCTAAATGGAATTACACCAATATACATACAATTTGACTCGACTAAAAATTTGTCCTTACACATAACACAAACCATAGGCAGCAGAGGAGCTTTAGAGAAATCAAAAGAAGGTATTTTTAGGATAACTTGAGGAAGTACCAAGAGGCTTCAATTAATGAGACTTTAGTTTCCATATTCAAGTAAGGAATAAATTTCTGTACTATGTATTTCACGTGACTTGTTCACGATTAATTTTCTTCATTATCTATTTTTGGGATTAAACACATGTTAGGGTGAATATGATTCATTAATGGGTTGTACCTTAGTTATTATGATGATTATATGATTAGAACTTGTGTAGATATGTTATAAATTTGATTGGGATTGATTTACTAAAATCAATCATGTATTTTACAAGAGACTTAATGGTTAAAGACCTATTTTAATGATTAATCCCGAAATTAAGATGAACTAAAACATGCTAAAATTAATGAGATATACCTTATTTGATATTTTGATATAGGTAATGATCATATATTGTTATAAACATGTTTAGAACCACTTAGAAATCATATTTAAGGTGTTTCAATAATGATTTTAGGTTACGATAGTGTTTAATGATGATTTAGTGTAAAGAAAGTCGAGTTTATTAAGTTATGGGCGAGTTTTAATGGTACGACGTCATTTTAGGTTCATTGGGCAAAAGTGGCCAAAACTGGGTATTGTGTGCACGACTACAAAATAACATAGTGTACACATATTTAGGTAGAAAGTTCTAGGACAGGGTCCTTTACACACGACTGTCAAACATCTCAAAGCGCATGGAACTATACAAAATGGTGATTTATTTTATTTTTGGTTACACATTTATTTTTCCATTAGGATTTCCTTAGAAGGTTATGATTTGGATATTAGGGATTCTAATCTTACTTGTTTTTATGGAAATTATGGCTATGATAATGAGGTTTAGTCCTGGGAATGTATAATCCATTATGTACGTTTAAGAAGGTATAATGTATGTGTTTACATGTATTGTTGTATATATTTTTTATGTCCTATTTATGGACATATTATGAGCATTTTTGTGGACTCGTTGGTAATTTCTCGATGGTATTAAATGGTATATTTTGCGGGATCGGATACTACCACCATGTCTGATGATGTAGGCCGTGTATACGTCTATGTCTTGAATATTACTTGTTATTTGTATATCGTCTCATATGAAAGAGATATAAGAAGATGATCCGTGTCGAGAAATTTTGGTATGTGGTTATATAGTGGAGGTGTTGGTGTAGTGACTAGGATCGATACCTTCGTAAGGTGCTTGTATCTGTAGTCAGTCCGGTGACGGATAAAATTAAGAGAATAATAAAAATGTACATTTGTGGGTAATGTGATATGCTTATTTTGTGGAGGATGATGTAGTATAGCGTATGACTAGTAATTATGATATTATGTTATAGTGCTGAGTAGGGATTCATATATATTTTTATAAAGCTAAATATCTATTTGTATTATTTATAGTGGGATGACTGGTCTAATGAGGGTGTAGTTGATTTGGGAATTGTATTATATACTAGTTGGACTACATGGGTACATCTTAACCGGATGTTTTGTAGTACTGGGTTAATCTAGTAATGAGTAGAGCTTACGTAGGTAGTGGGCATGATATTAGTTGGTTCATCGTGAGTGATTTAATTTAATTAAATATCATGTAGTATAGGGTTAAACGAGGTTAACGTTAGTTTTTATAATTATTTATTAGTGACGATATAGCCTTAAAAACGTTAGGGCTCAATGATGTCTAAGTATTATTTTAGTAGTGATTAGCATTACATTGTAGTTGAACCTATGTTTGGTATACTTTAGGTCTAGGAATTGGAGTACTTATATTGTTTGGTTTCAGTTGGGTACTTATAATATATTTTGGTTGGAGGTGAGTTGAGATGAGGTATTTTGGATGTGAGTGCCTACGGAATGGCATGAGAAGTAAATGGTTAGTATTTAATACTATTTAGATAATTTAAGACGTTTTTTTAAAAATTTAAGGTTTTAACCCTTGCTATTTCCTTGAAACTTGTTTAAGATATTAATGACCTGGAGTAACATGATTGAGCAGTCGAACATACATTCAGTTGGTTTTTCACCCATCTATCCTTAATGTAGGATTTGATTTTCATCCAGTATTTCATCATATTATATTACCATATGGTTATTGTTTCACCAAAGATTATTTTATGGACGTGTAGTGGATCCCTGGGTGTTTACTTATTAGGGTTTATAGACATTTCATACTATGAAGATTATTTATTTATTGATCCAGTTTTAAAAACTTTTACTTATTACCTCCATTTTATTCACATAATTTATATTACCATTGTTGATGGTTTATTTCATTACGTATTTATCATTGATGCTGAGAATGGTATAATTCTTTTGATGTCCCCTATCTTTTGCATTGAGAGATGGCCACCCAATTTGTATGAAAATAATGGCTATTATAGTAAGAACATTATTTTTAGTAGAATATATATTCAACCACCTGAAAATGATTAATGAATATATATATTTGGTTGCCAAATACAAAGGTATGCAACTTGTAGGTTACTAGCTGAAGTATCCAGGCAAATGTAAGTTCCTATAAAGTATAGTTCACTTGATATAAGAAATTGGATTGAATGGTGTTGTTTATATTAGATATGAATCCATCGATTGACAATTGGTATATCTCTTGTGTCATATATGAAGGATGGATGTAAGATGCATGGTACCATGTCTTTGAGTATAAGTGGGAGATGGTTGGGATTATATACTAAAAGTCATTGTTCATTAATGAGTTTTTATATCTTCATTGATAAAGAATCTTCGTAAGCAATGTTTTCATTAAATATTGATGCATGTGTTTATTTTATTCTACAGAGAAGGTGGTCTGGTGTGAATATCTGATCATCGGCTCTTGTAAAACATAAGTACGGTTCACAATCTTTGAAGGAGCAAGACACACCATCGATATGATTGTAAAAAACATATTAGTGGGTTTGCCTTGATTACGTGAAATAATATAGTTTCAACTTATTATGCTAGTACACTCTCGTGGTTTTAATGAGTTCTTAAGCTCTTAATCTGGATATAATTGATGGACATATTACTTTGACCTATTGGGTGAGATTAATTTATGGATCAATAAGCTTGGCTGATTAGGTAATGGTGATTAATGCATGGTGAAAGTTAATTTTAGATGGAATCCATGTCTCAGTATAGAGACTGGTGATACTCCATTGATGTAGCATAAGTTTTGATTATGTCAAACCCAACCCATGAGTTTTTAATTATTTGATATATAAAATAAGTTAAATAAACGTCCACAAGGAATTTATAAGATGTCGATTAAATATACTTGTTAGTAATTTAATTTAATCGATGGGCATCTGCAATCTTAGTGTGGGGAGATTATTAAGCATTTCATAACAAGAAAATTGAAATTATAATTTTGAGATAATGAAGTAGAGTATAATTGTTATTTTTAGTGGAATGAATAGTGATTAGGCGTAAATTCTTCACATTTATCCCCATAATTTCGGTATTTTTATGATCCCGTGCGGTGTAAATAGCTTGGATTTGTCTCATATATATGCTACTAACCCCTTTTGGCAAGTATTTCATATTTTGTGTATCTCTTATGTGTTTTACAGGTATTTCATGCAAGAAAGATGGAAAAGAGAACTCAAAATAGTGAAAGAAACCAAGAATCGGGGAGTTGAAGGGCATTTTTGTAATTTTTCAGCCTTAGTTCGAAGATGGGGCCAAGTATAAAGTTTAAGATCTTTCAATTACAAGAACACTGGAAAAACCGGCACCCAAATTTGAACTACGGTGAAAGAGTTATGATCCCTTGAAGTTACGGAAAAATCATAGAAGAAAGGCTAGGAAGGCAAGTTCAAGGGCATTTTTGTAATTCTCCACTCCGACACCGGAGGTGGGGCCTTCTATAAAGTTTAAAGATCTCGAAACAACGAGAATATTGGAAAAAATAGCACCCAAATCCGAGCTACGGTGAAGGAGTTATGATCATTTGAAGTTGAGAAAAAATCCAAGGAAGAAAAGAAGAAAGTTGGAAAATATTCTAAGTGTTGAAAAAGGCCCAAAACCAGCGAATTCCCCTGAACCGGTTCACCTAGAATCAGAACCAGTTCGCCCATTTGTCACGCACCAGATTCGTTACAAAATTAGTCACGCTTTCTAAGTATGTCAAATTTCCAGATACGGGATTTTTATTTTGCCCTTATCTTTTAGCCAAAAGAGTTTTGTATTTTGGGGACTCTTCTAAACGACCTCTAGCCTATATATTTAGTCATTAGGACTCTTTTTATTAGGATTTCATTGATGTAAAAGCTCCATAACAAGTAGGAACATCTAGGAGAGGAATTTATATACTTTGCACCATTAATTCAAGAGCTTATTCAATTTTTCTTCAATCTTTGATTTCTTCTTGCTTGTTCTTGTTCTTCAATCTTGGTAACTTTTATTTCCAACACTTTTATTATTATTTCTCATGTTTAATCTCCCTTTCCACGGAATTATGGATTCATGCAACGTAGTTAATTCATGCATAGTTGGGTTCAATATGTCTAGCTAAATTCTTTATGCCCGGGATACATGAACTCAACCTGATGTGGTAGTTGCATGTGTATAAAATTAATCCTCTAAATTTAATGATTTAATTATGACCTTATTGCGTAGAAACACGATAAATATAGATCTTTGGATCTCGTTTGCTTCAGGATAATCGGGATACTTCAGAATGCAATTTGAGTGTAACTATCGCAATACCGATTTACTCATCCTCTGATTATGTATGGTATGGGCTTGAACCTCATATATGTAATGCTTGGGAGTACTAAATTATGGGTCTAATTAATCACTTAAATTTATGATTAGTTTTATACCAGCAATACTCTAGGGTTGAGGGATTGTATTCCTGGCCTGTTTTTCTCATCATATAATTCAAGTTTTAGTTTAATCATCTTCAGTCTTTTAAGTAATTTAGAGTTTCATTTAGTTAATTAGTTATTTCCCATCTCATTCATATTTTCTTTTTAGAGTCAAGTTAGGGTTAACAGTCTTACCTTTTTCGTCACGTTCACTCATCCTGGTTCCCTAAGGATTCGATACCCAGACTAGCCACTATACTCCGCAAGAGTGTAGTTACAGTTTAGGTTTTTGTATTATGGTTGGAAGCCGATAACAATGAGTAGCGTATTACACGGACGCTATGTAAAAGAAAAAGAATAAAGGTCCCAACTCTTCTAAACACTTTATTGGGATAGAATACCTTTTTCACGGGCAAGCAATTGCATTTAGCGTATTCAACAAGTCGTTAAACCCCTAGATTACCCTAGTAGGACGAGTGGTGTCTCGTGAGGTTTGCAGTGAATATACCCACAAAATACGCAAAAATTGTATAATTCAAACTTTTCCAGAAAATAGTCATCATCAAATCATGTTCAAGAGTCTCAAATCATAGTGCGTGTGTGCGAAGCCGAAAATTTAACCGCGAATTTCCACTGATTGACCATTACGTTACTTATCCAAAAATTCGTTTTGATTTCAAAATCTCACGTGATGCTCTCACAAACGAATCACTCGGAATGTGGCTATTCTCTCGGTATGAGTGATGTATAAGAGTAAATATATTTGAAACAAGTTCACGCATATAAATAGAAAGACGAAAATTTTAGGGTAATCGGATCTCATCAAAGGATTACGGATATAAGAAAATGGGAACATTGCCTCTAATTCACATTTTTGATCTCTTTTATCATCTTTTGGTGTTTTAGCTCTCCACGCGGTAATCAATTTCGCACTTTTGGACTCGGTTAGGACTTTTACGGGTTGACGATGTATTGGATAAAATTGAAAAAGGTTAAGAATTTCGGAATTGGAAAATTTTGCTTATGATGTCCGTTAGTGCTTTTCCGGGCTTTTGCTTATTTTCTTTTTCTTTCTATTTTTGTTGAGCATTTTTCTGTTTTTTTTCTTTTCCCTCTTTGTTGCACTTTTCGAACTTAAATTCTGACTTTTTTCGTTTTTCCCAATTCCGGGCTATTTGGGTTTTTCGGGTTGTCAAACGAAAGGAAAAATTATTCGGCTCAAATTTGGGCTACAAAAGGGATGATTTTTTCACGACTTTTTATGGCTAATCTTTTTGGGTAACAAATGATCCATATGCGTCTCGAGATTAATTTAATTTAGAGATTTGTAGTGCGCATTTCGAGACAACATTCCATTTCCCATAACCGATCAAAAAAAAGAATTGAGAACATCAACGACTTATTTAAAACGCTGAATTAGAACTATGAGTTAACCATTAACTCAGATTGATTTAAAAAACTCAAAAAGATCGATAGGCTCGAAATCTCACCGGGTTTTGTTAATAGTGTGGGGAGATTATTAAGCATTTCATAAAAACAAAATCGAAATTATAATTTTGAGATAATGGAGTAGAGTATAATTGTTATTTTTAGTGGAATGAATAGTAATTTACATAATTATTAAATTAATTATAGAATTAAATATAGATTCCTAATTCTATAGGAAACTAGTCCCCCCTTCTCGAGGTCCCCGTGCTATCTTATATAAGCAACCCTTAATTATTAATAAGATCATTATAGTTAGAAAAATACATAGTAATGAGTGGTGGGGTCATTCTCCTTGGTGCCCACATGGAAGATCTCGAGGTCTCTATCACAACTCTCACTTTGTAAATTGATTGCGAACAATTGGAGCATCAGAAAAACTAAAAAAATATGAGAGGTTCCTGATAAAGAGAGGACTACACACACCAAATTTTAGGTCATTCACAAATCATATGGTCACTTTGCTTCATGCATCTTTACATGACAACAATTTGTGAAACAAGTATGAGAACACGGAGTAGATTGGGAATTGAATGAAGAAGAAATTAAAAAGGTTGATTCAATATTAAATAATGTAGTATAATACACATAAAACCTAATATAATCTTTGAGGTTCGTGGATATGAATATTTGAAAATGAAATCAGTTAAAAAACATCAACATTCATCTACCCAAACAAATGTGCAACACAACATAGTGTCTATCTTGTCGGAGGCATATTTACTAATCGTTCATCGAAATGGGATAATCTTTGTTGGAGGTTTCAGAGGCAGAATGTTATAAACACTTTTGAAATATATATTTTTTCGAAGTTTTTATAATTTTTTTAAAAATAATATCAATTTTCGATAGCCTCAATGTCAGATTCACGGTTCGAGCCAGTAAAAACCGCAAAGTTATAAGATCTTGAATCTACTGCATAGATCCATCCTTAAAATAATTTTATTAAAATTCAATCATCATATAAAATTAAATGATTTGGTAAATTAATTCCTTTAGGATGGTGAACATCCTTATTTTTTATCCATTTGAGATGAATAATACTTTTTAGAAATAAAGGTCTCTTATGAAGATTTGGCAAGTAGGGTCTCGGGGTTGTTTGAAGATCAAGCCTCAAATTTGTTGTTACTTAGAGTAATTTTACAAATATATGATTATTTATTATAAGAATTTTTCTAATTTCATAGATTCATCTTTCAAGTCATCGTTCACACTTCTTGCGAAGTTTATATCATTTTCATGAGAGATCAAATTCTTCATTAAAAGAGCTATTATTCTTTTAACAATCTTGTAAATCAATTTTCAAAATGTTGATTCTCTCTTAAAAATTATTTTTTCCTTTCTCCAAACAAAAGATTTTTTTGTTTCAAGTATCCTTTTGATCTCTCAATTTACTCAAGTCAAAATCTTCCATTTTCAAGGCAATACTACATATTCCATCTTTTCTATGTTTCATAATTTTTTTTAACATGCTTATTATTAACTTAGAGTTTTTAATGAAAAGCTTGTCATATAAGATTGTTGCGAACCATAATTTTCTACATTACACGATTCATCACTAGCATAACCGAAAGAATATACAATGTCAATGTTGGTGGAACATTCACCACCATGAGATGAAAATTAAACAATATTCTCACACTTAGCAAGTCGAATTTTCTAATAGGAGATATATAAAGAAAAAAGGAATAAATGAATTGTTAATATGAGAGGAGTTACACTTATACAAGTCTAGCGTGGTGTAGATGAGGTGGGTACAGACAAAAAATTCAATCATCAGCCTTTACTTATACAAATGTGGGACTTGACACAATTTCAAGGCAAGATATTAATTTTTAGCTCTAAATCATGTATGTGTTGAATTAATAATTCAAGAGTTGTTCACAATAGAAAAGTTCAAACTACATTGTAGCGAGATACAAGTAGAGGCTCATGAAAACCTCAAAAAAATTCCACCCAAACTGATCCAAAACAACGCCAAAAGTGGATGAGATGATCATCTAAAATTTTGACTGCAAAAAATTCACGTATTCATCATTGTTGCATATTATTTTTTTAAGATAGTAAATAATTTAATATTTTGATGAAACATTTTGTAGATGATCTTCAAAGTGAAGATATCATCTACAAAAAATTTCATCAAAAAGGGTTTATATAAGGTATGTACATAAGAGGTCCTCATAGAAGACTCTATCTCTCTCTCTCTCTCTCTCTCTATATATATATATATATATATATATATATATATATATATATATGAGAGAGAGAGGGAGAGAGAGTACTGTTCCTGTGCGGACTGTCCCGCATATTTATAGTGCAGATTGGACATGTGTCACCGACAGTGAACCCAAAATAGAGAGTGCCGATAATTTTTGGGCTCATCGCCAGGTGATACATGTTCAGTCCGCACTGTTAATATGCGGGACAGTCCGAACAATAGCAAGAGTAGTACTGCACACTTACACACACACACACACACACACACACACACACACACACATATATATAGGGAGAGGATCACAAGTGGACCTAAAAAGAGGAATTTTTAATGGATCTTAACAAAAAACACTTAACAACCCATTAATTTTAATTCCTTCGTTGTAATTGGTCCGCGCCAGTTGATTTTTTTTTAACTAGTGGTCTTCCATGGTGGGGGTGTGGATGTGGGTGGGTGGGGGGGGGGGGGGTAAGGGGGTCTCAGGTCACACGCATGTCCGTTTCCGCTGGCGCGGACCAATTACAACAAAGGAATTAAAATTAATGGGTTGTTAGGTATTTTTTGTTAAGGTCCATTAAAAAGTCCGCTTTTTAGGTCCACTTGTGATCCTCTCCCTATATATATATATATATATATATATATATATATATATATATATATATATATATATATATATATATGTATGTGTATGTATGTATTTTGTATTCTATTTCTATGTATTGTATTGACAATTCTCGACATTATGTCATTTTTTGTTGTCTTCATGTCAAAATTTTGAAAAGAATTTAAGACAAAAGAGATACAATTTGTTTGTGTCATGATTCTGATTTCTCGCATATTTGCTATTCATTTTGCCGTAATACAATTCATTTACAATGTAATTCAAATTTTAAGTAAGATGCTGAAAAGTATATATATACGTATTTATATATATAAACAAAGAGAAAGAGAGAGTGAGAGTGAGACTCTCCAATATATTTTTTAACATCATACCTATAAACATACACATTTTTAAAAGTTGTTAAAAAAATATTTTTCAATTAAATTTGGTATACATGATCTTCATAATGAGAAGATCATCTATAAAAAAATTCATATTCATCCAATTTTCAAATCACCCACTTCCAAGTTGTATTTTTGAATGATTTTTTTTATAGATGATCTCCTCAGTATGGAGATCAAGGATGCCAAATTTGATTGTTGCATCCATGATATAATCTTTTTTTAGCAATATCTCACCAAGTCAATTTAGGCCTACATCTAACCCCAACGTTACCATAAATACTAACTAGATCACTCTGCCTTAAGGGGGGTATCTACTGATCAACGTCTGCCTTGTCTAAACCATCTACTGATTTTCTCTCAATTTATCTTTTATAGAAGTTAATTTTACTATTTCATTAAGATATTTTTTATTTATTATATTATTTTCTTATTTTTAATGTACTAGATACACACACGCACACGCACACGCATGCGCACACATGCACATGCACACGCACACACACACACACACACACACACACACACACACACACACACACACACACACATATATATATATATATATATATATATATATATGCAATGTACACTATTAAAAAGCACGAAGCCAAATTTTAAATAATTTAAAAGGGTACTTTGGCTACTTCAGTATCAAAGGGATTGTCGAAGTTTACAAAAAAAAAAGAGTTAACAGTTCAATTCAATGACCCGAAAAAACCGTCTAAAATGGGAGTCAACCCCAAAGAAGTACAAACTTTAAAGGGTCAAAGTTAGTTTCAAATAATTAATGGGAGTCAAACATTAAATCATTCAAGAAATTAAATATACAGAAAAAAAAATGTCTCGACTAAGTTATTATATTTTTCTAGAATTGTTCCTATGTTATGTTTACTTACAAATACATTTGAATAAAAAAAATAATTTTTACAATTCTATTTTTTAGTAATAAATTTTAATGAGACCTTTACTATCTGTAGTTTTGAAGTTGCGGGTGCTTGTAATTTTTATAAATTAGTAACTAAGCTATTTCTATTATACGTTTTGTAATTCGTGATATGAATGAAGGTTAATTCAATTCTCACATTTTTTTTATAAACAGGATTAGACCCCATACAACATAAAACAGAGAAAAGTAGCATTTTTTCGGGGGCTTACAACAGTGAACAAGAAATTGAAAAATATGAAATAAAAGACCTCATAAATCTATACATGTGACCTTTATAAGGCCTAGCTTTAAAAGACAAACTAATCTCTTTGTGGATAGCACCAATAATTGACTTGGCATTCATATCAATTCCTTCAAAAGTAGGTTGTTCCTGGCACACCATATTTTCTAACTAATGAAACTTGGGAGAAACTTACAAAGAATATCCCGGATATTCTTCCCATTAGAATTAAACCACCAAAACAAAAGTCGGGATCTAAAACTCGCATTCTGAAAATTGAGACCCATAAAATTTTCAAAATAAACCCAAACCATATTAGCTAATTCACTCGAACTAAAAAAACGTTGGGAAGTCTCCACACTAGGATGTAAACAATAATGGCATCTCGAAACAAACGGTATGCTGATAATCTATAAATTCTCATCAAGGGGAAATTTTTTTATTATTACCCCGTATTTTTATGCATTTTTATTTTTACGAAATTATGGAAAATGGGGATTAATTAAATTAAAGGGGGAAAATTTAAATTGTCATTAGTCTGATTTTATGATAATAATTACTAGCGTGATGCGAATTAGTAGTTATTGAAAAAATATTATGGTCGGGGATGAGATACACGGCAGTTATGTTATAAATATTTGGTACGCGTATGAGTCACGTCACTAGTATGTATTTGGGGGTTTAAAAGGTAAATTATTATTTTTTAACTCGGATGACTATTTTGAGTGCACTAGAGTGTCCGGAAGGGTTGAAATAGCCAGAAAACACTAGTCGGGTATTTAAATTGGAGTCCGGGGCATTTTAGCCCAAAATGACACCCCAGGGGGGTATTTTGGTCTTTTGAAATTTTTAGGTAATTAAATGGACGAAAATTGGGTTTAATTAAAAGATTTTAGGGTTAGTGGCCATTTAGTTTCAACCTATGTGAGAAAAAGAGGCAAAGAGAGAGAGAGAACCAAGGAAGAAGAAGAAGACTCCATTTGAGCCCTAAGCCAAGAACTCAAGCTTTCACACCAAAAAGTACACCAACGCATATATCGTGTCAAGATGATCGTTCCCATACAAATTTCAACCCGCGAATCAGAAGTTCATATTAAGGCAAGTGATTATCTCGCTCTTTCTCTTAGCATTTATTATTCTTGTTAATATATGTTGAGGTTTTAAAACTATTAATACCAAAATTGGTTTACCTATGTTGAGATTGTGTAGGAATCTTAGAAATTTGATGGGGGTTTGCATGTAGAGGATTTTTCCCCTTATCAGGATTGTGAAATTTGGTGAATTAGATGTTAATCACGAAATAAAAATGGGTTTTTTTTATAGATTTATAATTATGGGTTTATGTTACTATGACTCATGGGAAAATTTAGGAATTTGTTGAAATTACTTGATAATTAGAAGGATTTGACCCCTAAACTATGCTAAAAAGTGTTCTAGGGTGACTTAGAGTAGTTTGGAAACCTTGTATTTGGGTTGGAATGGGTTTAGGTCGAGATTGAAGAGGAGAAAAACTGGAAAAATGAACTTTGAAGATGAACTGGGCAACTTCAAAAATTTCATTAGAAGTCCAGCCCAAGTCGTTCGAACGACCTCGTTCGAACGAGACTTCTAACGAGTTTCCAGTGACCCTTTTAACGAATTTGGTAGTTCATTCAAAGTTGTGGGGGGGGGGGGGTTCGTTCGAACGACATCATTCGAATGAGAATTCATGGGTCTTCTAATGAGATTCCGGAATGACTCTTAAGGACCGACTTTTGTTTCAAACTTCCCGTAGGCTTATTTAAATGAGTGTTAGACCTGTATGAATGTCGAGTGAATTAAAATTTATAATTATTAGTGAGCGGAGAATATGTCGACCCTCGGAAGGTATGAAAATTTATAAAATTAGAGAGATGCGAAAATAAAAAGGAGAATGCATACGAATAAAGTACGGGGTATAATAGGGGATATAATACGTACTGCGAATACTAGGCTATGGGAAAGCCAATGAAATTATATAAGTTTTGTGTATGCTCATTGCTCAAAATATTGTGTGTATGACATAACTAGATACTAGCTATCGAACGGAGGTTAAAGTGTTGTGGAGAACTGAATCTTGTGTGCCTTCGGGGGATTTAGAGTCGTACCACTAGAGCATAGAATGCAGGTACGGGCTATCCATGATAATGATAGTGATAACGGTCGTATGGGTGTGTAGGTATGTGCATAGGCCATCGACTTGGGACTATGTTCGCCTCCAATAGGTGTTTGTGTTTTTATTAGTTCTCGAGAGATTGAACATGTTGTCCTCTATGCGTGAGCGTTGCAATGGGACTAGATAGTCGAGTATGCGTAGCACTAAGGATTTCTCAACCAGGGGTGCAATATTGCTATATTTGTATATAAATTGATATTTATACATAAAGAGAATAATGTGTATACTGAAATCTTATTTGCTGTCTTATGTTGATGACTCTATTTTTTTGTAAATGTGTACTTATGGTATTATCATCTGGGAAATTAGAAGAATATTTGAATAAACTAAAGTGATTCTAAACCTAAATCGAAATCGTAACTACTTAGGTTTTGAGTTATTTAGGGAGTCTTTCCAGCATAATAGTGTGTACTCAGTAGCTCGTCAGGGTATCATGACTAGTATGGGTAGTTAGGCTCGTTAGGAGTGCACACTAGATCGAGGGGTGAGTATCTCAAGTGAGTACGCTAAGGTAACTTGACTAATAATTGTGCTAATTGAATTAATTTAAGCACTTGCTATTTTAAACTGTTTTCAAACTTGGGCTCTGACCCATTTTTCTGTATATCCTTCTATTGTTCCATTATTTTTAGGTGCCCAGCCACAGGAACACCAGCCCTAGGAGACTCTATTCAGTTGTCGTGCTGTAGCTGCTGGGGAAGATGCAAGATAATTAGTAGTAGATAATTCAGCCTATCCTTCCTTTTCCAGTTATCTATTCGGTTGGACATGTCGTCCTTTCTCCTGTTTACATTAAGAGATTTAGTTGTCTTACATTCTCTCTTAGATTTGATTTCCTTTTATTGGATTTATTATATGGGATTGCATCTGGATGTGTTTTACTCTAGTCATTTATTTTACTTCAGTTAGACTCTATTTTCATTATTGTGATGCATGGCATTTGTTGGTATTCTTTTTGATATTGGTTAGTGAAAAGATAAAATTTGGACATCACCCTTTTTAAATATTAGGTGGTTAGTTTTTGTTAAATTAAAATTTGAGTTTTCGACAGTGGTGCATTATCTGGACCAACTTGATATTGTGAAAATTAATTAATTAAGGACTGATCACCCTGTAATTAATTAGGCGGGGTGTCACCGGTGGTATCAGAGCATCAGGTTCTAGTGTCCTTAGGATCTGTATGGCTTATTATGTTTCCGCGTAGCGTACTTTGATATAGAGCCCTATATTTTAGGATTGTTATACTCTTCATACGTTTTACATTCTTCTGCTATTTTGAGAATATAACTGTAGACTTATGAAACTTTTCTCTCTTTTTAGATTGCTCCTAAACGTGCGCATAGAGTTACCAGGGATGACCAGCCAGAGCCTCAGCTTGCACCTGCATAGGGTATGATGAATGCCGCTAAAGTGGCCGCCACTGTAGCTCAGGTGGTAAATGTTGCTTTGGCTGTAGTGCAACAGGCACCACCTCAGGCACCGGTGTTGGCTCCAGTTCAGGCCCAGGTTTTCCCGTCTGCTTGGGAGCATGTTAGGGATGCCTTCCAGAAGGCGCATCCTCCAGAGTTTTCAGGGAGCTCCGATGTAGTCATAGCAAGCCAATAGAAAAAAGACATCTAAAGGAATTTAAGGATGCATGAGTGCACGGAAGTACAGAGTCAGATTTTGGCCACGTTCAAACTGGTGGGGGGAACACTGCAGTGGTGGAAGTCCATCACCACCGCTGAGGAGAGATACACACTCAGTATTCGAGACTTTTGGGTGCGGTTCGATCGCAAGTACTTCCCTTCGGCTGTCCAGACAGAGATGAGTCGAAAGTTAGCAAATATGAAGTATGAGGGAAGGACCGTGGCAGAGTTTACTGATCTTCTCAACATTATACCGAGTGAGATCTGACCGAAGAGAAAAAAATTCATTGCTTCATGGATGGGTTGACATGGAGGATCCGCCAGCATTTAATAGGCAATGTCTCATTGGCCACCTATTCAAATGTGGTCAACGCAACACTTCTCCACTGCCAGGACCACCGTTTCCACTTGCCCGAGGTTAAGAAAGTGGGAGAGTCCAACCAGCAGGGCAGGGCAGGAGGGAATGGTGCCGGTGGGGCACAGGTAGTTTAGGGTCAGCATCGGCACAGTGATCGGGGTTCCCAGTAAGGGGATCCTAAGAGGTTCAAGTCAGGAAGTTTTAGACATGGGCAGGGAGGCTTTCGACATGGCCATCAGGGCCAGCAGTAGGTTCAGTAGGGACAGAATGGCCAATGGAGGGGTGGTAACGGCCATCAGGGCCGGGGACAATAGGGACAAATGGGAGGACCCTTCCCAGGGAGATGTTTCACGTGTGTCAATACTGTCCACATACGCCAGGACTGCCCTCAGAAGGGTAGAGGCCAGTAGCAGGGTGCTCGTCAGGAGACCCAGAGACTGTTATTTCCCGTATCTCTCCCAGCACCTCCACAGATGGCAGCACTTCCACCCATTCCAGCCGCCCCAGTTCAGCAAGGGTAGCTTCAGTATGGACGAGTCTATAATCTGCACCAGGGCGCTGTACCGCAGGACCCGCCAATGATTGAATGTATGCTTTCTATCCAGGGGACTTTGGGGTGCATTTTATTTGACACAAGAGCCACACATTATTTTATTGTCACGGGGGTTTCACGTACTAAGGGATTATTTGATACAACAGAGAGTATGGTTACTTATGTGGATTCGCCATAGAGTAGGGGTTCCGTTATTTATTTTATTTATCGAGGAGTGGGTATAGAGATTGGGAGGTTTATCTTACCCGCTGACATGCTCGTATTAGACATGTCCGAGTATAACGCGATTGTGGGGATGTATTGGCATCTTAGGTACAAGGCCATGATCGATTGTTATAGTAAGAGTATAGTTTTTGCTATACCTGGGCATGAGATGTTTCTGGTAGCGATGCCTCGCTCTAAGGGAGGATCGTTCACTCATTTATACTATATAGAGGAGGAGGCCTCTACGGAGGTTGTGGTACCGCTCGATTCGATTCTAGTAGTTCGAGAGTTTGCTAATGTGTTTCAGGAGATTTTGGGGTTACCACCGAGTAGAGTGATATACTTCATCATTGATTTAGCACCAAATACTCGACCGATAGCTCGCGCACCTTATCGTATGGATCTAGTAGAGATGAGGGAGTTACATGACCAGATTGAGCAGTTGTTGGGACAGGGGTTTATCTGTAGGAGTACTTTGCCGTGGGGTGCTCCCATACTATTTGTTAAGAAGAGGGATGGATCGTTGAGGTTATGTGTTGACTACCGGGAGTTAAATAAGGTCACGATACAAAATAAATATCCGTTGCCTCGAATCGATGACTTATTCGACCAGTTGAGAGGAGCGGATTTCTTCTCGAATTTTGATTTAAGATCGGGATACCATCAGCTATGAATCAGGGAACGGGATGTGTTGAAGACTGACTTCCTGACGAGATATAGTTCCTATGACTTCAGGGTTATGCCTTTCGGGCTAACCAACGCCCCAACCATGTTCATGGACTTGATGAATAAGGTGTTGAGAGAGTTCCTGGTCCAGTTCGTCATCGTAATCACAGATGACATTCTGGTTTACTTGCAGACCGAGGAGGATCATGCCGAGCACTTGAGACAAGTTTTGTAGACACTGCGCCAGCATAAGTTGTACACAAAATACGAGAAATGTGGGTTTTGGATGAAAGAGGTTCAGTCTTTGGGGCATATCATCTCTGATAGAGGGATATCCGTGGATCCGGGGAAGGTGTCAGTGGTGAGGGAATGGGGACAGCCCACGACACCAACCGAGATACTTAGTTTCTTGGATTTAGCCGGGTACTATAGAAGGTTCATTCGAGTGTTTTCAAAGATTGCAGGTCCGTTGACACATTTGACTCGCAAAGGGGTGCCATTTATCTGAAGTGACGCCTGTCAGTTAGCCTTTGATGAACTGAAATATAAGTTAACCTCAACACCAGTGCTAACGTTACCCAAGTCGGGAGTGGTGTAAGGACATAATTTTATAAATGTCCAGGGTAGAATCTAGGATTTTTCTATTTTTTCCTAGATCACAGTTCATATGTTTGATACCTCTACATTCGGCACGTCAACACGATCATCCTCGACGACCTGCATCCGAATTCATTGCATCCACTTTCTTCACGTGCATCATACTACATGTTCCGTGCTGCTCAGCTCATTCCCACTACTCCACTACACTGTATCAGTAAAATGCTTTATTGGAACTTTAAATATTTGCATAAATATTTGGGAATTATTTTTGAAAATTATTTTTGAATTCTGGATTAATTTTTTATCAAAAGCAGAATTTTTCTAAGTGTAGAAGCGAATGGCCTCGATCGACGAGATCGCTCGAGCGACTTTGAAAGTCGTTCGCGCAAGATAGACATGTCGCGCGATATCGTTCGAACGACTTCTGTCCTTCGTTCGAGCGACATGCTATCTCGTTCGAGCGACATGCCATCTCGTTCGAACGATCCACCGCCTCGATTTTTGTATAAATATGTGATCTCCTTCTACACGTTTTTCAATTCTTTCTGCAATCTTAAAATCTGTGAAAAACAACCCAGAATTAGACTTCACCTTTTAAGGTTTTCTAAACCTTTTTTGATTCACAAAACCGTTCCCATATATGTGTGTGAATCTTTAAACCTCCAAGAAGATCATTTACTCATCTGGAGTAATTTGTGAGGAAGCCGTTCTCTTCGTCACTGCTGCCCTTCTGGAAAGGGATTGTTCCAGCCGTCGACAACAGAACCGACACCCGAGGGTATTTCTGTGTCACTATATTTTCATTGTAATCCGTTGTAAGCCGTTTTCTTACAAAAATTATTGTGAAAATAAAAGGTTTTGCCCCGTTGGGGATTTTTCCTCATATATGTGTTCTTGCATGTTTCATCTTCATATTTAATCTCATATAGATGCATATTTAGGACTTAAGTGGTGAAAACAGTGTTTAATTAAATAACTTCCTTATTTGAATGCAAGCGCACTCTCCTCAAATTGGTATCAGAGCCAGTTACACAATTTTACCGTGTAATTTTCCGCAAAATTTTTCTAAGATATCAATTTTCTGAAAAATTGATTTTTGAAAACGAGTGTGTTCATTATGGAGAAGTTATATAATAAAATGCCAGTTTTTGACGGGACCAACTATGCATATTGGAAATCCCGCATGAGATCTTCTTTAAAAGCCATTGATGAACGTGTCTGGATTTTTGTTGAAAGAGGGTGGATACCTCCCTCCGTCACTATTGATAATGTGATCAATTTAAAACCTGGCACATCTTGGACTGAAGAAGAATTTATATGGTCATCACTTAATTCTAAGGGCCTGAGTGCTATTTCTGGGTCTGTCACACCCGATGAGTTCAAACGCATAATGACGTGCACCACGTCAAAAGAGGCATGGGATGTTTTATAACTCACCCATGAAGGAACTAATGCTGTAAAAGAGTCTAAATTGCAAAATTTGACAACTCAATTTGAAACAATCACCATGCATGAGACTGAATGTTTTGATGATTTCTATGCTAGGCTTTCGGACATTGTTAATACTAGCTTTAATCTTGGTGAACATATTCCTAATGCTAGAGTTGTTAAAAAGATTCTTCGTTCGTTGCCTAAGCGTTTTATCCCTAAAGTTACTGTGCAAAATTCTATGGGTAATTTAAATACGCTAAAATTGGAAGAACTTGTAGGAGATTTGCAAACATATGAAATTGATATGTTCCTTAAAACTGCTAAGTCTAAAGATAAGGGAATTGCACTTAATGCCCAAGAAAGAAAGAGTGAGGGGTCGGCTAGAAAGAGGGTAGAGTCATCTAGAAAGGGAGAGACTGACACGTCAGATTCTGATTGTGATTTTGACTTACATGATTTGGCTCTTTTTGCAAAAAATTTCAAAAGAATTCTCAAATTTAATAAAAATGGCAATTTTAAAGATAAAAAGAAATTTGAGAAAAATAAGTTTGAAAAGAAAAATGAAAAAGTTTTTAAAGATCCTCCTAAGAAAGAAAGTGAGAGATGCTTTGAGTGCGATGGTAGGGGTCATAGAGCCTTTGAGTGTGCCACACGTCTGAATAGAGAGAAAGGGAAGGCTGTCCTTAATACTACCCTTGGCGACGACAGTGAGGTCGAGTCGGCGGATTCTGGAGACGAGTCACCGCATGAGTGTAACTTCACCGCATTCATGGCTAGTCATGTGATCACTTCTAGTTCGTCTCACGACGATGAGGATGCTGCATCACAGGGACACCTCGCCAGTGAGATCGATGTGAGTGAGGGGGAGGATGACACAAATGAGAGCGAGAGCGATATTCAACGCGCTTATGCTGAGTTATATTCTGAGTCTTTTAAAACTAAAAAGCGTAACAAAGCGTTAGTTCTTAAGATCACCGGCTTAGAGGAAGATTTAAGAAAAGCGAGAGAGAGAGAGTCCTCCACCTGCACCGCCCTGAGAGAGAGAGAATCTGGCTGTGTTCAGAAAGAGAGTTTGTTTAGAGAGAGAGAGAGTAATTTTGAGAAAGAGAAATGGGACTTGACTAAACAAGTGGCTAGTCTTACGAGTGAGCTTCATTCCTCCGTGGAGACTCGGAAGAAACTTGAAGCCCTTGTTACCCAGCTGACTCATGATCTTGAGAAAGCACGGGAAGTCAAGATACAAATCAAGGACAGATCAGGGAAAATGGGAAAGATGCTCCTCGGCCCCGCTTTAGGTTTTGGTGATCGGCAGGGAATAGGTTATGATGGTGCCTCCACGTCCCAAATTGCACCTGGACCAATTCCTGAGTTTACTACGACTCCTTATGGCCATCGTCAAAAACCTCGAAGGAGAGTTCGACCAAGAAAAGCAAACCAAGGCCCGCCTTTGACTGTGTTCTTTTGTACTTATTGCAAAAGGAAAGGCCACCTCAGGGAGTTTTGCTATAGCATGGGTCGGACACGACGCACTGCTGCTCCACCACGTCATACTGATGATATTTATAGTCTGAGAGAGCGAGTTGAGTTCTTAGCTGCCACATCTCAGAGTTTGATGGAAGAATTCCGACGGATGTCTTTCCCGTCAGTGAATGCTTCTCACATTCCAGCTAAAACCAACAACAACAAAGGAAAATAAAAGGTTACCACTTCTTGGGTGCCTAAGAAATATAAAAAGGCCTTTGTTGTTCATGTTGCTCTCAAAGCACATAATACCTCACAGTGGTATTTTGATAGTGGATGCTCCAGACACATGACAGGTGATGTCTCATTTTTTACCCACCTTGAGGATTATAAGGATGGTAGAGTTACCAGGATTTACTGAGCTAGAGAATGTGTTGTACGTCAAAGGTTTAAAAGTAAACCTTCTCAGCATTAGCCAGCCGTGCGACACTGACTTTGCAGTAAAGTTTGACCGGAACACGTGTAATGTCTACAATCAAGCCGGTAAACTTTTGATGCAAGGGGTGAGGACCGAGGATAATTGTTATGGGACTGAGCCTACTTCCTCACTTATCTGCAACAGCGCCACGATCACTCCTATGGATCTGTGGCATCAACGTCTAGGTCACGTAAATATTAAAGATCTCACTCGCTTAGCTAAAAAGGACCTAGTACGTGGATTACCATCTCTTGGAAGATCAACTTCAACGGTTTGTGGACCCTGTCAGTTGGGAAAACAAATTTGTAGTCCCCATAGGAAGTTGCATTCCATTACCACCTCTCGTGTTCTTGAGCTTATACACATGGATCTTATGGGTCCCACTCGTACCGAGAGTCTGGGTGGTAAGAGGTATATCCTCGTGATGGTGGATGATTTCTCTAGATACTCCATTGTAGGTTTTCTGAGAGAGAAATCCGATGCTGTAGAGTTTTTAATGACCAAGTGCCGTGTGCTGCAAAATCAACACGGAGTCACTATTAACAGGATACGTAGTGACAACGACACTGAGTTTAAGGAAGCAAAGGTAGATCTTTATTGTAATAGCCTTGGGATCAAACATGAGTTTTCTGCTGTGAAGACTCCTCAGCAAAATGGGATTGTTGAGAGAAAGAATAGAACGATCCAGGAGATGGCTAGATCTATGCTTCTAGGTCATAAAGTTTCTAGGAGATTTTGGGCAAAGGCAGTGTCTAGTGCATGCCACACGGTGAATAGGGTTTATCTGTGTCCACACACACTTCAGACACCTTATGAGTTGTGGACTGGCAAGAAGCCCAACCTGGAATATTTCCGTATTTTGGGGAGTAAATGCTACATCTTACGGGATAGAGAGCAATTAGGAAAGTTTGACTCCCGGAGCGACGAGGGAATATTGTTAGGCTATTCATCAAATAGTAGAGCGTACCGGGTTTTTAACCTGAAGAGCTCTAAGGTTATGGAGTCAATAAACGTCACTGTGCAAGATGACGAACCTCTGACGTCTATTGATCCTAACCTTCAGTGTGAGGATGAGGATTATTCTGACAGTGATTTACCTGTTCCTCTCCCACACCCTGTGGACCCTATTCCTGTGTTAGGGGACACACCCGCTTGGGTTCGCAAGAGTCATGACCCGTCTTCTATTGTTAGCGATCCCACTCTAGGGGTCAAGACTCGTGCTCAGCTAGAGAACGTTGTTAGCCATCTTTGCTACACGTCCAAAGTCGAGCCCAAGAATTATAAAGAAGCACTCAAGGATGAACACTGGATATCTACTATGCAGGATGAGTTGCTTCAGTTTAAAAAGAATAATGTCTGGGAACTTGTCCCCCGACCTAGTGAGACTAATGTGATTGGTACCCGGTGGATTTTTAAGAATAAAATGGATAAAAATGGTACCATAATCCGAAATAAGGCTAGGTTGGTCGCTCAAGACTACACACAGATAGAAGGTGTAGACTTTGGGGAGACATTTTATCCTGTTGCGAGGATTGAGTCCGTCCGTCTACTACTCGCCATCGCATGTCATCTGCGTTTCAAGTTATATCAGATGGATGTCAAGAGTGACTTTTTGAATGGCATTCTACAGAAGGATGTTTACGTGGAACAACCAAAAGGGTTTGAATACCCTCAGCACCCGGAGCACGTTTACTATCTGAGGAAAGCCTTGTATGGTTTGAAGCAAGCACCCCGTGCTTGGTACGAGAGGCTTACTTCCTATCTCTTAGCCCGTGGCTTCAAGAGAGGGGGAGTTGAAATGACGTTGTTCGTCAGGATAGATGACAGTGCAATTTTGGTTGCCCAGGTCTATGTGGACGACATAGTCTTTGGATCCACGTGCTCTTAATATGCTCATCACTTTGAAGAGGAGATGAAAAGTGAGTTTGAGATGAGTATGGTTGGTGAGCTTACTTTCTTCCTTGGTCTCTAGGTTCGTCAGCTAGAGGATGGGATGTTCATCTCCCAATCCAAGTATGCTATAGACCTAGTGAAGAAATTTGGTTTAGACTCCGCTAAGCATGCACGTACACCCATGAGTACCACTACCAAGCTTAGTAAGGACACTTCAGGCAAGGACGTAGAGCAAGCCTTGTATCAGAGTATGATAGGTAGTCTTCTCTACTTGACTGCCAGTCGTCCCGACATAGCCTTTAGTGTTGGAGTCTGTGCGCGATATCAGGCATCCCTAAAAGAGTCATATTTACTTACTCTAAAATGTATTATTAAATACTTGAGTGGGACTCTCTCATACGGTATTTGGTATTCCTTTGATACTGATGACCGTTTGTCCGCCTATTCAGATGCCGATTGGGCCGGGGATGTAGATGGTTGTAGGAGCACTTCTGGTGGGTATTTCTATTTTGGTTATGCTCTTGTCTCCTGTCTGAGCAAGAAGAAAAATTCCATCTCTTTGTCCACTGCGGAGGCTGAGTACATAGCCGCCGGGAGTTGTTGCACGCAACTCTTGTGGATGAAGCAAATGCTGGAGGATTATGGGATTTCACAGGACACCATGACCATTTCCTGTGATAACACGAGCGAGATACACATATCCCGCAATCCAGTCCAGCATTCACGCACAAAGCACATCAAGATACGCGAGTACTTTATACGTCAGCTAGTTGAGGAGAAAGTCGTATCCCTGAGTTTTGTTCCCACCGATCGTCAGTTAGCAGATATTTTCACGAAACCTTTAGATGCCCTTAGATTTGAGAGTCTTAGGAAGTCTTTGGGGATTTGCACAGTTGACTGAGGGGTTGGTCTATGTCTAGGATATGATACTTGTTCATGTTCATATCATATGCTTCCTTTTGCTAGTTTGTTTTATATGTATCATTGCTTTGTTGTACAGCTCTTCATTTATTCTTTTAATAAAAAAATCCAAAAATATTTTGTTTGTTTGTATATAAAAAATTTCAAAAACTCAAAAAGATTTTTGTATTTTATTTTGCATCTTTTATGGATGAACAATTAAGATAGCCAAGTCACAATTTCATTCCACTTATCCATGTGACTGTTTGATAGAGATTTGAGACGCTACATCATTTCATCCATGTGCTTTACATTGATTGGAGTCTTTGAGATGTAATTAGTGATAACTTTTATACATGTTTGACTCCTATCTCCTTTATTGCACACATGCACGGCTATATTTGATTATTTCACTTGTCTATCACATATTGGCTTGAGTGTTTTCATCTCAATTCTGTCTATACAACGTATAATATGCGATTAAACTTGACAAGATTGGAATGCATGTAAAAACCGTTTTTATGAGACTGAGTGTTTGTTTAAGAACGGGGAGGGGCTGTGAAAGGTAATTATCACTTCTTTGCGCAAAAGCCACCGTTCAAAGGGACCTAAAAAATGGAGGAATTTTATTATTCGGGGTTCAAAGAGGTTAAAACAGCTCGAAAAAATTTAAAGGCAATAAAAAGCAATTCATGCCAAATATGGGCCATTTAGGTTTCACCGTCAATTCTCCAAAGTTTGAGAATTTAGATTACCTCTATTCAAAATATAAATCTGGGGAGTTTGGTTGGAGAATTCAAACGAGTTTGCACTTCCTTGAAAGTCCTGAAAAAGCATGAAATCATTTTGGACGTTATTGGTGTGGAAATAATTTTTATCTTTGATTTGTTGATTTGATTGAGTCAATATCTCATATTTCCATTCTTTTTACACCAAAGGAAGACTTTGAGTTCATTCGTTAGGAGTATCCGATATTCATCGTGCACATATGTCACGTTTATATGCATTGATTTTCCTATCGAATTTAATCACACCCTTTCATTTTCGCTATCATTGACTTGGTTGTTTTTGTGATCTTCCATGGTGTGATTCTTTGTTGTATACTATGTATGAGAAATTTTGAAAAATACAAAAAATAGCAGTTTATTCCCATGTGTCATTCTCCATGTGCATTCATTTATACTTCTCATATTTGTCTATTTGGGGACATCATAAAAAGGGGGAGAATAATTATGGGGGAGAATTGTTTTGGTGCTTGGTTGATTTATGAATGATTTGCTTAAGCTTTGATCATCAATTTTTGCTTATCATTATATTTTAATCTGTTGCTTGTCACGGGTATTTGCTTTATCTCATGTGTGTAGGTACAACATTGCTCATTATTTGATTACACACCCTGATGAGAAAAGCTTTTGAAGATTTGGAGAGCTGAAGTTTTGGAAGACATGTCATTTAGTATTCTCAGTTTGAGGGTTTAATGGGGATATTATCTTGTATGTCATTTGATTGCATAATTCTAATTTTTTTATGTATGTACCGGCATAGACATAGGGGGAGATTTGTAAGGACATAATTTTATAAATGTCAAGGGTAGAATCTAGGATTTTTCTGTTTTCTCCTAGATCACAGTTCATATGTCTGATACCGCTACATTCGACACGTCAACACGATCATCCTCGACGGCCTGCATCTGAATTCATTGCATCCTCTTTCTTCACATGCATCATGCTACATGCAACGTGCTGCTCAGCTCATTCCCACTACTCCACTACACTGTATCAGTAAAATGCTTTATTGGAACTTTAAATATTTGCATAAATAATTGGGAATTGTTTTTGAAAATTATTTTTGAATTCTGGATTAATTTTTTATCAAAAGCAGAATTTTTCTAAGTGTAGAAGCGAATGGCCTCGATCGACGAGATCGCTCGAGCGACTTTGAAAGTCGTTCGCGCAAGATAGACATGTCGCGCGATATCGTTCGAACGACTTCTGTCCTTCGTTCGAGCGACATGCTATCTCGTTCGAGCGACATGCCATCTCGTTCGAACGATCCACCGCCTCAATTTTTATATAAATATCTGATCTCCTTCTACACGTTTTTCAATTCTTTCTGCAATCTTAAAATCTGCGAAAAACAACCCAGAATTAGACTTCACCTTTTAAGGTTTTCTAAACCTTTTTTGATTCACAAAACCGTTCCCATATATGTGTGTGAATCTTTAAACCTCCAAGAAGATCATTTACTCATCTGGAGTAATTTGTGAGGAAGCCGTTCTCTTCGTCACTGCTGCCCTTCTGGAAAGGGATTGTTCCAGCCGCCGACAACAGAACCGACACCCGAGGGTATTTCTGTGTCACTGTATTTTCATTGTAATCCATTGTAAGCCGTTTTCTTACAAAAATTATTGTGAAAATAAAAGGTTTTGCCCCGTTGGGGATTTTTCCTCATAAATGTGTTCTTGCATGTTTCATCTTCATATTTAATCCCATATAGATGCATGTTTAGGACTTAAGTGGTGAAAACTGTGTTTAATTAAATAACTTCCTTATTTGAACGCAAGCTCACTCTCCACAAGTGGAGTATCTAGTCTACACTGATGCATCCTTATTAGGACTTAGATGTGTACTGCAGCAGGAGGATCAGGCTATTACTTATGCTTCCCGTAAGCTTAAGCCTCATGAGAGGAACTACCCCACCCACGATTTAGAGTTGGTGGCGGTGGTGTTTTCACTTCGGATTTGGAGACATTACCTTCTAGGGGAGAAATTTCGTTTATTCACGGACCATAAGTCATTAAAATACCTCTTCACGCAGAAGGAGTTAAATATGCGTCAACGTCGGTGGCTTGAGTTTGTGAAGGATTATCAATTTGGTATCCAATACCACCCGGGGAAGGTTAACTTAGTAGCAGACGCGTTGAGCCGTAGGCCAGTCGGTGAAGTGGCCGAGGTGTGGAAAGCGAAATGGAAGGATTTAGGGAGCCAGGATGCGGTGGCTCGATCATTTATGTCTGTGATGATGGTTACGCCCCATATTATTATGGGAGTAGTATAGGCTCAGGTAGATGATCCGTTCTGCTAAAGTCAGATAGTGAAGCTTCTAGCCGAGGGGGCTGACTCTTACACCATAGGTTCAGATGGGGGTCTACGTTTCAATGGGAGATTGGTTATTCCCGAGGGTGAATATTTACGACACAAGGTGATGACAAAGTCGTACGGTTCTCGATTTGTGATACATCCCGACGGGGATAAGATGTACCAGGACATGCGTAGACAGTACTGGTGGAGCGGGATGAAGAAGGATATTGCCGAGTTCGTCTCGAAATGTACCACTTATCAGTTGGTAAAGGTGGACCATCAGATACCGGCGGGACTTCTTCATCCATTAGAGATTCCTGTGTGGAAATGGGAGAGCATTTCCATGGATTTCATCATGGGATTACCCACATCGCAGAGGGTTCACGATTCAGTATGGGTGATAGTGGATCGGCTGACCAAGGTAGCCCACTTTCTGCCAGCCATGACAGACTACACCACGGGACAGTACGCACAGATATTCATAGCAGAAATAGTGAGACTCCACGGAGTACCTCTCAATATCGTGTCTGACAGAGATATGGTGTTTGTGTCTCGATTTTAGGAGAGTTTTCAGGAGGCGTTGGGTACGGAGTTGCGACTGAGCATAGCCTATCACCCACAGACGGATGGTCAAACCGAGCGGACGAATCAGATGTTGAAGGATATGTTACGTATGTGCATAATTGATTTTGGCGGAGGCTGGGAGAAGTACCTTCCACTAGTGGAGTTTTCCTACAACAACTCCTACCAGTTTACTCTCGGTTTGGCTCTATTCGAGGCACTATACGACAGACCTTGTCGTTCCCCAGCATGTTGGCTAGAGGTGGGGGATAATAAGTTACTTGGACCGAAAGTGATTCAAAATACTTCGGCGAGGATAGAGTTGATACGGAGCCGTATTCGAGTCCCTCAGGATCGGCATAAGAGCTACGTTGATGCCAAACGGTATTTTCGTGAGTTCAACATTGGAGATCAGGTGTTACTTCAGGTGTCTCCTATAAAAGGAGTTATGCGTTTTGGGAAGAAGGGAAAGTTGGCGCTAGGTATGTAGGGCCATTCCCCATTATCGAGATGATTGGGCCAGTTGCTTATAGACTTGGATTACCGGAGCACTTGCATAGAGTCCATGACGTGTTCCATATCTCTTCGCTGAGGAGATTTCTTCAAGATAATTTGGCCCACACCCACATTGCATTGTAAGAGATAGACTTACAGCATGACAGCTCCTACGAGGAGGGGCCGGTTGCTATTCTAGACACTACACCAAAATTGGCGATTGGTCAGGGCCAAAATCCCTGACCAAAATTGTGGGTCGCGGACTTGGGCCGTGACAATTTCGGGCGTGACCATTTTCGTGGGTCACGGCCCAAGTCCGTGACCAAAAAATGGTCACGGCAGATGGTCGCGAACTTGGGCCGTGACCCATACCGTGACGGGTCACGGCCCTCATCCGTGACCCACAACCGTGACAAATTGGTCGCGGCCAAAGTCTGCGACCCACGTCCGTGACAAAAAAATTAAAAAAAAATTGATCGCGGCCCTCATCCGTGACCCACAACCGTGACAAATTCGTCGCGGCCAAAGTCTGCGACCCACGTCCGTGACAAAAAAATTAAAAAAAATTGGTCGCGGCCCTCATCCGTGACCCATAACCGTGACAAATTGGTCGCGGCCCTCATCCGTGACCCACAACCGTGACAAATTAGTCGCGGCCAAAGTCCGCGACCCACAACCGTGACAAAAAAAAAAAAAATGGTCGCGGACTTTGACCGCGACCATTTTTATGCGCGACGAAAAAAATAAAATGGTCATGGACAAAGTCCATGACCATATTTAACTATAATTTAAAAAAAAGTATATATATATTTTTTTGGTTCAATCCTAAAATTGGAGATCCTGTGAGTGCACCGTCGGTTGCTACGTGTAACGTTGGACGCGTACGAGGTGTTACAAATATTTATTATTGACAAAACAATAAAAAAAATCACAAATTGCGAATCGAGAACGTTGTTAATAAACAAATATATATACAAACTTATAAATATTACACGTCTTAATAATTCACTGACCAAAAAAAATTGAGCAGAGTTCCCTCTATTTTCTTGACATTCCAAAACCTGTAAATGTAAAACCTGCTTATTATAAATCCCGCACGACCATAAAAGTCAACAATCAAATTATAAAAGCCCGCACGACCATAAAACTAAACAATAAAAGCCCGCACGGCTGTAACACACAAAAAAAATCCTGAATGTCCACAACATATAAACAATCTTCATGCTGTAAACCATTGCCTCCTTCGTTGGTTCCGCGTGCAAAAATCCTACAAATGATGGGATACATAAAAAAAATATCAGTAACCAAGTAGTTTTAAAAAAAAAATAATCAAGCTGAAAAATTGCATATATGAGTTAAAATTATCAGTAACCAAGTAGAAATATGCAAATTATCGTCGTATTCTTAAACCGGGAGTCCCGCGGCTGCGGGGTCAGCTCCTACGAGTTACATTGGTCCCGTGGGAGGTGTTGGTGCCACCCACGGGGCCATTTGGGGGCTGTTTCGAGTTTTCACCCTCTAACGTCATGTTTTGCTTAAGTCTAGAAATATGAAAATTACCGTCGTATTCTAAAACCGGGAGACCCGCGGCAGCGGGGTCAGTTCTTACGAGTTACATTGGTCCCGTGGGAGGTGTTGGTGCCACCCACGGGGTCGTTCAGGGGCAGTTTCGAGTTTTCACCCTCAAACGTCATGAATTTTCTTAAGTCTAGAAATATGCAAATTACCGTCGTATTCTCAAACCGGGAGTCCTGCGGCTGCGGGGTCAGTTCTTATGAGTTACATTGGTCACGTGGGAGGTGTTGGTGCCAACCACGGGGACGTTCGGGGGCTGTTACTAGTTCTCACCCTCTGACGCCATGTTTTTACGCCTAAATCTAGAAATATGCAAATTATCGTCGTATTCTCGAACCGGGAGTCCCGCAGATGCGGAGTCAGTTCCTACGAGTTACATTGGTCCCGTGGGAGGTGTTGGTGCCACCCACGGGGACGTTCGGGGGGCTATTTCTAGTTCTCACCCTCTAACGCCATGTTTAAAGCCTAAGTCTAGAAATATGCAAATTATCGTCGTATTCTCAAATCGGGAGTGCCGCGGTTACGGGGTCAGTTACTACGAGTTACATTGGTCCCGTGGGAGGTGTTGGTGCCACCCATGGGGCCGTTAGGGGGATGTTTCGATTTTTCACCCTCTAACGCCATATTTTGTTTAAGTTTAGAAATATGCAAATTACCATCGTATTCTCAAATCGGGAGTCTCGCGGCTGCGGGGTCAGTTCCTACGAGTTACATTGGTCCCGTGGGAGGTGTTGGTGCCACCCACGGGGACGTTCGGGGGCTGTTTCTAGTTCTCACCATCTAACGCCATGTTTTTAAGCCTAAGTCTAAAAATATACAAATTATCGTCGTATTCTCAAACCGGAAGTCCCGCGGTTGCGGGGTCAGTTCCTACGAGTTATATTGATACCGTGAGAGGTGTTGGTACCACCCACGTGGCCGTTAGAGGGCTGTTTCGAATTCTCACCCTCTAACGTCATGTTTTTAAGCCCAAGTCTAGAAATTTGTAAATTACCGTTGTATTCTCAAACCGGGAGTCCCGCGGCTGCGGGGTCAGTTCCTACGAGTTACATTGGCCCCGTGGGAGGTGTTGGTGCCACCCACGAGGACGTTTGGGAGATGTTTCTAGTTCTCACCCTCTAACGCCATGTTTTTAAGCGTAAGTCTAGAAATATGCAAATTACCGTCGTATTCTCAAACCGGGAGTCCCGCGACTGCGGGGTCAATTCCTACGAGTTACATTGGTCCCGTGGGAGGTGTTGGTGCCACCCACGGGGCCGTTAGAGGGATGTTTTGAGTTTTCATCCTCTAACGCCATGTTTTTAAGCGTAAGTCTAGAAATATGGAAATTACCGTCGTATTCTCAAATCGGGAGTCCCGCGGTCACGGGATCAGTTCCTACGAGTTACATTGGTTCCGTTGGAGGTGTTGGTGCCACCCACAGGGACGTTCGGGGGATGTTTCTAGTTCTCACCCTCTAACGCCATGTTTTTAAGCCTAAGTCTAAAAATATGCAAATTATCATCGTATTCTCAAATCGGGAGTCTCGCGGCTGCGGGGTCAGTTCCTACGAGTTACATTGGTCCCGTGGGAGGTGTTGGTGACACCCATGGGGACGTTCGGGGGCTGTTTCTAGTTCTCACCCTCTAACGCCATGTTTTTAAGCCTAAGTGTAGAAATATGTAAATTATCGTCGTATTCATAAACCGGGAGTCCCGCGGCTGCGGGGTCAGTTCCTACGAGTTACATTGGTCCCGTGGGAGGTGTTGGTGCTACCCACGGGGCCGTTAGCGGGATGTTTTGAGTTTTCATCCTCTAACGCCATGTTTTTAAGCCTAAGTATAAAAATATACAAATTATCGTCGTATTCTCAAACCGGGAGTCCCGCTGCTGCGGGGTCAGTTCCTACGAGTTACATTGGTCCCGTGGGTGGTGTTAGTGCCACCCACGGGGACGTTTGGGGGCAATTTCGAGTTTTTACCCTCTAACGCCATGTTTGGCTTAAGTCTAGAAATATGCAAATTACCGTCGTATTCTCAAATCGGGAGTCCCGCGGCTGCGGGGTCAGTTCCTACGAGTTACATTGGTCCCGTGGGAGGTGTTGGTGCCACCCACGAGGACGTTTGGGAGATGTTTCTAGTTCTCACCCTCTAACGCCATGTTTTTAAGCGTAAGTCTAGAAATATGCCAATTATCGTCGTATTCTCAAATCGGGAGTCCCGCGGCTGCGGGGTCAGTTCCTACGAGTTACATTGGTCCCGTGGGAGGTGTTGGTGCCACTCACGGGGCCGTTAGAGGGTTGTTTCTAGTTTTCACCCTCTAACGCCATGTTTTTAAGCGTAAGTCTAGAAATATGCAAATTACCGTCGTATTCTCAAAACGGGAGTCCCGCGGCCGCGGGGTCAGTTCTTACGAGTTCCATTGGTTCCGTGGGAGGTGTTGGTGCCACCCACGGGGACGTTCGTGGGATGTTTCTAGTTCTCACCCTCTAACGCCATGTTTTTAAGCCCAAGTCTAAAAATATGCAAATTATCATCATATTCTCAAACTGGGAGTCCCGCGGCTGCGGGGTCAGTTCCTACGAGTTACATTGGTCCCATGGGTGGTGTTGGTGCCACCCACGGGGACGTTCAGGTTCCATTTCTAGTTCTCACCCTCTAACGCCATGTTTTTAAGCCTAAGTCAAGAAATATGCAAATTATCGTCGTATTCTCAAACCGGGAGTCCTGCGGCTGCGGGGTCAGTTCCTACGAGTTACATTGGTCCCGTGGGAGGTGTTGGTGCCACCCACGGGGCCGTTAGCGGGCTATTTCGAGTTCTCACCCTCTAACGCCATGTTCGGGGTCAGTTCCTACGAGTTACATTGGTCCCGTGGGAGGTGTTGGTACCACCCACGGAGACGTTCGGGGGGCAGTTTCGAGTTTTCACCCTCTAACGCCATGTTTTGCTTAAGTCTAGAAATATGCAAATTACCGTCGTATTCTCAAACCGGGAGTCCCGCGGCCGCGGGGTCAGTTCCTACGAGTTACATTGGTCCCGTGGGAGGTGTTGGTGCCACCCACGGGGACGTTCGGGGGCTGTTTCGAGTTCTCACCCTCTAACGCAATGTTTTTAAGCCTAAGTCTAGAACTATGCAAATTATCGTCGTATTCTCAAACCGGGAGTCCCGCGACTGCGGGATCATTTCGTACGAGTTACATTGGTCCCGTGGGAGGTGTTGGTGCCACTCACGGGGACGTTCGGGGGCTGTTTCTAGTTCTCACCCTCTAACGCCATATTTTTAAGCTTAACTCTAGAAATATGCAAATTATCGTCGTATTCTCAAACCGGGAGTCCCGTGATCGTGCGGTTAGTTCCTACGTGTTATATTGGTCCCGTGAGAGGTGTTGGTTCCTCTCACAAGACCGTACGGGGGCTGTTTCATGTTTTCCCCCTCTAACGCCTTGTTTTCAAGGTTAAGTACTCATATTTTCAAATTATCGCCGTATTCTCAAACCGGGAGTCCCGTTAACGCGTGGTCAGTTCCTACGTGTTACATTGGTCCCGTGAGAAGTGTTGGTGCCTCTCACGGGGCCGTACGGGGGTTATTTCGTGTTTTCCCCTTCTAACGCCTTGTTTTCAAGCTTAAGTTCTCATATTTTCAAATTATCGTTGTATTCTCAAACCGGGAGTCCCGTTATCGCACGGTCAGTTCTTACTTTTTACATTGGTCCCGTGAGAGGTGTTGGTGCCTCTCACGGGACCGTACGAGGGTTGTTTTAAGTTTTCACCCTCTAACGCCTTGTTTTCAAGCTTAAGTCCTCATATTTTAAAATTATCGTCGTATTCTCAAACCGGGAGTCCCATTATCGAGCGGTCAGTTTCAACGAGTTACATTGGTCCCGTTAGAGGTGTTGGTGCCTCTCACGGGACCGTACGGGGGTTGTTTCGAGTTTTCGCCCTTTAACGCCATGTTTTTAAACCTAAGTTCTGATATATGCAAAATTATCATTGTATTCTCAAATCGGGAGTCCCGTGATCGTGTGGCCTATTCGTACAGTTACATTGGTTCCGTGCAAGGTGTTGATGCCTCTAACGGGACCGTTTGGGGGATGTTTCGGGTTTCTCCCCTCTAACGCCATGCTTTTAAGCTTAAGTCTACACATTTTCAAATTATCGTCGTATTCTCAAACCGAGAGTCTAAAATATTTTCAACATATTATCTAATAATTATCCCGTACTCCTTCTAATTATCCCATACTCCTTCTAACATACTATCCAACAACAAGAAACAACCAATAATTATCCAACAGCCAAACCAAACAAAACCAATAATTATCCCGTACTCCTTCTATCATCTAAAAGATTTAATAGATAATGCATATCAATTATATAACTACTTTTGTTAAAGTAAAGCATAGCAGATCTAACCTGCAACAATAGCAATAGGGAATGTTCTTCTCTTTGATCCTAAACAACACATTGTCAATGTAGAACTGTACTGGAGCATACTTGGGAATGTTTTTTTACTGTCCGTCTAGCATGCATAACACAAGATTTTTTAGAAATATAAATTGGAGCTATAGCACATTGATACTAAAATGAGTCCCAACAAAATATACAATATATTCCCTAGAAGCATAGTTAGCTTTATTAAAAAAAAATCTAACGGAATCCAAAAAAGCCATTCTAGTAAAACTACAATCTTGGTTGAATTAGGAACATAGCCATTCCGCAAAGTTCAAATTAGACTCACAACACTAAATCGAATAATTATATAAAGACATGACATTTTGCGAACGAATCTGAATATGCTTAGAGAGAGTACCTAAGGTCCTTTTCGCAGATGGTCCTGCATTTAAACCTGCATTTCCATTCGAATTTTGAAAACAAAAGCATTAAATAAGTAACATTCTTGGAAGAAGAAAAAAACACGAAAGAAAATTATACAAACACCGACTCGTCCTCTAGAACTGGCACCAATCTGAGGATACTTCAATATAATCCAATCAAATACATAGTCAAATTGATAACCTACAAAATGGGACAAAATCAGATATAAAAGATGAGAATATATAACTACCGAAAGCCTAAATACTCATATAGTACATAAAAAATAAAATAAAACTCATTTACTTTCTTTAAAAAACTTATAGTTATACTTTCACGAATAAATAAGTCTCGAACAATACCCGATTAAACCTAAGTCATATCAGCAAAGCGAGAGTGGCTAGTCAGTCTCCCACTTTAATAAATCTAAACCGGGAAAATACGCATTTGATATTGCAGGACATGAATTAAAAAAATGCAGAACATTGGATATATGCGTATATATGCCCACTTTCAAAATGAATTAGTGAAATTTGACTCTACAAAAATACAGAACATCACTCATCTTTGCGAATAGGCATAATGCTTCAATGATAAGAAATATGTAAGTAAGCAATTTTGAAAACCTTCAAACTTCGAGGTATTTACTCAAACACTTGGGCACTAATTGTAATAAATCATAAAAACAAAAGGTATCATTTGTATAAAACTCAAATTAACCCAACAACACTCAAAACTTTGGCCCCCTACCAAAAATCTTGGATCCTCCACTTGACCTTTAGGCTATCATACTTGAGGTTGCATCCGCTCTTTATACGTATATAATCAATCGCAACTCAAAGTTAAAAAACTGAGAAAGATTCTTTATTTAGCAGGAGCCCTCCTAATATTAAAGTGTGAGAGTGTCCTGTTTTAAAATTTTAGTGTTAAACAGTAATATTACCAGTTTATATAACTATTAAATTAAAAAAACAAAAGAAATTGATACGTGCTTGTTTAGAGAGATGGGGGTACCTGAGGAGGGTAAATTTATCGCAAAGCGATTGAGTGCTCGAGCCATCACCCGTGTACACAACGCAATCGAGATCCTATTGTTTAAGAACTCTTCCTGTATGGCACCAAATCAGACTTTCTTCTTGTATGGCTTTCACTGCACACCAAAGAACTCTCTCTCCTCCACCGCCGTCGTTAATGTATGGGTGAAAGAACCCCACTGTCTTCTTTCTATTTCTGAGATCGTTTACAACAATCGAAATGAAAGAAACCCTACAGTCCACCACCACCGTCGTTAGTTGAACCCCGCTTGCCATTTAACCAACAATCTGTGTACCCTCTTTTGAAATTACAGTGAAGGTAGAAGAAGGAAAAGTATAACATGATAATACTCAACAAATATCCCCCGAAAATACAAAAAAAGAACACCAAATTAATCCTTTTACTTAAACTTGAAATACCCATTTCTATCAATAAATTTGAAACCTCAATTCAATAACTCGCAAATTCGATGTCAGGTGGAATAATTTTCTAAAAAATTTAATCCCCATAGAAGTAAAAATGTGGTTTCTTCTCTTCAAAAAAATATCTATGATAGCCTAATAGGAGCATTACTTTAGAAGTGTAACCAACAATTTGTGGACCCTCTGACTTTTTCCAAAAAATTAATCCCCATAGCAGTAAAAGAGTTGTATACCACTCTGCTTCAAAAATTAATTCGGCACAATAGTCAGTTTGTATCCAACATCAAATTAACCACAAAATCTTAAAGTGAAGCAGATAAATCAAAATAGATTAAAGCATAGAAATCACAACATATATATAGACAACTTTGTTTACTTTGTAGTGAAACAACATATCATGAGACAGAAATGGGAAAGGAGAGATGAGAATCGATGAAACATCTCACCAGAGAAACAAGCCACAGTCCACCACCGCCGTCGTTAGTCGTTATCGCCGGCGGTCTCGACCTTTGGTTCGCCGGAAAAGCCACAGTCCCATCGATAAGGGGTTTTTTGAGCGGGGCTATTTCATTGGGGGTTAATGAAAGAAACGAAGGCTCCTGAATGAGAAAAGCAATGCAGCGTTTTGTTTTTTTAAGATTGAACCTGGTCACGGCTCTCAGCCGTGACCCACCAGAAGAAACACCACCGAAACCAAAATACCCATCAAACTGCATATGGTCATGGCCCATAGCCGTGACCCATACCAATAAATGGTCACGGCCCCCAGCCGTGACCCCCAATATGTGTGTTTTGTGCTTCGTCATGCCTATGGTCACGACCCAAGTCCGTGACCAATTCGCGACCAAGCTTGGAGGGAATTTTGGCGCGAGTTTGGCGCTAAGATGGTCATGACCTGGTCACGGCCCAAGTCCGCGACCACTGTGTTCACGGCCCAAGTCCGCGACCACTGTGGTCACGGACTTGGTCCGTGACCACTTCTAATGCCTCGATAATTTAGTGTGATAATAAATATGGTGTTGCCAAATATTGAGTGGGTCACGGCCCAAGTCCGCGACCAGCTGGTCGCAGACTTGGGCCGTGACCCATTGGGCGTGACCATTCGCAGGATTTGGTGTAGTGAGACCGTAGCGAGAGAAAGTTGAGATCGAAAATAGTACCACTGATACGTGTTCAGTGGCTGCACCATAATATTAAGGAACCAACCTGGGAGTGCGAGGATGACATGTGTGAACGTTATCCAGAGTTATTCTTGTCAGGTATACATATATTCTTTTTCGAATTTCGGGATGAAATTCTGTTATTAGGGGGGAAGTATGTAATACCCCGTTTTTTTACACATTTTTATTTTTACGAAATTATGGAAAATGGGGATTAATTAAATTAAAGGGGGGAAATTTAAATTGTCATTAATTCGATTTTCTGATAATAATTACTAGCGTGATAAGAATTAGTAGTTATTGAAATAATATTATGGCCGGGGATGAGATACACGACAATTATGTTATAAATATTTGGGACGCGTATGAGTCGCGTCACTAGTGTGTATTGGGGGTTTAAAAGGTAAATTATTATTTTTCTAACTCGGATGACTATTTTGAGTGCACCAGAGTGTCCAAAGGTTCAAAATAGTCAGAAAACACTACTCGGGTATTTAAATTGAAGTCCGGGACATTTTAGCCCAAAACGACACCTCGGAGGGGTATTTTGGTCTTTTTGGGTAATTAAATTGACGAAAATTGGGTTTAATTAAAAGCTTTTAGGGTTAGTGTCCAGTTAGTTTCAACCTACGTGAGAAAGAGAGGCAAAGAGAGAGAGAACCAAGGAAAAAGAAGAAGACTCCATTAAAGCCCTAAGCCAAGAACTCAAGCTTTCACACCAAAAAGTACACCAACGTGTAGATCATGTCAAGAGGATTGTTCCCATACAAATTTCAACTCGCGAATAAGAAGTTCATATTAAGGCAAGTGATTATCTTGCTCTTTCTCTTAGCATTTATTATTCTTGTTAATATATGTTGAGGTTTTAGAACTATTAATACCAAAATTGGTTTACCTATGTTAAGATTGTGTAGGAATCTTAGAAATTTGATGGGGGTTTGCATGTAGAGGATTTCCCCCCTTATCGGGATTGTGAAATTTGGTGAATTAGATGTTAATCACGAAATAAAAATGTGGTTTTTATAGATTTATAATTATGGGTTTATGTTACTATGACTCATGGGAAAATTTAGGAATTTGTTGAAATTACTTGATGATTAGAAGGATTTGACCCCTAAACTATGCTAAAAAGTGTTCTAGGGTGACTTGGAGTAGTTTGTAAACCTTGTACTTGGGTTGGAATGGGTTTAGGTTGAGATTGAAGAGGAGAAAATCTGGAAAAACGAACTTTGAAGGTGAATTGGGAAACTTCGAAAATTTCGTTAGAAGTCCAACCCATGTCATTCGAACGACCTCGTTCGAACGAGACTTCTAAAGAGTTTCCACTGACCCTTCTAACGAGTTTGGTAGTTCATTCAAAGTTGGGGGGACTTCGTTCGAACGACCCTCGTTCGAACGACATCGTTCGAACAAGAATTCCTGGGTCTTCTAACGAGATTCCAGAATGACTCTTAAGGCCCGATTTTTGTTTCAAACTTCCCGTAGGCTTATTTAAATGAGTGTTAGACCTGTATGACTGTCGAGTGACTTAAAATTATAATTATTAGTGAGCGGAGAATATGTCGACCCTCGGAAGGTATGAAAATTTATAAAATTAGAGAGATGTGAAAATAAAAAGGAGAATACATACGGATAAAGTACGGGGTATAATAGGGGATATAATACGTACTGCGAATACTAGGCTACGATGAATCCAATGAAATTATATAAGTTGTTTTTATGCTTATTGCTCAAAATATTGTGTATGACATACATAGCTGCTGGCTATCGAATGGAGGTTAACACGTTGTGGACAATCGGATCTTGTGTGCCTTCGGGGAATTTGAAGTTGTACCACTGGAGCATAGAACCTAGGTACGAGCGATCCGTGAGAATGATAGTGATGACGGTCGTATGAGTGCATAGGTATGTGCGTAACCCATCGGTTGGGACTATGTTTGCCTCCAATAGGTGTTTGTGTTTTTATTGCTTCTCGAGAGATTGAACCTGTTTTCCTCTATGCGCGAGCGTTGCAATGGGACTAGATAGCTGAGTATGCATAGCACTAAGGATTTCTCAACCAGGGGTGCAATATTTTTATATTTGTATATAAATTGATATGTATACATAAAAAGAATAATGTGTATACCGAAATCCTGTTTGGTGTCTTATGTTGATGACTCTATTTTTTTTTAAATGTGTACTTATGGTATTATCAATTGGGCAATTAGAAGAATATTTGAATAAACTAAAGTAATTCTAAACCTAAATTGAAATCGTAACTACTTCGACTTTGAGTTATTTAGGGAGTCTTTCCAGAATAATAGTGTGTACTTAGTAGCCCGTCAGGATATCATGACTAGTATGGGTAGTTAGGCTCGTTAGGAGTGCACACTAGATCGAGGGGTGAGTATCTCAAGTGAGTACTCTAAGGTAACTTGAATAATAATTGTGTTAATTGAATCAACTTAAGCAGTTGCTATTTTAAACCGTTTTCAAACTCGGGCTCTGACCCGTTTTTTTGTATATCCTTATATTGTTCCATTATTTTTAGGTGCCCATCCACAGGGATACTAGCCCTAGGAGACTCTATTCAGTTGCCGTACTATAGCTGCTGTGGAAGATGTAGGATAATTACTAGTAGACGACTCAACCTATCCTTCCTTTTCCAGTTATTTATTCGGTTCGGCATGTCATCCTTTCTCCAGTTTACATTCCGAGATTTAGTTGTTTTACATTCTCTCTTATATTTGATTTTCTTTTATTGGATTTATTGTATGGGATTGTATCTGGATGTTTTTTACTCTAGTCATTTATTTTACTTCAGTTAGACTCTATTTACATTACTGTGATGCATGGAATTTGTTGGTATTCTTTTTTATATCGATTAGTAAAAAGATAAAATTTGGACATCACCCTTTTTAAATATTAGGTGGTTAGTTTTTGTTAAATTGAAATTTGAGTTTTCGATAGTGATGCATTATCTGGACCAACTTAATATTCTGAAATTAATTAATTAGGGATTGATCACCCTGTAATTAAATAGGCGGGGTGTCACAAGGAGCTTCAAAAATATTATCTTCAACGACCTCATAAACCACTTGCATCCTTTTCCACGAAACACTAGCAAATGAGGGAGTAGTTCTAAAATTCAATTGAGCTAATTTTTGTATTTAGAATTCATAAAATAGCCGATAAAGAATTGTTTTGAAGAAAACAAAACCAAAGTTTACAAGAGAACGCTAAACTCACATCAAAAAGTTTTTGAATACCAAGACCACCTTCAAATTTAGGTCTATAAATAATATCCCAAGAAACCTAGTGGTGCTTTAATATATCTTCCGAACTACCCCAGAAAAAATTCGCGCAAATAAGATTGAAATTTTGAATAAACTTTTTCGTAAGAAAAATAACTGAAAATACATGAGAGCCCAACATCATGAGAACAAATTGAATTAAAACCAACCGACCTGCCATGGTTAGAAAATCGGACTGCCATTGCTTAATGAGATCCACTACTTTTTAAATAATAGGAGCGAAGATGATGTTTTTTTTACGACCATGACACAGAGGAACTCTAAGGTAATTAGTCGACAGAATTTTAGAGGAAAAGCCGGTAGCTGACTGTAATTTCCTGTGCTATAACGATGAACAGTTCGGGGTTGTGATGACACAACTCTTTGATGAGTTACAACTCTGTTCGGAATGGAATTGGTAATCAGAAAAAGACCTCATGAAGTTCTTAACATACCGCATATTTCCATTCTAAAAGAAGATGATATCGTCGGCAAAAGAATGAGATGAAAACAACAAACAAACACTCGGCATGGAGTAATTTTTAATGGATCCAACCAACATAAAATTGTGGACACCTCTATTCAAGACCTCTGCTGCAATAACAAATAATGTAGGTGAAGGAGGATCACCTTGACGAACTCCACGTTCGGATTTAAAAAAACCACATGATTTACCATTGATAAGGATGGAATACCAGCAATTAGAAAGCAGCCTCCAAACTAAATCAATACACGTTTCTGAAAATCAAAAAGCACGAAGCAACTTAATAATAAAAAAACCAAGAGATCTTGTCATAAGCCTTAGCCATATCAACCTTGATGACGACATTTACACCATGAATCTTTTTATTGAGGTTAGAAATTAATTCCCGAGCGAGAAGAATATTGTCTGTGATGAGATGCCCTTGAATAAAGCTTGTTTGAGATGGAGAAATAATCTTGGGAAGCATATTACCAAAGCAGCTGTATAAATTTTTTCAAATGATTTTATTTGTAAAGTTACAAAGACTAATGGCCCTAAACTCCGAACAATTTAAAGGGGACTCCACTTTGGGAATACGAACAATATTTGTCGATGACCAACTTTTAGGAATATCATGCCCAAGGAAAAATGATTGAATAGCAAGAGTTAAATCTTCTTCGACGATTTTCCAACACTTTTGAAAGAAGAACCCATTGAAACCATCCGGACCCGCCACACTATCCTTATCCAAAGAAAAAACAACCTTCTTGATTTCTTCAATAGAGGGAATCATAATGATATGTTGGAAAATACTAGAGTTATCATCACAAGTAGATTTTTTCACAAGAATATTTTGAAAATGAGAAATAACACAATCCTCAATATCCTTTGGATCTGACACCAAATGACCATCAACATGGTTGAGCTTTTGAATGAAAAGTTTATTCTTTTTCTTCTTAACCATATAGTGATTTTTTTTGAATTAAAGTTCCCATGAGTAGCCCATTTAACTCTAGATTTTTGTCTCCAAAATATTGCCTCTAGTTGCAACTCCTTTTTAAAAGTAGCCTTGGCACGATGCCAAGCTTCTGAGTAGCATCAATATCATAAGAAGCCTCCTTTAAAATTAAAACATTTTCTTCTTTTTTCTCCCGGGCAAAGATATTACTAAAAACATCTTTATTCCATGATTTTAATGCAAATTTGACATTTTAAGTTTAGAAGCAAATAACTCGATAGGTCTCCCTCCAACACCAACTTCCCAAGACTTGTTAACAACCTCAAAAAAAGAATAATGAGAAACCCACATATTTTGTAAACGAAAAGGTTTTGGATAAGAATCAGATGGAAATTTCAAAGAAATAATAAGAGGTGCGTGATCCGAGTTAGTACGACGAAGGTGTTCAACGGAAGATGAAAAAGAATTATTAAACCAACCATCGTTACCAAACACCCTATCAATTTTTTCCCAAATACTATCACTACCACCTCGATTATTACACCAAGTATAATTCGAACCAGAAAAAGGAATTTCACTTAAACCAGCATGAATCCTCATAGAATTAAAATCTAGAATGGCTTGACTATCAACCAAATTCCCCCCGACTTCTCCTCTTGTTTAGACACAATATTGAAATCACCCCTATGACCCAAGAATCAAAACTAAGAGAAGCAATGGTTATAATTTCATCGCAAAGAGGTTTCATATCTTCTTTATTGCATTTAGCATTAACATAAGAAAATAAATAAGGTTTAAGAAAATATTGATAGTGGACAGATTTGAAAAGAATTTGATCCATATCCCTGGAAAGATTAACTTCACAATAAAATCTCCAAAGAATCCAAATCTTCCCACTAGAATTAGAGATACCCCCCATAAAACCAATTTTATGAACTAGAGAATGAATGTTAAGAAAATTAAAATTTGGCTCTTGGATTGCAACCACACTAATCTGATATTTATTGATGATCCTTTTGACTCTAGATACGAAGGATTATTCCCAACCCCCCTAATATTCCAAAATAAAATATTCAACATAACGAATTGATAAGGGAAGAAGTTTGAGAAACATGGGCAGACCTAGTCTTGATATTTGAAGCAGGAACAATCTGATTTTCTTCTTCTTCTTTTAGCTGTTGAAAGTGTCGAAACTGAAGAGAATTTATTGGCGTGAGGGGAATCCGAAGAAACATGCCGATAAACTTTATAACATCATATGGATGAAACCACTTCAATTTTTTTTATCAATAATGGATGAGAATTCCTTCAGACTAGCCAAAGTAACCCGGTTATCATGCACAGAGTCAGCATCTTCAAAAGTGTTCCAGAGAGGTTTTAATTTTTTTTGGATAGAAGTATTAAACTCTGGAGGGGATGAAGAATGAGGTCAATGGAATTGTTTATGCTTAGGGATTAAAATATTTGGAACCACATTCGTTTCATAAATGAAATCACTTTCATCAGAATCTGAGATCAAGGCTGAAAACAAATTATACATATTAATACCATCTTCATCACAGGGAGGGTCTGTAGGATTGGAACTGTTTTGAACAATGATGGAGTCATCAACTTCATTTTGAGTACCATAGATTGCAGTGGCAGTCTTAAAAGAAGACGTTAACCCATGTTCAGTAATTTCGTGAACTCCTCTAGCATTAGCAGTCGACTTTCTAAAAGAATGATTTGGAGCATCACGATCGTCCCTTTCATGAATAGAAATACCTACTGATGATGGTTTCTATAACCAAGTTTTATTAGCAGATGTGGAATTCCCCATATCAGCGCCAGTTTTTGAAAGAATTGTTTTAGGATCGGGAATAGAAGAGACCGTTTTAGAAGGTGGTTTAGGGATGATAGAAGATTGTTTAGGAACTACAGAGGGCGGTTTTTGAATATCAGTGGACGATTTTTGAGTTTCAGAGGGCGGTTTTGATGGCGGTTTAGAAAAAAAATGAGAATCTTGGCCAATTGTTTTTAAAGAATCAATATGGGAATTGCATTCACATACATCATGTCCTGCAAGGGAGCATCTACTACAAAAAGGCGGGACATTCTCATAAAAGAGTTTTTGCCAGAAACCCTTAGAGCCACATGCAATCCAAATTCTCTCTAGAAATGGTTGAACAACATCAATCTCCACACAAACTCGAGCCATGCTGGGCCTCATAATCAAAGTAGTGGCTTCATCCATGATCAAAGGGTTACCAAAGCATTGGTAAACGGCAAACAAAGCAGGTTTGGTATAAAGATGAACAGGAAGGTGAGGAAGAGAAACCCAGATCGAAAAAATAGAGCAATCAACATTAGTAAAGAAGTCAGTAGTCCATTCAAACACCTTCATTGGAGCTTTGAAAATATACCACTATTCTCGTATCCATAGGCACAAGAAATCTTCTTCATAATTCGATTTAATATGTATATGATGATCATCAAGAAGACCCAAAGAAAATGAACATTTGAGAGAGAAGTGTTGGAAAGCTTTACGAATTGCTTCCATGGATGGACGGCCAAACGAGAATCTACCAATAAGAGAAAATTTGAAAGATGGAGCAAGATTATTTGTTTCTTCATCAGAAAATATAATCGCTGGTTCACCTTTGAATAAAGTATCAGTTTTTGACGATATATTAACCGAATGAATAGGGTTAGAAACCATAGCAGTAAAGCTTTTAGAAGCAAAACGATCGAGATCAGGAGGTTTAGGCTTCATTGCCGGCGGTGGATCTGCCATGAAGAAAGCACTTACGACGACGGTTAATGTAGGAGAAGCGGGGTGAAGACAGTTAAAAAATAAACTTTGTACAATTATTTGTTAAAGCCCAAGACTTCGGAAATGTTAAGAAGATGATCTATGGAGAGTTTGATTTAAATTTTTGAGAGGGTAGAGTTATGATGCAAAAAAAAGTGACAAAAGATGTATCGGGTTTTTTAGTATAGGAAAAACAAATGGGCTTATTTAAAATTGTACTAATTTGAAAAATACTTATATTTAATGTTATTGTAAAAGCAAAAATAATATTATTATCTTATTCTAATAAACATCTACTACTTCTGTCATTGATTTCTACCTCATAAATTGTTGAGCTTAAGGCAGACAAAATTATACATTTTACAAACAACATTTATACTAAGCATAAGAAATTAACACTACCAATGAAATATATTTTATGAGATGTCACTTAAATTCAAGGGCAAGTCTAAAAATACATAAAAAGGATCTATTACAATGGTTAAAAATACAAGCTTTTGATAAAATTAACCATGAAAGTAAAAGATAGAAGGTAATGGTTGAAATGAAATTGTTTGAATAAAATTTAACTGACTAATCTTATCATTGCAACTAGTAGTTTAGTTGTTAATGCAGATAAAAGTGAGCAAGTTGTCACAACAACAATAACTCAAAACTCCAAGTGGATTCGAATATATCAAGAATAGGCCCGAGGATATGAATGAAGGCTGGAGCCCAGCCAAAAAAGATCTGTCACAGAGATGACATTTCACAGTCCAATCCACTCAATACCATAATCTTAATTCAATTAGAATTATAATGTTGGGAACAAGACTCGGTGATAATGCTTTTTCTAGTGCCCCCAAACTGTAATTCGTACGCACAAAAGGTTAAATTATCTTTAAAATTTAAATACTGTTTTATTGTGGGTGTATTATTTTGTGTATAGTAATAAATTTTTAAAAAAATTGACATTTTTCTGCCATCATTTTCTATTATATACCTTATCAATTAAGGCATACGAAAACATAACACGCATATATTGCAAACAATTGTGTATACTTTATAAAAGTTCATGCACAAATTATTTTTCTTTTTCAAAAAATATTAAAAAAAATCATATACACTATACACAATTTATTGTATGAATTACTAAAAGCCAGGTATACATTAAGGGGGAGGAATTTTAGTGCCCAGAAAATATGTTAGTGAACTAAAACTAAACAAAAATTACTAACCAAGCAGTTAAGCCAAAAAACCGATAAGTAATTTGACATAAATAAGTTTTAAGTAGTAATTATAAAATTTATTCACAAAATCTTTTTATAATAATGAATAATTCTATAATTTAAAATTATTAGTGGGATGCGAGTTTGGTTTTGTTATAAAATGAGTGGTCTCAGATACAAATTTTTATATTGAGATAGAAATGGGCATAACTTAAAGGATAATTTATATTTTTTATTTTTTATTTTTTATAATAGGAGTTATAATATTTACATCAAGCCTAAAGGGATATGCATTCTCATCATATTGACCCGCTGAACAAGTATAAACTAATGGATGACACAAATCAATGACACTATTTGGTTACAATAGATATACAATTTATACACTACACAATTTCATCTTGACACTAACTTAACTATTGTTGCATCCCTTATGCTTATACCTACGTTGAAATATATTGAACCTATCTTTACCCTCATGTAACCCTCACGCTTTCATCGAAGATCAATTGCATCACTGAAATCTCTGATGCTACCTGTTCAGCCACTAAATGTTGAGAGCTAAAACAAAAGTTGAGAGGAGAGAACATGAATTTTTACGGAGAGAGAGAGAGAGAGAGAGAGAGAGAGAGAGAGAGAGAGAGAGAGAGAGAGAGATGGTGGGTGGGGGGTGGGGTGGGGGAGAGAAAGAGGAGGGCTATTTGGGTTAAATTAGTTTGAGGGACTAAATGAGGTATTGAAAACTATGTTCGATTAAAAGTGAATTATTATATTGCCTATGGATTATACATTACTTGGCCCTAAATGAAAAATGGTTCTTAAAAGATAAATGAGTCGAAAGTCCAATTAAATATAAAAATGAAGTATAAATCTTTTCATGGTGGACAATAATATATGGCATATGAATCTATAATCTTCTAAAAAATGAAACTAGATCTAGTCAGAAAAAAATTAAAATAAAAAATAGGTCAAATCTAATATGGCATTCGATATATATGATTATACTTGACAATACATAATGAGTGTTTTGATCATTTCTAGCATATGAAAATGTTAGAATAAACATTAACACCACATATTTAAGTTGTTTAAGTGAGAAGAGCAAGCCAATAATGATACCCACAAGTATGTGGTTCAGTCTTGCTTTAACCTACGTCCATAGGGCAAAGGGGATGGGGAGCTTATATATTGATTGAAGGAGATTACTAGAGTTGTGTGGCAATTGGCTCAATTCTGGTCTGATTCCCCCCATGACTATAGTATATATAGCCCCCGTACCTGAAAGAAACATATTATTCTTATGGTTTATCAGGTAGGTAATAGAGAACTAGTCATCCACATGGCGATCGTTGAGGCGGGATAAATGTCCTTTGTTGTCTTGGAAAGTGAAATAGTGGTGGCTAGTGTTTCGGTAGTTATGAACAGCATACGTAGTAGGATGATATCTTTCCTTTAATGGTAGGTGACGTGATTTACCACTTCAAAATGTCTATGCACTAATAGTTCTTTTGTCCATCCATTTGGCTACGTAGGATGATGCCGACCAATGTCTGGAATTAGTTATGTTTCAATTCGTCATTAAAACATTCATACGAATAGGAACCTGATGTTAACACGCTCGGTGTTCGACGTGTCTAGTGTTAGGATTTTCTCTATCAAATTCACCTTAATCCTTTTGGGTCTAATGCTTTAAGTTGGAAGAGATTCCAGTTAATAATCTTGTATGACTTGCCTGGATAACTGTTGACAGAATGTATTTTAATACACAATTGGGAGATATTATGCACCCACTATACCCACTTAAACAAGTGGGAGACCAACAATACCCACTACTTCCGATTTTTTTGCCCAAAAAAAAAATTCAACCACTTTTATACCCACTAAGCCACTTGTGTATCCACTAGCCACTTCCCATTAAAAAGAGGCTCATCCGGCCAAAATGACAGAGAGAGTTTTTGAGAAAGTTTGAGAGCTCAAGTTTCTTAAGAGCAAGAAAAGAACAAAAAAATTATTAGCTCAAGCCTTGATATTGAGCAAAATATATGGTTGAGATAAAAGAGAAACTCATAAATGTTCTTTCATAAAAATTTTAGAACAGTTTGTCCCCCAAAACTGAAATTGTAGAATTGAGCAATTAATTTGGAATGGGTGTTAGAAGACATATAACTACGGTGCATGGTTATATGATACAGAGGTGATTCTGGGCTTGTTTTATCCTGGGGACGGCGTGACTGTAGACTACCTGCACAAAGAGGGTAGAGCCGCGAAACGTCTTAAAGAGAGCGACCTAGTCCGCGACTCAACCCAAGAATTGTCTACGACGAATTTATAAACAATTGAGGTAATATTGTTTATTTTTATTGTGCAGTATTTATTTGGAATTCACGCATGCGGTTCATATTTGCGATAATCATATGAGGTAATAATTTAATTTTGAGCCGTAGACTTAAAATTAGTTTATGATTTTATTTTTCGATTTCTCCATAAAACTCTTTGATGTGATATTTAATCACAATATATAAAGTGTACCAACAATTTTAAGACGTTTTTTGTCTACCATGGAGACCGAAAAATAAATCTTATGGGCATATATGATTATTTTTATGATGTCAAAATGAAAAAAGGCCAACTAAGTTTCTATGTTTAGAAATTATAATTTTGACCTTTTACCTCTAGAAATGACCGTTTAGCCCCTGAACTTCCTATATGTTATATTTTGTGAAGTAGATATATAAATTTCAGTATTTTTGGTCAATTCGAAATCGATCAATAATTTCGTGAGAAATTTTAATTTGAACAAAAATGAACCCCTCCATGGAAAAATTTTAAATAGGTCAATCCTATTTTCTAGTTATGAATGTGAAATATTATTTCACATAAGATGTTATTATTGGAAATGAAATTGTATATTGGTTTTTTGGACAATTTATTTTGAGCCACTTGTGGTTAACAAAACAACTTAAAAGTTGTTATATGGAATCAAATTAAAAAATTTGATATTTGGAAACAAATGAAAATTTGTTATATTGAATCAAATGAAAATTTGATATTTGGAATCAAATTAAAAATTTGATATTTGGAAACAAATGAAAATTTGTTATATGGAATCAAATTAAAAAATTTGATATTTGGAAGCAAATGAAAATTTGTTATATGAAAACAAATGAACATTTGTTATATGGATTCGAAGGGTATATAATAAACATTTGTGTTTTGCGCTATGTTTACTATAAAAGAAATATGTTCAAATATTTTTTGTAGTGTTTATGTAAAAGTGTAGTTGATATTTTTCAACCATACTAAAGTGATCGATGATGAAAAAAAAAAAAAAAAAACTGAAATTTTTGTTATGAATTCTGTTGGAATATCATCTCAGTTATTTGATGATATATAGACTGAAATTTCGTGAATTTTGGCATGCATGTAGTATGTTGAGATTATAAATTTTGGGCTTTGGAATTTCTGAAAAAAGAGGTGTATATCTTTTATTATGATTTTTACAAATGAGATGTGCAATGCTGAATTTTTTGGTCATCTTGTAGTAAAACAAGTTTATCTTCACTTGTACTTAATATTTTTGAGTGATTCTAATTTTGGATACGACTAGACTCATAAAGGATGAATTCTGAAAAATTTCATAAATTTTCAATAAGCGGTTTAGTCGTGGTGAAATTTCAAACTTGAAGTTTTTCCGTTTGAACAAATATTTTGGACAACATTTTAAAAAAATGTATCATATCGTGTTCCCAACGGATTCAAAATATTTTGATGCCTTTATAAATTTCTTATTCAAGAATTTATGAAGTACTTAGAAAAATTTGGATTCAAATTTATGGAGGATGAATTTGAAAGAAATTGTATAATGACTTATACAATATTTGGGTTTGGAGTGCAACCGCTAGAATTTTATATGAATAATTCTTTGTATTATTCATTTATACGAGTTGAAAAAGGTATACAATAAAATTATATTCTGCTATGTTGGAATCAATTTGGTGTGCTTCATACGCGTGTAGAAATAATTTAGTTGGGTAAAATTATTTTGTTCGTATGCTTTGATTTGGAATAGAGGTTTAAACTCTAATACGGAGTATTATCGTATACATTGTGAAAAATTGTATATTATAATTTTTTATGAAATAGATTGTATCTATATGTGACTTTTAGACACATGAAAATCTGAATTTATGACTAAAATAAATGAACATGTATTTTTTTTTATTCGGCTATACATGAAGACATTAAGCATGTATTTATTTAAGAAATAAGATTAATTCTTATTTAATGTTGAAACTCACAAGTTTAGATTTTATTTTATGAATTGAAGATATAGTGGGGGCACATTATATGTTGCTTCTCAATGATATACCTAGAGAATAGTGGGGGCACTCAAACGAGTACCTCTCAACTATAATTAAAGAACATTTAATAGAATCTGAAACTTTGGTGTTCAAGAGAACTTTTATTTTTTGAGTTATGAGTTAAAAATAAAAGCTTGCTTATGTTATTGAAAAGGATTCGAAAAATCCTTAGAGAAGTCATGTCATAAATGATTGATTGAATTCCTTGGAATAAACTAGAAATTAGTTTATAGTTGACTTGTCTTATAACTATAAGATAATGAGGTGTATACACATCCTTTGAAGGAATATTGAGATAATTATCATTTATGAATATAAGCCTTGTTTAATAGCCGAAATTCATCAATATAACTTAGTTATACATGATGCACGTTAAAATATTCTCATGAAAATGAAGAAGCTTCATTTATTTTGAATGCCATTGATATTATATATGATATTGAGTTAAAAACTAAATATATATAATAGTGTTTTTCGAATGGTGACCTATGTAAGGCAACTTATATGGACCAACTTGAAGTTGGAAAATTAATATGAAAGGCACCAATAAATGGCATGATATTTTGATAAATTATCAAATGAGAATGAATTGAGAATAATTTATGAATCGTGTTTAACACTAAGCATGTTGAAATATGAATGCACTCTTATTTATTATGCAAGAATGATTAGTTAATATTTGGTTATAATATTTTGTTGCCTAGAAAACCAAATTCATGCTAAGTCAAAGTGTTAGCATAAAGAGTTTCAATGAAACAAGAATAGTACTTGTTAATATTACAAGGCTATATGGATCAATTAATTGATCGAGTACATTGAAATACAAGAATATCTATTTATTAGATATATGCTTATTATGAACCATCTTGTACTCCACATGATAAAAGTATAAGAACACTATATATAGTGATAAGAAAAGATGAATATGCGAACATCTTAAGTAGTCTCAATTGAGCTACTAAATACAGTTGACTTGGAATAATTTTTTATGGGAGTACTATGAAGGTTTATAATTAAAAAGTGCATTCTTATGCTATTGAGAAAGGTTATGTGTTTTGATAAAATCACGAACCTAGAATTGATTCTGAATCAATAATGGATATGTGTTTAACACGTATTATGTTGCTATTGTTTGGAACTCCCAGAAATATTAATTATTGACATTATTAATGATGGAGTATATGGTGATACCATTAGCTATGGCTAGTGAGTAAATGAAAGGTTAAAAGACCTATTATAAGATACCATTTATGGTAAAGATTGACACAGTCATTTTATCCACAACAATAGAACCATGGCTATTGTAAAATTTTAGAACCGTTATCATAACGAAAGAACGACAAATATGTCGTAAGCACAACATAGTTTGAGAATTTAAAAACTAATGAGTTGTGAGTGTGGATTATGTTCAGACTGATGAGAATAGAACTTGACTTATCCTTTGACGAAAGGACTAGTGCAGGAGAAGGTGTTTAACACCTAGAAAGGGTCGGACTAAAGCCCGTTGATATTGAATCATTTGTGGTGGTAACCCAACCTATAGACTGGAGATCCCAAGAAATAGGTTCAAAGGGTAATAACAAGTCACAGTGATATGGGTTGAATCATGCTAATTATTAGTTACGGGGTTTTACTCCGAGTCCATCTCTATGCAGCATGATATCCTGAAGCGAGTTAAGGTTGAGTTAATTATAACTCTTAATGAAGATCTATAGCTTTATTTTGAGTGGGGTACCTAGCTACGGGAGTATCCTTGATAGACTCACCGATGTGGATGAGGAAGTGTGGCCGCTTCCTATGGTAATTTTGGGCAAATTCCCTAGAGCGTTCACATACTGGGATAAAAGCACATGGCCGTAACGTGCTGGCTTGAGGACTACACCCAAGTAGGGTTGTGTGTGGGATGTTGTCAGAGATAGAGTTCAAAACTACGAGTTACTCTAGTATAATCTGAATCATCTTTACTACGTAAAAGTTCAATTCAAAAGACACCTTTGCTTATGCACAATTCTATTAATTATTATTGCTCAATAAATTTTCAAAATTTACTAGTGGGGGATTGTTTCTGATGAGAGTGTTTTAAAATCCAAGTGGGGGATTGTTGACAGAATGTATTTTAATACACAATTGGGAGATATTATGCACCCACTATATCCACTTAAACAAGTGGGAGACCAACAATACCCACTACTTTCGATTTTTTTGCCCAAAAAAAAAATTCAACCACATTTATACCCACTAAGCCACTTGTGTATCCACTAGCCACTTCCCATTAAAAAGAGGCTCATCCGGCCAAAATGACATAGAGAGTTTTTGAGAAAGTTTGAGAGCTCAAGTTTCTTAAGAGCAAGAAAAGAACAAAAAAATTATTAGCTCAAGCCTTGATATTGAGCAAAATATTTGGTTGAGATAAAAGAGAAACTCATAAATGTTCTTTCATAAAAATTTTAGAACAGTTTGTCCCCCCAAACTGAAATTGTAGAATTGAGCAATTAATTTGGAATGGGTGTTAGAAGACATATAACTACGGTGCATGGTTATATGATACAGAGGTGATTCTGAGCTTGTTTTATCCTGGGGACGGCGTGACTGTAGACTACCTGCACAAAGAGGGTAGAGCCGCGAAACGTCTTAAAGAGAGCGACCTAGTCCGCGACTCAACCCAAGAATTGTCTACGACGAATTTATAAACAATTGAGGTAATATTGTTTATTTTTATTGTGCAGTATTTATTTGAAATTCACGCATGCGGTTCATATTTGCGATAATCATATGAGGTAATAATTTAATTTTGAGCCGTAGACTTAAAATTAATTTATAATTTTATTTTTCAATTTCTCCATAAAACTCTTTGATGTGATATTTAATCATAATATATAAAGTGTAGCAACAATAACACTTGGATCCATGTCTAATGATTGTGTGCATTTTCCTAATGCACACGGGTGTCGTTGCGGACTCCACTTACATTTTTTCATTATGATCCCATTTGACTGTTAGATATGTTTAATCACTACCTTTGAATTTAGAACGGAAAAATTATGTACAAATAAACCTTTTTTTCTTTATTTCCTTCACTTTCCTCCATATTTATTGCCAAAGCAAGTTTGAGAGAAACTGTTGAATGCAAGTTCTTAAAAAATCAGAGTTGTACCTTCGTCTTCTCATCGCCAACACCATTTTTTCCACTTCTAGATTAATTTCCTTATATTTTAATAACGGAGTACCTAGGTTTCTACTTTCTCTTTCCTATTACAATAATTAGTGGTAGCATCGCTTGTTTCTCCCACGGTACAACTTATTTATCATAGTTTATTTCTGGAGATTCCCTCTTGTTTAAGTATATAAATTGGCTGCAACCTTTTAGTCATACTTTTAGAATCGCCCAACTTGAGGGGGTGAGAGTTTTATACGATCGTGATTTAAGGGAAAGGAATTTATCCAGAATTGTCCAAGTAGTGTAAGCCTTTGAAATTAAACACAATAGATGAAGAGAATCAAATTTGGGGGTTCTTCGTCGAATGTCAGACATAAAACTAAATCTTCCTTTATGTCCGCTCAGTCTATTGACCGACTTGTTGCTCAGCCTCCCACAGTGGCAGAGCCAGAAATAAAAGTTGGCCTAGGCACGGTAGGAAATTTACGGGGGTTCGGGAGCGGTAGCCTCCGATTTTTTTTTTTGGAGTAATACTTATAAAAATCTTTTAACTACATAAAAATTAACATATAAATAGATGAATTACAATGATTTAAAAAATAAAACATCATTACAAAATGATACTAATGTAAGTTCATACAAAACTAGATAGTTGTCATTTTTAGAATAACATATTTATACAAAAAAAATCCAACAACTTCATCAAAATGTTTATTAACAACTAAAAATTAACAACAAAAAACATACCCAAAATATTTTCAGAATAAAATTCAACAACATTTTCAGAATAACATATTTATACAAAAAAAATCCAACAACTTCTTCAAAATGTTTATTAGCAACCAAAAATTAACAACAAAAAATATATCGAAACATCAAAATGGGTTGGTTTTGTTTGCTTTTAATTTAAGAATCATCCGTGTTTTTTAGGTTTGAAAGATTAGGTTATTTTTAAAATTGCTCCAATATCTTTAAAATTTTTATAAATTATATCTGTACATAAAAATAAAAATAAAAATAAAAATAAAAATAAAAAAATTACCTTGGCCTCCCAGACCTTCTTCTCGCACTACACCACCTAGGACATGTCATGCAGCGAATGTCCTTTTTGAGGTGACCATGGACGAATGGGGGGAGCATACTTATCTTCCCGAGTCACTATCAATACATTCGAATAACGAGTTCAGCCTCACTCTTGCCTCTCGAGAGGGGGATATACTCTTCTATGAGTATTTCTTAGACGAGGCTTAACATCCCTTTGTATAAGCCCTTCAGAGACACATTTTGCTTCATCAACTTGGCTCCATCTCAACTCATTTTTAATTCCTTGAGGATCCTAATAGGATCAAAGTCCACTTCCTCAACTTATTTGAGGTTAGAGATCCCTTGACCATCACAAAGTTCCCTAGTGTGTATCGATTGACCACTTCTGAGGGTGGTTGGTACACATTTCCTAACCGATCGAGAGATGTTAGATTTGTTTCATCCTTTCATTTTTAATAATGACTGGGGACATTGTTTCTTATTCATTTGGGAGATGGTTGGGAGCATGACGGTTAGAATAATTAGACTATTCACTTGTTCATCATCATCATTACTGGGTCTAAGCTTGAGTGAGACTTAGTCTTCTAAACTTAATCATATATTATTATATTCACGCCTTTTGGTATGCATAGTTTCTATTATCAAACCCAAGTGGATTTGTGATCGACTGAACCTCTAAAAACATATTCCCATGATTTATAGTGAATTGAAACTCTTATACTAGTTTAAAAAATTATGTCCCTAGGGATCCAAGTCACATTAATTAAACTTAGTTAATTAGGCATCCTCAAAAGAAAATTATTTCTTAATTGAACCGATTTTAATTTAACTAGATAAAATTAATTAGTCCAATTATAATGTGAGTGATATAATTTGAGGAAAGTAAAATATCAGAAGCTATGAAAAATATGATTTAGATTGGAAACCCTTGTGAGAAAAAGCACCATCACACCCAAACAAAAAATTCCATTATTATTAAATAATGTTTTACATGACTTATAAAGAGACATACTGATTTATATACACAATAATCATTACCACCATGATGTCCAAGCCCTTGCGTTCTGCTATAATGTCACTACCTAACTAGAAATCAGTTACTTTCGACAACAATAACTTACACAACCCTCAAGCCTCGGTATCCATTGATCTTAGACTGATGCATAATCACCCCACATGTCGACATATTCAATTAATCTACACAATCACGCAAGTTAAAATTTTATTTGCATAGAAGACTATACGTATTGCGAATAAAAATCTTATTTGAAAAGCATGGATTTGACAAGGCTTAGTACTCTCTAAAAAATCACCCACAAAACCTTGAATTAGGGTTTTGTAAAAATAGGGTTGCACTTTTTGCAATTAACTTTTATAAATATTTATACAAATAAATGATAGATAGTTGCTATAACACGATTCTTGAGAAAAAATAGTTCTTATATGAATCAGGGGAGCCCTATTCAAATTACGTATTTGTATGGGGGGCGTCGTGCGATACTACTTCTTACAAGAGGTTCTCGATGCTTTACATGCTCCTCGTTCGAAACTATCTTTTCATATGAACTTTTTGTGTGGTGTCAGTTTTCATACTAGGTATTTTAGAAGCATAAAAACTCTCTCATGCGAGCTATTGTTCAAACGAGGGATCTGTCATTCAAATGATGATCCAAGAAACTAAACCCTTTATAAAAAGAATATAAGAACGAATTTTAAAATCAAGTCAATTTGTATGTATTAGCTTAATTTCGTGTTTGGACAAAACTTATTTGAGTCATAGGTTAGGACTTAAGTTATTTATCCTTCAAACCTGTGACGTATTATTGAAGATTGTTGCGAAAAAAGATAAAGTGGCATAGAGTATACGTCGTGATTTGAGTCGAGTTTCATTTTCATCATCCAAGGGATCTCAATGAGGTATGGATACATGTTTTGTGTGTTCCTTGGATTGGATTTTGGGTTTTGGTGTATAAAGAGGCTTTATAAGATTTTTAAAATGTTTTTTGAAAATTTGTCAAGTCGTTAGGACGACCTTACGTTTATTGTTCGAAAGAGTATACGCACCTCGTTAGAACATTGATCCAACGAACTTCGAACGAGCTATTTCTAAGGATCTCTGGAATCTCATTGGAAGTCTCGTTAAAACATGTTAGAACGAGATATGTAGCCTTATTCGAACGAGATCCAATTTTAATCGAATGAGCTGTCATGTTTTTCAATGTAAGCTTCTTTTTTAAGCTTATCTTATTTTTGGAAAACCTCCAAAACAGGAGTACGGAGTAGAAGATTTGAGAGAGACTTTTCCAAGATTGTAAAGTTCCCAAACTTTTTCAAAAATCTCTCCAAGTTCATATTTTTATATTGAAAAAAAGTCTTCCAAACCAAAACCCTAGTTCACACCCATGTTTGAGATACAAGAATCATACATATATATGTTGTTTTGAGATCTCACTGTTTTCTATAAAAGTAGTTTGCTCTTCATAGTGTGAGAATTTCATTCTATGGATATCGTGTTTGGTGTTATGCGACAACTAGACTTGTTATGAGACAAGTAAGATATATAGGATACTAAAACGTGAGAAAGCTCGTGCGCTGTGTGGTTGTTAAAAGGCTCCCATCAGTGACTATGAAGAAGGTTACAAGGATCAAGGATGCACGTCAAGGATTGAAAGCATCTAGTTTGTGAGTAAAACTAAATTGGTCTTGTAAACTGTCTATATGGTAGTGAACTTGTGTGACTGAGTCGTTCGAGGTTTTCACATTGTAAGTATTCCTTGTACATCGTCGTGTTGTGATTTACTTATGTTAATTTTGCTTATACTCATCTAGATGCATGCTTAGGTCAAGACTAAAATTGGTAAATTATTTTAACAACACTTGTGGTTTTCTAAATTTTCGTAAGTTAATTAAAATTGTGAAAATTAAATTTGGTGGTGTTTTTAGTACAAACACTAGGGAACTTAGCTTTTTAATATTAGTATTAGCGTGGGTTCCACTAGTTTGTTGTGTTATATCCCTATTTTCTGCCTTTTAGGGTTTAGGAAGAGTTTAACGGAGAGAGTAGTTTTGTTTCCTGGCCTCCATTGTTTGATGGGTTAAACTTATCCCTATTGAAAGGCGCGAATGAGATTCTTCTTTAAATTATTAGATAAGAACGCTTGGAACTTGATTGAGTTTGGGTGGACTCCTCCCATTAAAGGTAGTGCTCCTAAGGCGTATAACTCATGGAAAACTGCTTAAAAGAATGCCTCGACTTTTAATTCTAAGGGTGTGTATGCTATTTTTTTTATGATGTGATCACTAAAGAGTTTAGGCGTGTTTTGACTTGCGAGAGCGCGAAGGATGTTTGAGATATTTTACAATCCACATACGAGGGAACAAATACTATTAGGGTTCCATGTTATAAAATCTTATGGCTAAGTTTGAATCGATTAAGATTTTAGAGAATTGGTCTTTTGATGAGTTCTATGCCAAGTTATTAGATATTTTCAATTCCTCTTTCAACTTAGGAGACCCTATCCCTGAGCCTAGAGTAGTGTGGAAAATCCTAAGGTCGTTTCTTGAAAGATTTAATGCCAAAGTCATTGTTCTAGATTCCCTGGGTGGTGTCAACAATATGAGAGTCCAAGAGCTTGTAGATGATCTTCAAACCAATGGGATGAACATGTGTACTGCTAAAAAAGGATGAAAAGAAGGGCATTTCTTTAAAAAACCTGAAAAGAGGACGTGTTGGATTCTGACAGTCACAATGAGCTATATGCTGAAGAGATTGCTAAGAAGTTTAAAAATCTTATTAGTCTTAGAGATGATAAGATTTTTGAAAAGAAAGCTAAGAACTTTAATGAATGTGATAGGAAAAATACGGATGGTCCTAAGAATATGGATGATCAATACAAGTGCTTTGAATGCCAAGGATTTGGGCATTATTATCGTGAGTGTTACACTAGACTAAGGAACGAAGGTAATAAACATAAGGTATATAATACCACCTTTAGTGATAGTGAGTTGAAAGAGTAATGTGATTCCCCCATGTGAGCATAACTACATCTCATTAAAGGCTAGTCATGTTGGCTTAAATGAAATTCCTTCCCTTGATGAAGATAATTATAAGCATGATGGTTCCAAGGTCTGGCCTCTATGTTCCCAAGATAATAAGGTGATGAGTGATGGAGAAGAAGAGGAGGAGGGTAGTGCGCTTCAAGTGGCCTTGCAGAACTTATACACGGAGTCGTTGATGTTAAAAAAGGCTTGTGTTTAGAAGCTAATATCAAAGAACGTGTCATAGGAAATTATGATGCTAAATTGATTGGGGATCTTAGGGCATATAATAAGACTCTTAAGTAGAAGCTCAAGTATGTTCAGAGTGAGAGAGACGGGATTCGCAATTTGATGGAGTCTTTAAAGAAGCATCTTCTTGAGTTTGAATAGTCTAAGGGTTTACCCGAGTCTAGGATTGTGAAGTTAGAATTGAAATTGAGAGACTTAAGTAATGCTAAATTTGATTTAGAGTTCGATCGGAAAAGTTGGATAAAATGTTAGGCACCATTCAAATAAAAGATGACAACTGTGGGATTAGCTTCGATGATACAAGTACTTCTACTGCTAAAGCCAAAACCAATTTTTTAAAAGAGTTAACCGTTGTTAAGGGCATTAGAAAAGGTCAACCCAATGGTAACATTACTCGTCTCTACACTTGCCTACATTGCAGTAGGAAAGGTCGCCTTAGGTATTTTTGTTATGATATTAGAAATAGTTCTAAAAAGTCTAAGATTGGTGTCAACAAGTTTCCCCAAACCCTATATCGTTACTCTACACCTATGTGGGTTATGAGATCCTATTTGGACGCACTTAATTGTAGACTTATTGATTCTCTCATGCTATCATAAGATTCTTCCTATGCTATATTTCATGAGTAATTATGGTTGCATGTTTTTCATACACTAAATTTTGTACTTCATGATATATGTGGTTGCTAGTTGTATGATGTTTATCCTTTTATATTTTATTTTTTCCTTTTTTAGATCTTATTGAGAAAAATACAAAAAGATTTTATTTTTATTTTGAGTTTGTTTTCTTTTGGTATCATGAAATGTTTATGTGTAGTTTAGTTTTACACATATTGTGTTTCATAATGATGTGTTTTAATCCTCTTTCCTCTATGTATCCACATAACTAGAACTTTTGATTATGATTTTCAATGCTTAGTATTGCTCTTAATCATGCTTGCATGGAATCGTTCAAAGTTGATTTCCATGATGGATTCACTTTGTATATGCCTCCGCACACACTTTGAACAAGCTCTTTTGTAATTTAACTTCGTATGCCACATGAACAAAGTGAGGTGGTTCTCCTAATAATCTTGTCATATTCATATATTTTTTTACCAGGGGATAGGTGCACATCTAAAAAACATTTTTCATGAGTTTGTAGTTTTATTGAATATATGATTATGTACGAAAAAAGGGCTATCAAAGGAAAATCTCCTTTTCATGAAAGACCACCGTTGGCAAGAGCCTAAAAGATTTAGAGGTAGTAAAAATAGAAAAATTGGCAAGGTCAAATTTTTTACATTGATACTTTAAAAATTATGTATCTTCAAAAGAAAAAGAGAGAGAAAAATGATATAAAATTTTGAGGGTATTTAGTTGGAGATCAATGGGTTTTCACAATGAATCCTAGTTACTCTTAATTGTTTTGACGCTATTGAATCGAGAAATATTAAAAAATCTAGGCAAGTGTGCATTGTGTTTGTTTGTAATTTTGAGTTCTTTATTTGACGTGTGAGGCTAAATCGATTGTTGATAAATTATTACGCTCACATAGAACTACTTGGATAGTTTTGACCGATTGGGTCATTTTCTCTTATTTCTAGTTCACTCACACCCCTTCACTTTGTACCACATTCTTTAGACATATTGATACTATGCGAATGTGTACAACTTATGTGTTTGTGTCTTGTGTGGTCATTTATACCTACATATAGTTGTGCTTCATTAGTATATGTGTGGTTATATATGTGGTATGTTCTGTGTATTAAGCCTTTGAGTTTTTCAATCCATGATTCCCTTGTACTTAATCTTTTATTTATATTGGCATATGTTATGAGCATCTTGGTATCTTATACTTGAAAGCTTGCATTATAGTTGATATAATTTTTTCATAGTTTGGATTATTTGTGCTTATGTTGCTGAATTGTTTGTAGTTGCATGCTTACTTCTCACCATTGCATGATATGCTTTCTTTCCTTATGTTTACATGTTTTTACATTATGGAGTAGATTTGGTTTATTATTGTGCACCTTGTTCTTTATCTATTCATGAATAAAAAAGGGGAGAAATAACATCTAAATCTTTTCATGCCGGGGGGGGGGGGGGGGGGGGGGGGGATTTTTATCCTAAGGGGAGATGTCCTATCGTAGGTAGAGATTGTTAGACAAATGGGTAGCGTTTATATACAGTTTATATATTATGATATTCTCTTTGCATTTGATGGCGTATTTAAGTGTGCAAGTTGGAAATAATGCGATAAAGGTTTACACAAGAGCAAAGCTACTCAAGCTTGTGTCGGTCAAGCATTTGTAATTTTTTTTCCTTTTGGGGTTGGGGATTGAGTCTTAGTGAGCTTGACATCTTTTTTATTATAAGTTTTATCCTAGAATAGCCAACTGGGGAGATTGGTAAGGACAAATTTTCAAATTGAGTCAATTTGTATGCATTGGATGAATTTGATGTTTGGAAAAAACTTGTTTAAGTCATAGATTAGGGCTTGGGTTATTTGTTCTTCAAGTCTGTGATGCGCTATTGAAGTTTGTAGAGGACAAAAATAAAGCGACATCAAGTATACATCATGTTTCGAGCCAAGTTTCATCTTCATCATCTGAGGGATATCAATGAGGTATAAATACATATTTATATTTGTTCCTTAGATTGGATTTTGGGTATTAGTTTACAAACAGATTTTTTACAATTTTTAAAATTCTTTTAAAAATTCGGCGTGTCATCAGAATGACCTTATGTTTATCGTTTGAACGAATTTATGTACCTCGTTAAAACATTGATCAAACGAACTTCGAATTATTTATTTCTAGCATTCTCTGGAACCTCATTGGAAGTATCGTTAGCCTAGTTCAAACGGGATCCAATTTAATTCGAACGATATGGCGTGCTTTCCAATGTAAACGTAATTTTTCAAGATTATTTTATTTTTAAAAAACCTCCTATAAATAGGAGTACGGAGAAACATATTTGAGATATACTTTTCTTGCTTTTTAAGTTCCTAAACTTATTTAAAAATCCCTCCAAGTTCATGTGTTTGTTTTGAGAAGAAGTCTTCCGAACTAAAACCCTAATTTACACCTATGTTTGAGATCCAAGAATCATGTATAGATATTTCATTTTGATATCTACTTGTTTTGCATAAAAGTGATTTTCTCTTCATACTGTGAGCGTTTTCTATGGTGGATATCGTGTTTTGTGTTGTGTGGCAGCAAGACTGGTCAAGAGATAAGTAAAATCGGTGGGATACTGAGATGTGAAAAAGTTCCTGCATTATGTGGATGTTGGAAGGCATCCATCAGAGACTGCAAAGAAGGTTACAAGGATCAAGGAAGTTCATCAAGGATTCAAGGCATCGAGTCTATGAGTAAGTATAAATTAGTATTATAAAATGCCTATATCACAGTGAACTTGTGTGGATGTGCCATCCGAGATTTATCCCATTCTGGGTTTTCCTCGTACATCTTCGTGTTGTGATTTACTTATTTTAATCTTATTTATACTCACCTAGATGCATACTTAGGTTAAGAATAAAATCGGTAAATTATTTTACATAACACTTGTGGTTATTTAGATTGGTGCAAGTTAATTAAAATTGTGAAAATTAAATTTTGTGGTGTTTTTTTGTACAAAACCTAGGGCACTTACCTTTCTCAAATGTTGATAAAACTACATATTTTCATTTTATGTAATGGTTATACAGAGTCACTTTCTTACTCGAAAAAAATTAAGGAAATAAAAAACCATAAACTTATCAAACTTTGAATATTTTTAAATTACTCGATTTGGTAGTGTTTTTTCATGGTGTTTTGTCACAGTCTTCAAGTTCTTCACTTACAACTCAAAAGACGATTAAAATACACCTTGATTTTTTTGGGAATAAATCCAAAACCAAAAACATGAGGAGTGTAAAATCATTTCCTTACATCCACCAATGGTAACTAGGTCTCCTAATTTCCCTTAAATTCAAGAACACCTCTCTGAAACATGTCTTCTTGAACCTTATTCATCCTCTCCATCTTTCGAAGCATGATAAGATGTGCTAATATGAAACATTATCCCTAATGACTCTTGTAACCACTCTAAAACCCGAAATAGAAATGTAGGATCCTAATATTACCGAATGGACAATATAATGCCATGCAACTTAATAATATCTACGATATGGTAATTCTTATCTATTGAAAAATATATTCACACAAAAATGAGTTTTCTTGGTCATACAATCTACTGTTATCCACACAAAATCATGATGTTGGGGCATCATTGATAACTCCCCAATAAAGTCCATTAAAATGATATCTCACTTTTACTCAATAATAATAAGTGACTGCAATTACCTCTATAGTCTTTGAGGTCCACATTCAACATCTAACATATGTTGCATTTAAATACAAAAACTACGACATCCTTTTTCACCCCAACCCACTAAAATTAACACTTAAAATCTTTACACTTTATACTCACACACATTAACTGATAATTTGGATTCATGCATCTCATCTAACCTCATTCAACCCAAGTCACTCTAGAATAAACAACGACCCTTAAACTGCATGTAATGCCCCATATTTCATTTCCACTTTAATAATTAAATCAAATAATTTTAATGTAAAACTTAAATTTTAAGTTTGAAATTTGGAAATTTGAAATGTAGTAAATAAAATTAAGAAATGGACTTTCAATTTAAAAAAATTAATTGGACGTCAAATTCTAATTTAGATTTGGACTTTAATTCTTAAATTTGGACTTATATTTAAATTTAGGCTTAATTCTGTATTGGGAGAGGGTTAGAGGAAACCTTAATGTTTTATAGGGGTTTTGTGATAATTTTGGGATCAAGTTCGAATGTTAAATGATTTTATAAAATATGTATATTTTGTTGGACTCAAATTAGCATAGGTTGTCTTATAATTAAATTCGATTTATTTTTTTAATAAATCGATTGTCAAGTGGGGATCCCGCTACAGCTAGGAATTAGGGGCACTATGGAGGGGTTTGCACAAACTATAATGGCACAATCGTGGGCTAAGACTCGTTATAGAGGAGTTTTCATCTCGCTATAATGATGGTGTTTATAAGATATTTCTTTGGATTATACAAGAACCTTTTTACATGTAATTTTCATTTTACTTATCAATTTACATCCAAAACATATTTAGAACACTCCCTAACTTTTTCCCTCACCAAAACCACCATAGTCGCACATAATTGGAAGAATTTTAGGAGTATTTTGGTGTTAGCTCAAGAGGGGAGGTTTATCACAAGTAGACGATGAGTAAGCCTACATATATGATTTTAGTATTATCTTCAAAGATCCAAGATATATCCTTTTCTTCCTTTTTAGTTTTTTAGACTAAATTATCACCTAAATACTTTTGATTAATTTAAATTCAACTATCAAGATAATTACATTGTTGATTTTTTTTTCTAAAAAAATAATCATGTTGAACTTAAATGTTTGCAAGGAGATTGTGTTTCCATTTGTTTGGTGTATATATATATATATATATATATATATATATATATATATATATATATATATATATATATATATATATATATATATATATATATATATATATGTACACACATACATACTATAGCATGCCCGTTCCTAAAGGAACGTAGATAAATTTACCCCCTGTATTTGTGCTTGTGCTTATGTCACGATGCTACCACGAACACCCCAACCAACAACCCACACTAAACATAAAATTGAATCAAGATATTGGATATACACACTTCCAAAACTAATTGAGGAAGATTTGCGATTATCAATATAACAATCAATTGAGGATACATGCAATCACACAAACAATAGACAAAATATTTAGCCAGATTATATAACCAACCAACATATAAGAAATTATAAATAAAGCGAATCCACATGCACGCAATAATAATTTGTTGTAGCACTAACGACTAAATTGAATACATAATTGAACCATATGTTGATAAAACTATCTTTGGTATAAATGATACCTACTAAAGTAACCATTAATAACCTCAATTCACCTTAATTACGTGATCCACATCTAAAAAGTGAACGGTATGAAAATATAAACTCCAATTAGCCACGATTATCCAAGTAAAAAAATGTTTTAGGTATGGCTATGAAGTGTACATAAGCAAAATTTATAAATACTAATAAAAAGTGATTGAATACAAAGAAATTTCTCTTTTAGTTCTATACCCAATTACCACCACTCTCTACAACCAAGATTACCCAAGAATGTAGGGTTGGGGGACCTAACGTGCTTGTGCGTGTTCCATAAAAGTAGGGAGTGAGTTGTCGATTTTTGGCATGAGGGGGTGATATATTAATCATTACCATAAGGTAGTGAGTTATTGCATTAAAAGAAATAAGTGATAATAAAATGAAAATAATTAAAAAATTAAACGATTTCAAACTTGTATCATAATATAGAATGAAAAAAATTAGGAAATGATTCTGCATATATATATGAATTGGTTTAATATGAAATTTACAAATAATTCAATCAAAAATTTGGGATGACATTTATAGACACTACATAAAAACAAGGAATCAAGTGGGACAAAATCGACCTAAAGAGTTATTTTAAACTATATTGTACATGAATATTTGTTCGTCCAGTCAACCACAAAGCATATATGTTCGATGTATACCATAGTGAACTGACAAGCTCGTTTCAAATTCCGCAACTAAACATCCTCATCTCTGGTGTAAAAGATCTACAAATTGATAAAAAACACACATAAAAAATTAAGTCCTGCTTGGCTCCAGCGGTAAAGATTTGATACGTAATGTCTTCCAAAATCTACATGGCTCCAATAGTAAAGGTGAGTCAGCAATGAAGCACCTACAATTAACATAAACAAAGGACAATAACAAAATTAGTTTATATAAAAATTATTCAACTCCATTAAATCTTTACTAAAGAATTTGGGTACAACACAATAAAACATTTTTTAAAAAATGTAATAAAATGAATGAGTTATTAGTTCAAATCTGTACCACAAATGAACAACCAATAACAAATACCAAGTTAAGGATCATATTTACATTCAACCACTTTTAGCAAATCCCTAATCATTTCCCAGCAATAATTTTTCAGCAACTCAAATATACCACAATCAGTAACTCAGAAGAAATGATTTATGTTTTACGGTAAATGAGATCAAAATAAGGAATTTTAATGCATTATTTGAACCTTACATTCCAAAAAAGAAAAAGAAGAACTAAACATATTAAAAATTACTTCTATTATGGGTGTGTGAGAGACAACCGAGCTATAGGTAGAAGAGATGGGTTACCAAAGAGAAATAACCGTATAGATAATAAAAATAGCAAGTACTCTTAGGTCCCTCGCAATCAAAATTTAAACACTAAAGGAATTTTGACAAATTTTAAACACTTAGGTCCACTAATTCTTTTCTTGTAAAAGTCCACACTAGTGGCATAACAAGTGGATCTAATAGTAAATTGTCCTTAAATGTTTAAAAATTGTCAACAAGGGACCTAATTGTAAATTGCCCTAACAAAATTACTTACACCCAAACATTAAAAACCAAACATTATAAAAAAACTTACACCCAAACAACTTACCCCTAAATTAAACCCAAACATTATAAAAACACAAAAATAAGATTAAAGAATAATGGTTCCATTGTCAATGATAATTCTAACAATAAAACAATGAAAATAAGAGCTATATACCTAATATATTGCAAAGCATATTGCCAATGGTTCTTCATTAAGTACCTTGTTAACAAAAAAAAAATCAATCAAAATCAGTCATATAGCAAAACTGGAATGATAAAAATAGAATGAATATACTATAAAAATCAACTTGCAATAGAAATAGCAATGTCAAAAGTTTTTTTTAAAATTAGAGTTTTAGACTAAATAAGTCAAGATATTAGTAAAATTAAACAAAAGAGTTTTATATTAAAGCTTACATCCATATTATAACTCCAGAAATCACAAACACAAACTGGAAAGCCTTAAAGCATTAACAGTTACACTAAAATTTCCATAGAACTATAAAAAAAGATGTGACAAAGTCCATAAATAAATTGAACAGGTCGAATATAAAAATTATGGGAATCAAAAAATTTTGGTAACAGTCTCAGCATAAGAAAAAATTAAAAAACGAATGAACAAAGACAAGATAATGAAATACTGAATCAACACAAAACCAACTCTAATAATGAGTCCATAAAAAAATCTAACTCTGAATATAAGTATACATGTATAACCTGACTAAAAATAAAGAGTAAAATAAAAGAATGAGCTACACTTGCTCGACTCCTACAATCCTGGGAGTAAAAAAAGGGTTGTTGCTAGAGATGCTCCTCCAAAGAACCCGCATCTACATAACTACCACAACAAGGACCTGTAAAAATAGTTTTTAAAAGAAATTGTAAACAAAAAGTCTATGTAGAATAATGAGCCCATACAAAAGTCCACCTCTGAATATAAGTATACATGCACAACATGACTAAAAATAAAGAGTAAAATAAAAGAATGAGCTACACTTGTTCGACTGCTACAATCCTGGGAGTAAAAAGGGATGTCCCGAGGTGATGGATTAGTTTAGGTGAATGTGAGTGTAGGGGTGTGTATGTTTTTGTTTGTACCTAAAAAAGAAGAAGCAAAAATTAAAATTATCTAAACTAAAAAACTAAAAAATAATAAAATAATAAAAATAAAATTCTAATAAAAAAATCAAACGAAAGAGAAAAGAAAAATAAAAATAATAAAACCTATTAAACTAAAAAGACTCTAAATAAAAAGAAAATAACAATAAAAATTAACAAACTATAAAAACTAAAAACAAAATCTAATGATACTAAAAAAATAAACTCCTAAAGAAAAACTTATCCTAATAAAAATAAAAATAAAATTATAGAAAGAAATTAATAAAAATAGAAAATAAATCCTAAAAATTCTATATAAATCTAAAATAAATCCTAAAAAATTAAAACAACTCAGATAAAAAAATAATATAAACTCAACATACACAGGGTATGGGATAGGTTTAGGATCGGTCTGGGATAGGCTACGGTTACGGGATTGATTATTTAGCCACATTTGAACTGTAAATTGCCTCGAAATAGAGCTTTTGACACCGCAACTGCAATCAAGCCTGCATAATAAATCATCACGCGCATAAGATCCAATTTTATCGAGATCTAGCAAATAAAACACGTCTATTCGGGGTATAAAATATACACTTTTGGGGGATTATCCCCCCCCCCCCCCCCCCCCCACAATCAGAACATTGCTAGTCCTCGAGAAAAATATAAAGAGAAAGAAGGATAAGAAACCAAAAGTGTACCACTTTCGCGGGCACTTGTGATTGCAGTTAGCGTGTTCAACAAGCCTTTAAACCTATAGGTTGCCCTAAAGGGTGAGTATTGTCTCATGAGGGTTTGCAGGGAATATACCCACAAAATTCTTTATTTGCAAACGACAGTCAATCTTTTATTAGACATAGAATAATCGCACAATCCATTACAAGATAATATTTTGAGGAATAAAAGCTAGAGGTGTAGAAAAAGAGGTTTAGCTAATTAAATACTCAAGGCACATCTTTTCTAGAACTCAATGCGTGTGGTGTGAATCAGTCAAAACGGGCCGAGTATCACAAAAGTAATTCCTAGATTGCCTTTTAGGAATCAACGCTTCAAATTCAAAATCTCACTAGATACTCTCAAATGAACTATTGAGATTAGGGTAAGTGTATCGCTCTTGTGTGTGAGGGTGTGTGTAAATGTAAGCAAGGTCAAATGTCTCACACACATATAAGAAAGAGCGAACATTTAGAAAGAAAATTTATCTCATGAAGAACAAATGTCTTTATTAAATTTATCTCATGAAGAACATTTAGATGGATGTGTATGCGAGAAGAGTGTTCTATACTTGAAGAACAAATGTCTTTATTAAAAAAGAACAAACTACAAACTCTCTTTTCCTTTTCCTTCTTTTTTCTCATTTTTTTTCTTTTTTCGAATTTTCTTTTCTTTTTCTTCTTTTTCTTTTCCATTACTATTTTTCTATTTTTTTTTCCTATTTTTCCCTCTTTTTTTATACTCTCAACATTAAAGACATTTTACATTTGAAAAAAACACTTTTTCTCAAAAATGAAAGATGATATGTAAATTAGATGATATATGGATAATGTGGGGAATATGAAAGAATATGAAAAGGTAATGGGTGAAGTGAATGGGTGAAAATCTTGTGATCGGGCTAAATATCAAGACACATGTTTTTTACAACTCGAAAGTGATGTCGTTCTCAATGATTAAGCCAAAAAAGTTTAACGAAAAATAATGATATCATACAACGATTGAGTGCGGACCCAAAGGAATTTGAATCAACTTGTGACTCAAAGATTGCGTAAAACTCTCTAAAAGGGTAAAAGGTAAGAATCTCACGAGCTAAAGTCTCTACTAGTGATCCTTAAGGTTTTCTTAAGAATTATAGTACTATTCAACTCTGAACCGTAGTGACGTGATAAATGCGCAAATTTTATTGATTCTAAAAATTTAGAGAGAAAAATGTCTTGGTACGTATTACAAAAGCTATTTAGAAAAAAAATATCCTTTAGCTTGATTCCTAGACTTGAAAGATGGATGATAGAAAATTCACCTCAATGAATGAGATGAAAGAAACTGCATAAAAATTTTAAAAACCAGGTTTTTTAAAAATCAAAATTTTCAAAAGAGGTACGATTTTGATAAAATTCCCCACCCCAAACAGAAAGTAACATCGTCCTCAATGTTAAGTAAAATGATTTTTAAAATGGAGAGAAGAAGGGACGAAAGAGATTTCCAAAATCAACCCTTAATGAAATGGGCAGATGAATCCAAGAAGAAACCTGAATAAAAATGTGATAAAAATGCGTACAAGTCTATAAATATGGTAAAGCATTGGGTGGTGTGAAACACCACCCCCAAACAGGATAAGACTCATACTAGAAATCGCGGGCTTCCTCCCGGTAGCTCTAAGTTTAATGTTTGCAGACAGACCGAACCATTCTCACCCTAAGGATAAGATCTATAAAAGTGCGGATGGTAGAAAAATTAGGTGATGAGACTCACCCCCAAACAAGACTGAAGCGTCAGTCTTGTTGGATAAAGGATAAAGAGGGTCAATTCACTTGTATGGAAAAGTGCATCACACGATGCAAAGCATCGGTAGACTAAGGGTGGGTGTATATTAGGGTAAGGGTGAGGGTGAGTAAGCACCGATCACGGGCCTTATTGCGACGAAATGTGAGGGAAGCAAGGGCCTTATAAGAATGGTGCTAAAGTTGGTGAGGAGGGCAATATGGTTTGGCAAGTGGGATGTGGTAGGGCTCATATAAAGCACACGACCGTTCTATAAATGGATGATGATAATGGTCGCATCGTGACATGCCAGGGAATTATCGATGGGAAAAATCAACACCACAAGTAAGTGGCGGGCATGGGGTAAGAAGCTCGGTGTCACGAAAGTAGAGAGTAGCACAACAAATACTCTCGTGAATGGTGGATGGCTTTAGGTTAGGATCCAACAATATGGATGGAAAAATGCAAGGTATAATATCAAGATCCAACCCAGGTTATGGGATAGAGGGAGCAATGGGTGGGTCGGGTGGGATAAAAGGTGAATGAAGGTGATCCAACTCACGCGTAGGGGACACATACTCATCGGGAGGAGTAAAGGAATACTCATAAAGTAGCGTGGTATCTGAAAATGGAGTGGTCGACTTCTCCACCAATGTGTCACCATCCGTGATGGTGAAAGGGTCTGGCGAGGCATTAAGATCCGAGATATATGAATTAACATCAATATCAGATTCAAAGTGAGCCAAACATCGCTAGAGAGGATCCATAGCAAGGGAGGTGAGAAAAATCTCCGATTAAATATCGATGCATTGGGGAGAACTCCTAGCCGGAGCTAACCTATAAGATATGGGCGTCTCGAGGACACACTCAATGGGTGCAACAAGTATAAACTTCGACATATTTTTGGATATAACGGGTGAGTGAACCTCAAATGTGGGCTCATTTGGATGTGGCATGGAAAGGAAAACCTCGACTTTAGGTTCTTTTTGGATTATTAGGGTATCGATAAGTCCCACATTTTGTGGATAAGTCAACACAATTGACAACCTAGGGCTCGGACCACGGGGTGGTCTCAACTTTGAGATTCTTAGGGTGGTAGGGTTGGTCACACTTAACATCGGTTGTATAAGAGGAGACATCATCATCCCACACGGGATCAACAATGGGTGAAGATGAGGAATATCCGACTAGGTCGCACACTCAAATTCATTTAAGCATTGTTCAAGCCTTTGAATAGCTTGAGTTTGAATTTAAGTTGCTTGATCTTGCTCGAGAATGAACTGTTACAAGTGGTTTTCGAGAGCGAAGGTGGATGATGGTGGGGAAGTTATGGTTGGTGGTGGGACAATGGTGGATGAGTGAGGTGGACACAACACACTAGTATCATGACTAAACGGAGAATACTCATAGGAAGTGGGGGGAGCGGGGTCAAGTTCATCTTACACGAAAGGAGCGCCTCTGTGATTGGGAAATTGGGTGATAATATTGTGATGCGTAGTGATAGGACCAATCGGGATGTTGTGCACTAAGTTGCCATGATGACTGTTGGAACGTGAGAGAATCCTCAACATGGGGTTGGGGTTCATATTGTGTGGGAGAGTGATCAATCCACCACAAATAATTTGGTTGCTCACACCACTCGGTATTAGATATGTCATGATAATAAGCCGAAGTGGATTTCGAAACATTGTCATATGGATACACATGTTCCATGGTGGGTTCAGATGGATAAGGATGGTACGGGAACTCATGGGACAAGTGATTGACGTGATAAGAATAAGTGAACGATGAATATGAGAAATGGCTAAAGTCGTCCCATAAGGGATGTTCTTCGGCCATGACGGGATGGATAGGGGAGAAAAAGGTTTCTCCAAATATATTTTTGGCTTTTTAATCTTTTTTTTAAAGAAGAAAATCTTTTTGAATTTTTGAATTTTTTGAAAAAGAAGGAAAATATTTTTGGTTTATTGTTTTTTTAAAAGAAGGAAAATGTTTTTGGGTTTTTGTTTTGAAAATAAGAAAAAGGATGAAAAAATATTTTTTGAATTTTTGAAAAGCGATAAAAGTGTACTCGGTATGAAACACACACTAACGGAGCACACAAAAATCGACTACCAAGGGATTAGAATTAGAAACGTACAAGCAAAGGAAATCCTAACTAGCATGTAGCCTATTTTTATCGTCAATTAAGTGATTGGGTAGTCAAATTTTTATTAATTCGCCGGCGAGAAAATCACAGAGTCTTATACGTCGCCTTTAGAAAATGCGCTCATACTTGGCTTGCTAGTTGGTTAATTTTAATTATATGATTGCACGGGTTAACAAGCAAGTGGAATTAGGTGATTGAGTCGGGTGATAAAATTCCTTCTCATTTCAATGATCGGGTTTAGGTCTTAAGTCCAATTAATTCATCAAACCATGCAAAATAAGACTATGTAAAAAATAAAGTCACATAAGAGCATATAGTCAAATAATAAATGGGCTCGCTAACAAGATATGCACGAGTGATAAAGAAATGTACCTCCTACGACTTTTACACATGTAGGGTGAAGACGGAGTTGAGTTGACTGGGAGGATATCACGCCTATCTCAGTCGGCCCCGGGAGTCCTACCGACCCAAGGTAGAGAGACTTCTTTTCCTCGCCTTGGACACCATCTCTCTACCTTGTTCGATTTTTCTATCATGCTTTTCTTCTTTTTATTTTTTTGAATTATTATAAATTTAAATAAAAAATAATGGTGTCTCCAAGCACCGCAATACAAGAAAAATAATAAAGTCCTAATACAAGCCTTCTAATAAAATAAAAATGGTACGAAAATAAAAATAAAAATGCGATACAAATGAAACACAAAATTGGAAATCCTCTCAAGTGCTTCAAGCTCCAAAAATTGACAACAACGCCATTTGGTAGATAGCTTTTTGGTATGTTGTCGTTGTGGAAAGCCTATCTAATCAAAATCTTCAAATACCTACAAAATTATAATAAACTCAAGTGTAAAGGTAAGTAAGGGCGTCGATCCTAATCTAAGAATAAAACATATAAGAGAGGAAAGATGTAATTCATTTTTTTTTATTTCTTTTTAGAATTTTTACTTTTTCTATTTTTTTAGCTTTTTTAATATTAAACAATTTTTGATGAGGGAGAAATAAGACTAAACCAAATCAAAGATCTAAAGACTAACTAAAAAGTGTGATGATAAATAAGTGAAATCTAACTAAATAAAATGTAAAACACGAGATGAATGAGGAAATCAAAATGAGAGCTCACAAGGGATATGATCACACCAAATATTCTAGTTAATCATAATTAATTAATTCAATAAAAATAATTATCCTAAGTTAGTATCAAAATCACAAATCAACTCTCGTTGCAAATGTAATTTTAATAATAACATTTTAGAAAATTAAATTCAACACTCCTACAACTCTTGAAAAATAGATTTAAACATCATTTAATAAATCACCCGCTATGATCAATTTGTTAAATTAGTTTAAATCATGAAAAAGTAGCATAGAGTTGAATTTCAAATAAATAAATTCATATTTTAAAAAAAACTATCTCTAGTTCGATTCTAAAATGGAAAATAAGACTAGAAAAACGATTTTCTCTCGAAAATCATTTACCCTCTCTCGAGACGTAAACTAAAATGTAAGAGTGCAAAGTTAATTATAAAAGGGACATTTAATATAAATAAACTAATTAAAATGGGATTAACACTAGATAATGAGATCATCTCACCCCTTGAAAGGGTTTCCAGCCTAACATGGTGATAAAGCACAACAAATATAATATTATCAACAAACTAAGCATGAAGTAAAAAACATAGTAGAGATAAGAGAACAAATCTTAGAATCAAGTCTTCTTGAATTGCAAGTTGAACTCCAAACTCTTCAATACAATTCAAACTCTCAAACTTTAATCCTCACAAAATCTCTAAAGAAAAATAAAAAAAGTAAAAAAATATTTACAAGGATGTTTCTCTCCCTATTCTTCTCTCTAGGGTTTTCTCTCTACAATGCTTCTTCTCTTTTTTCTATGAGCCGCCATTACTTCTATTATATCATGGCAAAATAAGGCTAAGGGGTATAATTGGAAGGACAATGGTGTACATGAGGGGTATGAGGTAGGAAAACCTGACTTGTTTATGAGGGGTTTAATAAGGTGTTGGGGGTATAATGGGTATTGGGGTTAAGATTGAGTCAGCATGGGATGAGTAAGGTGTGTGGGGTTATTTTTGGAATAAAAGGTTAAAGGTGATTTTTTAAAAAATGTGGGATTTTTGGCTCTTTGTTTTGGGTGCAGATGATAAAATTCGTTTTTGGTGTAAAGTGGGTCAAAGAACAGAAATGGGTTGGTGGTGTCTTGGCTGAAACGGGTTTGGTTGGTGTTGATATGGGTATGGGTTTAGGTGAGTTTGGATGGTTGCTGACGCTGCCCCCGATCGGAGCACGCTGGGGATCCGGGTTCATGGTGTACGAAGTGGGCAACCAGGTTTACGGGCTTAGGTAGCAGGCCCGAATTTGCAAATCGGAGCAGCGAGTATGGTGTTTTGTATGGGGTAAAGAGGTAGAGGCTGGTTAGGTTGGGAATGGGTGTCTCTGGGTTCGTGGCATTGGGTTTTGGTGGGTGAGATGGGAGATGGAATCGGGTCTTGGTTTGTAGCTCTCGGGTATGGACGGGTTTTAAGGGGTAGCAGGTTGGGTTCATGAGTTGGGTATTAGGTTGTGGGAGATAGTGGGGTGAGTGAGGTTGTTTGTTAATTAAGGTAAGAGGAGATAGAATGAGTGAGATGGTGGAGAAGATGAAGGTGGGGGTTTTGTGGTGTGTGTGGGTGTATGGAGGTTAGGGTGGGTGAGGTATTAGTTTTGGTGATTGTGAGTGTAGGTGTGTGTGTGTGTGTGTGTTTGTTTGTACCTAAAAAACAAGAAGCAAAAATTAAAATTATCTAAACTAAAAAAATAAATAATAAAAATAAAACCATAACTAAAAAAAATCAAACTAAAAAGAAAATAAAAATAAAAATAAAAATTACAAAACCTATTAAACTAAAAAGACTCTAAATAAAAAGAAAATAATAATGAAAATTAACAAACCATAAAAACTAAAAACTAAAAACAAAATCTAATGAAACTAAAAAAATAAACTCCTAAAGAAAAACTTATCCTAATAAAAATAAAATAAAAAATAAAAACTAAAATCTAATAATAATAAAAATCAAAATAAAATTATAGAAATAAATAAATAAAAATAGAAAATAAATCCTAAAAATTCTAAATAAATCCTAAAAATTAAAACAACTCAAATAAAAATCTAAAACAATAATAAAAATACAAACTCAACATACACAGGGTACGTGATAGGTTTGGGATCGGTCTGGGGTAGGCTAGGTTACGGGATTGATTATGTAGCCACATTTGAACTGCAAATTGCCTCGAAATAGAGCTTTTGACACCGCAACTGCAATCAAGCCTGCATAACAAACAATTACGTGCATAAGACCCAATTTTGCCGAGATTTAGCAATTAAAATACATCTATTCGGTGTATAAAATATACACTTTTGAGTGATTATCACATCTCCCCCAAACAGAACATTGCTAGTCATCGAGAAAAATGTAGACATAAAGAAGGATAAGAAACCAAAAGTGTACCACTTTCGCGGGCACTTGCGATTGCATTTAGCATGTGCAACAAGCCTTTAAATCTATAGGTTGCTCTACAGGACGAGTTTTGTCTCATGAGTTTACAGGGAATATACCCACGAAATTCTTTATTTGCAAACAACAGTCAATCTCTTATCAGACATAGAATAATCGTACAATCCATCACAAGATAAATATTTTGAGGAATACAAGCTAGATGTGTAGAAAAAGGTTTAGCTAATTAAATACTCAAGGCACATCTTTTCTAGAATTCAACGCGTGTGGTGTGAATCAGTCAAAACGGGTCGAGTATCACAAAAGTAATTCCTAGATTTCCTTTTAGGAATCAACACTTCAACTTCAAAATCTCACTAGATAAATCTCTCTCAAACGAACTCTTGAGATTAGGGTTAGTGTATCGCTCTTGTGTATGAGAGTGTGTGTAAATTTAAGGAAGGTTAATCGTCTCACACACATATAAGAAAGAACGAACATTTAGAAAGAAAATCGATCTCATGAAAGAATGCTAATCACTATAGTGAGAACGTCGTGTTATTCACCACGTTGACTTTCATTTGCCCAAACACTTGGGGAAGAATATGGATGTTTATGGGTGAGGGGGAAATATAATGGGAAGGATAGCAAGAGATTAGGTAGGGTGGTGATGGATGGATGATGGATGAGTCATGGATGTGTATGCGAGAAGAGTGTTCTATACTTGAAGAACAAATGTCTTTATTACAAAATAACTAACTACAAACTCTCTTTTTCTTTTCTTTCTTTTTTCTCATTTTTTTTCTTTTGTTAAATTTTCTTTTCTTTTTCTTCCTTTTCTTTTCCAATACTATTTTTCAATTTTTTTTTTTGTTTTTTCCCTCTTTTTTTTATACTCTCAACACTGAAGACATTTTACATTTGAAAAAAACTCTTTTTCTCAAAAATGAAAGATGATATGTAAAAGAGATGATATATGGATGATGTGGGGAATATGGAAGAATATGAAAAGGTAATGGGTAAAAATCTAATGATCGGGCTAAGTTTCAAGACACGTGTTTCTTACAACTCAAAAGTGATGTCGTTCTCAATGATTACGCCAAAAAAGTTTAATGAAAAATAATGAGATCATACAACGATTAAGTGCGGACCCAAAGGAAGTTGAATCAACTTGTAACTCGGAGATTGCGTAAAACTCTCTAAAAGGGTGAAAGGCATGAATCTCACGAGCTAAAATCTCTACTAGTGATCTTTAAGGTTTTCTTGAGAATTGTAGTACTATTCAACTCTAAATCGTAGTGACGTGATAAGTGCACAAATTTTATTGATTCTAGAAATTCATAGTGCAAAACTTCTTGGTACGTATTATATAAGCTATTTAGAAAAAAATATCCTCTAGCTTGATTCCTAAACTTAAAAGATGGATGATAGAAAATTCACGTTAATGAGTGAGATGAAATAAACTGCACAAAAATTTTAAAAATCAGGTTTTTTAAAAATCAAATTTTTCAAAAGAGGTACGATTTGGTGGGTGAGATGGGAATGGGTATCTCCGTATTCGTGGTATTAGGTTTTGGTGGGTGAGATGGGAGATGGAACCGGGTCTCGGATCGTAGCTCTCGGGTATGGACGAGTTAAGGGGTAGCAGGTTGGGTTCATGAGTTGGCTATTGGGTTGTGGGAGATAGTTGAGTGAGGGTGTTTACTAATGGATGTGAGAGGAGAGAGAATGAGTGGAATGGTGGAGAAGAAGAAGGTGATGGTTTTGTGGTGTATGTGGGTGTATGGAGGCTAGGTGTGGGTGAGGGATTAGTTTAGGTGTATGTGAGTGTAGGGGGGTGTGTGTTTTTGTTTGTACCTAAAAAACAACAAGTAAAAATTAAAATTATCTAAACTAAAACAATAAAAAAATAAATAATAAAAATAAAATCCTAACTAAAAAAAATCAAACTAAAAAGAAAATAAAAATAAAAACAATAAAACCTATTAAACTAAAAAGAATCTAAATAAAAAGAAAAGAACAATAAAAATTAACAAACTATAAAAACTAAAAACAAAATCTAATGAAACTAAAAAAATAAATCCCTAAAAAAACTTATCCTAATAAAAATAAAATTAAAACTAAAAACTAAAATCTAATAAAAATCAAAATCAAAATCAAAATAAAATTATAGAAATAAATAAATAAAAATAGAAAAAAAATCCTAAAAATTAAAACAACTCAAATAAAAAGCTAAAAAAAATAATAAAATTACAAACTCAACATACACAGGGTACGGGATAAGTTTAGGCTCGATCTAGGGTAGGCTAGGGTTATGGGATTGATTATTTAGCCACATTTGAACTGCAAATTGTTTCGAAATAGAGCTTTTGATACAACCACTGCAATCAAGCTTGCACAATAAATAATTACGCGCATAAGACCCAATTTTGTCATGATTTATCAATTAAAATACGACTATTCGGGGTATAAAATATACACTTTTGGGTGGGTTCTTATCAATGAGTATTTACAAATGGTATGAAGAGCACATAAACACCCATTTAAATATAACCCTCGTTAATGGGTTAAACGAAATAAACATATAAACATGCTGAACCAATGCTACCTGATTTTGTTTGCAACTCTCACTAAGGGGATAAATCAATATAACGCACACAACCCTTACTAACAGGTTAAGATAAATCACATACACATTCCGACCCAACGCTAGCAAGTCACACTAAGCATCCCCATTTATAAAAAGGGTATACCACAACTATAAGCTTATATTCATTCCAAGATACATGAACCCTAATACTTAGGGTTCCCGAATCTAGGTATAGTCTCACCCTACCATACACTAAGGCACCCACATCAATTATATTAAATCTTAATTATCCCTAGTCCAATCTCCCAAGTCATCGCGTTTAGGTATAATCTCACATATGGTTTAAATAAAATCATAAGACATAGTAACTACTTCACTGTAGGAAGTTATAACTCAAACCTAATCTCACCCAAAGGATGTTACCCCACTTGTACAAAATAATTACTCAAATTAATCCCGACCAATAATCCCAATCCTCAAATATTTCAAATTCCCAACCAACGAACTCATTCTACACTCGGATTTACCATCAAATGCCAAGTCCTCATTTAACCCCTTTAAATTAACGACTTATCTTAATATCCAACTACCCCAAATATCAATATCTAACATTTCAAATCATAAGAATATATCTATATTCTATGCGTACATGAAAATTATAAGCCAACAAATCCCAGCCACAAAACTAAAATTTCCGACCAATTACATAAAATCTCAAACTAGGCCATATCTGATACCATGAGTCGATCGGTAGCCCAGGACCGATCGATTGGTCAACATAGAACCTTCAAAATTTCCCTTTGTTATAGGATTCACCATCTTCAATCCTCATTTCTCTCTCTCCAACCTCTATTAAAGAACCCAAAAACTTCATCCAAGCACTCAAGAAACATTTAAATTATAAAAAAAATACATCACTAACACAATTGGAACCTATTTCCATCATCAAATTCCAAATCTACCATAAGATTTAAAGTAAAACCTAATTTCTATTCAAGAACCCTAGATCTATCCAATTTAACAAATTTCATGGATTGATTAAATTAAAAGTAGAATTTTTATATGAATCTTAATATAAAACTGATTCAAATGATTATTTAATAGTTTTAATCCAAGTTGATGAAGAAATGAGTCATTGTAAAAGAAAAATAAACCTAATTAACATCTACCTTAGGCTAAGTACGAAAATTAACTAATAAATTATCTAAAATTAGATTTACAACATAGTTTGATCTATATTTCCAATGAATATATGTAACATTGAAACACATACAATCATAATCCTATTCTATATAAACTTGCCTCCTGATTTGTGGAGAAAACCAAGCCAAATCTCCTAATTTCTCATCTTCTCTTCATGCTCGTTCTCTCTAGTCCCTCTAACCCTTCCCAATTTTGTTTTATAACAAAATGAGATCCTTAATAACCCCTCAAACCCCTTTTAATCCCAAAACTGGGTTTGAGCCCTAAATGTGCCTCACCTAAAAAGGCCCAAAAATAACTCCAAATGACTTAAAACCTTGCCAGAGCCTTATACTACCTCAATAGGCCTTTAAACTAAAAACAGCCATTCCACGCGTCCCAAAAGTCAATTATTAAATATACTCAAAACAAATAACTACCAGCTTAGTTATTTAATAATTATTCGATATGAGTCCAAATACGACAATTAATTTAATTAATTAATCGACGTGTCTTAAATCAAATTTTAAATTCAATTTAAATGATACATAAAATATAAATAGTGAGTCACAAGAAGCATACGTAATTAATAACACGCACACGCAATTAATTTCAATTTAATAATTTACAGAAATATAGGGTATTACAAAAAGTAACCTTCCAAGTCATATTATGTCAAATGAAACAAATCCTATTAACTCAAACAAAAAAAACTTATAATCCGCAATTAAAAAAAAGCTAGAGGGAATAACTTTTTATGTGTGTTATTTCCAATCATACGCCACATTAAAAAACATGTTAGGCTCACCAAGACACGACCACGATCATACAACTCCGTGTCGACAAAAGCACCATAGCTGAAACCGAGAAACAAACAAACTAAGTATCTATGCTCTCCCACTCAATCTGGAAAATATCTTGTAAAAAATTAAGAGAAACCAAAATCAAATAGCATAACAGAAATTTAAAAATTGCCAACTAACAACAAAATGTAAGTAACATGTAGGAAACTATTTAAGAAATAAACATTTGTTAGAAGGTTAGAGTTTATCTAAGATTCTTAAGTAACCAATTATCTTCTTGGATTCAATGTCAAAACAAAAACCCTGTGAAAATATACTAATCAAAATAAAAACAAAATGAAGTTGAGTTTGAAAAAAGCACCTGAAATGGCATCGTCACCATAAACATCGTTTCAAGAACTTTCGGCACCAACCGTGGAGGTAAATGAAAACTTAAAAAATGAATTGAAATATATGCTCACGTAATTTTTACTATTTGAGATAAAAGAAATGAACAAAAAATAAAAACTCACTTACATTATGAAAATGAGGTATGAGGGTACAATATGCAAGAATTGAAAATGCTTACTGTACCGAAGAATGTCCCGACCACTAACCTGATATATCAATTAGTGAATGAAATAATTTGTATGGACATACTACCTACTAATTTTATATCAATTACAGAACTATAATTTTTGAAAAATATATAAAATTGCAAAAAATATCAATTCAATTCTCTGAAAAGAAATCACCTATATTTACAGTAATATAAGGATTACAAACGATAAAACTATCTATTAAAATTAGTAGTGTGAACCAAATTGAAGGAAGATAAATGTGTACCAGATACAAATTTAAAATTGTAGATACATTAGAAAAAGTATATACCTATTTAAGGTCAAATATGCAAAAAATGAATTAAAGAAAAGAGAATTAGCAACCCAAATTTGTTTAAAAAATATATATATACAGGAAAAGCTAAAATGCAAATATCTAAACCTAAAAATCTCATGAAAACCCCTTAAAACAACCATACAATGTGAAATTTCCAACCCTCAAATCAAACCTACAAAACTGAAATTTGAAACCCTTATGATTAAAGATCCAAATTCGTACAAATGGAACCTCTTATTTCGATACTCAATCCCACAACATCCTATTTTGTATTCTAGAAATGAAAAAAATAGAGAGGAGAGTTGTAGACGACCTTGCTCTTAAAACCCCACCTAAAAATTTTCCAAACCCAAACATGAAAATTGAATTTCGAAACCTTTAAAACCCTAAACATCAAGATCTCTAAAAAAGCAAAAGCCCAGAGATTTGACTGGTAATGAAGGATATCCTGGAAAGAGGTGAGTAAAAATTGTGAGAGAGACTTACCCCAACAAAGATGGAGATGGTTTGGGGCATTGTATTCGATGGAGATGTTCGTGCCAAGAGCCGAGGTTTTCTAGAGAGAGTGAAATTATGGGAAGACTAAGCCTAAATCTCTAAAGTTTGAAATTTAAAATTGAGAGAGAAGTGGGAGAGTGAAAAGAGAAATAGTGCAGAGTTAGTGAGATGAGTTGAGTACTTGACCGCATCTTGGTATGTGGGAAACCGCTCGAGTGCGGCTTGCAAAACTCATAGAAATCCATCGTTCAATTCTTATGAGTTTTCCAAAAGTAAACTGTTGGATTCGTTTATATGAGTTTGGAACACTAAAACACCATTCCTCCCCACCCCATATATAAGAGCTAACCGATCTCACGAGGATTTCTATTTAATAAAAAAATATTTTTGAGTTAATTTTTTTTATATAGTTTTTTAAATAGTTCAGTAGGATCATATAAAAAAAATTCGCTCAAAATGAATTCTTTTACTATTTTAAAAAAATCGGTAAAACTTTGTCAGTTTTTAACAACTTAAAAATTAATAAAGTTTGACCGATCGACATGCGTGTTTGATGCCGCTGGCGCGGACCAATTGCACTAGAGGAATTAAAATTAATGTGTTATTATGTATTTTTTTGTTAAGGTTCATTAAAAAGTCAATTCTTTTTGTCCACTAGAGAACCTTTCCCTGTATATATATATATATATATATATATATATGAGAATTCTTACCTACATCATGATCTATACATCATTCATACATCACACATAGTTGTAGGCCCTTAAAACCTTTTTTTTTAATTTTTATTTTTCACTCGAAATTAACCTTCCAATAGCACATGTTGAAAAAATTAGATCAAAATACATTTTGTAGTTATTTTTAAAAAATCACAAAAAACTGCTCAAAATACCGTATTTATAAGAGTTTGCGCCAATAGTTTTTCGAGATTTTTTCAAAAATAGCTACAAAATGTATTTTAACCTAATTTTTTGAAGGTTAATTTCAAGAGACAAATAAAAAATTTAGAAAAAAGATTTCTTAGGGCCTAGAACTAGGTGTGGTGTATACATCATGATGTAGGTGATCCTTCCTCTCTCTCTTACTAGCGGAATGCCCGTGCCTGAAGGTACGACGAAACATTCCAAAGTACATAATAGTAAAATGAGTAAAATTTTCATCATGCATAATTTTGAAACGACAAAAATTTATTTCGGCAACAAAACAAAGTGTAATTTTAAGCTATAATGTCCTTTGTTTAATGGACTATTGAAATGTGCAAACAATTTAAGTCGACTTTTATTACAACATAAATATGAAAAACATTTATTAAATTTGGACATAATTTCCTTTATTTAAAGGACTGTCCACCCTGTTAAGAAGCAAATCCATAACAATACTAAAAGTCCATCATGGACATTGAATAAACATAATAATGAAACAGCACTATCATACAAAAATATTGTTTACGATGAAAAAGTGTAAATATTTTTAAAAAATTTGGACAGACTTTCATTTATTTTTCGGACTATCCATCCTATTAAAAAAATAATACAATGAAAACAATACTATTACAATTATACTATTACAGGAAAAAAATATCAAATGAACATCTAGTTCAATGTTCACTAAATTTGTGATCAACAATCTTTTCCAATGGTTCGAAGGAGTTTTCGCTGGAAGATGACATCAAATATTGCAAACCCTACCACGGCTGCGACACTACACAAAAACAACCAATCAAGTTAGTAGGTTTAAAACAAACAATAATTATGTTATGCCTCATTATTGAATTGTTATGTTATCAAATCATTGTGCTTTCTTTAATAGAAGGTTCAATCAAATCGATATGTTATTGAGTCGTTATGTTTAGTCAGAGAGTTGGTGACCAAGAAAAAGGGCAATAATACAATTTGTATTTTTTTTAACTAAAATGAATCGTACCAAAATAGACCCGTCACACTATGATACTATATGAAATAATATTTTTTACAAAATGTATTTTTAACAAATCGAATCGTTATGTTTAGTCAATAGCAGGTCCAATCATTATATTGTGTTATTGAATCGTTATTAAATCATTATTGAATCATAGCAAGTCCAATCGTTATATTCTGCCTCATTATTTAATCATTATGTTATTGAATCGTTATGTTTTCTTCAATAGCAGGTCCAATCGAAACGTTAATTTATTGAATCGTTATGTTTTCTTCAATAGCAGGTCCAACAAATCCTTATTGAATCGTTATTTCATGGACCCCTAGGATTACTCATCATGCCAACAAATGCTTGTAGAGAAAGTAGTTCAGTCCAAAAAAAAAAAATAAGAACAATAATAGGAAAAATAGGAAGTAATATCATGTATTCCGAGTATATCTTTATTTTGTGCAATCTTCAAACTGACAGAATTATTCATTTATTTTTAAAAATTGGATTGCAAACAGAGTAGGGATCTAGTGAACAATATGATGCCTAAAGATAAATAATTGCATGTAGATGTTTGCTCAAATTACATATTCAAATGACAGTGTCAATGTAAATGAATATTGCAATAAAAAAAACAGCCCCACTAAATGCCTAAAATTGAATTTAAAAAATGAAAACATGTACTTTCCCTTACCAAACCAACCAAAATATAATGAACACATTCCACATAACAAAAAAGTAATCTAAATACAGAGAACAAAAAGTGTACCAGGTATTCGAAGAGTAAAAACGACTGTAACAAAATTTGGGAGTTTTCTACGTCAATTGGTGCCATTCACGTTCCTTGAAATTATGTTACAACCAAAATCCTGAAACAAACAAAAAAGTAGCACACTAAGTAAATTGAACATAAATACATACACGAAAACGTGCGCACACAAACACGAATCGAAATATTTGCACAATATTCCCTAAGCAACTAAATTACACATACAAAAAAGCACACAAAAAATAGCAGTACTGTAACAAGTCTATGGGAGAGGTATTTCATCTTTAGTGCATTAGAGTAGTGGGAGAGATGCAAATAAACACTTCATATTCAATTGAATTCAGTCACCACTTTCGTTGGACATAAACCAACTACAAATAGAAGAAGAAAACTATAATAAACTCTGCAAAAAAGAAAATTAGCTGAACATTTGAAACAACAAAGCTATAAATTTGAGTATTTAATTTGAAAACTGCCACCACCAGCTACTGACGTAAAGACACATTGTGGGCTCCACTTACTGTCTAAAGTTATTTGATAAAGTAGGTAACAATGTTTTCTCATATCGATAGTCATGAAGCATCTTTTATACATTCATAAAACCTAGCAAAAAGCATTACAGGGATGATAGTCTAATGGTGAAATGCAAGATTCAGAAACTGTGTGTATTCTGAAACTGTGTGTTTGGTGAAATGTAAGTTAGAATATATTACATCTGTGTGTATTCTGAAATGTAAGTTTACCATAGCTTACAGGGATGATAGTCTAACTTACAATTTCAGGGATGATAGAATATGTGTGAAAAGTTACATCTCACAGATTACATTGCATCTGTAATGTATTTATGTGTATCTAAGTTACACACATTTGTGTGTGTATTCTGCGAGATGTAACTTCAGGGATGATAGAATACACACAAATGTAATAGTCTACCATATCTTACATTACAGGGATGATATAATACATTACAATTTCATAATACATTACATTTCAGAAAGCATTACAGGGATGATAGTCCAATGGTGACATGTTTAATCACAAAACAGGGATGATAGTCCAACTTATAGCCAGTATGCAGAATATTAGTGAGAAGCCACCAGATTTTGTATTGTCCATATGGGATGACCGATCGGATGAAGACATGTTTGACAGCATTGCGAGCTCAGTTTCGAACCCGTCAACGCCTGCCATAGCCCAGGTATTCGCGTGCACCGTAGGACAAAAACCTATCATGACAAAATACTATCTTGGCGACACGATGGAAGTCATAAAGATGCTCCAAGGTCTTTCGGCAGCAGCATCTCAGATTCCAATACCTACACAACTGCCCTGCAATCATTCACCACCCCTAAAAGGATTAAAAGATATTTTGATTAACATCGGCCTCAATTGAATTGACATCATGACCAAAATATGAATTCTTATTTTCATGAAAATGGAACATAGGACATGAGAGGTTAAAGTATGTTTTGAGTAAAATCTTCACCAACATAATAGAATATGAAACTACGAAAATATTATATCATAGTTAGACTTTGACACATATGAAAGATCAATAGATAGAAAGATGGATAATGTGTAAATTCTAATGGGCTGAATTAAAGAAAAAGGTTTGAGAAGAAACTAAAGAGGGATATATCAGAGTATACATGAAACAATATAAGAACAACAAAATATGAAAACATTAATAGATCAGACTCCAACTAAAAATTACTGTAGAAGCATCCATCATACTTTTTTTTAACCTTAAGGCATGAATTAATTGAACTTTAAAAGCAACACCTTTAATTTTTATTGAGTTTGATTGATAGATCTTCTGGTCTTACTCTTCTCTTGCCTGGCGAAGCTATCTCAAACACTCATAAAGGCACGGAGGAAAATTTTCAAAATATTGAATAATGTAAAATCAAAATGAACTTTTATATCTCTTAAGAAATGAGAAAATAAAACATGTAAATTGAAGTCCTACGCATGAATAACAAAAACTCCTATATATATTTGGAGCATATTTGCGAACCCGTGATCTCAAAGAAATAAAAAGTTCATTGGTGGTGACCATTGCTAGAGTGGTCAATGGTGTTCCATTGGTGGTGAACAGAACGCCATCCCCCCTTGACACTGAGACACAGATTCAAATAGAAGCAAGACGTATCAGCTCAAGCATCGGTACCACCTATTCCAATATTCCTAGTATTTACTGCCTAAGTACGATACATTTTTAGGGGTAAATAATTCTCAGAGTTGATCTCACTGGACTTAATCCCCATGTGCTTACAATTTTAAGAACAAAAGATATAGAAAACCTTCAATTATATCCACAATCTATTATCATAACTTGAATAAAACGCATTATAAAGTCACCACGATAAAACATAGGTCTCATTTGTGCGTGTACCCCTTTACAAAGTCACCACAGTAGAGATTTGGTTATCAGCAGCTCAATGTGCCTCATGAGAACCTCATAATACTCCTTATGTAGCTCATGGATGTTAGAGGTCAACAGACTCTTCATGACATTAATAACACACAAAATATTTATTCAAAAAAACTTAAAAGATTCAACCTCGTTTCTTGATCTTTCAGCTTCTTTGACAGGTGCTTTCCAAATTGTTTGAATTCTTCAATTTGAGAGTGATTTTGAACATATGCTACCTCATTATCTGATACAGTTAATCGAGAATCCAATGTGTTTTAGATTTTAGATTTGATTTTTGAATCAGACATATAACTCCTTTCTGGAACTCCCACAGTGATAATACATCTTTGGCCTCGTATAAAAAAAATCATAGACATCATCAAAAACTAATTTCAGTCATAAAGTTTTTTAAAAAATTCATGGTAATGATAGCAATGCACAGTTTATTCTAAATAACATACTTTAGTTCAAGGGAAAGCCAACATATGCGTATGAATAAAAAGTAATAAGGTAAGGGGTATAAAAAATACACAAACAATACATCAATATTCATTCAATTGGAACATACATGTAGATCAATTTCGAAAAAAGGTACACATAAGAGTTTGAAAGTTAAGAGAAATTGTACCTAAAACAAAAAGAACTTAAGCTTAATTAAACAAAGCATTCCATCTAATTCCAACATATTACATCACGTGGTTATACAGACACATCAGTCATAATTCTTTGCCAAAAACTAAAAATTTAATAAAAATGTATCACAATCTTCATAAATTACACTAATGCGCTCCTTGTACATCATAACCTCATTTCAGTTACAAACACACTGGCTATGTAAAAATAGAGTATAACTCTATTTAATCTCGAAATGTAAAAATAGAGGATAACACAATAGTATTGTGTGGGGCAGAGATTATAAGTTTTTTTTAATAAAAAACATGGGAACTTAATCGTAAATATGTAATTTGAAAATTATTATATTTGATTTATAGTATTACTACATGTTAGACACACTTAATCATAAAGATGTAATTTGAAAGTTATTTGGATATCAGAGATATTATCGGTTATATGTTGACTATAGACATTCTTCACACCGGCAACATGCTTTTTGTGTGAAATACCTTTGGCTATCTTAAGATAATATGGAAAGTGGTATGTCCATTAAATCAATTTTCCTCGGATTCTTAGACATAAGGTATGAGGGAAAGCAATAAAGCCCGTTTGAACCTTACCCCAAGAGCCTGTGGGTGGTCATGACTGCTCTATTATGCTCGACTACGGCTTGATTGCTCTGCTCAGCTACTGCTCGACTACCATTTTAAACTCACTCCATGAGCAGGTAGTCCATAACAAAGAAGAATCATGGTTACTCGTGAATTCGTATATCATAAAAATTTGATTTCACAAAAAGGAGGATGTAGGATATAGTGCTTTCCAAATTGTTTGAACACCTGTAACATCCACTTAGTATGATGGGAGTTAGTTAAGGAAAATAGTTTTAGTTTTGAATCTTACTAAAAGTGGAACCAATTAATGTTAATTGAAAATCTGTTCCAGTTTCCATTGACTAATGAATGTTAACTGAAATGAATGTAAAAGTGGAACCAATCAATGTTAATTGAAATGAATGTTATTTTGTTACCTGAACACATTCTCATAATGTTAACTGAAATGAATGTAAAAGTAGTGCACATGCCATAAAGTAATGCACAACGACATTCATATGAACGACATTTCATATCAAATGCTTCTTTAATAGGCATTAACTGAAACATATCTTCCATAAAAGCTATACCTAACTTCTGATAAAGTCTTACATATACCTAGCTGATTTCAAGACAGAATAATTCGCCATTGTTGATGAAAAAAGAAAATGATGGGGAAGATCATAGATTGGCTCCTTGCTCTGAATCTCTATAAATACTTCCTTCGAACAAAAGCTTGGGAATTGTCATGCATTTGCAATACCACGAAATATTTAAAAAATAGTAACTCTTGCGAAAACATTAACTTATAAGGACAATACAAACAAATGTTTTCTACTCTAAAAAGTCTTTATATAAATATACCTCTGAAAAAGGGTTTACCTCGTGTCCGTAATGCACCACACACTCATTCGTCGCACAACGCTTTTGCCCATATTTTTTCGTCAACCTTAAAATCACCGTATCTGATACATTTACCCCTTTCATCACCAAATGATCTCAACATGAACGCAAACTTGCAGAAAAATGTGAAGATGAAAAGCTTGTTGTATAACCCTACAAATACAGGAATGCAATCCTACAAAAGAATAATAACACAATAAAAGAATAAATTAATTACACACGAAACCTTATTTTTGCACCCACATATAGAAGCCTATTATTTAACCACATAGACCCAACCAACACAAAATCAAAGGGGAATTTTTGAAATAACACTTTTTATAGTTATACTTCCAAATCCCCCCCCCCCCCAAAAAAAAAACATGAAACTACAAACACAATAAACCCAAATTGATATGATATAATACATTAGCTTTGCTGCAAAAAAAGGAGAAAATGGTTCACCTTGGCATTTTGTCAAGCATGAATCATGGTATGTGGTATTATACTACATAACCTGCGGTTACTATAAAATGAGTTAGTTTAAATCCATAATCCAAGCAACATTTTTCTCGAACAACTGAGAATCATACCACGTTCGTTCGACTCATAGCCAAAAAAGTAATATTACTCCATGAAATTTAAGACACACCCTTCAAGATGTGAACTAAAAACAGGTGGATGTTATTCCTAGAGAGAGAAGCTTAAACTAAACAACTAAATGCGGGCTAAACATGTAAATGGTATATTTTGATAATCATTTTGAGAAAACGTATGCACAAAAGGATAATCATTTTGAGAAAACCCCATTAAAAGGTAACTACGCAATAGAAAAGTACCTTAAAATGATATGAGTAAATAATGAAAAATGAGTAAACAAAAAATACAACAATGGATACTATGATATTTCATCAAACACATGGTGCTCTCTATGTGAAAACATTTAAAATATATAAGTACTAACAATCTAGAATTTGACACTACAGTTAATTTGCTTCAAGATATCAATTTTAAAACACATCCATGTATATCTATTTAAAACCCAAAAGCATTATTTCTGCGTTCAATACTATGATATGCATGAGGGATATATATAAATCCAACCAAAAATGACCTAATCTAGCACAAAAATTACAAACCCTAAGAGATAGTTATAAAAAACAATTATTTGGAAGAAAAAATTAAAATACCTTACCTTAGGGTTATGTATGAAATACACATAAAACCATTATCTAACACCTTTGAATCGACCCTTAAAGAAAATAAATACACAGATATTAGCTTGAGAGAGAACCAAATGACCTAAAAGATAAAATCTATAACACAAATAAATCGAAACCGCCATCGATGTGTGATATTTGAAACCCTAGCAACGCCCTCAAGCTATTCCTCGTCTTACTCTTCGATCATCGATGTATAATCTTTGAAACCCTAGCATTCTCGTGGAGAGTGAGCATAATGAGAAGAGGTGTGGGTCAGAAGATGAGAGAGAGTTGAGGGGGAGTGAAATGAGAAGACGAATCGGTTTAGAGAAATGAGTGCAAGGGAGAGAATTGTGGGAAGACCATTCTACCCTTGTTTTTGAATTTTGAACAAAGGGGGAGTAAAGTGGAGTGTGTTAAAAGAGGGGAAACCAAATATTTAAGGGGCAAAAATGGTAAAAGGGGTATTTTAATTTCAACCATTGGATTCCGGCATTGTTGGTTTAATCCTAGCCTCTGATTAAGTTATCAACTTATGGAATAGTAACCAAACTTTTACTCATTATATAGATATAGGAATTTAATTCCGATGATAATTAAGGAAACTGTGTCATAAGTTTGTACATAACATTTTAGTAATTAACATAGTATTAAGAATTCGACGCATTAGAAATTATTTGTTCCATGATATAATTAGACATTCAAATTCCAGAAATTTGTTATGTAAATTTTAAAATATTCTCAAATAATGTAAAATATATATACGATTGTGTGATAATTGATTAAATTCGTAAATTTCTATTTTGGAACACTTATTTAATTAGAGTCTATTTTTAAACAAAATTAATTCAGCCCTTAAAACATGCAACTACGTGTGTGATTGCGTCAAACCATGAATAAAACATGCGACACAAATTTAAGAAAAAATCCCCGCGGGGCAAAACCTTTTATTTCTAGACCTTTGAAAAGTTTACAAGACCATTGACTTACATACCAACTTGCTTTCGCCCACAAGAGTAACGCACGGTGTCTTCGTCAAACCTCCAAAGCAACGACTAGAAATCAGCAGTGGTTCACACGCAGCTATACCACAAGGATGCGCAGTCTAAAGTCTTCACAAGGACTCCCTCCACAATAGCATGCAGCTCTCCGGTTGGAGAGTTCTCCCCACAAAGAGCGATAAAAAACAAAGTGTGTTCTTGAACACCAAAACAATTCAGCAAAGCATATGGGATTTTTGTGAATTGAAAACAAAAAGGGATTAAACCCTAAAAGAAGAAGTCAAAAGGATTATGCAGTTTCACAATTTTATATCTTTCAAAACACTGGGACTTCTTAATGAAAACGAAACCATTTAATGATTATTTATAGAAAAATGTGCCGCCTCAGTCGCTCAAACGAAATAGGGATCTCGCTCGAACGAAGTACACATGTCGTTCGAACAACATCACGCGACATCAACATGTCGCTCGAACGAGATGGTGATATCGCTTGAATGACCTGGGTATCAAAATCGAGGTACGCTACAGGACTTAGAAAACATACTCATTCTCAAATTTTGACGAAAAAGTCCGCTCCAACACTTAGAAAATATTTTTTAAAAATATCCCAAAAGCTCTAAGTGTAAATTTAAGGTATTTAAAACATAACCTTACCAAAGAAAACTTTTCGGAGTCTTTTTGATGAAGAACCTTGATATATTCGGATCCGTCTTGATGTAGATTTCTCTTAAACTTCTTTGACGGTTGTAACGGTATATGGCATAATTAATTATCACAGACATTTATAAAAATATATCCTTAGAAATCTCCCCTATGTCTATGCCGGTACATACATAAAAACATCTGAATTATCAAATATCAAAATGCCTATACAAATCTACCCTCCCATGAATAAATTTACAAGATCTCAAACTGTTCTTCAAAAATCTTCATCAAATCTCAAAGCTTTTCTCATCAGGGTGTGCAACATAATGATCATCAATCTTTGTACGTACACCTATGAGATAAAGAAAATACCTTCGCGACGCATCGAGTTTGAAATGATTTAAGAATAAATCATTAATAATTCAAATCAAATCTCCCCCATAATGTGAAAACTCCCTCATAACATGATAATTATTTCTCCCCCTTTTTATGATGTCCCCAAATAGACAGATAAGAAGAAACATTCAAAACAAGGAGTGTCACGATAAAAGATGCATGGCAAACAAGGATCAAACTACGCGCATGCAAAGGTATATCCCCAAAACATCCACAAACTATTTTTGGATTTGTCATTTTTTCAAAGCAAAAATAAGATAAAAAAAAAATCACACACCATGAATTTATACTCAAACAACCAAGTCATGGAAATGGAATGAATGGGTTTGAACTCATTCGATAGGTAAATAAAATTAATCAATCATATGTGCATGATGAATACGTGTACCCCTAACGAATGAACATAAAAAATATCCTTAGGTGTAAAAATCATTGAATTTAGATGACATCGTCATATGCAAATCAACAAATCAAAGTTAAAGTGATTTTCACCCCAATAACGTCCAAAATTATTTAACACTTTTTCAAGATTTTCAAGGATGGGCAAACCCATTTTAATTCTCCATCCAAACTCCCTCATATATATTTTCTTTTAGAGGTGTATAAACTAAATTCTCAAACGTTGGAGAATTGGTGCAAAAACCTAATTGGCCCATAATTGGCATGAATTTCTTTTTATTGCCTTTAAATTTTTTCGGACTCTTTTAAACCTCTTTGGAACCCGAATAATAAAATTCCTCAATTTTTTAGGTCCAATTTAAGCGGTGACTTAGTATTCGTAAAGGCCAAATGAACCTTTCGCAGCCCTTCCCCGTTTTCAAATAAAGCACACAGACTCACAAACGACTCTTACATGCACAACGTTTTATTAAGTTTTATCGCGCTTGGTTCGTTTTAAGGATAGGATTGAAGTGAAAACACGCAACCAACATGTGAGAAGACAAGCACAATAATTAAATAAATCTGTGCATGTGTGCAATAAAGGAAATCAAGAGTCAAACATGTAGGAAGGAACACTTAATTACATCATAATGACTCTATATATTATAAAGCACATGGATGAATTGACATATTGTCTCAAAACACTATCAAATAGTCACATGAAAAATGGAATGATGTTGTGACTCGGTCACCCTAAGTGTTTATCGATAAAAGATGCAAACAAAATACAAAAATCCTTTTGGATTTTAAAATTTGACCAAAAAAAATATGAATGGACACTCAAAAAATAAAAAATCTTTTTGCATTTTTCAAATTTTTTCAAAAAGAAAGTAAAATATAAAAAAAATGATACATACTAGGAATAGGCAAATAATGTCATCATGGAAAACATCCTATGCTAGTAAACAAGTCAATCCTCTATCGTTAGGTGCGGAGGGGTTTTCCAAAGGTGGTGTCAACTTATGAAAAACCTCCATCAAATTTTTTGAAGTTTTGACCAAAAACTTAACTTGCTCACCTAAATTTGCAAACTCTCTCATGTAGTCTTCACGAGCATGTAAAGTATCATGTGTGGGTGCATGTGTGGCAGAAACACGTGTAGAAGCAAAATGTGACACATACCCCAACTTAAAATAAAATTCCCTAAGGTGTCATCTCTTCTTACAATGGGAATAAACATAAATAGGTGTAGGAACACCTCTCTCAAAAACTCTAGAACGTGCTCTCCTAATGCAAAACTGACGCCAAAGTGGGTTAATTTTTAGCCCTTGTGAATCTGTCACTAAAGTGGGAATCGGCTCAGGTGTGACAAAAAAAGTGGAAGCACCGTCATGACCTTTTCCTAGTCCATACCCTTATTGGGATTAAGAACCACCTTTTCAACCCTCTTAGGTGCATTCTCAAAAGTGACTTTGACCTCCCTGGCACGTTCGAGATCACTCTCAAGTTGGGATACACGTGTCGTCAGACTAGACACTATATCGGTCAAATCACCTTTTCCTTTCTTAAAACCTCCTTCCCCCTCTCCAAATTTAGCACTCGATGACCTAAATATCTATTATACTTTTTTATTTTTAAGGTCTCGGTGTACAAATCTCTAAATGCTTTTTGGTACTCACTTTCATCTCCACTTTCACACTCGCTTTCACCCTCACTAGAAACACTTAAATCCTCCTCCTCGGGAGTCTCACGAGAAGTAGTCCCCTCACCACCATCTAAGCTAGGTGTGCTAACCTGACTAGCTAAAAATGCGACACACATACCGTGCTCTTTTTCATCACCCGAATAAAAAACCTCTATGTCGCTATCACTAAGTGTGGAAGGCATAGACACTTTCTTTTCCTCTCTCCTAAGTCTAGTGGCACACTCATACGCCTTATGCCCTTTACCCCCACACTCAAAACAAGTCCAACTTTTTAAATTTTCCTCACTCTCCTTTTCTTTTTCTCTCTCCTTTTCTTTCTCACCGCTTTCTTTGGCCTCTTTATTTTTCTCAAAAAATCTATTATTGGAAGACTTATTTTTCTTCATGTTGAAATTTTTTTTAAATTTTTTTCGCAAACAGGGCCATATCTTTAAAATCAAAATCTTCCTCAGAATCGGACTCACAAACTTTTTCCTTCTTTTTCTTAAAATGAGTCTTTAAAGAATTGCCATTATACTTAGCCTTAATGGTTTGGGGAAACATGTCAATCTCATTGGTTTGAAGATCTCCTACAAGTTCTTCCAACTTAAGTGATTTCAAAATTCCCAAAGTGTAAAACCATGAATAAAACATGCGAACAAATTTACGAAAAAATCCCAGCAGGGAAAAACCTTTTATTTCTAGAACTTTGAAAAGTTTACAAGACCATTGACTTACATACTGTAACACCCCGCCTAATTAAATACCGGGTGGCCAGTCCCATACCAAATTAAAACAGAATATACAGTTGGCTCATTCTTAGCATCACTGTCGAAAACATTAACTAATCACCCAATACCCAATTAAGCTGGTGTTAAAAACTTTCAAAATTTTTAATTCAACAAAATCCATATTTAGTTTAAGAATAACACAACAAATTTTATTCTACAACGCTGATAATCGAATAGATAACACAAAGGAATTTGAATGCATTTGGAATAAACATTCCCAAGTAATAATTCAATATAGTAATCCGTCAATAGTAAATGTATTAAAACAACACGACTACAAGAGTATTTGACCCCGATAGAAAAGAGATAACTGAATCCTTTGGGCGCATGCCCTAACTAAGAGAACACTTTGAATCAACTGAAGATAAGCGTCTAATCAATACTCCATAGCTCCATAGCTCGTCAAACTCAACTAAGGTTGGCGTCCCTGCTGCTGGACACCTGATATAGAAGATACAATAGAAAAGAAAATATGCAAGAAAACGGGTCAGAGCCCGATTGTGAAAATAATTTTTAAAACAGCAAGTATTTAACAAGTGCAATAAAGCATTTATTATGTAAATGTTAGTATCCCACACTCACTTTCTAATCTCACCTCTCAACTAGAGTGCACACTTAACGTTTCCTATTAACCTCCTAGTTAATTGTTCCTCTTCACTAGTTTCCATATTATGATTTTCATTCCCATATCATAACCCCGTATGTCCCATACCATACGTTATACAATCTTTCTTGTACATTTCTCATTTATATGAATCATTTCTCTTTAATATGAATTAAGCTTTTCAATTCTATAAGAATAGACATTCATTAACTTAATTCCATTATCTTTCTCTATTCACCGTTATCTACAATTATCACCGTAGATAGATTTAACCAAAATAAATATCCATTCATTCATTTAATTCATTATATATATATATATATTCATATACAATCTAGCACCCCGAGTCACAGTTGTGGTGCAATTCATTACTCTGCTATCAAGTCCCATCATCGCTGGTCGCCGAATAGGGGACTAAAGGTTCAGTAAGGATTCCTCGAACCACAAACAACAACATACAAGTTGGAGGCGAACATAGTTCTCGTATCTATGGGTCACGTACATACCTACGTACCCACAGTCAACGGACTTATCAACTCCCCGATAAGTCTTTCATAGACCTATGTTCTCGAGCGACAAATCAAAGATCCTATAGATTCATCAGGATATGACTGCCCTCACGCGCAAACCTCCCACCGATAGCAAGTAATCTAGGTACGTCATACACATAAATCATCAATCAATCAAATAGGCATTATCATACCTATAATATAATATCAACAAGGTACTCACATTACCCTAAGATAATTCCCATACGTAGCATTATATCTCTTTTAAATTCCACGTATTAAAATATCATATCTTTACTTCATAATTTAATTATCCTCGCATCCTATAACATCTCTCCAATCCCGACGTCGTTAAGGTTCATGCGCGAAGCGTCTCGCAAAGACAAATCCAAACAAGGAACCCCTCCAATACACTACTACTTAACTTTTTCTATCGAGGAGGTCCATCAACTTCAAATACGCGATCGGGATAACCTCATACCCTCTTTCAACCAAATGTGTTCTAAACTCTCATCTCTATCCAGGAGCCATACCACTACGCTCTTGTACTACACTCAGTCCTTGCGAAATCAATAATGAGCTTAAACTTAGTCCTTGATGTTCAAATTGTAACCCTAAGGCTACCCTCACTTATATTAAATCTGCCCTACTGGACCTATCCTTAAACCTCATGCATACCAATTAGAATCCAACACGTGAATCTAGCAACCGAAATATCTTTCAATTTAATTATCATCATTCTAATCAATTAAATCCCAATCGCATTAATTCAAATCTTATCAAGGGTCTATTGATCTTTTCTAAGTCCCATAATATCCAATTAATAATCACTAAAGATCTACAAAAGGTTTAGGATAAGAATCAAAATTAAAAAGAAAGAACTTTAACAATCCTGGGGAGGTCGATCGATCGAAGGAAGGGGGTCGATCGATCGATCCCTCAGGTCACAGCCTGATTTTTCTGCATTTCTGCAACTACGGGTTTCACCATTTTTGTTCATTCAAACCTTCATATTAACAACCCAAACGACTTATAATCCTTACTACATGATCTAGCAACATATATAAATGATTTCTAATGATCAAAACATCCTAGAATCATCAAGAGATTGAATTAAAAGCATATTTATCTCCTCATTTTTCCAGAAAATTATCAACCTAATATCATTCAAGAACATATCAATGGTTTCCAGATTTTCTTCAACAGATTCATGATTATTTCGTGGATTACTATCTACCTACAACATGAGTTTGATTCCTATATATTTTCAGTTTCCAAAAATCCGTTTAAAACCTCATCTTTTCATCTTCCAAACATGAAAAATCATCTCTTTTTACAACTACTCTAACATGGACAATATACAAACTTAAATTGCAAATATCAAACACTTGCCTCTAATGAAGGTCTGATCCTTTGGTGTAGTATATCACAGGTGGTTCTCCCTTTTCCGGTCAACCTCCGGTTGTGGATGATGGTGGTGACCTTTGGTCTTTGTTCTCCTCCTTTCCAAGCAAGCTTTTTCTATCCAAGCAACCTTTCACTCTCTCTAAGAAGATGACTTTTCAATTTTGTGTAGAAGAGACGAAATGAACCTACGTACACTAATCTCCAAATATTTATAATAAGACAAAACCCGAAATCACTATTCATCCCCCTTATAAAAATTACTAAAATGCCCTTTTGGGTTGTCTTTTCATTTCCAAATGACCCGAGACTCAAAACCAACATCCAAATGGACTTTTCTGACTATTTCAACCCTTCCAGATGCAACGACGCAGTCAAAACGACTATAAGGTTGATGTAAAAATAAATTTCCTTTTTAATTTAACAAATTAGTCCCGACGCGTTCCATACCGCGTCCGACTAAAAATCCAAATTACTGAATTTAATTCACACAGCCATATCAATAGCTCCACATTCATATATTACCTAAATATCTTTAAGAAATATTCAGAATCATACATTTTAATATCCACAATTCGGATAAAACCCAAATGAATTAATTAATAATTAAAATCCAATTAATCCATTAATTTAAAATATAACCATTTTAAAAAGCATTAAAAATCACGAGGTATTACATACTTTCCCCCTTATAACAGAATTTTGTCCCGAAATTCGGAAAGATAAATCATACTGGTAAGGTCAACTCTGAGTATAAATCTCACATCGCAAGAAATCTAAGTAGTACCGCCCATACAATACATTAACGAAAATCCCCATTGATGTTATACGCCAAGCCTCACCATATAGTTCCAACGGAATCGAATTTAAACTTTACATAATCTTCCCTATACCATCCTCGTGACAAAGTTTGGAAAAAATGATCCTCACTTATTAAACTAATAAATCCTCAAGTCACAACTACTTACTCTTTCACAATTATGAGAACTACTACAATCCAATCATCCAGGGCGCCCATACACCCTATCGTACAACTTCCATTATAATATTCATAGCAAAGGTTATAAACTCATATCCTAAAGACATATCTTATTTTGACTCCCAACGATTATTAGTTTCATGCGTGGAGTGTCTCGCAAGCGAAATCCAAACAAGGAACCCCTTCGATACACTACTACCTAAAGTAGTGGGTCATCGAAACTCCTCAGGTCTTTAGTCAATAGTTTATAACCTCTCTACATGTTTTATCTATTTTGAATAAAGTCTACTCATCTCCTCTCTTATAAAAGACAAGATGCTAGCTATAGTAGTACACACGCTCTCAAATACCACAAGTCAACCCACACCGATAGTCACATCACGATCGGACATGCCCAAAGTAAGTAATTTCGCGATAAAAATCAAACCCACGCGATAACATGAAAATATAGGTATCCTACACCCCTCGGTGAGTCTACGTAAATAATGTGCCATAGGCTAAGTTTAGCAACCATTTTTCCCACACAATATTAATCACTACAAAATCAATACACGCCTCATAATTCCTTAGATAGAAAACATACCCTCATTCCAGGGCGGTGGTTATTAACTCCCACTATTATAACTTTGCTCCGATGAGTCAATGAACATTTTACCCCAAATTTTCAGTTCTAGATCACCACACTCCACTATATGCCCAAGCCTTTGAATCTATTGCCTTCTTTAGGTAACACACATAATTCCCGCATTTCAAGAACTTCTACTAATGACTCTCCTCAATTTTCCATAATAGGGGTGACCTCGACTACGGTCATCATACTCGAACATACTTCATAACCTCCTAACTACGATCTTCGCTATCAGTCCAATGGCCCTCATCTTCCATACTTCTTATACGAACACGTCCGAATGCAAAAAAATATTCACTAATATCTACGTTATAGCAAGAGAATGAAATCTCACCAAGGAAATCAACAATCCTAAACATAGGGCTCTACATCAAAGAACGCTAAGCTGAAAACACAGTAAGCCGTACAGACCCTAAAGGACATTAGAACCCGATGCTATGATACCACCTGTAACACCCCGCCTAATTAAATACCGGGTGGCCAGTCCCATACCAAATTAAAACAGAATATACAGTTGGCTCATTCTTAGCATCACTGTCGAAAACATTAACTAATCACCCAATACCCAAATAAGCTGGTGTTAAAAACATTCCAAATTTTTAATTCAACAAAATCAATTTTTAGTTTAAGAATAACACAACACATTTTATTCTACAACGCTGATAACCGAATAGATAAAACAAAGGAATTTAAATGCATTTGGAATAAACATTCCCAAGTAATAATTCAATATAGTAATCCGTCAATAGTAAATGTATTAAAACAACACGACTACAAGAGTATTTGACCCCGATAGAAAAGAGATAACTGAATCCTTTGGGTGACATGCCCTAACTAAGAGAACTCTGTGAATCAACTGAAGATAAGCGTCTAATCAATACTCCACAGCTCGTCAAACTCAACTAAGGTTGGCATCCCTGCTGCTGGACACCTGATTTATAAGATACAATAGAAAAGAAAATATGCAAGGAAACGGGTCCGAGCCCGATTGTGAAAATAATTTTTAAAACAGCAAGTATTTAACAAGTGCAATAAAGCATTTATTATGTACATGTTAGTATCCCACACTCACTTGCTAATCTCACCTCTCAACTAGAGTGCACACTTAACGTTTCCTATTAACCTCCTAGTTAATTGTTCCTCTTCACTAGTTTTCATATTATGATTTCCATTCCAATATCATAACCCCGTATGTCCCATACCATACGTTATACAATCTTTCTTATACATTTCTCATTTATATGAATTGTTTCTCTTTAATATTAATTAAGCTTTTCAATTCTATAAGAATAAACATTCATTAACTTAATTCCATTATCTTTCTCTATTCACCGTTATCTACAATTATCACCGTAGATAGATTTAACCACAATAAATATCCATTCATTCATTTAATTCATTATATATATATATATATATATATATATATATATATATATATATATATATTCATATATAATATAGCACCCCGAGTCACATCTGCGGTGCAATGCATTACTCTGCTATCAAGTCCCATCATCGCTGGTCGCCGAATAGGGGACTAAAGGTTCGGTAAGGATTCCTCGAACCACAAACAACAACATACAAGTTGGAGGCGAACATAGTTCTCGTATCCATGGGTCACGTACATACCTACGTACCCACAGTCAGCGGACTTATCAACTCCCCGATAAGTCTTTCATAGACCTATGTTCTCGAGCGACAAATCAAAGATCCCATGGATTCAACAGGATATGACTGCCCCCACGCGCAAACCTCCCACCGATAGCTAGTAAGCTAGGTATGTCATACACAAAAATCATCAATAAATCAAATAGGCATTATCATACCTATAATATAATATCAACAAGGTACTCACATTACCCTAAGATAATTCTCATACGTAGCATTATATCTCTTTTAAATTCCACGTATTAAAATATCATATCTTTACTTCATAATTTAATTATCCTCGCATCCTATAACATCTCTCCAATCCCGACGTCGTTAAGGTTCATGCGCAGAGCGTCTCGCAAAGCGAAATCCAAACAAGGAATCCCTCCAATACACTACTACTTAACTTTGTCGATCGAGGAGGTCCGTCAACTTCAAATACGCGATCGGGATAACCTCATCCCCTCTTTCAACTAAATGTGTTCTAAACTCTCATCTCTATCCAGGAGCCATACCACTACGCTCTTGTACTACACTCAGTCCTTGCGAAATCAATAATGAGCATAAACTCAGTCCTTGATGTTCAAATTGTAATCCTAAGGCTACCCTCACTTATATTAAATCTGCCCTACTGGACCTATCCTTAATCCTCATGCATACCAATTAGAATCCAACACGTGAATCTAGCAACCGAAGTATCTTTCAATTTAATTATCATCATTCTAATCAATTAAATCCCAATCACATTAATTCAAATCTTATCAAGGGTCTACTGATCTTTTCTAAGTCCCATAATATCCAATTAATAATCACTAAAGATCTACAAAAGGTTTGGGATAAGAATCAACATTAAGAAGAAACAACTTTAACAATCTTGGGGAGGTTGATCGGTCGATCGATCGATCCCTCAGGTCACAGCCTGGTTTTTCTGCATTTCTGCAACTACGGGTTTCACCATTTTTGTTCATTCAAACCTTCATATTAACAAACCAAACGACTTATAATCCTTACTACATGATATATCAACATATATAAATGATTTCTAATGATCAAAACATCCTAGAATCATCAAGAGATTGAATTAAAAGCATATTTATATCCTCATTTTTCCAGAAAATTATCAACCTAATATCTTCAAGAACATATCAATGGTTTCCAGATTTTCTTCAACAGATTCATGATTATTTCGTGGATTACTATCTACCTACAACATGAGTTTGATTCCTATATATTTTCAGTTTCCAGAAATCCGTTTAAAACCTCATCTTTTCATCTTCCAAACATGAAAAATCATCTCTTTTTACAACTACTCTAACATGGACAATATACAAACTTAAATTGCAAATATCAAACACTTGCCTCTAATGAAGGTCTGATCCTTTGGTGTAGTATATCACAGGTGGTTCTCCCTTTTCCGGTCAACCTCCGGTGGTGGTTGATGGTGGTGACCTTTGGTCTTTGTTCTCCTCCTTTCTAAGCAAGCTTTTTCTTTCCAAGCGACCTTTCACTCTCTCTAAGAAGATGACTTTTCAATTTTGTGTAGAAGAGATGAAATGAACCTACGTACACTAATCTCCAAATATTTATAATAAGACAAAACACGAAATCACTATTCATCCCCCTTGTAAAAATTACCTAAATGCCCTTTTGGGTTGTCTTTTCATTTCCAAATGACCCGAGACTCAAAACCAACATCCAAATAGACTTTTCTGACTATTTCAACCCTTCCGGATGCAATGACGCAGTCAAAACGACTATAAGGTTGATGTAAAAATAAATTTCCTTTTTAATTTAACAAATTAGTCCCGACGCGTTCCATACCACGTCCGACTAAAATCCAAATTACTGAATTTAATTCACACAGCCATATCAATAGCTCCACATTCATATATTACCTAAATATCTTTAAGAAATATTCAGAATCATACATTTTAATATCCACAATTCGGATAAAACCCAAATGAATTAATTAATAATTAAAATCCAATTAATCCATTAATTTAAAATATAACCATTTTAAAATTCATTAAAAATCACGGGGTATTACATACTTCCCCCCTTATAACAGAATTTCATCCCGAAATTTGGAAAGATAAATAATACTGGTAAGGTCAACTCTGAGTATTATTCTCACATCACAAGAAATCTAAGTAGTACCTCCCATACAGTACATTAACGAAAATCCCCATTGATGTTATACGCCAAGCCTCACCATATAGTTCCAACGGAATCGAATTTAAACTTTACATAATCTTCCCTATACCATCCTCGTGACAAAGTTTGGAAAAAATGATCCTCACTTATTAAACTAATAAATCCTCAAGTCACAACTACTTACTCTTTCTCAATTATGAGAACTACTACAATCCAATCATCCAGGGCGCCCATACACCCTATCGTACAACTTCCATTATAATATTCATAGCAAAGGTTATAAACTCATATCCTAAAGACATATCTTATTTCGACTCCCAACGATTATTAGTTTCATGCGTGGGGTGTCTCGCAAGCGAAATCCAAACAAGGAACCCCCCGATACACTACTACCTAAAGTAGTCGGTCATCGAAACTCCTCAGGTCTTTAGTCAATAGTTTATAACCTCTCTACATGTTTTATCTATTTTGAATAAAGTCTACTCATCTACTCTCTTATAAAAGACAAGATGCTAGCTATAGTAGTACACACGCTATCAAATACCACAAATCAACCCACGTCGATAGTCACATCACGATCGGACATGCCCAAAGTAAGTAATTTCGCAATAAAAATCAAACCCACGTGATGACATGAAAATATAGGTATCCTACACCCCTCGGTGAGTCTATGTAAATAAAGTGCCATAGGCTAAGTTTAGCAACCATTTTTCCCACACAATATTAATCGCTACAAAAATCAATACACGCCTCATAATTCCTTAGATAGAAAACTTACCCTCATTCCAGGGCGGTGGTTATTAACTCCCACTTATATAACTTTGCTCCGATGAGTCAATAAACATTTTACCCTAAATTTTCAGTTCTAGATCACCACACTCCACAATATGCCCAAGCCTTTGAATATATTGTCTTCTTTAGGTAACACACACAATTCCCGCATTTCAAGAACTTCTACTAATGACTCTCCTCAATTTTCCATAATAGGGGTGACCTCGACTAAGATCATCATACTCGAACATACTTCATAATCTCCTAACTACGATCTTCGCTATCAGTCCAATGGCCCTCATCTGCCATACTTCTTATACGAACACGTCCGAATGAAAATAATATTCACTAATATCTACGTTATAGCAAGAGAACGAAATCTCACCAAGGAAATCAACAATCCTTAACATAGGGCTCTACATCAAAGAACGCTAAGCTGAAAACACAGTAAGTCGTACAGACCCTAAAGGACACTAGAACCTGATGCTCTAATATCACCTGTAACACCCCGCCTAATTAAATACCGGGTGGCCAGTCCCATACCAAATTAAAATAGAATATACAGTTGGATCATTCTTAGCATCACTGTCGAAAACATTAACTAATCACCCAATACCCAATTAAGCTGGTGTTAAAAACTTTCCAAATTTTTAATTCAATAAAATCCATTTTAAGTTTAAGAATAACACAACACATCTTATTCTACAACGCTGATAACCGAATAGATAACACAAAGGAATTTAAATGCATTTGGAATAAACATTCCCAAGTAATAATTCAATATAGTAATCCGTCAATAGTAAATGTATTAAAACAACATGACTACAAGAGTATTTGACCCCGATAGAAAAGAGATAACTGAATCCTTTGGGCGACATGCCCTAACTAAGAGAACACTTTGAATCAACTGAAGATAAGCATCTAATCAATACTCCATAGCTCCATAGCTCGTCAAACTAAACTAAGGTTGGCGTCCCTGCTGCTGGACACCTGATATAGAAGATACAATAGAAAAGAAAATATGCAAGGAAACGGGTCAGAGCCCGATTGAGAAAACGATTTTTAAAACAGCAAGTATTTAACAAGTGCAATAAAGCATTTATTATGTACATGTTAGTATCCCACACTCACTTGCTAATCTCACCTCTCAACTAGAGTGCACACTTAACGTTTCCTATTAACCTCCTAGTTAATTGTTCCTCTTCACTAGTTTCCATATTATGATTTCCATTCCCATATCATAACCCCGTATGTCCCATACCATACGTTATACAATCTTTCTTATACATTTCTCATTTATATGAATCATTTCTCTTTAATATGAATTAAGCTTTTCAATTCTATAAGAATAAACATTCATGAACTTAATTCCATTATCTTTCTCTATTCACTGTTATCTACAATTATCACCGTAGATAGATTTAACCACAATAAATATCCATTCATTTATTTAATTCATTATATATATATATATATATATATATATATATATATATATATATATATATATATATTCATATATAATATAGCACCCCGAGTCACAGCTGCGGTGCAATGCATTACTCTGCTATCAAGTCCCATCATCGCTGGTCGTCGAATAGGGGACTAAAGGTTCGGTAAGGATTCATCGAACCACAAACAACCACATACAAGTTGGAGGCGAACATAGTTCTCGTATCCATGGGTCACGTACATAGCTACGTACCTACAGTCAGCGGACTTATCAACTCCCCGATAAGTCTTTCATAGACCTATATTCTCGAGCGACAAATTAAAGATCCCATGGATTCATCAGGATATGACTGCCCTCACGCGCAAACCTCCCATCGATAGCAAGTAAGCTAGGTATGTCATACACATAAATCATCAATAAATCAAATAGGCATTATCATACCTATAATATAATATCAACAAGGTACTCACATTACCCTAAGATAATTCCCATACGTAGCATTGAATCTCTTTTAAATTCCACGTATTAAAATATCATATCTTTACTTCATAATTTAATTATCCTCGCATCCTATAACATCTCACCAATCCTGACGTCGTTAAGGTTCATGTGTAGAGCGTCTCGCAAAGAGAAATCCAAACAAGGAACCCCTCCAATACACTACTACTTAACTTTGTCGATCGAGGAGGTCCGTCAACTTCAAGTACGCGATCGGGATAACCTCATCCCCTCTTTCAACCAAATGTGTTCTAAACTCTCATCTCTTTCTAGGAGCCATACCACTACGCTCTTGTACTACACTCAGTCCTTGCGAAATCAATAATGAGCTTAAACTCAGTCCTTGATGTTCAAATTGTAACCCTAAGGCTACCCTCACTTATATTAAATCTGCCCTACTGGACCTATCCTTAATCATCATGCATACCAATTAGAATCCAACACGTGAATCTAGCAACCGAAATATCTTTCAATTTAATTATTATCATTCTAATCAATTAAATCCCAATCACATTAATTCAAATCTTATCAAGGGTTTACTGTTATTTTCTAAGTCCTATAATATCCAATTAATAATCACTAAAGATCTATAAAAGGTTTGGGATAAGAATCAACATTAAAAATAAACAACTTTAACAATCCTGGGGAGGTCGATCGATCGAAGGCAGGGGGTCGAACGATCGATCCCTCAGGTCACAGCCTGGTTTTTCTACATTTCTGCAACTACTTGTTTCACCATTTTTGTTCATTCAAACCTTCATATTAAGAACCCAAACGACTTATAATCCTTACTACATGATATATCAACATATATAAATGATTTCTAATGATCAAAACATCCTAGAATCATCAAGAGATTGAATTAAAAGCATATTTATCTCCTCATTTTTCCAAAAAATTATCAACCTAATATCTTCAAGAACATATCAATGGTTTCCAGATTTTCTTCAACAGATTCATGATTATTTCGTGGATTACTATCTACCTACAACATGAGTTTGATTCTTATATATTTTCAGTTTCCAAAAATCCGTTTAAAACCTCATCTTTTCATCTTCCAAACATGAAAAATCATCTCTTTTTACAACTACTCTAACATGGACAATATACAAACTTAAATTGCAAATATCAAACACTTGCCTCTAATGAAGGTCTGATCCTTTGGTATGGTATATCACAGGTGGTTCTCCCTTTTCCGGTCAACCTCCGGTGGTGGTTGATGGTGGTGACCTTTGGTCTTTGTTCTCCTCCTTTCCAAGCAAGCTTTTTCTTTCCAAGCAACCTTTCACTCTCTCTAAGAAGATGACTTTTCAATTTTGTGTAGAAGAGATGAAATGAACCTATGTACACTAATCTCCAAATATTTATAATAAGACAAAACCTGAAATCACTATTCATCCCTTTGTAAAAATTACTAAAATGCCCTTTTGGGTTGTCTTTTCATTTTCGAATGACCCGAGACTCAAAACCAACATCCAAATGGACTTTTCTGACTATTTCAACCCTTCCAGATGCAACGACGCAGTCAAAACGACTATAAGGTTAATGTAAAAATAAATTTCCTTTTTAATTTAACAAATTAGTCCCGACGCGTTCCGTTCCGCGTCTGACTAAAAATCCAAATTACTGAATTTAATTCACACAGCCATATCAATAGCTCCACATTCATATATTACCTAAATATCTTTAAGAAATATTCCGAATCATACATTTTAATATCCACAATTCGGATAAAACCCAACTGAATTAATTAATAATTAAAATCCAATTAATCCATTAATTTAAAATATAACCATTTTAAAAATCATTAAAAATCACGGGGTATTACATACTTCCCCCCTTATAACAGAATTTCGTCCCGAAATTCGAAAAGATAAATCATACTGGTAAGGTCAACTCTGAGTATAAATCTCACATCGCAAGAAATCTAAGTAGTACCTCCCATAGAGTACATTAACGAAAATCCCCATTGATGTTATACGCCAAGCCTCGCTATATAGTTCCAACGGAATCGAATTTAAACTTTACATAATCTTCCCTATACCATCCTCGTGAGAAAGTTTGGAAAAAATGATCCTCACTTATTAAACTAATAAATCCTCAAGTCACAAATACTTACTCTTTCACAATTATGAGAACTACTACAATCCAATCATCCAGGGCGCCCATACACCCTATCGTACAACTTTCATTATAATATTCATAGCAAAGGTTATAAAATCATATCCTAAAGACATATCTTATTTCGACTCCCAACGATTATTAGTTTCATGCGTGGGGTGCCTCGCAAGCGAAATCCAAACAAGGAACCCCCCCCCCCCCCCGATACACTACTACCTAAAGTAGTCGGTCATCGAAACTCCTCAGGTCTTTAGTCAATAGTTTATAACCTCTCTACATGTTTTATCTATTTCGAATAAAGTCTACTCATCTACTCTCTTATAAAAGACAAGATGCTAGCTATAGTAGTACACACGCTCTCAAATACCACAAGTCAACCCACGCCGATAGTCACATCACGATCGGACATGCCCAAAGTAAGTAATTTCACGATAAAAATCAAACCCACGCAATGACATGAAAATATAGGTATCCTACACCCCTCGGTGAGTCTACGTAAATAAAGTGCCATAGGCTAAGTTTAGCAACCATTTTGCCCACACAATATTAATTGCTACAAAAATCAATACACGCCTCATAATTCCTTAGATAGAAAACATACCCTCATTCCAGGGCGGTGGTTATTAACTCCCACTATTATAACTTTGCTCCGATGAGTCAATAAATATTTTACCCCAAATTTTCAGTTCTAGATCACCACACTCCACTATATGCCCAAGCCTTCGAATATATTGCCTTCTTTAGGTAACACACACAATTTCTGCATTTCAAGAACTTCTACTAATGACTCTCCTCAATTTTCCATAATAGGGGTGACCTCGACTACGGTCATCATACTCGAACATACTTCATAACCTCCTAACTACGATCTTCGCTATCAATCCAATGGACCTCATCTGCCATACTTCTTATACGAACACGTTCGAATGCAAATAATATTCACTAATATCTACGTTATAGCAAGAGAACGAAATCTCACCAAGGAAATAAACAATCCTAAACATAGGGCTCTACATCAAAGAACGCTAAGCTGAAAACACAGTAAGCCGTACAGACCCTAAAGGACACTAGAACCTGATGCTCTGATACCACCTGTAACACCCCGCCTAATTAAATACCGGGTGGCCAGTCCCATACCAAATTAAAACATAATATACAGTTGGCTCATTCTTAGCATCACTGTCGAAAACATTAACTAATCACCCAATACCCAATTAAGCTGGTGTTAAAAACTTTCAAAATTTTTAATTCAACAAAATCCATTTTTAGTTTAAGAATAACACAACAAATTTTATTCTACAACGCTGATAACCGAATAGATAACACAAAGGAATTTGAATGCATTTGGAATAAACATTCCCAAGTAATAATTCAATATAGTAATCCGTCAATAGTAAATGTATTAAAACAACACGACTACAAGAATATTTAACCCCGATAGAAAAGAGATAACTGAATCCTTTGGGCGCATGCCCTAACTAAGAGAACACTTTGAATCAACTGAAGATAAGCGTCTAATCAATACTCCATAGCTCCATAGCTCGTCAAACTCAACTAAGGTTGGCGTCCCTGCTGCTGGACACCTGATATAGAAGATACAATAGAAAAGAAAATATGCAAGGAAATGGGTCAGAGCCCGATTGTGAAAATGATTTTTAAAACAACAAGTATTTAACAAGTGCAATAAAGCATTTATTATGTACATGTTAGTATCCCACACTCACTTGCTAATCTCACCTCTCAACTAGAGTGCACACTTAAGGTTTCCTATTAACCTCCTAGATAATTGTTCCTCTTCACTAGTTTCCATATTATGATTTCCATTCCCATATCATAACCCCGTATGTCCCATACTATACGTTATACAATCTTTCTTATACATTTCTCATTTATATGAATCGTTTCTCTTTAATATGAATTAAGCTTTTCAATTCTATAAGAATAAACATTCATTAACTTAATTCCATTATCTTTCTCTATTCACCGTTATCTACAATTATCACCGTAGATAGATTTAACCACAATAAATATCAATTCATTTATTTAATTCATTATATATATATATATATATATATATATATATATATATATATATATATATATATATATATATTCATATATAATATAGCACCCCGAGTCACAGCTGCGGTGCAATGCATTACTCTGCTTTCAAGTCCCATCATCGCTGGTCGCTGAATAGGGGACTAAAGGTTCGGTAAGGATTCCTCGAACCACAATCAACAACATACAAGTTAGTGGCGAACATAGTTCTCGTATTCATGGGTCACGTACATACCTACGTACCCACAGTCAGCGAACTTATCAACTCCCTGATAAGTCTTTCATAGACCTATGTTCTCGAGCGATAAATCAAAGATCCCATGGATTCATCAGGATATGATTGCCCTCACGCGTAAACCTCCCACCGATAGCAAGTTAGCTAGGTATGTCATACACATAAATCATCAATCAATCAAATAGGCATTATCATACCTATAATATAATATCAACAAGGTACTCACATTACCCTAAGATAATTCCCATACGTAGCATTATATCTCTTTTCAATTCCACGTATTAAAATATCATATCTTTACTTCATAATTTAATTATCCTTGCATCCTATAACATCTCTCCAATCCCGACGTCGTTAAGGTTCATGCGCAGAGCGTCTCGCAAAGCGAAATCCAAATAAGGAACCCCTCCAATACACTACTACTTAACTTTGTCGATCGAGGCGGTCCGTCAACTTCAAATACGCGATCGGGATAACCTCATCCCCTCTTTCAACCAAATGTGTTCTAAACTCTCATCTCTATCCAGGAGCCATACCACTACGCTCTTGTATTACACTCAGTCCTTGCGAAATAAATAATGAGCTTAAACTCAGTCCTTGATGTTCGAATTGTAACCCTAAGGCTACCCTCACTTATATTAAATCTGCCCTACTGGACCTATTCTTAATCCTCATGCATACCAATTAGAATCCAACACGTGAATCTAGCAACCGAAATATCTTTCAATTTAATTATCATCATTCTAATCAATTAAATCCCAATCACATTAATTCAAATCTTATCAAGGGTCTACTGATCTTTTCTAAGTTCCATAATATCCAATTAATAATCACTAAAGATCTACAAAAGGTTTGGGATAAGAATCAACATTAAAAAGAAAAAACTTTAACAATCCTGGGGAGGTCGATCGATCGAAGGCAGGGGGTCGATCGATCGATCCCTCAGGTCACAACCTGGTTTTTCTGCATTTTTGCAACTACGGGTTTCACCATTTTTGTTCATTCAAACCTTCATATTAACAACCCAAACGACTTATAATCCTTACTACATGATATATCAACATATATAAATGATTTCTAATGATCAAAACATCCTAGAATCATCAAGAGATTGAATTAAAAGCATATTTATCTCCTCATTTTTCCAAAAAATTATCAACCTAATATCTTCAAGAACATATCAATGGTTTCCAGATTTTCTTCAACAGATTCATGATTATTTCGTGGATTACTATCTACCTACAACATGAGTTTGATTCTTATATATTTTCAGTTTCCAAAAATCCGTTTAAAACCTCATCTTTTCATCTTCCAAACATGAAAAATCATCTCTTTTTACAACTACTCTAACATGGACAATATACAAACTTAAATTGCAAATATCAAACACTTGCCTCTAATGAAGGTCTGATCCTTTGGTATAGTATATCACAGGTGGTTCTCCCTTTTCCGGTCAACCTCCGGTGGTGGTTGATGGTGGTGACCTTTGGTCTTTGTTCTCCTCCTTTCCAAGCAAGCTTTTTCTTTCCAAGCAACCTTTCACTCTCTCTAAGAAGATGACTTTTCAATTTTGTGTAGAAGAGATGAAATGAACCTACGTACACTAATCTCCAAATATTTATAATAAGACAAACATCCAAATAGAATTTTCTGACTATTTCAACCCTTCCGGATGCAATGACGCAGTCAAAACGACTATAAGGTTGATGTAAAAATAAATTTCCTTTTTAATTTAACAAATTAGTCCCGACGCGTTCCATACCACGTCCGACTAAAATCCAAATTACTGAATTTAATTCACACAGCCATATCAATAGCTCCACATTCATATATTACCTAAATATCTTTAAGAAATATTCAGAATCATACATTTTAATATCCACAATTCGGATAAAACCCAAATGAATTAATTAATAATTAAAATCCAATTAATCCATTAATTTAAAATATAACCATTTTAAAAATCATTAAAAATCATTAAAAATCACGGGGTATTACACATACCATCTTGCTTTCGCCCACAAGTGAAACACATGGTGTTTTCGTCAAACCTCCAAAGCAACGGCTAAAAATCAACAGTGGTTCACACGCAGCTATACCACAAGGACGCGCTGTCCAGACACGCAGTCTAAAGTCTTCACAAGGACTCCCTCCACAATAGCACGCAACTCTCCTGTTGTAGAGTTCAACCCACAATGAATGATCAAAAGCAAAGTGTATTCTTGAACACCAAAATAATTCACCAAATCAGATGGAATTTTTGTGAATTGAAAATAAAAAGGGATTAAACCCTAAAAGAAGAAGTCAAAAGGATTATGCAGTTTTGCAATTTTATGTCTTTCAAAACGCTAGGACTTCTTAATGAAAACGAAATCATTTAATGAGTATTTATAGAAAAACGCGCCGCCTCAGTCTCTTGAACGAAATAGGGATCTCGCTCGAACGAAGTACACGTGTCATTCGAACGACATCGCGCGACATCAACATGTCGCTCGAACGAGATGGTGACCTCACCTGAATGACCTGGGCGTCAAAATCGAGCTATGCTACAGGACTTAGAAAAAATACTCATTCTCAAATTTTGACGAAAACGTCCGCTCCAACACCTAGAATATATTTTTTAAAAATATCCCAAAAGCTCTAAGTGTAAAGTTAAGGTATTTAAAACATAACTTTACCAAAGAAAACTTTGCGGAGTTTTTTTGATGAAGAACCTTAATATATTCGGATCCGTCTTGATGTAGATTTCTCTTAAACTTCTTTGACGGTTGTAATGGTATATGACATATTTAATTGTCACAGACATTTATAAAAATATGTCCTTACAAATCTCCCCTATGTCTATGCCGGTATATACATAAAAACATCTGAATTATCAAATATCAAAATGCCTATACAAATATACCCTCCCATGAATAAATTTGCAAGATCTCAAACTGTTCTTCAAAAATCTTCATCAAATCTCAAAGCTTTTCTCATCAGGGTGTGCAACATAATGATCATCAATCTTTGTACCTACACCTATGAGATAAAGAAAATACCTTCGCGACGCATCGAGTTTGAAATGATTTAAGAATAAATCATTAATAAATCAAATAAAATCTCCCCCATAATGCAAAAACTCTCTCATAACATGATAATTCTTTCTCCCCCTTTTTATGATGTCCCCAAATAGACAGATAAGAAGAAACATTCAAAACATGGAGTGTCACGATAAAAGATGCATAGCAAACAAGGATCAAACTACGCGCATGCAAAGGTGTATCCCCAAAATATCCACAAACTATTTTTGGATTTGTCATTTTTTCAAAGAAAAAATAAGATACAAAAAAAAAATCACACACCATGGATTTATACTCAAACAACCAAGTCATGAAAATGGAATGAATCGGTCTGAACACATTCGATAGGTAAATGCAATCAATCAATCGTATGTGCATGATGAATACGTGTACCCCTAACGAATGAACATAAAAAATATCCTTACGTGTAAAAATTATTGAATTTAGATGACATCGTCTTATGCAAATCAACAAATCAAAGTCAAAGTGATTTCCACCCCAATAACGTCCAAAACAATTTAACGCTTTTTCAAGATTTTCAAGGACGTGCAAACTCATTTTAATTCTCCATCCAAACTCCCTCATATATATATTTTATTTTAGAGGTGTATAAACTAAATTCTCAAACTTTGAAGAATTGGTGCAAAAACCTAATTGGCCCATAATTGGCATGAATTTCTTTTTATTGCCTTTAAATTTTTTCAGGCACTTTTAAACCTCTTTGCACCCCAAATAATAAAATTCCTCAATTTTTTAGGTCCAATTTAAACGGTGGCTTAGTATTCGCAAAGGCCAAATGCACCTTTCGCAGCCCTTCCCCATTTTCAAATAAAGCACACAAACTCACAAAGGGCTCTTACATGCATAACTTTTTATCAAGTTTTATCGCGCTTGGTTCTTTTTAGGATATGATTGAAGTGAAAACACCCAACTAATATGTGAGAAGACAAGTACAATAATCAAACAAATCTATGCATGTGTGGAATAAAGGAAATCAAGAGTCAAACATGTAGGAAGTAACACTTAATTACATCTTAATGACTCTAAACATTATAAAGCACATGGATGAATTGACATATTGTCTCAAAACACTATCAAATAGTCACATGAAAAATGGAATGATGTTGTGACTCGGTCATCCTAAGTGTTTATCCATTAAAGATGCATACAGAAATATTTTTGGATTTTAAAATTTGACCAAAAAGAATATGAATGGACACTCAAACAATAGAAAATCTTTTTCCATTTTTCAAAATTTTTCAAAAAGAAAGTAAAATATACAAAAAATGATACATACTAGGAATAGGCAAATAATGTCATCGTGGGAAACATCTTATGCTAGTAAATAAGTCAATCCTCCATCGTTAGGTGCGGAGGGGTTTTCCAAAGGTGGTGCCAACTTATGAAAAACCTCTATCAATTTTTTTGAAGTTTTGACCAAAAACTTAACTTGCTCACCTAAATTTGAAAACTCTCTCATGTAGTCTTCATGAGCATGTAAAGTATCATATGTGGGTGAATGTGTGGCAGAAACACGTGTAGAAGCAAAACGTGACACATACCCCAACTTAAAACAAAATTCCCTAAGGTGTCCTCTCTTCTTCAAATGGAAATAAACATAAATAGGCCTAGGAACACCTCTCTCAAAAACACTAGAACGTGCTCTCCTAATGGGAAATGGATGCCTAGGTGGGTTAATTTTCGGGCCATGTGAATCTGTCACTAAAGTGGGAATCGACTCGGGTGCTACAAAAGAAGTGGAAGCACCGTCATGACCTTTTCCTAGCCCGTAAACTCTACCCTTATTGGGATTAAGAACCACCTTTTCAACCTTCTTAGGTGCATTCTCAAACTTGACTTTGACCTCCTTGGCACGTTCGAGATCACTGTCGAGTTGGGATACACATGTCATCAGACTAGACACCATGTCGGTTAAATAATATTTTCCTTTATTACAACCTCCTTCCCCCTCTCCAAATTTAGCACTCGATGACCTAAATCTCAATTATACTTCTTCATTTTTAAGGTCTCAGTGTACAAATATCTAAATGCTTTTTGGAGCTCACTTTCATCTCCACTTTCACACTCGCTTTCACCCTCACTCAAACACTTAAATCCTCCTCTTCGGGGGTCTCACGAGAAGTAGTCCCCTCACCTCCATCCAAACTAGGTGTGCTAACCCGACTAGCTAAAAACACGATACACATACCGTGCTCTTTTTCATCTCCCGAATAAAAAAACTCTATGTCGCTATCACTAAGTGTGGCAGACACAACCACTTTCTTTTCCTCTCTCCTAAGTCTAGTGGCACACTCATACGCCTTATGCCCTTTACCCCACACTCAAAACACGTCCAACTTTTTAAATTTTCCTCACTCTCCTTTTCTTTTTCTATCTCCTTTTCTTTCTCACCGCTTTCTTTTGGCCTCTTTATTTTTCTCAAAAAATCTCTTTTTGGAAGACTTATTTTTCTACATGTTGAGAGATTTTTTAAAAAATTTCGCAAACAGGGCCATATCTTTAAAATCAAAATCTTCCTCAGAATCGGACTCACAAACTTTTTCTTTCTTTTTCTTAAAATGAGTCTTTAAAGAATTTCCTTTATGATTAGCCTTAATGGTTTAGGGAAACATGTCAATCTCATTGGTTTGAAGATCTCCTACAAGTTATTCCAACTTAAGTGACTTCAAAATTACCAAAGAGTTCAAAACAGTGACTTTAGTAATAAAGTGTTTTGGGAGAGATCTCAAAATCTTTTTAATGACACACGTGTTATCAATCACCTCAACCAAATTAAAACTGGTGTTTATAATGTTCGATAAACGTGCATAAAAATCATCAAAGCATTCAGAATCAGAAATGGTGATAGTCTCAAATTGGGTGGCCAAATTTTATAATTTTGATTCTTTAACCGCGTTCGTACCCTCATGTGTCAATTTCAAAACATCCCATGTCTCTTTAGACGTGGTTCACGTCATAATTCGACAGAACTCGTGGGGAGTGACGGCTCCAGAAATAGTAGTCAAACCACGTGAATTAAAATTAGACATTTTAAAATCATCTTCAGTCCAGGGTGACACGGGTTTTAAAGAGGTGATATTTTCAACGGTGACAGTGAGAGGAGTCCACCCATTTTCGCAAAGCAACCAAACACGCTCGTCAATGACTTTTAAACTAGATTTCATGTGAGCTTTTCAATAGGCATAATTTTTCCATAAAAAATAGGCACCTTATTAAATGAATGTTCAATTGCAAAAATTGTGATTTTTCACAAAACTGATTTAAAAAAAATCAATATCACACGATTTTGCAGAAAATAGGAATTCGCGATAAATTTGCGCAACCTGCTCTGATACCAATTTGTATAATATATATGACTGTGTGATAATTGATTAAATACACAAATTTTTAATTTGGCACACTTATTTAATTAGAGTCTATTTTTAAATCAAATTAATTCAGCCGCTAAAACATGCAACTACGTGTGTGGGTGTATCAAATCATAAATAAAACATGCGACACAAATTTAAGGAAAAATCCCCGCAGGGAAAAACCTTTTATTTCTAAAACTTTGAAAAGTTTACAAGACCATTGACTTACATAACATCTTGCTTTCGCCCACAAGAGTAACGCACGGTGTCTTCGTCAAACCTCCAAAGCAACGGCTAGAAATCAGCAGTGGTTCACACGCAGCTATACCACAAGGACGCGTAGTCCAGACACGTAGTCTAAAGTCTTCACAAGGAATCCCTCCACAATAGCACGCAGCTCTCCAGTTGTAGAGTTCTACCCACAAATAATTATCAAAATCAAAGTGTGTTCTTGAACACCAAAACAATTCACCAAAGCATATGGAATTTTTGTGAATTGAAAAGAAAAAGGGATTAAACCCTAAAAGAAGAAGTCAAATGGATTCTGCAGTTTCGCAATTTTCTGTCTTTTAAAATGCTGGGACTTCTTAATGAAAACGAAACCGTTTAATGGGTATTTATAGAAAAACGCGTCGCCTTAGTCTCTCGAATGAAATAGGGATCTCGCTTGAACGAAGTACATGTGTCGTTCGAACGACATCTCACGACATCAACATGTCACTCGAACGAGATGGTGATCTCGCTTGAACGACCTGGGCGTCAAAATCGAGGTATGCTACAGGACTTAGAAAAAATACTCATTCTCAAATTTTGACGAAAAAGTACGCTCCAACACTTAAAAAATATTGTGTAAAAATATCCCAAAAGATCTAAGTGTAAAGTTAAGGTATTTAAAACATAACCTTACCAAAGAAAACTTTGCGGAGTTTTTTTTATGAAGAACCTTAATATATTCGGATCCGTCTTGATGTAGATTTCTCTTAAACTTCTTTGACGGTTGTAATGGTATATGACATATTTAATTATCACAGACATTTATAAAAATATGTCCTTACAAATCTCCCCTATGTCTATGCCGGTATATACATAAAAACATCTGAATTATCAAATATCAAAATGCCTATACAAATATACCCTCCCATGAATAAATTTGCAAGATCTCAAACTGTTCTTCAAAAATCTTCATCAAATCTCAAATCTTTTCTCATCAGGGTGTGCGACATAATGATCATCAATCTTTGTACCTACACACATGAGATAAAGCAAATACCTTCGTGACGCATCGAGTTTGAAATGCTTTAAGAATAAATCATTAATAAATCAAATTAAATCTCCCCCATAATGCAAAAACTCCCCCATAACATCATAATTCTTTCTTCCCCTTTTTATGATGTCCCCAAATAGACAGATAAAAAGAAATAATCAAAACATGGAGTGTCACGATAAAAGATGCATAGCAAACAAGGATCAGACTAAGCGTATGCAAAGGTATATCCCAAAAACACCCACAAACTATTTTTGGATTTTTTATTTTTTCAAAGCAAAAATAAGATACAAAAAAAATCACACAACATGGATTTGTACTCAAACAACCAAGTCATGGAAATGGAATGAATGGGTCTGAACACATTCGATAGGTAAATAAAATCAATCAATCATACGTGCATGATGAATACGTGTACCTCTAACGAATGAACATAAAAAATATCCTTAGGTGTACAAATTATTGAATTTAGATGACATCGTCTTATGAAAATCAACAAATCAAAGTCAAAGTGATTTCCACCCCACTCCAATAACGTCCAAAACTATTTAACGCTTTTTCAAGATTTTCATAGACGTGCAAGCCCATTTTAATTCTCCATCCAAACTCCCTCATATATATTTTCTTTTAGAGGTGTATAAACTAAATTCTCAAACTTTGGAGAATTGGTGCAAAAATCTAATTGGCCCATAATTGGCAGGAATTTCTTTTTATTGCCTTTAAATTTTTTCAGGCACTTTTAAACCTCTTTGGACCCCGAATAATAAAATTCCACAATTTTTTTAGGTCCAATTTAAACGATGGCTTAGTATTCGTAAAGGCCAAATGAACCTTTCACCGCCCTTTCCCGTTTTCAAATAAAGCACACAAACTCACAAATGGCTCTTACATGCACAACTTTTTATCAAGTTTTATCGCGCTTGGTTCGTTTTAAGGATAGGATTGAAGTGAAAACACCCAACCAACTTGTGAGAAGACAAGCACAATAATCAAACAAATCCATGCATGTATGCAATAAGGGAAATCAAGAGTCAAACATGTAGGAAGTAACACTTAATTACATCTTAATGACTCTAAACATTATAAAGCACATGGATGAATTGACATATTGTTTCAAAACACTATCATATAGTCACATGAAAAATGGAATGATGTTGTGACTCGGTCACCCTAAGTGTTTATCGATAAAAGATGCAAACAAAATACAAAAATCCTTTTGGATTTTAAAATTTGACCAAAAAAAATATGAATGGACACTCAAAAAATAGAAAATCCTTTTACATTTTTCAAAAAGAAAGTAAAACATACAAAAAATGATACATACTAGCAATAGGCAAATAATGTCATCATGAAAAACATCCTATGCTAGTAAACAAGTCAATCCCAATCGTTAGGTGCGGAGGGGTTTTCCAAAGGTGGTAGCAACTTATGAAAAACCTCCACAAAATTTTGTGAAGTTTTGACCAAAAACTTAACTTGCTCACCTAAATGTGCAAACTCTCTCATGTAGTCTTCAGGAGCATGTAAAGTATCATGTGTGGCTGCATGTGTGGCAGAAACACGTGTAGAAGCAAAACATGACACATACCCCAACTTAAAATGAAATTCCCTATGGTGTCCTCTCTTCTTGCAATGGGAATAGACATAAATAGGCGTAGGAACACCTCTATTAAAAACTCTAGAACGTTCTCTCCTAATGCGAAACTGACGCCTAAGTGGGTTAATTTCCAGCACATGTGAATCTGTCACTAAAGTGGGAATCGGCTCGGGTGCGATAAAAGAAGAGGAAGCACCGTTATGACCTTTTCCTAGCCCGTCAACTCTACCGTTATTGGGATTAAGAACCACCTTTTCAACATTCTTAGGTGCATTCTTAAAATTGACTTTGACCTCCCTGGCACGTTCGAGATCACTCTCGAGTTGGGATACACGTGCCGTCAGACTAGACACCGTGTCGGTCAAATCATATTTTCCTTTCTTAAAACCTCTTTCTCCCTCTTTAAATTTAGCACTCGACCACCTAAATCTCTATTATACTTCTTTATTTTTAAGGTCTCGGTGTACAAATCTCTAAATGCTTTTTGGAGCTCACTTTTATCTCCACTTTCACACTCGCTTTCACCATTACTCGAAACACTTAAATCCTCCTTCTCAGGGGTCTCACGAGAAGTAGTCCCCTCACCTCCATCTAAACTAAGTGTGCTAACCCGACTGGATAAAAATGCGACATACATACCGTGCTCTTTTTCATCACCCGAATAAAAAACCTCTATCTCGCTATCACTAAGTGTGTCAGGCATAACCACTTTATTTTCCTCTCTCCTAAGTCTAGTGGCACACTCACACGCCTTATGCCCTTTACCCCCACACTCAAAACACGTCCAAATTTTTAAATTTTCCTCACTCTCCTTTTCTTTTTCTCTCTCCTTTTCTTTCTCACCGCTTTCTTTGGCCTCTTTATTTTTCTCAAAAAATCTATTATTGGAAGACTTATTTTTCTTCATGTTGTGAAATTTTTTAAAATTTTTTCGCAAACAGGGCCATATCTTTAAAATCAAAATCTTCCTCAGAATCGGACTCACAAACTTTTTCTTAAAATGAGTCTTTAAAGAATTGCCTTTATGCTTAGCCTTAATGGTTTGGGGAAACATGTCAATCTCATTGGTTTGAAGATCTCCTACAAGTTCTTCAAACTTAAGTGATTTCAAAATTCCCAAAGAGTTCAAAACAGTGACTTTAGGAATAAAGCGTTTTGGGAGAGATCTCAAAATCTTTTAATGACACACGTGTTATCAATCACCTCAACCAAATTAAAACTTGTGTTTAGAATGTTCGACAAACGTGCATAAAAATCATCAAAGCATTCAGACTCAGACATGGTGATAGTCTCAAATTGGGTGGCCAAATTTTGTAATTTTGATTCTTTAACCGCATTCTTACCCTCATGCGTCAATTTAAAACATCCCATGTCTCTTTAGACATGGTGCACGTCATAATTCGGCGGAACTCGTTGGGAGTGACGGATCCAGAAATAGAAGTCAAACCACGTGAATTAAAATTAGACATTTTAGAATCATCTTCAGTCCAGGCTGACACGGGTTTTAAAGAGGTGATATTTTCAACGGTGACAGTGGGAGTAGTCCACCCATTTTCGCAAAGCAACCAAACACGCTCGTCAATGGCTTTTAAACTATATTTCATGCGATGTTTCCAATAGGCATAATTTTTTCCATAAAAAATAGGCACCTTATTGATTAAAATAAAATCAATATCACACGATTTTGCGGAAAATAGGAATACGCGATAAATTAGCGTAACCTGCTCTGATACCGATTTTTAAAATATATATGACTGTGTGATAATTGATTAAATTCACAAATTTCTAATTTGGCACACTTATTTAGTTAGAGTATATTTTTAAACCAAATTAATTGAGCCCCTAAAACATGCAACTATGTGTGTGCGTGTGTCAAACCATAAATAAAATATGCGACACAAATTTAAGGAAAAATCCCCGCAGGGAAATTTTTTTTATTTCTAGAACTTTGAAAAGTTTACAAGTCCATTGACTTACATACCATCTTTCTTTCGCCCACAAGAGTAACGCACGGTGTCTTCGTAAAACCTCCAAAGCAACGATAAGAAATCAACAATGGTTCACACGCAGCTATACCACAAGGACGCACAGTCCAGACACGCGGTCTAAACTCTTCATAAGGACTTCCTTCACAATAGCACACAACTCTCCGATTGTAGAGTTCTCCCCACAGAGAATGATCAAAAGCAAAATGTGTTCTTGAACACCAAAGCAATTTAGCAAAGCATATGGGATTTTTGTGAATTGAAAACAAAAAGGGATTAAACCCTAAAAGAAGAAGTCAAAAGGATTCTGCAGTTTTGCAATTTTCTGTCTTTCAAAACGCCGGGACTTCTTAATGAAAACGAAACCATTTAGTGAGTATTCATAGAAAAACGTGCTGCCTCAGTCGCTCGAACGAAGTACACGTGTTGTTCGAACGACATTGCGCGACATCAACATGTCGCTCTAACGAGATGGTGATCTCACTTGAATGACCTGGGCGTCAAAATCTAGGTACGCTACAGGACTTAAAACAAATACTCATTCTCAAATTTTGACGAAAAAGTCCGCTCCAACACTCAGAAAATATTTTTTTAAAATATCCCAAAAGCTCTAAGTGTAAAGTTAAGGTATTTAAAACATAACCTTACCAAAGAAAATTTTGCGGAGTCTTTTTGATGAAGAACCTTGATATATTCGGATCCGTCTTGATGTAGATTTCTCTTGAACTTCTTTGACAGTTATAATGGTATATGACATAATTAATTGTCACGGACATTTATAAAAATATGTCCTTACATATAATATTCTTCATCATATTATGTTAATATCCCATGTAAAAAACAAATGCTTTAGTAGAAGATGTATTAGGTTAAAGGTAATACTTGGAACTTGAAATTTGACTAGCCATGATACGAATTGGCAAGTGCATGTGTAGAACTTTTTATTAGAATAACTTAGCTATTATATAACCAAATTGATATTATGGGATAAAAATGGGATAAAAGTTGATTAAAACCTGTGTTCTTTTAAATGAAATGTTGTAGTAATGATTCAAGGAGCATACCAAAGTTCTATAGGGATAATTATGTGAACAAAGGGAAATTGGTTTAAAATTATTGCTACGATTCTTATAAAAGGATTAATGATATATGAGATTTTATGCTTATTTAAATTAGAAGAATATATGAAAAGAAATCCATAAGAGTAAGACTAAGACTTGTACGACTTACGAAAATTTACTTAATAAATGATGAATCTTATAGTGGTATATTACCTTAAGAATAGATTTGCACGCATAAGAAGCACACACACACACACACACACACACACACACACACAATACTGCTCTTATACGGTTCGATTCGCATTTTAAGAGTGTGGACCGGACATGTGTCACTTGTCGATGAGTCCAGAAAAGAGAGAGAGAGTGATTATAATTTAGCCAAAAATTTCTTGACTCACCGCCAAGTGACAGGTGTTCGGTCCGCACTCTTAAAATGAAGACTCGTCCGCACAAAAGCATATACATATATATAAAATAAGGAGTAAAAGTTTGGTTACTATTCCATAAGTTGATAACTTAATCAGAGGCTAGGATTAAACTAACAATGCAAGAATCCAATGGTTGAAATTAAAATACCCCTTTTACCATTTTTGCCCCTTAAATATTTGGTTTCCCCCTCTTTTAACACACTCCACTTTATTTTCCCCTTTGTTTAAAATTCAAAAACAAGGGTAGAATGGTCTTCCCACAATTCTCTCCCTTGCACTCATTTCTCTAAACTCGATTTGTCTTCTCATTTCACTCCCCCTCAACCCTCTCTCATCTTATGACCCACACCTCTTCTCATTATGCTCACTCTCCATGAGAATGCTAGGGTTTCAAAGCCTATACATCGATGATCGAAGAGTAAAATGAGGAATAGCTTGAGGGCGTTGCTAGGGTTTCAAATATAACACATCGATGGTGGTTTCGATTTATTTGTGTTGTAGATTTTATCTTTTAGGGCATTTGGTTCTCTCTCAAGCTAATATATGTGTATTTATTTTCTTTAAGGGTCGATTCAAAGGTGTTGGATGATGGTTTTATGTGTATTTAATACATAACCCTAAGGTAAGGTATTTTAATTTTTTCTTCCAAATAATTTCTTTTTATAACTATCTCTTAGGGTTTGTAATTTTTGTGCTAGATTAGGCCATTTTTGGTTGGATTTATATATATTCCTCATGCATTTCACAGTATTGAACGCAGAAATAATGCTTTTGGGTTTTACATAGATATACCTGGATGTGTTTTAAAATTAATATATTTGAAGCAAGTTAACTGTAGTGTCAAATTCTAGATTGTTGGTACTTATCTATTTTAAATGTTTTCACATAGAGAGTACCATGTGTTTGATGAAATATCATAGTATCCATTGTTGTATTTTTTGTTTACTCATTTTTCATTATTTACTCATATCATTTTAAGGTACTTTTCTATTGCGTAGTTACCTTCTAATGGGGTTTTCTCAAAACGATTATCATTTTGTGCATAAGTTTTCTCAAAATGATTATCAAAATATACCATTTACATGTTTAGCCCGCATTTAGTTGTTTAGTTTAAGCTTCTCTCTCTAGGAATAACATCCACATGTTTTTAGTTCACATCTTGAAGGGTGTGTCTTAAATTTCATGTAGTAATATCACTTTTTTGGCTATGAGTCGAACGAACGTGGTATGATTCTCAGTTGTTCGAGAAAAATGTTGCTTGGATTATGGATTTGAACTAAATCATTTTATAGTATCCGCAGGTTATGTAGTACAATACCACATACCATTATTCATGTTTGACAAAATGCCAAGGTGAACCATTTTCTTCTTTTTTTTTACAGCAAAGCTAATGTATTATATCATATCAATTTGGGTTTATTGTGTTTGTAGTTTCATGTTTTTTTTTTGGGGGGGGGGGGGGGGGGGGGGGTTGGAAGTATAACTATAAAAAGTGTTATTTCAAAAATTCCCCTTTGATTTTGTGTTGGTTGGGTCTATGTGGTTAAATAATAGGCTTCTATATGTGGGTGCAAAAATAAGGTTTCGTGTGTAATTAATTTATTCTTTTATTGTGTTCTTATTCTTTTGTAGGATTGCATTCCTGTATTTTTACGGTTGTACAACAAGCTTTTCATCTTCACATTTTTTCTGCAAGTTTGCGTTCATGTTGAGATCATTTGGTGATGAGAGGGGTAAATGTATCGAATACGGTGATTTCAAGGTTGACGAAAAAATATGGGCAAAAGCGTTGTGCGACGAATGAGTGTGTGGTGCATTACGGACACGAGGTAAACCATTTTCAGAGGTATATTTATATAAAGACTTTTTAGAGTAGAAAACATTTGTTTATATTGTACTTATGAGTTAATGTTTTCACAAGAGTTACTATTATTTTATCATTTCGTGATATTGCAAATGCATGACAGTTCCCAAGCTTTTGTTTGGAGGAAGTATTTGTAGAGATTCAGAGCAAGGAGCCAATCTATGATCTTCCCCACCATTTGCTTTTTTCATCAACAATGGCGAATTACTATGGCTTGAAATCAGCTAGGTATATGTAAGACTGTATCAGAAGTTAGGTATAGCTTTTATGGAAGATATGTTTCAGTTAATGTCTATTAAAGAAGCATTTGATATGAAATGTCGTTCATATGAATGTCGCTGTGCATTACTTTATGGCATGTACACTACTTTTACATTCGTTTCGGTTAACATTATGAGAATGTGTTCGGGTAACAAAATAACATTCATTTCAATTAACATTGATTGGTTCCACTTTTACATTCATTTCAGTTAACATTCATTAGTCAATGGAAACTGGAACATATTTTCAATTAACATTAATTGGTTCCACTTTTAGTAAGATTCAAAACTAAAACTATTTTCCTTAACTAACTCCCATCATACTAAGTGGATGTTACAGGTGTTCAAACAATTTGGAAAGCACCATATCCTACATTAGCCTTTTTGTGAAATAAAATTTGCATGATATACGAATTCACAAGTAACCACGATGTTTCTTTGTTATGGACTACCTGCTCATGGAGTGAGTTTAAAATGGTAGCCGAGCAGAGCAATCAAGCAGTTGTCGAGCAAAACAGAGCAGTCAAGACTTCCCACAGGCTCTTGGGGTAAGGTTCAAACGGGCTTTGTTGCTTTCCCTCATACCTTATGTCTAGGAATCCGAGGAAAGTTGATATAATGGACATACCACTATCCATATTATCTTAAGATAGCCAAAGGTATTTCACACAAAAAGCATGTTGCCGGTGTGAAGAATGTCTATAGTCAACATGTAACCGATAATACCTCTGATATCCAAATAACTTTCAAATTATATCTTTATGATTAAGTGTGTCTAACATGTAGTAATACTATAAATCAAATATAATAATTTTCAAATTACATATTTACGATTAAGTTCCCATGTTTTTTATTAAAAAAAACTTATAATCTCTGCCCCACACAATACTATTGCGTTATCCTCTATTTTTACATTTCGAGATTAAATAGTGTTATACTATATTTTTACATAGCCAGTGTGTTTGTAACTGAAATGAGGTTATGATATACAAGGAGCGCATTAGTGTAATTTATGAAGACTGTGATTCATTTTTATTAAATTTTTAGTTTTTGGCAAAGAATTATGACTGATGCGTCTATATAACCACGTGATGTAATATGTTGGAATTAGATGGAATGCTTTGTTTAATTAAGCTTCAGTCCTTTTTGTTTTAGGTACAATCTCTCTTAACTTTCAAACTCTCATGTGTACCTTTTTTTAAAATTGATCTACATGTATGTTCCATTTGAATGAATATTGATGTATTGTTTGTGTATTTTTTATACCCCTTACCTTATTACTTTTTATTCATACTCATATGTTGGCTTTCCCTTGAACAAAAGTATGTTATTTAGAATAAACTGTGCATTGCTATCATTACCATGAATTTTTTAAAAAACTTTATGAGTGAAATTAGTTTTTGATGACGTCTATGATTTTTTTTATACGAGGTCAAAGATGTATTATGACTGTGGGAGTTCCAGAAAGGAGTTATATGTCTGATTCAAAAATCAAATCTAAAATCTAAAACACATTGGATTCTCGATTAACTGTATCAGATAATGAGGTAGCAGATGTTCAAAATCACTCTCAAATTGAAGAATTCAAATAATTTGGAAAGCACCTGTCGAAGAAGCTGAAAGATCAAGAAACGAGGTTGAATCTTTAAGTTTTTTTTATTAATCTTTTGTGTGTTATTAATGTCATGAAGAGCCTGTTGACCTCTAATATCCATGAGCTACATAAGGAGAGTATTATGACATTGAGCTGCTGATCACCAAATCTCTACTGTGGTGACTTTGTAATGGGGTACACGCACAAATGAGACCCATGTTTTACCGTGGTGACTTTATAATGCGTTTTATTCAACTTATGATAATAGATTGTGGATATAATTCAAGGTTTTCTATATCTTTTGTTCTTAAAATTGTAGGCACATGGGGATTAAGTCAAGTGAGATCAACTCTGAGAATTACTTACCCCCAAAAATGTATTGTGCTTAGGCAGTAGGTACTAGGAATATTGGCATAGGTGGTACCGATGCTTGAGCTGATGCGTCTTGCTTCTATTTGAATATGTGTCTCAGTGTCAAGGGGGGATGGTGTTCTGTTCACCACTAATGGAACACCATTGACCACTGCAGCAATGGTCACCATCAATGAACTTTTCATTTCTTTGAGATCGCGGGTTCGCAAATATGCTCCAAATATATATAAGAGTTTTTGTTATTCATGCGTAGGACTTCAATTTACATGTTTTATTTTCTCATTTCTTAGGAGATCTAAAAGTTCATTTTGATTTTACATTATTCAATATTTCGAAAATTTTCCTTCGTGCCTTTAGGAGTGTTTGGAAAGAGAAGAGTAAGACCAGAAGATCTATTAATCAAACTCAATAAAAATTAAAGGTGTTGCTTTTAAAGTTCAATTAATTCATGCCTTAAGATTAACAAAAAGTATGATTGATGCTTCTACAGTAATTTTTAATTGGAGTCTGATCTATTAATGTTTTCATATTTTGTTGTTCTTATATTGTTTCATGTATACTCTGATATATCCCTCTTTAGTTTCTTCTCAAACCTTTTTCTTTAATTTAGCCCATTAGAATTTACACATTATCCATCTTTCTATCTATTGATCTTTCATATGTGTCAAAGTCTAACTATGATATAATATTTTCATAGTTTCATATTCTATTATGTTGGTGTAGATTTTACTCAAAACAAACTTTAACCTCTCCTGTCCTATGTTCCATTTTCATAAAAATAAGAATTCATATTTTGGTTATGATGTCAATTCAATTGAGGCTGATGTTAATCAAAACATCTTTTAATCCTTTTAGGGGTGGTGAATGATTGCAGGGTAGTTGTGTAGGTATTGGAATCTGAGATGCTACTGTCGAAAGCCCTTGGAGCATATTTATGACTTCCACCGTGTCGCCAAGATAGTATTTTGTCATGATCGGTTTTTGGCCTACGGTGCACGCGAATACTTGGGCTATGGCAGGCATTGACGGGTTCGAAAGTGAGCTTGCAATGCTGTCAAACATGTCTTCGTTCGATCGGTCATCCCCTATGGACAACCCAAAAATATGGCGGCTTCTCACTAATATTCTGCATACTGGCTATAAGACTTTCCACCACCACTCCTTTGCTTACACCCTGTGGTTTCACTTCAACACTGTGTTTGGCTCTTTTAACAACCACAAACTCATTCGCAAACATGTTCTCGAAATGATCATTATTGGACTATCGTCCCTGTTTTGTGATTAAACATGTCACCATTAGACTATCATCCCTGTAATGCTTTTCGAAATGTAATGTATTATGAAATTGTAATGTATTATATCATCCCTGTACTGTAAGTTGTGGTAGACTATTACATCTGTGTGTATTATAAACACATTACATCTGTGTGTATTATGAAATTACACACATATTCTATCATCCCTGAAGTTACATCTCATAGAATACACACACAAATGTGTGTAACTTAGATACACATAAATTCATTACATCTCACAGAATACACACACAAATGTGTGTAACTTAGATACACACAAATGCTTTACAGATGTAATGTAATCTGTGAGATGTAACTTTTCACACATATTCTATCATCCCTGAAATTGTATGTTAGACTATCATCCCTGTAAGTTACGGTAGACTTACAATTCAGAATACACACAGATGTAATATATTCTAACTTACATTTCACAAAGCACACAGTTTCAGAATACACACAGTTTCTGAATCTTGCATTTCACTATTGGACTATCATCCCTGTAATGATTTTTGCTAGGTTTTATGAATGTATAAAAGATGCTTCATGACTATCGATATGAGAAAACATTGTTACCTACTTTATCAAATAACTTTAGATAGTAAGTGGAGCCCACAACGTGTCTTTACCTCAGTAGCTCGTGGTGACAGTTTTCAAATTAAATACTCAAATTTAGAGATTTGTTGTTTCAAATGTTCAAGCTAATTTTCTTTTTTGCAGAGTTTATTATAGTTTTCTTCTTCTATTTGTAGTTGGTTTATGTCCAACGAAAGTGGTGCCTGAATTCAATTGAATATGCAATGTTTATTTGCAACTCTCCCACTACTCTAATGCACTAAAGATGAAATACCTCTCCCATAGACTTGTTACAGTACTGTTATATTTTGTGTGCTTTTTTGTACGTGGAATTTAGTGGCTTAGGGAATATTGTGGAAATCTTTCGATTCGTGTTTGTGTGCGCACGTTTTCGTGTATGTATCTATGTTCAATTTACTAAGTGTACTACTTTTTTGTTTGTTTCATGATTTTGATTGTAACATAATTTCAAGGAACGTGAATGGCACCAATTGACGTAGAAAACTCCCAGTTTTTGTTACAGTCGTTTTTACTCTTCGAATACCCAGTACAATTTTTGTTCTCTCTATTTAGATTACTTTTTGGTTGGTTTGGTAAGGGAAAGTACCTATTTTCATTTTTTAAATTCAATTTTAGGCATTTAGTGGGGCTGTTTTTTTTTATTGCAATATTCATTTACATTGACACTGTCATTTGAATATATAATTTGAGCAAACATCTACATGAAATTATTTATCTTTAGGCATCATATTGTTCACTAGAGCCATACTCTGTTTGAAATCCAAATTTTAAAAATAAATGAATAATTCTGTCGGTTTGAAGATTGCACAAAATAAAGATATACTCGGAATACATGATATTACTTGCTATTTTTCCTATTTTTGTTCTTATTTCTTTTTTTTTTGGACTGAACTACTTTCTCTACAAGCATTTGTTGGCATGATGAGTAATCCTAGGGGTCCATGAAATAACGATTCAATAAGCATTTGTTGGACCTGCTATTGAAGAAAACATAACGATTCAATAAATTAACGTTTCGATTGGACCTGCTCTTGAAGAAAACATAACGATTCAATAACATAATGATTCAATAATGAGGCAGAATATAACTATTGGACTTGCTATGATTCAATAATGATTTAATAACGATTCAATAACATTATATAATTATTGGACCTGCTATTGACTAAACATAACGATTCGATTTCTTGAAAAGACATTTTGTAAAAAATATTATTTCATATAGTATCGTAGTGTGTCAGGTCTATTTTGGTACAATTCACTTTAGTTAAAAAAATACAAATTGTATTATTGCCCTTTTTCTTGGTCACCAACTCTCTGACTAAACCTAACGACTCAAAAACATAACGATTTGATTGGACCTTCTATTAAAGAAATAAATATGATTTGATAACATAACAATTCAATAATGAGGCATAACATAACTATTGTTTGTTTTAAACCTACTAACTTGATTGATTGTTTTTGTGTAGTGTCGCAGCCGTGGTAGGGTTTGCAATATTTGATGTCATCTTCCAGCGAAAACTCCTTCGAACCATTGTCGATCACAAATTTAGTGAACATTGAACTAGATGTTCATTTCATATTTTTTTTCCTGTAATAGTATAATTGTGATAGTATTGTTTTCGTTGTATTATTTTTTTAATAGGATGGATAGTCCGAAAAACAAATGAAAGTCTGTCCAAATTTTTTAAAAATATTTACACTTTTGCATCATAAACAATATTTTTGTATGATAGTGATGTTTCATTATTATGTTTATTCAAGGTCCAGGATGGACTTTTAGTATTGTTATAGATTTTTTTCTTAACAGGGTGGACAATCCTTAAAATAAAGGAAATTATATCCAAATTAAATAAATGCTTTTCACATTTATGTTGTAATAAAAGTCGACTTAAATTGTTTGCACATTTCAATAGTCCATTAAACAAAGGACATTATAGCTTAAAATAACACTTTGTTTTGTTGCCGAAATAAATTTTTGCCGTTTCACAATTATGCACGATGAAAATTTTACTCATTTTACTATTATGTACTTTGGAATGTTTCGTCGTGCCTTCAGGCACGGGCATTCCGCTAGTGTGTGTATATATATATATATATATATATATATATATATATATATATATATATATATATGCTGCATTAACTGCCTGGGCAATAATGACTTCAACTTCTGCAACATTCATCGTACCCTGAGCTGGGGCAGGCTGAGGTGCACGTGGAGGAGGCATCTGGAATGAGAGAAAAAAATCATCAGTATTCAATTTAAATTTCAAAGAATATATGAGGATCGTATTTGCGCAAATAAGGACACAATAGTCCTAATGATAGGGCTCTATATCAAAGAACGCTAAGCTGAAAGCATAATAAACTTTTCAGATCCTAAAAAACTCTAGAACCCGATGCTCTGATACCACCTGTAACACCCTGCTCAATTGAATACCGGATGATCAGTCCTATACCCAATTAAAACATAATTTACAGTTGGTTTATTCTTAGCATCACAGTTGAAAAACATATTTAATCACCTAATATCTAAATAAGCAGGTGTTAAACTATTCAAATTTTAATATAAATAACATTTCCACTTTTAAAACATAAACCATTTAAACACAATCCATTCACACAATGAATAAGTACTGAGTAATATCAAAATGGAATTAAATAAAACTGGAATAAAACTCTACAGTTTAAAAATCTCAACACAACAATCCCATAAAAAATATAATGTAACAAAACCGACATAAGAATTTAACTTGTCTGAGATAGAGAAGAAATAACTAGAATCCTCTTGGGCGACATGCCCTAAATGAAAGATCAACTACAGAGTATGAATCAATGAATATGAAAGCGTCTAAACAAATTCAAAAACTCCATAGCATCCATATCTCGTAAAAAATCTCCATCCTCTATGGTTGGCGTCCCTGCGGATGGACACCTAATATAGGAGATACAAGAGAGAAGAGAATATACAGAAAAATGGGTCAGAGCCTGATTATGAAAATAGTTTAGAAAATAGCAAGTGAATAAATGCTATATTCCGCAATTATTATATACATGTTAGATTATCGGACTCTCTCTTGAGATCCTCACCTCTCATCTAGGGTTCATACCTAACGAACCTTAAAACCATACTAATTACTATTTCCATGCTAACAAGTTCATATCAGTGACAACTAACCATAGTCCATATCTATCCCATGTATTTCTCTCGCAATATAGTAATACATATATATCCAATTTCTTTATTCCATGGATAAGCCCCTTTTTTTATTAATTCAATATAATTAAGTATTCAGCTACTTAATTCATTTCAGATTTCATTATCTTTCATGTCTACTTAATTCACATAGTCAACACTATCACAAGTATATATACACATCCACTGTATTATATATATACTGAACTGCACCTTGAGGCTCAACTGTGCTACATGCATACTCTACTATCATGTCCTAGTACATCTCGTCACTGTATAAAGAACCATAGGTTTGGTATGTCCCACGAACCATACTTAATAAATCACAAATAGTGGAGGCGAACATAGTCCTAATCCTTTGGGCTACACACATACCTACGCACCCAAAAGCCTGTTCAATACCATTGTTCTCACTAATGACAATCCAACCTAAGTCCTATGTTCTGAGGCAATAAGTCAAAGATCCCCCTTAAGGTTCATTAGGATATGACTGCCCTCTATGCGTAAACCTCCTGTCGATAGCAAGTAGGCTAAGTATGTCATACACATAAATTAAACAAGCAATGGGTATATACATCAACCTATATAAAATTCGGTATGCACTCGACCAATATTATATTAGGATTTCAGCCTACCACAAGTACCCGTTGTATTTCTCGAATACCACCCGTACTTGTTATTCACGATTATCATTGTATATTTATTATGTAGTTATCACCAATATTAACCTGTACTTGAACATGACGATTATTCATCTCTTAATCATAATATTATTATGTAGATATCTCTCACATAATTTTATTCCTCAATTTTCACATAATTTCCCAACATTAACCTAAGTCCCTCACTCCTTGTTAATGTACCAAAATTATTTAGAACCTACTGTGGGCTCAATATACAATTTTACAAACTGTTATGGGCTAAAACAAAAACCCAAAAATATCGTTCAAACGAGATGGCATCTCGTTCGAATGACATCATGTCTCATTCGAACGAGATCAGCGCAATTCCAGTTCGTTTTCAACCTCAGTTTTCTGTATTTTTCTACAAGTTCTTACACCCAAATCCTTCTGGATTATATTCTACAGTGTTCTAACATGTTCAAGGGTGATTTTCACATAATAATAACATCAAATTCATATGTTCATAAGGGTATTATCATCAAACCCATTAAATCCTTAAAATTCCAAATTATCTAAATCCTTCATTTTTATACCTCTTAAAAACCCAGAATTTAGAATTATCATTTCATAACTAAATCATCAAATTTATATATTCAACATGAGTAGAATTCATCTACATGAAATACCTAACATCATTTACATATCATTAATAAGCAAATAAATCCTCTACATGTAAAACCTATCCATTTCCATGTTCATAGCCTCTACACGTATATCCATTTTCATGTTCATAGTCTCTACATGTATAAATCTCCAACTACATGAATTTGCCTATCCATTAAACTTGATTTATCAATCCTTTTAAATCCCAAATTCATAAGTTCATCAATCAAAAAAGAAATCCTATTCTAACATGGATAATATAAGCACCAAAATAAAGCAAGAATTACACTTGCCTTATGTGTAGGTCTGAACCTTTGGAGAAGACAATTATTTGGAACCTCCTCTTCCTTTTTTTCGACGACAATCCGGTGGTGATTCTAGGTGTAGAGATGGTGTTCGTCCCTTTATTTTGCCCTAGGTGACTCTTTTTTTCCAAGCAACTCTTCCTCTCTTCAAGATAACTTTTTACTTCCTCTCTAAGGCCTTTCACTGTCTCTCAAAAGACCTCACTTTGTGTTTTGATGACATGAATCTTACGTACATCTAAACTCACATATATAATAAGTCTCCAAGGTAAGATAAAAGACAAAAAATATAGATACTATTCATTTTCCAAGCAAAATGTCTAAAATGCCACTTCGGGGTGTCCTTTCATCTTCCAATTGACCCGAGAGCCAAAAAAAATCCCCGGGTATTACTTTTCTGCCTATTTCAACCCTTCCGGACTCAACGGTACACTTGAAATAATCATCCCAATGACTTAAAAATAAAAATCTTTATATGTTCCAACGTTAGTTCTGACACGACTCATAAGCGCGTCCCGACTTAATTTCCATTATTGTCGTATTTCGAGCTCCTAGCAATAATCATTATTTTTACATATTACTTTTATATCACAAAGTAATATTCAAAATCATATATTCAAAACATATATTACTTTAATCTCTAGTAATATTAAATTCGGATTAATCCCAACTAATTTCTCATAATTAATTCCAATCAATCCTCATTTATTTAGCCCATTAACTTTTAATTAATCTCATATTAAAAGTCATTAAAATTATGGGGTATTACATACTTCCCCCCTTATAACGGAATTTTGTCCCGAAATTCGGAAAATAAAAGCATACCTAGTAAAAATAACTCCGGGTATTTGTCGCGCATCTCATCCTCACGCTCCCAAGTAGAATCCTCAATGTTATGGTGCTCCCAGTGGACACGGACCAACAGAATTATTTTGATCTCAATCGTCTCTCTCTATGGTATCAGATGGCTACCGGTCTCTCCTCGTAACGACTATCTGGCTGCAAATCAATCTCCTCGAATGCAACATGAGTGTGAGCCAACTCACCTCGGAGATATCGCCTCAGCTAAGAAATATGGAACACATCATGTATCCTATGCAAGTGCTCCGACAACACCAATCTATAAGAAACCGATCCAACTCTCTCAATTATAGGAAATGGTCATACATATCTGGGTTCCAACTTCACCTTCTTTCCGAATCTCATGATCCCCTTCATAGGAGATACCCGCAATAATACCTGGTCCCCCACACTGAATTCTCGAAAGAACCGTTTACTTTTCTGTCTATCTTGGGCTACCCGAATACGACTCTGAATCATTTCAATCCTGGTAGACGTGTCTTGAATTACCTTTGGCCCAAGTAGCTTGATGTCCCCCACCTCTAACCAACATGAAGGAGAATGACAAGGTCTACCATAAAGTGCCTCAAATGGAGCCATACTGATGGTCAACTTATAGGAGTTATTATACGAAAACTCCACTAGTGGAAGGTACTACTCCCATCCTCCCCTAAAGTTTAGAATACACATACGTAGCATATCTTCTAACATCTGGTTTGTACGTTATGTCTGCCCATCTATCTGCGACTGATAGGCCGTACTCAAATGCACCTCGGTACCCATGTCCTTGTGAAAACTCTCCCAAAATCGGGATACAAAAATCTTATCCAGATCGGACACAATATTAAGCGATACCCCATGTAACATCACTATCTCGGCTATAAAAATATGGGCGTATTATCCTGTAGAGTAATCAGTCCGAACTGGCAAAAAGTGAGCTACCTTAGTCAACCGATCCACAATCACCCATATGGAATCGTGACCCCTCTGAGAAGTAGGTAACCCTGTGATGAAGTCCATGGAAATGCTATCCCATTTCCACATTGGGATCTCTAATGGTTGAAGAAACCCAGTAGGCTTCTAATAGTCCACCTTCACTAACTGATAAGTGGCACACTTAGAGACGAACTCAGCAATGTCTCTTTTCATCCCACTCTACCAATATTATCGTCGCATATCTTGCTACATCTTATCCCCGTCGAGATGTACCATAAATTGGTATTCGTGCGATTATGTCATTATCGTATGCCGTAAATCCACGCCTTCTAGAACAATCAATCTACCGTTGAAGCGCAAGCCCCCTTCTGAGCTCACTGAGTAAGACTCTGCTCCCCTAATTAAAAGTTGTCAAATTTTCTCCTGATAAAACGGATCTGTTGCCTGAGCCTGAACTACCTTTGTCATAATTTGAGGTGTAACAATCATGAATAATATAAATGATCTGACAACTACATCCTGATGTCCTAGTTCCTTCCATTTCACCTTCCACACCGTGGCCAACTCACTTACCGACCTTCGGATTAACGCGTCTGCTACTACGTTAGCATTCCCCGGGTGGTGATGTATCTCAAACTTATAATCTTTCATGAACTCAAGCCACCTGCGCTGACACATGTTCAACTCCCGCTGAGTGATTTAATAATGAAGTGACTTATGATCCGAGAATAGGCAAAGTTTCTCCCCCAATAAATAATGTCTCTATATCCGAAGAGCAAACACGACTACTGCAAGATCCAAGTCATGGGTGGGGTAATTCTTCTTATGAAGCTTAAGATTTCTAGAGGTATAAGCTGTTACCTTCTCTAAGGGTAGAACGGTCCTAATCATAGGGTCTCTATATTAAAGAACGGTAAGCTGAAGGCATAATAAACCGTTCAGATCCTAAAAGTCTCTACAACCTCCTCATGCTCTGATACCACCTGTAACACCTTGCTTAATTAAATACCGGGTGATCAATCCTATACCCAATTAAAACAAAATTTACATTTGGTTCATTCTTAGCATCACTGCCGAAAAATATTTTTTTTGTTAATTAAATCACCTAATATCCAATTAAGCAGGTGTTAAAATCATTCAAATTTTAATGTAAATAAAATTTCCAATTTTAAAATATAAACCATTTAACACAATTCATTCACACAATTAATAATAACTGAGTAATATCAAAATTGAATTAAACGTAACTGGAATAAAACTCTCTAGTTTAAGTATCGCAATACAATAATCCCATCACAAATTAAATGTACCAAAACCAACATAAGAGCTTAATCTGTCTATGATAGAGAAGAAATAACTAGAATACTTTTGGGCGACATGCCCTAACTGAAAGATCAACTACAGAGTATGAATCGATGAATACGAAAACGTCTAAACAAAGTCCAAGACTCCATAGCATCCATAGCTCGTCAAAAATCTCAACCCTTTATGGTTGGCATCCCTGTGGATGGACACCTGGTATAGGAGATACAAGAGAGAAGAGAACATGCAAGCCCGATTGTAAAAATACTTTAGAAAATAACAAGTGAATAAATGCTATATTCAACAATTATTATATACATGTTAGATTCATCGGATTCTTCTTGAGATTCTCACCTCTCATCTAGAGTGCACACCTATCGTACCTTAAAAATCATACTAGTTAATATTCCCATGCTAACTAGTTCATATTAGTGCCAAGTAACCATAGTCCATATCTATCCCACGTATTTCCCTCGCAATACCGGTCATACTTATATATCCAATTTCTTTATATCATGGATAAGCCCTTTTTCAATTTAATATAATTAAGTATCCACCTACTTAATTATTTTTCAGATTTCATTACCTTTCAGGTCTACTTAATTCACACAGTAGATAAAATCATAAGTATATATACACATTCACTATATTATATATATACTAAACTGCACCTCGAGGCTCAACTGCGGTGCATGCGTACTTTGCTATCATGTCCCAGTACATCTCGTCACTGTATAAAGGACCATAGGTTCGGTATGACCCACAACACATAATTAACAAATCACAAACAGTGGAGGCGAACATAGTCCTACGCCTTTGGGCTACGCACATACCTATGCACCCAAAAGACCGTTCAATACCATTGTTCTAACTAATTGCAATCCAACCTAAGTCCTATGTTCTGAGGCAACAAGTCAAAGATCCCCCTTAAGACTCCAGAGGATATGACTACCCTCTAGCGTAAACCTCCCTTCGATTGCAAGCAGGTTAGGTATGTTATACACATAAAATGAACAAGAAATAGGTATATATATCAACTTATATAAAATTCGGTGCGCACTCGACCATTATCATATTAGGATTTCATCCTACCCTAAGTACCTGTCGTATTTATCAATACCACCCGTACTTATTAATCATGATTTTTATCGTATATTTATTATGTAGTTATCACTCACATAATCCCAAGTACCCGTATATCTATATATTACCAATATTAACCCGTACTTAATCATGACGATTATTTTTCTCTTAATCGCAACATTAATATGTAGATATATCTCACATAATTTCATTCCTCAATTTAATATAATTCTCCAATATTAACCCAAGTCCCTCACTCCTTGTTAATGTACCAAAATTATTCAGAACCTACTATGCTAAAATACAATTTTTCAAACTGTTTTGGGCTAAAAAAAGAAATTCTGGAATCTCGTCAGAAACCCAGAAATCTCGTTTGAACGAGATGGCACCTCGTTCGAACGAGAATTGCGTCATTCCAATGCATCTTTAACCTCAGTGTTTAGCGTTTTTCTAACTATTCTTACACCCAAACCCTTCTGGATTATATTCTACCCAAAATCCAGATTTGTTAATGGTGTTCTAACATGTTCAAGGGTGATTTTTACATAAGAAGAACATCAAATTCATATGTTCATAAGGGCATTATCATCAAACCCATTAAATCCTTAAAATTCTAATTCATCTAAATCCTCTAATTTTATACCTCTTAAAAACCCAAAAATTTAGAATTATAATTTCATAACAAAATCATCCAATTTACATATTCAACATGAGTCGGATTCATCTACATGAAATACCTAACATCGTTTTCATATCACCAACAAACAATTAATCCTATACTTGTAAAAACTACCCATTTTCAGGTTCATAATCTCTACATGTATACCCATTTTCATGTTCATAATCTTTACATATATAAATCTCCATATACATGAATTTGCCTAGCCATTAAACTTGATTTATCAATCATTTTAAATCCCAAATTCATAAGTTCATCAATCCAAAAGAAATCATATTCTAACATGTATAATATAAGCACCAAAATAAATCTAGAATTACACTTGCCTTATGTGTTGGTTTGAACCTTTGATGAAGACAAGTGTTTGGCACCTCTTATTTCTTTTTTCGGTGACAATTCGATGGTGGTGCAAGGTGTAGAGATGGCGGTTGTTCCCTTAGTTTTCCCTAAATGACTCTTCCTTTCCGTGCAACTCTTCCTCTACACAAGATAACCTTTCACTTTCTCTCTAAGGCTTTTCACTTTCTCTCAAAAGACCTCACTTGTGTTTAGATGGAATGAATCTTACGTATAATATAAACCCACATATATAATAAGCCTCCAAGGTTAGCTAAAAGACAAAAAACGTAGGTACTATTCATCTCACAAGCAAAATGACTAAAAAGCCCCTTTTGGGTTTCTTTTCATCTTCCAATTGACCCGAGACCCAAAACAAATCCCCGGGTAGATTTTCCTGCCTATTTCGACCCTTCCGGACTCAACAGTGCACTCGAAATAATCATTCGAATGACTTAAAAATAAATCTCATTTTATTTCCCAACTTTAGTCTCGACACGACTCATAAGCATGTCCCGACTTAATTTTCATTATTGTCGTATTTGTAATTCCAGACAGTAATTATTATTTTCACATATTACTTTTGTAAATATTCAAAATCCTATATTACTTTTATCTCTAGTAATAATAAATACGAATGAATCCCAATTAATTTTGCATAATTAATTATAATTAATCCTTACTTATTTGACCCATTAACTTTTAATTAATCTCATATTAAAAGTTTTTAAAATTACGGGGTATTACATACTTCCCCCCTATAACGAAATTTTGTCTCAAAATTTGGAAAATAAAAGCATACCTGGTAAAAATAACTCCGGGTAATTGTCGCGCATCTCATCCTCGCGCTCCCAAGTAGACTTCTCAATGTTATGGTGCTCCCACTAGACACGCACCAACGAAACTACTTTCGATCTCAACTGTCTCTCGCTATGGTCCAAGATCGCTATCGGTCTCTCCTTGTAAGAACTGTCTAGATGCAAACCAATCTCCTCTAATGCAATATGAGTTTGAGCCAACTCATCTCGGAGATATCACCTCAGAGAAGAAATATGGAATACATCATGTATCTTATGCAAGTGTTGCGGCAACCCCAATCTATAAGCAGCCGGTCCAACTCTCGTAATTATAAGAAATGGTCCAACATATCTAGGCGCCAATTTCCCCTTTTTTCCAAATCTCATTATCCCCTTCATAGGAGACACTCGCAATAACACCTGGTCCTCAACACTGAATCCTCAGAAGAATCGTTTCGCATCGACGTTGCTTTTTTATCTATCTTGGACTACTCGAATACGACTCCGAATCATTTCAATCCTGACAGATGTGTCCTGAATTACCTCTGGCCCAAGTAGCTAGTTGTCCCCTACCCCTAACCAATATACATAAGAACGACAAGGTCTACCATAAAATTCCTCAAATGGATCCATACCGATGGTGAACTGATAGGAGTTATTATGCATAAACTCCACCAGTGGAAGGTATTGTTACCAACCTCCCTCAAAGTCCAGGATACACAAACGTAGCATATCTTCTAATATCTGATTTATACGTTCTGTCTGCGGGTGATATGCCATACTCAAACGCACCTCGGTACCCATGGCCTCGTGAAAACTCTCCTAAAATTAGGATACAAAAATCTTGTCCTGATTAGGAACAATATAAAGTGGTAGCCTATGTAACCTCACTATCTCGGCTATAAAAAGCTGTGCGTACTGTCCCGTAGAGTAATCAGTCCAAACTGACAAAAAGTGAACTACCTTAGTCAATCGATCCATAGGTAACCCTGTGATGAAGTCCATGTAAATACTCTCCTATTTCCACATCGGGATCTCTAATGGCCGAAAAAACCTAGTAGGCTTCTAATGGTCCACTTTTACTAATTGACAAGTGGTACATTTAGAGACGAACTCAACAATGTCTCTTTTCATCCCACTCCACAAATACTGCCGTCGCATATCTTGGTACATCTTATCCCCATCGGGATGTACCGTAAATTTGGATACGTGTGACTTTTTCATCACTGCATGCCATAAATAAAAACCTTCTAGAACAATCAATATACCATTGAAGCGCAAGCCCCCATCTGAACTCACTGAGAAAGGCAATGCTCCCTCGACTAAAAGTTATCGAATTTTCTTCTGACAAAACGGATATGTTATGTGGACCTGTACTACCCTTATCACAATCTGAGGTGTAACAATAATGACTGACATAAATGACATGGCAACTGCATCCTGATGTCCTAGTTCCTTCTATTTCGCCTTCCATACCGCGACCAACTCACCTACCGATCTTCGGCTTAATGCATCTGCTACCACGCTAGCCTTCCCCGAGTGGTAATGTATCTCAAACTGATAATCCTTTATGAACTCAAGCCACCTAAGCTGATGCATATTCAACTCCCGCTGAGTGAACAAATACTTAAATGACTTATGATTCGTGAATAAGCGAAATTGCTCCCCCAATAAATAATGCCTCCATATCGGAAGAGCAAAAACGACTGCTATAAGCTCCAAGTCGTGGGTGGGGTAATTCTTCTCATGAGGCTTAATATTTATAGAGGCAAAATCTATAGCCTTCTCTTCCTGCTGTAATACTCCACCGAGCCCCTGTAATGATGTGTCAGTATAAACCAAATACTCCACTCTTGGCTTGGGCAGTACTAGTACGGGTGCTAATGTCAACTTATCTTTTAGCTCGTCAAATGCCAACTGACACGCATCGTCCCAAACAAATGGTATGCCCTTACATGTTAGATTTATAATCGGACTTACAATCTTTGCGAACCCATGAATAAAATGTCTGTAATAACCAACCAATCCCAATAAACTACGCACCTCTTCCGGTGTCGTGGGCTGTTCCCACTCTCTTACCGTTGATACCTTGCTAGAATTGAACGATATTCACATCTCAGACACAATATGCCCCAGAAACTTAACTTCCCGAAGCCAAAACCCACACTTCTCATATTTCGCATACAATTGATTCTGACGTAGTGTCCGTAGGACCTGTCACAAATGATCGACATGATCCTCCACAGTCTGAGAATAAATCAGGATGTCATCTATGAAAATAATAAAAAACTGGTCTAAGAACTCTCTGAACACCCTATTTATCAAGTCCATGAATACTATCGGCGCATTAGTCAGCCCAAACGGCATAATTGGAAACTCATACGATCCATATCTAGTCAAGAAGGCAGTCTTTGAAACGCCCTGCTCTATGATATGTAGCTGATGATAACCAGACCTTAAGTCTATCTTTGAGAAGTAGGCTGCTCCTCTCAGGTGATCAAATAAGTCATCGATTCTAGGCAACGTATACTTATTTCGTATTATGATTTTATTGAGCTCCCGATAATTCACGCACAGTCGTAAATAACCATCTCGCTTCTTTACAAACAACACTGGGGCACCACAAGGCGACGTACTCCTACGGATAAACCTCTGCCCCAAAAGATGTTCTATTTGGTCCCTGAGCTCCCTTATCTCTACTGGAGCCATACAGTTAGGCGCACGAGCAATAGGTCGAGTGCCTGGTGCTAAATCAATCACAAACTCAATCTCCCTGCTGAGAGGTAATCCCGATACCTCTTGGAGTACATCCACAAACTCACAAACTCTCGGTATCGAATCAAGAGATATTACTACTCCCGTAGAGGTCTCCTCCTCTATATAATACAAATGAGTATACGACCCTTCCTTAAAATGAGGCATCGCCACAAGGAACATCTCATGTCCCGGAATAGCAAAAATAATACACCGGCTATAACAGTCAATCATGGCCCTATATGCAACAAGAAAATCCATGCTGATAACTGCATTATACTCATACATGTCCAAAATAAATAAATCTGTCGGTAAAATCAGACTCCCAATCTCTATTCTGACTCTACGACATATAAAGAAAATAGGCGTCCCACTACCCATCGATGAGTCTACATAAATAAAATTGCTGTTGGCCAAGTCTAGTAAACCTATGGCCCGTGTAAATCTAGTGGCTACAAATGAGTGTGAGGCCCTCATGTCAAATATAATGCACCCCATAGCCCCATAGATATAAAATATACCCTCAATTACGGGCGGTGGCTGCTAAACCGTTGCCTGATGGACGTTATACACACGCCCGTACTATCCCTGCTATGCTGGAGCTGCTGGAATGACAGTTAATGCTAGCACCTGAGCTGGTGCTGAGAGAGTGGTTGGTGGGAATACTGGTCTCTGTGTCTCCTGACTGGCTCCCTTCTTGGGAAATTTTCCCTAATCAGGACAATCCTGTCTCTTGTGGACACTCTTGCCACACACGAAATATTTGCAAGTAAACTTCCCCCCATTTTGTCCTTGTTGGCTATTACCACCTCTCCCTTGGCCCTGCTATCCCTGATGCTGACGCTGGTGGCCCTGCTGCCCCTACATGTTACCCCCTTACCCAAAATGAAATCCTCCCAATTATAAACGTTTAGCATAGTCCCCCATTTAGGAACCATTCTTACCCTGGCGCTGCTGACTCTGGCATGGCTATGTTTCGCTAGAACTGCCCCCATCAGTTTTTCCCTACTAGCTCGACTCAATCCCCCGCTTGCCACCCTTAACATCTAAGTAGTTATCCTGGAAGTGAAGCATCGCAGCATTAAGAACATCTGCGTAAATATATAATGAAAGATTGCCCAATAAGTGATGGCGAATCTTCCAATTTTGGCCATCTATGAACATCTGAATTATCTTTTCTTTAGTAGGAACCTCTCCTGGCACTAAATTAGTCAGCCGAGTGAATTCGACCTCATATTCTGCCACTGTCCTTCATTCCTGGGTTGGATCGAGTTATTTTCACCTCATCTCAGTCTGAACGGCTAATGAAAAATACTTACAGTCAATCCGTACCCAGAAGTCCTGGATAGTCATAGTATCTCTCTCCTCGGCGGTGGTAATAGATTCCCACCACTACAAAGCTGTCCTGACTAGCTTAAATGTAGTTAGTATCTGACACTGAACCTCCATGCATTCGAACATTCGCAAGTGCCTGTGGATGTCCTTCTTCTATTGGCTAGAAGTTACGACGTCGGAACCTCCCTGAAACTAGGGTGGATGCGCCTTCTGAAAAGTATCCCCAACACGTTCCCAAGCAGTAGGAAACACCTGTCCTGGTGCGGGTGGAACATTTAGTGCCTGTGTTGGAGCCTGTTGAACAATAGCTAAAGCTGCATTGACTACCTAAGCAATAATGACAGCCACCTCTGTAGCATTCATTGTTCCCTGAGCTCTGTCAGGCTGAGGTGCACGCCGAGGAGGCTTCTGAAATGAGAGAAAAATTTCTATCAGTATTCAATTTAAATCCCAAAGAATAGCTGAAGACCGTATATGCGCAAATAAGGTTACAACGGTCCTAATAATAGGGCTTTATATCAAAGAACGCTAAGCTGAAAGCATAATAAACTATTCAGATCCTAAAAGACTCTAGAACCTGATGCTCTGATACCACCTGTAACATTCCTCTTATTTAAATACCGGGTGATCAGTCCTATACCCAATTAAAACAAAATTTACATTTGGTTCATTCTTAGCATCACAGCCAAAAAACATTTTTTTTGTTAATTAAATCACCTAATATCCAATTAAGCACGTGTTAAAATCATTCAAGTTTTAATGTAAATAAAATTTCCACTTTTCAAACATAAACCATTTAACATAATTCATTCACACAATGAATAATAACTGAGTAATATCAAAATTGAATTAAACGTAACTGGAATAAAACTCTCCAGTTTAAATATCTCAATACAATAATCCCATCACAAATTAAAAGTACCAAAACCAACATAAGAACTTAATCAGTCTATGATAGAGAAGAAATAACTAGAATCCTTCTGGGCGATATGCCCTAAATGAAAGATCAACTACATAGCATGAACCAATGAATATGAAAGCGTCTAAGAAAAGTACAAGACTCCATAGCATCCATAAATTGTCAAAAATCTCAATCATCTCTGGTTGGCGTCCCTGCGGATGGACACCTGGTATAGGAGATACAAGAGAGAAAAGAATATGCAAGAAAATAGGTCAGAGCCCGATTGTAAAAATACTTTAAAAAATAACAAGTGAATAAATGCTATATTCAACAATTGTTTTATACATGCTAGATTTATCGGACTCTCTCTTGATATTCTCACCTCTCATCTAGAGTGCACACCCATCGTACCTTAAAAATCATGCTAGTTAATATTCCCATGCTAACTAGTTTATCTTAGTGCCAAGTAACCATAGCCCATATCTATCCAACGTATTTCCCTCGTAATACAGGTAATACATATATATCTAATTTCTCTATATTATGAAGAAGCCCTTTTTCAATTGAATATAATTAAGTATTCACCTACTTAATTCTTTTCAGATTCCATTATCTTTCGTGTCTAGTTAATTCACATAGTAGATAAAATCACAAGTATATATACACATTCACTATATTATATATATACTAAACTACACCCCTCGGCTCAGCTCCGGTGAATGCGTACTCTGCTATCATGTCCCAGTACATCTCGTCACTGTATAAAGGACCATATGTTCGGTATGACCCACGAACCATAATTAACAAATCACAAATAGTGGAGGCGAACATAGTCCTAAGACTTTGAGCTATGCACATACCAACACACCCAAAAGACCGTTCAATACCATTGTTGTCACTAATGGCAATCCAACCTAAGTCCTATGTTCTGAGGTAACAAGTCAAAGATCCCCCTTAAGGCTCATCAGGATATGACTGCCCCTCTACGCGTAAACCTCCCGTCGATAGCAAGTAGGCTAGGTATGTTATACACATAAATTGAACAAGGAATAAGTATACACATCAACCTATATAAAATTCGGTACGCACTCGACCAATATCATATTAGTATTTCATCCTACCCCAAGTACCCGTCGTATTTATCAATACCACCCGTACTTATTAATTACGATTTTTATCGTATATTTATTATGTAGTTACCACTCACATATTCCCAAGTACCCGTATATCTATATATCACTAATATTAATCCGTACTTAATCATGACGATTATTTTTCTCTTAATCGCAATATTATTATGTAGATATCTCTCACATAATTTTATTCTTCAATTTCATATAATTTTCCAACATTAACCCAAGTCCCTCACTCCTTGTTAATGTACCAAAATTATTCAGAACCTACTGTGGGCTAAATATAATTTTCTAGACCGTTCTGGGCTAAAAACAGAAATTCTGAAATCTCGTCAAAAACCCAGAAATCTCGTTCGAATGATATGGAACCTCGTTTGAATGACAACATGTCTCGTTCGAACGAGAACAAAGTCGCTCCAGTCCGTCTTCAACCGCAGTTTTCTTCATTTTTCTAACTGTTCTTATACCCAAACCCTTCTGGATTATATTCTACCCAAAACCCAGATTTGTTAACAGTGTTCTAACATGTTGAAGGGTGATTTTTACATAAGAATAACATCAAATTCATATGTTCATAAGAGTATTATTTTCAAACTCATTAAATCCTTAAAATTCCAATTCATCTAAATCCTCCATTTTTATACCTCTTAAAAACCCAGAAATTTAGAATTATAATTTCATAACTAAATCATCCAATTTCCATATTCAACATGAGTGAGATTCATTTACATGCAATACATAACATCATTTTCATATCATCAACAATTAATCCTCTACTTGTAAAACCTATCCATTTTCATGTTCATAATCTCTACTTGTATACCCATTTTCATGTTCATAATCTCTACATATATAAATCTCCATCTACATGAATTTTCCTAGCCATTAAACTTTATTTATCAATCATTTTAAATCCCAAATTCATAAGTTCATCAATCCAAAAGAAATCCTATTCTAACATGGATAATATAAGCACTAAAATAAAGCAAGAATTACACTTGCCTTATGTGTAGATCTGAACCTTTGATGAAGACAAGTGTTTGGCACCTCTTCTTCCTTTTTCGGCGACAATTCGGTGGTGGTGCAAGGGGTAGAGATGGTGGTTGTTCCCTTAGTTTGCCCTAGATGACTCTTCCTTTTCAAGCAACTATTCCCCTCTACATGATAACCTTTTACTTTGTCTCTAAGCCTTTTTATTCTCTCTCAAAATACCGCACTTGTATTTAGATGAAATGAATCTTATGTATAATCTAAACCCACATATATAATAAGCCTCCAAGGTTAGCTAAAAGACAAAAAATGTAGGTACTATTCATCTCCATAGAAAAATGACTAAAATGCCCGTTCGTGGTGTCTTTTCATCTTCCAATTGACCCGAGACCCAAAATAAATTCCCGGGTAGATTATTTTACCTATTTCGACCCTTCCGGACTCTCAACGGCGCACTCGAAATAACCATCCAAATGACTTTAAAATAAATCTCATTTTATTTTCCGACTTTAGTCCCGACACAACTCATAAGCGCGTCCTGACATAATTTCCATTATTGCCGTATTTGTAACTCCCGACAATAATTATTATTTTCACATATTACTTTTATATCACTAAGTAATATTCAAAATCATATATTACTTTTATCTCTTGTAATCATAAATCCGGATTAATCCCAATTAATTTTTCATAATTAATTCCAATTAATCCCTTCTTATTTTGCCCATTAACTTTTAATTAATCTCATATTAAAAGTTATTAAAATTACGGGGTATTACATAAGATTCACCAAGGTTTTTCTCACATCTAGGTTGGTTTTTTCGTCATAAATTTATGTTGTGTGATTGTTTGGTGGTTTGATTACATTTCTTTAGCTTTCTTATCTCTTAGATAACCTAGATCTAACTCTGAACATTGAAAATAACTTGAATCTAAGTTTTTAGTAGGTAATTGATTTAAAATTGGGACTAAATTACATGTAAACCTATTAATCCCCATCCAGGTTTGAATCTAGATTACACACAACTAATATAAATATTACAAAATGGTGTCTTTAACCTTAAATTTTTCAAGTGGCTTGATTATTTATTATTGTTATTGCATTATCTCTCCACCAAAAGGCATGTCATTTGGTTTTTAAGAAGATGAAAGGACAATTATTTTTGTTTCCTTTAAAATTTTTTAGGGAATTTTTCATGTGTAATACTTAATTGTGTTTGATGGCAACATTTTTAAGATTCTATATCTTCTAATTTTGAAGTTTTATATGGTACAAATTTGTTTTGAATATTTTTTTACTTACGACTATTTAAACTATTAAAATTTAAAATAATTATAAAAAATCTAATTACCATCCAAATTAAATTTGGTAGCAATATTTTATTATTTACACCGAAATAAACTCACTATTTAATATTTTTTACTTAAACCACAACCAAACACATATCATACTAAATTTTAACTTAAACAAAACTTTTCATTGAAAAATTTGACTCACAACTTTTGTCTTTTTCATGTTTAATATCAATTCAAACACAATAAGACTCTTTGAATCTTTAGAATATTTTAATCCACCACAATGGGACACTGAAAATGCAATTCTTCCCTTTTTACTCAAAAAAATATCATGGTTATTAGATTCTAGAAAATAAATTGCAAATCACAAAAACAATGTTGAAAAAATGAAGGATGGAATAGAAAACTTTTGTTCTTTACCCTCAAGAATGGTTTTTTTATACTTATTAAATATGACTTTTTATAAGGAGTCAACTTTTATTTTTATATTTCATAATTTATCAAGTTTTCTTCATATTATCTTTATCCCGCCCGTGCGTCGCGCAGGGATAGACACTAGTACTTTTTGATATTTGACTCATATTGCATTTATTTATTTCATTGTTGTCTATCTATTATTCTTATTTACATGAATAAAATGATATTTAATTGTTTGACATCCATATTCTTGTATTAAATATTGGCGACCTTAAGTATGGAAAATATGGATTGTCACGCAGCATTCATCCATCAGATCCCACCAAGTAAAATGGTGCACTTATTGTAAGAAGTTCTTCCACCTTATCAATACAAACTAGATCAGACGCATGGACCTTCATTAATCATAAAATAATGTCTCGAATAATGGAAATCATTTCCACAAAGGCCTTAGTGAGGTCATCAACCGAATTCAACGATTCCCACTATGTTATAATTAAAGCTGAAAAACAACTTTGAGGTATATAAATCAAGGCATTTACCACCACATTTATTTTTATGAATGGTATTGAATAGATAAATAACAGTCTCTCATGAGCTCAAGCTAGCTTGTTCGTATCATATTCAAATCCTAATGGTAAACAACTATATTAGTCTCTTATGGTCACTAAAAATACTAATCTTCTCTCCCAATAGGTATTGCCTCCATACTTGCGAATAAAACACCATCACGACCAACTATCAGCTATAGGTTGGGTAGTTAACCTCGTGTGGCTTAAGCTTACGCGAGGCATAAGAAATGGGTTTGTCCTCGAGCATTAAAACACCTCCTAATCCTTGCATTGAAGGTTTCGTATACACTAAGCACTATAACCCACTCTTGGGTGTAACTAACATCAGTGATAAAGTCAACTTGATCTTCAATTGAACACCCTTCTTAGAAAAATCAATGGTGCCCAAACCATAAAGTCCACTAATGAAATGAAATCAAGTATTAAAATAATTTAGACACCACTTACAATATAAATAGAAAACCCATAAATCTCCATTGAATTTTAACTTTAAATATCTTCCTTACTACTCTAGGTTCTCTAAAGTAACTCTTCACATCACGCAAGCCTGGATATCCACCGGTAACCTATGAACACACTTTTAATCATACAAATCCTCGCAAAATCTTTAATGGATTTTGAAGAATGACATTTATGTGCTTTTCACTCAGACATATGGCTCGATAGTTTGATATCAAAGATCTCTCTGGGAACAATAAAAAGTTATTTGCATAAATTTGAGCTGCTGTTTTGGGTGATTTTAATGAGTATTTATAGTTTATGTTGAAAACAAAGTCAGAAAGTAAACACCTCATAATTTGTCTCCTCATAAGAATGAGAAGTGATCTTGTATGGACAAAACTATCATACAAACATAATAATACTAGTGTTTCTGTCTGGGTAAAAATTCTAGCTGTAAACCAACTTTATACAAGATTCTTTCCCAAGTGTTTTAATGACCTCGTACGAAAGCTTGTATGAAGTTGACTTCGTATGAGATTCTTATTAAAGTTTTTGGAATCGATAAAAACATTTGTTCTTCATGGAAACCTTGGTATGAAGCCCTCGTACGAACGAAGCATCTTGTTACGAAGCTTTTATTCAAACGAGAAGTTGGGAAAAAATTTATAATTAAATTTTGAGATCAAGTTTATAACTAAAAATTTTTTCCTCTCACAAAATCAAATGTCAAGATATTTATCTAGTGAAGATAAATACTGATAAACACAACTTACCAAATCTCCTAGAATATTGATAATGTATGCATCCATGCATACGATCCAGTCTGATAAGCCAAGTATGGTGGATAGGCATGTACAGCCATCATCTTCTTCAAAATATCAATTTGACTCAATGACAAACAATTCTAGACTTACCTTTTGTCCAATAAAATTTACACGGTAAGAATAACGTTCTTCAAGTCAACCTGAATTAACCTCTAATAGTATCTTGACAATCCCACAAGCTACGAACTTTAGTCGATGTTGCGAAATGTCCCAATCTGAAACAATTGATACATTTGTGATATAAATGGAAATTCCCTTCTTGAAAATCATTTGACCAAGGAATTTAACCTCTTTTTACGAGAATCCCATTCCTCAAATTTAACATACAATCGGTTCTCTAGTAGAGTCTAAAAAAGTATCCATAGATGCATGGCGTGATCCTTGTTGGTATGGAAATTAATAATTATGTCATAAATAAACAAAATAACAAACTGATTCAAGTACGGAAAGAATACCCAACCCATCAAATTTATGAAAATAATTGTGGCATTCATCAACCTAATGGCATCACATGTAACATATATGAGCGTTCGCACCCTCGGGCCCTTCACAAGCACGTTATCTGGACATTAAACTTATATGCCATATATATTCTTGTCATCCGCACAAATGTCTCTATAGGAATTATTATTCTCTCATGATTTTTACATTTATTGTCAAGTGAGTTGTTAGAGTTTTATTTAGCATTAAGGGTAGTTTAGTATTTTTCCTTTCCTTTTATTATTAGGTGGTTGTAGTAGGACATATATTCTCTCTTCTTCGTTGCCCATTATGACTGCTGGTGGTACTCCCATGCCCTCAATGGGTGTTGGGACTATTGAATCACCCAACTTATCTCTCTCTAATGTTTACCACATTCCTAAGCTTACAGTGAATCTTGTCTCTGTTGGTCAACTATGTGATGCCGGTTACTCAGTTTTCTTTTCTTCTACCTTTTGTCATGTGCAGGATCCACAGTCTCAGAAGGTGATTGGGACAGGCCGTAGGCAGGGGGGATTGTACATCATGGAGAAACTCAATGTACCAATAGTTGCAACTTCCAGTGTTGACTAATCATCCTTTCGTTTGAGTTCAAATTCGTCTATCTTTTATTTATGGCATTCTCGTCTTGGTCATGTCTCAGGGTCACGATTAAAATATTTGGCTTCTACAGGAAAATTAGGAAATTTGCATTGTCATGATATCTCTGATTGTAGCGGTTGTAAACTTGCAAAATTTTCAGCTTTACCGTTTAATAAAAGTATTTCCTCTACTTTTGCACCCTTTGATTGTATTCATTCTGATGTGTGGGGACCGTCTCCTATTATTACAAGAGGAGGGTCTAGATATTATGTCTCCTTTATTGATGATTATACGCGTTACTGTTGGGTTTTTCTCATGAAACGACGTTCAAATTTTTTTGATATTCATAATAAATTTTGTGCCTTTGTCAAAATTCAACATTCTACTATTATCAAATGTTTTAGATTCGATTTGGGTGGGGAATATACTTCTCAAAATTTTGGTGAGTTGCTTGATTTAGATAGAACTATTCACCAATCATCTTGTCCTGAGCAAAATGGTGTTGCTGAAAGGAAACATCGGCACATCGGTGAAACTGCTCTCTCTCTCTTTTATTGTTCGCATATGTCCCTAGTGAGTTTTGGGGAGAGGTTGTCCTTACTGCTGTCAATATGATTAATAAGATTCCGACCTCTCATTGCTCAGGTTTGTTACCTTTTGAAAAGTTGTATGGGTGTGCCTCTGATTATTCTTCCTTAAAGGTGTTTAGTTGTACTTGTTTTGTTCTTCGACCTCGTGTGGAACGTACCAAATTATCTCCAAAGTCAGTTATTTGTGTCTTTCTTGATTATGGTGAGGGTCAAAAGGGATATCGTTGTTATGATCCAATTACAAAAAAATTATATGTCTCTCGCCATGTTGTGTTTCTTGAGCATATCCCTTTCTTTTCTATTCCTGATAGCCCTCATGAACTCACTAAATCTGATCTCTTCAATATTGATCCGTTCTCTGATAATGATGAGAGTGTGCTATCTGAAGCATCTGGCACCGCCGATAGTGTGCCACTCAATGTTGCTCCTGTTTCTATTATTTCTACTGATGCATGCACTTTGCCATCCGATGTTCCTGATGCTCCCCTTTCTCGTGTGGCCACCCAAGCACCTGCTAAAACGGTGGAACCTCCTTCTCACTATCCAAAACGTCCACGTAAGTCCACTTAGTCACCAGATTTTGTTTATTCTTGTTATTTTTGCTTCATTTTTATCCTCTGTTCACTGCCTCTCTGAGCCTTTGTCTTATAACGAGGCAGTTCTTGATCCTCTTTGGCAATAGGCTATGGCTGAGGAACTCTCTGCTTTGCATCAGACAGATACTTGGAGTTTGATCCCCTTACCTGCTGGTAAGTGGGCAATTGGATCTCGTTGGGTATATAAAATCAAAACCAGGTCAGATGAGCGGTACAAAGCAAGATTAGTTGCTCAGGTTTTTTCTCAGCAATATGGTATGGATTATGATGAAACCTTTGCTCCTGTTGCGAAATTGACTACTATTCGTACTCTTATTGCTATTGTATCTGTCCGTCAGTGGAATATATCGCAAATGGATGTTAAAAATGCATTCTTAAATGGCGATCTTCATGAGGAGGTTTATATAACTCCTCCTCCGGGTGCTCCACATGGTCCTGGTGAAGTTTGTAGGCTTAAGAAAGCCTTATATGGTCTCAAATAGGCACCACGGGCTTGGTTTGAGAAGTTTTCTACAGTGATTACCTCTCTTGGGTTCATTCCAAGTGAGAATGATTCAGCTCTCTTTATCAGGTGCACCTCGGGTGGTCGTATTCTAGTCTCTTTGTATGTTGATGATATGATTATTACTAGGGATGATGTTGGTGGAATTACAACGTTGAAGTCTGAATTATCTCGTTGTTTTGAGATGAAGGATTTGGGGCCCCTACGTTACTTTTTAGGTATTGAGGTAGCTCATTCTCCAAAGGGTTATATTCTCTCACAATCTAAGTACATCGGGGACATTCTTGAGCGTGCTCGCCTCACTGATACTAAGATTATTGATACCCCTCTGGAGCTTAATGTTCATCTTTCCCCGTATGATGGTGTTCTTTTGCCTAATCCCACCTTATATCGCACTATTGTGGGCATCTTGGTTTATCTTACTATTACTCGTCCAGATATAGCTCATGCGGTACATGTTGTTAGTTAGTTTGTTACTGCTCCTACTACAGTTCATTGGGCAGCTGTTCATCGTATATTGCGATACTTGAGAGGCACTCGATTTCAGAGTCTTTTACTTCCTTCATCTTCTTCTTTGGAGCTGCGTGCATACTCTGATGCTGATTGGGCCGATGATCCTACAGATCGCAAATCAGTTACTGGATTTTGTGTGTTTCTGGGTGATTCTCTTGTTTCTTGGAAGAGAAAAAATCAAGTTGTTGTTTCCGTGTCTTCCACAGAAGCCGAGTATAGTGCTATGGCTTCTACCACTCGCGAGGTTGTTTGGCTATGTCGTTTACTTGCAGATATGGGTGTCTCCCTTTCTCAGCCCACTCCTATGTACTATGATAATAAGAGTGCTATTCAGATTGCTCACAATTCGATTTTTCATGAGAGGACTAAGTACATCGAGATTGATCGTCATATCACTCGTCATTATCTTACACATGGTGCCATCACTTTGCCTTTTGTTTCTTCTTTCGCACAGATAGCTGATTTGTTTACGAAGTCTCATCCAGTTCAACATTTTCGTTTTTTAGTTGGCAAACTCTCAATGCTTCTCGCTGCAGCATCGTGAGTTTGATGGGGGATATTAGAGTTTTATTTAGCATTAAGGGTAGTTTAGTATTTTCCCTTTTATTTTATTATTAGTTGGTTGAAGTAGGACATATATTCCCTCTTCTTCTTTTCATTTGTATTTTATTCTAGTTTATGTCAAGATGAAAACCTAGCCCCTCTTTTTCTCTTTTCCATTTGATTGTAGATCTTTGATATATTATCATGAATATCATAGGATAATTTCATACTTTCCTATGATTTAATTCCTCCCTTTGGGGTATCGAAAATACTTTTCATAAATCCCTTAATTTTCACACTAGACGTTTAATGTTAAAACTAATTCTACATAAATTCCTTAGTATTCCTTTTTATATTGACATATTTATGAACCTAAGTTTCTTTACCAACCACTTAGTTTCTCTAGATGAACATTTATATAGATATCTTAGTAAAATTTTTACCAAGTTTAAGGATTAGAATATTAGTGAATTCATCACCTATAATGCTCTCAATAATTCATAAAAAGGGAAAATAAATTTTCACCTTTATTTTAACCAACAATGCACACACACTCATACGCAAGCGCGTGCGCGTGCACACACACACATATATTTATTTTAATTCATTAACATGAATATTATTAAATAAGAAATCATAATTCAGAAATAGAACAAATTACCATGAGTTTCACAAGTTTAAAATTATATGCTCTTCAACAAAGAATTTGTTGACAATAAATGAAGAAACCAGAATTTTGGGACATCCCAACAAACTATCATCACCATTGAGTAGAGTTTAGGAGATTTTCACTATTCAAAGAAGGTTGGAAGTATAATCATAATTCAAGGTGAAACTCACTTAATTTATCATTATTAATCCACTTTTAACACAAAAAATGAATCATGAGAATTGTTTAGGCAATATATAATAATATCAATAATAAATGGGAAGAGAAAGGGTAATTATTGTCGTATTAGATATATTCCCACTACTCTTAAATTATTGAATTATTCCCCTCATTAGTTCATCATATTATTTATCTTGAAAGCCTTCCATACTTTTCTTGAATTTCTTTAAAATCAAGATTTGTCTATGGAGGTTCTTTAAGAGGTTTTAGGGATGATATATAAATTTTACAGTGAATTTAAGGCAAAAAGTGACCCAATAGGGTCAATTAACTTATTTAAATACAACTCACAGAGGAATCCACCCATCACACCATAATATTATAGCTAAATCGTCCCATTATATCCATCATACTCTCAATGGCGACATTTTTAAGGACATGGTTTTCCACTTCTCTTGTTTTGGGTTTTTCTTTATCTTAGAACAAATGTCAAAGTGTACTGTTTAATGTCTTTTGAGTTGTAAATATTGTATTATTGAAGACAAAGAAAAAACGTTATGACAAAGATCTACCAGAACAAACATAGTAAGAAATTCAAGCTATGGGAGGTTGGGTAAGCATTTGGGGTTTTTGTAATTTCTTTAAGTTTATTCTAAAGTAGGAAATTGAATGGAAAAAAGTTTTAAAATGTGATGAAACATTTATTATTATTAGTTTTTGCATTTTCTTAAGGGGGAAAATTAATTTACTCGTTTGAATGAGATAACCCTCGCGCGAAAGGTGTTTCGCTCAAGAAACCTTCATTGTAAGTAAAATTCCTTGTCAGATAGCACTATCAAACTAGACGCGAATAAACCTCATTCAAATGAGGTCTCCTTGGTTCGAACGAGGGCCTTATCTTAGGAAAACGTGCTTTGTTGGTAACTTATGTTGAAAAGTATGAATAACAATTTATACACATCTTTCAAGATATGCATTATAGTTTATAAAAAAACCCTAATATATTTTGAGATACTTTTCCAGTGAGAGTGAAAATCCTGTGTGACACCCCGCCTAATTAAATACCGGGTGATCAGTCCTTTATTAAATTATAATCAAGGTGAACGGTTGGTTCATTCTTAGCATCTTTGTCGCAAAATAACTTTTTCAATTAAACACCCTAAATAATTAAGCTAAGAGACAAAACCATTTTTAGACTTCGATTTCCAAATTTAATTTAAAAACCAATATTTAAACCTTACAAAGTCCATATTTTAAGAATTTCACAACCACTATACTGGAACATATAATCCAAACAATTTAACATCCAACTAGATAGTTCAAACTTTAAACTTTTAATCCCAAAGTATAAATACTGGAAATAAACGAATCACAATCTCTGATAAAAACATCTGAATAATGGAAAAGGGCGACACATGCCCAACTGAAATAATATATCTAGAAGTGGAATCAATAATGAGGTCGTCTAAGCAAAAGGCCTGCAACTCCCACCTAAGCTGCAGCGCGTTCCTTCCAAAGGATCCTATGCAAGACGCCCCTGTGGCTGGGCACCTGTAATATATACATATATATACAAGAGAGAAGAGAAAATAGGAAACGGGTCAGATCCCGATTGTAAAACTGTTTAAAATTAGTTTAGCAAGTATTTAAAATGCTTACCGGCTAATTCAATAATCATATTAGTGCGACACTCCCTCGAGAAATTCTCACCTCTCTACTAATGTGTACACCTATCGCGCTAATACTCCCAACCTTTTAACTTATCTTATCTTAAGTTACTCGTAAGATTTCATGCCGACAATTTCAAATGTTAAGAAAGTTAATTTTATTTAACAGCAAGGTTCTCACATAAGCCTCATTTGATTATAAAGTTGCTCAGTAACGCATCATACTTTTCAAACACTTATACCCAGGTTAAATTAATTATTTATACTTGCCTACCTTTAATCACAGTAGGTAGTTCCCAAATTTCAAGTTTAAAGATACATATATATTCCCAAATTCCCAAATTTAACTAGATCCTTAGGCACATAATTTTCCACTTATTTATCCTCTCTAGTGGCCCCATTCGTCCTCCTTATTTTTAATTCATACAACCTATAATTTTAAATATTTATCCCTTTATCTTGATCTTCAATACTCTTATAATTCTCTCATGCACCTATTGGGTTTCATAAGCAACCCATTGTTATGGTTTTATTCTTAAAACCATGTATGATTTTTATTTTTTAATAAATTGTAATACCCCGTATTTTCGAAGACTTAAATAATTACGTGATTTGTTATTATTGTGGGATTAATTAAATTAAAATGTGAGAATTAATTATTAATCCGGATTAAATTTGAATATTTAATAGCGTGACGAGAAGTTAGTAACTATTAATATTGCTAAGAGAATAAGTAATATGGAATGACGATTTTATATAACTTGTTGTGATAGAGAAATACGACAGTTTAATATATTAAGTCGAAACTCGCGTGTGAGTCGTGCCAGGACTAATTAAGTGGAAAAAAAGGTAAATTATTTTTAAGTAACTCGTATGATCATTTCGAGTGCGCCGTTGAGTCCGTAGGGGTCGAGATAGTCAGAAAACTCTACCCGGGTATTTTATTTGGACTCCGGGACATTATTAAGCCAAGCTGGGACCCATAGGGGTAGTTTTGTAATTTGAATTTTTGGAGGAATTAAATAGACGAAAATTAGAGGGATAATATATCAGCTAATTGGTGACAATTAGGGTTAGGTTACACAAAATGAAGAGAGAGCCACAGTGGGTGAGGGAGAGCAATTTCTAAAGGAGGAGAAGATGTTTTCACCACCTTGCACAACCACCACCACCATCGTGTAGATCGGAACGCGAGGAACGCATCCATACCAGTAACACCAACGGATCAGGACTTCGAAATCGAGAAAAGTATTTATTTCTTGCTTTTATTAGCAATAATTATGTTCATGTTAGTCTAGGTTAATAAACCTTGTGATGAAAATTAATTTGGGTGAAATTGGAGAACTATGTCATTAATTAGGGTTGAGTTGATAAGGATTTGAATACCATATGTAGATATGATGCCTACGAAATTTGGATGATTTCTATGAAAAAATATGGGTTTAATTTGAAGTTATGCATATTAATTTAATAACTAGGTTTCTTGATAATAAAAATTTGGGGATTTCAAATTATATGAATGATTGGTGATGATTTAATGATTCTAGGTTGTTAGAATTAATTTACAAATGTTAGGATTCGATTTGGGAATAATTGATTGGAGTTTGGGATGATATTTTAGAAGTTTTAGGGTTGAAAAATGGTGAAAAATAAAGCTGTCTAAGGTTGAAGACGAAATAGCCCAGGTCGTGCGAAGTCGTTCGAGCGAGATCCCTTCTGGTTTGAGCGAGATTGCTAATTTTAAGGAATTTTCTATTTTGCCCCATGTTGGTAAATGGTTAATTTGAGTGAAGAAAACCAGTGTTCGATGAACCCAAAATAGTGCAGAATTATTGGGAGTTATTTAGGGGTAATGATTTCAAATATTCGGGATGGTGAGATTACCTTGGAGATTACGAGAGAGAGATAATCGTAATTGTAAATGCGTCGAGAATATTGAGTGATAAATACTAACGATATTAGTCCTAAAGAAATAGATTTTTTATAAGAATAAAAATTAGTGGTTAATTGTGGGACTGATTGTGATTTTGTATTAAGGATTTTCGGGTGACATATTATCCTTAGAAATATATTACGAGAGAGGGAATATCGTAACTTAAAATACGTTGTTAGTATTTAGTGATAAAAATACTACGTATGGAAAATGACACTCTGTTGTGTATACTGTTTGATTAAATGGGTTATGTGAATACCTATTACTTGCTAGTATTATGTGTATGACATACCTAGCTGCTTGCTATCACGGGAGGTGGTGTTGGGACAGTCTTATCCTGAGGGGATTTTGACTTGTATCTCAGAACATATGACTGTGAAGACTTACTTGTGAGTTGGTAAGTTGCTGACTATGGGAGCGTATGTATGTGCTTGACCCATAGGTATGTGAGCTATGTTCCCCTCCATTATGTGTATTTTGTATATATGGTTTGTGGGAGACTTCCGAACCGATAGTTCTTATTACAGTATGAGATGTAACAGGATATGATAGCAGAGTATGCCATGCACCACAGGTATAGCCTTGGGGTGATGTATTAGTATATATATAAATAGTGGTGGTTATTTATATATATTTGCGTTATACTTACAATGTGATAATTGTAGGCAATTAAGATTGGGTTAATGCATATATATAATAGTAAAAGATGTATATATATATATATATATATATATATATATATATATATATATATATATATATATATATATATATATGTGTGTGTGTGTGTGTGTGTATGCTTTTGGTATATCTAAAATGACAATATCAGATTATTAAGATAGGGAAATCTTCAGTAACGTAAATAGTGAATACTTGACTTTAGTGTGTTTACACTTAATTAATATGATAAACATTGAGATCAAATACGAAATACTACTACAAGTGGTAAATTGAAGGATAAGCCTTTTCCTAGTTAGAAGTATATCAGATGGCTAAGATGGATTAGATGTACGTTAGGCGTGCACACTAGTCAAGAGGTGATAATATCATGTGAGAGTTCGAACTAACATGCATATAATACTTGCTTTAATGCAATTTTAAATACTTGCTAAAACAAATATTTTTACACATCGGGCTCTGACCCGTCTCTTGAATTTCTTCTCTCTTTTTCTATATATATATGTATTAGTACAGGTGCCCATCCACATGGACACCGATTCTTGATACTTGATGGTTTGTCGAGCTGCAACTGTTGTGGAAGTTGCGTGTTATTTGAGATTAGACGCTTCTCTCATTTTATTCAGTTCCTAGTTCAGATATCTCAGCTAGGGCATGTGTCTCCCATTCTCATTAGCAGAGTTATACTCAGTTTCCCTTGTAGTTTTTCTCAGTTGGTTTGAGTATTTATTATGGTTTGGTTTGTAACTGTGAACTGGAAGGTTTTATCTAGTCTTAATTATTCAGTATTTAATTCAGTCAGCATTTAATTCTTGTGCATGGTTTATAATTTCATGTTTCGAATTTTGAAATTTATTGGTTTAAAGTTTAATTGGAAAATGTTTTAGCACTAGCTTAATTAAATGTTAGGTAATTAATTGGATTTAAGTTTTCGATAGTGATGCTAAGAATGAACCAACCGAACTAACATGCATATAATACTTGCTTTACTACAGTTTTAAATACTTGCTAAAACAAATATTTTTACACATCGGGCTCTGACCTGTCTCTTGCATTTCTTCTCTCTTTTGCTATATATATGTATTAGTACAAGTTCCCAGCCACAGGGACACCGGTTCTAGATACTTGATGTTTTGCCGAGCTGCAGCTGTTGTGGAAGTTGCGTGTTATTTGAGACTAAACGCTTCTCTCATTTCATTCAGTTCCTAGTTGAGATATCTCAGTTAGGGCATGTGTCGCCCATTCTCATTAGCAGAGTTATACTTAGTTTCCCTTGTAGTTCTTCTCAGTTGGTTTGAGTATTTATTATGGTTTGGTTTGTAACTGTGAACTGGAAGGTTTTATCCAGTCTTAATTATTCAATATTTGATTCAGTCAGCATTTAATTCTTGTGTATGGTTTATAATTTCATGTTCCGAATTTTGAAATTTATTAGTTTAAAGTTTAATTGGAAAATGTTTTGGCACTAGCTTAATTAAATGTTAGGTAATTAATTAGTTTTAAGTTTTCGACAGTGATGATAAGAATGAACCAACCGAACATTCTGTTATAAATTTTATAAAGGACTGATCACCCGATATTTAATTGGGCGGGGTGTCGCAGGTGGTATCAGAGCATCAGGTTCTAGTGTCCTTTAGGATCTGCACGGCTTATTACGTTTCAGCTTAGCGTTCTTTGATGTAGAGCCTTATTCTAGGATTGTTGTATTCCACTACGTATGCGATTTGTGCACTCCTACGACTTAGTTTAGTGAAGTCAATTCCTATGCGAGAGTGATTGGACTTCGTACTCCGAGCAATAGGGGACGACCAGCGAAGGCCGTTAGCAGGAGTGCAGGTGGAGGAAAACAATTGAGAGTTGTGAAGCATTCGGGTAACGGTGAACGCGGTAGAAGTCACCAATAGTAATATCTAAGCGTGATGGGCCAATGGAGGAAGCTAACCAAAAGGCAATAATGTAAAGTAGAGTGTAGTGACACTCAGAATTTTAAATCCATAAGAAATTTTCTAGCTCAGAGAAACAGTAAAGAGTGAAAATAGTTAATCACACGAAGATATTGGGTTCGGGTTGACCATTTAAAATTTTCCATCTTCTGGTCAGACAGAAATATGGAAGAGATGTTGAACTTATCACCAGTAGGTCGGGTAGAGACCGACTGTAAAGGATGAGTTAACTTGGTAAACTAACTTCATGACTGAAGTAGAAGTCACGGAAGATAAAAAGGGTCCGTAAGTTAAAAATGGACACGTGGGTAGAATTCCCTAGTTTGAATGGGAGGTGTGAATAAGGTGACTAGTGTCAACGTTATCAAAGTATATGTTTACTAGAGTATATCAACGCCCCAGAAGAAAGGGATCCAGTCGAGTTGTAATACATAGCCGAAGGGCAAGGTTGAATTCAATAGTGTTAGTAGAACATCACCAGAAATTATACCCAGTGAGGGGAAACCTACTTAAGTGATACGATTAAATATTAACGTAATGGTGATGGATTCAGTCAAGACCAGCGGGTCGATCATGTGTTCCATATGCTCTGTAGAGTGCAAGGAATAACAAAAATAAAAACTAGGAGTTAAGACTACCAGGTCCAAGAGAAGGACGTACCAACAAATCCAGGAGGATCAGTGAAAAGGAAATTACCCTATATGTAGAAATAAGGGTTACCCGTATTGAATGTGTTCACATGAGAAGTGAAATTGATAGTATCGGGAATAATAAACCATGCCTGTAAGGCATAACAGTTGGAGAAGTGAAATATCCAGTGTAGAAATTGGGTCAGGAGAATAATGCCCAAGAATTAATAACCCGAGAGTAGTGGGTCTAGGCAGGACCAACGTATTCCTCAATAACTGTAGCATATTGTATTTCGGGGTCGATGGGGCCCAGGAAATAAAGGGAAGGCCAGTAAGGCCATATTTGAGGCCTAGAGATATGGGGATAATGTATCAATGTTAGGCGGGTAAGCCATAAAATAGAATAAGAAGGGAAACACTAATGAGTGGAATCCAAAAGGTATAACGATTGTAGATAATTATGGGTCACGAAAAGCGTGTGCGGGGACCCTACGATCAGGCAAGACTGATGACGCTTTGTTTTATCCTTGTGAATAAACAATGAGTTCTAGTGACGTGGGTGTGTCATAACATATGTGAATAGTTAACACTAAGAATTTGAGTATGCATTCGGTTTAGTGGGTACGCTGGCGACAACAACCTTATTATGTAGGCGACTACCATTTGGTAGCGAGATTTTTCGTACCTGAAAGAGTTGGCGCTTGCGTTCAATTAAGAAATAATATAATAAATACCATTTTTAACCCAAATTAACCCTAAGCATGCAACTAGGTGTGATTGAAACAATATGAAATCATGCAATAAATATTCAACACACAAAGTTTAAGGAAAAATCCCCCACAGGGGCAAAACCATTTGTATATCACTATAATTTGTAAAAGACGGTTTACAATCGGATTACAATGAAATACAGGTTGACTAAGAATTACCCTCGGGTATCGGATTCTGTAGTCGCAGCTGGAATATCCCTTTCCAGTAGGGTTGGCGGCTGGAACTATCCCTGTCCAGTAGGGCTGCAATGAAGAGGAAGGAACGGTCCACTTCACAAGGGTTGAATAACATCAATGGTGTTTTGGGTTACCAAACTTTGATTCACATAGATATGGAAGATGTGTGAATCTAAAAACCTAGAATCATAGGACTCAATAGGTGAAGACTTTAGGGTTGATATGCTCTGATAATCGTGGGAAAGTCTTATGAAAACCAACTACTGATCGTGGTTTAAATAAGGAGTCAAAACCCTAAAAAATCTGCTACACGATCTGGCAGAGTTTATCCTCGTCGGATCGGTCCGGTCATTTAGGCGGATCGGTCCGGTTAACTCGGATCGGTTCTTTTTCTGAAACCGGATCCATCTGGTTGGCATCGGATCGGTCCGATCCTTTAGGCTTCATCGGTTTGCTATGGATCCGGTGGCTACTGGAGTCTGACAAAGCGGATCGGTCCGGTAGTTGGTCGGATCGGTCCGATAAGCCGGATCGGTTCTTTTTCTGAACCGGATCGGTCCGGCCAGGACTGATTCCCAAATTCCTTCTTCTTTTGATCTTCGGATTTCGTTGATGACGATGTGATCTTTTCAACCATCAATCTTGTAACGGCGTATGACATAAAATTTACATAAAGATGGACAAATTGTCCTTACAAATCTCCCCCTATGTCTTTGCCGGAACAAACATAAAAAATCCGAATTATCAAGTATGAACAATGCCTATACAAATCTACCCTTCCATGAACCCAAAACTGAAAGAGGTACATATGACTAAGGCTGCATCGTTTGTTCTTCAATTCTTCAGGAATCTTCACGCTTTTCTCATCAGGGTGTGTATCATGGGATTATCAAGGATGTACCTACACACATGAGATAAAGCAAATACCAAGTGACGTATCGAGTTTGAAATGAGATAAACAAAAACATATATATCAATTTCAAAACTCCCCCATAATCAGATAATTCATTCTCCCTCTTTTTATGATGTCCCCAAATAGACAAATGAGAGAAATAAATCAAGCAATCAAGTACCGGGGTGACACAAGGCATAAAATCACACCATGAATGAACATAAAACAACCAAGTCGGTGATAGCATAAAAGAATGGGTGTGATCAAAATTTCGATAGGAAAATCAAAGCATACAAGCATGACATATGTGCACGATGAATATTGGATATTCCTAACGAATGAACTCAAATGCTTCCTTTGGAGTAAAAGATTGGAAATATACGACATTGACTATATCAAATCTACAAATCAAAGCTCAAAGTGATTTCTACACCAATAACGTCCAAAATGATTTTCATGCTTTTTCAGGACTTTCAAGGCAGTGCAAACCCGTTTTTCAATATCCAACCAAACTCCCTCAGATTTATATTTTGAATAGAGGAAAACTAAATTCTCAAACTTTGGAGAATTGGGTGAAACCTAAATGGCCCATATTTGGCATGAAATGCTTTTTATTGCCTTATCAATTTTTTCGGGCTCTTTTTACCTCTTAGGACCTCGGATATTAAAATTCCTCCATTTTTTAGGTCCTTTTAAACGGTGGCTTTTGCGCAAAGGATAAGAATCAACTTTCGCAGCCCCTCCCCGTTATGAAAATATACACACAGTCTCACCAAAACGGTTTTAACATGCAATCCAATCTTGTCAAGTTTTATCGCATTTTATACATTGTATAGACAGGATTGAGATGGAAACACTCAAGCCAACATGAGATTGACAAGTGCAACAATCAAATATAGCCGTGCATGTGTGCAATAAAGGATATAGGAGTCAAGCATGTAGGAAATATCACTAATTACATCTCAAGGACTCCAATCAATGTTAAGCACATGGATGAAATAATGTAGCCTCTCAAAACTCTATCAAACAGTCACATGGATATATGGAATGAAGTTGTGACTTGGCTATCTTAAATGCTCATCCATAACAGGCAAATCTCTTTTTGAATTTTTCAAAAATTTTATCAAAATAAAATCTTTTTGTGTTTTTCTAAAAATTTTCTAAAAAGAGAATCTTTTTGTATTTTTCAAAGAATAATAAAAAATACATAAAAGTTGTACAACAAATCTATGGTACATATAAAACAAACTAGCAATAGGAAGCATATGATATGAACATGAAGAAGCATCCTATTCTAGACATAGACCAACCCCTCAGTCAACTGTGCAAATCCTCAAAGACTTCCTAAGATTCTCAAATCTAAGGGCATCTAAAGGTTTCGTGAAAATATCGGCTAACTGACGGTTGGTAGGAACAAAACTAAGGGTTACGACCTTCTCCTCAACTAACTGACGTATAAAGTGCTCGTGTAACCTGATGTGCTTTGTGCACGAATGTTGGACAGGATTGCGGGATATGTGTATCGTGCTCGTGTTATCACAGGAAATGGTCATGGTGTCCTGTGAAATACCATAATCCTCCAACATTTGCTTCATCCACATGAGTTGCGTGCAACAACTCCCGGCGGCGATGTACTCAGCCTCCGCAGTGGACAAAGAGATGGAGTTTTGCTTCTTGCTCAACCAAGAGACAAGAGCAGAACCAAAGTAGAAACACCCACCCGAAGTGCTCTTACATCCATCTACGTCCCCGGCCCAATCGGCATCCGAATAGGCGGACAAACGGTCATCGGTATCAAAGGAATACCAAATACCGTATGAGAGAGTCCCACTCACGTATTTGATAATACGTTTTAGAGCAAGTAAGTGTGACTCTTTAGGAGACGCCTGATAACGCTCACAGACTCCAACACTAAAGGCAATGTCGGGCCGACTAGCAGTCAAGTAGAGAAGACTGCCTATCATACTCCGATACAAGGTTTGCTCTACGTCCTTGCCTGAAGTGTCCTTAGTAAGCTTGGTAGTGGTACTCATAGGTGTACGAGCATGCTTAGCGGAGTCTAAACCAAATTTCTTCACTAGGTCTCTAGCATACTTGGATTGGGAGATGAACATCCCATCCTCTAGCTGACGAACCTGGAGACCAAGGAAGAATGTAAGCTCACCTACCATGCTCATCTCAAACTCACTTTTCATCTCCTCCTCAAAGTGGTGAGCATGCTGGGAGCATGTGGATCCAAAGACTATGTCGTCCACATAGACTTGGGCAACCAAGATAGCACCGTCATCTCTCCTGACGAACAACGTCATATCAACTCCCCCTCTCTTGAAGCCACGTGCTAAGAGATAGGAAGTAAGCCTCTCGTACCAAGCACGGGGTGCTTGCTTCAAACCATACAAGGCTTTCCTCAGATAGTAGACGTGATCAGGGTGCTTAGGGTCTTCAAACCCTTTTGGTTGTTCCACATAAACCTCCTCCTGTAGAATGCCATTCAGAAAGGCACTCTTGACATCCATCTGATATTAATTGAAGTGCAGATGACATGCGATGGCGAGTAGTAAACGGACGGACTCAAGCCTCGCAACAGGAGCAAATGTCTCCCCAAAGTCTACACCCTCTATCTGAGTGTAGCCTTGAGCGACCAACCTAGCCTTGTTTCTGGTTATGGTACCATTTTCATCCATTTTATTCTTGAAAATCCACCGGGTACCAATAACATTAGTATCGCTAGGTCGGGGGACAAGTTCCCAGACATTGTTCTTCTTAAACTGAAGCAACTCATCCTGCATAGCAGATATCCAGTGTTCATCTTTGAGTGCTTCTTTGTGGTTCTTGGGCTCGACTTTGGACGTGTAGCAATGATGACTAACAACGTTCTCTAGTTGAGCACGAGTCTTGACCCCTAGAGTGGGATCGCCAACAATGGCTGAAGGATCATGACTCTTGCGAACCCAAGCAGGTGTGTCCCCTAACACAGGAATAGGGTCCACAGAGTGTGGGACAGGAACAGGAACAAGAAAATCACTGTCAGAACAATCCTCATCCTCACACTGAAGGTTGGGATCAATAACCGTCGGAGATTCGTCATCTTGCACAGTGACGTTTATTGATTCCATAATCTTAGAGCTCTTCAGGTTAAAAACCCGGTACGCTCTACTGTTCGATGAATATCCTAGCAATATTCCCTCGTCGCTCCGGGAGTCAAACTTTCCTAATTGCTCTCTATCCCGTAAAATGTAGCATTTACTCCCCAAAACACGGAAATATGCCAAGTTGGGTTTCTTGCCAGTCCACAATTCATAAGGCGTCTTAAGTGTGTGTGGACGAAGATAAACCCTATTCACCGTGTGGCATGTAGTAGACACTGCCTCTGCCCAAAATCTCCTAGAAACTTTACGACCTAGAAGCATCGATCTAGCCATCTCTTGGATCGTTCTGTTCTTTCTCTCAACAATCCCATTTTGCTGAGGAGTTCTCACAGCAGAAAACTCATGTTTGATCCCAAGGCTATCACAGTACAAATCCACCTTTGCTTCCTTAAATTCAGTGCCGTTATCACTACGTATTCTGTTAATAGTGACTCCGTGTTGATTTTGCAGGACACGGCACTTGGTCGTTAAAAATTCTACAGCATCGGATTTCTCTCTCAGAAAACCTACAATGGAGTACCTGGAGAAATCGTCTACCATCACGAGAATGTATCTCATACCACCTAGACTCTCCGTGCGAGTAGGACCCATAAGATCCATGTGAATCAACTCAAGAGCACGGGAGGTGGTAATGGAATTCAACTTCCTATGAGGGCTACGGATTTATTTTCCCAACTGACAGGGTCCACAAATCATGGAAGTTGGCTTTCCAAGAGATGGTAAGCCACGTACTAGGTCCTTTTTGACTAAACGAGATAAGTCTCTAACGTTCATATGACCTAGACGTTGGTGCCACAGATCCATAGGAGTGATCGTGGCGCTGTTGCAAACTAGTGAGGATGTGGGCTCAGTCCCATAGCAGTTATCCTCTGTCCTCACCCCTTGCACTAAAATTTTACCGGCTTGATTATAGACCTTACAAGCTTTCCGGTCAAACTTCACTGCAAAGTCATCGTCACACAGCTGGCTGATGCTAAGAAGGTTTGCTTTCAAACCTTTGACGTACAGCACGTTCTCTAGCTTTGGAAATCCTGGTAACTCTACTGTACCTCGTCCAACTATGCTAGATTTGCTACCATCTCCAAAGGTGACTCTCCCATCATTATAATCCTCAAGATGGGTAAAATATGAGGCATCACCTGTCATGTGTCTGGAGCATCCACTGTCAAAATACCACTGAGAGGTATTATGTGCTTTGAGAGCAACATGGACAACAAGGGCCTTTTTCTCTTTCTTAGGAACCCAAGAGTAGGTACCTTTTTGTATTCCCTTGTTGTTGTTGGTTTTAGCCGGAATGCGGGGCGCCTTCATTGATGGTAAGGTCATCCGTCGGAATTCCTCCATCAAACTCTGTGATGTGGCGGCTAGAAACTCAACTCGCTCTCTCAGACTGGCAAACTCATCAGTATGATGTGGAGAAGTAAAAGTACGTCGTGTCCGACCAAATCTATAGCAAAACTCCCTAAGGTGTCCATTTCTTTTGCAATGGGAGCAAAAGAGCACAATATTAGGAGGACCTTGGTTTGCTTTTCTTGGTTGAACTCTCCTTCTTGGTTTTTTATGACGGCCATAAGGAGTCATAGTAAACTCAGGAATTGTTCCGGGTGCAATTTGGGACGTGGAGGCACCATCAAAACCTATTCCTTGCCTGTCACCAAAACCTAAAGCGGGACCGAGGAGCATCTTTCCCATCTTCCCAGATCTGTCCTCGATTTGTACCTTGACTTTCCTAGCTCTCTCAAGGTCATGAGTAAGCTGAGCAACAAGGGCTTCAAGTTTCTTTCGAGTTTCCAGGGAGGAATGGAGCTCACTCGTAAGACTAGCCACTTGTTTAGTCAAGTCCGCTTTCTCTTTCTCAAAACTGCTATCTCTCTCTTTAAGCAAATTCTCTTTACTAAACCAGGCAGACTCTCTCTCTCTCTCTCATGGCGGTGCAGGTGGAGAACTCTCTCTCTCTCAACTCTTCTTCTAACGCGGTGATCCTAAGAACTAACGCCTTGTTACGTTTTTAGTTTTGAAAGACTCATTATATAACTCAGCGTAGGCGCGTTGAAGGTTACTCTCGTCCTCACTACCTTCCTCCTCTCCCTCACTCTCTTCGCTCTCGCTGTCGAGGTGTCCCTGTGAAGTAGCATCCTCATCGTTGTGAGATGCACTAGGAGTACTCACATGACTAGCCATGAACGCGGTGAAGTTACGCTCATGCGGTGACTCATCTCCCGAGTCCACCGACTCGACCTCACTGTCGTCACTAAGGGTAGCATTTAGGACAGCTTTACCCTTTTCCCTATTTAGACGAGTGGCACACTCAAACGCTCTGTGTCCCTTACCATCGCACTCAAAACACCTCTCACTGTCTTTAGGGGGTTCTTTGAAATCTTTCTTTTCAACCTTATTTTTCTGAAAATTCTTTTTATCTTTGAAGTTCCCATTTTTCTTAAATTTCAGAATTTTCTTGAAGTTTTTAGCAAATAATGCCAAATCATCTATGTCAAACTCACATTCAGAATCAGAAGTTTCTATCTTTCTAGATGACTCGACTCTCTTTCTTGCCGACCCCTCACTTTTTCTCTCTTGGGCTTTAAGGGCAATTCCCTTATCTTTTGGCTTGGCAGATTTAGGAAACATGTCTATTTCATAAGTTTGTAAATCTCCTACCAGTTCTTCCAATTTTAGTGTATTTAAATTACCCAAGGAATTTAGCACAGTGAATTTAGGTATAAAACGCTTAGGAAGGGAACGAAGAATCTTTTTAACAACTCTAGCATTTGGAATATGTTCACCAAGATTATAGCTAGTATTAACAATGTCAGAAAGCCTAGCATAAAATTCATCAAAACATTCATTTTCATGCATGGTGATGGTTTCAAATTGAGTTGTTAAATTTTGCAATTTTGACTCTTTAACAGCATTTGTTCCTTCATGGGTAAGTTGCAAAATATCCCATGCCTCCTTTAACGTGGTGCACGTCATTATGCGTTTGAACTCATCAGGTGTGACAGACCCAGAAATAGCACTTAGACCCTTAGAATTAAAAGAAGACCATTTAAATTCTTCATCAGTCCAAGAAATGTCAGGTTTCAAGTTGGTCACATTATCAACAGTCACGGTGGGAGGAGTTCACCCTCGTTCAACCAAAATCCAGACACGTTCATCAATGGCTTTTAAAGCCGACCTCATACGGGCTTTCCAATAAGCATAATTTGACCCGTCAAAAATAGGCATTTTATAATATGACTTCTCCATATGAACACGCTCTTTTCAAAAATCAATTTATTTCAAAAATTGATATCTTTAGAAAAATTTTGCGGAAGTAAGGAATACGCGATAGAATGGCGTAACCTGCTCTGATACCAATTTGAAAGAGTTGGCGCTTGCGTTCAATTAAGAAATAATATAATAAATACAATTTTTAACCCAAATTAACCCTAAGCATGCAACTAGGTGTGATTGAAAAAATATGAAATCATGCAATAAATATTCAACACACAAAGTTTAATGAAAAATCCCCCACAGGGGCAAAACCATTTATATATCACTATAATTTGTAAAAGACGGTTTACAATCGGATTACAATGAAATACAGGTTGACTAAGAATTACCCTCGGGTATCGGATTCTGTAGTCGCGGCTGGAATATCCCTTTCCAGTAGGGTTGGCGGCTGGAACTATCCCTGTCCAGTAGGGCTGCAATGAAGAGGAAGGAACGGTCCACTTCACAAGGGTTGAACAACAACAATGGTGTTCTTGGGTTACCAAACTTTGATTCACATAGATATGGAAGATGTGTGAATCTAAAAACCTAGAATCATAGGACTCAATAGGTGAAGACTTTAGGGTTGATATGCTCTGATAATCGTGGTAAAGTCTTATGAAAACCAACTACTGATCGTGGTTTAAATAAGGAGTCAAAACCCTAAAAAATCTGCTACACGATCTGACAGAGTTTATCCTCGTCGGATCGGTCCGATCATTTAAGCGGATCGGTCCGGTTAACTCGGATCGATTCTTTTTCTGAAACCGGATCCATCTGGTTGGCATCGGATCGGTCCTTTAGGCTTCATCGGTTTGCTATGGATCCGGTGGCTACTGGAGTCTGACAAAGCGGATCGGTCCGGTAGTTGGTCGAATCGGTCCGATAAGTCGGATCGGTTCTTTTTCTGAACCGGATCGGTCCGGCCAGGACTGATTCCCAAATTCCTTCTTCTTTTGATCTTCGGATTTCGTTGATGACGATGTGATCTTTTCAACCATCAATCTTGTAACGGCGTATGACATAACATTTACATAAAGATGGACAGATTGTCCTTACAGTACGACCTGCGGGGAGGAGCAAGTGTGGACACTAAGAGAAATTTGTATATGGTATTATGTAATGATTCGTGCTCCTTTGAGCGTTATGATAGTAGAGCACATTATTATTATATTTTATGGTTACTGGTTATCGAGGGTTTGAACAGTAGTAAATTGTGTAATAAGACTATTGTACTAAATTTCAAATTTTAAATATATGGTTTTAGAGAGGCATCACCTGAAAAACGGTTGAGCCTGTACATGTGTTGTATTTTATTGTAGACTTCAGTGAGTATGTTGTGTTACTATGTTGATCCTGGTGAGCAGGGACATTTTATTGATGTGATTCAGGGTATATTGAATTATTGTAGAGCGGAGAGATATAGCTCGTGAATTATATAGCGCTAATAACTCGTAATAGTGAGAGCCCTGCGTTGTATACTATCTTTAGTAACATGAGAGTGGAAGAGTAGACTTTTATGATCATAGATGGGAATTCAGGGACATATGTTATGGATTAAGGACTTACCGGATCTCGACGACCAGCAGTGTTAGGTAGTAGTGTATCGGGGGGTTCCTTATTTGGATTTCGCTTTGCGAGACATCCCACACATGAAACTTAGCGAACGCTGGAAGTTGGGAGAAATGTGCCTTTAATTCATGGATTTAGTATCGTAATGATTACCCATATACGTAATTATAACCGCGAGATAAGGGTTATATTACAGATTAAGGCCGATGGGGCCGTATAAGAATAAATGTAATAATGTTACCAATCGGTGGGACAACCTAAGATATGATTAGGTGGAAAAGGTAGGGTGATTGAGTAGGACCTTACCATATAGTCATGCCAAGTATGTGGGGCATAATTTGATATTTATAACACATCTAGTACGGTAGTGCTACAATGCACAAAGCATAGGGTTTATGGGCGCCCTAGATATTTGGGTAATAAATTTTCCTTCCTTAAGTGAAAAAAATTTATGAGACAACGCGTATTGCGGGAGGTAACTGAATGTAGACGAGTGTGACTTCAGGATTTAGCTATTTAATGCGTTAGGGCAGTTAGGACCATAAATTCCAAGATTTTCCACGAGGATGGTATAGGAGGAATCCGATAAAGTTTAACTCGAGAAAGTTGAGACTTACTTGATAGGACATGGAGAGAATATGTTTCATAAGAATCTGAAGCTTAGAGAGAGGGGGAAGGACTTGCGACATGTAGTGATGACACTGTCGCCTGAGCCATAGATGTGGATGTGGTTATAGGAAAGGTAAAATGCATATCGATATAAAGCCATAGTAGTGATGGCTTAAGAAAAGAAAGACATTTCTGAGCTCCAATTAAAAGTGGACCATCAGGAAATAATACAGTTCCTTCAGCATTAGGAATTCCTTATTAGTAATGGGAGAGTGAATTCCTGAACAATTACAGAGTGAATTACTTCGCAATGGGATCACGACCCTATGTGGGTGAATGTGGGTCGAAAAATTAAATTAGCTCACGTTATGCCAAGTTAGGACAAAATCGTAAGGTGTAACAGTAAACCCCAATCATTATTCCTGGGGTAGTAAGGTTATAGGGGGTACAAATAGAGTTTTTGTTCGAAAGAGTCATGAGAGTTATGACTCGATTATTGGGAAGAGTTCCGGGAGGCCCTAAATATCAAGATGTGAACATATTTGGCCTAACACACTCGCAGGCGGACGATAAGTCTGAGAGTTTTAGTTGCATATTGCGAGGTATGTTGTATCTCCAATTATGGGAAGGTTTAGTGTAATATCTTTCACTGGTGAAGTTAGCGTAAGACGACTCCCCTCAATTTATTATTGATAGAATACCATTCGAGGCGTTATATATATAAATCCTTGTTATCCTTGTGCTTATTGGATAGAAGGGAGGACAATAATCTACTAGGTCTAGAGAAATTTTAGGGACCGTCAACCAGAGTGGAAATGACTGGGAGTTACATTATTGCATGTTGGAATGAGGAAATTGGTACCGAGTGAGGTGGGATCTTTTCCTATTATTGTTAAGTTTGAGTCGGTAGCATACAGGCTTAGGTTCCATAGCCCTTTGCGGAGGCAGTATGACAAAAATGTGTTAACAATTATAGTATGTATCATGGGTAAGACAAATTTGTATATATCTAAATATCAATTAACCTACTAGTGCGAGTAGTAGGAGGCTAGATAGTGACTATGTATAAGTTAGGTGGTGAAACTTAAATGGTAAGGGTTGGAGAGTAATTAATCAGCGGGGTGTTCATTATTAAGGGTATTCGGTAATGTACTGTATGGGTAGTACTGCGTAAATTCATGAGATGTGAGGTAAATACCAGGAGTTTCCTTACCAGAAATGTGTTATTTTCCAAATTTCGGGATGAAATTCCGTTATTAGGGGGGAAGTATGTAATACCCCGTATTTTCGAAGACTTAAATAATTACGTGATTTATTATTATTGTGGGATTAATTAAATTAAAATGTGAGAATTAATTATCAATCCGGATTAAGTTTGAATATTTACTAGCGTGACGAGAAGTTAGTAACTATTAATATTGCTATGAGAATAAGTAATATGGAATGACGATTTTATATAACTTATTATGATAGAGAAATACGACAGTTTAATATATTAAGTCGGAACGCGCGTGTGAGTCGTGCCAGGACTAATTAAGTGGAATAAAAAAGTAAATTATTTTTAAGTAACTCGTATGATCATTTTTAGTGCTCCGTTGAGTCCGGAGGGGTCGAGATAGTCAGAAAATTCTACCCGGGTATTTTATTTGGACTCCGGGACATTGTTAGGCCAAGCCGGCTCCCGGTAGGGGTAGTTTTGTACTTTGGATTTTTAGAGGAATTAAATGGACGAAAATTAGAGGGATAATATATCAGCTAATTGGTGACAATTAGGGTTAGGTTACACCAAAATGAAGAGAGAGCCACAGTGGGTGAGGGAGAGCAATTTCCAAAGGAGGAGAAGCTGTTTTCACCACCTTGCACAACCACCACCACTATCATGTAGATCGGAACGCGAGGAACGCATCCATACCAGTAACACCAACGGATCAGACCTTCGAAATCGAGGCAAGTGTTTATTACTTGCTTTTATTAGCGATAATTATGTTCATGTTAGTCTAGGTTAATAAACCTTGTGATGAAAATTAATTTGGGTGAAATTAGAGAACTATATCATTAATTAGGGTTGATTTGATAAGGATTTGAATACCATATGTAGATAGGATGATGCCTACGAAATTGGTACGATTTCTTTGAACAAATCTGGGTTTAATTTGATGTTATGCATATTAATTTAAGAACTAGGTTTCTTGATAATAAAAATTTGGGGATTTCGAATTATATGAATGATTGGTGATGATTTAATGATTCTAGGTTGTTAGAATTCATTTACAAATGTTACGATTTGATTTGGGAATAATTGATTGGAGTTTGGGATGATATTTTAGAGGGTTTAGGGTTGAAAAATGGTGAAAAATGAATCTGTCTAAGGTTGAAGACGAAACAGCCCAGGTCGCGCGAAGTCGCGCAAAGTCGTTCGCGTGAGATAGGGATGTCATGCGAAGTCATTCAAGCGACATGTTGAAGTCGTTCGAGCGAGATCCCTTCTGGTTCGAGCGAGATTGCTAATTTTAGGGAATTTCCTATTTTCCCCCTATGTTGGTAAATGGTTAATTTGAGTGAGGAAAACTAGAGTTTGATGAACCCAAAATAGTGCAGAATTATTGGGAGTTATTTGGGGGTAATGATTTCAAATATTCGGGACGGTGAGATTACCTTGGAGATTATGAGAGAGAGATAATCGTAATTGTAAATGCGTCGAGAGTATTGAGTGATAAATACTAACGACATTAGTCCTGAAGAAATAGAACTTATAAGAATAAAAATTAGTGGTTAATTGTGGGACCGATTGTGATTTTGTATTAAGGATTTTTGGGTGACATATTATCCTTAGAAATATATTAAGAGAGAGGGAATATTGTAACTTAAAATAAGTTGATAGTATTTAGTGATAAAAATACTAGGTATGGAAAATGACACTTGGTTGTGTATACTGTTTGATTGGATGGGTTGTGTGAATACCTATTACTTGCTAGTATTATGTGTATGACATACCTAGCTGTTTGCTATCACGGGAGGTGGTGTAGAGACAGTCTTATCTTGAGGGGATTTTGACTTGTATCTCAGAACATAGGACTATGAAGACTTACTTGTGAGTTGGTAAGTTGTTGACTATGGGAGCTTAGGTATGTGCGTGACCCATAGGTATGTGAGATATGTTCCCCTCCATTATGTGTGTTTTGTATATATGGTTTGTGGGAGACTTCCGAACCGATAGTCCTTATTAGAGTACGAGATGTACCAGGACATGATAGCAGAGTATGCAATGCACCACAGGTATAGCCTTGGGGTGCTGTATTAATATATATAAATAGTGGTGGTTATTTATATATATTTGTGTTATACTTACAATGTGATAATTATAGGCTATTAAGATTGGGTTAATGCATATATATAACAGTGAAAGATGTATATATATATATATATATATATATATATATATGTATGCTTTTGGTATATCTAAAATGACAATATCAGATTATTAAGATAGGGAAATCTTCAGTAACGTAAATAGTGAATTCTTGACTTTAGTGTGTTAACACTTAATTAAAATGATAAACGTTGAGATCAAATACGGAATACTACTACGAGTGGTAAATTGAAGGATAAGCCTTTTCCTAGTTAGAAGTATGTCAGATGGCTAGGATGGATTAGGTGTACGTTAGGCGTGCATACTAGTCGAGATGTGAGAATCTCATGTGAGAGTTCGAACTAACATGCATATAATACTTGCTTTAATGAAGTTTTAAATACAAGCTAAAACAAATATTTTTACACATCGGGCTCTGACCCGTCTCTTACATTTCTTCTCTCTTTTGCTATATATATGTATTAGTACATTTGCCCAGCCATAGGGACACCGATTCTAGATACTTGATGATTTGCCGAGCATCAGCTATTGTGGAAGTTGCGGGTTATTTGAGATTAGACGCTTCTCTCATTTCATTCAGTTCCTAGTTCAGATATCTCAGTTAGGGCATGTGTCGCCCAATCTCATTAGCAGAGTTATACTCAGTTTCCCTTGTAGTTCTTCTCAGTTGGTTTGAGTATTTATTATGGTTTGGTTTGTAACTGTGAACTGGAAGGTTTTATCCAGTCTTAATTATTCAGTATTTGATTCAGTCATCATTTAATTCTTGTGTATGGTTTATAATTTCATGTTTCGAATTTTGAAATTTATTGGATTAAAGTTTAATTGGAAAATGTTTTGGCACTAGCTTAATTAAATGTTAGGTAATTAATTGGATTTAAGTTTTCGACAGTGATGCTAAGAATGAACCAACCGAACATTCTGTTATAAATTTTATAAAGGATTGATCATCCGATATTTAATTGAGCGGGGTGTCACATAAATGATTGTTAAGATCATTTTGATATATCAATCATGTTTGTAAGCCTTATATTTATTTTCAATATATTGTATATATGTTCGTCAATTGGACTTAGAAGAAATTTTGGTGAGTTGGGTTTGACCTGATCACAGAATATCATAATTTTGGTTCTAGTACAGTTACACAATTCAAAACCTGCATATAAAGTTCAGATCTTATTGGTAAAGCCGCGTGTACAATCTTAGCCGTTTATCTTGACTACAAGAAGTTGTCTGATGGTGTAGGATCTTATCTAATAGTTCAAACATGATTTTGTCGGTATATTAGGATTGTATTTAACATGACTGTATGTAATATTTAAGTTTAGGTTCTCACTAGACTAAACTTTCACAATCTCACAAGTTTACAAAGCTTGCATAAATTATTATTACTAAGGATTTTAGATTTAGAATATTCACAGAATAATTTCTTTGATAATTATGGGTGATATTCAATTTATTGATTAAAAAATCTCCTAAAGTTGGTCAATCATTGTGTGGATATGTTTAAGGTCATATCTCGAAGGAATTCACGCGTGATTGATATTCTGGATTGTGATATCCTTTTGATAAACTTATAAGTCTTTATTCCAACTAAAAACTTGACCAGAGGATTTATATTTGGTAGAGTATTAAATATGTTATGTTTGAGATCAAGGAATAAATAAGATATTGTCGAAAATTGATTAATGGTGAATTGAATTTAACCAAGCAGGAATTGTATGTTTTACGCAACGAATCATATAATGCGCTATCACCATTTTCAAACAAGGCCTGACTATTCGAGTAATTATGAGATATTTAAATTGGAATGAAATTTAAATTATTCATTGGAATTAATTACAATTAAACAAAGAAGAAAATATATTCTGGGGTGGAATGTGGGATTTTCATATTTTTATTTGGAAGCCAATTCAATTATTAGACTTGGGTCCCTGGTATAGCATTTAACATATAGCAAACCCAAACTCTTTGAAAGATCGAATTGCTCCAAGCCCACTTCAATTACTTGTATAAGGGTTAATGTGTATTAGTTTTCTTATCACACCTAAGGATTAGAGAGAGAGAGAGATAGAGAGAGAGAACACTATTCACATTTGTTTGAAGTTGTGTAGAGAGAGAGAGAGAGAGAGAGAGAGAGAGAGAGAGAACATTATTCACATTTTTTTGAAGTTGTGTAGAGAGAGAAAGCTATTTATCTCAAATTTTATCAAGCTTTCGTCCTTGAAAGTGTCAAAAAATGTAGCTTTCTTTGAGGGGATCGTATACTAAAAGATCTAAGGTCTATTGCACATCTATAGAAGGATTTCGAGTATGAAGAAGATCATAAAATTCATCCTCTTCATCAACTCTTTCTCCTATAACAGATCACCTACAAAATCCACAAAGGTATCATGATTTGAACCATAGATCTAATATTTAGATCTTGTTATTTTTGTTTACATTCTTAAACATGATCAATAAGTTTTTAGGCACCAATTTTTTTATAATATCAATCCTTGTCAATTGGTATCAGAACCTCGGTTATAGATTCATCATATTTTAAAAATGTCCATGTTGTCCACCATTGAAACCCACGATTTGTATATTGGAAAAATATATGAATGTATGCATATCTTTTGTACTAACATGGTTTTGTATGCTTATTTTTACTCCTTACATCATGGTTATATATTTATGTTATGTGCATGGATCTTATGGTGGTTTATACCCATTTACTTTCCCTTAATTTGAAGTGGTCGTAATAATTAGGTTATTTTAATTATTTTAAAATTGATGTATATGGAGAAGTTTGTGAGGGGATGTAATAGTTTTTACTTACTAGATATTTATATTGTAATAAATTTTTATTGTGGAGGAAGTTCCATGGATATCGGTTAAAATCTACTTAAGTTTGGAGGTCCAACATTGGCATTTTTGATGTTGCATAAAGGGTTAAAACGACGTAGTTTTGACAAGGGAGAAGAAACCCTAAATAAGTCCAGACAAAAAGAAACAATGAGGAAGGCCGCAACCACAGGATCCTTAGCTGTGACTATGAGCACAAAAGGCCCATCCATAGCCTGGGCTGGGAGTGCGGCTTTAAGGCATGGTAGGAAGTCTTTGTGGTGGGTTTTGTATCAATCTCTTTTTGAACCAATTGCGTGACAAACTTTTGTTCAAAGGTGTTTTATCCTCATGGAAATGGACTTTGTTTCCTTTTTTGATATATAATTGGTCGTTTTGTGATTGATTATATCTTTGTCATCTCATATTTAATATGTTGATAGTTTTGTGAACTGATTATTTAATTAATTAGGGACCCATATTAATATGGAAAACATGGATTTATTTATGTGACCAGTCTAGATCACGTTTTTTTCTGGATAATCTAAATTTATTTATTATTTTGTAAATTGAATTAAATTAACAAATTAATTCAAGGTATAAATTAAACATTGGTATGCATATTATTATTAATTCAAAATACTTTTATTTTTAAAACTTAAAGTAGTGAGATCGAAAAATTTAATTTCTATAAGAAATTGGGACATTATTGGCGATTTGATTTAGGGATTTATAATTGAACAAATATTTTTTCAAATACGCTATAGTTCAAAATATTAAGTGGGAGGGGGATTTCAACATAAAACCCACAGTCTCCATCACTATTTTAAAAATATGATGTGATTAATTCATCATGTTAGCTTTCCTTTCCTTTCCAATAAAGATAATTAATTATGGCATCAAAATATTTTTAAAATTTTAGGTGAAAGTTATTTGAAATTTGGCGTGAGTGAGTTCAATCACCCTAATGGATAAGTTCTACAACAAAAGGAATAATTTTAAAGATCGAAGAATTAACCAATGGTATACACTTAATCAGAAGTAACGACATCCTCCCCAATGGAGTTATTGTTATTAATTGTGGATCCAAAAGACACTGGCTATTAAATTATATCGGATAGAAGTTTCTCGGACTACACGAATAAGATAATTGAAAGTTGTAAAAGTTTACCAAATTAAGAGTGAGGTATTTTAAGCTCCTAACGATAAATCTCATTACAAAATCGACGGGATTAATTTTAATTGGAAATAAATGGACTCCAAATTAATCTTTAATCAAATTCACACATATAAATTTGAAATTAATTTTTAAATGATGATTCTGAGATTTAAAATCTGGGTTGAACATGCAACCCACTTGCTTCAATCTGAGAGGAGATCAGATTAATTGGAATGAATTTCATTGCTATTGAAGGTTATAAATTTATTTTAACTAAATAATGGTCTATTAAGCATGGTGAAGGGGCATCGAAGTCGAATGTCCATGCTTACCAAAGTGGTAGAAAACAGATCGTTTTTATATATATTGTCTTTTATAAAAATATATTGTATCATCATCATCGAAATATGTCAAATTCTTACGATATGCTATTGAACCTCATGGACATTCTTGAGGATCTTAATCGTGTTGAAAGATAGGATACTATGTTCAGAGTAGCAAATGAAAAGATGGTTGATGTTCTTCCGATTAGGGACTATGCTCAAAAGATGATGTCCATCTTAAGGAAACTCGAGTTCCCTGGGTCTGAAATTAATGGGAAATGCAGATTGATTTTGTGCTCCTATGAACAAATTTGAATACTATATGGCACAATTACTTAAAGAACTCCAGACTACGAAGAATATAATCAAATAAAAAAGTGTTTTACCAGTTCCTAAGAGAGGCCCATCTTCTTCTAACCTGTAAGGTACGAAGAAGGAAAAGTCTCAGGTACAACATGTGGTTATTAAAACAGTGGTTGAGACTCAAGTAGTAGGGATAACGTCAAAAGTCAAGTATTGCATCTTCAAGTGGTCAGGACATTCAAAGAAGTAGTGCTCGGTCTACTTTAACAAGAAATATTGTTATAAATGGTGATTTCTACTTTATCATTAAGATATGTTTTGTGGTCCAATCTATATATACATGGTGTGTAGATTCGGGAGCCACTAATCATATTTGAAATTCTTTGAAGTGGCTCCAGTTACCCAGGAATTTTAGTGAGGGAGAAATTTTATATTCATGGTTGATCATATTATAGCAAGGCATCGGTATTAATAAAATGACATCTATCATTAGATTTTGGGGGAGAAAAAAGATAATGTTATAGAATAATTTTTATGCACCCACTATAAGAAGATATTTATCTCCGCTTCTAGATTAGTGATGGATGGATATTTGATTTATTTTAATAAAGATGTTTTTCTAATAAAAAATGACTAATCTTGATCTGTTCGTGTACATTGGAAAATAATTTATATGTTATAAACTTTGTCTTGCTATTGCTATTAAATACTAAAATGAATAACTTAAATTCAAATGACCTAAAGATATAAATATCTTTTAAGTTGAACCAAACATTTCTTTGGCACTTACGCCTAGGTCATATTAATATAAAAAGAATTCAAAGACTGGTTTCAAATGGGAAATTAAGTTCATTGTAAATGGAGGCACTTTTGGGTTGTGAATCCTATTTAGAAGGTAAAATGACTAAGAGGCCTATAACGGCCAAAGGATATACTCTGATTTATGTGGTCCTATGACTATCCGGTCAACGGATGGTTATGGGTATTTCATTACTTTCATTGATGATTACACATGGTGTGGACACATTTACCTTTTGTACCATAAGTTTGAAGTGAGTAATGCTGAGGTGGAGAGTAGGAAGAGTAAACTAATCCAAACCCTACGAACTGATCGTGGGTGTGAGTACCTCTTAAGAAAGTTTAAGAATAATTTATTTGAGGTGGGGATTACATCCTAATTTTCTTCACCATGTACTATATAGTAAAATATGTGTATGTGTATGATATCAAATGTGGTCATGAATAACAATCAATCATACGAGACTTACAAGTCAAGATATATGAGGAAACACTCTACCTAGGGGTGAAAATGCATTGGTGCATCCTAATCACTCATTCAATTTGAAATGTAATTTTACACAAATGCAAGAAGGTAATTCTCTCTTATTCCTTAACATTTAGTTACTTATGGAAACTAAAACTCTCCCTCGTTCGAATAAGGTATGGGTTTGAAGCTCCATAAAATAAATATGGAAGTCATATTCTTCATCCTCGGATCATGCCATGCTTGAACTCTCCAATAGCTTAAAAACCTTCTTTTTGATCTTGGAGTGTAGATCTTAAAATTCTTTTACGAATCAGGTAGAATGGAATCTAGGATATGTGGTTTTCCATTTCAAATCACTCCCATATCATTAATTGAGTATAGATTATAATTTTCTCTCAATTTTGTGTAGATCAAGTGAAATTGATAACTGAATTTTTTTTCTCGTATCACTTGTCTCGCAAATATTATCCACATGTCTAAGAAGTCCTCATGAAAAGAATCTCTTAAAAATGGGAGGAAAAACTATTATTTATATATATTTTTTGAAAAACTGATAACGTCGTGAGCACAGTTAAAAAGTCCACAATGTGAACGGTTTTTGTCATAGGCCTTGGTCACGATATACACGTGACATCTTTGTGTACCGTAAGGTTTCATCTTTGTGTCCACATTTTATGCAGTAAGAATGGGAAGCCCAATACGTGCATATCGTGCACACGGTAAGGTTTGACACCCGTGCATGGGTTTAGCCTAAACATATACCTTTCTTAATCCATGTTGTCATGCGGATGGGTACAAAGCTCAGCCGTGCACATGCTTGAAGTCCGAATCCCAGATTCACCTAAACAAGCATACAAGGAAACTATTTTCACAAAACATTTCACTTTATCAATACAAAAGTCATTTTTCATTAAAGATATAAAAATTATGTGTATGTATTATCCTTGGGATGATTCAATCAAAACTGCCACAAAAAGAATATAATCTTCAAATCATTAGAGTTTGCGTACAAAAGCTTTGATTTAGGGAGGTTGTATGATCTTCAATTTCAATGTTAACTCTAATGAACAAGACTCTATATCTATCGTCTAACTATGGATCGAGATTTTTGGCTCGATTTTGTGCAAGACTCAAATGCTTTGACATGAAATTAAGTCAACTAAACTACAGATACACACACACACACACACACACACACGCTCACACACATACATACATTTTCACATACATACATTTTCTTAGTATTACCACTATAGCGGTTGGCACGCCGTTTTTTTTTCCAGCCGTTTCTTCTCCAAACCTTTTTAATGTTCTTAGTACTCTATTAAAGGCCCTCTAATATTTTTCAGACTACAATCACCCTCCATGTATTTCCTTCACAATAAAACCTAATTACATAATAGGAATACAAAAATTACATCCCCTTACAAACTGCTCAAATACATCGATTAATGCAATAATTAAAATAACCTTTTTTTACAATCAAATAGAATATATGAAGAAATAAACTATGGATAAACCACCACACGATCCATTCACATAACATAAATATGTGGCGATGATAGATGGAGTAATAAGATCCTATAAAATCATGTTAGTACAATACATGTACATATATGCACATATTTTCTAACATTTAATCTAGGGTTTCAATGGTGGAGAATATTTTTTGGGGGAAGAAGGACAATACTCCTACAAATTTTATTAAAGAATTATGGAGAAAAAGCCTCTCCAGTGATAGAAAAGCTCATAACAGCTACCAAATCAATCGAATGTTGAGCCCCATGACTCTATTAACAAAGCAATAACTGTGGGATTTTATAAGTAATCGCATTATAAGAAAATAATTTAAATAAAGATAAAAAAATCAAAACATATTAACTATTTAATGATCTTGATCTAAGGGAAACCCTATCTATCTAGATTTAAATGACATATAATGTAACAAGGAAGACTATGAAAGGAGTCCTAAATTTCTACCTCCTTCGGACTGATCCTATGATTAGCAAGACTATCTGCCAATGAATTTGCTTCTCCATATCAATGATAAATGGAATAATGAACCAATTCAAGCAATTCATGAATTTCTGCCATAGTGCTAATAAGATGTCAAGGAGTCTTCCAATAGCGCTTGATAATGCTAACCAAACTTTGAGAATTTCATTCAATATCTATGAAGAAGAAACATTGATGAATAGCCAAATTAAGGCCTTATTTTAGAGCTTCAACTTCAATAAAAAGGTTGGAATCAAATCCAAGATATTTGGAAAATCCTAGATTGAAAATGCCTTTATGATATCTAATAACCCCTCCATAAGAGCTAATACCCGAATTACCTCTACAAGCCCCATCAACATTAAGCTTCCATCTATAAATAGTAGGCTTGTACCACTAGATACAATTAATGAGAACTTTGCCTCGTAAGTCTTGATGAGAAAGACTTGACATATGTGATAATCAAAGCTACTAATAGAATCTTAAAACTTGATGGATGAAACCAAACTTTGGACATTTTTATGACATTTTGGATCAACATATAAGGTGAAAATTTCAAATCCTCATAAAAATCCTTGATCCTAAATCTCCATATTTCCCAACACATGATAATAGGCAAAGAAATAGTCAAGAACTTTAAGAAGTTTTGAGACACTTTTTTCAAAATCCAAGAGATATACATAGAATTAAGATAAGACATATAAATGAGAATCCCAAACATGTTAATGACATAATCCTAAACTTGCCTAGTAGCTGGACAGTTAAGAAACACATGCTGAATAGACTCAACATCATTATGGTAAAACCGACATCCAAAAGCCAAATTAATTACTAGAGATTGAATATTTTTATTAAGAGGGATTGTAGAATTTAAGGCTCTCTAGAAGAAAACAAAAATCTTAGTAGGAATATACCTGGGACAAATAGACTTAAACACCAAGGAAAAATAATGATGCTTCTTCACTAAAGAGACTATTGATTTGAAAGTTAAATTACCTGAGTTGGTACCTTTCCAAATGATAGAGGAATTCTCTTCAACAAAATTCTAATGAAACAGTTCTTTAGATTGAGCCATACGCTTTCAAGTTGAGGAGCCAACAGAGGAAAAGGGATTATTGTATTTAACTTTCATGAACTCACACCACAATGACTTGTTTTCATACCATTTCCACCAAAACCTAATAGAGGCATCATTAGAAAAATCAAATAGATTTTTAATCCCCAATCATCTTTCATCCTTAGTTCTGCATACCATTTGCGAGTTTATCCACTGATGCTTCCATCCATAAATCTCATTACCTCCCCAAAATATTTTAGCAAATAGACAATAAATATGATTAATAACTACTTTAGGAGGTTTTAGAGCAGGTAGAGTATGAACAGGAATGGAACATAAGACAAGCATAATTAAAGTTAGCTTCCCTCCATATGAAAGCAACTTATTCTCCCATCCATGAAGTTTAATTCTAATTTTTTGAATCAGAGGAGAAAAGTGGGATATTTTCATTCTACCACTGAATAGAGGACACCCCAGATAAGTTATAGGATGATTTCTATAACTTAGTCTAAGCACAAGCCTAATTTCATTTCTCCTTTTTCAATATATAGAATTGCGAATTTTAAAACATGATTTATCTAAGTTAATTCTTTGACCAATACCTAGTTCACAGTTCTTCAAAAATTCATCAAATTTTTGACACATTTATTACAACCATTGGAGAATATTCTAAAATGATCAGCATAAATCAAGCCAGGGTTTAAAGGGATTTTAGTGGGAAGATTATATTGCTTGATAGAACCAAGTTTCATTTAAAATTTAAGACCTTTAAACATAATCTCAGCAAAAAAATAAATAATGATTGAGAAATAGGATCTCCCTACCTTAGTTCCCTAGTTGCTTTGAAATGTCCATTAGGTTGTCCATTAATTAGGATAGAAAACCAGTTGTTAGAGAGACACCTCCAAATGAGATCATTGAAAGTTTCACTAAAATTAAATTTCCTCAACACTTTGAAGAGGGACAACCATTCAACTTTATCATATGCTTTTGCCATATCCAGCTTAATCACAATATTAGAACCAAATGTCTTCTTACTCAAGCTATAACACATTTCCTTGTCAATATATTATCCAAAATACTTTTGTGTTTAATAAATCCACTTTGCTATGGTGAATTTACTATAGGAAGGATATATTCTAGTCAACTATAATGATTTTGGATATAACTTTGTAACAAAAGTCGTATAGGCTGATAGGCTTAAAATCAGAACATATGGTGGGATTACTTCCTATAGGAATAAGAGTAACCAAGGTACTAGTCCAGCTTTTGGGAAATTCAACTCCTAAGAAAAAATATCGGATAGCCATTACAAAATCAAATTTAATGATGTTCCAAAAATTTGAGCAAAAAGGATCCTCTAAAACCATCCGAACTAGGAGCACTGTTCGAACAAATTAGATCCCATATTTCTTATTCTTTAGGAATAGCGACAAGCATAGTATTCACTGGTATGGTAATCTTTTCTTTTATACAGTAAGTAAGATCAATATCCTTTGAAAAATATTCAACATACAAGAAATGCCTGAAATGATCAACAAAAGTTTGACCTATATTGAGTGAGTCATCCAACTTTTCATCTTCATTATATAAAATACTTTTGATAACCATATGATCCCTCCTTTGATTCACAGTAAAATGGAAGAATTTAGTATTTTGATCTGCAAGTAATCCATTTGATATTTGGTTTTTGCGACCAAAACATTTCTTCAATCTTAAGAGATTACATGAGCTTAGCCCTTACTTCAAATAGATTTGATTTATTAGAATAATTGGGATTTTGTTCAAGTGACACCTTTTTTTATGGCACCAAATCTTCCATATCATTAAATATTTGAAACACGTGTTTAAAAGAATTTAAATTCCACTGTTTGAGAGCCACCTTCGGTCTATGCAACTTTAATAAAAATTCTCTTAAAGGTTTAGCACTAATTGGATCTTCCCAAGACAATTTTATAACTTCCAAAAAATCTTTGTGATTACACCACATTTTTTGGAACTTAAACATTTTAGGAGCTTGATCCAGAATGGTGGAGAACATTGAGCTTTCTAGAAATCATTAACCTATAATCGGGTCTTTGAAATCGATTGATGAGGAATTACATAATAAAACACTTTGTTGAGCTAAGAACTTTAAATGATCAAAATTTAAAAAGTAATGAAAAAAAGCTAGATTTAAGCCTTTGTGGATCTTTTAGGTGATCTTATATAGAAAAAATATTTAATAAAGAAGTTGACGTTTATAATTTTATTAATGCTCTAAATCCTTCCTAGAATGTGTTGTAGGCCTTAGATCTTCTAGCATATGATCCATCGAAGGTAAGCCATGTGTGTGGGCAATCCTAAAGAAGAAATCACAATGAAATATGATAGAAATTACTTTCGTCGTCCTCACTCATTCATAAAAAAGTGAATAATGTTTTTGCTTTCCCTCTATAACCACTTTTAATGTCTCGTTCAACTTAAACCACTTCCCTTGACCCATATAAATAGGTACATGAAGTTGGATTGGTCCAGTAAAGGTTTGTAGAAAGATTTTACCTACTACTTACATAATGGACTATACTAAGGACCCAAGACTAATAATTAAATTAGATTCTAAAATAAAATATAAAAATCCCATATTACTTCTTGTAATTTCTTCTCTTTCCCATTTAATTATAATTAATTCAACTAAATAATTATAATTGTACTCCGATTTAGTTATCTTAGGATTACTCAAATAACGAGGTCTTATTTGCAGACTTAGATAACACATAATATGATTCACCGCATAAAGTATATAAAAACCTGTTTGGTGAATGTTATACCATATTTGTAGAACAACTCATGATGCAAAGAGAATTATATGAAACCACTCAATAGTCTGAAAGATCTCGATCCTGTACGAATAGATGTCAGGATGGTCCTCGACTTAGTAAAGAGCACGACATCCTTTAAACGTAGATGGACTGGGTGGACACCAACAAGGCAGAGCAATAACTTGTAATATTAATGACTGGAAAATAACATGTGTAGGACATGTTAGAAAACCATCATGTGTAGAACCCTTCCCTAATGGGTGAAACGTTAAAGTATTTGTGAGTGCTACATTAGCAATATGCTCCAACATGGACCATACTAGCCAGCAAACATTCCTTCACGTGGATTCTCTATAGAAGGTTGGATCCCCCATAAGGATGAAGGCATGAAATCATCCATCTAACCTATTGACTAAGATGAGATATTATCTAAACTAAGATACTACTCCGCTGTACTAATCTAATGATGATACCAAGGACGGTACCAACAAATAAACTTGTAAAAGTAGGAATAACTCAATCTCAATCACAACACAACTGTGGTGATATGTAATATAACATATATGTAAATAAGAGATGGAGGTGAGGATAAGAGGAAGAACACCAAAATATAAGTGGTTCGATCGGAGCCTACATCCACTGTGCAGTATGAATGATGGTTTTCACTATAATAAGGGCACTAATGGTTTGTATATACAACACTCAATCTTTTCTCTCTCTAATGAGTATTTTGACAGAGTTCTACTAGGGTTATGAATAGTAGATCCCCTACAAGGTAGAAAATGAAGGGTTTATATAGTGCCTAGGGGTGTAGTGCACCGCCTAAGCATATAATAGGCGTGTGAACATGGGGGCGCCCAATAGGATGATGATATCTATCCATAGCACATGTAAGCTATGATGGTGAGATATTCCTTCACGTGCAGTTTGAGATATTGTAATGATCTTGGATACATGGGGTTCACAGTCCACGTGCATCATCCCACATGTGCACCATTCCACGCGCTCTCCAAGGGTCACTATCGACTGTGCTGGACTAGGATGAGATCAAGACGATATTTTAGTCCTCTGATAGGACCATCTCTGATGCTGAGTAATCTTCAGTCGGCTCTCGTCCTACAGGTGGTGGATGAGGCCAAGGGTACTTGAGTCATACAACCTATGATGATGGAATCCTCAACACTTAAAGTGAGTTATGTAGTCTCTGAGTGACTCATTCCTACCCTGCTTAACATATAGCAGGTGTGTGGTCTTATTTTTGGGTTTCATTCTGCAGCAAAAGTTATGGACGATACTCTCGGTAAGCTATTTGAAGATCTCAATTGAATTTTTAGGAAGGAAGTATACCAGACATGTGCAAAACCTGTCAGAGTGCTTGAGAATTCTATACACTTCATCTCATCTGAGATCGAGAAGATATCTGTTGTTGATTGGTACATCTCAACATGGTGGATCGGATTAGTACTTCCATCGTACTTAGGGGTGACAACCGACGGCTTGAATTTAGTCGGGGTTAGGTAACTCACAATCCTGAAAATGAATGGCGACCCTTTATCGTGTCCCTCTACAAGGGGTCTCGGCTCTTTATCAGATCCCTAATCTTGTCCTCTAACCTTTATATTGATCTATTCTAAGGTTTGTCAGTTGCACCAATAACATCACCATCGGCTGTGAGTATATTTTCCCCATCACCTTCTCTCTCGACTGGGCATGGTGTGGGCTCTCTGCCCACTGTCCTTTGATGGCTGTTACTTCCCTTTGAACCTCGTCTCAGTTGCATGGGGGTTGGAGACTAGTATATTTTTCTTTCTCATGGAGCCGACAATGCTCCTTTACCTCGATAATCGATCTCTGAGGTCACCCACTGGGACAAGTCTTTTAAAGGCTGACCCTCTACTTAATCGATCAAAAGTTGAGACCTTAGGTTATGCGTCTCGGCTTGGTCTTCTATTATACCCTTGACTAACTTAACTGGGGCGCACAGTGTTACTTGATATCTTATATGGCTCCCAGAATTTTGCCAGTGCATCATCGACCTCATAGTCATCGTACTGATATTCTGGGCATGGGTGACCTTGCCTCCCCAGGCATAAATGCCTAGGGTCAGCAATGTCCCTCCACTATTGATGAGGGGGTAGATCCTTGTGCAGTGCCTGGGGTGGTTCCCTGGATTTTGGGTGCTAGACCTCCATGGCGGTCAGAGTAATCATCTCTGGCACTACTCCAGCAGGTCTCATCAACACATTTTGGCTAAAGGTCGCCAATTGCTCCTACATCGCATATTGTCTAGCCACCAATGACTTCAATGCCACTGCCACCTCTTCCATCTCTGACTGAGGTGGAGCTGACTAGATCCAGGATCACCAGCTGGTGGTGGAAATTCTGAGGCCATCTCTCAATTGCAACAGATGAGTTTTGAACTGAAGAAGAAAAACTTAGAAGCTCAACAAGAGCTATTTTAATGGTGAAATAGCACCACAAGATGGGAGAACTAGCTTACCACCAAAGACTCTAGTGAGTACAAGTTAGATAAGGGAAGAGACGATAATCTTTGTTCCCACAGATGACGTCAATTTAATGATAGCAAGGATGGTGCCAACAAATAAACTAAAAAGTATGAACAACTCAAGCTCAATCACAACACAACAATGGTGATATAGAATATAAAATATATGTAAATAAGAGATGGAGGTGAGGATAAGAGGAAGAACACCAAAAGATAAGTGGTTTGGCCAGAGCCTACGTCCACTGTGTAGTGTGAATGGTGGTTTTCAGTATAATAAGGGTACTAATGGCCTGTAAATACAACACTCAAGCTTTTCTCTCTGTACTGAGTATTTTGACAGAGTTCTGTTAGGGTTGTGAATAGTAAATCCCCTACAAGGTAGAAGATGAAGGGTTTATATTATTCCTGGGGGATATAGTGCACCCCCTAAACATGCAGTAGAGATGTGAACATGGAGGCTCATAATAGGATGGTGACATCTGTCCATAGCACATGTAAGTTATTATGGTGAGATATTCCTTCACGTGCAGTTGAGATATTATAATGATATTGGCTACATGGGGTTCTTAGCCCACGCACATTATCCTATGCGTTCACCATTCCATGCGCTCTGCCAAGGATCACTATTGGTTGTGCTAGACCAGGCCGAGATCGAGATGATGTTCCAGTCCTATGATAGGACCATCTTTAATGTTGAGTAATCTTCAGTCGCCCCTCATCCTCCAGGTGGTGTACGGGTCGAGGGTACTTGAGTCATAAGAACTCTGATAATGGAATCCTTAACTGTGCTCTGAGACGATGTCGAGGACGAGACCATGTGAGGATGAGAGGGTATAAGAGTCATAAGATCACTGATGTCAGAATCTTTGATGGGTGCACGGTCGAGAACGAGACCATTTAAGGATAAATGCATAGCCAAATCATCACTTACATAAACTAATGGCCTGCTATTGGTCGACCTTAGCCGAGGTGGTCCAGTCTGGGATGAGGCCAAGATGATAAGCCAGTCCCCTGATGTGACCCTTGTTAATGATGAGTTGTCTCCTTCTATCCTCATCGTCTGGGCCATAACCTAGGACAAGGGTAGTATACGATAGGAGTGATGATGTGAGGCATGATAACTAGTCTTCTGAAATGAGGCCGAGGCAACTTACGATGAACTATCGACTGAGGATGAGTAATCTTAGTCCAAGTCCATATCCACGTCATAAATCCTTTCACTGGATGGATTAATGATAGTTGGACTTGGCCGAGGGGTGCCAGGTCCTCAGACGGGGCTATACTTGGTAAATCAATCACCCCCTGGCCTTCAATGTGAATGTAAGGATGAGGGATAAAGTATCTTTTGGGCAGAGAAGTTGATGAGATGTCCTTTCATAGGTACGGTCTAAAATGCTGAATGATGACCTTGGATTAACACTTGGCAACCATCATGTGGACTAGTGTTTTATCCATGGTGGGCGAATGCCATCCTACATGGATAACTGTTCCCTAATGATGGGATCCTTTGAGAGTTCTGCACCATTTCGAAAGCTATGCCTTAGTCCACGCACTTTACTAGCTATCCACTGTTGGCTGTTTGGGCCAGTCCGGGGTCAAGCTGTCAAACCGGATCTTCTGATGGAATGGAACCTGTCTTGTTGAGCTATCACCTCCTGTCCTTGTCGTCCGGGTGATGATCGAAACGAGGGTAGTAGATCATAAGAGTAGTGTTATTAGGCATGTTGACTAGCCTCCCAAAGGCCAAGGTAGATTCAGATCAGGTTGAGTCCATGACTGAGATGATAAGTCGGTCCTCTGATAGGACTGCTATTGAGGTTGAGTTATATTTGAGTAGGAGCCTTGGATTTACTATCGTGGAGGAGGTTGAGGAGACCTGTTGTCACCGATTCTGGTACTATATGATAAGACTTAGGGGTTATTGGCTAGCTTATAAGTCGAGGCCGACGTCTTCTGCGTTGACTCCTAAGACGAGGTATCAAGTTCACTGCCTAATGTGGAGGTAGATGCCATGATGGCTGAGGCCGAGGGGATTTGTTTTATTAGTTCACTTACACTGAGATCCTTTGTTATTCTCTAAGATAAGGATGAGGTTCTGTGAGGATGGGTGCAAGGCCGAGGACGAGGCCTCTAAGATGGGTGTACGACCGAGTCATATTTGTTCCAAATTAATGGTCTACAACTGATTGAACTTTTCCAAGCGGTCCAACTCTAGGACGAAGACATATTTGGTATATTATCTAATACTAGTGCAATAAGGAAACTTATGGATGTAGGCTCATTCTTAATGGTTGAACCATTTATCTATTTGTGTTAATCTTCTTATCATCATCTCCATCTTTATCCATTTCCATACAGTGTTTATTCATTATTTGTTATCTATGATTGGATTTTATCTAGATTAAACTTAACCTTGCATCAATTTTTAGACGATAGCAGAGTGGCATGATTTGTGGGAACGAATAAATCTTAGTTGTTTCTCATCTAATTCCTAATTTTTAATTGTGGAAAATTTGGATTTTTATGTAAAATCCCCCAAATTTGGTTAACAGTCATCTTGCTGATTTAGTAAAAATATTCACTTGATTTCGCACTTCAAATATTTACTTGTCTGTTCCATTAATTAATTCCATATAAACCATACCAAAACACTTTCACTTCTAGCCTAAAACAGCCCCCCCATAAAAATCTCAAGAATTCAGTTATACTCTATTTTCCTACATCCATACTCTATTTTCGAGGGAATTGGTGTAGCAATGGAAGAATAGCCAAAAAGTATTAGGGAAAAAGATGATGCACCACCCTCCACCCCTATTAAAATAAGGGATCTAGTAGGATTCATGCATAGCGTAGTTAAAAGTCCATAAATTATGCAAGAAAATATGAGACAGCTTACCCAAAGTGTGCTGGCCTGACAGAGATGAATAGCAAACCCAGAACCATCTCTAATAACCCCAAATTTGTAGAAAAATAATGGAAAATGCATGGAATAACCACCTCCCACCCCTACAAAGAAGGAGGAAAATGCTTTGGAGAATTCCAGGAGACTAAATCTGGGATCTGAGATAAGCAAATCTACTTGCATATATGGGTTAGAGCCTGAGAAATCCTCCTACCAACTAGGTTAAAACTCCACTATGAGGTCAATTAGGGACGATGATGACCAAAAATATTTGAAAGAATGCATAAGTGACTTTAAAAGTCTTAACAAAGTACTAGTATTTAATAGGATGGGAAGGAGAAGGGCATGAGCACATCCGTGCCACAAAGAAGGCACAAGTCGAGTAGAATACAAGAGGCGGGACAATTCAAGATGCAATACCAGGGCATAAAACAAGTACGAGAAGATTGAACGAAGAGAAGAAAGCTCTGTAGAGTGTCATGGATAAGCTAATAAATTATCTAAGGAATTTAAACCATGGAGGAGATCCATATATAGGATAGAAGACCGTATGGGTGATCTCATCAAAATAAAAAAAATCTGTTATAAAAGGGTTTTGTTCAAGGATCTCCATTCAAAACCTCTGTGATTAGGTATCCTATGCCTGCAAATTTTTGTTCCACCTGTGATAACTTCCAGGTATGAAGTGAAATTAGATCTAATTTTGCATGTTGAGCAATATCAAGCAGCAAGCAACATATTCCCTATATTCGACGAGATGAATTGCAGAGATTTTTCAAGCACCCTCACAGAACCCGCTCAAATTTTGTATAATGGGTTACAAAGAGGGGAAATGTCGAATTTTAAACAACTGGATGACCTATTTGTTAATAATTTCTTCTTAGAAAAGTGTATCTCATTTGTTAAGCGTTTGTTAATGTTCGGATGAAATGACAAGAGAGTAAATAACTAGATTCAATAGTGAAAAATTAGAAGTGATGGACTACAAAGAAAAAGTAGCCATTACAATAATCACGAGGGGGATGTTTCTTGAGAAGTTATACTACGCATTGGCGAAGGAGCCTCCAAAACCTATGGTCGACCTCTTAGCTAAGGTAGGAAAGATCATGAAAGTTGAGGAAGCCATAGCGGGAAAAGAGTTAAACCATAAAACGTTTGAAGAGAGTAGTAACTCAAAAAGAAAGGAAAAACCCAAAGATGATCCCAGGATGAAAAGTGAGAGGAGGCCTTACCATAAGTTTGATGAATATACTCCTGTAAAAGTGGGAGTACACCACATCCTCGATGAGATCCAAGGAGATGGTGAAGACATGACTTGAATTAATCCTGCCATTATCATTCATAAGGTCAACATAGTCAAGGAGGCTAAACCAGTAAAATAGAAATAATGAGTATTCTCTAAATATAAAAATATGTAAGTTTAAGAGGAAGTTTCCAAGTTGAAGAAAGATAATTTCATTGAAGATGTGATGTACCCTGATTAGTTAGCAAACATGGTGATAGTACTGAAGAAAAATGATAAGTGAAGGATGTGCATGGACTTCACTGATATAAATAAGGCATGTCCTAAGGATGATTATACTTTGCCTCAGATGAATCAATTGGTGGATATAATGGCATGGCATAAGATATGAGCTTCATGGATGCATATTTTGGTTATAACCAGATTAAAATCAAGCCAAAAGATAAAGAGTAGACTTCCTTCTTCCCTAACTGAGGTACCTTTTGCTATATTGTTATGCCTTTTGAACTAAAAAATACAGGCGCCCCTTATCAAAGGATGGTAAACAAAGTATTTGAAAAGTAGATATAGAAGAACATAGAGGTTTATGTGGATGACTAGCTGACCAACAACATAAGAGCAGATGACCACATAAAGGACCTCGACCACAAATTCGATGAACTAGAGAAATACTAGATGAAGTTGAATCCAGCTAATTGCATGTTCGGAGTCAAGGTTGATTTTTTTAGGACTTATCATGAATCAGAGGCGCATAGAGGCCAACCCTGATAAGATCTAATCATTGATCAATATGCAGCCTCCTAGAAGCAAAAAGTAAATTCAAATCCTAATAGGAAGAGTAGTAGTTTTGAACAAATTTGTATCCATAGCCACTGATAAATGCCTCCCATTTTTTAAGGTTATCAATAACTCTTTTGAATGGACAGGGAAATGACAAGCTTCTTTTTTAGATGTAAGAAGATACCCAGGAAAAGCCCCATTACTGTTAAGGCCAATTCTAGAGGAAAAACTATATATGTATTTGGCAGTATCGGAGTTAATAGTCAGTTTGGCTCTAATTAAAAGCGATAAAGGAATCCAAAATTCGATATACTACACGAGCAAAGATTTTGCTAGTTCAGAAATTAGATATTCCAGAATGGAAAACTTAGCCCTAGCTTTAATAATGGCATCTAGGAAGATGAAACAATACTTCCAAGCCCATTCTATAGTGGTTTACAACGACCTACCACTTTGATAAACCATTAATAAATCTGAGAAATCTAAAAGGTTGATGGCATAGGTGATAGGTTTGGGTGAATACAAAATTTCATATGAGCCAAGGGCGGCGATTAAAGGTCAAGACATAACTGATTTTATTACATAATTCACCTAGGAAGAGAAAAGATCGACCGAAACAATGATTGTTGTCCCAACTGAGCAGATCAAATAACTAATTGAGCACTAGATAATTGTTCAAGTTAAGCAGATCTAGAGCCCAATGGAATCCTCATTAGAAGATGACCAACCTAGCTACAACGAAAAATTTGCTACAAAATAATTTAAAGATGGTTCTTTAGTACAAAGAGACTTCAACGCCGACCTTACAGTATATAAGGTATTTGTGGATGGATCATCATATGCAAGCGGTAGCAGAGCTGGTCTGATAGTCAAAATACCCGATGCTGATAATATAGAATATGCTTTACGGTTCAAACTTAAAGAATCTAATAATGAAATGGAATATGAGATTTTAATTGCTGGATTAGAATTGGATGTATCACTTAGATCTAAGAGGATAATGATTCACAATGATTCATAGCTAGTGGTGAACCAATTGCTGGGAGAATATGAGGCAAGAGAGGGAAGCATGTTAAAATATCTTTCAAGGGTAAAATTGCTAATCCCAAAGTTAAAATCACTCTAGATAAATCGAATCCCGAATAAAAAATACCAGAGCAGATGCATTAGCCCGTCTGGCATCCGTTACCAGGGACGACTTGAGGAGAAACATACCCGTAAAAATTCTATTGCAAAGGAGCATTGGTGGGGAAGAAGTTAATTTCTTGGATTTGACCATGGGACGGTCCTAGATGGACCCAATTATCATATATTTGGAAGAAGGCATACTGCCAGCCTATCAGAAAGAGGTAAGGAGACTTCATTATAAAGTTGCTAAATACGTCATGGATAAGGGAGTGCTGTACAACAGAGGTTTTATAGTCTCAATGATGAGATGTGTTCACCCTATAGAAGCACCATACCTGGTCAAAGTAATACATGAAAGGTCATGTGGGGCTCACATTATAGATTGGACACTAGTGAAGATAATACTCATCTAAGGATATTATTAGCCAATAATATAAAGGACTATGAAGAAACACGCAGAAGTGCGATAAATACCAGAGGTTTGGAGTGATACACAAAAGACAAGGAGCGGAGATGGTTCCAATCACTTCACCTTGGCCTTTTGCCAACTGGGGTATGGATCTGGTTAGCCCTATGCCGAAGACCAAACGAAGATTCAGATATCTGGTGGTAGTAATGGATTACTTTACAAAATGGGTGGAGTACGAGACACTCATAGATCTGAATTATGCAAAAGTCTCCCAATTTATATGAAAGAATGTGGTAAATAGGCATTGGATCCCTCACACTTTCACTGTGGACCACAATACCCAGTTGAATAATGACGAGTTTCAAGAATATTGTGACAAATCCAAAATAAGAAAATTGCATTTATCACTAGATAATCCACAATGCAATGGGCAGACAGAGGCCACTAATTGAACTTTGTTGGGATGAAAAAGAGGATGGAATCAGCCAAGGAAAATTGTATAAATTAACTAAAAAGTGTGATGTGGGTTTACAAGATGACACTGTGGATAGATATAGGAGAAACACTCTACATGTTGGCCTTTGGAAGTGAAGCCATGAACCTAGTTGAGGTTGGCCTCCTAAGATATAGGGTTCATAATTTCGATTCTCTCAGAAGTATTTTGTAAGAATATCGGATATAAACCTAATAAATGAGGCCAGGGAGGCAGCAACACTCACGGTAGCAGCCTACCAACAGCGATAAAAAAAATTAAATAATAAAAAGATGAAATAAACACTTTCAAGGAAGGGGACTAAGTGTTGAAGAAAGTTACAAATAAGTATAATAAGTTGGAAGCAAATTGGCATGGTTCAATCGCATAGTTAAAGTATGATCTATCTCCTATCGACATGAAACTCTAAAAAGGGAACCATTAAAAAATCCTTAGAATTCTGAGCATCTCATAAGGTACTATCATTGAGGAAGAATACAGTTGGGGGTTGAGAGTCCGCTTCTGTTCAAACAAAGAATTTATTTAATTAAGCGCAGTTTTTCAATTAAATCCTAAAACATGCATCTATGTGTAATTGAAGACAATATAATCATGCAAGAACATTCAATCACAAACAAACACACAAATGAGGAAAAATCCCCCAAAGGGGAAAAACCTTTTATTTTCACTATAATTTTTAAAGAACGGTTTACACGGATTATACTGAAAACAAGAGTGACATAAGAAATACCCTCAGGTGTCGGTTCCGATGTCGTCGGCTGGAATTTCCTATAAGAACTCCAGATGGGCAGTAATGGAAATGAGTCAACTTCTCCACAAGTTACTCCAGATGAGTAAAAACGATCATTTGAAGGTTTAAAGATTCACACACACATATATAGGAATGGTTTTGTGAATAAAAAGACATGAAACCTTAAAAACTTAAAGTCTATTTTCTGGGCTGTAAATTGTAATACCCCGTCTTTTTATGCTATATTAATTTGGGGATTTATTAAATTTAACGTGAATGATTTATTTAATAAAAATCCGGAAATTAATTATGTTATAATTATGAACGTGACGAGAGTTAGTAATTATGGGAAACTTGTTGAATATTACTAATGAGCAAGGTAATATATTATATTGGTTATATTGTATGTCATGAGTGAATTAAATGACTATTTCGGAAATTTAAGTCGGGACGTGCCCGTGTCACGTCAGGACTAATTTTGTTAAATAAAAAGTGAATATATTATAAGTTGTTTGTATGGTCGTTTTGAGTGCGCCAACGCGTCCGGAAGGGTCGAGATAGTCAGAAAAGTGTACCCGGGGGTTTAGTTTGGGCCTCGGGGCGTTTTTAGGCCTAATTGGTATCCCGGTAGGGCAATTTAGTCATTTCACCTTTTTGGGTAATTAAACCCACGAATTTCAGCAACCTATATCAGCCAACTAGATTAGTCTTTTAGGGTTAGAATATTCATAAAACAAGTGACGGCCATTGGAGAAGAGAGGAGAGAGCTCCAAGTCAATTCAAGGCCAAAAAGTCACCGGTTTGCACCGCCGCCAACACCAACGTGTAGATCGCGAGAAGGGGAACGCAACCACACCGGATTCATCTGCAAACCGGACTTCTAAAAATACCAGGCAAGTATTTAACTTGCGTATTTTCGTTAGTGCAATCTTCATATTAGTTTAGGATTGATTAGAGATGAAAACTATGGAAGAAAACCCAAATTGTGTTAAGAAAAGGCATGTAGTATTGATTATAATGAAATTATGGAATCCTTGCCATGTAGAGGAATATAACCCATGAAATTTTGATGATATATTAGAAGGAAATTCTGGTAAAAATAGATTAGAACCTTGATTAAGAAAAACTCTAGGGTTCTTGATGATTAGATGAATTTTGGGTTAATTATCCATGTTTAATGTTAGATATACACATGCTTTACGTTGAAAACATCTGGTATATTGTTATAATGATAGTTGTAGGATTTTTGGGACGATTGGAATGGAAAAACATGGTTTTGGATGAAGAAATTTGGTAGAACCCGTAACTGCATTTCTGCAGAATTTTCGCAGACCTGCTTGATCGATCGATCGAGCCTAGAGCTTCGATCGAATCGAAGGTTCGATCGATCGAGCCCCAGACCTCGATCGATCGACCCCTCCTGGCAGACTCTTATTCCCCTTGTTTAATTAGTTAAATTAAATTTACCGTGAAATAATTCTTGGGTATTCTTAATGAAATGTTTTGGGAGATAGGAAAGACCAGTAGGACATATGAATAAGTGTTGGGAACTTTATTATAAGACGAGAATCTTGTTTTTTGGATAATTATATAATGAACGATGAAATTACGTATTTCAAGTGAGAGATTGCGGCGAATAGCTACGATAGTAAATAGAGGTATACTTACTGAATTTCCCACTTGGAAGGATAGAGTTCACGAATGTCACGTATTAAGTGAGAAAACCCTTCGAGTTAAGGTTAGAGATGAAACCTTATACGTAATACTAATAATGTGAAATGTAGAATAAATGGTATAATTATGGGTGACGAGAAGAACCTATATTAATATGATAAAGTGGTATATTTATTAGATTGTGTGTACATATATTATATACTTGTGAAAATCATGCCCACGCTACTTGCTATCCATGAGGTTACCGCGCTGGGACAAGTCTTATCTCGATGGGACCTTTATGGGGGATATGGACTTGTACCCTAGAAGATAGATATCCTTGGTACAGGCTATCGAGGTGATAGTTCAGACGGTCCTAAGAGACGCAGGCATGTGCCATCCTCTTAGAGACTTGGAATCTATTCTTCGCCTCAATATTGTTTGTGTATTTATGTTAATACAATTTGAGAGTGATTCCGAATGTATTCCCCTTAATATGAGTGATATGGGGCTTTGGATAGTAGAGTATGCACGCACCATAGTTTTATGTGGGGTGCTGTTATTTTATATATATTATACGAGTAGTTAATATATATATGAGATTTGGAAATTTGAAACTGCCTACTATGATTTGATAAGTAGGACATGGTTGGTGACTCAAATAGTAAATACTTGTTTTGTGAAAGTATAATATGTCACTGGGAAACCTTTATAAGTTAATAAAAGCTAAAACTAGAGTTGTGCTGCTAATTGGAAGTATTCTTTTTAAACAAAAATATTGTTCGGTTTTGAAATCTTATGAGTAAGTTAAGTTACGCTAAATTATTGAGAAGGTTAGTATGATAAAATTTATAAGAAAAACCGTTGGGAAGGTTAGTGCGATAGGTGTGCACATTAGAAGAGAGGTGAGTATTTCTCAAGAGAGTGACGCATTAATATGTTGTTGCATTGGCCTATATCAATTTAAATACTTGCTAAACGTATTTTAAATCAAACACACTTTCGGGCTCAGACCCGTTTCTTTTTCTCTCTCTCTTGTATATATATGTATATATTTCAGGTGCCCAGCCACAGGGGCGTCTTGCTTAGGATCCCTTGAGAGGAACGTGCTGCAGCTTAGGTGGGAGTTACAGGTCACTTGCGTAGACGGCTTCCTTTATTGACTCCACTTCTAGCATTCTCATTTATTGGGCATGTGTCGCCTTTCCATTATTTCATTGTTATTGGGACATTTATATTTCTGTTATTTCCAGTATTGTTCTATGGAATTTATTCAGTATGGATTTGTGACTTTACTTTTCGTATGTTGACATTCGATTGGCGAATGTATTCTATTAAATGGTTTATGTTACAGAATTTAATGTGGTGTGATTCTTACTTATTAAATGTTGTTAATAAATTAAATAAATGTTTTCTTTAAATAAAATTTGGAGAGTTTTGTATGAAAATGGTTTTGACACTTAGCTTAATTATTTAGGGTGTTAAATTGGAAAAATGTATTTTTATCGATAGTGATGCTGAGAGTGAACCAACTGTTTACCTTGATTTAATTTAATAAAGGAGTGATCGCCCGGTAATTAATTAGGCGGGGTGTCACAGGTGGTATCAGTGCATCAGGTTCTAGTGTCCATAGGATCTGTACGGCTTATTTCTCTTTCAGCTTAACGTTATTGCTATAGAGCCCTATTTTTAGGATTGTTGTATTCTTGCTTTTACGTTTAAGTCTTCAGCTATTTGAGATTTGATGATAACTGTAGACTAATAAACTTGTTCACGTTTCAGATGCCTCCGAGACGTGCTCCAAAAGATAGGCGTGCCCAAGCCGAGCAGCCAGCAGCTCCGGCACCAGGCACAATGAATGCAAACGAAGTAGCCGCCATTGTTGCTCAGGCGGTGAATGCCGCGATAGCGGTGATTCAGCAGGCTCCACCCCAGGTTCAGGTAGTGGCGCCAGTACCAGCACAGCTTCCATCTGCATGGGAGAGGGTTCGGGATGCTTTTTAGAAAGCGCATCCCCCTGAGTTTTCTGGTAGCTCTGATATTATTACAGTTAGCCAATGGAAGAAGGACATCCAGCGGCACCTCCGTATGTATGAGTGCACTGATGTGCAAAAGCAGTTATTGGCCTCCTTTAAGGTGGTGGGAGCCGCATTGCAGTGGTGGGAGTCCACTACCACTTTGGAGGAGAGGGACACGATCCCTATTCAGTTGTTCTGGGAGCGGTTCGACCGCAAGTATTTTCCACCCACAGTGCAGACTGAGATGAGGCGGAAATTACTAAATCTGAAGCAGGAGAACCTTACTGTAGCTGAGTATGAGGAGGAGTTCACGAGACTTCTCACAATTGTGCCAGATGAGGCACCTACTGAGAGCAAGAAGATTATGCTGTTTGTCGACGGGTTAGCTTGGAGGATCCGTCAGCACCTTATTGGGAATTTATCCCTGAGTACTTTTACTGATGTAGTCAATGCCGCATTGCTACATTGCCAGGATCACCGCTTCCATCTGCAGGGAAGCAAGAGAGCTGGAGAGTCCAGCCAGCAGGGCAGGACCGGGGGTAATAGTGCCAGTGGGTCACCATCTCATGGACAGACTCGTCAGCACGAGCAAAGTTCCCATCAGGGGGACCCTGCTAAGCGATTCCGTTCAGGTGATTCTAGGCAGGGATTCGGGGGTTTTAGGCAGGGCCATCAGGGCCAGCCTAAGCAGCAGGGCCAGCAGGGCCAGCAGCGTGCTAATCAGGGCCAGTAGGGCCAGTGGCGGGGAGGCAACGGCCATCAGGGACGTGGGCAGCAGGGTCAGAGAGGAGTTAACTTCAAAGGCCGATGTTTTGGGTTCGATAAACATGGCCATAGGCGCCAGGATTGCCCAGAGGGCGATAGGGCCCCACAGCAGTAGGGTGCCCGTAATGAACCACAGAGGCCACTATTTCCACCTGCCCTCCCAGCTCCAGCCCAGGTGCCAGCCCTACCAGCCATTCCAGCAGCTCCAGTGCAGCAGGGACAATTACAGTATGGACGTGTCTATAACGTCCACCAGGCAGCAGCTCCACAGGAACCACCCACGATTGAGGGTATGTTTCCTATCCATGGTACTATGGGTCGGGTTTTTTTTTATATGGGGGCAACGCATTATTTTATAGCTACGCATTTTGCGAAGGCCTTAGGGTTGTTAGCCACAGCAGAGAGCACAGTGATGTGTGTGGACTCACCACTGGGGAGTGGGTCACTTATTTTCTTTATATGCCGGGGAGTGGGGGTAGAGATTGGTAGATTGGTATTACCTGCAGACATGTTAGTCTTAGACATGCACGAGCATGATGTGATTATTGGTATGGATTGGCTCGCAGCTTATAGAGCAATGATTGATTGCTTCGGTGGGAGCATTGTTTTTGCCATTCCGGGGCAAGAGATGTTTTTAGTGGCGATGCCTCGCCCAGAGGGAGGTTCGACCGCTCATTTGTATTACATAGAGGAGGATACCTCTAAGGAGGTTGTGATTCCCTTAGATTCGATCCCTGTTGTCAGGGAGTATTTCGATGTGTTTTAGGAGATACCAGGCCTACCACCCAGTCGTGAGATAGACTTTGTTATTGATTTATTGCCAGATACGAGACCTATAGCACGCGCACCGTACCGTATGGCTCCGGAAGAAATGCGAGAGCTACGAGATCAGATAGAGCAGCTGTTAGGTTAGGACTTCATTCGTAGGAGTACCTCACCTTGGGGCGCTGCAGTCTTGTTTGTGAAGAAGAGAGATGGTTCACTGAGATTGTGTGTGGACTACCGGGAGTTGAACAAGGTCACAATACGGAATAAGTATCCGTTGCCTCGAATTGATGATCTGTTCGACCAGTTGAGGGGAGCAACTTTCTTTTCGAAGATATATCTGAGGTCGGGGTACCATCAGTTACGTATTAGAGAGCAGGATGTTTCAAAGACTGCCTTCTTGTCGAGATATGGGTCCTATGAGTTCAGAGTAATGCCGTTCGGACTCACAAATGCCCCAGCCATTTTCATGGACTTGATGAACCGAGTATTCAGAGAGTTCTTGGATCAGTTTGTCATCGTCTTCATAGATGACATCTTGATATATTCACACTCCGAGGAGGAGCATGCCGAACACTTGAGGCAGGTTCTTCAGACTCAACGAGAGCATTAGTTGTATGCTAAGTACGAGAAGTGTGGATTCTGGTTGCGAGAGGTACAGTTCTTGGGCCATGTTGTTTCTGAGCAAGGGATAGCAGTTGACCCGAGTAAAGTGTCAGCGGTGAGGGAGTGGGGACAGCCCACGACACCGACGGAAGTGCGTAGTTTCTTGGGATTAGTTGGATACTACAGGAGATTCATTCGGGGATTCTCCAAAATAGCGGGTTCATTGACGAATCTGACTCGCAAAGGGGTACCATATGTTTGTGATGACGCTTGTCAATTGGCTTTCAACGAGTTGAAAGACAAGCTTACTTCAGCGCCAGTCCTTGCTTTATCGAAACCGGGTGTGGAGTACCTGGTTTACACCGATGCGTCTTTACGGGGACTTGGAGGAGTACTCCAGCAGGAGGAGAAGGCTATAGCTTTTGCTTCCCGCAAGCTTAAGCCGCATGAGAAGAATTACCCCACCCACGACCTGGAGTTAGCAGCGGTCGTCTTTGCATTGAGGATATGGAGGCACTATTTATTGGGGGAGAAATTCTGTTTGTTCACAGACCATAAGTCACTGCAGTACCTGTTCACTCAGCGAGAGCTGAATATGCGTCAGCGCAGATGGCTAGAGTTTGTGAAGGACTACCAGTTCCATATACAGTATTATCCGGGGAAGGCCAACGTAGTTGCTGATGCGTTGAGCCGTAGACCGGTAGACGATGTAGCGGACGTCTGGAAAGCAAAGTGGAAGGAGTTGGGTCACCAGGACGCAGTGGCACGTTCTTTCATATCTGTGATGTCAGTCACACCCGAGATTGTTACGAGGGTGATACAGGCACAGACCACATACCCGTTTTTCCAGGAGCAGATTGTGCGACTTCTAGCTGAGGGTGCTGAGTCCTATTCTGTTAGTTCTGATGGAGGTTTGCGGTTTAATGGGAGATTGGTGGTTCCAGAAGGAGCAGAATTACGTCATGCAGTGATGACTCACTCTCATGGGTCCCGATTTGCAGTACATCCTGGAGGAGATAAGATGTACCAGGATATGAGGAGACAATACTGGTGGAGTGGGATGAAGAAGGACATTGCGGAATTCGTGTCCAAGTGTTCTACCTGCCAGCTGGTGAAGGTGGACCATCAGAAACCGTCAGGATTGCTTCAGCCATTGGAAGTACCCGCGTGGAAGTGGGAGAGTATTTCCATGGATTTTATTACAGGGTTGCCTACATCACAGCGGGGCCACGATTCTATCTGGGTGATTGTAGACCGTTTGACCAAGGTGGCTCATTTTCTGCCGGTGCGGACAGATTATACCACGGGTCAGTATGCTCAGTTGTTCATCATAGATATTGTCAGATTACACGGGGTGCCCCTAAATATTGTGTCAGATAGGGACAAGATTTTTGTGTCACGTTTCTGGGAAAGCTTTCAGGAGGCTTTGGGTACTGAGTTGAGGTTGAGTTCAGCTTACCACCCACAGACAGATGGACAGACAGAGCGTACTAATCAGATGTTAGAGGATATGCTACGCATGTGTGTTCTCGATTTTGGAGGAGGTTGGGAGCCACACCTTCCACTGGTAGAGTTTTCTTATAATAACTCTTATCAGTTTACGATTGGTATGGCTCCATTTGAGGCTTTGTATGGCAGGCCTTGTCGTTCTCCAACTTGTTGGCTCGAGGTGGGGGACAACAAGTTGCTAGGATCAGAAGTGATTCAGGAGACCTCCGCGAGGATTGAGATAATAAGGAGTCGCATTCGGGTAGCCCATGACAGGCAGAAGAGCTACGCCGATGCGAAACGGTTCTTCCCGGAGTTTAATGTGGGAGACCAAGTGTTATTGCGTGTATCTCCTATGAAGGGGGTGATGAGGTTCGGGAAGAAGGGGAAATTGGCTCCGAGGTATGTGGGACCATTTCCCATCATCGAGAGGATTGGGCCGGTTGCATTCAGGTTGGGACTGCCAGAACATTTACATCGCATCCATGATGTATTCCACATCTCGTCGTTGAGACGATATCTTCGGGATGATATGGCCCATACTCACATTGCGATAGATGAGATAGACTTACAGTCTGATAGCTCTTACAAGGAGAGACCAGTGGCTATTCTAGACTATAGTGAGAGGAGACTGAGGTCGAAGATAGTCCCACTTGTGCGAGCCCAGTGGGAGAATCATAATGTGGAGGAATCCACTTGGGAGCGTGAGGCAGATATGCTCGAGAGATATCCAGAGTTGTTTTTACCAGGTATGCCTTATTTTCCGAATTTCGGGACGAAATTCCGTTATTAGGGGGGAAGTATGTAATACCCCGTATTTTTATGCTATATTAATTTGGGAATTTATTAAATTTAACGTGAATGATTTATTTAATAAAAATCCGAAAATTAATTATGTTATAATTATTAACGTGACGAGAGTTAGTAATTATGGGAAACTTGTTGAATATTACTAATGAGAAAGGTAATATATTATATTGGTTATATTGTATGTCATGAGTGAATTAAATGATTATTTCGGAAATTTAAGTCGGGACGTGCCCGTGTCACGTCAGGACTAATTTTGTTAAATAAAAAGTGAATATTTTATAAGTTGTTCGTATGGTCATTTTGAGTGCGCCAACGCATCCGGAAGGGTCGAGATAGTCAGAAAAGTGTACCCGGGGGTTTAGTTTGGGCCTCGGGGCGTTTTCAGGCCTAATTGGTACCCCGGGAGGGCAATTTAGTCATTTCACCTTTTTGGGTAATTAAACCCACGAATTTCAGCAACCTATATCAGCCAACTAGGTTAGTCTTTTAGGGTTAGAATATTCAGAAAACAAGTGACGGCCATTGGAGAAGAGAGGAGAGAGCTCCAAGGCAATATATTATATTGGTTATATTGTATGTCATGAGTGAATTAAATGACTATTTCGGAAATTTAAGTCGGGACGTGCCCGTGTCACGTCAGGACTAATTTTGTTAAATAAAAAGTGAATATTTTATAAGTTGTTCGTATGGTCGTTTTGAGTGCGCCAACGCGTCCGAAAGGGTCGAGATAGTCAGAAAAGTGTACCCGGGGGTTTAGTTTGGGCCTCGGGGCGTTTTTAGGCCTAATTGGTACCCCGGGAGGGCAATTTAGTCATTTCACCTTTTTGGGTAATTAAACCCACGAATTTCAGCAACCTATATCAGCCAACTAGGTTAGTCTTTTAGGGTTAGAATATTCAGAAAACAAGTGACGGCCATTGGAGAAGAGAGGAGAGAGCTCCAAGGCAATTCAAGGCCAAAAAGTCACCGGTTTGCACCGCCGCCACCACCAACGCGTAGATCGCGAGAAGGGGAACGCAACCACACCGGATTCATCTGCAAACCGGACTTCTGAAAATCCCAGGCAAGTATTTAACTTGCGTATTTTCGTTAGTGCAATCTTCATATTAGTTTAGGATTGATTAGAGATGAAAACTATGGAAGAAAACCCAAATTGTGTTAGGAAAAGGCATGTAGTATTGATTATAATGAAATTATGGAATCCTTGCCATGTAGAGGAATATAACCCACAAAATTTTGATGATATATTAGAAGGAAATTCTGGTAAAAACAGATTAGAACCTTGATTAAGAAAAACTCTAGGGTTCTTGATGATTAGATGAATTTTGGGTTAATTATCCATGTTTAATGTTAGATATACACATGCTTTACGTTGAAAACATCTGGTATATTGTTATAATGATAGTAGTAGGATTTTTGGGACGATTGGAATGGAAAAACATGGTTTTGGATGAAGAAATTTGGTAGAACCCGTAACTGCATTTCTGCAGAATTTTCGCAGACCTGCTTGATCGATCGATCGAGTAGAGCTTCGATCGATCAAAGGTTCGATCGATCGAGCCCCAGACCTCGATCGATCGACCCCTCCTGCAGACTCTTATTCCCCTTGTTTAATTAGTTAAATTAAATTTACCATGAAATAATTCTTGGGTATTCTTAATGAAATGTTTTGGGAGATAGGAAAGACCAGTAGGACATATGAATAAGTGTTGGGAACTTTATTATAAGACGAGAATCTTGTTTTTGGGATAATTATATAATGAACGATGAAATTACGTATTTCAAGTGAGAGATTGCGGCGAATAGCTACGATAGTAAATAGAGGTATACTTACTGAATTTCCCACTTGGAAGGATAGAGTCCACGAATGTCACGTATTAAGTGAGAAAACCCTTCGAGTTAAGGTTAGAGATGAAACCTTATACGTAATACTAATAATGTGAAATGTAGAATAAATGGTATAATTATGGGTGACGAGAAGAACCTATATTAATATGATAAAGTGGTATATTTATATGATTGTGTGTACATATATTATATGCTTGTGAAAATCATGCCCAAGCTACTTGCTATCCCTGAGGTTACCGCGCTGGGACAAGTCTTATCTCGATGGGACCTTTATGGGGGATATTGACTTGTACCCTAGAAGATAGATATCCTTGGTACAGGCTATCGAGGTGATAGTTCAGACGGTCCTAAGAGACGCAGGCATGTGCCATCCTCTTAGAGACTTGGAATCTATTCTTCGCCTCAATATTGTTTGTGTATTTATGTTAATACAATTCGAGAGTGATTCCGAATGTATTCCCCTTAATATGAGTGATATGGGGCTTTGGATAGTAGAGTATGCACGCACCATAGTTTTATGTGGGGTGCTGTTATTTTATATATATTATACGAGTAGTTAATATATATATGAGATTTGGAAATTTGAAACTGCCTACTGTGATTTGATAAGTAGGACATGGTTGGTGACTCAAATAGTAAATACTTGTTTTGTGAAAGTATAATATGTCACTGGGAAACCTTTATAAGTTAATAAAAGCTAAAACGAGAGTTGTGCTGCTAATTGGAAGTATTCTTTTTAAACAAAAATATTGTTCGGTTTTGAAATCTTATGAGTAAGTTAAGTTACGCTAAATTATTGAGAAGGTTAGTATGATAAAATTTATAAGAAAAATCGTTGGGAAGGTTAGTGCGATAGGTGTGCACATTAGAAGAGAGGTGAGTATTTCTCAAGAGAGTGACGCATTAATATGTTGTTGCATTGGCCTGTATCAATTTAAATACTTGCTAAACGTATTTTAAATCAAACACACTTTCGGGCTCAGACCCGTTTCTTTTTCTCTCTCTCTTGTATATATATGTATATATTTCAGGTGCCCAGCCATAGGGGCGTCTTGCTTAGGATCCCTTGAGAGGAACGTGCTGCAGCTTAGGTGGGAGTTGCAGGTCACTTGCGTAGACGGCTTCCTTTATTGACTCCACTTCTATCATTCTCATTTATTGGGCATGTGTCGCCTTTCCATTATTTCATTGTTATTGGGACATTTATATTTCAGTTATTTCCAGTATTGTTCTATGGAATTTATTCAGTATGGATTTGTGACTTTAGTTTTCGTATGTTGACATTCGATTGACGAATGTATTCTATTAAATGGTTTATGTTACAGAATTTAATGTGGTGTGATTCTTACTTATTGAATGTTGTTAATAAATTAAATAAATATTTTCTTTAAATAAAATTTGGTGAGTTTTGTATGAAAATGGTTTTGACACTTAGCTTAATTATTTAGGGTGTTAAATTGGAAAAATATATTTTTATCGACAGTGATGCTGAGAATGAACATTACCTTGATTTAATTTAATAAAGGAGTGATGGCCCGGTATTTAATTAGGCGGGGTGTCACATAAATCACATAAATGTGTACGAAAAACACTTGAAAAATGTGCAGAATGGGCACATATATTTATGCAAAAATCGAGGTGGTGCTGTCGTTCGAACGACATAGGCATGTCGCTCGAACGAGATCGTGCGACATGCTCATGTCACTTGAACGACAGAGCAATGTCATTCGAACGAGCTCGACGACAAAAAAAAGTTCGCTTCTACACTTGGAAAAATTTCTGCTTTTGTGTTAAAAACAAATCAGTCTTCGAAAAATATTTTCTTAAACATTCCCAAATATTTATGCAAATATTAAAAACTCCAATAAACCATTTTACCAATAACGCGAAGTGGAGTAGTGGGAACGGTTGAGAAACACGTCACATGAAGCATGCTGCACGTGTGAAGATGGTTGGTGAATGGATTTGAATCAAGGACATCGTGGATGTGTAGCGGTATCAGACATACATACTGTGATCTAGGATAAATAGAAAATTCCTAGATGCTACCCTGGACATTTATAAAATTATGTCTTTACAAATCTCCCCTATGTCTATGCCGGTACATACATAAAAAATTCGAATTATGCTATCTTCATAAAGAAAATAACATATAAGATAATATCCTCATTAAACCCTCAAACTGAGAATACTAACTGACATGTCGTCAATCAAACTTCAACATCTTCAAATCTTTAGCTTTTCAGAAACTCTCAAAGCTTTTCTCATCAGGGTGTGCAATCCAATGATCATCAATTTTGTACCTACACACATGAGATAAAGCAGATACCCGTGACACGCAATAGTTTAAAATATAATGACATGCAAAAATCAAATCAATTAAGCTTAAGCAAATCATTGATAAATCAACCAAACAATTCTCCCCCATAATTTATTCTCCCCCTTTTTATGATGTTCCCAAATAGACAGATATGAGAAGCACAAATAAATGCAAATGGAGAATGTCACAAGGTAATAAACTTTCTATTTTTGAATTTTTCAAATTTTTTCACACAAGATTTACAACAAAGAATCACTCCATAAAAGAACACAAAAACAACCAAGTCGATGATAGCGAAAATGTAGGGGTGTGAGAAAATTCGATAGGAAAATCAATGCATACAAACATAACATATGTGCACGATGAATATCGAATACTCCTAACGAATGAACTCAACATCTTCCTTAGGTCAAAAAATGGAATTATAAGAAATTGACTCAATCAAATCAAAGTTCAAAGTGATTTCCACACTAATAATGTCCAAAACTATTTAATGCTTTTTCAGGACTTTCAAGTAAGTGCAAACCCGTTTAAATTATCCAAACAAACTCCCTTATGCATATTTTCTTTTAGAGGTAATCTAAATTCTCAAACATTGGAGAAATGGTGCAAAAACCTAATGGTCCCTTTTTGGCATGAATTTCTTTTTATTACCTTTAAATTTTTTTCGGGCTCTTTTAAACCTCTTTGGACCCCGGATAATAAATTTCCTCAATTTTGTAGGTCCGATATAACGGTGGCTTAGATTTCGCAAAGGCCAAATGAGAACCTTTCGCAACCCTTCCCGGTTTTAAAATACTACACAATCTCACCAAACGGTTTTTAATGCATTCCAATCTTGTCAAGTTTTATCGCATATTATTCGTTGTATAGACAGAATTGAGATGGAAACACTCAAGCCAATATGTGATACACAAGTACAATAATCAAATAAAGCCGTGAATGTGTGCAATAAAGGAGATAAGTAGCCAAACATGTAGAAAGATATCACTAATCACATCTCAAAGACTCCAAATAATGTAAAGCACATGGATGAAGTGATGTAGCATATCAAATCACTATCAAACAGTCACGTGAAAAATGGAAATGAAAGTTTTGACTCGTCTATCTTAAATGCTCATCCATAAGAGGTGTAAACAAAATACAAAAATCTTTTTGTGCTTTTCTAAAATTTTTATAAAAGGAAAATCTTTTTGGATTTTTTGAAAAAAATACAAAGCAAAAAATAATAATAATACAAATGATACAAACTAGCAATAGGAATCATATGATATGAACATGACAATGCATACTATCCTAGACACGTACCATCCCCTCAGTCAACTGTGAAAATCTCTAAAGACTTCCTAAGACTCTCGAATCTAAGGGAATTTAAAGGTTTTGTGAAAATATCGTCTAGCTGAAGGTCAGTGGGTGCCAAACTTAGGGATACGACTTTCTCCTCAACTAACTGACGTATAAAGTGCTCGTGTTTCCTTATGTGATTTGTGTGCGAATGTTAGACCAGATTACGAGATATGTGTATCACAGGAGATGGTCATGGTGTCCTGTGAAATCCCATATTCCTCCAACATTTGATTCATCCATAAGAGTTGCGTGCAATAACTCCCGGCGGTGATGTACTTAGCCTCCACAATGGATAAATAGATGGATTTTTTCTTCTTGCTCAGCCAGGAGACAAGAGCAGAACTAAAGTAAAAACACCCACTAGAAGTGTTCCTACAACCATCTACATCCCCGACCTAATCAGCATCCGAATTGGCGAACAGATGGTCATCAGTATCAAAGGAATACCAAATACCGTAGGAGAGAGTCCCACTCACATATTTGATAATAAATTTTAAAGCGAGTAAGTGTGACTCTTTTTGGGACGCCTGATATCGTGCACAGATTCCAACACTAAAGGCTATGTCGGGGTGGCTGGCAGTCAAGTAGAGAAGACTACCTATCATACTTCGATACAAGGTTTGCTCTATGTCCTTGCCTGAAGTGTCCTTAACAAGCTTGGTAGAAGTACTCATAGGTGTACGTGCATGCTTAGCAGAGTCTAAACCAAATTTCTTCACTAGGTCACTAGCATACTTTGATTGGGAGATGAACATCCCATCCTCTAGATGATGAACCTGGAGACTAAGGAAGAAAGTAATCTCACTGACCATGCTCATCTCAAACTCACTTTTCATATCCTCCTCAAAGTGGTGAGAATGCAGGGAGCACGTGGATCCAAAGACTATGTCATCCATATAGAGATGGGCAACCAAAATAGCACCATCATCTCTCCTGGCGAACAACTTCATATCAACTCCCCCTCTCTTGAAGCCACGGGCTAAGAGATAGGAAGTAAGCCTCTCGTACCAAGAACGGGTGCTTGATTCAAATCATACAAGACTTTCCTCAGATAGTACACGTGCTCCGGGTGTTTAGGGTCTTCAAACCCTTTTAGTTGTTCTACATAAACCTCCTCCTATAGAATGCCATTCAGAAAGGCACTTTTGACATCCATCTGATATAGCTTGAAGCGCAGATGACATGCGACGACGAGTAGTAAGTGGACGGACTCAAGCCTCACAACATGAGCGAATGTCTCGTCAAATTCTACACCCTCTATCTGTGTGTAGCCTTGAGCAACCAACCTAGCCTTATTTCTGATAATAGTACCAGTCTCATCCATTTTATTTTTGAAAATCCACTTGGTACCTATCACATTAGTCTCACTATGTCAGGAGACTAATTCCCAGACATCATTCTTTCTAAATTGAAGCAACTCCTCCTGCATCGTAGAGATCCATTGTTCATCCTGGAGTGCTTCTTTATACTTCTTGGGCTCGACTTTAGATGTATAGCAGATATGGCTAACAACATTCTCTAGCTGAGCACGAGTCTTGACCCCTAGGGTGGGATATCCTAGGATAGAAGTAGGATCGTGAATCTTACTAACCCAAGAAGGTGTGTCCCCTAGAACCGTAGTAGGGTCCACCCTAGATGTGGGAGACACATTGGGGGTCAGAAAAAAGGAGTGTGTCATCCTCACTCAAATGGATGAAGTCAACAGACATCGACGGTTCGTCATCTTGCACAGGAACGTTTATCGACTCCATCAATTTAGAGCTCTTCAGGTTAAAAACCTGGTACCCTCTACTATTTGATGAATATCCTAGCAATATTCCCTCGTCACTTCGGGAGTCAAACTTTCCTAATTTATCTCTATCCTGTAGGATGTAGAATTTACTCCCAAAGAAACGAAAATACGCAAGGTTGGGCTTCTTTCCAGTCCACAATTCATAGGTCATTTTAAGTGTGTGTAGACGAAGGTAAACCCTATTCACCGTATGGCATGCAGTAGTTACTACCTCTACCCAAAATCTCCTAGAAACTTTATGACCTAGAATCATAGATCTAGCCATTTCTTGAATCGTCTTGTTCTTTCTCTCAACAATCCCATTTTACTGAGGAGTTTTCACAACAAAAAACTCATGTTTGATTCCTAGGCTATCACAGTAAAGATCTATTTTTTGCTCCATAAATTCAGTGCCGTTATTACCACGCATTCTGTTGATAGTGACACCGTGTTGGTTTTGTAGGACATGACACTTGGTCATCAGACTCTCAACAGCATCTAATTTTTCTCTTAGAAATCCCACGATAAAATATCTGGATAAATCATCTACCATCACTAGGATATACCTCTTACCACCTAGACTCTCTGTACGAGTAGGACCCATGAGATCCATGTGTATCAACTCAAGTACTCGTGAAGTGGTAATGGAATTCAACTTCCAGTGGGGGCTATGACTTTGCTTTCTCAACTGACAGGGTCTATAAACCATGGAAGTTGTCTTTCCAAGTGTTGGTAAGCCACGTACTAGGTCCTTTTTAGCTAATCGCGTCAAATCTCTAAAGTTCACGTGACCTAGACGTTGGTGCCACAAATCCATAGGAGTGATCGTGGTGCTATTGCAGACAAGTGAGGACTTGGGCACAGTCCCATAGAAATTATCCTCTATCCTCACCCCTTGCACTAAAATTTTATCGGCTTGATTATAGACATTACACGCGTCCCGGTCAAACTTTACGACAAAGTCAGCATCGCACAGTTGGCTAATGCTGCGAATGTTTGCTTTCAAACCTCTGATGTACAAAACATTATCTAGGTTAGGAAATCCTGGTAACTCTACTGTACCTCATCCTATGATGCTATAATTTCTCCCTTCTCTAAAGGTGACTTTACCTTCCTTATGATCCTCTAGGTAGGTAAAAAATGAGACATCACCGATCATATGTCTGGAGCACCCACTATCGAAAGACCACTATGAGGTATTTTGTGCTTTAAGAGCAACATGTGCAACAATGGATTTTATGTCGTGCTTAGGCACCCAAGATGAGGTAGCCTTTTGTTTTCCCTTGTTAATGTTGGTTCTAGTAGGATTTTTGGAAGTATCCGCTGACAGAAGGGAAATCCGTTGGAATTCTGCCTTAAAACTCTGAGATGTGGTGACTAGGAACTCAACCTGCTCTCTAAGACTCGATAAATCGCTAGTGGTAGGTGGCAGAGTAGTAGTACGTCGTGTCCGACCCAAACTATAGAAAAACTCCTTGAGGTGGCCCTTTCTTTTGTAGTAGGTACAAAAGTACACAGTCTTAGGCTGACCTTGGTTTAATTTTCTTGATCGAACTCCCCTTCGTGGTTTTTGACGTTGGCCATATGGAGTTGTAGTAAACTTAGGAACTTGTTCAGGTGCTATTTGGGATGTGTAGTCACCATCAAAACCTATTACCTGCCTATCATCAAAACCTAAAGCGGGACCGAGGAGCATCTTTCCCATCTTTCTAGATCTGTCCTCGATTTGAACCTTGACTTCCCGTACTCTCTCAATATCATGAGTAAGCTGGGATACAAGGGCTTCAAGTTTCTTCCGAGTCTCTAGGGAAGAATGGAGCTCACTCGTAAAACTATCCACTTGATTAGTCAAGTCCCCTTTCTATTTCTCAAAATAACTCTCTCTCTTTCTCTAAACTGACTTTCTCTCTCAACACAGGCACACACTCTCTCTCTCAAGGCAGTGCAGGTGGAGGACTCTCTCTCTCTCTCTCGCTTCTCCTAAATCTTCCTCTAAAGCGATAATCCTAAGAACCAATGCTTTGTTACGCCTTTTGATTTTAAATGACTCAGCATATAACTCAGCGTAGGCGTGTTGAATATTACTCTCGCTTTCACTTGCAGCATCCTCCCTCTCACTCACTTCGTTCTCACTATCGAGATGTCCCTATGAAATAGCATCCTCATCGTCGTGAGGATCACTAAAGGTACTCACATGACTAGCCATGAATGTGGTGAAGTTACACTCATGCGATGACTCATCTCCAGAGTCCATCAACTCGACCTCACTGTCGTCACTAAGGGTAGCGTTAAGGACAACTTTACCCTTTTCTTTGGCAATTCTATTCAGACTAGTAGTACACTCAAAATCTCTATGACCCTTACCATCACACTCATAACATCTCTCACCTTCTTTCTTAGGAGGGTTTTTAAAATCTTTTTCATTTTTCTTTTCAAACTTATTTTTCTCAAAATTCTTTTTATCTTTGAAATTTCCATTTTTCTTGAATTTGAGAATTTTCTTGAAACTTTTTGCAAACAAGGCCAAATCATCTAAATCAAGGTCACACTTGAAATCTGACGTTTCTTTCTCCCTTTTTCTAGATGACTCTACTCTCTTTCTTGCCGACCCATCACTCTTCCTATCTTGGGCATTAAGTGCAATTCCCTTATCTTTTGGTTTAACAGACTTAGGAAACATGTCAATTTCAAAGGTTTGTAAGTCTCCAACCAATTCTAATTAAAGTGTGTTTAAATTACCCATAGAATTTAGCACAATGACTTTAGGGATAAAACACTTAGGTAGTGATCTTAGAATCTTTTTAACAACTCTAGCATTAGAAATGTGTTCACCAAGATTAAAGCTAGTGTTTACAATATCAGATAATCTAGCATAGAAATTATCAAAACATTCAGACTCAAGCATGATGATAGTTTCAAATTGAATTGTTAAGTTTTGCAATTTTGATTCTTTCACGGCATTAGTTCCTTCATGGGTACGCTGTAAAACATCCCATGCCTCTTTTGACGTGGTACACGTCATTATCCGTCGGAACTCGTCACGTGTGACGAATCTAGAAATAACACTAAGACCCTTAGAGTTAAAAGATGACCATTTAAATTCATCTTCAGTCCATGCAGTCACAAATTTTAAATTTGTCACGTTGTCAATAGTGATGGAGGGAGGTGTCCACCCTCGTTCAACCAAAATCCAAATTCTTTCATCTATGGCTTTTAGAGCAGATTTCATACGAACTTTCCAGTAAGCATAATTTGTTCCGTCAAAAACTTGCATTTTATTATATAATTTCTCCATTTTGAGCATGCCCTTTTTCAAAAATCAATTTTTCAGAAAATTGATATCTTTAGAAAAATTTTGCGAAAAATTACACGGTATAATTGTGTAATTGGATCTAATACCAATTTGAGAGTGCGCTTTTGTTCAAACAGAGAATTTATTTAATTAAACTCGATTTTTCAATTGAATCCTAAAACATGCATCTGGGTGTGATTAAAGACAATATAATCATGCAAGAACATTCAATCATAAACAAACACACAAATGGGGACAAATCCCCCAAAGGGGCAGAACTTTTATTTTCACTATAATTTGTAAAGAACGGTTTACACGGATTATACTATAAACAAGAGTGACATACGAAATACCCCCAGGTGTCGGTTTCGGTGTCATCGACTGGAATTTCCCGCAAGAACTCCAGATGGACAGCAATGGAAAAAAGTCGGCTTCTCCACAAGTTACTCCAGATGAGTAAAAACGATGCTTTGAAGGTTTAAAGATTCACACACACATAGGAATAGTTTTGTGAATAAAAAGGCATGAAACCTTAAAAACTTGAAGTCTGTTTTCTAGGTTGTAAATTGCAGAAACGTGTACGAAAAAGACCTGGAAAAAATTTCAGAATGGGCACAGATATTTATATAAAAATCGAGGCTTCGTCGTCGTTCGAACGACATTGTCATGTAGCTTGAATGATATCGCGCGACATGCTCATGTCGCTTGAATGACAGAGAAATTTCGTTCGAACGAGCTCCACGACCAAAAAAAGTCCGCTTGTACACTTAGAAAAATTTCTGCTTTTGTGTTAAAAACAAATCAGACTTCAAAAAATATTTTCTAAGACATTCCCAAATATTTATGCAAATATTAAAAACTCCAGTAAACCATTTTACCAATAACGCGAAGGGAGTAGTGGTAACGGTTGAGCAACACGTCACATGAAGCATGATGCACGTGTGAAGATGGTGGATGCATGGATTCGGATCAAGGCCGTTGTGGTTGATCGTGTTGATGTGCCGAATGTAGCGGTATCAGACATACATAATGTGATCTAGGACAAATAGAAAATTCATAAATTCTACCCCGAACATTTATAAAATTTTGTCCTTATAGAGGTTACAAAATTTGTACGAGAAAAAGTTAATATATGAAAATACTTATTACTTCTTATTTTATTTTTATGATTATTAAATTCTTATTAGAATTTAGTCAAATGTTAGATAACGTCGCCTTAGGTTGACACAATTGATCAATGCATGTCTTTGACTGCACAACTCATTTGGAAGAGGATGATCGACATAATCCGATCACACACCTTTCCTAAATTGGGTAATCCATATCTTTAACTGAACTAAAAATTATAAATCAGGTTGGCTTAGGCCGACCCAATTGATCAATACATGTCTTTGATTGAACAAAACATTTGGAAGAGGGTGTATCGATAAGATTCGATCACATACCTTTCCTAAATTGGATAATGCACGTCTTTGATTACTGCAAACACCCCATTCTAATACCCCCTAACTTCTCCTAAGGTTCCTAGAACCTCCCCTCATCATTTCAAACCTAAGTCATACCCCGGGTACTGACCTAGAGGCCATCGGGCACTCCCGGTCTCCATTTGACCAAAATTTAAACTCTTTAGCTCGATCGAGACTGAATTAACTTCGAAGGGCACTGAAACACATTTCCAACGGTCCATCCCGTGCACGATTCTGACTTACGGTGCGGACGAATGACCCATTTTCCCCAAAACTCGATCAGGAGGTCACCGGACGCTCCCAGGCTCCGTTTGACCAAAGTCAACTCTTCAGATCAATCAAGAATGAATGAATATTTGAAGGCCACTGACTCCCCTTTCCAACGGTCCACCCCGTGCGCGATTCTGAGTTATGGTATGGACGAACGATTCGTTTTACTCCGAAAGGTCATCGGACGCTTCCAGACTCCGGTTGACCAAAGTCAACTCCCCAAACTGAGTCAAGCTCTTTCGAATGTCGAAGTACATCTCCTCATATTTCCAAAAATCCACCCCATGCATGATTCTGACTTACCATGCGGACGAACGATCCATTTGCGTCCGACGATCCCCCGTCCAAAGGACCGACAAATGCTTTCGAGCCACATTTAACCCGAAGTCAACTATCAGACCCGGGAGCTGTCCCAAGGAATTTTGAAGGTATCTGAAAGACCTTTCCAACCATTTTCCCCGTGTACAATTCAGATCAACGGTTTTCTCTCTACAGTCAATTTTCTGAAGGGACCTGAAGGAGACTGCCAAACGGCAGGTCCCAAACCCTGCCTATCGGTAGTGTGCCTAAAAACACCTACCGATTGGCAGGACCAGGGCTATGAAAATCAGCAATGCCCTGTGCCTATAAAAAGGAGGGCCTAACCTCATTCCAAGGGGGAGTAATATCAGAGATTCATCACTCTCAACAAGCTCAGAAAACCCCTCTCGAAGTCAGCGTGATTTTCACATCCAAATCCCTTTCCAACCTTCACCTTTCATCACCTTTTTCATCAAACTTGGTGAATTAAGTACCCTCCATCATCACCCAAGTGCAAGGGTTTCTCTCCAACATCCAAGATCAAGCTCAAGATCTTCAAGAAGGTCCAACTTTCTCCACTCTCTCCTTAAATTATCCTAAATTCGCATTAGTTTATTTTGTTACTTAGTACTTTTATTCTCTCATCTCACATATCCTAATATAATTTTTATCTAATATTTTTGCACATCTCTTATTTTCATATAAATAAAACCCAAAAAACAAGAAAAAAAGGATTTGCTCATAAATTCCAAACGGGAATTCTCATACTTTTCTAAAAAATAAAACACTTTTAACACACACACACATACAAGAGAAGCCCATGATTGGATTTATGGGATAAATCCCACCCCTCGTTTTGAATACGAACTAAGTGGACTTTGATGTCTCTATAGGCTACGTAGGCATCTCGGGGTAAAACCCGAGACTCGAGTCCTTTTCCTACTTTTTTCCTATTTTTCTATATTCTTTAAACTTAACTTTATATACACATATATTTGTTCTTAATGGCGTATTATCCCGCATGCGTCATCATTCCCTTATAATGATTGACGCTAGGATAATCGCGTAAATCCTATTTTCTAATATTACTTTTAGGAACATTCCTATGGATGACTCGCTTTATCTCTTCCATGATACAATTTGATGATTCCTATCTCCGCTACATATACACATGCACACATATCACAGGGAAATAAAGGAAAGCAGCAACAACCCACGAGAGACCGTGAGGGCGGAATGGGTGCCTAACACCTTCCCATTTCGTAACCTAGCCTCTGAACCCTTTTCGAATCATTTTTGGTTTCGTATGTATCAGTATGTCTTTGGATGTTGTCCTTCGGGATGGCTCCATTTTCTTTTGTCTGTTTTGAGTAAAATAGACTGGCGACTCCATCTCTCTACATTTTTCACCTCATCACTGACGCCGACCGAAGCGATCCCGAGAGGGATGACCAAGATCCTCCCGAGAAGAAGAAGACCCCCACTCTTCTTTCGTCTCTCTCCCGCCGCGAGGATCGGGGGGGATGGCTGCAGTGACGACTCCGCTGGGGACTTATTTTAAGGGCTAAACTCTATTTACGTGGATGTTTTATTTTCTTATATATTCCCCTATTTTGTATGTTCCCCTTTTACTATTCATGTGTAGCTCATGCTTATGCTTCTATTCACACACTTATAGAAGATTCTCCATGTACACTTCACACCACGTGCACCTAGGATCACATATATCCCTATGTTGAACGCATCACCCATCCATACTTAGTATACCATTGGTACTCATACTTTGCTCCTTATTGGGCATGATCAAGAAAGATACTCTTATAAGATACTAATAAGAGAATCATGCATGATTCACACGATATCACCAAAGAGAATTATGATTGACCAAATTTTGTCCAGTAACTGGAGGGTCACTTCGTGATGAGCGCTGGTCCGATAGGGCCCAGTTAGCCTAAGCAATATGACTCTCACCTTCCATTGGCTAAGTACCTTTGACGTATATCGAATGGCCCCCCCCACATCGTACCGCTTGACCGAATTCATGACGGGAGGTATATCGTAGGTAACTCGTTCACGTACGCCTAGTATATCGAATTCGCCTCACACGTACCGTCCCCACGAGGTATATAGTGAGGCAATTCACGTACACTCACGTATATCAAATGGCTTTTCCACACGTAGCGATTGCCCTCAAAAGCAAGACGTATATCGTGGAAGCCACGCCAAAGGCACCCTTTCCGATTCACCCAACCAACTGCATACCCGCATATAGGTGTCAATCCTAGCACACACATGTTTGATTTCCGGTTTTAACTCGAAACTCTGTCGAAATTCTGGGTCGGCCTGCCGCCCAAATTTTCATGCATTTTTAAAACGGGATGCTGCCCGTGAGCCTGGTCACAAGTCTAGCCATAGCTTTGTTAATGTTATAAACCCAACTTTTTTTCGGCATTTCATTTTGCATTTAGAAGAATTTAATTCAAGTGATAATATAATAATAATAATAATAATAATAATAATAATAATAATAATAATAATAATAATAATAATAATAATAATAATAATAATAATAATCATGCTGAGACCCGTCTCCCAAAAACATTTCTCCCTTATTTATCAAAAATCCAAAAATATTTTTCGCTTCTTTATCGAAAATCCAAAAATATTTCTCCTTCCTCTACCAAAAATCCAAAAATATTTTATCTTTCAATCTCGAAAAAAATGTGTTAAAAATATTTTCCTTCTTTCTTTTCAAAAAAATAAATCCCATTTTACGCCTTCTCAGGTCGATCGCACACCCTTGGCCTGGCTCCTTATTGGATTCGGTCTTCAGTCAAATCACCCCGGAGCTCCATTCGTTCCCTTAATACTTTTTCTGAGTTTGGTATCCATCCGCTTTCCATGGAGAACACATATAAAGTACCAGTTGTGCAGCCCGATCTAACGGTAGTTTTAGCTCAGCTCGTGTCCAAGATTGACAACCTCTAGATCGAGGTCCAAGAAATGCAACGAAACTAGGTTCATGTTCCTCAAGATCCTGATGCCTTATTCCCTCGTGCTATGGGTCCACCTGAGCCTATTTGGGTTCTCGAAGAGTATCATCACGCTCCACATTTCCCTCCTCTTAATGGGTCGCCGCCTGCCCAGCTTCTTATGCCAAACCTTGCCCAGCTTGGGGCTAACTTGCCTATGATCGTTGATTCGAAAGAGGAAGAGATGAACAAGGTCAAAGAAGATTTCAAGATGCTAACTAAGAAGTTCGACCAAGTCAGAATCTCAGGAAATTACATGGACCACACCCACATGTCTCCTTATCCAAAGGCGAGGTTGCCCGAGAAGGTCAAGATGCCGACTATCGAGAAATTTGGAGGAAGCGGACCACCAATTGTTCATCTTCGCAGTTATCACTGTTCTATGAGTCTCTTATGGGCTTCTGAAGAAGTGATGGCCCAACTATTTTAGCAAGCTTTGAAGGATAGTGCCCTCCGATGTTTTTTATCTCTCGAAGAGTCCAGAATCCGTAGTTAGGAGGATGTAGCTCGTGAATTCGTATCGTAGTACAAATACAACGAAGAGCTTGAGGTCACTCGCCGTGATTTAGAGCTGCTCAAATAGAACTCTGGGGAATCAGTCACTAACTTCATAGCCTGATGGAGCGAAAAGGAAGCAACTATGACTACTCGGCCATCTGAGGAAGAACAAGTCAACATAGTGAAAAAGAACTTCTTTTCCTATGTCTGAGCAACCATGGGAGGACAGTACTATCCCCACTTACGAGCTCTCAAATAAGCAGGAGTAGAAATCGAGGAAGGTCTTACTAAAAAAGAGGTTTAACCAAAGAAAGTGTCCGAACAGTTCACCCCCATAAAATATGATAAACCTGCCAGTGCTGAAATCTCAACCATCAACAACATCTCTCAACTAATCACCTCATGGGCACCAGAAAGCCGCCCTGCCCTAGTTCGAAAGGAATACACCGAGATCCATTCTCTTATATCCAAAGTTTATCAAGACCTTATCAAACCCTTGGACCCTCGTCCATTACCAAACCCACTTCCAAGAAACTTCAAGGCAGATGCCCATTGCGCCTTTCACCAAACTGCTAGCCATACCACCGACCAATGCTTTCACCTCCGAAACATAATCCAAGGTCTAATTGACCGGGGGTACCATTTCCCCACCAGCCAATCCTAAACCAAACACTACTCACAACCCACTCCCAAATCATACCAATGCTATCTTCCTAGAAATGAACCCAGAATTTGATCCCTCAACTCAAATCACACCCATAAACTCTCCCAAACCTCTCCAAACTTGCCCATATTTCCTCCTACACCCTGTTAACCTCGCTGATCAAGCACTGTCATTCCTTACCAGGGCATGCATCGTTGTCCATACCCATTCCGAAAATGGAAGTATGGAATTATTAGAAGTGTTAAACCAACTCCTAGAGTTCCGGATGAAATTGTCCTCACAGATGATCATTGATTACTAGAGGTTCAGTACACTGTTCTTAGAAGCACGAAAATGGGCCCGAGAGTCAGATAGTTGGGTGGTACCAACCAATGAAGTCAGCCTAGATGATGTTGTCCAGATCATGGCACGATTATTCAAGAAAAACAACAATATTTGTAGTATGACCGAGTTACTTGATACTCTGAAGTTACAAGGACGCCTGGTCCCTTCACCCTTACATATCCCCACAGAATGGGAAGACCAGTATGAAGAAGCCATTAAAGTTGTGGCATGCATTGACTTTACATGGAAAGATATAGTTGTTGCCACCGTATGGGGGGAAGAATTCGAAGATTCGAATGAAGAACAAGCTTTCGAAAAGACTGGCCCGGTATCCGACATATGTGGGATGATATCATTTGAAGAACTCCTTGGAGAAATAAACAAGATGGCAGAATAACCCGAGATTGATGAGGAAACGGGGTTCATGTTCTTCCCTTCTTCAGTAAATCACATGACCAAATCAGGAAGGCATTACCAGATCCCAAGCTCACTACCCGCAAATGACAAGGGGAAGGGCGTTGAAAATCTTCCTATGCTAGAGTTGACCCTCGAGGAGGGCAAGATCCTCGATCAACTGAAGAAAACTCAAGTTAACATCACTCTATGGGGGGTATCATGTCTTTTCAGCTGCACAAAAATGCTTTAATCAAGTTGCTCACTGGACCCACAGTTCTTCCTTCTACTACACCATAAGAAGCGGTAAATTTAGTTGATACCCTGACCTCTACCCGAATGCTATCCTTTTTCGAAGAAGAAATCCCCAGAATTGGGCCAAACCACAATCATGCACTCAACATCTCCGTCGAAGTTATGGGGAAGATCGTACCACTATCTCTTGTCGATAATGGATCTGCCTTGAATGTCTGCCCATTAAGAACCTTCAAATGGTTAGGACTGAAGGAAAGTGACCTCGCTCCAACCTCCGCTGCTGTACGTGCCTACAATAATACCCATTGGGTAGGGGTGTTCAAGGGTCGATCGGTTTGGTTTTGGCCTGGTTTTTTAAGTCGAATCGACCATGTTGATTTTTGCAGGAGAAGAACCGAACCAAATCGAAATTGTTGAAGAATCGAACCAAACCAAAATTATTGAAGAACCGAACCGAACCGAACTGAACAGGGTCAGTTTTTGACAGGGCCGGTTCGGTTTGCCCATCGGTTTTTGGCAGGGCCAGTTTTATACAGGGCCGGTTCGGGTTTTTCATTTATTTTAATAAAAAATATTTTTTTAATACCTAATATAAATATAAAATTAAAAAATATAATATAATATGCCAACACTAATATAAATATAATATAAAATATAAAATTAAAAAATATAAAAATTAATTCGGTTCGGTTCGGTTCAAAATCAATTTTTTTATGCCAAAATCGAAAACCGAACCGACCCCTTCGATTTTATACCCAATCAAACCGAATCGAACCGACCCTTAAAAAACCCGACCCGAAAATTTTCGATTCGGCTCGATTTTGTCAGTTTTTTTGCACACCGCTACCGTCGGGAGGTGATGGGATCCATAAAACTTGTAATAGGGGCTGGCCCTATAAACCATGTCGTTGAATTCCAAGTTATCGACATCACCGCTTGTTTCAATCTGTTACTTGGACGACCTTGGCTTCACAGTATTAAGGGTACGTCTTTCTTACTCCATCAGAAATTGAAGTTCTTCGCTGACGGAAGAGTCATAACCATTTTGGGCGACGACGATAATACCGAGGGTGCAAGTAGCAGCAATCCAATCCTTGAGATACAACACGGGTCAAATGATATGCTCCTATCAGGATTCCGAGTTGAAACACTCCTACTCCCGACAGGGGACGATTTTAAAGAAATGGTTTGTCCAGAATACGCCCCTCATGGAAATGTCAAATATTAAAAAACATGCACTTCATGCCCGGAGTGGGGCTAGGACAAAGACAATAAGGGATACTTGAGCCCATTGAACTAAAGAAAGCTTTCCCTCCTTGTGGTTTGGGGTATCAACCATCAGAAGAAGAGCTCAGAATGATCTTCCAGTCTCAACCAAAGAGAATATTAGACTGCACCCAGACTATCCTGGGTGACTCCTTGAATGGACGATTCATCAAAGAGGGCGAAGACTTCCCCTTTTGTAATTTTTCGGAACCATGGTATGACCATACCGGTAAGAAGATGAAGCCTGAAATGGAGATATTTTTCCAAGATAGCTACTCATGGGCCGAAAGTTCCCAACACCATGTGCAATCGCTCATCAAAGATACCGCAGATTTCGAGGGAAGTGACTCTGAGGATTCGTTTAACTTACAGACACTGGGGCTAACACTCTGCATGGTTCATTCAGGCACTACATCACTGGATCCATCCCACCTGATTAAAGCTGTTGATACACCTCTCCTCAATTGGCATGCTGCGCCAGTTCTACCTGTTGAAATCCCACCTAACCCCAATGTTTACCCCATTTCTTTTTCTGTTATCTATCCTTGCTCAAATGTAACCGAGACCTCCTTTGATGAGGTTCTCAATGTTGCTTTTTCTATCAATGAAATAAACGAAGATTTTGAGTACCTTGATGTGCCTTACATTAATTGTTTAGATTCTAATCAAACTTTTGATGATGATGATTTTGCAAATGAACAATTCTTAACTGATCTAAATAAGGTTAATAATAAATAAAATAATCACGTTCAATTTAATGAAGATGACACTGTTATTATTAACCTCGGTTCTAGTATCCAATTGCGCGAGATTAGGATAGGGGCTACCGTCGACGAGCATGAGCGCGCACAACTAGAAAAATTACTGAAGGAATTCGTGGATGTCTTCGCATGGTCCTACGACAATATGCCCATTATTGATCCCGAAATAGCTCAACATGAGATCCTAACTCTTCCAGATTACAAGCCAGTTAAATAAAAGTTGAGAAAACTCTGCACCGAATGGTCGCTCAAGGTCAAAGAAGAAGTGGTCAAACAATTGAACGTGGGTTTTATTCGTGTGATCGAATATCCCACATGGTTAGCCAACATAGTGCCTGTGCTGAAATCAAGAGGGAAAGTTCGGATTTGTGTAGACTATCGAGATTTGAACAAAGCCTCTTCAAAGGATGATTATCCGTTACCCAATATTGATATGATTATGGACAACACAGCCAGTCATGCTGTCAAGTCATTCGTCGATGGGTTTGTCGAATACAATCAAATCAAAATGCACCCAGATCATCAATAAAGGACCGTGTTCATCACCCCATAGGGAACCTTTTGCTACACTGTTATGCCATTTGGTCTAAATAATGCTGGGGCTACCTACCAGAGGGCTGTCACAACCATCCTGTACGATCTGATTCATAAATAAGTTGAGGTATATGTGGATGATATGATTATCAAATCCAAAACTAGAGAAGGTCATGTCCCCGCTCTTCGAAAGTTCTTCGAATGACTGCGATGGTATCAGACGAGACTCAATCCACAAAAATGTGTCTTCAGCGTTACAAAGGGGAAACTCTTCGGATTCATGGTCAGTGAGAAGGGGATAGAAGAATATCCTGCCAAGATAAAAGCCATACTTGAGATGACACCTCCCCGAACAGAGAAATAAGTCCAAGGTTTCCTTGGAAAATTGCAATACATCAGTCGGTTCATCACCCAGCTCACCTCCATCTGCGAACTTATTTTCAAAATCCTCCGAAAGGATTCAACCAAGGTTTGGAATGAGGCCTGCCAAGAAGCTTTTGATCGAATCAAGCAATATCTGACCCAACCTCTGGTACTCATGCCACCACAGCCTGGTATCCCCTTGCTCCTATACTTGACCATAATCAACACTGCAACTGGGGCTTTGCTAGCCCAATACTTTGAGGATTCCGACAAAGAAAGAGCCATCTATTAAGCCAGTCGCAAACTGGCTCGATACGAAGTTAACTACACTACTTTGGAAAAAAGCATGCGTCACGCTTATTTGGGTTACCCAAAAGTTGCGACATTATATGCTCGCCTTCCCCATTAAACTGGTATCCCGAATGGACCCCATCAAGTACTTTCTTGAGAAATCCGCCTTATCTAGCTGAATGGTTCGATGGTTGATGCTCTTAGCCGAGTTTAATATCGTGTACGTCACATAGAAAGCCATGAAAGGAAGATACATCTCTGACTACCTTACTGACTACCCCAAGGAAGAAGCTGATGTCTAGATCTCTGAATTCCCAGATGAAAACATCCTCTGCGCCGCTCAAGATGACCTTCGATGGAAAATGTTCTTTGACGGTTCTGCCAATAAAAAGGGATATGGCAATGGGATACTTACGATCGCCCCAGATGACTCCCACACTCCCATCGCCATCAAATTGGATTTTCCTTGCACTAGCAACATGACTGAATACGAGGCGTGTATGGTAGGCCTCAGAGTTGCCCTCAAGAAAGGTATCTAATGCCTAGATGTCTACGGGGACTCTGCCCTCATCATTGGTCAAGTGCTCAGAAAATGGAAAGTCAAGGACGAGAAACTCCAACCCTTCCATGCCCACCTAGAAGAACTAGTCTTTCAATTCTGAGACATCACCTTCCACTACCTACCTCGAGCAAAGAATAACCTAGCCGATGCCCTTGCTACCCTAGCCTCCATGGTCGACATGCCGAAGGAATAATAATGGCCCCCTTCATAGTTCAAAAGAAAGATAAATCAACCCACTTCTACTACATTGAGATCATCACCAAAGAAGATCTTGAGCTAGCCAATTATTGGTACTATGATATCTGAAACCTCCTCAAGTATGGTAGGTATCCCAAGGGTTCTAACAAGAAAGATCGAGCAACCCTTCGAAGACTGGCCACTCAGTACATCATCTGTCACAAAGAACTATTCAAGAGAAACTTTGATGGAACCCATCTACACTGCATCACAGGGGCTGACAATGAAGAGGTAATGCAGAGAATCCACAGCGGGGAATGCGGACCCCACATAAACGATCACATGCTTGCTAAGAAGATCCTACAATAAGGCTATTTCTAGACCACCATGATCCAGGATTGCTCCGCCTATGTCCGGAGATGCCTCAAATGCCAATAAATCTCTAACCTTCAACACTTGCCTCCACGAGAATTATACAATATGACTTCTCCCTACCCGTTCTCCACTTGGGACATCGACATCATAAGGAAGGTTACACCCAAGGCCTCTAACGGGCATAAGTTCATCCTAGTTTCCATTGATTACTTCACCAAATGGGTCAAAGTCGAGTCATACGCAGTTCTGAACGCCAAGAAAGTGACCCAATTCATCAAGAAAAACATTATCTGCCAATATAAGGTCCTACACGAGCTAGTTTCAGATAACGGGTTGCATTTCGAGGAAAAAGTCACTAAAGTGGTCAACGAATATGGGATTCAGAGACACAAATCTTCTCCCTACCGTACTCAGACCAATGGTGCAGTCGAAGCTGCCAATAAGAACCTCAAATCCATCATCAGTAAGATGATCGAAAGCTATCGAGATTGGGCTGATCGAATCCCATACGCCCCCTGGGGCTACCAAACATCAATCTGAATCTCTACTAGGGCTAACCCTTACTCTCTAGTCTACGACATGGAAGCAGTCTTACATGTGGAGCTGGAAATACCCTCGTTATGCATCATGCTTGAAAGAAAGGTCAGTGAGTAGGACTGTCACCAAAGCCATCTCAACGAGTTGTCCCTCTTGGATGAAAGGAGATTGAAATCTCTATATCACATATAAGGGTACCATCGCCGAATAGCGCAATCATTCAATAAGAGAGTCAAGGACTGCGGTGTCTAAGAAGGGGATTTAGCCCTCAAAGAAATAGTAGAGCCCATCTGGAACCCCAGAAAGAAATTCAAGCCCAATTGGAGTGTCCCACACATTGTCAAGAAAATCTTATTCGATAGTGTCGCCATGCTCACCGATCTAGATGGAGAAGAGATGGCTTGTACAGTCAACCTGGACCGCCTCAAGAAGTTCTAACCCTAGTTCGAAATCTCGGTGTGCTACTACTCTTCTCATCCCCCTTCTATTCTAAAAAAAACTCCTCATTTCCCTCTACCCAGAACTACGTGGGCCTGATCCTCTGTAAAAATCATTCTCAAAAAAATTGAAAACTTTTAAAACCCCCAGAGGTACGTAGGCCGCTCATACATCTTACATGAGCATGGCCCTTTTTTTTCATAGAAAACTATTCTTTCCTTATCTCCGAGAACGACGATTCATTCTAACATATACTTGAACAAAAGGATTATGCATGCCTTAGCGATCGGTATAGATAATTCAAAAAAATACAAAATTCATCAAAGGCACAGCTAGATGATCAAAAACTTATTTATTTCATTAATAAGAAATTACAGTACAATTACATAAGACAAGGAACGTATAATTCCCTTCCCCCTACCTTCCTAAAAAGACAAATTTATTCCCCATTACAAAAACAAACTCTCCCAGAGTCCTACCCACAGCTACCAGAGGAGCCCTCTCCATCGTCATCATCTACATCCTGGGGTCCCCAAACCTCCCCTGCCGGAATGGAGTGCTGCAGACGCTCCATGGACCTATAAGCTTGAACCAACCTCGAAAAAACTACCACACCTCCCTCCATGGTATCAAATAAAATAAGCCACCTTTGTCTGGTCTCCACTGCCAACATCTTGCTGACTACTCTTATCCACAACCACTTCATATAATCCACGTGGATGTGCCAAACTCTCCCAGCAAACTAAGATGGGCGGGTCGACGGACGCCGACTCTCCCAGAAAGAGCCAAGCCGCAGCACAGACACTCTGTCAGATCTTCTACGGGAAATAAGTCTAGTATCCAAGGTGGCACGATCTGATCCCAGACAAATTGGCACAGAATCCGCCAAGAGAAATAAAAAGAGGTATGTCTGAGACCAACCAGCCGAACATACGGGTATTCTCCCAGTTCCAGAATAGGCAGCAGTTGTCCCCACCAAGGCACTGACCAATACAGATTTAAATCCCCATGCTCCACAAACCAGTTCTCCCAGCTCTCAATATCCAGGCCCACACTGATGAAATGGCGCGAAAAGAAGTTGGGTACAACCGACAAAGGGTATTCCCGAGGAATTACCAGGCGAAATCTTTCAGATAACCACATGAACAACATCACAGGGCTCCCCCTTAGAAAGTCAGAATGACCTTCTTGGTAGGCATCCAAGCCATTTAAAGTCTCCGACAGTAACACCGTCGTAGGATGGCGACGATAGGACATTCATGAAGTAACAAATGTAAGTTGTGGGTCCACCAGTAACTCCCCGGTCACCAACAGTAATTTTGAAACCAAGTCCAAAATGACAGCTCCGGCATATCCAACATCACCAACTTCCTGCAAATTCACGGACCGCAACACCGCCAGAAGAGAAATCATACCTCCAGCCACCAGTGATCTGGCCATTGAGGACGAAACATAAAGAAACCCGACCAATAACTTCCGAGGAGAATAGGAAAACTCAGGCAGAGCCGCAGCAACATCGAGATTAATCCCCAACATGGCAGAAAATTCCTCGTAGGTCAGACAGACTTCTTCCAAGCCAAAGAAAAATACATGGTCTTCGGGGTACTCGAATGGTACCACCGCCATTACCATGTTCCACTCTATGGGCCGATTATGCCATAAAAAACTCAATGCATGTTGTAAGCATCGTAGTCGACATTGTAGGAGCACATCGCCTCCAAAGTCTCGAGGTAGTTGGAAAACTCAACACTACCAGGGAGGGCCATCTCATAGAATAAGAGAAGGAGAGTGTGAGGGTGCGATGAAAACACTCCACCCTTACCCCCTTCTTATAATTGAAAACCCCCACAAAAGACATAGCCTCTGCAGAAATCGGAGGAAACCCTGCCCCACAAGGTACCAAAGGCTGAAGAGGGTACCAATCAAAGCTTTGAAATTAATGGGACTGGACTGACCTCCCGATAGGCAAGACAAGGTGCTGGCCGATCGGCAACCTCCAATTTTTGGAAATTTCCTTTTTTCCTCTTTTTTCAAAATAAAAAAACTCAATAAATAAATTGATATTTTCAACAGAATTTCAAAAATCCTCTTTTCATCTTATATAATTCCTCATTATGAATAAAACTTCCAAAAATATTTCTTTTTACGGTCTTAGTAGCAAAGTAAAAAGCGCATGTACATGCATTCATTCATTCATCACTGACAGAAGATAATAAAAAATTCCATTGTATTGCATAGATATATACTTCTTTGTGTTACATCAATCTTGCAAGAAATAAAGAAAAGTAAAAAAATAATGAGAATCAGCCCGAACCCACATTATCCCTCTCTCTCTCACCTAATCTTCACCTCTCTCGTAAGAGCTTCCACCCCTGCGACGCGCTCTCTTTCCCTGCGGCGAGATGACGTACCACCGTTCCCCGATCCAGACTACTCCCCGGACGAGGCAGATGGCACTAAGCAAGAAGGAATAGGAACCTCATCTCGAATATGGGCAGTCGCCGAAGATATCCAGTCCCTAATATCCCTCAGCCAAGTGGTGGACACCCGGACGTGCTGTAAGAGAAGGCAGAATCAATGTCAAAATAAACCAAAGGAGAAGAACATAAAGATATACCTTAGGACGAAGGACCTCCTCTGTCAAGCCCAACTCCTCCAGATCCATCGCACGAGGACGATTCAACATAGGAACCATCCCTCCACCAGCCCGCTGAATGTTGTACGAAGGAGTATGCAACCGCACAAAGGGCACCTCCGAAGTTACCGCAGATGTCGACGGATTGCCACCACTATGGGAGGATCTACTGGTCGACTCGAACCCACAGAAGGGAAGGGCAGTGCATCATATATGCTGGGAATCATCAGTCAGCTCGTCATAAAGTCCATATAATCGTATGGTACAACCGTATCGATGTACTGCTGGTATGACTCGCCAATCATCGCCGTGATCCTCGCATCCTCCGGCAGCAGCCGCTCCCACCTCATAGACATAGGGGGACTCACAGGTGGCATAACCACTTCCTCCTCAGCAATCTATCAGACCACCCTCTCCCCGAATTACGCCCACTTATGTAATTTAAATATCCATAAAAGTACGGGGTATTACATTCTCCCCCCTTACAACAAAATTTCATCCTCGAAATTCGGATACGACTGGTACTACCAACGTAGGATTGCTAATCACACTTCATTTGGCACACATAAGTCAAAAGGTACTAACCCAAATGGTACCCTACCATATATTCGTTCACGGTACCCACCTATGTCAAGGCTTATACTCTAACGCATTAGCTTAACAATAAGATTAACTAAATCTCTATATGCTACAACACTACCTCATTCACAATGTTGATTCTAACAATGTCACATCGCACCTAGCACTTTTATGACCGCCTATAAAGAAAACAAGCCTATAAACGCTGCTCTAACTCATTGATCCCATCTGAGATATACTATTAGGCATACACTCATCTACATCAGGACATCTAATTTCCCTCAAAAAGGAAATTACACTAATGCATTACTACTCCCGTCTGTCTCATCGCTTACTTTGGGCATGCTACCTCTTATTACACCTATACAATTGGATTATCGCATGCCTTCTACGACATTCCATCCAACAAACTCCAATATCTTTTATAACTGCTCCAAAGCATATTCTGCAGCTTTATATAATACGCCTCTTCTATTTCGAACGAGATATATAAAATAAACTTACCAAGGAGTGAACACACCCTATAATCCGTTCTTATCTGCACCACTACTGCAAACATCACAGACGCAACACTCTCTCTAAAAATGGGCCTAACTTTCTTTTCGGCCTGGTGCCCCTAGTTACTCGAGATTCCATTCTTCCTATTCCTGGAAATCCAATCCTTCTTAAAGTTAACCAACCAATCTTCTCGTGGTTAACTCACTACAAGCTTCCTAAAATAACGCTACATGCCCCACTAGACTTACTTCCTAATAACCTTACGATCGATGTGTTTCCTACACACTTAAAATGAGTACTATCCTAAATATATCCCAACTGCCCAAGACCTCTCTTAACTTCTGACATTTTCTCAGTTTCATGCGTGCGACGTCTCGCAAAGAGAAATCCAAACAAGGAACCCCCCCGATACACTACTACCTGACAATGTTGATCGCCGAGATCCATTAGGCCCTCAGCACAAAACGCATACTATAAAAACTCGTACATATATATATATATAGTTCTCACTAGAACCTAAGATTCATATTCATATAAATCCGGATAAAAATCCGAAAATAAATCTACCAGGAGGGGAATAACACCTTATTCATTCTTTTAACTTTACACAAGTTGAATTTATATGATATCTCATCTTCATATACAAGCAATATACTATACGCAACAAATATAATTATACATATTACAATCATCAGTATAATAACCATCCCACCGAGCTATAACTCGAGGATGCAATCTTATAGTGCTTATCTGCATTCGGATTTACTCAATCAATCACGGTACCAAGCCAGACTCACTCATAATCATGGTAAAAATACAAAACGATGGAGGCGGTCATATTCCCTCCTGAAAGTGGAATAAAACCATCGCACTCGTATGCGGGACGATATGACATGGGGATATACTCTCCCTTCTCCTCAAGCCAGGGGATTCACCCACATCGCGCAACCTCCCTGGCTAGCACTAGAGAAAATATATAATCTGGCCATCCAACCCTATGCCCGGGGAAGCCTATTGAACCAGCCTCTAAGATACAAATATACCAATAACATACATATATATTTATTTTAGTATCATATATATATATATACAGTAACAACTCCCGTATATAATATATATCACTTCTCAATATGTATGGCTATAATTGCCAAACTCTTATAGCGATAGCCAATAGCCCCGAATGTTCCCATTTGAAATAGCATATAAGTATTCTCTTACTTAATATATAACTCGCACCTTAATCACTTTTAAGGATTTATATATAATCCCGAATACACCAATTCGTAATAATTAAATAAGTATACTATCGACTTATTTTAATTCCATAGGTATCACATCACCTATAAAAATAGTCGTCAACCGACACCGAATAGCCGCTCAAGCATCTCTAGCCCCTATCCTAAATTCCATCCTACTCACATTCTAGGATTTACTCCAACATATAGGCGGCATATAAATATATTTTCGACATGAATAATATATATATAATCTCCCGCCGAAATACTACCCCGAGTGTTACTCGTCCCGAACACCACTAAATTAGTAAGTCCTGGATTTTACTTTCAACTAACCCAAGGTATACATCTAACTCAAATAATAATTTAGAAGCCCTCAAACTATTTTTAGGAACCCCAAATATTTAACGCCACAAATTATTTTTCCTCAAAACTATACATTAAGTACCACACCATTTTGCACCCTCCTAGTCCCAATTAATTCACTTATTAAATGGCTAGGTAAGAATTTCCCTTGGTTGGATATTTATTTCCTCAAATAAATAAGCTAGAATTAATTAATTTATGAATTTATCCCATTTAAACTAAACAAGCCGAAACTGTCAAAATTTCTGTAGGGTCGATCGATCGACCCCTGGCCGTCGATCGATCAATCGATCAGATCAACTTCTTCTCCGAGACTCTGTTTCGGCCATTAACATACCCCCCAATATTTTTATCTTATCTACCACCATCATACGACCTCAATCAACAATATATTCACACATAAAAAGGTTCTAATCATCCTAGAACCAATACACAATAATCAATTTCAATTAATTCCTATGTTTCTCAAATCGAATATTATCCGAATTTTATCTGTTAAACTTCTGAAACACCCGTTTCGATTCAAGAAAACCCAACCCAAAAATCATATAGTTTGTTATTACCAATTATAATATGAGATATATTCTCAAAACAATAAAGCAAGTAAACACTTGCCTGGTGGATAAAACCCGATGACCTTGAGTCGAATCCCATGGAGTTAGCCCGAAATCCCTTTTCTTCTTCCTCTCTTCCTTCCTTTATTCTCTTATTTCTTTTCTCTATTTTCTTTCTTTCTATTTCCCTATCTCTCTTGCCTTTATAAGAGAGAATAAGGGTTTATCCCTTATAAACCCAAAACTGACTCATTTACTTAATTACGAGTCCCTACTTGTCCAAAAGTCCCCGAAGTCTAAACATTACCCCCGGATACTCTATTCTGACTATCTTGGCCATTTTGAAACCAACCGTACACTTGAAATATCCATCCGAGTCACTTGACTAAAATTCACTAATTAAACCCAACTCATCTCAATACGCTTGTTTTCCCAATAAAATATTATCCTTTGTCGCTTTAACCAACTGCGACATGTAATAAAAATAATCCAACTCATATACTTAGACTCGTAAGAAAATCTAATACATGTAAATATTAATCCTACACCAGCAAACTAATATTTACCACTCACTTTAAATTCTCAATTTATCAAATTATATTCATAAATTTCAAAAATTATTATTCACAGAAATTGCTCAAATTTCCAAATTACGCCCACTTATGTAATTTAAATATCCATAAAAGTACGGGGTATTACAATTATCATCCCCTGTTATAGACAATCATAAGCGCGACGGTTTTGAGGTCTGGTCTTTGGTCTAGGAAATGATTATGATAAATTTATTAAGGATATTAAGAAATATTATAAGGATCTTTTGGAGAAGATTGAGTATCTTGAGGGAGAGAGAGATAGACTTCGTGGTATGACGGAGGTTTTAAAGAATAATCTTCTTAAGTTTGAAGAGTCTAGGGGTTTGCTTGACTTTATGATTGTGGAGATAAAGAGGAAATTGAGAGACTCGACTAGCGTCTAATTTTATATTAAGTGTAGGTCAAAAAAGTTGGATGAAATATTAGACACCATTTGAATCAAAGATGACACTTTTGGTATTTACTTCGATAATACTAACACTTACGTTGCTAAAGTCTATACCAATGTTTTGAGAGAGTCAACCATTGCTACGAGCATTAGAAAAGATCAATTCAAAGGTAACATGCCTCGTGTCTACACTTGCACCCATTGTGGTAAGAAAGTTAACCATAGGCTTTTTTATAATGGTCTTAGAAATGGTCTTAGGAAGTATAAGATTTGTGCCAAAAAGGTTCCCCAAACCCTAGATCAACATGTTACACCTATGTGGGTTAAGAAATCCAATTTGGAGGCACTTAATAGTAAACTTGTTGATTCTCGCATGCTTTCACATGATTCATCACATGTAATGTGTTATGAGTGATTGATTGCATGTTTTCATACATTAACTGTTGTGCTTCATGTTATATTATACTGCTAGTTGTATATTATTTATCTTCTGTATTTTGATTTTCCATCGTTTTGGTCTTAATGAGAAAAATACAAAAAGATTTTGCTTGTCATTTGAGTCATTTTGAAAAATGTTTAAAAACTAAAAAAGATTTTGTGTATTTTAATTTTACACATATTATGTGGCATATCGGTATGTTTAAATACCATTCCTTTTTTGTATCCATGTGACTAGGACATGTGTTATGATTTTCACTACCTGAATTATTCTTAATCATGTTTGCATGAAGTAGTCTAAAGTTTATTTGCATGATTGATTTACTTTGTATATTCCTCCACACAAACTTTGCATGAGCTCTTTTAAATTTTAACTTCATATGCCATATGAGCTAAGTGAGGTGTTCTGCCAGCAATCTTACCATATACATAAAAACATTTACTATGAGGGAGTGGGCATGTAAAAACCATTGCCTTGTGTTTGATTCTTTATTGAAAATTTGTTTATACAGTGGAAAGAGCTACGAAAGGAGCTATCTACTTTGTGTGAAAGGCCACCATTGGTAAGTTCCTAAAAGATTAAGAGGCAATAAAATCAGAAAAACTACCAAGGCCAATTTTTTTTACATTGTTGCTTCAAAAATAAGATGGCTTCAAAAGAAAAAGAGAGGGAAAAATGATATATTTTTTTGGGTCTTTAGTTGAAGATCAATGGGTTTGCATAATGATTTCTAGTTGAGCTTAATAATTTTGACTTCATGTATTCAAGAATCGTCAAAATTTCTAGGAGAGTGTGCATTATGTTTGTTTTCCCTTATGAGATCTTTATTTAACATGTGAGACTAAATCGAATATTGATAAATTATTGCGGTTAAATGGATCTACTTGGACATCTTTGAGTTTTTGGGTCATTTTCTCTTGTTTCTAGTTCAGGCCCCTTCACTCAGTACCACCACGTTTAGACACATTGAAACTATGCGAATGTCGAATGTGTTAAACTTATATGTTTTTATCTTTTGTTTTCATTTATAACCATATATAATTATACTTCATTGGTATATGCACGGTTATATATATGGTATGTTTTGTGGTTTGAGTCTTTGCATTTTCATTTAATCTATATTTGTCGTATGCTTAAACTTTGATTTATATTGGCATGTGTTATGATCATCTTGGTATCTTATAAGTAAATTATTTCATCATAGTTGATATCATTTGTTCGTAGTTAGGATTATTTGTACTTGTGTTGTCGAACTGTTTGTCGTTGAATACTTGCTTCACACCACTGCATGATATATTTATTTTTCCTTTATGATTATCCATGCTTCACTTAGGGGGAGATTTGGTTTTATTGGGGAGATATGTTTTATTATTGTGAACCTTGTTCTTTGTCTATTCCTGAACAAAACTAAATTTTGAACGAGATAATATACTTCGTTCTAACAAGGTACCATGTCATTTGAAGAAAACTGTAATTTTTTTTTAATTCAAATTTTTCCAAATTGGTATTGATCCTTAACTTGTTTCCAACAAACCACCTATAAATAGGAGTGCAGGGCAACATATTTCTGAGAGACTTTTCCAAGATTTTTATGTTCCGAAGCTTGTTTAAAAAGATCTCCAAGTTTATGTGTTTTATCTGAGTTAAAGTTTTCCAAACCAAAACCCTAGTTTACACCAATGTTGAAATTTAATAATCGTACATCGATATGTACATTTGAGATCCCTTTTGTATTGAATCAAAGTGGTTTGGTTTGAAAAACATATAATGTCATTTGAACAAGCCCGTGATTTTTTTTTAAATTCTAGTTTTTTTCCAAATTGGTTTTGATCCTTATCTTGTTTTCAACAAAACATCTATAAATAGGAGTGCGGGGCAACATATTTCTTAGAGACTTTTCCAAGCTTTTTCAGTTCCGAATTTTTTTAAAAAAGATCTCCAAGTTTATGTGTTTTATCTGAGTTAAAGTTTTCCAAACCAAAACCCTAGTTTACACCAGTGTCGAAATTGAAGAATCATACATCTATATGTTCATTTGAGATATCTTTTGTATTGCATCAAAGTGGTTTGTTCTTCATACTGTGAGCATTTCCTGTGGTGGATATCATGTTTAGTATTTTGTTGTAGTTGGATTGGTCATGAATACATGTAAGATCGGTGGAATACCAAGATGTGGGAAAGCACCCTCATTGTGTGGTTGTTAGAAGGCGTCCAGTAGTGGCTGTGAATAAGGTAACAATGGATGAAGAAGCGTTCCAAGACTGGAAGGCGTCGAGTCAATGAGTTAGTCTAATTATTTATTATAACTAGACTTATATTGTAGTGGACTTGTGCGGTTGGTCCGTCTGAGGATTTTTCCATTGTGGATTTTCCTCGTACATCGTCATGTTGTAATCACCTAGATGCATACTTATGTCAAGATTAAAATTGATAAATCGTTTTACACGAAACTTGTATTTTTTTCTAGATTGGTGCAAGTTAATTAAAAAATTATGAAAATAAAATTTGGTAGTGTTTTCTCTACAAACCCTAGGGCACGTTGTTTTTTCTCATATTTAAGCCCAAACAAATATCAGCATCAAATATTCATATTTTAAGAATGTTCAAACCTATGTTTTGCAGAAATTGTTTCCAACAATATCAAGCTATACATGTAAATATAACTAGTTTACATAAACAAACACCTATATTCAAGCCCAAATGAATATCAAAGTCAAATTTTTCAAACCTTTAAACCTAGGTTTTGCATAGGTTTTTTTCTAACAATATCATGTTATCCTTGTAAATACATCTATATTACAATAAACAAATACATACATATCCAAACCCAAACAAATATAAAAAACAAATAGCTAAAACCTTTAAACATAGGTTTTGCATAAGTTATTTTCTAACAATATCAAGATATACATGTAAATACAACTATTTTACAACAAGCAAACACATGAATTTAAGAACTACAATTACATTTATATATATATATATATATATATAATAATGCTCCTGTGCGGACTAGTCCGCATTTTAAGAATGCGGACCGGACATGTGTCACCTAACGGTGCGCCGAGAAGTTATCGCCTTAATTATAGGCACACTCTCTCTCTTTTCTGGGCTCACCGCCAGGTGACACATGTCCGGTCCGCATTCTTAAAACGCGGACTAGTCCGCACAAGAGCAGGACTATATATATATATATATATATATGTAAAACATACATTCGGGTGAAAAAATGGTGGATTTTTTACCTAGGCACGAGAGGGGGTCGGTTTGATGAGAGAGGAGGGAAAGTGTTATGTTTTGTGGGAAAAGGGATCTTTAAGTGTTGAAATATCAAGTTTTTGTCCACGATCCTTGTAATGGTCGAAGAACGTGACAAAAATGTCACGTGTGTTGTCACGGTCAAGGACTCAGATGACACCTAGTCGAAAAAGGATGAAATTTTTGTTATTTGGGTATAGTGTCAAACTTAATATGTATATGCTCCTCCTTCATGAAAAATATCTCCCCAAATGATATGTATCCCCCTAACACGTGACACTCACAATAAAGGAGTCATATCTCCTCCATATCTTAGAAACTTCTCCCCCTTTCTGACACAAAAAAGTCAAAGATAAGTAAAAATGGTATAGATTATGGGTATAACATGGTATAAACAACAAAGTCACAATGTATATGAAAACTAGTAAAGCTAAAGATAGATAAAAACATGTTATATAAACAATGCTATAATGAAGGTACTACGTGAAAAACATCATGAGTATGATTAAATAACATCAAGAATGGTCTATAACATCATCGAAAACATGTGAATGCGATAGCAAGTGATATATAATAAATGAATCTTATATCAGGAACTAGTAGACAAGGTACATCTAATCATGTGTGAAGTAGGATATATGATGTAATCAAATTTATCTAGAATAGATCATAAGAGCAACAAGATATAATAATAATAATAATAATAATAATAACCAAGTTACCATAAAACCAACAATGGATAAAGAATAATCCATAAAACCATAACACATTGTATTACCCCGTATATTTGTGAATATTTTACTTCCACGTGTGCATTGATTTATTAATTTAATTGAGAAAATTAAATTGATTTCGATAAATATTTGTTAACAAGTTTAGGATTAATATTTATGATTATTATTTATGTGCATGCAATAAGTAAATAGCGATGTGAATTATTATATTGTCATTTTATGAGTAAAAAGTGACGGATTATTATACTATGTCGTTAGAGAGTTAAAATGACGGATTTAAATAGTTTGAGGGCGACGTGTACTGTATGCACATGTCGGGCCGGATTAATGATATGGTGGAAAGTTTTTAGTTCGGTGACTCACATGGCCTTTTTGAGTGTACCGATGATTTGGAATGGGTTTAAATAGTTCGGAATAGGTACCCTTAGACATAGTAGGACCCATATAAGGGTATGGTCAACCTTTTACCCTTAGGGTTTAACCTAAAAATGAGATTAGGGTGTGGTTAAGAGGTCTTTAAGGGTATGTTGGGCAGATGGTAGCCTCATTCTAGCCTATTCTTAGTGGAGACTAAGGGAGATAACCTAAAAGAAGAGAAAAGAGAAGAAAAGAGAGAAGGAAAGCTTGGATAAGAGAGAAGAGTCCAGCTCCAGAATCAATTCATCTCTACATGCCAAGACTTTGGATTTTAATTCAACAAGGCAAGTGTTTACTTGATTTTAGATTTTCTATTTTCTGTAGCTAATTATGTTCATAGTTATTTCATAATTAGTCTGAGATTTTAAGATGATATTATGGGAATTAATTCATAGGGTTTGAATTGTATTTAACATATTAATGTGTTGAGAATTAATATAGAAGAAATTAGTGATATAAATATGGGAATATGATTTTGAACATGATGAACATTCATGTGGTGTTAGATCAATGGGTATTAAGGTTGTATTAATTCCATATTGAATAATTACATTAATGATTAGGAATCCTTGAGATTTGATATTGGATTCGGGTTTAAATTGGGTTTAAAATACTTATGGGATGGTTATGTATTGATTTGGGATATTAATTTATGATTTTGGGTGGCTTTGGACCTCCATTGATGGGTTTGGGAGGTGAAAACTCTAGGTTGAAGACCAAGGGCAAACCAACAAACCAAACGGGTTCACTGGGTGGTTCGCTAATTGAATCGGTTCATTCTACTAGCAAATCGATTCAATTTTTTGGCCTGTCTTAAGTTTTTATTATGCATTTTAACCCGTTAATGTTGGGTAAATGGGCGTATGGGTTTCCAGGTAGATTGGGATTATCGAAAAACATTCTTAGGGGTTATTGCGTGTCTTAGGCCAAGGGTTAAATGGTTTTGAGTGAGACGAATCGAGATACAAGTGAGTGAACAATTAAATGGAAAATCAAAAAGTCGGTTCAGACTTCAGAATTAGTAGACTAATATGCTGTGGGATTTCTGTACGTAGTAAGTTCTTTATATATATGTGTGCTTGTGTGTGCGCGCACACGCATGTGTGATTGGTTGTGTATTTGTTTGGAACATACTTACTTGGTAGGGCTATCGTTAGGAGGTTGCACGTAGTGGGCACTCCACCCTAGAATTGACCAGCAAGTGTTGGATTGATTACTAAGGTACTTTTAATAGATATTTGTTTGGATACTAGTTGGGAGCGATGTGGTATGGTTGTGACCCCCGAATATATTTTTATGACTGCCTTCATTGTTTGTGTTTATGTTTAGATTTAGAGGTAAGTTTTTGACCCGGTCACCCAGTTGTGGTGCATGGTACGCTTGGAGCTCAATAGCACACAAGGGATGCATCTGCAAGGTCTTACTCTAGGGATGCGGTATATATGTATATAGCAATTGATATATATGTATGCATATATAGGATATTATGTTATTATCTTTTTATAGCATGTGTGTAGCTATGTAATCATTCATGAAAGTATACCTAATGAGGGTTGTATATATATTAATTAATGGTGATTATTAGCGGGATGGGCTATGATAGTTGTTATTGTCCTAGTTAGGCTGGGTAGCATGATTAGGATAATAAAATGAATGCATTAGGTGCGTACTTTAGATGAGAGGTGAGGAATGATCCCATGTGAGTGCGACTCAAAAGTTAATTATGAAGGTAATACACTACACGCTTATGTTTAAAGCATTTAAATACTTACAAAATATTTTCAAATGTTTTTGAGCTTTGATCCACCAGCATTTATGTTTTGTTTTTTTGAAAACCCCACATATACAACAACAGAGACTTCATGTTAATCTCTTCATCGTGCCATTACGAGCAGTAGTTGTGGATTCTACGAGATTTTATTGTATCCACCTCAGCTCATTCTATCTTGATTGGATTCACTTTCAATACTTCTTTTTGGGTGTGTTACTTGTAGTTGGATAAGACTTTTATTTATGTCAGACATTTTATTACTCATCAGTATTTGTCACATTAGTTTTATTTTTAGAAACTGATGGTTTATTCCGAGTACATTATTTATGCTTATTCACTTATCCGTAATGCTGTCATTTTATTTGGTGTATGTTTATGTTGGTTTTATATTTATACTACATTGTTGCGATTGTGATTCTAAAAATGAAATCATATTGGATTCCTGTTTAATTTTAATAAAGTATTGATCATCCGGTATTAGAATAGGGAGGGTGTCATAATTGGTATCAGAACATTATGTTCTAGTGACCTTTAGGATCTGTACGGAGTTATACTGTTGTGAGCTTTGCGTTTCTTTGATATAAAACACTATGTTTAGGATTGTGTTTCATATTGTGCATTTTTTTTCTTCTGATATTTTTATATATTTAAGTGGAATCGCATACAATTTCGGATTGGTTTCAGATGCCAAACACAAGGAGACCAATTCATGCAGCGAGAAGGGACACATAGAGGGAAGTTCAACCGGAGTCGCATGCAACCCCGAGGACTGTGATTGTAGCAGAGGTCGCAGCCACTATAGCACAGGCATTTAACACTGCCATGATAGCCATGGTGTAACACCTACCTTAGGTACAACCACAACCACTAGTGGCAGTATCAGTACAGACTCACATGTTGTCATCTTTGTGGGAGAGAGTTAGAGAGGACTTTTAAAAGGGCCATCCACTGGAGATTCAGGGGAGTGTGAGTGCAGTTGTAGCGAGCCAATGGAAGAAGGATATTGAGAGGCGTATTCATGTGGTTTAGTGAAACGAAACTCACAAATGGGTACTAGCTACTTTTAATCTAGTTAGGGCAGCTCTGCAGTGGTGAGAGTCAGTCATCATGCCTGAGGAGAGGGATTCGATGATGATTCACGAGTTCTGGGTGCGGTTTGAGTGCAAGTTCTTTTAGTCAGTTGTACAGGAAGGAGGATAATTGTAGATCTCATGCAGGAAGGTCGAACAGTGGCCGAGTACGAGGAGGAGTTCACTCGCCCAATAAACTTTATGCTAGATGAGGTGAACACTGATGATAAGATGATTCTAAAGTTCATGGATGGTATCACTTAGAGGATCCGTCAGCATCTGTTATGTAACCTGATATTGAGGACTTATAGTGATGTCGTTAAAGCCGCATTGCTATACGCAAAGATCATTGTTTCCATCTAAGGGGTGCAAAGAGGATAGGAGAGTCGAGCCAATAGGGTGAGGTTAGTTGTAGCGTGCTAACAAGGTGCCACAACAGCAGGGCAGGCAGTAGGAGCAGGGTTCCCTAGTAAGGGGACTTGGCTAAGAGGTTTAGATCGGGAAATTGTGGGTACAGGCAGGTCAATCAGGGCCAACATCATGCTCCTCAGGGACAACAGGGCCAAAGGAACCATGCTGGAGGCCACTAGGGTCGTGGATAATAAGGTCAGTAGGGCCAATGATTGGAGCGACCTCAACAAACTAGTAGGGCCAGAGACCGACAGACCTCATGAGGAGATGTTTTGTATGTGAGGATCAGGGCCACATGCGGCGTGCATATCTAAATAGAGATAGGGGTCATCCGCAGGATGTCAAGTAGGGGCCCGCTAGTAGTTCCATAAGCACTACCTCAGCATGGGAAGTTATAATTTGGGTCTGTTAATAACGTCCCTAGGCCAGTTTTTCCACCAGTGCCGCCAAAAGTTACAGGTATGTTTTTTATTCATGGGCACATGGGTTGAGTAATATTTGACACGAGAGCGTCAAATTCTTTTATTATCACTAGATTCACGCGGGAGATGAGTTTAGTGGATATAACATCTGATATTATTATGACCTTAGATTCAACGTTGGGCAATGGGGCTCTTATTCGGTCCATCTACAGGGGACTGGGTGTGGACATTGGAGGTTATGTTTAATAGTAGATTTGCTCATTTTGGAGATGCATGAGTATCGTGTTATATTGGGTATGGAATGGTTAGCGATGTGTAGAGCGATGGTGGATTGTTATATTAGGACTATCGTTTTTGTTTTTCTAGGGCAGGATATTTTTCTGGTGGCAATGCCTCATCCAGAAGCAGGGTCGAGCACGCATTTATATTAATTCATAGGGTATTGTCATCTCTTTAGATTCCATCCCTGTGGTTAGGGAATTCACTGATGTATTTCAATAGATACTGGGGTTACCATCGAGTCGGGAGATTGAGTTTGTGATCGACTTAGCACCGAGGACTAGGCCAATAGTGCGTGCACCGTATCGTATGGATCCTTTTGAGATGAAAAGGTTGAGAGATCATATTTAACATATTTTAGGATAGGTTTAGGAGTACCTCACCTTGGTGTGCCACGGTTCTATTTGTGAAGAACAAAGATGGGTTATTGAGGTTGTGTATGGACTATCGGGAGTTGAAGAAGCTCACGATTTGGAATAAGTATCCATCACCGCGTATCGATGACTTGTTTGATTAGATAAGAGGATCAACCTACTTCTCAAAGACTGATTTGAGATCAGGTTACCATTATCTACGTATCAGGGAGAAGGATAACCCTTAGACCAGGTTTTTGACAAGATATAACTCTTATGAGTTCAGGGTTATGCCATTTGGGCTAATTAACACACTGACAGTTTTTATGGATCTCATGAATAGAGTATTCATGGACTTCTTACATTAGTTTGTCATTATCTTTATAGATGACATCTTGGTTTATTCTCGGATGGAGGGTAAGCACTAAGAGAATTTTCTAATGGTTATTCAGACTTTGTAGGACCATCAACTGTACGCCATGTTCGAGAAGTGTGGATTTTGGATACGAGAGGTGAAATTCTTAGGTCATATAGTCTCTGAGAGGGGAATTTCAATGGATCCGAGTAAGGTGTAAGTGGGGAGAGAGTGGATCCAACCAACGATACTGACGGAGGTTCATTTTTTTTGTGTCAGCAGGTTACTGCCGCTAGTTTATCAGAGGATTTACAAAGATTACGGGTCCCTTGACGAATTTGACTCGTAAGGGAATAACTTTTATTTGGAATGATCAATGTCAGTTATCATTTAACGACATAAAGGAAAACTTGACTTCATCACCAGTGCTCGCATTTCTTAGGGGAAGAGTGGAGTACTTTATTTTTACTTATGCGTCCTTACATGGATTCGGGGGAGTTCTATAGCAGGAGGAACACGCTATAGCTTTTTCGTCTCACAAGCTTAAGCCTCATGAGGAAAACTAACCTACTCAAGAATTGGAGTTAGAAACAGTTGTTTTTGCCTTGAGAATTTAGATGCATTATCTTTTGAGGGAGTAGTATTGGTTATTAATGGACCATAAGTCACTGCAGTATCTTTTCATATAGAATGAGATGAATATGAGGTAGCATAGATGGCTTGAGTTTATGAAGGATTATCAGTTCGATATTTAGTATTATCTGGCAAAGGCTAACGTGATGGTAGATGCGTTGAGCCGTATACCTACGGGGCAACTGGCAGTAGTTTGGAAGGAAAAATGGGATGAGATTCGTTATGAAGATGAGGTAGTCCGAGCTTACATAATAGTGAGGACCGTCACACCCGCGATCATTTTGAGGGTTGTGAAGGCAAGGTAGGGAAAACTTCTTGTTAAGAAAAGGTGCGACAATTATTGGCAAATGGAGTGAAATCTTTCTCAGTTAGTTTTGAGGGTGGCTTACACTTCAATGGGAGGTTTATTGTCCCAGACGATAAGGACCTATGACGTGCAGTTATGGAGGAATCGCATAGGTCATTATTCTCGATTCATCTAAGAGAGGTTAAGATGTACCAGAATATGAGGAGGCAATATTAGTGGGCCGATATGAAGCAAAACATAGCAGAGTTTATCTCTAGGTGCACCATTTGTCAGATGGTGAAGGTTGTTCATCAGAGACCAATAGGGGTTTCGCAGCCATTGAAGATTTTGATATAGAAGTGGGAGAGTATATCGATGGATTTCATAATAGGGTTACCGACATCGCAGAGGGTCGGCCATGATTCCATATGGGTTATTTTATATCGTTTGACTAAAGTAAGTCATTTCTTACATGTTCGAGTGGATTACATGACAGGGCAGTATGCCCAACTGTTCATTACAGTGATAGTGAGATTACACGGAGTGCCACTCAACATTATTTCGGATCGAGACGAGGTCTTTATGTTCCACTTCTTGTAGAATTTTTAGGAGGCAATGGGTATGAAGTAGCATTTGAGCATGGCGTATCACTTATAGATTGATGGGCAGATGGAGAGGGTGAATCAAATGCTGTAGGATATGCTGAGGATTTGTATTCTGGAATTTAAGGATAGTTGGGAGAAGTACTTACCATTGGTAAAGTTTGCGTATAATAACTCATACCATTTTAGAATTGGCATGACACGTTTTAAGGCTTTGTATGGGAAATCTTATCGTTCTCCATCATATTGGTTAGAAGTGGGGGACAACAAGTTCCTTAAGCTAAGCATTATTCAGGATACATCGACGATGATTGAGTTGACCATGAGTCGTATTTCGGTAGCTCAGGAATATCAGAAGAGTTACAGCGATGCCAATTGGATTTTCTTGGAGTTTGATGTGGGTGATCAGGTGTTGAGAGATGCAGTCTAAGGAGAAGGGGAATATGGCGCCTAAAAATGTGGGGACTTTTCCCATCATTGAGAGGGTAGGGCCAGTTGCGTATAACCTAGCTTATCGGAACATTTATAGCAAATTCACAACATGTTCCACTTGTCGTCGCTATTGAGGTATCTCAGGGATGACTTGGCATACCTACATATAGCATTATAGGAGATAAACTTACAGCCTGACATTACTTAAGAGGAGAGATCTATTGCCACTTTGGGTCGGAGCGAGAGAAAGCTTCGATCAAAGGTGTAGTATGGGTGCAGTGGGGGAATCGCAATGCTAGGGAATCGACTTGGGAGCGCGAGGATGATATGAAGGAAAAGCATCCAGATTTCTTTGTGGAAGGTACGTTCAAATTTCGGGGGCGAAATTCCATTATTGGGGTGGAGAATATAATATTCCCATACTTTTGTTAATATTTTATTTCCACGTGTATTAATTTATTTGGGAAAATTAAATTGATTTCGACAAATATTAATTAGAAAGTTTAGGATTGATATTTATGATTATTATTACTTAATTGGGCGTAGTAAGTAAATAGGAATGTGAATTATTATATTATCATTTTATGAGTGAAAAGCGATAAATTATTATATTATGTCTTAGAGAGTTATAACGACGGATTTAAATAGTTTGAGGGTGATGTGTACTATACGCGCGTGTCGGGCCGATTAATGATATGGTGGAACAATTTCGATTTGGTGACTTAAATGACCTTTTTGAGTGCACCGGTGATCCGGAATGGGTCGAAATAGTACAAAATAGGTACCCGGTGGTTATAGTTAGATTCTAGGGGCTTTTTAGACATAGCAGGACCCGTATGGGGGTATGGTCATCTTTTTACCCTTAGGGTTTAACCTAAAAACAAGATTAGAATGTGATTAAGAGATATTTAAGGTTACGTGGGGTGGATGGTAGCCTGAATCTAGCCTCTGCTTAGTAGATATTAAGAGATAGAACCTAAGAGAAGAAAAGAGAGCAGGAAAGCTTGGAGAAGAGAGAATAGTCCATCTTAGGAATCAATTCATCTCTACATGTTGAGACTTTAAATTTTAGTTCAACAAGGCAATTGTTTACTTAATTTATATTTTCAATTTTCTGCAGCTAATTATGTTCACAGTTAATTAGTAATTAGTCTGAGATTTTAATAGGAGACTATGGGGATTGATTAAGAGGGGTTGAATTGTGTTTAACATATTAATGTATTGAGAATTAATATGGAAGAAATTTGTACTATAAAAGTGGGAATATGATTATGAACATGATGAACATTGATAGGGTGTTATATCAATGGGTATTTAGGTTGGATTAATTCCAGATTGAATAAATTAAAGATTAGGAATCCTCGAGATTTGATGTTGGATTTCGTTTTAAATCGGGTTAAAATACTTCTGGGATAGTTATGTATTGATTTGGAATATTAATTTATGATTTTGGGAGGCTTAGGACCTCCATTGATGGGGTTAGGAGGTGAAAACCCAAGGTTAAAGATGAAGGGAAGCCCAACAAACCAAATTGGTTCGCTCACAAAACCGGTTCGTTCTGCTAGTGAGATGGTTAGATTTTTTGTCATGTCCGGAGTTTTTTGCTATGCATTGTTTAAACTCGTTAGCATTGGGTAAATGGTCGTATAGGTTTTCGAGTAGATTGGTATTACCAGGAAATATTCTCGGTGGTATGTGCGTGTTTTGGGCCAACGGTTAGATGGGTTAGAGTGAGAAGAATCAAGCTACAAGTTAGTGAACAGTTAAATGGAAAATCAGGAAGTTAGTTCGAACTTCGAGATTGGTATATTAGTACACTATGGGATTTCGTACGTATTCATTACTTTATATATATAAAGAGAGGCCCCCTCCTGTAAGGACTTCTTATAGTGCAGACCCCGGTGCATACCATTTTTTTAAAATAGTAAAAAAATGAATTTTTTGATGAACCTTTACGAATATCTTCCCAGTGAGAAGATCATCTCCAATTTTTTTCATCAAAAAAAATTCAATAAAAAAAACTGTTGAGATGAGGTGATATATAAAAAAAAGGTATAAATATGCATTTTCGACCGTTGAAATGTTGGCGATCATATCACCCACTTTTTGATTGAATATTTTGATAAAACTTCATGGATATGATTTCGACAATGAGAAGATCATATCAATGAAGTTTCATAAAAAAATTCAATCAATAAAGTGGCTAGCGCCGACCCAACATTTCAACGGTTGAAAATGAATATTTATACCCTTTTTTTACATATCATCTCATCTCAACGGTTTTTTTATTGAATTTTTTGATGAAAAAAAATGGGAGATGATTTTCTAACCGTCGACATCATATCCATGAAGTTTCATCAAAAAATTCATTTTTTTTACTATTTTAAAAAAATAGTATGTACCGGAGTCTACACCATAAGGAGTTCTTACAGGAGACTTTATGTATATATATATATATATATATATATATATATATATATATATATATATATATATATGATTGCTTGTGTATTTGTTTTGAACATACCTAATCAGTAGTGCTATCGTTAGGAGGTTGTGTGTAGTGGGCGTTCCACCCTGGCTTTGACTAGCAATTCTTGGATTAATTCCCAAGGTTATAGCACTATTGCATAGCCACTATCCCTGTGTGAGGATAGATGTTGATTTGGAGAGAAATTGGATGTGATATGGTATAGTTACTAACCTCAGATGTATATTTATGACCGCCTTCGTTGTTTGTGTTTATGTTTAGTTTCGGTGGTGATACTCTGATCGGTGGCCCAGTTGTGCTATGAGGTACGACTGGAGCCCGATAGCACACGAGGGATGCATCTATGAGAACCTGCTTTGGAGATGCCGTATGTATGCATAAATATATATATGATATGTTATGTGATTATCTATTTATAACACGTGTGTAGCTATGTAATCATTTATGAAAGTATACCTAATAAAGGTAGTGTATATATTAGATAATGGTGATTATTAGCAGGACGGGCTATGATAGAAATTACTGTCCTAGTTAGACTAGGTAGCGTAATTAGGATAATAAAATGAATGTGTTAGGTGTGCATTGTAGATGAGAGGCAATGAATGATCTCATGTGAGTGTAACTGGAAAGTTTATTATGAACATAGTACAATTCACATTTATGTTTAAAGCATTTAAATACTAACAAAATATTTTCAAAATTTTCGGTCTTTAATCCACTGGCATATGTATATTTTTTTTTAAACCCTAAGGACACAGCAGCATGGACCACATATTTAGTCTCTTCATCATGCCGTTGCGAGTAATAGCTGTGGATTCTACAAGATTTGATTGTATCTGCCTCAATTTATTCTATCTAGATAAGATTCGGTTTTAGCATTTACTTTTGGGCGTGTTGCCCATAGTTGGATAGGACTTTCATTTTTGTTTGACATTTTATTACTCCTCAGTATTTGTTACGTTGATTTTATTTGTGGTAATCTATGGTTTATTCTATTTAGATTATTTATGCTTATTCACTTATCTGTTATGCTGTCATTTAATTTGGTGTATGTTTATATTTATTTTATATTTATATTATATTGTTGCAACAGTGATGTTAAGAATGAAATCATACTAGATTACTATTTAATTTTCATAAAGGATTGATCACCCGGTATTAGAATAGGCGAGGTATCACTCAAATATCCAGCAACCATGAAGATTAAATATCTAAAATATAATAGGAGTAAATACATAATAATACAATATTCCTAAATCCATCCTCAAAACCACAAACGAACACCTAGTGCTAAATGATAATCTTAGAGTAACTGTAAAAATATACAAATCAAGTGCAAGTTCTAAAATAAGAGTACTTACTCGAGTTCAATCTAGGGAAAGACAACAAAGGCATAAAGTAGCATTTTCACTTTCAATCCTAGAAAAATCTTCAAATATGATCACCAATCTCACATACAAGATCAAAATCCTATCTTTTAATAAAAATAGCCTAGGGCTAGCTCTGGAAATGAAGGGATTTGAAACTATGGATAAATGAGCCTTAATTTTTTTTAAAAGCCCGTTTTACAAATCTACGAAGTCCATGTGCATGGTAAAACACCCATCCATGTGAACGTCATCCATGTAAATGGCAACCTTGCATATTGGCCCAAATTGTATCCATGCGAATGGTTTTGACCAAAAACTACCATCAGGCAAAACATCCAGCAAAGACCGAGCTAAAAGAATCCAAAACCCAAACACTCAAAAGTATCATATGAATCTATGCAAATGAACAAATTAGTGAGAAAATATTCATTTTGAACATTTTAAGCATATATTTGAAATAAAATGCACATATCAAAGAACTCACACACACATATTCGAATGAATATTTAATATGAAAAGTGTGACTATGATAAAACAATATGTGATAAACATGAGTTGATGAATTCATTTCCTTTACATCTTGATTACTGACATAGTTTAAGAAATCATTGAAAAAAATTTAATCAATTCAACAACATACCAAAAATTTGAAGCAAATCAAATCAAGCAATTTTATATCTTAATCATGGCATCATCTTGAGAATATACAGGTCACAAAATCAAAAGAATTCATATAATCAAGTTACAAGAATTACATGTTCTGTTTAAGTTTATCATTCAATTAATTCCCTCTCAACATCTCATAAACGGTACCCTCCAACCATATAACTCCCTTTATTATTTTTATCCCTAAAGTAGATACTAGAAGATAGAACTATAAGAAAGCAAAAATCCCACTCTTGTTTTTCATGCCTTTAATTTTCTTGCACCTGCGTTTATTTCTTTTCATCATATTTTGGATTTTTTGATGGTGGATTTCGCACACTTTTGTCGACACCCATTGACGATTTTTAAATTCAAGTCAATGTTATCTCGCTAATAGTAGCCCTTTTCGTTTCTAAAATGTCTCATCAATTAACTCCATTAAGTAAAGTTTATTTCACATAAACTCTCAAATAGAAACGTTTCAAATCACCAATATAAGATGTCGGTATTTGATTATGATTTGAAGTGTACTAAATGCAATACACATAATTATAACCATATGAATAAAGTGATATACAAGCGCGTGTGTAAGATGAAATCACAATCAACAATTTCAACAAAATTTGACTATCATGATTTATCAAGTGAATTTTACCATACATTAATGAAATCAACATTTGCATAAAAAAGTTAAGAATTCATGCTTTAATCACCATTGAAATTACGTTCACTCATCAAATCAATGAAATCAAAGAACTTAATCATATATTCAAAAAAATAGTTTTGACATTTTTGAAATTTGAATGATTTACCTATAAAACAAGTACAAATGATGAAATATATATGGGCATATTATGTAAGGAATGAAGCATATAAGTAAATGAATGAAAATTCCCCATTAAAATATGAAAACAATCCAAATGTAGAAATCTAATCTCTCACAAAAATAATTCGATCCCATATGAATCAAGGGGAACCTAGGAAAGGAACATACAAAACTAATGCCCTAGGTATCCTAAGAAAACTACCACCTAGCTAGAGATGTGTGATGCCTCTTGAGGATCCTTAGGTGGAACAAACACTACTTACTTCTTGGAAAATTTCCTTTGAGAGAGATTCACCTCAACCTACTTCATAGCAGTATTACTTATCATATCGCTCACATTCTTAGGTATCCATGTTTCACTCCTCATGGGATTCTTTTGACTATTCCTAGAAAATTGTTTAAAGGCTTTAATTATAGGAAACTCTCTCCTAACTTCACTCCTCTCTTTTATTATGAAGTCAACTATCCTTATCAACTTTTTAATTTCTCCTCTAATCTCACTAATATGATCACGTTTCATAACCTTCTTCCTATTATGAATGAACAACACATTTCTATCTTTCAAATACCTAAAAGTTTGGCTGGAATTACCGTGTAACCTACAATAGGTACAAAAAGGTACACCCCTCCTAAACTTAAGCTTCGATTCATGAGCTCTTTTCTCAAATTTTTTAAAATTCCTTCTATTAAAACAAAAAATGGAAACTATGATCATTTTTTTTTTCACAAAATGAGCATCCATGGGCTTTTGGCCTATATGTAGATTTAGGGACAACTTTCTTATTTCAATTGATGAATTTCTTCCTTGGTATTTTTTTCAATCCAAGAAAAAATCTCGATACTTGATTTTGAAACACCATTTTTCTTTAATCGGTCCAACATAGCTAATACCACGTGTTTCATTCTTAACTTAATCACAGTTCATTAAAATGCTATCAACAACATTGTTTTTAGCACGTTGTGACTCAATTTTTAATTTTTCAAAATAAATTTCCAAAATTTTGTTTTGGATCTCAACATATTATTTTTATTTAAAAAGGATATCATTTTTTATTTTCTAAAAATCATTCGCATTAATCAAAATATCAACATTCGCCTTGAGTTCTAAGCATTTAAATTGGGCATTTTCAACTTTTTCATCTTGTTCAAATTGAAATTTTTTCATTTTATTTAGGAGCTTGATGTTTGATTTATTCAATATCAAGGATTATTGATAAAGTTCATTTAAGGCCTCATGTATGTCATTGACCTCATCATCACTCTCATCTAGTAACCTAGGATGCGATGTGTGTGAACCTTTGCTACTACAAGATGAGGAATCACTAAGCGATATACAACTAGACCCTTTGATCCTATTTATCTTCACCAAACTTTCAAATGTCATTCTAACCTCACAAACCTTCTCATTTTCTTTTAGCCTAAACATAAAGGCTATTTTACTTCCATCCTCTTCACTTCAAGTACTCTCATCAGAATCTCTATTTGAATCACTCAAAATTAATTTGTAGTTTTTTTCTTATCCACATCCTTGCTCTTCTCTTTATTCTTCAAGTGATTTGGACAATTATTTATGTCATGTCATACTCCATAACAACCATATCAATGATCTTCATTTGTTTCTTCACCTTTATTGAGTACACTTTATCATTACTTCCATTCGATTCCTAGTGGATTTGTAAGGTTTAGCCTTAAACTTATTTTTACTTTTTAATTTATTTATTGTTTTCATAAAACTTGATAAACCTTTTAATAAAAAATGACATACCCACTTCAACATTCTCTTTTGGTCTCTCATCACCCTTGCTAGACACATCTCTCTCACTAGACTCAGCTATAAATGATAAATCCTCCTTTGGATTTGATACACTCAAATACTTGTCTTCATGACAAATTTGAAGTCACACTACTAACTTTCCAATACTACATGCGTCGGTCTCTTTAATATCACTTAAAGTATCCACTTTGGTCTTGAATGTAGTGGTTACCCTTTTCAATAACTTCTTGACAACTTGTTCTCGAGAATTTTCTCACTAATATTAAATGAGGCATTAACTACTTCAGTTATCCTAGTGTACTAATCATTAAAGATTTATTCCTCATTCATTCGCATTATCTCGAACATAGTCCCAACTTTTTGTAACTTAGCTCTCTTAACACTAGAGGTTCCCTCACGTGTCACTCTCAAAATGTCCCAAGCTTCTTTAGTTAATTCACAACAGAGTATACGATTATATTCTTATATACTCGTGGATGAAAAAATTCTTGAAATCTACAAAGTCCCCAAATAACCACAAAACTCTTGGTTTATTCATTATGACTCCATATTCCTTTATCATAGGATAACTCCATCCATCCTCAGCGCTCATCCAAACTCTCTCATTTTTTTTATCTCAAGTGTGTACACATTTTCACTTTCCAATTCTCATTGTTTGATCCATCAATTTACATTGGACGATTAGGGGAGCTAGTATAACGGTATTAATCCATTCTCAACAAAAGATATAAATAAAAATCAAACTTGATCTAGGAGTAATGAACACAAAAAGAAACACATAGATAAGAAAGTTCTACTTTAACACGTGAGTGCTTAAAAGAGCAACCGCTCTGATACCAATTGAGCGTGATGTTTCTACAAGATGTGTTCAACTCGGCTAAACCTATAAGGGGGAGGGGTGGATAGTTGTTAATGAGAATTCTACTAATTTTTTGAATTTGCTCGACCAAATTAAGATCCACCTATTAACATGCGTCCAGGTGATATGTCTAATAGATTTAATGAAACTAAACGACTTAGGATCTAATAAAATCTAATTTTGTGAATTAACTAGGTTCAAACCTTAAGTTAATTTAACACTGGATCATTTTGGTTCCAAACTCTTAGTGTGCATGAGTTTGTGTGTAAAAAAACGTGTATAAGAACGATAAGCAACCACATAATAAGGAATGATGAAAGATTTACGAGGAAAAATCCCTACCTAAGGGTAAAAAACCTCGGTGCATTCTAGTCTTTAATTAGATTAATTTTTTTTTACCTAATGCAAGAATGTAACTTTCTCTTATTCCCAAATAATAAGTTAACTATGGACACTAAGACTCTCCTCTTTCAAATGAGAAATCTGTTCCAAGCTCCATTGATCGGATGTGGAAATCCTATTATACATCTTCTAATATCACCATGCTTGACCTATTTAATAGATCAAACCCCTACTTTTAGATCTCAGAGTCTAAATCTTAAAATGCAAATGTAGAATAAGTAGAATTGAATCTAGGCTATGTGGTGTTCAATTTCAAATCACTCTCAAATCTCACAATTCGTGAATCTAGGTTTGATTTAAGTTTTTCTTTTAATTGTTTGAGATAAAATGAAGAGGATAATTGAAGTTTTTAAATATGATCACTTTCCTCGAAATTACTCGCTTTAGGTGTGAAAAGTACCCAGGAAAAGGATCTTGTTAAATTGGAGGGAAACCACTCCTATTTATAGATTTTTTCAAAATATGGTCGAGTTGTGCTCATTATGGGAATTAAGCCTCATGCCAACAGTTTTGATCAGCAAGCCTCATCGCTTGGAAAATGTGACCAATGTGCACATAATACCAAAGTGACCCCATGTACATGCATTTAGCCAACAAAAATATATGGCCCAAAATGTTCTTGGTCATGTTTACGGTAGTGATTTGTACCTGTGCACAAAAAAATAGGCAGAGAATTTTCTAAGACTGTTTTATGCATCCGTGCGCATGCGTACAAATCTAGCATCTCTAAAGGAGTCATACAATATGGCGCTCGCACTAGCGCCTAGTCTGCGGCTCTAAGTCGACCACAAACTCAATCTCCCTACTCATTAGTAACCATGATATCTTCTAAATAAAATCAATAAAGTCCCTAATCACAGGGATCGAATCTAACGAGATAACTATACTCTCCGAAGTATCCTCCTTAATATAACACATATGTCTGCTTGACCCTCTCTCCGGGTAAGGCGTCACCACAAGAAACTTATCTTGCCTTGTAATAGCAACCATAATGGTCTTACTATAACAGTCCACAATCATTATAATTGTCGCTAACTGGTCCATAACCAGGATAACGTCATACTCATACATCTCTAAAACGAGTAGGTCCACTAAAAACATAACCTCCCAATGTCCACACTCATTCCACACAGATGGAATGAATGAAATCCCTGCTACCCCAACGATAAATCTACGATCAAAATAATATCTAACGTTGTATTGACTAAACCTGTCTCACGCACGAATCTAGTACAAATAAAATAATGTGACACACTCGTGACAAAAATACCTGCCCTACGTTCTCATGAACTAAAAAAATACCTTTAATAGCTAACGATGTTGGCTGTAAAGTTGATCCATGGACGTTATAAACACGCCCAAACTACCACTGCCCCTGCGGAGGTGGTAATGCTGGAACTACTAGTAGGGCTAGAAGCTGTTGTAACTGCTTCCCCAACTGGGCATCCTACTACTGACCCCTAGCCCTACTTGGTCATTTACACCATATGTGTCCCTACTCCCCACATACAAAATATCTCCCTATAAAATTTTCATGCCTCTGGCCCTCTTGGCCCTAACGAGGTTGCCTGGTCCCTAGCCCTATTGGCCCTAATAATCCCGACCCTCTTGGCCTTGCCTATAACTACCATTACCCGATTTAAACCTCTTCATCGATTCCCCTTACTGGGAACCCTGCTTTTGCTGCCTACTCTGCTGTTGCGGTGCCCCACTGGCACCGTTGCCCCCAGTCTTTCCCTACTGTCTAGACTCTCCTATCTTTTTTGCTCCCCTCAGATGGAAGTGATGGTCCTAGAAGTGAAGCAACATAATGTTAATGACCTAAGTGTAAGTCCTCAATGTCTGGTTACCCAATAAATGCTGGAGAATCCTCCAAGTAAGTCCCTACATGAATCTGAGAATTTTCTTCTCATCCCTATTCACCTCATTTGGCATAAAGTTCACTAGGCGCATGTACTCTTCCTCGTACTCGGCCACTGTACGACCCTTCACTGAAATTTTTAGGAACCTCCTCCTCATCTCCGTTTGAACTGTTGAAGGAAAGAACTTGCAATCGAAACACACCCATATCTCCTAGATAGTCATTAAATCCTTCTCCTCCAATGTGGTAACGAATTCCCTCCACTGAAGAAAATATTGTGCTAGGACAGTTATTGTGGCACTAACCGCCTATGTGATAATAGTTATTTCCTAGGCCGCGATTATAGTCCCCTGAGTAGCCTGTGGCTATGATTGAGCCTCCCCCTCTACGACCCTTCTAGCATCACTAGCTGGTCTACCTCTCCTATTGTTCGGCATCTGAAACAAAATCGAAGTTGTATATGATTCACTTCAAATATAAATAATAGTTGAAGAACATAAATGCGTAATATGGAACAGAAGTCCTAACCATAGGGCTTTGTATCAAAGAAAATGCAACGCGAACAATGTAGAAAGTCCGTATAGATCCTAAAGATACTGAAACCTGATGCTCTGATTCCAACTGTGACAACCCGCCTATTCTAATACCGGGTGCTAATCATCTAATAAAATAAAATAGGAGTCTCAGTATGGTTCATTATTCGCATCATTGTCGCAACCACAATATAATATAAATCATTCAAATAAACCATACAACACAATGAATAGAATAATCCTCATGCATAGATATATAATAAGAATAAACCATCGGTCACCAAATAATAACATTCGCTATGTAAAACTGAATAACAAAATCAAGTGCTAAAATAAAATATTTGACAGTACAATAAAAGTCTATCCATCTACGGGCAACACACCCAAAACTGAAACTAAAATGAGATGATCCTACCTAGATAAAATGGAGGCGTATAAACAAACATGTATCATCCAACAATAAGAAATGATCTATCCCCGCAGTCTTAGTTGTTGCGGCTGTACATATGGGGTATAAAAATAAAAACAAGGAAAAATAATTCCCCGCGGGTCAAAGCCCGTAAAGTAGAAAATATTTTTCAAGTAGATAATTGTTTCAAATCAATCAAGACAGTATTGTATTACTTTAATAATTAATCGGGAGCACTCACATGAGATAAACCTCACTTCTTAACTACAGTGCGCACCTAACCTGTTCATTTTTTATTTTCCTAATTAAACTACCCTATCTAACTAGGACATGTGACTGCTATCCAAGATCAAACCCGCTAATACCATATATTAGCTAAGTATAGCTACCTTCACTAGGTATACGATCATAAACAACATGTAGCGACACACTTGATTTCGATAAATATTCACACAGTAAATATAACATAGCGATGCTCGTGATATAACTAGATAACCACACAATATAATAACATAGCTATGTCCGTGCTATAATTAGATATACATATCACATATCGTACATATATATATATATATATATATATATATATATATATATATATATATATATATATATATATATATATATCACTCGCTATATACGTATAACCACATCCCCAAAGCTGAGACCTCGTGAATGCATCCCTCGTGTGCTATGAGGCTCTGGGCATCACGCGTCACACTAAATGCTCTGGTCCAAATCTAACCACCAATCCTAATCGAAAACACATACAATGGAGATGGTCATAGACATAAATCCGAAGTCGGGACCATACTACATCGCACCCACTTAGTCTCCAAACTAATATCTATCCTCACACATGGAAAGTGGCCATACAACAGTCCTACAACCTGGGGAATTAATCCAACACCTGCTGGTGAATGCTGAGGTGGACTACCCACTATGCGCAACCTTCTAGATAGAGCTCCTGAGTAGGTATGTTTAATAAAAACAAATATCATACAACATGCATATATATATATGTCACTCTATTATGTATATATAATAAGTACTGAACTCGTACGCATATCCCACAGTGCACGGTTCATCTAATCCCGAAGTTCAAACCAACTTCTTAGTTAATTAATCAAATAGTCACTCACTTGTATCATCGGTTACACTACACCAAATCCTGCGAATGGTCACGCCGAGTTGGTCACGGCCCAAGTCCGCGACCCGTTGGTCGCGGACTTGGGCCGTGACCAAGGCTGTTTTGGGCGTGACCATATTTATTATCACACTAGACCATGGATGCTTTGAAAGTGGTCACGGCCCAAGTCCCTGACCACTGTGGGTCACGGACTTGAGCCGTGACCAGGCCGTGACCATCTTGGCGCCAAATTCGCGCCAAAATTCCCTCCAAACTGGTCGCGGATGGGGTCACGGCCCAAGTCCGTGACCTAAGGCATGACGAAGTAAATAACACACACATTTAGGGTCACGGCTGAAGGCCCTGACCATTTCTGGGTATGGGTCACGGCTGTAGGCCGTGACCATCCTTCATTCGAGCAGTGGTGGTGATGGTTTGCCGGTTGCGCACTGGGGGTCACGGGTCACGGCTGAGGGCCGTGACCATTTCCTTGTATGGGTCACGGCTTTAGACCGTGACCATCCCTCATTCGAGCAGTGGTGGTGATGGTTTGCAGGTTGCGCACTGGGGGTCACGGCTCTGGGCCGTGACTAGGTTCAATCGAGCAGCAGTTGAGTTTCATTTAAGGGTCGCGCATGGTGGGTCACGGTGGTTGGCCGTGACCAGGTTCAGTCCTTAAAAAAAAGAATCGCGCCTCCCTCATTTCATTTCTATCGATCGAGGTCAGTGTCTAAAGCCCTAGGCGATTTGTGCGATTTCCATCCTTGAGATTTCGGCTCAGAAAGGTATTGTGTGTTTATTTGTGCGATTTCCATCCCTCATTTCGATTCTCGTGCATTTCGATTCTCATTGTGTTAGTATATGTGTGTATATGTGTGTGTATGTATAGATTTATGTGTGTGTATGTATAGATTTGTATATATGTGTGTGTATGTATAGATTTATGTTTATATGTGTGTGTGTATGTATAGATTTGTATATATGTGTGTGTATGTATAGATTTATGTTTATATGTATGTGTGTATGTGTGTTTATGTGTGTAACTACAAACAAATTGTATTTTATTTCAATAAACCCTAGACATTTTATTTCAATAAACCCTAGACATTGTATTGGGATTTTTTTTTTTGACAAAATATTATTCAAAATATAACCCTAGACATTATATTTTTTTTGACAAAATATTATTAAATGGATTCTTAATAAGTAAAAAAAAAAATTACATCTACCTCGTGGGATTTTATAGGGGGTTATATGCGTGCCATCATACTATATTGGGGGTTATATGCATGTCGTGTTGGATACTATGTTGAATTTATTGAATTGATACTAGTGTCGATAAATGTATATGTTATAAAATTTGTTGGATACTACTTTTCTCAGGAAAAATGAGGCACGGTGATAAATACTGTCAACAAGAGTGGGACAGGTTGCAATTAGACCGCACACATAACTCTTTTATTAGCGTGCGTCATATAGAGGGTACTCCTATTTATAGGTACGGAAATAAAAAGATCGAACAATTTAACTACCTTATAAATCATGGATTTGATATCCAGCAAGATTACTTGTTCGATCGTATTCTATTTTCTCTACCAGAAAACTGGGATGACGTTATACAAAATATATTTCACACACATAATCCCGACATAGCCCTGACCTTGGTTACGTTGTTGGAGAAGGCGGAAAAAAAAATCCACCCGTTATGGATACAACTGCGTACAGAGAGCATTGACATAGACTGTGATGTCTCGCGCCACATGCACGTAAAATTGAATCTTGCCAACAAGTTGAGAAATAGGGGATTCCGAGTTCATGTCACTGACATCTACACATCAATCATAGATACCCTTCCTTCTAGTTGGCCACGTGCAAAAATTTATAGGTTCTTAAAAACTAATACCGAATGGATGGAGATCAGACACATTGAACTTATTCTAAAGTCTTACTTTGAAAAGGTATCTATCTATCTATTTATATATCTAAAACTAATTAAGCTTGATTAATTAGTTATAATTTCATATTACTATAATTATTTAGTCACTCATATTTTTTAATTTTTGTAGATAATGTCGAGAGGAAACAACCCTAGGGTACCAAGTGCCGATGTGACACCACAACGAGGTTCACCATCTTCTGCAGAACCCGAATTCTCAACACCAATGGCTGAGCAATTCACAACTCCACCAATGGTTCACTCCTCACCAAGTCCAACCCCAAGTGCTCCTACACCCCAATCCGGCACTCCCGTTGCTTTAACGCCCCAATCCAACACTCATGATGCCTCCCGCTCAAATGAAAAGAAGCCTATTGGATTCTCCCTTCTCGGGAATAACCCGATGGGTGATAGGAGTGACGTGCTGAACTTTAAAGCCCGGTGTTTGTCGCTGGGAAAAATGAACGTGGGAGTCGGTGGACCAGATAATTGGAACCTTGTTGATCAATCTGTCAAAGATGACATATATAACCAACTTTGCAAGCATTTCACATTTCCTGACCGTTCCAAGAATAAGGTTCTATCTCGGGTTGCTGAAGGATTGAGGACATACAGGAGAAACCTTCGGAAGAAACATTTCCCGAAAGAGGCAGCGAGCTCCGATATTTTGGCTTTGAAAGAGAAAGTGCCTCCCAATGTTGAAATGCCGGTGGATCAGTGGAATAAGTTTTTGGAGAATGAGGCGAAGGAAAACAAGTTGGTCCAGAGGGAGCAAAACAAAAAAAATAGGGCACAAAAAACTGATATCCATAGGCTGGGATCCAAATCATATGAGGATTTGAAGAATGAATGGGAGAGTAGGACAAAAGATGGTCCAGATGCCGGTAAAAACCCAAATCGATCCAACTTATTCCTTCATGCTCGACGGGACAAAGATAATAAATTCCCCCTGCAGTTGGCTAAGACACTGGAATCAATAGAGGCCATCAGCAGTCAATCAGATTCGTGCCCTACTGATGACTTTGACCTTGAAAATGATGCCCTGACTAAGACCTTTGGAAAGGACAAAAGGGGGAGGACGAGAGGCATTGGCTCACATATGCCAAAAACAAAACTTCAACACATTGCACCTCTTGTGGACGAGCTATCTTCGGTCAAGAATTATATCTCATCCCAAAAGGAGCACCAACAGAAGACCGATGGGGATGTCCATGACCTTAAAAATTCCCTGGGATTATTGAACAATCAAATTGGGAAACTTGTGAATCTTATTGAAAGTTATAGGCCCCCAATGCCTCCTCAAGATTTCACACATCCTTCCCCTCCAACATTCCCCTCTCAAATGCCTCATCCTCCAATCACGGGGCTCGGATCATCGTCAACAGCTCACGGTGACTATGGCGAAGAGTACTATATCAAGGACATGAGCAATTCGAGGTTTGTTGGCGTGTGCATACTCATCTCCAGGGAAAGGGGGACTCTAGTACATCGCCGACCTTTGGAGAAGGGTGAGGCTAAAATAATGGTCGATGAAATATACAACGGCTGCGGAGATGTACCTGTGTACGTTAACAGCGGGGATGGGATGGAATTGAGGAATTATGCAAAATCTTTTATTACTTGGCCACTTTATCTGTTGGCCAAGGTTTAATAATATTTTCTTTCGTTTCAGTTGTAATAATTTTTTTTTGTTTTAGTTGTAAGAATATTGGTTTTGCTTCAGTTGTAAGAATATTGGTTTTGTTTCAGTTGTAAGAATATTGGTTTTGTTTCGTATGGAATGATATTTTTTTTGTTTCAGTCGTAAGAATATTCTTTCTGTTTCAGTTGTAATAATATTTTTTAACCTATTACCACAGGACTGAAATTTGAAGAGTATTACATGGATTTCCCACAATACAAAGAGTGGATGGGAGAGACTAACCGGATATCAATTAATCATGTAAAGGGCGTTTATGAATTTGTTAAATATGCTTCCAAAAATCTTAAAAGTGAGAAGATTCCGTGTCCGTGCACTCATTGTATTAACGGAAAATATAAGTCATTGGAAGTTGTTGAGTTGCATTTACTAAAGTGGGGAATCTGTCAAGACTATATAATATGGACATACCATGGTGAAAAAGTTGTACCTTATGTTCCAGAAGAATTACCGGGAGCCGACCGTGTAACGGAACCTCAAGGAGTAGAAGTGGTACATGATTCACCAACACATCGTCCATTGACCGACTTAATTGATGATGCTTACGGACTCCACAACCAACAAAACCACCAACCTATGGATACAAATAATGTGCATTATGACCAAGTAAATGAACAAATTGATGCTGAACTACTAGGAGATCGGGAATACATACGGTTGAAAGCAGATGCGGCTAGACCGTTGTATAAAGATTGCGATGAAGATCACTCGGTATTATATGCAATGATTGGTTTGCATAATTTGAAGAGTCAATTTGGTTTGTCTGGAAACAGCGTAACCGGAATTCTTAAGTGGGTTAAAGAAATTCTCCCAAAAGAGAACATGTTACCAGACAATTATCCTACCATGAAGAAGAGTTTGAAGGGTTTAGGTTTGAAATACAAATCTATTCATGCTTGCAAGTATGATTGCATATTGTACCGGAATGAGCACGAAGAGAAGGATGAATGTCCTATATGCAGTGAGCCTAGATATATGGTTTGTGAGAATGGAAATGACAAACATGCAAAAAATCGCAAGTGCTCGCAAGTCCCACAAAAGGTTTTGAAGTATTTTCCACTTGGGCCACGGTTAAAACGTTTTTTTACTGTACCGTGGATAGCGGAGGCCATGACATGGCATGCTCGATGCGAGGTGGGTGGGAATTTGATGCGTCATCCGGTTGATTCACTCATCTGGCAAATTTCAAATGCACAACACCATGAATTTGCAAAGGAACTTCGCAACGTTCGTCTTGCAATCTCAACCGATGGGTTTAACCCTTTCGGTAATTTAAGTACTAGTCAGAGTTATTGGCCAGTTCTTATGGCGCCTTTAAGTCTTCCTCCGACGTTATGCATGAGAAAGGAGTTCACATTGTTATCTCTGTTGATACCCGGGCCTAAGGCTCCCAGTGATGATATTGATATATTCTTAGCACCATTAATCGAAGAACTTAAAGAGTTGTGGGATAAAGGCGTGACGGCGTTCGATTCTCATAAGGGTGAAGAGTTCACACTTAAAGCAATGGTGATGTGGGCGATCCACGATCTTCCTGCTTATGGGACCTTGTCCGGTTGTAATGTTCATGGTTATTATGGATGTCCCATATGTGGGGAGGAAACTGAAGCCTGTTGGTTAAAACATAGTGGTAAGTTGAGTTACACGGGTCATCGTAGATTTCTGCCGACCAGTCACCCTTTTAGGAACGACAAGTCTAACTTTTTGCCTGTCGGTCACGAGCGAAGAACGGCACCTAGTCGACTTTCTGGTCAGCAAATTGAGGAGAAGGCGGTGGCTGCGACTGCGGGGAATAGGTATGTAGGCAAACACCCCCAGTTTGTAAACCTGAAGCGTAAAGCTAGGGAGGATCCGAACGACCCTAGTAAAGCGAAGCCATGGTCCAGGCGATCAATATTTTTTGATTTTCCGTATTGGAAAGATCATCGTGTAAGGCATATAATTGATGTGATGCACACAGAGAAGAATGTTGCAGAACATTTGATAGGAACATGTCTGGGTGGATCTCATTCCAAAGATGGAGAGCGTGCCCGCCGAGATCTACAGGATATGAAAATAAAGAAGAGACTGTGGTTAAAAAATGATCCAACGACAGGAAGAATTTCTATCCCCCCCACTGCTTTCACTTTGACTACTAGTGAGAAGAAGATCCTCTTAGACACGTTGTTCAACTTGAAGACTCCAACCGGTTATTCTGGTAATTTACGTAGGGTAGTAAACTACCAAGCAAATGACTTGAAACAGTGCAAGTCTCACGACTGGCACGTAATCATCCAATTAATCCCGTTGTTATTTCGGCATTGCTTCTCTGAACACAAAGATCTCCGTCGGGCAATTATGCAAATCAGTTTTTGTTTTACCCTACTTTGTGAAAAAGTGGTAAACAGAAGACACATTAAAGCTGCGAAATCAACTTTAGCCGAGGCAGTTTGTGTGTTAGAGAAATATTTTCCTCCGTCATTCTTCGATATCAGTATCCACCTGCTTGTGCATTTATGCGATGAAGCTTTATTATGTGGTCCCGTGAGGTATCGTTGGATGTATCCTTTTGAGCGCTTGATGAAAACCTTCAAAGATTATGTAAAGAATACACGGTATATTGGAGGGTCAATTGCTGAAGAATACGTAACGGTGGAATCATCGCTATACGCTAGGGAACATATGCCAGAACAAGAGGTGAGGAGGTTTAATCCTCGTGGAGAACGAGTGATAGAGGAACCTGACGAGTTTGAGGACGAATTATCGTTTGGGAACCCTAAAGAGGTGAAACTCACAAACCTACAATACGAGCAAGCAACTCGTCATGTCTTCGAATCGCAAGATGAAGTCCAAGACTGGAGAGAGTGAGTATCTACTGAATTCTTCTTCTTTGATTATATGTATTTTTTATTTTATGATCTAAACTCTATAATTTTTCGGTAGGAAGTACGAGAACGAAATTATCCAAAATCAAAGGAGAAATTGGACGACAACTGACTTTAGGGCATGGGTGTCAAAAGAGGTACTTTTCACATCTTATGTGTGCGGTTATTTATTCATGTGTGGTAAAAACATGCCCTAATACAAATTCATTAATAAATGCAGCTTCTAAAAAGAGGTGATGTCTCTTCCAGACTTGCACGCCTAGCAAAAGGTCCTAGTTTTCGTGCAAAAGAGTTTAAGAAATTCCGCACCAACGGTTTTGATTTCATTTCATATCCATATGAGGAAAAGCTTTTGACGCAAAACAGTGGAATATCAGTTTCTGCCTTGACCACCTGTATCGCTAGCAAAAGTGATAAAAATCCAAAGAATACGGTGCTAACCTATTATGGGATAATTCAACAAATCCTAGAACTTGATTACTTGGATTTCACAGAAACCGTATTCTATTGTGATTGGGTAAAGGTGGAGGATACAACGAATGCTTGCAAAGTTGATCCCGACTCCAAACTTATTATGGTAGATTTATCAAAGCTGAAGACTAAAGACCGCATAGTCGACGAGCCTTTTATTTGTGCCTTTCAGAATGTAAAGAAGGTATTCTACTCGAAGTGCATAAACGATGGCAATTGGTCTATTGTTGTGCATGCACCAAAGGGTATGACTACTGAAGTAGACGCATTAAAGGCTCCAAAAGAGTTCCAGTCAGCTCTTGATGACAACCCTAATTTGAAGGATCTTTTAGTTGATTTAGAGGAAGATTGAGTATCAAAATATTATTTTATCCTCATCAATCTTATTTGTATCCTATTATGATATTGACATTGCATTAGCACTTTACATTAATTTATGAATTTCATCTACTTTTAAGTGTAATGTCCCGCTATTTTTTGGTTCTACCATTTTTTTAATTGAACATAACTGTTTGCAAAAAATTCATTATTTTTTCACTGTCATAGGATACATTGATGTTGGGGTCGAACTACTATCAAACATAATCTGAAATTGCATCGCTGCTGGCATAGAGAAGGTTCTGATTGGCGTTGGGTGTAACAAAATATCCAGGTAATGGATAGACCTATGATGAACTTTATTTTAAGGTTAAATATGCATTGATTCAATTTTTTAATTATTTTGGGTTTGGATAACTTTTGAACACGTAAAACAGCCTTAAAATAGCCATCGAACGGTGAAAACGTAAAACACCCACAAAACGGTCCCGCAAGAGTCACGAACATCTCGCACGGGACCAATGTAAGTCGTAGGAACCGACCGTGTAGTCACGGCGCTCCCGGCTTGTGTGTGTGCGTGTGTGCATGTTTGTGTGTGTGCGCGTGTGAGTGGGAAAGGGGGGAGGGGATGGGCAGGGGGCGCGTGTGTGCGTGTGTGCATGTTTGTGTGTGTGCGCGTGTGTGAGTGGGAAGGGGGGAGGGGACGGGCAGGGGGCGCGCGCGTGTGTGTGTGCGTGTGTGTGTGTGTGTGTGTGTTTGTGTGTGTGTGTGTGTGTGTGTGTGAGTGGTGAAGGGGGGAGGGGACACGGCATGTATGCATATATGCATATGCATATATGTAGTGAGAGTGTGCGTGCGTGCGTGCGTGTGTTTGTGTGCGCGTGTGAGTGTGTGCATATTGGTGATAAAATCCAAAATAATTTGAAGCACTTCCTCCTTTTTCAACAGTCCACACAAGCTCCAGATTTTTTAAGCCACTTTGCATCGAAACGAGACGTGTTTGATAGATTCCATCTCCTGGCCCTACGGGAGGAGATTTTTCCGCTGGGAATTGTGGGGACTCACACGTCCACCCAGATGTTCACGCACTCACCATTGCCAATACGCCATCTTAGACCTGATTAAAGAAGATCATTGCCTTCCATAAGACTGCTCCACACCTTAGATGGTCTGTGGCCCGTTTTTGCTTCTAAGAACAAACAATTAGGGAAGTAAATATTTTTGAGGATTTTAGAACACAAGGAATTAAGGTTTTTCATAATTCTCCAGCACATGTTTGCAAGCAAACCTCGGTTAAAACTTTTGAAATCTCTAAATCCCATCCCCCCCTCCACCTTGGGAAAAACTACCGTATCCCAACTAATCCAGTATATACCATTTTTATCCTGGCAGCCCCTCTACCAAAATTTTCTGACATGGGATGTGAGGCTATTACATAATTTTTTTCGGGAGTAAAATGCAGGGCATGGAAAAGGTGGGGATTGCGTGCGTGCGTGCGTGTGTGTGTTTGTGTGCGCGTGTGAGTGTGTGCGTGCGTGTGCTTGTGTGGACTGTTGAAAAAGGAGGAAGTGCATATATATGCAGCCATATAACTGCTGCATATATATGCATATATATGCAGCATATATATGCATATATATGCAGCATATATATGCATATATATGCCAACTGCTGCATATATATGCTGCCCACCCCAGCCCACCTGCTGCCGTAACCGCCCCCCTATGCAAACACCCTGACCTGACCGCCTTCGCACCCACCCTCCCTCCATCGCCTGAAACTTGCGCCCACCTTACCCCTGCCGACGCACCTCCCGAGCCCAAAAAAATAACCCCCCAGCCCGCATCTGACCCAGGACAGCCTCCCGAAATCCCCCCAACCACTTCCGACCCCTTCGCAGCTCCCCGGCCTTCTTCCAATGGCAGCCCCTACCTTCATGTCCCCGGAAAATACCCATATTCCGGCAGATCTGCCCCAGACCCTAACCAGATCGTTCACACCTCTCATCAACAAACTCCCAAGGGACCAACGTAACTCGTAGGAACTGACCTCGCAGCCGCGGGTGTCCCGGTTTGAGAGTACGACGGTAATTTGCTTATTTCTACACTTAGGCTTAACATGGCGTTAGAGGGTGAAAACTCGAAACAGCCCCCGAACGGCCCCGTGGGTGGCACTAACACCTCCCACGGGACCAACGTAACTCGTGGGAACGGACCCCGCAGCCGCGGGTGTCCCGGTTTGAGAGTACGACGGTAATTTGCTTATTTCCACACTTAGGCTTAAAAACATGGCGTTAGAGGGTGAGAACTCGAAACAGCCCCCGAACGGCCCCGTGGGTGGCACCAACACCTCCCACGGGACCAACGTAACTCGTGGGAACGGACCCCGCAGCCGCGGGTGTCCCGATTTGAGAGTACGACGGTAATTTGCTTATTTCCACACTTAGGCTTAAAAACATGGCGTTAGAGGGTGAGAACTCGAAACAACCCCCGAACGGCCCCGTGGGTGGCACCAACACCTCCCACGGGACCAACGTAACTCGTAGGAACTGACCCCGCAGCCGCGGGTGTCCCGGTTTGAGAGTACGACGGTAATTTGCTTATTTCTACACTTAGGCTTAACATGGCGTTAGAGGGTGAATACTCGAAACAGCCCCCCAACGGCCCCGTGGGTGGCACTAACACCTCCCACGGGACCAACGTAACTCGTGGGAACGGACCCCGCAGACGCGGGTCTCCCGGTTTGAGAGTACGACGGTAATTTGCTTATTTCCACACTTAGGCTTAAAAACATGGCGTTAGAGGGTGAGAACTCGAAACAGCCCCCGAACGGCCCCGTGGGTGGCACCAACACCTCCCACGGGACCAACGTAACTCGTGGGAACGGACCCCGCAGCCGCGGGTCTCCCGGTTTGAGAGTACGGCGGTAATTTGCTTATTTCCACACTTAGGCTTAAAAACATGGCGTTAGAGGGTGAGAACTCGAAACAGCCTCCGAACGGCCCCGTGGGTGGCACCAACACCTCCCACGGGACCAACGTAACTCGTCGGAACTGACCCCGCAGCCGCGGGTGTCCCGGTTTGAGAGTACGATGATAATTTGCTTATTTCCACACTTAGGCTTAAAAACATGGCGTTAGAGGGTGATAACTCGAAACAGCCCCCGAACGGCCCCGTGGGTGGCACCAACACCTCCCACGGGACCAACGTAACTCGTGGGAACGGACCCCGCAGCCGCGGGTCTCCCGGTTTGAGAGTACGACGGTAATTTGCTTATTTCCACACTTAGGCTTAAAAACATGGCGTTAGAGGGTGAGAACTCGAAACAGCCTCCGAACGGCCCCGTGGGTGGCACCAACACCTCCCACGGGACCAACGTAACTCTTGGGAACTGACCCCGCAGCCGCGGGTGTCCCGGTTTGAGAGTACGATGATAATTTGCTTATTTCCACACTTAGGCTTAAAAACATGGCGTTAGAGGGTGAGAACGCGAAACAGCCCACGAACGGCCCCGTGGGTGGCACCAACACCTCCCACGGGACCAACGTAACTCGTGGGAACGGACCCCGCAGCCGCGGGTGTCCCGGTTTGAGAGTACGACGGTAATTTGCTTATTTCCACACTTAGGCTTAAAAACATGGCGTTAGAGGGTGAGAACTCGAAACAGCCCCCGAACGGCCCCGTGGGTGGCACCAACACCTCCCACGGGACCAACGTAACTCGTAGGAACTGACCCCGCAGCCGCGGGTGTCCCGGTTTGAGAGTACGACGGTAATTTGCTTATTTCTACACTTAGGCTTAACATGGCGTTAGAGGGTGAATACTCGAAACAGCCCCCCAACGGCCCCGTGGGTGGCACTAACACCTCCCACGGGACCAACGTAACTCGTGGGAACGGACCCCGCAGACGCAGGTCTCCCGATTTGAGAGTACGACGGTAATTTGCTTATTTCCACACTTAGGCTTAAAAACATGGCGTTAGAGGGTGAGAACTCGAAACAGCCCCCGAACGGCTCCGTGGGTGGCACCAACACCTCCCACGGGACCAACGTAACTCGTGGGAACGGACCCCGCAGCCGCGGGTCTCCCGGTTTGAGAGTACGACGGTAATTTGCTTATTTCCACACTTAGGCTTAAAAACATGGCGTTAGAGGGTGAGAACTCGAAACAGCCTCCGAACGGCCCCGTGGGTGGCACCAACACCTCCCACGGGACCAACGTAACTCGTCGGAACTGACCCCGCAGCCGCGGGTGTCCCGGTTTGAGAGTACGATGATAATTTGCTTATTTCCACACTTAGGCTTAAAAACATGGCGTTAGAGGGTGATAACTCGAAACAGCCCCCGAACGGCCCCGTGGGTGGCACCAACACCTCCCACGGGACCAACGTAACTCGTGGGAACGGACCCCGCAGCCGCGGGTCTCCCGGTTTGAGAGTACGGCGGTAATTTGCTTATTTCCACACTTAGGCTTAAAAACATGGCGTTAGAGGGTGAGAACTCGAAACAGCCTCCGAACGGCCCCGTGGGTGGCACCAACACCTCCCACGGGACCAACGTAACTCGTCGGAACTGACCCCGCAGCCGCGGGTGTCCCGGTTTGAGAGTACGATGATAATTTGCTTATTTCCACACTTAGGCTTAAAAACATGGCGTTAGAGGGTGATAACTCGAAACAGCCCCCGAACGGCCCCGTGGGTGGCACCAACACCTCCCACGGGACCAACGTAACTCGTGGGAACGGACCCCGCAGCCGCGGGTCTCCCGGTTTGAGAGTACGACGGTAATTTGCTTATTTCCACACTTAGGCTTAAAAACATGGCGTTAGAGGGTGAGAACTCGAAACAGCCTCCGAACGGCCCCGTGGGTGGCACCAACACCTCCCACGGGACCAACGTAACTCTTGGGAACAGACCCCGCAGCCGCGGGTGTCCCGGTTTGAGAGTACGATGATAATTTGCTTATTTCCACACTTAGGCTTAAAAACATGGCGTTAGAGGGTGAGAACGCGAAACAGCCCACGAACGGCCCCGTGGGTGGCACCAACACCTCCCACGGGACCAACGTAACTCGTGGGAACGGACCCCGCAGCCGCGGGTGTCCCGGTTTGAGAGTACGACGGTAATTTGCTTATTTCCACACTTAGGCTTAAAAACATGGCGTTAGAGGGTGAGAACTCGAAACAGCCCCCGAACGGCCCCGTGGGTGGCACCAACACCTCCCACGGGACCAACGTAACTCGTAGGAACTGACCCCGCAGCCGCGGGTGTCCCGGTTTGAGAGTACGACGGTAATTTGCTTATTTCTACACTTAGGCTTAACATGGCGTTAGAGGGTGAATACTCGAAACAGCCCCCCAACGGCCCCGTGGGTGGCACTAACACCTCCCACGGGACCAACGTAACTCGTGGGAACGGACCCCGCAGACGCAGGTCTCCCGATTTGAGAGTACGACGGTAATTTGCTTATTTCCACACTTAGGCTTAAAAACATGGCGTTAGAGGGTGAGAACTCGAAACAGCCCCCGAACGGCTCCGTGGGTGGCACCAACACCTCCCACGGGACCAACGTAACTCGTGGGAACGGACCCCGCAGCCGCGGGTCTCCCGGTTTGAGAGTACGACGGTAATTTGCTTATTTCCACACTTAGGCTTAAAAACATGGCGTTAGAGGGTGAGAACTCGAAACAGCCTCCGAACGGCCCCGTGGGTGGCACCAACACCTCCCACGGGACCAACGTAACTCGTCGGAACTGACCCCGCAGCCGCGGGTGTCCCGGTTTGAGAGTACGATGATAATTTGCTTATTTCCACACTTAGGCTTAAAAACATGGCGTTAGAGGGTGATAACTCGAAACAGCCCCCGAACGGCCCCGTGGGTGGCACCAACACCTCCCACGGGACCAACGTAACTCGTGGGAACTGACCCCGCAGCCTCGGGTGTCCCGGTTTGAGAGTACGACGGTAATTTGCTTATTTCTACACTCAGGCTTAACATGGCGTTAGAGGGTGAAAACTCGAAACAGCCCCCGAACGGCCCCGTGGGTGGCACCAACACCTCCCACGGGACCAACGTAACTCGTGGGAACGGACCCCGCAGCCGCGGGTCTCCCGGTTTGAGAGTACGACGGTAATTTGCTTATTTCCACACTTAGGCTTAAAAACATGGCGTTAGAGGGTGAGAACTCGAAACAGCCCCCGAACGGCCCCGTGGGTGGCACCAACACCTCCCACGGGACCAACGTAACTCGTGGGAACGGACCCCGCAGCCGCGGGTGTCCCGGTTTGAGAGTACGACGGTAATTTGCTTATTTCCACACTTCGGCTTAAAAACATGGCGTTAGAGGGTGAGAACTCGAAACAGCCCCCGAACGGCCCCGTGGGTGGCACCAACACCTCCCACGGGACCAACGTAACTCGTAGGAACTGACCCCGCAGCCGCGGGTGTCCCGGTTTGAGAGTACGACGGTAATTTGCTTATTTCTACACTTAGGCTTAACATGGCGTTAGAGGGTGAATACTCGAAACAGCCCCCGAACGGCCCCGTGGGTGGCACCAACACCTCCCACGGGACCAACGTAACTCGTGGGAACGGACCCCGCAGACGCGGGTCTCCCGGTTTGAGAGTACGACGGTAATTTGCTTATTTCCACACTTAGGCTTAAAAACATGGCGTTAGAGGGTGAGAACTCGAAACAGCCTCCGAACGGCCCCGTGGGTGGCACCAACACCTCCCACGGGACCAACGTAACTCGTGGGAACTGACCCCGCAGCCGCGGGTGTCCCGGTTTGAGAGTACGACGGTAATTTGCTTATTTCTACACTCAGGCTTAACATGGCGTTAGAGGGTGAAAACTCGAAACAGCCCCCGAACGGCCCCGTGGGTGGCACCAACACCTCCCACGGGACCAACGTAACTCGTAGGAACTGACCCCGCAGGCGCGGGTGTCCCGGTTTGAGAGTACGATGATAATTTGCTTATTTCCACACTTAGGCTTAAAAACATGGCGTTAGAGGGTGAGAACTCGAAACAGCCTCCGAACGGCCCCGTGGGTGGCACTAACACCTCCCACGGGACCAACGTAACTCGTGGGAACTGACCCCGCAGCCGCGGGTGTCCCGGTTTGAGAGTACGATGATAATTTGCTTATTTCCACACTTAGGCTTAAAAACATGGCGTTAGAGGGTGAGAACGCGAAACAGCCCCCGAACGGCCCCGTGGGTGGCACCAACACCTCCCACGGGACCAACGTAACTCGTGGGAACGGACCCCGCAGCCGCGGGTGTCCCGGTTTGAGAGTACGACGGTAATTTGCTTATTTCTACACTTAGGCTTAAAAACATGGCGTTAGAGGGTGAGAACTCGAAACAGCCCCCCAACGGCCCCGTGGGTGGCACCAACACCTCCCACGGGACCAACGTAACTCGTGGGAACTGACCCCGCAGCCGCGGGTGTCCCGGTTTGAGAGTACGACGGTAATTTGCTTATTTCTACACTTAGGCTTAACATGGCGTTAGAGGGTGAAAACTCGAAACAGCCCCCGAACGGCCCCGTGGGTGGCACTAACACCTCCCACGGGACCAACGTAACTCGTGGGAACGGACGCCGCAGCCGCGGGTGTCCCGGTTTGAGTGTACGACGGTAATTTGCTTATTTCCACACTTAGGCTTAAAAACATGGCGTTAGAGGGTGAGAACTCGAAACAGCCCCCGAACGGCCCCGTGGGTGGCACCAACACCTCCCACGGGACCAACGTAACTCGTAGGAACTGACCCCGCAGCCACGGGTGTCCCGATTTGAGAGTACGACGGTAATTTTCTTATTTCTACACTTAGGCTTAACATGGCGTTAGAGGGTGAATACTCGAAACAGCCCCCGAACGGCCCCGTGGGTGGCACTAACACCTCCCACGGGACCAACGTAACTCGTGGGAACGGACGCCGCAGCCGCGGGTGTCCTGGTTTGAGAGTACGACGGTAATTTGCTTATTTCTACACTTAGGATTAAAAACATGGCGTTAGAGGGTGAGAACTCGAAACAGCCCCCGAACGGCCCCGTGGGTGGCACCAACACCTCCCACGGGACCAACGTAACTCGTAGGAACTGACCCCGCAGCCGCGGGTGTCCCGGTTTGAGTGTACGACGGTAATTTGCTTATTTCCACACTTAGGCTTAAAAACATGGCGTTAGAGGGTGAGAACTCGAAACAACCCCCGAACGGCCCCGTGGGTGGCACCAACACCTCCCACGGGACCAACGTAACTCGTAGGAACTGACCCCGCAGCCGCGGGTCTCCCGGTTTGAGAGTACGGCAGTAATTTGCTTATTTCCACACTTAATTTTTATATTTCTACTTGGTTACTGATAATTTTAACTCATATATGCAATTTTTCAGCTTGATTAATTTTTTTGTAAAATTACTTGGTTACTGATACTTTTATTTTTTGTATCCTATCATTTGTAGGATTTTTGCGCGTGGATCAAATGAAGGAGGCAATGTTTTACAACATGATGATTATTTATATGTTGTGGACATTCAGGATAATGTTTTTTATGTGTTATAGCCGTGCAGGATTTTATTGTTTAGTTTTATGGCCGTGCGGGCTTTTATAATTTGATTGTTGAATTTTATAGCCGTGCGGGCTTTATAATAAGCAGGTTTTTCATTTACAGGTTTTGGAATGTCAAGAAAATAGAGGAAACTCTGCCCAATTTTTTTTTGGTTTGTGAATTATTAAGACGTGTAATATTTTTATGTTTGTATATATATTTGTTTATTAACAACATTCTCAATTCGCAATTTGTGATTTTTTTTTATTGTTTTGCCTATAATAAATATTTGTAACACCTCGTAGCAACCGATGATGCACTCACAGGAACCCCAATTTTAGGATTGGGCAAAAAAAAAATACATTTTTTTTTAAATTACAGATAAATATGGTCATGGACTTTGTCCATGACCATTTTTACTTTTTTTTGTCGCGCTTAAAAATGGTCGCGGCCAAAGTCCGCGACCATTTTTTTTATTTTTTGTCACGGTAATGGGTCGCGGACTAGGGCCGCGACCAATTTTTTTTAAATTTTTTTTGTCACACACATGGGTCGCGGCCAAAGTCCGCGACCAATTTGTCACGGTCGTGGGTCATGGACAAGGACCGTGACCAATTTTTTAAATTTTTTTTTGTCACGCACATGGGTCGCGGACTTTGGCCGCGACCAATTTGTCACGGTTTTGGGTCATGGACAAGGGCCGCGACCAATTTTTTTAATTTTTTTTTGTCACGCACATGGGTCGCGGACTTTGGCCGCGACCAATTTGTCACGGTTATGGGTCACGGATTAGAGCCGCGACCCATCACGGCATGGGTCACGGCCTAAGTCCGCGACCATCTGCCGTGACCCCTCTCGGCCGTGACCATTTTTTGGTCATGGACTTGGGCCGCGACCCACGAAAATGGTCACGCCCGAAATGGTCACGGCCCAAGTCCGCGACCCACAGGTTTGGTCAGGGATTTTGGCCGTGACCAATCGCCAGTTTTGGTGTAGTGTTATCACATGTACCAAGCCATGAAAAGCCTTCATTGGTAATTCCACACCACCCCAGAAGCCTTTACGGTCATTCCCCAAGCCCAAACTGGTGAAAACAACACACGACCAAAAACTAGGCAGGCCAGCAAATCGAACTAGTTCGCTGCACCAAAAATCAAATTTTCCAAAAGAAAGCTCAATCCAAAACCACCAATTTGAAATTTCAAAATCGTGCACCGTTTAGTAGAAAATTAATAACAAATTAAAAAAATAAAAAAAATACGAAATCAATGCCCATGACTTCGTAATTCGATTTTGCACAACTTTATCCAACTTTTAATTTCATCGATTGATCGATCGATCGATCGACACCTATTCGAGTCATCTTTTCCAAATATCATGTTTTTACCACTCAAACCGTCCAATGGAGGTCCCAAACATCCCCGAACCTTAAATAGACCTAGCATATCATTATACTAATATTCTAGGATCATTTAAACATATTTTTAATCATGAATCCTACATCAAACACTTAGGATTATGAATCAAACACCAATTTAATCCCACATAGAATATTCCCCAAATCGATTTTTAAAGATTCAACTTTTCTATTCAAGTTATTCATGTTCATCATTTAAATCCTAGAATTTATTTCAAAATTAAAGTATGACTAATCTCAATTAATAGTCAATCTAAAATCTCACATCCCTTATCATTTAGATCGATACATCAATTAAGTCGGTTTTAATCTTTAAAATCTTGAATCTCAGTTTTCTACCTCTAATCATGAAAATAAATAACTACTCTTGATTTATGACATAAAGTAAATAACTACTTGTCTTGGTAGATCAAATCCGATGTTCTCTTCGTATTTGATGACGAGTTGAATCCGGAGATAGCTTTTCTCCCTCTTCTCAAAACATTTTCTCATCTTTCTTCCTGTTTCTCTCATATCCTGAAATCTCTCTTAACTCTTGTGTAAAATATCAAAGGTGGGCTTCCATCCACTTTTCGAACCTCTTAAATACTCTCTTAATTACTCTAATCCCATTTTACCACTTAACCACATGTGAAGAATGACCCTTCTACCTCATACGGGTCCTGTTATGACTAAAAAAGCCCCTGAAACCCAATTATAATACCTAGGTACCTGTTTAAACTATTTTGACCCTTATTGGATCATTGGTGCACTCAAAAAGGTCATCTGAGTCACCCAAATCCAAGTATGCTAATAACTCATTAATCGAGCCCGACATGTGAGTATCATACGCGTTGCCGGAAATTATACCAATCCGTCGATATAACACTCTATCCACATGTAAAAATAAATCGTTGCTTTCACTCATACGCAACATATAAAAACTCACATATCTATTTACTTATCAAACACTAGTAAATAATAATAATAATAATTATTATTATTATTATAATAATAATAATCCTTTATCTTTCTAATTAATATTTAGTAAATCCAATTTAATTTCTACCAATTAAATTAATAGTATTAAGCACACGAAGATTAATTAGTAATAGAAATACGGGGTATTATAATAATATAGTTAGTGAATTAACATTAAAAAATAATGATAAAATCTTATTTGAAAGTCGAATATTTAATATAAGTATTGATATTTTCATACCTCTAAGGTCTCCCAAATGGCCATCTTCAATTCCACGTGCATGATCCTCCAATATTTGTGCATGGGATAAATTACTCATTTCGGTAACTTTAACGCCCTCATCTGTAGACTTGTCTTGTTTTCAACTACCATCCCATGCTTGCAGAACTTGATGGTCTTATTGTTAGAAGATCCCTCGTCACCCCCATTTTGATGAAGTCATATTTTGTAAAACAAATAGGCTTTAGTAACATAATATATCACATAAATTAAATGGAAATATTCAAGTTTTGGATATAAGAATTTGAATAACACAAAACTATTCCATCCACTTATTTCCAGTAGTGAATTAAATGAAAATACTCAATCGGGATATAGGAATCAAATGAAAATAGTGAAACGATTATTTTAATTTAACAACTAACATTAGAATTAACGAATAATAAATTAATGTTTGAGTAATGAACAATAAATTAATGTTAGTGATTGTTTCAAACAACATATTAAAAATTACTTATAACAAATTAGAATCCTCAATTCCATTTACAACCCAAATAACTCAACTCATTTATAGTATCCAAAAATTATTTCAAGTTCGGGTTGTCAACCAAAATGGATTAATATCCAATAGGGGAAGCCATGTCCTCTACACTAATAGTTAGACGCTTTGGTGCTTGAAAGATGAATGACGACGTCCCCTTATTGACATAGTCAAAGTAAAGTTGTAAGAGAAAGTTTTATAATTTCTCATTTTATTTTTATTTGTCTTATCTTGTTACACCCTATTGCACCTTCATAGGGGTGGCAATTTTAGAAACGACACGAAAAAATGAAATGGAACGACACGAAATTGACCCGAAATTGACACAATGTTTAGTGTTCGTGTCGTATTTTTTTTACACAAAGTCGTGTCCTGTTTGTGTCTTAATTATGAGTCGTGCCGTGTGGTGTAATCGTGTCATCGTGTTTTTTAGGCATGGAATTTAAGAAATTCTGGTATTCGTGTCGTGTCGTGCCGTGTTATTTTTTATTCGTGTCGTGTTCATGTTAATTAAAAAAACATGAATTCATGTCGTGTCATTCGTGTTCGTGTCTGAAAAGGCCTTGTCGTGTTGTGTCGTGTCGGCTCGAAACACGACCCATTGACCCGAATTGCCACCCCTAAACCTTCATGACTACTTTCATGTATTCGAAGGGAAGAAGTTGATGATATTTGGAAGATTGAATATCATTTCATCAAAACATTATTCAGAAGTGTTATGAAGTGATTTGGTAAAGACTTTTATTATCTAGGGGCTATTTTAAAAAGATTTTTCTTTTAAAAGGTTTTCCAATTATTTTTTTTTTAAAAAGAGTTCTCTTTTAAAAGGTTTTTCAAAATAATTTTTAATTTTTTTTGGAAATTTTGTCGGCTTGTTAGAATGACTTGGCATGTCGTTCGAATGAAATTGGGCATTGTTGTTAGAACTAATTTGCATGTTCAAATGAGATCTGAAGAGATGCATTTTTAGCATGCTCTGAAATTTCATTGGAAGTTTTGTTAGAAAAACGTTCGATCGATATGAGGTACGACATTTGAACGAGGTACCAGGTCATTTGAACGAGTTTGCAAGTTATTATTTTTTTTAAACATATCTTTGTAAATCCCTAATGCATATCTCTTTGAAATAAATTTCCTTATACACAGAGGTGCATAATTAGAGTTTTAAACAACCCATTTTAGCCTTTCAAGAAGCCTTTTTAGAATTCCTTTTGTGATCAAAGTCTACACTTTTTCAATCCAAACCCCTTGGACTTTTGAAGATTGTAGGAGGGTAGTTGTGATGGGGTCTATGAATAACTGAAAAGAGTGAGGCGTGACCCACTCTAATGGACTCCGTCTTTAAGGTCTTTCAAGAGCTTCTAAAGCTGCACCTGGTAAAACCTTCTCCTTTCAGTTAAAATGGAACCAAAGTAAGAACTACTACATGCAAGAGGATGAACTTCACAACAATAATAGTAACGTTTTCCCAAGAGAAACTACTGAGAATGATGGATGCTAGTGTAGAGTGAAAGAATAAGGCACTTAGCACTTAGAGAGAGAGGAGGGAGAGAACACTAGGTATCTGGGGTGATTTTGATAGAGTAACGGTTGGACTTGAGTTCTGATTATGACTTGACCTTGCCCAGGGGTCCTATTTATACTTGGGCACTAGGGCTGAGTTGGCACTTTTGGGTGCCAAAACTGAGGGGGTTGGTGAGGGAGAAGGTCTGTAATGTACCTTTTGTCCCTATCTGTGTCCAGCCGCCTGTCCTCTTTGACAGGTGCCAACTGTTGTTAACCAAAATCAGAAAGCAAATATATCTGCGCTTGAAGAAAAAATATCTGATTTGGTAAATATCTTTTAAAATGGTAACTTGATGTACAAACTTTGTAAACTTGAGGAGGGGCTCAAGGACCACCTCCGTTAAAATAATTTATAAACTTGAGGAGGAGCCTTAAAGACCACCTCCTCTAAAATTATTTACAAACTTGAGGAGAGGTCTCAAGAACCACCTCCTCTAAAATCATTTTATAAATTGTTCATTTCTTGTGAGAAACCCCTTGGTTGCTCACTTCAATTATGACTAGGCGTGAATTGTGTAAGGACTCGATGACCCGTAGGGTCTATCTACTAGTGTTATCTCAATACTAAAGTGATAAGTGGTTGATCTTTCTTAACAAATGTTGTTCTTCAGCCACCAAGCCAAAACTCCCAAGATATCCTAACTTTCCTTTTTGAGCCTTACTTGCTCAACTGGGCTACCTTAATAAGAAAGTGACATATTCGTGCTTTAAAATACCTGTGAGTAAAAAAATCTTGGGGAGGAGGATACTCTAGGTTGACCACCTCGCCCACCATTTCTATTCTGTAGGGAATTAGATTTCTGGGGATGAGGAGCTCCTCTTGGTGGGATTCCTCGTTCATACTTTATTCCTATGAATTTTGAACATTTGGGGACGAGGAGCCACTTGTGATGGGTCTCCTCGTCCAGACTTCATTTATGTTTTCTCTGAGTTAATTGGGATAAGTAACTCTTTCTAATGAGCCTCCTCACCCAAATTCCAAGTTGAGTTCTGGGCATTTTGGGGCGAGGAGCCCTTCCTGGTGGGCCTCCTCGCCCAAGTTCAATATCTGCAAACTTTGATTGAATTGGGACGAGGAGCCCTTCGTGGTGGTACGAGGAGCCCTTCGTGGTGGGCCTCCTCACCCACGTTCCAACTTTGTGATCTTTAGATCAATTGGGGTGAGGATACCTTCATGTGGGCCTACTCGCCCAAGTTCTAACTCTGTGATATTTGGGACAAATTGGGGAGAGGATCCCTTCCTGAGGCCATCCTCGCCCAAGTTCTAATTATGTGAAATTTCCCTTCTTGGGCCCTCCTCACCTAAGTTCTAATTCTGTGAACTTTCAAGACAAATTGGGGTGAGGATCCCTTCCTGAGGCCTTCCTTGCCCAAGTTCTAATTATGTGAATTTTTATAAAGCATTTCTTTTAGGGGTGCTCGTGGTGATCCCCCCTCGCCAATTGGGCCTGCTCGCCCAATTATTTGGGCTATTGAGTGTGTACCCCTCTAAATTAGTCCCCTCGTACAAAAAATTGTCTGTTGGGAATACCAAAGGTTTTTGTACGTAATGATTCATTATATATTGAAATATGAATAGACTTACTCAATCTCATGATGACACTATTGCATTAATTAGGCCTATCACTTTAGCCTATTTTTATGGTCTCGAGGTGGCACGTGTCACATGGGGAACATACATCTCATCATTTGGAAAATATTCAGTCCATTTTTTATTGGCAGACTACGTGTATCTTAATAGAGTATAAAAAACACCTTTTTAGCTTTTTCTTTCTTTTTACCTTGGCAATTTCTTTCGAACTTAAGTTCTTTAGAGAGAGAGAGAGCAAGAGAGAGAGAGAGAGAGAGAGAGAGAGATAAGTCGATAGTTTCCATAGACACTATCATTTCTTCTTTCTTCTACCACTGCAAATGCCCTATTGATCTTCTCAAAACCTTGCTTCCACCATCACCACTTCCACTAGCGAGGTTCTAGTTGGTGTGGTTCCCATCTCCATTACTATCACGACGGTTTTGTCCACTGGAGCCACCACTGTTACTTTCTTGATTTTGGATTATGCTTCTAGAAATTTTGGCAGTTTGTCTGTTGGGATACCCACTATGGGGGTCTCCTCACCTGTTGGAGTGCCCACAATAGAGGCCACCTCGTCTATTGGGATATTTGTGACGAGGGGCTCCTCTTCTGTAACAATTTTTACCATAGGGACCTCTTCATCCAGAGTACCCCTCGCTACAGGGGCCTCCTTACCTTCCAGGATGCTTTCCCCAACAGGGCTTCCTTGTCTAGAGGTCCCCTCACTACAGAGGCCTCCTCGTCCTCCTTGCATGTGGTTTATTCCAAATCTCAAAGGGAACACTTAGATTCTCGCCAACAGAGGGATTTTGGCCTTTATTGCCTGGCACCTTACTTTGGCAAGGAGGATACTTTCATGACTTCACTTGAAAATTTTGAGCAGAAGTTTATGGCCAAGATCAATGAGCGACCCCAAGTTGGTCTAGGTGAGTCTTCTGAATTTCCCATTGTTTTACTTGATTCAATACTTAGGGTACGAGTAGACATGGGTGAATTTTCCCATTCCAATATTGAAGTCAAGACATGTGGGTATGCCACAGAGGAATGGGGTCTTTGGGTGGATCATGTCTTGTCCACCTCCTCGCATAGAGTTGTTATTGAGGGACTAGGTATTTTGACCACTATTAGCAGTATCAAGGCTTGCTCTATTGCCAAGCAGGAACATGCTTTTACTTTGCTGACTTCTCACTGGAGTAGGGATTCCCATACATATAAAACTGGTTGGGGAGAATTTACTATCACTTTGGAGGAAATCTCTGAGTTGCTCACTCTGTCCTACTTGGGGAACTATATTCTTACTGATGTTTTTGAGTATGAGGTCGAGGAGCAAATGGTGGGGGAGCTCCACTTTTCTTTGGGTGAGTGCTCAAAATAAGTTGCTATTAAATTGACTGGGACCACTAAACAATCTTTGACCAATTGGCAGAGATACTGGTTTAAGTAATTCGCACAGCTTCCCAAGGGCGAGAGCTCGAATAGGTCCTTGAGGATCTAGAAAGACCCGAAAATTTACTCCCCCTCACATTTGGTAGCATTTTTTGTCACTTTTTCAGAGTAGATTTCTTCTTCTTGGGAGACCAAATGACTCTCCTAGTGAGCTTTTATTCAAGATTTTTGTGAGGCTTGTTGGAGGGAGGGGAGTCCCCCTCGCAGCTTTGACTTTGGGGTTTTTATACACTTTATAGATAGGGATCATGTGGACGTTGAGCGCTCTTATGGTCGTGATGACACATTTAATTTTTCCAACACTTTTATCATCATGTCATTCATGTTTGAGAGATTTCCCGACTCTACCCCGGAGGCTAGGTCTTGCCAGAGCGGAGATGCTTGTGTTGTAAGTTGGAACAAGAAGACTCCTCTAAGGTCTTTGAAAGAAAACATCGATGAGTTTTCTTTCTGGACCTACTGTAATACTGTTGGAGGTAATTTTTCTTAGCATTCTTTCTCAGCTACTGCGGGTACTTTCTACTACCCTGCTAATGCTGAGTCTGTTCCTACCTGCCCTCGTATTTTTGTGGTCGTTATGCTTCTTACCTTCACCTTACCTTCTCTGACTGACTTGGGTCAAGGAGTGGAGTTATATCACGCTGAGATAGTGAGGAGGTAGTTTGGTGATGATCGGGGAATTCATACCCCTATTTATCCTTCGAGCACCTTCCCTTCAGAGCTATACCTTGAGGCTTTTGCCAATTTCATATTTGAGGGGGTGGTTGATAGGGTTAGTCATTTGGGCAACCTATTTATACCTTTTTGAGATTACCTACCCCCTTCACTCACTCGCGGTTCACCCTTTGGCAGACGCAGGTTCTGTTGATCCAAAACTATGTAAGGGATGTCCCTCATGAGACTATTTATACAAAAATTCTCAATAATGATAGGTATTTGGGTAAGAGGACCCAAAGGCTAGTTTGGAACCAGAGTACCATCCCTAAGACTCCTCTTGATCATCTCACTCAAACTTTGGTGAGGCCTCTGCTCGATGAGTCTATTTATTCCAAACAACCTAAGCCTCAACCTGTTAGGCCCAAGTCGAGGGGAAAGTCAAGAGCTTTTGCTTCTTTAAAGAGGAATCATCCTAATGTGGATTCTTCTAGCTTCATACCAACTACCATTATCACTGCTACCACTGTAACTTCCACTATTTCCCCTACCCCCCCCCCCCCCCCCCGCTAGTAAGAACTAGGGTGAGTAGGAAGAAGGAGAAAACCAGTATTGGGACCTCTGCTCCCTCTCCTGCACCAGACCAGGGGTCTGACACTAAAGATCTTGGGGTAGAGGAGACGTATAGGACTGTGTGAGAGCAGGGCCATGAGGACCTTAGGTTATCTACTGAAGAGCCTAATGTTACTTCCATTCCAATAGGTGAAGGTACTACAACTTATTCCTTTTTACTTAGTGAAACTGACTTTTATGGGGTTTCACTTGATGGTTCCCCTTCTCTATCATTTGAAGAGGAACTAGTTAATTACAGAAGTACTCCCTCCTATTATGATGATGGTTCTTCTTCGAATGAGATGAGTGTCACTGATCCTTATGATGATTAACACCCTGATACTTCTTCTTTATTACCAGTTTTCGGGGAGTCTTCTAGCGAGGGTGCCCTGATAGGCTCCCCTTCAACAAGCAGTCCCACTACCGGACATCTACCATATGGGCAGATTACCCGCTCTACCACTATAACTCTTATTTGTTCACTTTTTTATTACTATTTTATTGTATATTTTCATATAAATAGTTCAAATATGAATTGTCTTTATCTTTACGGTATTTTCAGGGTGTCTCCGTTACGACGAGTGATCTTTCGCCTCCTCCTCCTGTCGGGGGTCCTTTTCCTAGGGCTCGAAGTTCTATTTTAGTCTCGTCTTTGGGATTATATAGGTAGGTTTGTCATTTCCCTCTGCTCAGTTGTTAGTCTTGTTTCTTTTTTGTTTTATTAATACATCTTGTGCCCTTGTCTCTTTTTATAGTTATCTGTTGTATTCCCGATGACAGCAAGGACTTCTTCTGCGTCCTTCTCTTCAGTCCAAGTAAACATTATCTAACCTGAGTATTTTACTTTTACTTGTTACATTTTGAGGCATATCTTTTGAAGTTTTCCATTATTACACACATAGGTGACAGTTTGTCTTGGCCACCTTTCTTCACCTCACCCCTCCTTGGTGGTGAGAGGTTCCTCTGTAGGACTTTTTGAGGTACTTTTAGTCTATCTTCTTTATGGTCTTTATCTATTATTTTATATTTTCTACATCCATGGTTGTATTCTCTTTGTCTGTTTTTATTGAAGGGACCTTCTTCCAGTGGCCCTTCATTTACTGGGGAAATAGCCCCACTTACGAGCGGCACTTCCCAAGGTCTATCGCCTTTAGGGAGGATTCCCATGTCCTAGTTCTTTGTGCCTATGGACAATAGGCCTCACATTCAGCCTATATCTTTCAGTCTAGTTTCCCTATTGTATATAGCAAGCCTGTTACATAGGTTAGCTGCACCTCTCAGGTATTGCTTATTCTCATTAGGCTTGATCTCTTTCTTTGTTTATGTTTAGTTTTCTGATCACTTTGCCATAACTAGGTCATCATATCCACTGCTACTATCCCGCCAGTCATCTTCCCTTCTTCTTCTTTAGAGGGGGTTCAGGTACGCCTGCATTAAATCTTTTTTCTTTTGATTCAGTTATATGTGTCATTGGGATTCCCTTTTCATACTCTGTTTATGTTTGTTTATATTCCAATTAGTTGGCACTACCACTTCTCCAGTGGCTTCTTCAGTTCCCCCTTTAGTAATCCCTGCTACCTCTCAGAAATATCCTATAGCCCCTACCTATGGGAGGCATTATTATAACCCCTCTCCCGATAACTATTCTGACTTGTCATTACTTATCTTTTACGTCTATTTTTTCAATACTATGAAAGACTTATAAATTTTCATATCTTTCTTCCATTGCAGGGCAGTGTTAGTGACACCTCCTCACCTGCAGTGCCTATAGTGAGGGTTTTAGAGATAGTTCCTGTGGTAGCACCTGTGAGTTTCCCCTTATCTTTTGTAGGGGAAGCTGCTTCAGCCATCCTATCCAAAGTCCCCTTGACTGAGGGGCTTGTTCATATCTCCAAAGGACCAGCTTCAGTGGTATGTTCAGTCTTTATAACCTATACCTGATAGATTAGTTACACATCAGTGTATTCTGTACCACTGAGGAGATTAGTTACCTGATAGACTAGTTTATGTGCTTGAGGAGACTTTTATCACCCCTTCGATTAGTACCACTCTTGCAGTGGCTGCTGAGGAGTCTCTGGCAGGTATCTCAGTGGGGAGCTCTCAGGTAAACACTTAATCTACCTGAATCTTTTGATCTTATGTTTTCTGTGTAAATACTTGTTGGCATTTACCTGTTTCCCTATTTTCAGGTTAACACAACGATTGTTCCTTTGACTGTGGAACAACTAAGGGGAACTACTGTGAGTCAGGTATTATACTGTCATACCTTACTCTTTTCTTTGTTCCCATTTTTCTTTTTTCTTTTACAATGCAAGCTGGCTCACCTTCACATTCCTGTTTCATTATTTTCAGGTTAGTAAGGCGGTCGTCCCTAGTTCTGTGGGACCTACTATGATTGTTATACTGCGCACTCCCCAGGTATTAAACGATCATACCTAGGTTATTGCTGTCTATTAAAGCTAGTACATTTTTCTTTTTCTTTAGCCAAAAGAAAATACTAACTCTTGTCTATTTTTATTAGGCTGGTGATCAAGGTCATATAGTGCCCCCTCGCTTTGGTGACAGAGTATTGACTTCCATGGACTTTGGGGGAATCTTTCCATGATCTTTGTTTCAATTTGGGCATGTGTAACCCACCTCCTGTTATTTATCTTCTTTATAACTTATCTATTTTTTTACTTTCATTCTGCAGGATCCAGTTGATGAGCCTGTTGCAGCCACTAGTGAGGCCGACCAGAGTTCTGAGGCCACTGGTGATACCGATTCTAGTAAGGATTCTTCAATCCCTCTTTCAAAGATTGAGTCTCATAACACTGGTTATGATGATATAGAGGTGGGGGCTCCTGGGGCTTTCATGAATGCGCTGTGGCGCTTAGAGCTATCGTCTCCTCATGAGCGAGATGTGCTGGAGATGCTTGATAAGCACCAAAAAGTGTATATTTTATACCCCTAATAGACGTATTTTAGTAGCTAATTCTCGACAATTTGGGTTTTATGTGCTTTATTGTCTATTTTGTAGGTCGAATGCATGTTGCGATGTTCAAACGCGTATTTCAAGGTAATTGTGCGGATTATGGAGTTAATTAGACCTTGTCCCGTACCCTAACCTACCCTAAACCTACCTAAACATGTCCCGAACCATGTGTGTTTAGTTTGTCCCATTTTATTTTATTTGTGTCATTTTATTTTTAGAGTTTATTTTATTATTTTATTTTATTGAGTCATGTATATTTTTTTAGGATTTTTATATTTTTAGCACGTCGTGTATCAGTTTTTATATTTTCTTATTTTTAGTTAGTTTATTATTATTTCATTTATTTATTTTTTTTCTTTTTTCTTATATTAGTTTTTATATTTATAATTTTTATTTTAGTTGTGTTTAGTTTTTTTTAGAGTTTGTATAGTGTGTCGTGACATGCCATTTCTATTTTAGTTGATTTTTATTTTTTTAGTTTAATTAAAATTTTATTTTATTTTTTAGTGATCATAAGTTAAACACACACACAACCCCAATACCAACACACACAAAATAACCCTCAACTCACCCTCACCCTAACTTTCTACGCCTTACCACACACAATCCAACCAACATCATCATCTTCCCCATACCACACTCTCTCTCATCACCACAAAACCACCATGACCAAAAATCTTAAACCACACCCATTAAACCCAATAAAACCCAATCTTTCTCATCCTCATACCCCCTTAAACCCAACAACCCAACCCGACCACCCCTACCCGGATTGAACCCAACCGAACCTGCTCCCCTGCCGGAGCCAGCCCGCCGCCGCCACGACCTCCCTACATCCGAACCCGTCGCCGAATCTGCCATGGAAGCACCTCATGGCCAGCCAATCACAACTCGTCGGCGTTCCCAACAAACCTAAAATCCGATTTCAATACCCCTGAAACCAAATCCCTCTACCCGATCGCGACCCCAACATCCCCTTCGCCCAAAACCCGTCGGCGCAACCATAGACCCGCGATCGGACCTCAACCCATGCAGACCCAATCGCAAACCAGTTCCGACCGACGAACCTCCAAATCGGTGATGACCCCGGCACCGATCTCAACCCGAAACCCCGATCCACGGACCTGCCACCTCCCAGCGCCGGCACCCATACGGTCCAACCCGGACCAATTCGCAGCTCACCCAAACCGCGACCAACCTCTGAATTTGCAGCCTCCAAATCCATCCTCATCCAAACTGGCGATCCAACCAAACCCAAACCCATTTCTTCCCAAAAGTCAAATCGTGTACCTGCTTCTAAAATCCCAAGACAAGCACAAGACTAAAACAAAGACCAAAGTAAAAAAAAAAAGGGAAACTTTACATGGGCCGCATTTTATCCCGCCCAGCAACCGCATCAACCCCCTTTTTTTTTTCCTCTAAATTTTTTTATTCTTTTGTGTTTATATATATATATATATATATAATAAAGTAGGTGATGTGGATGGTGGAAATGTATGCATGATATTTTATGTATTTCATGCATAAATAACATACATATATTTTCATGCATAACATACATACATAGATATATGCATAACATACATGCATAACATACATACATACATGCATAACATGTTTATATTTTTAAATTATTATTTATATTTTTTTTTTATATTTTTAATTTTTTCTATTTTTCTTTATTTTTTATTTTTTATCACGGGGGCAAATTTATCGCCATGTCCTCGGCACGAGCATCCACTAGTATATATATATATACAATTTTTATATATAAAAAAACAAATTTTCAATTAATATAATAAAAGTTTTTTTAATTGAAAGTAAACAGATTTTTATTAAACTTAAAACTAATTTTTTTTCTATCAATATTGTATTAACATGATATCGTGATTGATTAATGCTGCGGCGCGAACGTACATTACCGAACCCACATTATTTGTGAAATATGGGTCCGTGCCAGTGGAACTAATTAATCGATATATTTTATTAAAAATATATCGCAATTAATTTGTGCCGCTGACGCGGACCAACATTCATCAAATGATGTGAGTCGGGGAATGTGAGTCTGCTCCAGCGGCACTAATTAATCGCGATATTTTTTTAATAAAATATCACGATTAACTAGTGCCTCTGGCGAGGATCCACATTCCCGCGCCACATCATTTGTTGAATGTGGGTCTGCGCCAGCGAAACTAATTAATCGCGATATTTTATGGGGTTCGCGCCAGCGGCACTAATTAATTGTGACATTTTTTCAATAAAATATCACGATTAATTAGTGCTACTGGTGCGGACCTACATTCCCGGCCCATATCCTTTGTTGAATGTGGATTCGCGCCAACGTCACTAATTAATCGTGAGTCTAAGACATCAAATTAAACAGATTTTTTTTTATTAAAAGTAAAAAATATTTTCTAAATGTTGTTGTAAATTAAAAAAAAAACTGTTTTATAGTTCTTTTATTAGTATATGTAGTTTTTTTTATTTATGAAAAAAATATTTTTTTTGAATTTTAATTAAAAGATGTTTTATTTTAATAAAAAAACTTTTTTATATTAATTGGAAAACTGTTTTTTTTAATATAAAAACTGTTTTTCTATCAACAAAAGAATAAAAAACTAGAAAAGAAAAAAAAAGGGCATAGTGTGGTTCCCAGGCGATTTCACTCGCGGTTTACCTAGAATCACTCGAAGAAAAAGCCTCACATGTTAATAAACCCTTTTAACCCATTTACCCAAACTACCCCCAAATACCATCTTTTACCTTTATACCCAAAACACCCCATAAACATATCAGATTTTTTATTCTCCCTCACTCTCATTACCTCACACAATCCATGAAACACCCAAACCACATGCTCACTTAAGCCAATTCCCAAAAATACCCCGTAGCCCCATGTGTGCCATGCATATCCTATTTAAAGAGATGAAGACCATTTGAAGAGGATCTCAATTTAGTTTTTTTTTTAACTCTTGTGTGATAAATTTCTCTACACTCCTCTTTAGAGAGTATTTTCATTTTTAGCAAATATCTAAATATAGAGGTGTGTAGTGAAATTTATCTCTAGGATGAATTTCACCCCACCCATCTATAATGAATTTTTAAATTTTTAGCAATTATTTCATAATAGATGGATGTAGTTGAATTCATTCATTATCATGTAAAAGAGGGATAGAAAACTGTAGAGATAATTTTAGAGAGAGTTAAGAGTAGAAAATAAATTAGAAAAATATTTTGTAAATAGTTTTTATTTTTATTTTTAGAGATTTGTGAGGATAAATTGTGAGTAATTCAATTGAGTATTATACTGAAGTGATTATTTTTGGATGCTCATATTGGATGGATGGTGCTTGATTTCAAGGAAATAAGAGTTCAATTTCACTTCAAGAGATTGGGTTTGATTGTTCTCTTCTCTTCTCATTTATTTTATGTCTTTGATTATTAATTTGTCGAATTTCATACCATGTTAGGCTCCTTTCAAGGGGTGGGGTGGACCCTTATTTGATGTTATTTTGATTTAATTAGTTTGATTAATTAAAAATTCCATTTGAATGTTATTTTTTATCATTCACCCTTAAATTTACGCCTCGAGAGAGGGTAAATGATTTTCGAGAGAAAATCGAAATTCTAATTATAATAACTCATTTTAGATTCGAACTAGAGATAGGGGTTTCTTAAGTGGGGTATTATTACTTGAATTTCAACACTATTTTCATTTTCTAAGATGTACATAAATTTTAATCGATCGATCCTAGCGGATGATTAATTAAAAGGAGTGTAGATCTATTTTCTAGAGTTGTGGGGGGTTAAACTTAATTTTTAAAAGATTACTATTATAATTACACTTGCAACGAGAGTTGGCTTGTAATTTTGATATTAATTTTGGATAATTCAAATAATCAAGCTAATTAGTTAGAATAGCTAAAATTTGTGGTGTAATCCCACTACTTGATTGTTCTCACATTTATTTACCTCACTTATCTCATATTTTTGTGTTAGACTTTATTTTTCATTTTAGTCACTTTTTAGTTTTTAATTTGATCTTCCATTTAGTTTAGTGTTATTTCACATCACCTCACCCAATTGTTTTAATATTAAAAAAGCTAAAAAAATGGAAAAGAAAAATTCCCAAAAGAAAATAAAAAAGTGAATTACAATTGAGTTTGTCTCTATCTTACCCCCTTGATGTGGATTGACATCCTTACTTACCGCTAAACTTGAGTTTGATATTATTTTGTAGGTATTTTTGAGGATTTTGATTAGAAGGGCTTTTCACAAAAATGACACACCGAAAAGTTTTCTCTATCAATGCTTTTGGAGCACCACCCTGAGACTTTCATATCCTAGAGCGTCCTCAACATTGACAGTCTTATGTTCTTCAACTTGAAATCCCTAGCCAACCATCTTCATGACTTACTATTTACTCCTCTCACTGACATGAGTACTCAGAGGGTTGCATTGTTTCTTTGGGCTCTTCATGATCTTCAGCGCTTATATCACTTTCAGCTGGATTGGATTGAATCTTTAGTTCATTATTTTCTCGGTGCCACCTTTAAGAAGATGATGGATCTCCATACTTCCAGGCAGACTAGGGAGCAACAGCGTCAAGCTGAGGCTGCTCGGATTCAGACTCAGATTCAGTCCCTCCAGGAAAAGCTGGTCAAGCTAGAGGCTGGTGTTGCTGAGGATGAGGCTCGGATGGCTAGATTGGAGGAGAAGCTTGTTGAGGAGGCTGGTCCTTCTTACACAAACCTGCGCTCTCACTAGGATTTATTTTTCATGTTGTTTAGTGGGTAGATAACCTTGTTGTGTAGAATTTCTTTTGTACACTTTTCATATGTAAAGAACTTTGTTATTATTAATGAAAAGGTATTTTGTTAGTTTCTATCATCTTGCTCATCTGCTTCTATGTGGACTTTGATACTTGCTTACTATGGCATGCTCTAATTTTTTTGGCCACTTCATTTGTTTGAACTGTCCCCTTTAACTATGGGATACTTATATATTAGAACTGTCCCCTCTAACTGTGGGGTACTTTCATATTATCTGAGCAAGTTATCAATTTTATAAATGTCCCCTCTAATTGTGGGTACTTGCATTTTATCTGAGCAAGTAACATTTTTAGAACTGTCCCTTCTAACTTTAGCGTACTTGAATATTATCTGAGCAAGTTATTATTTTTAGAACTGTCCCCTCTAATTGTGGGGTACTTACATATTATCTGAGCAAGTTTTCATTTTATAACTGTCTAATTGTGGGGTATTTTATCATGGTTATAATTTCTTAAGCAATAGCTGGGAGATAAAGGTTTAGCTCTTCTCCTTCCCTCAAACTTTTTTTTAAGAAATTAGAGCAGGGGAGTGTAAGTCCCATTTTCTCTATACTTTATGAGGACTAGTCAAGTAAGGGTTTTTTTTTGCAACAGAATTTAAAACTTATTCTCTAGGAAATTAAAAAAATATTTGCTATGTATATATTTTTATTATGACTTGGAGGATGTCTTCCTACTGGTCTGGTGAAAAAATTAAAATCATTTGTCTAAGATGCCTCGAGAGACTTTGCTCAATATACTTTTCTATCGGGATGGATGTACCCCCGACTGTAATGACCAAAGTTCTCTTTATTTTGGACTCTCTTCTAGTCTAGTAGAGAGTAAAATATATATATATATATATAAGTTAGGGAAGTTTTTGAATTGTCTACACATTTTAACGGTCAAGATGTGTGCCACCTACTTACATATTTTTACACATTTTAATGGTTCAGATCACATCTATTTTATTTTTACAAACTTACCCCTCAATTATTTGGTTCCCCCTCTTTTTTACTCATCAAACTTCCGCTTTAATTCAAAATCTGGGGTAATTTAGTAAGACTCTCCCTTTCTTCCAATGACACATTTTCAACCTATTCTCACATCTTTCGACAAACCCATCTGCAGACTCTTTTCATCAAACCATGACATCCCTCTCTGTCTCTCTCTTTGAATTACGAAACCACCATCTCTCTCTCTCTATGCTTTACGAATGTTCTCTCTATGTGTTTTTTTTTTGTAGATATCCGTTCCAACTCTAGAGTTTCTAGCACCACCCTTCGACCAAGGTTTGTGTCTCACACGATTTGGTTAGGATTTTTATAGGGTTTGATTTTTAAGGTTTGCTGATCTATTTTCTTTTTAGAGATATGATATCACTAGCAAATTATGGAATATTTTTCTTTTATCAGACATAGAACTTAATCTTGACGATATTTTTTGTGCTTTTTCTATTTGAATGGGTTTATATTTGGAATTTTGGTTGGATTTCACTTATTTATCGAATTTGTTTTGCAGATTTCAACATATTAAACCCCCACTAACGATGAAGACCTTATCAGCACAAAAGGTTGTGTCGTTCACAAATTTGCTGGCCATAGTACTGTTGAAACCCCCATTGTTTAATGGAGGATTAGTAGATCATCTCGGATTAGATCTCTCGTCGTTAGGTATCCTCTACCTCTCTCTTTACGATTTTACATCTGGTATGTTGTATTTTTGTGGGTGCTGATTTGGGTAAAAATGAAATCATTATATGGGTTTATTGTTAGGGGGTTTTGGGTGTATGGGTTTTTATCTTCCCAAGATATGGTGTGAATTGTTGTGAATAATTTCTAGGTTAATTGTTGTGAATATTTTCTGCAAAGAAATCTTAATTGTTGCAGATGAAATCAAGCTTTCTTTTATTCATGTGTACTAACTTGGGCATTTCTTGCTTCTGTTCATTTGGGATGAAAAATTACTCAGCTATAATACTACTGCTTAGTTTTCTTTTCGTTATACATTACATTTAGTTTTTTTGGCCCATGTTCTCTTTTTTTCTTCCCTTTGCAGGTATAGTCATCAGGTATTCTTCTCTTCGTGGCGCTTCAATTCGTCATGGGTTTATTCAAGTTGTTCTTTGAGTATAGGCATCATCGTTTAGCTTCGGATAAGCAAACGGATGTAGCTTCATTTGATATTCAATTTGACCTCATGCTATCATTAGTTAATTAAAGTTTTGATCTGGAAGTGTCATTTTTGTGTGATGTAGAGCACCTGGAAGTGTCATTAGTTAATTACAATTTTTAAAGTTTTGGTACTATATTTAAAGTTCTGATTTTATTTCGCACTTCAAATCAATATTACGTTTTGTTGTAGTATCAAACTTCGTTACATCTGTGAGTGTAAATGTCAGCTCCGATGGAATCACCCTCAATGGATATTATGGGAACCAGTAAAATGTGCAGGGATTTGTATGGTGTTGTTTAATCTTGAAGCGTTGTGCTTTTAATGCTTCAATGGAATATTATCATAGAAAAATTATGTTTTGAAAGATAATAAATTTCAATATTGACGATTCTTAAATGGACTGGATGATGACATATTTGAATTATTTTACTTTAATAATACAGGGGAATTTGGATTTTAGATTTAAAGTCTGTCTGCTTAATTAGTTACTTAATATTGCTTTTCTAAGTTTTGTTAAGGGATAATTAAAAGGAACCCTTAGAGATTTGTCTTCGTCGGTGGATTATTGGTAATTTCCTTTTATTTTGAACCTTTTTTGTTGTTAATTTGATACTTTTAATTTTGTTCGAGCATTCTATAGGTTCAATACATCTTATGTATCAACAGATTAAGTTTGTATGAATGAGTTTAAGGTACTTTTTTCAGGGTATTTCATTCTTTGCCCTTTATATTCTTTCTCCTCATATAACTGGTGTTTTCATTTCATCTTTAAAATTGCATCAATGAAGAAGTGGTATGTTCCTTTTTCTTGAAGTGTATTCTTCTACCGAAGTGGTTTAGATATCATTTACATTTTGAATGGTTTATATATTGTTTACATTTTAAAGTGGTTTATGTCTTCACATCAGGTCCTATCAAATATCTAAAAATTGTGAAGCAGGTCCTATCTGCATTATCGTCATAGCAGGCCATTTGAACCATGATAGAGCAACCATATGGGTTGGGCAGGACTGCAACATTAAGAGACTGCAAGTAGTAGCAGCAAATATAAAAAAATGGATCCAAGTAGTTGCAACAGACCATAAGTTGGCCATAGAAGGGATGTTGCTCGAGTAGCAGAAGCAGCAGACCATTGTCCAAGTAGCAGTAGCAGCAGACCATTGTCCGACATTCATTAGTAGCTCACAATCTATCTCATGGTTTCTATTATTTGACTTCTTATTCATGGTTTCTATTATTTGATTTTCAGTTCTTGAATTTTTTAGGGGTTTTAGGATCTCATAACTCCACAACTCTATTATTTTTTAGTGGAAAAGGCCATTGTTCAAAGCTACCCTGGAACCATTGTTCAAAGCTAAAGAAACTTCTATTTTGGGTATCATAAGGTGGGCTCATTCAAGTTCTCCCTTTATATGAAGTTAAGTTAAATCAGGTTTTTCAGTATCGTTTGCTGATAGTCGTAGCTTAATATTTTGCATGTTTATCGTGTTTTCAGATATATGATTATGAAAGTGAAGACAAGTCTGGTAGGTGCTCCTATGTATGAAGAAATTATGAGTTTTTCTACTACTTTTGATCAGAAGTGGACAAAGTACAAGGATAAGAAGGAAATAGCTAAAAAGAAGACTAAAATAGACCATCAAAATCCTTCTCAAGTAGAAGTTATGAAGTAACAGTTTCAAAGGCGTGAAAACAACACTTCAAGATCATCTCTTTAGAATAGTCACAACATCCAAAGCTAAGGTATCCACAAATTCCACTTTTTGGAAGTATCAATGATAAGTTTCTTATATTGGAATGTTAGAGGGGCTGCAAATAGACCTACTTCTAAAAAATAAAAAAGTTTCAGATTTCATAAGGTTCCTGCAATGGCTTTGGGTTGAACCTAAAGTAGATTCAACTAAAATTAAAAAAATGTCAGTGGAAATGGGATAACTTTGTGTTTACTGCATTGCATTTACTCTTCTTTCCCCAAACATTTATAGTTGCAGACCAATCTGGCTACTGCATTGCCACTGTCTACTACACAATATGCCTAATGCATTACATCTTTGAGCTTTCCACAATTTCATGAGGCTACTGCATTGCAGCTGTATAGTTGTTATTGTATCTAGCTTTTAATGTATTGTCTCTGAAAGATCAAATGTAACTAATGTTATGCTAGGGGAATTATCAAATATAGCTGTTACTGTAGTCTCTGAAAGATCAAATGTTACGCTAAGGGGATTATAAGAAATATTTAAGGTTCACAATAGATAAAGTTGAATAAACTATAAAGTCAATTATAGTTGAAGTCAAACTTTTCCCTTTGCAATATTTCGTATACTTTTCTATTTTTTATCGTCATTACTATATAGTTGTTATTATAGGTTGCAGTAACTGTATAGTCTCTGAAAGACCAAATATAGCTAATGTTATGCTATTATAAAATATAGTTGTTACTGCATAGTCACTAAAAGATCAAATATAGCCAATGTTATGCTAGGGGATTATCAAATATACCTTGCGATATTTCGTTTACTTTTCTCTGAACGATCAAATGTTAATGTATAGTTGTGATATTTCGTATACTTTTCTCTAAAAGATCAAATGTTAATGTATAGTTGCGATATTTCGTATACTTAGTCGTTAAATGCCGATTACTTTTTATGCCAAAGCTATTTTTGTTAAGGAGAAATGTCTCGCTTAGTTTATAATGTCAACATAAATTAAAAAAGGTTCAGCTTTGTTAGTTCCATGTTGACAAAGCTTATTTTATGTTATAGTTGTCTACAGTGATTATATGGGTGTTGTTAAGGTCTTTAAGTGGGTTGTATAAATAATTGGGGCAACGAAGTCTGTTAACCTCAATTTTTTACGCCAAGAAGTTTTAAATTACTGCACCATCAGACGTTTTCATAAGATCAAGTATGAACATCATGATTTATATATTTAATTCAAATTAATATTAGATATAGGAGGTTATTGCAATCTCCAAACCTCCTATAATAAATTTTACTAAAACAACGTATAATTTTAGACTTTAAACTTCAGGGAAAGATGGCAAGTATTTGTATAACATTCTTAAGATGTTGAATAATTATGGATCAGATTTTGATTCATTGTCTTCATTCCAGCTTCTGTGGATCAAAGTTCTTAAGGTGTTGAATAATCTTGGAGTGTTACCAGTAGTAGATATTATGGAGGATCTTTTGCGATTTGGAGTGTTACGTAATTGCAGTCCCTTAAATAGGCTAATGGTCTCAGATGTTTATTGGAATAGGTAATTTACACACTTATTTTTGGACTTTTTTTTTCTTTTCTAATGTATCATCCATGCTATTTTAAGTTACACAAATAGGTATCTGAGTAAAATTTAACAATAGAATATAAATTACCTTCATTGTTCAGGGATTGATGTTTATTCTTTAAATCAAGAGCAACTTGAAAGTGTGTGTGTTGGTCGAGGATAGACTCAAAACAAAGCCTGTGTTTCATATTACCATCCATAAACCAATGGCGATCAAATGACAATTGATGTAAAAATGATGTAGGCACAATCTCAGTTTACTGCATTAGGAGTGGAAACCGTTGTCATAACTGCACATAGAAAGTTCTTCCAATATTCGCATTTTATAAACTGATTTGGTGAGAACAACACAGATGTGGTGAGAACGAAGAGATTTTAGATAGGTATAGCAGATCGTAGGTCCCACCAAATGGGAGTGAATGCTCGGATCAATGGTGTCTCAAGCCATACGTCTTCAGACTTAAGTCAGCATAATAGGGTCAAGCTTGAGTTCAGCGCGAATGCTATTGTATAAGGAAAGGTTTGATGAGCTCATTGTGTTGTTGAAGCCGTTTGGATATTTCCTTAAACAATTAAGTGCTATTTTTACCTCTTATAATCTGTCATTTTTGTATACAGAAAAACATCTCATCTAATGTACGTTATATACATCAATTTCTAAGTGTGCATTCATATTCTACATTAATTTCCACATATTAATTCTCTTTTTTATATCAGTTCAAAAAATTTCTTTCAAACTATGAAGGACTTCCTATTGGCACTAAATTAATAGCTGAAGGGCTACATAAAATGTGATATGTGCAATGCAGAACAGATGTGGAATATTTTGCGGCATATGCATATATATGCTCATTGCATATATATGCATCTGCATATATATGCAATTTACAGTCTCCACAATGCATATATATGCAGACACTGCCTCCACACTGCACACACAGTGCATATATATGAAATTTGTGGATAATCAAACATCCCTAGAGGCCCCCTGCCCCATGAATCAGGTAAGCAGCAACGATCCAGGATCCCACTCCCCAAGAAGCAAAAAGGAGTTGCAGCGCTTGACCGGACAGATCAATTGACCGCTATTTCGAGCTGTCTCCCTCTCTTTTTATTCGCATTTACACCCCCTATATATGCTGCATATATATGCAGTCATATATATGATGTGCATATATATGCAGTCATACATATGTATGCATATGCATATATATGCTGCATATATAGCAGTCATATATATGCATATGCATATATATGACTGCATATGTATATATATGCTGCATATATATATATATATATATATATATATATATATATATATATATATATATATATATATATATATATATATATATATATATATATATATATATATATGCATTGCATATATATGCATGTAAATTACACTTTTATACAAATTTTTGTTGTAAACATAACAAAATGTCTTTTAGTTCACAAATGTAATTTGATCTGTATAAATCTCAGTAACAGAAAAATGGTGAGTAGAGAAGACCTCTTCCACCTTAAACTAGGATCCTCCAAGGCCTATTCAGTATACGCCCGACCCTCACGAGAAGACATGTCCACTATTTAGGGTGTCTATTATTCTATACATTTGGTGTACATATGCTACAGTAGTGGTTGCTGCTGCCAAGGCTATTGAGATAGATATTTCTCGAAAAGAGGATAAACTGTTAGCACCGAATCAAATAGGATCATCAAGGTGCTAAAGGTATGTCTAATGTATGTCAGAGGTGTGTGTGTGTGTGGGAGTTTAATATCCAACACAAGACTATGGGAAAAAAGTTCTTTGGTTTTAATTTTTTTAGGGGTGGGTGTGGGAAACTAATCCCCTATCCAATCTAGCCCATATTTTTCCTATGCATACACGAACACACGCACACACGCGCCCCCTGCCCCGTCCCCTCCCCCCTTTCCAACTCACACATGCGCACACAAACACACACAAACACGCGCACACGCCCTGCCCGTCCCCTCCCCCTTCCCCACTCACACGCGCACACAAATGCACGCACGCACACACGCAGCAAATTGCATATATGCATACACGCACCCCATCCCCTCCCCCTCCCCATTCACGCACACACGCGCACACGCACACACGCGCCCCCTGCCCCTTCCCCTCCCCTTTTCCCCACTCACACGCACACACGCGCACACAAACACACGCACGCACACACGGACACACGCTGCAATATGCAATTTATGCACTGCATATATGCAGATTGCATATATGCATTGCATACACGCACACGCACACACCCACGCGCCCCGTGACCGTCCCCTCCCCCTTCCCCACTCACACGCGCACACAAACACACGCACACGCACACACGCTGCAATATGCATATATGCACCCATGCACACACGCGCCCCCTTCCCCGTCCCCTCCCCCTTCCCCATGTGAGGATGAGATTTATACTCCATGCCACATATGATCATTGTGTACCAGCTATGGTAGTTAGTTTAACGTACAATGTTTTTGGGAACTCGAAAGTTGAATTGCTAACGTACAATGTTTTTTGGGAACAAACTATTTTTTTTTCATTTCAGGTTTTAATTCAAGACTAATCAAACATGGACTTAATCTTCCATTGTCGCTGTAGCCCGCTGCTTAAATCTGCCTCAAACTTCCGCCGCTGTAGCCCGTTGCCTAAATCTATTGAATTTGGGATTTTTTTTTTAATATGTTGGATTTGTTGTTACCCCTTAAATAGGGTGGATAGTCCAATAAACAAAGGAGGCTATGCCCATTTTTTTTTAAAAATTGACACTTTATTTTTTTGATATGATTGTTAATTTGATTCGTGAATATTGTATATTTCATTTTATATGTGAATTTGTTTGAAGAATTTAGGCAATTTAGATGTTGAACTATTTGTTATTTGTTAAGAAGGGTGAATAGTTTCATAAACAAAGGAGATTATGCCCAATTTTTTTAAAAATTTGACACTTTGTTTTTTTGAGACAATGTGAATTCGATGGATGAATATTGTATATTTCGTATTATATGTGAATTTATTTGTTGAATCTAGACTATTTGAATGTTATAGGACTGTTTGACATTGTTTTAAAATTACAATTCGAAATTTTTGCGTTTCACTATTACGTACTTTGAAAAATTGTCGTCGTTTCGCGATTACGTACTTTGGAAAATTTCGTCGTGCCTTCAGGCACGGGCATACGCTAGTATATATATATATATATATATATTCTGATGGATCTACCGTATGCCATAGGCAAACAAGAAAAATAAAAGTCATCATGCAATGTTAAAAAAATAGTTGTTATTCATTTCTTTTCATTTTATGTATCACTTACAAAATTGCACTGCTCTATTATTTTTACATAAAAGAACGTTTTTAGTGCTAGGTCAAGCCGTTCAAATTCTTTAACATAAATGAATTTTTTTTAACAATGCTAAGTATAATACCTCTTCAGCCACTTGTAGTTGATGGATTGGAGGCAATCACTCTCTGGTTCTAAAATATGGAAATAACCCGACTTGCCTACCCATCTCATGACAAATGGGCCTTCCCAGTTGGGTTTGAACTTTGATGCCAATATGCTACGGAGATGGTGAGTGGATGCTCGTACACTACACCAAAATTATCGACTTGTCATGGTCGACCGTAACAAGTCCAGCATGTCAAGGTTAATGACTGTGACAAGTTTGGGGGTGACAACTTCTTTGTCATGGTCAAAGGTCGTGACAAGTCCATTAGACTTGTCACGGTCTTGTCATGGTCAAAAACCGTGGAAAAATCAAAAAAATTGTCATGGTCAAAGACCATGATAATTCTGGGCAGAATTAAAAAAAAATGTTTGGCAGTATGGCCACTGCCATTGCCCAACAGTATATTTGTACCTGTTATAGGAAAATTGTACCTGTCTAAACAACAGATATCCAAATAAAATAAAAATATTATACTAAATCATGGCATATATAATCCATATCCAAATAAAAGAGAAATGAAAACATCCATATCCAAACCAACATGTACCAAAAAAAATACAAATACAATCCAATATCCAAATAAAAAAGATATAAGTAATGTCAATCTTCAGCATGTCGGAGGAGGAAGGAAGGCCACATGATATATCAATTAAGACACCCCACAATACGCTGAATGTCGTATTATTCGCGCAACCACAAATGTGAGTTCTCCTTTCCCTCCACCACATGCGTGATGCACACTCTTGCCTCAATGTCTTGGAGGGGACGTCCATGAACCAGAATACCCAGGAGGAAGCTCGGATCCCTTAACTCCCTTGCTTTTGGCATCCCATAATATATGTTGAGTAGATGCACGCTCGACCAATCGACTATTTACATAGGCCACTCGACGGGGGTCACGATGGGAAATGGATGATCATATGGCATCGAGTATGTGCGTATCGACGATGAAACAGTGGCATCATCATCCTCGTCCTCGTCCTCATCCTCGTCTACCTCTACCACCTTCTCCTTGCCCTTTCCCAACTGATGCTTTATGAAGGCGTACATATCTAGGACTGTCGCCTCCAACCTTAATAGACTATCGTCATGGGAGGCCACCTTATGTTCCAACCTGTTGTTGCTCATCTCCATGCCGATGATCCTAGACTTCTCCACCTGTGAGCTCACCCCCTAGTCCTCCCCTTGCGATCCTCCTCAAGCACTTGGCTGAGAGATTTCATAGCCAAAGTTGCTTTGTCGGCATCAGACTGATACTCATGCACTTTCTTAAGCTTTGCCTAAAAAAACAAAAAGTACACGATTAGTTAATTAAGTAAATAAAAAATTATAACATAATTAAAAAAATTAAGCATTTATAACTTACAATGGTGGTTGCGACGCTCGGGGCCACCTCCTTGTCCTTGCCCTTTTTCGTCTGAATTGCCACATAGGCATCGAGCCTATGTTTACTACCCCTAGGGCCACTCCTCATGTCCTAAAATAAAATAATACAGAATTAGCAAGTAACTCGAAGTAATGCTAAATTAGAATAACTAAAATTAAAGAAAAATAAAAACTTACCATCCTGTGCTCCACCTCGCATAAGACGTCTACCTAGAGTAGTGCACATCCATCTTTTTGTCCCGATTGTCCCTCCCCGATTTGTGAGATGCCAATTTCCGCTCATTGACCATAAATTTTTTCCATTGTTCCAATGAGATCGGATCCTTGGGGGGGGGGGGGGCGGTTTCACGGAGCCTCGGAATGGACTCATGGGTCTTACCAAAGTACCGTGAACGCAAATTCTTCTTCCAAGTCTTATATTGATCCCTCAATTGATCCAACGTGGAGTCACAGAGATATGCGGGAAGGTCGAATTGTTCATGTCAAACAAATACAAACCAAAGTTATAAAGATAATTATAAATATTATATACACAACCTGTAGTTCCCCTCATATGTTCATCTTGAGGTCAATAGGCACAGCCCTCCAATAAGTGTACCTCGGGCCAATAATCGCCTTCAACAACTCTAGCGCTCTAGCTAATAATGTTGTCTTATTCTCGACGACGGACCCCAATTTGCCCTATTTTGGGGGCCTACTAGCCGAGGACCCCTCATCGCCTCCGCTACCGCTCCCTGATGAAGTCATTTTCTATAAAAAAATTTATTATTAGTACAAACATGTATATGAACTTTGAATTAATGCTCAAATCCGATAATAACAAAACATACCAATACCAATACCAATTTACACACACGCACCCCCCCCCCCCCCCTCACACACTCCCGGGTCTTGGACTTTGAATTAAAGAACTAAATTGATTAAAATTCTAATTAACAAATAATTATTTCAAATTCGAGTTATCATAAAAAATTGATTGATATTCGGTAGGTGCAGCCAAGTCATCCACACTACTGTTTAGACTCTTTGGCGGATGTAGTACGATTAACCATGCCTCGTTGTTGATATACTTTGAGTAAAACACTTTCTTGACCTTTTGAAAAGCACAAACAAATGTCTCATTGCTCACGTGTTCGTTGCTCTTCAACTTGGACAAGTCAACCATGATCAAATTGGTGCCAAGATCAACTTTACAATCATTTTTATCCTCAACTATAACCCAATCACAGTAAAATACAACCTCTTTGAAGTTTACATAGTCCAATTCAAATATATTTCGAATTACACCATAGTAAGTCATTTTATCTTGAACGAGGTTTTTATCTTTCGCGCTCGCTCGAAAGAAAGTAAGATCCTTGTATAAAATGATCGAGTTGTGTACATTTGTATTTTCCTCGTACACACTTGCACCGAATACGTAATTGTTCAATCAATACTTTTTGTACTCTTGTGCCATGAACAAGGGTTCAGTGGCTACATGAGCAAGCCTTGATGTCGCATCACCCGTCTTTAAGAGCTAAGAATATAGATAAATTAATTAGGTTAGCTGTAAATATTTCTTGTAATGTGACATTTAATAACAATCATTTTCATTATAATTACCTCGTGTGACAACCACGGCCTAAATTCACTGTATGATTGTACCATTATTTTTCGTCTTTTATTATTCTCACAAGCTTCATATTTTCTGCATAGATCATGACAAACGTATTACAAAATTAATCATGTAAAAATTAAAATAATTTAAAAGTTAAAATAATTTAAACTTACTTTTTCCATTCTTCGACATCTTCATGTGTGTCAAATAGATAACGAGCTACTTGTTCATGTTGCAAACTCGTTAATTTCACTCATTTGGCCATCAAATGACCACCCTCATCGATGAACTCATCATTGTCATCCACGCTGGTCAAGTTAGGAATATATTCCCGAGTGTAGATTTATGACTCCATGGTGATGTATTCCTCTGCAATTGATCCTTCAATGTATCATATATTCTTGACACAATATTTGAAAACTTTCATCAATCTTTCAAATGAATATATCCACCGATATCTAACTGGACCGCAAAGAAGTGCCTCGGCTCCTAGGTGTACCAATAAGTGAACACTTATGTCAAAGAAAGATGGGGGAAAGTACTTATCCAAGACACAAATCGCTTCGTTCACCGCCAATTTAACGGCCTCTATGTGATCTCAATTGACTACATTCTCGCGTAAAAGTGAGAAGAATATATTAATTTACATAATAGCCCTCTGCAAATCATTGTTCTTGGAGAAACAGTGCTTAAATAATAGAGGAAACAATTGCATGATCACATGACAATCGTGGGACTTACACTTATGTAAATAATGGGTAGTATAATTCACAATCCTTTGCAAGTTGGACGAAAAATTAGATGGAACTTTAAAATTATATATTGTGTCTAAAAGCACCTTCCTTTCCTTGCTCTTTAAAGTAAACGCACCAGGGGGAATTATTGTCCCTCCCTTACTATCTTCTTTCAACCATAGTTGTGGATTAAGTTTCAATGCTTTAAGGTCTTTTCGTGTATTTTCTCCATCCTTCGAATAACTCCCCCAAGGCATGTTCCCACAATATGTTCAACGATGTTCTTCTCTACGTGCATCACATCCAATACATAGCACACTGTACTATTATTCTAATAAAGCAATTCAAATAAAATTGACGTCCTAAACCATGCCTTACTTGTCTCAGTTTCATTCCCAGTTGGGGTTTTCTTATGATTGACATTCTTAAATTTAGGATTCTTACCTGGCATATTAGGGCCACAATCAGAAGATTTACTTTCAAAATTTGAGCCTGAAAATATTCTCGACTGTAGCCTATGTTCAACCCCGCCCAGTAAAAAAGTGGGACCTTTCTCGGATCTAAAACTATGGGGGGGGGGGGTAAACCTCTTACGGTAATGGTATACATTTTTTGAGCTAGTGGAGAGACGAAGAGATTCAGTCTCCTCTCAACAAATAGGACATCCCAAATAACCATGTACTACACAATCGGATAATGTCCCATAAGCTAAAAAATCATGAATTGTCCAGATCAACATAGCTTTCAACGTAAACTCTTATTTTCTAAAAGAGTCAAATTCTTACACACCCTCTTCCCACAACTCATTAAATTTTTCTATCAAAGGAGTCAGGTAGACATCGATGTCCCCACTTGGTGCCTTTGGCCCAGGGATCAATAAAGACAGCATAAAAAATTCAGGTCTCATACACTGTAGAGGAGGGAGGTTGAGTGGGGCTAAGATCACTGGCCATACACTATGATTGGTGCTTAAATTTACAAAGGGATTGAAACCATCTGTTGATATTTCCAAACATATGTTACGCTGCTCTCGAGCAAAATCGGGATACTCAAAATTCATCCTCTTCTAAACTGTAGAATCAATAGGATGGTGCATGATATTTTCCCCTGCTTATGCCCTAACATGCCAAGTCATTGCCTCCGCTATCCATGGTACTGTGAAAAACTACTTTAATTTAGGCCCAACGAGAAAATATTTTAACACTTTTTGAGGCACTTTTGAGCTTGCGCCTTCCTTGCCAGTAGATTGGACATATTTAGGTTCATCGTATACCGGACACCGATCGTGATTTTTATACTCTTTTCGGTATAGTATGCATTCATACACATAAGCATGAATTGATTTATACTTCATTCCTAAACCTTTCAAATTATTTTTCATAGTAGGACAGCTGTTTGGAAGCGTATTCTGCATGGGTAGAAAGCCTTTTACCCAATTCAAAACTCCTATCACGCTAGTACCAGGTAAACCATATTGAGTCTTAAAACTATGCAAACCAACCATGGCATGTAAAGTTTTTTGATCTTTCTCATAGCCAGAGTATAACGTCTAGCTTGCCTAAAATTTTAAACTTTGGAACTCATCGCCAAGGTTTATACCGATATCTTCATGAGCACTTGAACCTTGTACATCACCAGTGACCTCATTCTCTTCCACTTCATGAACTACATACGCGTCATCAACTAAATCCTCTAGCATATTATGATCTACATTATCATCCTCCCCTTATACATTTATCCTACTTGTTTAAGGTTGTTGTTAAGGTTGCTCGGGGATAAAAGGAACTTTCGTTTCCCCATGAAAAACCTAACTTCGATAACTATCTTGCATACCCTATCTTAACAAATGTAGTTCAACTGTTTTCTACTCAAACACCTTACCATTCTTACACCTAGCATACGGACATGAAAACTCTTTATCATTATGACATCTCTTTGCGTATTTTATAAATTCATTATCACCTCTGCGAAACAAATCCCCTAATCTATTTGACTCACCCACCCACTCTTTGTATTCAGGATATCCTATCACAGCTACTACAAAAGTATGAATATTTAGTTCCCATTAGTATAAACAAAAGTTCGAATTTAAAATTCAATTTATAATATTAATTCCCATTTCCTCCATCTCCTCTAAAGGGTGAGTGGTCCTATCCCATTCGAGACCGCATATTTTTGTAATGTACTTAAAAACTCATGCACATTGTTCTAATTTGAGGAAAATTCGGCAGCGTATCCCCATAGTTCTCTAAGTACATGACATAGTGTTATTTCAATTTATGAATTGAAATAACACTTAACATCGCATCATCTAGTATGTACCCAGAGAACATTAAGATACGACTGCAGAACTTCCCCTAAAAGTAACAAGTTTAAGCCACTAAGAATATTATTATACATAAACTATGCAGTCCCAAACTGTCCAAATGGGACAATTCGAGAGATCTAATTACAGGGGAAATAACTCTTGAACGGGTTTAGGGGCAATTGAATGATTACACATAAAAACTAGAAGGCTAGTATCTATGCGCACTATATGTAATTTAATGTATGTTTCATTTAATTATGTCTTATCACAATTCAAGAGATTTCATTTAATTATGTAATTTAAAGTATGTTTCATTTAATTTTAAGTTCGCATAAGAACTAAAACTTATACCAATTTCAATACATACGATATATATTTCAATTTCAATTTATATCAATTTCAATATATTTTTATTTATAAGAATTACACACATATTAATTTCACAAACACACAAAGACCCAATTTCTATTTTAATTTCACAATAATATGTCCAACTAATTTCAATTTCATATTTACACAACAAATGGGTCCAATATTTACACAACCAAGGTGTCCAATATTTACACAACAAAATGGTCCAATATTTACACAATAAAGCGGTCCAATATTTACACAACAAAGGGGTCCAATATTTACACAACAAAGCGGTCCAATATTTACACAACAAAGGGATCTAGTTTGATATTTACACAACAAAGGGGTTCAATTCAGATTTATACCCAATTAATCACACACATACCCTACCCCCCCCCCCCCACACACACACACAAACACCCCTACCCCCACACCCCCATCCACACCTACACCCACCCACTGCCACTACCCCCCCCCCATACACACACACTCGCAGCACACACACACTACCCCCACCCCCCACTGTGACCCCCCCATACTCAACACACACACACGCAGCACACCACACACACATACACATACACATACACATATTCATATACACAAAGGAGAGAGAGAGAGAGAGAGAGAGAGAGAGAGAGAGCACCACCACTTGGAGAGAAGAGAGAAAAATAGGGGGAAACAAAATAGTGAAAAAAAAATTAGGCGCTAGGGTATGTTGTTAAAAGCATTGTCACGAACTTATCACCATCAATAACCATGACAACTTTGTTGTCACGGCCTTCTCACGATCAGTGACCGTGACAAGGCTGGCCGACTCAAAGGTGACAATTTATCCTTTTTGGTATAGTGGCAGGACTAAGTCTCCCACCTGGAACTCCCTGGGCTTGACCAAATTTCGTAGACTCTAGACTGCTGCTGGGTGTAGACTTTAAAGTTCTCTTTCGCCTTATCTCTATGCTCGTCCAGTGCCTTTAGCTATACATGTTGTGGTCAGGGATGAGTCTATTTCTTAGAGCAACACTTGCTGAGGGTACGCCAACTCCACTAGCAATACAACTTCAGTCCCATATACCAATGAGAATGGGGTGAACCCAGTTGGTTTCTCTTTGAGGTACGATAAACCCATATCACCATGGGCAGCCTCTCATCCCATTCCCCTGGCATGTCCTCCAGCATATTCTTCAAGATATTTATTAGGGTCTTATTTGTGGCTTCTGCTTGACTGTTACCCTTAGGGTAGGAGATGGTTGAGCTGTTGTGCACAATTTTATACTTGTCTGTGAGGATCCTTGCATACGAACTGCTTTCCATTATCTGTCAAAATTACTTTGGGTGTACCCAACCTGTATATGATATACTCTTTGATAAACTGGGTTACCACTTGGGTAGTCACTCTCCTTAGAGGGATGGCTTCTGCCCATTTGGTGTATAATTTTGTAGCCACAATGATAAAAGCTTTGCCATGAGAATCTGGGCTGATTTTTTCAACTAGGTCAAACGCCCATGTGTGGAAGGGTAGGGATCTTCTAGGCTTTGTAATCTGACTGAAGGGGGTGTACTATGTACTTGACAGGATTTGAACTTCTTCACATAACCAATGGAGTCAGCCTCCATAGTTGGCCAGTAGTACCCTAATGTCATCAGTCGATCATACAGTTTGGCACCCCCCATGTGGGAGGGCTCATGAGCTTCTTTCAGCACTCTCCCTATGTCTTTCTTAGCTATGCACCTCAGTGCCTTCTCATTGTACCCTTTCCTATAAATCTCTCCTTCCACCAAGTAAAAATGGGCTATCCACTTTCGCAGATAAATTTCATTTGCTCTCTCTGTGGGTAACTCGTCATCTTTTAGATATGCTATGTATGGATGTCTCCAATCTTCAAAGGCTTCCATAAAGTTAGCTTCCGCTGGCTGGTCAAAATGGGCTTAGCACTTTAAACAACCTTGTTGCATACGCGCAGCTTCTGCGCTCATGGTGGGCCAATAGCAGCCTCCCCCCCCCCCCCCCCCCCCCCCCGCTGTAATCAATGATAAAGAGGGATATTAGTGTCCCCACAATACTTTTTGTGCATCCCGACCAACCTTTCTTTAGCTTCTTGTTCTCCAACACATCTTATTAGGAACCCTCCAGGGATCTTAAAATAAAGTGTTCCCTGCAGCAGGTGACAGTTAACTGGCTGTAACATCTTTATTGTCCCCTCTCTAGTTTCTAACTGCTTCACCACTAGGTGCCTCCAATGTTCTGGCTCGCTGTTCTGTAGTAGGCATTGTTCTTCGTCGTACTGTGATTGTTGCTTCTGGCTCATCCATGTCTAACTTTTTTTCTATCGTGTCTTATGTGTCGGGATACCTATTCATTGTTCTTGCATGTCTCTCCATAGTTACTTCCAAGAATTGTCCCTGCAATCTCTGAATGATATATCTATTGGCTGCTAGGTTGGCATGTTTGAGGGCGAACTCCCCATTAACCTATTTTAGTACCAAGCTGGAGTCCCCTCGTATGCACAACACCTAGACCCATGTTCTGAGTGCCTCCAACATCCCCAAAATGAGGGCCTTATACTCAGCCTCATTGTTTGAGCATTTAAAATCTAACTTGAAGGAGATGGTGATCTTCTCCTTACTGTTTGACAATATAATACTGGAACCACCTATTCCTTGAGCACTGGAACCATCAAACTCCATCACCCACTTGTCCAAATCAATAAAAAAATATTCAAACTTCAAAACCCTTGTAGAGATTTTATTTACTACTGAATTGTGGAATCAAGGCTCTACTACTGAAGAAGAAAGGAATTGAATATTCCTGAGGCTAATTGGTGGATACTAAGGCTAAAGTTGCTTATTGTGGATGGTACTGGAATGTTCCATATCTATTAAATATTTGAATAAATATCTGCATTATACTTAGTGGATTTCTAAGTATTTTGTAAATTGGCTTTTGTCTTTTGTAATCTTTAATAGTGCCGAAATTAAAGGTTTTGCCCGAAAGAGATTTTTTCCTCAAATTCTTCTTCTTTCTATTTGGTTTGTAATTTGTCTTAATAATTAATATTGCATGTTCACTAAATTAAATCAAGAAAAAATTTAGTTAAAAAATGAATTTGTGTGTTTGGCCTAAGATATGAGTGATTCGTATAGCCCTACTTTCTCAAATTGGTGTCAGAGAGGGTTACACTGAATTTTTGTCTGACCTTTTAAATTTAGTTTTTTATGGATAATTTGTACAATAGGCTACCTATTTTCGATGGGTCTAAATATGCTTGTTAGAAATCTCGAATGAGGTCGGTTATGAAAAATATTGACAAGCGTGTCTGGCTTGTCTGTGAAAAAGGATGCACACCACCCACCGTGACTAATGGTGATGTCATAAGTCCAAAACTCGTCACCACTTGGACGGAAGGTGAACTTAAATAGATTAATTTTAACTCATGCGATTTAAGTGCCATTTCTGGAGCCATCACCTTGACGAGTTCCTCTGCATTGTGGCGTGAACCACATCAAAGGAATCTTGGGATACCCTCCTGGTCACTCACGAGGGTACCAATGCTTTGAAATCTTCTAAACTATAAAATCTCACCACATAATTTGAGATCATTACTATAATAGATTCTTAGTTATTTGATGAATTTTATGCACGATTTTCTGATATCATTAACTCTAGTTGGAATTTTAGTGAGAGAATTCCTGAGACAAGAGTCGTGAAAAATATTTTGAGATCCCTACCATCTCGTTTTATCCCTAAAGTCACAGTCCTTAATTCTTTGTTAATTTTAAATACTCTTATGTTTGAAGAACTCGTAGAAGACTTTCAAACTTACGAAATTGATATGTTCCCCAAAACTAAAAACGAGAAATATGGGTAGCTTTGAAAGTTCAGTCCAAAAAGAAAAAGGAAAAGTTTTTTGACTCTGGCTCTGAATTTGATTTTGAGGTTGACGATCTTTCCATATTTGTGAAAAATTTCATAATATTTCTCAAATTTAATAAAGAAAAGGGTTTTGAGAAAAATAAAAATGGCAACGAAGACAAGAATGTTTGTGAGAAAGATGAGGTGAGATGTTTTGAATGTGAAGGAAAAGGGCACAAGGCACGTGAGTATCCCACTAGGCTAAAGAGACACGACAAAGGAAAAGTTTATCACAAAGACACTCTTAGCGACAATGACGTCGAGTCGGTGAATTTCGAGGATGAATCACCATATGAATCGAATTTATGTACATTCATGGCTAGTCATGTTAGCATTTCCAATTTTTCCCACGTCAATGGGGAAATTTCTAAAGATGAGAGCCTTGGCGATATTACAAACCATTCTAGAGAGAGTGAGAGCGACGAGGAAGTAAATTTGAGTAAGGGAGAATGCGAACTTAAATGCTCCATTCATAAATTTTACACCGAGACTTTAAAACAGAATATCATAATAAAGATTTGTCTTTTAGGGTGTTTGATTAAGAGAATGAGGTGACATTTTTTAGAGAGTGTGAGGCACCGGTGAGTCAATGTGGGAAGTTGAAAGTTTATTTGTGTCAACAATTAATTGTGGTTGGTAAGGTGAAGACCGATTTGACCAACACTTTGGCTAGTCTTACAATAGATCTTCAAAATTCATTGAAAACTCATGAGAAAGTTAAATACCATGTATCCCAACTTGAGAAAGAGCTAGAACGTGCTCAGGAGGTCAAGTTCACTTTAGAGGACACATCTAAAAAGGTTGGAAAGAGGCTTCTCGGTCCTACTTTAGGCATTAATAAGATGCAAGGAATAGGTTATGATGGTGCATCCACTTCCAATGTCGCACCTGAGCCAGTACTCAAGTTTGTGATGGATCCTTATGGCCACGTCCTAACCCACTTAGGAGACCGAACCCACCAAGGAGAGCATGTCCTAGGCATTTTGATCAAGGTAGACACTAATCGGTTTATTTTTATTTCCATTACAAATAAAGAGGCCAACTTAGGTAGTTTTGTTTTAAACTAGGGAGAGCTTCACACCCACATGTTCCTTGATATGTTCCCACACGAGTTTACAGACATGTTCTTGCACGAGCCCTCACACGTGTTCCTACTCATGCTCCCACACATGATCGTGGAGATTTTGAGAGTTTTTTTAGGGAAACTAGAGTTTTTGGTCAAAACTTTGTAATGTTTGATGGAGGAGTTTCAAAGGATTCCTATTCTTGTTGAGAACACCTCCCACGCCAATGATTGAGTTTGGGTACTTTATCTAGTGTAGGGTAAGTATCATGTTTATATCATTTTTTCTTATTGCTAGATTGTATTTTTATATATTTATAAGATTTTTTATATATATTTTAAAAAATCCCAAAAATATTTTCATTTTTTAAGAAAAAGTTTGAAAAATACTAAAAATATTTTATTTTTAATAAATTTTTGAAAAAGTCAAAAAGATTTTTGTATTTTCGTTTTTCACCATATATGGATGTGCATTTAAGATATTGGGGTTTCCCTTACATTTCATCCATTCATGTGACTTTTTCATGGTGTTTTGAGGCATGTCTTCATTTCTTTAGTGTGCTTACTAATGTATGGATATCATTTCGTTGTTCATGGATGATTACTTTATTCATGCTAGAATCTTTATCACCTTTATTGCACACGTGCATGGAATTTTTGAACATTGTACTTGCTTATCATGTGTCAAATTTTGTGTTCTCATCTCAGTCATGCTTAATAACGAACCAAATGTAAAAAGAGATAAATTGTGCTTGTAAGAACCATTGCCCGAATTTCGTTTCCTGAAAATTTATTATATTTTAAGTAATGGAAAAGGGATATGAAAGAGAAAAATAATCTTTGCATTAAAAGCCACAATTTGCAAAAAGATCCTAAAAGATTAACGGCAAAAAAAAAAACATAAGTGCCAAGGCCAATTTCTTTTAATTCATTGATGCTTTACTACATATGAGCATTATGATATCTTACAAAATATTTGCGAGTAAATTCTTACATATGTGAGATTTTAAAGGTGTTATTAAGTAGAAGATCAATGGGTTTGCACAATGTACTCTCTTGAAAAGCATTTAATAGTTTGGCGTTATTAATTTGAAAATCATTTAAATTTATGGCATGTTGCATAAGTCGAGTCAATTTCATTTATGTTTAATATTTTTACACCTAAGGTTGAAATTGAGTACTTTCTTTAGAAGTATTTCATGACTTTGTGCACCTAGGTTATGAATGATTTTGTTGACTTTCCCATGGAGAATGTTTACACAATTACAGTCCACTTTCATTATTGGCATATTTTAGTGTTATTCCATGGTGTGTTTTATTGATACATTTTATACCTATTTTCTATACTTTAAAAAAATTGAAAATTTTCAAAAATAGTTGGTCTTCTTTGAAATTTCATCATGTATGCTTTAATGATTATCTTTGTGATGATTTCTTTGTTTCTTCGGCTGATGCTAATGCTTTCATGATTAGCTTCTCAACCCTTGTCTATTATGGACCAAAAGTGGCAAAACAAATCGAGGGGGAGTTTATTTTTTCGGGTATTTCGTTTGTCTCATGTGTGTAGGTTGCTTCCGCATTAATGTGATTTCATGGACCACATAAGATGAAGACTTTTTAGATGAAGACTCATAAATTTATGCATTTCTGTTTCTAGATTTAGGAGGGAATTAGTTGTATTAGTCTTAGGGGCTCATTTTGGTTTCAGTGTGTGTTTTGTACATGAATAGCCAAAGGGGGAGATTTGTAAAAGCAAGTTTTAAAATTTCTCATTTTATTTCTATTTGGCTTATCCCATTACACCCCACTGCACCTTCATGACTACTTTCACGTATTCGATGAGAATAAGTTGATGACATTTGAAAGATTGAAGATCTCTTCGTCACAACATCATTCGGAAGTGTTATGAAGTCGTTTGGTAAATACGTTAATTTTTCAGGGTTTTTTTTAAAAAGAGTTTGATTTCAAAAGTTTTTCAATGTATTTTAAAATGATTTTCAAAAGTTTTTGAAAAAAAAAGATTCGGCTCGTTAGAACGACTTAGCATGTTGTTCGAACGAAATTGGGCATGTTGTTAGAACGAGTTCCCACGTTCGAACGAGATCTGAAGTAACACTTTTTTGGCACCCTCTAGAATGTCATTTAAAGTTTCGCTAGAAAAACGTTCGAATGAGATGAGGTAACACGTTCGAATGAGGTACCAGTTCATTCGAATGAGCATGTGAGTTTTTATTTTTTTAAACATATCTTTGCAAATACCTAATGCCTATCTCTTTGCAACAAATTTACCTATAAATAAAGATGCGGGATAATAATTTGAAACAGCCCATTTTACCCTTTCAAGAAGCTTTTTTATAGTTCCTTTTATGATCAAACTCTCTACTTTTCCAATCCAAACCCCTTGTATTTTTGAAGATCACTTTTCCAAATCAAGAAAAGTACATTAAAAGTTCAAAAAACCTTGTAAAGACTATCTCTACTGTTTAATTGTGGTGTCAAGGCTTTACTGCTGAAGAAGAAAGGAATTGAAGATTCCTAAGGCTGATCGATGGATACCGAGGCAAGAGTTGATTGCTATAGACGGTGTTGGACTATGCAGTTTCAATTGAAGACATATATGCATTATACTTAATGCATCTTTAAGTAGTTTTTAAGTCGTCTTATGTCTATGGAATTCTTTAATAGTGTGATATTAAGGTTTTACCTGAAAGGAATTTTTTCCTCAAATTCTTCTTCTTGTTGTGTGGTTCAAAATTTGGTTGATAATTAATATTGCATGTTCTCTAAATTAAATCAAGATAAAGCTTGGTTAAAAAGTGAATTTATGTGTATGGCCCAAGATACTAGTAATCAGTATAACCCTAATTTCTCAAAAACACTTGCATAAGTTTTCACTTAAACAAACAAATGCCTCATTATTCATATGATCCTTGCTCTTGATCTTAAAAAAATCTACTATTATTAATTTGGTACTCGAAACGACTTTACAAAAAAAAATTCCTCAACTCTTACCCAATCACAATTATTGTACCATGAATATGGTGTGGCCTAGTAACCAATCAGAAGGCGATAAGTGGACTCATTTATATCTTAAAGTAGGTTGACTCAGTTACCCATCTATTCGGACAGTGTAATTCTGGTCATCCATAGCGTCACAAGTGATCGACTTAACTCAGCTAGCTTATAGCAGTTAACACTATTATATAACACCTTCAGTAACACTCATATTACACACACATGTGGAAGTTATGAAAATATTCCTCCTCCATGTGTTGTAACAAACTCATGATTATCCTCCATACTTACATGTAAAGGGTTTAACTGATTATCCTATAAAGGCAAGACACCTATCCCTCTACACCCTCTCTCCTCTAACAGTCTGTATATAACCCATTATTCCCTATTGTAAAGGGATCGGATTATGCTTTCCCGACTATTATGGTGCCCATTTCTAAAGTGAGCACGAAAGATGATAACTACCATTCTTATTAGAATCAATACAATCAACACTACATATGTGGACGTAGGCATCACTTTGGGCAGAACTACATAAATCCGGTTTCCATCTCTTTTTCTCATCTCTCTCTAATACTTGTTATAGATAAGTGTATCTATGATTTGTAATTTTTAATCTATTACAGTTTATTATTAGTGTATTCTCGCTAAGGACCTAATCCATATACTAGTTTTAGGAGATAAAATTTTGGTGTTGTTTGTAAGAGTTCGACAAGCCATTTGTTACTTTCCACCATTTTTTATTCCTGTAACTTGAGGATACCCATGTATGAGAAAACAAAGTATCGCGGTATGATTCATCTGTGTTTCTTTAGGTTAGAGTCTATTAATCCATAATTTCTCTTTTTAACTCTTTTTAAATTCCTTAAATCCTCACTTGGAGATCCTTTTCTTGCTTCTGATTCATTTTCTTACAATTTCTGTCATCATTTTGGTACACTCCATTTTTATATTTATGATACTCTATTTTTGTGAATTTCATAAAACATGGCTGACAACCCAGAGAGCAGTTGCACTGCATAAGGAAATCCTCCATCAATGCTTGTTCAAATACTCTGGGTCATGTGTTGACAGGTGCCATCGCCCAGGGGCGGCATCCACCATCAGGACAATAGGTTATGATGGTGAACAAACTTATTCTGCAAAGAGTCCAAGTGTTTTGAAAAGTCTTAGTGTGGGCTCTGTGTTTGATCATCTGGGCCTAAGGGCAAGATGGGCGCACTAGCCCAGGGAGCCAAGAGAACCCAGGGAAGATCCTAGAAGATTAAAATGAGGAGGACATAGTGTTTGGCCAGATCTAAGACAATTGTCAAAAGGTTGGCCCAAGTAGAGAAGAATTATCGGGTAGAGAGCTCAACCAAAAGTCAAGGTCGGGAAGGGAAGTAAATCATGGTGAAAGATGAAAACAAATAACAGTCTGGGAAGGGGTTTATTAATCATCTGGAAGATCACTTAGGAGCGATGATAAAGAATGTGGATCCGCTTCATAGGATTATTGTTCAAGGGTCACCATTTACCTCATCTATTGTGGTTTATTTAATGCCCACGAATTTCAAACCACCTTTTATCACTCCCAAATGTCATGGGAAATTTGACCCTATGCTACGTGTTGAGAACTACAAAGATGTTGTTAATAAATATTTAATTCACGATGAGATGCGTTGCAGATCATTCTCCTGTAAGACCATTGGCTCGGCTCAAATTTGGTATAATAGCCTACCGAGAGGGGAGATCTAAAACTTTTAACAGTTGGCCGATTTCTTTATCAACAACTTCTTTTTTGGAACAAAGCTAGGTAAGATGGTGGCTCACCTATTACGCATTCGTTAAAAGATGAATGAAATGACGAGAGAGTTCATCACTCATTTTAACGTCGAGAATTTGGAAGTAATTGATTACGATGAGAAGGTCACAGTCATAACACTCATGAGTGGTTTATTACCTAAAAAATTATTTTGGACGTTGGCTAAGGAGCCACCCAGAATAATGTCTGAGTTATTAGCCAAAGAAGGTAAGATTATGAATGCCGAAGAAGCTATGGGAGTGAAGGAGTTCATCCATTCTAAGTCCAATATCGTCAGGAGATCAGAGAAGAATAAAGAGTCCAAGGATGATAAGAAGACAGAGATATCGAAGAATTTTGATGAATGCACCCCATTGACTATAAGAGTGCACCACATCCTCAATGAGATTCGAGGAAGAAATGAACTTAAATGTCTAGAGAAATTGAAGGCTCCCCCTAATAGGAGGGATAAAAGTAAATACTGTGAGTTCCACAAGGAACACACCCACAACACCAATAATTGCCTCACCTTGAAGAATGATATTGATAACCTCATTATAAAAGGCAAACTGATAAAGTACATTGATAAAGGTGGTCGATCATATAGGTGGGATGAGAAGAAACCCAAAATAAAATCATAGTCCCCTTGTAAGAAGGAAAACGAGAAGAAAAAGAACGGGGATGATGATGCGAAGGATGATATAGACTTGCCCAAGAATCCTAAGGATCCCATGAATAACATAAATATGATCTCTTTCAGACGCAACTTCATAGCATGAGATGATTCTAGTGGCGAAGATGAACTAGAGGAAAGAAAGGCTTACCTTTACAAGGTAAAGGCTTGTGAACATATTCAACAGATCAAGTTGACTGATGCTACAAAAACATGCCCTAGAAAGGTAAATAAATATTATCTTATTTTTGGTTTTTCTATAGATAACCTATCAGGTGTGTTCTAGCCATACAATGACCCTCTAGTCGTGCATGAGTGTAATGTGCAAGGATCCTACTCGACAACGACAATTTAGTTAATGTCCTGTTTTATATTTACTTCAAGAATTTGAGATTGAGGGATAGTAAGATGGATTTACACCACATGACTCTCAACAGTTTTTCAGAGAAGAAGATATTACCCTTAGGAACAATTGAGTTAGAGGTTGTGGTCAGCACCTGGCCAACCTGCTAGACGGAGATGATCCATTTTTTTATCTTAGACAAGAACGTTCATTCTACATACAACATGATATTCAGAAGAGTCAAATTGAAGAAGTTTGAAGCTATTTAGTCCACCATTCACTAGTGTATGAATTTCCCTACAAATAATGGGGTTGGCATGGTGAACAAAAATTAAATAGAGTCACGGGAGTGTTACTACACGTCCACGGAATAGGAGGAGCAAAAAAATTAACCACCACTTATCAGATTGCGACGTTGGATCCTCGAGCTAAAGATAAGTTGGTCAAAGTACATATAGTTGAGGATATAGATCACATGATGTTGGATAACGAACACCTAAGAATGATAACCCAGATTGGCTCATCACTGGACCCGACTCTTAAGAAAAAATTAGCAAAGTTATTGAGGAGGAGAAAAAATGTGTTCTCCTAGAGCCATGAGAACATGTCGGTGATAAATCCAGAGTTCCTTTTCTATGAGCTCAACATAATAAAATATGACAAGCTTGTAAAATAGAAATGTCGTGTATTCAGTCTAGAGAAGACCATGGAAATACAGGAGGAGGTTGACAAATTACAGAAGGAAGGTTTCATCAAAGATGTAAAGTATCCAAAATGACTCTCAAATATGGTCATAGTCAGGAAGAAGAATGATAACTAGCGATTGTGTTCACTTTACGGATATCAACAAGGCTCGTGCCATAAATCATTATTCTTTGCCCAGGATTAACCAGTTGATCTATGCTACTTCCGAGCATGAACTTCTTACCATTATAGATGCCTACTCGGGGCACAATCAGATAAAGATGAAGCCGAAGGACCAAGAGAAAACCTTATATATCACTAATAGAGGTACATACTTTCATAATGTTATGCCCTTTAAACTAAAAAATGTTGGAACAACATATCAGAGGTTGGTGAATAAGGATTTCGAGGATCAGATTAGACAAACCATGGAAGTCTATGTCGATGATATGATGAACAAGAGCAAAAAGGCATCCGACCACATCAATGATTTTGGAAAAACTTTTGATCAGTTGGAGAACACCAAATGAAGATAAACCCCACAAAATGTGTCTTTTAGGTTAATAAGGGAAAGTTATTGGGTTTTCTAGTCAATCAGAGGGGCATAGAGGCTAACCCGAAAAATATCTAGGCACTAATCAATATGCAACCTTTCGTGAGCAAAAAGGACATTCAAAGGTTAGCGGGATGTTTGGCAGCGTTGAAAAGCTTTTTATCAAGATCCCCTCATAGATGTCTTCCATTATTTAAGGTGCTATAAAAGACCTTAGAATGGAACAATGATTATGAGGTTGGATTACTAGAATTAAAAAAGTACATAGAGTCGGCGCCATTATTGTCAAGGCCAGTTATAGGTGAAAAAGTATATTTTTACTTGGTAGTTTCAGAGTTGGATGTCAATTCTTTATTGATCCGACAAGAAGAGGGGATCTAAAGACCTATTTACTATACCTGCAAGACATAACATAGAGAAAAAATATGGTACCCTAGGTTGGAGAAATTTTCCTTGACGTTGATTGAAACCTTCCGCGAAATGAAGACATACTTTCAAGCGTATACTATATTCATTTATATAGACCTTCCTCTACGACAAGCTATTTAAAAATCTGAGAAATCAGGCAGATTGATGGCTTAGGCAGTGGAACTGGGAGAGTACGACATTTAGTATGAACCTAGGACTGTAATTAAATGTCAAGTAGTGGATGATTTTATAATTAAGTTTATGCATGAGGAGAGAACTTTCGAGAATACTTATAAGGAAAAGACATTAGTAGTAGGAATAACAAAGAATACGTCTACTGAAGAGAGCTTAGTTGTGAAGACATTCAAGCAGACTTCTTTGAAATATAACTTAGTGATAAAAATAACCAAGCAGCTCCTCATGGAGAGAGATCAATAAATCCAGTCGATCAGATTATTAATGAACTAGAGCCATCGACATGGCAGGAAAAAGGGATAAAGATCTGGAGTAAATGAATAAATTATTCAAGAATGGATGTTTAGTTAAAGGAAGATTTAATAAAGAGCCTCCAGTGTGACGGTTGTTTATGGATGGATCATCATATGCCAACAACAGTAGAGCAGGCTTAATAATCACCACACCCAATGAGGTTGATGTGAAGTATGCCCTCAGGTTACATTTTGAGGCCTCTAACAATGAGTTCGAATATGAGGCCCTTATATTAGTCATGGGATTAACATCATCACTAGGTACCAAATAACTTTTAGAGCACAATGAATTCAATCTCATCGTGAACTAAGTCCTCACAGCATACGAGGCAAGAGAACAGTGAATGATGATATAATTGGCCAAGGTGAAAAAGTTATTGTCAAAATTCTAGGCGATGCGAATGATCAAAATACCAAGGGTTAAAAATGCATGGGAAGATGAACTTGCTCGTCTGGCATTAGTGACTAGCACAGAGATGATAAGAACAGTACCTATATAGGTCTTGATGTAGTGTATTATAGAGTAATAATATGTTTCGTGATGGAGTTAGACCTAAGTCTGTCATAGATGGATCCTATCAGAGCATAGTTAAAGATCAGTGCAGTTTTAACAAAACCCCAAAGGAAGGAAAAAACTCCAATACAAAGCAACAAGTTAGGTGTTAAAAGGTATAATTTTATTCAAAAGAGGGTTTGTCATGTTTACTCAGATAATTCCATTCTGTTAAAGATAATGACTTGACAAAATAATCAAGACAACTCGTTTAGAGTCCACTCAACAGGTAGATCGTTAGTGAAATGAATGGCCACTAAAGGCTACTATTAGCCCATTATGAAAGAAGACTGCATAATCTATGCATGGAAGTGTGACAAGCTTCAGACGTATGTCATGATCCATAAGATTCCAGGATCCTTATTAACGTCGATCACATCCCCTTGGCCCTTAAGCATAAAGGGGATTGATCTGGTCATCCCTCTATTGAAGACACAAGGTAGATTATAATATTTGGTCGTAGCGGTGGATTACTTTACCAAATGGGTCAAGGCCGAGCCTCTGCTGGATATGACGTATGAAAAAGTCTTCCATTTGATATGGAAGAACATTATTTATCATTACGGATGCCATATGCCTTCATCACGAATCATGGTACCCTTTTTGACAACAAAGATTTTGAGGATTACTTTACACGTTCAAAGATCTAGAAACTGCACTTAGAACATAGCCATCCATAATGCAATGATCAGACAAAGGTGACAAATAAAAATCTACTAGATGGAATGAAGAAAATGATATATCACGCCAAAGGGAATTTAATCAATGAGATGCAGAGTGCTCTTTTGGCACAAAGGACAACCAATAACGATAATGAATGAGACTACATTCATGTTAGCATTTATTATTGAGGTAGTAGTGCCCACTGAGATCATCTTACCCATCGATCAAGAATCTCTTTGATGAGAATACTCAATCTAGATCTCGTAGAAGAAGTAAAGGAGAGCACAACACTACAGGTAACAACCTACTAGCAAAGATTTTCTTTATAATACAAGGGTAAAACTAAGAACTCTAAGGGAAGGAGAAAACTTTCTCAAAAAGTTCATTTAAAAAGGAAGTAAGTTGGATCCCAATTGGCACGGCCCGTATAGAGTATTACTATCATATGACTTGAAACCTACATAATTAAGAATTTGGAAGATAAACAATTTGAGAACCTGTGGAATGCTGATCACCTAAGAAGGTATTACAAGTGATCAGTGATGATACGAGAAATTGAACACAAGTCCTTCTCGAACACCAAGTCAAATGTAAAGTAGCAATAAAGTATGTAAAAGGATATAAACACAAGATATATAGTGGTTCTACTATAAAAATGAGCCTACGTCCACTTTTTTGTCTTAATCCCATTATATAAGTTGTATAGTTAAAGATTACGATGCCATTAGAGGCGTTCAAAAGAGGTAAAAGAGGAGAATACATGGATGTAATGAATCTAGAAGCCCTAGATGTGGCCTTGGAGATAAGCCTGAAAGTGATACGGCTAAGTAAGCCCCCAAGAGGGGTGTATCTCTATAGAGAGATGTGTGGAGATTGTGGCAGGGCTTCGCCAAGTAAATCCTCTCTCGATCCCCCAAATATGAGGTGAGAACCTCTATTTATAGGAGATGTAAAGGTGGTGTCACATGCTTAGAACACAGGGCACATGGATAAGTATGAAAAATAAGAAATCCTTCTAGAATTTGGGCAGCTGGCAACTGTATGAGTAAGGACTACGACCTATTTAAGCCAAGGCAACAGCTAGTCTGAAGGGTTCCGCGACCTATTTGATCCCATGCAGCGTCCATACCCAAAAAGATGTCATGGCTTGTCTAAGGCCTGGCAAAAATACGAGCCAAGACTAATTATAAGTTTCTGTGGCCTGCCTGAGTCCAGGTTGTGCCCTTGTTAAATACTCCGCGATAATAGGGACTATATTGGCCCTATAAATAAGCCCCTAAGTCATAGTGCCAAGAATTAGTGAGTTGGGCCTGTGAACTATATTGGCCCTATATTTAGGCAGTGCTCTTGTTGAATACTCTGTGGTGAATTTTGTGGTGGTTCAAGGCAGTTAATATTGACCATAGTAGCTGTCGCACTTAACTGTGGTGCCCTTCTGCTTTTCAAGTTTTTCCGTGGCCTTATGAGTTGGAACCCTCAAGATTTTTTCGACGAATTCTAGAAGTCTCATTTTGGCTTTTGGCTTCCTAAGATCCCATTTATAAATCCTTTGAAGGCTATTAGGCCTTGTCTACTTAAAGATTGCCCCAATTGTGTCATCCTTGATTTTGACTCTATGGAATCCTTGAACTGTAGGGACACTAGTGAGGTTGCAAACTTAATGGAGGACGATACAAACTCATGGATCAATCCTCCCGATGAAGTAATGGTTGTGGAAGCTTCTAGGACAGCGGCGGATTCACCTGAAATTAGGAATCCCCCAACTTAAGCTTTTAGCCATGGCTAATCCTCTAAAAAAATCCCCTACAGCAATCAATAGTAAGTGTATTATGAACGAGGACTGGATTGACTATGTTTCCATGACATTTAAGTTCCCTTAGGGGACTCTCTACACACTTCCATCCTCGGAGCATAGGTCTAGTTCAGCGATTCCTGAAGGTGTTTGTTTCCCTATTCATGCCTTTTTACTTGGGTTGTCGTTTACTATTCCTGTGCCTATCAAGAGGATATTGAGTTCTATGAACTTGGCCCCAACCTGAAAACGCGATAGACCCCCAATATTGAAATCTTATTACAAAAAGTAATTTCCTTTTGAGATGCGGAAGCGAGATGGTTCAATTAAACAAATTAACTAATTTTAATTTCTTTCCAAATTAAATTTAAACACAACTTAAAGTGAAATTAAATTAATTAACAAATGATTTTTTCACTTTAACATATTAACTCAACTCAAGTCCTAGAAATTTGTCTAAGTCATATTTTCAATATTACCAAATTAGGCCAAACCAATTTTAACCAATAAAATTAATGACTTGAATTAAATTAACATTTACCCAAATTCATATTAGCACCGAATTAAACAAGTAGTGATTTAACCAAATTTTATCTTTTTACCTAAGCATGCGTTCTAGGTGAGTTTTGCAAAAGGTAAAATAAACAATGAACCACTATGCCGCGATGTACGAGAAAAAACCCACAAACGGGAAACAACCTCGAATAGCCCTAGCCATAAGTCCACTAAGTATGGTATTTTACAAGTACAAGAAAAAAACTTACGACACTCAACTTAACTCCTTTTAAGCCCCGATGCTCCTTCTTCTACCGACCTCCGCTTAGTTGGCAATCCCGTAACTCCACCGGAATCTTGGAATTCATCAATAAGGCTGTAGGAAACACGGTCAACCACACATGGTGCCTTTCACCATGTGAGAATGCCACAGTAAAACCCGAACTTCTTCTTTATGGGACGTAGAAGGAAACCCAGATGAACTCTTCAAACGGGAGAGTATAACCCGGTGCTAAACACTCCAAGAAATGATACATATATATATAGTGAAACATGGAATAAACAATATGGGTGAACAAAAGTAGTAGGAAAATAGTCAAAAGTAGTGGGGTTTTAATTTGCCACCGAAAATCTCGTTCGAACGAGATTTTCGTTCGAACGAAGCCTCGTTCGAACGACCCTTCTAACGAAGTTCCAGTGGCCTGATGGGAAATCTCGTTGCCAAACTCGTTCGAACGACATTCTCGTTAGAACAAACCAACTCATTCGAATGAAGTTCCAGAGGCAAGTCGTTGGCAAACCTTGTTCGAACGAAATTCTCGTTCGAACGAAAAACTCGTTCGAAAGATAATTTTGAACGAAAATCCAGAAAGCTTAAAAATTTGATTTTAGCCCAGAAACTTTATTTTAAAGTTTTAAAGAATCTTTCTGAAAATAAACAACAGTTTAAACAAAACTTACACCCAATACTAAATGTTCCAAGCTCCTATATAAATATGTAATGCATTCATACCTTAGGAGTAAACGGAACAAATGTCGTTGACATAGAAACGAGTCACAATAAACTCGGCATTAGATGAATCTTTATACTCTTGGCCGCTACGTCTTCAACTTTAGTATGTCATAGGCTTGAAGGATGGCCAATAACTCTATCCTATGACTCAAACGTTTTTGTCCGGAATTGAGCCAAAACTACATAGGACTCAATTGGAAATTTGTGTCCTTACAAATCTCCCCTTTGGCTATTCCGGGTCAAAAACCAACAAAAAATCCTAAAGGGCCGTCAAGCTCTACTAGACTAATAAAAATATCCCACCCAAAATAAAAATACAATGCTTGACTCAAACAACCCAAGGATCAATATCTTTGCCGATGATGAAAGTTGTCATTTACAAGTATTCTTGTACACTTAAGCAAAATATCAAACGCATAGGGAATATTAAGAATATTAAATGCAATTAAGATAAATACTCCCCCTATATTAATTCTCCCCTTTATCAACTATGATCTACCAAAGAAGGTCACGAATCCCCCTAAGTTAAATCTCCCAAATTAAGATACGATTACAATAGGATTAGAAACCATTTCTCCCCCTATCATTCTCCCTTTTTTGTTCAGGAATAGACAAAGACTAAAGAATAAAAAATTAACTTATCTCCGCGAATTAAAGCATAGACACCCCCTAAACTAAACAAGGGATAAATAGGATGGGATAACAAACTAAACATGCAATAGTGCGTAAAGTGATGAGAACATTAAAGCACGTGGGAAAAAAAATCATAACTAATCCAACAGATAATAACGGATACCAACTAGGATGCAACAAAATGATACCAATATGATACAAAAATTATTAAGCATGTGATATCAACAAAGAATGCAACAAGATAGAAATTAATTATGAATTAAAGCATAGATGGACTAGAAAGCAAGGCAAAGAAAGAAAAATATCATATATATATATACATAGACTAAATATACCAAAAAGGCACATGCACGTATATATATATATATATATATATATATGTAAACACACAAATGACGTAAAATAAAATAAGATTTTCATACTTGTATGGAAAAAATGTGTCATGTGGAAACGGAAGTGTTGGGGTGCGAACTAGTAACAATTAAATTTAGACCCAAACACTTAAAAATATGTTCACGGAGTTCTCATTTGATTGCAAACTTCATCACATTTGAATATAACCTCATGTGACAATATAAATTGAACGCACTCAACGAACAAACACAATGCATACAAGCCTATATTTTTTATGATTCTACAAACCAATAGAGTCATGACATGGAAAGTACAACTAGGATAAATAGACAATGTACAAACCGTTGACATACCATCCAATCTCCCTCAATAAGCATATATATTATTCTTCAATGAATATATCAACTAAACAAGATAGGCCTTGGCAAATTATTTTTTCTTTTAATACCATATTTTCTTTTAGGCCTCTGGACCACGTATTTCTTTTAGGTCCATACCAAACGGTGGCTTACTATTCGCAAAGGATAATAAATCCTTTCGGAGACCTTCCCCGTGCACATTTATATACATCATTTTTATATCTCACACAAATCTCACGTGCAACGGATTTTGATATGCACTAGTCCTCCTAGGTCATATAATATGTAGATGACTAGATTGGTAGGAGAACACCTCACAAAGCTCAAATATACAGATGGAGTTAAAATTTCAAGTGAGTTCATGCATGTGTGAATTGAGGCATATAAAAAAAGAATCCATTATATGAACACAAAATCCAACTACTCCATATAAGCATGGTAAAGAACATAATAAGGATTGACAATCTAAACCAAAAGTTCTAGTCACATGGAAGCAAAAAAGAAGGGATTCTAACACAATTGTATGCCACAGAGTGTGTCAAACTAAAATAACACACAAAAAAAATCTTTGTTAGTTTTTGACAATTTTTAACCAAAAAAAAATGTACTCAAAAGTCAAATAAAAAAATCATTTGTATTTTTCATTAGACTTAAATTCCTAAAATGGTAAAACATAAATGATAAAAAAAATGTTTTGTATTTTTCATTTGATGCAAACTAAAATGAAAGAAGTATAATACAAAAGATAAACAAAAATCATTATTCTAGCATGTGATTAAGCATGGAGCATAGACTAGAAAATGATTAAGATGCATACAATTAGCATAATAATATAGCATGTAGTACAAAAGCTAAAGTATGCAAATAAAACTAACACATTCAACCTTTAGATTTTGCAAGAGAGGTTTCATGTGAAAGTAAGTGAGAATCAAATACCCTATCTTGTAAAGTTACCAAGCAGGATCTCCTAACCCAAATTAATGATGAATGACGATCTCGAGAAGTAGAAATCTTGTCTAACTCGGTTTCCTTACGTAAGGATTTTCTAGGACCTCGTTTAAGATCAAAACAGAATTTCCTAAGATGACCTTTTCAACCACAATGTGAACAAATAAAAATTCGTCGAAAGGTGGAACCTAAGGAATGATCTCTAAAGGCTTTCCTAGGTGATTCTCTTAAAACATTGGTTTTGTCTTTATGAGTTGATTCATTATAAGTATCGAAGCCTAAACCACAAGTGTCATTTTTTATTTGGACCGTACCTAAGATTTTATGTAGTTTTTCGGACCTACACTCTAAATCAAATTTGACATTACTAGAGTCTTTTAATTTATTTTCTAATTCTAAAATGTTAGAATCTAATAAAACATTTCTCTCTTCAAATTCAAGAAGCTCCTTTTTCATTGATTCCATTAAACCTCTAAGGATATATCTCTCGCCTTTTATATCTTCAATATTCTCTCAAAGAGTCCTCTCACGTGTCCTAAGGTCTTCAACCAACTTACTATTATCAACAACCTTAACACGCTCTCTTAAACTAGATTCTAACTTCAAATTTGCTCTTTTTAATTTAATAGATTCTTCATATAGTTCTTCAAAATCATTTTGAAGTTCACTCACATCAACCTCATTTTCACTTTCACTCTCTCTTTCTTCTCCACTCTCACTACCATAAAAAATAAGGGAATCATAAACTTTGACCTTGGAAGTGTCATGTGTTAAAATTTCACCAATAGAAGAGTGCTCACTATCACTCACATGACTAGCCATAAAAGCCACAATGTTGGGCTTAGTGGAGGAATCGGTTCCCTCTTCATTGTCACTATCACTAAGGGTTGTATTAAAAGAAATTGGTTGCTTACCCTCTCTCCTTAGTTTAGTGGGCCACTCTTTTGCCGTATGGCCATACCCTTCACAACCATAACACCTATTTGACTCGTTCCTATTTAAATTTTCATTAATAGTTTTAGGAATCTTCTCGGCTTTGTCATGCGTAGATTTTTCCAATTTCTTAAAATCATTTTTAAATTTATCTTTGTTCAATTTAAGAAATTTTCAAAACTTTCTAGCAAACATAGCCATATTTTCCGAGTCACTATCATTTTCACTCTCTACTACTTATTTTTCCTCCTTTCGGGCTATCAAAGCAACGCCCTTATCTATTTTCTTTTCAGTTTTAGAGGGAAACATGTCTAGTTCATAGATTTGTAAATCACCTACGAGCTCTTCTAATTTCGTAGAGGATAAAATTGGTAAAGAATTGAACACGGTCACCTTTAGAATAAATCTTTCGGGTAGGGACCTTAAAATTTTCTTTACTACTCGGTTGTCGGGTATTTTCTCTCCCAAATTAAAAGATGAATTAACTATATCGAAAAGTCTAGCATAAAATTCATCAAAAGTTTCTTTTTCGTTCATTTTGATGGTTTCAAATTGAGTTGTGAAGTTTTGGAGTTTCTAAGCTTTAACGACACTAGTTCCTTCATGAGTGAGTTGTAAAATATCCCAAGCTTCTTTAGCGATTTCACACGTCATATTGCGTCGGAATACATCCGGTGTGATCGCGCTAAACAAGGCATGTAAACCTTAGGAATTAAAATTCGATAATTTAAATTCATTCTCACTCCATCTATCGGCGGGTTTTGGGACACGCTCATTACCTACCAAATGGGTAGGTGGGGACCACCCGTTAACGACAGACAGCAAACCCTCTCGTCGATAGATTTCAGTGTCGATTTCATCCACGCTTTCCAATATGCGTAATTAGAACCATCGAAAATAGGAAATTTTGAAAATGGGGAAAAATCCATTTTAGCCAAAAATATTTAAAGGATCTATCATTTTGGCTCTGATACCAATTTGAAAATGGGAATGACTCCCAATATTGAAATCTTATTACAAAAAGTAATTTCTTTTTGAGATGCGAAAGCGAGATGGTTCAATTAAACAAATTAACTAATTTTAATTTCTTTTCAAATTAAAATTAAACACAACTTAAAGTGAAACTAAATTAATTAACAAATGAATTTTCACTTTAACATATTAACTCAACTCAAGTCCTAGAAATTTTCCTAAGTCATATTTTCAATATTACCAAATTAGGCCAAACCAATTTTAACCAATAAAATTAATGACTTGAATTAAAGTAACATTTACCCAAATTCATGTTAGCACCAAATTAAACAAGTAGTGATTTAACAAAATTTTATCTTTTTACCTAAGCATGCGTTCCAGGTGAGTTTTGCAAAAGTTAAAATAAACAATGAACCACTACACCACGATGTACGAGGAAAAACCCACAAACGGGAAACAACCTCGAACGGCCCTAGCCATAAGTCCACTAAGTATGGTATATTACAAGCACAAGCAAAAAGATTTACAATACTCGACACGACTCCTTTCAAGCCCCGATGCTCCTTCTTGTACTGACATCCGCTTACTTGACCATCCCACACCAAAATCTTGGAATTCACCAATGAGGATGTAGGAACCACCGACAACCACAGATGGTGCCTTTCATCATGTGAGAATGCCGCAACAAAACTCGAACTTCTTCTTTATGGGATGTAGAAGAAAACCCAAACGAACTCTTCAAACAGTAGAGTACAACCTGGTGCAAAACACTCCAAGCAATGACATATATATATATATATATATATATATATATTGAAACTTGGAATAAACAATATGGGTGAACACAAGTGTTTAAAACATTTTTCTTGAAGAAATGAACACTAAAAACATAAACTTTTTCTTGAAAAATTGAACTCACAAAACTCTCTCTAGGAGATGGAATAAAATGAAAAAGTTAACTCAAAATAGTTGGTTCCCGCACTACATAAGTCAGTCAAAAGTTAGGGGGAAAAGTACTGGGAAAAGTGTCAAAAACTACCATTTTAATTTGCCACCGAAAATCTCGTTCGAACGAGATTTTCGTTCGAACGAAGCCTCGTTCGAACGACCCTTCTAACGAAGTTCCAGTGGCCTGATGGGAAATCTCATTACCAAACTCGTTCGAACGACATTCTCGTTAGAACAAACCAACTCATTCGAATGAAGTTCCAGAGGCAAGTCGTTGGCAAACCTTGTTCGAACGAAATTCTCGTTCGAACGAAAAACTCGTTCGAAAGATAATTTTGAACGAAAATCCAGAAAGCTTAAAAATTTGATTTTAGCCCAGAAACTTTATTTTAAAGTTTTAAAGAATCTTTCTGAAAATAAACAACAGTTTAAACAAAACTTACACCCAATACTAAATGTTCCAAGCTCCTATATAAATATGTAATGCATTCATACCTTAGGAGTAAACGGAAAAAATGTCGTTGACATAGAAACGAGTCACAATAAACTCGGTATTAGATGAAGCTTTATTCTCTTGGCCGCTACGTCTTCAACTTTAGTATGTCATAGGCTTGAAGGATGGTCAATAACTCTATCCTATGACTCAAACATTTTTATCCGGAATTGACCCAAAACTACAAAGGACTCAATTGGAAATTTATGTCCTTATAAATCTCCCCTTTGGCTATTCTGGGACAAAAACAAACAAAAATCCTAAAGGGCCTTCAAGATCTACTAGACCAATAAAAATGTCCCACCCAAAATAAAAATACAATGCTTGACTCAAATAACCCAAGGATCAAAATCTTTGTCGATGATGAAAGTTGTCATTTAGAAGTATTCCTGCACACTTAAGCAAACTATCAAACGCATAAGGAATATTAAGAATATTAAATGCAATTAAGATAAATACACCACAAAATTAATTCTCTCCTTTATCAACTATGATCTACCTAAGAAGGTCGCGAATTCCCCTAAGTTATATCTCCCAAACTAAGATATGATTATAATAGGATTAGAAACCATTTCTCCCCCTATCATTCTCCCCCTTTTTATTCTGGAATAGACAAAGACTAAAAATCAAAGATTAACTTATCTCACCCAATTAAAGAATAGACACCCCCTAAACTAAACAAGGGACAAATAGGATGGGATAACAAGCTAAACATGCAATAGTGCCTTAAAGTGATGAGAACATTAAAGCACGTGGGCAACAAAATCATAACTAATCCAACAGATAATAACAGATACCAACTAGGATGCAAGAAAATGATACCAATATGATACAAAAAGTATTAAGCATGTGATATCAACAAAGAATGCAACAAGATAGAAACCAATTATGAATTAAAGCATAGATGGACTAGAAAGTAAGGCATAGACAGAAAAATATCATATATATACATAGACAAAATATACCAATAATGCACATGCACGTATATATATATATATATATATATATATACATATATATACATATATATATACATATATATACATATATATATACATATATACATATGTATATATATATGTATATATATGTATATATATATGTATATATATGTATATATATATGTATATATATGTATATATATATGTATATATATGTATATATATATGTATATATATATATATGTATATATATATATATATATATATATATACATATATATATATATATATATATATATACATATATATATATGTATGTATGTACACACACAAATGACACAAAATAAAATAAGCTTTTCACACTCGTATGGCAAAAATGTGTCATATGAAAACGGAAGTGTTGGGGTGTGAACTAGTAACAATTAAATTTAGACCCAAACACTTAAAAACATGTTCACGGAGTTCTCATTTGATTGCAAACTTCATCACATTTGAATATAACCTCATGTGACAATATAAATTGAACTCAATGAACAAACAAACACATTGCATACAAGCCTATACTTTTGATGATTCTTCAAACCAATAGAGTCGTAACATGGAAAGTACAACTAGGATAAATGGACATTGTACAAACTGTTGACATACCATCCAATCTCCCTTAATAAGCAGATATATTATTCTTGAATATATATAACAACTAAACAAAATAGGCCTTGGCAAATTATTTTTTCTTTTAATGCCATATTTTCTTTTAGGCCTTTGGACCACGTATTTTTTTAGGTCCATTCCAAACGGTGGCTTACTATTCACAAAGGATAATAATTCCTTTTGGAGACCTTCCCCATGCACATTTATATACATCATTTTTATATCTCATACAAATCTCACGTGCAACAGATTTTGACATGCACTAGTCCTCCTAGGTCATATAATATGTAGATGACTAGATTGGTAGGAGAACACCTCATAAAGCTCAAATATACATATGAAGTTAAAATTTCAAGTGAGCTCGTGCATGTGTGAATTGAGGCATATAAAATATAATCCATTATATCAACACAAAATCCAACTACTCCATATAAGCATGGTAAGGAACATAATAAGGATTGATATTCTAAACCAAAAGTTATAGTCAAATGGAAGCGAAAAAGAAGGGATTATAACACAAGTGTATGCCACATAGAGTGTGTCAAACTAAAATAACACAAAAAAAATCTTTTTCAGTTTTTGACAATTTTTAACCAAAAAAATGTACTCAAAAGACAAATAAAAAAATCATTTGTATTTTTCATTAGACTTAAAATCCTAAAATGGTAAAACAAAAATGATAAACAAAAATCTTTTTTGTTTTTTTTATTTAATGAAAACTAAAATGAAAGAAGTATAATAAAAAATAAAATAAATAAACCATTATTCTAGCATGTGATTAAGCATGGAGCATAGACTAAAAATGATTAAGATGCATGCAATTAGCATGATAATATAGCATGTAGTATAAAAGCTAAAATATGCAAATAAAACTAACACATTCAACCTTTAGATTTTACAAGAGAGGTTTCGTGTGAAAGTAAGTGAGATTCAAATACCCTATCTTGTAAAGCTACCAAGTCGGATCTCCTAACCCAAATTAATGATGAATGACGATCTCGGGAAGTATAAATCTTGGCTAACTCGGTTGCCTTACGTAAGGATTCTCTAGGACCTCGTTTAAGATCAAAACAGAATTTCCTAAGATGAGCTTTTCAACCACAATGTGAACAAATAAAAGGGCGTCGAAAGGTGGAACCTAAGGAATGATCTCTAAAGTCTTTCCTTGGTGATTCTCTTAAAATGTTGGTTTTGTCTTTATGAGTTGATTCATTATAAGTATCGAAGCCTAAACCACAAGTGTCATTTTTTATTTGGACCATACCTAAGATTTTATCTAATTTTTCAGACCTACACTCCAAATCAAATTTAACTTTACTAGAGTCTTTTAAATTATTTTCTAATTCTAAAATGTTAGACTCTAATAAAACATTTCTCTCTTCAAATTCGAGCAGCTCCTTTTTCATTGATTTTATTAAACCTCTAAGGCTATCTCTCTCGCCTTTTATATATTAAGGCTTCTCTCAAAGAGTCCTCTCACGTGTCCTAAGGTCTTCAACCAACTTACTATTATCAACAACCTTGACACGCTCTCGTAAACTTGCTTCTAACGTAAAATTTTCTCTTTTTAATTTAATAGATTCTTCATATAGTTCTTGAAAAGTATTTTGAGGTTCACTCACATCAATCTCATTTTCACTTTCACTCTCTCTTTCTTCTCCACTCTCACTACCATAAAAAATAAGGGAATCATAACCTTTGATCTTGGAAGTGTCATGTGTTAAAATTTCATCAATAGAAGAATGCTCACTATCACTGACATGACTAGCCACAAAAGCCACAATGTTGGGCTCAGTGGAGGAATCGGTTCCCTTTTCATTGTCACTATCACTAAGGGTTGTATTAAAAGAAATTGGTTACTTACCCTCTCTCTTTAGTTTAGTGGGCCACTCTTTTACCCTATGGACGTACCCTTCACAACAATAACACCTATTTGACTCGTTCCTATTTAAATTTTCATTAAAAGTTTTAGGGATCATATTGGCTTTGTCATGCGTAAATTTTTCCAATTTCTTAAAGTAATTTTTAAATTTATCTTTGTTCAATTTAAGAAAATTTCAAAACTTTCTAGCAAATATAGCCATATTTTCCGAGTCACTATCACTTTCACTCTCTGCTATTTATTTTTCCTCCTTTAGAGATTTCAAAGCAACGCCCTTTTCTATTTTCTTTTGAGTTTTAGAGGGAAACATGTCTAGTTTATAGGTTTGTAAATCACCTACGAGCTCTTCTAATTTCGTAGAGGCTAAAGTTGATAAAGAATTTAACACAGTCACCTTTGGAATAAATCTATCGGATAGGAACCTTAAAATTTTCTTTACTACTCGGTTGTCGGGTATTTTCTCTCCCAAATTAAAAGATGAATTAACTATATCGGAAAGTCTAGCATAAAATTTATCAAAAGTTTCTTTTTCGTTCATTTTGATGGTTTCAAATTGTGTGGTGAGGTTTTGAAGTTTCGAAGCTTTAACGACACTAGTTCCTTCATGAGTGAGTTGTAAAATATCCCAGGCTTATTTAGCGATTTCACACGTCATAATGCGTCGAAATACATCTGGTGCGACCGCGCTAAACAAGGCATTTAAATCTCGGGAATTAAAATTAGATAATTTAAATTCATTCTCACTCCATCTATCGGCGGGTTTTAGGACATGCTCATTACCTACCAAATGGGTAGGTGGGGACCACCCGTTAACGACAGACAACCAAACCCTCTCGTCGATAGATTTTAGTGCCGATTTCATCCGCTCTTTCCAATACTCATAATTAGAACCATCGAAAAATACGAAATTTTGAAAATGGTAAAAAATCCGTTTTAGCCAAAAATATTTAAAGGATCTATATTTCATTTTGAGATACGAAAGCGAGATGGTTTAATTAAATAAATTAACTAATTTTAATTTCTTTTCAAATTAAAATTAAACACAACTTAAAGTGAAACTAATTTAATTAACAAATGAATTTTTCACTTTAACATATTAACTCAACTCAAGTCCTAGAAATTTGCCTAAGTCACATTTTCAATATTACCAAATTAGGCCAAACAAATTTTAACCAATAAAATTAATGACTTGAATTAAATTAATATTTACCCAAATTCATGTTAGCACCAAATTAAACAAGTAGTGATTTAACCAAATTTTATCTTTTTACCTAAGCATGTGTTCTAGGTGAGTTTTGCAAAAGATAAAATAAACAATGAACCACTACGCCGCGATGTACGAGGAAAAATCCATAAACGTAAAACAACCTCTGACGACCCTAGCCATAAGTCCACTAAGTATTGTATTTTACAAGTACAAGAAAAAAGACTTACAACACTCGACTCGACTCCTTTAAAGCCCTGATGATCCTTCATGTACCGACCTCCGCTTAGTTGACAATCCCAGAACTCCACCGGAATCTTAGAATTCACCAATGAGGATGTAGCAACCACCGTCAACCACACATGGTGCCTTTCACCATGTGAGAATGCCCCAGCAAAACCCGAACTTCTTCTTAATGGGATGCAGAAGAAAATCCAAACAAACTCTTCAAACGGTAGAGTACAACCCGATGCCAAACACTCCAAGCAATGATATATATATTTATTGAAACTTGGGATAAATAATATGGGTGAACACAAGCGTTTAAAAGATTTTTCTTGAAGAAATGGGCACTAAAAACATGAACTTTTTCTTGGAAAATTGAACTCACAAAACTCTCTCTAGGAGATGGAATAATATGAAAAAGTTAACTCAAAATAGTTGGTTCCCGCACTACATAAGTCAGTCAAAAGTTAGTTGGGAAAAGTAGTGGGAAAACTGTCAAAAATTGCCATTTTAATTTCCCGTCGAAAATCACGTTCGAATGAGATTTTCGTTCGAACGAAGTCTCGTTCGAACGACCCTTCTAACGAAGTTCCAGTGGCTTGATGGGAAATCTCGTTGCCAAACTCGTTCGCACGACATTCTCGATAGAACAAACCAACTCATTCGAACGAAGTTCCAAAGGTAAGTCGTTGGCAAACCTCGTTCGAACGAAATTCTCGTTCGAACGACAATTTCGAACGAAAATCCAGAAAGCTTAAAAATTCGATTTTAGCCCCAAAGCTTTATTTCAAAGTCTTAAAGAATCTTTCCAAAAATAAACAACAGTTTAAACAAAACTTACACCCAATACTAAATGTTCCAAGCTCCCATATAAATATTTAATGCATTCATACCTTAGGAGTAAATGGAACAAATTTTCCCGACGTAAAAACGAGGCACGATAAACTCGGCATTAGATGAAGCTTTATACTCTTAGCTGCTATGTCTTCAACTTTAGTATGTCATAGGCTTGAAGGATGCTCAATAACTCTATCCTATGACTCAAATGTTTTTGTTCGGAATTGATCCAAAACTACAAAGGACTCAATCAGAAATTTGTGTCCTTACAAATATCCCCCTTTGCCTATTCCGGGACAAAAACCAACAAAAAATCCTAAAGGTTCGTCATGCTCTACTAGACTAATAAAAATGTCCCAATCAAAATAAAAATACAATGCTTGACTCAAACAACCCAAGGATCAATATCTTTGCCGATGACGAAAGTTGCCATTTAGAAGTATTCGTGCACACTTTAGAAAACTATCAAACGCATAGGGAATATTAAGAATATTAAATGCATTTAAGATAAATACTCCCACTAAATTAATTCTCTCATTTATCAACTATAATCTACCTAAGAATGTCGTGAATCCCCCTAAGTTAAATCTCCCAAACTAAGATACGATTACAATAGGATTAGAAACCATTTCTCCCCCTATCATTCTCCCCCTTTTTGTTCAAAAATAGACAAATACTAAAGAATAAAATATTAACTTATCTCCCCCAATTAAAGCATAGACACCCCCTAAACTAAACAAGGGATAAATAGGATGGGATAACAAGTTAAACATGCAATAATGCGTAAAGTGATGAGAACATTAAAGCACGTGGGCAACAAAATCATAACTAATCCAACAGATACCAACTAGGATGAAAGAAAATGATACCAATATGATACAAAAAGTATTAAGCATGTGATATCAACAAAGAATGCAACAAGATAGAAACCAATTATGAATTAAAGCATAGATGGACTAGAACGCAAGGCAAAGATAGAAAAATATCATATATATACATAGACTAAATATACCAATAATGCACATATATATATATATATATATATATATATATATATATATATATATATATATATATATATGTAAAAACACAAATGACACAAAATAAAATAAGCTTTTCACACTCGTATGGCAAAAATATGTCATATGGAAATGTAAGTGTTGGGGTGTGAACTAGTAACAATTAAATTTAGACCCAAACACTTAAAAACATGTTCACGGAGTTCTCATTTGATTGCTAACTTCATCACATTTGAATATAACCTCATGTGATAATATAAATTGAACTCAATGAACAAACAAACACAATGCATACAAGCCTATACTTTTGATGATTCTACAAACCAATAGAGTCATGACATGGAAAGTACAACTAGGATAAACGAACATTGTGCAAACCGTTTACATACCATCCAGTCTCCCTCAATATTCATATATATTATTCATGAATGAATATATCAACTAAACAAAATAGGCCTTGGAAATTTATTTTTTCTTTTAATGCCATATTTTCTTTTAGGCCTTTGGACCACGTATTTCTTTTATGTCCATTCCAAACGGTGGCTTACTATTTGCAAAGGATAATAAATCCTTTTGGAGACCTTCCCCGTGCACATTTATATACATCATTTTTATATCTCACACAAATCTCACGTGCAACAGATTTTGACATGCACTAGTCCTCCTAGGTCATATAATATGTAGATGACTAGATTGGTAGGAGAACACCTCACAAAGCTCAAATATACATATGAAGTTAAAATTTCAAGTGAGCTCGTGCATGTGTGAATTGAGGCATATAAAAATAGAATCCATTATATCAACACAAAATCCAACTACTCCACAGAAACATGGTAAAGAACATAATAAGGATTGACAATCTAAACCAAAAGTTCTAGTCATATGGAAGCGAAAAAGAAGGGATTATAACACAAGTGTGTGCCACATAGAGTGTGTCAAACTAAAATAACACACAAAAAAAATCTTTTTGAGTTTTTGACAATTTTTAACCAAAACAAATGTACTCAAAAGACAAATAAAAAAATCATTTGTATTTTTCATTAGACTTAAATTCCTAAAATGGTAAAACACAAATGATAAACAAAAATCTTTTTGTATTTTTCATTTAATGCAAACTAAAATGAAAGTAGAATAATAAAAAAAATAAACAAAAATCATTATTCTAGCATGTGATTAAGCATGGAGCATAGACTAGAAAATGATTAAGATGCATACAATTAGCATGATAATATAGCATGTAGTACAAAAGCTAAAGTATGCAAATAAAACTAACACATTCAACCTTTAGATTTTGCAAGAGAGGTTTCATGTGAAAGTAAGTGAGAATAAAAAACCCTATCTTGTAAAGCTACCAAGTTGGATCTCCTAACCTAAATAAATGATGAATGACGATATCGAGAAGTAGAAATCTTGGCTAACTCGGTTACCTTACGTAAGGATTTTATAGGACCTCGTTTAAGATCAAAACAGAATTTCCTAAAATGACCTTTTCGACCAAAATGTGAACAAATAAAAGGGCGTCGAAATGTGGAACCTAAGGAATGATGTCTAAAGGTTTTCCTAGGTGATTCTCTTAAAACATTGGTTTTGGCTTTATGAGTTGATTCATTATAAGTATCGAAGCCTAAACCACAAGTGTTATTTTTTATTTGGACCGCACCAAAGATTTTATCTAGTTTTTTGGACCTACACTCCAAATAAAATTTGAGTTTACTAGAATCTTTTAATTTATTTTCTAATTCTAAAATTATAGATTCTATTATAACATTTCTCTCTTCAAATTCGAGAAGCTCCTTTTTCATTTAATCCATTAAACCTCTAAGTCTATCTCTCTCGCCTTCAATATATTCAAGATTCTCTCAAAGAGTCATATCACGTGTCCTAAGGTCTTCAACCAACTTCTTATTATCAACAACATTGACACGCTCTCTTAAACAAGCTTCTAACTTGAAATTTTCTCTTTTTAATTTAATAAATTCTTCATATAGTTCTTGAAATGCATTTTGAAGTTCACTCACATCAACCTCATTTTCACTTTCACTCTCTCTTTCTTCTCCACTCTCATTACCATAAAAAATAAGGGAATCATAAACTTTGACCTTGGAAGTGTCATGTGTTAAAGTTTCTTCAATAGAAGAGTGCTCACTATCACTCACATGACTAGCCACAATGTTGGGCATAGTGGAGGAATCGAGTCCCTCTTCATTGTCACTATCACTAAGGGTTGTATTAAAAGAAATTGGTTGCTTACCCTCTCTCCTTAGTTTAGTGGGACTCTCTTTTTCCCTATGGCATACCCTTCACAACCATAACATCTATTTGACTCGTCCCTATTTAAATTTTCATTAATAGTTTTAGGGATCTTCTCGGCTTTGTCATGTGTAGATTTTTCCAATTTCTTAAAATCATTTTTAAATTTATCTTTGTTCAATTTAAGAAATTTTCGAAACTTTCTAGCAAACATAGCCATATTTTTCGAGTCACTATCACTTTCACTCTCTACTACTTGTTTTTTCCTACTTTCGGGCTTTCAAAGCAACGCCTTTTTCTACTTTCTTTTTCGTTTTAGGGGAAACATGTCTAGTTCATAGGTTTGTAAATCACCTACGAGCTCTTCTAATTTCGTAGAGGTTAAAGTTGGTAAAGAATTGAATACGGTCACCTTTGGAATAAATATATCGGGTAGGGACCTTAAAATTTTCTTTACTACTCGGTTGTCGAATATTTTCTCTCCCAAATTAAAAGATGAATTAACTATATCAGAAAGTCTGACATAATATTCATCAAAAGTTTCTTTTTCGTTCATTTTGATGGTTTCAAATTGAGTCGTGAGGTTTTGGAGTTCCGATGCTTTAATGAAACTAGTTCCTTCATGAGTGAGTTGTAAAATCTTCTAAGTGTCTTTAGCGGTTTCGAACGTCATAATGCATCGAAATACATCCGGTGTGACCGCACTAAACAAGGCATTTAAACCTCGAGAATTAAAATTAGATAATTTAAATTCATTCTCACTCCATCTATCAGCGGGTTTTAAGACACGTTCATTATCTACCAAATGGGTAAGTGGGGACCACCCATTAACGACAGATAACTAAACCCTTTCGTCGATAGATTTTAGTGTCGATTTCATCCGCGCTTTCCAATACGCGTAATTAGAACCATCGAAAATAGGAAATTTTGAAAATGGGGAAAATTCATTTTAGCCAAAAATATTTAAAGGATCTATCGTTTTGGCTCTGATACCAATTTGAAAACGCGATAGACCCCCAATATTGAAATCTTATTACAAAAAGTAGTTTCCTTTTGAGATGCGAAAGTGAGATGGTTCAATTAAACCAATTAACTATTTTTAATTTCTTTTCAAATTAAAATTAAACACAAATTAAAGTAAAATTAAATTAATTAACAAATGAATTTTTCACTTTTACATATTAACTCAACTCAAGTCCTAGAAATTTGCCTAAGTCATATTTTCAATATTACCAAATTAGGCTAAACCATTTTTCACCAATAAAATTAATGACTTGAATTAAATTAACATTTCCCCAAATTCATGCTAGCACCAAATTAAACAAGTAGTGATTAACCAAATTTTATCTTTTTACCTAAGCATGCGTTCTAGGTGAGTTTTGCAAAAGATAAAATAAACAATGAACCACTACGCTGCGATGTACGAGGAAAAACCCACAAACGGGAAACAACCTCAGACGGCCCTAGCAATAAACAATATGGGTGAACACAAGTGTTTAAAAGATTTTTCTTAATGAAATGAACACTAAAAACATGAACTTTTTCTTGGAAAATTGAACTCACAAAACTCTCTCTAGGAGATGGAATAATATGAAAAAGTTAACTCAAAATAGTTGGTTCCCGCACTACATTAGTCAGTCAAAAGTTTTTGGGGAAAAATAGTGGGAAAACTGTCAAAAACTGCCATTTTCATTTCCCGTTGAAAATCTCGCTCGAACGACCCTTCTAACGAAGTTCCAGTGGCCTAATGGGAAATCTCGTTGCCAAATTTGTTCGAATGACATTCTCGTTAGAACAAACCAACTCCTTCGAACAAAGTTCCTGAGGCAAGTCATTGGCAAACCTCGTTCGAACAAAATTCTCATTCGAACAAAAAACTCGTTCGAACGATAATTTCGAACTAAAATCCAGAAAGCTTAAAATATGATTTTAGCCCAGAAACTTTATTTTAATGTTTTAAAGAATCTTTCTGAAAATAAACAACAGTTTAAACAAAACTTACACCGAATACTAAATGTTCCAAGCTCCTATATAAATTTGTAATGCATTCATACCTTAGGAGTAAACGGAACAAATGTTGTTGACGTAGAAACGAGGCACAATAAACTCGACATTAGATGAAGCTTTATACTCTTGGTCGCTATGTCTTCAACTTTAGTATGTCATATGCTTGAAGGATGGTCAATAGCTCTATCCTATGACTCAAATGTTTTTGTCCGAAATTGAGCCAAAACTACAAAGGACTCAATTAGAAATTTGTGTCCTTACAAATCTCCCCCTAGGATCCCAACTGTTGGAGGGAATGGGATTGCTGGCTTTGTGCTTTGGCAGAAGCACTTTTCCAAAGATATCACGTCTGGAAAGTTCTTCTAATTTTATAGACCAAAAGAAAACTCCAAACAATTCCCTTTGTATTAATATTTCACTTTGTGGAGCGGGGATATATATTTTTATACCGATCGTCCAAGCAGTGTTAAAAACTGGAAAGTCAAATACATCTTTATATCTAGGGATAGCTGGGAAATTTACCTTTAAGAAACTGAAAAAGGAGAAAATCGTAAGAATGCCGCGGACTTAGGGGCATTCGTTCAAAAAAGGTATGTACTATCTGCAGTCAATACTAACCCTTAATCTTTGCAGCCCATGTTGATACTTGTATAATCTTTGTTGTAGATATTGAAATCCTGAAACTTAATAGCAGGCAGAAGAAGTGGGTTGAGGACGCTGCCCTTTTTGCCAATTCTGAAAAGAAGTTTTCTAAGTTGGTCACTTCCACCTCTATGTTTGAACTAGGGTATTTTGCATCCAAGGTAGTTCCCAAAAAAAAAGATTACGAAAGGTAAAATTTACTTACAATATTTTAACCTCAAATTATTTTTGTGCCCTTCTTACTTCTTAACATAATTTCAGGTGAGGAGATTGATCGTGACCTTTTAGCTGCCCAACTTTTAGAAATGGATGAGGATGACGCAACTCTTAAAAAAACTCACAGAAAAAAGGGAAAAAGAGGAAGAGGGCACAAAAGGTGACAACCCTTGCGGATGAGCCATTTGCTCAGCCTCAACAACAAAGTGTTATAGCTGAGACTGGTGTAATCCCTCAAGCGAAAGGGTTTGTGCCCCCTGGAAACAATGATAAGCAAGTGGATGATTATATAGCTCCATAACTTTCTGTGACTGGTCTAATGTCCTCTGGGAACCTTCAAGGAGGGTACATCCCCAAGCATATTTCACTCTCCGTATCTCCTTCATTGCCACGGAACATTATTGCCATTAATGCCAATTTGCCCACTCCCTAAAGTAGGGCAACAGTTGGTCCTGATGGTAGTCTGCGGCCTCAAATTAGATAACCCAATACTAATTCCAATTGGGATACCACAACCAGAGAGGTCAGCAGGATGAGAAAATTTCCAGATATTTTTTACTTAGATCGCTTGGTGGAGGAAGACCATGAGGATTTGGAGGAATATGCCCTCCATAGTCTATTGCGAGTAAGAAGTCCTTCATTTTACTCCAATTTCATGATGCAGACGTTGTCATCTATCCAAGGCAAAAATATGAAAACCTATACAAACTTCATCAAACCGTGGCATCAGTTTATAAGACTGATTTAGAAAATGCTCGAGCCTCTTCCTTTGAGGCAGGAGAGAATTCATCTGGCAACTAATCAATATGAACTTGGAGGCTATAACCAAGGCTAAGGAAGAGGATAAATAGAACTTCATTGCAGCTGTGAAATCCCTTCAAACTGCTGAGGCCAAAACTGTGGAGGTTACCGAGCAAGCCACCAACTTTGAGAGCGCGCTTAACCTACTTCAACAAAAATATGACCAACTGGAGAAACGCAGAACATCGTCACTCCAATAAAAAGATAACAATCATGCCACAATAATAAAGCAAATGGAAGAGGCTCGTGTTGTAACCTTGACAATAGCTACGGACAATGCAATAGCTGCGGACGATGCAATAATTGCTTATAAAAAGTTTAAGGATTTCTTCCTTATAAATAATATAGCCTATCTCCGTGGCTTTCAGGAGCTAAGGCACAGGGTGGTGAAAAAGTTTCCTGAATAAAAAGATCAAGTGATGTCCAGGAATCTAGGAGATGCTAAGCACGATGAATGTGTGGCGGAGATTAGAGCTACGGAAGAGGTAAGAGCCAATAAGTTAATGGAAGAGGCTTCGACAGAGGATGATGAGACTGAGACCGCGGCCGGTGAGGACGATGAAGATGGAGTTGATGATGCAACATACTATCTATCTTATAACCATTTTTTTGTTATGACATTTGTAACATCATATTTGTGATGACTAAACATCGTTTTAAACTTGTGGCCATCCCCGATCCTCACGGCGGCGCGGTGAGAGATCACGTGAGCGTGGGAGGAGGATCCCAGGTCCCGCGCGTCCCTCTCAGGAGTGCTTTGGCCGGCGTCAATTTTGTGAGGTGTGAAAATGTAGAGAGATTCAGAGTCGCCAGTCTATTTTACTCAAAACAGACAAAAGAAAAAGGGGAAGCCACCCCGAAGGATGGCATCCAAAGACATACTGGTGCGTGTGAAACCAAAATGATTCGAGAAGGGTTCGGAGGCTTAGTTACGAAATGGGAAGGTGTTAGGCACCCATTCCGCCCTTTCGGTCTCTCATGAATATTTGCTATTTTCCTTTATATTTCCCCCCGTGATATGTGCGCATGTGTATATATAGAATGGAGGTAGGAATCCTCGACTTGTATCATGGAAAAGATAAAGAAAGTCATCCGTAGGAATGTGAGATTAATGTAGAAAATATGATTTGCGCGATTACCCTTGCGTTGATCGTTATAAAGGGAACGATAACGCATGTGGAATAATACGCCACTAAGAACGAATATATAGAATATAATATAAAATGAGATAAAGAGAAGATAGAAAATAAGAGAAAAAGTGAGAAAAGGACTCGAGTCTCGAGTTTTACCCCGAGATGCCTACGTAGCCTATAAAGGCATCAAAGTCCACGTAGTTCGCATACAAAATGAGGGGTGGGGTTTATCCCATAAATCCAAATGGAGAAATCTCTTATTTGTAAGTGTGTGTGTGTGTGTGTGTGTGTGTGTAGAAAAAGTGTTTTAGTTGTGAGAAAAGTGTGGAAAAAGTGTGAGAATCCCTATTTGGAATTTATGAGCAAACCCTCTTTTTCTTGTTTTTTTTTGGGTTTTATTTATATGAAAATAGGAGATGTATAATAATACTAGATAAAAAGTATGTTAGGATATGTGAAATAAGATAATAAAGGTGCTTAAAGAATAAAACAAGTTATTGCAAATTTAAGAAGATTTGAAGAGAAAGGTGAGAAAGATGGACCTTCTTGGAGACTTTGAGCTTGATCTTGAATGTTGAAAAGCATCCCTTGCACTTGTATGATGATGGAGAGTGGTTAATTCATGAAGTTTGATAAAAGGGATGATGAAAAGTGGAGGTAAAAAAGGGATTTGGAAGTTGAAATCACGCTGCCTTCGAGAGAGGTTTCTGGGGTTTGCTGAGAGTGATTTGCTTCTGATCTGAGCTCCCTTGCAAATGAGGCCAAGGCCTACTTTTATAGGCCCAGGGGTTTGCCAATCAGCATTGCCATGGCACTACCTATCGGCAGGTGCCGATAGGCAGGGTCTGGGACCTGCCATTTGGTAGTGCACTTCAGGCGTTTTCGGAAAATTGGCCACCGAAGGCAAACCGTTGGTCAGAATTGCGCACGGGACATACCGTTGGAAAGGTATTTCAGAGACCTTAGAAAGTCCTTTGGATTGCTCCTTAATTCGGGAGTTTACTTTGGGTCAAATGTGGCTCGGAAGAGTTTGTCAGTCCGTTGGACGGGGAATCGTTCGGATGCAAATGGATCATTCGTCCGCATGGTAAGTCTGAATTGCACATGGGGCAGATCGTTAGAAAGGCTAGGAGATGTACTTTGACATTCCAAAGAGTTTGACCCGATTCGGGGAGTTGACTTTGGTCAACCGGGCCGAGAAGCATTCGGTGACCTCTCGGAGTCAAACGGGTCGTTCGTCCGCATGGAAAGTCGGAATCGTGCACGGGATGGACCGTTGGAAAGGGTATTCAGTGACATTCGAAGATTCATTCATCCTTGGTCGAGCTGAAGAGTTGACTTAGGTCAAACAGATCCCGGGAGTGCCCGGTGGCCTCTAGGTCGAGTTTCGGACGCAAATAGATCGTTCGTCCGCATGGTAAGTCAGAATCGCGCACGGGATGGACCGTTGGAAAGGGTATTCAGTGCCCTTCGAAGATTCATTGAGTCTCAGTTGAGACGAAGAGTTTAACTATTGGTCAAATCAATCCGGGGAGTGCCCGATGGCTTCCAGGTCAATGCTCGGGACATGACCTGGGTTTGCGGTGATGAGTGGAGGTACTAAGGACCTAAGTAGAGTTAGGGGGTAACAGAATGAGGTGTCTACAAATCCCCTCGATGGGTGAGTTTGGAACAAATGATAGCCGTCGATTAGACACCACATGATGCTTTTGAGAGAGTATGGCCAATTTAGAGGATCGAGGCCGATTCTGAGGACTTAAGGATGCGAGGATGATCGATTCAGAGGGTCAAGGTCGATTCTGAGGACCTAAGGAGCATGCTGGGGATGACCAAATCAGAGGGTCGAGGTCAATTTCGAGGACCTAAGGAGCGAGGGTGACCAATTCAGAGGGTCGAGGTCAGTTCTAAGGACCTAAGGAAGCGAGGATGACCAATTCAGAGGGTCGAGGTCAGTTCTGAGGACCTAAGAGTGGTGACGACTGAGGAACAAGATCAATTCTGACCTAACTCATGTGATGATCCAAGACCAGCGTTAATTCTGACCCAAGAGTGGTGACGACCGAGGATTGAGGTCAATTCTGACCCAACTCAGGTGACAATCCAAGACCGGGGTCAATTATGACCCAAGAGTGGTGACGACCGAGGATCGAGGTCAATTCTGACCTAACTCAGGTGACGATCCAAGACCGGGGTCAATTCGGACCTAAGAGTGGTGACGACCGAGGACCGAGGTCAATTCTGACCTAAATCAGGTGACAATCCAAGACCGGGGTCAATTTTGACTCGAGAGTGGTGACGACCGAGGATCGAGGTCAATTCTGACCTAACTCAGGTGACGATCTAGGACCGGGTCAATTCTAACCCAAGAGTGGTGACGACCGAGGACCGAGGTCAATTCTGACCTAACTCAGGTGATGATCCAAGATCGGGGTCAATTCTGACCCGAGAGTGGTGACGACTGAGGACCGAGGTCAATTCTGACCTAACTCAGGTGACGATCCAGGACCGGGGTCACATCTGACCCAAGAGAGATTGTATTTCCTTGGGAAAAGAAAAGACTTCCACTGGGGGTAAGAATTGGATTTGAGGTTCCGCTGGGGATAAGAATTGGATTTAAGGTTTCGCTGGGGAATAATGAATAAGCTGGGGAAGATTTGGATCGTCCTTTGGGAGAGATCGCCTGGGGCGAGTGATTCTTCTGAATTCCGCTGGGAAAAATACCATGCGATATTGATTCGCACTGGGTAGCCAATGGCTGGGGAGGCTTTGTGTCTTTGATTTGAGCGGAGGAGCTTATTATTGGGGAGATAACCGGTTTGAGGTTGTAAACTCTACTGAGGAGGTGATTAGGTGGTTCGAGCGCATTGCTCGAGTGGTCATTCGCTTGGATTTTGAGGGTTTCGTTGGGGAAAAAGAGGTTTCGCCTGAAGGAGTGCAAAATTTTCTTGATGAAAACGTTCTAAATCCTTCTTGGGATTTTTAGGAATTTTCTGAGGATTTTCAGGGTTTTCTGACATTTTCCAGGAATTTTTGTACGAAATTTTAAGGGGGTGCCGGCCGGCATAGACTGAGGGGTGCCATTCGGTAGTGGCACGGACTTTTGGACTGCCTCGGGAAGATGAGGAGTCAGTGTCGATCGGTATGGAAGGGGGAGGTGCCGATCGGCATGGCGGTTGGCATCCTATATAAAGGGGGCGAATCCCCTTTATTTTTCACATCTTCTTGCCTTCTCTCTTTCTGCGATTTCTCTCTGCAAATTGCTCTAATGTTTTGATCTTCAAGAAATGGCCGCCTTTGTGAGCACCGCAGTCCACCGGGAGTGGTTGACCGTTGATGACTGGGCGAATGTGGATTGGAGGGACAGGGTGCCCCTTGCTTTGGGGAACGAGAATGCTTTCGATGCATTTGAGCCGGTTGCGGACGAGCGGACCTTGATGCGGGAGCCATCGCGTCATCTCTCTTCGAGAGTGATTCCCGGCGGTTATGTAAGTAACCTAACTTTTGGCATTCCTTTCTTTTTGGGTGATTTTTCTTTCTTTCTTGACTTTTGATGATATTTTTCCTTTTGCCAGTCTGATATTTCCTTAAGGAACATGTGTTCTCGTGGGACGACTTGGATTAAGGATGTTTGGGAGCATCTTCCACCCGTGGTGTGCTGGATGGTATCATCAGCGGGTTTTGGGAGGTTGGCATCTGCGCTGGATGAGACGCCTCGTTCGACAACGGTCATGTGTGCTTTGTAGGAGAGGTGGTGGGACACTACCCACACTTTCCATTTTGGCTTGGGGGAGATGACGGTGACTCCCATAGATGTGCAGCAACTGCTGGGGCTGGATTGTGACGGGGAGCGGATAGAGGTGGATCGCTCCTTGCGGGTGAGGCCGGAGGCAGTGCATGCGGCACTTGGTGATGTGAGGAGGATAGTTTCTGGAGATTCTATATTGCTGTCCCTGTTGAGGGATGTTCTATTGAGCAGGGAGATTGATGTGGAAGAACGGGTTGTAGGTGAGGCAGATGGTCCGATTGTTCATCTTGTTAGTGCTGGGAGGTTTCATGGTGGGGTCGAGCGGCGACGTCGTCCATTTGTGGTTTCTGCCGAACTTGAGGATGTTTTCGAACATCCCTTTCTATGATTGGGGGAGTCTGACCTTGGCGACCCTTTACTCTTCTTTGGATGCATTCAACCGGTGCTACCGGTAAACTTTTACTCGAGCCACGTATCTCCTTGAGGTATTCTTTACTTTGCGCATTTTCATTTCATGCATTCGCATTTTCCTTATGCGTCTCTTTTTTCTTGTGAATTCAAACGTGGTTCTATGAGGTGATTGGGTGCAACACCCCGCTGATTGCCCTGAAGGACGACACTGTTGGGGATTTTTTCCGATTGTATCGATGGCGTAAGGCCAACCGGCAGTCGAAGGGATCTCTCTCCCTGGAGGCGGTGCGTCAGGTCTTGAATGACCTGACGAGTGGTCGGGTAAGGTCCTTTCCTTTTCAGTCTTGGTTTTTGCACCTTCTGATCTTGTATTGACTTATGCCTACTTGGGGATTTTCAGGTGACCTTTCCTTGGGGAACAGTCATTTAGGATACGGGGATGACTGGGGTGAACGCGTAGATGAGGCATTTGTTGGCGAATGAGTTCGGCTATTCCTGGTATCTCGGGAAGTGGGTGGTTCTATAAATTGCTGAGGAGGAGGTAGTGGTGCCACCCACACAGCCCCCTACGTCTATGAGGTAGGAGTGACAGCTGTTGGAGGATGAGAGGATCTCGACGATGATCGGCGAGTCCTACTCGTTGTACACTGATACGGCTGCGCCGTATGACTATATGGACTTTGTGACGAGCTGGTTGATGGCGCCCAGCATATATGATGCCTTGCATTTCCCTCCTGCGGGTTCGAATTGACCAGTGGGTCCTCCCATAGCGGCGGCGGTCCGTCGACATCTGCGGCGAAGACTTCAGAAGTTCCTTTCGTTCGGTTGCACACTCCTTCGTACAACATCCGATGGGCTGATGGAGGGATAGTGCCGATGCTGCACCGTCCCCTTGCGATGGACACGGAGGAGCTAGGTTTGACAGAGGAGGTCCTTCGTCCTGTGGTAAAACTTTCGGTCCTTTTCCTCTTTTTGATTTCTTTTGCTTGGTACTGATTCTGCCTTTCCCTTGCAGTAAGTCCGGGTGTCGACCACTTGGCTCAGGGACATTAGAGATTGGATATCATCGGCGACTGCCCACATTCGGGATGCTGTCCCGGTTCCTTCTTGCTTGGTGCCGTTAGCTCGTCCGGGGAAGACTCTGGCTCGGGTAGTGAGGGCGCGTCGTCTCGTCGTAGGGGAAAGAGAGGGCGTCGCAGGGGTGGAAGCTCTTGAGAGAGAGAGAGAGAGAGAGAGAGAGAGTGAGAGAGAGAGAGAGAATGTGGGTTCGGGCTGAGTCCCGTTGTTTTTGGCTTTTCTTTCTATTTCCTGCAAAATGATGTATCACAGAAAACAGATATATGCAATGCAATGGAGTTTTTTTACTATCTATTATTTTATGATGAATGAATGCATTCACATGCGCTTTTTAATTTGCTGCTGAGACCATAAAAAGGAATATTTTTGGAATTTTTCGAAGGAAAGTTTTAATTTAAAATGGGAAATTATATTGGGAGGAAAAGGGATTTTGAAATTCTGTTGAGAATATCAATTTATTTTTATTGACTTTCCTGATTTGACAAAAGAGGAAAAAAGGAAAATTTCCAAAAATAGGGGGTTGCCGATCGGCAAGCACCCTGACCTGCCTATCGGCAGTTTAGTCCAGTCCTATCAATTGAAAGCTTTGATGGGTACCCTCTTCAGCTTTTATTACTTTGTGGGGTAGGATTCCCTCCGATTTCTGCAGGGATTATGTCTTTTGTGAGAGTTCTCAAGTAAAAAAAGGGGTAAGGGTGGAGTGTTTTCATCACACCTTCACACTCTTATTCACTTGCTTACTATTTCTTAGTCTTGCAAGATGGATCTCCCTGGTAGCATTGAGTTTGCCAATTACCTTGAAGCCTTAGAAGCAATGTGCTCTTATACTGTTGACTACGATGCTTTCAACATGCGTCGAGTCTCCATGTGGCGTAATCGACCTATTGAGTGGAACATGCTGATGGCGGCAGTACAATTTTGGTACCCCGAAGACCATGTATTCCGCTTTGGGTTGGAAGAAGTTTGTCCTACCTACGAGTAATTTTTTGTTATGCTTGGTGTAAATCCCAGTGGTGTTGCGGCTTTGCCCGAATTTTCCCGTTCTCCCAAGGACTTGTTGGTCGGGCTTCTTAATATTTCGCCTTCGGCGGCCAGATCATTGGTTGCTGGAGGAATGATCTCCCTCCCGGCGGTGTTGCAGTCCGTGCATTTATGGGAAGTAGGTGATGCTGGCTATGCTGGAGCCGTTGTTCAGGGCCTTATTTCCAAATTACTGCTGGTGACTGGAGAGATGCAAGCGGACCCACAACTTGCAGCCATTACTTCATGGATGTCATACCGTCGCAATCCTGCGGCTGTGATACTGGCAGAGACCCTGAATGACCTAGATACCTGGAGAGAAGGTCGTTCTGACTTTTTGAGGGGTAGCCCTGTGATGCTGTTCATGTGGTTGTCTGAAAGATTTAGCTTGGTGACTCCTCCAGAGTATCCCTTGTCGGTTGTACCCAACTTCTTTTCACGCTACTTCATCAGCGTCAGCCTATATGTTGAGAATTGGGAGAATTGGCTTGTGGAGCATGGGGCTCGTGGGCTGTATTGGTCAGTGCCTTGGTGGGGATAGTTGCATCTTGTTCTGGAGGTAGGAGAGTATTCATATGTGCGGCTGGTTATTCTCAGACAGACCTCTTTTTATTTCCCTTGGCGGCTTCTGCGCCAATTTGGTTGGGCGCAGGTCGTGCCCCCTCGGACCACAAATTTCTTTCTTGGTAGAAATTTGACTGAGAGCTTGCGTCTGTTGCTTGGATCTCTGTGGGAAAATTGGCGTCCGTCGACCCTTCCCTCTCAGTCTTTCGGGAAGGTTTGGCATGTCCCCAAAGATTATATGAAGTGGTTATGGATGAAAGTAGTCAGCAAGATGTTGGCAGTGGAAACCGGACAAAGATTTTTTGTTTTATCTAACACCATGGAAGGGGGTGTTGTGGTCTTTTCGAAACTGGTTCGGGCTCATCGGTCCATGGAGTGTTTGAGACACTCCATTTAGGCAGGGGAAACTTGGGGTCCCCAGGATGTAGATGATGAAGCTGGAGCAGGCTGCTCTGGTAGCTGTGGGTAGGACTCGTGGAGAGTTGATTATGTGATTGGGGAATAAATGTGATGATTTTATTTGGCTTTTTAGGAGTGTAAGGGGGGAGGGAGTTATCCGTTCCTTTTCTTATGTAATCGTACCGTTATTTCTTATTAATGAAATAAACAAGTTTCTGATCATCCAGCTGTGCCTTTCGATGAATTTTGTATTTTGAATTATCTATACCGATCGCTAAGGCATACATGATCCTTTTGTTCAAGTAGATGTTTAGAATGAACTGTCGTTCTCCGAGATAAGAAAAGAATATATTTTTGTGAAAAAGAAGGGGTCGTGCTCATGTAAGATGTATGAGCTACCTACGTACCTCTGGGGTTTTTGAATTTTTTTTTGTTTAAAAATGGTTTTTTGTAGAGAATCAGGCCCACGTAGTTCTGGGTAGAGGGAAACGGAGATTTTTTTTTTTAGAATAGAATGGAGATGAGAAGAGTCGCAGCGCGTCGAAACTTCGGGCTAGGGGTAAAACTTTTTTAGGCGATCCAGGTTGACTGGACGAGCCATTTTCTCCCCATCTAGGTCAGTGAGCATGGCGGCACCGCCAGATAAGATTTTCTTCACAATGTAAGGGCCGCTCCAATTGGGCTTGAATTTTCCTCTGGGGTCCCAGATGGGTTCTATTATCTTTTTGAGGGATAAATCCCCTTCTCGGACACCGCGATCCTTGACTATCTTGTTGAATGAATGCGCTATTCGGAGATGGTATCCATGTATGTGATAAAGAGCTTTCAATCCCCTTTCGTCTAGAAGGGTCAGCTGGTCAAGACGGCTTTGGCACCAATCTTCTTCACTAACCTTGCTTTCGAGCATAACGCATAGCGAGAGTATTTCCAGCTCCACAGGTAGGACTGCCTCCATGCCGTATACCAGAGAGTAAGGGGTAGACCCAGTAGAGGTTCGGATTAAGGTTCGATAGCCCCAGAGGGCGTACGATATCCGATCGGACCAATCCCTATAACTTTCGGTCATCTTGCTGATGATGGCTTTGAGGTTTTTATTGGCGGCCTCAACTGCACCATTGGTCTGAAGTCGGTAGGGAGAATATTTGTGTCTCTGAATCCCATACTCGTTGACTACTTCTATGACTTCTGCCTCGAAGTGCAAACCGTTATCTGACACTAGCTCGTGCGGGACTCCATATCGGCAGATGATATTTTTCTTGATGAATTTGGCCACCTTCTTGGCATTTAATACTGCGTATGACTCAGCTTTGACCCATTTGGTGAAGTAATCAATGGCAACTAGGATGAACTCATGCCCATTTGACACCTTTGGTGTAACCTTCCCTATGATGTCGTTACCCCAGGTGGAGAACGGCCAGGGAGAAGTCATGTTGTATAATTCCTGCGGAGGTAGATGTTGGAGATTGGAGAACTGTTGGCATTTAAGGCATCTTCGAACATAGGCGGTGCAATCCTGGGCCATGGTGGTCCAGTAGTAGCCATGTCGGATGGTCTTCTTGGCAAGCATGTGATCGTTCATGTGGGGCCCTCATTCCCCGCTGTGGATCTTCTGCATTATCTTTTCAATGTCAGCCCCTGTGATGCAGTGTAAATGAGTTCCATCAAAATTTCTTTTGAGTAGTGCTTTATGACAGATAATGTACTGGGTGGCCAGTCTTCGGAGGGTCGTTCGGTCCTTCTTGTTGGAACCCTCAGGATACCTACCATGTTTGAGGAGGCACCAGATATCATAGTACCAGCAATTGGCTAGTTTGGGGTCTTCGATGGAGACAAGCTCAATATGGTAGCAATGGGTCGGTTTGTCTTGCTTTTGAACTAGGAAGGGGGTCATTGTTATTCCCTCGGGCATGTCGACCATGGAGGCCAAGGTAGCGAGGGCATCGGCTAGATTATTTTTTACTCGGGGTAAATAATGGAAGGCGATGTCTTGGAATTGGGAGGCCAACTCTTCTAATTGGGCATGAAAGGGTTGGAGCTTTTCGTCTTTAACTTTCCACTTTCTGAGCACTTGACCTATGATGAGGGCAGAATCTCCATAGACATTTAGGCATTGAATACCTTTCTGGAGAGCAACTTTGAGGCCCACTGTGCATGCCTCGTATTCTGTCATGTTATTGGTGCAGGGGAAATTCAACTTGATGGCGATGGGAGTATGAGAGTCATCTGGGGCAACAAGGAGTATCCCAATGTTGTACCCCTTTTTGTTGGCAGCGCCGTCAAAGAACATTTGCAATCGGAGGTTGTCTTGGGCAGTGCAAAGGATATTCTCATCTGGGAATTCAGAGATCCAAACATTAGCTTCTTCTACGGGGTAGTTCGCGAGGTAGTCAGAAATGGCTCTTCCTTTCATGTCTTTCTGTGTGACGTACACAATATCGAACTCGTCCAGGAGCATCAGCCATCGAGCCATTCGGCTGGATAAGGCAGGTTTCTCAAGCAGGTATTTGATGGGATCCATTCGGGATTTGAGCTTGATGGGGAAGGCGAGCATGTAGTGTCGCAACTTTTGGGTGACCCAGACAAGCGCGACACATGCTTTTTCCAAAGCAGTGTAGTTGATCTCGTACCCAGCCAATTTGTGACTGGAATAATAGATGGCTCTTTATTTGTGGGAATCTTCAAGGTATTGGGCTAGCAAAACTCCAGCTGCAGTGTCGGTTATGGTTAAGTATAAGAGCAAGGGGAGACCAGGTTGTAGTGGCATGAGTACCGGAGGTTGGGTTAGATATTATTTGATTCGGTCAAAAGCTTCTTGGCAGGCCTCATTCCAAACCTTGGTTGAATCCTTTCGTAGGAGCTTGAAGATAGGTTCACAGGTAGAGGTTAGCTGGCTGATGAACCGACTGATGTATTGTAATTTCCCAAGGAAACCTCGAACTTCCTTTTCTGTTCTGGGAGGTTGCATCTCAAGTATGGCCTTCAGCTTGGCGGGATCTGCTTCTATCCCCTTCTCGCTGACCATGAATCCTAAGAGCTTTCTCTTCGTAACGCTGAAGATGCATTTTTGTGGATTGAGTCTCATCTGATACTGCTGCAGTCGTTCGAAGAACTTTCAGAGAGCAAGAGCATGACCTTCTCTAGTTTTGGACTTGATAATCATATCATCCATGTAAACCTCGACCTCCTTGTGAATCAGGTCGTGCAGGATGGTTGTGGCAGCCCTTTGGTAGGTAGCCCCAACATTCTTGAGACCGAATGGCATAACGTTGTAGCAAAAGGTCCCCCATGGGGTGATGAATGCGGTTTTCTCTTGGTGGTCGGGGTGCATCTTGATTTGGTTGTATCCGGCAAATCCATCTACGAATGACTTGAGAGCATAACTGACTATGTTGTCCACGATCATGTCGATATTGGGTAGCGGATAATGATCCTTCAGAGAGGCTTTGTTTAAATCTCAATAATCCACACACATTCGAACCTTTCCTCCTGATTTCAGCACAGGTACTATGTTGGCTAGCCATGTGGGATATTCGATCACTCGAATGAAACCCACGTTCAACTGTTTGACCACCTCTTCTTTGACCTTGAGCGACCATTTGGTGCAGAGCTTTCTCAACTTTTGTTTAACCGGCTTGTAATCTGGGAGAGTGGGGATCTCATGCTAAGTTATTTCAGGATCAATATCGGGCATATCGTCGTAGGACCATGCGAAGACATCCACAAACTCCTTTAGCAATTCTTCGAGTTATGAGCGCTCATGCTCGTCAAGGGTGACCCCTATCCTAATCTCGTGTAGTTGGCTACTAGAACCGAGATTAATAACAACAGTCTCTTCTTCATTAACTTGAACGCAGTTATGTTGTTTGTTATTAACCTTATTTAAATCAGTTAAGAATTGTTCATTTGCAAAATCATCATCATCAAAAGTTTGATTAGAGTCTAAACAATTAATGTAAGGCATAGCAAGATACTCAAAATCTTCGTTTATTTCATTGATAGGAAAAACAGCATTGAGAACCTCATCAAAAGAGGTCTCGATTACATTTGAGCATGGATAGACAACAGAAGAAGAAATAGGGTAAACATTGGGGTTAGGTGGGCTTTCAACAGGTAGAGTTGGTGTAGCATGCCAGTTGAGGAGAGGTGTATCAGCAGCCTTGATCAGATCAGAGGGGTCCAGTGATGTAGTGCCTGAATGAACCATGTAGAGTGCCAACCCCAGTGTCTGTAAGTTGAAGGAATCTTCGGAGTCACTTTCCTCAATTTTTTTGGTATCTTTGATAAGCGGTTGTACGCAGTGTGGGAAACTTTCAGCCCATGAGTAGTTGCCCTGGAAGAAAATTTCCATTCCAGACTTCATCTTCTTATCTGTATGGTCGTACCATGGTCTTAGAAAGCCGCAAAAGGGGAAGTCCTCGCCTTCTTTGATGAACTATCCATTTAAGGAGTCTCCTGAGATAGCTCGAATGCAGTCTAATCTTTTCTTTGGTCGAGACTAGCGGATCATTCTGAGCTCTTGTTCTGATGGTTGATATCCCAAGCCACAAGGAGGGTAAGCTTTCTTCAGTTCAATGGGCTCGAGTATCCCTTGCTGTCTTTGCCCTAGCCCCAGTCCGGGCATGAAGTGCATGTTTCTGAACATCTTAATCACATTGACGTTGCCATGAGGGTTGTATTCTGGACAAACCCTTTCTTTGAAACCGTCCCCTACCGGGAGTAGGAGTGGCTCAACTCGGAATCCTGATAGGAGCATATCATTTGACCCGTGTTGTATCTCAAGGATCAGACTGCTGGTGCTTGCACCCTCGGCATTATCGCCGTCACCCAAAATGGTGATGACTCGCCCATCGACAAAGAACTTCAATTTCTGATGGAGTGAGGAAGACCCACCCTTTATACTGTGGAGCCAGGGTCGTCCGAGCAATAGGTTGAAACAGGCCGGGATATCGATAACTTGGAATTTGACGATAGGGTTTATAGGGCCAGCCCCTATTACAAGTTTTATGGATCCCATCACCTCCCGACGGGTATTATCGTAGGCACGCACGGCAGCGGAGGTTGGAGCGAGGTCACTTTCTTTGAGCCCCAAGCATCAGAAGGTTCTGAGTGGGCAGACATTCAAAGTGGATCCATTATCAACGAGAGAGATCGGTACAACCTTTCCCATAACTTCGACGAAGATGTTGAGTGCGTGATTGTGGTTTGGCCCAATTTTGGGGATTTCTTCTTCAGAAAAGGACAGCTTTCGGGTGGAGGTCAAGGATACGACAAAATTTACCGCTTCTTCTGGTGGGGTAGAAGGATGAACTGTGGGTCCTGTGAGCAACTTGATTAAATCATTTCTGTGCAGCTGGGAAGACATGAAAAGCCCCCATAGAGTGATGTTAGCTTGAGTTTTCTTCAGTTGATCGAGGATCTTGCTCTCCTCGATGGTCATTTCTGGCATAGGAAGGTTTTTAACGCCCTTCCCCTTGTCATTTGCTGGTAGCGAGCTTGGAACTTGGTAATGTCTCCCAGATCTGGTCATGTGATTGACTGAAGAAGAGAAGAACTTAAATCCTGTTTCCTCATCAATCTCAGGTTGCTCTGCCGCCCGGTCTATTTCTCCGAGGAGTTTTTCAAATGATATCATCCCACATAAGTCGGCTACTGGGCCAAGCTTGCTCTTCATTTGAATCTTCGAATTCTTCCCCCCATCCGGTGGCAACAATTCTGTTTTCCCCTGTGAAGTCAATGCATTTCACAACTTCAACGGCTTCCTCATATAGGTCTTCCCATTCTCTGGGGATATGTAAGGGTGAAGAGATCAGGTGCCCTTGTAGCTTCAAAGCACCAAATAACTCGGTGATACTGTAAATGTTGTTGGTTTGCCTGAATGCTTCTGCCATGATCTGGATAACATCATCTAAGCTGACCTCGTCAGTTAAAACCACCCAACTATCAGATTCTCGGTCCCACTTTCACTCTTCCAAAAATAGCGCACTGAACCTCTGGCAATCGATATTCATCTGTGAGGGCAATTTCAGTCCAAACTCTAGGAGTTGATTTAAGACTTCTGACAATTCCATTATTCCATTTCTGGAACAGGTACGGACAATAATGCATGCTCTAATAAGGAGTGATAGTGCCTGATCAACGAGGCTAGTGGGGCGTAGGAGAAAGTATGGGCAAATTTGAAGGGGTTTAGGAAAGTGTATTGCTATGATTTGAGTCGAGGGGTCGAATTTCGGGTTCTCTTCTAAGAAGATGGCATTAGTATGATTTTGGAGGGGGTTATGAGTAGTGTTTGGCTTAGGATTGGCTGGTGGGGCGATGGTACCCCGATCGATGAGATCTTGGATTATGTTTCGAAGGTGGAAGCATTGGTCGGTGGTATGGCCAGATCTTTGGTGAAAGGCGTAATGAGCATCGGTCTTGAAATTTCTGGGAAGTGGATTGGGTAATGGACCAGGATCCAAGGGTTTTATAAGGTTTCGGCTTAACAGGCTTGGTAGACTTTGGAGAGGGGAGCATGGAGCTCAGTGTATTCCCTTAGAACGGGGGCGGGGCGACTTTCTGGTGCCCATGATGCGGTTGGTTGAGAGATTTTGTTGATGGTTGAGACTGTAGCACTGGCAGGCTTGTCACACTTTCTAGGGGTGAACTATCCGGACACCTTCTTCGGTTCAACTTCTGTTTTGGCAAGACCTTCCTCGATTTATACTCCTGCTTCTCTGAGAGCTCGAAAGTGGGGGTAGTACTGTCCTCCCATGGTTGTTCGGACATGGGGCAAGAAATTCTTCTTCGCTATGTTGACTTGCTCTTCCTCAGATGGCCGATTGGTCATGGTAGCTGCTTTTTCCCTCCATTGGGCTATGAAGTTACTGACTGATTCTCTAGAGTTTTGTTTGAGCAGCTCTAAATCACGACGGGTGACCTCGAGCTCTTCGTTGTATTTGTACTGCGATATGAATTCTCGGGCTACATCCTCCCAGCTACGGATTCTGGACTCTTCGAGGGACAAAAACCATCGGAGAGCTCTATCCTTCAAAGTTTGTTGAAACAGTTGGGTCATTACTTCTTCGGAAGCCCCTAGGAGAGTCATGGAACGGTGATAACTGCGAAGATGGACAATCGGGGGTCCACTCCCTCCGAATTTCTCGATGTTTGGCATCTTTAACTTCTCGGGTAACCTTGCTTTAGGATAAGGAGACATATGGGTGTAGTCCATGTAATTTCCAGAGATTCGGACTTAGTCGAACTTCTTAGTGAGCATCTTAAGATCTTCTTTGACTTTGTTCAACTCCTCCTCTTTTGGATCAATGATCATAGGCAGATTAGCCACAGACTGGGCAATGTTTGGCATCGAAAGTTGGGCAGGAGGTGGCCCATTAGCCGAAGGGGCACGTGGAGCATGCTGATATTCTTCAGGCATCCAAATAGGTTAGGATGGACCCACAACACGAGGGAATAGGGCCTCGGGCTCTTGAGGAATAGGAACTTAACTTCGTTGCATTTCTCGGACCTCAGCTTGGAGGTTGTCAATCTTAGCCACGAGCTGAGCTAGGACTGTCGACAGATCCGGCTGCACAACTGGTACTTGATCTGTATTTTCCATGGAAAGTGGATGGGTTCCGGACTCGGAAGGAGTAGCAGGGGAACGGAGAGAATTCTGGGGTGACCTGACTGAAGATCGAAGCCAATAAGGAGCCAGGCCAAGGGCGTGCGATCGACCTGAGAAGGCGTAGGATGAAATTTATTTTTGAGAAAAAGGGAAGAAACTATTTTTAGATTTTTGATAAAGAAGGGAGAAAATGTTTTTGGATTTTTGATAAAGAAGGGAAAAATGTTTTTGGATTTTTGATAAAAAAAATGGAGAAATGTTTTTGGAAACGGAACTCAGCATGATTATTATGATTATTATGTTCTCACTTATATTTAATTCTCCTAAATGCAATGCTGGACGGGACCAGAGCCTAGAAAAGTGGGGTTTAATATACGCAAAGCTATGGTTTGGACTTGTAACCAGGCTCACGGACAGAGTCACGTTTTAAAAATGCGCAAAAATTGGGCGGCAGATCGACCCGGAATTTTGACAAAGTTTCGGGTCGAAACCGGCAATCTAACATGTGTGTCCTAGGTTTGACACCTATATGCGGGTATGCAGTTGGTTGGGTCAATCGGCATGGGTTCCCCCTTTGGCGTGACTTCCATGATATACGTCTTGTTCTTGCGGGCAATCGGTACGTGTGGACAAGCCATTTGATATACCTGAGTGTACGTGAATTGCCTCACCATATACCTCGTGGGGACGGTACATGTGAGAGTGAATTCGATATAATCGACGTACGTGAACGAATTTCCTGCGATATACCTCCCGTCATGACTTCGGTCAAGAGGTACGATGCGGGGGGAATTGTTCGATATACGTTGAAGGTACTTGGCTAATGGAAGGTGAGAGTCATATCGCTTAGGCTAACTGCGACCTGCCAGACCAGCGCCCATCATGAAGTGACCCTCTAGTTACTGGGTCAAATTTGGTCAATAACAATGCTCTTTGGTGATGTCATGTGAATCATGCATGATTCTCTTATTAGTATCTTATGATGAGAATGCCTTTCTTGATTATGCCAAAACAGGGAGCAAAGTACAAGTACCCCAAAAGGGACACCAACTATGGATGGGTGATGCGTGCAACACATGGATATATGTGATCTTAGGTGCACGTGGTGTGAAGTGTACATGGAGAATTTTCAACAAGTGTGTGAATAAAAGCATAAGCATGGGGTACATATGAGAAAGGGGAACATGCAGATATGGGGGGAAACATAAGAAAATATAGCATTCATGTAAATAGAGTCAAGCCCTCAAAAAATATATAGTCCCCAGTAGAGTCGGAACTATGGCCATCCCCGATCCTCGCGACGATGCGGTGAGAGATCACGCGCGCGTGGGTGGAGGATCCCAGGTCCCGCACGTCCCTCTCGGGAGTGCTTCAGCCGGCGTCAATTTTGTGAGGTGTGAAAATGTAGAGAGATTCAGAGTCTCCAGTCTATTTTACTCAAAACAGACAAAAGAAAAAGGGGAAGCCACCCCGAAGGATGGAATCCAATGACATACTGGTGCATGCGAAACCAAAATGATTCGAGAAGGGTTCGGAGGCTTATTTACGAAATGGGAAGGTGTTAGGCACCCATTCCGCCCTTTCGGTCTCTCATGAATATTTGCTATTTTTCTTTATATTTCCCCCCGTGATATGTGCGCATGTGTATATATAGAATGGAGGTAGGAATCCTCGACTTGTATCGTGAAAAAGATAAAGCGAGTCATCCGTAGGAATGTGAGATTAATGTAGAAAATAGGATTTGCGCGATTACCCTTGCGTTGATCGTTATAAAGGGAACGATAACGCATGTGGAATAATACGCCACTAAGAACGAATATATAGAATATAATAGAAAATGAGATAAAGAGAACATAGAAAATAAGAGAAAAAGTGAGAAAAGGACTCGAGTCTCGGGTTTTACCCCGAGACGCCTACGTAGCCTATAAAGGCATCAAAGTCCACGTAGTTCGCATACAAAATGAGGGGTGGGGTTTATCCCATAAATCCAAATGGAGAAATCTCTTATTTGTGTGTGTGTGTGTGTGTGTGTGTGTGTGTGTGTAGAAAAAGTGTTTTAGTTGTGAAAAAAGTGTGGAAAAGGTGTGAGAATCCCTATTTGGAATGTATGAGCAAACCCTCTTTTTCTTGTTTTTTTTTGGGTTTTATTTATATGAAAATAGGAGATGTACAATAATACTAGATAAAACGTATGTTAGGATATGTGAAATAAGATAATAAAGGTGCTTAAATAATAAAACAAGTTATTGCAAATTTAAGAAGATTTGAAGAGAAAGGTGAGAAAGATGGACCTTCTTGGAGACTTTGAGCTTGATCTTGAATGTTGAAAAGCAGCCCTTGCACTTGGATGATGATGGAGAGTGGTTAATTCATGAAGTTTGATAAAAGGGATGATGAAAAGTGGAGGTAAAAAAGGGATTTGGAAGTTGAAATCGCGCTGCCTTCGAGAGAGGTTTCTTGGGTTTGCTGAGAGTGATTTGCTTCTGATCTGAGCTCCCTTGCAAATGAGGCCAAGGCCTCCTTTTATAGTCCCAGGGGTTTGCCAATCGGCATTTCCATGGCACTACCTATCGGCAGGTGCCGATAGGCAGGGTCTGGGACCTGCCATTTGGCAGTGCACTTCAGGCTTTTTCAGAAAATTGGCCGCCGAGGGAAAACCGGTTGTCAGAATCGTGCAAGGGGAATACCGTTGGAAAGGTATTTCAGAGACCTTCGAAAGTCCTTTGGACTACTCCCGAGTTCGGGTGTTTACTTTTGGTCCAACGTGGCTCGGAAGCGTTTGTCAGTCCACTGGACGGGGAATCGTTCGGACGCAAATGGATCATTCGTCCGCATGGTAAGTCCGAATCATGCACGGGGCGGATCGTTAGAAAGGTTAGGAGATTTACTTCGACATTCCAAAGAGTTTGACCCGATTCAGGGAGTTGACTTTGGTCAACCGGGCCCGAGAAGCATTCGATGACCTCTCAGAGTCAAATGGATCGTTCGTCCGCATGGAAAGTCGGAATCGCGCACAGGATGGACCGTTGGAAAGGGTATTTAGTGCCCTTAGAAGATTCATTCAGCCTCGATCGACCTGAAGAGTTGACTTACGTCAAACAGAGCCCGGGAGCGCCCGGTGGCCTCTAGGTCGGGTTTCGGACGCAAACGGATCGTTCATCCGCATGGTAAGTCAGAATCACACACGGGATGGACCGTTGGAAAGGGTATTCAGTGCCCTTCAAAGATTCATTAAGTCTCAGTCGAGACAAAGAGTTTGATTTTTGGTCAAACCGAGCCGAGGAATGCCTGATGGCTTCCAGGTCAGTGCTCAGGACATGACCTGGGTTTGCGGTGATGAGTGGAGGTACTAGGGACCTAAGGAGAGTTAGGGGGTGACAGAATGAGGTTTCTACAAAACTTGGAATTTTCTTCTAATTATACAGGACTGAAGTAATTTTTATCCTTCTGAACTCGTATGGGGCTGCGGCCTCTTTTTGTAAGGTTGTTGCTTTAGTCAATATTAATCGTAATCTTGAATATTTTAACCTTTTTTACTGCATGCCTCTTTTACTTTATACAATCTTGAATAATCTCCTTTTACTTCTCTTTGTTTTACTTGCATGTTCATGTCGTTGTTGTGAGAATAATCTGCGGGCAGTGAGGCTATAACAATTTTTTACAACTGAATGTTGTGGCAATATTGAATGATTTTGATCTAATGTTATTGTAGAAGTGTATGATTATCCGCGGACGATTAAGTTTTTGTCCACTTTATATAGATTTAGGATTTTCTGCAGACGATTAATACTTTGGCCCCTTTGAATAGATATTGGACATTTCGGAGATGATTAAGTCCTTGGCCCCTGTATATAGATTTAGGATTGTTCGCATATGATTAAGTCTTTAGACCCTTTGGGTTATTATCATGCCTCCCCAGGCTAGGTATTATGAAGCTTTCCCAAGATATAATCGGATATATATGAAGCCATCCCTAGCTGGGTATTGTGAGCCCCCGTGGCTAATTAATGCATCCTAAAAGTTAAGAATGGGCATTGTGAGCCCCCTTGGCTAATTGAAGCATTCTGAAAGTTAACGGAAATTATGAGCCATGGTAGCCTTGCGTTGAGAGGGGTGCGACTGTCAAGCAAGGCAATTTCATTAATAGACCTTTCCTCCCAAAATAAGCAAATAATCTCCGGGATAATTGATCATCGTGTTCCATTAAATATCTTCAAGACAATGGTCTTTTATTAGATTCTAAGTAGGAAAGCAAGAACTATCACATGACTAATAATTGTCATTCATTCATATATATATTACTCTTTTGACTTTAACAAAATATAAAAGTCTTTGAAATATAGCTATAAAATCTTCATAATTAGAGTTCAGAAGAGGAAAATGTGAACAAGTAGACACTAAGGCTGGAATCTAGCAAGAGGACTCTCAGATATCGATTATGCACCCCTAAGCATCCTTCAGGAATTTCTAATGATCTCCCTTCTTGACGAGCCTTTTAATCTCATTCTTTAGGACGTGACAGTTGTTCGTGTCATGTCCATGATCACTAAGGAAACTACACCATTTCGCCCTGTCCCTCTTATGAGGAGGGGACCTCAGCCTCTCCAGCCGATGGAATTTGTCTTCTTTTTTTAACTCAAAAATGTCTTCAATTTGGTAAATCAGTGAGGTGTAGGTTTCATAGCCTTTTTCTGGCTTTGGCTAGTCCAACTTCCTTTTTTGAACTTTGGCAGCAGCCAATGCTGCTTTCGCTGCGGCCTTATTTATGGAAGCGAAGGCAGCAACTTCTGCTGTCGCAGCTTGTGTTGAGGTAAAGGTCATGGAATCCAGTGTTAGAACCCTCTGCGTCAGGAATTTGATCTAGTCTTGGAGTGTGAATTGACAGTCGTACAGGTGATCATTGTAGCTCAGTAACGGAGCAACTTCTTCACTCTGCTTTGTGATTGTCTTTGAGGTTCCGTCCATGGCTTCTACTGTGTTAGTCTTTTAGAAATATATATTCTGAGATGAACTAAATAGTGGTGAGAAATCCAAGGAATGCAGAGAACAAGCTAAGTATAATAACAGGTACGCAGAGTTTTGTAATCTGCGAAGTTTCACTATTGTGGTCGCGGTACATTGCACCCATGAGGTGATTGTCGTGGCTTTCTCAAGGTAAAATCCACCAAATTTCCTTTTACTTTGGGTGGCGAACTGAGTAGTGGAGATGTACTGTAGTGGAAGGGCTGCGATCTGTAGGCAATTATTCTTCCTGGCCACATCCTGCCAGAGACAATGCAAATGATTGCATAAAAGGGGCCCTAAAACTTGAGTTCTACCCACAAGAGGTGGCCAAAAAGGACAACTAGGAGTCTACCAAAGACAAAAATAATCCTTGAGTGAAAAATAAGACTAATTTGGTAGTAAAAATCTAGAAGATAATGGTAATAAAGCATAAATGAGTAAGTAGGACTCATCCCTAGCTACCCACCTTTATGGAGCTTTAGCTTTTTATGTTTTTCAACACTAGCTAGGTGGGATAACGTCATTAGGGTATATAAAATAGATCAATGGTCAAAGAAAGGAAGATCGATAGTAGATCTGAAAAAGAATAATCCCCTCACCGGGTTGTACACAAATGTAAGGGCTCGACAATCGAAATCCCACCTATGGGATCATGACCTAGGGGTCCCTGTATAAGAGATAAGGCATTTGGAACCCTGGATAAGAAGAAACAAGATAAAAATACCACTTTTCCATAGACGGCGCCAGATTAATGATGTGAGAAATTGAACACGGGTCCTTCTCGAACACCAAGTCAAATGTAAAGTAGAAACAAAGCAAGTAAAAGGATATAAACATAAGATATAGAGTGGTTCGACTATAAACATGAGCCTACATCCACTCTATTGCCTTACTCCCATTATATACATTGTATAGTACAAGATTGCGGTGCCATTAGAGGCGTACAAAAGAGGTAAGAGAGGAGAGTAAATGTATATAATGAATCTGGAAGCCATGGTTGTGACTTTGGAGATAAGACTGGAAGTGCTATGTCCAACTAAGTCCCTAAGAGGGGTGTAGATTTATAGAGAGTTGTGTGGAGATTTTGGCAGGGCTTCACCGGGTAAATCCTCTCTCGATCCCCCAAATATAAGGTGAGCACAACTATTTATACGACATGTAAAGGTGGTGCCACTTGCTTAGAACACGTGGCACATGGATAAGTATAAAGAATAACGAATCTTTTTAGAAGCTGGCCAGCTGGCAACTGTATAAGTAAGGGTTGCGGCCTATTTGAGCCTAGGCAGTAGCTAGTGTAAAGGGTGTCGCGGCATGTCTGAGGTCAGGTAGCAATACGAGCCAAGATTAATTTTAAGGTGTCGCGGCTTGTCTGAGTCTAGGCAGTGCTCTTATTGAATACTCCGCGACAGTAGGGACTATATGGGCCCTATCAATGAGCATATTAAAGATTATAAGGCTGAAACATCATGTAAATTTTTTTTATTTCCCTTTAATAGGTATTTAAATAATGAACAATTATCAAAACTTTGTCATCTACATATGTTGTCATTTCAATTTTTTTCTACATTAATTCAATGTATGTTTCGTCGATATGAGATATGTGAAAGAAGCCTAGATCGAAGATATCTTAGAGTTAAGAACATAAAACACGATCCAAACCACACTTCATGTATGACCTCATCTTTAAAAAGGTCATAATCAAGAAGTTTTAGCTAAATCTTAGAAATTGAGTGTAGTCATATGGATGAGAAGACATGACCATAATTGACTAGCGTAAGGATAGATCCTAGTACATGTAACTAACTATGATAACCAATGTTGGTACATGGTTGAGAAAATAATATTCATGCATACAACTAGTAAGCTGGCATAAGCATTGGTAAATCCTAAGTCAGGACAACTCTAGTTTATCTAGAACTAGTAGCTAGTAAGGCAGACCAAGTCGATAAGATCTGACCACATGATCATAACTCTAAACTACTAGCAGTCCTACCCCAACACCTAGAAGCTACTAAGTTAACCTGGTAGGCGGATAATATCACACCATGAGTACAAAAGACTAGTACTAATCGCGATGTTGGCAAAATCTAACCATATTTGCTAATAAAAAACATTATCACAAATAATAATTAATTAGAAGTGATGGCTAAGAATTTAGTCGAGAAAAATAATTGGCAAATAAAGTATAAACATGCACGCAAACAAGAAGTAGAATCATAGTTGATTTCGAAGTTAAAAGCAGGCATATACCCAAATATTCATTACAAAATATGTTCATTACAAAGCTTCACAAAATCAAAGTTTCAGAAGAAATAGGCCACGAGAGCATTTCCAGTTTTTGAGGAAACTCCAAAAGTTTAGTAAGCCTCTAGATCAATTGAGGAAGTGGTAGAAGCATGTGCATAAGCCATGATGGTATCCTGAGAAGTAGGAAGAGTGATCTCCATAGTTATGATCTGGTCAGCTCCATCGACCTCATCATCTTTGGCGGAAGACTCGTCAACATTCATTAACTGCTCAATAACCAAAGTTATGGCTTCCTCATCGTCACCTTCCCACTTATTGATAATGTTTGTGGTATCATGGTAATGCTTCATGGCTCTCTTCTTAAGCTCCTCATAACCATTAATAAAGAAGGTTATGATTTCAACATTGAAGTTAAGAGACGATTTGAACTTTTCTACACTATTTTTTTAGGATTAGCCAGAGCTTCGTTAGATTTAACAAGCTCCTAAATAACCTTATTCAGATGCCAGTTAGCTGTGTCAAGTGCCTACTTGGACTTAATCATCTCTTTGTTGGCCTTTTTGAGTACCTCCTCAGGACTTTGGAACTTGTTGTCATCAATGCCATCCTGGTCCTTCAACTTTCAAATTTTCCCTTCCACCTAGTTGAGAGATACTATCTTCATGACCACTTGGTCATCCTTCTCTAGAAGTTCACCTAAGTCTTTTGATGCTTGTCAGTAGACTACTTTAGCTCGTCCTTTAGTTGAGTATTTTCTTTGGTGAGTGAAGCAATGGTGCTCCTCTACTCCTCATAGGCGACATGTTTGGTCACGACTTTCTCCCTCAAAATAGTAGTAGCCATTGCACCCTAATAGAAAATAAAAAAGGACTAGTTGACAACAAAATTTGTAACAGAATTAGACAAGCACAATTTTAGCAGGCTTAGCACTACCAGACAATGATGCACCAACTTCCACAAGGCATCAGGGTTATAACCCTGAAGAGTGTACCGTGTGTGATATCTAATTAAATAAATTCGCAAATTCCCAATCTAAAATTATTTAACTTGAGTATATTTTAAACCAAATTAAATTATCCCCTAAATATGAAACTGCATGTGTGTGTGTGTGTGTCAAATCATCACAAATAAAATTTCTAACTCATAGATTTCAGGAAAAAAAATCTTTCAAGAAAGACCTTTATTTCACTATAATACTTACAATGATTACAATGAAATCTGCAATGAGTTAACTGCAAAAAACTCACATAGACCGCAACCTAGAGTCAGCCAGAATCGCAGCTCCAATTCAGCACGGGAACACTCTCGAGTACTCCCTATCGACACGCATTCGTCGTCAGCCCAGTATTCCCTTCAAGAGCACCTAGATCATTAGTAGTAGAAATCTTCTATACAAGAGAAACTTAACACAAAGATGTGTTCTTGGGTTCTAAAACAACTCATACAAACTAATGGGATGTTGTGAATTGAAAACAAAAGGAATTAAATCCCTTTTCTATGAACACGCATCATTTTTCAATTTAATTCCTCACGGTAAACGGTTATTACGTGCACTACTTTCATTGTCAAGTTTTATCGCATTTGCTTCGTTTTAAAGATAGAATTGAGATGAAAACACGTCGATCAACATGTGATAGACAAGAACAATAGTCAAACAAATTTGTGCAAGTTTGCATTAAAGGAACTCATGAGTCAAACATGTAGGTAGTAACAACTAATCACATCTCAATGACTCCAAATATTATAAAACACATAAATGAAATGATGATGCATATCAAAATACTATCAAATCGTCACAAGGATATGGAATGAAATTGTGACTTGGTCATCCTAAATGTACATTCAAATATGGTACAAAACAAAATACAAAAATCTTTTTGTCTTTTTCCAAAAATTTTATTAAAATAAAATCTTTTTGTATTTTTTTTCAAAAGTTTTATCAAAAACACAAAATCTAATACAAAAAGTAGACAAGTCATAAAACTAGAAATAATATATCATGAAGCACAACTAGCATATGACAAACATGTAAACACAATCATCTATATGATATGGCAAGAGAAGAATCATGTGCAAGCAATCGAGAATCAACTAGTCTAACATCTATTGTCTCTAAAAGTGATATCCTAACCCAATTAGGTATGCAACGACGCATGGGAACCAAGGGAACACTAGACTTTAAATTCCTAGGACCTTTTCGAAGATCGAAACAAAAACACCTAAGGTGACCTTTCCTACCACAATATGAACATGTGTAAATGGGTGGAACGACAACTATGGGTTGACCATTTCTAACGTCCTTGGGATTTATTGACCCTCTAAAACAAATAATTGTCTTGTCTTTAACACTCGAAACATAAGAACATGACGAGCCACTACCAAAACTACTAATACTACTTGAGTTTGTCAAATTATTTTTTATCTCCAAATTATTTTACTCAAGAAAAGAATTAGAATCTTCCAATTTTAGGGACTCCTTCTCTAAATTTTCAATAACTTGTAGAAGGCTATCACGTTCGTTCTTAAAATACACACACTTATCCCTAAGAGTCTCCTCACGTGCCACAAACTCATCGAGTAAAATATTTTTATCCACTTTGGCAAAAATACAAATCCTAGAGTTTTCCTGTAATTCTTTTTCTAAAACTAGGACTTTATCACCACTCTCCTTTTTTGGACAATTTTAAAGCGATAAATTCATGGTCCAAAGCAACAAACTTCTCATGATAAAAATCTCTTTGATTTTGAACCGTTCGCAAAAGAACCATCACGGATTTAAAACGAGATTTTCTTTTTCCAAAACTTTAATTCTTTTAGAAAACATCAAATTCAAACTATTTAAATCATCAAAACTATTAATCATGTCATCAAAGGGGGGCATCCGATTACATAAGTGCTCCATCGAAAAAATTGCGATTTTTTCACGAAACAATTTTTTTCAAAAAAAATCAATATCACACAATTTTTGAGAAAAAATAGGAATACATGGTAAATTTGATTAACCTGCTCTGATACCAATTTGAAGAGTTTGCCGTGCGTGATATCGAATTAAATCAATTCGTAAATTCTTAATTTAAACTTATTTAACTGGGGTCAATTTTAAACCAAATTAAATTATCCCCTAAATATGCAACTGCGTGTGTGTGTGTGTGTGTGTGTGTCAAATCATCACAAATAAAATTGCTAACTCACATATTTCAGGAAAAAAACCTTTCAGGTAAAACCTTTATTTCACTATAATACTTACAATGATTACAATAAAATCTGCAATGAGTTAACCGCAGAAAACCCACATAGACCGCAGCCTAGAGTCAGCCAGAACCACAGCTCCAATTCAGCCCAGGAATACCCTCAAGTACTCCTTATTGACACGCAATCGTCGTCAACCCAGTACTCCTCTCAAGAGCACCTAAATCAGCAGTAGAGATCATCTCTACAAGAGAAACTTAACACAAATATGTGTTTTTGGTTCCAAAATGACTCACATAAACTATTGGGATCTTGTGAATTGAAAACAAAGGGGATTAAAGTCCTAAAAGTGAGAAAACAAACTATTATGCCAAAGCAGTTTTGTCTATTAAAAATTCGTAGGTCTTCGGATTAAAAACAAAGTTGGAAAAACCAATTTATAGAAAATCTAAGGCAACACGTCGCTCGAACGAGATATCAGTGTTGCTCGAACAATAACACGAGGTGTTCAAACGACTTTGCATGACATAAGGATGTCGCTCGAACAACTATTTAAAAAATATTATTTTTTGTTTTGTCAGAAAATAGTCTTCCTCAACACTTGAAAAAAAATTGACGAAAAACTCTGCTCCAACACTTAGAAATTTTTTCATAAAAATTGTCCCAATATTCTAAGTGAAATGCTAAGGTACTTAAAACACAACCTTACCAAAGTTAAACTTGTGGAGGCTTGAAAGTTGAAGAAAACTTGAAATTTGGATCCGTCTTATTTCATATATGATCTTGAACATTCTTCAATGGTTGTAGCGGTATACAACATACTCTATTGATAACGGACAATAAAAATAATGTCCTTACAAACCCCTTAAAAATGCAAAGTCCCTGCTATGCCCTTGATAACCTAGTAGATCAAGAGTGTTGTTCGTATGGTGATCAAAAGATTTTGGATTATTTCTCATATCCTCAATCGTTATGGTAAACTTGAAGTCATCATCCTCTCTATAACAGGAGGCCGAACCCTAACCATGAACAAGCCGATGAGAGGGGTTGTCTTTTAATTTGAATCCTCTCAATGACATACCAAACTGTCCTAGACTCAGTCACCTGTGGAACCTTAGGGTCACTTTGAGCTGTGGATGATTCAAGGGGCATCTTATCACCTACATCAGCAGGATCAGAGGACATCAAAGCCTTCCCCATTTATTTTGTCAAAGTAGTGGCTACGATCTCAGCCTTCATCCGAGCATTTATCCCGTCGTGCTTTATATCCTCAGCATTAACCCTCTTGTGCGCATCAACTTTATTTCTTACATTGGCCTCTGCATCGATTTTTTAATCTTCTTGTCCTCCATCTTTTTATGATAGGCAAGATCCATAGCAATGCGATCAATTTCTCGAGGTTCCATCCCATAGGAAGGTTCAGTAATAAAGCCTGAGGTAATAGGAGTGGAATCTATATAAAACGTCAATTGGTAGTCATATCATAGTGCAAAAGCAAAAGACAAATAAAAATGGCAAAATCTTATTCACTTGATTTAATTTTTTCTTTAACACTCTGGACAACCTCAATTCCCTGATCATCTTCAACAGGCCCTTCTGCTACCGATGGAACCAATGTCTATATAGGGGAGAACCACCAGGGGGAGTGTGATAACCAATACGTATGAACTTGGCCACTGAGAAAAGCTCTTAAAAGTTTGGGGGATAATGCACATAATAAGTATCAACCAAGTCTAGCAGCACTGGAGGAAACATGAGAGCTTTCTTCACTAAAAAATTTAAACAGGGGTATCGAAAAAATACAAGTCAAAGGAAAATCAGAAAGCCAATGAAAATAAATGTTTACCAATTTTGTTCGACCCAACCCATTTGCGGGGAACCTTATAGGACCTATTTGTCTCATGGGATCTGAATTCTCAGTCACCCTTCATAAGCACAAATTAGTTTTTCTAATTATGGTTACTGGTCTGGATGACCTTAACCATCCTCAAATAGGACTTCCTAGGTGCAAAGTAATAATACTCAGGATCTTTGGTATTGTCCTTTACGCCATGGATGAACCTAAATATGTCCCCAAAAAGGTCAAAACCAATTTGGTCCTTCCAAAACATCATCAACTCGAGAATCATCCTATAGGCATTGGTGGGCAGTTGGGTAGGAGCAATGTCATAACCCTTTCAGGATGGACCTAATAACTGGGTGCAAGGGTATACGAAGTCTAACTTGGAGTGACTATAAGGGGAGGTAAACCTCTGTTGAATTTTGACGATCAAAAACTCTTTCATTGTAATTTAACAGCCTTGTTGCAATGCTAATAGGAATGTTGCACTTATTTCTCAAAGAATCCAACTCGTCCTAAAGCATATCATAGGCGTGCCATCTGATATCAGTGTTAGAAGGGTCGTAGGAGTAATTATAACTCCTAGAAGTACTTTCCTCACCATATAACTGTAATACCCCGTAATTCTATTGAGTTTAATTTAAGGGATTAATTGAATTAAATGAGAATTAATTGGGAATTAATCCGGATATAAATACTAGCGAGATGTGAGTTGGTATTTGATTATGATGTTAAAATTGAATATTTCTGAGTATATATGGTAATATATGAGTATTGAAAATATTAAAATTATCACTAGGCAGAAATACGACAATTTGGGAAATTTAGTTGGGACGCGTGTGTCAGTCGCGTCAGGAATGAAATTATTTAAATTAAAAAATAAATTATATTTTTATCAACCGAATGATCATTTTGAGTGCGCCAATGCGTCCGGAAGGGTCGAAATAGTCAGAAAACACTAGCCGGGAGTTTAGTTTGGGTCCCGGGGAATTTTTAGGCCAAACCGACAACCTAGAAGGGTATTTTGGTAATTTTAAAAATTATGGGATTAAAACCCACGAATTTTAGAGGTAATTTAGATATTATTAAAAGGGCCACTAAGGCCATTATCAGCCAAAAAGTGAGAGAGTGGGCTACGGAGGTTTTTGAGAGAAGTTAGAAAGAGAGTAAAGGAAGATCTAAGCAAAACCATCTCCACACCATCATTTTAAAAGGGATTTGTGTCCGGAAAGAAGAGAGAAACAACCTTGATCATCAACGATGAATCATAAAATCGGATTTAAGGCAAGTGATTTGATATTTTTAAGTTCATTGAATATGTCTTCCATGTTTAGTGTAGGAACTGTTTTTGCCTTGAAAGTTTTGAGGAAAACCTAATGAAATTGTTATAGAAACTCTAAAGTTGGGTTAGGGATTGTATGTAGAACGACTATGGATGAATTTGGAATCCAAAAACTTAACTATGGTGATTTAAAAACGGATTTATGATGAGTAATGAGGCACAATAAAATTTTGGGTTCATGTTTATAGGGTTTGGGGTAAAATTTAGGGATTTATAATAATTGCATGATGATTAGGAGGATTTGACCCCAAAAATATGTTAAGAAATGACCTAAGAGGACTTAGAGTAGTTTAAGAACATTAAAATGTTATTGGGATGATCTTAGGATGAATTTAGAGAAGAGAAAAATGAAGAAAAACGAGTTGGAAAATTTCTGGGCGTATTCTGCCATCTCGTTAGAAGACCTGCCCAGGTCGTTCGAATACGCTTCTAACGAGATGACAGTATCCCTTCTAACGAGTTCGTTCGAAGACTTCATTCGAACGGCCCTCGTTCTAACAACCTCATTCAAACGAGATTTCTAACGAGTTGACAGAATGGCCTTTTTAGGCCTGATTTTACTTCAAACTTCCAAAAGACTTATTTAACTGAGTGATAACCTTCCCTTGTTGACCAGTGGGTACAGTTGTGAAAGTTGAGTACGTTGAGGATTAAAACTTAGAATTTTTGTAGTAAACCAGAGGACATTTATGGGTTAGGAGATAAATACCTAAAATTACGACGTGAGAAGGGTTGACAACTTTTAATGAATATTATTCGGGGATTTGTAAACGTGCAATATCTAAAGATGGTATAGGGAAGTAAGACATACCTCTATTAATATTATGAGATATCTAAGATGTCTAAATGCTTAGTATATGTGGTTATCTGTGTATAACATACCTACCATACTTGCTATCACGGGAGGTCGGCGTTCGATCAGGGCCATCTAATCTTTGTGTGCCTACGGGGGGATTTATATTGGTACCTCGAGGATATAGGTCAGAGAAGGACTTATTGAGAAGTTAATAAGTCTGCTAATCATGGGAGCGTAGGTATGTGCGTGACCCATGTGATGTGAACTATGTTCGCCTACATTATGTGTGATTGTTGTTTATTGAAAATGATTCCTGAGAGATTCGGAATACGTGGTCCTTATGTACGTGATGTATCGGGATTGGATAGCAGAGTATGTGTGCACCGCATCTTAGTCTCGGGGTGCCAGTATTGTATATTTATGACGAGAATAATATACTGTTAATTGAAATGAACTGTCATGTATAAATGTAAGTGTGAATAATAGCAACATTGTAGTAGAGTTAAAAATGGAAAGTCTCTAGTGATTAGTATTACTAATTTTGGGAACTAAGAAGAAAAGTAAAACTCTCTATTTAAATTAAGATGTCGGGAATTGAATCGTGAATCGTATAGAAATGTTAGATTGTGTATTGGACTAGTTAGATATGGGAATAACTAGAACGGGTACGGGTATGATAGGAGTGCACAATTAGTTGAGAGGTGAGGAACTCATGTGAGTGTACACACTATCATGTACTTTATATTCACTGTTTATTGATATTAAGCACTTGCTATATTTTAAAATGTTTTCACAATCGGGCTCTGACCCGTTTGCTTTCAAATTTATTTTCTTGTAAAAACCTTTTAGGTGCCCAGCCACAAGGACACTAAGCGTAGGAGTTCCATTCTGGTGATGTACTGTAGCTGCTATATAAGTTACAGGACCTCGATAGTAGACGCCTCCACTTTCTATCTTGACTCTATTTCAGATTTACTCGTTGTAGGGCATGTCGCCCCATTTCTTTTAGAGACATCTTACTTATTCTGTTTCATTTCAGCGTTGGATGTAATTAATTTATGATTCAGTTTTATTCAGTATTTCGGATTATTTCCGAGGAGTGTTCCTCCAAATTTATTTATTCCTTTATCATTGTTATGTGACTGTAATGTGGTTGTGATATCATTATTCCATAATTTTATACTTATTGCATGTTAATCAGATTTAATTAAAATTGACAACTCACTTTTTAAATATTAGGTGGCTAGTAATGGTTAAAACATTTTCGACAGTGATGCTATGAACTGAACCAACTTGACATTTTGAATTAATTTGAATAAAGGAGTAGCTACCCGGTATTTAATTAGTCGGGGTGTCACTGGTGGTATCATAGCATCAGGTTCTAGTGTCCTTAGGATCTGTACGGCTTGTTATGTTTCCGCGTAGCTTTCTTTGATATAGAGCCCTATATTTTAGGATTGTTGTACTCTATTGTGTGCGTTTCACTCTTCAGCTATTTTGAGATAATAACTACGAATTTATAAGATTTTATTCTCATTTCAGATGCCTCCACAACGTGCACAGCGAGTTCCCAGGGATGCTCAGCCCGAGCCGTAGCCTGCACCAGTTCAGGGCACCATGAATGCCGCAGAGGTTGCCACTATTGTAGCCCAAGCGGTAAATTCCGCCCTAGTAGTTGTGCAGCAGGCACAGCCTCATGCGCCGCTAGTAGCGCCAGTTCAGGCTCATGCATTCCCGTCTGCCTGGGAACGTGTTCGTGATGATTTTCAGAAAGCACACCCTCTGGAGTTTCCAGGTAGCTCCGACGTCGTTGTGTTCAGTCAGTGGAAGAAGGACATCCAAAGGCACTTGAGGATGTACGAGTGCACGGATGTACAGAAATAGATACTGGCTACTTTTAAGCTAGTAGGATCAGCGTTGCAGTGGTGGGAGTCCATTACCACCGCGGAGGAGAGAGACATCCTTTCTATTCAGGAGTTTTGGGTGCGGTTCGACCGCAAATATTTTCCATTAGCTGTTCACATCGAAATGAGGAGGAAGTTAATGAACCTCAAGAAGGAAAGGAAGACCGTGGCCGAGTATGAGGTCGAGTTCACTAATCTCTTGAACATCGTTCCTGATGAAATTCCAACCGAGGAGAAAAAGATTCAGAAGTTCATAGATGGGTTGACTTGGAGTATTCGTCAGCACTTGTTGGGTAATCTCTCGTTGGTCACTTATTCTGATGTGGTTAATGCAGTGCTTCACTTCTAGAACCACCGCTTTCATATGTCAGAGAGTAAGCGATCAGTAGAGTCTAGCCATCAGGGCAGGACTGGGGGAAATGGTGCCAGCGGGGCACAATCTTCTCAGGAATGGAAACGGCCACCAGAGCCGTGGGCAGCAGGGTCAGAGAGGGGGGAATTTTTCTGGGAAATGTTTCACTTGTGGCAAGATTGGCCACAAGTTCCAGGAGTGTCCTGATAGGGGAAGGGCCCCACAGCAACAGCAGCAGGGTGCTCGACATAAGCCCAAAAGACCTATGTTTCCCGCTTCCCTCCCAGCACCACCACAGATGCCAGCTTTGCCACCCATCCCAGCAGTCCCAGTCCAGTAGGGACAGCTTCAGTACGTGCGATTTTATCAACTCTAATATTCCGCAGTCCCACAGGATCCACCTGCTATTGAGGGTATGTTCTCTATTCAGGGAACTATGGGGCGTATTTTATTTGATACGGGGGCCACACACTGTTTCATTGCCACGAGATTTGCACGCACTTTGGGGTTGTCAGACACTACAGAGAGAACGATTACTTGTGTAGATTCACCGTTGAGTATGGGTTCTATGATTTCTCTTATTTGTAAAGGTGTAGGCATAGAGATCGGGAGATTTACTGTACCCGCTGATATGTTAGTATTTGAGATGACTGAGTACGATGCGATTGTTGGTATGGATTGGCTAGTTACGTACCGAGCCATGATTGATTGTTTCAGTAGGAGTATTATTTTTGCCATTCGTGGGCAGGAGATGTTTTTAGTGGCGATGCCTCGCCCTGGGGAGGATCGTCCACTCACTTGTACTATATAGAGGAGGAGACCTCTAAGGAAGTGGTGTTACCACTCAATTCGATTCCAGTTGTTAGGGAGTTTGCTGATGTATTTCAGGATATACCTGGACTACCTCCTAGTAGAGAGATAGATTTTGTGATCGATTTGATGCCGGGCACTCGGCTAATTTCCCGCGCACCTTACCGTATGGCTCTAGTAGAGATGAGAGAGAGCTAAGGGATCAAATAGAGCAGTTGTTGGGTCAGGGGTTTATCCGAAGGATTACTTCGCCGTGGGGTGCCCCTGTGTTATTCGTAAAGAAGAGGGACGGATCGTTGAGGTTGTGTGTAGATTACCGAGAGTTGAATAAAGTCACGATACGGAATAAGTATCCGTTGCCCCGAATCAATGACTTATTCGACCAGCTGAGAGGAGCTTCCTTCTTCTCAAAGATTAACTTGCGATCGGGATACCATCAGTTGCGTATCAGGGAACAGGACGTCTCGAAGACTGCTTTCTTGACGAGATATGGTTCCTACGAGTTTCGGGTTATGCCTTTTGGCTTGACCAACGCTCCAGCCATGTTTATGGACTTGATGAATAGGGTGTTCAGAGAGTTCTTAGACCAGTTCTTCATCGTCTTTATTGATGACATCCTGGTTTACTCCCAGACAGAGGAAGAGCACGCTGAACATTTGAGGTAGGTTTTGGAGATGCTACGTCAGAACGAGCTTTATGCAAAGTACGAAAAATGTGGGTTTTGACTGAAGGAGGTTCATTTTTTGGGGCATATCATTTCAGACTGGGGGATATCTGTTTATCCGGGGAAGGTATCCGCGATGAGGGAGTGGGGACAGCCCACGACATCGACGGAGATCCATAGTTTCTTGGGCCTAGAAGGATACTACCGAAGGTTTATTAGGGGTTTCTCAAAGATAGCGGGTCCTTTGACCCATCTGACTCACAAAGGTGTGCCATTCATCTGGAGCGATGCCCGTTAGTTGGCATTCGATAAGTTGAATGACAAGTTGACCTCAGCGCCGGTGTTAGCATTGCCCAGACTGGGAGTTGATTATTTAGTCTACACCGATGCGTCCTTACAAGGACTTGGAGGTGTGCTGCAACAGGAGAGTCGGGCCATAGCTTATGCTTCCCGTAAGCTTAAGCCTCACGAGAAGAATTACCCCACCCACGACTTGGAGTTAGCGGCAGTCGTATTCGTTCTTCGGATTTGGAGACACTATCTCCTGGGGGAGAAATTTCGGTTGTTCACAGATCATAAGTCTCTGCAATACCTCTTCACGCAAAAGGAACTGAATATGCGACAATGTCGATGGCTTGAGTTTGTGAAGGATTATCAGTTTGATATCCAATATCACCCAGGGAAGGCTAACGTGGTAGCATACGCGTTGAGCCGTAGGCCAATAGATGAGGTGGCCGAGGTGTGGAAAGCTAACTGGAAGGAGTTGGGACACCAGGATGCAGTGGCTCGATCGTTCATGTCTGTGATGACTGTTACACCTCAGATTGTTACTAGAGTTATAAAGGGCCAGGCAAATGACTCATTCTGTCAGGAGCAGATAGTTCGATTACTAGCAGAGGGAGTCGAGTCCTATACCGTTAGTTCAGATGGGGGATTATGCTTCAATGGGAGACTAGTCGTTCTGGAAGGGGAAGACTTGCGACACGAGGTAATGGCAGAGTTGCACGGCTCATGGTTCGCGGTACACCCTGGTGGGGATAAGATGTACCAAGACATGAGACGCCAGTACTGGTGGAGCGGGATGAAGAGAGATATCGTCGTGTTCGTTTCTAAATGCGCCACTTGTCATCTATTAAAGGTGGATCATTAAAAATCGGCAGGACTTCTACAGCCGTTAGAGGTTCCGATGTGGATATGGGAGAGCATATCCATGGACTTTATCATGGGATTACCTACGTCACAGAGGGGTCACGACTCCATATGGGTAATTTTGGATAGGTTGACCAAAGTTGCTCATTTTCTGCCTGTGAGGACAGACTACACTACAGGACAGTATGCCCAGATTTTCATTGCAGAAATAGTGAGACTTCACGGTGTGCCTCTAAATATTTAGTCTGATCGAGACAAGATATTCGTTTCACAATTTTGGGAGAGTTTCCAGGAGGCCATGGGTACGGAGTTACGACTGAGTATGGCTTATCACCCGCAGATCGATGGGCAAACAGAGCGGTCAAATCAGATGTTGGAGGACATGTTGCGTATGTGCATCCTAGACTTCGGAGGGGGTTAGGAGCAGTACCTTCCACTAGTGGAGTTTGCTTATAATAACTCCTACCAGTTCACCATTGGCATGGCTCCATTCGAAGCGTTGTAGGGTAGACCTTGTCGTTCCCCAACATGTTGGTTAGAGGTGGGGGGTAACAAATTCCTTGGGCCAGAAGTGATTCAGGACACTTCGGCAAGGATAGAGATGATACGGAGCCGTATTCGGGTAGCTCAGGACCGGCAGAAGAGCTATTCTGATGCCAAGAGGTTCTTTAGAGAATTCAAGGTGGGGGACCAAGTGTTACTCAGAGTATCTCCTATAAAGGGGATTATGCGTTTTGGGAAGAAGGGGAAACTGGCACCAAGATATGTGGGGCCATTTCCTATCATCAAGCGGTTTGGGCTAGTAGCGTATAGACTTGGGTTACCGGAGCACTTGCATAGGATTCATGATGTGTTCCATATTTCCTCGCTAAGGAAATATCTTAGGGACAATTTGGCCCATACTCACATTGCTTTAGAGGACATCGATCTTCAGCCCGATAGTTCCTACGAGGAGGTGCCCATTTCTATTCTGGACCACAGCGAGAGGAAACTGAGGTCGAAGATAGTACCATTAGTACGCGTGCAGTGGTGGCATCATAATGCCGATGAGTCCACATGGGAGCGCGAGGATGAGATGCGCGAACGTCATCCAAAGCTATTTTTACCAGGTATTCATTAGTTCTGAATTTCGGGATGAAAGTTTGTTATTAGGGGGGGAGTATGTAATACCCCGTAATTTTATTGATTTTTATTTAAAGGATTAATTGAATTAAATGAGAATTAATTGGGAATTAATCCGGATGTAAATACTAGAGAGATGTGAGTTGGTATTTGATTATGATGTTAAAATTGAATATTTCTGAGTATATATGGTGATATATGAGTATTGAAAATATTAAAATTGTCACGAGGCAGAAATACGACAATTTGAGAAATTTAGTTGGGACGCGCGTGTCAGTCGCGTCAGGAATGAAATTATTTAAATTAAAAGGTATATTATATTTTTATCAACCAAATGATCATTTTGAGTGTGCCAACACGTTCGGAAGGGTCAAAATAATCAGAAAACACTAGCCGGGAGTTTAGTTTGGGTCCCGGGGCATTTTTAGGCCAAACCGACAACCTAGAAGGGTATTTTGATAATTTTAAAAATTAGGGGATTAAAACTCACGAATTTTAGAGGTAATTTAGATATTATTAAAAGGGCCACTAAGGCCATTATCAGCCAAAAAGTGAGAGAGTGGGCTACGGAGGTTTTTGAGAGAAGTTAGAAAGAGGGTAAAGGAAGATCTAAGCAAAACCATCTCCACACCATCATTTTGAAAGGGATTTGTGTTCGGAAAGAAGAGAGAGCCAACCTTGATCATCAACGACGAATCAGAACATTGGATTTAAGGCAAGTGATTTGATATTTTTAAGTTCATTGAATATTTCTTCCATGTTTAGTGTAGGAATGTTTTTGCCTTGAAAGTTTTGAGGAAAACCTAATGAAATTGTTATAGAAACTCTAAAGTTGGGTTAGGGATTGTATGTAGAATGACTATGGATGAATTTGGAATCCAAAAACTTAACTATGATGATTTACAAACAGATTTATGATGAGTAAATAGGCACAATAAAATTATGGGTTCATGTTCATAGGGTTTGGGGTAAAATTTAGGGATTTATGATAATTGCATATTGATTAGGAGGATTTGACCCCAAAAATATGTTAAGAAATGACCTAAGAGGACTTAGAGTAGTTTAAGAACATTAAAATGTTATTGGGATGATCTTAGGATGAATTTAGAGAAGAGAAAAATGAAGAAAAACGAGTTGGAAACTTTCTGGGAATATTCTGCCATCTCGTTAGAAGACCTGCCCAGGTCGTTCGAACGACCTCGTTCGAATGAGATTCTAACGAGATGAAAGTATTCTTTCTAATGAGTTCGTTCGAAGACTTCGTTCGAACGACCCTCGTTCGAACAACCCCGTTCGAACGAGATTTCTAACGAGTTGACATAATGGCCTTTTTAGGCCTGATTTTACATCAAACTTCCAGTAGACTTATTTAACTGAGTGATAACCTTCCCTTGTTGACCAGTGGGTATAGTTGTGAGAGTTTAGTATGTTGAGGAGTAAAACATATAATTTTTGTAGTAAACCAGAGGACATTTATGGGTTAGGAGATAAATACCTAAAATTACGACGTGAGAAGGGTTGACAACTTTTAATGAATATTATTCGGGAATTTGTAAACGTGCAATATCTAATGACGATATAGGGATGTAAGACATAACTCTATTAATATTATGAGATATCTAAGATGTGTAAATCCTTAGTATATGTGGTTATCTGTGTATAACATACCTACCATACTTGCTATCACGGGAGGTCGGCGTTCGATCAGGGCCATCTAATCTTTGTGTGCCTACGGGGGGATTTAGATTGGTACCTCACGGACATAGGTCAAAGAAGGACTTATTGAGAAGTTAATAAGTCTGTTAATCATGGGAGCATAGGTATGTGCGTGACCCATGTGATGTGAACTATGTTCGCCTCCATTATGTGTGATTGTTGTTTATTGAAAACAATTCCTGAGAGATTCGGAATACGTGGTCCTTATGTACGTGATGTATCAGGATTGGATAGCAGAGTATGTGTGCACCGCAGCTTAGTCTCGGGGTGCCAGTATTGTATATTTATGACGAGAATAATATACTGTTAATTGAAATGAACTGTCATGTATAAATATAAGTGTGAATAATAGCAACATTGTAGTAGAGTTAAAAATGGAAAATCTCTAGTGATTAGTATTACTAATTTTGGGAACTAAGAAGAAAAGTAAAACTCTTTGTTTAAATTAAGATGTCGGGAATTGAATCGTGAATCGTATAGAAATGTTAGATTGTGTATTGGACTAGTTAGATATGGTAATAACTAGAACGGGTACGGGTACGATAGGAGTGCACAATTAGTTGAGAGGTGAGGAACTCATGTGAGTGTACTCACTATCATGTACTTTATATTCACTATTTATTGATATTAAACACTTGCTGTATTTTAAACTGTTTTCACAATCGGGCTCTGACCCGTTTGCTTTCAAATCTATTTTCTTGTAAAAACCTTTTAGGTGCCCAGCCACAAGGACACCAAGCGTAGGAGTTCCATTCCGATGATGTACTGTAGCTGCTATGGAAGTTACAGGACATCGATAGTAGACGCCTCCACTTTCTATCTTGACTCTATTTCAGATTTACTCATCTATAGGGCATGTCGCCCCATTTCTTTTAGAGACATCTTACTTATTCTGTTTCATTTCAGCGTTGGATGTAATTAATTTATGATTCAGTTTTATTCAGTATTTCGGATTATTTCCGAGGAGTGTTCCTCCAAATTTATTTATTCCTTTATCATTGTTATGTGACTGTAATGTGGTTGTGATATCATTATTCCATAATTTAATACTTATTGCATGTTAATCAGATTTAATTAAAATTGGCAACTCACTTTTTAAATAATAGGTGGCTAGTAATGGTTAAAACATTTTTGACAGTGATGCTATGAACTGAACCAACTTGACATTTTGAATTAATTTGAATAAAGGAGTAGCTACCCGGTATTTAATTAGTCGGGGTGTCACAGGTGGTATCAGAGCATCAGGTTCTAGTGTCCTTAGGATCTGTACGGCATGTTTTGTTTCCGCGTAGCTTTATTTGATATAGAGCCCTATATTTTAGGATTGTTGTACTCTATTGTGCGTGTTTCGCTCTTCAGCTATTTTGAGATAATAACTCCGAATTTATAATATTTTATTCTCATTTCAGATGCCTCCACGACGTGCACAGCGAGTTCCCAGGGATGCTCAGCCGGAGCCACAGCCTGCACCAGTTCAGGGCACCATGAATGCCACAGAGGTTACCGCTATTGTAGCCCAAACGGTAAATGCCGCCCTAGCAGTTCTGCAGAAGGCACCGCCTCAGGCGCCGGTAGTAGCGCCAGTTCAGTCTCATGCATTCCCGTCTTCCTGGGAACGTGTTCGTGATGATTTTTAGAAAGCACACCCTCCGGAGTTTCCAGGTAGCTCCGACGTCGTTGTGTCCAGTCAGTGGAAGAAGGACATCCAAAGGCACTTGAGGATGTACGAGTGCACGGATGTACAGAAACAGATACTGGCTACTTTTTAGCTAGTAGGATCAGCGTTGCACTGGTGGGAGACCATTACCACCGCGGAGGAGAGAGACATCCTTTCTATTCAGGAGTTTTGGGTGCGGTTCGACCATAAATATTTTCCATTAGCTGTTCACACCGAAATGAGGAGGAAGTTAATGAACCTCAAGTAGGAAGGGAAGATCGTGGCCGAGTATGAGGCCGATTTCACTAATCTCTTGAACATCGTTCTTGCTGAAATTCCAACTGAGGAGAAAAAGATTCAGAAGTTCATGGATGGGTTGACTTGGAGGATCCGTCAACACTTGTTGGGTAATCTCTCGTTGGCCACTTATTCTGATGTGGTTAACGCAGCACTGCTTCACTACTAGGACCACCGCTTTCACATGTCAGAGAGTAAGCGATCAGTAGAGTCCAGTCATCAGGGAAGGACAGGGGGAAATGGTGCCAGCGGGACACAATCTTCTCAAGGCCAGCACGGCCAGGGGAGGAATGGCAACGGCCACCAGGGCCGTGGGCAGCAGGGTCAGAGAGGGGGGAATTTTTTGGGGAAATGTTTCACTTGTGGCAAGATTGGCCACAAGCGCCAGGAGTGTCCTGATAGGGGAAGGGCCCCACAACAACGGCAGTAGGGTGCTCGACATGATCCCCAGAGACCTATGTTTCCCGCCGCCCTCCCAGCACCACCATAGATGCCAGCTTTGCCACCCATCTGAGCACTCCCAGTCCACCAGGGACAGCTTCAGTACGGGCGAGTTTATCAACTCCAATATGCCGCAGTCCCACAGGATCCACCCGGTATTGAGGGTATGTTCTCTATTCAGGGGACTATGAGGCGTATTTTATTTGATACGGGGGTCACACACTGTTTCATTACCACGAGATTTGCACGCACTTTGGGGTTGTTAGACACTACAGAGAGAACGATTACTTGCGTAGATTCACCGTTGAGTAGGGGTTCTATGATTTCTCTTATTTGTAAAGTTATTGGCATAGAGATTGGGAGATTTACTTTACCCGCTGATATGTTAGTATTAGAGATGACGGAGTACGATGCGATCGTTGGTATGGATTGGTTAGTTACGTATCGAGCCATAATTGATTGTTTTAGTAGGAGTATTATTTTTGCCATTCTCGGGCAGGAGATGTTTTTAGTGGCGATGCCTCGCCCGAGGGAGGATCGTCCACTCACTTGTACTATATAGAGGAGGAGACCTCTAAGGAAGTGGTGTTACCACTCGATTCGATTCGAGTTGTTAGGGAGTTTGCTGATGTATTTCAGGATATACCTGGACTACCTCCTAGTAGAGAGATAGATTTTGTGATCAATTTGATGTTGGGCACTCGGCCAATTGCCCGCGCACCTTACTGTATGGCTCCAGTAGAGATGAGAGAGCTAAGGGATTAGATAGAGCAGTTGTTAGGTCAGGGATTTATCCGAAGGAGTACTTCGCCAAGGGGTGCCCCCGTGTTATTCGTAAAGAAGTGGGATGGATCATTGAGGTTGTGTGTAGATTAACAGGAGTTGAATAAAGTCACGATACGGAATAAGTATCCGTTGCCCCGAATCGATGACTTATTCGACCAGCTGAGAGGAGATTCCTTCTTCTCAAAGATTGACTTGCGATCGGGATACCATTAGTTGCGTATCAGGGAATAGGAAGTCTCAAAGACTGCTTTCTTGACGAGATATGGTTCCTACGAGTTTCGGGTTATGCCTTTTGGCTTGACCAACGCTCCAGCCATGTTTATGGACTTGATGAATAGGGTGTTCAGAGAGTTCTTAGACCAGTTTTTCATCGTCTTTATTGAGGATATCCTGGTTTACTCCCAGATAAAGGAAGAGCACGTTGAACATTTGAGGCAGGTTTTGCAGACGGTGTGTCAGAACAAGCTTTATGAAAAGTACAAAAAATGTGGGTTTTGGCTGAAGGAGGTTCAGTTTTTGGGGCATATCATTTCAGACCAGGGGATATTTGTTGATCCAAGGAAGGTATCCGCGGTGAGGGAGTGGGGACAACCCACGACACCGACGGAGATCCATAGTTTCTTGGGCCTACCAGGATACTACCGAAGGTTTATTAGGGGTTTCTCAAAGATAGCGGGTCCTTTGACACATCTGACTCGCAAAGGTGTGCCATTCATCTGGAGCGATGCCTGTCAGTTGGCATTCGATGAGTTGAAGGACAAGTTGACCTCATCGCCGATGTTAGCATTGCCCAGACCAAGAGTTGATTATTTAGTCTACATCGATGCGTCCTTACAAGGACTTGGAGGTGTGCTGCAATAGGAGAGTCAGGCCATAGCTTATGCTTCCCGTAAGCTTAAGACCCACGAGAAGAATTACCCCACCCACGACTTGGAGTTAGCGGCAGTCGTATTCGCTCTTCGGATTTGGAGACACTATCTCCTGGGGGAGAAATTTTGGTTGTTCACAGATCACAAGTCTCTGCAATACCTCCTCACGCAAAAGGAACTGAATATGCATCAATGTCAGTGGCTTGAGTTTGTGAAGGATTATCAGTTTGATATCCAATATCACCCAGGGAAGGCTAATGTGGTAGCAGACGTGTTGAGCCGTAGGCCAGTAGATGAGGTGGACGAGGTGTGGAAAGCTAAGTGGAAGGAGTTGGGACACCAGGATGCAGTGGCCCGATCGTTCATGTCTGTGATGACTGTTACACCTCAGATTGTTACGAGAGTGATAAAGGCCCAGGTAAATGACTCGTTCTGTTAGGAGCAGATAGATCCATTACTAGCAGAGGGAGCCGAGTCCTATACATATTAGTTCAGATGGGGGATTACGCTTCAATGGGAGACTGGTCATTCTGGAAGGGGAAGACTTGCGAGCAGAGTCGCACGGCTCACAGTTCGCGGTACACCCTGGTGGGGATAAGATGTACTAAGACATGAGACGCCAGTACTAGTGGAGCGGGATTAAGAGAGATATCGCCGTGTTCGTTTCTAAATGCGCCATTTGTCAGCTAGTAACGGTGGATCATTAGAAACCGGCAGGACTTCTACAGTCGTTAGAGGTTCTGATGTGGATATGGGAGAGAATATCCATGGACTTTATCACGGGGTTACCTACGTCACAAAGGGGTCACGACTCCATATGGGTAATTGTGGATAGGTTAACCAAAGTTGCTCATTTTCTGCCTGTGAGGACAGACTACACAACGGAACAGTATGCCCAGATTTTCATTGTGGAAATAGTGAGACTTCATGGTGTGCCTATAAATATCGTGTCTGACCGAGATAAGATATTCGTTTCACGATTTTGGGAGAGTTTCCAGGAGGCCATGGGTACAGAGTTGCGACTGAGTACGGCTTATCACCCGCAGATCGATGGGCAAACAGAGCGGACAAATCAGATGTTGGAGGACATGTTGCGTATGTGCATCTTAGACTTCGAAGGGGGTTGGGAGCAGTACCATCCACTGGTGGAGTTTGCTTATAATAACTCCTACCAGTTCACCATTGGCATGGCTCCATTCGAAGCGTTGTATGGTAGACCTTGTCGTTCCCCAGCATATTGGTTAGAGGTGGGGGATAGCAAACTCCTTGGTCTGAAAGTGATTCAGGACACTTCGACAAGGATAGAGATGATACGGAGCCGTATTCGGGTAGCTCAGGATCGGCAGAAGAGCTATTCTGATGCCAAGAGGTTCTTCAGAGAATTTAAGGTGGGGGACCAGGTGTTACTCGGAGTATCTCCTATAAAGGGGATTATGCATTTTGGGAAGAAGGGGAAACTGGCACCAAAATATGGGGGCCATATCCTATCATCAAGCGAATTGGGCCAGTAGCGTATAGATTTGGGTTACCGGAGCACTTGGATAGGATTCATGATGTGTTCCATATTTCCTCGCTAAGGAAATATCTTAGGGACAATTTGGCCCATACTCACATTGCTTTAGAGGACATCGATCTTCAGTCTGATAGTTCCTACGAGGAGGGGCCGATTGCTATTCTGGACCACAGTGAGAGGAAACTGAGGTCGAAGATAGTACCATTAGTACGCGTACAGTGACGGCGTCATAATGTTGATGAGTCCCCATGGGAGCGCGAGGATCAGATGTGCGAACGTTATCCAGAGCTATTTTTACCAGGTATTCATTAGTTCCGAATTTCGGGATGAAATTCTGTTATTAGGGGGGGAGTATGTAATACCCCGTAATTTTATTAATTTTTATTTAAGGGATTAATTGAATTAAATGAGAATTAATTGGGAATTAATCCGGATATAAATACTAGCGAGATGTGAGTTGGTATTTGATTATGATGTTAAAATTGAATATTTCTGAGTATATATGGTAATATATGAGTATTGAAAATATTAAAATTGTCACGAGGCAGAAATACGACAATTTGGGAAATTTAGTTGGGACGCACGTGTCAGTCGCATTAGGAATGAAATTATTTAAATTAAAAAGTAAATTATATTTTTATCAACCGAATAATCATTTTGAGTGCGCCAACGCGTCCGGAAGGGTCGAAATAGTCAGAAAACACTAGCCGTGAGTTTAGTTTGGGTTCCGGGGCATTTTTAGGCCAAACCGGCAACCTAGAAGGCTATATTGGTAATTTTAAAAATTAGGGGATTAAAACCCACGAATTTTAGAGGTAATTTAGATATTATTAAAAGGGCCACTAAGGCCATTATCAGCCAAAAAGTGAGAGAGTGGGCTACGGAGATTTTTGAGAGAACTTAGAAAGAGGGTAAAGGAAGATCTAAGCAAAACCATCTCCACACCATCATTTTGAAAGGTATTTGTGTCCAGAAAGAAGAGAGAGCCAACCTTGATCATCAACAACGAATTAGAACATCGGATTTAAGGCAAGTGATTTGATATTTTTAAGTTCATTGAATATTTCTTCCATGTTTAGTGTAGGAACTGTTTTTGCCTTGAAAGTTTTGAGGAAAACCTAATGAAATTGTTATAGAAACTCTAAAGTTGGGTTAGGGATTGTATATAGAATAACTATGGACGAATTTGGAATCCAAAAACTTAACTATGATGATTTAAAAATGGATTTATGATGAGTAATTAGGCACAATAAAATTCTGGGTTCATGTTCATAGGGTTTGGGGTAAAATTTAGGGATTTATGATAATTGCATGTTGCTTAAGAGCATTTGACCCCAAAAATATGTTAAGAAATGACCTAAGAGGACTTAGAGTAGTTTAAGAACATTAAAATGTTATTGGGATGATCTTAGGATGAATTTAGAGAAGAGAAAAATGAAGAAAAACGAGTTGGAAAACTTTTGGGTGTATTCTGCCATCTCGTTAGAAGACCTGCCCAGGTCGTTCGAACGACAGCGTTCGAACGACGTCGTTCGAACGAGCTTCTAACGAGATGACAGTATCCTAGGGGTGGCAATTCGTATGCGTCGTGTCGTGTTCGGGTCGTGTCATGTCGGGTTCTTGTCAAGTATTAGTCAACCCTAACCCGACCCATTTAACTAATCGTGTCAGATGAGCAAACACTAACCCGACCTATTTATTATCGTGTCATGTTCGGGTTGACCCGCATAACCCATTAAGTAAAATATAAAATAATTTTTTTCTTCTCTCTTAATCAATCATACCAATCATAGGCCTACAATAACTTAAATTTAATTAATTTCAACTTCTTTCAACACATAAATAATTTATCATCCGATTCTTCATGAATTTTATAGAATGCCTATCAAGATATATAAATTATCTAATATATTCTCCATAAAATACGAGTTAAGCGGGTCTATTCGTGTCATTTTCGAGTTATACGTGTTTGACACTAACCCAACCCGTTTATTATTCGTGTTGGCGGGTCGTGTCATATTCGGGTTCGTGTCAAGAAATCGTCAACCCTAACCCGTTAACTTCGTGTCGGGTTATCGTGTCGTGTCAAAAACTGCCACCCCTACAGTATCCCTTCTAACGAGTTCGTTCGAAGAATTCATTCGAACGACCCTCGTTCGAATAACCTCATTCGAATGAGATTTCTAACGAGTTGACAGAATGGCCTTTTTAGGCCTGATTTTATTTCAAACTTCCAGTAGACTTATTTAACTTAGTGATAACCTTCCCTCGTTGACCAGTGGGTATAGTTGTGTGTGTTGAGTACGTTGAGGAGTAAAACTTAGAATTTTTGTAGTAAACCAGAGGACATTTATGGGTTAGGAGATAAATACCTAAAATTACGACGTGAGAAGGGTTGACAACTTTTAATGAATATTATTCGGGGATTTGTAAACGTGCAATATCTAATGAAGGTATAGGCATGTAAGACATACCTCTATTAATATTATGAGATATCTAAGATGTGTAAATGCTTTGTATATGTGGTTATCTGTGTATAACATACCTACCATACTTGCTATCACGGGAGGTCAGCGTTCGATCAGAGCCATCTAATCTTTGTGTGCCTACGAGGGGATTTAGATTGGTACCTCGAGGACATAGTCCAGAGAAGGACTTATTGAGAAGTTAATAAGTCTGCTAATCACGGGGGCGTAGGTATGTGTGTGACCCATGTGATGTGAACTATGTTCGCCTCCATTATGTGTGATTATTGTTTATTGAAAACGATTCCTAAGAGATTCGAAATACGTGGTCCTTATGTACGTGATGTACCGGGATTGGATAGCAGAGTATGTGTGCACCGCATCTTAGTCTCGGGGTGCCAGTATTGTATATTTATGACGAGAATAATATACTGTTAATTAAAATGAACTGTCATGTATAAATGTAAGTGTGAATAATAACAACATTGTAGTAGAGTTAAAAATGGAAAATCTCTAGTGATTAGTATTACTAATTTTGGGAACTAAGAAGAAAAGTAAAACTCTCTGTTTAAATTAAGATGTCGGGAATTGAATCGTGAATCGTATAAAAATTTTAGATTGTGTATTGGACTATTTAGATATGGGAATAACTAGAACGGGTACGGGTACGATAGGAGTGCACAATTAGTTGAGAGGTGAGGAACTCATGTGAGTGTATGCACTATCATGTACTTTATATTCACTATTTATTGATATTAAACACTTGCTGTATTTTAAAATGTTTTCACAATGGGGCTCTGACCTGTTTGCTTTCAAATCTATTTTCTTGTAAAAACCTTTTAGGTGCCCAGCCACAAGGACACCAAGCGTAGGAGTTTCATTCCGGTGACGTACTGTAGCAGCTGTGGAAGTTACAGGACCTCGACAGTAGGCGCCTCCACTTTCTATCTTGACTCTATTTCAGATTTACTCGTTGTAGGGCATGTCGCCCCATTTCTTTTAGAGACATCTTATTTATTCAGTTTCATTTCAGTGTTGAATGTAATTAATTTATGATTCAGTTTTATTCAGTATTTCGGATTATTTCCGAGGAGTGTTCTTCCAAATTTATTTATTCCTTTATCATTGTTATGTGACTGTAATGTGGTTGTGATATCATTATTCCATAATTTAATACTTATTGCATGTTAATCAGATTTAATTAAAATTGACAACTCACTTTTTAAATATTAGGTGGCTAGTAATGGTTAAAACATTTTTGACAGTGATGCTATGAACTGAACCAACTTGACATTTTGAATTAATTTGAATAAAGGAGTAGCTACCCGGTATTTAATTAGTCGGGGTGTCACAATAACACCTCAACGGGAAAGGGGAGGTCATAGGTTTGTCAGGCATGACTCTCCCAACCGATGCTTCTATGTTAATAACGGTTATATCAAAAATTACATTTATATAAATGCCAACAATAGGTTGGTGTTCAGCCCGATCCATTATTTCATGTCCCACGAATTCAAGACCATAAAATGCAACACCTTTAAGTAGGGGGGCTAAACCAATAGAAGAGGCTACAGTGGGAATATACCTCGGATGCCCTGGATTATCCTCATGTCGAATAACTTGGAGAGGTTTGGGGTACCTCCTAACAACGCTGCCTGAATAAGATAACTCTAACTTAGTCAAATACTCTAACCATCTTTGAACTTAAGACTTGCATCTCATCAAGGAAACATGTAATTTGGGGTACACATATGGTTGTGGGCTATTTAGTTTTAGAAACCAAAGCTTTGGGAAGACGAAACCCTATAATGTCTATAAAAGCCCTAAATTTAGGAAACCTTAGGACAACCAACTCAATGTCCAGCTAAGACAATTAAACTCTAAATCAACATTTTAATTAGCCAATAACCACTAATGACATCAACAAATTACAACCCATTAGGGAAGAAACTACAGAAAAAATTAAATCGGAACCCTAAAGGAGAAATAACATACCTGGAATCCTAAAATAGCTGAAGACAATCAAAACACCACTCAATCTCTGTTTACAGATGGAGGAAAGTCAGAGAAACTTGTCGGAAGAGGATTTCCATGTAAGAAGTTAGGCAAAAATTATAGCAGACGAAAGAAGTTTCGCCAGAGAATAAATTAGTTGGTGAACGAAGATGGTTTCTTTCTATAAAATCACACGGGTGTGAAAATGAGTTGAAAAGCTTGAAATGATTAAAATTAGGGTTTTATAATTTTTAGGGGGTAATCATGGCTCCTATTAATGATGCATATGACATCATACCTAGAAAAGTGGATAGACACAACACAAACTGACACACACTGCCCGAGACACGGACGTCATGATTACACCAGACGCCAAACCTCAATGTTTTACGCATGAAAAGCTAAATCCCAAGTGAAAACATTTTGAGTATTTCTTCTCGGTGCGCTCCAAGAAGATTCCAAGACGATCAAAACTATCGAAGCTGACAACTTTCCCACTGGATAACACGTCACTTTCTCAATCTTCTCATTACATACTCCAAACATAATACCTCAGAGCATACGCTGCATTCCTCACTTGTGGGTAAAGTCTTGGATGCTTTTATTGTACTATGAATATGGTGTAACCAAGGAACTAATCAAAATATGACATTTGGACTAATATTTCTCTTAATGGAGATCATCTCAGTTACTCGTCTGGTCATCCAGTGTAATTCTGGTCATCCCCAGCATTACAGGCGGTCGACTTAACTTAACTAGATCATAGTAGTTGACACTTTTATAGAACACCATTAGAACAATCATTCACCATGTGATATAATGATAGAATTAAAAGTCACCTCACTCGCACATGTTGGAGATATGCAAATATTCCTTCTCCTTATGCGCGTAATAAACTCATGATTATGCTCCCTACTTTCATGTAAAGGATGTAACTACCTATCCTATAAAGGCACGATACTTTTCCCTCTACACTCTCTCTCCTCTAACAACCTATATAAATACCATTATTCCTTATTTTAAAAGGGTCGAGATAAATTTTTCCTAATGTTATGCTACCCATTTCTAGAGTGAGCATGAGAGCTAGTAACTACCTTTTATCCATGGATTTTTCGTTTTAGAATCAATACAACTAACACTACACCGGTGGATGTAGACAACACTTTAGGCCAAACCACATAAATCCAGTTTCCATCTCTTTCTCTTGTCTCTCTCTAATACTTTCTCAAGATTAGCATAACTACGATTTGTATTTTTCTATTTGTTATAGTTTATGATTAGTGTATTCTCACTAAGACCCTAATCCATATACTAGTTTTTTACGATAACAACAGTAAAACACATCCTCTTTGAAATATATAACCTAATTAAAAAAATGTCTTCAGTTACATCATAGTAAGTAATTCTTGCTTCAATGAGGTTTTTATATTTGGCATTTACCATGAAATACGTAAGAGCCTTATATGAAATGTCATTGTTTGTAACAACATATTTTTCTCATACAATACATAATCGTTTAGTCGATACTTCTTATACTCGTGTGCCATGAAATTGGGTCCAATGGAGAGATGATCAAGCCTTGAAGTGGCATCACTCATCTTTAACAACTTAAATTATGGATTACATAAGTTAATTAGATAAGTTTTAGATATCTCAATTATCTATCATTTAAGAAGGGAAGTTTGACGTAATAATTACCTCATGTGACACCCAAAGTCAAAATTCACTGTCTGAATGTGAAGTCATCCTTCGTTTTTTATTGTGTCGGGACGAATTATATTTTCTACATTAAATGATAAAATTTATTAAGAAGGTGGTTAAGTATATAAGATAACAACACATAGTAAAATTACAACACGAACTTTGTCTATCTATTCATCAACATCTTCATGGGTTTCAAACATATAACTAGTCACTTGATCATATTATAAACTTGTCAATTTAAGTCGTTTGCCCACGACTTGACCACCCTTATTGGCAAACTCATCTCTATCATCTATAATGTTATAGGTTCAGGCATATATTCCTTAGCGAACACGGATGCCTCCATAGTAAGGTATTCATTCGCGATGGATCCTTCAATTTACCTCATATTCTTAACATACGTTTTAAAAAAATTCCTCAAACTTCTAAATGGGTACATACATCAAAATCTTACTGGGCCGTAAAGAAGCACCTCAACACATAAGTACACAAATGAGGGAATACTTATGTCGGAAAATACCGGGGGGAATTACTTCTCAAACAAATAAGTTGCTTCCACTAGAGTTGCTTTTCAAGCTACAATGTGCTCACAAGATGTTCAATGATGTTCTTCTCGGCATTCGTGATATCTAATATATGGAACATGGGGTTATCCTTCTACTATTACAAGTAAAATAATATTGACCTCCCAAGCCATGCCTTCTCTTTCTCGGCTTCATTCTCAACAGGGGTATTTTTATGATTGACATTATTGAATTTAAGATTCTTCCCCGACACATTAGCTCCACATTTGAAAGACCTTATGAACCTGAAATATTTATCGAAGGAAGCCAATGTTCGATCCCACCAGATAAAAAATTAGAGCCTTTATCAAATCTAAACCTGTGATTAGGAGGCAAGAACCTCCTATGGAAATGATATATAATTTTTCCACTATACTTGAAATGTGGATACCCAGTTTCCTCAAAAAAGAGGACACCCAAGGAAACATTTACATAGAGACAAACCAAAATGACTCTTCAAATTTTAGTATGATTTACATAATTTATAATTTCAGTCACACTATTGTCAGGAAAATCAAAATGACTCTTGAAACTATGTAAACCAGCCATGGTATGCAAAGTTGTTTAATCTTTGTCGCAGTTAGGGTATAATGGTTAGGTCGATTTTACTTCCAAACTTTAGAAGTCAACAAAAATGTTTATCCCAACACTATCATGAGCACTAGAACCTCCATCACAAATTTCATTGTCTTCCTTATCTGAATCCCCATTTTCTTCCACCACACTAACTCATTAAACATCATATGTTAGATAATCTAACTTCTTATGTGTTATGGGGGAATCTTATTGTCCTTCCATTGTTGTACTATTTTATGATTGTAGTGAAGGTTTTTAGGGGATAAGGGATAATGTATTTACTTGTGAAAAACCCACACCCAATAATCGTCTTGTGTACCCCATCTAAGTACATGTAATTAAACTATTTTTCACTCAAACACTTTCCCATTTCTACAACATGCACAATGACAGGGGAACTCTTCATTATTGAGAAACCTCATTGCGCATTTTACAAACTCGTTAGAATACTTAATGTAAACATCCTTGAGTTTATTTGTCTCACCCATCCACTCTTTGTATAGAGGATACCCCATAACAGCTTGTAGGAACTCTTACTTTACATTTGTTAAGAAAATGGGTCTTTCTTCAAGTTAGTTTATCTTCATGAGTAGTTGAATCATTATCTAACAATAACATTATTGTAACACTATCGTGTTGAAACCCTCAGTTGCGTATACATACCAAATTGGTTTTCACTATACTTTATAACCTAATCAAATTCAACTTTTAAAACAGAGGTTGAAACCCTAACTCGCGTATACATACCAAATTAATTTTAATTATACTTTATAACCTCATCGAATCAATTTTGCAAAACATAGGTTTAAACCCTAAGCGGCATATACATACCAAATTGATTTTAATTATACTTTATAGACTAATCGAATCTAATTTTTAAAATCTAGGTTGAGACTCTAAGCCATATATATATACAAAATTGGTTTTAATTATACTTTATAACCTAATCGAAATCAAATTTCAAAACCTATGTCGAAACCCTAAGCCACGTATACATACCCAGCTGAAATTGTGGTTAAACTTTCATTGTGTTGTTAATTATATTTTTAAATAAACTCACAAATTATTCACATTATAAATAAAAATTATACATAGGAAATACAAAAATCCTTCACATTTTTTAATTAACCCACAAGTTATTATTTTTTAAGCAAAATAATTACATTTACAACAAATAAACACATATATTTAAGACCAAATAAATATCAAAGTCAAATTGCACAAGCTGTTTTCTAACAATATCATGCTACACATGTAAATATAACTATTTTACAACAAACAAACAGATCTATTAAAGCCCAAATAAATATCAAAGTCAAATTGCTCAAACCTAGGTTTTGCATTAGTTGTTTTCTAACATTGTCAAAGCCATACATGTAAATACAACTATTTTAGAACAAACAAGCAAATGAATTCAACAAAATAACTACGACTGTATATATATATATATATATATATATATATATATATATATATATCAAAGTAGATAGGTGTAAATCATACATTTTGGGTGAAAAATAGTGGGTTTTTTCACCTAGGAGAGAGAGGTAGACGAGTTGATGACAGAGAAAAGAGAAAGATTGTGTTATGGGGGAAAATGAGGAGTTTTAGGGAAGGAATCCCAATTTTTTTTTCTCATGGTCCTTGTCACTATCCCGTGATAAAAAAATATCTCGTTTGTTAACAAGGTCAAGGATAGTGACAAGACAAGCGTAATTTTTTATCACTGTCAAGGACCGTGACAATAGTTGTCTGGATTTTTGTGGCCTTTTTTATCTTTTGATGTAGTGGGGTGTATCATGGTTGCAATATTGTGATGCACGGTAAAGGTCTTCATGTTGCGTCCTAATAGTAGGGTTCAATTCTAGATATAGGTTAAGCCAATTGAACTCATTGTTATTCAATGAAAGATCGACCATACTTTGCACAAGGTCATCTTTGTCCCCAATAATTGCTAGGCATTTCAAAATACTAATAATAGATAATGATTTCCAACTACAAGTGATCTTACTGTTTATCGTAAAAAGGAATACAACCATTGCACAATGTTCCTTTTTAACATGTCATCGAAAGTTGGTGTTGTGGTTAAAGTTATCATCTTCTATGGGTGACCCTTGTAGCTTAGGCCAACTGTTTGGTCGGTTCTAACTCCACAGTAACATATGAAATTCACATGTCTATTTACATATGATTCATTGCACATGGAAGCAAATATGTTGAGGAATTGTATACAATATAACTATTGATAATTAAAAAATATTAAATCTCTAATTATGAAATTACATGTGCCTTTGTTCATCAAACTGTCGGATTAATGGGGCATAATGTTCATTTATTTATAATTCATTCTTATTTAAGTTCTTTATAATATTATAGCAACCATATATGAATACATTAATGTTTGATATTATTGAGTACATCAAATTTATAGATTGTAATGCAAAATTCTTGAATAGTGTGTCTATTCGGGTACATATTTTGGAAGGCGTTAAATGGACGCATTTATTCAATAAGAAATGTGGTGTGAAGGATTTTTTATTTAGACTAAACATTTTGAAATGTTCACATTCAATATGGATGCATTCATTATAAATATTAAAAAAAATGAATAAACACTATTAGTGTGGGATATTGGGTGAATAATTGGTTTAATTCCAAAAAGTGAACAGACACTCTCCGCGTGGAATTAAAAAATTTATTTTCTAACTTCAACTATTCACCCAATGACACTAAACGTAATTAAAAATCTTCCCAAGCGTTAGAGCAATGTTCGCCTTATTTAAATTGTCAAATATGTCCAATAAACCAACTCAATCACCCATTTTACATTTCCAAAACATTTATGTTTCTCATATTTAATATTTTACTCAAGACCACATTATATAAATTATTTATATTTAATTTCTAAGTAAACTATTGGCTCGATTTAAACCCCAAAAAATCCCTATTTGATGTTTTATTCAAGTCCCAGTTACAATTATGATATGTATTTAGTTCAGTCTCATTTTTCTTTTTTCAACATATTTTAAAGTTTTTCACTATTTAACTTTGGTCACTAATATTATGACACAATATCGTGTGACATATTGAAGGCACAAGTTACTTGGGCTTATTTGGGACGTATGTGTAACTTATCAAAATTCATGTCACAAGCTCGATCTAATGTTATCATAACAATAATATGTCGAGTTGTGTCAGGTTAAGAGCATGATATAAGATATGTGTATCTCAGACACGCCGTGTTAAGTCGACAAAGTTAATATTGTCAAATATATTGATCGTGCATATGAGTCCAATATATAGAATTTACATATAACCCAAAATAATCATTTCTTAATATACTATTTGAACTAGGGTTGGTTATCGGTCGGTTTGGTCAGTAATAAGGATGTACCAAATTCGAAACCATCCTTAATTTATTAAATCGAAATACTGATTTTACTGTCCAGTACAATTTCACCTAAACCAAAATCGAATTGCGCGGTACATCGGCAAAATTATTTTTTCGGGTAAATTCCAAAACATTTAAAATAACCAAAAAAACATGATTTTCCAATGAAAACTAATCATATAAAAAAATAACTAGGCTTAACATCATTTTATATTTGGTAAAAGTTTTTTGACTAAAATAACAATGCACACCAAAACTTTTAGTTGATCCACTCTTTGAAGCTTAACCAACTGATTTTTAAAGAGGGTACTCAAAGTTATTTATAAAATCATATAAGAAGGTAATATCCACACCCAACTGATTCGAGACTTTTTCAAAGCACTAGAATAACATTAAGATGGAAATATTCAAGTTTGCTCTGTGATTGCACTCAAATCATTACTTAATTCATGTATTTTATTGTGTAGCCATTATCAATATCATCTTATAATGGTTATAGTAATATTATTTGTATAAGGATTTTTGTCCCAAAGGAATTGGAAGCTAGTTGTTTATTTTGTTTTTCTTTCTTTTGATATTTTTATGATTTTCATCGTGATAGATTCAAAGAAAAATTACATAATTATTGAGTTAGGTATATTACATCACAATATATTTGCTATATCATTACAGTAATTTTGGTATTTCATGTTTTGGAATTTAAAATTTGGTAATTTTGATTAATCCGTTTTTAAAATGGTTAAACTAAAACCAACAACAAAAAATTTGGCACGCTTAGTTTTGATACGTTCAATTTACGATAGTTAAAAATAATAAGCCACTACCATTTTTTGGTCCAAAATAGTACGGTGCACTACAAATTCTATCATAAAGAGCCCTAGTTTGAACCTAGTCATTCGCCCAACACAATCACCCAAAATCTGTATACAATTATATGATTTACTCAAGCCGACATTAAATATATAAATAATAGTACATTCCAAAATAATTATTCATATCCAAGTAATAATACTAAAGCAACAATAATTAGATACATTACAATATTTTGGATCCAACATAGATACATTACATGTTTTCAGCCACATTACACATATAATACATATAAATAACTACATTTATTTGAATACATACAAAATTTTGGGTCCAATACACACATATTTCATATAACCCAATACCAATTTTAAATCACGCCAAATATATACACTTCATTACAATGTTTGATATCATACACAATATAAATTAAAAAACCAAAATGGTTTTACATATATAAGCACATAAATATGAAAATATGAAAAACTAACATTGGATTGTTGTTTGTAGTGGAGAATAAGGGTAGCCGGAAGTGGTCACGGTGGATGAGGGTGGTAAGGTGATTGAATGTGGGGTGATTTTACAAATCGCCAGTTGAAATCTCCGACTGATTTTTTGTTCTGAAAGTTGTAAATGTCTTATGTGATAATACAAATAGATTCTATGCTCAGTGAATACGGGGTTACCAATTGCATATTAAGTTAAATATCTCATTTACCACCGACTTTATAAAAAATATATTTTTTTATAGTTCAATTATGTAGTTCTAACGGTTTTTTTAAGAGCTACAAGTTCAAAAGTTGGATCACCATTAAATTAATATATGTGTTTCTTCACTCTATACTCAAATTAAATTAAATTCATAATAAAATCCAATAAATTTACCAACATACTTGAGGGCGAGTAAAACTAGCAAGACACGCAAATATACCCAAAGTGTGATGCCCATAAATATTCATAAATAAATTGATTAGGTTTACCATAAAAATCACCGGAATCAAAACTTTTGGTAACAATATTAGCGTAGGGGATAAATATGAATCGAAAGAATAAAGACAATATAATGAATATTAAATCCACATAAAACTAACTCTGATATCAATCACCAACCAAGTTACAAAAGTTCTGATACCAATACCCAACCAAATAGCATAAGTCATCTCTGAATGTAAATATAAATGTACAACCAAATTAGAAATAAAGGAGGATAATAAAAGGGTGAGATACACTAGCTCGATTCCTACAATCTTGGGAGAAAGAAATGGGACGTTGCTTGAGATGATCCTCCAACAATCCCGCATCTACAGGAACTACCGCTAAAAGAACGTATAAATATAATTTTTAAAAGAAAACGTAAATATCAAGCCTATGTAGAGTAAGATTATAAATAAATCTTAGTCACATCATAACTACACATTTTCCACTCATGTTTTAACATATTTTGGTCATTAGTTACCCAACCCAATTACCTAAAATATCATACATTTCTAAAACCCAAACCCATGCGTCGCCTATGTGATTAAAGTTTTACATATTTTTTCTTTAATCTATAGGTTCTCATTTTTAGGTTTATCTCTTTCATTTTAGAACATAAGTTGTGTAGTAGTCTCAAAACCATGGCATGTCTCACTAAAACAACCAATATACCAATAACATACTTATAGCTTAAGTCTATACATATTTGAGTATGTCGTGCCAACAATACAATATACACATATCTAGTATATGTAATAGAGAAATTCGAAGCATAAGTATGTAGGTAGATATCCCTACCATATATTATATACATCTTTAGTATAGGAAATACTCAAGGTCGAAACATAAGCACGTAGATTGCCATCCCTACTATAAGTCATATACATCTGTAGTATAACATATAAACTGGTACCACTATTTCTGGTACTACCACACAAAATAATCATATATTTAAGGAAAAAGAATCTACTCACGTCTAACGTCCATAAATAGTTACAACCTTCGGCATGTAGAAATAGATGAGCATATCTTGAGCCCACACATGATGAAGACCTCCTCTTATTGCCTTCAGGGATCTTTCACACATACTAGTATAGTCATAGGTCATCCCAAACCTAAGATCTCATCATGGCGAGGGATAAATCATCACGTCTACCCATGAGTCACAAATCCTACAATACCCAAGGCTCATGAAATAAATATCCCCGAAGACCATCTCAGTCACGGATACCTATTCGTGTGACCTAAGGGTAAAATATGACCAAGGAAGAGCTCGTATACTCACCGGGGTACCAGCGTGGTCTATGTCTCATGTGCCCCATCATGGAATCCCTTTTGTACGCCTGCCAATAAGAACTCATACATGGTATGCATCGCATATAAAACACATAAGAAATTTCCACCCTCACTAATGGGTTAAATAATACACATGTGTAACCCTCACAAATGAGATAAGGTAAATCACATGCATAGCGAACCTAAAGCTATTGGGTCATACTAGCATCACCATCATAAAAAGTTATAACATATCTATAACCTTGTATTCATCCCATAATATATTAACCCTATCCTCCTGGATTCCTGAATCTAGGCATAGCCTCACCCTGTCACACATTAAACACCATGCATCAACTATATATAATCTCGATTAGCCCTAGTCCATCTCCTAAGGCATCGCATTTAGGTTTTATATCAAAAAATTGACAATGATAACCACCCTTTCCTAGGGATTTTAACCAATTCCTAGTAACATCCCAATCTACTATTGGGTTTATAAGATAAGGTCTTATACCTAGCATAGTCCCCTTTTAAACCAGTAATTTTATAATTATTCCAATAACCTCAAGGATCCATTCACAAAATCTTACACCATTAAAATTCATATCCATTCTATATGTATCGAAAAATTGAAGGCCAAACAACCTAACCCTAAGTCCCCAAAACCAAAAATCAACCCCAACAAATAAACTCCCAAATAGTCAAAACCTGTTACTTCAAATCGATCGACAATCAATGGTCGATCAATCGATTAACCTAGAAAAATGCCAATTCCCATTGTTACGGAATTTTTCATCTTTAACCCCATTTTTCTCTCTCCATTATCCATTAATGAACATAATAGATTCCTCTAAGCACTCAATGAACATCCAAATAATAAACCCATATCAAAACAATAATTGGAACCTATTTCCATCATCAAATCTTTCACAAGATTTACAAGAAAATTCTATTTAAGAACCTTAGATCTATCCAAATATGAAAATTTCATGGACTGGTTCAATTAAACATAGGGTTTTTATATAATTGACAATATAAAATAGATAAAATCATCATCTATTTGTTTTAAATTGAAGTTTATGACGAAATAAATCATTATAGAGGGGAAATTAACCTAATTAACATCTAGATTAGATTAATTACGAAAATTAATTAATTAGTGATAGAAAATAAAATTTATAACGTAATAAAATTTATATTATCAATTAATAGATATAATATTTGCACATAGACAATCATAATCATATTCTATATAGAACTTGCCTTATGGATTGACTGACAGATCAATCCCTAATTCTCCCAAATCTTCCTTTCCTCTTGATAATTTCTCTCTTGTTCCTCTAGTTCTTCCCCATTGTCTTTATGATAAAATGAGATCCCTAATGACCTCTTACAACTCTTAAACCTCAAAATTAGGTTTGGGCCCTAAATTGGCCTAATCTAAAAGAGTCCCAAAATAACTCTAAATGACTTAAAATCATGTTCAATCCTTATACTAACCCAATAGGAATTTAAACCATCATTTTAAACTATAAATGGACATTCTACGTGTCCCAAAAGTCAATTACCAAATACACCATAAAAAAGTAACCAGCAACTCAGTTATTTAATATTTTTTTGATATAAATCCGAATATTAATTGATTCAATTAATTAATCATCGTGTCTTAAGTCAAAATCCCAATCCTATAAATAATGACATCTATAGTCAAAATAAACAAACATAATGAATTTACACAAATTAATTAATTAATTAATATGCATAAAAATACAGGGTATTACATTCATCCCCCTTAAACAAGAAATTTTGTCCTCGAAATTAGAATTCATTATATTCCTAGTTGAAAATCTAAGAATATTTCACCCATAACGTCCTCCCACTAATGTAAATGAATCAACTCAATCTATGACTTAAAATACCTTATGGTCCCTTTTATCACAAATCGTGTTTGGCTATGTCCTCAACCATCTAATCGTTAAAACACCCATTTGACAATCATCGATTACTTATGTCATACCCTCGAAGAAGTGCATCATGCATATTAATGGTGGTAAGGTGAGGTCAAACGACACCGGCCTCGCCCAACCTAAACCCTCTAAAAGGAACTTGATCAGGTTTCCTACCCATTATATGGACCCAAACTCTATAATTTCCATGTAGGAGGTCACTAATACCACATGAGTTCCATCCTAAACCTGTGAGTCAAGCCTCTAATCGTGTTTCGTTTCCCTTATCTATTCCGGTAAAACTTCCCATTCTTAATTACGAACACACTATCCTTTAAGGTGTACTAATCACATCCCAAAACGAATGGCTTATATAAATCGTAACTCTAAATAACTTGGATAATCTATCTCTCATAACACCAAATGATCCCTTGTCCGCCTTGGAACCCCTCAATCGTATTACAATTAAATGAGTATAGTCTCCTACCTCAATACTCCTACTCATTTATATAATGTTAAGTGAATAACCAAACACGCACCTTGGTCAAAACTACCTCTCTTAGTTTGGGGACCCCCTCGATTTTTTTTTCGAAATTGCAACCCTCCCCTGTCCTCAGACGGAGAAATGACTCATTCCCTATATTATATATATACCTACTCTTGGTAAATTTCAACACTGGGGCAAAAGCCAACCGTAGTCATAGATTTGGGCATAGCGAACACCTACTACTACACCATACTCTCTTCAACAAGGTATTATCACAAATCTCAATGAACTACCCCTTTGCACAGCTAAAAACCCACAAATGATGCGCTCGTGCCAAATAGTACCAAAAAGATGCATTTAAGATATTCTCTACCTGATTTCATCATTCATGATAACTCTCTAAGTTTTAATTGTTAGAATATGACACTTTTCTCGACTAGTCCAACCAGTCATTGATATGTAACACCCAACACTCATTCCGTATATTGACCCTAACCTACTGTCGAGAGTCCAAACCTCCGTTTAGTGAACCATCCCTCTTTTGGAACTCCCTCAAAGTAACGTCATCCCCGAATGCTCAATCGGTTAAAACACTATGGTGTCTACTCCCACGACATATTTACTATTAATAACGAATTCGATTCCATCAAATGCACTCGCCGAGGATTTTCTAATAGTGCATTCTTAAGGAAAAAATAAATCTTATCATCACCTATCTAAGTAAAACTGGATGAACCTCGGACTATCGGTGACACCTCCACGTGATCGTAATCCCCTATAATCTACTCACATCCATACATATACAAGCGTGTTAGCCCTTTATCAATAGCCTAAGTATAACCACCCAAAATGACATAAAAGCCTACCCATAGTAGTCGATATAAGAGTAAAAAATAACTATATACACAAGATCAGTAGTAATACGGTGATATCTCATATAAAAGTCAACAAAGCGGATGAAACCAAGCCAAGTAAACAAAATTCCACGTCTCTATAAGTATGAAATAAAGCAACCCCTACCTGTTGGGGTATCTACCCATATATAAATCTCGAAGATAAAAACGTATATACTTCATAATCGTAGTAAAGTCACTACTAATAAATAATGATAAATCATCAATGTCTGAGATAGACTTATGCACGCGAGCCGTAACGTACCTATAACCATTCCTCGAAAGTACTCCATAAAGTTGGTTGCCAATAAGGCATCTAATAACTAGGTGTTTCACTTGCCATAAGGGTAACACCTTCCTATAAAGGAACTATCGAAATGGAGGGCCCACTGGAGACCTTGATGACCTTATTTCTTTGGTCATTTATGTTACAATTTATATTGTTTGTTAATCTTTCATAGGTCATGTCTCCACCGAAAATAATTTCCCTGGCCTTACTGCCTAAACAAAATCATATCGTCTACTCTTGGAAACATCTTGGGGTCAGCTCCCCCTATTCAGTTCCTTCTACTGGCGAGGTAGACTATTCGTGTCCACGCTACACCGTCTCTATTTATTGGACCTACTTTTCCCTCATCCTTCCAAATCTTATGGACTCTATCCCCATAATAGTTATAATTCTCCTATTGATGTAAGAGGGTAAATTTAATCACCAGAGCACAAGTGGTGAATAATGGGTTGCTCATTAACACTTGTCAAACCCTTCACATAAGGTATCTGCCAACTCAAAAAGTCTTTATCGTATTAGCTGATAATGCAAACGTCCTCACTTACCTTCATATCATTCTTTCTCGTTGCATAAATGGAAAGATAATTAAACTCATCCTTATACTGACCACCATATGGTTGTATAGACGAGGTCTTCAAAAAATTACTTCTAATGCCGTTACGAATGGTGAATGAAAACATATCCACTCGAATCATATGCTAAGAACTTGCTAAAGGTATCGCGTCCAAAAGACCTTAACTCCTGACTGAAGTCAACTTTATGCATGGGACGTCACACAAGCAAAAATTCAAACGAGGAACCCTCCCGATACATTTGATCTAATAGAGTCGTTCATCATGAATCAATTGTACGAAACCTCCATAATGGTCATCTTTATAGAGAATACAAATCCTAAACAGTAAATCTCTAAAGTAGCCAAAGAACGCAAACACAAAAAAACTACGGACACACTCAAGATCCCTATAACACTAGAACCAGAACTACTCTGATACCAAATGTGATACCCTAAAAAAATCGTGAATAGATTGATCAGGTCTACCATAAAAATCACGGGAATAAAAACTTTTGGCAACATTCTTCCCATAAGAAATAAATATGAATTGAAATAACAAAGACAATATAATGAAATACTGAATCCACGAAAAACCAAATTTGATACCAATCACCAACTAAATAACATAAGTCGTCCCTGAGTGTAAATATACATGTACAACCAAACTAGAAATAAATGAGTATAACAAAATGATGAACTAGACTCGCTCGATTCCTACAATCCAGGGAGTAAAAAATCGGACGTCGCTAGAGATGCTCCTCCAATGATCCCTCTTCTACAGGAACTACCAAAATAGGAACCTCTAACAACAGTTTTTAAAAGAATATGTAAACATCAAGCCTATGTAGAATATGATTGTAATAGAATCTGAGCCACATCATAACTACACATCTTCATCTCGTATTTTTAGCATAGTTTAGTTATTAATTACCCAACCCAACAACCTAAAATATCATGCGGTTCAATAAGCCGAACCCATATGTCGCCCATGTGATTAAAGATTTACATCTTTATTTTTTAATCCATAGTTTCTCATCTTTAGGTTTATCTCTATCATTTTAAAAACATAATTTGTGTGGTAGTCTCAAATCCACGGTACGTTTCAGTGTTCTAAATGGCGCGCCTAAGCTCCGCCTAGGTGCGTTTAGGCTTAAGGCTTGGGAGAAACGCCCCGCCTTAAGCCTTTTACTTCTTATTCTTGGTAAAAGCCTTAAGACGGACTTTTTTTAGAACTAAAAACGTTGTAGTGAAATGATATCGCCTTTTAATGACGGTTTTACAAACCGGGCCAATATCTCTTCCAAAGCAATCAAATAGTATTTTAATTCGCATATATTCAGACATATTTTTAATGCATGTACAATTTTAGTATTTTTAATAGACTTGTTATGGTAAAAAATAAATAAATATATTAAAAAGGTCCTTTTCAAGTCTTTTTACACCTAAGGTCCGCTTAGGCTTCTAAGAATTAAGGCTTGACCTCAACGCCTCGGTCACACCCGTATTTTTTAGAACCTTGGTCTCACCAAAATAACCAATATGCCAATTACAGGCTTATATTTCAAGTCTATACACATTTGAATATCTCATGCCAATAATACAATCTATGCATCTCTATTATATGTAATAGACAAATTCAAATCATAAGTATATAGGTAGACATACATACTATAGGTCATATACATTCCTAGTATAGGAAATATGCAAGGCCAAAACATAAGCTCGTAGGTGGGCATCCCTACTATAAGTCATATACATTTTTAGTATAACATATAAATCGGTACCACTATCTCTGGTATCGCCACACAAAATAATCACATATTGTAGGAGAAATACTCTACTCACATCTAACGTCCATACATAGGTACAACCATAGACTTGTACAAATAGACGAGCTTTTTTTGCACCCACACATAATGAAAGCCTACTCTTATTGCCTTCAGGGATCTCTGGCACGTACTAGTACAGTCTTAGGTCATCCTAAACCTAAGACCTTATCGCGTCAAAGGATAAATCACCACGTCTATCCATCATTCATAAAGCTTACCATACCCAAGAATAATGAAAGAAATACCCCCGAAGGCCATCTCGATCGTGGGTACCTAGATGTGTGACTCAGGGGTAAAATATGACTAAGAAAGAGACTGTCTACTCACCGTAGAACTAGTGCGGCCCACGTCGCACGTACCCTATAATGGAATCCTCCCTAGTATACCTGCCAACGAGAACTCACACATGGTATTCATCGCACATAAAACATACATGGAATTTCCAGTCTCACTAATGGGCTAAAGCGAACACATAAATAACCTTCACAAACGGGTTAAGGTAAATCACACACATACTGACCCTAATACTACCAAGTCATACTATAATCACCATCTTAAAAAAAGAATAACTATCTATAACTTTATATTCATCCAATAACACATTGATCCTATCCTCCCTAGTTCCCGAATCTAGTCATAATCTTACCTTATCATACATTAAAAACCATATATCAACTATGTTTAATCTCGATTAACCCTAGTCCATCTCCTAAGGCATCGCATCTAGGTATCAATCCACACTTAATTTATCTCAAACCATCAACTATGATAACCTACCCTTCCCTTGGGATTTTATCAAATTCCTAATAACATCCCAGTCTACTCTTGGGTTTGTAAGCTAAGGTCATTTACCTAGCGTCATCCGCCTTTTAAACTAATAATTTCATAATTATTCCAATAACCTCTAGGACCCATCCTCAAATCGACACTATTAGAATTCATATCCATTCTATAAGTATAGAAAGCCTTAAGGCCAAACAACCTAACCCTAAGTCCCAAAATTAAAAAATCCCACAAAAAAACAAAAGCCTAAACGAGGCAAAACCTGTTACTGTTGATCTATCGTCGAGCAATTGTCAATCGACCTATTAACCCAGAACAACCCCAATTCCCTTTGTTATAGGATTCTTCATCTTCAACCCCCATTTCTCTCTCACTATCTTTCATTAATGAACACAATAGCTTCACTCAATTAACGTCCAAATGATAAAACCACATCAAAACAACAATTTGAACCTATTTCGATCATTAAATCACAATATGTACAAGATAACCCATTTTTTATTCAAGAACCCTGGATTTATCCAATTCTAGCAATTCTCATGGATCGATTCTATTAAACATAAAGTTTTTATACGATTAACAATATAGAACAAATTCAAATCATCAACCATTTTTTAAAATTCAAATTCATGAAGAAATCAATCATTATTGAGGGGAAATCTACTTAATTAACAACTAGATTAGGTTAATTATGAAAATTAATTAATTAATTGCCTAAAATCAGATTTACAATATAATACGATTTAGGTTGCAATGAATAGATACAATATTTATAAACATACAATCATAATCATATTCTATACCGAACTTGCCTTATGGATTGATTGAGGAATCAATCACTAATTTCCCCAAATCTCACTTTTCACTTGGTGCCTTCTCTCTTTAGCCCCTCATGTGCTTCCACATTGTGTTTGTGATGTGAAAGTGCAGTGTGCGATATTGAATTCAAATAGATTCACAATTTTCAATTCAGACTTATTTAAATCGATGTCAAAATTAGCTCAAATCAAATACCAATTAAATCAGTCCTTTTAAACACAACCAGCCATGTGTGTGTGCATGTCTAACAAATATCAATAAAGGTTCAAAGCAGTATTCAGGAAAAAATTCCCGCAGGGCAAAAACCTTTTATTTTCACTATAATTTGTAAAGTACCGGTTACAATCGGATTACAATGAAAATACACTTTGACTTACGAAATACCCGCAGGTGTCGGTTCGCAGTCGTCAGCCAAGGAACACCGCAGCTCTTCCTATGACACGCAGTCCTGAAAATTTGCAGAGTCTCCTTCCACAATAGCACACAGCTCTCGGTTGTACAAATCACCCTCCAAAGGTTGAATCAGCAGCAAAACTCCCAGGAAAATAATGTTTTTGGGTTCCATGAACAACTCACATAAAAGGCTCGGATTTGTGAATTGTAAAAACCACTTTTGAACCCTAAAGTGATGGAGAATAAATTTAAAAAAAAACACTCAAAAAACGTATTCTGTTAAAAAAAAGTGTTTTCTCCACACGAAATAGAGTAGCCTGGCACCCTCTTTATACTAAACTCAAGGGGGTGGCGTGTCAAACTTAAACAGCTCATTCAAACGACATACGATGTCGTTTGAAGGAGAACTGATCTCGTTCGAACGAGATATGATGTCGTTCGAACGATATCGTGCATGTGTCAAAACAGTATAGTCTTTTAAATACAGTCTTTTAAATAATTTGGAAACCCCAAATCTAAGACTGTATACGAGATCAGCAAAGTTTATCCAAAATATTTATGAGAAAATATTTTTTGAAAAATAAAAAAACATTTAAAAACATTTTTTCATAAATGGAAAAACATTTTAATTTTTATAAAAATATCCCAACACTTTTTATGTAAATTGTGAATGAACAAAAACACATTTTACCAAATTCGTCCTGGTTGGGCATGATTGTTGAAGTCGTCTTGAAATTCGGACTGTCAATTGTAGATATAAGCTTCCCAATTCTTCGATAAACTTTTAGCAGAATATGCCATACTAAATGCGACGGACAACGTCCTTACAAATCTTCCCCTATGTCTATTGTGACACCCCGCCTAATTAAATACCGGGTGATCACTCCTTTATTAAATTAAAATCAAGGTGAACAGTTGGTTCATTCTTAGCATCACTGTCGTAAAAATAACTTTTTCAATTTAAACGCCCTAATTAATTAAGCTAAGTGTCAAAACTATTTTTTTTTTTTGGCATTACTTTCCAAATTTTATTTTATAAACCAAGATTTAAATATTTACAACAATTCAATATTGAAGAATCACACCACAATTATCCTGGAACATATAATCCAAATAATTTAAACATTCAACAACTAAATCCCAACATTTAAAACTTAAAGTAAAACATCCAGACAGTAATAAATCCCAAAGTGACAATACTAGAAATAACTGAATCACAATGTCCAATAAAACAAATGAGTAATGGAAAGGGCGACACATGCCCCACTAAATGAATATGCTAGGAGTGGAATCAAATAAATGAAGTCGTCTAAGCAAGAGGCCTGCAACTCCCACCTAAGCTGCAGCGCGTTCCTTCCAAAGGATCCTATGCAAGACGCCCTTGTGGCTGGGCACCTGTAATATATACATATATATACAAGAGGGAAAGAGAAATAGAAATGGGTCAGAGCCCGATAGTGTAAATGATTTAAAATTTATTTAGCAAGTATTTAAAATGTTTACAGGCCAATGCAACAACATATTAGTGCGGCACTCTCTTGAGAAATTCTCACCTCTCTTCTAATGTGCACGCCTATCGCACTAACCTTCCCAACGGATTATCTAATATCGCACTAAACTTCCCAATGGTTTAACTTATCTTAGGTTACTCGTAAGATTTAAAACTGAACAATATAATTGTTTAAAAGGAAAATTTCATTTAGTAACAAAGCTCCCATTTTAACTTTATTTATTAATAAAGTTTTCCAGTGTCATATTATACTTTTTCAAAACAAGTATTTCCAATTTGAGTCATTATACATGTCTTACTTACCATAACACAGTAGGCAGTCCAAATTTCAGAATTTCATATATATATATATATATATATATATATTAAATACTCGTATAATATATATATTCTAACAGCACCCCACATAAAAACTATGGTGCGGGCATACTCTGCTATCCAATCTCCGTATCTCTTCTACTAAGGGAAATACAATTTCGGAATCACTCTCGAACTGTATTAACACATACACAAACAATATTGAGGCGAAGCATAGATTCCAAGTCTCTAAGAGGTTAGCACATACCTTCACGTCTCTTAGGACCGTCTGACCATCGATCAGATAGCCTGTACCAAGGATATCTATCTTCTAGGGTACGAGTCAATATCCCCCATAAAGGTCCCATCGAGATAAGACTGTCCCAGCGCGGTAACCTCAGGGATAGCAAGTAGCGCGGGCATGATTTTCACATGTATATAATATATGCATACACAGTCATATAAATATACTACTTTTATCATATCAATTTAGGTTCATCCCATCACCCATAATCACGTCATTTATCCTTATTTTTCATTATTTGTTATCACGTATAACGGTTCGTCTCTATCTATAATTCGAGGGATTATTCCAACTTACTACGTAACACTCATGGACTCTATCCTCCCACGTGTAAAATTCAGTAGGTATTCATCTATTTTTCATCGTAACCATTTTTCGTATCTCTCCCTTTAATACAAAATTCCATCGTCCCATATATATAAACACCCCAAAAATATAAATTTCGCCTTACATTAAAGGTCTCTTAATCATTAATAAATCCTACTGGTCATCATTATCTCCCTAATTTTTTTTATAAGGATGTCTAAGGAGTATTCTTCATTTAGAATCAATTCAACAATTTTAAAAGGGGAATTTAAGTCTGCCAGGAGGGGTCGATCGATCGAGGTCAGGGGCTCGATCGATCGAAGCTCTTGGCTCGATCGATCGATCAAGCAGGTATGGCGAATTCTGCAGTTAACCAGTTACGGGTTCTAACACACAACTTCATCCAAATCTAGATTTTTCATTCCCAATCGCCCAAAAAATTTTACTACTAAGAGTATAAACCCATATCATACATCTCCTACGTAAAGCATGCAAATTTCCATTAATAACCATGGATTAACTGGCCAAAATTCATGTAAATCTCAAGAACCCTAGAAATCTCTTTAACATGGTTCTAATCAGTCTTTTCCAGAATTTCCTTCTTCTAAAACATCATAAATTCGTGGTTTAATCCTCTATATGTGAAGGGGTTTCCAGATTATCATTCAAATCATTACTAAATGCGATTTCCTATCTCCAACTTGGGTTTTCTTCCATGAAACTCATCCTAATCATCCCTAGACTAACATGAGTGATGCATTAACGAAAATAAGCAATATAAACACTTGCCTGGGATTTTCTGAATTCTGATTTGCGGACTATTTTGGTGTGGTTGCGTTCCCCGTCACGCGATCTACGCGTTGGTGGTGGTGGCGGTGCAATCGGGTGACTTTTTGGCCTTTGACTGCTTGAAAAGCTTCCTCCTTCCCTCTCCTATGGCCGTTCTAAAGTTTGAGTTGTTTTAACCCTAGAAGGTAACCTTAGACATCTGATATAACCCTTGAAATTTCGTGGGTTTAATTACCCAAAAATGTAAAATGTCCAAAAAGCCCTCCCAGGGTGCTAAATAGGCCTAAAAATGCCCCGAGATCCAAACTAAACCCCCGGGTATACTTTTCTGACTATCTCGACCCTTTCGGACACTTTGGCGCACTCAAAACGACCATACGAGCAACTTTTAATATTTTCACTTTTATTAATCAATATTTAGTCCCGACGCGACACGGGCGCGTCCCGACTCAAGTTTCCAAAATTGTCATTTTATTCACTCTTAACATTTAATAGAACCAATATTATATTACTTTACTCATTAGTAATATTCAACAACAAGTTCCCCGTAATTACTAACTCACATCCCGTTAATAATTATAAAGTCATTAATTTTCGGATTTATATTAAATTAATAACTCACATTGAATTTAATAAATCCCCAAATTAATATTGCATAAAAATACGGGGTATTACATCTATGTCAGCACAAAATAAAAATATCTGAATTATCAATTAATATGTGACATGTACAAAACTACCCTCCCAAAAACTCAAACATGGAAAGATAAACTGATAAGTCTTCAAACTTTTTTAAAACTCGTTTCAACAATTAACTTTTCAAAACTCCAAACTTTTCTCATCAGGGTGTGAAATCTAAACATCTTCAATCATACCTACACACATGAGACAAAGCAAAAACCTCATGACGTATCGAGTTTGAAATGATATAAACATAAAACATGAAAGCATAATCAAATCTCCCCCATACTAAAACTCCCCCATAATATCATAATTCGTTCTCCCCCTTTTTATTTGTCCGAAATAGACAGGAAAAGAATAAATCTCATAATGCAAATCGAGGTGTCACAGAAAACCAAACAAACAAACTATTTTTGAATTTTTCAATTTTTTATACAAAAAGCAAAAATATGATGTTACAAGTATCACACACCATGAATTTATACTCGAACAACCAAATCATGGAAACGGAGTGAATGGGTGTGAACAAATTCGATAGAAAAATCAACTCAATCATATCATATGTGCAAGATGCATAAGTGTAGTTCTAACAAATGAACATAAAAAATAATCCTTTGGTGTAAAATTATTGAATTTAGATGACATCGTCTTAAATCAAAATCAACAAATCAAAGTCAACATGATTTTCACACCAATAACGTCCCAAACGATTTCAAGCTTTTTTCAGAGTTTTAAGGACGTGCAAAGCCGTTTTAATTATCCAACCAAACTCCCTCATATATATTTTCTTTTTGAGGTGATCTAAATTCTCAAACATTGGAGAATTGGTGAATAAACCTAATGGCCCATTATTGGCATATATTTCTTTTTATTGCCTTTAAATTTTTTCGGGCTCTTTTAAACCTCTTTGGAACCCGGATAATTAAAATTCCTCAATTTTTTAGGCTCAATTTAAGGGGCGGCGTAATTGCAAAGGATAAATGTGTACCTTTCGTAGCCCTTCACCGTTTATAAAATTCACACAAACTTACGGAAAACGGTAAAAACATGCACACCTTTTATTATCTTATTTTATCGCATTTGGTTCGTTTTAATTGACAGAATTGAGATGAAAACACATAACCAACTGTGATTCGACAAGAACAATATCAAATAAATTCGCGCTTGTGTGCAATAAAGGACAAACGGAGTCAAATATATAGGTAGTAACACTATAGCATCTCAAAGACTCCAAACTTTGTAAAGCACATGAATGACATAATTTATTGTATTAAAACAGTATCAAATAGTCATGTGGATATGACATGAAATTGTGACTTGGTCATCCTAAATGTGCATTCATATATGTTGCAAAACAAACTACTAAAATCTTTTTGTATTTTAAAAAAAATTCTAATACAAAAAGTATACATGTCATAACACTAGCAAGGATATGAATCATGAAACACAACTAGTGTATGACAAACCTGCGAACACAATCATCTATATGATATAGAAAGAGAAGAATCATGTGTAAGCAATGGAGAATCAACAAGTCTAACATCTAGTGCCTCTAGAAGAGATTTCCTAACCCAAATATATCTGAAACGTCGTGTGGGGATTTTGGTAACCAAGGAAACATTAGACTTAAACTTCCTTGGACTTTTTCGAAGGTCAAAACAAAAACGCCTAAGGTGCCCTTTCCTACCACAATATGAAAATGTAAAACGGGTGGAATGACACCTTTGGGTTGACCTTTTCTAACATCCTTGGAAACGTTTGACCCTCTAAAACAAACAGTGATTTTGGCTTTAGCATTAGAAACATGAGAACAAGATGAGCCATTACCGTCACTACACAAACTACTCGAGTCTTTCAAAATATTTTTCAATTTCAAAAATTTTGACTCAAGTAACAAATTAGACTATTCCAAAGATAGGGATTTCTTTTTTAAATTATCAATTAAACTTAACGCTTTATCACGCTTACCCTCAATTAAAACAAACTTATCTCTAACAGTCTTTTCACGTGCCGTAAAATCATCGATTATTTTTTTACCCTCGACGTCACAAACATAAAAGCTGAGATTTTTTAAGTCCTTCAATTCTTTTTCAAAAATTAGGACTTTTCATCACTCTTATCTTTGGAAAATTTTAAAACATTAAAGTCCAGGTCCAAAGAAACAAAATTTTCACAATAGAATTCTCTTTGATTTTGAACTGCTTGCAAAAGATCCATAGCGGATTTAAAACAAGAGAATTTTCTTTTTCCAAAAAGTCAATTCTTTAAGCAAATGTCAAATTCAAGTGATTTAAATCGTCAAAATTCTGATTCAAGCCAACGGGTGGGGGCATCAAATTAGATAAGTGTGCCATCGAAAGATTGCGACAAATTTTTTCAGCAAAAATCAATATAACACAGAGTTTTGTGAAAAACAAGGATCAAACGTAATAAATTAGCGTAACCCGCTCTGATACCAATTTGACGACGTGAGTAGTCAAATTGTATTAGGAAAAAACTTTAAAAATCAGGATCACTCGATAATTTAGAGTAACCCGCTCTGATACCAATTTGAAAGTGCAGTGTGCGATATTGAATTCAAATAGATTCGCAATTTTCAATTCAGACTTATTTAATTGGATGTCAAAATTAGCTCAAATCAAATACCAATTAAATCATCCCTTTTAAACACAACCAACCATGTGTGTGTGTATGTCAAAAAATATCAATAAAGGTGCAAAGCAGTATTCCGGAAAAAAAAAACCCGCAGGGCAAAAACCTTTTATTTTCACTATAATTTGTAAAGTACCGGTTAGAATCGGATTACAATGAAAATACACTTTGACTTACGAAATACCCGCATGTGTCGGTTCACAGTCGTCAGTCGAGGAACACCGTAGCTCTTCCTATGACACGCAGTCCTGAAACTTTGCAGAGTCTCCTTTCACAATATCACACATCTCTCGGTTGTAGAAATCACCCTTCAAAGGTTGAATGAGCAGCAAAACTACCAGCAAAATAATGTTTTTGGGTTCCAAGAACAACTCACACAAAAGGCTGGATTTGTGAATTGTAAAAACCAGTTTTGAACCCTAAAGTGATGAAGATTAAACCAAAAAACACTCAAAAAACGTATTCTGTTAAAAAACAGCGTTTTCTCCACACGAAATACAGTAGCCTGACACCCTTTTTATACTAAACTCAAGGCGGTGGAGTGTCAAACTTAAACAACTCGTTCGAACTACATACGATGTCGTTTGAACGAGAACCGGTCTCGTTCGAACGAGATACGATGCCGTTCGAATGACACCGTACACGTGTCAAAACAGTACAGTCTTTTAAATAATTTGGAAACCTCAAATCTAAGACTATTTACGAGATCAACAAAGTTTATCCAAAATATTTATGAGAAAATATTTTTTGAAAAATAAAAAAACATTTAAAAACATTTTTTTCATAGATGGAAAAATATTTTAATTTTTATAAAAATATCCCAACACTTTTTTATGTAAATTGTGAATGACCAAAAACACATTTTACCAAATTCATCCTTGTTGGGCATAATTGTTGATGTCGTCTTGAAATTCGGATTGTCGATTGTAGATGTAAGCTTCCCAATTCTTCGACAAACTTGTAGCGGTATATGACTTACTAAATGTGACGGACAATGTCCTTACATGATGAGACCCCTAATGACCTCTTACAACCCTTAAATCTGAAATTTAGATTTGAGTCCCGTATGGGACTCACCTAAAAAAGTCCAAAAATAACTCTAAATGACTTAAAAGCACGCTTGAGCCTTATACTAATTCAATAGGCCTTTAAACCGTCATTTTAAACGATAAACGAATATTCAACATGTCCTAGAAGCCAATTATCAGATATACCCAAAATAAATAACTAACAACTCAGATATTTATTAATTTTTCGATACGAGTCCAAATCTTACTTAATTCAATTAATTAATCACCGTATCTTAAGTCCAAATTTCAGTTGTACTTAAATAACACAAAAACCATAAATGATAACATCTTTAGTCACAACAAGCACACATAATTAATTTTCACAATTTAATTATTTAAATAATATGCATAAAAATACTGGGTATTACAAAAAGTTATACCCACATAATAAGACAAAATGTAAAGCCCATTTTGCTCTTTAACTAAAACCAATGCATTTGAAAAAAAATTGGACAAGATGAAAATGTTTTTAACCAAAAAATATAGTTTTTAACAAAAAAATGATATAGAAAAAAAATTTAACCCAAAAAATAGTTTTTAACAAAAAAAAAAGTTTTCACAAAAAACACAATTTATGATGGAAAAAAACAGCCTTTTAAGAAAAAATAGCTTTTAATAAAAGGAAAATATTTTTTTTTCACAAAAAAATGGTTTTTAAAAAAAATACTTTTGACGAAAAAAGTTCTCACAAATAAAAATAATTTACTACGAAAAAACAATTTTATAAGAAAAAACGTTGTTAACAAAACGAAAACAATTTTAACAAAAAAATAATAATTTTTGACAGAAAAAGGTGAATTTGACTTTAATACATTACTAATTGGTGAATTCAGACGTAGATACAATTTGTTTTTTGAAATTTAGACTTTAGTAAAAAAAAGTCAAATCTGTTAAGTTTTAATATTCTGGTGACATTTTCAATTAAAATGTTTAAACTTAAAAAAGAAAACATGAAAAAAATATTGTTTAAAAAAGTTAAAAACCTTAAACAACATGTGAACTTTAATTCAAAAACCACATCTCTCTCTCTCCCCACCCACACCAAGCCCCACTCTGCCACCCCAACTCCCTCCTTATCCAGCCACCCCGGCAACCCCTCCTTTCTCCACCCATCGCTAATTCTGACCACTTCTTTTTGCCCCACCTCAACACCCACTTATGAAAGCAACATTGAATATCAAAACAGAAAAATGAATCTCAAAACAAAGTTAGAAATAGATCTCAAAATTGAAAATCATAAACAAAAAACTCAAACACTAGATCAAAATCAAAACTCAAAATACGTCAGGTTTTACGATTCAGTGTCTGGGTTTTGTTGATTGATTGTTTGTGGTGGTGGTGGTGTGTGTGTGAGGTAGAGAGAAGGGGGGGTGGGGGAGAAGGTTGGGAGGTGTGGTGTTTTGTGTGTTTTTGGGGGTGGGGGGTGGGGAGGAGAGTTCGTCATTTCTTATTTTCTCTGTGTTTTTTTTGTATTCTTCTATTTTCTTTAAGCAACGTTTTTTAAGTTTTTGTCAATGTTCTAAAAAAACGTGGAATGATCGAGACGTGGAGGCCAAGTTTTAAGCTTTAGAAATCTAAACGGGTCAAAGGCATAAAAAGACGTTTAGACCTTTTTAATATATTTTAATATTTTTTAACTATAACCACCCTATTAAAATACTAAAATTGTAAATATCATAAAAATATGTCTGAATATATGCAAATTAAAATACTATTTGCTTATTTTGGATGAGATAACGGTCCGGTTAATAAAAAAATTCTTTAAAAGGCAATATCGTTTCACTAAAGCATTGTTGTTTTTAGAAAAAAAATGCGCCTTAAGGATTTTACCAAGAATAAGGCGTAGAAAACTTAAGACGGGATGTTTCTCCCAAGCCTTAGATCTAGACGTGCCTAAAGGAACCCTAGGTTGATTTTTTAGAACAGTAATTTTTGTCTTTTCAGCTTTTTATTTTTTTTTGAGATTTTTGGATTTTTAAATCATTTTAATTGTAAATGACACGTGATTGTTAAAGCTTAAACATATATTTTAATATTTTGTTTTAAAATTTAATTTTCAAATAAATTTGTATTTAAGTTTAAATTGGCCAATTAATGATGTCAAATTCACAAAAAAAATTAAAAAAATATTTTCATCATGTCCACTATTTTTATTTTTTAATCTTATCGGAAGCAAAAAAGTCAGCCATTTAAATTTTGTCTTTCTAAATGGATTTGACTTTTGAGTATGTTTATGTGTTTGTACAAAAAAAACGAAACAGTATATTTATGTGACCAGCTAGTTTTAGTGAGTGAGATAATGGGATCCGGGCTAACGGGATCTGCATATAATTTGAAAAGCATATCTCCACTTCGTCTCCCATACTGTGCCCCAAATCTCTCTCCAACACCGAATTGGAACCAATCATAACAAAGGCACATTGACTTAGTTCCTTGTCGACACAATTCATTGAGGATTGAATGGACAGTAATTTGCCCATTTCTAGCAAATCTTCAAAATCATCTCCACCCACTCGACTAATTTTGTGGCGTCTTACAGTGTTTTTTATGATTTGACAGAATAAGTAGATCGTCTACCACTTTTGCATTTAATATTTACAAAATTCTATAGGAATTCCTCCCTCTCAATGTTAATTTTTGCTATATTTTTCATAATCTTTGTGGTTATTTTATAAGGAATATAATAATAAAGGGGCATATTTTGAGATTCAAAATAGTAAGTATCAAAATTTTATATGAGTGTTTTTGTTAATCTATGTATATATATAAAATTATAGCCTTAAAACAATCATGCGGTTCCATGTGTCAACCCTGTTTAATTAGCCTTCCTCAATCTTTCCACCTTAATCTTCGCCCCTTCATTTTCTCTCCTGAGTAGATTTATAAGAATGGAATTATCCTCTTCGCCTTCCAATTAGTATGCATATTCCTCTTTTGATATCCCCCTTTCTAATTATGTGCCATTTCCTTCATCTTCTCCAAATAGCCTTTTATTTCTATGAACGTCATTCCGTTTAGCACCGATTTAAGTTATCATTTGTTCATTATTCTCAAATTAACCATTATTGAGATAACATTTTTTGATTACTTATGGACATAAAATGAGGAAGACGTGATGGTAGGCTTTGAGAAGTTCATGACATATTTTAACCCTCTTTTGTATTTGGAATACTGTAAATAAAGTCTATATGTTTCTAAAACCTCATGATGACCACTCATATCATATTCATTTTTCATTTTTCATTTCATGAGATACATAAACATTACTTATACATACATAAAAATAGTTCATTGTCACTTCTCTTTGAATTTTTCTAGGTCATTCATATTGTTTTATGAGCAGAAAACTAATTGTGGTTATAAATAGAACTATCAACATTATTAGTACGACTCACACACTCTATTATATAACATGTTGATACCAAAATTCACCACCTTATGTGGACCAATTACAAGCCAACACGTGTCATCCAATGTGGCATAAGTCCAAGTCAACATGGCACAAATCCCCGACCAACATGGAAGCCCGACCAACAAAGAAGACAAACCAACATGGGATACAAACTAACATGGGATACCAACTAACTAGGAAGAGAGCAACGACCGAAAATCTAATCAGTGCAGTCAATGAATCGACAACAGTCTTATATGTAATTCTCATTATGTATTGATGCAATTGCCTAACAAATAAAGGCATCCCATTTTTTCACACGACAACTATCAACACCTCTCTTGGGCTATAAATACATTGTATCACCCTCAATGCAGGGGACTGAAAAATAAGGCAGTCAAGTAATGCATAACAGTGGATGTAGGTTATTCCATTGAGCCGAACCACTTTAAAAATATCTTTATCTTATTTATTTTTATTTCTTTATCTGTGATCAATCAATTAGACCTAGTCTAATTTTTTTCATCAACAGATTGGCGCCGTCTGTGGAAACGTCTTGCTAAACGTTTTCACTATTTCATCACACGTGGCTGAAATTCCTGAATCAAGCATAAAAAATGAGGGAATTCCTCCTAATCCCTTTGCCCCTCTAAATAATAACGATTTAACTAGAATTTTGTCTAGTTTGGCTAAAGGACAATAGGCTATGCAGGATGCGATAGGGCAATTGGCCCAAACTCTTCAAGCGGGAGTCCTTGCACAATTCAATCAAAGGAGTATGCCAACGCCGCCAATAAGGAGCGTTAGGCATAGCCAATCCAGAACTTCAAAGGATCCTTCGTATCTTCCTAGAGAAACTTCTTCTATCAGGATTACTAATTCCTTTGATGGATAGTCCATCATCCCAGAAAGATTGAGTACCCTGGAAATACTAAGTAGGGCCTCTCCTTTCGATCATTTAGGACCCAAAGAAAATGTCCCTCGGGTTACGTCGAGAAATACTCGACGACCAAGCAATTTAAGTGAACGTTCAACTCAATCCAGATTGAACACCCGACGAACTGCTCGGTCCAGTCAAAGATAAGGTTCACAAGAGGAAAGCTCAGCACAATCAGTTGGTCGGTATAAAAGAGCTATCACCCACAAATTTGGTGCTGGCAATGATGCCTGGAAGGGGTCCATTCAGCGTTTTGAATATAGATTGGGAGAAATGGACAAGGCCAAGAATCCTCTCCAGAGAAGCTTTATTAAGGGATCTACCTTTGTGAAAACTATTGTAGATTCCCCTACACCGACCAAGTTTAAAGCCCAGTGGTCACTCCCAAGTATGATGGAAAGACTGATACAGTTCTTCGTATAGAATAATACAAAGCAATAACTGATATTTATGCAGTTCCTGATGAGATGAGGTGCAGGACATTTTCAGGAATAATCCCTGGATCTACTCAAATCTAGTGTATTAGTCTTCCTCGGGGCGAATTTCTAGCTTCCAATAACTCGCTGAGCTATTCATTGGTAATTTCTGCTTTGGAGTCAAACGAGTAAAGCGAGTAGCTCATTTGCTTAGTGTGAGACAAAAGGTGGGAGAAAGTAACAGGGATTATATCACTCATTTCAATAATGAGAAATTAGAAGTTATTGATTATGAGGAAAAGACTGCAATCACTGCCCTTATGAGTGGTTTGCTCCCCGACAAACTATATTATACTTTGGCAAAAGATCCCCCGAAGACGATGACAAAATTAATGGCCAAAGCAGCGAAGATTATGAACGTCGAGGAAGCTATGACTGCTAAAAAGAATTCAGATGCAAAGGCGGAAGCGAAGGCTGAAGGGAAGTCGGATAAGAAGGAGCACAAGAATCACAATGAATGCAGGAATTCAAAAGTAAAGGAAAGCCTAGATCGTCTCAGAAAATTTACCAATTACACTCCTTTAACGATGGATATACACCATATTTTGGAAGAAATCAAGCACAACAATGATTTGAGTTGTCCTAAAAACTTAAGGTCACCTACTGATAAGATAGATAAGTCCAAGTATTGCGAATTTCACAAAGATCATGGTCATACGACCAACCAGTATATTGCTCTCCAGAATGAGATAGGGGCACTCATCCGAAGAGGAAGATTGAACATATTTGTTGATCGGCAGGCTGTTGGAAGAACTGGAGGTAGAGGTCGATAGATATCTAAATAACCTGTTAAACCTAGAGAAGATAAGAAAAGGAACCATGACGATGATCCTGATCATGATCTCCCCAAGAAGCCTAGACAACCTGAACGAGAGGTATTCACACTCAATTTTGGATCCTTTGATTTCCATAAGATTACAGGTGGGGATGCAGGAGAAAGATATCACACAGATGAAAGGAAGGCTTACCTCAATGAGGCTTAAGCTTGTTCCTATATCCAGCGAATCAACCTTGCCGGGGAAGACCGACCAAGAAAAGCCAACAAGGATAAATTCGTAATTATATTTTCCAAGAACGATATATCTGGAGTATTGTATCCTCATGATGATCCTTTAGTGATCAAAGTCAGGATGAAAGATGCATTGGTAGCAAGGACATTAGTGGATAACGTCAGTTCAGAGGACATTATGTTTTATACCTATTTTGATAGTTTGGATTTAAAACTTATACAATTGGATTCTTATCACAGGCCCCTTATTGGATTCTCTGGTGAAAAGGTGTTTTCATTGGGAACAATCAAGCTAGATGTATTGATCGGGACCTGGTCGATGAGTAGGACAGAGAAAGTGAGATTCTTTGTAATGGACAAAAATGTTCATTCAGCCTACAACATAATCATGGGAAGAGTAGGTCTGAAGAAGTTTGAAGTTGTACCTTCTATTGTTCATCAATGCCTGAAGTTCCCGACCAACTTTGGAGTTAGAATAGTAAAATGAGATCAGAAAGTATCTTGGGAATGCTAATATTCATCTGATGAGGAGGAAGATATGCTAGAAGTAGAGAGGAAAACGACCACTTATCAAGTGGATATATCTGAATCGAGTAGCGAATCTGAGGTTGAAACCTTAGATCCAAGAGATGAATCCAAGCTCGTAAAAGGATAGGTGATGGAGGTGACAGAAAGCATTATTTCGGACGATGATAAACCAGAACGAATAACTCAAATAGGATCATCATTGGATTCGGTTCTTAAACATAAGTTTGTGGCCTTCTTGAGACAAAGAAAGCAGTTGTTCGCATGGAGCCATAGAGATATGCATGGCATAGACCCTAATTTTCTATGCCATGAGCTTAATGTTAATAAGGATGTTAAACCCGTAAAGCAGCGAAGAAGAGTTTTCAGCCCGAAGAAGAACCAGGCTATACAAGAAGAAGTGGAGAAGCTATAAAAGGCTTCCTTTTATTGAAGATGTAAAGTACCCGGACTGGTTGGCTAAAGTAGTTATGGTCAAAAAGAAAAAAAAATGGAGGATGGGTGTGGATTTTACTGACTTAAACAAAGCGTGCCCAAAGGATTATTTTCCTTTGCCACAAATTGATCAACTGGTGGATGTTAATTCGGGGCACGAGCTGCTGAGTTTATGGATGCATATTCTGGTTATAACCAGATCAAAATGAAGCCAGAAGATAAAGAAAGTACTTCCTTTATTACCTCCTGAGGAACTTATTACTATAATGTTATGCCATTTGGTCTAAAAAATGCAGGTGCCACTTATCAGAGACTAGAGAACAAAGTATTTGAGGAAAAGATAGTTAAGAACATGGAGGTATATGTTGATGATATGCTGACAAAGAGCAAAAAAGCTGAAGATCATATTGCTGACCTCAGCTAGACGTTTGATCAATTCGAAAAACACCAGATGAAGTTAAACCCGACCAAATGCATCTTCGGAGTTTGGGAGGGAATGTTCCTCGGGTATATAGTAAATCAAATGCGCATTGAAGCTAATTCAGATAAGATTAAAGCCTTGATAGAAATGGAATCCCCGACCAGTAAAAAGGATGTTCAAAGGCTAACAGGGCATGTAGTAGCACTCAACAGATTTGTGTCCTGAGCAACAGACAAATGTTAACCATTATTTAAGGTACTAAAAAAACTTTGAATGGAACGATGAATTTGAAAAATCCTTCCTGGAATTGAAAAACTACCTGATAGCACCCCCACTACTCTCCCGACCAGTGCTAAGAGAAAAGTTATATTTGTCTCTGGTTGTATCTGAATTAGTTGTTAGCTCTACCTTGAACAGGGGGGAAAATGGAGTTCAAAAGTCAATTTATTACACTAGCAAAGCTTTTTGAGGAGCAGAAGTCGGATATCCCCGGGTGGAGAAGTTAGCATTTACCTTAATTGAGGCTAATAGACGGATTAAGCCATATTTTCAAGCTCATACCATAGTGGTATACACAGACATGTCATTAAGGCAAGCTTTGCATAGGCCAGCGAAATTTGGAAGATTGATGTATTGGGTTGTGGAGTTGGGAGAATATGATCTCGTATATGAACCAATGTCATCTCTAAAAGGCCAAGTCGTGGAGGATTTCATTGCAAAATTCACTTACCCAGAGGTTCCCGAGCAATAAGTGATTCCTGTCGTGCAACACTCAGAAATCAGCAGACCTATTGGAGATATCCCCGACCAACTCCAAGTAAAAGAAATTACAGAAGGAGCTACCACCGATCAACCAAATCCTTCCAGTGGAGTACAGGAGATGAAAAAGAAATATGAAGAAGTAAAAGATAAAATCTTTCATCAAGGGATTCTGACAAACCAAGCAGTTAATAATGATATTCCCATATGGAGTTTGTATGTTGATGGATCATCATATGCAACTGTATGTGGATTAGGAATCATCCTCAATACTTCAAATGAAATAAACATAGAGTACGCTCCAATTCAAGCCTCCAATAATGAGGTAGAGTATAAAGTCATGATTGTTGGTTTAAATCTAGCTAAATCATTGAATGTCGAGCAAGTTGTAGTATACAGTGATTCACAGCTGGTCGTAAATCAGTTGCTAAACTTATATGCAGCTAAAGGAGAATTGATTCCAGATACTTAGCTATATCTTTGAAGGTAATCGCCACTTTGCTAGCTGTTCAGATGATCAGAATTACAAGACTAGAAAATACACGAGCAGATGCACTTACCCAGCTAGCTTCAGCAACCAGAATCGAGTTAAAAAGAACTATTCCTATTGAGCTGCTTTCTAATAAGAGCATTGATGAAGACCTAATGGTTAATTTTAATGAGGTTGACATGGGACCATCTTGGATGGATCCCATAAGAGCTTACATTGAGGATGGAATTCTACCAACTAACTTACTTACAACCAAGAAGTTGAAATACAAAGTTGCTAGATATGTGCTAGACAATGGTTTATTGTATAGAAGAGGACTGAATGTTGGTCTCCAATGTTGTGTGCATCCAGTTGAAGTAAAATATTTAATTGAGGAAGTTCATGAAGGGTCATGTGGTGCCCATATAGCCGGGAGAACTTTATTATGAAGAATCAACATACATGGTACTACTCGCCAACTATGTGAGCAGATTGAGCAGCTTTTGATAAGAAGTGTGATAAGTGCCAGAGGTTTTCCAGCATAAGAAAGAATCCACAAGCTTCCCTAAAACCAATCACTTCACCTTGGCCCTTTGCTATGTGGGGAATTCACTTAGTCGGGCCTCTGCCGACCACCCGGGGAAGGTTCAAATATCTGGTTGTAGCTGTTGATTACTTCACTAAATGAGTGGAATTTGAACCCTTGATTGATATGTCTTATGAAAAGGTTTATTAATTTATTTGGAAGAACATCATATGCAGGTATGGCTTACCCTATGCCTTTATTACTGATCATGGCACACAATTTGATAATAACGAATTTACTTCTTATTGCGCCCAATCCAATGTCCCAAAAATCCACTCTGCTCCTGGACACCCTTAAAGCAATGGTCAAACAGAGGTAACGAATAGAACTTTGTTGAATGGTTTGAAGAAAAGGCTGGAAAATGTTAAAAGGAATTGGATCAATGAACTGTATTCCGTCTTATGGGCTTACCGAACAACCCCTAGAATAGCTACTGGAGAAACTCCCTATATGTTAGCATTTGGTACTGAAGTCGTAATCCCTGCTGAGATAGGCTTACCTACTCATCGAGTTCTTAACTTCAATACCCCAGTCAGTGATTTGATGAGAAGGCTGAACTTAAACATGCTGGAAGAGGTACGTGAAGATATAACTTTAAGGAATACAACCTATCAATAATGGATTGCACGCTTCTACAATAAAAGGGTGAAAAGCCAAGTGGCATGGCATTATCATATTACAACAGTTGTCCGACCATGCACGTATTGAATTGAGACTTTTAAAGGTGAAGAACTCAAGAATCCTTGGAATGCAAAACACCTGAGGAAATATTATCAGTGATGTAGTCATGATGTACTCAGTTCATTTCAATGTTAATGAGAATATAATTTCCCCAAAATTATTATTTTTTTCGGAGTACTAGTGCTATGCACTACACTGCAAATGCATCAACAAAGGCACCAATAATGTTGGTTGTTAACACAAACCACCAATAAAATGTTGGTCGGTAACAATAATAACACCAACAATGTTGGTCAGTATTAATAAAAGCACCAATAATGTTGGTCGTTATCAATAAAGGCACCAATAAAGTTGGTTGTCAATACATAAAAAACCATGCAAGGCAAAATTCTAAGTCCCAAATGCTTGGTTAACGAAGACCCAGATGAATGATTTTCATCTAAACCGGGCTAAAAGATGGACAAATGCTCCACTAACGCCTGGGAACTAAGGTAACAAGTGCAATTACCTAAAACTTGAGGTACATTAGTAGAACCATGGTGATTCATTGGTAATTGGTACAAAACTTAAGATAATCTTACGGGTATAAATAGAACCGATGAAAAACTACAGATTAAAAAATTATCAATCTAAAAATAGCGATTGACTAAAAGTTTATCCATTCACAGTCAAAGACTAAGAAGACATTCATATACAGAGATTGACTAAAAATTGATCCATTAACAATCAAAGATTGATAAAATAAAGCCTTTTTCATTAAAGTAAATGATTATATATTGTTACCTAACATGCAAAAACAAAATACAAATCTTTATTATATAGGGCATTTTCCTTCAGTCTTAGAAATAGGATCCATGACAGGTGGAGGATCATCCAAAGTATAAGGAGAGCTGATGAAGTTAAAATCTTGAAGCATCCTGGTATTGCTGCTACTAGGACGATCAAGCTGATGTGGAGGTCGGATGATCTTTAATTCATCATGTAGCTCGCAATCTCCTAAGTTCTTCGAAATCAAGCATTGAGGAATACGATGAACAGGAATCCAATTGACATCTAACTTGAAAGGAGGATTGTCAAGCTCAAGCGAGCTGGGGTCATACCAATCCCACAGTGAATTATTTCGATCCACCTTCATCACGGTTAAAGCATTCATTTAACCCCATTTATAGGCCTCATTCTTAGCCTATTGGAGTCTATCATCAAGATGCCCCAGAGCTTTATTATACCCATCCATCCACACTTACATTGGTTGCTTATGGAATTGAAAGGTTATTTTATCAACTTGAGTCTGCAGTTTATTCAATACTCCATCCTTAACTTGTAACTGGGAAGATTTAGTGGATAATTTCTCAGACGATGTTTGTAGCTTCTGGGGCATCTCAGTAATTACTCGGTCTTTAGCTTTTAACGGCACTGCTTTATTGGCAAGGGTCTGTTGGGTCCTAATTTCTTCTGGAGTTCCTCGGCCAGACTTATTTCTTGCTCGGGAAGAGGATGTATACTTAATCTTTTTTAAATCTTCAACCTCATCCCTTAATGTTGCATTCTTAGCTAGCAACAATAGCTCCAGAGGCATACTTTAAAAGATTCACTTCATCCATCAGATTATTATTCTCCTCTTCTAGAAGTTTGGCAACAGTTCTAGTTTCTTTAACTTCAAGCTTAAGTAAAGATTCCTTTACGTTATAAATAGAATTAAAGTTATCAAAACGTCTACCTACACTCAAGCTTTGATATTTTTGCTCATAGCTCTCGTGCAACAGCGCAGTGGACTCTTTATACTGTTCTTGAAGTTCCTCTATCATCTCATAATGAGCAACATTATTTTCTACTTCCTTATCAAGTAAGTACTTCAAATATTTGTAGGCCTCTTTAGCCTGCTCTGATGAATCGTCACCAAGCAACATAATAATTTCTTCCCTGGATAAGTCTGTATGACCTGCTTTGAAAAAATCATTACACTTCCTCAATATCTCGTTATCATTTGAGGATAAGTGTTTCGTCTTCACTATAAACTATTAAAAAGAAATGACCACCAATTAACAACAAGAATGAAGAATAGGAATGATCAATAAGAGACAAAAAGGAATAAAAGATTTCTTTTATTGATAATAAAGAAGTTCAAATATAATAAGAATAACTAAAAAAGCAAAAGGGCGAATGCCGAACAACTTTACACCTTCTCCCTATTAATTTAAACCTTCTCAGAAGAAGGGGCTACGGGATGGAGTTACTCAGTTTTGCTCGGATTAAGGAAGAGAAGTGATAATACGCAAATATTGCGTATTTCATCTCTCGAACCTACGCATTTTTAGCCCCCTCGAGTGCCTTAATCTCTATATTTAAGCCCGTTAACCAGACAACCACGGTTTATATTGTTAACATGCTATACGAGGTATAATTAGGCTTTTGTAGGTATTTAGGTACCAAGTATGGGATTCGGATAGTTTCCGGTGAAGTTTCGTACACAATCGTATGTTCAAGGGAATTTTAGTCATTTCACAGCTTGGGTACCTGGCCCGACATTTCTTGGAAGTTGTATCCCTCCTCTCTATCTTCGCGTGGCCGCGAACGGTGCGCGATTCCGAGTCCATATGATGAAGTTATGGCGATTTCAGCAAAAGGAAAAAAAAAGGAAAGCAAAAGAGAAGAAGAAAAGAGGAAGAAAGGAATGCAGTGTGCTGCTGCTTGGCTGACCCATGCTTGATCGATTGATCGACGATTTTGGTCGATCGATCGACCATTCTAAAATACGGAAATTTAGACTTGATCGATCGATCGACCAAAATCATCGATCGATCGATCCCCTGTTGTTCTGCAGATATTTTGCTTTCTTTTCTTTCTTCTTTTCTTTTATTCCAACTTACTATATAAAGCAAATTTTTTTTGTAATAAGAAGGGGATTTAGTATATGCATGATTTTAGGTTGGATAGTTTTGGGTTTTGGAGGTTTGGAAGCTCATTTCTTCATTTCTACTTGGATTGACACTCCATTTGTTATGTAATTTGTGCTACCATCTTCCATCTCCATTAATATAGTTTGTTTTCCACATTTTCTTGCTTTCTAGATAATTTACATGCTTTCATAAATTAGGTTTACTTGCTTTCTTTACAAGCTTTCTAGTATAGATTTACCGCGTTTCTTTATTGCGTTTATTTACCGCGTTTTTAATATGCTTTCTAGGTAATTTAAATTAGGTTGTGTTTGAATGGAACTCACTCGAGTTGACGCGTTTCTTTGCTTTGGTGATGGTGTTTACGTGTCTATTTCAGGTGCGTTGTCCTAGTTATTATGCCTAGGAGATTTGACGGGGCATATCATGTATGTCCCATGCTTACGACCTTTCGTGCACAATTTTCGGGATATTTGTTGACGCCAAAATTATATTAGGCTCTTATGTGGATTTAGGGGCGTGACGACCCTTGGTTCAATTAACTGTCGAAACGAGGCGCATTTGTAATAAATCGTCGACCCATGTAACCATTTTATACAAATTAGCCCGGGTGAGGGATATTCGACGCAACCTATAGTTTTACGCGCTTTGATAATCTAGTTTCAATACCTTGCCTAGATTAACATTTACCTTTTATGCATCTTTTACTTTTTAGTTTGTAATCATCTTTTACACTTTTATTTCGAAGCACTAAATCATATAAATTCTAGCAACTCGTCTCTGTGGATTTTCGATACCCGACTTACCGCTGTGCTTGCCTCGCAAGTGTAGTCGTAATTTAAGTTTGTTTGTATTAAGACGGTGAACAGAAAACAATGATTAGCGTCTTTACAAGCGCTACTTTTCGCCCTTAATCAAAATGGTGCCGTTGTCGGGGACTAGTTTATTTTAGACTTTATTTGATTTAGTATTTCATAGTATTTTCTTTCTATTTGTATTATTTGCTAATCTTTTTACAGGACTTTCACATTTGAGCACTTAGAAACGGTCGAATTTTTCCCGCGTGCACCTACTTTGTGGAATCCACCACTTAAGCCATTTTTGGGGTAAGCATGTCTTATTCCAATTCTTTCGGTAATCATTGTTATAATTCTCAAAATTCTCGCAAACCTATGACTTTTGGTGAATACTTATAATCCCAAAGTATAACAAATTCAAATATTACTTTGGGCGAGTATAACGAAAGTCAAAATTTAGGTTATCGGAATTTCGATGACGATGACAATGATTTTGGGCCTTTACCTCCTTATAATAGGAATTTTGAAACGAATTCGAATAGTTTTCAAAATTCCTGTAATAATGAGTTTTCGGTTAAGTCCGATAGTAACTTTCAAAGTTCCCATTTTCATGGATCCTCACCTCGACCTATGACATTGGGTGAGGGTTTGCGTATGTATGAGAATGAGAAAATTGAAAATCATTATCGGGAAGAAAATCGTTCGTGGGAACATGAGTTAGATTTATTATTTGAGTCCGACGACGATTTTGCTTCCGAGACTTTCGAAGTCGAGGAATGTTTTGAACCAAATGAGGTACTTGTGCCTACTTTGGAACAAACCATTCTAGACTTTTCCCATCGGCTAATAGATATTAAAAGCGAGGATGAAAATGACGTAATATCTATTTGCAATGAAATGATTTCTTCTTTAGACCCCAAAGAAGAACATTTCATTGAAAATGATATTATTTCATTTGAAACTCAAACTTCATGCGATGATGATTCATCTCATGAGTTTGAATTTCATTCATCCCCATTTTCATTTTCTATTATCACACTGGAACAAGTACCCGATGATTCGGTTTTAAACTTTAATGTTTTAAATTCTATCGCCGATGAGGAGTACTTGCTAGAGTCACCCTCTACGATCGCATCTTTGCCTTTGTGTGCGCTGCCTCCCATTATAACTTCAAAATCCTTGGGAGGATATTCGTCTTTTCTCGGTCCCCACTTGTTTTTGTCACTCGTTCAATCTAAACCCCCCATCATCCCACCAAAACTTTTAATTGGCGATGGTTCATTTCTTCCGCCTTACACATGCCTTCCGTTGTTCAAACGGAATCCATATTTTTCGGAGGGCATGCTTCTATGTGAGGGTACACCGGTTATCCTCCAAAGTCAAATTGTTCTTATGGTGGACCCTCATTTATTTAGACTTCTAGTGTATAATTAGTGTGAAGCCTAAATAGTAGGTTGTATATAGTTAGCTTTTTATTCTTTCTTTCTTTTTATTTTTCTTTCCTTTTTGATTTAGTTTAGTGTAATTAGTTAACTTTTTGTTATTTGTTTTTGCTATGCTCGGTACTAACTTGTTTTGTAGACTTTTTGGACTTGTTCTTATGGGGATCGCTCCAATTTGGGTAATATCGCTATTTTCCTCTCTTTGACTTGGTTCTTAGTTTACATTGAGGACAATGTCAAGTTTTAAGTCAGGGGGTGTGGTATATTCTATCCATTTCATTATTTAGTCCATGTTTTTGCTCACATGTTAGTTACTTAGTATGCTTTTCTTAGAAAAAATGAAAATTTCAAAAAGATTTTCTTTCTTTTTTCGCATTTTTTGGGCTTTTTGCCTTTGTTTTCGATGATAAACTTTAATAATTGCCCGATCCAATAGACAGCCCAATGATGCATGTTCTCGATTTTAGAAGTTATTAGACTTTAGTCTCACTTATTGATATTATGAACAACTTCATGAATTAAACTTTAATCCCATGAGCACATGAACTTTTATTGTTCTATTGATTTGGTTTAAGATTTTTTATAACTCGGTAATCTTTTGTTGCATTGTATATACTTACTCCGAGTAAGCTTTGTACCTTTCTTCGTTTGTGAGTGCTATACACTATTCTTTCCTCTTTGAAAACGTTGAATTCGTTGGTAATCTCACTATTCTTTCATTTGATCGTTCATTAATTGAGTTCATACTTGAAATGTGTTACTTGATTATGATTTTCATATATTATTTTGATTCGAGAATTGCGTAAACTTTGTGAAATGATCATAGGACCTCTTTGTTATATCACCCATTTTAGCCTTGACCTCACCCTTATATGTTTACCCTCGTTAACCCCTTTGAGCCTAAATATAGCCTTTCGTTTCATAACCCCAATCCCATAACCAACTCCAAATTGGAGTTATAAATCATACATACACTTTCCATACCTTTGTTTGGAATGTTACATGGGATTGAATGATGTTGTTATGATGTCGGTTGCAATTTAGGTATATGAGAGTTTGAAAAGTAAAGAAAAGAAAGTAGTGAAAAAAGTGAAGAAAAAGAGAAAGCAAAAAGCAAAAGAAAACCAAAGAAAACATGAGAAAAAGAAGAAAAGAAAAGAAAGAGAAAGTTGTAAATGTTGTATATAGTTCAATAAGCTTTGATTACTCTCCCCGATGATATATCTAATGCCGTTTTGGAACTTATTTTCCAATTCTGATATTGCCCGCATTCTCCCATTATCCCGAGTTTTCATCCCGAACACTTTGAATTCGTACATACATTCCTTTCATTTCGTACCATAGCCTAGCGTACATTACAACCCTATTAAAGTCCTATGTGATCTTAAGTTGATGTAATTTAAAAGTTGAAATAGTTTCGATAATTTGTGAAAATACATTTCGCCTCTTTTAGTGTGCGGTATCTTTTCATTGAGATTACAGTTTTTCAGGTTATATATAGCGTTCTTCATTTGTGACATGTGTGTGGCCTAGTTTCTATTTACATTTACTCTTTAGCCCGCATGTTCCGTGTGTTAACTCCCTGTTTCGAGTGAATTCGCTTGATGAGTGTAATGCCCATGAGGATTGAATATATGCTTGCTTTAATGTTTATCCGGTTTATATATGTTTTTCGCCAAATCATACTTTGCATGTGCTTGCTCCCCTCCCACATTTTAAGGTTGCAATTCTATGAGGTGCATTCTATAATGTTAATGATTTGGACTTTTGTTTGAATTCATTCAATGTGCTAATAATGCGTATGAAATCCTTTTCGCTATTGTTGGGCTTGTCGCATGTTGGGTTGAGCATATTTTGAGGAAACCATGTGATGTTTGTGGGTACCATCTCTGAAAACCCTCACAAGACGACACTCGTCAACTAGGGTGACCTAGGGGTTTAACGGCTTATTGCATGCGCTAAATGCAATCGTTCACCCGCGAAAATGAACTCATCTTTCTTTTGCTTTATTAACATACTTTTGTACTATCACCTGCTTTTGGTTCGCTTGTAGTTCTTGTTGCATCCTATTTCATTGCTAGGGACTAGCAATGTGTAAGTTAGGGGGTGTGATAATACGCAAATATTGCGTATTTTATCTCTCAAACCTACGCATTTTTAGCCCCCTCGGGTGCCTTAATCTCTATATTGTAATACCCCGTATTTTTTTATGCTATATTAATTTGGGGATTTATTAAAATTAATGTGAGTTAATTATTTAATAAAAATCCGGAAATTAATTATGTTATAATTATTAACGTGACGAGAGTTAGTAATTATGGAAATTTGTTGAATATAACTAATGAGCAAAGTAATATATGATATTGATTATATTGAATGTCACGAGAGAATAAAATGACAATTTTAGAAATTTGAGTCGGGACGCGCCCGTGTCGCTTCGGGACTAAATATTGATAAATAAAAGTAAATATTTTCTAAGTCATTCGTATGGTCGTTTTGAGTGCGCCAACGCGTCCGGAAGGGTCGATATAGTCAGAAAAGTGTACTCGGGGGTTTAGTTTGGGTCTCGGGGCGTTTTTAGGCCTAATTGGTACCCCGGGAGGGCGTTTTGGACATTTCACCTTTTTGGGTAATTAAACCCACGAAAATTCAAAGGGTTATATCAGATATCTGGATTGTCATCTAGGGTTAGAAACTCTAAACACAAGTGACGGCCATAGGAGAGGAAGGAGAGAGCTCTCAAGGCAAATTCAAGGCCCGAAATCCACCCGTTTGCACCGCAACCACCACCAACGCGTAGATCACGCAACGGGCTACGCAACCACACCAAAAACATCTGCAAATCAGAACGTCGAAAATCCCAGGCAAGTGTTTATCTTGCTTATTTCATTGATGCATCCTTTATATTAGTTTAGGGATGATTAGGGATGAATTTCATTGAAGAAAACCTAAATTGTAATAGGAATTTGCATGTAGTGATGACTTAAACCTTATTCTGGAAATTGTTGGTGATGTAGAAGAATAATCCACGAAATTTTAATGTAGTATAAGAAGGAATTTCTGGAAAAACAGATTGGAATCATGATTTAGAGATTTCTAGGGTTCTTGTATGTTTAAATGAATTATGGCATGATTAATCCATGTTTAGTGACGTAAATTGACATGCTTTACGTTGAAAATACCTAATATGATGATATAAGGTTAGTAGTATCAATTCTGGGATGATTGGGATTAGAAAATATGGAAATTGTTGAAGTTTGGAGATGAAACCCGTAACTGCAGAATTTCAGTTTTCGCAGACCTGCTTGATCGATCGATCGAGCCTAGAGCTTCGATCGATCGAAGGTTCGATCGATCGAGCCCCAGACCTCGATCGATCGACCCCTCCTGGCAGACTCCTATTTCTTTTTTTAAATGAGTTAAATTCAAATTATTATGAGATAATTCTTGGGCATCCTTAATAAAATGTTTTGGGAGATAGGGAAGACCAGTAGGACATGTGAATAGATTTTGGGACCCTTGATGTCGGGCAAAGATTGTATTTTGGATAATTACATAAGGGTCGGTGAAATTATGATTTAAAGAGAGAGACACGTAAGAGAGTTACTTTGGGACAAATGTGTATACCTACTGAATTTTATAATTGAGCGGATAGAATCCATGAAGCGTTATGTAGTAAGTGGAAAAGTTCCTCAAATTAAAGTAAGATGTGAATGGTTATACGTGATAACTATATAATGTGAAATAAATGCGAATGACGTAATTATGGGAATTGAGAATTTACCCATTATTGATATGGTAATATTAGTATAGTTATATGATTGTGTATGCATATACTATCTATGTGTGAAAATCATGCCCACGCTACTTGCTATCCCTGAGGTTTCCGCACTGGGACAATCTTATCTCGATGGGACCTTTATGGGGGATATTGACTTGTACCCTAGAAGATAGATATCCTTGGTACAGGCTATCGGAATGATAGTTCAGACGGTCCTAAGAGATGCGGGTATGTGCTTTCCTCTTAGAGAATTGGAATCTATGCTTCGCCTCAAATTGTTTGTGTATAGGTATCCTTGGTATAGGCTATCGCAGTGATAGTTCAGACGGTCCTACGAGACTTGGAATCTATACTTCGCCTCAATATTGTTTGAGTATGTGTTAATACAATTCGAGAGTGATTCCGAATTTGTATTCCCCTTAATGTGAGTGATATGAGGTTTGGATAGTAGAGTATGCCCGCACCATAGTTATTATTTGGGGTTCTGTTTTGATATATATATATATATATATATATATATATATATATATATATATATATATATATTAAATTCTGAAATCTGGAACTGCCTACTGTGATTTGATATGTAGGACATGGTTGATGACTCAAATTGTAAATACTTGTTTTGAGAAAGTATAATATGAAATTGGAAAACTTTATTGATTAATAAAGTCAAAAATGAGAACTTTGGTTACTAATTGAAATATTCTTTTCAAACAATGGAATCGTTAAATTTTGAATCTTACGAGTAATCTAAGATAAGTTAAATCATTGGGAAGAGAAGTGCTATAAATGATAAGACAAACCATTGGGAAGGTTAGTGCGATAGGTGTGCACATTAGAAGAGAGGTGAGAATTTCTCAAGGGAGTGTCGCACTAATATGTTGTTGCATTGGCCTGTATCTATTTAAATACTTGCTAAATAATTTATAAATCATATACACTATCGGGCTCTGACCCGTTTCTCTCTCTCTCTCTCTCTCTCTCTCTCTCTCTCTCTTGTATATATATGTATGTATTACAGATGCCCAGCCACAGGGGCGTCTTGCTTAGGATCCCTTGAAAGGAACGTGCTGCAGCTTAGGTGGGAGTTGCAGGCCACTTGCATAGACGACTTCGTTTACTTGATTCCACATCTATCATATTCATTTATTGGGCATGTGTCGCCCTTTCCACTATTTATCTGTTTTATTGGGACATTTGTATTTCAGTTATTCCTAGTACTGTTACTATGGGATTTATTTCAGTATGGATGTTTTACTTTAAGTTTTAAATGTTGGGACTTTGAATGTTGAATGTTTATAGTAATTGGATTATGTTCCAGGTTAATTGTTGTATGATTCTTACTTATTGAAAATGTTGTTAATAACTAAATAAATAATTTTCCTTTGAAAATAAAATTGGTCAGAAACGTTGAAAAATGGTTTTGACACTTAGCTTAATTAATTATGGTGTTAATTTGGAAAAGTTTATTGTTACGACAGTGATGCTAAGAATGAACCAACTGTTCACCTTGATTTTAATTTAATAAAGGAGTGATCGCCCGGTATTTAATTAGGCGGGGTGTCACAGGTGGTATCAGAACATCAGGTTCTAGTGTCCATAGGATCTGTACGGCTTATTTCGCTTTCAGCTTAATGTTATTGTTATAGAGCCCTATTATAGGATGGTTGTATTCTTACTTTCAAGTTTATGTCTTCAGCTATTTGAGATTTGATAATGACTGTAGACTAATAAACTTCTTCACGTTTCAGATGCCTCCGAGACGTGCACCGAAGGATAGGCGTGCCCAGGCCGAGCATCCGGCAGCTCCGGCACAAGGCACTATGAATGCTAATGAAGTAGACGCCATTGTTGCTCAGGCGGTGAATTCCGCGCTAGCGGTGACTCAGCAGGCTCCACCCCAGATTCAGGCAGTGGCGCCAGTACCAGCACAGCTTCCATCTGCATGGGAGAGGGTTAGGGATGCTTTTCAGAAAGCGCATCCCCCTGAGTTCTCTGGTAGCTCCGATATTGTCACAGTTAGCCAATGGAAGAAAGACATCCAACGGCATCTTCGTATGTATGAGTGCACCGACGTACAGAAGCAGTTATTGGCTTCCTTTAAGCCGGTGGGAGCCACTTTGCAGTGGTGGGAGTCCACTACTACATTGGAGGAGAGGGACACGATCCCTATTCAGTTATTCTGGGAGCGGTTTGACCGCAAGTACTTTCCACCCGCCGTGCAGACTGAGATGAGGCGGAAATTACTGAATTTGAAGCAGGAGAGCTCTACCGTAGCTAAGTATGAGGAGGAGTTCACGAGACTTCTCACCATCATGCCAGATGAGGCACCCACTGAGGGCAAGAAGATTATGTTGTTTATGGACGGGTTAGCTTGGAGGATCCGTCAGCATCTTATTGGGAATCTATCTCTGAGTACTTTCACTGATGTACTCAATGCCGCGTTGCTACATTGCCAGGATCACTGCTTCCATCTGCAGGGAAGCAAGAGAGCAGGAGAGTCCAGCCAGCAGGGCAGGACCGGGGGAAATAGTGCTAATGGGGCACCATCTTATGGACAGACTCGTCAGCACGAGCAGAGTTCCCATCAGGGGGACCCTGCTAAGCGATTCCGTTCAGGTGATTCCAGGCAGGGATTTGGGGGTTATAGGCAGGGTCAGCAAGTCCAACCTAATCATCAGGACCAGCAAGGCCAACACCGACAACAGGGTCAGCAGCAGTGCCAACAGGGCCAACAGCGTGTTCATCAGGGCCAGCAGGGCCAGTGGTGGGGAGGTAACGGCCAGCAGGGCAGTAGTCAGCAGGGTCAGAGGGGAGGCCACTTCAAAGGCCGATGTTTTGGGTGTGGTAGACACGGCCATAGGCGCCAGGATTGTCCGGAGGGAGATAGGGCCCCACAGCAGCAGGGTGCCCGTAATGAGCCACAGAGACCACTTTTTTTGGCTGCACTCCCAGCTCCAGCCCAGGTGCCAGCCCTACCAGCCGTTCCATCAGCTCCAGTGCAACAGGGGCAGTTACAGTATGAACGTGTCTATAACGTCCACCAGGCAGCAGCTCCATAGGCACCACCCGCGATTGAGGGTATGTTTCCTATCCATGGTACTATGGGTCGGGTTTTGTTTGATACTGGGTCGACTCATTGTTTTATAGCTATGCATTTTGCGAAGGCCTTAGGATTGTTAGCCACATCAGAGAGCACAGTGACGTGTGTAGACTCACCACTGGGGAGTGGGTCGCTTATCTTCTTTATATGCCGAGGAGTGGGGGTAGAGATTGGTAGTTTGGTATTACCTGCAGACATGTTAGTCTTAGATATGCATGAGCATGATATTATTATCGGTATGGATTGGCTCACAGCTTATAGAGCCATGATTGATTGCTTCGGTGGGAGCATTGTTTTTGCCATTCCGGGGCAAGAGATGTTTGTAGTGACGATGCCTTGCCCAGAGGGAGGTTCGATCGCTCATTTGTATTATATAGAGGAGGATACCTCTAAGGAGGTTGTGATTCCGTTAGACTCGATTCCAGTTGTTCGTGAGTATTCCAATGTGTTTCAGGAAATACCAGGCCTACCCCCCAGTCGAGAGATAGACTTTGTTATAGATTTATTGCCAGATACCAGACCTATAGCACGCGCTCCATACCGTATGGCTCCGGCGGAGATGCGAGAGTTACGAGATCAGATAGAGCAGCTGTTAGGTCAGGGCTTCATTCGCAGAAGTACCTCACCTTGGGGCGCTCCAGTTCTGTTTATGAAGAAGAGAGATGGTTCACTGAGGTTGTGTGTGGACTACCGGGAGTTGAACAAGGTCACGATACGGAATAAGTATCCGTTGCCTCGAATCGATGATCTGTTCGACCAGCTGAGGGGAGCAACTTTCTTTTCGAAGATAGATCTGAGGTCGAGGTACCATCAGCTACGTATTAGAGAGCAGGATGTTTCAAAGACTGCCTTCTTGACGAGATATGGGTCTTACGAGTTCAGAGTGATGCCATTTGGTCTCACAAATGCTCCAGCCGTATTCATGGACTTAATGAACCGAGTATTGAGAGAGTTCTTGGATCAGTTTGTCATCGTCTTTATAGATGACAGTTTTGATATATTCACACTCCGAGGAGGAGCACAGTGAGCATTTGAGGCATGTTCTTCAGACTCTACGAGAGCATCAGTTGTATGCTAAGTACGAGAAGTGTGGATTCTGGTTGCGAGAAGTACAGTTCTTGGGCCATGTTGTTTCTGAACAGGGGATAGCAGTTGACCCGAGTAAAGTGTCAGCGGTGAGGGAATGGGGACAGCCCACGACACCGACGGAAGTGCGTAGTTTCTTGGGGTTAGCCGAATACTACAGGAGATTCATTCGGGGATTCTCTAAAATAACAGGTCCATTGACGAATCTGACTCGCAAGGGGGTACCATACGTTTGGGATGACGCTTGTCAATTGGCTTTCGACGAGCTGAAAGACAAGCTTACTTCAGCGCCAGTCCTTGCTTTACCAAAGCCGGGTACGGAGTACCTGGTTTACACCGATGCCTCTTTACGGGGACTTGGGGGAGTACTTCAGCAGGAGGAGAAGGCTATAGATTTTGCCTCCCGCAAGCTTAAGCCGCATGAGAAGAATTACCCCACCCACGACCTGGAGTTAGCAGTGGTCGTTTTTGCATTGAGGATATGGAGGCACTACTTATTGGGGGAGAAGTTCCGTTTGTTCACACACCACAAGTCACTGCAGTACCTATTCACTCAGCGAGAGCTGAATATGCGACAGCGCAGATGGTTAGAGTTTGTGAAGGACTATCAGTTTGACATACAGTATCATCCGGGGAAGGACAACGTAGTTGCTGATACGTTGAGCCGTAGACCGGTAGACGAGGTAGCGGATGTCTGGATAGCAAAGTGGAAGGAGTTAGGCCACCAGGACGCAGTAGCCCGTTCCTTCATATCTGCTATGACAATTACACCCGAGATTGTTATGAGGGTAATACAGGCCCAGACCACAGACCCGTTTTGCCAGGAGAAGATTGTACGACTTTTAGCCGAGGGTGCTGAGTCCTATTCTGTTAATTCTGATGGGGGCTTGAGGTTTAATGGGAGATTGGTGGTTCCATAAGGAGCAGAATTACGTCATGCAGTGATGACCCAGTCTCACGGGTCCCGATTTGTAGTACATCCTGGAGGAGATAAGATGTACCAGGATATGAGGAGGCAATACTGGTGGAGTGGGATGAAGAAGGACATTGCTGAGTTCGTGTCCAAGTGTTCTACCTGCCAGCTGGTAAAGGTGGACCACCAGATACCGTCAGGATTGCTTCAGCCATTGGAAGTACCCGCGTGGAAGTGGGAGAGTATTTCCATGTATTTTATTACAGGGTTGCCTACATCACAGCGGGGCCACGATTCTATCTGGGTGATAGTAGACCGTTTGACCAAGGTGGCTCATTTTCTGCCGGTGCGGACAGACTATACCACGGGTCAGTATGCTCAGTTGTTCATTGTTGAGGTTGTCAGATTACATGGGGTACCCCTGAATATTGTGTCGGATAGGGACAAGATTTTCGTGTCACGTTTCTGGGAAAGCTTTCAGGAGGCTATGGGTACCGAGTTGAGGTTGAGTTCAGCTTACCACCCACAGAAAGATGGACAGACAGAGCGTACTAATCAGATGTTAGAGGATATGCTACGCATGTGTGTTCTTGATTTTGGAGGTGGTTGGGAGCCACATCTTCCACTGGTAGAGTTTGCTTATAATAACTCTTATCAGTTTACGATTGGTATGGCTCCATTTGAGGCTTTGTATGGCAGGCCTTGTCGTTCTCCAACTTGTTGGCTCGAGGTGGGGGATAACAAGTTGTTAGGACTAGAGGTGATTCAGGAAACCTCCGCGAGGATTGGGATGATTAGGAGTCGCATTCGAGTAGCCCAGGACAGGCAGAAGAGCTACGCCGTACGAAACGGTTCTTCCGGGAGTTTAATGTGGGGGACCAAGTGTTAATGCGTGTATCTCCTATGAAAGGAGTGATGAGGTTCGGGAAGAAGGGGAAATCGTCCCCAAGGTACGTGGAACCATTTCCCATCATCGAGAGGATTGGTCCGGTAGCATACAGATTGGGACTACCAGAGCATTTACATCGCATTCACGATGTATTCCACATCTCGTCGTTGGGACGGTATCTTCGGGATGATATGGACCATACTCACATTGAGATAGATGAGATAGACTTACAACCTGACAGCTCTTACGAGGAGAGACCGGTGGCTATCCTAGACTACAGTGAGAGGAGATTGAGGTCAAAGATAGTTCCACTTGTACGGGTCCAGTGGGAGCACCACAATGTGGAGGAATCCACTTGGGAGCGCGAGGCCGATATGCGCGAGAGATATCCAGATTTGTTTTTACCAGGTATGCCTTGTTTTCCGAATTTCGGGACGAAATTCCATTATTAGGGGGGAAGTATGTAATACCCCGTATTTTTTTTATGCTATATTAATTTGGGGATTTATTAAAATTAATGTGAGTTAATTATTTAATAAAAATTCGGAAATTAATTATGTTATAATTATTAACGTGACGAGAGTTAGTAATTATGGAAATTTGTTGAATATTACTAATGAGCAAAGTAATATATGATATTGATTATATTGAATGTCACGAGAGAATAAAATGACAATTTTGGAAATTTGAGTCGGGACGCGCCCGTGTCGCGTCGGGACTAAATATTGATAAATAAAAGTGAATATTTTATAAGTCGTTCGTATGGTCGTTTTGAGTGCGCCAACGCGTCCGGAAGGGTCGAGATAGTCAGAAAAGTGTACCCGGGGGTTTAGTTTGGGTCTCGGGGCGTTTTTAGACCTAATTGGTACCCCGGGAGGGCGTTTTGGACATTTCACCTTTTTGGGTAATTAAAACCACGAAAATTCAAAGGGTTATATCAGATATCTGGATTGTCATCTAGGGTTAGAAACTCTAAACACATGTGATGGCCATAGGAGAGGAAGGAGAGAGCTCTCAAGGCAAATTCAAGGCCCGAAATCCACCCGTTTGCACCGCAACCACCACCAACGCGTAGATCGCGCAACGGGCTACGCAACCACACCAAAAACATATGCAAATTAGAACGTCGAAAATCCTAGGCAAGTGTTTATCTTGATTATTTCGTTGGTGCATCCTTCATATTAGTTTAGGGATGATTAGGGATGAATTTCATTGAAGAAAACCTAAATTGTAATAGGAATTTGCATGTAGTGATGACTTAAACCTTATTCTGGAAATTGTTGGTGATGTAGAAGAATAATCCATGAAATTTTAATGTAGTATAAGAAGGAATTTCTGGAAAAACATATTGGAATCATGATTTAGAGATTTCTAGGGTTCTTGTATGTTTAAATGAATTATGGCATGATTAATCCATGTTTAGTGACGTAAATTGACATGCTTTACGTTGAAAATACCTAATATGATGATATAAGGTTAGTAGTATCAATTCTGGGACGATTGGGATTAGAAAATATGGAAATTGTTGAAGTTTGGAGATGAAACCCGTAACTGCAGAATTTCAGTTTTCGCAGACCTGCTTGATCGATCGATCGAGCCTAGAGCTTCGATCGATCGAAGGTTCGATCGATCGAGCCCCAGACCTCGATCGATCGACCCCTCCTGGAAGACTCCTATTTCTTTTTTTAAATGAGTTAAATTCAAATTATTGTGAGATAATTCTTGGGCATCCTTAATAAAATGTTTTGGGAGATAGGGAAGACCAGTAGGACATGTGAATAGATTTTAGGACCCTTGATGTCGGGCAAAGATTGTATTTTGGATAATTACATAAGGGTCGGTGAAATTATGATTTAAAGAGAGAGACACATAAGAGAGTTACTTTGGGACAAATGTGTATACCTACTGAATTTTATAATTGGGAGGATAGAATCCATGAAGCGTTATGTAGTAGGTGGAAAAGTTTCTCAAATTAAAGTAAGATGTGAATGGTTATACGTGATAACTATATAATGTGAAATAAATGCGAATGACGTAATTATGGGAATTGAGAATTTACCTATTATTGATATGGTAATATTAGTATAGTTATATGATTGTGTATGCATATACTATCTATGTGTGAAAATCATGCCCACGCTACTTGTTATCCCTGAGGTTTCCGCACTGGGACAGTCTTATCTCGATGGGACCTTTATGGGGGATATTGACTTGTACCCTAGAAGATAGATATCCTTGGTACAGGCTATCAGAATGATAGTTCAGACGGTCCTAAGAGATGCGGGTATGTGCTTTCCTCTTAGAGACTTGGAATCTATGCTTCGCCTCAAATTGTTTGTGTATAGGTATCCTTGGTACAGGCTATCGCAGTGATAGTTCAGACGGTCCTACGAGACTTGGAATCTATACTTCGCCTCAATATTGTTTGAGTATGTGTTAATACAATTCGAGAGTGATTCCGAATTTGTATTCCCCTTAATGTGAGTGATATGGGGTTTGAATAGTAGAGTATGCCCACACCATAGTTATTATTTGGGGTGCTGTTATGATATATATATTTTCGAGTAGTTAATATATATATATATATATATATATATATATGAAATTCTGAAATCTGAAACTGCCTACTGTGATTTGATATGTAGGGCATGGTTGATGACTCAAATTGTAAATACTTGTTTTGAGAAAGTATAATATGAAATTGGAAAACTTTATTGATTAATAAAGTCAAAATGAGAACTTTGGTTACTAATTTAAATATTCTTTTCAAACGATGGAATCGTTAAATTTTGAATCTTACGAGTAATCTAAGATAAGTTAAATCATTGGGAAGAGTAGTGCGATAAATGATAAGACAAACCGTTGGGAAGGTTAGTGCGATAGGTGTGCACATTAGAAGAGAGGTGAGAATTTCTCAAGGGAGTGTCGCACTAATATGTTGTTGCATTGGCCTGTATCAATTTAAATACTTGCTAAACAATTTTTAAATCATATACACTATCGGGCTCTGACCCGTTTTTCTCTCTCTCTCTCTCTTGTATATATATGTATGTATTACAGGTGCCCAGCCACAGGGGCGTCTTGCTTAGGATCCCTTGAAAGGAACGTGCTGCAGCTTAGGTAGGAGTTACAGGCCACTTGCATAGACGACTTCGTTTACTTGATTCCACATCTATCATACTCATTTATTGGGCATTTGTCGCCCTTTCCACTATTTATCTGTTTTATTGGGACATTTGTATTTCAGTTATTCCTAGTACTGTTACTATGGGATTTATTTCAGTATGGATGTTTTACTTTAAGTTTTAAATGTTGGGACTTTGAATGTTGAATGTTTATAGTAATTGGATTATGTTCCAGGTTAATTGTTGTATGATTCTTACTTATTGAAAATGTTGTTAATAACTAAATAAATAATTTTCCTTTAAAAATAAAATTGGTCAGAAACGTTGAAAAATGGTTTTGACACTTAGCATAATTAATTAGGGTGTTAATTTGGAAAAGTTTATTTTTACGACAGTGATGCTAAGAATGAACCAACTGTTCATCTTGATTTTAATTTAATAAAGGAGTGATCGCCCGGTATTTAATTAGGCGGGGTGTCACATATATTTAAGCCCGTTAACCAGACAACCTCGGTTTATATTGTTAACATGCTATATGAGGTATAATTGGGCTTTTATAGGTATTTAGGTACCAAGTATGGGATTCGGATGCATTCCGGTGAAGTTTCGAACACAACTACACGTTCAAGGACATTTTAGTCATTTCACAGCTTGGTTACCTGGCCCGACATTTCATAAAAATTGTATCCCTCCTCTCTAGCTTCGCCTGGCTGTGAACGGTGCGCGATTCCGAGTCCGTATGATGAAGTTATGGCGATTTCAGCGAAAGGAAAAACAAGGAAAACAAAAGAGGGGAAGAAAAGAGGAAGAAAGGAATGCAGTGTGCTGCTGCTTGGCTGGCCTCTGCTTAATCGATCGATCGGCGATTTTATTCGATTGATCGACCATTCTAAAATGCGAAAATTTAGACTTGATCGATCGATCGGCCAAAATCATCGATCGATCGATCCCCTGTTTTTCTGCAGATATTTTGCTTTCTTTTCTTTCTTCTTTTCTTTTATTCCAACTTACTATATAAAGCAATTTTTGTTGTAATAAGAAGGGGATTCAGTATATACACAATTTTAGGTTAGATAGTTTAGGGTTTTGGAGGTTTGGAAGCTCATTTCTTCATTTCTTCTTGGATTGACACTCCATTTGTTGCGTAATTTGTGCTACCATCTTCCATCTCCATTAATATAGCTTGTTTTCCACATTTTCTTGCTTTCTAGATAATTTACATGCTTTCATAAATTAGGTTTACTTGCTTTCTTTACACGTTTTCTAGTATAGATTTACCGCGTTTCTTTATTGCGTTTATTTACCGCGTTTTTAATATGCTTTCTAGGTAATTTAAATTAGGTTGTGTTTGAATGGAACTCACTCGAGTTGACGCGTTGCTTTGCTTTGGTGATGGTGTTTACGTGTCTATTTTGGGTGCGTTGTCCTAGTTATTACGCCTAGGAGATTTGACGGGGCATATCATGTATGTCCCGTGCTTATGAACTTTCGTGCGCAATTTTTGGGATATCTGTTTATGCCAAAATCATATTAGGCTTTTATGCGGATTTAGGGGCATGAAAACCCTTGGTTCAATTAACTGTCGAAACGAGACGCATTTATAATAACTCGTCGACCCATGTAACCATTTTATACAAATTAGCCTAGGTGAGGGATATTCGACGCAACCTATAGTTTTACGCGCTTTCATAATCTAGTTTCAATACCTTGCCTAGATTAACATTTCCCTTTTATGCATCTTTTACTTTTTAGTTTGTAATCATCTTTTACACTTTTATTTCGGAGCACTAAATCATATAAATTCTAGCAACTCGTCTCTGTGGATTTTCGATACCCGACTTACCGCTGTGCTTGCCTCGCAAGTGTAGTTGTAATTTAAGTTTGTTTGTATTAAGACGGTGAACAGAAAACAACGATTAGCGTCTTTACACGCGCTACTTAGCCCCACGCTCAGCTTCAAAGGCATTTTCATCATACGTCTGCCGAGCAGTTTTAGCTGTATTCAGTTTATCCTCCCATGTACTCTTCTCACTCTCCAAATCTTACTAAGAATCAAGCAAATATTTTTTCAAGCCAGCCAAAGCTTCCTCTACATTATTTAAAGAAGAAGACCGAATTACATCATCCTTCTCCAGCATATTATTGAAATGCACCAAGAACTACAAGATAAGAAGATCAAGATTAGTAAATGAGACATATAAAAGACAACAGAACCAAGAAGATGGAAATCACTCACTGATGCAAGTCTCTGAGAAGCCAATTCAGAAACCTTAGCTTAGGGGAGCTTGGCATCCACTCCCTGTGGTCTGGAAGAGTACCACACTTAATCAACTTCCTGTCCAAACTAGGAGTAATAACTGCGGGAGGACCATCATCAAAAGAAGGTGATTCAACCAAGATCTGTTGGTCAGTCACCTGGTCAACCTCATTCTCTGCAAGCCCTCTCCTAAGTCTCCTCAAAGGAAGTTCAACATCTTTGGGAGCTACGTTCTTGGGAGCTAGGTCTTTGGGGGCTGGGTCTTTGCGAGCTGGGTCTTTGGGGTCTCTTTCATGACTTCACCTGCTTTCTTCTTGGCCCTTTCAGTAGGTTTTTGGGAGCTAAAAGTGCTACCACTAAGAAGATAAAGAAACTTTATCTTCTTCATGACTTTAGAAAGAGGAGTATCTGAATCAGTAGAAACTTCTTGATCAAGATTAATTACCAGAATAGGAAAAGTTATAGGCCTAGCAATAAAGGAAGAAATAGTATTTCTAAATTGAAGTAAATAAAAAGCATATCTAACGTGCTCCTCAGCAACCGTCTTGTGAAGTCTCGAGATAAACTTCAATTCTTTCAAATTTACTTCACTCTCTTTGGGGGATTTTCTTTTCTGGTCAACTACAATAAAATTTAAAAAGCAACAGTTAATATGACATTTTATCAAATATAAATGAGGCAAAATTACTAAAACACAGAACAACCTATCCCGTTGCCAAAGAGTGGACATCTAGGTCCTTGATATTTAGCACCTCCAACTAAAGGGGCATGTTGCCAATTTTTTATAACTAACCCGTGATAAAAATAATCCCTATTAGAATTAGTGAGGTTAACTACTAAAGCTTTAATAACTGCCCTAATTTTTAAATAATAAGTAGTATCACTAGTTACCCATTTATAACAAAACATTATTTCTGGAATACCTTGATTGGTTCCATATATTTGATTTAACCTATATACTCCATTCACTACTCTTCATGTGTTAGGATCTACTCTTGCAGGTACAACGTCAAAATATTGACAAAAATCCAGATATAGGGGATTGTGAGGAAATGTGAACCCACATTTAGTAATAAAGATGGAAGGAAATCAATGGTCTTCAGCAAGAGAGAAAAAAACATAAAGAAAAGTGGGATGTTCCAGTACAACCCAAGATGGAATGTTGAAGTCACTCCTGAACTTATCAAGCGACTAAATAGAATAAACCATGATGAAGAAACAAAGAAGACGAGAAGAAAAGTTCTTACAAGGGTTTAAGGATTCAGTAAGAACTGGAGATAGAAAATAAAACGATCGCATGAAAGTTCAAAGAACACAGCAGCAGAATCAGAAATGAAAAGATAGAAGATAATGGAAGTTTTACCGCTCTTTTTATAAGTCTCCTCGAAAACTGGGAAAAGTAATGATTAACGTGAACGATGGTTGAGTTTATGGCAGCTAACAAGAGAAAATATGAAGATACCCCAGAAATGCTTGCTAAAATTTGAAATATTTACAAAACTGCCATTCGCGCCCAAAACAGTCAAATAACTAGATAAAATTCACAAGTTCGGAAGGTCTGCAGCCGACCAAGCAACCCAAAGCATAATATTCCACACTTTCGCATCAGGTCCAAGTATGAACCATTGGGGGATTCTATTGATACCAAAATTCACCACCTTATGTGGACCAATTATAAGCCAACATGTGTCATCCAATGTGGCATAAGTCCAAGTCAGCATGGCACAAATCCCCGATCAACAAGGTAGCCCGACCAACAAAGAAGACAGACCAACATGGGATACCAACTAACATGGGATACCAACCAACTAGGAAGACCGACCAACAGTCAAAAATCTAATCAGTGCAGCCAATGAATCGACAACAGTCTTATATTTAATTCTCATTATGTATTGATGTAATTGCCTAAAAAATAAAGGCATCCCATATTTTCACACGATAACTATCAACACCCCTCTTGGGCTATAAACACATTGTATCACCCTCATTACAGGGGACCGAAAAACAAAGTACTTAAGTAATACATATCAGTGGGCGCAGGCTATTCCATCGAGTCAAACCAGTTTAAAAATATCTTTGTCTTATTTATTTTTATTTCTTTATCTGCGATCAATCAATTAGTTCTAGTCTAGTTTTTTGCATCAACACATCATATCTTTAAAATTATATAATCACTTGGGATTCTAAATTTTTAAATGCTTGGTATCTCGGAAGAGTTTGATATGGAGCGTATATACAGTTGGAGGAAATGCCACAAAGAAGACTCAAAGACATTACATGAGCTTAGGTATTTTTTTCACTCATCTCATTTTATTATATTATTTATTTTTTTCAGATTTTTTTCTCTCTTTTAAATTATATATTCAGTTGGTAATTTTTAATTTTGAGGACTCGAGTTGGTGTTGGGAGTTTGCCATGGTGCATATTTATCGTATGAGAAAATGCCATAAATAATATACACACGCATGGTTGGAGAATTTTTTTTCACTGATGATTTTGATATTAATAGTTTTATATTTGATTTGTGGATAATTACTGTGAAACTTAAGTATTTGAGCATATCTGATATTGAGTGGAAAAGTACTCCTATAGCAAGTGATTTCCCTGTTAAAAAAATTAAAGAAAGTAGTGTCATTTTATAAACATGTGTATTTATTCATTTATACAAATGGATGTATGTATGATTATAATCATATGTATTTGTGGGTTTGGTTGATATTAATTAGTGGTGTGTACTAGTTGAAGTTGAAATTTGTATTTAGCATTTTATGACATGATTTTCACCATAAAAAAACGGTTTAAAATTTCAACAACAGCCGCTGACATTTTACTAATTGAATAATTTTAGTGGAATGTATTCTTGAAATTAAAGCATTCCATTCAAGAATTTTTCATCTTTCTAAAGACAACTTTTAATTTTGTTGTATTGTCTTTATTATATTGCATTCTTAAGGAGACCTCAAGTTCTGGAAGGGTTTTGAAGACTATTACTGTTGCTGACTGCGGTCAACTATGATTTATGATATATGTTATGAGTATTTGACATAATACTTATGTTCAAAATATTATAGCAACTTATATTCCGGTTTAGTTTCATTGTGGTGTTGGTGCTTTAAGTATTGGAGTTTAATTTGAGGGGTTTTTGCTTTGTTTTATGATTTTATGGTGACCTTTTATGTGTAGTTTGCCATATTTATGTATTAAAATAGGGTAAAAATATTATATGTTCCCGCACATCGCGCGAGTTGCATACTAGTTATATGTAAGAACTATGTCTTTATTATTTTTGGTTTCTTATTACATATTCATAGGGAGGATGTTATAAGGATAAGTCAAATATATATTCCCCATCCAAGTGAGATCCCACACCAAAGGGTATTTTGTCAAGTGTCATGAGTCATGTCACATGTGAGGATATAGATATATCATTTATGTGTGTTGTAAGATCGTTTAAACTTGTTAAAAACCAGACTGAGCTTTAAGATCACAAGTATTTTGATGGCACCGTGATGATTGGTATAATTGTATAGAATATGAACATCAAAGATGAAAGGAACGAAACATCGAAGCGTGTTAGTCCACTCTAATTCTTAAAGTACTCAGTTACGATTAGGGACAGAGACACCTTGGGCCGAGTGGGGGTTGAAGCCCCCGCAACCTTTTTGAAAATATAAAGTACACATATAAGGATTTTGGAAAATATAGGTGTATAAAAGTAATTTTCAAACTTATCAGGGGAATATATATAAATAGCCAAGACTTCCAATTAACTAAAACCAAACATTTTCCACATCACATCTCTATCTCTCATTTCCAACATTCAGAAAATTATGCTACCATCCTCCTCTCCTCCATCGCCCGACTCCCTCCCTCCCGTCAGTCGTCCATTACATCACCGTCAGTCGCCCTTCTACGATCGGTATAGTCTCTCTCTCTCTCTCTCTCTCTCTCTCTCTCTCTATATATATATATATATATATATATATATATATATATATATATATATATATATATATATATATATAAAACTAATTGTTTTAGGGTTCATATTGTCAAGAAATTGGGGTTAGTTTGGGTGAAGTTTTCAAGCATTACACTTACTGCCACAAGTTAATAAAGACTAGGTTTTGTTTCTCTCCCTCCATTTATCTTGATATTAAATTTGGGGTTCACATTAGGGTAAATGGTTAATGTTTGTTAAAATTCACTACACCAAATCTGCCGAATTGTCAAGGTCATTGACCTTGACAAATCCAACTTGTCAAGGTCAATGACCGTGACATTTCGAGGCGAGACAACTTTTGTTGTCACGGCCGTGTCACGGTCATTGACCTTGACACAAAACTCGCGTTTTGTGTCACGGTCGTGTCGCGGTCAATGACCGTGACACGTTTGTCACGGATTATAACCGTGACAAAGCCGTGACCCTTTTTAAAAAATTGTCACGGCCATTGACCGTGACACGTCCGTGATAACTTTTTATCACAGACGTGTCACGGTCAATGACCGTGATAATTCTGGGCAGAATTTAAAAAAAATCTGCTGGGCAGTATGGCCACTACCACTGCCCAGCAGTATATTTGTACCTGTTATAGCAATGTTGTACCTGTTCCAAACATCATATATCTAAACAAACTAAAGATAATGCAAATATATATTCAAAATAGAAACTATTTAAGAAGAAACAACATCACCATCAATTATCTCAAATCTACAAACTATTTTGCTTGGAAAAGAGATTTTGTACCGCGACGCTCGGGGACACCTCCTTATCCTTCCCTTCTCGTCCGAATAGCCACATAAGTATAGAGCATATGTGTCCTACCCTTAGGGCCACTCCCTGTCCCCTGAATTGAAATAGAGTAAAATTAGTATCCGCCCCTCAAATATAGATAAATATAAATCGTAATTGAAATCGAAATCGAAATTGACATATAAATATAAATACATTACCTATAGTGTCACTCAAACAGCTAACTTGAGCTCATATGGCACCTCCTTCCAACTAATGTACCCCGGGCAATCGTGTCAAATATAATTCTCTTCATATCTAAACACTAAGAAATACCATAATCCTATGGAGTTATGCGTTGCAAATTGCTTCCAACCGTTGTATAGCCAAAAATCAGCAGTTGAAGTTATCAATTCCACCTTTCAATGGTCTCCCATGTTTTGCTAGAAGTTCCAAGTGGTGGGGTATGGAAAGTGGAATTGACAACTTCAACTGGTGATGTTTGGCTACATAACGGTTGGGAGGAATTTGTAGAGAATCGCTCCATAGGACTATGGCATTTCTTAGTGTTCGGATAGATGAAGAGATTCAGTCTCCTCTCCACAAATAGGACACCCCAAATAACTATGTACTAATCACCTATTAAAGGTAAGAAGCGTATATTCATGGATTAGTATAAACAAAACTTAGATGTAGTTGGAATATTTATGTATTAATCTCCTCTCCACACACGCACACTACACAAGAGTGAAAATGATAAAGTGCAGATCAATTAAAAGCATTAAAAATGGATGTTTCGGTACAAATTGAAATATTTATTACAAATTGAAAAATTGTTTCAAATTCGGGTTATCAACAAAAATCGGGATCACTGTGAAGGAGGGAGGTGGAGTGGGGCTAGGATCACTGGCCATACACTCTTGTGTAGTGCTTAGATTTCCAAATGGATTGACACCATCTGTTGATATAGCCAAACGAATGTTGCGTTGTTCTCGAGCAAAATCGGGATACTCAAAATTCATCCTCCGCCAGGCAGTAGAATCAATAGGATGACGCATGATATTACCCCCTACTTCTGCCCTAGCATGGCAAGTCATTGCCTCTGCAATCCATGGTACTGTGAAAAATCGCTTTAATCTAGGCCCAACGGGAAAATATTTCAATACTTTTTGAGGCACTTTTGAGCTTGTGCCTTCCTTACTAGTAGATTGGACATATCTAGGTTCATCGCATACCGGACAACGATCGAGATTTTCATACTCCTTTCGGTATAGTATGCAGTCATACACACAAGCATGAATCGATTTATACTTCATTCCCAAACCTTTCAAACTGTTCTTCATAACAGGATAGCTATTTGGAAGTGTATTCACCTTGGGTAATAAGCCCTTCACCCATTTCAGAATTCCCGTCACGCTATTGCCAGACAAACCGTACTGCATCTTCAAACTGTGCAAACCAACCATGGCATGTAAAGTTGTTTAATCTTTCTCACAGCCAGAGTATAACGGTTGGGTCGCCTTAAATTTTAAACTTTGGTAGTCATCGTCAAGTTTTATCGTGTTATCTTCACGAGCACTTGAATCTTCTACATCATCAGTAACCTCATTCTCCTCAGCTTCATAAACTCCGTACGCATCATCAACTAAATCCTCTAACATATTATGATCTACGTCGTCCCCTTCTACATCTATTCTACTTGTTGAAGGTTGTTGTGAAGGTTGGTCGGGGACAAAAGGAACTTTCAATTCACCGTGAAAACTCCAAAATCGATAACTATCTTGCATACCCGATCTTAACAAATGTAGTTCAACTGTTTTCCACTCAAACACCTTACCATTCTTACACCTAGCACACGGACATGGAAACTCTTCATTATTACGACATCTCTTTGCATATTTCACAAATTCGTTAGCACCTCTGCGAAACACATCCCCCATTCTATTAGTCTCACCCATCCACTCTTTGTATTTCGGATATCCCATCACAGCTACCACAACTAAACACCTATTAAAGGTAAACAAAACTTAGATTTATAGTATGTTTTATTTAATTATCCCATCATTTAATTATCCTATTAAAGGGTAAGTGGTCCTATCCCATTCAAGACTGCATTTTTCTGTAATATACTTAATAGCTCATGCACATTGTTACGATTTGAAAAAAATTCGACAGCATATCCCCTTAGTTATCCAAGTACACGACGTAGATTGGCAGGTGTGAGTGTTATTTCAATTGGTCAATTGAAATAACAGTCACACTTGTCAATCTAGTATGTACCCAGAGAACATTAAGATACGACTGCAAAACTTCCTCCAAAAGTAACAACTTTAAGCCAATAAGAATATTATACAGAAATTATACAGTCTCAAACTGTCCAAACGGGACAATTCGAGAGATCTCATTACAGGGGTAATGACTCTCGAACGGGTCTAAGGGCTATTGAATGCGTATGCATAAGAACTAGAAGGCTAGTATCTATGCGCACTATATTTAATTTCAAGTATGTTTCATATAATGGGTTAATTCAAATACAAAAATAAATTCATGGGTTAATTCAAATACAAAAATAAATTCATGGGTTAATTCAAATACAAAAATACAAATTCATGGGTTAATTCAAATATATACACACACACACACACACACACACACCTCCCTCCACACCCCCCACTCACCACATACACACACACCCCCACCTCCCTCCACACCCCCCACTCACCACATACACACACACCACCACCCCCACTCACCACATACACACACACACATACACACAATAGCCCCCCACCCACCACACACACACACACACACACACACAGTAGTGACTGTCTATTTAAAATAATCTCAATGTTAATTTCATGTATTGAATTTCTACTATTGTTTTGTGCTTTTTATAAATCATATTCAATGTTAGATATGTGTTTTGTTAAGATATCTAAGCTGTTCTATAGAATTATTTTTTGTATCTTGAAGTTTAAGTTCTAAAATAATCAACCTAAAGTTGTGGTTCATAAAGTATTATCACAAATATAAACTAAGAGTGATAAAATAACTTTGAGGCATATAAATTAATTGTGACAAAGTAAGATTATGCACCAGAACCTAAAATTTAAAAAAAGTATTTTTATTTAAACCCCACTTTTCTTTCGATAACTCCTATTTTATTAAACTTTAAATATAATTAAGGGTGTATAGAAAGAAAAGTTAAATAGGAATAAAAACAACATTTTTAAAATATGAAGGGCTCACCAATTTGATCAAATTTTTCAACAACATAGACTAAATGATATTTTATTTTTCATGCTTTTAGCAATTTCGGATGCCATTTTAACCCTTATTGTAGTTTTTTGTTGTAATGTCATTTAAAAAAAATCATTTAGGTATGTAAATATATTGTAATAGATCTTGCCTTCCACAAAATGATATTTTATGGTAAAATTTTATTTGATGGATATAAAGTCATGTGATACCTATATGTGTTATTTTGCATCTAATAAAAACAAAAAACGCCATATATGGTTTTTTTCTCCATTAGTATAAGTATATAGCGATTATTTCACACTTAAATCACATATTAAGCCGGCCTTCATTTTTTTATGAAATTTGTAGAAAATTACTTATTTATTTTGAATGAAAATAAATTGTTATCCAATATTTTTGGATATTATTTATAATTATGAAACTCATACACAAATTAATGTTGTATCAAAATAATATTACATTTTTAACCCCTACCCCCACCCTACCCCCACCCTGCCCCACCCCCTACCCCCGCACACACACACGCACATATATACACACATACACACATATATATACACACAAACATATATATAAATGGAAGAGAGAGAGAGAGAGAGAGAGAGAGAGAGCAGCGTCGAGAGAGAGAGAGGGAGGGAACGGCGGGAGGGAAAAAAGAAGGGGGAAAGGGTTTTTGCTGCAAACATTGTCACGGTCGTGTCAAGGTCATTGACCGTGACAATTATTTAAAGAATTGTCACGGTCATTAACCGTGACAAGTAAATTTGTCATGGACTTGTCACGGTCATTGACCGTGACAATTCTTTGTCACGGTCGTGTCAAGGTCAATGACCGTGACACAAAACGCGTGTTTTTTGCCACGGTCAATGACCTTGACAAGGGTGACCGGCTGAAAGGTGACAATTTTGTCATTTTGGTGTAGTGATTATTTTACGCCTATTGTTGGTCTAATAATTAAGGTCAATTTTATGATTAATTTTAGAGATATTGTTGGTTTGAATTTGAGATTGATGAAATTATTTTTTTTGTTAAAAGAGTTAACTTATGGATAAGTTTTTTTAAAAAAGGTATGTCTTGTTTCTCTCAATCTTTATTTATAAATATATTAAAAAAATTCTCTGTGCTTCCATTTTTTAGGGTTTAAAATCTCTAATCAATCAATATTTTTTATCTTTCCAATATATAAAATAAATATACGTAATACTTTGATAAATACTAAAAATAACCAAAAAAAAAATCAGCTCCCAGGCTCCCACACTCGAATCCCCGAATATCGTTATTAAATTAGCCCCCACTCCCTGAAAATCCTGGCTCCATCCCTAGTTACGATCATATTGACATGTGTAATTATTGACTGACACATTATGCGTGATGCACTAACATATCGAGTCCGCATTAGTTTGGTATTTGGGGTCCACTGATAAACATTTAGTCACAAAATGTATCATAATTTTGTCTCCTTAGAATTACTATGTTAATGTTGTTAATGGGTGGGCTCACGTTCATAGTTACACGACAAATACTATCTTGAAATATGATTTAATTGAACATTTTGTGTAGTCACCGCATTAACATTTAGTATTATATAGTTGTTTATATGTTTATAAAAAGACATGGTTATTAATATATTAAAAAGTTTTTCATTCATACTATTCTTGCCAAATGAATAAATAACATCATCCACATCATGAAATACTTACGCAACAACATCCACAATAGGCTAAATAGTTTTGAAAATCATATATATTTGAATTAAAATGGTGTTTGCGGAAATGCTAGGTCATGCATGTCCACGAGTCAACATTAAAAAGGTTTACGGTCTTTTTGACATTGATAAAAGGAAAAACAATAACATTTTGAGGATTTATCTTAATCACGAAAGCGTAATAGCCGAAATGGTTCAAATAAAACCAAGTGAAAACTCTACGACTCAAACACAATATGGTAATTATGGCATCGTTGTTTCCACACATTCCCACAACAATTCTGGATGCATCGCTTGCATCCTTTATTTTCGACTCCAAGTGGGACTTTCACTGCCCGCCGACTTCCTACCGCACATCCAAGCCATATTTATCCCTCCAGGACAGACATATGACGAGCCTTACTAGTGGCTTGATCCAACGGGTGTTTTTTCTATTCGCTCCATTTACCGCTGGTTGCATACACCGACCTACATCCAACATCACCCAGCTCTGTCGTGGGTTTGGCTGTGGAAGAGTCCCCTTCCACCAAAGGTGCACATGTTTCTCTGGTTCTTACTACATGATGCCCTCCTGTCATCTGATCAATTTTTATATTTTCATCGACTGCCATCGTTGCAATGTTCACTCTGTGGCCTCAACGATAGTAATACTCATATTTTTATCATTTACCCTGATTTTTTCCACCTCCATAGGCTAGAACTAGACGTGGATATATCTCTCGTCCCTATCTTGCGACGATTAGCTGCGCTGCCTCAATCTCCCTCACTTACAATCCAATTGATTCGTCCATTTTTCTTCCTAAGAACGCTATGGCTGTTCAATAACGAGGCCATTTTTTACAACCAACATGTCCTTCGAGAACCCATTATTCATTCTATGTCTCAACAAACATCACATTACATTTAGGTTCGTAGGATTCCACCCAAACAGTATGCCCTAAGATTCAACTTTTTGCCTTCGCTTAGACCAAAGCTCCACCCAAGTTTATTAAATGCAACACTGACGGGGCCAAAAATCACGACACCGGCCTCGCGTCAACCGGCATTATTTTGCAAAACAACCATGGACACTTTATCGCTACTTTCTCACATAATATTGGTTATGCGTCTTTACTAAAATTTGGGCCACTAAACTGGGGTTAGACCTAGATTCTCATGTGAGAATTAAAAGTATTGAACTTGAAACCGATTATCAACTTGTTTACTACATGCTCCACAGGGAATACAATGCAAGTTCCAGCTCACGGGACCTGATTCAGGTGGTGCATGATGGATTCCATAGGTTCACGCATGTTACCTTGTTGCTTTGTTTTCGAGAATCTAATCGATGTGTTGATGCCTTGGTTGCTGCTGCGGTGGGACACCCGTCTTACTCCTGCTTATATACTTCCGTCTCGTCCATTTCGAGTTCGCCTGTAGATAGTGACGAGAGGGGTGGATGCTTGGTTCGTTCCACAGTTAAGGATATCACTTATAAAATAACTCTGTTTCAAATAAATCTTCTCCTTTTGTTTGGAAAAAAACACAATATGGTCACATATTTTTCAGAAAACTAGCTAGGCCGGACTAATGGCTATCGGTAATGTAGGTGTATTGTTTCGCCACCATAACGTGATACTATACCAATCGCCTCAAAGTTGGGTTTGCCAATCAAATGACATATTTCTTAGTAAAGTTACTCAAAAATAGTTAAAAATGTTTTTTTTACCTATTTCACATATGAAAAGTGATTTAAGTTAATTAATTAGCCTAATAAAATTGATATTAAGATGGTATGATTTACTGTTTGTGGCACAATCCCTTCACAAATTACATTTTAGTACGAGTATTAAAGAAAAAAAATTAAATTTAAAATAACAGTATAATTGCGATGATATAAATTCATCATTAGCAAGAGCATTGTCAAATCAAAAGGAGAAAAACTTGAGAAAACTGATTTTTTTACTGATAAAAATGTATTTGCTATAATATAAATTATTATATAAAATCTGTAAGCATAATGCAGGTGAAGCAGTATTCAAAAAAAAGAAATTAATGTAAAGATTGACAAAAATGAAACTTCACTTATTAAATACTTGACTAACATAACCCTCCAATAAAATAGACTTAGCACTAAATTAAAACCTCAAAACACGTAAAAAAACATGGCAAATAAAAACTTGTAATCATTGGCCTTTAATGTATTAAGTAGACAATATTATGGTTCAATAGATTAAGAGTCCGGTCGAAATGATCGTTGTACATTTAATTTTGTCAACTGACAATTGTTCATTCGTTTTCCTTTTTTTTTCTCACTTTTTTAGGGAAGTAGGTTTTACTCGTGGAGAAAGTTTAGTCCTTTGTTTCTTTATCTGTTTTTAAGGGTGTGTTTGATTGATTTTATTTATAATGACAAATGGTAAATAATGTTTTTGTTCACTTTTATGTGTATTTGATAATTGATATTTGTCATTAAAAAAATTTCCATGAAATATGCCATGTGCCACGTTTTTTCATCTTTTGGGAAAAAAATTTCCTTGCTCATACCCAAAGAAACTTTCGCCCCCCAAGAGTTGCCCACTTTTATTAGAGTTTTATTTTATTTTGTTAAAATCAATGGTTTCTTTTTATATCATATTTTTTAATGTACAATTTTAATTATTTTAAACATATTTTTTAAATATAGTTTTTTATAAAGAAAGTTTTAAAATAGTTAAGAAAAAACACTTAATATTATAAAAATATAGTTTAAAAAAAATCTTTAAAATAGTTTCAAAAAGGCATTTTGTTTTTTTCAAAACAAGTTTTAAAATAGTTAAAAAAGACTTTTTAATATTTTTTAATATAAAGTTTTAAAAACTGTACATATTTAAAAAGACAGTTTTTTAAAGAGTTAAAAAATATAGTTTTAAAAAGATAAAAAAGACAGTTTTTATTAATAAAAAATAGTTTTAAAAACTAGATAGTTTTTTATCCAAAAAAAATGTGAACTTTTTTTCTTTTTATAAAAAAATAGTTAAAAACATTTATTTTTTTATAATTAAACATAGGTAAAAATTACTACAGTATTTTATATAAGAAAATAATTACAAAAAATTAAGGTACAATTAAAAAAATTGAACTTTTTATTCATTTAAAACTTAAATTTGCCACCTGAAAATTAATGTTACCAAATAACCCTTCACATGAAAAATTATATGATTTACCCTTAAAATTTTGGCATGAAAAAATTTGCGACCAAAAGTGTTTGCCCACTTTTATATCAAATGCATCCTAAATATATTACATTAGAATGTGGGCTCAATTTAAAATTCTGTTGAAAATTTCATTTTAAAGAAATATATTGGCTACGCAATTGCTGTGAATCTCTTTATATTTAAACAAGTTCAAGAATCAAACCGTGATTTGAACATTGCTCACAGAGTCTATGGTCAAGTGAAACAAAAATATGAGCTTAAGTTCATTAGTATATAAATTATTATATCATATCATTTTCGATGATGTGATTTTAGGATCTCTTCATCAATAACCAATTGATTTTGACATCATGCTTTCATTAGCATTACTTTCGATCAAATTTGGAATAGAAAATTTTCATTGGGATGGTTATGATAAGATTTTTTACTGCATTGTATCGTTTTGATAAAAAAAATTATGATTTTGATTTACTACAATTTACTATCGCAAATTGAAAATACTGAAAAATTGGTGGTTTATTTTGATTTAAACATCTAAAAGACAGATTTACCAAAATTACCATACCAAAATTATATACTAAAACTATCATCCAAAGTACTAATTAAATATGCCCAAATTACAAATTTTATATTGTATTTTATAATTCAAATTATTAGTTGAATTGATTTATTATAAAAGTTAGCATCAAAATGGGTGGTATATTTATTTTTAGAATGTATAGATATTGTTCAAGTTAAGAACATAAATTTATTCATTTATTTTGTCTCCGAGACGAACTCTTTTCAGTTCTTATCTAAGTAGTTTTATTCAATACCTAAATTATTGAATATTTTATGTGTACGCCATATAACATAGATTTAGTTTGTGTTAGTTTATATATATTGCTTTTGAAAATTGGTAATTACACAAAAAATAATTAATAAAAAATAAAAATTGCTCAAAAACTAAGAAAACCAAAAAGAAAAACTCCAAAATTATCGAAAGCATAATTTATTAAAAATACCGGAATATCGAACGCTTTGTTATTGACAAGGGCTTTTGAAAATCGAAAATTGAACGTGCCAAAAAAGTTGGTATCCAAATACTGACCAAATCGATCGATAACCACACCTAATCTCCATAGTAAGAAGATCATAAAAAATTATCAAAACATGCATCGTGTAAGTGGGTGAAATGATGATCAAAAGTTTAAAGGTTCGAAAATGAATTTTTTGATAATTTTTTTGTAGATGATCTCCTCACTATGGAGATAATTTATACCAAGTATGGTTAAAAAAACCATGTTTTTAGTATTTAAAAAAATTTATATATTTCTAAGCTATGTTAAATAAGGTACGTTAGAGAGTTTGACTATATATATATATATATATATATATATATGTAAAGAGGATTTTCAATTATTTGAGTCCAGAGTAAATTTAACGCCACGAAAATGGTCAAGTCTTGGAATCACTACCTAATAATATTAAGAGGCTCAACTATTTTAATTCTCGGGAAAAGAGTTTTAAATGCTTAAGTCCACTAATAAATAAAGTCAATGGTTAATTTCCCTACTCACAAAACACACACCACTCTCATTTTTTACTTTTGCAGTCATAAAACTAATCCTTCTTTTGCATTGCATTAATATTTTTTCAATTCGAATTGAGTAACTCTACAAAATCCTAACTCCCTACACAAATATATGTTCTTTAACTATTATTATCACATCAAGTAAAAAAATCGGTTTACAGATACCTTTTTCATTTATTTTCTAAATCAATAATAATATAGCCAAAATTGATTTAAATCACATGATCCCTAATTTCGAAAAGACCATATTACATTTGATTTCAAGGCAAAAGTAAAATTAAAAATCACGAGGCAAGTTTATTTATAATTTTTGTATGATTGTATGTGTGTTAATATTGTATCCATTTATTGAAATTTGAATATAATCAAGACCTAAATCTAATTTAAATGGATAATTTAGTTACTTTTAATATTAACCTAGTTTATATAGTAATTGGGTTACTTTTTATTAATTTTCTCATTAATTGGAACTGAAATTTTAGAATATGATTATAACACGTTTTCCATTGTCTATTACTTCAGATCCCTCTGAATTTGTGAATTTGTCCCTTGAAATATTTAGTTAATTGATTTAATACCCTGTCATTTTATGGCTTTTAATTATGAGATTAATTGAATGAAATTGCTTTTAATTATTTGATTAATTAAATTAATTTGGGATAATTAATTGGAAATTAATTCGGATTTAAATATCTAGCGAGACGAGAGTTAGTATTTAAATATGATTATAATGTTGAATATTACTGAGTGATTATGGTAATATGTGATTATTGAATTTATTAAAATTGTCGTGAGTTGAAAATACGGCAATTTCGGTAATTTAGTTGGGACGCGCGTGTCAGGACCCAATTTAATGGATTTAAAAGTATTTTATTTTTATATCATATGTATGATCATTTTGAGTGCGCCAACGTGTCCGAAAGGATCGAGATAGTCAGAAAACACTAGCCGGGGGTTTAGTTTGGATCCCGGGGCATTTTTAGGCCTAACCGGCAACCCGAGAGGGTATTTTAGTCATTCCTATTTTTGGTGACTAGTGACCTACGAAATTTAGGTTTTAATTATCATCCAACACTTGAGTCCCTTAGGGTTTTCACAACCAAAAAGCATCATGGCAGTTAGAGAGGAAGAGAGGAGAAATTCCTAGGGTTTCCATGGCTACAACCACCACTTAGAGGCTTTTGCACCGCCATCACCACCACCGGATAGATCAAAAATCAAGGATCATCCCCAAACCGTCTACTTCATCGGATAAGAATCTTCATTACCAGGCAAGTGATTTAACTTGCAATAATTTAGTGCATATATCATCCAAGTTAGGTTAAAATTGGACCTTGAATAATGATAATTGAATGGATTTGAAGAATTGAAATCGTAATCTGGGTAGGTCTTGCATGTAGTTTAATGTTTGAGATAATAGCAGCCACGAAATTATGATTCATGGGTAGAGAATTATAAATTGTAATGAATTATATAGTGTTCTTGAGGAAAATAGGAGAACTAGGGATTTATATGAAAATTATGTGATTTGATCCAAGAAACTGATTTCCCATTTGGATTTGATGATTTTAAAACGTTAAAAATTATGTATTTATGGTGGTATGATGTTAGGAATAGATATTTGGGAGTTTGGGACATTATAGTAGAGTATTTGAGGGTTAAGTTTGATGAAACCCATAGGCAAAATTATGCAGATTCGCAATACCTGTTTGATCGATCGATCGATCCAAGAATGTTGATCAATCCAAGAATGTTGATCGATCGATGATTGATTGATCGATCCCTTTTTGTCGATCGATCGACCTCTCCTGATTTTTGGAAATTATTTTCCCTTAAGGTTTAATGAAGATCCCAAGGCCGATGATGATTCTTAGGGTGATTAATTTGATATTATGGGAGTTAGTTAAGGTCAGTAGGGTCTTAGTTATTGCCGAAAAATGTTATAACTTATCGGATTGAGCGTTATAATTACGAACGGTTACCGAGTGAGGACGGTTTGAGATCTTTCAATTTTGGGACGAAAAGTGGAATGAAAGATAATTTAGGGATTTTATATTTGCTGAGATAACCTTAGGAACAAATAGGAGACCTAGTATTCACTTGGGATAGGTATAGGTGCCCGAATCCGTATGACGAGACTTGTCGCCTTAAATAAATATTACGTAGAATATCCAAAATGTAAATATTGTGTATGAGACTTAATATATATGGGAGGAGTATACCTATATTGAAATTGTATATATACTGGTTGTGTGATTTTCTAGTATATGGTTTATTGTGTGTATAGCATACCTACCATACTTGCTATTAGGGGTGCACATCGAAACCGAAAATCCGATAAACCGAACCAAACCGACTGCATTGGTTCGGTTTGGATCGGTTTTTTTGCTCAATGGTTCGGTTCCGGTTTGAAAAAAAAACCCGATACATCGGTTCGGTTCTCGGTTCCAGGGTAAAAAAACCCAATCCGATCCGAAACAATCCGGGACCGAACCGATTTATAATTACATATATATATTTATTTAATATATTTAACACTTGTAATTTATATTTTTGTGATTATTTGAGTTCCTAACTTAAGTTATTGAGGTCAAAATTAATTTTGACCTTAAAAAAATTAGTTATGAAACACATTAATCTTTAAAAAAAATTAGTTATGAAATATGATTTTGGAACCGAAAACCGATCCGATCCGATCCGGGAACCGCTGGTTCGGTTTGGTTCGGTTCTGTATTAAAGTCGGTTCGGTTCCGGTTCCAAAAATTTGGAACCGACCCAGGTCGGTTCGGTTCTCGGATTAGTACCAAAATCGATCCAAACCGAACCGTGTGCACCCCTACTTGCTATCACGGGAGGCCATTCGTAAGAGGATAGTCTGGTCTTGATGTGACCTTGGGGGGGACTTTAGATTGATACCTCAGAACATAGGACTTGGAAGGACTTATCGCTGAATGGATAAGTTTGCTGACCTTGGGAGCATAGGTATGTGTGCGACCCATGGGTATGTGAACTATGTTCGCCTCCACTATGTGTGATTTTTATTGAAACGGTTCCTGAGTGATTCGAAACTTATGATCCTCACGTACGTGATGTACCGAGATTCGATAGCAGAGTATGAGGACATCATAGGCTCTATCCTTGTGGGGTGCCTGATTTGTATATGAGATATTATACCGGTGTATGTACATATACTTGTGATAGTTCTGTTGTGTTGCTTAGTAGATGTGAATAACTAAGATATTTGAATGGGCTAAGAATGTAAAAAAAAATTGATTAACACTTGAGATGAGTAATTTAATGAATGTGAATATGGGTTATAATTATGACTTATCTGGGTGTTACGAGTAGATACCCTATGTTAGAATGAGAAAGAAGGAGTGGTACGGACTAGTTAGGTAGCGGCATAACTAGGATGGATTAAGGGTATACGTTAGGCGTGCACATTAGTTGAGAGGTGAGAAACTCATGTGAGAGTACGCAACTAACGTGTTTATGATATGTGTTGTTTAATTGTAATTTAAACACTTGCTAAACTTTTAAACTGTTTTCACCTCGGGCTCTGACCCGTTTTCCTCCAAATCTATTTTTGTTTTGTAAAAACATTTTAGGTGCCCAGCCATAGGGACGCCAAGCATAGGAGTTCCATTCTGATGACGTGCTATAGCTGTTGTGGAAGCTACAGGATCTTGGTATTAGAAGGCTTCATATTTATCCTTGGTTCCTTTAGAGTCATTTGTATCAGTTAGGGCATGTCGTCCATTCTTAATTAGAGGTTGTAGTTATAGACTTTCATTATTTCGGCTATTGGTTTATTTATTCAGACTCTTGTATTGGGACTTTATTTACTTGGCCATTATTAGTATTGGAATGTTTACTCCAGACTCAGTTGATTTCATTTCGTTGGTTATTCATATGAGATTGTTTATGCGATTGATGGGTAATGATTTAATTCTTGGTTATTTGTTAACTTAATTAATAAAATTTGGCATCTCTCTTTTTAAATATTAGGTGGCTAGTAATTAACTAATTATTTTCTACAGTGATGCTAAGACTGAACCAACTTGATATTCTATATTAATTTAATAAAGGAGTATCTACCCGATAGTTAATTTGACGGGGTGTTACAGGTGATATCAGAGCATCAAGTTCTAGTGTCCTTTAGGATCTGTGTGGCTTATTATGCTTACATCATAGCTTTCTTTGATATAGATCCATGTGTTTAGGATTGTTGATTTCTTTAGTGAGGTTTCGTTCTCCTGCTATAATGTATATGATAGTGAATCTTATTTGCATTCGGGTGTGTTCATCTGCTAAACAATGTAGTATGTTAGGCAAAGACAGTTGGGCGGACAACAGGAGGCAAAGATCAGTTGAGGTTATTTAATTTATTAAAGAAGGATGACCGTAGTTGAGGTCACGCATATTATGGCACGAAAGACCAGGACGGTAAAGATGGCTAAGGCGCAACTTATGACTTCCAGGTACCACTATAGTAGAAAGTGAGGTCAAATTAGATTCCCCCAACAAGGTTGGAATGGGAGAGAGTCAGATGAAACTTTGAAGAGAACCAGTAGTGGAGATACTAGAAATGAGGAAATGGCGTGTGTTAGCCCATGATGGTAAAATATTGAAAGGCTTGGGCATATGTCGGAGTATGGCTAATCGGGAATGAAAATTTAGGATAAAATTTTCTTGGCTCGTACGAGCAGAATTACAATGGTGAGAGACAACCACCACACTTAGAAGTGGAATGTTTTATCAAGAGAAGGCGCATACGTATGGTTTGACCATAATTTCCTTCATCAGATGTTCAGGATAAGATGCGAACGTTGTTCTGAACTCACACAAGAGGGTCGGACAGAAGTCACTTTGTGACAAGAAATTTAATTATTTAGCGAACCTTACACAAGATGAAGGAGGTGCAATGGAGAAGAGGACATGGAAGGGAAATCTAACTTACAAGAAGAATTTTTAGCACTTCTGGGGGAACTCTGCTTAGACGGTCAATGCAGATGGTAACAATGTCACGTTTTGTTAATATGGAGTTAAACGCTTCCTTGTGTGGGGAGCTACAAGAATCGAAGAACTTATATAGAGTAAGACTGGGGGAAACGGTGTTGGAGAGGCACCACAAGGGGAAGACCCAATAGGGGACCCGTTTAAATGATTTTGATAACTGAGTTGTTTACTGAGCGATGGTGATTTCAGTAAGAGATGTTAAAACCAGTAGCGTGTTCCTTAGGGCCATCAAAGTTAAGGGAACAACTGAGGTAGCCATTAGAGTCGAGACTACCAACGTCCGAGAGAAGGACAACCTTAACATGGTCAATGTGACCAGAGATAAGTGGAGTATGGGTAGAGGTATTTTATGGGGAGTGAAACCCGTGCGTTAAAATTTTTTCGAAGCTAGTAGAGGAATAAGGGTATGGTGCCTAGCAAGGGCAATAGTTATTGAAATTTTCGGTCTGGTATGGACAGGTGTGTTAAGTCCAGGAACCATTTGAACAGCCAGGGCGATTGGCAAGATAGAAGTATGAGTTATATCCTCAGATGATGATGCGTGTTGTATGTGTCAGGAACGAGTTACTACATTTTTATTATTGCTATATTCGCATGAGAGATGAGTTTAGTGAGTATTTCGGCAATGTTATTATTTATGTGAATTTTTCTCTAGTATAGTGGGTTTACCTTTCGTGTTATCATAGAAGGATGAATGGGTGTATCGATAGTGGTATATACTTTATTGAAATTACTCGTTTTAGTGCTCTGATATACGAGTATGATATTATACTAATTATAGTTTTATAATAATGTTTAAACCGATAGTGTGCGGTTATTGCAAGTCTATTGGGGTTACCACCTTGGTGTAGAATGTTTTGTTATGGTGAGACCCCGTTTGTGAGAGGGTCGGGCTCGCGTTTATATATTTATATATACGTTTATATATATTATTGAGATTTCGAAAGGTATAATGGTCTCGGATAATTTATCCCAGTATGTGTAGGGATTTAATTAATATGATTTATGATGTATTTGGTTTACTATTCAGCGGAAAGATTTAGCTGGTTATTATAATCAACGCTTAGGATATGGTAATAAGAAGAGTGCATTGTTATATCACCCTTTAGAGACGTAGAAGTAAATACTCATAGTTGTATGTCTGGGGATGGGATTTAGAGAGCCCCGATCATATTTGCTTGATGTTTATGTAATGTGATTACCATAAATGTTAAGGGAAAGTGTCTTTCGAAAGAAGTTATCTGTTTAAGAATTTTGTGAAAGGAGATATAACTTGGTTGTCAAGAGACGGGAATATAGGGGTACATGTTATGGACTGAAGGCCTAACGGATTTCGATGACCGATAATGCTAGGAAGTAGTGTATCGGGGGGGGGGTCCTTATTTGGATTTCACTTTGGGAGACATCCTACGCATGAAACTTAGCGTAAGGTTGGTAGTAAGGAGATGTTTGGCCATTCGTCCATGATTTGGGTACCTCGGTCATTAGGGAAGTATGCAGTTATAACTGGAAGTAAACGGGTAAATTATGATATAAGGCCAGTAGAGCCAGTTATTAGTGAGGAAGTACTGATAATTTTTTTTTATTTTAGCGGGTTGAAGGATGAAATGATGTTTAGGAGGATTTAGAATTTCAAATTCAGGGGTGATTGAGAACGCCAAAGTGGTATAGCCACATTGCAAATGCAGGGACAATAAAGAGTTTGGAGTACGTATGAAGCGTATATGATGTTTAAACCCGTATGCATGGGTTATAAAGGGTGTAGACACCCTGGTTTGTTAATGTGTTAATCGCCGAAAAAAAGAGACATAGAGATAGATGACATTTATACTTGTGAGACTGATATTACAAAATAGTAGTGGTAGAATGGATTAAGCGTCGTAGGAGTAGGTGATAATCCGTATACTCATGTGCAATCAGAGTAGCACGTTCGAACTTGGTGGGAAGGCAATGGGAAGCCATTTAAAAAGGGTATATCCCTTGAGAAGACAAATATTTAACTATTATGGACAATTTGGAGCGGAGTTCCACCCAATTGAATGTTAAGGGTGGCTTATGCGTAAATAGAGTGAGGATGTCAATAAGGTATAAAGAGTCCAGATATGCACAACGTGGTGAAAAGTGCACGGGCCAAAACTTTTGGTATACGCCGACAGAAGAAAAGAGTAATTAAGTACAACTTAAAAGGAGGAGTTATAAGTGGAAGTCGGTGTTGAGCGGGACGTAATTAGTAGCCCCCATGTACACCACTTATAGATAAAAATTGGTTGGAGTAAGGGTATCAACCAAAAACTTGGTGTCGAGCCGAAAATTCCAATAGAGGAAGAGTCAAGTTGGTATATTTCTTTGATGGGTTGCAATCATAAAGATAAGTAAGGAGTTCCTTCAAATGTGTGGAACGACTTGTCAAGAAGGAAAGAAAATTGTTATGTCCTTGGGTGATTTACACTATTAGATATTGATCGCGCCAGTATGTGGTCACACCCAGTATTATTCTGAACTAGGATGAGATACCCGAAACCCACCTTTAATATGAGGTAAAAGGAAGTAGTGGGAATAGTCTCATTTTCTGAAAGTTGTATCACCTATAGCACGAGGAATAGGCGCAAGGTGATTAATGACAGGTGGAACTGTATGTGACTCCCCGCCCAATTAAATATCAAGTGATCAGTCCTTTATAAAATTTATAACAGAATGTTCGGTTGGTTCATTCTTAGCATCACTGTCGAAAACTTAAATCCAATTAATTACCTAACATTTAATTAAGCTAGTGTCAAAATATTTTCCAATTAAACTTGATGCCAATTAATTTTTGAACATGCAATTATAAACCATACACAAGAATTGAATGCTGACTGAATCAATTATTGAATAATTAAGTCTGGATAAAAGTCTTCCAGTTCAAAGCCACAAACCAAACCATAATAAATACTCAATCCAACTGAAAATAACTACAAAGGAAACTGAGTACAACTCCGCTAATGAGAATGGGCGACACATGCCCGAACTGAGATATCTCAACTAGGAACTGAATGAACTGAAAGAATTGTCTAATATCAATGACCCGTAACTTCAACAATAGTTGCATCTCGAAAAACCATCCAAGTATCTAGAACCGGTGTCCCTGTGGCGGGGCACCTGTACTAATACATATCTATATAGCAAAAGAGAGAAGAAATGCAAGAGACGGGTCAAAGCCCGATGTTTTAAAAAGATTTATTAGCAAGCATTTAAAACTGCATTAAAGCAAGTATATATGCATGTTAGTTCGAAGTCTCACATGAGATTCTCACCTCTCGACTAGTGTGCACGCCTAACGTACATCTAATCCAACCTAGCCATCTGACACACTCTTAACTAGGAAAAGGATTATCCTACTAGTTACCCCTCATAGTAGTTTCCCGTATTTGATCTCGACATTTATCATTTTAAATAAGTGTTATCGCACTAAAGTCAAGTATTTACTATTTACGTTACTGAAGATTTCACTATCTCAATAATCTGATATTATCTCATTTTAGGTATACAAAAAACATACATATATATCTTTCATTATTATATATGTATTAACCCAATCTTAATAGCGTACAAATATCACATTGTAAGTATAACACAAGTATATATAAATATCTACCACTATTATATATATACTAACACAACACCCCAAGGATATACCTGTAGTGCATTGCATACTCTGCTATCATGTCCCGGTACATCTCGTACTCAAACAAGGACTATCGGTTCGGAAATATCCCACGAACCATATAAACAAATCACACATATTGGCGGTGAACATAGTTTACATACCTATGGGTCACGCACATACCTACGCTCCCATAGTCAGCGACTTATCAACTCATAAATAAGTCTTCACAGTACTATGTTCTGAGATACAAGTCAAATATCCCCCCGAAGGTCACTCAGGATAAGACCGTCTCTACACAACCCCCCCGCGATAGCAAGCAGCTAGGTATGTCATACCCATAATGTCAAATATAGGTATACACACAACCCATCAATCAAACGGTATACACATAACCAAATGCCATATTGTATACGTAGTATTTTTATCACTAAATACTATCAACATATTTTTAAATTATGATATTCCATCTCTCGTAATATATATATAAGGATAATATGCCACCCGGAAGTCCTTAATACAAAATCATAAGAAGTCCTACAAGTAACCACTAATTTTTATTCTTATAAATTCCATGTCTTCAGAACTAATATCGTAAGTATTTATCACGTAATACTCTCGACGCACTTACAATTACGATTATCTCTCTCTCGCAATCTTCAAGGCAAATTTACCGTTCCAAATATTTGAATCATTACACCTAAACAACTCCCAATAATTCTGCACTATTTTGGGTTCATCGAACACTAATTTTTCTCACTCAAATTGACTGTTTACACAAATAGGGGCAAAATAGGAAATTCTCTAAAAATTAGAAATCTTGCTCGAACCAGAATGGATCTCGCTCGAACAAATTTTACATGTCGTTCGAAGGACTTCACGAGATAACCAATCTCGCTCGAACGTCTTCGAGCAACATCTCGCGAGCTGGACTGTTTCTTCTTCAACCTTAGACAACCTCATTTTTCACCATTTTTCAACCCTAAAACCTCTAAAGATTAAGCCCAAACTTCCAACAATCAATACCAAATATTATTCTAACATGTATATGAGATTTTCCATAATCTAACATCATTAAATCGTCACCATTCATCTATGAAATTCGAAATCCCCAATTTTATTGTCAAGAACCCTAGTTCTTAAATTAATATGCATAAGTTCTAAATTAAGCCCAGATTGGTTCATAGAAATCACTCTAATTTCGTAGGCATCATCCTATCTACATATGGTATTCAAATTCTTATCAAATCAGCCTTAGTTTATGATATAGTTCTCTAATTTCACCTAAATTAACTTTCATAACAAAGGTTTATTAACCTAGACTAACATGAACATAATTATCGCTAAAGAAAGCAAGAAATAAAAAACTTGCCTCGATTTCGAAGGTCTGATCCGTTGGTGTTATTGGTATGGATGCGTTCCTCGCGTTCCGATCTACATGATGGTGGTGGTGGTTATGCAAGGTGGTGAACATAGCTTCTCCTCCTTTGGAATTTGCTCTCCCTCACCCACTGCGGATCTCTCTTGATTTTGGTGTAACCTAACCCTAATTGTCCCCAATTAGCTGATATATTATTTCTCCAATTTTCGTCCATTTAATTCCTCCAAAAATACAAATTACAAAACTACCCCTATCGGGTACCGGCTTGGCCTAAAAATATCCCGGAGTCCAAATAAAATACCCGAGTAGAGTTTTCGGACTATCTCGACCCCTCTGGACTCAACGGCGCACTCAAAATGATCATATGAGTTACTTAAAATAATTTACCTTTTTATTCCACTTAATTAGTCCTGACACGACTCACACACGTGTCCCGACTTAATATACCACAATGTCGTACTTCTCTCTAATGGCAAGTTATATAAAATCGTCATTCCATATTACTTATTCTCATAGTAATATTACTAATTACTAACTTCTCATCACGCTAGTAATATTCAATTTTAATCCGGATTAATAATTAATTCTCACTTTTTAATTTAATTAATCCAACAATAATTATCAATCACATAATTATTTAAATCTTCAAAAATACGGGGTGTTACATACTTCCCCCCTAATAACGGAATTTCGTCCCGAAATTTGAAAAATAAGGCATTTCTGGTAAGGACAACTCCGGGTATTTATTTCACATCTCATGAATCTACGCAGTACCGCCCATACAATACATTATCGAATACTCTTAATAATGAGCACCTCACTGATAATTTACTCTCCAAACCTGACCATTTAAGTTTCACCACTTAAATTTTAGATAGTAACTATCTAGCCTCCTACTACTTGCACTAGTAGATTAATTGATATTTAAATATATACAAATTTGTCTTACACACAATATATACTATAAATGTTAACACATTTTTGTCATACTGCCTCCGCAAAGGACTATGGAACCTAAGCCTGTACGCTACCGGCTCAAACTTAACAATAATAGGAAAAGATCTCACATCACTTGGTATCAATTTCCTCATTCCAACATGCAATAATGAAACTCCCAATCATTTCCACCCTGGTTAACGGGCCCTAAAATTCCACTGGACCTAGTAGATTATTGACCTCCCCTCTATCCAATAAGCACAAGGATAACAAGGATTGATATATATAACGCCTCGAATGGAATCCTATCGATAATAAGTTGAGGGGAGTCGTCTTACACTAACTCCACCAGTGGAAGATATTACACTACACCTTCCCATAATTGGAAATGCAACATATCTCGCAATGTGCAACTAAAACTCTCAGTCTTCCCGTCCACCTGCAAGTGTGTTAGGCCAAATATGTTCGCATCTCGATATTCATGGCCTCCCAAAAACTCTTCCCAATAATCGAGTCATAACTCTCTTGACTCTTTCGGATAAAAACTCTAATTGTACCCCATATGACCTTACTATCCCCGGAATAATGGTTGAGGTTTACTGTTACACGTTATGATTTTTCCTAACTTGGCATAACATGAGCTACTTTAATTACTCGACCCACTTTCACCCACATAGGGTCGTGATCCCATTGCGAAGTAATTAACTCTGTAATGGTTCAGGGATTCACTCTCCCATTACTACCAAGGAATTCCTAATGTTGAAGGAACTCTATTATTTTTTTATGGTCCACTTCCAATTGGAGCTCAGTAATGTCTTACTTTGCTTATGCCATCACTACTACGACTTTATATCATTATGCATTTTACCTTTCTTATATCCACATCCGTATCTATGGCTCAGGCGATAATGTCATCACCGCATGTCGCAAGTCCTTCCCCCTCTCTCTAAGCTTCAGATTCTCGTGGGACCTGCTCTCTCCATGTCCTATCAAGTAAGTTTCTACTTCCCCGAGTTATACTTTATTGGATTCTTCCTATACTATCCTCATGGCAAATCTGGGAATTAACGGTCCTAACTAAACTAAACCATCAAATAACTAAGTACTGAAGTCAAAACGCCTACATTTTTTTACCTCTAAAATACGCATTGTGTCACAATCTTTCACTTAAGGAAGAAAAATTTATTACCCAAATATCTAGGGCGCCCATACACCCTATGCTTTGTGCTTAGCAGCACCACCATACTAGACGTGTTATATAAATAACAAATTATGACTATATGGTAAGGTCCTACTCAGTCACCCTACCTTTTCCACCTAATCATATCTTAGGTTGTCCTACCGGTCTGATCGTGGTGTCAACGATTGGTAACATTATCCCATTATTCTTATACGCCTCCATCGGCCTTAATCTGTAATATAACCATTCTTTCGCAGTTATAACTACGTATACGGGTAATCATTACGATACTAAATCCATATACTAAAGGCAAACTTCTCCCAACTTCCAATGTTCGCTAAGTTTCATGCGTGGGATGTCTCGCAAAGCGAAATCCAAACAAGGAACCCCCCGATACACTACTACCTAACACCGTTGGTCATCGAGATCTGTTAAGTCTTTACTACATAACTTATATCCCTGAATTTCCATCTATGAACATAAAAGTCTACTCGTCCAGTTTCATGTCACTAAAGACGGCATACAATGCAGTGCTCTCCCGATCACAAGTTATTAGCGCTATATAATTAAGGAGCTATATCTCTCCTCTCTGTAATAAGTCAATATACCTTGAATCTCATCAGTAGAACATCCCTGCTCACCGGGATCAACATAGTAAGACAACATACTCACTGAAGTCTACAATACAATACAACACATATGCAGGCTCATCCTTCTTTCGGGTGATCCCTCGCTAAAACCATATATTTAAAATTAATTTTTTTTTGTACGATAGTCTTATCACACAATTTACTACCGTTCAAACCCTCGGTAACCAGTAACCGTACAATATAATAATAATATGCTCTACTATCATAACGCTCAAAGGATCACGAATCGTTACATAATACCATATACAAATTTCTCTTAGTGTCCACACTTGCTCCTCCCCGCAGGTGGCACGAAAATCTCGCTACTAAATGGTAGTCATTTACATAATAAGGTTGCTGTAGCCAGCGTACCCACTAAACCGAATGCACACAAAAATTCTTAGTGTTAACTATTCACATATGTTGTGACACACCCACGTCACTTGAACTCATCATTTATTCAAAAGGATGAAATAAAGGTCCATCAGTCTATCCTGATCGTAGGGTCCCCGTACGCATGTTTTGCGACCTATAATTATTTATAATCGTTATCCCTTTAGGATTCCATTCATTAGATTTTTCCTTCCTTTTTGGTGGGTAAATTATTCTGTTCTGTGGCTCACCCGCTCGACATCGATACATTGGCCCCATATCTCTAGGCCTCAAATATGGCCTTACTGGCCTTCCCTTGATTTCCTAGGTATGCTACAGTTATTGAGGACTACGCTGGTCCTGTCTAGACCTACTACTATTGCGTTATTAGTTCTTGGGTCCAATTCTTGACCCGGTTCTTACACTGGATATTTTAGTTTTCCAACTGGTATGCCTTAAAGGCACGATTTATTATTCCCGATACTATCAATTTCACTTCTCAAGTGATCACATTCAATACTGGTAACCCTTATCTCTACATACAGGTTAATTTCCCTTTCACTGGTCCTCCTGTCCTTGTTGGGATGTCCTTCCCTCAGACCTGGCAGTCTTAACTCCCAATTGTTATTTTTGTTGTTCCTTGCGCTCTACAGGGCATATGGAACACATGGTCGACCTGCTGGTCTTGACTGAATCCATCACCATTTCGTTAAGATTTAATCATAACATTTAAATAGGTTTCCCCCCACTGGGTATATGTTCTGGTGATATTCTACTAACACTTTTGAATTCAACCTTGCCCTTCGACTAGGTATCACAACTCTACTGGCTCCCTTTCTTCTGGGGCATTGACATATTCTAATAAACATATACTTTGACGGCATTGACACTAGTCACCTTAGTCGCACCTCCCATTCACGCTAGGGTATTCCACCCACGAGTCCATTTCAACTTACGGACCCTTTTCATCTTCCGTTACTCCTACTTCCGTTACAAATTTCTCTTACCAAGTTAACTCATCCTTTGCGATCGGTCCTTTCCCGACCAACTGGTGGAAGATTAAACGATCAATCTGCACCCAATATCTCGATGTGATTTACTATTCTTACTCTTTGACGTTTCTTTGAGCTAGAAAAAAAAATTCTTCTAAATTTAAAATTCTGAGTGTCACTGCACTCTACTTTACATTATTGCCTTTGGATTAGCTCCCTCCATTGGCCCATCACACTTAGATATTAATGTTGGTGACTTCTACCGCGATCACCGTTCCCCGAATGCTTCACAACTTTCAATTGTTTTCCTCCTCCTGCAGTCCCGCTAATGGCCTTCGTTGGTCGTCGCATATTGTTCGGAGTACAAAGTCCAATCACTCTCACATGTGAATTAGATTCACTAGACTAAATCGCAGGAGAGCGTGAGTCGCATACGCAGTGGAATACAATAGTCCTAGAATAAGTCTCTACATCAAAGAACGCTAAGTTGAAACGTAATAAGCCGTACAGATCCTAAAGGACACTAGAACCTGATTCTCTGATTCTACCTGTGACACCCCACCCAATTAAATATTGGGTGATCAGTCCTTTATAAAATTTATAACAGAATGTTCGGTTGGTTCATTCTTAGCATCACTGTCGAAAACTTAAATCCAATTAATTACCTAACATTTAATTAATCTAGTGTCAAAACATTTTCCAATTAAACTTGAAGTCAATTAATTTAATTAATCTTTGAACATGCAATTATAAACCATACACAAGAATTGAATGTTGACTGAATCAATTACTGAATAATTAAGACTGGATAAAAATCTTCTAGTTTAAAGCCACAAACCAAACCATAATAAATACTCAATCCAATTAAAAAGAACTACAAAGGAAACTGAGTACAACTCAACTAATGAGAATGGGCGACACATGCCCGAACTGAGATATCTCAACTAGGAACTGAATGAACCGAGAGAAACGTCTAATCTCAATGACCCGCAACTTCCACAATAGCTGCAGCTCGGCAAACCATCCAAGTATCTAGTACCGGTGTCCCCGTGGCTGGGCACCTGTACTAATATATATATATATATATATATATATATATATATATATATATATATATATATATATATATATATATAGCAAAAGAGAGAAGAAATTCAAGAGACGGGTCAGAGCCCGATGTTTTAAAAAGATTTATTAGCAAGTATATAAAACTGCATTAAAGCAAGTATCATATGCATGTTAGTTCGAACTCTCACATGAGATTCTCACCTCCCGACTAGTGTGCACGCCTAACGTACATCTAATCCAACCTAGCCATATGACACACTCTTAACTAGGAAAAGTCTTATCCTACTAGTTACCCCTCGTAGTAGTATCCCGTATTTGATCTCGACATTTATCATTTTAAATAAGTGTTATCACACTAAAGTCAAGTATTTACTATTTATGTTACTGAAGATTTCACTATCTTAATAATTTGATATTATCTCATTTTAGGTATACCAAAAGCATACATATATATCTTTCACTATTATATATGTATTAACCCAATCTTAATAGCCTACAAATATCACATTGTAAGTATAACACAAGTATATATAAATATCCACCACTATTATATATATACTAACACAACACCCCAAGGATATACCTATAGTGCATTGCATACTCTACTATCATGTTCCGGTACATCTCGTACTCAAACAAGGACTATCGGTTCAGAAATCTCCCACGAACCATATAAACAATTCACACATATTGGCGACGAACGTAGTTCACATACCTATGGGTCACGCACATACCTAAGCTCCCATAGTCAGCGACTTATCAACTCACAAATAAGTCTTCATAGTACTATGTTTTGAGATACAAGTCAAAAATCCCCCCGAAGGTCACTCAGGATAATACCGTCTCTACACAACCCCCCGCGATAGCAAGCAGCTAGGTCTGTCATACACATAATGTCAAATATAGGTATACACACAACCCATCAATCAAACGGTATACACACAACCAAATGTCATATTTCATACATAGTATTTTTATCACTAAATACTATCAACGTATTTTTAAATTACGATATTCCCTCGCTCGTAATATATATATATATATATATATATATATATATATATATATATAAGGATAATATGCCACCCAAAAATCCTTAATACAAAATCATTAGAAGTCCTATAAGTAACCACTAGTTTTTATTCTTATAAGTTCCATATCTTCAGAACTAATATCATAAGTACTTATCACATAATACTCTCGATGCACTTACAATTACGATTATCTCTCTCTCGCAATCTTCAAGGTTAATTTACCGTTCCAAATATTTGAATCATTACACCTAAACAACTCCAAATAATTCTGCACTATTTTGGGTTCACCGAACACTAATTTTTCTCACTCAAATTGACTGTTTACGCAAATAGGGGAAAAATAGGAAATTCTCTGAAAATTAGAAATCTCGCAAATAGGGCATAAACTAGTAGGGTAAGAAAGATTTATCTACTGAAATCATAAAGTGGTAACTAGGTCCCTTAGAGTAGAGATTAATACTTAATTAAATAAGATAGTGAGAAAAGTCATAACTTGATAATATAGTGAGTATTCAAGTGTTATATACTACGTAAATGATGATAATTAGGTTGTGTGAATACTTACTGAGTATGTATATATATAGGTTGTGTGTGTATCTATATGATTGATGTTATGAGTTAGCATACCTACGCTGCTTGCTATCACCGAAGGTTCTCGCGTAGTGGGCGATCTCACCTTAACGATTCTAGTGAGGTCTGGATTGGTTCCCTAGAACATAGAACTTAGGGTGGCTCGCTATGTGACATGTATTAGTGAGACCGGCGTTTCATTTGGATGCATTAGGTATGTGCGTAGTCCAAAGGCGTAGAACTATGTTCACTTTCACCATTTGATTTTTGATTTTGGGTTCGAGGTGATATTTCGAGCCAATGGTCTTAATGTAGTGAGTGATACATGACCTTGATAGCAGAGTATGCCTTTTATTAACGATGGTCATTATAAGAGACGTCGTAATTGTATATATTAGTGTGTAAAATATATACAACTGAGAATATACTACTTATGCGTGAAACTAGACGTGGTATCCTAAAATTAAATTAATTAGAGAAACTTAATTATTGAGAAACTGAAAACATGTAGGAATGTTAATTCCCTTATGTTCATGGTGTTCATTCATTGGAGTGACACTATTACTATATATATATATATATATATATATATATATATATATATATAGTAATAGTGTCACTCCAATGAATGAACACCATGAACATAAGGGAATTATATGTGTGTGTGTGTGTGTGTGTGTGTGAATATTCTACTTATATGTGACACTAGACAGTTAGAGAATGTATATTTCCAAAAGAATGAATTAAGTAGTGAAACTTAATCAATGAATTGAGAAGATAAATGAAATGCTAATTTCAACTCTTAACGTACGAGTTATGTTAATTCGATTAGCGTACTGTATGGGCGGTACAGGAACTTATAGATGTTGATAGTCCAGGTTGATACTTATATCTAGTTAGCTTGGGTAGTACCGCTAGGTAGGCCAAGTAGAGAATGTTCGACGTGCATAATAGTTGAGGGGTGAGGATACTCAAGAGAGTGTACGTAACATGTGTAATCAATAACCAATTCTGAATGGTGATAAACTCTTTCTAAATATTTTTAAAATATTTTGAGTACTAACTCTTGCTTTAAAAATATTTTTAAAACCTTTTTGGTATCCAACCACAGGGATGCTAGACTTGATATTCTGCTCCAGGAATACGCAGCTGCGGCATAAGTGGATGCTTGTAGGGTTTTGGATTAGACGCATAAATTCTTCATTCCTAGTATAGGAATCTATTTCAGTTACAGTTTCAGTTGAGCGTGTTGTCACTTTCAGATTTATTATCTCAGTTCAGGCTTGTATTGAATATGGTTTTTATTATTGGATTTTTATTTGGTTTAGTTGTAGCCGATGGTTTCTTCGGCAAGATTTTTATTCCATCATTTCATTATGCATTGGTTTAGATATTACATGTGGTGAATGATTTATTTAGTTTTCGGCTTGGTATATGTATTTGTCTAATGAAAGATAAAATTTGGCACCAACTTTTGAATACTAGGTGGTTAGTAAAGTTTTAAAAAGATTTCGACAGTGATGCTAAGAATTAACCATATGTAAATCCTATTTTAATTTAATATTGGTTTGATCACCCGGTATTTAATTAGGCGGGGTGTCGCACGAGACAGACAAACTCTGAAAAAATTTCAATAAAAAAGAATACCTCGATTTTAAAATTTAAAAGTCTTGTTTCATTTAAAATAACGCCCCAAAATAAATCTTATGAATAAATTCAGACAATTAAAAACTTTATACCTTGTCGGATGTAGGGAAGTTTTCAAACTTAGAGATTCTTGATTTTGATTCTTCGTGACGGGTGCATGACGGTTTGTAATGGGATACGCTAGACTAGCCCCTAAAATATTAGAACTCCTATACTATGAACAATATCAGAAAATTGTTCTTACAACATGAATTGGCTAACTCAGTATCGCGTGCAGGTATTTTGTAGAGATAAAGAGATTACATTTGTTATTCACGTACATGATATGTTTTAGTTTCTATATCTAATCTCGAAGGAGGATCTAGCACAAAATTGTATTATATAGATGCAACTTCATCTGAGGAGGTCACTGTATCGTTAGATTCGATACTAATTGCCTAGTATATTATGGAATTATTTGAGGAGGTTCTAGGGTTACCACCAGCTGAAAAGGTAAAAGCTTGAATTGATTTGATACCGGACAATAGGACCATCGTGGGGGACCCATACATGATGGCTACAATAGAGGCGAAGGATTTGCGTGAGTAGATCCAATAATTATTAGGCCATGGGTTCATATGGAGGAGTACGTCTCGATGGAGAGCTCCACTCTTATTTGTGAAGAAGATATATGGATCACTTCGATTATGTATAGATTATCGGGGAGTTTAATAAAGTCATGATATTGAACAGTATCCGTTATCACGTATTGATGATTTATTCGACTAGTTAAGGGGCATGTAATTCTTTTACATGATTGATTTTTGCTCACGGTTACACCATTTACGTATTTGGTAGGAGGATATTTTGAAGATGGATTTTATGATGCGGCATGTCACATACGAGTTTCGAGTCATGCCATTTAGGATGACCAATATGCTAAATGGTGTTCATGGAAATGATGAATTGGGTATTTTGACCATTTTTAGATTAGTTTTTCATTATGTTTATTAACAACATTTTGATAAACTCACGATAAAAGGAAGAGCATGCAGAGCATTTGTGGTTTGTGTTGCAAACACTATGGGAAATAAAATGTACGCAAAGTTCTTTAATTGTGGGTTTTGGCAGCGAGAATTACAATTCTTGGGCAATGTTATATCTGAAGCTGGGATTTAGGTGGATCCTAGAAAAGTTTTATAGTTGTAGATTGGGGACAACCAACCATGCCTATAGAATTTAGGAGTTTACTGGGATTGTCTGGATACTATAGGAGGTCCACTCGGGGCTTCTCACAGATTGCTGGACCATCGGCTTACCTCACTCGCAAGGGGGTACCTTTTTTTGGAGTACAAAGTGAAAAAGAACTTTTGAAAATATTTAAGAGAATCTCACTACCATGCTTGAACTTTCGTTACCCCAAATTAGTATAGAGTATTTGGTGTTTACAGATGCATCACTTCTGGGATTATGAGGGATACTAATGTAGTAGGAGAGGCCTATGTCTTACGCGTCCCAAAATCATAAGCCTCATGAGGTTAAATACCCCAAGCATGATTTGGAGTTGTTAGTAGTAGTCTTTGCCCTTAATATTTAGAGACATTATCTATTGGGTGAGAGGTTCACATTATATTCGGATCACAAGAGTCTCCAATACCTATTTACACACAGAAATATGACTATGAGACAAAGTATATAGTTTGAGTTTGTGAAGGACTAACATTTATTTATCAAGTACCATCTGAGGAAAGAGGATATGGTAGCTGATGCGTTGAGTCGAATATCGATACTTACATTGCAATCCTTGTGGGCCAAGCATGAGGATAATGTACCGAACATTTGGATTGCACATTGGAATGCCACTCGGGACTTAAATTTATCTGATGCATATTTGGGAGTAGTGATCGTTATGCCAGTTATGGTAATGAGTGTGATACAGGCATAATCTTCAGATACCTTCTATCGGGAAAAAGGTATAACAACTAGTGTTGAGCATATTTCCTTCTTTCTCGATTAGTTTAGACAACGAATGGAGATTGTAGGGAACATTAGTAGTTTCGAAAAGTGTCGAGTTGAGGAGTGGAGTTTTAACCTAGGCGCATAGTTCATGATATACAGTACATTTGAGAGGGGATAAAATGTATCAAGACACGCGTAGAATGTATTAGTGGATTGGCATGAAGAAGGATGTTGCAGAGTTTGTGTTTAAGTGTACCACCTATCAACTAGTAAAGATGGAGCACCATAAACCGACAAGGGAGTTACAAGCTTTAGGATTGTCGATTAGAAGTGGGAGAGTATCTCCATGAACTTCATAGTGGGATTGATAAGGTCCTAGAGAGGTCATGATTAGATTTAGGTCATTGTTGATACATTGACAACGGTAACTCATTTCCTCCCAATACGAACCATTTTCACAGCCGAGCAGTATGCTAAATTATTTGTTGCAGAGATTGCACAACTTTATGGTGTACCATGTGACATTGTGTCTGACTGGGATAATACTTTCATATCTAGATTCTACAGATTTTAGAGTATATTCCTTGAGCTTGTGTGTTAGATCTTAAAGGTGGGTGGTATAAGCATTTAATCTATTAGAACTGACTTACAATAATAATCCTTAGCAGACTATTATTATGGAACCCTACAAGGAACTATATGGGTGATCATGTCATTTACTGGGATACTAGTTAAAGTCGTGGAACACGAGATGTTCGGACTAAAAATTATTTAGTACACCTCAGAATAGGTGGAACTCATCCTAGCATAGGCGAAGGAAGCATAGGAACGTCGATATGAGAATACGAAATTGGAGTTTTGGGTGGAAGATCAGGTGCACTAGGAGTCTCCCTGATGAAAGGGTTTGTCAAATTTGGGTCTAAGGGGAAGTTGGCATCCCGTTATGTTAGACCCTTTATGATTTTGGACAGGGTAGGCCCAGTGGCATATCGATTAACTTTACTCGACCAACTTCAGTGGGTACCTAATGTCTTCCATGTATCGATATTGAGAAAGTTTTTGAGGGACGAGGACACCTACCAGCACATCGACCTCCACAGGATTAAGATGTAGCACGATGTGAGTTACGAGGAAATACCATATCGTATTTTGGATCGAAAATAGAAAATTGGGCGTTCGGGCGTTCGAAGGCCATACCATTTGTCAGAGTGCAATGGGGACACTATAGGAAGGTTGATTCGACATGGGAGAGAGAGAGGGAGTTATGCGGGCGAGATATTCAAAGTTATTCTAGTAAGGTATAAAATTAGAATTTTGAAGATGAAATTCCTTATTTTAAGGGGAAGAATGCAATATTCCATAATTTAGAGTAAATTAAAAAAATTATATTTGCGTATATTTGTGTCTACTTATCTGCGGTTAATAGCAACGTCACTAAAAATTATGTTTGAATTTAAAATTGAATTAAATTTAAAAATACGATAATGAAGTAATAATTATTTAGTGAATAAAAATAATAATGTTGGTGGGATAATTCCAATAACTTTAGAGAGGTGTATAATGTCCGATTATACCTTAAAAGGTTCGATTTTAAGGCCCATAGGTTAGTATATGACTTGGGATAGACATAAGGCTATTTGGAATAAGTTTTGGGCTTAATGGGTCATGGCCCATATGGGGTCTAACCATAATTTTGTGGTTAGAATTATAAAGTGAAGTTTATGGTTAAGTTAAACTACTTTTCAGAGTTTGGAGAAGTACGCTAAAGCTAAGTATAAGAGGCCAAATGGAGGAAAATAGGAAGCGGGACTTTTGGATTGGGAATTCAACATACTTTAACTAGAGGCAAGTTTATTTACTATAATTTTATAATTGAGGTTGTGTTATAGTATGATTACTAATTGAATTATTAACCTAAAACTAATATAAAATGAATTTGACAATTCAATTAACAATTGTTAGAACTATGTGAATTGATTAATTAGGTTACAATAAATGTCCTTAGAATATTATGAAATTGATTTGGTTTATCATGATTCTGAGTAGAATTTGTTCAATTGATGATTTAGTTATTGTTGATGTAAAAAACTAGATTTGACTTAATTCTTTAATCACAGATAAAAATAAATAAGACAAAAGATTTTTAAAGTGGTTCAGCCTTGAAAGAATGGCCTACGTCCACTGTTTGTGTTATTGCTGACTGTTTGCAGAATTCTCGATAATGGGTTTACCAAGAAATTACGAGTCCCTTGCTAATGAGGAGGTTGCAATGTATTTATAGCCTTGAGGCGATACAAATGAAAGAATAATACACAGCTGTCCAATAGGCCTATGCATCTGTGTGATAATAATGAGCATTTAATGCGCAGTCATCCTCTTGATTATCCGGATATGAATGCTTTGTACGAGATGCAGCTCGGACCGCCTAAACTGCTCGGACCACCTAAGTAGCTCGGTATACATGAGTTGTTCGGTACAGTAGAGTTCCTCGAAGAACACTTGTTGCTCGGAGCGTTCTGAGTTGGTCGGGGAGATTGAGTTCCTCGGAGTCAATGTGTTGTTCAAAAAATGTTTACGAGTGCCATATAGATTGACACGTGTCTCCACATAATCGGTCCACATCAGCAGACTAAATTTGGTATCAACAGAAGCCCCCAATGTTTCGTAGTTTGATGGTGAAGAAAAGTATGGAACATTACGTTGCCTAAACTTTATGGATTTTAGACAAACGTTCATTGTTTATAACTCCTTTTTTTAGTACATAGTATCAGGATTTTAAAGTATTTTGAATTTCCATAACCGCTTCGTGTTTCGTGCCTTTTTCTTCTTTTTAGCCACCGGATACGCAATCGTCCATCTTGGTAATCATTGCTTTTCTCCATTCTCGAGGTAAAGTATTTAAACGCTTCAGAAAATTCGATCATCTTTTACTTTTTCAAATCTGCATCTTAGAACTTCTTCACTTCTTCTCTGTCTCGTGCGTTCATTTCTTCCATTGTTCGTTGTCACCTGATTCATCTTTTTCCTGTAAGATCTTCTTCCTTCTCTTTTATTTCCTTTGTTCATCATGGTTTACCTTGTTGAGTCGCTTGATAAATTTCGTTCTGATTTCTCTATTCCTTCCTGGGTCATATTGGAAGAGCTTTCTGAACCTTCTGACTATTTTCGTTTGGCTGAGGGACATTGGTTCCCTAGTCTCTTTGTAGCTGAATGTGGCTTTTCTTTTCCTCCAAATCCCTTATGTTTGGAGTTCTGTCGGTTTTTGATGTTGTTCCTGCGAAAATAGCACCAAACACTTAGAGAATAGTTAATGGAGTTCATAGGTTAAACCAAATTCATGGAACTCGTTTAGGAATTCCATAAATTATATTTTGCTATAGTGATAGAACTTTTTATTTAAAAACTAGGTTTTTAAATAGGGCTTTAGTTGTTAATCTCCCCGATGCGAACAGGGATTACTTCGAGCATGGGGTTGTTATGAAAAATTGGCAACATGCTTCATTAAATGGAAATGATGTGTATCAGGGTCCTATATGCCCTCCCTATGGCAATGGGATAGGTAGTTTTTATTTTATTTTATTTTTGAAATTATGTTTTCTTTGTGTTTGATAAAATGCGTCATTGACATTTTAATTTTTGTTTATTTGCAGTCGATAGCAAAAAGAAATCCCCTAAAGAAACTGATGTCAATTTGAGGCACTTGAAACTTATCTGGAGTTTGCACCAAACTGTTGCTGACGAACATATCAGATCATCCTCTTACTTGTTGCAGTACAAGAGTTACACTTCATCTTTTACTGCTCGTCCAGTGATAAGTGACATAGAACCAGCACCATCTTCTGAAGGTTCCTCTCCTGAATCAAATATTCCTCTTAGTGACAGAATGAAGAGAAGAAGAGCTCCTGCCTTCTTTGATAAGTCTGCCTCTATTGCTGGAGAGGCAAAGAAAAATAAGCCAAATGTCCTAGAAGAAGGGACGATAAATATTGATGCATCCCCTCCTGCTGCTGTTAAAAAGGTTGCCGAGAAGCCCCCTGTGGCTCCGAGCAAGATTGTAGCTATTTCTCCTCCAAGTGAGGTTATAGTTATATCACCGACCAAGACAACATCCTTGGTCGAGAATGTTCCTGCTCCCACGAGGAAGTTGAAGAAAAACTCCTCAGATAAATTGGTTGAATCCATCTCTCAGCCTCTAACTGCTGGAAGTGGTGTTCCCACTTTTGTTGCTCCGAGCTCTGCCATGAGCTCGGTGAAGTCTTGGATTATCCCCGAGATCCAAGGTGTTGAAGATAATCTTTCTCGGGAGAGGGTTACCACTTTGGCAGCTCAACACATTGCCTCAGTAAGTATTACTAATCTAAACTTTCATTTTTACATGTTATGTCCTTGCACTGACTTACAATTATTTTCTTTTTCTAGTTGGTAACTTATTTCAACACCATTCTGAAAAAGGATGAAGCTATTAAATCTTCGAGATCCTCGTCAGGCATGGAAGAGGCTTTTATAGGTCTGACACAGACCTTAAAGGATTCTCGTCAGAAGTATGACGAAGACAAAGTTGCTTGGGGGAAGCAACTAAAAGCCATCGAGCAAGAGAGAGAGAGAAAGCTGTGGAGGCCTCCAAGGAGTTGGAGAGGAAAATGAAAGAATGTGAGAAGAAGAACAATGAGCTCGAGGAAAAGCTCAAAAATGCTGGAGAGCTTGAGACCAAGTTCAAAGCTGTTGAAGAGGAACTGGGCAAACTCCGTGAAGCTGATCGTCAGAAGGAAGAGGCAGAAAGGAAATTGAAAGCTGCCGAGGAACTTCTCTCTGAGAAGATTTCCTCAGAGAAGGTGAAGAGGAAACTGGCTGTTAAAAAGTCCTTCAGCGCTGGCTGGGACAAAGGTTGGAACAAAGGCCTAGCTGCCATGTCCTCTCAGATGGAGTTTGCTAGCCTCAAGTATTTCAGGGACGGATGGATCGCAGCTCTGCACGAGTTAAAGGTCTCTGAGAGTTCTGAGCTATTTCAATGTCATGTTCATGGTCCTCCTCCCTCTCCTGGAGAAGAAGAAGAGGACGAAGCTCCCTCTGAAGAGTATTCAATGATGATTGGAGACCAAGTTCCTCCCGTTTCGGTTGTTCAGACTTTCTATGAGCAACTTCAGCCCACCAGTATTTCAACTGAGCAAATGCCACTATCCTCCGAGCAACCAGCCTCCTCATCTCAGTTTTCCGAGGAGGTCGCAAAACACAAGGAGAAGGTGTAAAGTTGCTCGGGCTTTAATTTTATTATTTCTTTTAAATGTAACCCTGAACCTTGTACTTGTCTTTTGATGAATAAAAATTCAAGTTTTTGTTGTTCATGTTGACTTTCTTCGTCTTGCTCTGCCTTTATCATTTATTAATCCTATTTTGGCTTCTCTTTGCTAGTTTATGGCCAGGATGGAACTCTTGTCAGCTCACGATACTGAGTTGATGAAAAAATGTAATGAATATTTCAAAGCTGGCCATACGAATTTGGATGAGTCACAAATTTTTGATATCCTGGGCTCAGATGCCTCTGAACAAGAAGTGGAAGCTTACCAATATCTGAAATTCTTACTCGATCGAGCTATTGCCAATAATGTGGCTTATTACGAGATGATTGAAGATCTCCAGGGTACCATCGTGGAACTTCAGCAACAATACAAGGAATCTTCTGCCCTTTTGCATCAGGGGTATAAGAAAAAGTATCAGCAACTAAATGCTGACAAATGATATGATAAGTTAGTCGCTGCTTATGATTTTAAGGAGAGGGCTTTAAAGACCGAGGTTGAAGAGCATAGGCAGATCGCAAAATTGCTGGAGCAGGAAAACAATAACTTGCGAGGAGAGATATCCCAACTGAAATCTGCAGCATCTACCTCGGGAGCCTTGGTCCCTGTCAATGACGAAGGTTTCTCATTTTTGGAGGTTGAAAATGCCAATTTGAGAAACGAATTGGAAACTTTAAAGAGAATTGGACCCTCTACATCTGCTCGCGGACGAGCAAGAGTTTCTCGGGGACGAGCAAGAGCTGCTCGGGTTACTATTGAAGAAGCAAGAACTCAAGCATCTTTGGAAAATCAAGCAGTTCAGTTGGTTGCGAAGAATAAGGCTCTGACAGAGATATCCAAAAAGATTCTGGACCTTAACGAGCAACTTTCCACACAAGGATCCGCCTTGGAGAATAAAGAAATTTTTGTGAAGAATCTCTATGAGCAGCTGGAAAGGTTGACTTACCAATTCCACAAACAGCCTAGAGAGTTTTGGATGGCTGGGTATAATGAAGCCCTCTACCATCTTGATGATCGAATCCAGCAAGCGAATAATGAGGGTTATAAACAAGGATGGCTGAATGCACTGGGTGTATTAAAATTGGAGCAGGGCCATTATCTATGGGATTATCATAACCCTGGATTGCTCGAGTTGCCCATGCCACCTTTTAAACTTGACATCAGCTGGATTCCTGCTCGGGCAATCCCTCAGTGCTTAATCTCCAAATATCTCAGCGACTACAGCCTTCATTCCAACGTTGATATTTCTCGCCCTGAGCATCTGCTTGATCGGCCATCAATGATGAATGTTCGAATGCTTCGAGATCTGAATTTCATAAATTCCCCTTATGCCTTAGACGATCCTCCCGCTGGAGTAGAACCTGTTTCAAAGGAAGAAGGGAAGAAACCAATAGAATAGGATTTTATGTAATAATTTCTACTTTCCACAGCATATGTAATCCTTCTGGTTTTGAATGAAAATTTTTGGTAATACATTTCTCACGTCATTTGTAATTTTACTTAGTATGAATGAAAATTTGTCTTTTGTCATTTCATTTTCTTCTAAATAATTTATAGAATGTTTTTTCTTGTTGGTCGGTAAATATATATATGCTTGTGACATACTGATCTCATTGCAGTGATTTATCAATCTTTAATTCTAAATAATAGAACAACTTACACTTCATGGTATTGCCTAATTTAAACAAACGGAGTTGATTGAAATTGTCTTACCGACCAACTAGGGGGTTGAGATTTTTGTTTTCGACCAACCGGTATTAGTGAACTTTTATTCCCCGACCAACCGCAGTAGGTGGATTTTATTTTACCGACCAACCATAGTTGGTGGATCGACCAACCGTAGTTGAAGGGATTTATTTTACCGACCAACCGTAGTTGATGGACCGACCAACTGTAGTTGGAGGGATTTATTTTACCGACCAACCGTAGTTGATGGACTGACCACCGTAGTTAGAGGGATTTATTTTACCGACCAACCGTAGTTGATGGACCGACCAACCGTAGTTGGAGGGATTTATTTTACCGACAAACCGTAGTTGATGGACCGACCTATCGTAGTTGGAGGGATTTATTTTACCGACCAACCTTAGTTGATGGACCGACCAACCGTAGTTGGAGGGATTTATTTTACCGACCAACCCTAGTTGATGGATCGACCAACCGTAGTTGGAGGGATTTATTTAACCGACCAACCGTAGTTGATGGACCGACCAACCGTAGTTAGAGGGATTTATTTTATCGACCAACCGTAGTTGATGGACTGACCAACCATAGTTGGAGGGATTTATTTTACCAACCAACCGTAGTTGATGGACCGACCAATCGTAGTTGGAGGGATTTATTTTACCGACCAACCGTAGTTGGAGGGATTTATTTTACCGACCAACCGTAGTTGATGGACCGACCAACCGTAGTTGGAGGGATTTATTTTACCGACCAAACGTAGTTGATGGACCGACCAACCGTAGTTGGAGGGATTTATTTTACCGACCAACCGTAGTTGATGGACCGACCAACCGTAGTTGGAGGGATTTATTTTATCGACCAACCGTAGTTGATGGACCGACCAACCGTAGTTGGAGGGATTTATAGTGTGTAGCACTAATACTCCGAAAAAATTTCAACAAAAGGAGAGAATTGGGTAAAACATCCAAAGCTTTATTCATATCGAAGAAAGCTGCATTACATAAGGATTGAACTACTGATAATATTTGCGCAGATGCTCTGCGTTCCATGCATTCTTAAACTCCTCTCCTTCTAAAGTTTTAATCCTATATGTCCCTGGTCGAATAACTTCTGTCACTCTGTAGGGTCCATGCCAGTTAGCGTCCAATTTGTTATGTCTTTGAATTACTTTCTTTAGCATATAGTCCCCTTCTTTCAAGTCACATTTATTTACTCTCTTGTTGTAGAACATAACTGTTCGTTGCTGGTATGCAGCATTCCTGATTGCTGCTACTTCTCTAACTTCCTCGAGAATATCCAATCTAATCTTCTCATCAAGTCACTAATAGGAGAATTGAAATTAATCACTCTGTGTGTGGGGAGGCCCAACTCGGCAGGTATAACAGCTTCACTTCCAAACGCCAGCATGTATGGAGATTCTCCTGTTGCTGCTCGTGGTGTAGTACTATAAGCCCACAGCACAGAATGTAGCTCGTTAATCTAGTTTGCCTTCGCATCATCCAGTTATTTTTTTAAACCATTCAGTAGCGTTCTGTTCATCACCTCAGTTTGCCCATTGCTCTGAGGATGGCCTGGTGCAGAGTGGGTTTTCAATATGTTTGATTGGTGACAATATGCAGCAAACTCCTCGTTATCAAATTGGGTTCCATGATCAGTAATGAGTGTATGGGGAAGACCATATCTGCAAATGATATTCTTCCAAATAAATTGATACACCTTCTCATAAGTCATATCAATAAGAGGTTCAACTTCCACCCATTTAGTAAAATAATCCACAGCGACGACGAGGTATTTGAACCTTCCTCTTGTCGTCGGGAGTGGCCCGACCAAGTCTATTCCCCACATGGCAAATGGCCAAGGGGATGTTATGGGTGTTAGAAATGCCTGAGGAGTTCTTCAAAGGGACGAGAAGCGCTGACATTTGTCGCATTTCTTGGCATACGCTATACAATCAACCCTCATCGTCGGCCAATAATATCCATGCGTCATTATTCTTTGCAAAAGCGTCCGACCTGCTACATGAGCTCCACAGGACCGTTCATGGACCTCTTTAACCAAATCTTTCACCTCGGAAGGGTGCACACATCTTTGCAGACCTGCTATAATTCCTCATCTATATAGAATACCATTAGTAAATACATAACGAGTAGCTTTAAACTTCAGTTTCTTGGCTGTGAGTTTGCCGGTTGGTAATTTACCTTCCTCAATATATGCCCTGATGGGATCCATCCAAGATGGTCCTAATTCAAGGGTAATAAAGTTCATCATCAGATCTTCATCTACGCTTCGACTAGCCAAGACTTCTATTGGGATTGTTCTTCGTAGCTCGGTGCGTGTGGCTGAAGCTAATCGAGCTAAGGCATCCGCTCTTGCATTCTCCAATCTTGGTATTCTAATTATCTCTACTGCGATCAGGCTTAATAAAACCTCCATTGCTTTTGCATGATACCTGATCATTAATTCTCCTTTGGTTGCATATACTCCCAGCATTTGATTTACGATCAATTGCGAGTCACTGAATACGATAACCTGCTCTGCCCCCATGGTTTTTGCCAGGCCAAGTCTTGCAATCATAGCTTCATATTTAGCCTCATTATTAGAAGCCTTGAATTGGAAGCGCAAATCATACTCCACATCGACCTCATCCGGGATGTTCAAAATAATCCCTGCCCCACAGCCTGTAATGCAAGATGAGCCATCCACATATAGATTCCATATAGGTACCTCGTCCTCAAATTTTTGATCGGATAGAGTTCCTCGGTGGAATATTTATTGCTTTCTTTTATCCTCCTCTAGTACTTCTTGCTGCTCATCGACCATCTCCTCCTGATCATCAATTGACTTAAGTTGATCGGGGTTTAAATTTGATGATCCTGTAACATCCACAGGTTGGTCGGTATTCAGCTTTTACTCCTTGGAGGTATCAAGATAAGTGAATTCTGCGATAAAATCTGCTACTGCTTGCCCTTTAAGTGACGACCTAGGCTCATAAATTATATCATATTCACCAAGTTCTACTTCCCAGTACATCAATCTCCCTGATTTTTCTGGTTTATGAAGAGCTTGCCTCAGTGGCATATTGGTATACACTACTATGATAAGAGCTTAGAAGTACGGCCTCATTCTTCTACTTGCTTCATTCAACGCTAGTGCAAACTTTTCTAGTCTTGGATATCTGATCTCTGCTCCTCGAAAGGCCTTGCTAGTGTAATAAATTAGTTTTTACACTCCATCCTCCATTCTTATCAATGCCGAGCTAACTGCATTTTCTAAAACTGCCAGATACAAGTATAATCTTTCTCCCATCACTGGCCTGGACAACAATGGGGGTGCTCCCAAGTATTTTTTTAACTCTTGAAAGGCCTTCTCACATTCATCATTCCATTCAAATATTTTTCAGAGTGTTTTGAAGAATGGGAGGCATCTATCAGTTGCTCGTGATACGAATCTATTAAGTGCTGCAACTCGCCCTGTGAGACTTTGCACTTCCTTCTTCGTTGTTGGAGATCGTAGCCCCAATAGAGCCTTGATATTTTCTGGATTTGCTTCAATACCTCGTTGGTTGACAATATACCCGAAGAACATGCCTTCTCGTACTCAGAATATGCACTTGGTAGGGTTCAACTTCATTTGATATTTATCTAATTGATCAAAGGTTTGACCTAGATCAATTAGATGGTCAGCAGCTTTCTTGCTCTTTGTCAGCATATCATCAATATAAACCTCCATATTGTGACTGATTTGCTCTATAAACACCTTGTTCATCAACCGCTGATATGTTGCACCTGTATTTTTCCAAACCAAAAGGCATAACATTATAACAGTAAGTTCCCCTAGGGGTAATAAAAGAGGTACTCTCCCTATCTTCAGGTTTTATTTTAATCTGGTTGTAACCAGAATAAGCACCCATGAAGCTCAACAGCTCATGTCCCGAGGTAGCGTCCACTAATTGATCAATTCGGGGCAAAGGAAAATGATCCTTTGGGCATGCCTTGTTGAGGTCGGTGAAGTCTACACACATCCTCTACTTGTTGTTCTTCTTCTTCACCATCACCACATTAGCTAATCAGTCTGGATATTTGACATCTTCAATAAAGCAAGCTTTTTGGAGCTTCTCGACCTCCTCTTGTATAGCTTGTTTTTTCTCAGGGCTGAACACTCTTCTTCGCTGCTTCACATATTTGATTTCCTTGTTCACATTAAGTTCGTGACACAAGAAATTTGGGTCTATTCCTGGCATATCTTCGTGGCTCCATGCGAAAGTTTGTTTTCTGCTTTTTAGGAAGGCTATCAATTCCTATTTTAGTGGGGTGTCCAACGATGAACCGATTTGAGTTGTTCGTTCCGGATGTTCATCATCCAGAATGACATTTTCAGTAGCTTCCACCACCTGACCTTTTACGAGCTGCGACTCGTCTCTAGGATCTAACATTTCAATTTCTGCACCTTCATCCACTTGATAGGTGGTAGTCTTTTTCCTAGATTCTTCCAGTTCTTCTTGCTCGGCAGATGAATAGTAGCATTCCCGAGCTACTTTTTGGTCACCCTTCACAATTCCTACTCCAAAGTTGGTTGGAAATTTTAGGCATTGATGTACAGTAGACGGTACTGCTTCGAACTTCTTCAAGCCTACCCTTCCCATGATGATATTGTAAGCTGATTGAACATTCTTATCCATCACAAAAAAGTGCACTCTCTCTGTTCGACAAGCAGGCCATGTACCGATAAACATATCCAATTTGATGGTCCCAAGCGGGAAAACTTTCTCACTAGCAAAACTGAGGAGGGGCCTGTGATAAGGCTCTAGCTGAGACAACTTTAAATTTAAGCTGTCAAAGCATGAGTAGAACATGATATCTGCCAAGCTGCCATTATCCACCAATACTCACGAAATCACTACTTCCTTCATCCTCATTTTGATCACCAATGGGTCATCATGAGGATATAGCACACCTGCTCATTCTTAGAAAAACCGATGACCAGTTTATCTTTGTTCACCTTCCTCGGGCGATCTTCTTCAGCTAGATTTATTCGTTGAATATACGAACAAGCTTGAGCCTCATTGAGGTAAGCTTTCCTTTCTGTAGTAAGGTCTCCACCTCCTGCATCTCCACCAGTGATAACATTTCAATCAAATGACCCAAAATGGATAGAAAATACCTCACGTTCTGGCTATTTTGGTCTTTTGGGGAGATCGAGGTCATCTTGATCATCTTCTCGATCTTCTTCATGATTTCTCTTCTTATCTTCTTTAGCTCGATGAGGAGATCTAGACCTCTGCCTTGCTCGATCGCTGCTCCTTCCACCATTTCGGTGATCCACATACTTGTTTAATTTTCCCCGCCTGATGAGCTCTTCAATTTCATTCTGGAGAGCTATGCAGTTTTTGGTTGTATGACCATGATCCTTATGGAACTCGAAATATTTGGACTTATCCCTCTTGTCAGGATCTGTCTTTATTTTTCGGGCCATTTTAACTCCTAGTTGTTCTTTATCTCTTCCAGAACATGGTTTATGTCTACTTTCAAAGGAGTATAGTTTCCAAATTTCCTCATCTGTTCTAATACTTTCTTGGCTCTTGACTGCTTGTTACCACCATTATTCTTCTGATCCTTCTTCTCAATCTTCTCGGCCTCAACTTTGGTCTCCTTAGTGTCCATGCTCTTTTTTGCAGCCATAGCTTCCTCGACATTCATGATTTTGGCTGCTTTTGCCATTAATTTTGACATGGTCCTAGGTGGATCTTTGGCCAGAGTATAGTACAATTTATTTGGCAGCAATCCACTCATCAGAGCAGTGATTGCTATCTTTTCCTCGTAATCAATGACTTCGAGCTTCTCGTTATTGAAACGAGTAATATAATCCCTAGTGCTCTCACCTGCTTTTTGTCTAACACGTAACAAGTGTGCTACTCGCTTAACTGGTTTTTCTCCAAAATAGAAGTTTCCAATAAAGAGCTCGCCCATTTGAAAGAAAGTTGCAATCTTCCCCCGAGGAAGATTGTTGTACCATATTTGAGCAGATCCAGTGAGAGTTCCTGAAAACGCCCTGCATCGCATCTCGTCTGGAACAGCATAGATATCAGCAGCTGCCTAATATTGTTCTATATGGAGAACATGATCATTTTTTTCATCATATTTTGGTGTTACCACTGGGACTTTGAACTTTGATGGTGTGGGAAAATCCACAATTGCTTGGATAAACGGTGTCCCTTGGACAAAAGTTCTTTGTAGAGGATTTTTGGCCTTAGCCATTTCCCCTAGTCTATCCTCCAACCTCTGAATAGAGCCTTTCCATGCGTCATTTCCCTCCTCGGGCCTATTGGTCCGAGCAACTGATCGTGTTAAATTTGCCTCTTGGGATCTTTCACGACGAGCAGCTGGTCGGGATTGGGCAGAACCTTCCTTTAAATTGGAGAATCGTTGAGAGTTCCTCGACACCATCCTAGGGGGACTTTTATTCCTCCTAGGACCCAAACGATCAAAAGGAGAGACTTTACTCAATCTTTCAAGAGCACTGGTCCTTTCTGGAGATAGAGTGACGTTTTGTTCAGTATCTGTGGCTCGTACTGATGAAGTTCGACCAGGTTGATAAGAAAAAATATTAGATCTATCAGTACGATATGAATCGGCATGTCTAGATCGAGATTCCTCTGGGAGTAATGTTCATCTAGTTCGCGAGGAAGGCAATTGGGTATTTCTCTGAATGCTTCATTGTCCTGACTGGGCAGGTGCTCCACCCTGGATAGTTTGCATGAGTTGTCGCATGGTTTTATGCATGGCGATCTAGCCCTGAGATAAATTAGCCATTATTCCAGCCAGATATTGGACACTTGGAGGAGTGGATGGATTTGGGGGGATTCCAGCGTTTCGATTACTGGATTCAGGATTATCAACCATTGGTGATGAATTGTTTTAGTGAAAAATGATAATTACAGTCGTTTTCCCACATACGGCGCCAATCTGTTGATGTACAAAACTAGATTTGACCTAATTCTTTAATCACAGATAAAAATAAATAAGATAAAATATTTTTAAAGTGGTTCAACCTTGAAAGAATGGCCTACGTCCACTGTTTGTGTTATTGTTGACTATTTGCAGAATTCTCGATAATGGGTTTACCAAGAAATTCCGAGTCCCCTGCTAATGAGGAGGTTACAATGTATTTATATCCTTGAGGTGATACAAATGAAAGAATAATACACAGCTATCCAATAGGCGTATGCGTCTGTGTGATAATAATGAGCATTTAATGCGCAGTCATCCTCTTGATTATCCGGATATGAATGCTTTGTACGAGATGCAGCTCGGACCGCCTAATCTTCTCGGACCGCCTAAGTAGCTCGGTATATATGAGTTGTTCGGTACAGTAGAGTTCCTCGGAGAACACTTGTTGCTTGGAGCGTTCTGAGTTGGTCGGGGAGATTGAGTTCCTCGGAGTCAATGTGTTGTTTAAAAAATGTTTACGAGTGCCATGTAGATTGACACGTGTCTCCACATAATCGATCCACGTCAGCAGACTAAATTTGGTATCAACAGTTATGCAAACTCATATTAGATGATTGAAAGACCCTTGTTTATTTCGAGAGAAATTCTGTAATTAGGTGAAATTGGGATATAGTCATATGTTAGGATTCTTGAGATGAGAATTGGGATTCGTACAAAAAATTGGTTTAAGATTAATATAAAACCATTAGGAATTTGTTAGGTTTGTTGTTGGAACAATTACACATATAAAATTTGAAGTTTGGGGATGTTTATAGGCTTAGAATGGAGTTTTAGGGTCAATAATGGCTGATTTTCATTGTAAAGAGATAGTTTTGGTCAAATATAATTTGAACAAGATTGCAGCCTCATTCGAACAAAGTAGGGTTATCGTTCGAACAAAAAAGGGAGTTCATTTGAATGAAAATTAGGTTCTGGTTCGAATAGCATTGAGAATTCATTCGAACAAGATGTGTATTCTTGTTCGAACGAGGTGATCCAACGACATTCAATTTGAATTTGATTTTTTGTAATATATATAGTTTCATTAAGGTGTTAAATCTGAAAGTAAGACTAGTAATCCTTAACTGTGTAGGATTACTTATTTTGTATATTATGTGCAACATATTGTGCATGTGTACTCATGAGATACGTACTAAAGGGAATATCCTTATGGGACCCAAGTGATGGATACTAATATCCTAATATGATGATGACAAGTTTGACTCGGTTCTTATTTATCCCTGACACTACATGTAAAAATTCCCCTTCCATATGTGTAAGGTCATCGGGATGATCCTTTCATAATGTTTTGGGTATGGGACAATATGACTGGTGTGAAGGCATAATGATTACCCATATTAGACACTTTAGTAGTTATAGGTATGGGATGACCTATGACTATGCCTAGTACGCGCATGCTATCCTCGAAGGCGGTAGGATAGGCCTTCATTATGTGTGAGCTTTTGATGGGGCCCCTATATGAGGTACGTATATGGGAACCTTCTTGTATTACGTGGATGTGGATGTAGAGAATACTTTCCCCTGTGACATTATATAATTGTGACATATAAACGAATAAAAATTGAATTGGTTTATAAAAGTCTAGAGCGATGATTAAGATTTAATCGTGGGGAACATATGGGCTTGGTTGTAGATGCATGTGACATTTTGGATTGTTTTAGGTTGGGTTATATTAAAAAAAATTAAAAAAATAGAAGAAGGTGTGTAGTTATATTGTTACTCAATATCAATTACATTATTATAATACTCAGACTTATAGTTACAGTATCCTACTAACATCGTCTAGGACATAGGCACTAGTGCGGTATCACCTTTAATCCAGTCTTAATCTCATATCCATTGTTGATATTATAGTATGTTGGTGTCGAGCCTACGTTCTCATGCTATATATTCCTTTTATTATGTGGATCATATTTTTATTAGAGATAGTGACTCTCTATTCAGTAAGGGCATGTGTTATAACAGTGATAGTATGCGAGGGTTATATTACTTTATTATGAATTTGGTGTGAGAGTATTGTGGTTATTATGGTTCACTCATTTGTGTTAAGTTATTTATTTACACTATACATTCAGTTTTATTTCCAATACTGCTTGGAATGATACCCAAATGTTTGGACTCCTATTTTATTCATTGCAGACCTCATAAATATAGATTATATTTTATGGGGTGTCACCGTTTATGCTTATTTAGTACCGCCTAACTGTTCCCCAAACATTTTTGTAATTAATCTCTAGTAGGTCAACCATCACTCCATTCTTCAAGTTGAAGGGCATCATTGCGTATCAATATATACCCAGTTTTGTGATAAAAAATGTCTTTTCCTGATCTTGGACGAATAACACAATTTAATAATATCCTAAATACGCTTAAGTAAAACTCATTCACTCATAACCCATTGTTGTATCCACTAATTGATCGATCTTAGAAAGGGTAAAACTATATTTTGGCAATGCCTTATTTATACTCTGTTTGATATCCATTATTTTAATTAAACTTCCTTTATGGACTGTGCTTCTAGAAGTTTCCCAACTAACTCCTATATTGATTTTTGTTTATTACCCGCTATTCAGTAAAACTTTTGTGAGACTTGAGGGTAAGTTAGACCCACATGCAACTTTTGTACATTACATTTATATCAACCCCTTACATATTTAAGTCACCCATGAAAACGCATCTTCCTTTCTCGACTAGATCTTATCTTTCTTAAGTCGTTAACAAACATCATATGAGGAACTTCTTCTCAAGGTTTCCATCATCAAAGAATACATGTTCAAAAGGTTCCATGATATGATAGTCTCAAGTGGCCGAGGTTTCCCTTACGATGGGTTTCACTTCATAGGGTCATGGTGAAATCTCTTACATAATCTCTTCCTCGCCTTATATTTCTTCTTCTATTATTTTGGTTGAATATGTGAGATAAATCATTACTGATCAGATACTTAGTTTCCCCTGATCTCCATTACTCCTCTATCATTAATACATTTGAGCTTCTGATGATAAGTGGAAGACATTGCAATTATTACGAGGAGAAAAAAATTACTTATGATGGCGTTATGTAATGAATCTACCCTCAAATTTTTAATAAACCTAGAGATTCTTCCTTTGATGATTAGTAGGACTGCCTTCCTCATTGGTATCATCATCTTTGTTTTGAATCTGAATTGCGGGACATTATCTTCTTAGTGATTGGTTAGTCATAGGTTTTTCTTATCAAATAACTTGAGATATATTACTTTGTAAGAACTCCCCTAGTCAACTAGGATCTTATTAATGTAATAATTTTCAATGCAAGGAGTAATGACCAAAACATCATGAGTTTCATCCTTCGACCATAATGAGGGAGGTTTAGAAACTTATAAGAATTCTCACAATATTTCTTGGTTTATCTCAAAGTCCTCCGATCGATGTTGACCTTTATTTAAAATTTTAAGGAAATGGAGGAATGAACCATGAAATGGGGAATATACAAGATCTTTGGAAAAAAATCAAGGGTGATTTAGGAGCCCTGCCCATTTTAGCAAATACTAGATGATGATAAATTCTATACATATACTTGATTGTTTTTTTACCATGCTTTCGATTTGGCACTAGTCCGGGAGGAGGAAAAAGTACAATCACGAATCCACTATGTAAGTAAGACATTGATCTAAGTGGGCTTACGATACTTATTTCTGACGAATTTGGATTATGTATTGGTAATTAAATCTCATAAGCTAAAATATTATTATGATGGCCACCCAATCATCGTATTGACTTTTTTCATCTATAGTCAGTTGTTCGAAAAAATGAACTATCTAGACGTATGTCCAAATAATTGTTTAAGTGAGGAAGGTTTAATATTTAATATCGATCTTGGATGGAAATTAAGGAATAGTTGATAGTATGTCAAAACCTGCTTCTGGAAGTTTCATGATGCAAAGTAGGATAATAGGAAAGTTTATTAGTAGATGTATTGACTAACGTAAAGGGGTCGAGAATGGGCATCAAGAACATAACTCTCAATAGTTCAATCATCGAACATGTAATATGCTTTCGTTTTGAACAATCAAACCACAAAGTAGAATATGAGGCAATACGTAAAGGTCTCAATATGTCAAAGCTCATATGAAACAAATACCTTCTTGTTTTCTGATTTAATAATTTTAATTAAACAAACATTAAGGGAATATTGTAACATCAGTGCCCGAGATTTTTACCTCCATCCCTGTAATTTGTACACCTTTAAGTCATGAACTAAATATTATGGATGGATGTTAAATTCAAAGTATCCTTATGGACTTCGTGCAATTTGAATTGGTATTTTATGGCTTAAAGTTATTTTACGAATTTATGGTTGTTGTTCGAATGAGTGTCTATGTTGTTTGAACGAAGAAAGGACTGGTGTTTGAACGAGGATCGAACATCCATCTAATGATAAGGATCTAAACAATTTCCATCGTTCTCTAGAATCTCATTGGAATGCCCTCGTTCGAATGAGGTGCGTTGTCACTTGAATGAGGGGTAGTTTACTATTTGAACGAGTTGGGGTTTGATCCATTTACAGCCTACGTTTGACCCTCGTTTGAATTCACATTATAACATGAGGATATCTTGTTCAAACGAGGTCCAAAGTCATTCGAACGATCGTAAAAAAATCAATTTTTTTGCACATTTTAATGTGCTATCGCGACCTCGATCGTTGGATTAGATGAGTTGTATGATCTCTCAGTGGCTCATATTAAAACGTGGGTCAATAAAGGTTGGACCATTGGTTAATGGGTTAAGTATTTATGGTTTACATAGTGGGGAGAGGGTATGGAGAGGCCATTTTCCATTAGATTTTCTCTCTCTCTCTCTCTCTCTCTCTCTCTCTCTCTCTCTCTCTCTCTCTCTCTCTCTATGATACACTCTTCCATTTTCAACTTATTTCCATAATCTTAAGATTCCCCCTTCCATACCAAGCCTTTTTTTAGCTATTCGAAGGCTAAGCCTAATTGAGGAAGAAGTTGGGTAAAAGAAGCCAATGTTGGAGCTCTCTTGAATAAGTGGGAGCTTTATTAGAGCTTTGGAGGTTTTAGGAGCTTTCAAGTCATTACCTTTAGTTTATCCTCCTCAAATGCATGGCAGGGTTTTCTTCCAAGTGTTTTCAAGATTAAAATCTATTAGGATGCATGATAGAAGAGTTTATTTTTGAAATAATTTTTTCTAGTATGTTTATTTAAAGTTTTCTTGCAAAAAATAGGATTTTTGAGCAAACTAAGTGTAAATGGATTTTTGAAGAAAAAATGGTATTTTAAACTTCAGATATGAGGAAATAAGCACAAAAATATGTTTCCAGGCTAAAATCATGTTTCGTTGCATATTTAAGAATTTTTAGGCTTGAAATCCTCTCAAAATGTGTAAAATGTTATGTTGAAGAAGGACTTACAAACATGATATATGGAATTAAAAATGTTTTTTTGATGAAATAAAGAAGTTAGAAATATTAGACCTAAGTATGTTGTAAAATCATGATAAAAGGAAGAAGAAATGACATTTAGTACAATATATGTGTATGAGGGTAATGTCAAAGTTTTAATAAAAATGGTTGTATTAAAATATGTACTTTACCCTTATTAGTAAAGAGGGTCATAGTGGTTGGACTTCCTCATTTGATGTTCTCAGTTATTTTTAAAAAAAAAAGTGGCTAAAGGAACAAAATGGCATGAAAACGGTGAAAATAAAGGAATAATATGGACATTGGTAAAAATGTTAAAACACATTAATATGGACCCGGATGAGTCCGGAAAAGAATTAATAAGGGCCTGGAACCCTAGGGTGGAATACCTAAAATCACTGGCCAAAGCATAAGGTTGTATAGTCGGCGGTGTAGAGCCCGTTAAAGTATGCGATTACAGAAGGATTCCAAGAAAAGATAATGGAAATCAAAATGAATTTGGTTGTGCTTAAGGAATGTAAATTAGACAACCTAATAAAGCGATAAAAGGGAGACTAAGGAATAAAATGAGTTTAAATAGTTTCAATACCTGGTAAAGGGTGGCATAAAATGGTTAAGTGTGAGTATGAGCACATCGCTCTAGTGCATTGCATAGTAGTTGCATTAACACTGGTTAAATTGACAAGCATTTTTGAAATTATCTAAAATACATGTTATATATATAGTATTTCCATAGAAAACGTATAGCTTAGTATTTCCACCATGTTGAACGTTCGATTACCCCTGCTTTTTATGCTAAAAACCCCACCCCCAAGTACATCGAGTAGGGATGTTGACAAGGATGCCAATAAGACCCCTGAGGGCAATAGTCGTCCTTAGAAGCTCTTCCATTATATTTAAAACTTGTCTTTTGAAAAACATTGGATTTGGAATATTCTAGACCATTTTTAGTTGAGCCTTGGGCCAAGTGTTGTAATAATACAGGGATAATCATGATTTATTTTTTATTTATTAAGCATTGTTGAATTCAATGATTTTTTTTATTATAAATAAACCTTGTTAATCAACCAAACTACATAAAACGAACACTATTTCTCAAATTAAAATTGAAAATTTATTCCTTACAAAATAATCCAACTAAAGGACTTTTCTTGAATAATAAAATTGGAATTTCTCCCTACCTTTTTAACTCCTTGACTCGGTGCGGGTTGACCCGATGGTGACACATATCCAGGTCAGGGTGTTACAAATATTGTTAGAGATATAAACACATGTAGGCTTACTTAGAAAATCGAAATTACTGGTCAACTAATTCTAGTTCGTACCTATTCAATAATTCACCTGTGGGAACAATCTCCATGCATATGCTTTGGAAACCTTGGCAAGTTAATTCATATCTCAGGTGAAGCATACAAGAAATGTACCAAAAATGCCCAATCATAGAGAAAAAGCAAGATTCCTTTCATGTCTTATAAATAAGAGAAGATATATGATTAAGGGATACCATCCTAAGGTACGTGAATGAAGATGCATAACCCAATGAAAGGAGATAAGTGCATAAAGTATGCAAGAGTCTTCACATATTCATTTGTTCCCCCCTCATAGGTAGTTGTCTTATTGTTATTTTCCAAAACACTTTGGGTTTGATTTACCTCTCAGGAAAGCTTTATAAACGTTTAATATCTTAAAACCAGTTTTATCATCCTCATGTACCAGGGATCACACCTTGGATGAAAGGTATATTGGATATGCCCTACAATCACGTCATATGTTTTTACACATCTTTTATATCTTGGTAAAAAAAAATTGTGTGTATAAAACTTCTAGTTTTGCTATCATGATCTTGATCATGTAAAAATCTTTGTAAAAACAAAAGATAAGAAAAAAATAAGCGAATTCTAGCAGCTTCACTGTGGCAAAGGTCTTTCTTTGTTGTACGTGAAATTGGAAGTGTTCCTTTGGCAAATCCCTAGAGAAAGGCATGTGTTGCTTCATTGAAGTATCGTCGCAATGATGTCCTTTGCTACAGTGATACTTTGTTTCATTAGATGCCTGCTCCTTTGAAGTCCCCATCAAATATTTTAGGACATTAACCTTCATTGTAGAGATCAAACCACAAAGCATACATGTCCATAGATATACTTTTTAGATCTTTGAGGATCTTCTTGATTTATGTGCGAAAAGTCACATTTTGTCCCTTGGGTAAGAAATCTAACTTTGTAGCTTGCATTAGTATTGGGTAAACCCACTTGTGTTGTTTTTCTTATTTAAACCATTATTGCTCTTCATTTCAAAATATATGTCAAACCATTTTAAGAGCAAATATACTAAGAGAGCTTTTGTGTATTTTTATCTTTTTCTTTTCTAAGAAGATAATAACACACTTGTGAAAAAGAGGGAACCCATTTTCAAAATCTAGTTCATCTTTTTACTTTCTTCTCCTCTTTGCATTTAATCACCTATCTTTCTTAAGGTTGATTAATATCAAAGAAGACCAATATTTTACCATGAGCACATCTTTAAAAATAACCTTTTTTTCGTACACTTTAGGTTCTTTCTCCCAACAAGAGTATTATGATATTCGAGTCTCTTTTTTCGAGGTTAAATCGCTTGTTAACTCCTAATTTGAATAGGAAGGCTTGTGCAACATTATTGATGTGTATTAAGACATAAGAGATGTTGATAAGTTCTATCGGCGAATAGGGATCTCGGGCTTGCTAAGAGTTAGTGGAAAGAGCGTGAGGCGTGAATTAGAGTGGAGTGTTAGTCCTTAATCCCCTTTGTATGTATTTTCCAAATTTTTAATGATATTGTTACATTGGTCCTAAGATTTCTCCATTAGTGGATTATTATCCTTGTACATCCGGTGTTGTGTTCTTATTTACCTTTTTTGCTTCTTTTATCACCTCCTTAAACAAGATTAAAACTTAATTTTGTTGTTTAAACTGTAATGAATATTTGAACATGGACTTTTAGGTGTAATAAAGTAATTTTTGGTTGGTCTCCATTTCGGTACGCAATACACACTCACAACTGGTATCGGATCTTGGTCCTCTTTTAATAAGGTTGAAAAACCTAAAGGCGGAACGTGTATTTTGTGTTAATATGGAGAATAGTGTTATGTTTAGAGGAATGGATATTTTGTAGGCCATTGTTCAACATACCAATAATTTTGGCTCTTTTGATGGTGTTTCACCAAGTGATAAATAGCTATGTCAATCTTCATCTATTGATGATAAATGTTCTTCTAAGATTGATACTTAATGTTCTTTCAGTTATTCTAGTGAAGATTCCATAAATAAATAAGATAATGACCTTCAACATGATTATGATAAAATATTTTATAAGAATTCTAAACTTATGATAAGCTTGTTGATAACTTCCATTAAACTCAAGAAATGTGAAAATGCCTCTTTGAAAATGGAAGGATCCTTTTTGAGCAATGTGGAAGCTCAACGATTACCTCTTAGTGCGAGTATCCTTTTGGTGAAGTATGATAATAAGGGAATTTTAAAGTTCTAATGACTCTTTAAATGAGAAAATATCCTATCTATAAAATGAGTTAATCTCGAATAAGGATGTGAAGTTACCATAGAAGATATATCAAAGAAATTCGAAAATTTTCTTTTACCTCATACTAAATCTTCTTTTATGAAACTGGTATTGGTTTTGAAAATCTAAATCTTAGGACAAAACAAATTTTGTAAAATTTTCTCATAAGTCTCATGTGCCTGAAGATCCTTCCTCATCTTTTGAGATAAAAAAATGTTTTAAAGATTTTGAAGAAATCATCGTTCTATGTATTATTGTACTTCTTAGAATCATGATGGTTATGTGAAATATTTTTACTATAGGTTTAGAAAAAACTCCGAGGTGAGTTTAGAACCTCACTTGGACGAAGTTTCTTATTTAAGGTGTGATTTTAATTCCCAACTTGATAAATCCAAAATAATTTTTGTCACAAATTAATAAGATTTCAAAATCTAAGTGCATTGACACTATTTCAAAAGATTTGGGAAAAATATCAAGACTAAAGTTATTTGGACTAATAAAAAAATGTCTTGTTATTCGAACGAATTTTGTTTCCCCAAATGACTAGCAATGATATTTTGATATTGGGTGCTCTAGGCATATGGCTGGAAACAAATCCTTGTTTTCCAAACTCATTAAGTAAGAATCTAGGTCGGTAACTTTTAGAGATGGGAACAAATCTAACATCATAGAAAAGGGTACCATAGAGATTGATGGTTTCTATAGATTAAATAATATTATTTTGGTTAATGAATTCAAGGATAACTTTCTTAGCATAACTCAAATGTGCAACGATCATCACAACGTTCTTTTTACTCATAAGGAATATCAAGTCCTTAATTCTAAGGGTAATTTCATTTCCAAGAGTACAAAACCAAAGGAAATTGTTACATCATCAATGCCTCTCTGATAGTTCTTTGCAATAATGCTAAGGAAGATGTGGAAATCTTTGGCAGAAGAGGTTAGATCATGTGAACTTTACAAATCTTAGTAGACTTTCTAGGAATTAACTTCTTCATGATTTACCTCCTTTTGAGTCAACTTGTTATCGTGTGTGTGGTACCCCTCCAATGGGTAAATAAATTCACAACCCACATAGGAAGTTTATTAGTGTTTCTACCTCACATGTGGTAGAACTTTTATACATTGATCTTACAGGTCCAATGCGTACAAAAAGAATACATGGTAGACATTATGTCCTTGTGATTGCAGATGAATTCTCCAGTTTCATTTTTGTAGGATTTTTACATAGTTAGCCTAAAGCTAAAGAATTCTTTATTCCCAAGTGAAAATAACTTCAAAATGAAAAGACATTCACTATTATTATAATCCATAGTGATAACGGAAGGGAATTTGAAGGAATGAGTAAACCAGAGTAGTGTGGTGAAGTTGGAATATACCATTAATTTTTGGCTCCAAAGAGGCCTAAAAATGGAATATTTGAAATGAAGATTCAATCTATCCAAGAGATGGCTAGGTCCATGTTGATTGGAAAAAATATTCCTAAGATTTTTTGGGTGAAAGCTTTTCACACGGCTTGTCACAACGCTTACCTAGTCTATTGGAGGTACAATACTAACCAAACCCTTTATGAGATTTGGAAATGGAAAAATACCACACTCAAGAACTGTATATTTTTTGGAAGAAAATGTTACATACTCAAGGATAGAAAATACTTGACTAAGCTTCACTTTAGAGGTGATGTAGGCATTTTTATTGGCTATTCCACTAATAGTTGTGCCTATAATTTTTATAATTGCGTTCTTTATTAAATTATGGAGTCCATTAATGTCATCATCGATGATAATGATTTATATGACTTCAACGAGAACAATTGTGAAAACACAACTTTTGTATTTCCCTATGTTCAAAAAGAGGGAGTATAAGAATCGGGTGAGTGTGAAAATGAAAACGCAAGTGTTGGATCCCCGGTTTTTAATAATGTCAAATTAAAAAAAATATATATAATTTCCTTTTTCAATAAATGCGGAAGCGTTGTAAAAGTGATGGTTCAACAAAATAACAAGGCCGGGTTTTAATATCTTACAAAACAAATTAAAACAAAATTCAAGTCCTAGAATTTGCCTAAGTCATGATTAACAATTATATCCAAAATTAGGCGAAACCAAATTAATGCAAGAGACTTGAATAAACCAATTTTACCCAATATTTAATTTAAGTCCCAAATTAAATGAGTGTGATAATCAAACCCGTTTTTATCTTGAATTAAACCTAAAGCATGCGTTCTAAATGATGAGCAAGATAAAATAAACAAAGTCACACAACACCGCGATGTACGAGGAAAAACCCACTAACGGGAAAAAAACCTCGGGACGGCCCTAGCCTCAAATCCACTAAAAACGGAATTACAAAATACAAGACAAAAGACTTACTTACTAAACTCGAACCCTCTCAAGCCGTGATGCTCCTTCTTGTCTCAACCTCCAATTAGCGGATAACCAACGGAGCTCCACCGTGGTCTCGGAATACACCGATAGGACTTTAAACGGTCACCGTCACCCGAACATGGAGCCTTTCTCCAAACGGGTAGAATCTCAATAAAGGTCTTCTTTGTGATGAGGTGTAGAAGCAAACCCGAAACGTCTCTTGAATTCGGTAGAGAAAACCGGTGCCAAAAACTCCAAGTAAGGATATGTATATATAGAACTTGGAATAAACAACAATGGGTGTAAACTAGAGTGTGTATGAATTTTCATTAAAAATTAACACTCAAAACATGAACATTTTCCCTAATTAAATTTGCTCTCAAACTCTCTCTAAGAGTTGGATATGGAATGGAAAAGTTAGAAGGAAAAATGTGTTTCCCGTCCCTCATAAGGCTGGAAAAAGTTGGTTAAAAAACAAGTGGGGATCATGGGAGAAAACTGCCAAAAAACTGCTCAAAACTGTTCCCGCCTGGCATTCTCGTTCGAACGACTTTGACTGTCGTTCGAACGAGGTTTCTAACGAGCGACCAGCACTTACTAAACTCGAACCCTCTCAAGCCGTGATGCTCCTTCTTGTCTCAACCTCCAATTAGCGGATAACCAACGGAGCTCCACCGTGGTCTCGGAATACACCGATAGGACTTTAAACGGTCACCGTCACCCGAACATGGAGCCTTTCTCCAAACGGGTAGAATCTCAATAAAGGTCTTCTTTGTGATGAGGTGTAGAAGAAAACCCGAAACGTCTCTTGAATTCGGTAGAGAAAACCGGTGCCAAAAACTCCAAGTAAGGATATGTATATATAGAACTTGGAATAAACAACAATGGGTGTAAACTAGAGTGTGTATGAATTTTCATTAAAAATTAACAGTCTAAACATGAACATTTTCCCTAATTAAATTTGCTCTCAAACTCTCTCTAAGAGTTGGATATGGAATGGAAAAGTTAGAAGGAAAAATGTGTTTCCCGTCCCTCATAAGGCTGGAAAAAGTTGGTTAAAAAACAAGTGGGGATCATGGGAGAAAACTGCCAAAAAACTGCTCAAAACTGTTCCCGCCTGGCATTCTCGTTCGAACGACTTTGACTGTCGTTCGAACAACTTTGACTGTCGTTCGAACGAGGTTTCTAACGAGCGACCAGCCTGGGCTCGTTAGAACCTCGTTAGATACCTCGTTAGAACGAGAAAGTCGTTCGAACGACTTATCTAACGACTGACCAGTTAGGTTAGAAAGCAGTCTCGTTCGAACGAAGTTTGGTTCGAACGAAAAATCTCGTTCGAACGAAATTTCGAACGAGTTTCAGAAATTTTTGTTAAATTCTATTTTGGCCCAGAAACATTTATATATATTAATATAAAGTTCTTTTTAAATTATTTCTGAAATAAAACAGGGTTTTATTAAACCTAACACCCAAATAAACATTGTTCCAAGTTCCTATATAAATATAAATACATTCATACCTTAGGAGCATGGAACCTAAGTTGATGACGTACAAACGAGGCACATAAACTACGGCATGTTGATGATGCTTTATACTCTTTGCCGCTACGTCTTCAACAAACACTTCATAGGTCTTGAATATTACAATTAAATAAAATCCTATGAATAAATGTTTTTGTCCGGAATTGAGCCAAAACTATATATGGACTCAATTGGAAATTTGTGTCCTTACAAATCTCCCCCTTTGGCTATTCCGGGACAAAAACCAAACAAAAATCCTAAAGGGCCGTCAAGCTCTACTAAACTCAAAACATAACCCGCCCAATCTTGACTCAACCCAAGGATTAAACTCTTTGCCATAGAAAGATGTCGCTTTATAATAATTCCTGCACACTTAAGCAAACTCATCAAATGCATAGGGAATATCAAAATATTAAATGCCAATTAATTACTTACTCCCCCTAAATTAATTCTCCCTTTAAACACATGACCTACTTAGAAAGACGTCTCCCCCCAAGATAAATCTCCCCCAAACGAAGATACGATAATAATAGGATTAGATACCATTTCTCCCCCTATCATCATTCTCCCCCTTTTTGTTCGGGAATAGCCAAAGGATAAAGAACTAAGAAACAACAAGTGAAAGCTTAAAGTGATAAGACATGAAAGCATGTGGGCAATTAAAAACAAGGCAAAGACAAACAAATATCATATATATATATACTAGAAATATATCAATGAACCACTTGCATATATATATAGATATGAACACACACATGACACAAAATACAATAAGTTTGCACACTCGTATGGAAAAAATGTGTCATATGGAAACGGAAGTGTAGGGGTGTGAACAAGCAACAATTAAATTTAGACCCAAACACTTAAGAAACGTTCACGGAGTTCTCATTTGATTGCAAACTTCATCACAGTTAAATATAACCTCATGTGACAATATAAAGATTAAACTCAATGAACAAACATACACAATGCATACAAGCCTAGCATGATGATGATTCTACAAACCAAATAGAGTCATGACATTAAAGACAACTAGGATAAACGGACATTGTGCAAACCGTTGATATACCATCCAATTCTCCCTCAATAAGCATATATATTCTTTTGTTTTTGAATGAATATATCAAACAAACATAGGCCTTGGCAATTGCTTTCTTTGAATGCCAAATATTCTGTTTTTAGGCCTTTGGATCACGTATTTCTTTTAGATCCAATCAACGGTGGCTTACAATCGCAAAGGATTTAATTCATCCTTTCGGAGCCCTTCCCCGTGCATATATTTATTTATCATGTTTTCATTTTTCGCACAAATCTCACATGCAACGGATTTTGACATGCACTAGTCCTCCTAGGTCATAGATATGTAGATGACTAGATTGATAGGAGAACACCTCAAAAAGCTCAAATATAACATGTGACATTAAGATTTCAAAAGAGCTCGTGCATGTGTGAATAGAGGCATATAGAAATAGAATCCATTTGAACAATACAAAATCCAACTACTCCATATAAAACATGGTAAAGAACATTTTAAGGATTGAAAATCTAAACCAAAAGTTCTAGCCACATGGGAGCGTAAACGATAGGATTCAAACACAAATATATGCCACATAAAGTGTGTCAAACAAAAATACACACAAAACAAAATCTTTTTGAGTTTTTAACATTTTTAATCAAAAATAAATATTTACTCAAAAGGACAAACAAAAATCATTTGTATTTTTCATTAAGCTTAAATGAAATAAATAAAACACAAATGATAAACAAAAATCGTTTTATATTATGCAGTCGATTCAAACACAAAATATAATACAAAAAGATAAACAAGTCATAATTTCTAGCATGTGATATGAAATAAGGCAATGACTAGAAAATGACTAAACAAGCATACATTTAGCATATGAATATAGCATGAAGTACAAACGCTAAAGTATGCAAACACTAACACATTCATCCATTAGATTTAGCAAGGGAGGAATCATGTGAAAGTAAATGAGAATCAAAATCCCTATTTTATAAGGCAACCAAGTCGGATTTCCTAACCCAAATTAATGAAGAATTACTATCTTGGGGTGTAGGAACGTTAGCTATCGTGGTTACTTTACTATGGGATTTTCTAGGAATTCGTTTAAGATTTAAACAAAATTGCCTAAGATGACCTTTTCGACCACAATGTGTACAAGTAAGAACATGTCGAAAAGATTTATCTAAGGAGGGATCATTAAGTGTATTCCTAGAAGATTCTCCTAAAACATTGGTTTTGACTTTAGGGTTAAAATCATTACAAGAATTGAAGCCTAAACCAAAAGTGTCATTTTTAATTTGGACCGTTCCTAACATTTTATCTAGTTTTTCCGAACGACACTCCAAATCAAATTTGACATTACTAGAATCTTTTAATTTATTTTCCAATTCTAAAATTTTAGATTCTAGTAAAACATTTCGCTCTTCAAAACCAAGAAGCTCCTTTTTCAAGGATTCCATTAAACCCCTAAGGCTATCTCTCTCGCCTTCTACATAGTTAAGCTTCTCTTGAAGAGTTCTCTCATGTGTCCTAAGGTCTTCTATTAAGGCACTTTCATCAATGACCTTGACACTCTCTCTTAAACTCGCTTCTAACTTCAAATTAGCTCTTTTCAATTTAATAGTTTCTTTATATAATTCATGAAAAGCATTTTGAAGTTCACTCATATCAACCTCTTCTTCATTTTCACTCTCTTCTTCTTTTTCACTCTCACTATCATCAAAAATAAGAGAATCATGTACAATGACCTTGGAAGTGGCATGTGCTATAATTTCATCATCCGATGAGTTCTCATTATCACTCACATGTGCCATAAAAGCCACAAAATTTTTCTTAGTGGGGGATTCGAGCTTCTCTTCCTTATCACTATCACTAAGGGTCGCATTATATGAAATGGGTCGTTTACCCTCTTTCCTTAGTTTAGTGAGGCACTCAAAAGCCCTATGGCCATAACCTTCACAACCAAAACATTTATTAGACTCGTCCCTATCAATATTTTCATTACTTGGTTTAGGGATCTTATCGGCTTTAGAAATCTTCTTGTTTTTATCATGTTTAGAGGATTCAAATTTCTTAAAATCATTTTTAACTTTATCTTTGTTAAATTTAAGAAATTTTCTAAATTTACGAGCAAACAAAGCCATGTCTTCCGAGTCACTATCACTATCGCTCTCTACTACTTGTTTGACCTCTTTTTGGGCTTTTAAAGCAACGCCCTTTTCAATTTTCTTTTCATTTTTAGAGGGAAACATATCTAGTTCATAGGTTTGTAAATCACCTACAAGCTCTTCTAATTTCGTAGAGGCTAAAGTGGGTAAAGAATTTAAAACGGTCACTTTTGGAATAAATCTATTGGGTAGGGACCTTAAAATTTTCTTTACTACACGGTCGTCAGGTATTTTCTCTCCCAAGTTAAAGGATGAATTAACAATGTCAGAAAGTCTAGCATAAAATTTATCAAAAGTTTCATTGTCATCCATTTTGATAGTTTCAAATTGAGTGGTGAGGTTTTGGAGTTTAGAAGCTTTAACGACACTCGTTCCTTCATGAGTTAATTGTAAAATATCCCAAGCTTCTTTAGCGGTCTCACACGTCATAATGCGTCGGAATTCATCCGGTGTGACAGCGCTAAATAAGGCATTTAAACCACGGGAATTAAAATTTGCAAGCTTAAACCCATTTTCGGTCCATCTATCGACGGGTTTGGGAACATGTTCATTTTCAATAAGATGAGTTGGTGGGGAATACCCGTTAACAACAGACATCCAAACTCTCTCGTCGATAGATTTTAGTGCCGATCTCATTCGTGCTTTCCAATACGCGTAGTTTGAACCATCAAAAATAGGAAATTTTGAAAATGGGGAAAAATCCATTTTAGCCAAAAATTAAAGGATCTTTAACGAAATAATTTATCGTTTTTGGCTCTGATACCAATATGAAAACGCAAGTGTTGGATCCCCGGTTTTTAATAATGTCAAATTAAAAAAAATATATATAATTTCCTTTTTCAATAAATGCGGAAGCGTTGTAAAAGTGATGGTTCAACAAAATAACAAGGCCGGGTTTTAATATCTTACAAAACAAATTAAAACAAAATTCAAGTCCTAGAATTTGCCTAAGTCATGATTAACAATTATATCCAAAATTAGGCGAAACCAAATTAATGCAAGAGACTTGAATAAACCAATTTTACCCAATATTTAATTTAAGTCCCAAATTAAATGAGTGTGATAATCAAACCCGTTTTTATCTTGAATTAAACCTAAAGCATGCGTTCTAAATGATGAGCAAGATAAAATAAACAAAGTCACACAACACCGCGATGTACGAGGAAAAACCCACTAACGGGAAAAAAACCTCGGGACGGCCCTAGCCTCAAATCCACTAAAAACGGAATTACAAAATACAAGACAAAAGACTTACTTACTAAACTCGAACCCTCTCAAGCCGTGATGCTCCTTCTTGTCTCAACCTCCAATTAGCGGATAACCAACGGAGCTCCACCGTGGTCTCGGAATACACCGATAGGACTTTAAACGGTCACCGTCACCCGAACATGGAGCCTTTCTCCAAACGGGTAGAATCTCAATAAAGGTCTTCTTTGTGATGAGGTGTAGAAGCAAACCCGAAACGTCTCTTGAATTCGGTAGAGAAAACCGGTGCCAAAAACTCCAAGTAAGGATATGTATATATAGAACTTGGAATAAACAACAATGGGTGTAAACTAGAGTGTGTATGAATTTTCATTAAAAATTAACACTCTAAACATGAACATTTTCCCTAATTAAATTTGCTCTCAAACTCTCTCTAAGAGTTGGATATGGAATGGAAAAGTTAGAAGGAAAAATGTGTTTCCCGTCCCTCATAAGGCTGGAAAAAGTTGGTTAAAAAACAAGTGGGGATCATGGGAGAAAACTGCCAAAAAACTGCTCAAAACTGTTCCCGCCTGGCATTCTCGTTCGAACGAGGTTTCTAACGAGCGACCAGCCTGGGCTCGTTAGAACCTCGTTAGATACCTCGTTAGAACGAGAAAATCGTTCGAACGACTTATCTAACGACTGACCAGTTAGGTTAGAAAGCAGTCTCGTTCGAACGAAGTTTGGTTCGAACGAAAAATCTCGTTCGAACGAAATTTCGAACGAGTTTCAGAAATTTTTGTTAAATTCTATTTTGGCCCAGAAACATTTATATATATTAATATAAAGTTCTTTTTAAATTATTTCTGAAATAAAACAGGGTTTTATTAAACCTAACACCCAAATAAACATTGTTCCAAGTTCCTATATAAATATAAATACATTCATACCTTGGGAGCATGGAACCTAAGTTGATGACGTACAAACGAGGCACATAAACTACGGCATGTTGATGATGCTTTATACTCTTTGCCGCTACGTCTTCAACAAACACTTCATAGGTCTTGAATATTACAATTAAATAAAATCCTATGAATAAATGTTTTTGTCCGGAATTGAGCCAAAACTATATATGGACTCAATTGGAAATTTGTGTCCTTACAGAAAAGATGAACCCACAACCCAATGAGGTTGTGAATGTGGGAGACACACCTCCTTTGGTTAGGAAAGACCATGGTTGTTGATGTAAAAAATTCGATTATCTCTAATTTGTCAATCACAGATAAAAATAAATAAGACAAAAGATTGTTAAAGTGGTTCAGCCTTGAAAGAATGGCCTACATCCACTGTATTTGTTATTGCTGACTGTTTTTAGAATTCTCGATAATGGATTTACCAATAAATTCCGAGTCCCCTGCTAATGAGGAGGTTACAATGTATTTATATCCTTGAGGCGGTACAAATGAAAGGACTATGCGCTGTTATCTAGTAGACAAATACATCTGTATGATAATAAAGGGCATTTAATGCGCAGTCGTCTCTTTTGATTCTATTGATTTGGGTGCGCTGTACGCTAAGTAGGTCAGACCGCCTAAGCTGCTCGGACCGCCTAAGCTGCTCGACACGCTTAAGCTGCTCGGACCGCCTAAGCTTCTCGACACGCTTGAGCTGCTCGGGGCCCTTGAATTATTCGGGGACAAGCAAGAGATGCTCGGGGACTATGAGTTCCTCGTGGCTTCTTAGTTGCTTGGGTGAAGTCGAGTTGCTCGGTAGAAGCGTATGTAATTACCACGTTGTCGGACATGTGTCTGTAGGTGAATGGTCCACGTTAGCAGACTAAATTTGGTATCAATAGAAGCCCCCAATGTTTCGTAGTCTGATGTTGAAGAAAAGTATGGAACATTATGCTGCTTAGATTTTCGATTTGTATGGTTTTTAGGAAAGCATGCGTTATATATAACTCCTTTTTAAATGCACAGTATCGGCCCTCATAAATATTTTGAATTTCCATATCCGCTTCATTTTTTGTGCCCCTTTTCTTCTTTTTAGCCGCCGGATACGCAAAGGTTCGTCTTGGTAATCATTGCTTTTTCTATTCCCGAGGTAAAGTATTTAAACGCGATAGAAATCCTATCATTTTTCACTTTTCAAATCTGTCTTTGAACTTTTCATTTTTTCTCTATCTTGTGCATTCGTTTCTTTCCTTGTTCGTTGTCAACTGATTCACTCTTCTCCTGTAAGATCTTCTTCCTTCTCTTTTATTTTGCTTTGATCATCATGGTTTATATTGTTGAATCGATTGACAAATTTCGTTCTGAATTTTCAATTCCTTCATGGGTGATTTTGGAGGAACTTTCTGAACCTTCTGACTATTTCTCTTTGGCTGAGGGACACTGGTTCTCAAGTCTCTTTGTGGCCGAATGTGGCTTTTCTTTTCCTCAAAATCCTTTATGTTTGGAGTTCTGTCAATATTTTGACGTTGTTCCTGCAAAAATAGCACCGAATACCTGGAGAATAGTTAATGGAGTCCATAGGTTAAATCAAATTCATGGAACCCGTTTAGGAATTCCAGAAATTATGTTTTGTTATAGATGGGTTGCCAACGATAGTACTTTTTATTTAAAAACTAGGTTTTTGAATAGGGCTTTAGTGGTCAATCTTCCAGATGCCAATAGGGATTACTTTGAACATGGGGTTGTTATGAAAAATTGGCAACATGCTCCATTAACTGGGGATGATGTATATCAGGGTCCCAGGTGTCCCCCTTATGGAAATGGAATAGGTTATTTTTTATTTTTTTGAAATCTCATTTTCTTGATGTTTGATAAAATGTATCACTGACATTTAATTTTTATTATTTGCAGTTGACAGCAAAAGAAAGTCTCCAAAGGAGACAGAGGTTAATTTAAGGCATTTGAAACTTATCTGGAGTTTACATCAAACTGTTGCTGACGAACATATTAGATCAGCCTCCTATTTTTTGCAGTACAAGAGTTGTACTTCATCCTTTACTGCTCGTCCAGTGGGGGTTGACATCGACCAAGTACCAACTGCTGATACTAGTGTAGAAGGTTCTTCAGAGTCAAATATTCCAATTAGTAATATAATGAAGAGAAGAAGAGCTCCTGCTTTCTTTGACAAATCAGACTCTGCCAATGTGGAGGCAAAGAAAAATAAGCAGGATATTCCAGTGGAAGGAACGAGAAACATTGATGCACCCCCTTCAGTTGCTGCCAATAAAATTGCTGAGAAACCCCCAATGTCTCCGAGCAAGGATGTGGTTATCTCTCCTCCTAGTGAGGTTATTGTCATATCACCAACCAAGACTTCTTCTTTGGTTGAAGATATTCCTGCTCCTCCAAAGAAGTCAAAGAAAATTTTGTCTGAGAGACCTGCTGGACCTGTCTCTCAAGCTTTAAATGCTGAAAGTGGTATTCCCACTTTTATTCCTCCGACCTCTGCCATGGGCTCTATGAAGTCTTGGATTATCCCAGAAATCCAAGGTATTGAAGAAACTCTTCCTCGAGACAGGGTCACTACCTTGGCTGCTCAACATATTGCCTCAGTAAGTATTATTGATCTGAGTTCTCATTTTTCACTGCTATGTCACAGCACTAACTCAAAATTATTTCTTTTTTCAGTTGGTAACATGTTTCAACACTATTCTGAAGAAGGATGAAGCTCTCAAGGCTTCAAGCTCCTCGGGAGGTGTAGAGGAGGCTTTTGTTGGTCTGACTCAGTCTTTAAAAGACTCTCATCAGAAGTACGAAGACGATAAAGTTACTTGGGAGAAGCAACTCAAGTCCATCGAGCAGGAGAGAGATCGGGCTGTGGAGGCCTCCAAAGGGTTGGATAAAAAGTTAAAAGATTTCGAGCAAAGTAACAAGGTCTTTAAGAAGAGCAACAAGGAGCTGGAATCTAAGCTCAAAGTGTCTGGAGAGGAAGTTGTTAGACTTCAGGATGTTGAACGTCAGAAAGTGGAGGTGGAAGGGAAATTGAAAGCTGTCGAGGAGCTCCTTAGGGAAAGGACCTCCTTGGAGAAAGAAAAGGGGAAAAAGGCTGTTAAGAAATCATTCAGTGCTGGTTGGGATAAGGACTGGAACAAGGGCCTGGCCTCTATGACCTCGTAAATGGAGTATGCCAGCCTCAAGTACTTCAGGGATGGATGGGTTACTGCCTTGAAAGAGATGAAGATTGCTGAGAGTTCAGAATTATTCCAGCAACACACTCATGGCCCTCCTCCCTCTTCTGGGGAAGAAGAAGAGGACGAAGCTGCCTCAGAGGAATCTTCCATGATGATTGAAGACCAAGTTCCTCCTGTTCCAGTTGTTCAGACTTTCTACGAGAAACTTCAGCCCACTAGTACTTCAGTCGAGCAACTGCCACTATCTTCTGAGCAACCAACCTCCTCATCCCAGCTTTCTGAGGAAGTTGTAAAACACAAGGAGAGGGTGTAAAGTTGCTCGGGTTTTAATTTTGTTATTTCTTTTGAATGTAACCTGGAGCTTTGTATTTATTTTTTGATGAATAAAAATTCGAACTTTTAATTGTTCAAAATGAATCTCTTCTTCTTCCCCTGTCTTTATCATTGTTGATCCTATTTATGGCTTTTCTTTGCTAGTTTATGTCCAGGATGGAGCTATTATCGGCTCATGACACAGAATTGATGAAAAAATGCAATGACTACTTCAAAGCTGGTCATGCAGATCTGAATGAAGCTCAAATCATTGACATGATTGGTCCAGATACTTTTGAACGAGCAGTCGAAGCCTACCAATATCTGAAGTGCTTGCTCGACCGTGCAGTTGCCAACAATGTGGCATATTACGAGATGATTGAAGATCTCCAGGGTATCATCGAGGAACTCCAACTATAATATAAGGAGTCTTCTACCCTTTTATATCAGGGGTATGAGAAGAAATATCAACAACTAAATGCTGACAAAGGATATGATAAATTCATCGCTGCTCACGAGAAGAAAAAGAGAATTATAAAGGTTGAGGTCGAGGATCATAGGCAAATCGCTAAACTGTTGGAGCAGGAAAATAATGTTTTACGAGAAGAGATATCCCAACTGAAATCTGTAGCATCTACCTCGGGAGCCTTGGTCCCTTTCAATGACGAAGATTTCTCTTTCTTAGAGGTAGAGAATGCCAACTTAAGAGATGAGTTGGAAACTTTGAAAAGAGCTGGACCCTCCACTTCTACTCGTGGTCGAGCAAGATCTTCTCGGGGAGGAGCAAGAGCTGATTAGATCTCAATTGAAGAGGCGAGGACCCAATCAGCCTTAGAGAATCAGACATTCCAGTTGATGTCGAATAATCAAGCCTTAGTAGAGATGTCTAAGAAGATTCTGAACCTCAACGAGCAACTTTCTACACAAAGCTCTGCCTTGGAAAATAAAGAACTTCTGGCGAAGAATCTTCATGAGCAACTGGAGAGGTTAACTTACCAGTTTCACAAATAACCCAGAGAGTTTTGGATGGTTGGATATAATGAAGCTCTTTACCATCATGATGATCGGATCCAACAGTCGAATAATGAGGGTTATAAGCAAGGATGGTTGAATGCCTTGGGTGTGTTAAAGTTGGAGTAGGGCCACTATTTATGGGATTATTATGACCCTGGATTGCTCGAGTTGCCCGTTCCTCCTTTCAAGCTTGATATGAGTTGGATTCCTGCTTGGGCAATTCCTCAGTGCTTAATCTCCAAGTATCTCGGTGACTACGACCTTCATTCTAATATCGAGATATCTCGCCCGGAGCACTTGCTTGATCGAACATCTGTAATGAATGTCAGGATGCTTCGAGATCTGAACTTCATAAATTCCCCTTATAGTCTTGATGATCCTCCAGCTGGGGTGGATCCTGTATCAAAGGCAGAAGGGAAAAAACTAATAGAATAGGATTTTTTATGTAATGAAGTACATTTTTCACATCCTTTGTAATTCTTCTCGATTTGAATGAAAAGTTTTAGTCTTTTGCTATTTTATTTTCTTCTAAGTATTTTGTAGAATGTCTTTGTTTGTGAATATATGCACATTTTGATATGTCCATTCTGTTTTTTTATTTTTTGATTATAGTGACTTACCACTCTTTGATTCTAAGCAATGAAATAACTTACATCCCATGATTCTGCTTAGTTTTAACCAATCGGAGTTGATTGTATATGATTTACTGACCAACCGGAGTTGGAGGTAATTGATTTCCAACCAACCGGAGTTGGAAGGGATTGGTTCCCAACCAACCGGAGTTGGAAGAGATTGATTTGCCGACCAATCGGAGTTGGAGGTAATTGATTCCCGTCCAATCGGAGTTGAAAGAGATTTATTTGCCGACCAACCGGAGTTGGAGGTAATTGATTCCCGACCAACCGGAGTTGGAAGAGATTGGTTCCCGACCAACCAGAGTTGGAAGAGATTGATTTGCCGACCAATCAGAGTTGGAGGTAATTGATTCCCGACCAATCGGAGTTGGAAGAGATTGGTTCCCGACCAACCGGAGTTGGAAGAGATTTATTTACCGATCAACCGGAGTTGGAGGTCATTGATTCCCGACCAACCAGAGTTGGAAGATATTGATTTGTCGACCAATCAGAGTTGGAGGTAATTGATTCCCGTCCAACCGGAGTTGGAAGAGATTTATTTGCCGACCAACCGGAGTTGGAGGTAATTGATTCCCGACCAACCGAAGTTGGAAGAGATTGGTTCCCGACCAACCGGAGTTACAAGAGATTTATTTGCCGACCAACCGAAGTTGGAGGTAATTAATTCCTGACCAACCGAAGTTGAAAGAGATTTTATTCCCGATTAACCCGAGTTCGAAGAGATTTATTATGATCATGATGCATAGTGTGTAGCACTAATACTCCGAAAAAATTTCAACAAAAAGAGAGAACTGGGTAAAACATTCAACACTTTATTCATCCTGAAGAAAATTGCATTTACATAGGAATCCCAACCACTGATAATACTTGCGTAGATGCTCTGCATTCCATGCATTCCTAAATTCTTCTCCCTCCAAGGTTTCAATCCTGTATGTCCCTGGTCGAACAACTTATGTTACTCTATAGGGTCCATGCCAGTTAGCTTCCAGTTTGTTGTTCTTTTGAATTAATTTCTTCATCACATAGTCCCCTTCCTTTAAATCACACTTCTTTACCCTCTTGTTGTAGAATAGAGTTGTTCATTGTTAGTATGCAGCATTCCTGATTACTGCTTCTTCTCTAACTTCCTCGAGCATATCCAAGTCTAATCTTCTCATCAAATCGCTGATAGGGGAGTTGAAATTAAGTACCCTGTGCGTGGGTAGATCCAATTCAGCAGGTATCACAGCCTCACTCCCAAATGCCAGCATGTATGGAGACTCTCCAGTTGTTGTTCGCGGTGTAGTGCGATAAGCCCACAATACAGAGTGTAGTTCATTAATCCAATTTGCTTTTGCACTATCTAGCCATTTCTTCAATCCATTTAGTAGAGTTCTATTCGTCACCTCAGTTTGTCCATTGCTTTGTGGGTGATCGGGTGCAGAATGAGTTTTTAGAATATTGGATTGATGACAGTATGTAGCAAACTCCTCGTTGTCAAACTGGGTTCCATGGTCAGTAATAAATGCATGTGGGAGGCCATATCTGCAAATAATGTTTTTCCAAATGAATTGATAGACTTTGTCGTATGTCATATCAATAAGGGGTTCAGCTTCCACCCATTTGGTAAAGTAATCCACAGCGACTACGAGGTACTTGAATCTTCCCTTGATCGTTGGGAGTGGCCCGACCAAGTCTATTCCTCACATAGCAAATGGCCAAGGGGATGTTATGGGTGTCAGCAATGCCTGAGGAGTTCTTTGAATGGACGAGAAACGTTGGCATTTGTCGCATTTCTTAGCATAGGCTGCGCGATTAGCTCTCATCGTCGACCAATAGTACCCCTGTGTGGTTATTCTTCGTAAGAGCGTCCGACCAGCTACATGAGCTCCACAAGACCCTTCATGAACCTCTTCAATCAAATCTTTCACTTCAGAGGGATGGACACATCTTTATAGCCCTGCTATCACTCCTCGTCTGTACAAAATGCCATTGGTCAATACATAACGAGCAGCTTTAAACTTTAGTTTCTTGGCTGCGAGTTTATCAGTTGGTAAAGCCCCCTCCTCAATATAGGCCCTGATGGGATCCATCCAAGATGGTCCTAAATCAAGGGCAATGAAGTTCATCGTTAGATCTTTCTTAATGCTCCGACTAGCCAAGATTTCTATTGGGATTGTTCTTCGTAGCTCAGTGCGTGTGGCTGAGGCTAACTGAGCTAAAGCATCTGCTCTTGCATTCTCCAATCTTGGTATTCTAATCAACTGTACTGCGTTAAATCTTGATACTATCTCCATTGCTTTCACATGATATTAGATCATTAATTCTCCTTTCGCTGCATACACTCCCAACATTTGATTTATAATCAATTGTGAGTCACTGAATACAACGACCTGCTCCACTTTCATATATTTAGCTAGACTGAGACCCACGATCATAGCTTCATATTCAGCCTCATTATTAGAAGCCTTAAATTGAAAACGCAGAGCATACTCCACATCGATCTCATCGGGGCTATTTAAAATAACTCCTGCTCCACTGCCTGTTGTGCAAGAAGAGCCATCTACATATAAATTCCACACAGGTACCTCATTATTAAACTCTTGGTCAGACAGAGTTCCTTGGTGGAATATTTGGTGATTTTTTTATCCTCCTCTAGCACTTTTCGTTACTCATCGATCACCCTCTCTTGCTTGTCTACTGACTTAAGTTGGTCGGGGTTTAGATTTGATGATCCTGTAACATCCATAGGCTGGTCGGTATTCAATTTCTGCTCTTCGGAGGTATCAGGATAGGTAAACTCTGTGATAAAATCTGACACTGCTTGCCCTTTGAGTGACGACCTTCGCTCATATATTATGTCATATTCATCGAGCTCCACTGCCCAATACATTACTCTTCCTGATTTCTCTGGTTTATGCAGAGCTTGCCTTAATGGCATGTCAGTATACACGATTATGGTATGAGCTTGGAAATACGGCCTCATCCTTCTGCTTGCTTCAATCAATGCTAATGCCAGCTTTTCCAGCCTTGGATATCTAATCTCTACTCCTCGGAAGGCCTTACTGGTGTAATAGATTGGTTTTTGCACTCCATCCTCCACTCTTATTAATGCCGAGCTCACTGCGTTTTCTGAAACTGCTAGATACAAGTATAGTCTTTCTTCCATCACTGGTCTGGATAATAATGGAGGTGGTCCCAGGTATTTCTTCAATTCTTGAAAGGCCTTCTAGCATTCATCATTCTACTCAAAAGTCTTTCAGAGTGTTTTGAAGAATGGGAGACATCTATCAGTTGCTCGTGACACAAACCTATTAAGTGCTGCGACTCGCCCTGTGAGGCTTTGCACTTCCTTCTTCGTCGTCGGAGATCGCAGCTCCAATAGAGCCTTAATCTTTTCAGGATTCGCCTCAATTCCTCGTTGGTTAACAATATATCCGAGAAATATGCCTTCTCGCACTCCGAATACGCATTTGGTGGGATTTAGCTTCGTTTGATATTCCTCTACTTGATCAAAGGTCTGACCTAAGTTAACTAGATGATCAACAACTTTCTTGCTCTTCGTTAGCATATCGTCAACATAAACCTCCATGTTATGACCAATTTTCTCTGTAAACACCTTGTTCATCAACCGCTGATAGGTAGCACCTGCATTTTTAAGTCCAAAAGGCATAACATTATAACAATAAGTTCCCCTTGGGGTAATAAAAGAGGTACTCTCCTTATCTTCAGGCTTCATTTTAATCTGGTTATAACCAGAATAAGCATCCATGAAACTTAAGAGTTCATGCCCCGAGGTAGCATCCACCAGTTGATCAATTCGGGGCAAAGGAAAATAATCCTTTGGGCATGCCCTATTAAGGTGGGTGAAGTCTACACACATCCTCCACTTGTTATTTTTCTTCTTTACCATCACTACCTTGGCCAGCCAGCCAGGATATTTGACATCTTCAATAAAAGAGGCTTTTTGCAATTTCTCTACTTCTTCTTGTATGGATTGGTTCTTCTCGGGACTGAATACTCTTCTTCGCTGCTTTACTGGCTTGATTTCCTTATTCACATTGAGCTCGTGACACAAGAAATTCGGGTCTATTCCTGGCATGTATTCATGACTCCACGCAAAAGTCTGCTTTCTTCGCCGTAGGAATGCTATCAATTCTTGTTTTATTAATTCATCCAAGGATGCACCGATTTGAGTTGTTCTTTCTGGATGCTCGTCGTCCAGAATAATATTTTCAGTAGCCTCCATGACCTGACCCTTAACGAGCTATGACTCATCTCTTGGGTCTAAAGTTTCAATCTCCGCATCTTAATCTCATCTACCTGATAAGTAGTAGGCTTCTTCCTGGATTCTTCATGCTCTTCTTGCTCGATAAATGAATAGTAGCATTCCCGAGCTACTTTTTGGTCGCCTTTCACGATTCCCACCCTAAAATTGGTTGGGAACTTTAAACATTGATGCATAGTAGATGGTACTGCTTCGAACTTCTTCAAGCCTACTCTTCCCATGATGATACTGTAAGCTGATTGGATGTTTTTATCCATGACAAAAAAATGTACTCTTTCTGTTCGACAAGCAGGCCAGGTACCGATAAGCATATCTAACTTGATCGTCCCAAGTGGAAAAACTTTCTCACCAGTAACACCAAGGAGGGGACTATGATATGGTTCCAACTGGGATAGCTTCAAATTCAAACTGTCAAAGCATGGATAGAACAAGATATCTGTCGAGCTACTATTATCCACCAGTACAGGTGAAATCACCACTTCCTTCATTCTCATCTTGATCACTAATGGGTCATTATGAGGATATAGTACACCTGCTAGGTTATTCTTAGAGAAACCAATGACCAATTTTTCCTTATTCACCTTCCTCGGGCGATCATCTTCAGCCAAATTTATTCGTTGAATGTACGAGCAAGCTTGAGCCTCATTGAGGTAAGCTTTTCTCTCGGCAGTCATATCTCCGCCTCCTGCATCTCCACCTGTAATGACATTACATTCAAAAGATCCAAAATGGATAGAAAATACCTCACGTTCTGGCTGTTTTGGTCTTTTGGGGAGATCGGGATCATCTTAGTCATCATTCGGGTCTTCTTCATGATTTTTCTTCTTATCTTCTTTTGCTCGACGAGGAGATCTAGACCTTTGTCTTGCTCGGTCGTTGTTTTTTCCACCATTTCGACGATCAACATACTTGGCTAGCTTTCCTCGTCTGATGAGTGCTTCAATTTCATTCTGAAGAGCTATGCAATTTTTGGTCGTGTGACCATGATCTTTATGGAATTCGTAATATTTGGACTTATTCCTCTTGTCATGATCTGCCTTCATTTTCTCTGGCCAGTTTAGCTCCTCGCTGTTCTTGATTTCTTCCAGAATGTGGTTTATATCTACTTTCAAGGGAGTATAATTTCTAAATTTCTTTAATTGCTCCAATACTTGCTTTGCTTTTGACTGCTTGTTACCATCATTGTTCTTCTTCTCCTTCTTCTCAGCCTTATTCACATCGACCTTGATCTCTTTGGTGTCCATATTCTTCTTCGCAGCCATAGCTTCCTCGGCGTTCATAATCTTAGCTGCCTTTGCCATTAGTTCTGCCATTAGTTCTAGCCGGATCTTTGGCTAGAGTGTAGTACAATTTATCTGGCAACAATCCACTCATCAGAGCAGTGATTGCTGTCTTCTCCTCGTAATCAATAACTTCGAGCTTCTCATTATTGAAACGAGTTATATAATCCCTGGTACTCTCACCTGCCTTTTGTCTAACACTTAGCAAGTGTTCTACTCGTTTAACTGGTTTTGCTCCAAACAGAAGTTCCCAATAAAGAGTTCTGCTAGTTGAAAGAAGGTCGCAATTTTCCCCCGAGGAAGGTTATTGTACCACATTTGAGAAGATCCAGTGAGAGTTCCTGAAAATGCCCTACATCGCATCTCATCTGGAACAGCATAGATATCGGCAGCTACTTGGTATTGTTCTATATGGAGAACAGGATCAGTTTTTCCATCGTATTTTGGTGTTACTACCGGGGCTTTGAATTTTGACGGTGTGGGAAAGTCCACAATCTCTTGTATGAATGGTGTTCCTCGGATAAAAGTCCTTTGAAGAGGGTTCTTGGTTTTGGCCATCTGTCCTAATTTATCCTCCAACCTTTGAATTGAGCCCTTCCATACTTCATTTCCTTTTTCGATCCTATTGGTTCGAGCAACTGATCGTGTTGAATTTTCCTCTTGGGATTTTTCATGACGAGCAGTTGGTCGTGATTGGGCAGGGCCTTCCTTTAAATCAGATGGTCGTTGAGAGTTCCTCGACCCAATCCTAGGGGGACTTTTATTCCTCTTAGGACCTAAACGATCAAAAGGAGAGACTCTACTTAATCTTTCAAGAGCACTTGTCCTTTCTGGAGATAGAGTGATATTTTGTTGAGTGTCTGTAGCTCGTACCGAGGAAGTCCTTCCAGGATGATAAAAAGGATGATTAGATCTCTCAGTACGATATGAAGTGGTGCGTCTGGACTGAGATTCCTCTGGGAATAACATTCGCCTATTTCGCGAAGAGAGCAAACGAGTATTTATCTGAATGCTTTGTTGTCCTGACTGGGATGGTGCTCCACCCTGGATAGTTTGCATGAGTTGTCGCATGGTTTCTTGAATGGCCGTCTGGCCCTGAGCCAAATTAGCCATTATACCAGCCAGATCTTGGACATTTGGAGGAGTAGATGGATTCGGAGAAATTCCAGCGTTTCGATTGCTGGATTCAGGATGATCAGCCATTGGTGATGACTTGTTTTGGTGAAAATTGATAATTACAGTCGTTTCTCACAGACGACACTAATCTGTTGATGTAAAAAATTAGATTATCTCTAATTTGTCAATCACAGATAAAAATAAATAAGACAAAAGATTTTTAAAGTGGTTCAGCCTTGAAAGAATGGCCTATGTCCACTGTATTTATTTTTGCTGACTGTTTTTAGAATTCTCGATAATGGATTTACCAAGAAATTCTGAGTCCCCTGCTAATGAGGAGGTTATAATGTATTTATAGCCTTGAGGCGGTACAAATGAAAGGACTCTGCGCTGTTATCTAGTAGACATATACATCTGTATGATAATAAAGGTCATTTAATGCGCAGTCGTCTCTTTTGATTCTCTTGATTTGGGTGCGCTATACGCTAAGTAGCTCGGACCGCCTAAGCTACTCGGACCGCCTAATCTGCTCAACACGCTTGAGCTGCTCGAGGCCCTTGAGTTATTCGGGGACGAGCAAGAGATGCTCGGGGCCTATGAGTTCCTCGTGGCTTCTTAGTTTCTTGGGTGAAGTCGAGTTGCTCGGTAGAAGCGTATGTAATTGCCACGTTGTTGGACACGTGTCTGTAGGTGAATGGTCCACGTCAGCAGACTAAATTTGGTATCAACAATGGTGTTACCAAAATCATTGATAGTCCTAATATTGGAATTAATAATATATCTCAACTTTAAAGATAAGTTAACTTACTTTGTTATATTTCCACAATTGAACCCATGGATGTGAAGGATGCCTTGTTGGACGAATATCGGGTCAACTCAATGCAAGAAGAATTATACCAATTCACCAAACAAGAAGTTTCGACACTTGTCTCCTTACCAAAATATGTTCATGTAATCTTTACTAAGTGGGTATTTAAAAACAAATATGATTAAAATGGTGCCATTTTGAGTAACAAGTAAGACTAGTTTATTAAAGTTATACACAAGTTGAAGGCATAGAACTTAACGAGTCTTTTGCCTCCACTGCTAGGCTAGAGTCGGTTCATTTACTCTTCGTTATAACATGTTCCTGAGACTTCAAGCTCCATCAAATGGATGTGAATGGATGTTTTTTTAATGGAAATTTTCAAGAGGAGGTTTATGTGTCAAAACTTTAGGGCTTTAAGGATCTCAAATTTCCAACACATGTTTATCGCCTAAAAAAGGCTTTGTATAGACTTAGACAAACACCTAGTTCTTGATATGAAGGACTTATCTCATATCTTGTGGGCAAAGGAATTAACATAGAAAATGTGAATAAGACTCCATGTATTCATTCTTATGGGAAATACATATGGTATCCCAAATGTATATTGATGATTGTGTTCGGATCATCAAATGAGAAGCTTGCTCAAGACTTTTCTTTGATTATATAAAGTGAATTTGACATGAGCATGGTTGGGGAAATAACTTTATTTCTTGATCTCCAACAACATCAAATGGATGGTGGAATTTTTATTTTGCAATCCAAATATGCAAAGGACCTTGTGAAGAAATTTGATCTTGAATCTTCTAAGGCCAAATCTACCCCCATGGCTGTTTTTGTTAAGTTTGAAAAGTATGTCAATGGAGAGGAAGTTGACGAGACACTTTATCATAGCATGGTGGGTAGTTTATTATACATCATAGATAGTTTTACCAACATATGTTTTAGTGTAGGAGTGTGTAATAGCTACTAAACCTATCCTAAAGAGTCCCAATTGTAGTATATGGGACTACAGGCTTTGGTATTTGGTATTCTAGGAATACCCATACGTCCTTGTCGACTTATTCCGATGTCGATTGGGTGGGTGATGTTTATGGGATGAAGACTATATCCAAAGGGTGCTTCCATCTTGAAAATTATTTGCCTCTTGATAGGCTAAGTAACAAAATTGTGTTTCATTTTCCACAGATGAAGCGGAGTATATTGAGGCGGGAAGTTATTGTACTCAACTTTTATACATGAAGAAAATATTAGTTGGCTACAGTATTGTCTAAGATTGCATGATTATATAATGTTACAATACTAGTGATATTGATATATCCAATAATCCCATTCAACGTTACAGAACTAAGCACGTAGACATACAACATCACTTCATTCGAGAACGTATTGAAGAAAAAGTTGTGTCTTTAAGCTATGTTTCTACTAATCTTAAATTAGAGGATATCATAACAAACCCCATTTATTGGACTAGATTTGACTTTCTTATATCATCATTAGCTATTTTCATCATTGATTGAAAGGTTCGATGACGTGATAGGATTATGTGCTTCTTTGATTTGTTTTATTTTTTTATCCTATGCCATGTTATCCTTTTAAGAGTTGGTTGTATTCTTTGCCATAGGCAGATTTGTTTAATACAATCATTTACATGCTATTTAAATGATATAATCCTTGACATATTTTGTATACCAAATGTTTTTTTCCTTTTTTGGATAAAGTGATCGTGTGCATCATAAGACAAGTTTCTATTTTTATTTTAAAGTCTTATGAACTTTTACGAACTTTTTATTGGAAACTCAATATTCATATATTATTAAAATTTACACCACACTATACATTGTATAAATGCAACTTTATGTGAGATGAAAAAGTTGTACAATCTTTTACAAATGGTTCAAAGCTTCAAATAGTTGTGAGAGATTCTATTATCTTAAAATGAGTATGTGTGGGAATTGTTCATGATGTGAAGGAATTGAAAAATCTAGATGCTATATCAAAATCACGAGATATTATGTAGTTAGGGATATGACTTTTATGGATGGTGCCATCTTTGAAAATTGGAAATAATATCCCATCTTAGTAATAAACGAGCGAAAACCGCCAAATGCGAAAATAATTTTGAACAAATCGATGTTTCAAAAATATAAATCCATCCAAAATTGAGTAACATCAAGGATGTTAAACTAAAGGTTTTAAACAAATCACTTATTGAGGAAGAGAAAAATGTTGATTGAAAATATCTTAAATGGTGTTGGAAATTTTCAATACTATTTAAGGTTTTAGTCATTTGTTCTTGAATGGTTATTCTCAATTGAACTCGATCTTGGTTTTATTATTTCAATGGTGTTCCTTATTTTTGTTTTTCACATATGAGATTTGATCTTATGTACTTGGTTAATAAAACTCATCATGTTATTAGACTTTGAGATAATATTTTCTTGATTATAAACACTTGTCATACATCTCACAACATTTGGTAAGTAGGAAATTTTGATATATACTTTTCCTTATCAAGATCAAGGTTTTTGAATTTTGTTTATCTTGTACTGCATATCTATTTGTGAGCAACAAAATCTTTTTATAGAGTATGATACCTTCACTATATTTTATTAACTTGACATTCTCTTTATGCTTCCATGATCTCTTTAGTTGCTACTTTTCTTTGTCTACTTCCTTGACAAAAAAGGAGAAGGTTATGGAAGAAGTTCTTATAGAAAGGGGGAGTTTTCATATTTAGGGGGAGACTTGAATGTTAATTCATATGCTAGTTAGTATAAAATTCATATTTATATCTCATATTTTTATTGCATACTGGGATTTCTTCATATATTGGTATTTTGATAAGTTTGGTAGTTTGTTTTTGGAAATCATTCTTTGAGTAATTTGAAAAAGTATCTTGTAGATTTTTTGAGTTATAAGTATATATAAATTCCATCTTATTATCTATTTGGTCAGGCCTCGTACTGAAGAGTGCGCGTGTGTTCAAATAAGGAAATTATTTAAGTAAATCTTAGTTTTTCAATTAAATCCTAAAACATGCATCTAGATGTGATTGGAAATAATATAATCATGCAAGAATATTTAATCACACACAAAACACACAAATGAAGAAAAATCCCCCAAAGGGGCAAAACTTTTTTATTTTCACTATAATTTGTAAAAACGGTTACACGGATTACAATGAAAATAAGAGCGACATATGAAATACCCTCAGGCGTCGGTTTCAATGTCTCGGCTGGAATCTCCCGTAAGAACTCCATGTGGGCAGCAGTGAAGAAGAGAACGACTTCTCCACAAATTACTCCAGATGAGTAATATGTAACACCCCGTGTTTTTATTTATTATTTTAATTGGAATTTTTGAGAAAAATAAAATTTTGAATTTAATAATTTTTATTGGCTAAATATGTTGGTTATGATTTTAGAAGAATAAAACTTCAAGCGGAATTAAAATCGGAGTTAAAACGGATTTTATATTGATTTTACAATATTTTGCCTTATAGGCATTTTTTTAGGCGAACTATCAGTTTTTCGGGGTGATCGATCGATCGACCCCTGGGGGTAGATCGATTGACCCTCCCAGAAAACGTGCACTGTGAGCTATTTTTAGAGTTTGTGTAGGATTATGACTCCTAATCACTATATAACCTTGTTAATCCGTAGGGGGACTTCTCATAATCACTTTTTCTCCAGTTTTTCACCAGAGAACACTTCCAAATATTTTTCCTCTCACTCATAATCATCAACCTTCAACAAAATCAAGTTTTTGGCACAAGTTTTTGAAAGCTTAATTGGGGTTTAATCAAGATCGTTCAAGAACACTCTTTTGCTAATTTTTCGAGAGGAATCCAGATTTCTAATCAGATTTTCAACACAATCTTCACAGGCATGAATACTCTATTCTTTTCCTTTAGTATTATGCGTTTTAAGTGTCGCCTAAACACTTAATTACATATTTTCTTAAAAATAATTAGTAACTTAATTAGAAAAAGTGGATATTAATTATGGGGCTGTTTTTATAAAATCTTTTAATCTGAATAATATTCATAACCCTTTGGGTACGTAGGATTCATGAGTGATTTTGGGTTTTATTGGTGTAGGTTGCATGTAGAAAAACCCTAACTTTAAAATAAATGATTTTTGGGTGCGTACAACTCATGTAATACATGTAGAGATAATAAAATTTGGGTTTTGATATATATATGATGAAAACTTGGTATATTTAATTTAAAATAATTAAATGAGATTATTTGGATATTGTTGACGTTGTGATAATTAAATTAAAGATTTAATTGAATTGGACTATCATGCGTAGTTTGATATATTGATTAATTATGCTTGTTTGTGTGACTTGTTGGTATTATGATGTTACTTTTGTGACGACGGGTTGTTGGGTATTATTGCTCTCCCTATATTTTAGAATGCCTCTAGGTATGGGACTAGTGGGTATGCCTTTTGATGATTTACGCCTTCTAGGTATGGGACTAGTGAGGGTAGATTATCGCATTTTTATCATCTTGGGGGTGGGCTGATTTTTAGTACTTTATCGTCGTTACGCTAGCCTAAGCATGAGACTAGGTCGAAATTTTAAGTTAGAAATTCATCCTATAAATAGGTTAAGACATATTGATAACTTGGGGACCCTTAGTTATGGGACTAAGGGGTATTTTGAGGATCTCACATCGATTAAAAGGGTGGGGTGATTATAAATTGAGAAATTGAGAATTAATGCCTAAGATAAAAACGGGTATTAAAATTTGTGGTGACATAATGTGTCGGGGCCGACAGTTTAAATAGGTCAGAGGACGATTTATGTCATGTCGTGTGTGGAACCTTGTCATGTGTCGGGGCCGACAGTTAAACGGGTCAAAGGACGATTGACAAAGGGAACCTTGTCATGTGTCGGGGCCGACAGTAAACGGGTCAGAGGACGATTGATAAGGGGAAGTGTGACACTTTAATAAAAAGTGAGAACTGTAATAAAAGTTGGTTAATTTAATTAAATTAACATCGTGGGACTTGGGAATTTAAAATCATATTGGTGTGCCTTTATAAATGGGGATTTTTGCGGGTAGTTAGTGGTTTATTTTTATCGCGTTTAAATTATTCCGTTTAATTTAAAATATTATATTGTGATATTTATTGCGTATAATGCTACTGTCTGGATTCAAGGATCCTATTTGAGGGGAGTAGTGTGTATTCTTGCTCAGGGCTTTGGCTCTGACCCATGCGTTGACTAATCTTTTTCAGGATTTAATTTGGAGAAGCTGCATAAGTTTATCGGAGTTATCATTGGAGGTGCAGCTGGAGTTATTTACTTTATGGCATAGTTTAGTTTAGAATTTCTTTTCCAGTCGTATTATGAGACTTCATTGGAGTTTTTTTTTCGGCCATTCGGTTCCAAAGTTGTTTAGAGGATTTCTGTTGGGATTATTCAGATTTTATTTAATCATTATTGGAGATTGGATTTTTTTGGAGTTAGCATGTGATGGATCTTTTATCGCTTAGTTATTTGTGATCATTTGAGATTGACTCAATTTTGTATCTTATGGACTAATTTATATATGTCTCATATCTGTCTCATGCTAAGAATGGTATTTATTTAGTTCACGCCCGACTTAGTTTTGGTGGCGGCCGACGCCAGAATTAGGCGGGGTGTGACATAAAAATGATCCTCATGAAGGTTTAACGATTCACATATATAGATGGGAGTGTTTATGTGAATAAACACGATGTAAAACCTTAAAAAGTGAAGTCTGTTTTCTGGCCTGTGAAAACGCAGAAACTGATGCGTAAAAGACTTGGAAAAATGTGTAGAAGGCACCCAAATATTTATACAAAAATCGAGGCAACGACGTCGTTTGAATGAGATAGGCATCTCGCTCGAAAGAGGGACACGTGTCGCTCTAACGACATCGCGCAAGATGCTTATCTCGCTCGAACGACAGTGCTAACTCGTTTGAACGAGCTCGACGACCGAGGCACTCCGCTTCTACACTTAAAAAAATTTCTGCTTTTGATAAAATAAATCAGACTTCGAAAAAATATTTTCTAAAAAAATCCCAAATATTTATGCAAATATAAACAACTACAATAAATCATTTTACCAATAATGCGTCGTGGAGGAAATGTTTGAGCAGCACGTCGCATGTAGAATGATGCACGTGTGAAGATGATGGATGCATGGATTAGGATCAAGGACATAGTGGATGATTGCGATGACATGCTGAATGTAGCGGTATCAGACATATAAACTGTGATCTAGGGAAAACAAAAAATTCCTAGATTCTATCCCGGATATTTATAAAATTATGTCCTTAGAAATCCCCCCTTATGTCTATGCCGGTACATCATAAAAAAATTCGAATTATGCAATCTCCCTAAAACAAATGTCATATAAGATAATATCCCCATTAAACCCTCAAAATGAGAATACTAAATGACATGTCTTCAATCAAACCTCGGCATCTTCAAATCTTCATCTCTTTAGAAACTTCCAAGCTTTTATCATTAGGGTGTGCAATCCAATCAATATCAATTTTGAACCTACACACATGAGATAAAGACGATACCCGTGACATGCAACAGTTTGAAATATAATGATATGCAAAAATCAAAGATCAATTAAGCTTAAGCAAATCATTGATAAATCAACAAACATTCTCCCCCATAATTCATTCTCCCCCTTTTTATGATGTCTCCAAATAGACAGATATGAGAAGCATAAACATGGAAAATGTCATAAGGTAAACAATTTTCTATTTTTTAATTTTTCAAAAATTTTCACACAAAATATACAACAAAGAATCACACCATGAAAGAACACAAAACAACCAAGTCGATGATAGTGTAAATGTAGGGGTGTGATAAATTCGATAGGAAAATCAATGCATACAAACATGACATATGTGCACGATGAATATCGGATACTCCTAATGAATGAACTCAACATCTTCCTTAGGTGTAAAAAGATGGAAATATGAGACATTGACTCAATCAAACCAACAAATCAAAGCTCAAAATGATTTCCACACCAATAACGTCCAAAACAATTTAATGCTTTTTCAGGACTTTCAAGGAAGTGCAAACCCGTTTAAATTCTCTAACCAAACTCCCTCAGAATTATATTTTGAATAGAGGTGATATAAATTCTCAAACTTTGGAGAATTTATGGTGAAACCTAATGGGCCATATTTGGCATGTATTGCGTTTTATTGCCTTTAAATTTTTTCGGGCTCTTTTAACCTCTTTGGACCCCTGATAATAAAATTCCTCAATTGTTTAGGTCCGATTTAACGGTGGCTTAATCGCAAAGGATAGATAATTACCTTTCGTAGCCCTTCACTATTTAAAAAAGAAAACAATCCCACCAAACGGTTTTTTACATGCATTCCAATCTTGTCAAGTTTTATCGCATATGGTTCGTTGTATAGACATAATTGAGATGGAAACACTCAAGCCAACATGTGATAGACAAGTACAATAATCAAATAAAACTGTGTATGTGTGCAATAAAGGAGATAAGGAGCCAAACATGTAGAAAGATATCACTAATCACATCTCAAAGACTCCAAACAATGTAAAGTACATTGATGCAATGATGTAGCGTCTCAAATCACTATCAAGTAGTCACATCGACAAATGGAATGAAATTTGTGACTTGGCTATCGTAAATGCTCATCCATAAAGGTGAAAATAAAATACAAAAATCTTTTTGTGCTTTTCTAAAATTTTATAAAAAGAAAATATTTTTGGATTTTTTAAAAAAAATATAAAAAAAGCAAAAATAATAATACACACGATACAAACTAGCAATAGGAATCATATGAGATGAACATGACAATGCATCCTATCCTAGACATGAACCAACCCCTCGGTCAACTATGAAAATCCCCAAACACTTCCTAAGACTCTCAAATCTAAGGGCATCTAAAGGTTTCGTGAATATATCGGCTAATTGAAGGTCGGTGGGTACGAAACTCTGGGATATGATTTTCTCCTCAACTAACTTTCATATAAAGTGCTCATGTATCCTGATGTGCTTTGCGCGCGAATGCTGGACTGGATTGCGGGATATATATATCGCATTCGTGTTATCACAGGAGATAGTCATGGTGTTCGGTGAAATTCCATAATCCTCCAATATTTGCTTCATCCACAAGAGTTGGGTGCAATAACTCCCGGCAGTGATGTACTTAGCCTCCGCAGTGGACAAAGAGATGGAGTTTTGCTTCTTGCTCAACCAGGAGACAAGATTAGAACCAAAATAGAAACACCCACCAGAAGTGCTCCTACAACCATCTACATCCTCGGCCCAATCGACTTTCGAATAGGCGGACAAACGGTCATCGATATCAAAAGAATACCAAATACCGTATGAGAGAGTCCCACTCGCGTATTTGATAATACGTTTTAGAGCGAGTAAGTGTGACTCTTTCAGGGATGCCTAATATCTCGCTCAGACTCCAACATTAAAGGCTATGTCGAGATGACTGGCAGTCAAGTAGAGAAGACTACCTATCATACTCTGATGTAAGGTTTTCTCTACGTCCTTGCCTGAAGTGTCCTTACCAAGCTTGATAGAAGTACTCATAGGTGTACGTGCATGCTTAGCGGAGTCTAAACCAATCTTCTTCACTAGGTCTCGAGCATACTTGGATTGGGAGATGAACATCCCATCCTCTAGCTGACGAACCTGGAGACTAAGGAAGAAAGTAAGCTCACCTACCATTCTCATCTCAAACTCACTTTTCATCATCTCCTCAAAGTGGTGAGCATGCTGGGAGCACGTGGATCCAAATACTATGTCGTCCACATAGACCTGGGCAACCAAAATAGCACCGTCATCTCTCCTAACGAACAATGTCATATCAACTCCCCCTCTCTTGAAGCCACGGGCTAAGAGATAGGAAGTAAGCCTCTCGTACCAAGCATAGGGTGCTTGATTCAAACCATACAAGGCTTTCCTCAGATAGTAGACATGCTCGAGGTGCTTAGGGTTTTCAAACCCTTTTGGTTGTTCCATATAAACCTCCTCCTGTAGAATGCCATTTAGAAAGGCACTCTTGACATCTATCTGATATAACTTAAAGCGCAGATGACATGCGATGGAGAGTAGTAAGCAAACAGACTCAAGCCTCGCAACAGGAGCAAATGTCTCCCCAAATTCTACACCCTCTATCTGTGTGTAGCCTTGAGCGACCGACCTAGCCTTATTTCTGATTATGGTATAATTTTCATCCATTTTATTCTTAAAAATCCACTTGGTACCTATCACATTAGTCTCACTAGGTCGGGGGATAAGTTCCCAGACATTGTTCCTTTTAAACTGAAGTAACTCATCCTGTATGGCAGATATCCAGTGTTCATCCATGAGTGCTTCTTTATGATTCTTGGGCTCGATTGTGGACGTGTAGAAAAAATGACTAACAACGTTCTCTAGATGAGCACGAGTCTTGACCCCTAAAGTGGGATCGCCAATAATGGCAGAGGGATCATGAATCTTGCAAACCCAAGTAGGTGTGTCCCCTAACACAGGAGTAGGGTCCACAGGGTGTGGGTGAGGGACTAGTAAATCGCTGCCAGAAAAGTCCTCATCCTCACACTGAAGGCTATGTCAATAACCATCAAAGGTTCGTCATCTTGCACGGTGACGTTTATTGACTCCATAACCTTAGAGCTCTTCGGGTAAAAAACCCTATATGCTCTACTATTTGACGAATATCCTAGCAGTATTCCCTCGTCGCTTCGGGAGTCAAACTTTCCTAATTGCTCTCTATCCCGTAGGATGTAGCATTTACTCCCAGAGATACGAAAATATGCAAGGTTTGGATTCTTGCCGGTCCACAATTCATAAGGAGTCTTAAGTGTGTGTGGACGCAGGTAAATCCTATTCATCGTGTGGCATGCAGTAGACACTGCCTTTGCCCAAAATCTCCTAGCAACCTTATGACCTGGAAGCAAAGATCTAGCCATTTCCTGAACCATCCTGTTCTTTATCTCAATAATCCCATTTTGCTGAGGATTTTTCACAGCAGAAAACTCATGTTTGATTCCAAGACTGTCATAGTAAATATCTACCTTTGCTTCCTTAAATTCTGTGTCGTTGTCACTACGTATCCTCTTAATAGTGACTCTGTGTTAATTTTGCAGGACACGACAATTGGTTGTTAAAAACTCTACAGCATCATATTTCTCTTTCAGAAAACCTACAATCGAATATCTGGAGAAATCATCCACCATTACGAGGATATACCTCTTACCACCTAGACTCTCAGTACGAGTAGGACCCATAAGATCCATGTGAATCAACTCAAGTACACGGGAGGTGGTAATTGAATGAAACTTCCTATGGGGGCTACAGATTTGCTTTCCCAACTGACAGGGTCCACAAACCGTGGAAGTTGGCTTTCCAAGTGATGGTAAGCCACGTACTAGGTCCTTTTTAGCTAAGTGTGTTAAATCTTTAATGTTCATATGACCTAGACGTTGGTGCCACAAATCCATAGGAGTGATCGTGGCATTGTTGCAGACAAGTGAGGATGTGGACACAGTCCCATAACAATAATCCTCTGTCCTCACCCCTTGCACTAAAAGTTTACCGGCTTGATTATAGACATTACGCGCGTCCCGGTCAAACTTTACGGCAAAGTCAGCGTCGCACAGCTGGCTAATGCTGAGAAGGTTTGCTTTCAAACCTTTGACGTACAAAACATTATCTAGCTTAGGAAATCCTGGTAACTCTACAGTACCTCGTCCTACGATGCTCGACTTGCTCCCGTCTCCAAAGGTGACTCTACCTTCCTTATACTCCTCTAGGAAGGTAAAAAATGAGACATCATCTGTCATATGTCTGGAGCACCCACTATTAAAATACCACTGTGAGGTATTATGTGCTTTGAGAGCGACATGAACAACAAGGGCCTTTTCATCTTTCTTAGGTACCCAAGAAGTAGTAACCTTTTGTTTACCCTTGTTGTTGTTGGTTTTAGTCGGGATGCGGGAAGCATTCATTGACGGCAAAGACATCCGTTGGGATTCCTCCATCAAACTCTGTGATGTGGTAGCTAAAAACTCAACACGATCTCTCAGATTGGCAAAATCACCAGTACGATGTGGTGGAGCATTAGTACGTCGTGTCCGACCTAAACTATAGCAAAACTCCCTGAGATGGCCATTTTTTTTGCAGTATGTACAGAAAAACACAATCTTAGGCGGACCTGGGTTTGCTTTTCTTGGTCAAACTCTCCTTCGTAGTTTTTGACGATGGCTATATGGAGTCATAGTAAACTCAGGAACAGGTCCAGGTGAAATTTGGGATGTGGAGGCACCATCAAAACCTATTCTCTTCCTATCACCAAAACCTAAAGTGGGGCCGAGGAGCATCTTTCCCACATTTCCAGATCTGTCCTCGATTTGAACCTTGACTTCCCATGCTCTCTCAAGATCATGAGTAAGCTGGACAATAAGGGCTTCAAGTTTCTTCCTAGTCTCCAGGGAGTAATGGATCTCACTCGTAAGACTAGCCACTTGTTTAGTCAAGTCCCCTTTCTCTTTCTCAAAACCACTCTCTCTCTCTCTCTCCAAACAGTCTCTCTCTCTCTCTCTCTAAACAAACTTTCTTTCTCAACACATGAAGACTCTCTCTTTCTAAAGGTAGTGCACGTGGAGGACTCTCTCTCTCTCTCTCGCTTCTTCTAAATCTTCCTCTAAAGCGGCGATCCTAAGAACTAACGCTTTGTTACGCTTTTTGGTTTTAATTGACTCATTATATAACTTAGCGTAGGGGCGTTGAAGATTGCTCTCGCTCTCACTTGCATCATCCTCCCCCTCACTCACATCGTTCTCACTGTCGAGGTGTCCCTGTGAAGCAGCGTCCTCATCATCGTGAGGAGCACTAGAAGTACTCATATGACTAGCCATGAATGCGGTGAAGTTACATTCATGCGGTGACTCATCTCCAGAGTCCACTGACTCGACCTCACTGTCGTCACTAAGGGTAACATTAAGGACAACTTTGCCTTTTTCTTTGGCAAGTATGTTAAGCCTAGTAGATCAAAAGCTCTATGACCCTTACCGTCGCACTAATAGCATCTCTCACTGTCTTTCTTAGGCGGGTCTTTAAAATATTTTTCATTTTTCTTATTTTTCTCAAAATTCTTTTTATCTTTGAAATTACCATTTTTCTTGAATTTGAGAATTTTCTTGAAATTTTTAGCAAACAGGGCCAAATCATCTACATCAAAGTCACACTCAGAATCTGAAGTTTCTATCTCCCTTTTTCTAGATGACTCAACTCTCTTTCTTGCCGACCCCTCACTCTTTCTATCCTGGGCATTAAGTGCAATTCACTTATCTTTAGGCTTGACAGATTTTAGAAAACATATCAGTTTCATACGTTTGTAGGTCTCTTACAAGTTCCTCCAATTTAAGCGTGTTTAAATTACCCATAGAATTTAGCACAGTGACTTTAAGGATAAAACGCTTAGGCAGTGATCTTAGAACCTTTTTAACAACTCTAGCATTAGGAATGTGTTCACCAAGATTAAAGCTAGTGTTTACAATATCAGATAACCTAGCATAAAATTCATCAAAACATTCAGTCTCAAGCATGGTGATAGTTTCAAAGTGAGTTGTTAAATTTTATAGTTTAGACTCTTTCACAGCATTAGTTCCTTCATGGGTAAGTTGCAAAACATCCCATGCCTCTTTTGACGTGGTGCACGTCATTATCCTCTGGAACTCGTCAGGTGTGACGGATCCAGAAATAACACTTAAACCCTTAGAATTAAAAGATGACCATTTAAATTCTTCTTTAGTCCAGGCAGTGACAGATTTTAAATTAGTCACGTTACCAATAGTGATGGAGGGAGGTGTCCACCCTCTTTCTACCAAAATCCTAACTCTTTCATCAATGGATTTTAAAGCATATTTCATGCGGGCTTTCTAGTAAGCATAGTTTGTTCCGTAAAAAACTGGCATTTTATTATATAATTTTTGTATTTTGAACACGCCCTTTTTCAAAAATCAATTTTTCAGAAAATTGATATCTTAGAAAAATTTTGCAGAAAATTACACGGTATAATTATGTAATTGACTCTGATACCAATTTGAAGAGTGCGCGTGCGTTAAAATAAGGAAATCATTTAATTAAATCTCAGTTTTTCAATTAAATACTAAAACATACATCTACGTGTGATTGGAAATAATATAATCATACAAGAATATTTAATCACACACAAAACACTGAAATGAGGAAAAATCCACCAAAGAGGCAAAACCTTTTTATTTTCACCATAATTTGTAAAAACGGATACACGAATTACAATGAAAATAAGAGCGACATATGAAATACCCTCAGGTGTCGATTTCAATGTCTCGGCTGGAATCTCCCGCAAGAACTCCAAGTGGGCAGCAATAAAGAAGAGAACGGCTTATCCATAAATTACTCCAGATGAGTAAAAACGATCCTTGTGAAGGTTTAACAATTCACATATATATAGATGGGAGTGTTTATGTGAATAAACAAGGTGTAAAACCTTAAAAAGTGAAGTCTGTTTTCTGGGCTATGAAAACGCAGAAACTGGTGCATAAAAGACTTGGGAAAACGTGTAGAAGGCACCTAGATATTTATACGAAAATCGAGGCGGCGATGGCGTTCGAACGAGATAGGCATCTCGCTCGAACGAAGGACACATGTCGTTCGAACGACATCGCGCGAGATGCTTATCTTGTTTGAACGACAGTGCTAACTCTTTTGAACGAGCTCGACGATCGAGGCACTCCGCTTCTACACTTAGAAAAATTTCTGCTTTTGATAAAAATAAATTAGACTTCGAAAAAATATTTTCTAAAAAATTCTCAAATATTTATGCAAATATAAACAACTCCAATAAATCATTTTAACAATAATGCGTCGTGGAGTAGTGGGAAATGGTTGAGCAGCACGTCGCATGTAGCATGATGCACGTGTGAAGATGATGGATGCATGGATTCGGATCAAGGCCGCCGTGGATGATCGTGATGATGTGCCGAATGTTGTGGTATCAGACATACAAACTGTGATCTAGGGAAAATAGGAAATTCCTAGATTCTACCCCGGACATTTATAAAATTATGTCCTTACACGTACATAGTTGATATGAACTTCATTTTTATTTCTTGTAATTATTGTTTATTGTGTTTTGTCAACATAATAGATAAATGAGGATATTATAAGAGTACCCACATACTTATTTGTGCCCTCGTAGGTAGTTGTCTTAATTTGGTTATCCAAAATACTTTGGATTCTTTATTTACCTCTTCAGAAGCTTCATTAATGTTCAAGATCTTAAAGACAATTATCATCCTCATGTATCATGGATCACACTTTGGATAAAAGGTATATTGGAGATGCCCTACACTCACATCAAGTATTTTTACAAATATTTTACATACATGTAAGAACTTGTGTGTATAAAACTTATGATTTTATTACCTTGATCTTGTTTATGTAAAAATATTTGCAAAATCAAAAGATAACCAAAATTGAGTGAATGTCATAAGCTTTATTGCAGCGAAGGTCCTCCTTAGTTGGACACAAAAATTGAAGTAATACTTTGGCAAAAATCTAGATAAAGGCACGTGTTGATTTGCTGAAGCATTGCTATAATGAGTTTCTTCGCTAAAACGATAATTTTCTTCACTAGATATGTGATCCTATGAAGGCTCCATTAAACATCTCTCGACATTTTGGTGACTTGCATCGCTTCAAGTTCTCTACAACGAAGATTTTCTTTACTCCATCGACCGAACCAAAGAAATGTATAGCTCTGCAAATCTAGTTTTAATATCTTTGAGGATATCCTTGATTTATGTGAAAAATTCACTTTTAGGATGCTGATTGGACATGAGATCCCCTAATAACTATCCCACATTTTCCTTATGTAAGTAATATGACTTTTATAGGTTGGAATGGTATTGGATAAATAGTTGTGTGGTTTTCCTTGTTTAAACCATTATTTCTCTTCATTTTAAAATATATTTCAAACTATTTTTAAAAGAAAATATACGAAGAGATCTTTTGTGTATTTTTATCTTTTTTTTTTCCAGAAGATATGAACACACTTATGAAAAGGAGGGAACTCGTTTTAAAAATCTAGTTCATCTTTTTCCCTTATACTATTCTTTGCATTTAACCACCTCTCTTTCTTGAGGTTGATTAATAACAATGAACACAAATATGTTACCAAGAGCATATTTTCTAAGATCACCTTTTCCAAACACTTTACAGTCTTTCTCCCAACAACATAATTATGATCTTTGAGGATCTTTTCCATGTTTTAAATAATTTATTAACTACCATGTTTGAAGACTAAGGCTTGTGCTATATTATTGATGTGTGTTAAAACATAAGAGACATTGAGAAGTTCCATTGGCATATAGGTATCTCCATCTTGCTACAAATTGGGGGGAAATTATGAGGTGTGAGTTAGCATAAAAGGAGTGTTAGTTGTTAGTCCCATATGCAAATATTTACCATATTTTTAGTAAGATTGTTGCATTGGACCAAGGTTTTCCCATTAGTGGATTTTTGTCCTCGTACATCCGGTGTTGTGTTCTTATTTCGATTTTCCGCATATTTTATCACCCACGTGCTTGCACAAGATTAAAACTTGATTTGGTGGTTAAACTTTAATTAATATTTGAATATAGACTTTTAAGCATCCTAAAATAATTTTTAATGGGTCTCTATTTTGATACGCAATATGCACTCTCAAAGTATGAGTAAATAATTTTAATTTCTTCATGTCTATAAAAGAAAAATTGTACCAATAGTCCTTTTTTGGACCATACTTCCAACGCATGCATCCAAATAGAATTGGTAAGGTATTGTACAAGTTCCATAAGGTATTTGTGAAAGACACATGGGAGGAATGTCAATAGCATTCTAAGCAATCATATAGGGATACAGGTGGCCATATATGCAAAAAGACGCCCATTAATATGATTAGAAATGTATGAAGAGCTATAAATTTCTCAAAATTTCTTAATCACCTGACATATGACCAAAATTCCATAAATAAACATTATCCCTTTTCTCATTAGGGGACGAAAATAAGGAAGAATCCCTTATAAGACATATATCTTATTAACAGTATCTTAACAAGAATATTCATCGCAGTGGATAATGGATAGAATACAAGGTCGACAAATTTTCCTAAGGAAAATAGCCAGTTGTGAAAAAAAGTCTAGTGGAAAGCTAGGTCTCATCTTGGAATGACCAATTTGGGTCACAAAAGCCGACCTAAGTGGAGAATACAAATTTAAAACTATGGAGGGAACCACGACACCCTAATCATGGGATATTTATAATCTAAAATAGTTTTGCTCAGTATAAATTATGTCTTTATCTTCAAAAGCCTTTTTATCTTATTGTTAGTCAGTTTTAGTTGAATTTTTTTATTAATTATTCTAAGTGGTAAAAAGTTGTTCACCCCTAGGAAAATTTGTATAATTACTACAATGGTTTATGAGATGAATGTTTATCATGTGATTGTAGAATATTTTTTTAATACAATATAAAACTGCCAAGTTTCTTAAGAGTCAAGAAAAGACCTATAAGGGATCTATAGGAAAAATAATGTAGTCGAAATAGTTGGTAGGAAAAAATCTTTTGTTGGGTAAGGCCCCATAAAAAGGTAAATTCTCATTAATTATTTCTAGGCCTAGGGGTTCGTGTGATGGCACCACCAAAAAGGTAAGTACATAACCCAAACAAACTCAAAGGATTAGTGAAATATTCATGCAAAGTACAAAAATGAGTAATAAAAGTTAGTTTACCATTCAAACTTTGGAAGAATTATATATCCTCTTTACCAAATGACATTAAAAACAAAAATGCCTAACAAGACTCAGATTTTTAATGTGAATGAATAGGACCAACTCTTCATTGAGGAAAGTCGATAGTCTCACTATTTTAGTTCATTGTCATTCCTAAATCACTTGTATTAGTATAACATCAACCGGTATCGAAGAGTCTTGATGACTAAAAGGGGCAACCAATAAAATGGATTGTCTAAGTAATATTAATACCAAAACTCTGAGTCTTTGGGAACCTTAATAAGATAAATACTTTTTTATACATCCATGCTAGTGTGATTGAGTCTTGAAATATTTAAGGTTGAGGGGGCATTGATCATACCCTCATCATAACCATTTTTCCACACCTAGCAGTGCCCTATGAGAAAATACCACCTTGATATGTGGTATCAATTGGCTTAACTGACCTAATTCAATAAAGCATGCGGGATCTCATTTTTATGCTCAATAGGCATGTTCTCACACTCCAATAAAAATCATACACCGAGTGTATCATATAAGTCTGATCATAACTCTGAAAGTTACTTATCATGGACAACATTGGTCACTGTTCATAAATTACTGAAAATTGCTGAAAACTGACATTAGTCTCAATAATATTAACCACATCACTGATGGTTTCTATTGCAGTAGATGGGATGACTATGCAACCACCTTATTTAGATCATCATTTCTAGAATTTTCAACAATGTGAATTATTTCACAGGGGTAGTATCATCCTCTATAGTGTGAATTATTCCAATTTATTTCATGTATGCTATCAAATCAGTGCATACAGGACTTCTTGTCGCTCTTTTAGACAAAAATATAGTTATAAAATCAGTGCATATAGTACCGTGAGTATAACTTGTATGTATCATGGTCAGTAACACACAAATATATCAGCTATTTGATCCTGCATATGCATACTGTGATCGGCCATCGGGTTCTAGCGAAAGCACTACTGCATATGCATATTGTATGTTGCTGTATGCATCTATGCAACATATATGCATACAGACATATAGCTGCTGCATACCGTGACTCGAGACTCGAGAGGTATTTTGACATGGGTTGTGGGTTATGCAACATTCTTGCATACAACTGCTATATCCAAGAATACTCAAAAGTATTCTTGGTACAACATGCTTAAACCGATTGACTTTGGCACTATTGAGCAACAATCACACCAATTGGTTCTCCCAACTGTGCGAGACTCGAGAGAGGAATTTTGATAACATCCTCCAAAAAGGAGAAATAAAAACATGAATTGAGGCCAAATAAATGGAAAAAACTTCAAAACCATGTATGCATATAAATAATCAACAATTAGAAATTAGAAATTAGAAATTAGAAATTGTACCTGATTAGAAACCCAAATCTAAACAAAACCAATCCAAATCTAAACATGTACATATCAATTACAAAATGTGAAGTTGCAAATTCTTCTCCACTAAGATAACAAAATTTTAAAATGAAAAATCTTATGCATTTCATTTGGAGACTAGTTCAAAATGCAATTTCAAAATATTGTGATAATAGGAATGGTTATAATCCCTACCGCGGACGCCCCTATTAAGAACTTCGCAGCACTTGCACTTGCACAACCCCACCTTCCCGGCGGCTTACGAATTCCGTGGATCCTCCTCCAAAGAACAAACATGGCACCAAAACATAAATGAGAGAATATAAAATTGGACACCAGTTGTTGTACGTTGTGCAAGGCAGGATCTGTAGGAGAATGCTGGATGAAAACATAAAAGAAAATCCCGCAAGCAATACAGGAGAATGCATAATAAAATTAAGTGCATATGATACAATGTTTAGAATAAACCAAATCAAAATAAAATAAAGGCTATCATTATCATATCTTGATGGTGCAATGTTCGAATTTCGAAAGAGATTACCAAATTTTAGATTTGTCCCGTTCCCATAAAATGGTAACTTCAGTCTTCGTCTTCTTCGTCGTCTTCATCATCAACACCTACTGCAGAATTGAAAGAATTTAATAGCTCGATCAACTTAGCTTTCATTTTCCCTAAGTTTCATGAACACTCAACAATAGGCATACATGAATTTAAATTCTATACATCAAAAGGAAACGTTAAATCCTAAATAAAGTTTGATTTACCACTGTATTCATACACTACAGTTTTCTGTCCTCATACATCACAAATCCTAATTGAAGATTATCAATGACTTTGTGTTTAAATCCAATAGGTGGATTAACCTTCCACTCCACCAGCTCCTTCTGGTGGTGCACAAAAGAAAAACCAAATCAAAAGAACCCGGTATAAATAAACAATAAAAAGGAAATTGCGCAAAAAAAACACCGAATCAAAATAAAATGTAACCCAAAAAACATCGCCCAAACACTTATCACCATGAATAGGTGGAATATTGAGTTGTAATGTCCAAAATAAGCAAGTGCTTGAGTTACAACAATGTTTAATCAAATATCATATACATATTCAAATCAAATGATTAAACTCATGTCTTTTACGACCAATCCCACACTAAAACAGAAATTAAGATTACTTGTGATGACATACGTTTTCTTGTGCATTTATTGTTTCCAACTTTATCTTGATGAGACACGGGAGCATCTACGACAACAACTGGAACAGATTTGAGAGAAAGAAAGGTCTATTGATACACTCATTGAGAATATGAATCATTCGCAGGGTTATTGATTTACAACACATGATTAGCAGGCCATATGACATGATAATAAGATACTCATTCACTGGGTTGAATCCCACGACACTCAGTGGCACTTGCATAGTTATACTACCCGAATTAGTCCTGGTAGCTAGTTAATTGCTAATCCCAGATTGCAATATATAGTTGCTAAAAGGTTAAGACACCGGTGACTTATTAAAAGCTAAGACATCATGTACTGATTAAAATTAAGGATGCAACGCTAAGTAAAATATAATTAATGCTAAATTGATTGTGTTTAGAACCAAACATAATAAGCCAAAAATCAGGCTTTTATGTATCCTGCAATGCTCAGTGACATCTTCTCATTTGAAAACTTTACAAATTTACTAACTAAATAATCTCGTGTATTTTCAAAATACTGCGAAAAATCACGATATATTGGATGAGCATAGAATGCCATATCCATTTTGACATCTTGACATCTTGTTTATTAACTCTTTGAATGAACATAGAATGACATATCCATTTTTAAAGGATGCGTAAACGGTTCATGCCAGATAACGATTCCTCGACATTATAAATCCTATCACTACAAAATAAATAACAAACATGAGAATTTTCATAAGTAAATTATGATTGCATAACTTTATAATTGTTATCATACCTATGTTGACCGCTTATATCATGTCTTTCTTTGAAAGTATCCAAGGCCTGCATTCAAAATTTCAGTTTGACGCTTTAATCTACATCATCACTGTAAAATTCTGCATTTTGAAAATAGTAACCTCAAACAAACATGTCATCAAACACTTAATGTGTCAATGTTGAAATGCAAGTTGGATAAACATGTAAAAACAAAAGAATGGAAGTAAACCCATAAGAAAAGTCTAATTTATATGTTTCTGGTAACATTTGGCAAAAGTGAAATAGAATTGACAAATATATATCATAAAAATGGTTATATGTCTTCAACATACCTAATCCATAAGAAAATCAATCCATTTACGCGATCACTATTGGTTATATGTCTTCATAACCCAATAAATATTTAAACCAAAAACAAAAATCAATATCAAATCCAGAAAAAAACAAAACCACCTATAACTCCACCCTCAAAGACCTTAAAAATTAGAAAAATTGCTCCATCATATTAACATGTAAAAAAACAAACGAGAGAGGTATACCTGAGAGGCAGAGAGATCAAATAGAGGGTACATGCATTATAAAAACACAAAATTCATAAGTCAAAATGTGTCTAAAAATAACTAATTCAAACCCCACCCACCAAAATTTTTAGACAAAATATCAAATCAGGAAAAAAAAATGTCTCAAAACCCTATTATCTAGTGTAGAAGCCTAAAATACCTCAATAATACCCAAAACCCTAAAATCAAGCCTATATTCCAAAGAGAAAGGATCAGAGGTTAGAGGTGAGAAGGTGAGAGGAAATGTGAGTGAGATGAGATGCTTTGCGAGGGTGGGAGATGATCGGAGGCTGGAGGTGAGCAGGTGAGAAGGTTTGTGAGGGTGGGAGTTGTTCGGATGTCAGCTAATGAGAGAAAATTGGAGTGAGGTGAGAGGGTGGTTGGTGTGTATCCGTAAAGTGAAGGAAATGGGGTGAGGGGAGAGGGTTTGAAATAAAGTGAAATGGTTTAGTTATCTTTAGGCAGCTATCAAAATCGTTTGGGTGGGATATTGAATTTAGGCAGTGAATCCCAGCCCTTGATATGGCAAAAGAAGATGTGGCTAAATCTTAGCCGTTATTGTGCTTTTACATTTTTGCCAATTTAAAAACCATTCCATCTTATTTATATATATATATATATATATATATATATATATATATATATAGAGAGAGAGAGAGAGAGAGAGAGAGAGAGAGAGAGAGAGAGAGAGAGAGAGAGAGGATAGAAGAGAGAGAGAGGAGAATGTGCAAGTAAACGGGTCAGAGCCCGAAGTGAAAACAGTTTTAAAAACAGCAAGTGAATAAATACTAGATTCGTCCGTTATTATATACATGTTAGCTTATCAGACTCTCTCTTGAAATTCTCACCTCTCATCTAGAGTGCACGCTTGTCATACCTCTAAACCATACTAGTCACAGTCTAATGCTAACTAGTTCATCCTAGTATATCCACTAACCATATCCCAATTCGTTCCCACGTATTACTCTCGCAATACATGTAATAATATCATATGTATCCATTTAGATTCAACATGGATAAGCCCCTTATTAATTCAATACAATTAAGTGTTCTGATACTTAATTAATTCCAGATATCTTTATCTTTCAATTCTACTATAGTCACACAGTAGATATCATCATATGTATATATATATACATTCACTCTATTAAATATATACAATACTTCACCCCGAGACACAGCTGCGGTGCTTCATTACTCTGCTATCACGTTCCAATACATCTCGTCACTGTATAGGGGACTATAGGTTCGGTAAATATCCCTTTAACCATAAATATTAAATCACAAATAATGGAGGCGAACATAGTCCTAAGCCTTTGGGCTAAACACATACCTACGCACCCAAATGATCATTATATAACATTGTTCTAACTAATGGTAATAGACCTAAGTCCTATATATTCTCGAGTGACAAGTCAAAGATCCCCCCATATAGGCTCATCAAGATGTGACTGCACTCATTACCGGACCTCCCCTGATAACAAGTAAGCTAGGTATGTCATACACATAATCATCAATCAATCAAATAGGCATTATCATCTACCTATTTAGTGTTAGGTACTCACACAACCTATATCATATTAGGAATTCATCTTATCCCAAGTACCCGTCGTATTTCTAGAATACCACCCGTACTTGGTAATCACGATTATCATCGTATATTTTACTATATAGTTATCACTCACATAATATTTTATCCGACCCAAGTACCCGTAAATATATCATAAATATTACCCGTCCTTGATATAACGATTATTCTCCTCTAAATCGTAATATAATTATGTAGATATCTGTCACAAAATTTAATCCTCAAATCCAAATAATTTTCCAACATTAACCCAAGTCCCTCGTTCCTTGTTAATGTACCAAAATTAATAAAATCTCACCATGGGACAAATTACCATTTTCCAAACCTTTTTTTTATAAAGGTACATTCTGTCCAAAAATATAAAATTACAATTTGAGGCTATTCTGCTCCAATTTTGAAAAAATTTAAAACTTACAAGTTGTGTAGAACGCTATTTTATATAAAAACTCATGAGCACACTGCCAATTGCCTCTTAAAACAGTCCTAAAATCATCATACAATGTTCATCCTTTTTCTATAATTTTCATTCATTTTATCCATTTTCTTTCACCCAAACTCACATGAAATATATTCTAACGAGTCCCAAATATCTCAACATCATTTCTACATGATTATGGGTAATTATAATACAAGGAAAACATCTAAATCACAAAGTATATATGAGAATTAACATCAAACCCAATTAACCCTCAAAATTTCATTTATCTAAATTCTCCATTTTTATACACCTTAAAAACCCAGAATTTAGAATTATGATTCCTTATCTAAATCATCAAATTTCATATTCAATCATGAGTAGGATTCATCTACATGCAATAACTATTATCATTTTTTATTTTCTGCATCAACATATATTTTTTTCTACATGTTCATCCTAACAAGTTCATCATGTTCATAACCTCTACATGTGAATAATCAACTACATGAATTTGCCTATCCATTAAACAAGATTTATCAATCATTTTAATCCCAAATTCCTAAGTTCATAACCCCAAATAAAATCCTATTCTAACATGGATATTATAAACAATACAATAGAGCAAGAATCACTTGCTTCTTAGTGTGGGTCTGAACCTTTGGAGAAGATAATGTTAGAACCTCCTCTTACCTTTTTCCGATGACTTTTCGTCAATGGTGCAAGGTGTAGAGATGGTGGTTTGTAGTGATTGTCCCGTTTGATTGCCTAATATGACTCTTCTTCTTCTTCTTCATCAAGGCAACTCTTCCTCTCCACAACGTGACTTTTCTTTTCTCTTAAGGTCTCTTCACTTTCTCTCAAAAAACTCATAAATGAAAATAGATGAAATGAATCTTACGTAGAGTGTAAACTCACTTATATAACAAGTCTTGAAGGCTATCTAAAAGACAAAAAACGTGGATACTATTCATCTCCCAAGCCAAATGACTAAAATGCTCATTCGGGATGTCCTTTCATCTTTCTATTGACCTGAGACCCAAATCGAACACCCGGGTATATTTTTTTGCCTATTTCGACCCTTTCGGACTCAAAGGCTCACTCAAAATGATCATCCGAATGATATTTAATTAATTTACATTTTATTACCCAACTTTAGTCCCGACACGACTCATAAGCGCGTCCCGACTTAAGTTCTATAATTGTCGTATTTGTATCTCACGACAATATTCATAATTATCATATTCACATATTACTTATATATCATTAAGTAATATTCAATAATATAATAGTATTATCAGCAGTAATATTCAATCCGGATTAATCCCAATTAATTAATTAATTAATTAAATCCAATTAATCCACAATAATTTGGCCCATTAACTTTTAATTATTCTCAATTTAAAAGTCATAAAATTACGGGGTATTACAAGGTTATGAAATTTTTTCAAGTTTCATTTACACACTTTAGAGCTTATCATAAGTCATTATTGAAATACGCAAGTAGTGGTCAAAAAAGATTTCTATATAAACAACCATAATTAAGAAAGATAAAAAGAATATCAAAATTTATTAATATTATATAAAAAAATTTGCAAAGCGAAGGTTTTGTTTCATAATACTTATCAGATAATCAAATGAAAAATAAAATAAAGAGTCTATCCTTATAAACCAAACATTTTGACCTTCAAAGAAGACTTCACCCAAGATTGATTTTACGTCAACTAAAAAAACTGTTAATGTTTAGTACGGGATAATTTTTAAGTAATCTCATTTTTCTTCATGTTTTATTACTGTGAATTTTCCTTTGTTGGCTCCAACATTTCTACCATTGGGGTTTAATTCTTAAATTTATGTTTATGACAATTATTATATATTAATAAAGATTGTCTTAGATCATTTTGAGATATGTATCAAGTTTAAGGGAATACTTTATATATTTTCTAAATATATTGTATATGTCGATAAATTGTACATATTTGTAATCCTAGTGAGTTATGTTCATACCAATCGTAGAATATCAAAATTTTAGTTATAGTTCATATCTAGATAAGGAGTTGACATCCTATCGGTAAAGTTGCATGTAAAATCTTAGCAGTTTATCTGTACTACGAAAACATGTTCGAATGTTTAGGAAGTTTTTCTGATTATTCAAATAGGATTGTACTAATAGATGAAAAATGTATTAAATAAGGCCAAGGAAAATATTTGAGTCTTGGTAATAACTAGATTAGACTTGCAAAATATAAAAAGTTTGAAAAAGGTGCACAAAGTCTCGATCCCGAGGATTATGAGGATTGGAATTTTCATATAATTATTTCTTTGATATACTATGAATGAGATCGAATTTAGTTGACTAATAATCTCTATAGTTTGGTCAATCATTGTGTGAATATGTCTAAGATCATATTCTGTAGTAATCTATGTCTACGAGATATTCTAGATTGCCATACCCCCTTGATGAACTTAAAAGTTTGATTTCACAAGTAAACTCGGTTATTAAATTTATATATAGTATGTAATAAAATAAGTTAAGTTTTATATGAAGGAATAAAGAAGATGTTGGTAAAAATCGATTCGCAAAAAAATTAATTTCTTCATGCTGGTTTTGAATATTTAACACGGGGAACCATATTATCTACTATCAAACTTTACATACACGACCTCATTATTAGAGTAATTTCGCGATAATTGAATTAACGTTCAGTTGTAATCATTTAGTGGAACTAATTAAAATTAAATAATAAATAAATTACGGGGTATAATATGGCATTTTCGAATTTATGTTTGGAAGCCAGTTTAATTATTTGCTATGAGTCCCTAATATCGTCCGTATACCAAGTGGCGAGACCATAATTCTCTAGTAACTATAATTGGACCAAGACCACTTCATATAGCGATATATATGGGCCCATGTAAGGGGTATAAGAAGAATTAACACTCTTGAGGGTGAGAGAGAGTGCGATAAAAGAACTATTCACATTTTTATGAGGGGTGAGAAAAGGGAAATTTATTTTTCTCTTATTTCACCTAGTTTTCATCTCCAAAATTTCCCACACACGTAGCTTAATTTGTATGGATCACATACTAGAATAGCTAGGAGTTTTACATATCTAAGAAAGTATACAAGGTGATCTATCATCAACAACATATTTTCGTCAACCATGTCTCCAATATTAGATTACCTACAATATCCACAAACGTATGGTGATCTAAACCCTAGATATAGTTTTTGTTGTTTTTCTTTCCAAAATTTTATCAATCAAAGTCCTATGGGTATAATTGTTTTATTATCAATCCGCACCACCTATAGAAGTATTCATAGAGTCTTTCAAATGATTAATGTTAGTGTGAGTATGATCAATCTTTCATAAAAAGAAAAGAAACAATGGGTTACAACATTCTCATTAATTTGTGAGTATAATCAATTCCTCAAATGATTAACGTTAGTATAATCTTTTATGCAATAAAATTAAAACCACAAAGCCTAAACTTGTCTACTCTCTAAAGAATATTATATATAGCCATCTAGGGTAGCCTCATTTTAACTAGGATCTGAGGAAGCACAAATAGTTCCAACCAAAGTAATTGGTACATTAGAACTCACAGTCTTGTCAAGATTTAAAAGTCACACAAACTGAATGATGTTGAGAACACATATTTGATTAAAAAAATGTCTAAGAAAAGAACTATTCTGGATGGATTTCACCTTTTAGGGTCAAATGTAATAACAAGCATGTCAGGAAATATTTTTGGTTCTTGATATTACAATCTCTTATCTAAAAAATGGATTATGTGATTGTGTTTATTCGAGCTCTTCGATTAAGAAGACTTTTTGTGGAGTGATATACATCCTAAAATTATACTAATTTGAACTATGAAGTGATTAAAAGCTAATATAAATTAAAGATGATTTAAAGAGTAGAAGTGAAAATGTAAGTAAAGGAATTTAGAGAAAGAAATTGGAAAGAAAAATCATAAAATAAATGGAAACTGAACAATATACCGCTAAAAGAAAATTTATTGAAATAAGACTGGAACTGGAATTGAAACCTAACTAACCTTACAAATTACTTCAAAGAAATAAAATAGATAAAATATAAATCAGTAAAGTGTGTTTTTTGGAGAGTCCTTCTTAATTTTGAATCCCTAATTGCTTATTTGTAACAACCTAAATATACCTTCCACGATGGAAAAACTATTGGGAATTCCCTCTTGAAAATTTGAATTTCCCAATAACCATGACCCTTTATCACGTGCAGCCACTTCTTTATTTAAGAATTGCCTACATGCATTCATTGTGTCGTGTGTTTTGTCCCTGCACTGCCATGCGTTATCTAGAAGAACTTTGTATCTAACATCCTCTAGGCCATTATTCAAAGGTGTTTTCTATTTTTACCATACATGTGTTCTTCGTTGATTGGACCATTAAATTTGGGGTAAAAATACCCTTTGCATTAGTTAATTTTTTTATACAGTTAACTAGGGGACACTTTCTCTTTTCGTGTAAATAAATTCTAAGTCTCTTTCTATTTTCGCTAACTTACGGCTGGTTGGGCTTCCCATATATTAGAATTGATATATATAATCATGCTTTGGACGATAACACTTTATATTGATCCTCTGGTGATAAAATTAATTTGTATATTTCATCTTCTCATTCACCTTTCACATTTTTCTTTTCCCTTTCATTCCTCTTACTATGTCTCACCATTTTGAGTTGTTATGTATTTTAGTGATTGTTGATACCAAAATTAATATGCTGACGTGGACGAATAGTATGAAGACACGTGTCGATCTACGTGGCACAATAACAGCGAGGAAGATCATTTACTGAACAACCATGGTTGGTACCGAGCAACGAGAATACACCGAGGAGCTCTACCATCCGAGGAACTCTTTCATCCCGAGATATTCTAAGTACTCCGAGGAACTCTTGATCGACGAGCAACTAAGGCGGTCCGAACTGCACCTCGGCCGTATCATCAATTATCAGACGGACAACTGTTCAACTATTCATTAGAGTCTTGACGCACACGCCGCATTAAATATATTACCCATTCATATGTATATCATTTAATGTAGTAGACCTTTCATGAACAGCCTTGAGGCTATAAATACCTTGTATCAATCCCATTCAAGGGGACCGGAATTTCTTGAGAGAACTTGTAATCAAGAATTCCACAAACACTCAGCAATAACATAACAGTGGACGTAGGCTTTATTCCTAGCCGAACCACTTTAAAAATCTTTGTCTTATTTATTTATCTGTGATTGAATAATTAGAGCGATCTAGTTTTTTACATCAACAGATTGGCGCCGTCTGTGGGAAACGACTGTTGTTATCGTTTTTCATAAAAATCATTTGTCACTAATGGCAGATAATCCAGAATCCAGTAATCGGAATGCTGGAAATACTGGAAATCTTCCAAATCTATCTACATCTCCAGATCTGGCAGGAATTATGACGAATCTGGCTCAGGGACAAACCGCCATGCAAGAATCTATGAGGCAACTCCTTCAAACTCTTCAAGGCAGTATACCTACTTATTCAGGGCAAAGGACTGATCATGGGCAATCACGATCCAGACGTATTGGGTCATATCGCAATGGGGAATCCAATGATTTTTCTTATCAACCTGGACGAACTTCATCAATACAGGCTACGGATACAGATCAACATATCTCTCTTTCTCCTGAGAGAACTAGCGCTTTAGAAAGATTAAGCAGGGTGTCTCCTTTCAGTCGGTTAGGATCAAGGAGGAACATGAGTCCACCTAGGGCTCCATCAGGAAGTTTTCGACCACCACCAGGTTCGAGAGAAAGATCTGCACAATCACGACCAATTACTCGTCGAGATAAATCTCAGGAAGCTACGTCAGGGCAATCAGTTGCTCGGACTAGGCGGCCCGAGGAAGGGAATGAAGCATGGAAAGGTTCCATTCAACGATTGGAGGATAGACTGGGAGAAATGGCTAAGGCGAGGAACCCCTTACAGAGAACTTTTGTTCAAGGGACACCTTTTGTGCAAGCCATTGTGGATTTCCCTACACCGTCGAAATTCAAAGCACCTGTAGTGACCCCCAAGTACGATGGTAAGACAGATCCTGTACTTCATATAGAACAGTACCAAGCTGCTGCAGATATTTATGCTGTCCCCGACGAGATGAGGTGTAGAGCATTCTCGGGAACTCTTACCGGATCTGCACAGATATGGTACAATAATCTTCCTCGGGGTAAGATTTCAACTTTTGTTCAGTTAGCCGAGCTGTTTATTGGTAATTTTTGTTTTGGAGCAAAGCCGGTAAAGCGAGTAGCACACTTGCTAAGTGTTAGACAGAAATCAGGTGAAAGTACTAGAGATTACATAACTCGTTTCAATAACGAAAAGTTGGAAGTCATAGATTATGAAGAAAAGACAGCAATCACTGCTTTGATGAGTGGTTTGCTGCCTAACAAGCTATACTATACTCTGGCCAAAGATCCGCCTAAAAATATGTCGGAATTGATGGCAAAGGCGGCCAAAATCATGAATGCCGAGGAGGCTATGACTGCGAAGAAGAATATGGATAAAGAAGTTAAAGTGGAGGTCGACAATTCTAAGAAGAAAGATCCGAAAGGCAATGGTAGTGACAAATATTCCAGGAATAACAGGATAAAGTTGGAAGCCCTAAAGAAGTATGATAATTATACTCCATTGAGAATGGGTATTAATCATGTTTTAGAAGAAATCAGGAATAATGAGGAAATCAAATGGCCAGAGAAACTGAAGTCAGATCCAGACATGAGGAATAAGACCAAATATTGCGAGTTTCACAAAGATCATGGCCATATGACCAAAAATTGTATAGCCCTTCAGAACGAGATTGAAACACTCATTCGAAGAGGAAAATTATCAAAGTATGTAGATCGCAGAGGTGAGAGGACAAATGAGGACAGAATTAGAAAGAGATCTAGATCTCCTCGTCGTGCAGAGGAGAATAAGAGGAAGGACCATGAAGAGGATCCAGATGATGACCCCGATCTTCCCAAGAAGCCAAGAAAACCTGAACGAGAGGTATTTTCCATACGTTTTGGATCATTTCATTGTAACGTTATTACAGGGGGAGATGCAGGAGGAGGAGACCTTACTGCAGAAAGAAAAGCTTATCTCGGAGAGGCTCAAGCTTGCTCATATATTCAGCGAATAAACCTGGCCGAGGATGATCGTCCGAGGAAGGTAAACAAAGAGAAGTTAGTAATTGGTTTTTCAAAAAATGACCTGGCAGGTGTTCTTTACCCTCATGATGATCCTTTGGTGATTAAAATGAGAATGAAGGACGTGATCATTTCAAGGGTGTTGGTAGATAATGGTAGTTCGGCAGACATCATGTACTATTCATGCTTTGATAGCCTGAATTTGAAATTATCCCAATTAGAACCTTATCACAGACCCCTTCTGGGTTTTGCTGGCGAGAAAGTTTTTCCACTTGGGACGATCAAGTTGGATATATTCATTGGAACCTGGCCTGTTTGTCGAACAGAAAGAATACGATTCTTTGTGATGGATAAGAATGTGCAGTCAGCCTACAACATCATCATGGGAAGAGTTGGATTGAAGAAGTTCGAAGCCGTTCCTTCTACAGTACATCAATGTTTGAAATTCCCAACAAATTTTGGAGTTGGAGTGGTGAAAGGTGATCAAAAAGTAGCTCGGGAATGCTATTATTCGTCGGCCGAGCAAGAAGAACTAGAAGGATCGATGAAAAAGACTACAACTTACCAGGTGGAAGAAGGTACAGAAATTGAAACTCTTGATCCCAGGGATGAATCTCAACTTGTAAAAGGACAGGTGATGGAATCTACAGAAAACGTTATTTTGGACGACGAACATCCTGAACGAATAACCCAGATAGGTTCATCGTTGGATATGTCGATAAAAGAGGAGTTGATAGCTTTCTTGAAGAATAGGAAAAATACTTTTGCTTGGAATCATGAAGACATGCCAGGAATAGATCCAAACTTCTTATGTCATGAACTCAATGTGAATAAGGAGATTAAACCTGTAAAGCAGAGAAGAAGGGTGTTTAGTCCCGAGAAGAATCAGGCCATACAGGAGGAAGTCGAGAAACTCCAGAAAGCCCAATTCATTGAAGATGTAAAATATCCAGATTGGTTGGCTAATGTGGTGATGGTAAAGAAGAAAAACAACAAATGGAGAATGTGTGTCGATTTCACCGATCTCAATAAGGCATGCCCCAAGGATCATTTTCCATTGCCCAGAATTGATCAACTAGTGGATGCTACCTCGGGACACGAGCTACTCAGCTTCATGGATGCTTATTCTGGCTACAACCAGATCAAAATGAAACCTGAAGACAGGGAAAGTACTTCTTTTATTACCCCTAGGGGAACTTATTGTTATAATGTTATGCCTTTTGGTTTAAAAAATGCAGGTGCAACATATCAGCGGTTGATGAACAAGGTTTTTACCGAACAAATCAGCCGCAACATGGAGGTCTATGTCGATGACATGCTCACTAAAAGCAAGAAAGCTTCTGATCATTTGATTGACTTGAGTCAAACTTTTGATCAATTGGATAAATACCAAATGAAGCTTAACCCGACGAAGTGCACCTTTGGAGTACGAGAAGGAATGTTCCTCGGATACATCGTCAATCAGCGAGGTATTGAGGCAAATCCAGATAAGATCAAAGCTCTTCTAGGGCTGCGATCTCCGACGACGAAGAAAGAAGTGCAGAGTCTTACCGGACGAGTTGCAGCGCTCAACAGATTTGTATCTCGAGCAACTGATAAATGCATACCATTCTTCAAAACACTTCGAAAAACCTTTGAATGGAATGAGGAATGTGAAAAAGCTTTTCAAGACTTGAAGAAATATTTGGGAGCACCCCCACTGTTGTCCAGACCAATAACAGGAGAAAAGTTGTATTTGTATTTGGCAGTATCAGAGAACGCAGTCAGTTCAGCGTTGATCAGATTGGAGAATGGAGTCCAGAAGCCAATTTATTACACAAGTAAGGCTTTCCGAGGTGCAGAAATCAGGTACCCAAAGCTAGAAAAATTGGCATTGGCACTAATTGAAGCAAGCAGAAGAATGAGGCCATATTTCCAAGCCCATACCATCATTGTTTATACTGATATGCCATTGAGACAAGCCCTCCATAAGCCAGAAAAATCAGGGAGACTGATGTACTGGGCAGTAGAACTTGGTGAATATGATATTGTGTATGAGCCCAGATCATCATTGAAGGGGCAGGCTGTAGCAGATTTTATAGCAGAGTTCACATACCCTGATACCCCCGAGGAGCAAAAGATGCCTGCTGAGTTACCTGTGGACGATACAGGATCAACAGAAACATTTGCTGACCTACCTGTGGACGATACAGGATCAGCAGAAATAACATTTGCTGACCTACCTGTGGACGATACAGGATCAGCAGAAATAGGTCCAAACCAACCAAGGTTGGTAAAAGGACTTGTGGATGTAGAGAAATCATTATATTCAAACTCAGACCAGCCACGGTTGGTAAAAGAGTACGAGCAGATGACTGACGAGGAGCGAAAGATACCGGGGGATGATGGAAGAAAACAGCAGATATTTTATCGAGGAACTCTGACAGATAAGAAATTTGAAGACGAAATACCTACATGGAGATTATATGTAGATGGATCATCCTGCACAGCTGGTTGTGGAGCAGGAATTGTTTTGATCACCCCAGACGAGATTGACATGGAATATGCTTTGCGATTCCAATTCAAAGCCTCTAACAATGAAGCGGAGTATGAGGCCATGATAGCAGGTCTTAATCTAGCAAAGACTATGGAAGCACAACAAATGATGGTATTCAGTGATTCTCAATTAATTGTGTATCAGATGATGGGAATGTATGCGGTTAAAGGAGATTTAATGATCAAATATCATGCAAAGGTGATGAAATTGTTGACAGAATTTGAGGCCATTCAATTGGTGAGAATACCGAGGATGGAGAATGTACAAGCAGATACACTGGCCCGACTAGCATCAGCTACTCGTACCGAGATGCGAAGAACCATACCGATTGAAGTATTAGAAGGTCGGAGCATAGATGAAGATCTGACAATGAATGTGATTACCCTTGATTTAGGACCATCTTGGATGGATCCAATCAGGAAATATGTTGAAGAGGGCGAATTGCCGGAGGACAAACTCGCTGCCAAGAAACTGAAGTATAAAGCTGCTCGGTATGTATTAACTAATGGTATTTTGTATAGACGAGGAATTATGGCAGGTTTGCAGAGATGTGTACATCCCACCGAGGTGAAAGAATTGATTGAAGAAATCCATGAAGGATCTTGTGGAGCTCATGTAGCAGGTCGAACACTTTTACAAAGAGTGATGACACAGGGATATTACTGGCCGACAATGAGGGCTGATTGTATAGCCTATGCCAAGAAATGTGACAAATGCCAACGTTTTTCCTCCATCCGACGAACTCCACAAGCATTGCTAACACCAATAACTTCCCCTTGGCCATTTGCCATGTGGGGAATTGATTTGGTTGGACCACTGCCGATCACCCGAGGAAGATTCAAGTATCTCGTAGTTGCAGTGGACTATTTTACTAAGTGGGTGGAAGCTGAGCCTCTTATCAATATGACGTACGAGAAGGTATACCAGTTTATATGGAAGAATATCATTTGTCGATATGGTCTCCCTCATGCTTTCATCACAGATCATGGAACACAATTTGATAATGAAGAATTTGCTGCCTATTGTCATCAGTCGAACGTCTTGAAGTTTCATTCAGCACCAGGACATCCCCAAAGCAATGGACAGACTGAAGTGACGAACAGAACATTACTGAATGGGTTGAAAAAGAGGCTAAGTGAAGCTAAAGCAAATTGGATTAATGAGCTCCAATCAGTATTATGGGCCTACCGAACAACTCCCCGAGCAGCAACTGGAGAATCACCATATATGCTAGCATTTGGAAGTGAGGCTGTGATACCGGCCGAGTTGGGTCTCCCAACGCATAGAGTGCTGAATTTCAACTCTCCGATCAGTGATTTGATGAGAAGAATGGATTTGGACATGCTCGAAGAAGTAAGAGAAGAGGCAGCCATTAGGAATGCTGCTTATCAACAACGAACAGCTCTGTTCTACAACAAAAGGGTGAAGAAATGCGATTTGAAGGAAGGTGATTATGTGCTGAAGAAAGTCATTCAGAAACAGAATAAACTGGAAGCAAATTGGCATGGACCTTACCGAGTTACAGAGGTTGTTCGACCTGGAACCTACAGAATAGCAACTCTAGAAGGAGAAGAATTTCAGAATGCATGGAATGCTGAACACCTGCGAAAGTATTATCAGTAATGTAAAATGTAAAGCATTTCCTTCATTATGAATAAAACGAGGATGGTTCACCATTTTCTTTCTGTTGAAAGTTTTTCGGGGAATACTAGTGTTGAACACTACATCACTTGATAAGAAGAAGACATGCTCTACGGAGTCAAAGAAGAAGACTGCTCTATGGAGTCATGCTCTACGGAGTCATGCTCTACGGAGTCAAGCTCTCCGGAGCGCTCTACGGAGCAAAAGTGCTATAAGTAGCCAACCTCCTTTGGTTAGGAGGATAAGCTCTCCGGAGCGCTCTACGGAGCAAAAGTGCTATAAGTAGCCAACCTCCTTTGGTTAGGAGGATAAGCTCTCCGGAGCGCTCTACGGAGCAAAAGTGCTATAAGTAGCCAACCTCCTTTGGTTAGGAGGATAAGCTCTCCGGAGCGCTCTACGGAGCAAAAGTGCTATAAGTAGCCAACCTCCTTTGGTTAGGAGGATATGCTCCAAGGAGCCAAAAAGTTCGAAAGAACCCTACTACTCCTTTGATTAGGAGGTGTAGACCAGCATGATCAACTACGGTTGGTAAGACTTTATATACTCTCGCATTACAACTTATGTTTGTCGGGAGGTAACATTATTACAAAAAGTTCTTTAAAGAACAAAATATTGAAAACTGTACCAAGTATGGTTGGTCGGAGATAAAAACCCACTCATTGTAGTTGGTCGACGAGGATAAAAGTATTGACCTTAGTTGGTCGGACACATGTTTATATTTGAAAATTGAACCAAGTATGGTTGGTCAGGGATAGAAACCCATCAACTATGGTTGGTCGACAAACATTATTTATCCACCTTGGTTGGTTGGAAACAATTTTGAACAATTATACTTATTATAAATTCTAATTTGGTTGATGAACCATATAATTTGCAAACAGAAAAATAGCTATTGGCAAAACAGAAAATGAAACTCTTTCATTAAGATAAAAATGTATTACATGTTACATGAATGTGCTAACTATTACATTAAAGATTCCTACTCTATTGGTTTCTTTCCTTTGTCCTTTGAGACAGGTTCATCGCCAGCAGGAGGATCCTCTAGACACAGAGGAGAATTAATAAAGTTCATGTCCTCCAGCATTCTGACATTCATTATTGTAGGAGTATCCAACAGGTGCTCAGGACGAGATACTTCAACTTGAGAATGAAGGTTATAATCACCAAGATATTTAGAGATTAAACTCCGAGGAATGGAGCGAGCAGGAATCCATGCCATATCCAATTTATAGGGAGGAACAGGCAAGTCTAGCAATCCAGGAGCATGATAATCCCATAAATAATGACCTTGTTCCAATTTTAATACACCCAGGGCGTTCAACCATCCCTGCTTATAACCTTCGTTGTTAGCATTTTCAAGGCGATCATCCAAATGGTAAAGAGCTTCATTATAACCCGCATTCCAGAACTCCCGAGGTTGTTTATGGAATTGGAAAGTTAATCTATCTACTTGCTCGAGAAAGTTCTTGATAAGAGCATCTTTATTATTCAGATCAGATTTCATCGCAGTCAATTGATCCTCTAAAGATAAATTTTTCTTAGACAAATCAGATAGAGCACGATCCTTAACATTCAGTTGGAATGCTTGAGTTTCCAGAGTAGATTGGGTACGAGATTCTTCAACATTACGGCTAAGAACTCTTGATCGGCTCCGAGAAGCAATTGGAGAATTTTGCTCCTCGATGATTCTTCCTCGCCCCCGAGAACTCCTTCCTCGTCCCCGAGCAGTTCCAGAAATGGAAGATCTTCTTAAATCCTCCAGCTCTTGCCTCAGTTTGGCGTTTTCGACTTCTAAGAATGAGAACCCTTCATCAGTGACTGGTATTAATGCAGTAGAGGATGAAGCAGCAGATTCATACTGAGCTAATTTTTTCTGCAAATTGTTATTTTCTTGCTCCAGGATCTCAGCGATTTGTCTGCAGGCTTCAATTTCACCTTTTAAAGTCCTCTCCCTGATGTCATACCCAGCAATGATTTTCTTGTGGCCTGTTTCTGAAGAAAGCTGCTGGTATCTATTTTCATAATCTTCATGCAACAAAACCATTGATTCGTTATGTTGATTTTGAAGATCCTTTAAAGAACAATGCAGCTCTTCAATCAATTCATAATAAGCGATATTGTTAGCTACAGCTCGGTCGAGTAAACTTTTCAAATACCGATAAGCCTCAGTTGCCTGCTCTGAAGCATCATGACCAAGAATGTCAGCAATTTCAGAAGAACTAAGGTCCGTATGACCAGCCCTATAGTATTGGTGACATTGCTGCATCAGCTCGGTATCATGAGAAGAGATTAGTTCCATTCTAGCAACAAACTAAAGACAAGAAAAAGACAACAATCAACAAAGAATCATCAATAACGACGATGAGTAAAGAAGTATTTTATTAGATCATAAAAGGATTACAGTGTTCGATTACAAATAATAAAAGATAAGAATGATACCGAACAACTTCACACCTTTTCCTTGTCTCCCAAGACTTTCTCGGGAGGCTGGGATGAGGAGCTCGGTTGCTCGGTGATAACAACAGCTTGGTCGGCAGAAATCCTCTCAGCAGGAGGAGGCATAGAAGAAATGTCCTCAATGATAGAGGGTTGAGAAGCAGAGATTGGGACATCCACAGCTATGGAAGATTCATCTGATGCAGGTTCATCTTCTTCTTCTTCCTCAATTGGTGGAGGAGGACCAGGGAGATGCCTTTGGAATAGCTCAGAATTATCTTGGACTTTTAGCTCTTGCAGAGCAGCTACCCAACCATCATAGAAATATTTCAACTCCCCATATTGGACTTGGGACGTCATTGCAGCTATCCCTCTCTCCCATCCTTTCTCCCAACCAACACTGAAATGTTTCTTGATAGCAACTTTTCTCCTCGATTTCTCTGAGGAAAGCTTCACCTCCAGTTCCTCTTTCTTAACTTTAATATCTCGCAGAGTAGATATTTCTTCTTCTGCCTTCTTCAATTTATCATCAGATTCCTGATGTTTAATTTCCAGATCTTTAATTTTCTCCTCCAAATTCTTGGAGGTTTCGGCCATCTTCATCTTATCAGCCTCAGCCACAGCCAATTTTGTCTCCCAAACAGTTTTCTCCTCGATGTACTGTTGGTGAGATTCCTTGACAGATTGGGTTAAACCCAACAAAGCATCGTCAACATCGGACGAGGAAGTGGAAGCTTTAATAGCTTGATCTTTTTTCACAATGGTATTGAAACAGTTAACCAGCTGAAAGGTAAGAAAAACAATAGAGTTAACACAAATACAAGATTTCAGGAAAAAGAAAAGAAAGACTAAAGGTATGAGAAATTTACTGAAGAAAGATGGCGAGCAGCAAGGGATGTCAGTGTATCCCTAGGAATATTTTCATCAACCCCGAGAACCTCGGGTATAACTGAGCTCGTTGAAGAGCTCGGAAGAATGATTTTTGAAATACTACTACCACCAGCGGGTAGAGAAGACGCAGTTCCAGCAAGATTAACCGAGGATGATTTCCTCAATCTCTTCAAAGGACGGTCAGCAGCATCAACCAAGGAAGAAGTCTTGGTCGGAGAGATGGCAATTACATCAACAGGAGCATTTTTCTTGCTCGGGGCCACTGGGGGCTTCTCGGCAATTTTGGAGGAACCAGCATCTACTTTTTTAGTCCCCTCTGGGACATCAATTTTGCCTTTCTGGGCTCCAACAGCAGAGGAAGTGTCACCAAATAGAGCAGGAGGAGCTCTTTTCTTGCCCATTCTATGAGATAGGGGAATATGAGAATCTGAGGATGAACTTTCTGGTGTTGAGGCTGGTTCAACAGGGCGAGCAGTATAAGAGGTTGTGTAGCTCTTATACTGCAGCAAATATGATGCAGATCTAATGTGCTCGTCTGCAATCGTCTTATGCAAATTCCAGATAAGTTTTAAATGCTTGATATTCACTTCCGACTCTTTTGGAGTTTTTCTTTTACTATCAACTGCAAATAAATACATAAATCTCAGTCATACATTTTGTCAAACATGATGAATACGCAATTTCATAAGTAAAATAAAAATGAAAAATAAACCTATCCCATTGCCGTATGGGGGGCATCTGGGACCGTTGTATACTTCATTCCCAGATAAAGGCGCGTGTTGCCAATTTTTTATGACCAACCCATGCTCAAAATAATCTCTATTTGAATCAGGGAGGTTAACTACAAGGGCTCTATTTAAAAACCTAGTTTTTAAATAATAAATATTATCTAAAGTGGCCCATTTATAGCAGTACATGATTTCTGGGATCCCTATACGAGTCCCATGAGTTAGATTTAACTTATGCACCCCGTTAATTATTCTCCATGAATTGGGGGCTATTTTTGCAGGAACAAGGTCAAAATATTGACAAAACTCAAGACATAATGGATTTGGGGGAAAAGAAAAACCACATTCAGCAATGAAAAGACTGGGGAACCAATGTCCCTCAGCCAATCGAAAGTAATCTAAAGGCTCAGAAAGAACCTCTAGAGTTACCCAAGAAGGAATGGAAAAGTCAGAACGAAATTTCTCAGCAGATTCAACAATATAAACCATATTGAATAAAAGAGATGCAGAAGAAAGGAAGAAGAGCTTACAGAAAGAAAAGAGATGTGTTGACAGCGAACGGAAACAAAGATGAACGCACAAGATAAGAAGAGAAGAGAAAGCTTGAATGCAGAGAATGAAAAACGTAGACAACGGTATGGTTACCAAAGAAGTTTAAATACTTTACATTGGGAAGCGGCGAAAGAAATGATTACCAAAAAGAAATTATTAAACTTCCGGCGGCTAAAAGGACAAAATTTGCACGAATATCAAAGCGCTTATCAAAAAGGCGGAAACTGCGAAATAAGAAGGAAAATTTGAATACAATGTTCCTAAAACCCGGGAAGTACATTTAATATTGCCACATACCAAGAAAGAATGTTCCATACTCTTCAAAGTTCAAAATATGAAACATTGGGGGCTTCTGTTGATACCAAAATTAATATGCTGACGTGGACGAATAGTATGAAGACACGTGTCGATCTACGTGGCACAATAACAGCGAGGAAGATCATTTACTGAACAACCATGGTTGGTACCGAGCAACGAGAATACACCGAGGAGCTCTACCATCCGAGGAACTCTTTCATCCCGAGATATTCTAAGTACTCCGAGGAACTCTTGATCGACGAGCAACTAAGGCGGTCCGAACTGCACCTCGGCCGTATCATCAATTATCAGACGGACAACTGTTCAACTATTCATTAGAGTCTTGACGCACACGCCGCATTAAATATATTACCCATTCATATGTATATCATTTAATGTAGTAGACCTTTCATGAACAGCCTTGAGGCTATAAATACCTTGTATCAATCCCATTCAAGGGGACCGGAATTTCTTGAGAGAACTTGTAATCAAGAATTCCACAAACACTCAGCAATAACATAACAGTGGACGTAGGCTTTATTCCTAGCCGAACCACTTTAAAAATCTTTGTCTTATTTATTTATCTGTGATTGAATAATTAGAGCGATCTAGTTTTTTACATCAACAGTGATGATGAATATGCTTGTGTTATACGTTATTCTTACTCAAGAGGTGGTAACTTTGCCTCAACCTCTAATAATGTCGTCTCTTGTACCCAAAATCTTATTGATTAGACCATTGATGAGTTCAAATATCTTTGTGTAGATAACTCGAATCAACCATCCAGTTTTAAAGACTACCCCATTCTTATTGTTAAGAACACTCATCCTATCAACCCTAAATCTTATGCAATGAACTTCTTTTATTGGTGTCGCTTTGATTCTCCCAAATGACACCGGGCCTCAAGGTAGATTTAAAAACATTGACTAAGGATTGTATCAAATATTGAAGCCCACTGCTAAATTTGAGCCTGCACAATTAAATTCATGAGTTAGTAAACCTTATGAGGATCCTCCTCATCTTCCAAGTTATACAATAACAATTAGGTCACATATATTTCGACCTTATATTTCTATTAATTATAATCCTTGTGTTTGTTACCCTCTTAACTATTTACCTTTTGAAAGTGCTCCTATGAGGACTCGATTTATTAATCCTTACTACCCTTTTGACTATTCGAACAATACATAGTTTAATATTTTGACTTCTTGGTTTTGGTCAAGCTCTTCTTAAATTAAAAATTTTCACAATGACATGGTTGAGAATAACCCCCCCCCCCCCCCCCCAATTCATTATTTTTTAAACTCTCCTCACATATTTTGAATAATGACCTTTATTCTTCTGATGTGATTCATGGGGATAATTCTGATTTGGCTTCCATTAAAGATCTTGTGAACAATGCTAATTTTTCTCATAATCGAGAAAGTAACACATTTATGGTTCCCATGTATCCATCAGATGATCCATTTAAAAATATAAATTCATACTTCAAAGATGGTACTAAGACTAATTTGATTCAATTAGGCTATACTTCTTCTCAGGTAGATTTTTCTTCAAGCCAGAAGTTCTTGCATGCATTCTCGCATATCACTTTTACTATACTTCCTTACGATACTACTGCAATAATTTAAAATGGGCTAGTGAAATCATTAGACATTTTGAAGGAGTACAACTAACTATGAGTGTTCAGTTATATTTATTCTTGAACACCCTCCCCACATTTCTGAAGTGGGTGGCAGAACTCTCTTCTCGGAAGACCACCTTTAAAGATCTATATGCTCCATGTCATGACCTTCAAGTTGAGGTTCAATCCTTGGTATTTGGTATCGATGAGTTGATATAAGTCTACCTTAATTGCAAAGTTATTCCTCTTAATGATAATGATTCATATTTCTCCTTAATAATTGAGGAGATTTCTTCTAAGAAGGTGGAGTTGGAGGCTAAGGACAAATGATATCCTCAAAGGCTTTCAATTTATTTTACTATGGTTTTATAAAACCGAAAATAAAAGAATTACCATATCTAGAGCATAACCCTTATAAGTTCACGTGGGATATTTTTTATAAGTTTATAACTTATATGCTCTCTCATTACCTTATATTAACGTGCAACTAGTTTTGAGGTTCTGATATTCCAATGATGTAATTATATTTTAACATATGAGTTGAAATTGTGGTTGGACTATGTGTAGTTTAAAAGTTTTAATTTTTTTTTATCCAATTCTTGCATTAATGATCAATTTTCTTATAAATATTGGCCTTCTGTAAAATTGTGTTGTTTTGGTGACTTTAAAAGTGATCGCCAATGTGTATGATTAATATTTAATAAAGGTAAGATGAGATTAAGTTATTTTTAATAATTAAACCTCTCTAAACTTTAAACAAAGTTCTTCAATTTAAGTATAGATAAAATTGTTATTTAACTGGATAAATGTTTGAACTTTTCTCTTACATTTCTGTTAAAAGTAACGTTTCATGGTATACTCATATATTTTTCTATTAAGGCACTAAGAAATCATCCCATCAATCTACTCGCAACGATTGTAGAGAACATGATAAGTCGCATAGCTATTTTAACTTGGCATCCACTATAAAAGATGCACTCTTTTAAAAAATAATTCGCTTTTATCTATTATCATTCTCTCAAGTCACTTCTTTCAACAAATATTGTCGACTCTTCGTCTTTCCCTACAGATTTCTTATAGATTTTAGGTCATCTTATCTAAAGACTCTTTTTGAGGAATTTGGAAATATTATTAGTACAAACACAAACTCCTATTTCACTCAAAAATCATCACCACTTATTGACAATATCGTTATACGTATCGATTCACCAACTAAAGGGGTCATGTAGTAGTAGGCCCCATTTTTAGGGGTAACATCCATTTTAGGTATTCTATACACTATTATATATTTGAAGACCAAATCATTTTTTCTCATGGACCCATTGAAGCTCTTTCATCTTTTATGTTTAGAGTTTGGCCCAAAACCCTAGACACTAGCTAGTCAACATGGGTCAATAGAATGTGTGTAGGGAGACTTTCATATATTGATAATATGGGTATATTACATGTATTTTGTTTAATTCGTAAGGACATTTATTATGATACTTATGTCATTTCAATTACCATTTCTTTTTGGAACCCTACCTATAACAGTTTTGAATTTAAATTTTGTATGGTAGGGCCCAAAGTGCTTGTCATTGTCAACTGATAGTTTTTTTTTTCTTTTAAGGAATATGGCCACCCATTTATGCATGGGAAGGACCCCATTCCTTCTTTCAAAGAATATAACTCTCACTTATCCTTTTCTAATTTCATAAAAGAGTACAAAATAACTTCTACTTGAGTTATTGTTAAAAAATATTATTCTTTTCTTTTTTTAGTTGTCAAGACACATTTTTTGTACTAAATCCTAATATTTTATGTTAGAATTTTCTTTCCTTTACAAAGTATTAGTTTTTGGTAATAAGTTATCTTTGTCCCCATTCTTTCTAGGATGTATGTATATGATCTATTATAAATTAAGTCAAAATACTTTTAATAATAATCGGGGTGTTCCACCTTGGGCTTTGCAAATGTGGCTTCATACCTATTTTTCTAAAACTATCCATTATGTCATGGAGACTAACCACGGTTTTTATGGCCAACTGTACTATATTTATATACTAGCCAAAATATCATTTGAAGAACATTTAAACTTTTTTAGGAGGATGAACAAAGTTCGAGCCTCTAGATTTCTCGATCCAATGATTGCAATTTTTTTCCTATCATATTACTCATTGGATAGTTCTTGTCTTGAATTAGTTTACTCATCAGGAGTACATCAATGATCATCGAGGTAGTTTTTTTAACTACCAGAGATCTATTTCTCTAATGTGACTAAACCCCCCAAAAAGTATGGTTGATAAATCCACTGGTGAACTCTATTATCCAGCTCAATTTTCTTTACAATTTGTCTTACTTCAAGCTCTTACTATCCCAGAGATAAGTCCGGACAATCCGCTTATCCTTACCAAACCTTCATTTGTGACCTAATAAACCATTATAGGAAGTTTGGACATCTACCAAGAAGTGGATCCAACCTTCATCGTAAATGTATCCATATTCATTATTGGTAAAATAAATGCATTTGATAATTCGTGGTTCAACCACGTTGATATCATAATTAAGTCGCCTATCGTGTCTGATTAGAGATATCCCTCCCATTCTTGGTAAGGATAAAATTTATCCTTTTAACACCTTCATTGAATTGATGATATTATGTAAGAAAATGCCATCGATTTACTCGAATTGAAGTTGTAAAAGACGTGAGAAAGACAGAAAGAGTAGCCACCACATCTGGTCACATGGCCTTAATCAAGGGGGACACTATACTAGAAAAATCTCTTCCTTCTAAGAGAAGTAAAATTATCCTATCAAAGGATAATGGAGATGAAGGAGTAGGAAACTTTCCACATGAGTCAAAACCCTTTTATGAGAGTACATAATAGGGAGACCATATAAGATCAAGGAGGAGGGGGAGGACAAGGAGGAGGAAGAAGAAATACCTCTTATGCGCAAACCTATGTGACATTCCACCTCTATATCCATTCCTTCCATGAACACTCATTATCCTAATTGTGATGTTGAGCTTCCCTTAGACCAAATGTTTCACATTTCTCGAGTCTTTCAAATTCCAGAAATAAAATAAAAATAAAAATAACGGATTGCTTGGATAAAGGAGAAAATAGTGTTGAAAGGGAGGTAGCTATGGTCAATGATAAATTGGATATTGTTTAGGAGTAAGTTGATGACCTCTATTCAAAATTGGAGTCAAATTTCTAAATCTGTGCACAAAAATCACCATTTTTTGTCTTAGAGATCTGAATACCAACACTAAGATCTCCATTTTTGTCAATAGAAATCTTCGAATTGCATAACAAAGATTTGTGTATCAAAATTTCTAGGTTAATTTTAGGTCCCACGTCATTTTAATGATGAATGAATGATAATTTATTATTCTCTATCTTTTTTCATTACATCGCCTCCCATATTATATTATAATATAATTTTAAGAATCTGTCATTCCTCTTTCTTATATGAATATTGTCATTCAAGTGATTGAGATGGAATGGTGCAAATTTAAATACTTTATGGATTTGAAATAGTTCTTCAAATTTATGAGACTATTTTCCAAAGTTGGGTGTTTTGACTCGAGTAGTAATATGTTTTCTACATCCTGTTTCCTTCATTGAAAGTTCTCTTTTTCACATTTTTGTTTTAAATTTCACTCGTATTTTTCTTCTGAAATGATTTATTTAAAGATCTAACCCTATCTTCATCTATATTTTCCAATTCCATATACATCGATTGCTAATACCCCTCAATTGTAAATTCATTTTGATTCACATCCCTTAGTGGATTTAATATGATCGAAAATGGAATGATATCATCATTCCCCCATGTCAAAGCATAAATGGTCACCCTTGTACGTGATCTTTCAGAGGACGTACATGCCTAAAACACCTATGGAAACAAGTTGTTTGAATCCCTAGAATTATTTTCATGACCTTGCACATACTAGCTTTTATCACTTTATTTATATCTTTTTTTTGCCCATTTGATTTTTCATAATATGGAGCATATTTAGTTAAGGTAATCCCCAACCTCAAGGTGAATTCTTGTACCATGTCTACATAAAAAAATGTTTGCATTATCCACGATTATAGTTCGGGTAGTCCCAAACCTCTAAATAATATCTTTTAGAAATTCAACCATTTTACTATAGGTTACTACCCTAAAAGGTCCGGCTTCTAACAATTTAGTGAAATAGTTTGTAGCCATAATGATGAAATAATGTAATTTTGAGGAAGAATGATATATTTTCCATATCACATCTACTTACCATCCTCAAAATGGACAAGTATTCACTACATAATGGAGATCTATTGCTATTAAAATATTAAAAAGGCCATGTTGTTAACACTTTTTCCACCCTTTACTGAATTCGATAATGTCTTTGAGAATAATTTGCAAAAAGTATATGTTCCTCCTCAATAACTACCACATTTTGATTATTGCTTGATGTAATTGACACCACCCTTCATAAACTTGAGATATAGTTGTCAGACCATCTTCCCTACTCAAAAATTATAATATATTTCCATCATCGCATATCTTGAGTAGTTTTCCATCATACATTATATAATTTATGGATCTCAGTTTAACACTTTTGTCAACCTTAATATTAGTCTATGTTAGATATTCAATTATAGGGTTTCTCTACTAATTATGAATATTAATATCACTTATTTCCTCAAGGGAAATATATTTTGGAATAAAGGTAATAATCTAGTGAAAGAATTTATTCTAACCCGTACTTTTGAGAACCTAAATAATTATGTGATTAATTATTATTATGGGATTAATTAAATTAATATGCAAGAATTAATTGGTAATTAATCCGGCTTTAAAACAATTATTAACTAGCGTGATAAGAGTTAATACTTATTAACGAGAATTATTGAATATTACTGAGTGAATAAGTAATATGGAATTTCTGAATCTGATAAATTGTCGAGAGTGAATTACATGACAGTTTGGTATTTTAAGTCGGGACACGCGTGTGAGTCGTGTCAGGACTAATTGAATGGAATATAAAAACTAAACTATTTTTATGTAACTCGTATGGTAATTTCGAGTGCGCCGTTGAGTCCGGGAGGGTCGAAATAGTCAGAAAACACTACCCGAGTATTTTATTTAGACTCCAGGAGGTTTTTAAGCCAAACCGACACCCCGTAGGGGTAATTTTATAATTTTGATTTTTGGAGGAATTAAATGGACGAAAATTGGGAGTTATTTTATTAGCCACAAGAGGTCCATTAGGGTTGAGAGATAAAAAAAAGTAAAGAACGACCACAGAGGGTGTGAGGGAGAACAAATTCCAAGAGGGAAGGCCTAATCAGCACCATCTTGCACAACCATCACCACCATCGTGTAGATCGGAACAAGAGGAACACACCCATACCAAATATATCAAGAAATCAGACGACTAATTCGAGGCAAGTGTTTATTACTCGCGTGATTTAGTAATAATTAGGTGCATGATTAGAGTAGTTGATAACCCATTAAAGGATGAGATTTAATTTTGATGAAAACTTGATGATTTGATTCATATTGGGGTCTGAATTTATAAGAGATTAAATTTCTTCATGTAGATAGGATTTCATCCACGAATTTATGATAATTTCCATGTACCAATCTGGGTTTAATTTGGAGATGTGATCTTAAATTAAGAACTAGGGTTCTTGTTTGGGGATTTCTTATTAAATTGATGTATGGGGAGGATTTAATGATTCTAGGTTGTTAAAAATCATCTAAATATGTTGGAAAATTGATTGAATTTGCTGTTTGGGTGTTTGGGAATGAACAGTAGAGGTTTTAGGGTTAAAAATGGTGGAAAAGCACTGAAATTCTCGGAAGAAGACGAAACTGTAGGTCTCACGCGAAGTCGCTCGAGCTACACGTGGCAGTCGTTCAAACGACATTGCCATCTGGTTCGAGCGACATGGTGAATTTTTGGGAAACTTTTTAGGGGCAGTTTTGGAATTTTCCCGTATATTCGAGTGAGAGAAATTACGATTTAACAGATTTAAAACGAGGCAGGTCTACGAGAAAGTATGTGAGTTTTATACTTTAATTAATCCGGAGAGGAGAGTTACTTCAGAAATCCTTAAAGAGTTGTGATAATTTAGTAATACTATAAAATACGTAATAATGAGAATAAAATACGTGTGGTAAGTATACAAATAGCTTGTGAGAATACCTATAAATTTTAATAGGATGTGTGTATGCCTATTACTAGATAGTTTGTTAAGTGCACTAATGGGTGATAACCCGGGGGTGCAAGGTTATGTGGTTAATACACTAAAGGGTGATAACCCGGGGGTGCAAGGATATTGATCTAAGTGTACTAATGGGTGATAACCCGGGGGTACATGATTATTATATTAATAGCACTAATGGGATTTAAACCGGGGGTGCAGTACTTACACACACACACACACACACACACACACACACATATATATATATATATATATATATATATATATATATATATATATATGCATAATTATGAGATATTCTACTAAGAGAAACTATTAGTTTTGGCAATGAAGACAAATGAATTTAAATCTTAAAGAGACAAAGACTTAAATAGTCATATAGTAAACGTAATAGGTAGTAATATGTGACAGGCTACTTATGGAGTATTGTATGGGCAATACGGGAACACTATTTTTAGATGTAAAGAGTGTTAAGCGACTTGAACTAGATAGCTTGGGTAGAGTTACTAGTACTAACTAAAAGATTAGCTAAGAGTGCACAATAGAAGAGAGGTGAGATCTTCATGTGAGGGCACGAATCTAACATGTACATAATTCTTGCTTTAAAGCAGTTTTAAATACTTGCAAAACATTTTTACACATCGGGCTCTGACCCGTCTCTTGCATCTCTTTTCTCTCTTGATATATATATATATATATTATATTAGGTGCTCAACCACAGGGTCACCAGATTTAGAGACTTGGGTCGCTTGGCATGTTGCAGTTGCTGTGGAAGCTGTAGGTCTTTGCAGTAGACGCTCCTATCTTTCCTCTCAGTTTATCTAGACTTTTCATTTAGGGCATGTGTCGCCCATACCTTATACATTTTAGCGGAGATTGTATTTAGTTTACTTTCTATTCATTCTAGTTGTATTTAGTTTATTGTGGTTCTTTGGCTTAAGGTTTTGAACTGGAATGTTTAAATCTAGTCGTATTTATTTCAGTAAGTGATTCAGATTTATTATTTATCTTTGTTGATTAGTGAATGGTTTATATCTAAATTCTTGGAGTTATTAAATAAAAGATTTTTGGTTACAAATTAGAAAGGAAAAAGTATTTTGGCACCAACTTGATTTATATTAGGTGATTTTTACAGTTAATGTTTTGGACAGTGATGCTAAGAATGAACCAATCGGATATTCTGTTATAAAATTTTATAAAGGACTGATCACCCTATATTTAATTGGGCGGGGTGTCACAAGTGGTATCAGAGCATCACGTTCTAGAGTCCTTTAGGATCTGTACGGCTTATTATGCTTTCAGCTTAACGTCCTTTGATATAGAGCCTTATTTTTAGGACTGTTGTATTCTTATTTATGTGATTACGTCTTCAAGTATTCGAGATTTTATGATAACTGTGTACTAATAAACTTCTTTCTCGTCCCAGATTCCTCCTCGACGTGCACCAAAGGACAGGAATGCCCATCCAGAGCTAGAGACAGCTCCAGCTTAGGGCATGATGAATGCTACAGAAGTTGCTTCCATCGTTCCACAGGAAGTAAATGCAGCACTAGCAGTGGTACAACATGCACCACCACAGGCACCAGTAGTGGCGCCACCACCTGTTCCTATTTTCCCTACTTCATGGGAGAGAGTTAGGGATGCCTTTCAGAAGGCGCATCCTCTGGAGTTCTCAGGCAGTTCTGATATAGTGTTGGCGAGTCAGTGGAAGAAGGATATACAGAGACACCTTCATATATATGATTGCACCAAGGTACAGAGGCAAGTCTTGGCTACCTTTAAGCTAACATGGGTAGCCTTATAGTGGTGGGAGTCCACTACTACTTCAGAGGAGCGGGATTTGATATCGATTGTCAATTTCTGGGTGCGGTTCGTCCGCAAGTATTTTCCTTTTGCCGTCAAGACTGAGACGAGGCAGAAACCTTTAGACCTCACCCAGGAAGGGAATATAGTTGTAGAATATGAGGAGGAGTTCACGCGATTGACTAATATGGTACCTGACGAGGTGCCTACTAAAGAGAAACGAATCCAGATGTTCATGGATGGTTTGACTTGGAGGATCCGACAACACCTTTTGGGTAACTTTTCCCTACATTCCTACACAGATATCCTAAATGTAGCATTGTTACATTATCAGGATAACCGCTTCCATGCTAAGGGAAGCAAGCCGGGAGGAGAGCCCAGCTAGATGGACAAGACAGGGGGAGGTAGTGCCAGTGGGGAACCATCTGATCAGAGTCAGAGGCAGCGTAGGGGGATTCTGCTAAGAGGTTTCGTTCAGGAGGTTTCAGGCATGGTCACGGGGCTTCAGACAGGGCCACCAGGACCAGCAGCATGGCCATCAGGGCCATCAGGGCCAAGGTAGGGGTGGTAACGGCCAGTAAGGACGAGGTTATTAGGGACAAAGGGGAGGAAATTTTTTCGGCGAATGTTATACCTGTGGAAAGATGGGCCATAAGAAGCAGGATTGCCCCGATAGGGATAGGGTCCCTCGGCAGCAGGGTGCTCACCAGGAGCCCCAAAGACCCATTTTTCCCACCGCCCTATCAGTTCCAGCGCCAGTTCCAGCCTTGCCCGCAACCCCAGTTCAGTAGGGGCAATTACAGTATGGACGTGTCTATAACGTCCACCAGGCAACAGCACCTCAGGAACCACCAGCGATTGAGGGTACGTTTCCTATACATGGCACTATGGGTCAAGTTTTATTTGATACTAGGGCATCGCAATATTTTATAGCTACTCATTTTTCACGGGCCTTAGGGTTATTAGTCATGGCAGAGAGTATAGTGACATGCGTAGACTCACCACTTGGGAATGGGTCTTTAATTTTCTTTATATGCCAGGGCGTAAGTATAGAGATTGGTAGTTTGGTTTTACCTGCAGACATGCTAATGTTAGATATGCATGAGCACGATGTCATTACTGGCATGGATTGGCTCGCTGCATATATATCCATGATAGATTGTTATAGTAAGAGTATTATCTTTGCCATTTCGGGACAGGAGATGTTTTTAGTGGTGATGCCTCGCCCAGAGGGAGGATCTTCCACCCACTTGTATTACATAGAGGAGGATAGCTCTAAGGAGATAGTGATTCCCCTATATTCGATTACAGTTGTTCGTGAGTTTTCGAATGTATTTCAGGAGATACCACGCCTACCCCCCAGTCGAGAGATAGATTTCATCATAGACTTGATGTCGGGCACTCGGCCAATAGTGCGTGCACCATATCATATGGCTCCTGTGGAGATGAGGGAGTTATGGGATCAATTAGAGAAGGTCTTAGGCCAGGGCTTCATTCATAGGAGAAACTCACATTGGGGAGCTCCGGTGTTGTTTGTAAAGAAGAGAGATGGTTCACAGAGGTTATACGTGGATTATCGGGAGTTGAACAAGGTCACGATATGGAATAAATATCCGTTGCCCCGAATCGATGACCTGTTCGACCAGCTGAGGGGAGCAACCTTTTTTTCAAAGATAGACTTGAGGTTGGGATACCATCAGCTACAGATTAGGGAGCAGGATGTGTCGAAGACTGCTTTCTTGACAAGGTATGGATCCTATGAGTTCAGAGTCATGTCGTTTGGGTTGAAAAATGCTCCAACCATATTCACGAACTTGAAGAACTGAGTGTTCAGGGCATTCTTGGATCAGTTTATCATCGTTTTCATAGATGACATCCTGATTTATTCACACACTGAGGAGGAGCATATCGAACACTTGAGACAGGTTCTTCAGACCCTACAAGAGCATCAGTTGTATGCTAAGTATAAGAAGTGCGGATTCTGGCTACGGGAAGTACAATTTTGGGGGCATGTTTTATCGGGATTGGGGATATCGGTTAACCCGAGCAAAGTGTTGGTAGTGAGGGAGTGGGGATAACCCACGTCATCGACAGAGGTGCTTAGCTTCTTGGGGATAACCGAATACTACAGGAGGTTCATCCGAGGCTTTTCAAAGATAGTGGGTCCGTTGACGAATTTGACTCGCAAGGGAGTACCGTATGTATGGGATGATGCTTGTCAATTGGTTTTTAATGAGATGAAATATAAGTTAACTTTGGTGCTAGTTCTTGCTTTGCCCAAGCTGGGAGTAGAGTATATGGTGTACACTAACGCCTCTTTACGGGGACTCGAAGGAGTACTTCAGCAGGAGGATAAGGCTATAACTTTTGCCTCCCGCAAGCTTAAGTCTCACGAAAAGAATTACCTCACCCATGACCTTGAGCTAGCAGCAGTCGTATTTGCATTGCGGATTTGGAGACATTACTTGTTGGGGGAAAAGTTTCGCTTGTTCACAGACTACAAGTCACTGTAATACTTGTTCACTCAGCGAGAGTTGAACATGCGTCAGCGCAGGTGGCTAGAGTTTGTGAAGGATTATCAGTTCGAGATACAGTACCATTTGGGGAAGGCTAACGTGGTTGCTGATTCATTAAGCCGTAGATCGGTAGGTGTTGATACCAAATTTAGTCTGCTGACATGGCTCAATTGAATGATGACACGTGGCAATCTACATGGCAACAACAAACACTTCCGAGGAACCCACGCGCTCCAAGGAACAAGACTACAACGAGGAAGACTAGTTCCCTGAGGAACACTGCTTCCCCGAGGAACTCACACGCTCCGAGGAACAATACCTCTCCGAGGAACTCTTGAGTACCGAGAAGCTTAGGCGGTCCGAGCTGCATCTCGAACAAAGCATTAATAGCTGGATAACCAACAGTTCAACTGATTCATTAAATGCTTATCATTTAGACGCACACGCTTAAGGGGCATTAAATGTACATATGTATCCCATTTAATGTATTACCCTTTCACATTACAGCCTCAGGGCTATAAATACATTGGACAATCCTCATTGTAAGAGGGACCGGAACCCAGACAAGAATTTCTTGATAGAACTTGTATTCGAGAATTCCCAAAACACTCTGCAATAACATAACAGTGGACATAGGCCATTCTTATAACGCTGAACCACTTTAAAATTCTTTGTCTCATTTATTTATCTGTGATTGAATAATTAGAGTGATCTAATTTTTTACATCAACAGATTGGCACCGTCTGTGGGAAACGACTGATAATATCGTTTTTTCACCAAAAACAATCCATTACGAATGGCTGATATTCCGGAATCCAGCAATCGAAACGCTGGAACCCCTCCAAATCCATCTGCTCCGCCTAATATTCCAGATCTGGCTGGAATAATGACAAATCTGGCTCAGGGCCAGACCGTCATGCAAAAAATAATGCGACAACTCATCCAAACTCTCCATGGCGGTGCGTCAGCCCATTCAGAACCACGAAGTCTTCAAAGAAACACCCGTGCACCATCCTCACGTACTAGGCGTACCAATTCGTATCGCAATGAAGAATCTGAAGACTTCTCTTATCAACCTGGATGAACTTCGTCAGTGCGAGCCACGGATACTGAACAACGTGTCACTCTCTCCCCGGAAAGGACCAGCGCATTGGAAAGGTTAAGTAGGGTTTCTCCTTTCGACCGATTAGGCCCTAGGAGGAACAAAAGTCCTGTTAATGCAGGGTCGAGGAGCTTTCGACGATCAACAGCCTTAAGGGAAGGATATGCCCAGTCGCGACCAACTGCTCGTCAAGATAGATCCCAGGAAGCCACTTCAACGCGATCAGTTGCTCGAACCAATAGGCCCGAAGAAGGAAATGATGCATGGAAAGGTTCTATTCAAAGGCTGGAGGATAGATTAGGGGAAATGGTTAAAACCAAGAATCCTTTACAACGAACCTTTGTTCGAGGAACACCTTTTGTCCAGGCCATTATAGATTTTCCAACACCATCAAAGTTCAAAGCACCTGTTGTGACCCCCAAATATGATGGAAAGACTGACCCTGTTCTTCATATAGAACAATATCAAGCTGCTACCGACATCTATGCTGTCCCAGACGAGATGAGATGCAGGGCATTCTCGGGAACTCTTACCGGATCTTCTCAAATATGGTATAATAATCTTCCTCAGGGTAAGATCTCAACTTTCTTTCAACTGGCCGAGTTATTCATTGGAAATTTCTGCTTTGGGGCAAAGCCAGTTAAACGAGTAGCACATTTGTTAAGTGTTAGACAAAAAGCTGGTGAAAGTACCAGAGATTATATAACTCGTTTTAATAACGAGAAACTTGAAGTCATTGATTATGAGGAGAAGACAGCGATCACTGCCTTGATGAGTGGGCTGATGCCTAATAAGTTGTATTACACTTTGGCCAAAGATCTACCCACAACTATGTCATAATTGATGGCAAAAGCGACCAAAATCATGAATGCGAAGGAGGCTATGGCTGCGAAGAAGAATATGGATAAAGAAACCAAGGTGGAAGTCGACAAAGCCAAGAAGAAAGAGCATAAGAACAATGGTGGTGACAAACAATCCAAGAATAAGTCATCATGGGAGGTCTTGAGGAAATTTGACAATTACACTCCTTTGAAGGTAGATATCAACCACGTCTTGGAAGAAATTAAGAACAACGAGGAGTTAAACTGGCCAAAGAAAATGAAGGAAGACCCTGACACGAGGAATAGGGAAAAATATTGCGAGTTTCACAAATATCATGGCCATTTGACCAAGAATTGCATAGCTCTTCAAAATGAGATTGAAACACTCATCAGACGAGGAAAGCTGTTAAAGTATGTTGATCGGGGAAACGAAAGAAGAAACAACGACCGAGCAAGAGAGAGATCTAGATCTCCTCGTCTAGGAGAGGAGAACAAGAAAAGAAATTATGAAGTTGATCCAGAAGACGACCCCGATCTTCCCAAGAGACCAAGGCAACCAGAACGAGAGGTATTTTCAATACGCTTTGGGTCATTTGATTGTAATGTTATTACAGGAGGAGATGCAGGAGGAGGAGGAGACCTCACTGGGGAGAGAAAACCTTACCTCGGTGAGGCTCAAGCTTGCTCGTACATTCAGCAAATAAATCTAGCTGAAGAAGATCGCCCGAGAAAGGTGAACAAGGAGAAATTGGTCATCGGTTTTTCAAAGAATGACCTCGCAGGTGTTCTTTATCCTCATGATGACCCATTGGTGATCAAAATGAGGATGAAGGAGGTGATGATTTCAAGAGTACTGGTCGATAATGGTAGCTCGGCAGACATCATGTTTTACTCGTGCTTCGATAGTTTAAATCTAAAGCTATCTCAACTGGAGCCTTACCACAGACCCCTCATCGATTTTGCTGGTGAGAAAGTATTTCCACTTGGGAAGATCAAGTTGGATATATTCATTGGTACGTGGCCTGCTTGTCGGACATAAAGAATACGTTTCTTCGTGATGGATAAGAATGTCCAATCATCGTACAATATCATCACGGGAAGAGTAGGATTGAAGAAGTTCGAGGCTGTACCATCTACAGTGCATCAGTGCCTAAAATTTCTAACAAACTTTGGAGTAGGAGTTGTGAAAGGTGATCAGAAAGTAGCTCGGGAATGCTATTATTCATCCGCCGAGCAAGAAGAGTTGGAGGAATCAAAGAAAAAGACTACTACCTATCAAGTCGATGAAGGTGCAGAGATTGAAACATTAGATCCTCGAGATGAGTCGCAACTCGTGAAGGGTCAAGTGGTGGAAGCTACTGAAAACATCATTCTGGATAACGAGCACCCTGAGCGAACTACTCAAATAGGTTCATCGTTGGAAGCCTCATTAAAACAGGAATTGATAACTTTCCTGAGAAGCAGAAGACAAACTTTTGCATGGAGTCATGAAGATATGCCTAGGATAGACCCAAACTTCTTATGTCACGTGCTCAATGTGAATAAGGAGATCAAGCCTGTGAAGCAGAGAAGAAGAGTATTCAGTCTCGAGAAGAATCAAGCTACTCAGGAGGAAGTCGAGAAGCTCCAGAAAGCTTGTTTCATTGAAGATGTTAAATATCCAGACTGGTTGGCCAATGTGGTAATGGTAAAGAAGAAGAATAACAAGTGGAGGATGTGTGTAGACTTCACCGACCTCAACAAAGAATGCCCAAAGGATCACTTTCCACTGCTCCGAATTGATCAACTAGTAGATGCTAAATCGGGACACGAGTTGCTTAGCTTCATGGATGCTTATTCTGGTTACAATCAGATCAAAATGAAACCTGAAGATAGGGAAAGTACTTCTTTCATTACCCCTAGGGGAACTTATTGTTATAATGTGATGACTTTTGGTTTGAAAAATGCAGGTGCGACATATCAGCGGCTGATGAACAAAGTCTTTGCTGAACAAATCAGTTGCAATATGGAAGTCTATGTCGATGATATGCTGACGAAAAGCAAGAAAGCTGTCGATCATCTAGTTGACTTAAGTCAGACTTTTGATCAACTGGATAAATATCAAATGAAGCTGAACCCAACGAAGTGCATCTTTGGAGTACGAGAAGGCATGTTTCTAGGGTATATTGTCAATCAACGAGGCATTGAAGCAAATCCTGAAAAGATCAAAGCTCTATTAGGGCTGCGATCTCCAACGACGAAGAAGGAAGTACAGAGTCTCACAGGACGAGTAGCAGCACTCAACAGATTTGTATCACGAGCAACTGATAGATGCCTCCCATTCTTCAAGACACTCAGAAAGACTTTTGAGTGGAATGATGAATGTGAGAAGGCTTTTCAAGACTTAAAGAAATACTTGGGAACACCTCCACTGTTGTCCAGGCCGGTGATGGGAGAAAAATTATATTTGTACCTTGCAGTGTCCGAGAATGCAGTTAGCTCGGCGTTGATCAGAGTGGAGAATGGAGTGCAAAAACCAATTTACTATACGATTAAGGCCTTTCGAGGAGCAGAGATCAGATATCCAAAGCTGGAAAAATTGGCATTGGCGCTGATTGAGGCAAGTAGAAGAATGAGGCCATATTTCCAGGCTCATATCATAGTAGTATATACCGATATGCTATTGAGGCAAGCCCTTCATAAACCAGAAAAATCAGGGAGATTGATGTACTGGGCGATCGAGCTCGGTGAATACGATATAGTCTATGAACCCAGATCATCACTCAAAGGGCATGCTGTAGAAGATTTTATAGCAGAGTTCACCTATCCCGATACCCCCGAGGAGCAAAAGTTGCTCGCTGATCAACCTGTGGATGTTACAGGGTCAACAAACACAAGCTCAGACCAATTTCGATTGGTAAAAGGGCGTGTGGATGTTACAGGATATGGCGCAGGGATAGTTATGAGCACTCCGGACGAGGAGCAAAAGTTGCTCGCTGATCAACTTGTGGATGTTACAGGATTAACAAACACTAGCTCAGACCAACTCCGGTTGGTAAAAGGGCAAGTGGATGCTACAAGATCATTAAATTCGAGCTCAGACCAATTTCGATTGGTAAAAGGGAAAGAAGAGATGATCGATGAAGATAAAGAAAAATCCGGGGAGGATGAAAGGAAGCAGCAAATATTTCATCGAGGAACTCTGACGGAGTAGAAATTTGACGACGAGTTACCTATATGGAGGCTATATGTAGATGGTTCATCTTGCACTACAGGATGTGGCGCGGGGATAGTTTTGAGCACTCCGGACGAGGTCGACATGGAATACGCCCTGTATTTCCAATTCAAAGTTTCCAACAATGAGGCTGAGTATGAGGCGATGATTGCAGGACTTACTTTGGCAAAAATTATGGAGGCGCAACAAGTCATTGTTTTTAGTGATTCTCAGTTGATCGTAAACCAAATGATGGGAATATATGCAGTTAGAGGAGAATTAATGATCAGATATCATGCAAAGGCAAAGGAGCTGGTGTCAAAATTTGCCGCTATTCAGCTGGTCAGAATACCAAGAATGGAGAATGCGAGAGCAGATGCCCTAGCCCGACTAGCATCAGCTACTCGCACCGAGCTACGACGAACAATCCCAATTGAAGTGTTGGCCAGTCAGAGTATAGATGAAGATCTGACGATGAACTTTATTACCCTTGATTTAGAACCATCTTGGATGGATCCCATCAGGGCGTATATCGAGGAGGGAGAATTTCCAATTGACAAGCTCGCATCCAAGAAATTGAAGTTTAAAACTGCTCGGTATGTATTAACTAATGGTATTCTGTATATACGAGGAATTATGGCAGGTTTGCAGAGATGTGTACATCCCTCCGAGGTGAAAGAATTAATTGAAGAGATCCATGAAGGGTCCTGTGGGGCACATGTAGCAGGTCGGACGCTTTTGCAAAGGGTGATGACGCAGGAATACTACTGGCCGACGATGAGGGCTGATTGTATAGCCTATGCCAAGAAATGTGACAAGTGCCAGCGCTTTTCCTCCATTCGAAGAACTCCACAAGCATTGTTGACACCTATCACTTCTCCTTGTCCATTTGCCATGTGGGGGATAGATTTGGTTGGGCCACTGCCAACGACCAGAGGAAGGTTCAAATACCTTGTCGTCGCGGTGGATTAGTTTACTAAGTGGGTAGAAGATGAGCCACTCATTGACATGACGTACGAGAAGGTGTACCAATTTGTTTGGAAGAACATCATTTGTCGATATGGTCTACCTCATGCCTTCATCACAGACCATGGAACACAATTTGATAACGAGGAGTTCACTGCCTATTATCATCAGTCAAATATTTTGAAGGTCCACTCAGCACCAAGTCATCCTCAAAGCAATGGACAAACTGAAGTGACAAACAGAACGCTGCTAAATGGCTTGAAGAAAAGACTGGATGATGCAAAATCGAATTGGATCAACGAGCTACAATCAGTACTCTGGGCTTACCGAATTACTCCCCGAGTAGCAACTGGAGAATCACCATATATGCTGGCGTTTGGAAGTGAAGCCGTTATACCTGCCGAGTTGGGCCTCCCAACACACAGGGTACTAAATTTCAATTCCCCTGTCAGCGATTTAATGAGAAGACTGGATTTAGACATGCTCGAGGAAGTTAGAGAAGAAGCAGCCATTAGAAATGCTGCTTACCAGCAGTGAACAGCTTTATTTTACAACAAGAGGGTGAAGAAGTGCGACCTGAAAGAAGGAGACTATGTGCTGAAGAAAGTAATTCAAAAGCACAATAAACTGGAGGCAAACTGGCATGGACTATACCGAGTTACAGAAGTTGTTCGACCAGGAACTTACCGAATAGAAACTCTAGAGGGGGAAGAGTTTAAAAATGCATGGAACGCAGAGCACCTGCGCAAGTATTATCATTGATGTATTTTCCCATGTAACGCAGTTCCATCGGTATGAATAAAATGAAGATATTCTGCAAGTCTCTCCTTTTATTGAAAATTTTTCGGGAAATACTAGTGCTACACACTACTCGGCAAGGCTCAGACTACTCAGCGAAAATATTCCTAAAAATGCCAACCTGTTTGGCTAGGAAACAAAATATTCCTAAAAATGCCAACCTCGGATGGTTAGGAAACAAAATATTCCTATAAATGCCAACCTGTTTGGCTAGGAAACAAAATATTCCTAAAAATGCCAATCTGTTTGGCTAGGAAACAAAATATTCCTAAAAATGCCAACATGTTTGGCTAGGAAACAAAATATTCCTAAAAATACCAACTTATGTTGGTTAGGAAGTTAATATATTCTCGAAAAAGCCGACTTATGTTGGGCGGAAGGTAAGATTATTTCAGAAAGCGCCAAAGTTGCTCATAGAGGAAAAATCTACTAACTATGGCTTGTCGGGGACAAAAACCCACCAACTGAAGCTGGTCGACAAAGAAAAATTTACCAACCTTGGTTGGTCGGAAACATTTAATAGAAAAATTTACCAAGTATGGCTGGTCGGGGATAAAAGCCCACTAACTGTAGTTGGTCGGCATAGAGAATCTAACGACCTTGGTTGGTTGGAAACATTTTAAACATTTTTTATACTCATGACTTTAAGTGATCGAGCAACATTATTGATACTTGTAACTTTTTAATTATTACTAAGTTGATCGACAAACAACACAATATCGTTATCTTTTTAACAGATATGCACAAATATAAAGTGTTTACAAGACAATAGCAATTAAGATTGCAAACATAAATGAAAGTCTTTCATTGAATTCAAAATAAATTACATTGATAATAAAATAAAAAGTACATTGATATTGAAATGTATACTAACTATTACATCAAAAATTCCTATTCTACTGGTTTTTTCCCCTCTGCTTTTGACACAGGTTCCTCGCCAGCAGGCGGATCATTTAAAGACAGAGGAGAATTGATGAAGTTGAGATCCTTCAACATCCTTACATTCATCACGGATGGTCGATCTAAAAGATGCTCGGGACGAGATACCTCGGTTTGAGAATGTAAATTGTAGTCACCGAGATACTTTAAAATTAATCTCCGAGGAATGGCCCTAGCAGGGATCCAACCCATGTCCAAATTGTATGGAGGCACAATAGGTGGAGTAGCCCGGGATCATAGTAGTCCCACAGATAATGACCCTGTTCGAGCTTCAGCACACCTAAGGCATTCAGCCAGCCTTGCTTGTAGCCCTCATTGTTGGCACTCTGGATACGATCGTCCAAGTGGTATAGTGCTTCGTTGTACCTAGCCATCCAGAACTCCCTGGGCTGTTTGTGGAACTAATATGTTAGCCTCTCCATCTGCTCTGAAGATTTTTGATAAAAATCTCTTTGTCCTCAAAAGTAGACTTCTGTGTGGAAAGTTGCTCTTCCAGATCTCTGATCTTCTTTGACATTTCAGCCAAAGCTTGGTTCTTCGCCATCATCTGGAAGGCCTGGTTCTCTAGGGCAGACTGAGTCCTTTGTTCCTCGACAGGAACCCGAGCTGCTCTTGCTCGTCCCCGAGGAGCTCTTGCTCATCCTCGAGAAGATGTGGAAGGGCCCGACCTCTTCAAGGTGTCCAACTCTTCCCTCAAGTTGGCATTCTCGATCTCCAAGAATGAAAATCCCTCATCAGTCACTGGGATTAGGGCTTTTGAAGAAGAGGCTGCAGACTTCAATTGTGACAGCTCCTTTTGCAGGTTGTTGTTTTCTTGCTCCAGCAGCTCGACAATATCTCTGTATTCCTCGACCTCACCCCTCAAGGTTCTTTTTCTTACATCGTACCCAGCAAAAAGCTTCTCGTAGCCCTTGTCGGTAATGATCAGCTTGTACTTCTTCTCGTAACTCTCATGCAACAGGGCAGTGGATTCTTTGTATTGAAGCTGAAGGTCTTCAAGGGTGCCTTGGAGATCCTCGATCATTTCATAGTAAGCCACATTATTGGCCACCGCTCGATCAAGTAGACACTTCAGATATTGATATGCTTCCACTGCCTGTTCTGAAGCATCCTGGCCGAGGATGTCGACAACTTGTGCTGCACTCAGGTCTGTGTGACCATCCTTAAAGTAATTATTGCATTGCCTCAGCAGCACAGTATCGTGGGCAGATAACAATTCCATCCTGGCCAGAAACTAGCAGAGAAAGAAAAAGCAGTAATCAATAAGAATCAAGACAGAGTATGAATAGAATACAGACAACAGTATACTAAAAGACCAAGTTTTATTGGATCATAAAATTCAGAGTTACATATTCTGAGTTACATTTGATAAAAGAGAAATAAAATAGAAAGAAACTCGAGCAACTCTACACCTTTTCCTTGTCGCCTAAAACCTTCTCGAAAGGCTGGGACGAGGAGGTAGGTTGCTCGGAGGGAATGGATAGTTGCTCGGGAAGCACAGGCAATTGCTCGGAGGAAGTAACAATTTGCTGAAGTTCCTCGGCAGCAGGCTGAATGGATGGGGGGTGATCTCCCATCACCATAGAGGATTCTTCTGAGGCAGCTTTGTCCTCTTCAAGATCTTCTGGGGTTGGAGGGGGACCAGGAATGTGTTGCTGGAAAAGCTCAGAAGATTCTTCAACTTTCATTTCCTGGAGAGCAGCAACCCATCCATACCTAAAGTATTTGAGGCTGCCATAGTCCACTTGCGACACCATGGCAGCCAACCCCTTGTTCCACCCCTTGTCCCAGCTAGCACTGAAGGACTTCTTCACAGTCATCTTCCTCTTCAACTTCTCCGAGGAAAGATACTCGGATAGCAGGTCATCAGCAGCTTTCAGCTTTCTCTCAGCCTCCTCTTTCTGCCGACCTACTTCCCGAAGTTGAGCCAGCTCCTCCTCAGCAGCCTTGAGCTTATCTTTAAGCTCCCCAGCAGTTTTGAGCTTCTCCTCAAGCTCTTTATTTGCCTTCTCCAGGGCATTTATTCTCTTCTCCAACTCCTTGGAGTCATCAACAGCCCGAGCTTTTTCTTGCTCCGTGGAGGCAAGCTTTTTCTCCCAGACAGCCTTATCAGTGGCATATGTCCGGCGAGAATCGTCCAAAGACTTTATAGCTTCTGCCAGAGCTCCCTCCACACTGGACGAGGAGCATGAAGCTTTAATTGCTTCATCCTTCTTTAGGATTATATTAAAGCAGCTCGTCAACTGTGAAAGTAAAAAGAAAGCAAGTCAGAAATAGAAATGACAAGGGAAATATGAAAAGTTCAAAGTAAGAAGACTTACAGAGGTAAGGTGACGAGTAGCTAACGAGGTGACCATGTCCCGAGTAAGGTTTTCTTCAGTACCTTGGACCTCAGGAATGATCCAGGACTTTACCGAGCTCATGGCAAAGCTCGGAGGAACAAAAGTGGGAACCCTTGTCCCAGCAGTTGTGGGCTGAGTGATGGTATCAGCCAAATTGACCGAGGAGCTCTTCTTCAACATCCTTGGGAGAACAGGAACAGATTCAACCAAGGAAGAACCCTTGGTCGGTGATATTACAATCACCTATCCAGGATCAGCAGACCTGCTCGGAGCCACTGCGGGCTTCTCGGCAACCTTCACAACAACAGCTAAAGAAGACGCATCAGTTTTCTTTATCCCTTCTGGGACATCGGCCTTATTTCTTTTTGCCTCTCCAGAACTAGAGGCGAGTTTCTCGAACAAGGTGGGAAGTCTTCTTCTCTTCATCCTCTCGCTTAAAGGGACGTGAGATTCAGGCGATGAACTAGTGGAAGCTGGTACTGGCTCCGGGTCACTTATTACTGGACGAGCAGTAAAAGAGGTTGTGTAGCTCTTGTACTGCAGCAGATATGATGCAAATCTAATGTGTTCGTCGGCAACACTTTGATGCAGACTCCAGATAAGTTTCAAGTGTCTTGTGTTAATGTCTGCTTCCTTTGGACACTTTCTTTTATTATCAACTGCAATTAAATAAACATTGAAATATGAGTGGAACATTTTATCAAACACAAAAGAAGCATGATTTCAAAATAAGTAAAATGAAATAAAAATAACCTATCCCATTGCCATAAGGAGGGCATCTGGGACCCTGGTAAACCTCATCTCCAGTTAATGGGGGGTGTTGCCAATTTTTTATGACAACCCCGTGTTCAAAATAATCCCTATTGGCATCAGAGAGATTGACTACTAAGGCTCTATTTAAAAATCTAGTTTTTAAATAAAAAATACTATCATTAACTGCCCATCTATAGCAGTACATGATTTCTGGAATTCCTATGCGAGTTCCATTGACTTGATTTAATTTATGCACCCCATTAACTATTCTCCATGTGTTGGGGGCTATTCTTGCAGGAACAACGTCAAAGTAATGACAGAATTCCAGACACAAGGGATTTAGTGGAAAAGAAAATCCACACTCAGCAATAAAGAGTCTGGGGAACCAATATCCCTCAGCCAAATTGAAATAATCAGAAGGCTCAGAAAGCTCTTCCAAGACAACCCAAGAGGGAATGGAAAAATCAGATGGAAATTTGTCAAGAGATTCAACAGGGTAAACCATGGTGATTAAAGGAAATGAAGAAGAAGGAAGAAGATCTTACAGAAAAAGAGTGGATCTGATGACAACGGACGATGGAAGAGATGAATACACAGGAGAGAAAGAGACGACGTAAAACTCGAAGATAAAAATTTGAAAACGTAGAAGACGATGGGAGTGTCTTTGAAGTTTAAATACCTTGCCTTGGGAAATGGTGAAGTAATGATTACAAAAAAGGATGATTACGTTACCGGCGGCTAAAAAGATGAAAAGTAGCGCAGGAATCAAAGCGGGCAACAGCGGCTAAAAAGACGAAAAGTGGCGCGGGAATCGAAGCGAGCAGAAAAGTTCAAAAAAGCATGATTCTACGAATTTGGAAGGAGAAATAAATACGCAGGAAACAATCCTAAAAATCAGGAAGACCATTTAAAGCTAGCATATTTCCGAGAACGAATGTTCCATACTCCTCAAATTTCGAACTATGAAACATTGGGGGCTATTGTTGATACCAAATTTAGTCTGCTGACATGGCTCAATTGAATGATGACACGTGGTAATCTACATGGCAACAATAAACATTTCCGAGGAACCCACGCGCTCCGAGGAACAAGACTAGAACGAGGAAGACTAGTTCCCCGAGGAACACTGCTTCCCCGAGGAACTCACACGCTCCGAGGAACAATACCTCTCCGAGGAACTCTTGAGTACCGAGAAGCTTAGGCGGTCCGAGCAACTCAGGCGGTCCGAGCTGCATCTCGAACAAAGCATTAATAGCTGGATAACCAATAATTCAACTGATTCATTAAATGCTTATCATTTAGACGCACACGCTTAAGGGGCATTAAATGTACATATGTATCCCATTTAATGTATTACCCTTTCACATTACAGTCTCAGGGCTATAAATACATTGGACAATCCTCATTATAAGAGGGACCGGAACCCAGACAGGAATTTCTTGATAGAACTTGTAATCGAGAATTCCCAAAACACTCTGCAATAACATAACAGTGGACGTAGGCCATTCTTATAAGGCTGAACCACTTTAAAATTCTTTGTCTCATTTATTTATCTGTGATTGAATAATTAGAGTGATCTAATTTTTTACATCAACAATAGGTGATGTAATGGAAGTGTGGAGAGAAAAGTGGAAAGAATTGAGACACCAGGATGCGGTAGCCCATTCCTTTATGTCGGTTATGTCAGTCACACCTGAAATTGTTACGAGGATGATACAGGCACAAGCAGCGAATACTTTTTATGAGGAGCAGATTATACGGCTCCTTGCTGGGGGTGATGAGTCCTATTCCGTGAGTTCTGATGGGGGTTTGAGATTTAATGGGAGATTAGTGGTCCCAGAGGGAGAAGACTTACGTCATGCAGTTATGACACAGTCGCACAGATCCAGATTTATGATACATCTCGGAGGGGATAAGATGTACCAGTATATGAGGCAGCAGTACTGGTGGAGTGGGATGAAGAAGGACATTACAGAGTTCGTGTCCAAATGTTCTACCTGCCAGATAGTAAAGGTAGAACACCAGAGACCTACAGGGTTACTTCAGCCATTGGAGATACCTATGTGTAAATGGGAAAGTATTTCCATGGACTTCATTATTGGGTTGCCTACATCACAACGGGGTCACGATTCCATATGGGTTATAGTGGATCGATTGACCAAGGTAGCTCATTTTCTGCCCGTACGGACAGACTACACCATGGGCCAGCTTGCGCAGTTATTCATTGCCGAGATCGTTAAGCTACATGGGGTGCCCCTAGATATCGTGTCTGATAGAGACAAGATTTTCGTGTCGCGCTTCTGGGAGAACTTTATGGAGGCCATAGGTATAGAGTTGAGATTGAGTTCAGCGTATCACCCACAGACAGATGGACAAACAGAGCGTACCAATCAGATGTTGGAGGATATGTTACGCATGTGTGTCCTTGATTTTGAAGGATGTTGGGATCCGTATCTTCCATTGGTGGAGTTCGCCTATAATAACTCATATCATTTCACGATCGTCATGGCCCCATTTGAGGCATTGTATGGCAGGCCATGTCGTTCTCCCGCTTGTTGGCTAGAGGTTGTGGATAACAAGTTACTCAGACCAGAGGTGATTCAGGAGACTTCAGCTAGGATTGAGCTTATCAGGAGTCGTATTCGGGTAGCCCAGGACCGACAGAAGAGCTACACCGATGCAAAGCGATCCTTTCGAGAGTTTAGTATGGGGGACCAAGTATTACTACGTGTATCTCCTATGAAAGGAGTGATGAGGTTTAGGAAGAAGGGGAAGTTGGCTCTGAGGTACGGGGGCCCATTTACCATTATCGAGAGGATTGGGCCGGTGGAATACAGACTTGGGTTGCCGGAACACTTACACCGTGTTCATGATGTGTTTCACATATCATCATTGAGGCGGTATATACGGGATGACTTGGCCCACACTCACATTGTGATAGAGGAGATCGATTTGCAGCCCGACGGTTCTTATGAGGAGAGGCCAGTGGCTATCCTAGATTACAGTGAGAGGATATTGAGGGAAAAATTAGTTCCACTTGTGCGGATCCAGTGGCAGCACCATAATGTGGAGGAGTCCACTTGGGAGCGAGACACGGATATGCGTGAGAAATATCCAGTTTTATTTGTACCAGTTATGCCTTACTTTCTGAATTCCGGGACAAAATTCCGTTATTAGGGAGGAAGTATGTAACACCCCGTATTTTTTAGAACCTAAATAATTATGTGATTAATTATTATTGTGGGATTAATGAAATTAATATGCAAGAATTAATTGGTAATTAATCCGGATTTAAAATAATTATTAACTAGCGTGATAAGAGTTAATACTTATTAATGAGAATTATTGAATATTACTGAGTGAATAAGTAATATGGAATTTCTTAATATGATAAATTGTCGAGAGTGAAATATACAACAGTTTGGTATTTTAAGTCGGGACACGCGTGTGAGTCATGTCAGGACTAATTGAATGGAATATAAAAACTAAACTATTTTTATGTAACTCGTATGGTAATTTTGAGTGCGCCGTTGAGTCCGGGAGGGTCGAAATAGTCATAAAACACTACCTGGGTATTTTATTTAGACTCCGGGAGGTTTTTAGGCCAAACCGGCACCCCGTAGGGGTAATTTTGATATTTGGAGGAATTAAATGGACGAAAATTGTGAGTTATTTCATCAGCCACGAGAGGTCCATTAGGGTTGAGAGATATAAAAAGTAAAGAATGGCCACAGAGGGTGTGAGGGAGAACAAATTCCAAGAGGGAATGCCTAATTAGCACCATCTTGCACAACCATCACCACCATCGTATGGATCAGAACAAGAGGAACACACCCATACCAAAAACATCAAGAAATTAGACGACTAATTCGAGGCAAGTGTTTATTACTCGCGTGATTTAGTAATAATTATGTGCATGATTAGAGTAGTTGATAACCCATTAAATGATGAGATTTAATTTTGATGAAAAACTTGATGATTTGATTCATATTTGGGTCTGAATTTATAAGAGATTAAATTTCTTCATGTAGATAGGATGTCATCCACAAATTTATGATAATTTCCATGTACCAATTTGGGTTTAATTTGGAGATGTGATCTTAAATTAAGAACTAGGGTTCTTGTTAAATAAATTTGGGGATTTCATATTAAATTGATATATGAGGAGGATTTAATGATTCTAGGTTGTTAGAAATAATCTAAATATATTGGAACATATATTGGGTTTGCTGTCCGGGTGTTTGGGAATGAGCAGTAGAGGTTTCAGGGTTAAAAATGGTTGAAAAACATTAAAATTCTGGGAAGAAGATGAAACAGTAGGTCTCGTGCGAATTCACGCGAAGGTCATTCAAGCGAGATAGGCATCTCGTGCGAAGTCATTCGAGCGACACGTGGAAGTCGTTCAAACGACATTGCCATCTGGTTCGAGCGACCGGGTGAATTTCTGGGAAACCTCTTAGGGGCAGTTTTGGAATTTTCCAGTATATTCGAGTGAGAGAAATTTCCAATTAACAGATTTGAAACAAGGCAGGTCTACGAGAAAGTATGTGAGTTTTATACTTTAATTAATTCGAAAAGGAGAGTTACTTCGGAAATCCCTAAAGAGTTGTGGTAATTTAGTAATACTATAAAATCCATAATAATGAGAATAAAATACATATGGTAAGTATACAAATGGCTTGGGAGAATACCTATAAATTTTAATATGATGTGTGTATGCCTATTACTAGATAGTTTGTTAAGTGCACTAATGGGTTATAACTCGGGGGTGCAAGGTTATGTGGTTAATACACTAAATGGTGATAACCCGAGGGTGTAATATTTTATTTTAGCGTACTAATGGGTGATAACCCGGGGGTGCAAGGATATTGTTCTAAGTGTACTAATGGGTGATAACCTGGGGGTACATGATTATTATATTAATAGCACTAATGGGATTTAAACCGGGGGTGCAGGACTTACATATATATATATATATATATATATATATATGCATAATTATGAGATATTCTACTAAGAGAAACAGTAGTTTTGGCAATGAAGACAAATGAATTTAAATCTTAAAGAGATAAAGACTTAAATAGTCATATAGTAAACGTGATAGGTAGTAATATGTGACAGGCTACTTATGGAGTATTGTATGGGCAATACGGGAACACTATTATTAGATGTAAAGAGTGTTAAGTGACTTGAACTAGATATCTTGGGTAGAGTTACTAGTACTAAATAAAAGATGCGCTAGGAGTGCACAATAGAAGAGAGGTGAGATCTTCATGTGAGGGCACGAATCTAACATGTATATAATACTTGCTTTAAAGCAGTTTTAAATACTTGCAAAATATTTTTATACATCAGGCTCTGACCCGTCTCTTGCATCTCTTTTCTCTCTTGCTATATATATATGTATTATATCAGGTGCTTAGCCACAGGGTCACCAGATTTAGAGACTTGGGTCACTTGGCGTGCTACAACTGCTGTGGAAGCTGTAGGTCTTTGCATTAGACGCTCCTATCTTTCCTCTCAGTTTATCTAGACTTTTCATTTAGGGCATGTGTCGCCCATCCCTTAGACATTTTATCAGAGATTGTATTTAGTTTACTTTCTATTCATTCTATTTGGATTTAGTTTGCTGTGGTTCTTTGGCTTAAGGTTTTGAACTGGAATGTTTAAATCCAATCATATTTATTTCAGTAAGTGATTCAGATTTATTATTTATATTTGTTGATTGGTGAATGGTTTATATCAAAATTCTTGGACTTATTAAATAAAATGTTTTTGGTTACAAATTAAAAAGGAAAAACTATTTTGGCACCATATTGATTTATATTAGGTGATTGTTAAAGTTAATGTTTTCGACAGTGATGCTAAGAATGAACCAACCGAATATTCTATTTTAAAATTTTGTAAAGGACTGATCACCCGATATTAAATTGGGAGGGGTGCCACATTAATCTTCCACCTTACTTTGAAACTCTCATTATACTCAAATCTAGTATCCATTTGATCTATTTCATTGGTCCCTTTATTCTAGAATCTGGGGACACGATTAAAAGTGAATCCATCAACTTGGATAACAACTCCAAAGTTATTTGATTGTGAGAGTGCTCTATTAGGAAAATACATCTCAAAACAAAAGAAATGCCAAATTAAAATTGAGATTCAATTTTAATTGATGTTCAAAACAACGAGCAAAAGCTAAAGGTATAGATGACAAAATTTACGAATGATTTATGTAAACAATTTTTTTTAATCTTCATTAAGCATTTGATATATATATAGTGAGGAAAAGTAAATCATTCCATAACACCGGATGTATGAGGAAAAATCCAATAACAGGGTAAACCTCGTGCCAAAGAAAAAATATCACAAAAGTTGGTAAGGACATACAGAGGGGATATATGTCTATGATCACACACAATGCTAACTCACACCTCACCCTTTTTCCACCAGTTCCAATAAGCCAAAGAGATCTATTATGTTGAGTAGAATCTCAACACGACGATGTCATGCTCAAACGATCAACAAGGTTGTTTGAACCAACTTCAAAGTTTTCTTATAAAGAACCACACAATCACTAGAATCTACCACGGATGGTAAGTCCTAAGTTTAAAATATTTTGATGAATAAAAGTGTTTTAGGGTTCACGAAGTTTACTTCTTCTTCTTCTTCTTCTTCTTCTTCTTCTTCTTCTTCTTCTTCTTTGATATTGACCACTCATAAGACAACGATGATTAAGTTCAAATAAGAGAAGGAATGATAAGAACATATAAGTATTATTTCCTATAAAAAGTTTTAAGTTCTTAAAATGAAGAAAAAAACTCAAAAAAAATTAGAGAAAATTTTCTATTTAAAAATATTTTAAGCCTTATGAAAGAGAAATATATATATATATACAACAGTGCTCTTATATGGTATTCCCGTATAAGAGTTATATACAGACTTCCAGGTGTAAAACTCACCGCAAAATTTTGGAAGATTTGCACGCCACTTCTCTTCTCTCTCCTATTTTGTAATGTCACCAGCTTTTTCTTTTCTCTCTCATATTTGGGTTTATCACGTCTCCATCAATTCTCCTTTGTTCCCTCACCCACCCCTCTCTCTCTTTTTCCTACTCTGACCCCTATCTCCATCTAATCACCAAGCCATCAAAAGCCACACCACCATCAATTGTCACGCAACCATCAGTTAAAATATTTGGGTTTAAACTTTTGGATAAAACTAATTTCCAAAGACATTAAAAGGTACGGTTCTTCTTCTCTTTTTTAAAGTGAGATTCTTCATGCTTTTATTTGTTCGGTCAATAAAGAAAATGTAGTCGTTTAATTTGTTATCAAGCAACTATTAATCTGTTGAGTTTTGTTTTGTTCGATCAATAAAAAAAAATGTTATCGTTTAAATGTTAAACATATTTATGCATCATATATATGTTTTGTTCGGTCAATACAAAAATGTTGTCATTGAAATTTGTTATCAAGCAGCTATTAATGAGTTAAAAAAAATTTTGTTATAATTTTTCAGCAATCGACAAGAATTCTTCATGCTTTTTTTGTTGAGTTATAAAAAAATGTTGACATTTAAGTTTTGAATTTTTTTTTTGTTATAATTTTTCAGTAATCGACAAGAATTCTTCATGTTTTTTTTGTTCAGTTATAAAAAAAATTTTGACATTTAAGTTTTGAATTTTTTTTTTGTTATAATTTTTCCACCATCGACAAGAATTCTTCATGCTTTTTTTGTTCAGTTATAAAAAAAATGTTGACATTTAAGTTTTTACTGTTATAATTTTTGGATCAATTATCAAGAAATCCCTCAAATATTTTTATTTCATATTTAGTCCAATTTTTTTTATTTATTCCAAAAAGTCCCTCAAACACTCATTTAAAAAATATTTTATTATTTTTAAAAGTCCGCGCTAGCGGCACACATTGAGTGTTTTTACATGGTGATGTACTTTTTGGAACAAAATAAAAAGGATTGGACTAAACGTGTATTAAAAAATATTTGAAGGACTATTCGGTACATGCCCCATAATTTTTTCCATAAGTAGCAGTTATAATTTTGCAGTGATGGATGCAAATTATTTGTCTAGTTTTGATGAACAATCTGACGCATTATTCATACCTGAAGTAAAAGATGATGACAAACCAAAAGTTGGACAAGAATTTCAATCCTTAAACGATGTTTATGAATTTTATAATAACTACGCGAAAGTGGCGGGATTTAGTTACGGTTAAATTCTTCTAAAAAGAAAAAAGATACCAATGAAATTATCCGAAAGGAATATTGTTGTTTCAAAGAAGGAAAGCCTAACCAAAAAAATGAGGAGGAAAAAAAAGGCATCGTGGAATTGTAAGAGAGGGTTGTAAGGCAAAGTTGTCCGTTGTGAAGAGTAAGTCAGAGTCAAATTACATAGTAAGTCAATTTGTTGAAGGTCACAATCACACTCTTTCGACCCCACGTAAAGTACATCTTTTGAGATCTCACCGTTACATATCGGAAACAAAAAAAGCCTCGACCCAACAACTTGCATTTGTTAACATACCTACACATCAACAAATTAGTCTTCTTTCGGTACAAGCAGGAGGGATTGAAAATATCGATTATAACGAAAAGGATATTAGAAATTTTATATATGATTCAAAAAAAAAATTGACAGACATGATGCAGAATTATTGATGGAGTACTTTTTGTCGGAACAAGACAAAAATTCCTCATTTATTCTTACATACGAAAGAGATGATGAAAATAGGCTAACTCACTGTTTTTGGGCTGATGCAAATTCAAGAAGGGTGTACAAATTTTATGGTGATGTGGTTGTGTTTGATACTACGTACAACACAAATAAATATAGTATGATCTTTGCACCATTCACCGGGGTAAATAATCATGGGCAAACCGTAATTTTTGGTTGTGAATTCTTAAATGATGAGACAACGAACTCTTTTATTTGGCTTTTAGAAAAATGGCAGTAAGTTATGCCCGGTGGCTCGCCACGAATAATTATCACTGATCAGGATCCATCAATGTCAAAAGCTATTGCTCAAGTTCTTCCCGATACATATCACAGATACTGCATTTGGCACATTGTGAACAAATTTTCTGAAAAGTTGGATGCAATCAATTATAGAGATCATTTTAGCGACTTTCAACAATGTATTTGGGATTCAGAGACGAAAGAATAGCTTGAAGCAAGTTGGGAAGACACGATTGAAAAAAGTGAGTTGAAACAAAATACTTGGTTAGCTGGGTTGTATGATATTCGGACTAGATGGGTTCCTGCATTTGTGAAACATATTTTTGCTGTTGGAATGTCAAGTAGTCAGCGCGCAGAGAGTGAACATGCATTTTTTAGAAGATATTTGTCCAAAAATAACTCACTAAATGAATTTGTGACAAGATTTAATCGGGCACTTAAATACCAACGTCACAAGGAATTAAAAGCCGATCACATCGATATAAATGAACGTCTGGAGATGAAAACTCCAATGTCAAATATATACACACGGACTATTTTTTTATGTTTCAACACAAGTTATGGGAGACTATGGAGTACGTAATTGAGAGTTCACACGATGAAGGTGATCATTATCTATACATTGTTAAAAGGCCAAATGTAAGGGATTCAAGAATTAGAAAATTTTTATATGATAAGATTTCCAAGTTTATGCGCTGCAGTTGCAAGAAATTTGATTTTGAAGGAAATCCATGTAGACATGTTTTGGCATTTTTTAAATTTAATCAAACCATTTTTCTACCGGATGAATATATATTGCAGAGATGGACACAAGGTGCAAACTTGAAAAAAGTGATAGAAGAGTGTGGCACGGAGGTGAAAGATAATAGTGACAATTTTTTATTATTGAGGAAAAAAAAATTATCACTTCTTACATCAAGGGTTATTGATGATGCAGTTGATAGTGAAGAGACAACTACCATTTATGAGGATTATATAAAAGTGGCGCATGAAAAAATTAAGGAGGTCAATGCAAGTAGAATACATAGTGTTCGTATGGAGGAAATAAGTCATCAACAAATTTCTTTAAATGAGCCGAATACAGTTTGAGCAAAAGGATGTGGAAAACACAGAATACAAAGAGGGAAGGAAAAAATAAAGGTTCAAGGTCGGCGTTGTCATGGATGTGGACGAAGTGGTCAATCACACGATAAAAGAAATTGTCCAATGTTAAACACGAGGTAAATTTATATATTTTTCTCAATTACTAAATATCTCCAGCTTTTTTATTTTATAAATGTTTCTTGTAGATTTTCTGGATCGAACGGTGAAGGCGATGATATTTATGGAGATGCATCGATAGAAGACCTTTTTACGACGGGTAATATGAATTTAAAATGGAACTTAGTAATTGTTTATAATTTGTAACTATGACTAGTACATTAGATTTGTAATTTATTTTAACATTACCTGTTTTTTTTTTTACAGATTTAACGGGTGGAGATGAAGACGACGATGAAGATTATGATGAAAATGTTTAGGCAAAATTTTATTCTTTGCACTTTTTTGGTACGATTAATTCGATTCCTTCAAATGAAGATAATAATTATTGCATGTTTATTTATCTCAAGAATAACTAAGAATATTTTTTTATTTTTCTCTTTAGTTTTTTGCAACATGGACTTATTATGTTTACATCTTTATTATTTTTTTGTTTCATAATTTCTTGTGCTAGTTTGTTTTAAACACTGTCGTTACCAAACAAGAGATAGATTCATTTGTTCAATGAAATCAAGTTCTTAGCAACATTTTTATATAAGAAAGAGATGAACTTGAGTTGTTACTAATTGTTTTCTACTAAAAAAATAAATAAATAATTGTTATAATTTACTATCTTTGTAGTGTTGACTTTGGAACACTAAAGAGACTACAAAGAACTGACGTGAGAGGAGACATATGAGAGGAGAGAGGAGAGAGAAAAAAATAAACGTGTAAAGAGAGAGGAGAGAGGATCTGAATATTCTCATATGTACACGCATAGTAGTCCGGATTGCTTCCCATACGGTAGTACCGTATGGGAGCACTATATATATATATATATATATATGAGCAGCATGCTCACACTTGACTTGGTAGAGAAGGAAATAGCAACAAAAGATCATATCATCCCTAAGAAGTTCTTTTGGGAAATATCCATCAAGGATCTATTGACACGTGGAAATGGTTAAATTATGTTGACGATCTTTGTTGGTGGTTTGCAATAGTAAAGAACTTTTTTGCTGGAGTGAACCATTTGTGAAGGAGTCGTAAGATTTTCTAGATATTTTCCATGTGATAAAAGAACTGATATGCAACTAACAAAAAATCTTGTTGCTCAGCGAGAAATGATTCATTATAGAGAACCATTTGCGAAGGAGGTCTCACTTATAAACAACACATATTGACTAACATCTACAGACACCCGTGACTAGTGAAGGCTTACATTTTCTATAGAGAAAATTCCTAGGACTCTAAAATATCCATAAAAATAAATTTTCATAGACAATAATACTAAGACATTTTGAAGACGACAAAAGAACAAAAAGGACACAAAATGGGTTTTTAACAAGATATGGATGATTTGAATTTTAAGGAATATGAAAGCTAAGTTTGCTAGGTCACGTTTACCTTCATCCTAAATAGATCGATGTGATATCGATATGAAGTAAGTCTTCTTCAATGTCTTGAACATTGATGATGCTGAAGATAATCTTTTAAGTGAGGGAATAACGAGTATTATACTATTACAATATCCCCCTTTATTTATTCCTTGATGAAACACAAAAGACAAGAAACACAAAATAAACCTAACACCTATAATAAGACCTACCAAAGGCATATAAGGTATATCACTTTAACACGAATCCTGGAAAGAACATGGCACTCTTCATTATTCAATGGGATGATTGAACACCGTTTTCCTACAAACAGTAGGAAAAGATCATCAACGAACAAATGTGTAAAGAAAAACAATATGCTAAGAATTAGTATCAACAAATTATATAGGTAATAATGCAGGCTCATATCTCTAATCCTAACTAATATATTCTCATAAATTACTCCCCTAAATAAGGTAACTCCCACATGATACATTTTACCGCTTTCATATGAAATTTTTTGGACGTGATTGATAGTGAGAAAAAACTCTTACACTAAAGGATATGCTAGGATGACTAGACATAAGATACAACCAACTACCTATCATGCCATGATATAATTTATTTTCCATATCATTTCCAAAATTTTCAAATACACTCATGAGAGTGTTTCTATGCCTGGAAGAGTCGAGCTTAATTTTCTTCACAACGTCCTTTTCATATTTGTATTGTGAAATAAATGCTCCACTTTCCATTTGTGTCACTTGTAGACTAAGGAAAAAATTGAGCTCCCCAATCATGCTAATATGAAATTATTTTTTCATTAATAAAGCAAAGTAATAAGCAAGGCTTTCACAAGTGTACATAGACTTGGGTTGCCATTATGTCTTCCCATAAGGCTTAAAAATAAAGTCTTTTCCACACTTCCTCTTTCGAAACCTTCACCCACAAGATATGAAGTAAGTCTCTTATTTCAAGTTATTAGAGCTTGTCTAAGGCAATATAATGTATTTTTAAGGAAAAAACGTGTGTTGGGAACAAGAGGTCCTCAAAGCCTTTTAGTTGTGATACATAAACTTCCTCTTGGAGAGTACCATTTGAAAATGCACTCTTTACATCCATTTGATGGAAATTGAAATCTAAGGAACATGCCATAGCTAAGAGTAGGCAAACCAACTCTAACCTAATAATTGTATCAAAACACTCATTAAAGTAAACACCTTCCACTTGGGTGTATCCTTGAAACACCCCGCATATTTTGTCGTCGAGGGTAAAATATCCCCAAATTAAAATCATAAATAACCTCGAAGTTGAATGACCCGCTATATTCAAATGTAACTATCTGATGAATAAGACAGATGGAAATGAAATTAAAATAAATCAATAAAGTAAATCTCGAGTTGCAAGTCCACTAAACTCCAAAGCTATGCAACTACCCAACAACCAAATCCTGAAATGTTAGTTAACAGCGGCGGGATATGGTCCATTACAAGAATACTAACAAGTCTTCCCAAATAGGATATATGAAGCCAGTTATAAGCATTATGAGAGATAAATATCACAATAAAACGTTTTAATTAACGCGTCAATAATTATAATGATGCGAGTAATGAAAAACTATAACAAATACTCACATATAATAAGCCATCTTGCTAACCACGTTTAATTATATTTAATTCAACATTGATTAAATATCATTACATTATCTTTCTTAATTTAATTATATTTCTCAGTATAAATAATATTATCGATGCAACACTATCATAGCCAGATTTCCTTTTATTGGTTTGACATATACTCTTGGCATGCCTAACTTCTCAATATATCAAATCCACATCCATCACGATAGCTCGTCAACCAAATTTTTCATTAGCCCACATATACCCTGATGTCCTCCATGCACGAAACGACACCATATTTAGATAGCCTAGGTTCCACAATCATCGTCATGATCGGTCCACACTAGACACTACACATACTCGTGAAGTCCTCACAAACCATCAAAGTAGCCCAGACAATATGAGTCCCGCAATCATCATAATGGTCAGTTTACCCACATCCGCACATACAGTTATGCAGATCAATCCATCTCTAATACCCATATATTATTTTAGGTATTAATTATCTCTTATTTATCAGGTTTTCATTATTTGCATGTAGCCCCCACTATAATCCAGGCATCATGACTACTATCCATTCCTTGTTCCATACCTAGAGATCACCGAACCAAAAGTATCACCTTGTACCTCACCTAGGAAGAATACCTAAAACGTAATCATTACCTAGTCTTATGCCATGGGTAAAACAACGTAATGACGTACTATCTAGTCCCATACCTAGGAAATACCCAAACGTACAATTTCACACTCCTAGTTCCATACCTAGACAGCGTCAACAACAATCAATATTCATACTCTTTAGTCTCACACCTAGAAAGTAATATCCTAATTTAAGGGTGATGATATAACTACCCACATAAATCCTACCATCCCAACGGTGTTAATATGTTTATTTTTATTTTATTTAGTCCAAAGAGTTTTATTTAAACATCTTAATTTATCAACCAAGATTAAGCCCCTATGAAAAATAAGTTGAACTCAAATGAATTAACGGACTAAATGCACATAAGCCAGAAAATATTGATGATTCTCAAACCAATAGCATCAAACATTAAGGATGAACTAGGACTCATTGATTTTTTTAAACTAAAATGAAGAGCATGATGGGAAAAAAGACTTTCCTCGGGGGCTTACACGGAATATAAAAATAACATAGCTATGTAAATCTCCAAGGATTAGACTTGCTAAAAGGAGGCCTAAGATTATATTTTAAATCGACTTTTTCCTCTAAGTTAAGAGTCGAAAAAGAAAAATCATCTTCTCAATAACACCATTCTATCTAAATTAATGATGTTAAGATAAACCATAATGGAATGATTTTTGAATTTGAATTCACCAAATTATGGTGTTACCAGCCCCCTCTCGTCATTTTGAGAGTGTACGGACGAGAGTTGTCTCGTCCTACAGTGTCGTCTCGGTCGAGAGAGTTTTCACCAAATTAATGATGTTAAGATAAATCATAATGGAATGATTTTTGAATTTGAATTGACCAAATTATGGTGTTATATCACAAGTCCCCTCTTATCATTTTGAGAGTGTATGGACGAGAGCTACCTCATCTACACTGTCATCTCGATTGAGAGAGTTTTTCACCAACTTCATGATGTTAAGATAACCCATAATGGAATGATTTTTGAATTTTAATTCACCAAATTATGGTGTTATATCACAAGTCCCCTCTCATCATTTTGAGAGTGTATGGACGAGACCTACCTCATCCTATACTATTGTCTTGGCCGAGAGAGATTTTACAAATTAATAATGCTAAGATAAACCATAATGGAATGATTTTTGAATTTGAATTCACCAAATTATGGTGTTACAAGTCCCTTCTCCTCATTTTTAGAGTGTACGGATGAGAGTTACCCCGTCCTACACTGTCATCTCGCTCGAGAGAATTTTCACCAAATTAATGATGTTATGGTAAACCATAACGGAATGATTTTTTAATTTGAATTCACCAATTTATGGTGTTATTTCACAAGTCCCCTCTTATCGTTTTGAGAGTGTATAGACGAGGGCCAGCTTGTCCTACATTATCGCCTCGACCGAAAGAGTTTTTCACCAATTTAATGATGTTAATATATTATTCCCCCTCACGGTGTTATTGAGAATCGATGGATGAGGTTAGCATCGTCTAGATTGTCATGTCACCGAGAGCAAGGTAATGCTACTTCACCATATAGCTTATGTTCCATAGCTTAGGATGAACTGAAGCATACAATTTGAACTATTCATACAACAAGAATGTGAAAGAATGCTTGAAATTTTTCATTCATAATTTTTCTTCTCCTAAAATGATATAATGATAGAAGAAACTTATATAATTTCCTACTGATAGTACTTCTTTAGATTATCAGCATTCCAAGGATTAGATAATGGCTCTCCCTCCAAATTATTGAGCGAATATGTGCCAGGAGCTACCTCTTTTGCTACTCTGTAAGTACCATGCCAATTAGGATGAAGTATATTCAATTTTTTGCCAAGCCTTCTTCAAGACCAAGTCTTCTATTGCTAATGGCCTAGATTTCACTCCTTTATTATAGAATTTAGTAGTTCTCTGCTGATAGGATACTTGTCCAACCTCTATGTCGTCTCTCCTCTATTCAATGAGATCCATATCCAACCTCCTCTCTTCAGCATTTCTTCTGGTCATAGGTATGAGCCTTGTGGCTTGGTAGACCAAGTTTTACGGGGATCACTACCTCTGAGCCGTAGGGAAGCACGAAAGGGGTTTCTCATATCGGAGTTCTCTCTGTTATCATGTAGTCCCACAAGATAGCATGCACTTCTTCAGTCTAAAGACCTCTGGCGTCTTTTAATTTCTTTTTAATACCGTACAATATGGTTATGTTAGTCACCTCTATTTGGCCATTTGCCCGAGGTCAGCCTGGAGTTGAGAAAAGCTTCTTGATGCTAACCCTCTAACAGTAGGCTTCAAAATAATCCTTTTTGAACTTTTGTCGTTGTCCAAGATTGGGGTGTGAGGTAGACTATATCTACAAATTATGTTCCTCCAAATAAACTTGAAGGTCTTCGTCTTAGTGATGGTGATCATGGCCTCTGCCTCAACCTATTTTGAGAAATAGTCAATCGCCACTATGAGGTAGCTATAGTTATCGATTACCCTAGGCAAGGGTCTTACTAAATCAATTCCTCAAATAGTAAATGATCAGGGAGAGGTAATAAAAGATAGAGGCTGATGAGGTTTGTAAGGGATGCTGTAAAACCTCTTAAACTTGTCACATCTCTTGACATAACAGGATGCATCCCTAGCCAAGGTTGGCCATAAATACTCTTGGGTGAACACCCTTTTCGCCAAGGATCTCCCTCCTATATGACTAGAGCAGGAACCTTCATGTAAATCTTTCAAAATATATTCCTCATATGTCAAATTGATACATCGAAGTAGAGGAAAGAGAAATCCTTTCTTGTATAAAATATTCCTAACGATTGAGAATTTAGCTGCTTTGTACATGAGCTTCTTTCTTTCTAACTTTAAGTGTGGTACCTCACCATCTTTTATATATTGGATGAGAGGATCCATCTAAGATTCTCCTCTCTCAAGGCTTAGGAAAAATTCAACTGTGTTGTCTTTTTCTTTGGTCGATCGATGTAGAATCTTGACAGGCACCAACCTTCTTATCTCGATTTTGGTTACTGGCACTAATCTCGCCAAGGCATCAGCTCAGCCATTATCCAGTTGAGGGATCCTTTTAAGCTTGATCTCATTGATGTGCTTTAGTATTGCTTTTACCCTGGATAGATACTTGTCTATCCTTTCATACTTAGCCTCATATGCTCCCAGGTGCTGGTTTACTACTAGTCTAGAATCACTGTGGACTAAAACCTGACTTACATTTAGTGCTTTGGCAAGGGAGAGACCGGTGAGAAGGGCCTCGTACTCAGATTCATTATTGGATGTCTTGAACTAGAATCTCAAAGCCTATTATATATTAGTTTCGTCTGGAGTCATTACTATCAGGCCAGCTCCAATCCTTGTCTCACAGGAAGAATCATTAACAAAAGGATCCATATAGTCCCTTCTTTAGAAAAGTCACCCTCTTCCAACGCGCTATTCTTGAATACAAATCTTTTTTCTTTATTCTCATCCACTATTCTACTAGTCGTACTCGTCTCAACCTCAATTGAGGAGGAACATGCTCTTTCTGGATTATTTGTTGGATCAACAATATCCTCTGTATTAGCCTTATTCAATGTGAACTCGAATACAGAATCAGCTAAAGGCTTCCCCTTTATGGGTGTTCTCGGCTGATAGACGATGTTGAATTCTCCCAACTCTATTGACCATGCCATCTGCCTACTCCATTTTTTGAGTTTATGGATAACCTGCCTAAGAGGGGAGTCTATCAGGATGACCATTGTATGTTCTTGAAAGTAAGGCTTCATAAGACAATTTCTCTATTTTTGAATACCTCTACTCGGCCCTTTGAAGAGCCTTGTTATTGAAATAAACTGGCTTTTGGACACCCTCGTCATCTATCATAATTACTGCACAGATAAACAACTCAGACACGACCATGTATAAATATAATTTTTCTCCATGAATAGGTCTTAATAATAAGAGTGGGGAGCCGAGGTAGGCTTTCATATCCTGAAAGGCCCTTTCACACTCCTCTCTCTGCTCAAAAGCTTTTCTCCGCACCTTGAAGGTGGGCAAACACTTGTTTGTTGTCCTTGATATGAATATGTTTAGCACTGCAACTCGCTTAGTCAACCTCTGGATGTCTTTTATGGTCTTGGGAGTATTTATCTCCACCAAGGCTTTAATTCTTTCTGGGTTCGCGTCTATCCCTCTCTAATTGACAATACATCCTCAAAACATACCTGCTCCTACACCGAAAAACTTACCTGCCCAAACACCAAACACACACTTCGAGGGATCTAATTTCATTCGATATTTTTCCATCGTGTTGAAAGTGTGTTCTAGGTTGTCCACATGTGTCTCATCCTTAAGACTCTTGATGAGTATGGCGTCCATGTATACCTCCATGTTCTTTCCTATTTGACCCTCAAACATTATGTTCACCAGCCTGTAGCCCCGACATTCTTGAATTTGAAGGGCATTACCTTATAGCAATCCGTACCTTTATTCATGATTAACGATGTCTTCTCGACATCGATCAAGTTCATAAATATTTGATTATAGCCCGAGTAGGCATCTATAAAACTCATGAGTTCATGCCCGGTCGTGGCATCTACCATCTAATTTAATCTTAGGAAGGGAAAGTTATCCTTAGAGCACACCTTATTTAGATCTCTGAAATCAACACACATTCTCCATTTTTCATTTGCCATTTGCCTTTAGCACAATAAAAGCAATGGCTAACCATTTTGGGTAGATAACATCTCTGATGAAGTCGACTTTCTTTAACTCCCTCACCTTGTATTTTATCACCTCGTATTTCTCTCCGGAGTAGATCCTTTATTTCTTCCTTATTGGTTTAGCTTCCTCGACCACATTCAGTCTGTGGCAACGGATTTTCAGGTCAATTCCCAGCATATCTCCATGACTCCAAGAAAAAATGCTCTGTCTCATCCTCAAAGATTGAATTAACTCTTTTTTTATCTCTTTCTTCAGGGCCTTACCAACTTGGATGCTTTTTTTTTGCTCGTCCTCATTGAGCATGATGGATTCTACCTCCTCGATCGCTTCACCCTTTTTTTGCATTGTCTCTTCCCTAGGGTCGAGAGTGTCTATGTTGTAGGTAGTGGTGGACCTCTTATGTGCCTCTCTCTCCTTAGCCGAACTGAAGTAGCATTCACGTGCTTCAACCTGGTCACCTTGAACTTCCCATACTCCATAAGGAGTCGGCAATTTTATCATTTGGTGAACTATTGAGGGCATGGACTCAAACTCTTTAAGGTATACTCATCCCATAATGATGTTATATGTTGAATAGATGTTCTAGTCCATAACAAAGAAATTTATCTTCCTCGCGAGACATTTCTCCCAAGTGTTTCCCATTCTGACATCCATTTCGTAGATTCTAAGAGGCTATACTTTATCTCTATTAAAACCAATTAGAGGTTGGTGATACAGGATAAGTATTCTTAGTCAATCTTAGGCACTTCTAACAATCCCAAAACTTCACATCGATCGAACTGCCACCGTCAACCAATATCCTTGGGACCTCATACCCACGTACTCTAGTGATGATCACTAGAGGATCATCATGTGGGTCCAGGATCCACTTAAAATCTAATCTTAAGAAGCCTACTATCAAAGTGTTCATATCAACTTTTGTTCTCTTACCCAACTTCGGCTCAATAGATTTCGAGTGCACCACTTTGGGCTTTGGGAGAGCCTTGGCTTCAGGTAAGTGAGATTTCTTATCAGTAATATTTTTTCCACTGCCTAAAATTCCTCCGTATATCATTTCCATCCCTAAAAAGATCATATTTAGTCGACCTTTAAGATCAGTGATAAGAGGAAGCAAATCTGGGTTGTCCTTGTCATCATCATCCGAAGCATTATCATCATCCAAAGCATCATCGTCTTCTGGGGTTTCTGGTCTACACTTATCATTTCTTCTCTTTCGGGTGTTGTCTCAGCCACCCTTCGAGCTATTCTTGTCTACAGACTTTCTCAACTTTCCTTACTTCAATATCTTTTCTATTTTATTTTTTAGAGTGAAGCATCGGTTAGTGGTATGGCAATGGTCTTGTTGAAATTCACACCATTTGCTTTTGTCCCTCTTGTGAGGGGGGCTATGATCTTTTCTAACCATCTCAGGGACCTATCATTCGTTGAGAATCATTTCTGGTGTGGCAGTTAAAGGGTTATAGTCAGCAAACTTGTTGTTCGCCAACCTCTTCTTACCGTCTTTGCCTTTTGACTTTTGAAACTTACTTCCACTGCTTTCTCCCTTCTCATCCTCTCTCTTGTCAGCCCTTGCCTCTTCCACATTCATGACCTTCCTGACCATAGCTAGGAGTTCATCCATGGTTTTTATAGGATCCTCGGCTAGCTTCTAGATCAGATTCCCTTTTTGTAATCCTGCATCAGGGTGGTAATAAGAATATTTTCTTCATAATCTTCAACCTCTAATTTCTCTTTGTTAAAGCAGGCTATTTACATCCTTAATGTTTCATTCTTTCCCTGCTTAACATGCAACATGTATGTCGTCTTCTTCCTAGGCTTCACTCCAAATCAAAAATTATGTATGAACCTCTTTGCCAACTGCTTAAAATTTTCAATAGAGTTTTTAAGGAGATAGGTGAACCACACATGAGCAGCACATGTAAGTGTGTTGGAGAAGGACCGACATATCATCTTGTTCAAAATCGAGTAGATATCGATTGCAGATTAATAAATCTTAATATGATGGATGGGGTTAGTGCTCCCGTCGTATTTCGGTGACTATCGGCAGCTTGAATACTGCCGAGGTTGGATAACTTATAATTTTTTCGAAAAAGGGGAGCCTTTAGTATATCCCCGATCTTATCCTCCAATTTTTTTATGGAAACATTCCAAGACCCATCGACCGCAGTCACTATCTCTCCATCATCCAGAATAATATTATCTATATCCCCTTCTCTCCCGATCGGGCGTACTGAAGGCTCCCTACTAGCTATTCTTTATCAGTTATTAACCTAGCATTTTTCCTCCTCTCAGTCTCGTGAGGGTTTACGATCATCACATCTATCACTCCTTCTAGAACTAGCGATACTTCGAGATCTGGAGAGATGGGTTCCAAATCACCTCCTAGGTCCAATCTATCAAAAGCTGACTCTCTACTTAGACTATCTAAAGCTGATACTAGTCGTTGATAGTCTCAGCTCGACATTCGACTATATTCTTTACTAGGCTGAAGTGGACGTACACTATTTCCAGAAATCCAATAAGGCTCCCAGCATTCTATATCGTCCTCTTCATCACAATAGTCGTCCTTATATTCTTGACCTCGCTTCCTTACGTGTAAATGCCTAGGTTCGACCACGTCTCTACTTTTTTATTAAGGAGGAATATCTTTGTGTGGAGCTTGGAGTGGTCCCCTAGCTATCGGATCCGGGATACCTTATCTAGCAGTCGGAGTTATCATCCCATCTCCAGTGTCGATGGGTCTTTTCAGGATGTTCTGACTAAATGCGACAAGTTACACTTGGATCTTTTGCTGATTGGTTGCCAATGAGCACAGAGACACTGCCACCTCAGCCATTTCTGACTAAGGTGGGTCTTGGCTAGAGCTTGGACCAACACCCGAAGACAGTTTGGAGGTTATATCTTTGGTGTAGTGGAAGAGATAAAAACTGGAGAAAATATTGAGAGGCTCAACAGGAACTCTTTCAATGGTGATACAGGTTCACTTGAGTGGAGCTAAATCACCACGAGAGAATCTGATGAACGCAAGATAATTAAGTAGGAGGAAGAAGATACACTTCGTTTCCACAAACGATGCCAGATTGATGATACTAGAAATGGTATCACCAAATCAATGTAAATATGAAAGCTCTATCCAGTATAACAATGGAGTATAAATAGATATGTAAAAGTAGAAGGAGGTGAGGTAAACAGGAGACAAGACAGTACATAAGTGGTTCAGCCTATCTAATCTTACTCCACTTTGTGTGTGTGAGTGAAATCCACTAAGAAAATGACTCTAATGGCCTTTGGATACAGATCACTTAGCTTTCCCTCTTTATGCTGTAATTTCAACAGGGTTCTAGTAGGGTTTCAAATTCAGGTCCTCCTCAAGGTTAAAGAATGTGAATATTTATATGGCTAGGTTGGTGCAATGTGAACCCCAGTCATGTAATAAGAATATACAATATGGAGTAACCAATGTATTGTGGCCACCTTTCACCAATACATGAAAATCATGATTGAGAGATATTATTCACAAGTAAGGGAGATGTTGTTACAACGGTTTTGTCTATATGGGTATCGCATCCCACGCGCACTCTCCCACGCGTGCTCTAGTACAACGATATGCCAGGTATCAAATGTGTCCTGCTGTGATGGAGGTTCCGGCCTGGTCGAGTAAGAGACCCCCAAGGTCCTGTCGATCGCCTATTGATAGCTGCTAAGTGGGGCCTCGGCTGATGTGCGCCAGGTTGAGACGAGCATATGACTAGATTGAGGAGGCCTCAGTTATTAGGAAGTCAGACGAGATGATACAGGTAGGTTTATGGCGATGGCGTATGGTCTCGGCGTGGGTACATGGACGAGATCAAGACAACATCTTGCTGGGTTTCTAGAGAGATGTGAGTTCTGTAAGGTCGGCCTAAGTCAAGATAGTCCCAGGCAGTGACGAGGGTACACTTGGGCATATCAAACCATGTTAGCTTTAACTACAATTAGAGTGACAACTTCTCCATCCACAAAATATGAGTTTTTCCTTCTTTTGAGGCACTTTCACGAACACCTAAAGGGTTTTTCTCCAAAATATGTTGTTCATCTCCTTCATTAATATAAATGCCAAGGTTAGACAAGTCTAAACCTTTTTTATTTCCCATCACAATGAATGGTTTATTCAAAATTTTACTATTCTCACTTTAAAAAATATTATGTAGAGTTCTTGGAAATAATTAATTTTTTCAATCACTGGAGTATTATCCCCTGACCCAATCTCATATTTTTCAAATGGGTTATTGACTTATTTGCTATAATTTTATGCTAATTCACCATGTTCACAATGATTACGTTTAGACTCTTCGACAAAAATAATCTCCCCAACCGATTTTGCACCATTTTCCTCACCACCCTTATATTTTGCAACCTATTTTTCACTCTCTAAAGCTATATTATACTCCACCGCTTTCTCCACTACCCCTTCATTAGAGTTAATACTACCAGGATCCACATTAGTGTTTTGTAGATTCATTTTATCTTCCACATATCGTACCTTATTTCTAATGTCTTTTTATCACCTGGTTGTTAATGAAATTTCCTTTAGACCCAAGTTATTGTTTCCCCCTTTTATAATTATTGATATTCTTATGGGAATTGGTTTGAACATATAGATTACGTTACGTATTAGCCTCTGAAAAAAAATTCTCTCAAATTTTCATATATTCCTCTTCATTTATAAAGACATATTTTGAGATCTTGTGACCTTGCTTCTCATAGAATCGACAATAATGAGGTAACCCCTCCTATTCAATGTTTTTCCAAAAACCATTTTCCCCATCCCACTAACCATTCTAAACTTTGTTTGGGTTCTCTTTAATAAGATCAATTTCTATGCAAACTCTTGTAAGGCTTGTCCTTACTAATGAAACAGTCGACGCGTCTAATTTCAGAGGGTTTCCCACTACGCTTGCAAGGGAGAAAATACTTGATTTTTTATAGAGTTAAAAGGGGAGAAATGGAAATGAAATTCATACCGGTGCTAAATATGATCCAGTTTAGTTCTAAATTCCGGAGTCCACTTAAACACTCTCATTATAAATATTTGAATAAACCATGTATCTTAGAGAAAAATTCTTAAAAAAATTTCTTCATGAAACATCCGAATAAGAATATGTTTTGGGTAAATCGGACTAATACTATGTGCAACCTTTAACCAAACGAAGCTTATACTTTTCTAATTTCTTGTAGACATGGTTTTCCATGCAAAAATTTCTCCACCAATTTGTATTTAAATGGTTCATCTAGGATCTTAATGTTCTTTTTGGAAAAGAAAATTTTCGGTTCTCCTATAAAGTTACCCACGTCCTTCAAAGGAATCTTCCCCACTGATAATTTATTTCCATGACCACCGAGGAAAATGATTTCCCCAACCAATTGAAAGTATGTACATGAGATATTAATTGAGGATTGGAATCGTTGGCTAGATTAGATAGATCAGAGGTCGATTATCTGCCTCCAAAATGGAGGCAATAGCCACAACCATGAAAACCCTAACTCATTAGCTTGCCATCGCTAACTCTTATTCAACATTCAATGGTTATAAAACAAAAAACACTAATGTACCATTATGATACCTCTTAATGTTGAATGGAGGTCTATTCAATGTTAAAAAGTATAATATACATGTCAATTTATTAACCCAAATAATTTTAACATTAATTACATTCTTAATTCAACGTTATAGTTATTTATTTTATAATTATACAAATCCGAATCCATGCTCATTAAACCAATTATATCAAGTGATAAATGAGTTCTAGAAAATATCCCAATAAGTATTCAAAATTCAACATTTCAATACGAGCGATAATTAATCAGATTTAATCAGAAACCAGTTCAAATATGCGTATTAATAATTTTCAACAATAATTTACTTCATTATACATCATATTAATTATCCACATGATTATATAAATTAACACATATTATCGAATTACGTATTTTAATTAACACGCGATTAATCCTAACAACCCAAAATAACAAAGTACAATCATCTAAGCATGCTATATTTCGAGTATTAAATCAAATTTTAGAAGTTAATAAAATCAATTTTATAATAAGGTTATCACTTTCACTAATTAAGATGCTAGTTGTATTAAGAAAATATGATAAGTAAAATATACGTTGCATAGAGGTGTATTCAATATTAATAAGTATAATATATGTGTTAATTTATTAACACAAATAATTTAAACATTAACTACATTATTAATTCAACGTTACAATTCTTTATTTTGTAATTACACAAATCCAATTACATGCGCATTACACCAATAATATCAAGTGATAAATGAGTTCTACAAAATATCCCAACAAGTTGTCAAAATTCAATATTTCAATACGAGTGATAATTAACCGAATTTAATCATAAACCAATTCAAACATGCGTATTAATAATTTTAAGCGACAATTTAATGCATTATATGTCATATAAATCGTCTATATGATTTTATAAACCAACAAATGTCATTGAATTATGTATTGTAATTAACATGCGATTCGTCTCGATAACCCAAAATAACAAAGTACAATCATGTAAGCATGACATATTTCGAGTATTAAATCCAATTTCAGAAGTTAATGAAATTAAATTTATACTTAGGTTATAACTTTCACTAATTAAGTTGTTAGTCGTATTAAGAAAATACGTGAATTTAATATTTTGGCAACATTTAAATCAAATAATACTTAAGGACAATAATAATGATAGTCTTGCCTGAAAAGAAATATTCGGAAAAATTCGAGTGCACCGTTGCATTCTTTTCGCAAAAATGGGCAAGTTTTCTCCCATGGCCTTCTTCAAAATACATGTTTAAAGACTCCTAATATTGGGCTGAAGTTTTGTTTAATGGAGGTTTAGGGTTGAAAATAATGGGTTTGTCTCTTCTGCTTTGTTATGAGGAAAACGGTTTAAAAAATATGCATGTAAAAGAAAACCAAGTGCGAGACCCCTTTATAAAAGCCACTAAAAAATACTCCCAAAAAAGTAAAAACTCATACCCACACACGCTAGCAACAAAAGAACCACCCCAAACCCATGTTTAATAAAACCACCTAATTCCACTCTCAACCGAATACCAAAACCACATGTAAATAAATTTCCAAAAGCCAATGCTCAAGCATTTATAAAACAATTATAAAGGTGACCCTTAGGTATAACCCAATATATCAATTTAGTTATTTATTAATTAAATAGATCAATAAGTTAATTAATTAAGCAAAAATCACCAATATTTAATATAAATCAAATTCTTTTAATTTAATTCAAATTCCAATATCGATATTCATTTTAATTAATTAACCCGGTTAATTAATTAAAACCGATTATAAAAATTATAGGGTATTACAATCCTTGACACACTAGCCTTGCCTTGTTACACAACAGAATAACTTATTGATCGTAGTTGTTCTTGAAGATCCATTTGGTACTGGTAACGTGAAAATATGTATGTAAAGGAACTTTATTACAAACTTCTTGTTTGGAGAATTGATGGAATTGATCTTGCATGGCATTAACCCAATATTCGTCTAATAAATCATCTTTCATATTGTTAGGTCCAAGAGTAGAAGTGTAACACAAAAAGTTAACTTCGTTTTGGACTTAAGATCAACTCATAACACTAACATTAAGACCACCAGTGATTTTGGAGACACGATGGTCCTTTCTAACTAAGGAGGGGGGTTATTTTTATTAAACACCCATTTATGGTGGTGGTGGTGGTGTCACCTCAACACAATTATCTATTTCTTCTTCGTTTCTTTATTCATTTATAAAAAATATAGAGTCGTTATCATCAATGACAATGTTTATCGGTTCCATAATCTTTTGAAATCTACAATTGTAACTGTGGTAGGCGCGACTGTTCAAGGAATGACCAAGACATCTCCTAACATCAAACCTATAGTCAATCTTAGTTAAATAGTCTCTATCTTTGATTATATAACACTTGCTTCCAAAGATCCCTAATATTTGAGTGTAGTTTTTTTTCCATTTCTAAATCTCATAAGGGGTTTTAATTGTACCATATCTCCTACAGACTCGGTTCACAGTATGACATGTTGTGTTTACCGCCTCTGCCCAAAACTTCTTAGGTTGCGTATCAACATGTACCTTTCCATATTATGGTTTGTTCTATTTTTTTCGTTCAACATTCCAGTTTTTGTAGGTGTTTTAGGTGCAAAAAATTCATGGTATATCCTAACATCACTGCACCACTTCAAAATTTTGGTTCCTCCAAATTCAGTCCTATAATCAATTTGGACTCTAATAATAGTTCATATCTATAGTTCACATAACCCAACCTCTTATATAGGAAAAAGCTGATACAAAATGAGGTAAGTCAAGAATAAGTTCATTCCTAGAAAGTTTGTTAAGATCCATATAGTTCACATAACCCAAACTCCTATAGCAATAATCCGCCACATCTTCTTTCACATTAGAAGTATTCATAATAATTCTCTATAGTTCTAGTTCCTTTCAGAGTGTATTTACCTTTAGGGTCAAGAACTTCAAATTCATTCAAGGTAAATAACATATTCTGACAGTCGTTGCACAATTGGCTAGTGCTAATTAAATTAATTGTCAATCCATCGACCCAAAGGACATTGTATAACATAGGAAACCCAATTGTTTCAATAACGGTCTTTCCTATCAAGTTAGACATAGTCTGATCACCAATAGTAACCGTACCGATTTTGTCTTCAAGAAGTTTTGAAAATAATAATTTATCCTCGGTAACATGCCTAGAAATTCCACTATCAAAGTACCATTGTGAATAATTTTGCGCAACTAAACTCGTGTGAATAACAATACATTTAATCTTTTTTTTTAGCTCCCAAAGTTTTACCAATGGGCTTAGTCTCATTACTCTTACTCAAACGCTTCAAAAGTTTAACATTTCTTCATTTAGATTTTTTTTATGTTGGACAAAATGATCTTAAAGTTTCTAACAAGGGGCTTAAATTCATACTTTAGTGAAGAAAAATCATCCCCCTTCAAAGTGTGTGGTCTTTAGGTCACTTTGGACTTATGAAGCTAGTAATAAAATTTCATCAAGTCTCCTTTCATTTTATAAAATTTACACTTGTACACAACACGTGGCATATTATGATTAGTATTCTTCACTATTTTTGTACTAATCAAGCCTAATATTTTATTATTTTCAATGTAATTTGTTACCATGTGAAATTATTTGGATTTAAATTATAAATATATGGACTTTTATCCCTATTTCCAATTATTTTAGTGGCCTAAATGTATCTTGTTGAAAGTTATTGGGCAAATTGGAGGATTTAAGAAATTCGGGTGGTTCGAACAAACTCAAAGTTGTTTAAACGAGATCCTTATCTCGATCGAACGAGGTTACAGTGGTTTGAATGAGAATTCCATTTTGTTCAATGTAGGTGTCTAATGAAAATCGAACGTGACCTAACTACATAAATGCACAACCTCATTAGAAGGTCGTTTGAAGGGTCGTTCGAATGAGAATCCAGTTTCATTCGAACGATATCCCTTTCTCATTCGAAAGAGATGGGCAGAAATCTGTAATTTTGAGTTAGCTTGATGTGCTGTCGCGTTTTTAGCCATAAATCGGGTGACGTGTCAACTTTTGATGGCTTGGATGAATATAAACGTGTTTACTGTGTTGGGGGGAGAGTTTTTAAATGGGTTTAAATAGGTTTTTGTGGGTTATCTGAGGGGAGGGTGAGGGTGGTTTCCCTCACCAATTTTTAGCCTCTCTCTCTCTCTCTCTCTCTCTCTCTCTCTCTCTCTCTCTCTCTAATTTACACCCATATTCCCCTCTCCAACCCTTGTTCCTCCATTGACCATTGATAAACCTCGCTACCACTCCTACACCATAAGTTACACAATATTCAATCCCATTCTACCATCTTCAAGCTTGGGTCAAAGAAGAAAGTGGGTGGAGCTAAACTTGTAGGAGGGATTTTTGCAGATATTTGAACAAGCTTTGGAGTCTTGGCGCTTGGGAGTTTTAGGATCTTTCAAGTCATCCATTTTTGTGTTTCTCCTCTTCTAATCCAAGTTAGTGTTTTCCTTTTCCAAGTTGCAAGGTTTTCTAGCTATGGAAATTATATAGGATGAATACTAGATGATTTATAATGCCTAAAATAAATGTATTTGATGAAATATTGTAGTCCTGCAAAAATGGAATTTTCGTAACAAGACAAAACCCTAGAAGGATCTTTTACAAATTTATGGCATTTTACTTTGAAAAATGGAGGAAATCATGTTAAAAATATATAAACCCGTGATTTTAATTGTCTAAGTGCATTTTGAGGTATTTCTAGGCTTGAAATCCTCTTTCACACATGTAGAATCATGTAGTAACGTAAATGATAATATCTTATACTTGTTTAAGCATGTTAAAATAGTTTTTTATGATGAAATGAATAAATGTTAAAAAAATCCTAAAATGTGTTAAATATTATTAGAATGAATGAAAATAATATTTGAGTTCACATGTGATGATAGGGCAAAGTTATAGACGCTTGGGTAAAAATGGTCTTGGATGAGTAATAATATTTTATGTGGAAAACATAAGATGATAATATTAATTTTGATATAAAATCATGAGAAGGATGTTTTGAAAAAGAAAAGCTAAGCTTTAGTACCAAAATGAAATTAAATATGTTATTCACAAAAATTATGATAAAAAGGTCAAAATGGTAATTTTGGCAAAAATGAGGGTCCTAGTGGTTGAACTACCTCTTAGACCTTATCGGTCGGGGTTTTGGTCACAATGAATAAAGTGAATAAATGGCACATTGATGAAATGAACAAATGGGTTAAACCCTAGAATGAGAGAACAGGTAAAATTATGGAATAATGTGGACATTAGATAAAATTTTAACACACATTAAATTGGACTTGGATGGCAACGAAAAAATTAAGGAGGGCATAGAGCCCTGAGGGGAAAGACCCAAAATTACTGGCCAGAGCATATGGTAGTATAGTTGGCGATGTGGAGCCTGTTAGAGTATACGATTATTGGACGATTCCAAGAAAATGAATGTAAAACGAAAATGATAATGGTTGTACTTGGGAATGTATAAATAAGACAACATAAGGAAAAGTGATAAACGAAACTAATGGCTAAGACATGATTAATTAGTCTATAGACCCGGTAAAGGGTGATGAAATATTTAAGAGTGAGTATGAGCTCACCGCTCGGGTGAATTGCATAGTAGTTGCATGAATACTAGCTAAATTATTAAACATTTTCGGAATTGATTAAAAGACATGGTAGATGTATCGTATTTTCGTAAAAGTCATGTAGCTTAGTATTACCTACCCTAGTGAGCATTTTCTCCCCCTTGCTTTTTATGATAAAAACTCCACCCCGACCCTAGGTACATCGAGTGGGGACGCCGAAAGGACGCTAGTAAGGCCCCAAAGGGCAAACCACGTCGCTAGATGCTCTCTAATTTATTTTGAACATTGAAAATTTGGTATTTTAAACATTCGGTACTTCAAACTTTTATTCAGGCTTATTGCCATGGCCAGTAATAATATAGGGGGAATGTGGTTTATTTCCTACTTTTTTAGCTATGTGGACTAAATTGCATTTTCATAAATAAATCTTGTGAATTGACTAATTACTTAAAGTGATCACTTCTTTCTTAAGTTAAAACTGACAAATTTCGTTCTTAATTATTGAGAAAATTATAGGATTGTCTTAAATAAAGTAAATGGACTTCCCCTCCCCCCTTTTAACTGCTTGACTCAGTGCGGGTTGACCTAACGGTGACTTAAATTCGGGTCGGGATGTTACAAATGGTATCAGTGCAATAAGATCCTCGGGTGTAACGGAGTGTTCACGCTTTCTTAATACACTTTCCTCTTATCTTTCCGCATATTTAAAGCTCTGGTTAATGTCTAAATCGCTTGCGCTACCGCCTTTAGTTCATATCACTTTGTGTTAAACTCTTCATTCTTGTGTAGATTCCTCCGTGTCGTGACATTACTAGCGGGTTTGGCACCAATGAGGTTCGACGCATAAATAAAGTTGTACGTTGCCTAGCCAAGACTCTCACGCAGTAGTAACGGGAAAACCGTAGTGGTACTGTTGAGAACATGATCTCTGTCTTTATCCTTAAAGAGTTCAGGAGGTTGCACCCACCTACTTTTAGTGGAGCATCCCTCGATAAAGTTGAGGAGTGGCTCGAAGAAATCACCAGGATAATAGAGGTTCTGGAAGTGCAAGCAGAGCAAAAAGTCAAAATTACTACATTCCAGCTCATAGAACATACAGAGCTCTCGCGGAGCGCCTACTCTGCCAGTACCACTGAGACGATTGACTAGAGTAATTTCAGGGTGGCGTTCCTCTAGAGGTACTTTCCACAGTCGTTCAAGGATGCCAAAAAGGATGAGATCGATCAGTTAATTCAGGGGAAGACTTCAGTCAATGAATATGTGGTGAAGTTCGAAAGTTTGTAAAATTTGATGCCTTGTAGAAAAATGGGGTAAAAAAATGAGGTTGATGCTGAAGATAGAAGGACTCAACCTGGGTATTCGATAGATTCTAATAGGTTTGGATCTGCCCAATTTCAGAACTGTAGTGAACAAGGCCATACGATTGGAGCTTCATGATGAAGATAGAAAGGCTATATATGAGAAGAAAATGGAGCCTAATAGTTCCCAGTTAGGTGGGTATAAGAAGTCCCAAAGTAGAGCTCGAGGTTTCTTCACAAAGCTTAAGAAAACCATGGGGGTTGGATCTTCACTATCCTAGTGCACTAGTAATCAGAGCTCCACAGCCCCCATTGAGAGGACCTATTTTTCTTATGGGTCCGTGGTTCATTTTAAGAGGGATTGCCCTCAACAGGATTTAGGCAGTCAGTAGAATGTAAATTTCATGTTGAGTCGGAGTTCTAGTTATACAGGCCCTACTCATTAGTAGTCGTAGTCCCTTTTAGGTTATTAGCAGCCCGTAAGGCATAGCGTGGACAATTTAGGTCCGAGACAGGGTCAGGGTAACCATGGGCAGGGACAGGTGCGCAATGGCTAGATGAGAATGTTCAACCCTGGGTGAGATTATGCCACATCACAGTAAATTGCATCTCTCAATGACCCTTCGGTGATGAAAGGTATGATTCTTTTGTACAAGACATGGGTAAAGGCACTATTTGATTCTGGCACATCATATTCCTTGATATCGAGTTCCTTGGATTTTAGTTTGGGATTAGAGGTGGATAATTTTTGTCCTCCCTTCTTCATTAGGTTTCCAGTGGGTGGCACTATAGTTCTTGATAGGGTCTTCCACAGATGTGTGATCATGGTTGGAGATTATATCTTGGAGTATGATTTGATCCTCATGGACATGGATGGGTTCGAGGTGATCCTTGGTATGGATCGTCTGTTATGTTTTAAGTTACCATTGAATGCCATCGACACAATGTCCTAGTATCACTTCCATACGGGTCTCTCCATCACTTTAGTAGCGAAAATGACATTGATTATCCCCGCAAGTTTTTTATAGTTCACGAGCATAAATGGTATTTTGGTTGGTTGAGCATCTTTGTGGCTCAGAATGAGCCAGATGGTATGATTTTAGACTACCCCGTGGTATAGGAGTTTCCCGATGTATTCTCGGATGATCTCCCTGGATTACCACCACGACGGAAGGTGGAGTTTGCTATAAAGGTACATTAGCGTGTCTCACCCATCTCTATTACACCTCATAGGATATCTCCAGAGGAATTGCAGGAGCTAAGGATTCAGTTAGAGGAGCTAACCAATAAGGGCTTCAATCGCTCCAGTGTGTCCCCATGGGGAGCCCCTATCCTATTTGCAAAGAAAAAGGACAATACCTTGAGACTATGCATTGATTACAGACAGTTGAACATAGTGACGGTCAAGAAAAATACCCCATATCCCGTATTGATGATTTATTCGACTAGTTGCATGGGGTGGGTAGGTTTTTGAAAATTGACCTTCGGTCTGGGTACCATCAATTGCGTGTTAGGGAGGAGGATATTCCTAAGATCGAATTTCGGACATGGTATGGGCACTACGAGTTTTTGGTGTTGCCCTTTGATTTGACCAATTCCTTGATAACATTCATGAACTTGATGAACCGCGTCTATTATCCCTACCTAGACCGATTTCTGGTGGTCTTTGTGGACGACATACTGGTCTATTCGACCACAGACATAGACCACGAGGAGCACCACCGCACAATATTGCTATTGCTTAAGGAAAATCAGTGGTACGCTAAGTTTAGCTAGTGCGAGTTCTGGATGGAGTAAGTCAAGTTCCTTAGATATTTGGTTTCTAGCGAGTGTAATTTTTTTGATCCTTCTAAAGTAGTGGTTGTCTTGGAGTGGGATAAACCAAAGATAGTTTCTTAAATGCATATTTTCTTCGGTTTGGATATATACACCGTAGGTTCCCAAGTCCCGCTTTGCCCCTCACAATGTTGACTCGAAAGGATGTGCATTTCAAACGATCGGATGATTGAGTTTTCCTTTCAGGATCTAAAGGTGAGGTTAACCTATGCATCATTTCTCATCCTCTGAGAGCTCAGCAGGTGTTGCACGGTGTATTGTGATGCTTTGGGTTTAGTTCTCGGAGTAGTGCTGATGTAGAACATTTAGGTGGTAGCCTATACATCTCGCCAATTAAGGTGCATGAGAAGAACTACCCACCCATGATGTGGAGATAGCTATTGTAGTGTTTGTACTTAAGAGCCGAAGGTATTATTTATACGGAGAACGATTTGAGGAGTTTTTCGACAATAAGAGCCTTTAGTACATTTTCATACAACGTGATCTTAATTTCCGCCAGAGACGATGGATGGAATTAATGAAAGACTATAATTTCTTATTGAAGTATCACCCCGATAAGGCCAATGTAGTGGTCGATGCTCTTAGTAGGAAGTCTGGTCTCACCCTTGCAATCATCGGGTGAAGATGTTTGGGGATCTTCAAAAGTTTGACTTGCATGTTCATCAGGATTAGGATAGCGCATACTTGTGGGGTTTGGTAGCTAGACCGCTCATTTAGCATAAAGTCCTTAATGACCAGTCATGTAATCCCGAGTTTGTTCAGTATCGGGATTATATTTTGAATGGGGAAGTGTTTGACACTTTTTTTTATAGATAAGGACGGCGGGGTGTGACACAAGGGTTGGTTAATTTTCCCTATTATCGAGCAGCTTCAGGATGAGGTAATGGAAGAGGCCCATCATTCACGCTTTAACATACATCTCGATGTTACTAAGATATATAAGGACCTTTGTAGGGATTTCTAGTGGGTCGGTATGAAAATAGATGTGGCAATGTATGTAGTCAAGTGCTACACATATCAACAGGTTCAATTTGAGCTTAAAAAGCTAGTAGGACTATTACAACCACTATCCATGGTAGAATGAAAGTGGTAGCACATCACGATGGACTTCATAACAGTGTTACCACAGTCTGAATGTGAACATGATGTGGTATGGGCTATATTAGATCAGCTCACGAAGTCTTCACATTTCTTACCGATCAAGGTCACAGAGAGTGTGGCCAAGTTGGCAAGGTTTTACATTAAGGAAATAGTTAGGCTTCTCGATGTACAACTCTCGATCGAATCAGATAAGGATCCTTGCTTTGTGTCTCGATTTTGGAAGAAATTTAAGCAGGAGTTGGGTACCGATCTTAACATGATTATTGCATTCCATCCTGTGACTGGGGGATAATTAGAGCGAACCATCCAAATTCTGAAAGACATGCTCAGAGCTTGTGCATTTGACTTTCAGGGTAGCTGGGTTGAGAATCTTCACCTGGCAGAGTTTGCCTACAACAACAGCTATCAAGCAAGCATTGAGATGGTCCTCCTTTAAGGCTCTTTACGATAGGCCTTTTGCTCTCTAGTGTTTTTGGGCTGAGGTGGGAGAGAAGCATCTCACCAATTAAGAATTAATCCAATAGATGACTATGAAGGTTCGAGTAATTCTACAGAGAATCATGACGGCCTAGAGCCGACAAAAGAATTACGTCAAAAATCTCCAGGTACCCTTCGAGTTTTGGATAGGTGACCATGTGATGCTGAAGGTTAGAGAATGGATTGGTAGTCAACGATTTGTGCCGAAAGGGAAGCCGGCCTTAGGGTACATCGACCCCTTTGAAATATTGAAGTGGATCGGGGACGAGTCATATAACTTGACATTGCCTCCACAGCTGTCCCAAGTTCATAACATATTCCATGTATCTATGTTGAAGAAGTATCTTCACGACCCTCAACATGTCATCGACTGGAATCTCATCGAGTTAGGGAATATGTCACGTTTCCCACGCGACCCATATCCACTTTAGACCATGAGTAGAGATTCCTACGCAACATGATTATTTCGTTAGTAAAGGTACTTTGGGAGTTTCAAGGCGTTGAAGGTGCGACCTGGGAATGTAAGTTAGAGATGAGGGAGAATCACCTGAAACTCTTCCCTTAGTCGGTTGTTCTTATTTTGGGGACGAAATCTCCTAAGGTGGGGAAAATGTAATACCCGCGCCTAATATGTTATTCTTTTTCAGGTATTTTGTAACCATGTGAAATTATTAGAATTTGAATTGTTAATATATGAACTTTTATCCATATATCTAATTGTTTTGGTGGCCTTAATGTAAATTGTTGGAAGTTATTGGGTAAATTTGCAGAATTTAAGAAATCTGGGTAGTTGGAACGAACTCAAAGTCATTCAAACGAGGTTATAGTGGTTCGAATAAGAATTCCACTTTATTCAAATGAGGTTACAGAGCTAACTGCATAAACGCACAACCTCGTTAGAAGGTCATTTGAAAGACCGTTCGAATGAGAATCCAGTCTCATTCGAATGATATCCCTTTCTCATTCAAACGATCTGGGAAGAAATTTATTCTTTCGAGTTAGCTTGATGTGATGTCCCGTTTATATCCATAGATCGGGTGACGTGTCAAAATATGATGGCTTGGATGAACACAATCTTGTTAGGAGTGTTAGGGGAGAGTTTTTAAATGGTTTTAAATAGGTTTTGTGGGTTATAAGAGGGGTGGGTGAGGGCGGTTTCCCTAACTAATTTTCCTCCTCATCATCTCTCTTTCTCTGTCTCTCTCTAAGTTCCTACACTTCAACCCTTGTTCCTACATTGATAAACCTTGATACCACTCCTGAACCATAAGTTACACCATATTCAATCCCATTCTACCATCTCCAATCTTGGGCCAAAGAAGAAAGTGGGTGGAGCTAAACTTGTAGGAGGGATTTTTGGAGGTATTGGAAGAAGTTTTGGAATCGTGGAGCTTAAGAGTTTAAGGAGCTTTGAAGTCATCCCTTTTTGTGTTTCTCCTCTTCTATGTTTTAAGGTTTTCTAGCTATGAAAATTATGTAGGATGAATGCAATATGATTTATAATGCCTAAAATAAATTTATTTGATGAAATATTGTAGTCTTACAAAAATGGAGTTTTCTTAACAAGACGAAACCCTAGAAGCGTCTTTTTGCAAATTTATTGCACTTTACCTTGAAAAATGGGAGGAAGCATGTTAAAAATATATAAGCCCATGATTTTAATTGTCTAAGTGCATTTTGAGGTAATTCTAGGATTGAAATTCTCTTTCGCACATGTAGAATCATGTAGTAAGATAGATGGTCATATCTTAGACTTGTTTATGCATGTTAAAATAGGTTTTATGATGAAATGAATAAATGTATAAAATTGCCCTAAAATGTGTTAAATATTATTGAAATGAATGAAAATAATATTCGGGTTCATATGTGATGACACTTGGGTAAAAATAGTCTGGGATGAGTAATTATATTTTATGTGGAAAAACATAAAATGATAATATGATTTTTGACATAAAATCATGAAAAGGATGTTTTGACAAAGAAAGGCTAAGCTTTAGTGCCAAAACAAAATTTAATGCAGAGGTTTTTTTGTAATTCAAAATTTCTTGAATGTTTTTTTAATTCTTAAATGTTTTTTTTAATTCAAAACAAAGAAAGGCTAAGCTTTAGTTCCAAAACAAATAGTCTTGAATGTTTTTTTTAATTCAAAATTTCTGAGAATGTAGAGGTTTTTTCGGTATCTTGAATTTTTGACACTTCTCACCCCCATTTTTCTTCTCTCTTTCCTTTTTTTTCATCTCTTTTTTTTTCTCTTTTTTTCATTCTTTCTTTCTTTTCACATATCAATCTTTTGCAAAAAAATTTCTTCTTTTGATTTTTGGCACTTTTTTTCAACTGTAATTTCACCCCAGTATTCTCAGAAAATGGGTATGGCTTCTTTTTATGGGCTTTAGACTCCCAGTTAAAGTTAGGTAGGATAATGGATTTTCAACAAAAGGCATATTTTCTTTTCGGCTCAAATGGTTTTGCAACGGAATAATGAAAAAAATATAGGAGTTTATGCTTAATTTTGGGCTTTCAAATGATGGCCTGATCTCATTTCTCAAGTTTTGTTGAGTTGATTTGTGTCTCAAGACGACTCACTAAGACTTCTAGTGCTTAAGATTCACATTTTGATTTTTTGTTTTCAGTAATCGAACAAAACAAATAATTTGAGATCATCAACGAATTTATCACTGAAGGAAAGTTTGAGTTATTTCAACTTGGATTGATTTAAATCTCTTGAAAATGATGAATGATACAATATCTCACCGGGTTAAAATCTCCACATTTATTCGTTAAGCATATTAACTTTCGCCTCAATATACATTTTCGACCATATTGTATGGCTAATGTGTAAAAAATTTCATAAGTTGAGAGATCCATGAATTAATTCTATATTAAGAAGTCGTTCCAAAACTCAATTATATTGAAAAAAATGGATTTTAAAAATTTTTCTGATTTGATTTTTCAAAAATACCATCCTTACCCCCAAACCTAAATTTTACATTGTCCTCAATGTATGCTCAAATAAAAGTATGGACAAAGAAAATAAAGTAAAGAAGTGAAATGACGATATTACCTATGAACTTCACTTTGCTACCAACATCCAAAGTAACAAGTGTATGTTAACAAATAAAAAAAAAGGAAAAAATACACTAATAGTATACAAACCCATGAAAATCACTACCATTACCATAAATTAATAATCGAAATAGTTGTGGGTCATTCTAATTAATAAACTTTATAGCACTAAGTGCCAAAACATCATAAATTTGAGAGCATGACCGCACAACACAAATTTTAATCTTAAATCCATGGTCATAACGGTGCGCACTGACATCATAAATAATAAACAAATTTGAATTGCATGAATCATATATCGATGCATCATATGGGGATAGCAAATTATAAAAAGGATTTAAATATTTACTACCCCTTTTTCGAAAGTAGTCACGTAAAATTGGGGATGCATACTCCACTCCTAAATGTGAGATTTTATGAAAAGTGCGGGAATAAGAGGTATCACGAGGCGATACACTTTCTTCATCAAAAAGAGAAGGACCGTCATAAATACTTGAAGTATCACTTAAATCGGATGACGAATGCTCAAATAAATTTTTCCACATTTAAGAAGAATCAACATTTTTCTCAATTAAACTAGGAGAAAAATCTCGACAGAAATTAACATTCAAATCATCACAACTATTTTATGTGTCAAGATTGTCAATTTTTTCCTCCTCACAAAATTGATTATCCCCATTTATTTCATGATTACTTTTAGAAATAACATCATTATACCATTTGTTTACCTCTTTCCAATTGAAGCACTTTGGTGGACAAATAGTAATAACAGGGGTTGGATTCTCATCCATACTGTAGAAGGATGTCTATCTACAAAAAAATATAAATAAAAATATTTTATAATTGGAAATATTGAGAAGGAACAGCCCCAGGGTCCCGACAGGAACTCATATTGAGAATGAACCCACCTAGGGTCCCGGCAGATCATATTGAGAAGGAACCACCCCAGAGTCCCGGCAGAAACTCATATTGAGAAGAAACCCACCCAGGGTCCCGGTAGAAACTCATATTGAGAACGAACCCACCCAGGATCCCGGCAGAATCTCATAATTGAGAAGGAACCACCCCAGGAACCCGGCAGAAACTCATATTGAGCAGGAACCCCAGGGTCACTGCAGCAATGACATTCGAGAGGTGCCCCGCAAGGCCCACTGCAGAAGTCCAAGATTGAAAAGTGCCACTGCAAGGGTCACTACCACTGCAAGGGTCACTGCAACAATGGCATTCGAGAGGTGCCCCGCAAGGGCCACCGTAGAAGTCTAAGATTGAGAAGTGCCACTGCAAGGGTCACTGCAACAATGACATTGGAGAGGTGCCCCGCAACGGACACCGCAGAAGTCCAAGATTAAGAAGTGCCACTGCAAGGGTCACTGCCACTGCAAATGTCACTACAGGAATGACATTCGAGAGGTGCCCCGCAAGGGCCACCGCAGAAGTCCAAGATTGAGAAGTTCCACTGCAAGGGTCACTGCCACTACAAGGGTCACTGCAGCAATGACATTCGAGAGGTGCCCCACAAGGGCCACCGTAGAAGTCCAAGATTGAGAAGTGCCACTGCAAGGGTCACTGCAGCAATGACATTCAAGAGGTGCCCCGCAAGGGCCACCGCAGAAGTTCAAGATTGAGAAGTGCTACTGGGTCACTGCAGCAATGACATTCGAGAAGTGCCCTGCAAGGGCCACCGTAGAAGTCCAAGATTGAGAAGTGTCACTGCAAGGGTCACTTCAGCAAGGTCATTCGAGGGGTACCGCCGTAGGGGTTACTGCAGAAATAACGTTTGAGAAGTTCCTCCCAAAGGGTCACTGCAGCAATGACATTCAAGAGGTGCCCCGCAAGGGCCACCGTAGAAGTCCAAGATTGAGAAGTGCCACTGCAAGGGTCACTGCCACTGCAAACGTCACTGCAACAATGACATTTGAGAGGTTCCCCGCAAGGGCCACCGTAGAAGTCCAAGATTGAGAAGTGCCACTGCAAGGGTCACTGCCACTACAAGGGTCACTACAGCAATGCCATTCGAGAGGTGCCGCCGTAGGGGTCACTGTAGAAATAACGTTTGAGAAGTTCCCCCAAAGGGTCACTGCAGCAATGACATTCAAGAGGTGCCCCGCAAGGGCCACTGCAGAAGTCCAAGATTGAGAAATGCCACTGCAAGGGTCACTGCCACTACAAAGGTCACTGCAGCAATGACATTCGAGAGGTGCCCCACAAGGGCCATCGTAGAAGTCCAAGATTGAAAAGTGCCACTTCAAGGGTCACTGCCACTTCAAGGGTCACTGCAGCAATGACATTCGAGAGGTGCCCCGCAAGGACCACCGCAGAAGTCCAAGATTGAGAAGTGCCACTGCAAGGGTCACTGCCACTGCAAAGGTCACTGCAGCAATGACATTCGAGAGGTGCCCCGCAAGGGCCACCGCAGAAGTCCAAGATTGAGAAGTGCCACTGCAAGGGTCAGTGCCACTGGAAAAGTCACTACAACAATGACATTCGAGAGGTTCCCCGCAAGGGCTACCGCAGAAGTTCAAGATTGAGAAGTGCCACTGCAAGGGTCACTGCAACAATGACATTCGAGAGGTGCCCCACAAGGGCCACCGCAGAAGTCCAAGATTGAGAAGTGCCATTGCAAGGGTCACTGCCACTGCAAGGGTCACTGCAGCAATGTCATTCGATGGGTGCCGCATCATGGGTCACTGCAGAAATAACGTTTGATAAGTTCCCCCCAAAGGGTCACTGCATAAATGTTATTCGAGAACTGCCACCGCAAGGGTTCCGACAAAAACTCATATTTAGAAGGAACCCACCCTGGGTGGACAGGATGAGGGAGTGGCTACCACGATCAACTCCTCATCATGAAACGTCATTCTTTAAAAGAACAACAATATTAGCACTTTACTTTCTTGTACAGCTTGCCTAGTTGAGCAAGCAGGGCTCAAGCAGGCTAGTTGGGACCTCATGGGAGTTTTGGCTTAGTCACAAGTGAAGTGAGCAGCCAAAGGGCTGGCTGCTCACAAGAAAATAACTGTTTATAAAATGATTCTAAAGGAGAGGGTCCTCTAAACCCCTCTCAAGAAAAATGATTTTAGAAGGGGGTCCTCAAGACCCCCCTCAAGCTTACAAAGATTTTAGAGGAGGTGGTCCTCGAGACCCCCCCTTAAGTTTACAAAGTTTGTACCAAAAGTTACCGTTTCAAAAGATATTTAGCAAATCGGATATTTTATCTCCATTAGAAGACATATTTTCTTTTGAACTTTGATTGGAACTTGGGGGCATCTGCCAGAGGGGACAGGCAGAGCTGCCTACAGGTAGGGACAAATAGTACACTGCAGACTTTGTCCCTCACCAACCCTCTAAGTTTTGGCGCCAAAAGTTCCAACCCAGCCTTAGTGCCCAAGTATAAATAGAACCCCTGGGCAAGGTCATAGGGATAGAGAAAAAATCAATAGCAAAGTCACTCTGTCAAAATCACACCAAAACCTCTCTAGTATTCTCTCCCTGCTCTTTCTAAGTGTTAAGTGCCAAGTGCCTTGTTCTTTCACTCCCAACTGACAGCCATCACTCTCAGAAGCTCCTCTTGAGAAAATTACTATTATTGTTGTGGAAGTTCATCTTCTTGCAGGGAAGGAGTTCCAGCTTGAGGTCCATTTTTACCAAAAGGAGAAGGTCTCATTAGAAGTTGCTCCAGAAGTTCTTGAGAACCTTGCAGACAACGTCCATTAGAGTGAATCATGCCTCACCCTTTCCAGTTATTCATAGACCCCAGTCTCACTACCCTCCTACATTTGGCGACTTCGCTGGGGAACCATAAACAAAAAATCATTGGGACAACCCCTCGTCGTCATAAATGCCTCAGGCCAGGAACCTCCAGTGGATTGGGTCCTCAATAAAAGATACCCAACAATATTTAGCAAGGAACCCCAGGAAGCGGGTGCGTTCGCGAGGAACCCCCCATATTTAAGGCGAGGAGCCCCCAAATTCAATAAACTTGATCGAGGAACCCACCCTTCGTTGCCGTGACAGTAGGCAAGGACCCCTGGTGGTCAAAATGGTAGGCGAGGAACCCTAAGTGCTTAGCGATAAATTCCATGTGGTCGAGGAATCCCTCGCACTCTACGATAGCGACGCCCTCAAGTAAAGAACCCCAAATAGAAATTTCAAGGGTGGAACCCCTAGGCGAGGGACCCTTGCCAGTCACACCCTCAGTCGAGGAACCCTTAAATAAACGAGTTCCAAATTTTGAGGAACCTAGATTGGCGCCAGCCACAGCCTCTTGTGAGAGACCCTCGTCCGTCACGACCCTTGACTAGGAACCCACCAACAGTAGCTCGTACACGGTGGGGTAGAAAACCCACTTATCCAATTGAGATACCCGCGGTCGAGGAACCCGCGGTCAACACCATACTCTTTATAATTCCATCATAGGCGAGACACCCTGGGTCGCGGAACCCTCGAAGTGACAAGAGGTCGAGACCCCCCTCTCTCCAACATATGTTCCGACAGACGAGGAACACTCGACGAAACGAGAAGTCGAGACACCCCTCACAACTCGATACCACCAGGAGAGGACCTCCCCAACAAATAGGGTCACGAGATACCCAGGGTTGGCAGCGTGCCCTCCATGATAGCAACACGAGAGGAATCTATTATAGATTGCGAAAAGGGTACGACTTGAAATTTATTTAAGGAATCCCTCATAGAAGCAGTAACAGACGAAGAACCCGCAAGGCTGGGGTGAAACACGAGAAACCCACAGATACAAAATTACCACGAGAGAGACCCTCGCTAGTAGCAAGTCCTACAACTTCATTTTGTGACGACGACACTATGGACGAGGAACCCATAGTATGAAATGGGTCTCGCGAGGAGCTCTTGGATACGCCACTGCCAGATGGCAAATCAAATGGTAAACTACTTGGAATAGTCGAGGAACGCTCAGACATCAAATCAACCCACGAGGAACTCTCGGATAGCAAATCAACCAGCGAGGGACAACCGTCCACCAACGTCGCTTCCTACGAGGGACCCTCGAATATTGAGACAGATCGCGAGGAACCTCTGAGAATTTGGGTTGGGGAAAAGTGATGAGAAACCCCTAATATACCTAACGACGGAAAAATATCAGTAGCCGTCCCAACAAGGGACCCTTGTCCCTCGCTAATAGCAGCATGCGTCCGTGGGTCACGAGGAACCCTCCAAAGAAAATCCCGACGAGGGACCTGCTGAAAAAAAACCGCCAGCCACAAAAGATTGGGATTGAGTAACAGCGCACGAGGAGCCATCAAGAGGCGAGAGACCCTCGATGATATTTGAGGTCGAGACACCTCCATCTAAAATACTAGCCACTAGTGGCGCTTCCGACGAGGGACCCTCGGGTAATGGGACCTCCGACGAGGAACCACTTACATGCTGAAGACTACCACACATTTCCAGTAAAGAATCATCACATGTACCAATAACAAGGATCGAGGAACCCAACAAATATGAACTCAACAGTAACTCTATGCGAGAGAACTCTAGGCGAGGAACCCCCAAGCCAGGGATGCCCAACATTAACTCCAGATGCGAGGAACCCTCTGTGGTTAACGCCTCACGCGTGGAACCCGTAGCTATCACCAAAAAGTGCGAGGTACCATTTGAAATCAAAATGGTATATGAGAAACCCTCAAATGTTGCAACAGTAGGCGAGGACCCCCTTCGGGGTCGAGGAGCCCACCTCATCCAGTGATGTTTGCGAGGAACTTTCAGTCACCAGATCCTCAGACGAGGAACCAAACCCAGCCAGGCAAAAAAAAAGGATGAAAAATTTAAAGGGGAAGGCGAGGAACCTACCGCGGAACCCCTGATACTTGAAGAATTCCTCGGGGTCACGACGGGTGGGGAGGAACCCACTGGTTCCAAGTTAAGTGGCGAGGAACCCTTACTTGTAACGTGCTTGGGCGAGGAACCCCTAAGTCTCAGATCATGAACGCGCGAGGAACCTGCCAGCAAGGGGGGTCGCGAGGAACTTGAGGATGGCAAACCCTCAACAGAAAAAGTGCGTGTGGAACTCATAGAGGACGAGGAACTCGCCAACGAGGCTGGTCACGAGGAACCCTCATCAATCAGTGAATACCTCGTGGCAATGGCAGCCGATAAGGAACCCTCAAGTATAAAGTCAACGCGCGAGGAACCCTCGACGAAACCCAAAGTAGAGACACCCTTATTTGAAACAAGACACAAATTACCTGGCATACGAGCCGCTGACAAAGGGTTTGACGAGGAACCCATTCCGAGAGTCACACGTAAGGAGTTGAGTTATGTCTCACCAATAACAACACTGTATTGAGAAATGGGTCGCGAGGAACCCTCGGGTATAAATCCAACCGACATAGAACCCTGGGTATCCCTCGTTGCCAATAAGGAACTCGCGACAGCAAACCCTCTAGTTGAAACGCCAACCAGCGAGGGACCCTTGGGCGGGTGAGGAATTGAAACAGTTACAAAGGGCGAGGAACCCTCGCTCATAAATGCCAAATCAGCTGCCGACAAGGGACTTATCAAAATACGAGGGTCTAATGTACCTTCAGATTTGGAGCTCATTCCGAGAGTGACGCACGAGGAACCCAAAATGAACAAGGAACCCAAAGCAAACAAGGAACCCAAAACGGGTAAAACCCCCAACGAGGAGCTCCGCGGTTCCAAACTAACCGTCGAGGAACCCGAGGTAATATGCGAGGAACTCTGTGTGGTCGAGATGCCCAGCCGAGGAACCCTCGAATTCAAAGAGGCGGATGAACCCTCTCTCAAATGAAGGCCCTCAGACGAGGAACCTTCGCCTACTATAAAAAGCACCGAGGAGCCCTTAGAGGTCCTTGCCCAAAATTCAACCCGTCGTCAACCGACATCCTCACCACTACAGCTGAGAAGGTACTATGCCTAACTCCTGCCGAGTTTCATTTTCTTAAAAAAGTTTGAATAGCCTGCTCCTAGTTTTATGAGTACACTTCTTGTAAGAAATATAAACTCTGACTGCAATGAAGAAAAGTAATACCCATTATTTTTGGCACTTAAAATTTTGTGCATGACTCATTTACCTACATTGTGCGGTAGGTACAACAGATTTATGTGTTCTTTTCTTAAAAGAAGGGCAGAACCTCTACTAGATTAGAAGAGGGCCCATGATATAAGGAACTTTCCTCATCATACTTGGGTGGATATCCAACCCAAAAGTAAAATTATAGTGAGTAAAGTCCCTAAGACTCGACAGGACTAGCAGGAGGTTATCCTCCTAGTAATAATAAAAAAAAAATCACTACGTTTTTTATTATTATTTAATATAGATTTATAGCCTAGAAAACAAGTGCGAACCTCTGTTCTCAAGAAAACTTTACTTGACCAGTTTTCAGAAAATAGGGAGAAGGGGGTCTACCCCTCTCTCTAAACCTGTTAAGACAAAAAGGTTCCTAAGAAAAGTTTGGAACAAGGACCCTACAGACCAAGGGAAATTTTCAATATAAAGAAATAATTATTTCTTTATTTATGATATATGTTAAATTTTATTCAAAGTTTGTGGGAAGGAGAAGGGCTAACCCCATCTCTTAGTCACTACCCAAGAAATGAATATGCATAACAAAATACCCCACAGTCACTTGGGGTTGCTCTAAAAAACAAATACCCCCAAGTCACACAGGGTTGCACTAAAAAGTACCGCATAGTCACACAGGACTGTGCTAAAAAAATATAACTTGCTCAGTTATGTGCAAGTACCCAGCAGTTAGAGGGGAAGTTTCAAAATATTAACTTACTCAGCCTATATGCAAGTACCCCGCAGTTAGATAGGCAGCTTCAAAATTATAACTTGCTCAGTTATGTGCAAGTACCTCACAGCTAGAGGGGCAATTTCTAAATTTCAACTTACTGAGTTATATGCAAGTACCCCACAGCTAGAGGGGAAGCTTCTAAATTTTAACTTGATCAGTTATATGCAAGAATCTCGCAGTTAGAGGGGAAAATTCAAAATGATAACTTGCTCAGATCATAGGCAAAGTACCCCACAAACTATGGGGCAATTTCATCTTGAAGTGCACACAGAAAATAGAGCAACTCATGGTTTTGAACAAGTGTCAAGTATAAGTATATGTGCGACAGTTTAGCACCTAAGGCTCCAAGGGCGTCGGAGCGCTCACAGTCTTGAGCAAAGGCCAAGTATAAACATAAGGTACAACATTTTAGTACCTAAGGCTCCAAGGGCACCGGAGCGCTCACAGTATAGAGCAAGTGTCAAGTATAAATATAAGGTGCAATAATTTTGCACCTAGAGCTCCAAGGTCAACGAAGCGCTCAAAATATTGAGCAAGAGCCAAGTATAAGTTTAAAGTGCGACAGTTTAGCACCTAAGGATCCAAGGGTGCCAGAGAGCTCAGAGTCTTGAGCAAAGGCCAAGTATAAACACAAGGTACAATAGTTTAGTATATAAGGCTCCAAGGGCACCGGAGCGCTCACAGTATAGATCAAGTGTCAAGTATATATATAAGGTGAAACAATTTAGCACCTAGAGCTCCAAGGGAAATGGAGCGCTCAAAATATTAAGCAAGTGCCAGGTATAAGTTTAGAGTGCGACAGTTTAGCACCTAAGGCTCTAAGGGTGCCGGAGAGCTCAGAGTCTTGAGCAAAGGCCAAGTATAAACATAAGGTACAACAGTTTAGTACCTAAGGCTCCAAGGGAACCGGAGCGCTCATAGTATAGATAAAGTGTCAAGTATAAATATAAGGTGCAACAATTTAGTACCTAGGGCTCCAAGGGCACCGAAGTGCTCAAAATATTGAGCAAGTGCCAAGTATAAGTTTAAGGTACGACGGTTTAGTACCTAAGGCTCCAAGGGCACCAGAGCGCTCACAGTATTGAGAAACTTTTAAATATAAATATAAGGTATGACACTTTAGTACCTAAGGCTCCAAGGGCACCAGAGCACTCACAGTCTTGAGTAACTGCCGAGTATAAATAAAAGGTACGACAGTTTCATGCACAAGTCTCTCGATATTGCAAGACACTTCTGCACGAGGGGGCTAATATTGAGAAGTCCTCAAGCAAGTGAACAAATAATAAAATAGCTTGAAGTGTGAGGATCCACTTATAGTGGCTCCACCTTCCCAAGATTGCAAGTTTGATAGAAAATAACCTAGGGCGAGGGGATCCACCTTGAGTGACCCCTCTTCCCAAACTTAATGCTAATGAAAAGAACTAAGGGCGAGGGGCCCACCGCGAGTAACCACTCCGCCCAAGATGAAAGGCCACAGAAGAAGGCCAATGGTGAGGGCTCACCGCGAGTAACCCCTCCGACCAAGATAGAAGGCCACAGAAAAAGGCCAAGGGCAAGGGGCTCACCGCGAGTAACCCCTCCGCCCAAGATAGAAGGCCCCAGAAGAAGGCCAAGGGCGAGAGGCCCATCGCGAGTAACCCCTCCACCTAAGATGAAAGGCCACAGAAGAAGGCCAAGGGTGAGGGGCTCATCGCGAGTAACCTCTTCGCCCAAGACAGAAGGCCACAGAAGAAGGCCGAGGGCGAGGGACTCACCGCGAGTAATCTCTCCGCCTAAGAGGAAAGGCCAACAGAAGAAGGCCAAGGGCGAGGGGCTCACCGTGAGTAACCCCTCCGCCCAAGATGAAAGGCCACAGAAGGAGGACAATGGCGAGGGGATCACCGCGAGTAACCCTCCGCCCAAGATAAAAGGCAACAGAAGAAGGCCAAGTGCGAGAGGTTCATCGCGAGTAACCCCTCCGCCCAAGATGAAGGGCCATAGAAGAAGGTCAAGGGCGAGGGGCCCACCGCGAGTAACCCCTCCGCCCAAGATGAAAGGCCACAGAAGAAGGCCAATGGTGAGAGGCCCCTCCGACCAAGATAGAAGGCCACAGAAAAAGGCCAAGGGCAAGGGGCTCACCGCGAGTAACCCCTCCGCCCAAGATAGAAAGTCACAGAAGAAGGCCAAGGACGAGGGGCCCATCGCGATTAACCCCTCCACCCAAGATGAAAGGCCAGAAAAGAAGGCCAAGGGCGAGGGGCTCATCGCGAGTAACCCCTCCGCCCAAGACAGAATGCCACAGAAGAAGGCCGAGGACGAGGGACTCATCGCGAGTAACCCCTACGCCTAAGAGAAAAGGCCAATAGAAGAAGACCAGGGGCGAGGGGCTCACCATGAGTAACCCCTCCGCCCAAGATGAAAGGCCACAGAAGGAGGCCAAAGGCGAGGGGCTCACTGCGAGTAACCCCTCCGCCCAAGATAAAAGGCCACAGAAGAAGTCCAAGGGCAAGGGGTTCATTGCGAGTAACCCCTCCGCCCAAGATGAAGCGCCACAGAAGAAGTCTGAGGGCGAGGGACTCACCGCGAGTAACCCCTCCACCCAAGACAGAAGGCCACAAAGGAAGGACAAGGGCGAGGGGCCCATCGCGAGTAACCCCTCCACCCAAGACAGAAGGCCACAGAGGAAGGCCAAGGGCGAGGGGCCCATCGCGAGTAACCCCTCCACCCAAGATGAAAGGCCACAAAAGAAGGCCAAGGGAGAGGGGCTCATCGCGAGTAACCCCTCCACCCAAGATAGAAAGGCCACAGAAGGATGCCAAGGGCGAAGGGATCACCGCGAGTAACCCCTCCGCCCAAGATAAAAGGCCATAGAAGAAGGCCAAGGGCGAGGGGTTCATCGCGAGTAACCCCTCCGCCCAAGATGAAGGGCCACCGAAAAAGGCCGAGGGCGAGGGACTCACCGCGAGTAACCCTCCACCCAAGACAGAAGGCCACAGAGGAAGGCCAAGGGCGAAGGGCCTATCGCGAGTAACCCCTCCACCCAAGACAGAAGGCCACAGAGGAAGGCCAAGGGCGAGGGGCCCATCGCGAGTAACCCCTCCACCCATGATGAAAGGCCACAGAAGAAGGCCAAGAGTGAGGGGATCATCGCGAGTAACCCCTCCACCCAAGACAGAAGGCCACGGAGGAAGGCCAAGGGCGAGCGACCCATCGCGAGTAACCCCTCCACCCAAGATGAAAGGCCATAGAAGAAGGCCAAGGGCGAGGGGCTCATCGCGAGTAACCCCTCCGCCCAAGATAGAAGGCCACAGAAGAAGGTCGAGGGCGAGGGACTCACCGCAAGTAACCCCTCCGCTTAAGAGGAAAGGCCAACAGAAGAAGGCCAAGGGTGAGGGGCTCACCGTGAGTAACCCCTCCATCCAAGATGAAAGGCCACAGAAGAAGGCCAAGGGCGAGGGGCTCACCGCGAGTAACCCTCCGCCTAAGATAGAAGGCCATAGAAGAAGGCCAAGGAAGAGGGGATCACTTTGAGAAACCCCTCTACCCAAGATAGAAGGCCATAGAAAAAAGTCCAAGGGCGAGGGTTTCACCATGAGCAACACCTTTAAACAAAGTAGAAGGCCATAGAAGAAGGCTAAAAATGAGGGGCTCACCGCGAGTAACCCCTCCGACCAAGTTTGTACCCTGATAAGGAAGTCCACTATAAGTGGCCTCATTTACAAAACTTGGGATTAAGTGACATAACATTTAATGACCCTAAGAGGAATGATGAAGAAACCCTAGGGTCCCTGAAAAAAAAAACTAAATTTATGGCATACAAAGCCTTTTGGTCTACCCAACACAAAAGACTTAGCACGAGGGGCTAATGTAGAAGGGTGTCTACCTATAAAAAAAATATAAATAAAAATATTTTTTTATTGGAAATATTGAGAAGGAACAGCCCCAGGGTCCCGACAGAAACTCATATTGAGAAGGAACCCACCCAGGGTCCCGACAGATCATATTGAGAAGGAACCACCCCAGGATCCCGGCAGAAACTCATATTGAGAACGAACCCACCCAGGATCCCGACAAAAACTCATATTGAGAACGAACCCACCCAGGATCCCGACAGAAACTCACAATTGAGAAGGAACCACCCCAGGGTCCCGACAGAAACTCATATTGAGCAGGAACCCCAGGGTCACTGCATCAATGACATTCGAGAGGTGCCCCGCAAGGGCCACCGCAGAAGTCCAAGATTGAGAAGTGCCAATGAAAGGGTCACTGCCACAATAACATTCGAAAGGTGCCCCGCAAGGGCCACCGCAGAAGTCCAAGATTGAGAAGTGCCACTGCAAGGGTCACTGCAGCAATGACATTCGAGAGGTGCTCCGCAAGGGCCACCGCAGAAGTCCAAGATTAAGAAGTGCCACTGCAAGGGTCACTGCCACTGCAAGGGTCACTGCAGCAATGACATTCGAGAGGTGCCCCGCAAGGGCCATCGCAAAAGTCTAAGATTAAGAAGTGCCACTGCAAGGGTCACTGCAGCAATGACATTAGAGAGGTGCCCCGCAAGGGCCACCGCAGAAGTCCAAGATTGAGAAGTGCCACTGCAAGGGTCACTGAAGCAATGACATTCAAGAGGTGCCCCGCAAGGGCCACCGCAGAAGTCCAAGATTGAGAAGTGCCACTGCAAGGGTCACTGTAGCAATGACATTCGAGAGGTGCCCCGCAAGGGCCACCGCAGAAGTCCAAGATTGAGAAGTGCCAGTCATTGCAACAATGTCATTCGAGGGGTGCCGCCGCAGGGGTCACTACATAAATAACGTTTGAGAAGTTCCCCCCAAAGGGTCACTGCAGCAATGACATTCGAGATGTGCCCCGCAAGGGCCACCGCAGAAGTCTAAGATTCAGAAGTGCCACTTCAAGGGTCATTGCCACTGCAAACGTCACTGCAGCAATGACATTTGAGAGGTGCCCTGCAAGGTCCACTGTAGAAGTCCAAGATTGAGAAGTGCCACTGCAAGGGTCACTGCCACTGCAAGGGTCACTGCAGAAATGTCATTCGAGGGGTGCCGCCGCAGGGGTCACTGCAGAAATAACGTTTGAGAAGTTCCCCTAAAGGGTCACTGCAGCAATGACATTCGACAGGTGCCCCACAAAGGCCACTGCAGAAGTCCAAGATTGAGAAGTGCCACTGCAAGGGTCACTGCCACTGCAAAGGTTACTGCAGCAATGACATTCGAGAGGTACCCCGCAAGGGCCACCGTAGAAGTCCAAGATTGAAAAGTGCCACTGCAAGGGTCACTGCAGCAATGACATTCGAGAGGTACCCCGCAAGGACCACCGCAGAAGTCCAAGATTGAGAAGTTCCACTACAAAGGTCACTACAGCAATGACATTCAAGAGGTGCCCCGCAAGGGCCACCGCAGAAGTCCAAGATTGAGAAGTGCCACTGCAAGGGTCAGTGCCATTGCAAAAGTCACTGCAGCAATGACATTCGAGAGGTGCCCCGCAAGGGCCACCGCAGAAGTTCAAGATTGAGAAGTTCCACTGCAAGGGTCACTGTAGCAATGACATTCGAGAGGTGCCCCGCAAGGGCCACCGCAGAAGTACAAGATTGAGAAGTGCCACTGCAAGGGTCACTGCAGCAATGTCATTCGACGGGTGCCTCCGCAGGGTTCACTGCAAAAATAACGTTTTATAAGTTCCTCCCCAATGGGTCACTGCAGAAATGTTATCCGAGAAGTGCCACCGCAAGGGTTCCGACCGAAACTCATATTGATAAGGAACCCACCCTGGGTGGCCAGGATGAGGGAGTGGCTACCACGAGCAACTCCTCATCATGAAACGTCATTCTTTAAAAGAACAATAGTATTAACACTTTGCTTTCTTGTACAGCTTGCCTAGTTGAGCAAGCAGGGCTCAAGCAGGCTAGTTGGGACCTCCTGGGAGTTTTGGCTTAGCGGCTGAGGGACAAGGTATGTTGAGAAAGCTCAACCACTTAGCACTATAAGATTGAGAGAATACCAGTAGGAAGACCCAGAAGTCACTCAAGACTACACACACTTCACACTTAGTCACAAGTGAAGTGAGCAGCCAAAGGGTTGGCAGCTCACAAGAAAAGAACTGTTTATAAAATGATTTTAAATGATAGGGTCCTCTAAACCCCTCTCAAGAAAATGATTTTAGAAAGGGATCCTCAAGACCCCCCTCAAGCTTACAAAGATTTTAGAGGAGGTGGTCCTCGAGACCCCCCCCCCCCCCCCCCCCTCTCAAGTTTACAAAGTTTGTACCAAAAGTTACCGTTTCAAAGATATTTAGCAAATCAGATATTTTGTCTTCATTAGAAGACATATTTTTTTTTAACTTTGATTGGCACCAGGGGGCATCTGCCAGAGGGGACAGGCAGAGCTGCCTGCAGGTAGGGACAAATAGTACACTGCAGACTTTGTCCCTCACCAACCCTCTAAGTTTTGGCGCCAAAAGTGCCAACCCAGCCTTAGTGCCCAAGTATAAATGAAACCCCTGGGCAAGGTCATAGGGATAGAGAAAAACTCAATAGCAAAGTCACTATGTCAAAATCACACCAGAACCGCTCTAGTATTCTCTCCCTGCTCTTTCTAAGTGCTAAGTGCCTTGTTCTTTCACTCCCCACTGACAGCCATCACTCTCAGGAGCTCCTCTTGAGAAAATTACTATTATTGTTGTGGAAGTTCATCTTCTTGCAGGGAGGAAGTTACAGTTTGAGCTCCATTTTTACCAAAAGGAGAAGGTCTCACCAGAAGTTTCTCCAGAAGTTCTTGAGAACCTTGCAGACAACGTCCATTGGAGTGGGTCACGCCTCACCCTTTCCAGTTATTCATAGACCTCAGTCTCACTACCCTCCTACACATACCTTCTTTAATTTTTAAAATGACTACTGACCTATCTAACTCAAATTGAAATACGTATGAGGATCACCCATTGTAATTTACAACGCATGTTTTTTTTAATAATATATATATTTTTAATTTAGAATGCAAAAGCAATTATAATTTACTCAAAATCTAATTAGATAGTCCATACTCTTTGACAAGGGAGAATTTAAAAGACGACCAACTACGATTATCACCTCAAATCCGCTTTTTCCTCCAGGTAGGTGATCGGTACGAAGACTCATTAAAAATCACCGATCCTAGACAAGGTAAAACAGAATCGATTTGATAAGTTCACGTTGGTGTAGCTTTAAATTCTAGCCTCGTTAAGAGGTTTTCCCTTAAGTCAATTTATGCAACGTGCTAAATTAAGTGCGAAATTAAACCACGTGGGAGCACACAAAAACATACCTCCGGCGTGAACTTTTTATGGTCGCTTGCTTACGCCGGTCTGAAGTTTAAGTTGACGTCGATTGGAAAAAAAATTCGCCTATATTTCAGTCGTCCCCGAGAGATCCTTGTGCTTGTGGCAAGATTGCACAACTTTTCTTCACGTTCGATCACCATTGCACACTTGTTTCGAATTTTTCTTCACTTTTGCTTTTTTTTTTTAATTTGCTTCTGAAAAAAACACAAAAGAAACTACATCAAACGTAAAGTGCGACACACAAAAAAAATAATAAAGAAAAGAAAAGAAAAAAATTAACACGACACGCGCACTAATAGTGTATTCAACACACAAACAAAAATTACCGATTACACTTATGAATGGCTTTTTCTGTTGCTCATCAATTGCCATCATTGTTTTGTTGGAGATGATATATAGTTATTTTTTCTTGTTAAAGCTGAGAAGCTCATAAATTTCGATCATTGCAAACTAATATATTTTCTGGAACAACTATGGCAGAAGCTCCACCACAACCTAAGCCACCTGATCGTAATACCGCCAAAATATCTACACCACACGCAGCCATATCCTTCAAACCAGAAACTTCCTACAAAGGAGAACCCTTTGTTGAGTTCTCAGTAGATGAGACGTCTATCCTCTCCATAAATTTTCTCTTATTGGTAGATTTACTTTTGGTCGTCCCTCTATGGAAACTATTCACAAGGTGTTTCATGGATTCGCGTTGAAAGACTCTTTTTCCATTGGCTTATTGGATGATCAGCACATTTTAATTAAAATGTTTTGTGAGGAAGACTTTATGAGACTTTGTCTTCGTGAGCAGCTGTACATTTTCAAAGCTCCAATGAAAGTTATGAAGTGAACTCCAGACTTTATCCCAGGCTATGATTGTCCCATTTTTCCTGTATGGGTTAATTTGCCACACTTGCCAGTTCATTTATTTGCAAAAAATGCATTATTTGCTATTTGTCATAGGATTGGTAATCCACTGAGAATGGATGAGTCCACTAGTAATGTCACAAGGCCAAGTCAAGCTCGCATCTATGTTGAGGTTGATGTTTTAAAACCACTCCCACATCGTATTTGGATTTTCAATAGAATCAAAGGCTTTTGGCAATGAATCACGTATGAGAGCCTCCTAAAATTTTGTGGTAATTGTATGAAAACAGGCCACTCTACAGGTGACTGTGCAGATGCAGGCTTAGGGTTAGAGGTAAAGCCTAAAAACGTATCTCAATCATCAGGTGACCATATTGAACGTCAAAAATTGCCGGCCAATAAGAATTCAGTCCCTCCAATAACAGAAAAGTCAAAGTCTACCAAATGAGTAATAACTTGGCAAAAGAAACGGTCTTCACAACCTGGAGTTGCTTTCAAGGAGGTCATTCCGGTTAAAAATCCTTCTGTTAAGGAGGATTCAAATACTGGAAATATGCAACTGGCTACGTGTCAAAAGATATTGAAAGAGCTGTCCCATTTCTTAGGAGCTCTTAGTGGGGTCCAAGAAATTACTCCTCGTGGATTAGCTTCAACCTCTAAAACTGGTAGTGTTATCTACGCAGCTAATAAAACAAAAATGAGGGTTTCTACTACAGAGGATGACATACCAAAACAGGGTTTTCAAAATGAGAAACGAATCCCAAAATAAGGAGATAAGCGATCCTATGTTGACTGGAAAACAGTATAAAAAAATATGGAGAATATCATAAAAGATCCGGAAGATCAAACTTCTTTAGTTCGTCAACATATTCTGAATGACACTAATATTGACTCGGCAGTTAGAGATAATAATATGGATGGAAATATTATTGTCTCTAGCTCTAGGAAACAACAAAGTCATATTCATCGCTTAATCCAACGCGATTCTATCGTATTAATAGGAGATAAACTTATTTTACGTAATGATCTATTTGAGACTTCATCTTCTGATGAAAACTCTAAAAGCGATGAAGATACGACTCCTTTAGAGAATCTTAATACAAGTGAAGATTTATCCCAAGTTAATCCTATTAGTGTTCAAATTCACGACGACCGCGGCATTTATTTATCCGTGGATCTCCCCAAACTTGATTCAACATTTGCGGTGGATTCCAATCTTATCTCGAATGATGTAAATTCGACTGAAAAAAATGACAATTGGAACATCGTCCGCAAGCGAAGGCGTTCAAGAAATCGTAGGACCTAAATGTTTTTAAATTTTGTTACTTCTTTTTTGCAATCATGCTTTAGCTCTTGTAAGTGCCATTGGAGAGACTTTTCTCCATCAATTAATAAAATAATTTTCTTGTTCAAAAAAAAAATTACACTTATGAGACAATTTTTTTATTTCTTTTATTCTGGAAATTACTAATGGGAAAAATATATACGTTTTGAATTTTCGAATCTTTATGTTTTTGGACTACTGACTAAAAAAAACGTATTTGGAAATTTCAAGAAAAATATTTTTTTTCCCGAGTTTTTTTTCCAATTGTTTTGTATTTTAGGATAAACTAGTACAAAAAGTAAAAAAAAAAGGTAGTCCGAAAGTCACAATTCTTTTTAAAAAAATCGAACAAACTCCCGGTAACGGCGCCAAAAACTTATTTTCAATTTTATAAAATACTGCAAGGGCACGAGCTATTATAGAATAGCAAGTGTAACTACGGGTTGAACCCACAGAGATTTGTAATTTTTTTGTTCAAAATAATTGTAACTGTCTAACTAGGCGAAATAAGTTTAGAAAGGAGATGTAATTTTAGACCAAGTTAACCCAAATAAAAAGTCTGACTACGAGAGATATAATCAAGCGAGCGTGAAAACTAGGACATTGGATCCATTTATTACATTCAACTAATATTATGCAATAATTTAAACTCGTCATTTCCAATTTTATAACTCAAATTAATTCGACTCTCGTCGTATTTAATTCGGAAGATAACATGGTTAAGTTTACAATACAATTTAACGTCTCTAGATTTAGACGGCTAAAATCCTTATTCCTTTAAAATGTTCACTTTTAAATTTTAAATTATAGTCTTTAAGCATGGACTATCAAAACAATCGAGTGCAAGCCTAATCCATCAAAAAATACTCAAACTTAAAAATAAAAATATATTTTTTTCCAAACAAAGCCGAAGGTTTAAAACACTCTCGTGTCGTTTTAAATGAATACTGATTTTTTAAAACTTTTATCACATATCGGGAACAAAGACGAATTTAAATCACTCACAATATTAATCAAACATGATAAATTTCACCTAGTCCTAGTAAAAAAATTAAGCTAGCATAATTGAAGACAAAATAAAAGTGCAAGAATGAATACTAATTTTTATTAATAAATCAACTTACAAAAATAATCGAGTATTACAATTAATGTTGATAAAATTTCTCCCACAAAATGTTTCTTGGCCCTCAATCAAAATATACTCTAAAAATAAAGGAACCAAAAACTATCTCTTAAACCCTCTTTAAAATTCTCTCCCAAAATAATTAGCCAAAGGTCTTACTTATAGGCTTAGTAATGAAATGTTTGAGTTGTAGTAAAACTCTCTTTGATTGGTTCTATTTGAGCTGATAATCATCTCAGGGAGTCTTGAAAAGAGTTGGAGATAATTGAAAAGTCTTTTTTTTAAAATTATCTCCAATTTTTGCACTATTCACGTCACTATTCACATCACTGCTCACATCATCAAATTTAATCGCAATTTTTACCTCCAAAACTTTAAAATCTCATTTTCGTCCGAACTTAAAAGTTGTGAGTCTTGTCAAGACCTTTCCGAAATGCTATGGCACGGCCTCAACAGACACTCGATCGATTTTATAAAAAATATACAGATGTGTCAACCATGTCATGTCGTGTCGTATCGCAATGTATCGTAATAATTTTTGCACATCGACTCCTTTGTTGTCCAAATTTTCGGGGTACCTGTAAAAATACAAAATAAAAATAATTAATTCAAATTTAGGGTCACAAATATTTAAAAATTACAAAATTAGCCCTCTTTGCATTTTAACCCTCGAAATTCACAACTTTTCCATTCTAATTCCAAATTCAACCAAATTTCAGAAAGAACTTTATTTGGCCTAGATAAATATCTAAAAATTATTTTCAGTCCTATAAAGTTTTTGAAATTATGGTTTTACCCCTTGGGATTACTAAAATTGCATTTTAACTCGAATTTATTCAAACTTGTATTTTTCTTTTATTTTACGAAAATGACTCTAAAAGCTCATTATTTATGATACAATGTGTCTAAAAAAGTTTAAATTTGGGCATAATTCTTAAAAAAATAATGCACTCATCAATGCTCTCACAAACGAATCACTCGGATTATGGTTGTTTGTCTCGGTATGTGTGATTTATAAGAGTAAATGTAATGGAATGCAAATTCACGCAAACAAACTTGAAAGACGGAAATTTATGGGTGAAAATATCTCTTCATCGAGTTACGATCAATGAAAAACGGGAAACATCATTTTTTATTCACACCAATTAATCTCTCTTATTATCTTTTCATGTCTTAACTCTCCACACGGTAATTAATTTTGAAATTCGGACTCAGTTATGACTTTTTCGGGTTATAAGGTGTATTGGGTAATATTGAAAACAGTTGGAAAATTCGAAATTGGAAAATTTTCTTATGATGTCCGTTAGTGCTTTATCGGGCTTTTGCTCATTTTCTCTTCTTTTCTATTTTTCCATCTTCTTTTCTTGCTATTTTTGTTGAGCATTTTTTTTCATTGCTTTTCTTGCCCATTTTTATGCACTTTTTGAACTTTATTGATGAAATTTCTAATTTTCACAACTCCCGACTAATTGGTTTTTTCGGGATATCAAACGAAAAGAAAAAAATTTATTAGGCTCAAATTGGGTTGCAAAAAGAAAAATTTTCACAACTTTTTAGGCTAATCTTTTTGGGTAACAAATGAGGGCCTTACTTCATTATCCAAATTACTTAATAATTTACCATATGCATCTCGAGATTAATTGGATTTAGAGATATGTTAGCGCGTTTTTCAAGATAACATCTCATATATTTTCCGTAACCGATCAAAGCAACAATTTAGAGATCATCAACGGCTTATTTAAAACGCTGAATTGAACTTTGAGTTAACCATTAACTTGGATTGATTTAAAAACTCAAAAAAATCGATAGGCTCGTAATCTCACCGGGTAAGTTAATCTTCACACTTATTCGTAAAGTCGTCAATTTTCTTTCAATTTTCATCTTCGGGCAATTTCGGCTTTGTACAATTGAATTTTTACAATTTGAGACTTCAAACAAAATTTTAGTGATATTTTTGAAAATTTAAAATTCCAATTTTTACTAATTTTGAAGAAAAATATTTTTGGCTTTTTTCCAAAGTTTTTAAATTGTTTTGAAAATTTCTATTTTTTTTGTTTTTGGGCATTTTGAACTGTGTGAGATTTTTGAAGCGCATGAATACCCCCCCCCCCCCCCCCCCCTAACATAGACTTTTTCAAAGTCCCGATGCAAAAGGACTAAAAGCTTAAATAAAGAGAGAATGCATAGAAAATAAACATAGGACAAAATGCAGTAAAAAAAAAAGCAAGTATATAAAATGAAAGGATGGGGATATCAAAGTTCTCCATTACATAATAGAATTACAAGCACGTATGGACAGAAAAAATGGAACAACTAAACATAACAAACAACCAACTCAAAAACAGACTACTGAGGGGGTGGGTGGGATGTTCCGAGAGCATTTGGGTCATATGGGTCATAAAAATAGTTCGGTGGTGGTGCATCCATATGCAGGCGATATAGCTCAGCTTATAGGCGATGCATCATACTCTTATCACGCTGGTATGCGCGACGATTGGTACGGTATTCATTCATGAAACCGCCAAAGAGTGATTACAGGTTGGTGATGCGATGATCAAGCTCTGCTCCCACTGGCTCAAAACCAGAATCAACCTCTTCATCGTACTCTTCCTCCTCGCCCTCGGTCATCTCTACATCCTCGGCTTCTCCCTATTCTTCTTCCTCCTCTTCTTCATTGGAATCCTCCTCTTCCTCATCATCGTAATCCTCATCTATATGCGTTGCTCTTACAATCGCCCGTTTTATTGCGCACCTATTGCGTGATTCTTGCCCAATGGGCTTTGGGAGGCGGGGAAATGCTCGGGGGGATTGTATACCGGCATCAACAAGGATGGAGGTAATTAGGCGGGCATGTGGGAGAGGGATCGATCTCTTATTTTCATAACCTGCAAAGAGGATGTCGGTGTAGAATGTGTGTCCTAGGTGAATGGGAGAGTTGGGAACAAAGAGGTGGTAGACGAGTGTTACTTGGCGAGGGAGCATTGCCCAGTCATTGGAGGTTTGGAGGAGGTTGGCGCAAATGGTGTGGAATGTGATTCGGGCCTTGTCATTTAGGTGCCCGACCAGAAAAGTTTCCCAGACCCACGATTTTCCTGGTGCAAGTCGGGCGTTGCATTGACTTTAGGGAATGGGGGCGGTGTTAGTTGGGTAGTCAAAGTCTTCCGGAATCGGACCCCCCTTTTGTCCAAGTTTTTGTGACAAGATGTCCACGGAGAAGGAGATAGGGCATCCATCAACAAAAGCATCGGACTCAAAATCGCCTGTTCGGATGAGTGAGCCATAGAAAGACCTTACCTCCTCCTCCCATACGACCTCGTGGGGCTCGTTGAGGTATTGGCACCACCCCCTAGGCTAAAAAATATATGTGACAGTTGGGGGTAGTTCGTTACAATTCACTATGCGCTCTATGTGGAGCTTTCGGGAGGGGCCAAAGAACCGCACGCACCATGGACGTTCGATGCGAGAGAGGTGGTCCCCGTTATCGTCGTGGTGAACTATGGTGGATGTGTATTTGAGGGGAAATGGTCGGTTATCCATGGGAGAGGTGGGTGCTGTTGGTAGATGAGAGAGAGAGAGAGAGAGAGAGAGAGAGTATGTATGGGAGATAAGTGATGTGGGTGTGAAGAAAATGGGGGGGAGAAGGTGGGAATTTATAAGTGGGGGTGGGGATGGGGAGAATGGAAGGAAAATGGGGTATGAATGGAGGGAAAACCGGAATGGGAGGGAAATTAAGGTATTCGGGAAGGGGGAAGAAACTAGGGAATGGAAATGTTCTGCAAGAATCGAATCGATCCGGTTCCCAGGGGTGAATCAATCCGGTTAAAAAAAATTATTTTTCAATTTCCCTTAATCGAACCGATTCGATCCCCAGGTATCGGTTCAGTTCCTTTTTTTCTTATTCAGAAAGATCCTCTCCTCTGCTAACTAGGACTCATTTCACTCTCAAACTTTTGAACACTCTCACAATTTTTCAACGAACGAACTCCCTCGAGACTTTCCAAACCCTCACAAAATGCGTGTTTGACCTCCTATCCTCTCATGACTTACACCTCCGGGCTCCTAACGACCCTAACCTAATTCTAACTATTGTACACAAGATTCACCCCATACAAGTCGGCGGTACGATGACCTCTCCGTTACAGCTCACTCAACCCCGTAAACGGGGTTCGATAACCAAATTGTGTCGGCTTCTTCCACATACACCTCTACATATGACTTTATGCGTTGTCCATTAACTTTGAATGTATCTCCCCCTTTTGGATCTTCTAATTTTACCGCTCCGTGGGGGAATACATTTCTCACAACGAATGGTCCCATCTATCTGACCATAATTTTTTGGGAAATAAGTGTAGCCTAGAGTTGTAGAGAAGCACATTTTCTCCCGAATGAAACTCCTTGCGTCGGATCATCTTATCATATGAAAGTTTCATCCGTTCCTTGGAAATCTTAACATTCTCAAACACAACATTGCGCATTTCTTCCAACTCATTTAATTGAAGTTTACGAGCTTCACCGGCTTTATCCAAATTATAGTTCAGCCTCTTGATTGCCCAATACGCCTTGTGATCTAGCTCCATGAGGAGATGGCATGTCTTTCCATAGACAAATCAAAATTGGGACATCCCGAGGGGATTCTTGTATGCAGTCATATAAGCCTATAGCGTAGCGTTCAATCCAAGGGACCAATCTTTCCTATTAGGATCGACGATCTTTTTAAGGATGTTTTTGATTTCACGATTCGCTAGATCGGATTGCCTACTCGTTTGAGGGTGATAAGTTATTCCAACCTTTTGAACAACTCCATACTTTCTCATAAGCTGTTCAAACGGCTTGTTGCAAAAGTGCTTGCCGTTATCACTAATTATTGCCTTCGGAGCACCGAAGCGAGAGAGTATGTGTTCTTGCAAGAACTTAATCACCATTTTATCGTCATTCATTTTGGTAGCTATAGACTCTACTCATTTAGACACATAATCTACCGCAACGAGGATGTATAGGAAGACAAAAGACGAAGGGAAAGGGCCCATGAAGTCAATACCCTAACAGTCGAATATCTCGATGATGGGTATAAAGGTTAATGGAATCATGTCTTGTCGGGTAATAGCCCCCATCCATTGACACCTATCGCAAGATTTACGGTAAGCATTCACATCATTAAAGATTGTGGGCCAATAGAGGCCGATTTAAAAGATCTTAACGGCTGTCTTATTCGTGAAAAAGTGGCCTCCACATGCTTTCGTATGACAAAAACGGATGACGCTATGAGTCTCGTCATTCGGTACACAACGTTGGATGATTTTGTCCGCACAATATTTGAATAGGAATATATCATCATAGAAAAGCATGTGCGACCAAGTAATGAACCTCTTCTTTTCTTATAGTGTCTAATCGGGAAGGACGGCTCCCGTGACAAGATAGTTAACAATGTACGAAAACCAGGGAAGAGATGAGGTGGCAAAGAGTTGATCATCCGGGAAGTACTCATCTATAGGTATGGGATCACTAGGCACATCGAACGAGAGTCGGGATAAATGATCGGTAACGACGTTTTCTATCCCTTTTTGTCTTTAGTGGAGATATTAAACTCTTGTAGGAATAGGATCAACCTTATGAGGCACGACTTAGCATCCTTCTTAGTAAGGAGATATTTCAGCGCCACGTGGTCAATAAATCATGTGATGGGTGAACCAATGAGGTACGAGCGAAATTTGTCAAGGGCAAACACTACCGCTAGTAATTTTTTCTCCGTGGTGGAGTAATTGAGTTGTAGTCCGATTAAAGTCTGGCTAGCGTAGTAGATGACATGAGCTTTGTTACCCTTTCTTTGACCCAAAACATACCCAATCATGTAATCACTCGCATCACACATGAGCTCGAATGGTAGGGACAAATCCGGAGCTTGCATAATTAGAGCGAAAACAAACATGCTTTTCAATTTATCAAAAGCATCTTAGCATGCTTCGTTCCACTCAAAGGGGGCATCCTTCATAAGGAGGTTACTCAAGGGTCTAGCGATGGCACTAAAGTCCTTGATAAACCTTCTATAAAACCCGGCATGGCCCAAGAAGGAGCGCACATCCTTAAATGATTTAGGTGGGGGGTAGCTCAACTATGACATCTATTTTAGCCCTATCTACTTCGATTCCCTTGGATGACACTATGTGGCGAAGAACTATTCCTTATGTTACCATGAAATGGCATTTTTTCCAATTAAGCACTAAGTTCTTTTCCACACACCGAGCTAGAACTTTCTCAAGATTAGTAAGACAAAGGTCAAAAAGGGCCAAAAACTCGAAAATCATCCATGAAAACTTCAAGGCCTCTTTCAACAATGTCGCTAAAGAGACTAAGCATACACCTTTGAAAAGTCGTAGGTGTATTACACAAACCAAACGACATCCGTTTGTAGGCAAATGTGACAAATAGACATGTGAAAGTCGTCTTCTCTTGGTCTAACACATCTACCTCTATTTGGTTATATCCGGAATAACCATCTAAGAAGCAATAATACGGGTGTCCCTCTACACGCTTTAGCATTTGATCGATGAATGGTAAGGTAAAATGATCTTTCCTTGTGCCCGTATTGAGTTTTCGATAATCAATGTAAACGCGCCACCCGGTGGTGGTATGTTAGGGAATTAACTCACCCTTGGCATTCTCGACCGCAGTCGTTCCCGACTTCTTTGGGACGACTTGGATGGGAATCACCCATTTGCTATCTGAGATTGGGTGGATGATCCCGGGATCCAATAACTTAATAATTTCAGCTTGCACAACCTCTTTCATTATGGGGTTCAATCTTCTTTTCATTTTCCTCGAAGGCTTTACGTCCTCCTCTAGGTGGATTTTATGGGTACAAATCAAGGGGCTTATACATTTCAAATATGCTATGATCAAACCAAAAGCACCACGGTGCTTCCTCAAAATCTCTAACAACTTACCATCTTGCTCTTTATCTATGCTAGAGGAGACAACAACAGGAAATGTCTCATCCTCTCCCAAATAAGCATATTTTACGTTAGAGGGTAGTTTCTTTAATTCGAGGGTGGGAAATTTTTCTTCGGATGGAATCATGGATGACTCCCTCGGGGGTAGCTCATCGAATCTAGAAACCCAGTTAATATCTCTCAAGTCCTCAATCGACAGTCCCTCGTCTAATAGAGCTTTTAACCCCTCTACCTCTCGCTCAAATTTGGTATACGTATCCTCACTCTCATTACTTCTCGCAAGGCATGTTTATAAGGCATCCCCACCAATGGTTTTCTCAATGTGCTCCTCTACTATATACTCTATGAGGTCAACCGCATAAATTTCATCTTCTTCACCCACTTGGTTATCAATGTTGAAGATGATCGTTTCGAGGGTCATGCTCCCGAAAGTGAGTTTCATTTGCCCATTGCATGTATTGATTAAAGCGTTAGCCATGGCTAAGAATAGGTGGCCTATAATAACGGGAACATGATTTCTAGAATGGATGGAGGGCTCCGTGTCCCAAATGACAAAGTCTACCGGGAAGTAGAATGTGTCCACTTGGACTATCACGTCCTCAAAAATCTCTCGAGGTATATTCACTATGCGATCCGCTAGTTAGAGAGCGATTCATGTGGGCTTAAGGTCACCCAAATTGAGCTGCCTATATATGGAGTAGGGAAGAATGTTGACACTTTCCCCTAAATCAAGAAAGGCTTTTTCTATTCAATTTTCTCCAATAATGCACGAAACGTGGGTGCACCCGGATCCTTAAACTTTGGTGGGAGTTCGTTAAGTAGAACGGAGCTCACACTTTGTGCTAGAAAGACATTATTTTTCACCTTTTGGCTTATTTTCACCGTTAATAAATATTTAATGACTTTGGCATAGGCAGGAATTTGTTGGATGGCATCGAGAAAAGGAAAATCCAACTTTACTTGCTTAAGAACATCTAGCACATCTGCACGGGAGGCTCCCATTTGGGGTGGAGCAAACCATTGAGGGAATGGTGCGGTGGTGGGAGGTTTCACTACTACTTTTGGCTCGCTAGTGTCATCATTGTCACTTTCATTCAAGGGGGCATCTTCAGCCTCTTTTGTGCCGGGAGAAACCTCCTTGTCTTTAGGTGTGTCATGTGGGGGGGGGGGGGGGGGGGGGGGTGATAAATCAACGACTCGCCCACTACGTAGAGTGGTGATAGCTTGACATTTCTCTTGCTGATTATGGGAAGTAGAGCTAACATTATCTTGACCTTAAGGAGGTCTTTGTACTTGGGCCGAAAACTTTCCATTCTCTTGGATATTTAAAGCGCTTTGCAACTTAGAGATACTAGTGTGGATCTTAGAGAACACATGCTTATCGTTGGTTGTATTTTGAGATTGGATGAATTGATTTAAACTATCCTCGAGAGTCCTCCATGGTGGGGTGATGTATGGTGTGGGAGGCGATGCTTACATATGTATTTGCATCTGTGGAGCATGCTAGAAATGTGGAGGTAGAGGAGGGGCAACCTGTGAATTAGGATTCAAAGTAGCTTGCTGTTGCCCATAGCTAAAACCAGGATGATTTTTCTACGAAGGGTTATAAGAGTTCCCATGAGGGGCATTAAAATTTCCCTTAAATCCCCCAATTACGTCCAGTTGCTCGTTAAGTATGACTTTGTAGGCGGGTATCATTTGGCATTCCTTTGTTGAATGGCCTGCCTCACAAATAGCGCACACCTTTTCTTTCACGGCACGGGTGGATCCAGTAGTTTCTCTTGAGCGGGATCTGCGGACATCCTCTATTTGTTTAGAAATTTGATTAAACTTATAATTCCATTCATCATCCTTGTCCAAATTGTAAATTTTGATTGCGAAAGGAGTAGTGAATGTCTGTCGAACCCGATTTTGGGCATTGGGGTCAGATGTGTCACATGCTTGAGTAGTCTCGGCGACATACTTAAGATGAGCATTAGCATTGTTGGCATATAGATCCTAAAATGGTCTTTCACACGTAGTTTGAACGAGCTTCTTCGACGCTATAGTTAGCCCATTATGGAAGAAAGAGATAAGATGATGCTTTTCAAATCCATGATGTGGGCAGGCATTAGGAAGCTCTTGGAATCATTCCCTACACCGATCAAATGACTCATTATCTCATTGTTGGAAGACTTGAATTTTAGTTTGTTTTATGTGGTGGAAAGAATTTCGAGAGGAACTTTAATTGCATATCCTTCCATGATGTAACTAAGTTCGGTGATAAAGACCACAACCAGGTCTTAGCTTTATCCTTTAAGGAAAAAGGAAAAAGTTTCAAGAGAACGATGTCTTGCGTGCAATCTTGATCACTAAATGTGTCACATGCCTCTTCGAACTCGCGGATGTGTAGGTATGGTTTCTCCGAATCCATGCCGTGAAACATGGGGAGAATTTTTATCCTCCCATTATGAAAGTGGAACTTTCCTACATTGTACGGGTGTAGAATGCACCTAGGGGTGATAGTTAGCTCAGGATATAAAAGTTCTTTCATGGGATGATATGGTAGGTCCCCCTTACCCGTACCAAAACTAGCATTTTCAGACAAATCTCTCTCTCCTACTGACTCGAAATCCTCACTCGGTGTCCTGGAAGTGTGAATCGATGTGTGACTTGCAATGGAGTTAGGTGGAGTGGGAGCTGGAACCCAAAACTGTGGTACGTTGGGACTGTGGGAACTATTGGGGTCGTACTCAACTATTGGATTCTCGTGAATGCGTGATAGAGTAGATTGTGGGGTTTGTTGAGAATTTTGCTTGAACGGACTATGAGAGATGCTGTATTTTTTTACTTTTTAAGTTTTTTTTTTTATTTTATGATTTTTTTTGGCTTTTTAAGTTTTGGAGTCAAATTTTAGATTAAATCAACTAACCTAAAAGTCTACCTAGTTTCCCAGCAATGGCGTCAAAAACTTGACGCGACTGAAAATGTGTCTCTAGTACGTTCTTATATCGGTTCAAGTGCAAACCGGTCGCGTAAGTAATAACTCAGTAAGACAGGGTCGAATCCTCAGGGAAATAGGACGAATGCCCATGACGACGGAGGAAAGATGACTAAACCTAAACTGACTCTAGGAAAGAAATAAAAAGGTGATTAATTTTTGGGATTGAAGTCTACTGTCTAAATGAAAACTAAAATTAACATTACTAACTAAACTACGTGCACAAAATTATAACTACTGCAGGTGATTAAATACGAATGAGGAAAGTAGGTTGAAATACGATCCCCAAAACCCGAGTACGTTTGTCGAATAGAAACTAGCTTTGTGAACTAGATAGTTGATTAAACCCGATCTTTCTTAATCCCAAGCATTACATATATGAGGGTACAAGATCGCATCATACATAATCAAGAGCAAGAATAAAATCGTGCTACAATAGTTAACATGCACATCGCATTCTTAAACACCCCGGTTACCTAGGGCAAACGAGGTTAAAAGATCTACAACGGTTGTGTTCATTACACAACACGATTCAATCAGTATTTAATTCAAAACTAAGTTTTTGTACGTTCAAACTACATCGGGTTTGGTTCATGCACCCCAACCCTTAGTAATCTACCCTAGCATACTGTAATTAACTAAACAAATATTATCTAGAGTGCAGAAAATCAACACCATCATGATGTAAAAAAACTATATGAGAAAGAGACACTAAGAACACTTTGAATTAACTAAACTTTGGACTAATTTAATTGAATTCAAATAAAGAAGAAGACGAAAGAACAACTTCACTTGCAGAATTCTAAACTGCAAATCAAAACTTGTAAAACTTCTAGTGTTCTTCTCTAATTTCTCTCTCTAAGTTAAAAGGACTCTAAAATCTCTCTAAAAGGACTTTTTAAACTCTGGGAATATGTTGGGATATATACACTTTATTTTTACAGGAGTTTCAACCATGTACAATTCTTATTTTGAAAGAGGATAATTCACAAATTCGATAGCTAAACTGATTCGGTCAGATCCATCGGTTTGGTTTGATCTTTAGAGAGAATTTTCCCCACAATCGGACCAGTTCATTTTTGCTCCTATTGGTTCGGTTCGTTCCTTACAGAAACATTCTTCACTATCGGACCGATTCATTTTTCACTCTACCGGTTTGATTTGGTCTTTACAGCAACTTCTCCAGCATTCGGATCGATTCCTTTTAGCCTTCAGGGGTTTGGTTTGGCTTTTACAGTGATTTCCCCTTCCTTGTGATTTTTCTCTCAACTTAGAAGCTTCATAACTCGTGCTCTGGGTCTCGAATTTAGATGCTATTTCTATCTATGTGCTCGTAGTCTTGAGTTCTTCAACTCTTCTTCAGGCTTCTCATCCGAATTCCAGATGTAAATTACTCTTTTGCTATTTGACTTTTCTTCTTTTCTCCTCCTTCTTTCTTTCGTTTTCTTTCATTCTTCTCATGCACTAAATACCTGCGAAATCTATGAGAAATACACGAAACTCAACACACTCATTAGATAATGTTAATAGCAATAATATGGGACAAATCAAGCTGAGTTACATCGCACGGAAGGTTAAAAGACTCTATATTATGGGGATAAATACGAAGAATTTATGCCTAATAAAAAATAAAAGGAAAATATTTAAAAGAGCACTTTTGAGGGAGATATAAGTTGAATACCAACGGGTGTGCACTTATTTCGTCTAGAATTTTTTTATGAACTTATTGACTTGCTTAACGTTCGCATGTCGTAAACCCTTTATGAACTTAACCTTATTACATTATGGTTGATTTTTTCGTGTGTTTAAGTATGAATTGAGTCTCGAATTCTTGTAAAATATGGGCGGGGTAATCTATTTTTCGAGTTTTGATATCATTTCCTTTTCTATTACATTGCTTGTGTGGGGTCACAAATTTTAGATATTAATCTCACTTTAGTGAACCTCTCATGTTTACATCATTTTTTTTATTTCTGTTTATAAACTGAAATTTGAATCTTTTTTGCTAAAATGAATATGCGGTTATATTCGATGTTATATCATAATTATTATTTATAATTTATATGATTCATATTTCATTGAATATATTTCTCATATTCTTGTTCTAATATTTTTAATATTGCATGATCATATAATTAGTTTTGCTAGGTTAGTTAGGGTTGGGAATATTTTTTCAGTTAACACTTAGTATCTATCTTTCGTTCGTGTGCGTTAGTGAGTTACATTGCAGTGTTTGTTTATATTTTCTCTTTTTTGCTTTTTTTCTATTTGTTTATTCGTGACAAAAAGTGGTAGATGTCTTTTGATAGACGAGGATAGATTGTTTTTGTTTTCAATTTGGGGGAGTAATATTTTAATGTGCATACATTACATTTTTAATCAATTAGTCATCTTAATTATTTTATTATCTCTATAGTATACTTTGTACTTTACGCAATATATGCTACATGTTTAGGTGATGGCTTCCTTGAGTACATGTTTAAGATGGATCAAGCCTATCTTGCATATCGACTCTGAAAATCTTGGAAATTCGAAAGTAATTGATGGATATATTAAAACCAATTGATGCTATAAGAGTGTGACTAATTGATGGGGTTATAAGTGGAGTTGAGACCCTATATGTAAAAGCAGTAAGCATTAAATTAATATTTTGAATTACATTATTAAGGTGATCAAACACAGGGTTCAGTAGACTGATGATTTTGCATGTTTGCAAGTATTGTAGGGCATCAGATTTGGATATCTAACCATTGAAATTGGGCATCCGTATACTATGGAGTTTTTGTTTCCTGGTCCTGCATCTTAACCGATCACATTATTTACTGTTTCTTTAGTTATGGTGTCTTGGTTTGTAGTACCAACACCGCCAACATTTTTCTTGTTCTCATTATTATTTTTATCCACACTTGTCCTATTCTAGTGATAAGGATTCAACAGTCTATCACTTTGGTCCCAACGTGCTAAAATATGTTCGGGATAGATTTAACCTTTTAGGATAAAATTTAATTTGGCGAGCGGGCCAAGAAATATTTTTGTCTCTTTCCAAAATAATATTCTTAGCCAAAAATTGGATCAAGCGAGTGTGCTTTATTTGAATACTTTAATTAAGAAGATTTTTGTAAAGTTCTATAATTCTTTAAATTAACCTAATTTTAGCTATGAAGTGATTATAAACTAATAGAATTTTTTTTTTAAATATAATAAATTAAAATCATAATTAAAAGGAAATGAATTTGAGTAAAATTTAAAGTAAAGGAATTTAAGTGCAGTTTAAGGCAAAGGAATTGAAATGCAAAAGATTAAAATAAATGGGACCAAAATAGAAAAGTTCTTATAGAAAATGTATTGAAACATGACAAGAAATGCAATTGAAACCTATCCTTACAAATTACTTCGATAAAATAGACAAGAACCAATTAGTGACACACACTTTTAACAACGTTTGCCCTCACACCTGATCAAGCTAGTCTTAGAGCTCATAAGTCATCTCGAGCACATATGGAGTCACAATTTTTCCTTAAAATAGTCACATATGATCATATCTTAAAGGAGACTTTATGCTTTTGAGGTGAGAGTCAATGATCACTACATTATGATTCGAAGAGATATCTCATTTTTTATTTACGAGATTTCTTATTCCTAATCGTCATGATCCTCGTTCGAGTGCTCGAATTCCATCTTCCTCAAATTCCTTCACTTCCTCATACATCTTTACCGTTTCTAACTGATTATAACAATGATGATAACACCGATATACACCGAGGGTTCCTCATCTGAGGATTGATAGGATTTTAATTAGATCCTAGGTTTTGTTAGTGTTGGTGTGTAGTGTTGAATATATTCTTAGATATTTATGGACAAATTTTGATATCATTTGTTGGACTCTCCTATTACAATTTGTAGATCATTATTTCTTATTAGTTGTAAAGTTTATTATACTATGATGATGATTATACACACATGTGCGCGCGTGTGCGTGTTTCCTTCTTTTACTCTACATTTTCTTGCATGAATATCATATCTTTTATTCTTACTGATTGTCATTCTTTTTATATACATCATGTTGATTGGTTCTTATCCCTAATTTTCCCACATTACCCCATGTTCAAGATTTTCCATTGATTATCTCATATTATTAATTGAGTATCTAACTTTTCTTGGGTTATGTATCTACTAGCATATATCTTATATCTTGTGACTATTGTGATATTTTGGATCCACGCTATCTATCATCTGCCCGTTATCCATATTGTCTTTCTACATTTGTTTGCCTAAATCGTGTCAAAAAGGGGGAGAAAAACTTCTAAGAGTGGGGGAGCTTATATGAGTTTTATGCATCATTGTGTTGATATTTGTGATACAGTTTGGGAAGATATTTGATTTACGGGGAGAATTTTTTTTAATATTGATATGATTTGGTAGGATCTTACATTGTTCATATTACTTATTGCTTATTTCCTGCCTTTACTCCTATCGATCTTTTTGGTGTATTCCCCACCAAGGGGAGTTGTTTCTCATGTTTTCTTACCTAGACAATGTCTTTGTTTTGTTCACATTTTTGTAGGTATTAGCTTGAATTTCAGACACAACCCACAATTAGGACTCGACTTTAGTTTATTTTTCTCTCTCTTTGGATTATCATGCTATTGTGTCATCACACGCTCTTTATCAGTTAATATGGGATTCGTATGATTGTCATGAGTAAGATGTTTTTTAGTTTTGGGGGTTTTTCCATGGAATATCCAAAAGGGATATTGAAAAATGTAATGTATTCCATTTATATATACTTGGATTATTCTCATGTCAAAAAAATGGAGTCTTGCATTGTCAAGCACATAACTCGATATTCATATCGATTAAATATAAAATGAGTGAGTTTATTCCCATTTAGATTGACATACGCCTATTTCATCCTCAAGCGAATTCAACATGTCTACAAAGCTTCCAATGCGGTTTGAATATTATATCATTTTTACAGTTGTATGGACATGCATAACTATGCACACGTATGAATACTTTTTTTTATTATAAAACAACTTTTGGACTTATAAGTGAAAATCTAAAAATGGAGTTTTGTGTAAGATTAAAATTGAGGAATGTTATTTTCTTTAAATACTCGACTTGCTTTGATTTAGCGCCTGTGAACAATCGTGCGCATGTTGCCATTTCATAACCATTCACATAGTTAGGAATGCTTGGGACCTTTTATGTTCTGATGCAAACTGTATGCACGAAACCTTTTCTCCCTTGTGTACATCATAGTTAGTATTTCAAAAATGCCTATAAATAGCATTTATTTTCGTTCATTTTAAAGAGATACTCGTATCACTAAAATACTTTCTATATTTTTTGAGAGGTTTCAAATGTGAGATTTTATAACTTAGTTTTTCTTGCAATTTCACTTATTTTAATCAAATTGATTGTTTTGCTAGATCTTTACCCAATCTTATATTGAGTTTTTTTTTCACGAGTGAATTTATTTGAAAACCATAGCCAAGATTCAAATTCATTTCTACACCATAATTTCAGATGTAGATTGGATCTAATTAAAGTGAATGGATTATTGGATAATTCGGTCACATTGCGGTAATGAAGAGGATAATGTTACTTCCTGACTTTCCTTATGGACCTCGAGGAAGATCTCTTATTGGTATTGGGGGAGTGTTGATATGTTCACAAGTAACTACTTGTTATGGAATAAGTGAGAGGTACTTTCTTGCACATTTGTTAAGATACCATTTCAAATTGGTTAAAAAAAAATGCATAGATGTTTTAGTACCATGTAGGGTTTTCTTTATAGACTTGTCATTTTGTGCTTGATTGTGTTTTGATCTAATAGGTAATAGATCTCACAAACTTTATAGACTTAGATATAGGGTATATCTAATTGAATTTAGGGAAATTTGATTTTGAAGATTTAAATACTGTTAGTCTCGCGAATTAACTTATATCTACTCTTGCATGTGTTAATTGAATCTTCAATTGATTAATCGACTTGGTTGTAGAGTTAATTTCATCGCACACATGTTCAATTGGAGATTTAATAATTATTTTTGGCTTATGAAGTGGAGAAAATCTAGGGTGATAGATTTTGAATTGTTAAAAAAATTACTCCCCCCCCCCCCCCCCCCTCCCGCGCGCGCGGAGTTTCACATTCAGATCCAAGTGGTATTAAAATAATCCATTTCTCTACCATTAACATAGTTGATCCTTGTACTAACTTTAAAGGTTCATTTCCTAGGTTTCACCATCTTGGGATTCCATATCATATTTAGGGAAGAGGCTTAGGGTTGACCATCATGACGACGTTCTTAGATGCATTAGTGAAGGCTTTCAAAGATCCCTCTCTTATTTCATTAGAAAAATGCCATATGCATTAAAGATTCAGTATTTATGCACATATTTATATCACCCTTCCCTTTAATAACATATTCTCTCATATATAAGGGCCTTTCTCTTAATATCTTGATGTTTGAAATAACATATTCTCCTTGTTTTTGTTTCTCATAAGCTAATTGGTTGATAGTAAATTCCTCTTTTTATAAGAAGAACTTTTAAAGGAAGTGGATGCTCATTTTCTCCCATGTTAGTAAACTTCTTAGGGTCCGTTTGGTTGGCATAATTTGCCTAGGCAAATGCCAAAAAGTTAGCAAATATGAAAATTTGCCCACATTTTGGCTGTTTGGTTGCATAATTTGCCTAGGCATTATTTGCCAATGTACAAGACCTCCTATGCACAATCTGTGGGCAAATTTTGCTTACCTATTTGAGTGGGAAATATTTGCCCACAAATTTGCCAACTTCTTAAACGATTTTAATGTTTTAAAAAATAATTTAAAAACTGTTTTAAATAATTAAAAAACTGTTATGAATATTTAAAAATTGTTTTGTAATGTTTCAAAAACTGTTTTTAATATTATAAAAAAAATGTTAAGAAAATGTTTACAATTTTTTTAAAAAACCGTATTAACAAAATATTGTAAAAAAAAAACTGTTTTTAAAAAACCGTATTAACAAAATATTGTAAAAACTGTTGTGAATATGTTATAAAAACAGTTTTAAAGTTTTAAAAAATAATTTTAAAGACTGTTTTAAATATTTAAAAAAACTGTTATAAATATTTAAAAACTGTTTTGTAATGTTTTGAAAACTGCTTTTAATATTATAAAAAATTGTTAAGAGAATGTTTTACAAATTTTTTGAAAAATCGTAATATAAAAATATTGTAAAACAGTTTTTAACATTCTTAAAAACTGTTTTGGATATATTATAAAAACTGTTTTAAAGTTTTAAAAAACATTTTTTAAAAATGTTTTAAAGAGTTTAAAAAAACTGTTGTGAATGTTTAAAAACTGTTTTGTAATGTTTTGAAAACTGCTTTTAATATTATAAAAAATTGTTAAGAGAATGTTTTACAAATTTTTTGAAAAACCGTAATATAAAAATATTGTAAAACAGTTTTTAACATTTTTAAAAACTGTTTTGGATATATTATAAAAACTGTTTTAAAGTTTTAAAATATATTTTTTAAAACTGTTTTAAAGAGTTTAAAAAAACTGTTGTGAATGTTTAAAATTTGTTTTGTAATATTTTAAAAACTGTTTTTGATATTATAAAAAATTGTTAAGAGAATGTTTTACAAATTTTTTAACATTTTTGAATATAATATAAAAACTGTAATATAAAAATATTGCAAAAACTATTTTTAACATTTTTGAATATAATATAAAAATTGTTTTTAAATAAATTAATTGGATTGACTTTAATTTCGCCTAATGTTGTTTGATAGCGTCATCTGAATTTGCCTAGGCAAAATTTTCCTAGGCAAATTTTACCATGTCCACGCTTTTACCCACTAACAACCAAACGGACCCTTAAAGCGATTTGATATTACCAAATGTAGTTTTTATTGATTAGCAAATTAAAGGACTCTCTCAAATATAGTTGTTTTCATTGCAATATCCCCCCAAATGCTCAATGAATCTCCTTATACGTTCCTTTGAATTTCTACATATGCCATGAAATTTGATACATCAATGAGGAATACAAATGTTAGGATATGGATGCTTGAGAGACTAAATGAATTAAAAAATTAAGTTTAAAAATAAGAGGTACCGTTTACGCAGACTTTTAAAAATAAAATAATATTGGATAAATGAGTGTTTGAGGGACTAAATAAGTTAAAAAAATTAAGTTTAAAAAGAAAAAAAACATTGAATAAATAAATGTTTGAGAGTCTAAACCATTTAAAAATAATTTTAAAAAGAGTTAGAATAGTTTTTTTTATTTTTTTTAATTATTTTTAATTTGTTTCACATGAAACCAATGAAAATAAAAATAAAAATAAAGAGTACCTGTACTAACCCGGGGTTAAGGCCCGGGTTGTCTAACATTATTCAAATCAGAATATTCAACAGTGGTGACTGGCCTTCGGTGTGTATATATAAGAGGAGCCGCTTTGCCTGAAATTCATCAAAGAGAGTAAGACAAACACATTCACGCATTAACATGTCTAGGTGAGGAGAGATAAATACTACAGCGCTTTTGTTCTCTTGTACCAATATTTAGAGCAATGGAAATTGAGACCGTAAGACACAGAGAAGAGGAGACTAGTGTTGATTGGAGAGGCAGACCCTCTAATCTTGACAAGCATGGTGGAATGAGAGCTGCTGCTTTTGTCCTTGGTTTGCCCCCCTCTCTCTATATTTCTCTTTGTATATATATATATATGTATGTATATGATTTGGTTGGTTTTGCCCGGGGCGAATCCAAGATTTTACATTCGGAGTGAAATTTTTTTGAGGTTATTCTTAATATTTACCAAATAATTATATTAAAAATAATGAAAAGTAATATTAATTAGTAATTTTATACGTACCTAACAATTAATATTATAAAATTATAATATTAACTGGGTGAACTCCTTTGTTTGAATAAAAAAATTGCTTACGTAAAGTTAAATAGATTAATATATTGGAGTCAACTAGGTAATTATTTTGGATTGAATTTTTATTAATAAATTAATTTTTTCTCGACTTCACCCGGACTTCTGTCCGGTAAGGCCCTCTCTTAGCTCCGCCTAAGTTATTGAGTTTTGGTTAGTGGTGAGTCCACCAATGTCGTTTGTGTACACAAAGGTTGTTTCTATATTTTTATCTTATTGGGTATTTTTATTTTAAAAACGAGAACGTGTTTGTTTCATTTTAGTGATTATTTGTTGAAAGAAAGAGATTTGTTGGTGTTATAGTGTTACCGAAGTTGGAATGGTTGTGTTGCTCATTTCACATATGTAATGTCATATGAAAAATTGGTTCTCGCTATTCCTACTCCTTCACAAGTTTTCTCCACTCTATTTTTATATTAAAATACCCTAATACCTTCAAAATTCACTATCTCTTTGTCATTCATTCAAAACCCACCTCTAAAAATTAAAAACTGTTTTTGTTTTAAAGAAAACTGTTCATTATTAAAAAAAAATTTGAAAAAATAAATAATATTTTTTGTATAAAAAATGTTTTAACTTTTTGTAACTGTTTAAAAAACATTTCAACTTTTTTTAAAATAAATAAATTTAAATGCTGTTTTTAAAAACTGTTTATAAAAATTTGTCCATTATATACAAAAAATGTATATATTATTTAATAAAACACTAGAAAACAGTTTAGTTTTTTCACAAAATAGTTGTCTAAAATTATTTTTTTGTACAAAAGTTAACATTGTTAATTTTATATTTATAGAAAACAGTGTTTTCTTGTGTTTTAATTATATTTACAGAAAACAGTGTTAATTTTTTTATAGAACAATTTTAGATAAAATATAAAGTTTTTTTTATAAAAAAAAGATAACAATGTTCTATATAATGTAAAAACCGTTTCTTACAATACTAAATTGTTTAAACTGTTAAAAATTTGTTTTTTATATAAAAAATTGTACACTTTATTTAAAACTGTTTTATAAAAAAAATTAACACTATTTTCCAAGGTTCTAAAAAACGCGGGGCGTGATCGAGGAGTGGTGGCCAAGCCTTAAGCCTTAGAAGCCTAGGCGGGTCTTGGCGTAAAAAGAGGTGAAAAGACGTTTAGGTCTTTTTAATATATTTTAATATTTTTTAACCATAACAAGGCTATTAAAATACTAAAATTGTACATATCATAAAAATATGTCTGAATATTTGCAAATAAAAATACTATTTGATTATTTTGGATGAGATAATCATCCGATTTGTAAAAAGATCTTTAAAAGGCGATATCGTTTCACTAAAGCATTGTTGTTTTTAGAGAAAAAGTACGCCTTAAGGGTTTTACCAATGAATATTTAAATGTTAAAACAGGTTATTTTTTTGTAAAGAACAGTTTTTTATTATATATAACATTGTTTTAGTTTTTATATAACTTTTTTTTAAAACAAAAAATACAAAGTTAAAAAAAAAATAGTTGAAATGAGTTTTTATTATTTTTTAAAACATTGATAAAAATTAAAAACAGTCTTCATATAGAAGATATTTTTTATTTTTTAAAAACAGTTTTCTGTAATAAACAGTTTTTTTTTTCTTTTTCAAAACAGGTTATAATTTTTATAAAAAAAAAATCATTAAAGAAAGAAACTATGCTTTCATAAATATCTATGATTGTTTGCATATATTTTAAGATTTTTTTAAATAATTTATACATTAGTTTTTTTAATTTTAACAATAGTTTTTTTTAATTGAAAATACAGTCTTCATTTTTTAATTGTGGAATTTGTTTTAGTTGGGGATTAGAAAGTGGAACTCTTTTAGTTTTGTCTTAGTAGGTGGGTATGAATTTTGAGAATAAATGTGTGTTCATATAATTTTATGGGGCATATACCAAATAGTCCCTCGAATTTTTTTTAATACACGTTTAGTCGAAATTTTTTTATTTTGCATCAAAAAGTCATTTACCATGCCAAAAAGACTTTACCATGCCGTTAACACGGACCTTTAAATATAAGAGAATAAGGGATTTTTTGATACAAAATAAAAGGCTTGGACTAAATGTATATTAAAAAAATATTTGAGGAACTTTTTAATATTTGATCCTAATTTTATTCTTAGACTAGAAGAAAGGACGAATGGATGAAAAAAAGTTGTGTGTGTTTGGATGAATGAAAGGAGGTAGGTTTTAAGGATATTTGGATCTTTCATCATAAAAATGGAGTGGGAAAAACTTATAAGGGAGTGGAAATAGCCACTCCTTGAAAAATATGTAAAAAGAATCATCAAAGAGTGATTATTTTATTGCATCTTTAACATATACATTATTCTTGATTAGAATGATAATCGGACACTCGAGTACACCCCCCCCCCCCCCCCCGCCCAAAAAAAAAATTAACCTATAATTATTTGTTTTCAAAAGTATATATTTGTATAGGTTCTCAAAACAAGCGTCTATCATTTTCCTTTTAAAGTAAATTGAAGCTCGCATTTAAATTATTATAGTATCTCCAATGCAAATGTCTATGTTTTGCTTATGTGGAGTTGGTGGAATAAGACAATGTGAATATTATGTGAACAAAAGTTTAATTTACACATTTTCCCTAAAAAAAATCTTTTATAATGCAAATGTCTAAAGTTTAACTTGTATCAAATATGAAAGAGAAGAACCACATTCATAGTTGCATTGGTGAAAGAATTTTGAATTTAACGAATGTGAATCCTATGTGGCAAGCCTTTTTCATAATGAGAAAGAAATCTTTCACAATGAAAAAGAAATCTTCTACATCTATAAGCTCTCTTTCACATTGTGAATAATTATTATTGCCACATGTTACATCACTTTTACATTTATTGTAGAGATCTGTATTGAAGATTTTTTTTTACTTTCATTGCGTATGAATCCAGTGTAACTATTTATATTCTTTCAATCCACATTAACATTGAAAATATTCTTAATCATATATATGCACTGCTGATAAATATTGAATTATATTAAGATTACAACTCTCTCTCTTAACGAAAGGGTGCTAGAGCTAGTTTGGAAATACTTTTAAAGTTTGAGATGATGTTGAACACTCTTGAATGACAATGAGTTCTATCTCAGTTGGTGGCTCCCTCCCCGGCCCCAGTCATATATCACATCTCACCTGGTAGGTTTAGATTAGAATAGTGTAGGCTTTTTAATGTTTAAAAAAAAGTATTATTGAATAACTTTTTGAACTTTTTGGGAATGATTTAATATGTGGATTATTTAATAAACATATTATAGACCCTAAGAGTTCCTTAAATAAAAAAAATGGGTTACTATTTTAAAGTCTCATTCACTTTATCAATGATGAAAGAGATCATTTGACTGAGTCAATAGTGTCAAAAATCATATTTTGCTAACTCAGCACATTAAAATGATAAATACACCTTCAAAATTACCCTCACAACTCTTTACAGCTCTTAACGTCGTTTTAAAAAAAAAAACACAAAATCTTTAAAAGTCCATAATTTCAAATCTACAAATTCAAAATTCATAAAATTTATATATTTGGAATCTACTCGTCGAGATCTATCAAACAACACCCATATTCGATATTTTTTGACGAAAAATCGAATCAGATAAATTTATATGTTTCTGTAAAACCTCCATTTTTTTCGGCGAAACCCCCTCTTCTCCTGCTCGGGTGATGGTGCCGTTGGCGCGGACAAAAAAAAATTAAAGAAATAGACGAAGAGAGAGAGAAACACTCTAGCGAGAGTTCCGGCGGCGTCCGGCGAGATTTTCCGATGGACTATTTTAGGTGAGTCTCCGGTGGGGGTGGGGGTGGGGGTCGGGTTGGAGGTGGAGGTAGAAGTGGGGTTGTTAGAAAGAGAAAGAGTGTTAGATTGTGTGTTTATTTTTAGAGAGAGTAAATGGTTTAAAATTGGTACATGTAAGGGTATATTTGTCTAAATATATGTAGTCTATAATGAAAAAAAATTTGATGTATTAAAAAAAAATTAATGAGATTTAGTGCATCTTTGACCCAATAAATGAAATTAGTTTTAAATTATCCCAAAAAAATATTTTTTTTAAAATTATAGTAGCCGCCCTTGGCTTTATACCTTTGGTAAAATAATAGTACAGTGTGGTTATGATTATAGTACGAACTTACTAATTTTTTTAAAAGTGCATGATCTACTAACTAAAGTATAGGGACTTTGTAAATTTAGTACTTATTGTGAATTCATATTCATAAAACGTCAATCAATTACAGCATGTCACGTGTCCCTTTAATTTGAAAATAGGGACTAAAAATAAAAACGAAATGTTTATTATCCTATATCCATAATCAATATTATTTTAAATCCTAAAAGTACATAATTTATAAAGTATATTAAAAAAAAACCAAAAAAAGCGTGAATTTCTCCCTAAAGTATCTTACATTAAAGTAGGGAACCTTAATGCCCGAAAATATAGTTCCCCCTTCCAGAAACATTCATGAATATGATTAAATTATTAATGTCGTAGTTTCCCTGCATTTTTTATATTATATATTTGATATTTGATTTGCGCTGAAGAAATAGTTAATAATGCAATACTGATGAGGTTAAATAATTACAGGGGTTCAAGCATTTGAGATAATGGGAATTGGTGCAGTTGGGAACAATCTGATAACATATGTGATGAATGAGATGCACTTTTCACTGTCAAAGTCAGCAAACATAGTGACAAACTTTATAGGGACAGTTTTTCTCCTCTCACTCCTTGGAGGATACCTCTCCGATTCTTATCTTGGGTGTTTTTGGACCATGCTCTTCTTTGGCCTTGTCGAACTTTTTGTAATCTCTCTCTCTCTCTCTCTCAATCAATTAATCACAACTCATCACCAAAAGCTAGTGGCTCGAATAATATAACAATTGAAAAAATTGTAAGCTTAAATAATATTACAACCATAAAGGTTGATCACGTTTGTAATATTATAAGAGCGGAACAGGGTTTATCCACAAACGTGTGTAAATTTCAAAATCACATTTAGTGCTTGCTTAATAAATTCATAGATTTTTTTTTTAATCGAAGCTGATGTACGGAGTTAAACTCATGAGTAATTCTAGATAACTCAAGATTTCGATTGAATTTTTGCGATTACTCATGAGTAATTCTAGATAACTCGAGATTCCGATTGAATTTTTGCGATTCTTTGACATGTCAAAATTGCATTGATTGGTATTTTAAATGGTAATAGTTGGACTCCAAACACTAATTAGTACAATTTTGACACAAAGTCACAAAAATTATGTCGAAATCCTGATTCTACATTGAATTACTACAAAATCATATTATGTTATCAAGTTGAAAATTCAAAACCAAATTAAAAGGATATATGTAAGTGGAGACAAATAAATATGATGAAATTAACTCATAAATTTCTTTTGGATATTTAGGGTTTTACATTATTGTCAGTCCAAGCCCACCTTCCTCAGCTAAAGCCACCACATTGCAACATGGTGAGCGATGGAGACCAGTGCTTGGAGGCAAAGGGATTAAAGGCCGTCATCTTTTTTTTGGCACTCTATTTGGTGGCATTAGGGACTGGGTGTGTTAAGCCCAATATGATAGCTCATGGTGCTAACCAGTTCGATAAGGATGACCCAAAGCAATCAATGAAACTCTCCACCTACTTCAATTTTGCCTATTTTGCCTTCTCCATGGGTGAACTTGTTGCCCTAACAGTTCTTGTGTGGGTCCAAACCCACTCCGGGATGGATGTAGGGTTTGGAGTCTCAGCTGTAGCCATGGCATTGGGGCTCATTTGCTTGGTTTCTGGCACACTTGTTTACAGGAATAAGCCTCCTCATGGAAGCATCTTAACCCCTATTGCTCAAGTAATATTTAGCTCTTTTAAATTGTTTTCAAATTGGAAACATGTTTTATGTTCCCGTCCTTTTAATTCACTAATTGTTTCTTCAATTTTGGGGAAAGTCAAAAATAAAAACTGAACTTTTCAATTTTCGCAAGATCCTCCTTGAAAACTATTTTTAATACAAGAAACTTTACCGAGTTATGCATTTTATTTCTAAAATGTTCTAATGTTTACACGGTTTTGATAGCAAGTTCTCAAAATAGACTATTTGTAAATATAGAAAATAAAAAAATGTAGGTCTTGGGGTTGAAAGTTCCAATTAAAAAAATTAGGGGGCCAAGCCCAATCATCCTCTGGCAATGCAACATATGAACCTTTTGGTAGGGTCTTGCGGAAAGAATATATGCATAATAATGTACTATTGTTAAATCACAATTTCATGTAAAAGGAAATTCATGCACACGTGTGAATTTATTTTTTGCACCTCTTTGTGGTTTGACACGAGTAGTTTGGTTAGGGATGGGTTTAAGAAAAAAACTCGTTTATTAAATGGGGCGGGTTAGGAGTTAGCTGAAATAAAACCGCCCCGCCCCGTTTAACTTATGCTTATATAAATATCCTTTATATGTATATTAATTATAATTAAATTATATATATATATATATATATATATATATATATATATATATATATATACAAACACTCACACACTAAAAAAAAATCTTTATATGTATGTTAATTTTGTAAAAGATTTAAGTGAAAATATGAATTGACAATTGGGGGATTGTCTCACTTATTGGAATACGAGCCATTGTATACCTCTAAGACTATAATGTAATATTTTTAATTTTACTATTTTTAAAATTAACGCAACCCGTAGGAGCCCCGACCCGCCCCGTTTATTAAATGGGGCGGGTTAGGAGTTAATTTTCAAAAATCCTAACCCGCCCCGTCCGCCCCGTTTATTAAATGGAGCGGGTTAGGATTTTTGAAAACCCGCCCAAACCCGCCCCGTTGCCATCCCTAAGTTTGGTGATATATATATTATCAAAATGTTGGGACCTAATGTCTGTATATATATATATATATATATATATGTGTGTGTGTGTGTGTGTATTATGTATGCCAATTTTGCATTCAAATATAAGTAATTTAATGTATACGTAATGTACCGGTTTGAACTGTTACATCTGGTTATGCAGACGATCTTATCATCTTGTGATGATTGGAAATTTAGAATAATACAATAATATCTAGTTGTTGTACTGTAACATGCAAGTTAAGCAGCTTATTAGCAATGTGTCTTCTTGTAATGAAACAATGCCACCTTCTTTCTTTTGTATTTTGTTAATTATTTTAGGTTTTTGTGGCTGCAACTATAAAGAGAAAGCAACCTTACCCATCGAATCAACAGTTGTATCGTGGAAGCCAATATAAGTTGGAAATTACCAATGCTACCATATCCCATGATATTCCCCGTCTTTCTCATACCCAAAGGTTCAGGTAATTTTTCAAGAGTTTATTACCTTTCACAATATTTGTAGAGAGAGTCTCTTGAACAAGTATTCATTTATGCCCCTCCTTTCTTCTATTTTACGTACTGACATGTGCCTAAAAACACTTCTTATGGAAATCCATATATATATATATAATACAATAGCCTTCTACATGCAACATAATCCAATGAATATAGAATGGTAGACAATCTTACTATATGTGCAGTCTTCAAACCAGAATTTTATTCTAGAGGGGTTCAATAAATTTATGTACAACATTTCAACTTAAAAAATTCACAAACTTAAAACCATATTAAAATATAACTTAGCAATAATTATGCACAATAACTACTAAGTCAAAAAAGAAATCTACATTTCATTGATTTAAATTCAATTGGTGATTTGCGTTAAGCATATTAGTTATAAACTAGGTGTAATGCACGAACTAATCTATTGAAAATAAATTAGAGACATTACATAGTAACTTGAAAAACATAGAATACATTCTTATAAAGAATTCAAATAGTTAATAGGGCATCTAGTGAGGCTCTCTCTAAAATTATGGATGCTAGGCATTGGAAATTGTTTGGGGTTGTCTGATGCAGCCTACAACTTACTTTTTGCATGACCACTTTTAGTAACATTAATATCACCATTACTTTCTTCGATATACCTAATGAGTTTGATTTGTTTCTTTCTCAAACAATTTGCCCCCAACTTAAAAAAAAATTAAAAACTCTAAATAGCTCTAAAACTCACATACCACCTTAGTTTTTTTTTTTCGTTCTTAAAAAAGTCAAATGAACTATTATCCCTAGACCCATGTTGAAAATTCATTTTACCCCATCACTGAACGGAAAACCTCAACTCCAAAAAATAATAATCACATGTGTGTGCTAACAAAGAATATACATGAGGTTATACTTGTATTAATCCACAATAATTTCAGGACCAAATAAGTGATGATCACCCGAGGCCACTTAGAAAATGGGAAAAAGGAAAAGGAAAATGGAATAACAATTGAAAAGGAACACAAATGTCAATATTGCTTAATTGGATTTGAGGTTTCTTTGTCTAAAAGATGTACTAATAGACTAACCAACTAAATAATAACATACGCAAACCCAAAAACCAGAGTAACTTAAAGCTGGCACCCTCCCATTGATGACCCGTTTGTCACCGGGGGCAAAAGATACATACACAGTGATAACCCGTTTGTCACCGGTGGATAAAACATGCGTTATATAAATTAAATGACAACACACTCATTAAAATCGCATTAAGGATATATCAAACAAAACCAAAATAAATTACCTCAACTCCTATGATTGAAGCATATTCAACAGAACAACAACATATATGAAATATTAAAATTGAACAAAACAAATAGGGACCCTTTCTCGTGCCTTCTTTTATAAAGCCTTCTTTGATAAAGGTTTATATCTTAATATTTGTCCCAAAAATAAACAATAAAAAATCTCAGGGTTGAGTTTGGTTCAGTTAATGAAGTTTAGCTTTGTGAGTTAGCTCTTGCGCAGTTGAGTTTGATGGGTGTGGAGGTTGGTGGCTGGGTTGAGTTTGATGGCAATGGAGGCTGAAGGTTTTTGGCGCCCTGTTACAGCTCTTCTCTCCCTACGATGGTTGTTGTCGTATGGGTTTGATGGTTTGAGTTTGTTGGTTTTGTTTTCTCCAGTTTAGTGGATTCCTCGTGGTTCTTTCTCTTTGGTTGGAGTGGAGGTGATTACACGTGTATTTTCTATCCAGAATCTTCTTGTTTTTTCCTTTTAATGGTCTGAGATTGTTGGTTGGGTTCTGTAGTGGGCTGGGTGTAGGTTGTTGGGTTTTAAGCCGGTTAGGTTGTTGTGGGTGCTTTAGTTCGGCGTTTAGTTGCCTTAGTTGTTGCTTGGCCTTTGGGCTTTAGTCTGTTTTTTGGTGCTTGCCTCTTTTAATTAAATCACTGTTCATAAAAAAAAATAAAAAATCTCAAGGATACATAAAACAACAAATATATAAAATTGATCAAGACCATTTCATCTTTCTGTAATTTATTTAACTTTTGATATGAAGATGAACTAAACAATTTTCATAACACGTAAATTTACACACAATCACGTATAAAAAATAAAAATAAAGGACAAATACATAAAGTTTGAGCGTTAAAATGGTAAGTACCGATTTTACAATTTAAAGATAAATATCGATCGATGTTAACAATATTAATAGCGGAACCAGAGGTATGATCATCACAAGGATGAGGGTTCAACTTAAGAGGGGTTCTCATGTTAGTTTTGACGGATGTTTCCATTGATGGCACAGAGGCCCTAATCGACGACACTATGGATTGTTGAACACTTCAGTGAACTCGGTTAGTTCAGATCCTTCAAATCTTAAACTGTTTAAAATCCACCCAATTTCAGTAACTTGAATCATTGGAGAGATGAATAGGATTAGATGAAAATAGAGAAGCTTCAATCAATCAATTGAAAAGAAATTAAAAGGAGACTTGAAGCGAATAAGTTAGAAATAGATTGGGAATGGAGCTACGGAAATAGAAGAGTTGGTTCTTACCATTCTTATATGAAATAGAGGATATGATGGGATGGAGATAAAAGGGTATATGTACTCTTTCAATAAATGAACATAAATTGGTGAGAAATTTGATACAGTGTATTAAAGGGCCTCATAAAAGGGTAAATGGATGATAAATAATTTCTAAGGATTTTGGAATGAGACAAAGATGAAAATCGTTGAGATTCTCAAAAGTAAAAGATGAAAATCCTACGTGGATAGCTTCGTGTAACAACAAAACCAAATGATCTAGCGTTTTATAATATTATAAAGATTTATATAATTTTTGTATAGCCTATTCAATATAAACTTTAGTTATTTTATGTCATTATTTGTGCACTTATAATGAAGAATGGAGGAATCTTCATAAAGAATCATAAGGAAATCGGCACAGGAATATAAAATAAAGACAGGAAATAAAATAACTATATGTGCTAAAGTTGTGAGGGTTCTTGTTAAAAAATTACCCCCGTTCTTATTTTCACAAAAAAATAAGAATGTTTTATACTTGTGAGAGACTTCCGAACACCTCTAGAAATGAAATGCTAATAAAATTTAACCCTATAATAGACCCATGGTAAATAATTCCTTACAATTAACAATTTGGAGAATTTTGAGTACTCTTTGTTATGTTTAGCATCAAACACATCTTTGCTCTAGTATATCTTGATTATTGTTTTTGGGTTTGAGAATATAAAACTTTTCTACAAAAATTTCCAAGCTTTAAACCTCAATAAATTAAACCTTGTGTCTGTACATTCACTGCCAATTGATTTGGGTTGATGTGTTGAACTCTAATACACTAGAGATTTCATTTCTTACTAATTGTAACAAATTTCCTAACTGAAGTAAAGCAAATTTCAGGTTCTTGGACAAGGCCTGCATGAAAATGGAAGAAGGGAATAACATAAAGCAGGGCCCATGGAGGCTTTGCACCCTAAACCAAGTTGAGCAAGTGAAGATACTCATATTAATTTTTCCCATATTTGGATGCACCATTGTGTTTAACACCATTTTGGCTCAATTACAAACATTTTCAGTCTCACAAGGAGCTACCATGAACACGCAACTCTCAAAAAGCTTCCAAATCCCACCAGCTTCTCTCCAAGCTATCCCTTACATCATGCTCATCTTCCTCATCCCTATCTATGATGGTTTCTTTCTCTCTTTGGCCAGGAAAATATCCGGTCATGCCTCGGGAATCACCCCTTTACAACGCATAGGATTCGGCCTCTTTGTGGCCACCTTTTCCATGGTATTATTATAGAAATATGACATATTTTTAATTATCACAATTAGAACGCATATATTTATATTGTAATTTAATATTTAAAAAAGGTAAAAAATAATTTTTTTCAAACCTCAAGAGAATCTATCCAAGAATTTGACAAATGGAACGTCTATCTGTAAAATAGCTCAAGTGCAAATCTTCAAGAAATAGTCCCAAAACTATTTTTAGCGAACAAACTTGTGAAATTATGTACTTTGTTGCAAACTCCCCATTGTTAAATATCATTATTTTTGTTTCTATATTCCTCAAAATGTTTTTTTTTACAAAAAATATATAGTTTATTATGATTTTTTTCTTGAATAATAATGGAATGGAGTTTCTTTAGAGATATATAATTCATTGGGATTTTTTTTTGCGGTTATCCGTATTTAGGTGCCTTTTGAAATTCAAGATTTATATATTCATCCCAACGTCATTTATATAACTATTCTTCAACAGGTATCTGCTGCCCTGATGGAGAAGAAAAGAAGGGATGCATTCATGAATTCCAACCAAAAGTTATCAATATTTTGGATAACCCCACAGTTCATAATCTTCGGAATATCAGAAATGTTTACTGCTGTTGGGATGATAGAGTTTTTCTACAAGCAGAACTTAAAAGGGATGCAATCCTTTCTAACAGCCATGACATATTGCTCCTACTCATTTGGTTTCTATCTCAGCTCACTTCTTGTCTCTTTGGTTAACAAGATTAGCTCAAAATCTTCTAAAGGTGGTGGGTGGCTATCTGACAATGATCTCAACAAAGATAGGCTTGATCTTTTCTATTGGCTGCTAGGAGCGTTAAGCTTCATCAACTTTATAAACTATCTGTTTTGGGTTAGGTGGTATTCTTCTTACAACTCAGCCACTCCTATAGAGGGGGACTCTAACCTCAACTCTGGAGAAAATGTTGGAGATGACAATATAGCTTGAATTACATTAACTAGAAACACAGGAAATCGAAGAATCACATGTGTGACATGGCAAGTTTAATATAGCTTTAAAATATAATAATAAGTGAACGTTTTGTTTAAATGCAGAAGAATAGCTATGTATACATGAAGCCACGTGTGATATGGCTATTTTATGTCTGTTAATAAACCTTGTAAATATTCACTTTTATTTTCAATTCTTGTTAATTTTGGCAAAATGAAGATAAAAAAATGTCAAAAAGACCTTCTATTACCACAACTTTTTTCACACACAAAAAAAAACACCTTCCATCAATTCCTAGATCGATTTGAAAAATGTTCAAAATTTTTCAAATCAATCCTCACTTGTGGATCAATTTGGGAAGGGTTATTTTAATTTTGGCCTCCATTACTTTTGTCCTTTTGGGAATTAACCCCCATTTAAAAATTATTGAAGGATTAACCCCCACTTTTCGTTTTTAGCGACATTTTTTTTAGCAAAAATGTGTCTCTAAAAATATCAAAAAGTGTTGCTAAAAGTTAAAAATTGAGGTTAATCCTACAATAATTTTAATTGGAGGTTAATCCTTTTTGAAAATGATATTTGTTTGAAAAATCCAAATAATTCGTTTGAAAAATATTTGAAAATGATATTTTTTGGTAAAAACATGTGGTACAAGGATTGTTTTGATATTATCCCAATAATTGAAGAGAATGCAAGGTAAACACGTGCAAAACACCTACTTTCACTTTATTTTAAGAATTTTTTTATTTTTTTATTTTTATTTATAAGTAAATGTTATATTAAAATCAACGCGCAAAGGGAGTGGAACCCGTATACAGGAAGTATACAAACAGCCAAAATGACTAGAAGAGACCAAAAATGGCATCAATCAGAAAGACTAACACTAACAAAAAACAATAAGAATTTAAATTGAATGCAGACTTATTTCTTTCATAACAAATAAATATTTTCAAATAAATTCAAAATAATTGGACTAATAAGATGAAAGGCATATAATTGTAATGCTTTTGATTGAAGTGTAAAATTAATATAGTTCTATAATGGGAATGCATATTGCACATTTAATTTACGTTTTCCAACTTAAAATAGCCATTTAAAACACTGCTATGACAAAAAAAAATACACAAAAGTCTAAATTTTATACGAAAATGTCATTTATCATCAGAGATGCTCTATATAATTTGTTGTGATGTAAGTGCATGGAACATAATCAAATATATCAATAAGGTCAAAGTATCCACTAGAAAAAGAGTCCTACGGTCACATAAGAGTGCGACACAATTAACGTGTTGCCCCTTTATTCGCTCATGTCCGGACTCCACAAAACTACACTTTTGATGGGACTCAAATATGAGTGAATGTCGACCTATCATTTTCGCTAGAAAAAATCTACAAAGAAAAGTGCCGTTATTTTCTTGTTTTTTAGTGAAGGGTTTAACTTTGTGTAATGAGACATGTCTAAAATATGTTTTGGTGCAATTCCCTCCCCTTGAAAACACCTCACAAACTCCATCCTCCTAACCGACTGCCTCAATGTTCAATACTCTCACTCTGTTGGCTAAAAGACGAGCATGCATGGCCCCTCCATCCTTGTTATACAACTTTTCCATGATTGTTCTTGTCATGGATTATACAAGAGTATTGCTATACATGCTTACAAAGTTTGTGTATTAAGTTTATTAAAGTTCTATACATACATTAAAATTGTTACACTCGAATGCACTTGATATACAAAATTTAGCGAAAATATTTGATACACATAACATATTCCATTATATAATGACCTGCACCTCTTTTTTTTATTACAATAAAATATGTTTATTTTGATGTCCAACAATTGATGTGAATCTCTATACTATTCTAAAATGATATATATGAGTTAAGACTCCTTATTGTTCAGGTTGTCCAGGTGGTGCTCTAACTAGGTGTTACTCCTCTCTCTCTCTCTCTCTCTGCAACAGCAAAATCCCTTATAAACTGGAAGAGAGCATTAATATTCACCTCTTCAAATTCCTAATTCGGTTTACCTTCTCAAACAACGAACCGATCGGGCCTTTATATCTTTCTCTCTTTCCTTCTTATTTCTCATTTATTATCCTTTCTCTCATCTAGGGTTTCCCATCCCTCCCAATTTACTTAATTTCCTTTTGCCCGTTCATTTTAATCCCTCTTTCATACCCTAATATTTTTTCTTCTTATGAGTGGATAATAAAGATATAAGTTTGAAGAAGTGCAGAGGTTTATTTCTTGATACCCAAATCTTGGCAAAAATCTCACTCCAAGATGGAAGTTTTTCATCTTATATTTTTGGCATGCTATGGAGTTTTTGGGGGTGTTTCCTTTGTATTTTATTTGTTTGTTATGCAATGATGATTTTTCCATGATTAAACTATTGTTGGCTTTTCGCCCCGACCCGTTTTGCCCAACCCACATCCGTTTCGACCCTACGGCTTTGCACATTCGGATCTGGTTCAGGCTGTGAACTTGATTAGGCTGACACATTTGGATCATAGTTTCTTGCTTCTAATAGTGGTTTGGCGAAGGGAGTGTCCGTCTTTGTACACCTCATGGTTTTAATTTTTCTTTATTTTTTTACTTTTATTTGGTGTTTATTGCATTCTTGCATGAATTTTCTTTTAACTACCTTTAATTTGGATATTAGGTGTGTATAAAGAGAAATAAAGGGGATGAAGGTGAGAATAAGCATTGCACAGGGCATTACTTTGACTACTGGTTTTGTGTTGATAAATGTGTTGCTCCAAAACTATTTATAGGACTCAATCCCATATTCTATTGTTTCCTTCTTTGAAATTTCAATTACCCAAACTCCTTTATCATATTTTGGCTTTGTTCTTCTTTTGCTGGATATCTAGCTAACTTCTTGATTGAATCATTTTTTATTCCAATAACATGGTGATGTTTGTTTCTTTTTGTTGCACAAAATGCAAACAATTGAAAGTCTTAAGTAAGAATAAAAAGGATTTTCTACTGAAAAAAAAACTTCATTCCAAGGATCTGTCAATTTAAATAATATGATTATGAACATGGTTTTTATTACTTATTATGATTGAATATGGTATATTAATTTCATATTCATTTGTGTTATATATTTGAAGTGTTTTATAACTCAGAAATGTCAGGAAGCCAATGAAATATACAAATTGAAAAAGCAATGTGGCTTATTTGAGTGATGCATAAGGTAATTTCCTTTCTCTTTATTTTTATTCTGAATTTTTATTTTTTTTATAATCTATATTTTTTTAGTTGCAAATGCTATCATTGGTTCATTGTGAAGTCCTTACAAGTAGAATATGTATTGTTGTTTATGTTCTTCCCAATATATATATATATATATATATATATATATATATATATATATATATATATAAAGAGAGAGAGAGAGAGAGAATTATAGATTTCCTTTTGTATGAGTTAATTTATGTTTTTATTCAAATTATACACTATTATTTTTCACTTTTTGTATAAAGCAATCTGAACTTGAACTTAATAGCGTTTTGTAGTTTTATTCTACAAGCATTGTGTATATAGTCAATTTGAGGGTTTAGTTTGTAGGAACTTTTTCTGCAAAAATTTTCACTAATACAGTCAATTTGCCTTTGGTTTGTATATCTCTTGAGTTGTTTGCCTTTGGTATAATATAATAGTACAAGCTGCACTTTTCATGTTAAATGATTATCGTAATCGTCTAGCCCACACATTGCGTGGGTTTTCACATAGTATGATATTATATTTATGTCTAGTCTCTGGGTATAACATTGTAGACCTTGTCTAGGAGTTGAAGAAAAAAGGGAAAAGTATATAATTTTTTTAAAGACGGTCAAATCTATAAAATTCTATATTTTCTTACAAATTCATGATTTATGTACCTTGACGCAACCACAAATGTGTCTAAAGTGCGTGCTTTATAGGCTCAAGTGCAAGCCTGTCACGTTAGTAATAATCCGATAAGTCGGGATTGTGTCCACAGGGAGTAGGACTTACAAATCTTAATGACGAAGGTGTAATGAATTTTAACCTTAACTTGATTCTTAAAAAGAAAAGAAAAGATGAATATTTGTGATTTTTGAAACTCTTTTATGACTAAATTGCAATGAAATTAAATTCTAAATTAACTATGCTAACAGGAATAGTTACAAAAATGGAAAGATGCTTGTTATGAATATAAGAGAAATTAGGTTGGAATACAATCCCACAATCCCTAGTAATTACTTAGCAGAATACTAAAATTATAAATTAGAAGTTTGAATGAATCCAGTCTTTATAGATCCTAAGCATTACATATATGGGGTTCAATCCCGCATCATATGAAATCAAAGGGAAATATAAAGCGGTGCTAAACAATTTTACTCACATTATATTCTTAAACATCCCAAGTACCTAGGGCAAGAGAGATTAAAAGATCTATAATGATTGTAGAATTATCTTGTTCAATTCTTTCAAAATTTTAATTTAAATTCTATTTTCTACATATGTAATTTATATTGGGATGGGTTCATGCATCCCAACCCTAAAAAACTTAGCTAGACATGATTTTATAAAATGAAAACAAAATTCTAAATGTGCAAGAAATCGTAGGTTATTATGCATTGAAAAGAAACTTGAATTGAGAAACAAAATTAAACTACAAGAGCAATTTAAACTTACAATATGAAAGAAATGGAAAGTAAAAATTAGCAATACTTGAATAAAAGAAGGAAATCTGAACTTGAAACTTGAATCTTGAATAGCGTTTGTTCAACTCACAAACTAGGGTTTCTAAATCCTAAGAAAATATGAAATTATATGCTAAAATGAACTATCTCTCTTCTTCCCTTCATTACTCTAGGGATTGGATTTTTATAATACCCAAATATGACTTTTCCAATGCCTCTCCACGTTTTACAACTAATAAAAAGGAATTATACAAGAAATTTAAAGAGTTGAAACTCTTCAGCTTCCAGAATTAATTTCAATTTTGACTTTCTTTCTCCAACTTTGACTTGCCATATCTTTTAATCCAGAGCTCCGATTTGACTATCGTTTCTTCCTACACTCTTGTGATTTGATTACCTTCAACCTTCATTAGGCTTCAAATTCGAACTTCGGGTGTAGAGTTACGCTTTTTCCCTTTGACTTGTCTTCCTTTGTTCTCTTTCTTTCTTCCGATTTCTTTCTCTCTTTTCTTTGCACTAAATATCTGTAAAAACAGTAAGAAATACACGAAACTCAGGGTACTTGTTAGAATAAGTCATTATCAATGATATGGGATAAAAATAAATCAATTACGTCGTTCGAGGTACTAAAACTACCAACTTAGGAGGATAAATTCAAAAGAATTTATGCTTAGTCAAACCCCCCTAACTTAGAACTTTGCGCGTCCCGAGCAATGTAAGAGAAATGAGTTGACTTTTGAAATTCCTTTTATTAAAATAAAATTCCACTTTCGTAGGAAAGCGATTGCATTGAGCTTATGCAATAAGCCTTTAAACCCCCTAGGTTACGCTAGTAGGACGAGTTTTGTCTCATGAGGGTTTGCAGTGAATACACCCACAAAATTCATTATTGACTCAAATTAATATCAAAATACTTAAAAATTGTACAATTTAAACTTTTCGAAAGATAATCACCATAAATTCATATTCAATTGTCTCAAACCGTAGTGTGTGTGTGTGTGTGTGTGTGTGTACAAAGCCAGAAATTAAACCTCAAATTTTCACCGATTGAGCATTAAGTTACTTTCCGAAAATTCGTTTTGATTCAAATTCTTAGGGATGCACTCACAAACAAATCACTCGGATTGTGGTTGTTTGCTCTCGCTACGCATGATATAAAGAGTAAATATAATGGACACAATTTCACGCATACAAAATTGAAAAGAAGAAAATATATGGTGAAAAGGTCTCATCATCGAAATACAGTTATTAGGAAATGGGAAACATCATCTCTTAATCACACCATTTTATCTCTTTTATTATATTTTTATGTCTTAACTCTCCATGCAGTAATTAATTTTGCCATTCGGACTCGATTAGGACTTTTCGAGTTAAAAAGTGTAAAGGGTAAAAATGGGAATGGACGGAATGTTCGAAATTGGAAAAAATGTCCTTATGACGTCCATTAGTGCTTTTTCGGGCATTTGCTCATTTTTCTCTTTCTTTTTCTATTTTCTTTTTTTTCTTGCTATTTTTCTTTTCTTGCCCCTTTTTTTTACACACTTTGGACTTACTTGATGAACTTCAAATTTTTCACAATTTCGGGCTATTTGGATTTTTCGGGTTATCAAACGAAAGGGAAATATTTTATTAGGCTCAAAGTGGGTTGCAAAAGGATAATTTTTTTACCACTTTATTATGGCTAATATTTTTGGGTTAAACAAAAGAGGGCCTACTTCATTGTTCAAATTGCTAATCACATTACCATATGCATCTTGAGATTAATTAATTTTAGAGATATATTTAACATGAATTTCGAGACAACATTTCACACATTTCCCATAACCGATCAAAACAAAGGATTGAGATCATCAACGACTTATTAAAACGCTGAAAAGAACTTTGAGTTAATCATAAACTCGGATTGATTTAAAAACTCATAAAAAATTGAAAGGCTCAAAATCTCACCAGGTTTGATCAATCTCCACACTTATTCGTTAAGTCGTCAATTTTCTTTTAATTTCCATCTTCGGTCAATTTTGGCTTAGTGTATTTGATTGTTAACAATTTGAGACTTTAAATAGAATAAAGGTGATATTTTTGAAAATTTTAAATTCTAATTTTTATTCATTTTGTCCAAAAATATTTTTGGCTTTTTTCTTTAATCAAAATTGTGAAGTTTTATAAATACGCACTGATCATCCCCCCTAACTTAGTCTTTTGCATTGTCCACAATCTAAAGGACGAAAAGCTAAATAGGACGAAATAATGAGTGCGAGAGATAAAACAAGAAAATAACTACAATAGAGAATGTTCATTAAGACATAGCTGTGGACACAAGAGATAAAAGCATGAAAAGCGCAACATAAGGTAAAACCAGATGGGGACTGTGAAAGGATCCAACAGGTGCTGCCTATTGTGCTGGAGGGTGTTGGGAACTACCAGGCGCACTGTAGTTATAAGGATCATAAAAATAAGCAGTAAGTGGGGGCATCGGGACCCAACTGGAGGCAATAAAGATCAGCTTGAAGGCATAACATCATACTCGTGTCGCGACGGTAGGAAGACAAAAAGCCGTCGAAACGTGCCTCAAGAGCAACAATGCGCTTGGTGAGTGCCGCACCTTCTGGAACATAATCGAGATCAGCAGCCTCATCATATTCTTCCTCGTCACCTTCCTCCATCTCCACGTCGGCTGCCACATCTTCCGCAGCGTCGTTGAAATCAGCCTCTGGTGCATCACTGTCACTATCACTATCACTATCACCTCGTCGTGCGTGCATCACCTCCATACACTATCACTATCCTAAGGTCCTATCACTACTATATACAAGAACTCACCCCATATATGTCGGGGGTGCGACGACCTTTCCAGATTATCTCAGTCAGTCCCCATAAACGGGATCCGACAACCAAATCGTGTCGGCTTCCGCAACATACGCTTCCAAATAAGTCTTGAGGCGTTGTCCATTAACCTTGAAAGTGTTTCCCCCTTTTTGATACTCCAATTCAACCACTTCATGGGGGAACACGTCCTTTACAATAAATGGACCAGTCCATCTTGACTGCAATTTTTTGGGAAACAAGTGTAACCGCAAGTTGTAAAGAAGCACTTTCTGTCCCGAATGAAACTCTTTACGTCGAATCATCTTGTCATGAGTTAATTTGATTCGTTCCTTTGAAATTTTAGCGCTTTCATACGCATCATTGCGTAGTTCTTCCAACTCATTCAACTGAAGTTTACGTGCTTCACCGGCCTTGTCCATGTTAAAGTTCACTCTCTTTATTGCCCAATATGCCTTGTGTTCAATTTCTAAAGGGAGATGACAAGGTTTGCCATACACAAAATGAAATGGGGAAATACCAAGGGGATTCTTAAATGAGGTCCGATAAGCCCATAGTGCATCATTCAATTGGAGAGACCAATCTTTTCAATTAGGTTTGACCGTCTTTTCCAATATGTTCTTAATTTCTCGATTTGCTAGCTCGGCTTGGCCACTCGACTGAAGGTGGTAAGTCGTGCCAACCTTGTGGATAACCCCATACTTTCTCAGCAACTTTTTAAATGGCCTATTACAGAAATGAGTGCCATTATCACTCATGATCTCTTTCGGAACACCGAAGCGAGAAAGTATGTGTTCTTAGATGAACCTTATCACGACCTTATGGTCATTCATCCTTGTAGATATGGCCTCTACCCATTTTGAGACGTAGTCTACTGCAACGATGATGTATAGAAATACAAAAGAAGATGGAAACGGCCACATGAAGTCAATACCCCAGCAATCAAATAACTCTATGACAAGTATGGGGGTTAATGGCATCATGTCACGATGAGTAATAGGTCCCATTCTTGGCATCTATCACAAGATTTACAATAACTATTTACATCCCGAAAGATTGTGGGCCAATAGAGACCGCATTGCAGGATTTTAGCATCCGTTTTATTTTTAGAAAAATGTTCTCCACAAGCCTCCGTATGACGAAATCAGATTACCCCTTGAATTTTTCATTTGGTACACAGTTTCGGATGATTTGATCAGCACAATACTTGAATAGATATGGATCATCATAAAAGAACATGCGCGACCAAGTAATGAATTTCTTTCTCTCTTATGATGTCCACTCGGAGGGAACGACCGCCGTGACAAGATAGTTCACTATGTCATCAAACCATGGGAGAGAAGAAGTTTCGAATAGTTGCTGATCCGAAAAATACTCGTCTATGGGTTTGGATCAGTAGGTACATCGGACGAGAGCCGGGATAAATGGTCGGCAACGACGTTTGCTACTCCTTTCTTATATGTATCGATATACTAAACTCTTATAGGAGTAGGATCCACCTGATAAGGCGCAATTTTGCATCTTTCTTGGCCAGAAGATATTTAAGTGTCTAATGATCTGTAAAGCAAATGGTGGGTGACCTAACGATATAAGATCAGAATTTGTCCATAGCAAAAACAAATGTTAGTAACTCCTTCTCCATAGTGGAGTAGTTAAGTTGAGGACCAGACAATGTCCTACTAGCATAGTAAATAACATGAGCTTTCTTATCTTTTCGCTGTCCCAAAGCATCCCCAATCGCGTAATCACTTGCATCACACATAAGCTCGAACGGGAGTGACCAATCTGAAGCTTGCATGATAGGAGCGGAAATCAGCATGCTTTTTAATTTATCAAAAGCCCGTTGACATGCAACATTCCACTCAAAAGGAGTATCCTTCATAACGATATTACTCAAGGGTCTAGCAATCGCGCTAAAGTCCTTGATAAATCGTCTATAGAATCCAACATGGCCCAAAAAGGATCTCACATCTTTCAGTGATTTTGGCGGGGGTAGCTTAGCTATCACTTGTATTTTTGCTCGATCAACCTCTATACATTTTTTCTCGATCAGTAACCATAAAATGGCATTTTTCCCAGTTGAGGACTAAGTTCTTTTCCACACAACGGAATAAAACTTTTTCAAGATTAGCTAGATATTAGTCGAACAAGGGGCCAAAAATGCTAAAATTGTCCATAAACACCTCAAGTCCTCTCTCTGCCATGTCGCTAAAGATACTTAACATACACCGTTGAAAAGTCGCAGGTGCATATATAGTCTAAACGACATACGTTTATAGGCGAATGTGCCAAAGGGACATGTAAAAGTCGTCTTTTCTTGATCAAGAATATCCACTTTAATTTGATTATATCCAGAATATCCATCCAGGAAACAATAGTAAGGATGCCCCTCTACTCATTCAATCACTTGGTCGATAAAAGGCAAGGGAAAATTATCCTTTCTTGTTCTGGCATTGAGTTTTCGATAATTAATGCAAACACGTCACCCGATGGTGATGCGTTGAGGTATTAAATCTCCCTTTGCATTCTCGACCACTATCATACCTGATTTTTTTGGGACGACCTGAATTGGGCTCACCCATTTGCTATCTGAGATGGGATAGATAATCCCGACATCCAACAACTTGATGATTTTTTCTCTAACCACTTCTTTCATGGTTGGATTTAGTTACCTTTGCATTTCTCTTGAGGGCTTTACGTCCTCCTCGAGGTGGATTTTATGGGTACAAATCAGGGGACATATACCTTTTAAATATGTTATTGACCAACCAAAAGCACCCCTGTGCTTCCTCAAAACCTTCAACAACTTACCCTATTTCTCTTCTTTTAGGATAGAAGAGACAACAACAGGAAATGTATCTCCCTCTCCTAGAAAAGCATATTTAACATTAGGAGGGGGTTTCTTTAACTCGGGACAAGGAAATATCTCTTCAGAGGGAATCATGTTTGACAACCATAGAGGTAACTCCTAAAATCTAGATACCCAGTCAAAATCTCTCAATTCTTCCAACTTCACTTCTTGTGAAAACACTCTCAACTCCTCCACTTCAGGCTTAAAATCAGTATAAGAATACTTGTTCTTAACACTCTGTACTAAACAGACTTCTAGCGCATGCCCACCTATGATTTGCTCAATGTACGCATCCACTACTTCATCGATAAGGTCAACCGCATGAATTTCATCTTCATTACCCATATGACTGAAAGCATTGAAGATATTGGTCTCGAGGGTTATATTCCCAAAAGTGAGTTGCATTTGCCCTTCCGATTGTTAAGAAAAGCATTAGTAGTAGCTAAAAATGGGAGGCTTAAAATTATGGGAACATGATTGCTAGAAGGGAAAGAGGGATCCATATCCCAAATGACAAAGTCTACAGGAAAGTAGAAAATGTCAACTTAAACTATCACGTCCTCTACAATACCTCGAGGTACCTTGACCGTGCGATCTGCTAACTGTAGAGTGATTCGGGTAGGCTTAAGATCACGTAAATAAAGCTACTTATAAATGGAGTATGGGAGGATATTCACACTCGCGCCTAAATCAATCAAGGAATTTTCAACTCTGCGTTGTCCAATCACACACGAGATTTATGATCTTTAAATTTGGGTGGAAGATCATTCAACATGACAGAACTTACATTTTGTGCTAAAAAGACGTTCTTCTTCACCTTAAGCCTTCGTTTGATAGTTAAAAGATCTTTAATGACTTTGTCATAGGCGATAATTTGATGGATGGCATCCAGAATTGGCAAGTTAAGCTTCACTTGCTTAAGAACATCTAGCACTTCAGTACGGGAAGCTCCCTTTCGAGGTGGTGATAAGCGTTGAGAAAATAGAGCAGCAGAGGGCGGTTTTACTTCAACTTTAGGCTCACCATCTTCATCCTTTCCATCCTCATATAGCAGGGGCTCATTAGTCTCTATCTTGTCAACCAAAACCTCTTTAGCCTTTAGTTCTTTAGGTGGGGGAGGAGATAGATCAACTACTCGACCACTTCGCAGAGTGGTGACAGCTTGGCATTGCTCTTGTGATTATGATGATGTAGAGCTAACAATAGTTTGATCTTGAGGAGGTATTTGACCTTGAGCCAGAAATTTACCCTTCTCTTGAATATTCAATGCAGCTTGCAACCTAGAGATTCTAGTACGAATTTCAGTGAACATTCGATCATACCTAGAGTTGTTCTCCTTTTGTGATTGGATGAATTGATTTAAGTTATCCTCAATAGATCGCCTAGGTGGGGTAACATACAGACCAGGAGATGGTGCTTGCCTTTGGGGCTGCATATGAGACACTTGTTGAAATTGAGGAGGGGGTTGAGGTAAAGCAACATGTGAAGTAGGATTTATCACACCTTATGTTGCCCATAGTTTAAACCAGGATGATTCCTCCAAGATAAATTGTATTCGCTCCCTTAAGGAGTGTTAAAATTTCCTCGAAACCCTCCTATAGCTTCCACTTTCTCAGTGTACATTGCCTTGTAGGCGGGTACAGCAGGACATCCTTTTATGGAATGACCCGCCGCATAAATAGCACACACCTTCTCTTGGATAGGCCCCATAGCGTCTCTCAATCGAAACTCAAGTATGTATTTCAAATTCTTTTCCAACTAGTTAATTCGATGATCTAACAAAGTATCCTTGTCCAGTTGATAAATACCGGATGCAGCATACGAGTTGGACACTTGTCGATGTCTATTTTGGCTATTGGGGCCAGAAACATCCCATGCTTGAGTGGTCTCGGCTACATATTTCAAATGAGACTCAGCATCGCTCGAGTCGATCTCCCAAAATGGTCTTTCACACATTGTTTGCACGAGTTTTTTAGACGCTACAGTACGCCCTTGATGAAAGAATGAAATGAGATGGTGTTTTTCAAACCCATGGTGTGGGCAAGCGCTAACTAACTCTTGAAAATGATCCCAACATTTATCAAAGTCTTTATTCATATTTTGGCGAAAAGCTTGGATTTGGGCCTTGACAGAGTTGGTTTTATGCTGTGGAAAGAGTTTGGAGAGAAATTTAGTCTGCATATCTCTCCATGATAGAACAGAGTTCGCGGGTAAAGACTATAGCCAGGTATTAGCTTTATCCTTTAATGAAAAGGGAAAAAGCTTCAAATGGATAACATCTTGCGAACATGCTTGATTACCAAATGTTTCACACGCTTCTTAAAATTCCCTAAGATAGAGATATGGATTTTCAGAATCCATTCCATGGAACGTATGAAGAATTTGGATCATCCCATTATGAAAGTGGAACTGTCCTGCATTGTACGAAAGTAGAATGCATCCAAGAGTGACAGTTCGCTCAGGAAATAAGAGACCTTTCATGGGGAGATAGGGTAATTCTCCCTCCCCAATGCCAATACTACCATGCACAGACATGTTGCTATCAAATGATTCTAAATCGCCACTCAGTGTTTGACTCAAAGTGTGACTCGTGAGTGAATTATGAGATGAAGAAGGTGGAACCCAGAAGTGTGGAACATTGGGGGTTTGGGAATTATCAGAGTTGGCTTCAGCAATGGGGTTTTCGTAAACTTGGGTTGGAGACGACAGAGGAGTTTGCATATACAGTTTATGGGAGATGAGAAAGAATAAACATTTTTTTAATCAAATTGAGTTTAACTTTTACTCTTGACATGTAACCTAGATCCCCGATAACGGCGTCAAAAACTTGACGCGACCAAAAATGTGTCTAAAGTGCGTGCTTTATAGGCTCAAGTGCAAGCCTGTCGTGTTAGTAATAATATGATAAGTCGGGATCGTATCCACAGGGAGTAGGACTTACAAATCTTAATGACGAAGGTGTAATGAATTTTAACTTAACTTGATTCTTAAAAAGAAAAGAAAAGATGTATATTTGTGATATTTGAAACTCTTTTATGACTAAATTTCAATGAAATTAAATTCTAAATTAACTATGCTAATAGGAATAGTTACAAAAATGGAAAGATGCTTGTTATGAATATAAGAGAAATTAGGTTGGAATACAATCCCCCAATCCTTAGTAATTACTTAGCAGAATACTAAAATTATAAATTAGAAGTTTGAATGAATTCAGTCTTTATAGATCCTAAGCATTACATATACGAGGTTCAATCCCGCATCATATGAAATCAAAGGAAAATATAAAAGCGGTGTTAAAAAATTTTACTCAGATTATATTCTTAAACATCCCAAGTAGCTAGGGCAAGAGAGATTAAAAGACCTATAATGATTGTAAAATTATCTTGCACGACTGTTTCAAAATTTTAATTTAAATTCCATTTTTTACATATGTAATTTACATTGGGATGGGTTCGTACATCCCAACCCTAAAATAACTTAGCTAGATATGATTTTATTAAATGAAAACAAAATTCTAAATGTGCAAGAAATCAAAGGTCAATTATGCATTGAAAAGAAACTTGAATTGAGAAACAAAATTAAACTACAAGAGCAATTTAAACTTACAATATGAAAGAAATGGAAAGTAGAAATTAGCAATACTTGAATAGAAGAAGGAAATCTGAACTTGAAACTTGAATCTTGAATAGCTCTTGTTCAACTTACAAACTAGGGTTTCTAACTCCTAAGAAAATATGAAATTATATTCCAAAAGGAACTCTCTCTCTTCCTCGCTTCATTACTCTAGGGCTTGGATTTTTATAATACCCAAATATGACTTTTCCAATGCCTCTCCACGTTTTACAACTAATAAAAAGTAATTATATAAGAAATTTCAAGAGTTGAAACTCTTCAGCTTCCAGAATTAATTTCAATTTTGACTTTCTTTCTCCAACTTTGACTTGCCATATCTTTTGATCTAGAGCTCCGATTTGACTGTCGTTTCTTCCTACACTCTTGTGATTTGATTATCTTTAACTTTCATTTAGGCTTAAAATCCGAACTCCGGGTGTAGAGTTACACTTTTGCCCTTTGACTTGTCTTCCTTTGCTCTCTCCCTTTCTTTCGGTTTCTTTCTTTCTTTTCTTTGCACTAAATATTTGTAAAAACAGTAAGAAATATACAAAACTTGGGGTACTTGTTAGATGAAGTCATTAGCAATTATATGGGATAATCACAAATCAATTACGTTGTTCGAGGTACTAAAACAACCAACTTAGGAGGTTAAATTCAGAAGAATTTATGCTTAGTCATATCTAAAAAATTTCACTTTGGAAATTTAGCAAAAGCTCGACCCATACTTTAGAAACATTTAAGAACATCTCCCGAGTATTAATATTAAAGAAGTTTTCTTTTACAAGTTCATACGTAGCAATGTATGGGTCGAGTAGGAACTGGTTTAAATAATTTGACAATAACTCCATTATCCTTAAATCGTTTACAATGGTTGAGAAAATTACATTCATTTGTTGTGTAATAAAATGGCGAGAAAATTATAGAGAGTGGTAATAGACCCTTTCATAATGTGAGATACTAGTAGATATGTACTAAAACATATACTTTAAAACTCCCCTTGAATTTACGCTATATCCACTATTCAATTATTGTTGTCTCATTAAAATCTGGCTAAAAAATTTATGTGAAAAAAATCGAAGTTAAGAAGAAAATACTACAACTTTGGTCATCATTAAATCAGTATTGGGCGCGCTTGATGTTGCCTCATTGAAATCTTAATTGGAATCAAAGTAAAAATAATACATTGCGTATATGTAAAAAAAATATTATGTTCTTCTAGTATTACCCCTTATAAGATGTTCTCCCTATTTAGTTACTCCCTCCGAATATATCATATCTCAGATGATTGAGTCCATGCAATACTATTCACAAGCAAGCTACTGAATTGTTTCTTTCGGCAATGATATTGTGAAAAAATCATATGCATGGTCACTTCAATCTCCTTTTCTTGTTTGAAGCTCAACTTTGGTGGAAAGGGATGAACATGTTACTTTCTGAGATCTATTTAACTTTAACTGCATGACCCTATTAGAGTTCACATATGTAAAAAGACCATATGTGTCGTTGTAAGGACATTTTTCTCATGTCCAACATGTTACATTTGTGTATGTCATACGCCGTTATATTTGGCACGTCACCTCACGATCTCACATGACGGCCTCTATCCGAATTCTGGGAATCAAGCATTCAACATCTCCATTAATGTGTCCCACATCTGCCTCAACGACTTCACGTTCCAAGATTTTAGGTACTTAATGCAAGTGGAACGCAAGGGAAGTCAAAACAGTGAAAAAAAGGCACGATAGGAGAGTTCAAGGGCACTTTCGTAATTTCACATCCATAGTCCGGAGGTCTGGTCAACTGGAAAGTTGAAGAGCTCGCCGCAACGAAGATACTGGAAGAAACGTCACCTCAATCCGAGCTACGGTGAAGGAGTTATGACCTTTTGAAGTTGGAGAAAATTCCTTGAAGAATGCTGTTTTTTTTTTACCCCATACCAGAATGGTACCCCAAACCGCATGGGGAACCGGTTCGGGGGGGCGAACCGGTTCGGGGTACCCCAGAACCGGTTCGGGGTACCTGACGCTGCAAGAGTCCCTAAGTTTTAAAACTCTTTTGGTTTCCTTATAAAAGCCAACTTCGGGGGAGCTGTTTTGTAAGACTTTAGAAGACGTTTTTTAGAGTCCAAATACATCTAGTCTTCATATTTTTGAGTCCCAAGACTCATGTTTTGATTCACACATCCTTGTTAAATATTTGTGAATCCTTTTGTAACCCAAGAACACAACTTTGGTTTGTTCAACCCTTGTGGAGAAGCCGTTCTCTTCTTCATTGCTGCCCTCCTGGAAAAGGAAAATTCCAGCCGACAAACTTATGGAGAAGCCGTTTCTCTTCTCCATTGCAGCCCTACTAGAAAGGGATAGTTCCAGCCGCGACTACAGAATCCGATACCCGAGGGTAATTCTTAGTCAACTTGTATTTTCATTGTAATCCGATTGTAAGCCGTTTTCTTACAAATTATAGTGAAAATAAATGGTTTTGCCCCTGTGGGGGATTTTTCCTGAAATTTATTTGTTTTATCCTGCATGCTATATTTTATTTGATAAATCATCTAGATGCATGTCTTAGGGTTTAACTAAAATTTGGGTTTAATTAAAATTGGTTTTTATTTGGGAAGTCGCAATATTTCCGCTGTAGCTGCACTCTCAAATTGGTATCAGAGCGGGTTATGCTAATTTAAAGGATTTTTTATACAATTTGACCTCTCACGTCGTCAAATTGGTATCAGAGCCTGTTGCACTAAGTTATTGTGATTTGATTCTGATTTTGCACAAAAATGGCCTTTGATGGTTTTGATGATCTTTGATGTCAAATTTTTGAAAAAATTAATTGGAAAATTCACACGAACTCTTGCTTTAAATCTTCTGTTGAAAACAAATCTGAGAAGTGTCCTTGTTGTGAGGGTGTTGGTCACACGTTACATGAGTGTACCACAAATTTAAAGAAGAAATTGAATAAACCGATTTCTCATGTTTCTACCCTTAGTGATTGTGATTCGGAAGAAGAAGTGTTTTATGCTTCTAGGCGAGAGTTTCCCTTCCATGTGATTAGTGATGATAGTGAAGGTGATGGGAGTGTGGATGAAAGTGAGGAGGAAAGTGTAGATGAGCATGACTTGCAAACTGCTTTCAATGAACTTTATGCTGAAACTTTGAAAACAAAGAAAGAAAATTTGAAATTGAAAGCTCAGTTGAAAGAGTGTGCCATAAAAAATAATGATTTTTTAGTTGAAGAACTTAGGGCTCATGTGAAAAGTTTGAAAGAGAAGCTTGAGTACGTCGAGGATGAGAGAGATAGTCTTAGAGGGTTGATGGAGACTATGAAAAAGGAGCTTTTAGAGTTTGAGGATTCTAAACGAGTACTTGAATCTAGGATAGGTGAACTTGAGGTAAAATTGAAAGATTCAAGTAAAGTGAAATTTGATTTGGAGTCTAGGTCTGAAAAACTTGATAAGATTTTAGGCACAGTCGAGATCAAAACGGATAGGGGTGGGATTGGTCTTGAAAAATATGTTGCACCCATTCCCACACGTGTGAGAGAGCCTCCTAGGTTTGTTAAAAAAGAGGCACCTAAAGTTGTTAGGAAAGCACCCCTTAAGAACATTGTGAGAGAACCTTCTAGGATCATTAGGAGAGACCCACCTAGGAAAATTCGGAAAGAGCAACCGATAAATTTGAGGAGAGGGCCACCTTTAGGTAACACACACCACCCGATTTACATTTGCACACATTGCGGTAGGCAAGGTCATCTTAGGCGATTTTGTTACAAGCTTTTAAATGGACCTAGGAAGGTTAATGAAAGAATAAATTCGATTCCCAAAACCCCCACACTTTGTTACACATCAATTTGGGTTAGAAAATCGGATTTAGAGGCTTATGGTTTATTTGTTCACGATTCCCGTTTGCTTGCACGTGATTCACCCCATGTGAAATCTTTTGGTTGATTGTGTTTGCATGTTTGTCATACACTAGTTATGGTTTCATGATATATTTTTACTAGTGTGATGACTTGTACTTTTTGTATAAATTCTTGTTTTTGAATTTTTTTGAAAAATACAAAAAAAAATTTGTATTGCACCGTTTATGGATGAACACTTTGGATGACCAAGTCACAACATCATTCCATTTTTTTCATGTGACTATTTGATAGTGTTTTGAGATAATAGGTCAATTCATCCTTGTCTTTATAATGTTTGGAGTCATTAAGATGTAATTAAGTGTTACTTCCTACATGTTTGACTCGTGTTTCCTTTATTGCACAAATGCACAGATTTGTTTGATTATTGTGCTTGTCTTATCACATGTTGGTTGGGTGTTTTCATCTCAATCATGTCTTTAAAACAAACCAAGCGCGATAATTTTTTATAAGGGAATTGTGCATATAAAAACCGTGTTGTGAGTTTGTGTGCTTTGTTTGAATAACGGGGAGGGGCTGCGAAAGGTAATTATCTATCATTTGCGCAAAAGCCACCGTTAAAAAGGACCTAAAAAATTGAGGAATTTTATTATCCGAGGTCCAAAGAGGTTAAAAGAGCCCGAAAAAATTAAAAGGCAATAAAAAGATATCCATGCCAAAAAGGGGCCATTTAGGTCTTTGCACCAATTCTCCAATGTTTGAGAATTTAGATTACCTCTAAAAGAATTTATATATGAGGGAGTTTGGTTGGAGATTTAAAACTGGTTTGCACGTCCTTGAAATTCTTGAAAACGCGCTATATAGTTTTGGACGTTATTGGTGTGGAAATCATTTGACTTTGATTTGTTGATTTGCATAAGACGATGGCATCTAAATTCAACATACTTTTACACCTAAGGATACCTTTGATGTTCATTCATTAGGAGTACACGTATGCATCGTGCACATATGATTGATTGAGTTGATTTTCCTATCGAATGTGTTCACACCCATTCATTCCATTTCCATGACTTGGTTGTTTGAGTCTAAATCCATGGTGTGATTTTTGTATCATATTTGTTTAAATTGGTATCTTATTTCTGTACGAAAAATTGAAAAATCAAAAATAGTTTGTGAAAGTTTTTTTAGCATCTCCTTGCTAGAGCAAGTTTACCATATTGATTGATGCTTTGCTTTTGAATACCATTCTTCTTATTTGTCTATTTGGGGACATCATAAAAAGGGGGAGAAAGAATTATCTTATTCTGGGGGAGTTTGAATTTTGGGGGAGTTTTTGAGATTTGACTTATGCTTATCATATATTGGTATCTATGTTTATCTCATTTCAAACTCGATACATCACTTGGTATTTTTCTTTATCTCATGTGTGTAGGTACTACATTGATGATCTCTGAATTGCACACCCTGATGAGAAAAGATTTGAGATTCCTGAAGATTTGAAGAGCAAACGATGAAGACTATTCATTTGTACCTTTTCCAGTTTTGGGTTCATGGGAGGGTAGATTTGTATATGCAATTTCATATTTGATAATTTGGATTTTTTACGTATGTACCGGCATAGACATAGGGGGAGATTTGTAAGGACATTTTTCTCATGTCCAACATGTTACATTTGTGTATGTCGTACGCCGCTACATTTGGCACGTCACCTCACGATCTCACATGACGGCCTCTATCCGAATTCTGGTAATCAAGCATTCAACATCTCCATTAATGTGTCCCACATCTGCCTTAACGACTTCACGTTCCAAGATTTTAGGGACTTAATGCAAGTGGTACGCAAGGGAAGTCAAAACAGTGAAAAAAAAGCAGGATAGGAGAGTTCAAGGGCACTTTCGTAATTTCACATCCATAGTCCGGAGGTCTGGTCAACTGGAAAGTTAAAGATCTCGCCGCAACGAAGATACTGGAAGAAACAACACCTCAATCCGAGCTACGGTGAAGGAGTTATGACTTTTTGAAGTTGGAGAAAATTCCTTGAAGAATGTTGTTTTTTTTTTACCCCATACCAGAATGGTACCCCAAACCTCATGGGGAACCGGTTCGGGGGGACCGTTTTCTTACAAATTATAGTGAAAATAAATGGTTTTGCCCCTGTGGGGGATTTTTCCTGAAATTTATTTGTTTTATCCTGCATGCTATATTTTATTTGATAAATCATCTAGATGCATGTCTTAGGGTTTAACTAAAATTTGGGTTTAATTAAAATTGGTTTTTATTTGAGAAGTCGCAATATTTCCGATGTAGCTGCACTCTCAGTCGTTCATATCTCCTTTTGTGTAACCAATTTGAATTTAAGTTACACATGCTTTATTGCTATCACAGGTAATGGTGGTAACATGTGGTAAGCACCCAAAAGTATTTAATTTATGCCCCATATAGATGAATTTTATTTTCTCATTCTCAGTAAAATTCACCTTATATTTAGATTTGTCTATGTTTCAGGTCAATATGTAGCCTCGGTATCAAATTGTGATAAATCAAAGTAATTGTGGTAAAGTAGCGGTCAAAAGCATTCCACAAAAAAAATAAAAGTGGTCATGGGGTTAGAAATCCCTTTTTGAGCGTTCTCAGATCAATACTCATGCCTAAACCCATTTCTGTAACCGAACCCAAGTCATCACATGTGCCTCGTGTGTGTTTAGTGTTTTGTGACACCCCGCCTAATTAAATCATGGGTTATCAGTCCAAAATTAAATTAAAACATGTTCCTCGGTTGGTTCATTCTTAGCATCACTCTCAAAAACTTTTTTAATTACTAATCACCTAAGTAAAATTAGACCGGTGTCAAATTTTATCTTCTATTAACTCGATAAGATAACTCGTGTAGAAAATAATAATTAAATGTTCACAATATACTAGAATTCAAACCATCTCACAATATATAATGAATAAATTCTTTCCGAGTCAACATTCGGCTAAAAATCTATAACTGCTAAATAAACCAATATAATCCAATACTGAATAACTGAAAATAATGACAATGGACAACATGACCCAATATGGAGTAAAAAAGAAGATCCTACACTAGATCGAAACAAATGAGTCATCCATGCAATGTCCTGCTAGCCTCCACAAAGCTGTAGCTACGAGTCCCTAGACTGAATCCTCAAGCCTGGCGTCCCTGTGGCTGGACACCTAAAAGGTTTTTGAAAATATTTTGATAGCAAGAGTTAGTACTCAAAACATTTTGAAAATATTTAGCAAGTAATTTATCACAATTAAAATCGGTTATTGATTACACATGTTAGGTTCACGCACACTCTCTTGAGTTTCCTCACCTCTCATCTAATGTGCGCTCCTAACGTTATATACTTAGCCCACCTAGCTATCATACCCAAGCTATCTCAGCTAAAATATATAACCGATTTTATCAATAGTGTACTTACCCGTACCGTCCATACAACACACTTCATTAGTAATATCTCTCACATGTTATTCATTTCTCCTTTGACATTCACATATGTTATGTTTAATCATTATAATTAAGTCTCACTACTTAATTCACATATCATTTCACATCTATCATCATTTAACTTCCATAATGAAGTTTCACTACTTAATTAACCATAGATATTCCCAATACATCTTTAATCATGTAATTAAGTCTTCTCTCTACTTAATTTGCCATTTAGATGTATATCTCTATATATATCATCTCAATACACCAAATCTGCCTATTTCTCAAGGTCATTGACCTTGACAAATCCAACTTGTCAAGGTCAATGACCGTGATATTTCGAGGCGAGACAACTTTTTTTGTCACGGTCGTGTCACGGTCATTGACCTTGACACAAAACTCGCATTTTATGTCACGGCCGTGTCGCGGTCAATGACCATGACACGTTTGTCACGGTTATAAACCGTGACAAAGCTGTGACCCTTTTTAAAAAAATTGTCACGACCATTGACCGTGACATGTCCGTGACAACAGTTGTCACGGACGTGTCACGGTCAATGACCGTGACAATTCTGGGCAGAATTTAAAAAAAATCTGCTGGGCAGTATGGCCACTGCCACTGCCCAGCAGTATATTTGTACCTGTTATAGCAACGTTGTACCTGTTCCAAACATCATATATCCGAACAAACTAAAGATAATGCAAATATATATTCAAATAAGAAACTATTTAAAAAGAAACTACATCACCATCATTTTATCTCAAATCTACAAACTATTTGCATGGAAAAGAGATTTTGTACCGCGACGTTCGGGAACACCTCCTTATCCTTCCCTTCTCGTTCGAATAGACACATAAGTATAGAGGATATGTGGCCAACCCTTAGGGCCACTCCCTGTCCCCTGAATTGAAATAAAGTAAAATTAGTATCCGCCCCTCAAATATAGATAAATATAAATCGTAATTGAAATCGAAATCGAAATTGACATATAAATATAAATACATTACATGTAGTGTCACTCAAACAGCTAACTTGAGCTCATATGGCATCTCCTTCTAACTAATGTACCCCGGGCAATCGTGTCAATTATCAATCTCTTCATATCTAAACACTAAGAAATACCATAATCCAATGAAGTTATGCGTTGCAAATTCCTTCCAACCGTTGTGTAGCCAAAAATCAGCAGTTGAAGTTGTCAATTCCACCTTTCAATGGTCTCCCATGTTTTGCTAGAAGTTCCAAGTGGTGGGGGTATGGAAAGTGGAATTGACAACTTCAACTGGTGATGTTTGGCTTCATAACGGTTGGGAGGAATTTGCAGAGCATCGATCCATAGGATTATGGCATTTCTTAGTGTTCGGATAGACGAAGAGATTCCGTCTCCTCTCCACAAATAGTACACCCCACATAGCTATGTACTAATCACCTATTAAAGGTAAGAAGCGTATATTCATGGATTAGTATAAACAAAACTTAGATGTAGTTGGAATATTTATGTATTAATCTCCTCTCCACACACGCACACTACACAAGAGTGAAAATGATAAAGTGCAGATCAAGTAAAAGCATTAAAAATGGATGTTTCGGTACAAATTGAAATATTTATTACAAATTGAAAAATTATTTCAAATTCGGGTTATTATAAAAAATGGATTGATATTCGGTAGGAGCAGCCAAGTCATCCACACTACTATTTAGACGCCTTGGCGCGTGTTGGACTATTGACCACGGCTCGTTGATATACTCCGAGTAAAACACTTGCTTAACCTTTTGAAATGCACAAACAAACGGCTCATCGCTCACGTGGTCGTTGCTCTTCAACTTGGACAAGTCAACCATGATCAAATTGGTGACAGGATCAACTTTACAAGCATTTTTATCCTCAACTCTTACCCATTCACGGTAAAATACAACCTCTTTGAAGCTTATATAATCCAATTCAAATATATTTTGGATTACACCATAGTAAGTCATTTCAGCTTCAACGAGGTTTTTATCTTTTGCGCTCGCTCGAAAGAAAGTAAGAGCCTTGTATGAAATTCCCGAGTTCTGTACATTTGTACTTTCCTCGTACACTTTAGCGCCGAAAATATAACCGTTCAATCGATACTTTTTGTACTCTTGTGCCACGAACAAGGGTTCAGTGGCTAGACGAGCAAGCCTTGATGTCGCATCACCCATCTTTAGGAGCTGAGAATATAGATAAATTAATTATATTAGTGGTAAAATTTTAGTGTAATGTAACGTTATATAAAGACTGTTTTCATTATAATTACCTCTTGTGTCAACCATAGCCTAAATTCGCTGTCTGATTGTATTATTGTTTTTCGTCTTTTATTGTTCTCACAGGCTTCATATTTACTGCATATTACAAAATTAATCATGTATAAAATAATCTAAAATAATATTAAACATTATAATATTTGAAACTTACTTTTTCCATTCTTCGACATCTTCATGTGTGTCAAATAGATAACGAGCTACTTGTTCATGTTGCAAACTTGTTAATTTCACTCGTTTTCCCATCACATTACCACCATCATCGAGGAATTCATCAGTGTCATCAACGCTGGTCGAGTCAGGCATATATTCCCGAGTATATATTGATGACTCCACGGTGATGTATTCCTCTGCAATTGATCCTGCAATATATCGCGTATTCTTGACGTAATCTTTAAAAACTTTCATCAATCTTTCGAACGGATACATCCACTGATATCTAACTGGACCACAAAGAAGTGCCTCGTCGCATAGGTGTACCAATAAGTGAACACTTATGTCAAAGAATGCTGGGGGAAAGTACTTCTCCAATAAACAAATCGCTTCGTTCACAGCCAATTTTACGGCCACTATGTGTTCTCGATTCACTACCTTCTCACACAAGAGGGAGAAGGTAATACTAATTTGCATAATAGCACTACGCAAATCCTTGTGCTTGGATAAACAGTGCTTAAACAATAGAGGAACCAATTGCATGATCACATGCCAATCGTGGGACTTACACTTATGTAAATCATGAGTAACATAATTCACAATCCTTTGCAAGTTGGACGAAAAAGTAGATGGGCCCTTCAAATTATATATTGTGTCTAGAAGCACCTTCCTTTCCTCACTCGTCAAAGTAAACGCACCAGGGGGAATTATTGTCCTTCCCCTACTATCTTCTTTCAACCATAGTTGTGGTTTATGTTTTAACGTTTTAAGGTCTTTTCGTGCATTTTTTCCATCGTTCGAATGACTCCCCCCAAGGCAAGTACCCATAATATGTTCAGCTAAGTTCTTCTCTGCATGCATCACATCCAATACATGGCGCACCGGGTTATTCTTCCAATAAGGCAAGTCAAATAAAATTGACCTCCGGGACCATGCCTTTCTTATCTCAGTTTCATTCCCAGTTGGGGTCTTCTTATGCTTGACATTCTTAAATTTGGGATTCTTACCTGGCATATTTGGGCCACATTCAGAAGATTTACTTTCAATTTCTGAACCTGAAAGTTGTCTCGGCGGTAGCCTATGTTCTACTCTGCCCAATAAAAAATTGGAACCTTTATCAAATCTGAAACTATGAGCTGGGGGTAAAAACCTCCTGTGGCAATGGTATACATTTTTTAAGCTAGAGGATAGACGAAGAGATTCAGTCTCCTCTCCACAAATAGGACACCCCAAATAACCATGTACTACACATCCGAATAATGTCCCATAAGCTGGAAAATCATGAATTGCCCACATCAACATAACTTTCAGCGTAAACTCTTCTTTTCTAAAAGAGTCAATTGATTGCACACCCTCTTCGCACAACTCATTTAATTCTTCTACCAAAGGAGCCAGGTAGATATTAATGTCTTCACTTGGTGCCTCTAGCCCAGGTAACAATAAAGCCATCATCGAAAATTCAGGTCTCATACACTGTGAAGGAGGGAGGTTGAGTGGGGCTAGGATCACTGGCCATACACTTTGATTGGTGCTTAGATTTCCAAATGGATTTAAGCCATCTGTTGATATAGCCAAACGAATGTTGCGTTGTTCTCGAGCAAAATCGGGGTGCTCGAAATTCATCCTCCGCCAGGCAGTAGAATCAATAGGATGACGCATGATATTACCCCTACTTCTGCCCTAGCATGCCAAGTCATTGCCTCTGCAATCCATGGTACTGTGAAAAATCGCTTTAATCTAGGCCCAACGGGAAAATATTTTAATACTTTTTGAGGCACTTTTGAGCTTGTGCCTTCCTTACTAGTAGATTGGACATATATAGGTTCATCGCATACCGAACAACGATCGAGATTTTCATACTCCTTTCGGTATAGTATACAGTCATACACACAAGCATGAATCAATTTATATTTCATTCCCAAACCTTTCAAACTGTTCTTCATAACAGGATAGCTATTTGGAAGTGTATTCACCTTGGGTAATAAGCCCTTCACCCATTTCAGAATTCCCGTCACGCTATTGCCAGACAAACCGTATTGCGTCTTCAAACTGTGCAAACCAACCATGGCATGTAAAGTTATTTGATCTTTCTCACAGCCAGAGTATAACGGTTGGGTCGCCTTAAATTTTAAACTTTGGTAGTCATCGTCAAGTTTTATCGTGTTATCTTCACGAGCACTTGAATCTTCTACATCATCAGTAACCTCATTCTCCTCAGCTTCATAAACTCCGTACGCATCATCAACTAAATCCTCTAACATATTATGATCTACGTCGTCCCCTTCTACATCTATTCTACTTGTTGAAGGTTGTTGTGAAGGTTGGTCGGGGACAAAAGGAACTTTGAATTCACCGTGAAAACTCCAAAATCGATAACTATCTTGCATACCCGATCTTAACAAATGTAGTTCAACTGTTTTCCACTCAAACACCTTACCATTCCTAGCACACGGACACGGAAACTCTTCATCGTTACGACATCTCTTTGCATATTTCACAAATTCGTTAGCACCTCTGCGAAACACATCCCCCATTCTATTAGTCTCACCCATCCACTCTTTGTATTTCGGATATCCCATCACAGCTACCACAACTAAACACCTATTAAAGGTAAACAAAACTTAGATTTATAGTATGTTTTATTTAATTATCCCATCATTTAATTATCCTATTAAAGGGTAAGTGGTCCTATCCCATTCAAGAATGCATTTTTCTGTAATATACTTAACAGCTCATGCACATTGTTACGATTTGAAAAAAATTCGACAGCATATCCCCTTAGTTCTCCAAGTACACGACGTAGATTGGCGGGTGTGAGTGTTATTTCAATTGGTCAATTGAAATAATAGTCACACTTATCAATCTAGTATGTACCCAGAGAACATTAAGATACGACTGCAGAACTTCCTCCAAAAGTAACAACTTTAAGCCAATAAGAATATTATACAGAAATTATATAGTCTCAAACAGTCCAAACGGGACAATTCGAGAGATCTCATTGCAGGGGTAATGACTCTCGAACGGGTCTAAGGGCTATTGAATGCGTACACATAAGAACTAGAATGCTAGTATCTATGCGCACTATATTTAATTTCAAGTATGTTTCATATAATGGGTTAATTCAAATACAAAAATAAATTCATGGGTTAATTCAAATACAAAAATAAATTCACGGTTAATTCAAATACAAAAATAAATTCATGTATTGACCACATACACACACACACACACACACACTATCTAAGCTGTTCTATAGGAATAAAAACAACATTTTTAAAATATGAAGGGCTCACCAATTTGATCAAAATTTTCAACAACATAGACTAATTGATCTTTATTATAAGACAATTACTACAAATTTACGCGCATCGCCCGAATTCAAAAAGTAATTTAATGACTAAAGTAATACTTTTTTAACTTTAGTTATTTACCACAAATCTTAAAAAATATTTTATTTTTCATGCTTTTTAAACTTCGGATGCTTTTAGCAACTTCGGATGATAATTACTACAAATTTACATTTTTGGATATTATTTTTGGAAATTTATAGAAAATTACTTAATTATTTACATTTTTAACCCCCTACCCCCTACCCCCTACCCTCACCCTTCCCCCACCCTGCCCCACCCCCTACCCCACCCTGCCCCACCCCCCACACATGCACACACACGCACATATATACACACATACAGACATATATATACACACAAACATATATATAAATGGAAGAGAGAGAGAGAGAGAGAGAGAGAGAGAGAATTAAACCTGAAAGTAGAGAGAGAGAGAGAGAGAGAGAGAGAGAGAGAGAGAGAGAGCAGCGTCGAGAGAGAGAGAGGGGGAGGGAACGGCGCGGGAGGGAAACAAGAATGGGGAAAGGGTTTTTGCTGTTAACATTGTCACGATCATGTCAATGTCATTGACCGTGACAATTTATTGTCACAGTCGTGTCAAGGTCATTGACCGTGACAAAAAACGCGTGTTTTTTGTCACGGTCAATGACCTTGACAAGGGTGGCCGGCTGAAAGGTGACAATTTGGCCATTTTGGTGTAGTGTCTACAAATCTACTACAGAACACAAGTAGAGTATCATGAGGTATATATTTCTCACACAATATATACTATAAGCACATACTTTATAATCACCTCCCCACATCACATTTTGGGGGTTATTATCTCGAAATCATACTTCAAGAACTAGTAGTGATTTATATCTCTTAGTTCACACTACATATTTCACACACAATATATATTATAAGGAATATTGGTCCGAAAATCCATCGACCCCAATTATCCTAACATTTACATTGGTCCAGAAAGCCATCGACCCCAAGGTAAATGTAATGTACATGCATATTCTCCATATATCTTTAATCTCGTAATCAAGTTTCTCTCTACTTAATTTGCTTTTAGATGTAATCACGGCATCTCATTATCTACTAACTCGCATAAGTATATTATTAATACAGTATACATTTCACACACAATATATACTTATAAATTCATTCATTACTAATATGTCCTCTTAACACACATCAAAGACTCTTGGTTCGGAATGGTCCATCGATACCAAGTAAGAGTCAACCGATTGTTATACACTACACCAAATCTGCCATATTGTCACGGTCATTGACCTTGACAAGTTGTACTTGTCAAGGTCAATGACCGTGACAATTCGGGGTGAGACAACTTTTTTTGTCACGGACGTGTCACGGTCATTGACCTTGACAAGTTCGTTAGAATTGTCACGGGCCATGACCGTGACAAGCTAGTCATGGTTAATAACCGTGACAAAGCCTTGATCCTATTTAAAAAAAATGTCACGGTCATTGACCGTGATAATTCTGGGCAGAATTTAAAAAAAAATTTGTTGGGCAGTATGGCCACTACCACTGCCCAGCAATATATTTGTACCTGTTATAGCAACGTTGTTCCTGTTCAAACATCATATATCCAAACAAACTAAAGATAATGCAAGTATATATTCAAAATAGAAACTATTTAAGACGAAACAATATCACCATCAATTATCTCAAACTATTTAGCTGGAAAAGAGATTTTGTACCGCGACGCTCGGGGACACCTCCTTATCCTTCCCTTCTCGTCCGAATAGCCACATAACTATCGAGCATATGTGGCCTACCCTCAGGGCCACTCCCTGTCCTCTTAATTGAAATAAAGTAAAATTAGTATCCGTCCCGCAAATATAAATAAATATAAATCGAAATTGAAATCAAAATCGAAATAAAAATGGACATATGAATATAAATACATTACCTGTAGTGTCACCCAAACAGCTAACTTGAGCTCACATGGAACCTCCTTCCAACTAATGTACCCCGGGTAATCGTGTCAAAAATAATTCTCTTCATATCTAAACACTAAGAAATGCCATAATCCTATGGAGTTATGCGCTGCAAATTCCTTCCGACCGTTGTGTAGCCAAAAATCAGCAGTTGAAGTTATCAATTACACCTTTCAATGGTCTCCCATGTTTTGCTAGAGGTTCCAAGTGGTGGGGTATGGAAAGTGGAATTGACAACTTCAACCGGTGATGTTTGGCTACATAATGGTTGGGAGGAATTTGCAGAACATACTCCATAGGATTATGGCATTTCTTAGTGTTTGGATAGACGAAGAGATTTAGTCTCCTCTCCACAAATAAGACACCCCAAATAACTATGTACTAATCACCTATTAAAGGTAAGAAACGTATATCCATGGATTAGTATATAGAAAACTTAGATGTAGTTGGAATATTTATGTATTAATATCCTCTCCACACACGCACACTACACAAGAGTGAAAACGATAAAGTGCAAATTAATTAAAAGCATTAAAAATAGATGTTTCAGTACAAATTGAAATATTTATAACAAATTGAAAAATTATTTCAAATTCGGGTTATCATAAAAAATGGATTGATATTCGATAGGAGCAGCCAAGTCATCCACACTACTATTTAGACGTCTTGGAGCATGTTGGACAATTGACCACGACTCGTTGTTGATATACTCCAAATAAAACACTTGCTTAACCTTTTGAAATGCACAAACAAATGGCTCATCGCTCACGTGGTCGTTGCTCTTCAACTTGGACAAGTCAATCATGATCAAATTGGTGGTAGGATCAACTTTACAAGCATTTTTATCCTTAACTCTTACCCAGTCAGAGTAAAATACAACCTCTTTGAAGCTTATATAATCCAATTCAAATATATTTTGGATTACACCATAGCAAGTCATTTCAGCTTCAACGAGATTTTTATCTTTTGCGCTCGCTCGAAAGATAGTAAGAGATTTGTATGAAATTCCCGAGTTCTGTACATTTGTACTTTCCTCGTACACTTTAGCCCCGAAAATGTAACCGTTGAATCGATACTTTTTGTACTCTTGTACCACGAATAAGGGTCCAGTGGCTAGATGAGCAAGCCTTGATGTCGCATCACCCATCTTTAGGAGCTGAGAATATAAATAAATTAATTATATTAGTGGTAAAATTTGAGTGTAATGTAACGTTATATAACGACTGTTTTCATTATAATTACCTCTTGTGTCAACCACAACCTAAATTCGCTATCTGATTGTACCATTATTTTTCGTCTTTTATTGTTCTCACAGGCTTCATATTTTCTGCATATTACAAAATTAATCATGTATAAAATAATCTAAAATAATGTTAAACATTATAATAATCGAAACTTACTTTTTCCACTCTTCGACATCTTCATGTGTGTCAAATAGATAACGAGCTACTTGTTCATGTTGCAAACTCGTTAAATTCACTCGTGTTCCCATCACATGACCACCATCATCAACGAATTCATCAGTGTCATCAACGCTGACCGAGTCAGGCATATATTCCCGAGTATATATTGATGACTCCACGGTGATGTATTCCTCTGTAATTGATCCTACAATATATCGCGTATTCTTGACGTAATCTTTAAAAACTTTCATCAATCTTTCAAACGGATACATCCACCGATATCTAACTGGACCACAAAGAAGTGCCTCGTCACATAGGTGTACCAGCAAGTGAACACTTATGTCAAAGAATGCTGGGGGAAAGTACTTCTCCAATATACAAATCGCTTCGATCACAGCCAATTTTGCGGCCACTATGTGTTCTCGATTCACTACCTTCTCACACAAGAGGGAGAAGGTAATACTAATTTGCATAATAGCCCTCCGCAAATCCTTGTGCTTGGAGAAACAGTGCTTAAACAATAGAGGAACCAATTGCATGATCACATGCCAATCGTGGGACTTACACTTATGTAAATCATGAGTAGCATAATTCACAATCCTTTGCAAGTTGGACAAAAAAGTAGATGGGCCCTTCAAATTATATATTGTGTCTAGAAGCACCTTCATTTCCCCACTCGTTAAAATAAACGCACCGGGGGGAATTATTGTCCTTCCCCTACTATCTTCTTTCAACCATAGTTGTGGCTTAAGTTTTAACGTTTTAAGGTCTTTTCGTGCATTTTCTCCATCCTTCGAATGACTCCCCCCAAGGCAAATACCCATAATATGTTCAGCGAAGTTCTTCTCTGCATGCATCACATCCAATACATGGCGCACCGGGTTATTCTTCCAATAAGGCAAGTCAAATAAAATTGACCTCCGAGAACATGCCTTTCTTATCGCAGTTACATTCTCAGTTGGGGTCTTCTTATGCTTGACATTCTTAAATTTGGGATTCTTACCTGGCATAATAGGGCCACATTCAGAATATTTACTTTCAATTTATGAACCTGAAAGTTGTCTCGGCGGTAGCCTATGTTCAACTTCACCCAATAAAAAATTGGAACCTTTCTCAGATCTGAAACTATGAGCTGGGGGTAAAAACCTCCTGTGGCAATGGTATACATTTTTTAAGCTAGAGGATAGACGAAGAGATTCAGTCTCCTCTCCACAAATAGGACACCCCAAATAACCATGTACTACACATCCGGATAATGTCCCATAAGCTGGAAAATCATGAATTGCCCACATCAACATAACTTTCAGCGTAAACTCTTCTTTTCTAAAAGAGTCAAATGATTGCACACCCTCTTCCCACAACTCATTTAATTCTTCTACCAAAGGAGCCAGGTAGATATCAATGTCATCACTTGGTGCCTTTGGCCCAGGTATCAACAAAGCCATCATCAAAAATTCAGGTCTCATACACTGTGATGGAGGGAGGTTGAGTGGGGCTAGGATCACTGGCCATACACTCTGATTGGTGCTTAGATTTACAAATGGATTGAAACCATCTGTTGATATAGCCAAACGAATGTTGTGTTGTTCTCGAGCAAAATCGAGATACTCAAAATTCATCCTCTGCCAGGCAGTAGAATCAATAGGATGACGCATGATATTACGCCCTACTTCTGCCCTAGCATGCCAAGTCATCGACTCTGCAATCCATGGTACTGTGAAAAATTGCTTTAATCTAGGCCCAACGGGAAAATATTTCAATACTTTTTGAGGCACTTTTGAGCTTGTGCCTTCCTTACTAGTAGATTAGACATATCTAGGTTCATCGCATACCGGACAACGATCGAGATTTTCATACTCCTTTCGGTAGAGTATGCAGTCATACACATAAGCATGAATCGATATATACTTCATTCCCAAACCTTTCAAATTGTTCTTCATAACAGGATAGCTATTTGGAAGTTTATTCACCTTGGGTAATAAGCCCTTCACCCATTTTAGAATTCCCGTCATGCTATTGCCAGATAAACCGTACTGCGTCTTCAAACTGTGCAAACCAACCATGGCACGTAAAGTTGTTTGATCTTTCTCACAGCCAGAGTACAACGGTTGGTTCACCTTAAATTTTAAACTTTGGTAGTCGTCGTCAAGTTTTATCGTGTTATCTTCACGAGCACTTGAATATTCTACATCATCAGTAACCTGATTCTCCTCTGCTTCATAAACTCCGTACGCATCAACAACTAAATCCTCTAACATATTATGATCTACGTCGTCCCCTTATACATCTATTCTACTTGTTGAAGGTTGTTGTGAAGGTTGGTCGGGGACAAAAGGAACTTTCAATTCACCGTGAAAACTCCAAAATCGATAACTATCTTGCATACCTTATCTTAACAAATGTAGTTCAACTGTTTTCCACTCAAACACCTTACCATTCTTACACCTAGCACAGGGACACGGAAATCCCCCATCATTATGACATCTCTTTGCATATTTCACAAATTCGTTAGCACCTCTGCGAAACACATCCCCCATTCTATTAGTCTCACCCTTCCACTCTTTGTATTTCGGATATCCCATCACAGCTACCACAACTAAACACCTATTAAAGGTAAACAAAACTTAGATTTATAGTATGTTTTATTTAATTATTCCACCATTTAATTATTCTATTAAAGGGTGAGTGGTCCTATCCCATTCAAGACTGCATTTTTTTGTAATATACTTAACAGCCCATGCACATTGTTACGATTTGAAAAAAATTCGACAGTATATCCACGTAGTTCTCCAAGTACACGACGTAGATTGGCAGGTGTGAGTGTTATTTCAATTGATCAATTGAAATAACAGTCACACTTGTCAATCTAGTATGTACCCAGAGAACATTAAGATACGACTGCAGAACTTCCTCCAAAAGTAACAACTGTAAGCCAATAAGAATATTATACAGAAATTATACAGTCTCAAACTGTCCAAATGGGACAATTCGAGAGATCTCATTACAGGGGTAATGACTCTCGAACGAGTCTAAGGGATATTCAATGCGTACGCATAAGAACTAGAAGGCTAGTATCTATGCACACTATATTTAATTTCAAGTATGTTGTATTTAATTATCATACTATATATATATATATATATATATATATATATATATATATATTGTTCGATATACAGAGTAATTTTCAAAAAAAAGTTGAAAATTTCCACCCACATATGTACAATAATCCAGTGGTCATGCCACTTTTAAAACTAACCAACCAAACATTTACTAAACAAAATAATCCAACAGCAATGTCCACAACAAATGTGTATCCCGTACTCTTTCTAATTCATCTACTCAATTAATTCATTTCATCAATTAAACTAACAATTAACGTATAGAATTATTAATTTACTAATTTACACTGAGGGGCAATCCTACTTTCATATGGTACTCCTTCTAATTCATCGACTAATTTACACAAACAAATTGGCAAATTCATGGGTTAATTCAAATACAAAAATAAATTCATGGGTTAATTCAAATACAAAAATAAAAATTCATGGGTTAATTCAAATAAACCCCCACCCCCACACCCACCTCCCTCCACTCACCACATACACACACACACACACACACCCTGCCTCACCCCCCAAATACAGCCCCTACCCCACCCCCTACCCCTACCCCCACCCCCACCCTGCCCCACTCCCCACACACGCACACACACACACACCCTGCCCCAACCCCCAAATACAGCCCCCTACCCCACCCCCTACCCCCACCCTGCCCCACCCCCCACACATGCACACACACACACACGCAAGTATACACACACACACAAACATATATATAAATGGAAGAGAGAGTGAGAGAAATAAACCTGAAAGTAGAGAGAGAGAAGCGTAGAGAGAGAGGGAGGAAACGGCGCGAAGCGTAGAGAGAGAGGGAGGGAACGTCGCGAGGGAAAAAAAGAAGGGGTAACGGTTTTTGCTGACGAAGTTGTCACGGTCGTGTCAAAGTCATTGACCGTGACAAGAAAATTTGTCACGGACTTGTTACGGTCAATGACCGTGATAATTCTTTGTCACGGTCGTGTCAAGGTCAATGACCGTGACACAAAACGCGAGATTTGTGTCACGGTCAATGACCTTAACAAAGGTGGCCGGCTGAAAGGTGACAATTTTATCATTTTGGTGTAGTGATATCACTATCGTATTAATTTGAGTATTCACACAACTTTAAGGGTCCTAGTTACCCCTTGTTATATCAATTCAATAGTTACCCTTGTTAACCTATTGACCCAACAAATTTAAGCTCGCTCACGCTTTTCCGTAATTATATTCTTATCATCTCGAATTAGAATACGCCACAATCAACCCTATGAATCTCCACTTTAATTCTCTCACAAAATTAAAGTCCAACACTCAATCATAGACCTACTGTCATATCATTATTCCATAAATATATTTCATCAAGGTCCCAAACACTTCCCCAATAAAATTTTAGGAATTTGAGACTTTAAAAGAAAATGTCACATTTTCTAGCAACCGAAATGAATCATAAATTTTCTGACAGATTAAACACCCTCTAGTAAAATTTCGATTTCTCCCTATATAGAACTCCAATTGACCTTATTCCCAGTTCATTGGAAAGCTAAGAGATAGACCTTTCCAGAAATCTATGATTCATACTCTAATTCGAAGTACAATTCAAATCATATACGTTTAAAGTCACGTCAAAATTCTGGCAGATTACTATGCTGGCAGATCAAACACCTTGTAGTAACATGTCGATTAGTCCCTCTACAGAACTCCAATTGACCTGATTACAAGTTTATTGGATATCTAAGAGACAGACCTTTTTAGTCATGTATGGTCCACACTCTAATTCGAAGCAATTCAAATGACATACCTTTAAAGTTACATTAAAATTCAGGTAGATTGACATATTGTGTTCAGCAATTAAACCCTAAGTCATTCAAGATTCATGTTCTTCATTCAAGAACTCATAAAGGTTCAATGTTAATCATAAAATATATTCAAATTTCATTTTATCTTTACATAGGGATTCATTCTATATGCAATCCTACCTAAACATGTGATCAATTTATACATTTAATTCAAGGTTTTTCAATAGAACCAACCAATTCTTAAAACTCCCTACCCATGGGTATTATAACTTGAATTTGATTTGCAATAAACACTTGCCTTGAATTGCTAAATCTGATTTTGTGGTTCTTGATTGAGGGTTGATTATTTCTTCTCCAATCTTCCCTTCCAATTTAGCTTGATGTGCAAGAAGTCTTCACTACCTTCAGAATTTCTCCTTAAGCTTTGAGAATTAGCTCTCCTTTCTCTCTGATGGTCTCTCTAGTAATTTTTGTGTTATGAACCCTAATACCCAATCTCCAAATATCAGATCTAAGTCTCTAAATTTCGTAGTTCATTTAACCAACTTCATAAAAATTACCAAAACACCCTACATAAGTGCCTCTTTGGTCCAAAATTGACCCGGGACTCAAACTGTACCCCCGGGTACACTATTTTGACTATTTCGACCCATCCGGAACCATCTGTGAGCTCTAAATTATCATCTGAGTCACTTAAAATATATTTATCAATTCTCACCACAAAATAGTCTACACCTACGACTCCCGGTGAGATAAAGTAAAAATATGCGCATATCACTCGCTATGCCGTATCACCATAATTATCAATTATTTACTATTTGCACTTAGTATATATTATCATGTAATATTAATCCATATTTAACTCCCGTTAAATATTCAATTAAACACATTTACCATTTAATCATTTTAAATTACTTTACTCGCGTAATTTAATTAAAACGTATTTTTCTCAATTAATTCCTCAAATTAATTATATAAAAATACACATAAATTCGAGGTATTACATACTCCCCCCTTTACAAAGGAATTTCATCCTCAAAATTAGGAGAAGACTGGTACTAAAACTTAGGATCTTTAACATCACGATATCCTCTGGTACCTAAATTCTAATCATAATAACATAAGGGTCACTCCACTATACCCCCACTTGTGCTACCCACCTATCAAAGGCTTAATCACTGTAGCCCAAGTTTATTGTATTCACTACGTACGGATACACTCCACCAGTCATGTGATATCAAAATTGGCTCTATCGCCTCAAATACTAATGGAAGGCCGCACATCACTGAGTGTAAGCTTCTCGTATCCAGCCCGAAACAAAGCTCCCATTCTGAGAGAAATCACATGAACATCTGACCACTCATGTCAGTTCTCAAAACATCGATTCGTGCCGGCGTCACTCATACGAAATTTTAAACGCCACTTAAAATACTTTATGGTTCACTCCACTCTTAACAGTGGACTTTAAATCACGTCCAGTCCAAAAATCTAGTGATCCTCTCCCTTCGGATTAATCGAAGGTAGAACGACAAGGATTTTCATACCAAACCTCAAAAGGCACCTCGAACATAGCAAACATGAATGAGTTATTACACACAACTCTACCAATCGGTAATTTCCTCACCAATTACCATACAATGCTCTATGCCAATTTTGATCTAGGTCCGTTACGAAAGTAGACTATCCGCAGTGACTCCGGAGCCACATTCTTACCGCTTTACTAGTCGTCCACTATACCAAAATGGTCAAATTGGCACCCTTTAAGCGGCTAGCCTTGTCATGTCATTGACCGTGACAAAAAAACACGCATTTTTTGTCACGGTCATTGACCGTGACAAGTCTGTGACAAGTACAGTTGTCACGAACTTATCACGGTCAATGACCGTGACAATACCATAAATTTGTCACGGTTAATGACCATGACATGTCCGTGATAATTCTGTCAGTAAAAAAAACGCTCCCTCTTCTTTTTTTCCCACCGATTCTATTCCCTCCATTTCTCTCTCTCTCTAGCGACTGCTCACACTCTCTCTCTACAACTTTGGTACGTTTTCTCTTCCTATTTCTCCTCCATTTATGTATATGTGTATGTATATGTGCGTGTGTGTATATATGTGCATGTGAGTGTGTGTGTGGTGTATATATGCGTGTGGGGGGGAGGGGAGTGTGTGTGTGTGTGTGTATATGTGCATGTGTGTGTATATGTGCGTGTGTGTGTGTATATGTGCATGTGTGTGTATATGTGCATGTGTATATGTGTATATGTGCGTGTGTATATACGTGTGTGTGCATGTGGTGGGCAGCGGCAGCGGGGGGGGGGGGGGGGGGGGGGGGGGGCAGGAGGGCCTGTGTGTGTATATGTACATGTGTGTGTATTTTTTTAATTAAATTTTTATTGGTGTATTAGATATTGCCCCTTATATTGTAGTGCCCCTTGTAAAGGAATTGATTGATTTAATATTGATTGGTTGTTAATTTTTTTTGTAAATTAATAATTAGTGCCCCTTTCATATGCAAGCAGGATTGCCCCTCATTGTAAATTAGTAAATTAATAATTGTATACTTTAATTGTTAGTTTAATTGATGAAAAGAATTAATTGAGTATATGAATTAGAAGGAGTACGGGATACACATTTGTTGTTTCCATTGTGGTTGGATTATAGTGGATCGATGCTGGGTTGGTTAATTTTAAAAAGTGGCATGATCACTGGATTATTGTCCATATGGGGGTGGGATTTTTCAACTTTTTTTGAAAATTACTTTGTATAACGAACAATATATATAGTATGATAATTAAATGAAACATACTTGAAATTACATATAGTGCGCATATATACTAGCCTTCTAGTTCTTATGCGTACACATTTAATAACCCTTAGACCCGTTCGAGAGTCATTTACCCTTGTAACGAGATCTCTCGAATTGTCCCATTTGGACAGTTTGGGACTGCATAATTTATGTATAATAATATTCTTAGTGGCTTAAAGTTGTTACTTTTGGAAGAAGTTCTGCAGTTGTATCCTAATGTTCTCTGGGTACATACTAGATTGACAAGTGTGACTGTTATTTCAATTAATCAATTGAAATAACACTTACACTTGTCAATCTACGTCGTGTACTTGGAGAACTACGGGGATATGCTACCGAATTTTTCTCAAATCGTAACAATGTACATGAGTTGTTAAGTATATTACAGAAGAATGCGGTCTTGAATGGGATAGGACCACTCACCCTTTAGAGGATATGGAGGAAATAGAAATTTCTATTATAAATTGAATTTGAATTTGAAATTTAAAAATCGAATATAAATAAGACATAATTAAATGAAACATACTATAAATCTAAGTTTTGTTTATACTAATCCGTGAATATACGATTCTTACCTTTAATAGGTGATTAGTTGTGGTAGCAGTGATGGGATATCCGAATACAAAAAGTTGATAGGTGAGACAAATAGAATGGGGGATGTGTTTCGCAGAGGTGCTAATGAATTTTTGAAATATGCAAAGAGATGTCGTAATAATGAAGAGTTTCCGTGTCTGTGTGCTAGGTGTAAGAATGGTAAGGTGTTTGAGTGGGAAAACAGTTGAACTACATTTGTTAAGATAGGGTATGCAAGATAGTTATCGATTTTGGAGTTTTCATGGTGAATTGAAAGTTTCTTTTGTCCCTGAATAACCTTCAACAAGTAGGATAGATGTAGAAGAGGAAGATGTAGATCATAATATATTAGAGGGTTTAGTTGATGATGCGTACGGAGTTTATGAAGCAAGGGAGAATGAGGTTACTGATGATGTACAAGGTTCAAGTGCTCATGAAGAATAACCTGGTGCGCCATGTTTTGGATGTGATGCATGCAGAAAAGAACTTTGCTGAACATATTATGGGCACTTGCCTTGGGGGGGAGTCATTCGAAGGATGGAGAAAATGCACGAAAATACCTTAAATCATTGAAACTTAAGCCACAACTATGGTTGAAAGAAGATAGTAGGGGAAGGACAATAATTCCCCGTAGTTCATTTACTTTGACGAGTGAGGAAAGGAAGTTGCTTTTAAACACAATATATAATTTGAAGGGCCCATTTAATTTTCCGTCCAACTTGCAAGGGATTGTGAATTATGCTACTCATGATTTACATAAGTGTAAGCCCCACGATTGGCATGTGATCATGCAATTGGTTCCTCTATTTTTAATCACTATTTCTCGAAGAACAAAGATTTGCGAAGGGTTATTATGCAAATTAGTATTACCTTCTCACTCTTGTGTGAGAAGGTAGTCAATCGAGAACACATAGTTGCCGCAAAATTGCCGGTGACCAAAGCGATTTGTGTGTTGGAGAAGTACTTTCCCCCAGCATTCTTTGACATAAGTGTTCACTTGTTGGTACACCTATGCGACGAGGCACTTCTTTGTGGTCCAGTTAGATATCGGTGGATGTATCCATTTGAAAGATTGATGAAAGTTTTTAAAGATTACATCAAGAATACGCGATACATTGCAGGATCAATTGCAGAGGAATACATCACCGTGGAGTCATCAATATATACTCGGGAATATATACATGAGTCGACCAGCGTTGATGACACTGATGAATTCGTCGATAATGGTGGTCATATGATGGGAAAACGAGGTAAATTAACAAGTTTGCAACATGAACAAGTAGCTCGTTATCTATTTGACACACATGAAGATGTCGTAGAATGGAAAAAGTAAGTTTAAATTATTTTAATGTTTAACATTATTTTAGAATATTTTAGATTATTTTATACATGATTAATTTTGTAATATTCAGAAAATATGAAGCCTGTGAGAACAATAAAAGACGAAAGACAATGGTACAATCAGACAGCGAATTTAGGCTGTGGTTTTCAGAAGAGGTAATTATAATGAAAATGGTCGTTATATAACATTACATTACACTCAAACTTTACAACTAATCTAATTAATTTATCTATACTCTCATCTCTTAAAGACGGGTGATGCGACATCAAGGCTTGCTCGTCTAGCCACTGGATTATACAAGCTTCAAAGAGGTTGTATTTTACTGTGACTGAGTAAGAATTGAGGATAAAAATGCTTGTAAAGTTGATCATGTCACCAATTTGATTATGGTTGACTTGTCCAAGTTGAAGAGCAATGACCACGTGAGCGATGAGCCGCTTGTTTGTTCATTTCAAAAGGTTATCCAAGTGTTTTACTCGGAGTATATCAACAACGAGTCGTGGTCAATTGTTCTACATGGGCCAAAGCGTCTAAATAGTAGTGTAGATGACTTGGTTGCTCCTACCGAATATCAATCCATTTTTATGGTAACCCCGAATTTGAAACAATTTTTCAATTTTTAATAAATATTCCAATTTGTACTTTATCAATCCATTTTTAATGATTTTAATTGATTTTCACTTTATCATTGTCACTCTTGTGTAGTGCGCGTGTGTGTGGACAGTAGGGGTGGGGGTGGGGATGTTACGAATTTTTAGTAATTCTACATATTATGATCTAGATGTTGTTGTTTTGGAATTCAGAATTGAGGTGTTAAACAGTAACAATTCATTTGGATTTGTAGTAATTGTACATATTTGCATGTCTTATTCTAATTCATTTTGATTTGTATTAATAACCACATTTTTTTACAGCAAATGTCCTTCAGGTATTAGGGCGAGGATGATGATGTTGATTATGATGATGTCATCTGGGATTGGTGGTAGCGGAGGCGACGAGGGCTCCTCGGCCCCTAGGCTCCCAAAATATGGCAAATTGGGGATGGTCATTGAGAACAAGACGGGGCAATTAGCGAGATCCCTCGAGCTGGTAAAGACGATCATCGGCCCGGGGTACACTTGTTGGAGGGAGGTGTCAAATGAGCTCATGTTAGCTACTTTGGTGGCATTACATGTAATGTATTTATATTTATATTTATATGAATATTTCAATTTCAATTTTGATTTTGATTTCGATTTCGATTTCAATTTCATTTATATTTATATTTATATTTATATTTATATTTATATTTATATTTATATTTATATTTATATTTATATTTATATTTATATTTATATTTATATTTATATTTATATTTATATTTATTCGCAACTAACATTGTATTTATTGGACATGAACAATTAAGCCTGGATCCAAAGCTACGCGATTCCGTCTTGGAGCAGTTGAGGGAGCAACACAAGAGGTGGAAGAAAAATATGCGGACCCGATACTTTGGAAACACCCGAGAGTCCGTTATCCTAATGCGTGAATCCATTCCCCTGATGGAGCCGATCTCATTGGCACAATGACAAAAGTTCATTGACAATGAGATCGGGGAGCCACAATTGCCATCTTGCCAATCGGGGAGGGAAAATCGGGCAAAAAAGACGGACGTGCACTACTCCAGTCAGATAGGATGATTATAAGATTTAATTTTTCAATAACTACAGAAATATATTATTCTGCATTATTTTACTTTGCGGGGTCGATACTAATTTTACTTTATTTTATTTCAGGGGACAGAGAGTGGCCCTGGTGGTAGGCCACATAGGCTCGATACTTATGTGGATATTCGGACGAAGAAAGGGAAGGATAAGGAGGTATCCCCGAGCGTCACGGCCACGATTGTAAGTAATCTGACAGTTTAATTTTTGTTAATTACGTTATAATTTTTTATGTACTTATTTTACTAATTATGTGCTTTTTGTCATTTCAGGTAAAGCTTAAGAAAGTGCATGAGTTACAGTCTGATGCCGACAAGGCATCTTTGTCCACAGACGCACTCAGCCAAGTGCTTGGCGCTGATCGCAAGGGGAGGACAAGGGGGTGAGTTCGCAGGTGGACAGATCTAGGATTATCAGATTGGAGACGAGCGACACCAGGTTGGCTCTAACGGTGGACTCGCATAACGCGAAGCTGTCCCGTTTGGAGGCGATGGTCCAAGATATGTTCTCATTCATGAAGCGTTCGTTGGGCAGAAACCATAAGGGGAAAGGGAAGGAGAAGATGGTGGTGGAGGAGGTGCAGGATGATAAGGATGTGGACCTCACTACTTCATCGCCGACATGTGCGAACTTTGATGATCCAATCCCCTATTTGGCTCCCTTCGATCGATCGATGTCAACACTTGGTTGGCCGAGCGTCTTTATACTAGACATATTTGATGGCCAGCAGACAGGGCGAGGATTGAGGGACTCGAATACCATCCAGTGTATGCCAGTTCATGGACGTTCGCTTCAAGACATCGAGTCCAAGGTGCTCGTCACGCATGTGATACCCGGGAAGAAAAACTCCCCATTATGGTTGCGCGAACCATGCGGCACGATATATATTAGTGGGTGTGTCAATTCGTATATCGTGTGGCCTACTCACGTCCTGAGAGATAACCTTACCCCAGACATTTAGTGACATTATTTGAATTGAATTGTTTTAAGTTGTTATATTTGAATTATATTTGGATTATATCGTGATGCATATTGTCTCTATTTTGAATGTTTATTTTCATTATGTCTATTTTATTTGAATATATGAAGTTTGATTAGGTACAACGTTGCTATAACAGGTACAAATATACTGATGGGCAGTGGCAGTGTCCATACTGCCCAACAGATTTTTTTTTCAATTCTGCCCAGAATTGTCATGGTCATTGAACGTGACAAGTCCGTGACAAAGGAAACTTGTCATGGGTCACGAGCTTCTCACGGTCCTTAACCGTGACAAACCTTGTCAAAGTCAAGGACCGTGATATGACTGTGACAAGTCTAACGAACTTGTCATGGTCAATGACCACGACAAGTCTGTGACAACAAAAGTTATCACCCCCAGAATTATCACGGTCATTGACCATGACAAGTTAAACTTATCAAGGTCAATGACCGTGACAATTCGGTAGATTTGGTGTAGTGGTCATTCACCTCCCATTTACTCATCGGGCCATAAGTGACACGACTTGATCATAGCAAAACATTATCCCCCAATGCCTCCTTAAAATCCCTTTTGGAGGTGGGGTTCAAGGATCTCATCCTGATACACAACAGTAATGGGTAGCACCTAACAGTGTAACTCACCCTAGGTAAATAACAATTTCTCCACCTCGATCAAACCATTCCACACACTCGAAGGAAATCGCGACCTTGTCCTGATGTTGGCAACCCATCAATGAAATTTATTAGCCTGACTGCCCATTCCGTCACTGGAATTGTCGGCTTAATACACAATTTCTAGCTTGATCATTTCACATCAATATTTTTCTCATCTACGAGTGGTGCACCCGGAGACAATCTCACTTTGTGTCACCCGACACCACCTTCCACTTATAATATCTCACATTAAGTGGTACTACATACACCCCTTCTTTCCTTGGAGTATACTGGCATTATAGTCATGCGCAAGCCACTCTTCAACACTCATTCAAGTAAGGCTCCACTATACTTTCTAAAAACAATTTGGTATCCTCTTTATCAAGAGGTATCTTTTAAATGGATTTTCACAACCTTTTAACCCATCTCGGGTGTGCTAGCTCTCGTTGCACATATATGCTTGAATTATCGTCTTTCTCACATGACATTCAATCTATCATACCATTTTAACCTTGTTTATAGCTGTCCTTCAAGCATATACTCCACACATTCATTTTCACATCCTTCTATCTCGGACATCTTTGGAATTAACTAACCAGGCCCATACACCCTATCATCCGTGCATATCTATACAACCATAATATAACCTGTGCATATTAGTGCATATCATCTGTGCCCATAAAAATATGGGTATTATCAATCACCCCACTAATCATAATATAATTTTCCTCGACAGCCCCTCACTCTTCAACCTCTAGTGAGAGGAAAATTTTTAGTGCTTTTTTTTTTCAAGGCACTACAGTCTTCACATGCCTTATTTGCATAATATCTCTCAGTTCGACGTGTTCTCTCTACACATAAAATGAGTAACAACTATAGTGCTAGCCCTTTCCTTAGCATCCAACACATCTCTCAACTCTCGCATCTATAAAGGAGTGATATAACAATGCGCTCTTTCAATCACTAGGTACTGAGCGCTAAACAAAATAACGAGCTCAATCTCTCCACTCGGCTGTAACCCAATATACCCTGAATCATATGAATATTATCCATACACAGGGGATTAACTGTAAAGAGACCTCTATGCTCTCCAAAGTCCCCAACAAAATGTATCATAAGTGCGAGCTCAACCCTCTTTCAGGTGAGGAATCGCCCAATGGCACATCCTGCCCTGGAATAGCGAACACGATAGCCTTGTACTAACGTCCCACTACCGCTCTAACCATTACTGACCAGTCTATATCCAGGATAATATCATACTCATATAACACATCACTAAAACGAGTAGTTCTAATAGATTCCCCACTAAGTCCATACCCTCTCCCCTGCGGATGAAATCGATGATAACCCCCGTTACCCAACGGTATAATATGTACACATAATAATGTATCGATATATCCACTAAACTCGTCTCACATGTAAATCTAGTCTTAATCAAAATATCATGACTCGCTCAGTCACACAAAATATACCTCATTCGTCCAAGGATACAACTCATATTTCTACCTTGTCAATCTCCCTGGCTGCTCAAATGGTTCTCGAACATAACATGCTTGTTCGAATCGAACCCTAAAACTATCTTAATCATTGCCCTTCTAGGTACCAGACACATGTCCCTTTTACTCGCTTTGGGAAAAATCAATATGTGTGGTCTCACTCTCTATAAAAAAATATCTCTCGATAAAATTCGCTATATCTGTGGCCACGCTGGACCCCCGTTGTTCCTTTAGTTTCGTTTGCCCCAGGGAACACACTACTAGCCTTACCAATCCTGACTGAATTCATCGTCACTCGATCATAATTCAATTATCTGCATCATTTAAATGGGTCCCCCTCATGGGTCTCCCCCCATGGTGTTTCACTAGAACCTTTACTTCCATTCTTACGCCCTGACTAATTTCTCAAATTCTTTTAGCTCCCTTCACGTAGAAGCATCAACTTCTCAAACACAATAGAGGTGACCTCGACTACGGTCAACTTCCCCGAAATATATTTTACAACACCAACTGAGCCCCGCCTCCTGATGTCCTCCCAATGGCCCTCACCAATTATCTTTCGTTGTTTGGCATACGAATCACACCCAAACGTGTATAAAATGTGTTACAATTATACATAATAGTAGGAGGAAGTAATCTCACAATAGGATTCAACAATCCTTAGCATAGGGCTCTATATCAATCGAACGATACGTTGTACAAATACTATGGACACTAGAACATGATGCTATGATACCATATGTAACACCCCGCCTAATTAAATCCCGAGTGATCAGTCCTAAATTCAATTAAAATAGGTTCCTCAGTTGGTTCATTCTTAGCATCACCGTCGAAAACTTTTTTAATTACTAATCACCTAAGTGAAATTAGACCGGTGTCAAATATTATCTTCCATTAACTCAATAAGATAACTCATGCAGAAAATAATAATTAAACATTCACAATATATTAGAATTCAAACCATCTCACAATATATAATGAATAAAGTATTTTCGAGTAAACGTTCGGCTAAAAATCAGCAACTGCTAAATAAACCAATATAATCCAATACTGAATAACTGAAAATAATGACAATGGACAACATGCCCCAATAGAGAGTACTAAAAAGAAGATCATACACTAGATCTACACAAATGAGTCATCTACGCAAAGTCCTGCTAGCCTCCACAAAGCTGCAGCTACGAGTCCCTAGACTGAATCCTCGAGTCTGGCGTCCCTGCAGCTGGACACCTAAAAGGGTTTTGAAAATATTTTGATAACAAGAGTTAGTAATCAAAAAAATTTGAAAATATTTAGCAAGTAATTTATCGTAATTAAAATAGATTATTGATTACACATGTTAGGTTCACGCACACTCTCTTGAGTTTTCTCACCTCTCATCTAATGTGCACTCCTAACGTTCTATACTTAGCCCACCTAACTATCATACCCAAGTTATCTCGGCTAAAGTATATAACTGATCTTATCAATAGTCTACTTTCCCGTATCATTCATACAACACACTTCATTAGTAACATCTCTCACATGTTATTCATTTCATATAACATTCACATATGTTATGTTTAATCATTATAAGTAAGTCTCACTACTTAATTCATATAACATTTCACATCTATCATCATTTAACTTCCATAATTAAGTTTCAATACTTAATTAACCATAGATATTCCCAATATATCTTTAATCATGTTATTAAGTCTTCTCTCTACTTAATTTACCATTTAGATGTATATCTATATATATATCATCTACTAGTCTACTACCGCACACAAGTAGAGTATCATGAGGTATATATTTCGCACACAATACATACTATAAGAACATACTTTATAATCGCCTCCCCACATCACATTTTGGGGGTTATTATCCCGGAATCATACTTCAAGCACCAATAGTGATTTATATCTCTTAATTCGGAATACATATTTCACTCACAATATATATTATAAGAATTATTGGTTCGGAAAGCCATCGACCCCAATTATCCTAACATTTACATTGGTCCGAAAATCCATCGACCCCAAGGTAAATGTAATGTACATGCATATTGTCAATATATCTTTAATCTTGTAATTAATATTCTCTCTACTTAATTTGCTTTTAGATGTAATCACGACATCTCATTATCTACTAACTCGCATAAGTAGATTATTAATACAGTATACATTTCACACACAATGTATACTTATAAATTCATTCATTGCTAATATGTCCTCTTAACACACATCAAGGACTCTTGGTTCGGAATGGTCCATCGAAACCAAGTAAAAGTTTGGTTCGAAATGTCACCTCGACCCCAAGTTCATTTCAAGTAGTGGTTCGGAAAAATCACCTCGACCCCACTAATGAAATTATATATATATATATATATATATATATATATATATATATATATATATATATATATATATATATATATATATATATATTGGTTCGGTACTCTTTCATCACGACCCCAAATCATTATTTCCATATATTAGTTTGGAATCCTACCACGACCCTAATATAGGCAAATATACTTTAGGTATTCTATTCACCTAAGTATCCTTATAATTCAGTAGATATACACACAACCTAATAATCATTCATACTTCTATGTAGTATATTTCTCTCAAATACTCACCATACATTTTATTTTACGATTTATCTCACTATTGTATTAATTCGAGTATTCACACAACTCTAAGGGTCCTAGTTACCCCTTGTTATATCAATTCAGTAGTTACCCTTGTTAACCTACTGACCCAATACATTTAAGCTCGCCCACACTTTTCCATAATTAAATTCTTATCATCTCGAATTAGAATACATCATAATCAACCCTATGAATCCCCACTTCAATTCTCTCACAAAATTAAAGTCCAACACTCAATCATAAACTTACTACCACATCATTATTCCAGCAATATATTTCATCAAGGTACCAAACACTTCCTCGATAAAATTTTAGGCATTTGAGACTTTAAAAGAAAAATCTCACATTTTCTGGCAGCCGAAACGAATCATAAATTTTCTGGTAGCCGAAACGAATCATAAATTTTCTAGCAGATTAAACACTCTCTAGAAAAATTTCAATTTCTCCCTCTACAGAACTCCGATTGACCTGATTCCAAGTTCATTGGAAAGCTAAGAGATATAAATTTCCAAACAATCATGATTCATACTCTAATTCGAAGTACAATTCAAATCATACACGTTTAAAGTCACGTCAAAATTCTAACAGATTACTATGCTGACAGATCAAACACCTTGTAGTAACATGCCGATTACTCCCTCTACAGAACTGTGATTGAACTGATTCCAAGTTCATTGGATAGATAAGAGATAGACCTTTCCAAGAATGTATGTGACGCGACTAAGAATGTGTCTCTACAGTGCGTACTCTCTAGGCTCAGGTGAAAGCATGTCGTGTTAGTAACAAACTCGATAAGTCGGGATCGTCTCCACAGGGAAATAGGACGAGAAAATCGTGATGATAGAAGGACAGATGGTCAACCTAAATTCAACTCTAAAAAGAACGAAAAGATGATTGATTTGCAAATAATCCTACTAAGTAAAATCAAACATGATTAAGCTTATGGAACTAACGAATTAAGCAAGGATTAATAACTAAAAATGAAGTAATAAATATGAAGAGAAAAACAGGCTGGGAATACAATCCCTCAACCCTAGTGTGTTGCTAGTATAAAATTAATCATAAATTTAAGTGATTAATCAGACCTAGACTTTAGTACTCCCAAGCATTACATATATGAGGTTCAAGCCCGAACCATACATAATCAGAGGACGAGTAAAGAGATAACACGGTAGCTACACTCGCATTGCATTCTAAAGCATCCCAGTTACTCCGAAGCAAACAAGACCAAAAGATCTACAATGGTTTTGTTCGCTACGCAATACGATCTAATAACCCTTAAGTTTAGAGGATTAATTTCATATACATGCAACTCTCACAACGGGTTGAGTTCATGCATCCCAACCCTAAAAAATCTAGCCAGACATATTGAACCTAACTATGCATAAATTAACTACGTTGCATGTGAAAGAAATCATGATGAAAGTATACTGAAACATGCAACAACAATAATAGTGAGAATAAAAATTGAATTAAACTCGCAATCAAACCCGAAATTAATTTCTCTTAAAGCACCAAATCAAAACTATGTTCCTAGGGCATTCTCCTACTTTTGTCTCTATCAAAACTATTCATAATTGTCTTTTCTAAGTCAATACAAAGATACAAATACGTTTTAGAAGAGTTTGTAACATCCTGGACTCTTTGGACCAATCAGCTTTTAAGAGGAATTTCGCGTCTCAAGCACCTCAAACCGGTTCGCAGGTACCCCGAACCGATTCGTCACTAAACCAGTTCACTCTTTGGTTCGGGGAAATTCGCTGGTGTGGAGCCTTCTTTCCTTCATTTCCACACTTAGAAAATTTTCATGTTTTCTTTCTTTCTTCTGTGGATTTTTCTTCAACTTCAAGGGCTCATAACTCTTTCACCTTAACTCGGATTTGGGTTTCGTCTTTTCCAGGTTTCTCATTGTTCCACGATCTTAAACTTTCCAGTCGCCTCTTCCTCCGGGATCATGCTGTAGAATTACCAAATTGCCCTTGAACTTGCCTTTATAGCCTTTCTTTCATTGTTTCGATTTCACTTTCGCACCGCTTGCATAATTTTTCTGTAAAACATATAAGAGAAGCACAAAACACAAAATACTTTCCAACGAAGGTTAGTAGCATAATTATGAGTTTAGTACATATCAATTGCACCCCTCGGGTTCAAAAAGGTACCGAAATTAAGGGGATAAATATACAATATTTATGCCCGATCAAATCCCCCTGACTTAGAACTTTGCGCATCCCGAGCAATGTAAAAGAAAAGAAATAACATCACAACTCTTCTAAACACTTTATTAGGATAAAATACCTTTGTCTCGGGTGAGAGATTGCATTTAGCGTATGCAACTAGCTGTTAAACCCCTTAGTTACCCTAGTAGGACGAGTGTTGTCTCGTGAGGGTTTGCAGTGAATATACCCACAAAATTTGACTTAGACTCAATGAAAAATCAAAATACTTAAAAATTATACAATTTAAACTTTTCGGAAAATAATCACCATAAATTCATATTCTAAAGAGTCTCAATTTGTCCTGTGTGTGTGCGAAGCCAAAAATTAACCTCAAATTTCCACCGACTGATCATTACGTTGCTTTCTGAAATTTCATTTTGATTCAAATGCTCATGGGATGATCTCATAAACGAATCACTCGAATTGTGGCTATTCTCTCGGTGTACGTGTGATAAAGAGTAAATGTATTGAAACACAAATTCACGTATACTATTTTGAAAGGACGAAAATATATGGTGAAATGATCTCTTAATCGGAATACGGTTTTTAAAAAATGGGAACATTGCCTCTTATACACACCATTCAATCTTTCTTATTTATCTTTTAGTCTCTTAGCTCTCCACGCGATAACTAATTTAGCATTCCGAACTCGGTAGGACTTTTCAGGTTAAAGGTGTATTGGGTAACATGGAAATGGTTGGGAACTTCGGAATTGGAAATTTTTTCTTATGATGTCCCTTAGTGCTTTTTTGGGCTTTTGCTCATTTTCTATTCTTTTTCTTGCGATTTTTGTTGAGCATTTTTCTATCATTTTTTTCTTCTTGCCCCTTTTTATTGCACTGTTTGAACTTACTTAATTACATTACCAATTTTCACAATTTCGGGCTACTTGGGTTTTTCGGGTTACCAAAAGAAAAGGAAAAATTTTATTCGGCTCAATTGGGTTATCAAAAGAATAATTTTTCACATCTTTTCATGGCTAATGTTTTTGGGTAACAAACAATGGCCTACTTCATTGTCCGAATTACTTATTAATTTATCATATGCGTCTTGAGATTAATTTAATTTAGAGATTTGTAGTGCGCTTTTTGAGGCAACATCACAAATGTTTCCCGAAACCGATCAAAACAAAGAATTGAGATCATCAACGACTTATTTAAAATGCTGAATCCGAACTTTGAGTTAACCATTAACTCGGATTGATTTAAAAACTCAAAAAGATCGATAGGATCGAAATCTCACCGGGTTTTGTTAATCTCCACACTTATTCGTTAAGTCGTCAATTTTCGCACAATTTCCATCTTTGGTCAATTTCGTCTTAGTGCATTTGAGATTTAACAATTTGAAACTTCAAATAGAATAAAGGTGATATTTTTGAAAAATTTAAATTCTAATTTTTATTTATTTTGAAGAAAAATATTTTTGGTTTTTCAAAAATTTTCAATTCTTTTTTGGCATTTTAAAGATTTGTGAAGTTTTAGAAAGATGCACTTATCACCCCCCCTAACTTAGACTTTTGCATTGTCCTCAATCAAAAGAACTAAAATCTAAAGAAGAAAAAGAATAAGTGCGACAAATAAAATAAGCAAATTATCAAAATGCACCAAGACACTATATGACACTCATATATGACTCAAAAATACAACAAAAATAACCCCATACGTGTCGGGGGTGAGACGACCTCTCATTTCTCTCCACAAATCACCCAACCCCTTGCACGGGATCCGTTGCTCTCCTAGTCTCTCCCCTCTGCCTGTCATACACCAATAACTAGAATAAGTTGGGACCTTGCCCATAAATAAAGGAAAGACTGGGAGACTCATCGTGATTAATCGAAAAAGGATCCTCGTGATGTGTACTACGTGGGTCGGGCTCTAAGTCAGACGAGACTTGAGTCTTATCTTCAATTACCTCTGAGGACTCAAGTTGCATGGGTGGATGGTCATTGAGAAGAAACTCATCAATTTTATCTTTCCACTCGCTCTCTCCTAAATGACTCCATGAGTCCAATAGATATTGGACTTCGTCGTTAAGGCTCTCATCCACCTGCCCGAATTCTCTCTCAAATTCCGCTAGGCTCAACTCCTCTAGCTCTCCTTCTTGCTTTGTTTCCACATCCTTCCTTCCTCGCTCCATCTCAAAATTATTAGGTGGTGTGGGTGGGTAGCAACCGAGGAGAAAAGTATCTATCGTGTCTCATAATTCTCTCTCCTCTAAGCACTCATACAAACCTCTCCCGATGCCTTCTAAATTGTCGCTCTCACTCACACTCAAGGCCTCACTCACACTCTTCATTTCAGTTACTACGCATACCTCCCTTACCCTTCGCTCCATGTTACAACCGTCGCTCTCACTTGACATAACAAGGCATACCCCTATCAGCTCTCGTGTGTGGGACCTCCCATGCTCGTGTGCTGCCTCTAAATGGACCGTCTCTCGCGGTTCTCCTTCATCACCCTCGTTCTTGATATTATTAAAAATATTTGTCTCGAGGGTTATGTTCCCAAATGTTAATTGCATTATCCCACTCCGAGTATTGATGAGTGCATTAGCCGTAGCTAAGAATGGGCGACCAAGGATAACGGGAACATGACTGCTCGGGAGAATGGAAGGCTCCTTGTCCCAAATGACAAAATCCACTAAGAAGTAGAAAGTGTCTATTTGGACAATCACATCCTCATCGATTCCCCGAGGCTTCTTCATAGAACGATCCGCGAGCTGGAGAGTCATATTTGTGGGCTTAAGGGTTACCAAATCTAGTTTCTTATAAATGGAATAGGGTAGAATATTAACAATCGCCCCTAAATCTATTAGCGCCCTTTCGATTCAGTTCTTCCCCATTATGCATGAGATGGTGGGTGCACCCGAATCTTTATACTTTAACGGAAGGTCACTCGATAAAACCTAACTGATATTCTGGGCCAAAAAGACGTTGTTATTTACCTTTAGCTTGCATTTCACCGTGAGTAAGTCCTTAATGAACTTAGCGTATGCGGGAATTTTCTGTATAGTCTCGAGAAAAGGTAAATTAATCTTTACTTGCTTGAGGATGTCCAAAACATCATCCCAAGAAGTCTCTTTGGAGTGCGGGACCAACCGTTGAGGGTATAGGGCAGCAGTGGGGGGTTTCACCATGACCTTGGGTCCGCCAGTGTTATCTTTTTTATCACTCTTAATTAAAGGGGCATCTTCGGCTTCTTTCATGCCGGGGAAATCCTTTTTATTTTTAGGTACGTATTGTGGGGGAGGTGACAGGACAACTACTCTCTCACTACATAGAGTGGTAATTGCACTACATTGATCTGGATGGTCATGGGGTGTGGAGCTAATACTAGTTTGACCTTGGAGAGGTCTTTGGCCCTGGGCAGGAAACTTCCCCTTCTCCTGGATATTCAAAGATGATTGCATATTTGAAATAGTCGCATTTATGTCGTTGATCATGCGCTCATGTCTAGCAGTGGTTGCATTCTCGGTAGTGATGAATTGGTTTATTGTATCCTCGAGATTTCTCCACGGTGGAGTGATATATGGCCCTGGAGGTGATGGTGCTTGTTGAAAGTTGATGGTGGGGGAGGGACAATATGTTAATTAGGATTCATCGTAGCATTTTGTTGCCCATAGCTAAAACTGGGATGGTTTTTCCATAAAGGGTTGTAAGAATTCCCGTGCGGTGCACCAAAATTACCCTTAAATCCTCCTACACCACTCACTTGCTCTTGAAGCATAACTTTGTAGGCGGGTATCATCGTGCATTCCTTTGTTGAATGTCCCGCCTCACAAATAGCACACACCTTATCAATGGGGTTCGGGATGGATCCAGTTGGTCCTCTTTCACATATCTCAAGTACTTCTCGTATTCCTTTCTCAAGTAAATTAAGTCGCTTGTCCTTCATAGTATCCTTTTCTACGTGAAATAAGTTGTATGTCGATAGAGTGGTGGTCGCTTGGAGAGTTTGATTATGAGCACTAGGGTCAGATGTATCCCATGCTTAGGTAGTCTTGGCGACATACCTCAGGTGAAGCTCAACATCGTTGAAGTCTAGATAGACAAAGGGACCATCACACGTGGTTTCAACTAGTTATTTGGAATTTATATTTATCCCATTATGGAAGAAGGAAATGATTTGCAATTTATCAAATCCATGATTAGGGCACAAAGTGATTAACTCGTTAAAACGCTCGTAACATCGATCAAACGACTCATTTTCTAACTGTCGAAAGGTTTGAATTTGAGCCTTGATGGAGTTCGTTCGATGTGGGGGAAATAATTTCTAGAGGAATTTAGATTGCAACTCGTTCCATGATGCAATCGAGTTTAGAGGTAAAGACCATAGCCAGGTCTTACCCTTGTCCTTTAGCGAAAATGGGAAGAGTTTGAGGCGGATCACATATTTTGTGCAAGTTTGATCACTGAGGGTCTCGCACGCCTCCTCAAATTCTCGGATGTGGAGATATGTCTTTTGTGACTCCATTCCATGGTAGTTGGGAAGTATCTGGATCATCCCATTCCTAAAGAGAAATTGCGAGTAAAATTCATCCCGGGGTGACAGTTCGCTCGGGATATAAGATTTTTCTCAAAGGGTGGTACGGGGCCTCTTCCTCACTTGCGGATACACTACCGTGTTATGACATGTCTCTCTCACTTGATGACTCTGCATCCTCACTTGGTATGCTCGGAGCGTGCTCTGAAGAGTGTCCTAAGAGGGATGTCGGAGTGTTACTTGCAATTGAGTGTGGAGGCATGGGAGATGGAACCCAAAATTATGGAGTGTTTGGAGTGTGAGGGCTATCGAGGTTGTACTCAACTATCGAGTTTTCCTGAATGTTGGTTGGAGTATTTTGGGGAGTTAAAGTGAGTTTAGGATTTTACATTAATAGTCTTTTGAGAGATAAAGTATTTTTTTGTGCTTTTTTTTTTTGTCGAAGTTTTAGATTAACAGAATCTAACCTAGGTCTACCTAATTCCCCAGCAACGGCGCCAAAAACTTCACGTGACTAAGAATGTGTCTCTAAAGTGCGTACTCGCTAGGCTCAAGTGCAAGCCTGTCGTGTTATTAATAAACCCGATAAGTCGGAATCGTCTCCACAGGAAAATATGACGAGAAAATCGTGACGACGGAAGGACAGCTGGTCAACCTAAATTCAACTCTAAAAAGAACGAAAAGATGATTGATTTGCGAATAATCCTACTAAGTAAAAGGAAACTAGATTAAACTTATGGAACTAACGAATTAAGCAAGGATTAATAACTAAAAATGAAGTAATAAATATGAAGACAAAAACAGGCTGGGAATACAATCCCTTAGCACTAGTGTGTTCCTAGTATAAAACTAATCGTAAATTTAAGTGATTAATCAGACCCAGACTTTAGTACTCCCAAGCATTACATATATGAGGTTCAAGCCCGCACCATACGTAATCAGAGGAAGAGTAAAGCAGTAACGCGATAGCTACACTCGTATTGTATTCTAAAGCATCCCGGTTACTCCGAAGCAAACGAGATCCAAAGATCTACAATGGTTGTATTTGCTACGCAATACGGTCTAATAACCCTTAAGTTTAGAGGATTAGTTTTATACACATGCAACGCTCACATCGGGTTGAGTTCATGCATCCCAATCCTAAAAAATCTAGCCGGACATATTGAACCCAACTATGCATAAATTAACTACGTTGCATGTGAAAGAAATCATGATAAAAGTATAATGAAACATGCAAGAACAATAATTGTTCGGGGAATTTTTATCTCTCAAAATTTTCTAAGTGTGGAAATGAAGGAAAGAAGGCTCCACACTAGCGAATTTCCCCGAACCACAAAGTGAACAGGTTCAGGGGCGAATCGGTTCGGGGTACCTGCCAACCGGTTTGGGGTACCTGCGAACCGGTTCGAGGTGCCTTCTTTCCTTCATTTCCACACTTAGAAATTTTTATTATCTCTATTATTGTGGTTCGGGGAAATTCACTGGTGTGGAGCCTTCTTTCCTTCATTTCCACACTTAGAAAATTTTCATGTTTTCTTTCGTTCTTCTGTGGATTTTTCTTCAACTTCAAGGGGTCATAACTCTTTCAGCTTAACTCGGATTTGGGTTCCGTCTTTTCTAGTATTCTCATTGTTCCATAATCTTCAACTTTCGAGTTGGTTCTTCCTTCGGGATCAAGCTGTAGAATTACCAAATTGCCCTTGAACTTGCCTTCCGAGCCTTTCTTTCATTGTTTCGATTTCTCTTTCGTACCGCTTGCATAATTTACCTGTAAAACACATAAGAGAAGCACAAAACATGAAATACTTGCCAACGAAGGTTAGTAGCATAATTACGGGTTAAGTCCATATCAATTGCACCACTCGGGTCCACAAAGGTACCGAAATTAAGGGGATAAATATATAATATTTATGCCCGATCAGTATGGTTCACACTCTAATTCGAAGTACAATTCAAATGACATACATTTAAAGTTAAGTAAAAAAATTTGGTAGATTTACATCTTGTGTTCATCAATTAAACCCTAAGTAATTCAAGATTTATGTTCTTCAACCAAGAACTCATAAAGATTCCATGTTAATCATAAAATACATACAAATTTCATTTTATCTTTACATAGGGATTCATTCTACATGTAATCCTACCTAAACTTGTGATCAATTTATACATTTAATTCAAGGGTTTTCAATAGAATCAACCGATTCTTAAAACTCCCTACACATGGGTATTATAACTTGAATTTGATTTGCAATAAACACTTGCCTTGAATTGGTAAATATGATTTTGTGATTCTTAATTGAGGGTTGATTGTTTCTTGTCCAATCTTCCCTTCCGATTTGGCTTGATGTGCAAGAACTCTTCACCACCTTTAGAATTTCTCCTTAAGCTTTGAGAATTAGCTCTCCCTTATCTCTAATGGTGTCTCTAGTAATTTTTGTGTTATGAACCCTAATACCCAATCTCCAAATATCAGTTCTAAGGCTCTAAATTTCGTAGGACATTTAACCCATTTTATAAAAATGACTGAAACACCCTCGATAAGTGCCGCTTTGGTCCAAAATTGACCCGAGACTCAAACTATACCCCCAGGTACATTATTTCAACTATTTAGACCCATCTGGAACCATCCGTGACCACTAAATTATCATATGAGTCACTTAAAATATATTTTTCATTTCTCACCACAAAATAGTCTACACGCTCGACTCCCGGTGATATAAAATAAAAATATGCGCATATCACTCGGTATGTCGTATCACCATAATTATCAATTATTTACTATTTGCACTTAGTAAATATTATCATATAATATTAATCCGTATTTAACTCCCGATTAATATCCAATTAAACACATTTACCATTTAATCATTTTAAATTACTTCACTCGCGTAATTTAATTAAAACGTATTTTTCTCAATTAATTCCTCAAATTAATAAAATAAAAATACACATAAATTCGGGGTATTACATGTTTTTTTTTAGATTTTTATTTGAGTTACGTATACTTTTTTAGGATTTTTATATTTTATTTGCGTGCGTATAACTATAAAAATTAGGGTCAGTGTATTAATCTATGTTTGAGTGTTATTATATTTTTATGTAAATATAATAGGTGTGCTTATTTATTAGTTTTATTTTTATTTTTTTTTAATTTGTCTTTAGTTTGTTTATTAGTTTAGTTTTTATTGTTTTTATTTTTATTTGAGTCTTCTATATGAATATAATTTTTAGTTTTAAGCAATTTTATTTTTTATTTTTATTAATTTCATATTTTTAGTTGAGTCGTAAATATTTAGATAGTTTTAATTTTAATTTTTTTAGGTAGGTACAAAGTAAACACACACACACCCTTATTCAATATATACCCATACACTCTAACACCTCCCTAACCCACACCCACATCCCATGTACCTTACCTACACTATAATGCACTACCACACCTTATTATAAAACCCAATCACATGATTCTCTCTCCTCTCTCCATCATCTCTCCCATCTTCTTTCTTCTCTATCTTTTTTCTCCATAATCAACATCTACCAAGACCATTCCCATACCCTCCACGATCCATTTCAACTATTGGAGAAATTATAATATTATGCAAAAAAATAAATAATATGAGAACTGACGTGTCATCAATTTATTAATAGACACAACCCTTAAAATATGTCTATTACTGAATCAACATGATCACTGGTATAATGTCTATTCATGAAAATGCACAAACGAGTCTATAAAAAGAGAAGATCCTACCATTTTTAGTAATCCTTTTATGAGATCATTCTCTCATTTTCTCTCTAATTTATCAATTTATCCAATAAGTTTCGACGAGAGTTTGTAGGAGTCCTTTAGGATTTCTAACTAAAGACTCCATTGGATTGTTGTATCTTGGAAGTAATTTGCATAAAACACGATATCTAAGTCTTGTAGTGGGGACAAGTAAAGCCTTAAGTAAAGTGATTTTTCACGCCTCAATCCACCACAAATTTATATTTCAATATTTGTCATCTTCAATCTTAAGGTTTTATTTTTTGAGGCCAAGAAGAATGTGGAATTTTCAAGCGGTGAATCACTTTATGAATGTGGAATTTTCAAGCGGTGAATCACATAACCATCCAAATAATAATATTTTATGTTCTTCAATGGAGGAATTAGAATTTCTAGTATGAAATTCGTGATTTGGAAATTTCAGCATATAATTTATTGAATATGTCTTTTTAAAGGTATGCATTACATAACTTTATTTATAACATTTAATATGGGGATAAGAAATATACGAAGTAAGGAGACACTCTTGATTTTATTCGAGTGATTTTGTTACAATAAAGTGTTAGCCAACGTAAAAAGAAATAATGATACTAATGGAGTCCATCACTAGAATCTCTTAATGTGAATGCACTTTGAACCAAACTTTGTCGTATAATTTGTTGAATTTGTTGGGACCTTCTTTAAATCCAAATCTGACATCATGAGAGGTTTTTCACTAGAGTCACTCGGTATTTGAATTATATCTATCATTAGATATATTTTTTTGTGTTGAATAACATTTTCATTTTTTTGAAATGGTATTTAAAGTTGATATTGTAAATCTATTTATATAGTTTGGGGAGTTATTTTTTTTTTAATTTCCAATATTGGAAATGACATTTTTTTCTTGTTATCAAATGACAGTTTTTTTTGGTTATCATTCTCAAAAAAAATTCTTTGCCAGTTATCCCGAGACGGTGGTAGTTTTTTTTATGGGCTCACTTTGTTTTAAAACCAAAGCATGTACCTATTTGTCGAAAAAATCAAGTTGAGGTCTTTCGTTTTTTACATGAAGTAGCCACAAGGTTTGTGTGGTGGGTTCATTGGATACTTTAGTTGACTTCCTATTTATTGATTTCTTATCATTTTGTGATGAGAAGGTCAAACATAATTAGAACATGGAATCATTTTACATTTTCATGAAAATACTTAAAATGATTAGGAAGAGAATTTAAGATAATAATTAATAATTGAAAATAATATATTTTTCAATAAAATGTGTTTTTATTGTTACTAGATCATTTGGAGATGATTGTGATATTTCAATAAAAAAGAAATAGAAAAACAATTAAAATAATTTTTCAATAAAATGTGTATTAAACCTTTAAGCCAAGATTTTAAAAATAGTCACAATTTATAATCTAGCAATCTGTCATGGGCAAATCTATATCTATATTATACCTATGATACGTTAGTATTAGAAGAGTAAATGACTCTTTAATGCGTGCTATAACATTGTGTTTTTTAAAACTAAAAAAAATAAATAAATAAAAAATCTCTATGAAATAAAAAAATAATAAATTAAAAGTCTCTTGAAAACTAAAAAGATGATCAATTTTAGACTCCATTAATTAATCTATCGATCCAACAGAATCTAGATTCAATTAATCCTTCATCATTCTCTACTCAAATCACATTACATAATGCTATTTATACTATTGTGACACCCCGCCTAATTAAACATCGGTTGATCAGGCCTTTAATAAATTAAAACAGGCTTCTCATATGGCTCATTCTTAGCATCACTGTCGAAAACTATTTAAGTACTAACCACCTAAGTAAAATTAGACCGGTATCAAATTTTATCTTTCTTTAGAACAGATAGATTTAACAATGCGAAAACTACAATAAACATTCACAATATACTGGAGTTCAACCATCACAATGTATAAATGCAAAGAGGTTTGCTGAATAAACCATCGGCCAGAAATCCAAAACTAAATTCTCCATAATTATAAAAGAAACTAAATAACTTAAAACTGATAACGGACAACAAGTCCATACATGGAATATGAAATGAAATCCTACACTAGATCTGAATGGAGGAATCGTCTAATCAAATCAATCATGTCAGCATCCACAATGCTACAACTCCAAGTCCTTGGAATGAAGTCATGCATGACGTCCTTGTGACTAGACACCTAAAGATTTTTGAAAATATTTTATAGCAAGTGTTAGTACACAAAACCTTTTGAAAATATTTAGCAAGCGTTCATTACATTTTTTAAATCGGTTATTTATTACACATGTTAGGTTATCGTACACTCTCTTGAATTTACTCACCTCTCATCTATTGAGCATGCCTAATGTTCTATACTTAGAGTTTTCTAACCTCTAAGCCCTAGTCTCCAACCCTTATAAGCTGCTATAAAGTTTGTAATTTCGTAGGTCTCCTAATCCCTTGATATCATTAACCAAAATACCCTTCTATGGTCCCGTTTTAGTCTAAAATTGCCCCGTGACTCGATTGACACCCCCGGTCATACTATTTTGACTAATTTGACCCTTACGGACTCATTCATGACCTCTAAAATATCATCCAAGTTACTTAGAATATATTTCTCATTTCTCACCTCTAAATAGTCTACACGCGACTCCTGATGAGATAACTCTATTACGCTCATATCACTCGCTATGACGAAATTTGATAATAATAAACTATTTACTATTCGCACTTAGTGAATTTCATTTCATAGTATTAATTAGTATCTACCACTCGATTAATATTCAATAATCACAGTTATTACTAAATCGCATTAAATTACTTCACTCGCGTAATTTAAATAAACGTATTTTTCTCAAATAATTTTTGAATTAATTAAAACTCAAATAAGTAAAAGTAGGGGGTATTACAACTACAACATCTATATAATATTTTTATTTATAGAAAAAAAAATCAAAAAAAAGTTTTCAAAATTTCAAAATTATTTTTATATATATAAAAAAAAATTGCTTATTAAAACATTTTTAACATTGTATTCATAGAAAAAACTTTAAGTTTTTATCTATAAAGGACATAAAGTTTTTTAAACTAAAATTAAATAAAAATATAAAATTATTTGTATAAAATGCATACAGTTTTTTTTTTAGGTTTTTAATAATAAAAAATAGTATTTAAGATAAAAAAAATTTAAAATTTTTAATATAAAAAAAATTGCTTATAGAAACATTCTTAAAGTTATTTATAAAAAAAGAAGTTTAAGTTTGTATCTATAAATGACATAAAGTTTTTTAACTAAAAACAAATAAAAATATGTATAATTTTTTATATAAAATATGTAAAAAAAAATCTTTTTTTATTTATAAAAAATAGTTTTTAAGTTAAAAAAAATTCAAAATTTCTATTTTTAATATAAATAAAAAAAGTTTTTGCTTATAAAAACCTTTTGTCGTTTTATTTATTGAAAAACTTTAAGTTTGTATCTATAAATGTCATACATTTTTCAAAACTAAACACAAATAAAATAATATACAATTTTTATACATAAAATACGTACAACTGTTTTGTAGTTTTTATTTATGAAAAATAGTTATTATATAATAAAAACATTTAAAAATAATAGATATTTTTTATTTATGAAAAAAATAACCTTTTTATATTGACTTTAAAACAAGATATTCAATTTATGATATATAATAATTTTTTTAATTATAATTATATTTGTTTATTATATATCGTCCGTATATCGTATGGGTTATATGCTAGTCAAGTTATTAAAGTTGTTCGCTTATAAACCAACAATGTGTTGTTATAAATGTAGTCATTGAATTTTTGATAAAATGATTCAGAACCAAGTGGTTTGACGACTCCTTTAAAGATGGTAAAATCTAATTAGAAATTCATTAACAACTTTGTTGTGATTATGAAATGGAAGTTAAATAAGGTAATTGAGTCTAGGAGGACAATATGAAGTCACTGTAAATATATGTATTAAAGTTGGTACTCACAACATGACGTGCCCATGGTATGACACTACAACAAATCTGTCGAATTGTCACGGTCATTAACCTTGACAATTCTGGGACTCACAACTTTATTTATCACGAACGTGTCACGATCATTGACCGTGACAAGTTCATTAGACTTGTCACGATCATGTCACGGTCCTTGACCATGACAAGTTTTGTCACGGTCATAAACCGTGAAAAACTTGTGGCAATGTTTAAAAAATTATCACGATCATTGACCATGACACGTACATGACAAGTTTTCTCTGTCACGGACTTGTCACGGTCAATGACCATGAAAATTCTAGGCAAAATTGAAAAAAAAATCTGTTGGGCGGTATGGCCACTGCCACTGCCCAACAGTATATTTGTACCTATTATAGCAACGTTGTACCTGTTCAAACATCATATATCCAAATAAAATAGAGATAATGAAAATATACATTCAAAATAATATGCATCACGATATAATCCAAATATAATTCAAATGTAACAACTTAAGACAATTCAATTCAAATAATGTCACTACATGTCTGGGGTAAGGTTAGCTCTTAGGAGGTGAGTAAGCCACATGATATACGAATTGACACACCGAGCAATATACATCGTGCCGCATTATTCGCGCAACCACAAGAGGGAGTTCTCCTTCCCGGGTATCACATGCGTGACGAGCACCTTGGACTTGATGTCTTGAAGCAAACGTCCATGAATTGGCATACCCTGGACGGTATTAGGGTCCCTCAACCCCTGCCCTATCCGCTAGCCTCAAATATGTCCAGAAAAAACATGCTCGGCTAACCAAGTGTCAACATCGGTCGGTCGAAGGGAGCCAAATAGGGGACTGGATCATCAAAGTCCGTACGTGTCGGTGATGAAGCAACAAGGTCCACATCCTCGTCATCCTGCACCTCCTCCTCCACCACCTTCTCCTTCCCTTTCCCCTTACGGTTTTCTCCCAATGAACGCTTCATGAATGAGAACATATCTTGGACTGTCGCCTCCAAACGGGACAACTTCGCGTCATGTGAGTCCACCGTTCGAGCCAACCCGGTGTCGCTCGTCTCCAATTCGATGATCCTAGATTTGGCCACCCGCGAGCTCACCCCCTTATCCTCCCCTTGCAATCAGTGTCAAGCACTTGGCTGAGTGCGTCTGTGGATAAAGATTCTTTATTGGCATCAGACTGCGACTCATGCACTTACTTAAGCTTTACCTGAAACAATAAAAAGCACATGATTAGTAAAATAAGTAAAATAAAAAATTATAACGTAAATAACAAAAAGTAAACTGTCGGATTACTTGCAATCATGGCCGCGATGCTTGGGGACACCTCCTTATCATTCCCCTTCTTCGTCCGAATAGCCACATAAGTATCGAGCCTATGTGGCCTACCCCTAAGGCCACTCCATGTCCCCTAAAATAAAATAAAGCAAAATTAGTATCGGCCCCGCAAAGTAAAATAATGCAAAATATTATATTTCTATAGTTATAGAAAAATTAAATCTTACCATCATTCTATGCTCCACCTCGACGTAGACGTCCCGCCTAAGTAGTGCACGTCCATCTTTTTTTGTCCGATTTTCCCTTCCCGATTGGTGAGATGCCAATTGTCTCTCCCCGATCTCATTGTCAATGAACTTTTGCCATTGTGCCAATGAGATCGGCTCCTTCGGCGGGACGGATTCACGCATTCGGATAACGGACTCTCGGGTCTTCCCAAAGTACCGGGTCCGCATATTTTTCTTCCACGTCTTGTGTTTCTCCCTCAACTGCTCCAAGATGGAATCTCTTGGCTTTGGATCCAGGCTGAATTGTTCCTGTCCAACAAATAAAATGTTAGTTGGGAATAAATATAAATATAAATATAAATATAAATATAAATATAAATATAAATATAAATATAAAATGAAATTTAAATCGAAATCGAAATCGAAATTGAAATTGAAATTGTAATATTCATATAAATATAAATATAAATACATTACCTGTAGTGCCACCCAAATAACTAACTTGAGCTCATTTGGTACCTTCCTCCAACTAGTGTACCCCGGGCCGATGATCGTCTTTACCAGCTCGAAGGATCTCATTAATAGCCCCGTTTTGTTCTCGATGGCCATCCCCAATTTTCCATATTGGGAGCCTAGGGCTGAGGAGCCCTCGTCGCCTCCACTACCACCGAGCCCAGACGACATCATCATAATCAGCATCATCATTCTCGCCTTAATACCTGAAGGAGACATTTTCTGTAAAAAAAATGTTGTTATTAGTACAAATCAAAATGAATTAGAAGAAGACATGCAAATATGTACAATTACTACAAGTCCCAATGAATTGTTATTGTTTAACACCTCAATTCTAAATTCCAAAACAACAACATCTTGCTCATAATATGCAATTTTACTAAAAATCCGAAACATCCCCACCCCCACCCCTACTACCCACACACACGCACCCTACACAAGAGTGAAAATGATAAAGTGCAAATCAATTAAAAGCATTAAAAGTGGATTGATAAAGTACAAATTCGAATATTTATTACAAATTGAATAATTGTTTCAAATTCAGGCTATCATAAAAAATGGATTGATATTCGGTAGGAGGAGTCAAGTCATCCACACTACTATTTAGACTCTTTGGCGCGTGTAGGACAATTGACCACGGGTCGTTGTTGATATACTCCAAGTAAAATACTTGGTTAACCTTTTGAAATGCACAAACAAATGGCTCATCGCTCACGTGGTCTTTGCTCTTCAACTTGGACAAATCAATCATGATCAAATTGATGACATGATCAACTTTACAAGAATTTTTATCCTCAACTCTTACCCAGTCACAGTAAAATACAACCTCTTTGAAGCTTATATAATCCAATTCAAATATATTTCGAATTACACCATAGTAAGTCATTTTAGCTTCAACAAGCGTTTTATCTTTTGCGCTCGCTTGAAAGAAAGTAAGAGCCTCGTATGAAATGCCCGAGTTCTGTACATTTGTACTTTCCTCATACACTTTTGAGCCGAATACGTAACCGTTCAATCAATACTTTTTGTACTCTTGTGCCACAAACAATGGTCTAGTGGCTAGACGAGCAAGCCTTGATGTCACATCACCCCTGTTGATGTAAAAAATTAGACTATCTCTAATTATTCAATCACAGATAAAAATAAATAAGACCAAAGAATTTTAAAGTGGTTCAGCCTTATAAGAATGGCCTACATCCACTGTTTTTGTTATTACTGACTGTTTGGAAATTCTCGATAACAGGTTTTTACCAAGAAATTCCGAGTCCCCCGCTAATGAGGAGGTTACAATGTATTTATAGTATTGAGGCGGTACAAATGAAAGAATAATACATAGCTGTCCAATAGGCATGTGCGTATGTGTAATAATAATGAGCATGTAATGCGCAGTATCTCTTTTGATTATCCGGATATAAATGCTATGTACGAGGTGTAGCTCGGACCACCTGAGTTGCTCGGACCACCTAGGTAGCTCAGTATACATAAGTTTCTCGGTACAGAAAAGTTCCTCGGAGAGCACCTATTGCTTGGAGTGTCAGAGTTGGTCGGGGAAGTTGAGCTCCTCGAGGTTAAGGTGTTGTTCAGAAATATTTGTAAATGCCATGTAGATTGACACGTGTCTCCACTTAACTGATCCACATCAGCAGACTAAATTTGGTATCAACAGAAGCCCCCAATGTTTCACATTTCGGGGTCGAGGAGTGTGGAACATTCTTCGTAAAATATGGCGGTATTAAATAGTCATCCTGAATTTTAGGAGTGTTTTCCTTGTATTTATTTTCCTTTTCGAATTCGTAGAATCAGACTTTTTGAATTTTTCCCACTGCTTCGGTCTCCGTGCCTTTTTGTCCTTTTAGCCGCCGGTAGCGTAAACGTCTTTCTTTGTAATCATTATTTTTACCCCTTCCCAATGTAAGGTATTTAAGCGTTGCAGAAAATCCTATCGTCTTTTACTTTTTCAAATCTGTATCTTTGAGCTCTCCATTTCTTCTCCATCTTGCCCTTCATTCCTTCCATCGTTCGTTATCAACTGATCCATCCTTTTTCTGTAAGATCTTCTTCCTTTCTTTTTTTACTTTCTTTGTTCATCATGGTTTACCTCATTGAGTCGCTTGATAAATTTCGCTCTGATTTTTCTATTCCTCCCTGTGTCATACTAGAAGGACTTTCTGAACCTTCAGATTATTTTTGTTTGGCCGAGGGATATTGGTTCCCCAGTCTCTTTGTGGCTGAATGCAACTTTTCTTTTCCTCTGAATCCTCTGTGATTGGAATTTTGTCAATATTTTGACGTTGTTCTTGCAAAAATAGCCCCCAATACATGGATAATAGTTAATGGAGTTCATAGGTTAAATCAGATTCATGGAACCCGTTTAGGAATTCCAGAAATCATGTTTTGTTATAGATGGGCTGTCAGTGACAGTACTTTTTATTTGAAAACTAGGTTTTTAAATAAGGCTTTAGTAGTCAATCTCCCAGATGCCAATAGGGATTACTTCGAGCATGGTGTTGTTATGAAAAATTGGCAACATGCTCCTCTAATTGGAAATTATGTGTATCAGGGTCCTAGATGCCCTCCCTATGGCAACGGGATATGTTGTTTTCATTTTACGTAGTTTTTTGAAATCATGTCTTCTTTATATTCGATAAAATGCGTTACTGATATTCTAATTTTTATTTATTTGCAGTTGATAGCAAAAGAAGGTCTCCAAAAGAGACAAAAGTTAACTTAAAGCATCTGAAACTTATCTGGGTTCTGCATCAAACTGTCGCTGACGAACATATCAGATCAGCCTCGTATTTATTACAATATAAGAGTTACACCTCGTCCTTCACTATTCGTCCAGTTATAAGTAATATAGAACCAACACCAGTTTCTGCAGATTCTTCTCCTGAATCTCATATTCCTCTTAATGACAAAATGAAGAGAAGAAGAGCTCCTGCCCTCTTCGATAAGCCTGCCTTTTGTGCTGGAGAGGCAAAGAAGAGTAAGCAAGATGTCCCAGAAGAAGGGATAAGACAAGTCGATGCACCTCCTCCACCTGCTACTAAGAAGGTTGCCGAGAAGCCCCCTGTGGCTCCAAGCAAGATTGCAGCTATTTCCTCTCCAAGCGAGGTTATAGTTATATCACCGATCAAGACGACATCCTTGATCGAGAATGTTCTTGCTCCTGTGAGGAAGTTGAAGAAAAACTCCTCGGATAATTTGGCTGAAACCATCTCTCAGCCTCTAATTACTGGAAGTGGTGTTCCCACTTTTGTTGCTCCAAGCTCTGCCCTGAGCTCGGTGAAGTCTTGGATTATCCCCGAGATCCAAGATATTGAAGAAAGTCTTTCTTGGGAGAGGGTCACCACTTTGGCCACTCAACATATTGCCTCTGTAAGTATTATTAATCTAAACTTTCATTTTTCAATGTTATATCTTTGCACTGACTTACAATTGTTTTCTTTTTCCAGTTGGTAACTTGTTTCAATACAATTTTGAAAAAGGATGAAGCTATTAAAGCTTCAAGCTCCTCGTCAGGTGTGGAGGAGGCTTTTGTAGGTCTGACGCAGTCTTTAAAGGATTCTCGTCAGAAGTACGTCGATGATAAATTTGCTTGGGAGAAACAACTAAAGGCCACCGAGCAAGAGAGAGATAAAGCTGTTGAAGTCTCCAAGGGTTTGGAGGAGAAGATAAAAGACTTGGAAAGTAAGAATAAAGAGCTCGAGGGGAAGCTCCAAATTGCTGGAGAGCTTGAAAATAAGCTCAAGCCTGCTGAAGAAGAGTTAAACAAGCTTCGTGACGTTGGTCGTCAGAAGGAAGAAATTGAAAAGAAACTGAAGGGTGTCAAGGAGCTCCTTAAGGAAAGGACCTCCTCGGAGAGAGAGAAAAGGAGAAAGGCTGTTAAGAAATCCTTCAGCGCTGGCTGGGATAAGGGGTGGAATAAGGGCTTGGCTGCCATGATCTCACAAATGGAGTATGGCAGCCTCAAATACTTCAGGGATGGTTAGGTTACTACTTTGAGAGAGATGAAGGTCGATGAGATTTCAGACCTATTTCAGCAACACATTCCTGGCCTCCTTCCATCTCCCAGGGAAGAAGAATAGGATGAAGCTGCCTCCGAGGAATCCTCCATGGTAATTAGAGATCAGATTTCTCATCCACCAGTTGTCCAGACTTACCATGAGCAGCTGCAATCAACCAACATCTCTGCCGAGCAGCTTTCGACACCCACCGAACAACCATCTATGCCATTTGAGCAACCTACTACCTCCTCCTCTCAGCCTCCCGAGAAAGTTTTAGGAGACAAAGAGAAGGTGTAGAGTTGTTCGGACTTTTTCTCTTTGCTTTTTATAAAATGTAACTTCGAGCTTTGTACTTTTTTTATGATGCAATAAAATCTAAAGTTTTGGGGTTGTACAACTTAATTCCCTTTTTCTTGCTCTGCTTTTATTCTTCTTGCTCTGTCTGCATTTTATTGATTCTTTCTATCTCTTTTCTTTACTAGTTTATGGCTAGAATGGAACTCTTGTCAGCCCATGATACATAATTGATGAAAAATTGTAACGACTACTTCAAGGCTGTCCATGCTGACTTGAGTGAAGCTCAAATTGTTGATATCCTCAGTCCAGACACTTCTGAGCGAGCAGTAGAAGCCTATTAGTATCTGAAATGCTTGCTCGACCATGCAGTGGCCAATAATTTATCATACTACGAGATGATTGAAGACCTCCAGGGTACTCTCGAGGAACTTCAACAACAATACAAGGAGTCTACAGTCCTTTTTCATCAGGGATATGAGAAAAAGTATCAGCAACTGAATGATGACAAAGGATATGAAAAGTTTTTCGCTGCTCATGACATTAAAGAGAGGACTTTGAAGACTGAGGTTGAAGAGCATAGGCAGATCGCCAAACTGTTAGAGCAGGAGAACAGTAATTTGCGAGGAGAGATATCCCAATTGAAATCTGCAGCCTTTACCTCGGGAGCCTTGGTTCCTGTCAACGATGAAGGTTTTTCTTTCTTGAAGGTTGAGAATGCCAATCTGAGAGATGAATTGGAAACCTTGAAGAGAATTGGTCCTTCTTCCTCTGCTCGCGGACGAGCAAGAGCTTCTCGGGGACGAGCAAGAGCTGCTCGAGTAACTGTTGAAGAAGCTAGAACACAGGCGGCCTTGGAGAATCAAGCATTCCAATTGATGGAAAATAACCAGGAATTAGCCGAGATGTCTAAGAAGATTCAAACCTTCGACGAGCAACTGGCTGCCCAAAATTCTGCCTTGGAGAATAAAATGAATCTTGTAAAGAATCTCCACGAGCAACTGGAGAGGTGAACCTATCAATTCCACAAACAGCCTAGAGAATTCTGGATGGCTGGTTATAATGAAGACCTCTACCATCTAGATGACCGGATCCAAAATGAAAATAATGAGGGTTACAAACAAGGATGGTTAAATGCACTAGGAGTGTTACAGTTAGAGAAAGGCTATTATCTCTGCGATTACTATGATCCTGGGTTCCTCGACCTGCCAGTGCCACCTTTCAAACTCGACATGAGCTGGATTCCTGCTCGGGCCATTCCTCAATACCTGATTTCAAAGTATCTCGGTGACTATAGTCTTCATTCCAACTTCGAGATATCTCGTCCAGAGCACCTTCTTGATCGGCCATCCGTAATGAATATCAGGATGCTCAAAGATCTCAATTTTATAAATTCCCCCTATGCTTTAGACGATCCTCCTGCTGGTGAAGAACCTGTTTCAAAGGCACAGGGGAAGAAACCAATAGAATAGGATTCCTGATGTAATAATTTCTTACGTATTTCATTCTTAATGTATTTTATTCTGGATTTAATGAAAAACTTCTAGTTTTCTTCGCAATCTTGATTGTCATTGTCTTGTAAATATTTTGTAAAACATTTCTTTTATTTACTAACGAATGTGCATGTTTATCTGTTAGAAAGATAACAATATTTTATGCTTTTTTACATTGCCGACTAACTAGAGTTAGTGAAAATTTTATTATTGACTATTCTGAATTTGTGATAATCATTTAATGATTAACCAAAGTTGGTGATGTTTTGTTTCCCGACCAACTTAGAGTTGGTGGTAATTTAAAATGTTACAAGTATCAAAAATTTTGTTTTATTTTTTATTGCTGCTTTTCATCAGATGACTTTTATCACATAATCTTGTTTTTTTTAATAAAAATGTTCCTGACCAACTCTAGTTGGTACATTTTCTTCCCAACCAACCGTAGTTGGTATTTCTGAGATTTTTTTTTTATTCCCGACCAACCTTAGTTGGTGAATTTTCTTCCAAACTAACTGTAGTTGGTATTTCTGGGAAATTTTTTATTCCCGACCAACCTTAGTTGGTGGATTTTCTTCCCAACCAACTGTAGTTGGTATTTCTGGGAAATTTTTTATTCCCGATCAACCTTAGTTGGTGCATTTTCTTCTCAACCAACCGTAGTTGGTGTTGATATCAAATTTAGTCTGCTGACATGGCTCAATTGGGTGAAGACACGTGGCAATCTACGTGGCAACAAAAAACACTTCCGAGGAACTCAGACGCTCCGAGGAACCATGCTACAACGAGGAATACTGCTTCCCCGACCAACTCAGACGCTCCGACTTACAAGAACTCTTTGAGGAACTTTTGAGTACCGAGGAACTTAGGCGGTCCGAGCAGCTTAGGCGGTCCGAGCTGCACCTCGAACAAAGCATTAATGGCAGGATAACCAACAGTTTGACTGTTCATTAAATGCTTATCATTCAGATGTATACACTTAAGAGGCATTTAATACATTACCCTTTCACATGTACACCATTTAATGTATTACCCTTTCACATTACAGCCTCAGGGCTATAAATAAATTGTGCTACCCTCATTGTATGGGGACCGGAATTTCTTGATTGAACCTGTAATCGAGAATTCTCAAACAGTCATCAATAACAGAAACAGTGGACGTAAGCCATTCTTATAAGGCTGAACCACTTTAAAAGTTCTTTGTCTCATTTATTTTATCTGTGATTAAATAATTCGATACAATCTAATTTTTTACATCAACATATTAGTGGACGTAGGCCATTCTTATAAGGCTGAACCACTTTAAAAGTTCTTTGTCTTATTTATTTTATCTTTGATTAAATAATTAGATACAATATAATTTTTTACATCAACAGATTGGCTCCGTCTGTGGGAAACGACTAGTACTATCGTTTTTCATCAAAAATAATTCATCATAAATGGCTGATATTCCAGAATTCAGCAATCGAAACGCTGGAAGCCCTCCAAATCCATCTGCTCTGCCTAATATTCCAGATCTGGCTGGGATAATGACAAATCTGACCCAGGGCCAAACAGTCATGCAAGAAACGATGCGACAACTCCTACAAACCCTCCATGGCGGTGCACCAACCCATTCAGGACTGCGAAGTATTCAAAGAAATACCCGTTTACCTTCCTCACGTTCTAGGCGTACTGATTCATATCTTACTGAGGAATCTGAAGATTTTTCTTATCAACCTGGACGAACTTCGTCAGTGCGGGCCACAGATACTGAACAACGTATCACTCTCTCTCCAGAAAGGACTAGTGGGCTAGAGAGGCTAAGCAGGGTATCACCTTTTGATCGATTAGGACCTAGAAGGAGTAGAAGTCCTCCTAAAGTCACATCGAGGAGTTTTCGACGACCACCAGATTTAAGGGAAGTATCTGTCCAGTCGCGACCAGCTACTCGTCAAGATAGATCCCAGGAAGCCACATCAAAACGATCAGTTGCTCGAACCAACAGGCCCGAGGAAGGAAATGATGCATGGAAAGGCTCTATTCAAAGGCTGGAGGATAGATTAGGGGAAATGGCTAAAGCCAAGAACCCTCTACAATGAACTTTTGTTCGAGGAACAATTTTTGTCCAGGCCATTGTAGATTTTCCAACACCATCAAAGTTCAAAGCACCTGTTGTGACTCCCAAATATGATGGAAAGACAGACCCTATCCTTCATATATAAAAATACCAAGCTGCAGCTGACATCTATGTTGTTCCAGATAAGATGAGATGCAGAGCATTCTCGAGAACTCTTACCGGATCTGCTCAAATGTGGTATAATAATCTTCCTCGGGGTAAGATTTCAACTTTTCTTCAACTGGCCGAGTTATTCATTGAGAATTTCTGTTTTGGGGCAAAGCCTGTTAAATGAGTAGCACATTTGTTAAGTGTTAGACAAAAGGCTGGTGAGAGTACCAGAGATTATATAACTCGTTTCAATAACGAGAAGCTTGAAGTCATTGATTATGAGGAAAAGACAGCGATTACCGCATTGATGAGTGGACTATTGCCTAATAAGTTGTACTACACTTTGGCTAAAGATCCACCTAGAACCATGTCAGACCTGATGGGAAAAGCGTCCAAGATTATGAATGTCGAGGAGGCTATGGCTGCAAAGAAGAATATGGATGCCAAAGAAACCAAGGTGGAAGGTGATAAAGCTAAGAGGAAGGAGCATAAGAACAATGGTAATGAAAAACACTCAAAAATAATGTCGACTTGGGAAGTATTGAGGAAATTTGATAATTATACTCCTTTGAAGAAAGACATCAACCACGTTCTAGAAGAAATTAAGAACAACGAGGAATTAAATTGGCCAGAGAAAATAAAGGCAGACCCCGAAAGGAGAAATAAGGCAAAATATTGCGAGTTTCACAAAGATCATGGCCATATGACTAAAAATTGCATAGCTCTTCAGATTGAGATTGAAACACTCATCAGACGAGGAAAACTGGAAAACTATGTTGATCGGAAGAATGATAGAAGAAACAATGACCGAGCAAGAGAGAGGTCCAGATCTCCTCGTCGGGCAGAGGATAACAGGAAGAGAGACCATGAAGTTGATCCAGAAGATGACCCCGATCTTCCCAAGAGACCAAGGCAGCCAGAACGTGAGGTATTTTCAATACGTTTTGGATCATTTGATTGTAATGTTATTACAGATGGAGATGTAGGAGGAGGAGACCTTACTGCCGAGAGAAAAGCTTACCTCTGTGAGGCTTAATCTTGCTCATACATTCAACGAATAAATCTAGCTAAGGAGGATCGCCCGAGAAAGGTGAACAAAGTGAAATTGGTCATTGGTTTCTCAAAGAATGACCTCGCAGGTGTTCTATATCCTCATGATGACCCATTGGTGATCAAAATGAGGATGAAGGAGGTAATGATTTCAAGAGTACTGGTCGACAATGGTAGCTCGGCAGACATCATGTTCTACTCGTGCTTCGACAGTTTAAATCTAAAGTTATCTCAACTGGAGCCTTATCATAGACCCCTCCTCGGTTTTGCTGGCGAGAAAGTATTTTCACTTGGGACGATCAAGTTGGATATATTCATTGGTACGTGGCCTGCTTGTCGAACACAAAGAATACGCTTCTTCGTGATGGATAAGAATGTTCAATCATCATACAATATCATCATGGGAAGAGTAGGATTGAAGAAGTTCGAGGCTGTACCATCTACGGTACATCAATGCCTAAAATTTCCAACAAATTTTAGAGTAGGAGTTGTGAAAGGTGATCAGAAAGTAGCTCGGGAATGCTATTATTCATCCGCCGAGCAAGAGGAACTGGAGGAATCAAAGAAAAAGACTAATACTTATCAAGTGGATGAAGGGGCAGAAATTAAAACATTGGATCCTAGAGATGAGTCGTAACTCGTGAAGGGTCAAGTGGTGGAAGCTACTGAAAACATCATTCTGGACGACGAGCACCCTGAACGAACTACTCAAGTAGGTTCGTCGTTGGAAGCCTCACTAAAACAGGAATTGATAACTTTCCTTAGAAACAGAAGGCAAACTTTTGCGTGGAGTCATGAGGATATGCCTGGGATAGACCTAAATTTCTTATGTCACGAACTCAATGTGAATAAGGAGATCAAATGTGTGAAGCAGAGAAGAAGAGTATTCAGTCCCGAGAAGAATCAAGCTATACAGGAGGAAGTCGAGAAGCTCCAAAAAGCCTGCTTTATTGAAGATGTTAAATATCCTGACTGGTTAGCAAATGTGGTGATGGTGAAGAAGAAGAACAAAAAATAGAGGATGTGTGTAGACTTCACCGACCTCAACAAAGCATGCCCAAAGGATCACTTTCCACTGCCCCGAATTGATCAACTAGTGGATGCTACCTCGGGACACGAGCTGCTGAGCTTCATGGATGCTTATTCTGGTTATAATCAGATTAAAATGAAACCTGAAGACAGGGATAGTACTTCTTTCATTACCCCTAGGGGAACTTATTGTTATAATGTTATGCCTTTTGGTTTGAAAAATGCAGGTGCAACATATCAGCGGCTGATGAACAAAGTGTTTGCAGAACAAATCAGTTGCAATATGGAAGTCTATGTTGACGATATGCTGACGAAGAGAAAAAAAGCTATTGATCATCTAGTTGACTTAAGCCAAACTTTTGATCAACTAGATAAATATCAAATGAAGTTGAATCCGACGAAGTGTATATTTGTAGTACGAGAAGGCATGTTTCTCAGATACATTATCAATCAGCAAGGCATTGAAGCTAACCCTGAAAAGATCAAAGCTCTGCTAGGGCTGCGATCTCCAACGACGAAGAAAGAGGTGCAAAGTCTTACAAGATGAGTAGCAGCACTCAACAGATTTGTATCGCGAGCAACTGATCGATGTCTCCCATTCTTCAAGACATTCCGAAAGACTTTTGAGTGGAATGATGAATGTGAGAAGGCTTTTCAAGACTTGAAGAAATACTTGGGAGCACCTCCACTGTTGTCCAGGCCAGTGATGGGAGAAAAATTATACTTGTATCTGGCAGTGTCCGAGAATGCAGTCACTTCAACATTAATAAGAGTGGAGAATGGAGTACAAAAACCGATGTACTACACAAGTAAGGCTTTTTGAGGAGCGGAGATCAGATATCCAAAGCTGGAAAAATTGGCACTAGCATTGATCGAGGCAAGTTGAAGAATAAAGCCATACTTTCAAGGTCATACTATAGTAGTATATACTGATATGCCATTGAGGCAAGCCCTTCACAAACCAGAAAAGTCAGGAAGATTGATGTGCTAGGAAATAGAACTTGGTGAATATGATATAGTTTGTGAACCCAGATTATCGCTAAAAGGGCAAGCTGTAGCAGATTTTATAGCAGAGTTCACCTATCCTGATACCCCCGAGGAACAAAAGTTGCTCGCTGATCAACCTGTGGATGTTACAGGGTCATCAAATGCAAGCCCAGACCAACTTAGCTTGGTAAAAGGGCAAGTAGATGTTACAGGTTCATCAAATTCAAGCCCAGACCAACTCAGGTTGGTAAAAGGGCAAGAAAAGATAATCAACGAAGAGTAAGAAATATCAGGGGAGGATGAAAGGAAGTAACAAATATTTCACCGAGGAACTCTGTCAGATCAAAAATTTGAAGACGAGCTACCTATATGGAGTCTGTATGTGGATGGTTCATCTTGCACTACAGGAAGTGGTGCAGGGATAGTTTTGAGCAGTCCGGATGAGATCGACATGGAATATGACTTACGTTTCTAATTCAAAGCTTCGAATAATGAGGTTGAGTATGAGGCCATGATTGCATGTCTTAATTTGGCAAAAATTATGGAGGCGCAGCAGGTTATTGTCTTCAGTGATTCTCAATTGATCGTAAATCAAATGTTGGGGATATACGCAGCCAAAGGAGAATTAATTATCAGATATCATGCAAAGGCAAAGGAACTTGTGTCGGAATTTGCTGCTATTCAGCTGGTCAGAATACCAAGAATGGAGAATGCGAGAGCAGACGCCCTAGCTCGATTAGCATCAGCTACTCGTACCGAGCTACGAAGAACAATCCTAATTGAAGTTTTAGTTGGTCGGAGTATAGATGAAGACCTGACGATGAACTTTATTACCCTCGATTTAGGATCATCATGGATGGATCCCATCAGGGCATATATTGAAGAAGGAGTATTACCAATTGATAAGCTCGCAGCCAAGAAATTGAAGTTTAAGGCTGCTCGGTATGTATTAACTAACGGTATTCTATACAGATGAGGAATTATAGAAGGTTTACAAAGATGTGTGCATCCCACCGAGGTGAAAGATTTGATTGAAGAGATCTATGAAGGGTCCTGTGGAGCCCAAGTAGCAGGTCGAACACTTTTACAAAGGGTAATGACGTAAGGATACTACTGGCCGACGATGAGGGATGATTGCATAGCCTATGCTAAGAAATGTGACAAGTGTCAGCGCTTCTCCTCCATCCAAAGAACTCCCCAAGCATTATTGACACCCATTACTTCCCCTTGGCCATTTGCCATATGGGGAATAGATTTGATTGGGCCACTGCCGACGACCAGGGGAAGGTTTAAGTATCTCGTGGTCGTTGTGGATTATTTTACTAAATGGGTTGAAGCTGAGCCTCTCATTGATATGACGTACGACAAGGTGTACCAATTTATTTGGAAGAACATCATTTGTCGATATGGTCTTCCTCATGCCTTCATCACAGACCATGGAACACAATTTGGCAACGAGGAATTCGCTGCCTATTGTCATCAATCAAATGTTTTGAAGATCCACTCAGCACCAGGCCATCCTCAAAGCAATGGACAAACTGAAGTGACAAACAGAACACTGCTGAATGGCTTGAAGAAAAGACTAAGTGACGTAAAAACAAACTGGATCAACGAGTTACAGTCAGTACTGTGGGCTTATCGAACTACTCCCCGAGTAGCAACTGGAGAATCACCATATATGCTGGCGTTTGGAAGTGAAGCTGTTATATAGAGCTGGCAATTTTTGACACGATAACTCGTTTATGGTAATAACCCGAACATGACATGATTAACTTGTATAGATTTAAAAGTACCCAAAACTTATACTCAAATAAAAATCAGCACGACCCGAAAATGACACGACTAACCCGAATTACCACCCCTACTGTTATACCTGCAGAGTTGGGCCTCCCAACACACGGGGTACTGAATTTCAATTCCCCTGTCAGCGACTTAATGAGAAGATTGGATTTAGACATGCTCGAGGAAGTTAGAGAAGAAGCAGCCATCAAGAATGTTGCATACCAACAACGAACAGCTTTGTTCTACAATAAGAGGGTGAAGAAGTGCGACCTGAAAGAAGGAGACTATGTGCTAAAGAAAGTGATTCAAAAGCACAACAAATTGGAGGCAAACTGGCATGGACCATACCGAGTTTAAAAAGTTATTCGACCAGGAACCTACCGAATAGCATCTTTAAAGGGGGAGGAGTTTAAGAATGCATGGAACGCAGAGCACCTGCTCAAGTATTATCAGTGATGTATGTTCTCATGTAACGCAGTTCCGTCAGTATGAATAAAATGAAGGTATTCTGCCAAATTCTCTCCTTTTATTGAAAGTTTTTCAGGGAATACTAGTGTTACACACTACTCGACAAAACTCGTTAAAACTCGGATTACTCAAATTTCTTCTCGAAAATGCCAACTAAGGTTGGTCGAGAAACAAATGTATTCCTCCGGGAAGTAAAACTGTATTCCTCCGGGAAGTAAAACTATGTATTCCTTCGGGAAGTAAAACTGTATTCCTCCGGGAAGTAAAACTATGTATTCCTCGGGAAGTAAAAGTATTCCTAAAAATGCCAACTTATGTTGGTTAGGAAGTAAATATATTCTCGAAAACGCCAACTAAAGCTGGTCGGGAGGTAAAATTATTCCAGAAAGTGCCAAAGCTCCTTGTAGAGGAAAAATCCACTAACTATGGCTGGTCGAGGATAAAAACCCACTAACTGTAGTTGGTCGAGAAGGAAAATTTACCGACCTTGGTTGGTCGGAAACATGTTATGAATACGAAAAAGTGATCAAGCAAAATTTTTGATACTCGTGACTTTTTAAAATTATTACTAAGTTGGTCGAAAAATTAGTAAGTTGGTCGAGAAACAACTTAGTAACTTTTTAAAATGACTACCACAAATTCAAACTACTCGACAATAAGTTGGTTGACAAATAACACAATATTGTTATCTTTTTAACAGATACACATGCACAGATGTAAAGTGTCACAAAACAATAGCAGTCAAGATTTGCAAATAAAATTATTTCATTAAATGTAGAACAAAATACATCAGGAATGAAATATAAAATTATTACATCAATACTCCTATTCTATTGTTTTTTCCCCTCTGCTTTTGAAACAGGTTCCTCGCCAGCAGGCGGATCATTTAAAGCAAGAGGATAATTTATGAAGTTAAGATCTTTTAACATCCTGATATTCATCACGGATGGTCGATCCAATAGATGCTCGGGATGAGATATCTCCACATTGGAATGCAAATTGTAATCACCGAGGTACTTGGAAATTAAACACCGAGGGATGGCCCGAGCAGGGATCCAACTCATATTTAGATTGAATGGTGTCACGGGTAGGTCGAGCAGCCCAGGATTATGGAAATCCCACAGGTAATGACCCTATTCGAGTTGTAGCACACCTAGGGCATTCAGCCATCCCTGTTTGTAGCCCTCATTATTTGCATTATGGATACGGTCGTCCAAGTGGTAGAGAGCCTCGTTGTAGCCAGCCATCCAGAACTCCCTGGGCTGCTTGTGAAATTGATAGGTGAGTTTTTCCAACTGCTCGTGGAGGTTTATGATAAAGAGTTCTTTATTCTCTAAGATAGATTTCTGCGCAGAAAGCTGCTCTTCCAGGTCCCTGATTTTCTTAGACATCTTAGCCAATGCCTGGTTCTTCGCCATCAGCTGGAAGGCCTGGTTCTCTAAAGCAGATTGAGTCCTCTGTTCCTCGACAGGAATCCGAGCATCTCTTGCTCGTCCATGAGAAGATGTATAAGGGCCAGCTCTTTTCAAGGTCTCCAACTCATCCCTCAGGTTGTCATTCTCTACCTCCAAGAACAAGAATCCCTCGTCAGTCACTGGGATCAAAGCATTTGAATTGGAGGCAGCAGATTTTAATTGAGATACTTCTCTTTGCAAGTTGTTATTTTCTTACTCCAACAACTCGTCTATTTCCCTGTGCACCTAGACTTCGGCTTTCAAAGTTCTTTCCCTCACATCATATGCATCAAAACGCTTCTCGTATCCCTTGTCGGCAATGATTTGCTGGTACTTCTTCTCGTACCCCTCGTGCAAGAGGGCAGTGGATTCCTTATATTATTGTTGAAGGTCTTCAAGAGTGCCTTGGAGATCCTCAATCATATTATAGTAAGCTACATTATTGGCTACTGCACGATCAAGCAGACACTTCAGATATTGGTAAGCTTCAATTGCCTGCTCCGAAGCATCTTGGACGAGGATGTCGACGATTTATTCTGCACTCAGATCTGTGTGACCAGCCTTAAAATATTCATTGCATTACTGTAACAGCTTTGTATCATGAGAAGACAATAAATCCATCCTGGCCAGAAACTAGTAAAGAAAGAAAAAGCAATGATCAATAAGAGAACCAACAGAGCATGAAGAGAAGAAACAACAGTATGCATAAACAAAAGTTCAAATTTTATTATATCATAAAGTTTAGAGTTACATGTTCAGGGTTACATTTGATAAAGAGAAATAAAATAAAAAGAAACCCGAACAACTATACACCTTTTCCTTGTCTCCCAAAACTTTCTCGGGAGGCTGGGATAAGGAGGTAGGTTGCTCGGAGGGAACAGAGAGTTTCCCGGGGAGCGTTGGCAGTTGCTCGGATGAGGTAACGAGTTGCTGAAGTTCCTCATTAGTAGGCTGGATGGCTGGGGGATGAGAAACTTGATCTCCCATCACCATGGAAGACTCCTCAGAGCCAGCTTCGTCCTCTTCTTCGTCTTTAGGAGTTGGAGGGGGACCAGGGATGTGTCGCTGGAAGAGTTCAGAAGTTTCATCAACCTTCATCTCCTGAAGAGCTGCGACCCACCCATCTCTAAAGTATTTTAGGCTACCATATTCGACTTGCGACATCATGGCAGCCAAGCCTTTGTTCCACCCCTTATCCCAGCCAGCGCTGAAAGATTTCTTCACAGCCGATTTCCTCTTTAACTTCTTCGAAGAAAGCTTCTCGGACAGAAGATTTTCAGCAGCCTTCAGTTTATTCTCAGCTTCTTCCTTCTGCCGACTTACTTCCTGAAGCTGACCCAATTTTTCCTCAATAATCTTGAGTTTATCTTCAAACTCCTCAGCATTCTTGAGCTTTCTCTCAAGCTCTTTATTCTTCTCTTCCAGATAATTTAATTTTTTCTCCAACTCCTTAGAGATTTCAACAACTTGAGCTTTCTCCTGCTCGATTGAGGCAAGTTTCTTCTCCCAAGCAATATTATCATCAGCATATTTCTGGCGAGAATCTTTCAGAGACTGCCCCAAGCCCATCAAAGCTTCCTCTACACCAGACGAGGAGCTGGAAGCTTTAATAACTTCATCTTTCTTCAAAATTGTGTTAAAGCAGCTCACCAACTGTGAAAAGAAAATGAAAGCAAGTCAGAGATAGATATAACAAGGGAAAGATGAAAAGTTCAAAATAAAAGGACTTACAGAAGCAATGTGGCGAGCTGCCAATGAGGTGACCATGTCTCGAGAAAGGTTTTCTTCAATACCTTGGATCTCGAGAATGATCCAAGTCTTCACCGAGCTCATGGCAGAGCTCGGGGGAACAAAAGTGGGAACTCAACTAGTCGGGGGCTGAGAGACGGTGTCATCCAAATTAACCGAGGAGCTTTTCTTCAGCCACCTCGGAGGAACAGGAATAGTTTTGACCAAGGAAGAACTCTTGGTCGGTGATATGACAATCATCTCGCCTGGAGCAGCAGCCTTGCTCGGGGCCACTGAAGGCTTCTCAGCAACCTTCACAGGAGCAGTTGGAGGGGCTGTATCAATTTTCTTTGTCCCTTCTAGGACATCATGTTTACTTATTTTTGCCTCTCCAGCACCAGAGGCAGGTTTCTCGAATAGGGTGGGAGGTCTTCTTTTATTCATCCTTTCACTTAAAGGAACGTGTGACTCAAGCGAAGAACTAGTAGAAGATGGTACTGGCTCTGCGTCGCTTATCACCAGACGAGCAGTAAAAGAAGTTGTGTAACTCTTGTACTGAAGCAGATATGAAGCTGACCTAATATGCTCGTCAGCAACAGTCTGATGCAAACTCCAGGAACCACGTCAAAGTATTGACAGAATTCCAGACATAGAGGGTTTGGGGGAAAAGAAAATCCACACTCAGTAACAAAGAGACTGGGGAACCAATGTCCCTCAGCTAAACGAAAATAATCAGAAGGTTCAGAAAGTTCCTCCAGAACAACCCATGAAGGAATAGAAAAATCAGAACGAAATTTATCAGGAGATTCAACAAAGTAACCCATGATGAATAAAGGAAATGAAGAAGAAGGAAGAAGATCTTACAGAAAAAGAAGGGATCTGTTGACAACGAACGATAGAAGAGATGAATGCACAGGAGAGAAAGAGACGATGGAAAACTCGAAGATACAAATTTGAAAAAGTAAAAAACGATGGGATTTTCTGCAGTGTTTAAATACTTTGCCTTGAGAAACGGTAAAGTTAATGATTACAAAAAGAAATGATTACGCTACCGGCGGCTAGAAGGACAAAAAGTACGCGAAGATCGAGGCAGTTATAAAAATTTTAAAAAGCCTGATTCTACAAATTTGGAAGGAAAAATAAATACAAAGGAAACACTCCAAAATTTCAGGATAACCATTTAAAACCGCCATACATTGAGAAAGAATGTTCCACACTCCTCAAATTTCGAACTATGAAACATTGGGGGCTTCTGTTGATACCAAATTTAGTTTGCTGACATGGCTCAATTGGGTGAAGACACGTGACAATCTACGTGGCAACAACAAACACTTCCGAGGAACTCAGACGCTCCGAGGCACCATGCTACGAGGAATACTGCTTCCCCGACCAACTCAGACGCTCCGACTTACAAGAACTCTCCGAGGAACTTTTGAGTACCGAGGAACTTAGGCGGTCCGAGCTGCACCTCGAACAAAGCATTAATGGCAGGATAACCAACAGTTTGACTGTTCATTAAATGCTTATCATTCAGATGTATACATTTAAAGGTCATTTAATACATTACCCTTTCACATGTACACCATTTAATGTATTACCCTTACACATTACAGCCTCAGGGCTATAAATACATTGTGCTACCCTCATTGTATGGGGACCGGAATTTCTTGATTGAACCTATAATCGAGAATTCCCAAACAGTCATCAATAACAGAAACAGTGGGCGTAGGCCATTCTTATAAGGCTGAACCACTTTAAAAGTTCTTTGTCTCATTTATTTTATCTGTGATTAAATAATTAGATACAATCTAATTTTTTACATCAACAGATTAGTGGACGTAGGCCATTCTTATAAGGCTGAACCACTTTAAAAGTTCTTTGTCTCATTTATTTTATCTATGATTAAATAATTATATACAATCTAATTTTTTACATCAACAGTTGGTATTTCTGGAAAATTTTTATTCCCGACCAACCTTAGTTGGTGGATTTTCTTCCCAACCAACCGTAGTTGGTATTTCTGGGAAATTTTTTATTCCCGACCAACCTTAGTTGGTGGATTTTCTTCCCAACCAACCGTAGTTGGTATTTCTGGGAAATTTTTTATTCCCGATCAACCTTAGTTGGTGGATTTTCTTCCCAACTAACCGTAGTTGGTATTTCTGGGAAATTTTTTATTCCCGACCAACCTTAGTTGGTGGATTTTCTTCCCAACTAACTGTAGTTGGTATTTCTGGAAAATTTTTTATTCCTGACCAACCTTAGTTGGTGGATTTTCTTCTCAACCAACCGTAGTTGGTATTTCTAGGAAATTTTTTATTCCCGACTAACCTTAGTTCGTGAATTTTCTTCCCAACCAACCGTAGTTGGTATTTCTGGAAAAAAATTTATTCGATGCGTAGTGTGTAGCACTAATACTCCAAAAGATTTTCAGCAAAAGGAGAGAATTGGGCCGAACATCCAAAACTCTTATTCATATTGAAGAGAAACTCCATTACATAGGGATTGAACTACTAATAATATTTGCGAAGATGCTCTGCATTCCATGCATTCTTAAACTCCTCCCCTTCTAAAGTTTCAATCCTATTCGTCCCTGGTCGAACAACCTCTGTTACTCGGTAAGGCCCATGCCAATTAGCTTCCAGTTTGTTGTGCTTTTGAATCATTTTCTTTAGCACGTAGTCTCCTTCCTTCAGATCGCATTTCTTCACTCTCTTATTGTAGAACAGAGTTATTCGTTGTTGGTATGCAGCGTTCTTGATTGCTGCTTCTTCTCTAACTTCCTCGAGCATGTCCAAATCTAACCTTCTCATCAAGTCGCTGAAAGGGGAATTGAAATTCAGTACTCTATGTGTTGGGAGGACCAACTCGGCAGGTATAACAACTTCACTTCCAAACACCAGCATGTATGGAGATTCTCATGTTGCTGCTCGAGGAGTAGTACGATAAGACCATAGTACAGAATGCAACTCGTTGATCCAATTTGCCTTTGCAACATTTAGTCTTTTCTTCAAGCCATTTAGTAGCGTTCTGTTTGTCACTTCAGTTTGTCCATTTCTTTGAGGGTGGCCTAGTGCAGAGTGGGTTTTCAATATGTTCGACTGATGACAATACGCAGCAAACTCCTCGTTGTCGAATTGGGTTCTATGGTTTGTGATGAATGCATGAGGAAGACCATATCTACAAATGATGTTCTTCCATATAAATTGATACACCTTGTCGTACATCATATCAATGAGAGGCTCAACTTCAACCCATTTAGTGAAGTAGTCCACTGCGACCACGAGATATTTAAATCTTCCCTTAGTTGTTGGAAGTGGCCCGACCAAGTCTATTCCCCATATGGAAAATGGCCAAGGGGAAGTAATGGGTGCTAACAATGCCTGGGGAGTTCTTCGGATAGAGGATAAGCATTGACACTTGTCACATTTCTTGGCATAGGCTATACAATCAACCCTCATCGTCGGCCAATAATATCCTTGCATTATTATCCTTTGCAAAAGTGTTCGACCTGCTACACAGGCTCCATAAGACCCTTCATGGACTTCTTCGATCAAGTATTTTACCTCGGTGGGATGTACACATCTCTGCAAGCCAGCTATAATTCCTCGTCTATATAGAATACCATTGGTCAACACATAACGAGCAGCTTTAAACTTCAGTTTCTTGGCTGCGAGTTTATCAGTTGGTAACTTCCCCTCCTCAATATATGCCCTGATGGGATCCATCCAAGATGGTACTGAATCAAGGGTAATAAATTTCATCATCAGATCTTCATCTATGCTCCGACTATCTAAGACTTCTATTGGGATTGTTCTTCGTAGCTCGACGCGTGTGGCTGAAGCTAACCGAGCTAAGGCATCTGCTCTTGCATTCTCCAATCTTGGTATTCTAATTATCTGTACTGTAATTAGGCTTGATAAAACTTCAATTACTTTTGCATGATACCTGATTATTAATTCTCCTTTGGGTGCATATAGTCCCAGCATTTGATTTACGATTAGTTGCGAGTCACTGAATACAATGACCTACTCTGCTCCTATATTTTTTGCCAAACTAAGACCTGCAATCATAGCTTCATATTCAGCCTCATTATTAGAAGCCTTAAATTGGAAACGTAGAGCATACTCCACATCGACCTCATCCGGGTTGTTCAAAACAATCCCTGCCCCACAGCCTGTAGTGCAAGATGATCCATCCACATATAAATTCCATATAGGTACCTCATCTTCGAATTTTTGGTTGGTCAGAGTTCCTCGATGGAATATTTGTTGCTTCTTTACATCCTCCTCTAACACCTCGTGCTGCCCGTCGACCATCTTCTCCTGCTCGTCAACCACCTTATGCTGATCGGGGTTTAAATTTGATGATCTTGTAACATCCACAGGTTGGTCGGTATTCAGCTTTTGCTCCTCGGTGATATCAGGATAGGTGAACTCTGCTATAAAATCTGCTATCGCTTGCCCTTTAAGCGACGATCTATGCTCATAAACTATGTCATATTCACCAAGTTCTACCGCCCAGTATATCAATCTTCCCTATTTTTCTGGTTTATGAAGAGCTTGCCTCAATGGCATATCAGTATACACAACTATGGTGTGAGCTTGGAAGTACGACCTCATTCTCCTACTCGCCTCGATCAATGCTAGTGCCAACTTTTTCAGTCTTGGATATCTGATCTCTGCTCCTCGGAAGGCTTTGCTAGTATAATAGATCAGTTTTTGCACTCCATCTTCCATTCTTATCAACGCCGAGCTAACTGCGTTCTCCGATACCGCCAAATATAAGTACAATCTTTCTCCTATCACTGGCCTGGACAACAGTGGAGGGGCTCCCAGATATTTCTTCAATTCTTAAAAAGCCTTCTCACATTCGTCATTCCATTCAAACATTTTTCAGAGTGTTTTAAAGAATGGGATGCATCTATCTGTTGCTCGTGATACAAATCTATTAAGTGCTGCAACTCTCCCAGTGAGACTTTACACTTCCTTCTTCGTCACTGGAGATCGTAGTCCCAATAGAGCCTTGATCTTCTCTGGGTTTGCTTTAATTCCTCGTTGGTTGACAATATACCCGAGGAACATGCCTTCTCGTACTCCGAATATGCACTTGGTGGTATTCAACTTCATTTGATATTTATCTAGTTGATCAAAGGTCTGTCCTAAGTCAATTAGATGGTCAGCAACTCTTTTGCTCTTCGTCAGCATATCATCAACATAAACTTCCATATTGCAACTGATTTGTTCTGCAAAGACTTTGTTCATCAGCTGCTGATATGTTGCACCTGCATTTTTCAAACCAAAAGGCATAACATTATAACAATAAGTTCCCCTAGGGGTAATGAAAGAGGTACTCTTCCTATCTTCAGGTTTCATTTTAATCTGGTTGTAACCAGAATAAGCATCCATGAAGCTCAACAGCTCGTGTCCCGAGGTAGCATCCACTAATTGATTAATTCGGGGCAAAGGAAAATACTCCTTTGGGCATGCCTTATTGAGGTCGGTGAAGTCTACACACATCCTCCATTTGTTGTTCTTCTTCTTCACCATCACCACATTTTCTAACCAGTCTGGATATTTAACATCTTCAATAAAGCAATCTTTCTGGAGCTTCTCGACCTCCTATTGTATAGCTTGGTTCTTCTTGGGGCTGAACACTCTTCTTCTTTGCTTTACTGGCTTGATCTCCTTATTCACATTGAGCTCATGACATAAGAAATTTGGGTCTATTCCTGGCATATCTTCATGACTCCAGGCAAAAGTTTATTTTCTGCTTTTTAGGAAAATTATCAATTCCTATTTGAGTGAGGCATCCAATGATGAACCTATTTGAGTTGTTCGTTCCGGGTGCTCGTCGTCCAAAATGATATTTTCAGTAGCTTCCATCACCTGTCCTTTCACGGGCTGCGACTCATCTCTAGGATCCAATGTTTCAATCTCTGCGCCTTCATCCACTTGATAGGTAGTAGTCTTTTTCCTAGATTCCTCCAGATCTTCTTGCTCGACAGATGAGTAGCAACGCTCCCGAGCTACTTTTTGGTCACCTTTCACAACTCCCACTCCAAAATTAGTTGGAAATTTCAGGCATTGATGTACAGTAGATGTTACTGCTTCGAACTTCTTCAATCCTACCCTTCCCATGATGATATTGTAAGCTGACTGGACATTCTTATCCATCATAAATAAATGTACTCTTTCTGTTCGACAAGCAGGCCATGTACCGATGAACATATCCAACTTGATCGTCCCAAGTGGAAAGACTTTCTCGCCAGTAAACCCGAGGAGGGGCCTGTGATAAAGTTCCAACTGAGACAACTTTAGATTTAAACTATTTAAGCATGAGTAGAACATGATATCCGCCGAGCTACCATTATCCACCAGTACTCTTGAGATTATTACTTCCTTCATCCTCATTTTGATCACCAGCGGATCATCGTGAGGATATAGTATACCTGCGAGGTCGTTCTTGGAGAAACCGATGACCAGCTTTTCTTTGTTCACCTTCCTCGGGCGATCATCCTCAGCTAGATTTATTCGTTGAATGTATGAACAAGCTTGAGACTCATTAAGGTAAGCTTTCCTTTCCGCAGTAAGGTCCCCACCTCCTGCATCTCCACCTGTAATAACATTACAATCAAATGTTCCAAAATAAATTGAAAATACCTCACGCTCTGGCTGTCTTGATCTCTTGGGGAGATCGGGGTCGTCTTCTGGATCATCTTCATGACCTCTTTTCTTATTTTCTTCTTCTCGACGAGGAGATCTAGAACTCTGTCTTACTCGGTCGTTGCTTTTTCTTTCATTTCTTCGATCAACATACTTGGCTAGCTTTCCTTGTCTGATGAGTGCTTCGATTTCATTCTGGAGATCTATGCAATTTTTCGTCGTGTGACCATGGTCTTTATGGAACTCGCAATATTTGGTCTTATTCCTTTTATCTGGATCTGACTTCATTTTCTGAGGCCAGTTTAGTTCCTCGCTGTCCTTGATTTCTTCTAGAACGTGGTTGATGTCTACCTTCAAAGGAGTATAATTTTCAAATTTCTTTAATACCTCCCATGATAGCTTTGTTTTTTACTGCTTGTCACCACCATTGTTCCTATGCTCTTTATTTTTAGCCTTTTCAACCTCCACCTTGGTCTCTTTGGTATCCATATTCTTCTTCGCAACCATAGCCTCCTCGGCATTCATGATCTTGGTCGCTTTTGCCATCAGTTCTGACATGGTTCTGGGTGGATCTTTGGCCAAAGTGTAGTACAACTTGTTGGGCAGCAGCCCACTCATCAAAGCAGTAATCGCTGTCTTTTCCTCGTAATCAATAACTTCGAGCTTCTCGTTATTGAAACGGGTTATGTAATCCCTGGTGCTCTCACCTGCCTTTTGTCTAACACTTAGAAAATGTGCTACTCGTTTAACTGGTTTTGCTACAAAGCAGAAGTTTCCAATGAAGAGCTCAGCCAGTTGAAAGAAAGTTGAAATCTTCCTCTGAGGAAGATTATTGTACCATATTTGTGCAGATCCGGTAAGAGTTCTCGAAAATGCCCTACACCTCATCTCGTCTGGCACTTCATAGAAGTCGGCAACAGCTTGGTATTGTTCTATATGAAGGACAGGGTCAGTTTTTCCATCATATTTAGGGGTCACAAAAGGTTCTTTGAACTTCGACGGTGTAGGAAAATCCACGATTGCCTGTATAAAAGGTGTCCCTTGGATAAAAGTTCTTTGTAGAGGATTCTTGGCCTTAGCCATTTCCCCTAGTCTATCCTCCAACCTTTGAATAGAGCCTTTCCATGCATCGTTTCCTTCCTAGGGCCTCTTGGTTCGAGCAATTGATCGTCTTGAAGTCGCTTCATGGGATCTATCATGATGAGCAGGTGGTTGTGATTGGGTAGAGCCCTCTCTTAGATCAGATGGTCGTCGAAAGTTTCTCGACACAGCCTTAGGGGGACTTTTATTCTTCCTAGGGCACAATCGATCAAAAGGAGAAACCCTACTTAATCTCTCCAAGGCACTAGTCCTTTCTGGAGAGAGAGAGTGATGTGTTGCTTAGTATCTGTGGCTCGTACTGACGAAATTCGACCTGGTTGATAAGAAAAATCTTCAGATCTCTTAGTACGATATGAATCGCTCTGCCTAATACGCGAAGAAAGCAAACGGGTATTTCTTTGAACTTTGTTGTCCTGAATGGGTCGGCGCTCCACCCTGCATAGTTAGCATGAGTTGTCGCATAGTCTATTGCATGGTCGTCTGGCCTTGAGCCAAATTGGCCATAATTTCAGCCAGATCTTGGACATTTGGAGGAGCGGATGGATTCGGGGGGTTTTCAGCATTTCGATTACTGGATTCAGGATTATCAGCCATTGGTGATAAATTGTTTTGATGAAAAAACGATAATTACAGTCATTTTCCTACAGACGGTGCCAATCTGTTGATGTAAAAAATTAAACTATCTCTAATTATTCAATCATAGATAAAAATAAATAAGACCAAAGAATTTTAAAGTGGTTCAGCCTTATAAGAATGGCCTACATCCATTGTTTTTGTTATTACTGACTGTTTAGAAATTCTCGATAACAGGTTTTTACCAAGAAATTCCGAGTCCCCCACTAATGAGGAGGTTACAATGTATTTATAGTATTGAGGCGGTACAAATGAAAGAATAATACACAGCTGTCCAATAGGCATGTGCGTATGTGTAATAATAATGAGAATTTAATGCGCAGTATCTCTTTTGATTATTCGGATATAAATGCTCTATACGAGGTGCTGCTCGGACCGCCTGAGTTGCTCGGACCGCCTAGGTAGCTCGGTATACATAAGTTGCTCGGTACAGAAAAGTTCCTCGGAGAGCACCTATTGCTCGGAGTGTCAGAGTTGGTAGGGGATGTTGAGTTCCTCGAGGTTAAGGTGTTGTTCAGAAATATTTGTGAATGCTATGTAGATTGACACGTGTCTCCACTTAACTGATCCACGTCAGCAGACTAAATTTGGTATCAACAACCCCTATTTAAGAGATGAGAATATAGATAAATTAATTAGATGGGTTTTAAAGTTTGAGTGTAATGTAACGTTATATAACGTCAATTTTCATTATAATTACCTCTTGTGACAACCGCAGCGTAAATTCGTTGTCTGATTGTACCATTGTTTTCCTCCAAAAGTAACAATTTTAATTCACTAAGAATATTATTATATAGAAATTATGCAGTCCCAAACTGTCCAAACGGGACAATTCGAGAGATCTCATTACAGGGGTAATGACTCTCGAACGGGTCTAAGGGCTATTGAATGCGTACGCATAAGAACTAGAAGCCTAGTATCTATGCGCACTATATGTAATTTCAAGTATGTTTCATTTAATTATCATACTATATATATATTGTTCGTTATACAAAGTAATTTTCAAAAAAAGTTGAAAAATCCCACCCCCATATGGACAATAATCCAGTGGTCATACCACTTTTAAAACTAACCAACCCAACATCGATCCACTATAATCCAACCGCAACGGCAAAAACAAATGTGTATCCCATACTCCTTCTAATTCATCTACTCAATTAATTATTTTCATTAATTAAACTAACAATTAAAGTATACAATTATTAATTTACTAATTTACAATAAGGGGCAATCCTACTTACATATGAAAGGGGCACTAATTATTAATTTACAAAAAAAATTAACAACCAATCAATATTAAATCAATCAATTCTTTTACAAGGGGGACTACAATATGAGGGACAATATCTAATAAACCAATAAAAATTTAATTAAAAAAATACACACACGCACATATACACACACACACCCCACCCACCCCACCCCCTCCCCCTACTGCCGCTGCCCACCACACGCACATACACACACGCACATATACACACACACACGCACACGCAAATTTACACATACATATAAATACACACGCACATACACATTAATGGAGGAGAAATATAGAGAGAAAACGTACCAAAGTTGTAGAGAGAGTGTGTGTGCAGTCACTAGAGAGAGAGAGAGAAATGAAGGGAATGATAAATGGTGGAAAAAAAGAAGAGGGAGGATTTTTTTACTGATAGAATTGTCACGGATATGTCACGGTCATTGACCGTGACAACTATATTATTGTCACGGTCAATGACCGTGACAAGGCTGGCCGGTAGAAGGGTACCAATTTGACCATTTTGGTGTAGTGTGATATTACATTGAGAAATTGGTTATGAATGTATGTATTTTCATAAGAAATGTCCTATTAAAATAATAAAATGTGAAGATGTTAGTTCGATACCAACTAAGGGAAACACACACACACACACACGCTATGTGTGTGTGTGTGTGTGTATATATATATATATATATATATGGAAGAACAAGATCATTGAAAATATATCACATTGAATGAGAAAGGTCAAGTGTATTATAATAAATGATAATAATAGTCAAAATTATATTATTTTTGATAACCATTTATTGTCAAAGATAGGAATAAGACATCTAAATATATATTCATTGGTGGTTTAAGTCAAAGAAAAGAATGTATGAAAATATTTCTAGATATAAAGTTGTAGCCACAACGGGTATTATCTATTTCTTTGTAATGTGATAATGATATGCTTTGTTGAGAATATATAAATTTTGTAGAATAGACGTGTTAGCTTAAGACATAATGTCAAATAGTTAATAAAAATGGCGTTATTGATATTATTTATGTTAAGTCGGGAAATAACTTAACTGATACATTGATTAAAGGAATCTAGAGAGATTTAGTAAATAATACATCTAGTTGAATGTCACTGAAACCCTTCTTCTAAAATCACCAGTAATGGTAATCCAACTTTGTAATAGAAATACCACTATTTCAAACTTTAATGGTAAAAATAAGTTACTGATATGTGATTGTTTGTGCACTAAAATGATTATATTGTCCCTTCCAGGATGTTCAGTACAAAATGCTACGAGTTGAGGATGCATTATAAACTCTTAATAAAGTTCAAATGTGGAGTTTATGTTTGAAGTATCAAGGACATGTAAAGAACTTTACCTATGTGAACATCTTATATAAAAATATCTCATAGAAACTGAGATATCTCATATGTGATGTATTTTCGGTGTTAACATATTAAGACAATGTTTAATGCATAGCACACCTATGTCTTAGTTATTACTTTGAAATTCACTCACTAATTGAAGGTTTAAATCGAAAGATACCTTCTTGTATTCATGAGTATATCAAATAAAGGAATTGACGAAATATTACAATCTAATCGGGGATTGTTGGAAAAATTGTAATATTATGTAGAAAAGAAAAGAGAATATAAATAAGATGGGAAATGATGTATCAATTCATTAGATATGTGTCAATTCATAAATCACAACAACAAAAAGTCATTTTAACGACACCTGAAATGTGTCGTGAAAGGGATTCCACGACACCTTTGCGGCAGTCATTGAAACTTGAAAGGGGGAGTCATGAAAAGTTAACATTTTTTTACGACACTCCTCAAGTGTTGTGAAAGTTTTACACAACATGTTATAAGTGTCATATAAAAATACTTTTTATGACATAAATATATATGTTGTGAAAGTGGGTTCCAAAAAACCTTTAAGGACGTCTATATAAGTGTCGTGAATACTCTTTTACGATTGAATTTATGTGTTGTTAATATTCTTTTACAACAAAATTTCATTTTTACGACAAGTTGATTGTGTAGTCATAGTTTTTTTACGATACATAGAATATGTCATTGAATTTGTATAAGTTATTTAAAAAAGATTTTGTATATAGTATTTTTTTTACTATAATCAAATTAACCTTTTTTTATAAAAATTAAATAAAAATGACTAATTCCACAATCTTTGCAAGATTCTTGAAATACTATAATCATAACAGAATGCAAATGAATACATTAAGTGAACTAAAGTCTTTTACATTCATAAACCATAATACATACCCAAAACAATATGTGCCACATTACTAATTAAAACAAAGTCTAACAAATTAAAAGTAGTCTTCTTCAACAAAAAAATGAAATAAAAATAAAAATAAAAGTAGTCTTTCTTTCAAAAGTCTTCAATGCGCATCTTTTTCCAAAAATTACATGTTCAAACAAATACAATTTTAAGATTGGATGTCACCGATGTATATAATTGTAAGCCTAGTGAAGTATAGATAAATCTCATTAAATAACAATAGTTACTTACATGAAAACTAAACAACAAAAAAAGGATAGTAATACCTTCAATCCAAGAGGAATGACTAAAACCATCTTCATCCAATTCTCTAAGATTTCCTATAATAGATATGAGAGATATAGAGAGTCAAATAAAACATTCTAAAATAATATTCATTAAACAACTATTGAACTTACATAATTACTCGAACCGAATGTATCAATGTGGCCATGCAATAGTACTTCCTTTCGCATCATCAAGTGAGGAAAACGCCTCTGATTATAAAAAAAATGGGCACTTTCGGCACTAGATTTTCAACAACCGATACTTTATAGTAATCATGTTCAATCATTTGATGGTGCACTAAAGCCTTCAAATCTGAAGAATCAAGTTCTGCAATAGCCATCTTCCCCCGTCCCCAACCAATGTAACAATTTACAAGTTGCATGACATGAATGTGGAGCACTTAGTGCACATGTAAAATCTTGATTGGACTAAAAAGTACAACAATAATAAAATTTTCAATCATTAATGTACATTAGTAAGATTTAAGAAAAAATGTGATATTGGTGCATTATCATGCATGTTATCTTCAGTATTTCCATGTTGACCCTAAGAAAGTAGAAGGTGTTAATATAATAAGATTTAAGAAAAAATAATTAATTAATGGTGAATTAAATAATCCACCTCAATTGGCATGTTTCGTTGTGTCATTAGACTCTCCATGTGTGTCTTCCATTCCAAAAGTTGTTGAATTTGATTCTCAAGAGTCATTACCCTTATAGTGCTCTGTATGCTGCATTTACCTTCGTAGGCGTCACCCTAAATCCAAGACCACGAACACGACCAGGACATTCAGGACCTAAAACTTTTGTTATTTTGTCATCTCGCAAAGATGTCGAGTCATTAGATGGAATTTTTTCAATCTTCCTCTGAAAATCTTAAGAATAGATAATGTGTAAAAAGTAGGTAAATAACATATCACTATTTAAAAATACAATTCATATCGAGTTTTAATGAACTTTTTTTTTATCATTACTATCGCTTCATCAACAACTTGATTAACAGGATTTCCATTGTTGCTTTTATGTCCCCTTATCCAATCATGAACCCGACGTATGACTTTCTTTGGATCTTCAGCTTTCTATATATAAACAAAAGACAAATTATCAATGTACGAAATTATCGAAAAACGATAATAATAAAGTTAAGATCTCGAAGGATAAAAAATTACCATGTTCTCCTTAAGTCTCGCATAGCCTCTGTGACTAATAGTGTGTAGATATATTTGTTTTTCCCTAGCTTCTTTGTTCTTATCAGTTATTTCCTATCAAGAAAATAAATACATATATAAGTATAAAGAGAGCTTGGATCAAATGCAAACTTAGTAAATACTAAAAGTGTACTAGGTGTCCCTCGATAAAAAAAATACATGTAAAACTAAAATAAATTTCACTTACTTTAAAATCAGGTGACACACGATCTTTGTCAAATTCATTTCATTCGTTGGTCTTCATTCTAATTGGCTTGAGTAGGGTAAGATGGCGTGTCAGATTTGGCCCTTGAGCTTCTTCTGATATTTTTGTTGATAATTTTGATTTGAAATTCTTCCACAATTGGCCCCTTTGGCTTAAAATAATTTTCTTTCGACCCAACTAGCAGAAAACATCCAATATGTTATCTTTACTCTCACGAAGAAAATTATAATGAGCTCTCTTAGTAGCCCTAAAAAATTACATAAAAAATTGAGTTCATTTTTGTTTATAAATTTCCATCCAACAAATAAAAGTAATAGAAATCATTATTTAAGCAACTAAACATATGAAATCATCTAAAAAGTTTGAAAGTAACCAATTAGATGAAAGCAACATACATCCGTCTATTGTATACAAAGGTTTGAATAGATGGCAGTACTAGAGAAAGCATTCTCAATTATAACTGGAGTTGAAACTCTTATGGGAAAATACGGGGAAGATTCAAAGTTAATTTATTATCAATTTGAATAGGGTGGAGAGATTTGTTCCCTACGATATTATATAATTGTCCCATTTGCTTGGATATGTGGCTATGAATGGTCTCACATCATTCAAAAGGTATCAAATAGCAAAGGTGTACCGACAGGACAATCCATCTAAGGGAAGGTACCGTGAATTCTATCGATGTGATTTTAATATTGCTGGTCGATATGAAAAAATAGGCCCTGATTCCAAGGTTATATATATCTTGACCGAACTGCTAGATAATCTAAATATTCGGGATTATGAGGTAAAGTTGAATCACCGAAAACTACTGGATGGAATGTTGGACATATGTGGAGTGCTGCCAGAAAAATTCAGAACAATTTCTTCAAGTATTGACAAGTTAGACAAACAATCATTTGAGCAGATAAAAAAAGAAAAGGTGGAAGAGAAAGGCTTAGATGTTGAGACATCGGGTAAAATCACTAAATTTGTGAAGCACAGGGGACGTATATTGGAATTATTATTTGAGCTCAAATCTCTCTCTTCATAAAACGAGTTGGAGATCTTATTTAATGCTCTAGAGAATGCAGGGCGTAATGACAAATTGCACCATGGTAACCTTAACGACTACACGATCGAGACTTGTGTATTTATGTTCCATACAAATATCTCTTTTCTTCGCGTCTTAGGTTAACCATATGAGTTGCACATTTTTTAACACGTTAATATGTACGAGTACTCACAATCTCTTTCCTTCGTGTAAACGAAACGTGTTTGTCGTGTTGGTAATGCCTCTCACCCCTACACCAATTAAGCCAAACAACTACGAGGAATTTGTCAGGGTCGTGATGGCCAAGTGAGAACCCATCAATCCTTAAACTAAAACTTGAAAAAGTAAAAATTACCCCCCCCCCCCCCACCTCCCCCCCCCCCCCCCCCCCCCCCCCCCAAAGGATGTCGGCTAGATAAGTTTGATGAGATACAGGGCACATACTCCCAAACATAAAACCTTCTCAACCAGCAACATTTTTTTTCAACCCTCCCAAAGCAAAATAGATCAGCTCAATATGTGCTCACACTTTCAAAACTTCTCCCATCAAATCTCTAATCATTAATTAAGATATTCCAACAATCTAGCTGACACAAAGAGCACATGATTTAACTAACCAATTCTAACAACATGACATCCTTGAATTATTAAAATATTTACAATGACAAAACGACATAAGACTTGTTAAAATGATAGTAATACGAAAGAATCCTTTATTACTAATTGGCCCAGCTAACTAATAATAACCCAGGTCATGACAGAACAAAGTTTTGGATCAGCACATATTGCTGCCATAGGTGATTTCGATCAGCCTACGACCAGCTTATTTTGGTGCTCTGATTGACGGCTAAGCTCAAACAAGTCCCTTTTTCGTTTCATCAAATTACTTGTGGGAAAAAGGACTCACACATTCCATACCACTCTTTGTTTTCTTCTATAATTTTATATTTTCCTAAATCTTTTGTTGGAAATAATAAATGTAGAATATATGAAAAAATTTAAATACGAAATAGATAAAATTGGAAGAACTTATCGATCGAGGTTTGTGTTTGACACAAAGTCTTAAAGGTGAAATTGTCCGCTGACATTGATACTGTCAGCCTCTTGAACAAACACCTCCCAGGATTCAACAATCAGATTCCGTCACCAGCAACTATGCAAAATCTTGAACTCTCAGAATACTCCAGTACCAAAAAACAATTAAATAAAAAATAGTATAATAGAGAAGTAATGAATTTTTCCTTCTGTAATGGGAGATTGAGAGAAAGACGTTTTTTTGAGATGGTTTTTTGGTGAACTGAGAGGTCAGATAAATAGGGATCTTTGGCAAAAACGTTTTAGCCCTACTAACCCACTTTTATCTCCACTAACGGGTAGTGGAGTTAGACTAAAAGACTGAGTCAAAATTTTAAGACGAGTTAATTAAAAAAAATTAAAACGAATTTAAAAAGATTAAAATTTTAAGGCATATTAGAAATTCCCAAGACCCCGAGGCCCAATCTTTGACCCTTAATAATTAGTGTGCCTCCTGGGAATTGAACCCATAACCTCCAGCACACACATCCATAAACTTACCACTAGTCTACTTGATCCAACTTATTTAATTCATTCAAAATTAATATATATAGTACATTATACCCAATAATCCCCACATGAAATAAATAAATAAATACATAAATAAAAATAAAAAGACGCTCTGGAGTATCATAAGGAGTGACATATAAGGCAAAGGTGTCATTCGACTTGAACATCTGTTTGATCTATTGAGTTTACCGGTTGATAGTAAACTAATGTCTTGAACTATTTCACCGTTGTTGTAAACTTAAGTCAATAGAACACACACGTGACTCCCAAAAGTCATCATCGAGTTCCCACGGTTGTGCTCGTTTCGGCCTTGGGCATTCTTAGGTTTATTGAGTGCTCTAGAGAATCAACCTTAATTCTCATAGGAAGCGGCCCAACTACCTGTAATACCCCTTGTTTATGAGTAATTATTTATGCTAAATTGCCTAGTGGGTTAATTATATAAAATAAAGGAAGTTGAAGTAAATATTACTTTAAGTGATTTAAGAGATAATATTTACTGAGTTTTGCATATTTACTGTTAAGTGAATGTAAATAGCATGATATTATGTTTTGTTGCGTCGTTGTGCTTTAAGCGATAGTTATGACTTATATTCCAAGTGGATCATTATTAATGAATTAATATGACGTTGGATCATGAAATAATTTATGATCCCGAATGTCAATTTAGAGGGCGCAGTTAGTTCAAAAATGGTTGAAATAGTCAAAATAAGTACCGAGTTGTATTTTTGGGTTCCAAGGTACTTTTGACCGACTATAACTTAATTATATTGTTACGAGTCATTTTAATGGTGTAGTAGCATTTAAGGTTGGACTTAATGTAATTGGGTATTTTAGTCTTGCTAGAACATTTATTTCTCATTTATGTTACTGAACTTAGAGAGAGTAGAGAGAAGAGAGAACTTGGGAGAAAAATGAGAGAAAGAGGAGATTTGTTGATTGGAGCTTCGAAATCGTTGCTACGAAGAGAATCCGAGACTACAAACTTGAGGCAAGTTTCTAACTTGCAATTATGTATGATTTAGTGTGGATAATTTGTATTGATGGTTGTGTTTTTGGAGATGTAAACCATTTATGGGTTTTGATGATTTTTGGTATTTAACCCTTAAATATTGATTTAGATAGGATTTGAGTTGGATTTATTAGTTGGTGGTGGTGTAGGAATGATTTGATCATGTTGGGATTTGGGGGAAGAAAAATAGGTTTTGGGTATTTAGGGTTCATATAACCTGTAGCCCCAACTGGGAAAATCGACCAGGACGAATCGATTCGCCCTCCCTAGCGAATCGATTCGCTAAAAAGGGTGGCTACATGTCTGAGGAATGGAATCGATTTGGGTTAAGGCCGAATCGATTCGGTATGAGATAGAATTTTAATTTCCTCAGCTGAATCGATTCGCTTTTTGGGCTAATCGATTTTCTATCAAGGGCGAATCGATTCGGCCCTAGGCCAATCGATTCGAAAATCCTGTTGTTTTAGGATATTTTTCTAACTTAGTTTTTAGCCCTTTTCTTTTAGGTTTAAGGCCTAGGAGCCTTCTCTTATGAAGTAATAAAGAGTACTAGAGCATTATATTAGGGAGATGAATAACTTAGATTAAAAAGGGGGTAATTGGGCTTATTTTGGGGATCGTTTAAGAGAAGTTAGTGTAGTTTTTAATTTAGTAAGCTAGTCTAGGACTAAGGGAAAGTAGGGTGATATGGTTTTGGACTTTTAGAGATTTGTATGAGGTAGATTACACTTGGTGGCTTATAGGGTTGTCGTTAACTCTCGGAGACTAGTATGGGAACAATTAAACGTTTTGGTTTATGTTGTTAAACACATACGGTTCCAAATATAATGGAAATGCACATTTTAAATTGGCATATCTTGTGAATTATGACTTGCATATACATACCTCTCTAAATGCTATCATAAGGGAAGTTACGCGAATGAGGTGAATCCCCTGGCTAGTGAATGCAGGGTGAATATAGTCTTTGTCCATATGACCGGTGGTTATATTGTGTTGTTGTTTTATTCGAAATGAGGTAATTCTGGGTACGGTTATGACTCATTATCGAAGGTATATGGCCACTTCCCACGCGACGCGATTTAGGATGCCCAGGTGTTCTTGGTTATAGGCCCTGGAAGATTACAGCTATTTAGGGGGGCATCCTATGGGGTGACTCCCAGAAGGATGGTCTTAGAATCGTTATATTTTAATTTGTAACTATTCTCACGAATATGGCATTTCATAAATGTCTAATGCATTTATAAATCAACTGTACAGACTAAGTTTACTAATGCGGAATGGACTTGTGAAGTCATATATTACAAAACTACAATTTAAGCTTATTAAAATGGAATTTAGTTATTTCTCTTGCATTAATGAACAGTTAACACTATATATGGCATTGCGTTAGGACGTGCACTTAGATGAGAGGTGAGGATTATTCTTATTATGAAGAGCGATTTAAACTTGTTTATGATGTTAGCATTCATAACTGTTATGCATTTAATTCACACGTATATCATATCAAATCGGGCCCTGACCCGTTTATATTTCTCTGTTTTGTATGGATCCTAATTATGCTCAGGTGCTCCGCCGTAAGGACGCCCATGTTAATCTCTCTTTCTCAGTGTCAGGTAGCTACAACATTTTTGCGGATGTTGTAGGATTTTTGTTGTAGACGCATCCATATTTTGTATAATCTAGTTATGATTAGTCTGTACATTCGGGCGTGTTGCCCAAGTTTTGTACTTGCATATATTGTGATATTTAACAGTAATACTTAGTGTAACCTGTTTGCATTAATCTATTAATCGATAACTTATTCGCTTATGATTTTGTAGATGGGGTGTTAAACTGTTACATGTTTCTATATATTTATCCACCTTCTTTTCAAATTGAATTGTCGAAATGGTTTTTATTAAACTTGCAAATTAATTTGACATCCGTTTTCTAAAATAATTGGTGGTTATCTCGTAATATTATTTTCACGGCAGTGATGCTAAGAATGGACCATCTATGATTCCTATATTTATTGGAGTATTGGGTTGGCCACCTCTTATTTTAATAAGCGGGGTGTCACAAATGGTATCAAAGCCTCAGGTTCTAGAGTCCTTAGGATATGCGGACTTATCACATTCTACCGTAGCGTTCTTTGATATATAGCCCTATTGTTAGGACTGTTTTGTTTGTGCATGCTTACAATCTTTTGAAAAGATAAATTGTTTTAAATTATATTCTGATTCAGTTGTTTATTATCTCAGATGCTGCCTAGAAGAGGTAACCCGACGAAAGTAAATCGATTTGCAGAGAACGTAGAGCCCCCACCATCGCAAGGAATAATAAATGCGGTGGGGATGGCTAATATTGTTGCCCAGGAAGTCAACGCTGCAATGACTGATATGGCCCAACAGTTTCCCCAAGCCCAATAACCGGTAGCACCGAAGGTTCAAGACCATGCGGAACCCTTCGGGTGGAAGAGAGTTAGAGAGTCTTTCTTAAAAGGTCAACCTCCAGAATTTCAGGGTGGCGCTGATGTGATTGTAACAAACCAATGGAAGAAATATATGCAACGCCATCTCCCAATGGTGGAGTGTAGCGGGGAACGAAAATAGATCCTCGCCACTTTCAAACTGGTGGGAGCAGCTCTACATTGGTGGGAGTCGGTGACAACTACGAAGCAGAGGGATACCATGTCTATCTTGGACTTCTGGGGTCCAGAAGGAGATGATGAGGAAACTCCAGGATGTTGTTCAAGGGGAACAGTCAGTTGCGGAGTATAAATAGGAATTTACGCATCTAGCGAACTTTGTGCCGAATGAAGTAATTCCGAAGGAAAGGAGAATTTTGAAATTTATCGGGGGTTTGAATTGGAGAATAAGGCAGCACTTGTTGGGAAATCCAGCGTTGCAAACGTTTGGTGACATGATGAATGTAGCCTTGATCCATTGCCAAGATCACCGTCTTCGTGTGAAAGGGAGTAAGAAGAGTAAGAATTGGGGTCAAGCTAGTAAGCAAGGAGGTAATGGTGCCGGTGGATCACTACCCCCACCACAACAGTCGGGAAGAAAACAGAAAGAGAGGGACACCCAGCAGGGGGACTCATCTAAGAAACAACATTTTGGGGGTTTTAACTTTGGCAGAGGTTGTTTTAGACACGACCAGGGTACCCAACAACAGCATCAGTTAGGCCAACAGGTCCAAGCAGGCAGAGGAAATAATGGAGGTCGGGGCCATCAGGGCCAAGGCATGGGGAAATTTTGGAATAATAATCGGGGTCGTCATCTGGAGAATTTGGCGAATCGTTGTTTTCAGTGTGGTGAACAGGGTCATTTTAAGAGGTTTTGTCCACACTTTATCGGGGGATAGTTGCCTAGGAGTCCTCAGCATCAGAAGGCGCATCTACAGCCTCCAACGCCTATTCCATTCGTCTCTCTACAGCAGGGGCAACTTCAGTATGGGTGAGTGTATCATATTCAGGATGCTTTACTTCCTCCAGCCCCGCCCGCACCGCCAGCTATTGAGGGTAAGTTTCCCATTCACGGGTATGTGGGTCGAGTGTTATATGATATGGGCGCAATGCACGCATTTATTGCTAGGCATTTTTCTCATTCGAAGGGGTTGATTAAGTCTGCGAAGAGTACCTTTACTAGTGTGGAATCTTCCATGGGTGATGGTTCACTTATATTCTTTGTTTGTAAAAGGGTAGGAATAGACCTTTGTAATTTGTGTTTTGAGGCCGATTTACTCGTCCTAGATATGGTCAGGTATGAAGTTATTTTGGGTATGGATTGGTTAGTGAAACACCGAGCTATGGTAAATTGTTATGGGAGAATTATAGTCTTTGTTATTCCGGGGCAAGAAATGTTCTTAGTGTTCATGCCTCTTTCAGAGGGAGGTTCGAACACGTACTTATATTATATTGAGGAGCAGACTTCACGTGATATAGTCGTTTCCTTAGACTCGATTCCCGTTATTAGAGAGTTTGAGGATGTTTTTAGGAGATTTCGGGCTTACCACCAAGTCATGAGATTGAGTTTATAATTGATTTAGCACCGGGAACTCGGCCGATTGCGAGAGCTCCATATCGTATGGCTCCTTTGGAAATGAGGGAGTTAAGGGATCAAATTCACCAACTGTTGGAGCAAGGGTTTATTCGGTGTAGCACATAGCCATGGGGTGCTCCTGTGTTGTTTGTCAAGAAAAGAGATGGTTCCCTCCGATTATGCGCTGATTATCGGGAACTGAATAAAGTCACCATCAGGAACAAATACATGTTACCTCAGATCAATGATTTGTTTGATCAATTAAGGGGAGAGTCATACTTCTCTAAGATACCATCAACTGCGAATTTAAGAGCAGGACGTGTCGAAGAGTGCATTCTTAACTAGATATGGGTCCTATGAGTTTTTGGTTATGCCTTTTGGGCTAACCAATGCTCCTGCCGTATTTATGGACCTTATGAATAGAGTATTTCGGGACTTCCTAGACCAGTTTGTCATAGTGTTTATTGACGACATTCTTGTCTATTCTTGAACTGAAGCTGATCATGTTGAACATCTACGATTGGTCATGCAAACACTACGGTATCATCAACTGTATGCTAAGTTCGAGAAGTGTGGTTTCTGGTTACAGGAAGTGCTGTTTTTTGGGAACATTGTGACGGATGAGGGTATTTTTGTAGACCCGAGTAAAGTTATCGCGGTGAGGGAATGGGGTTAGCCCACGACGCCCATTGAGATTCGTAGTTTTCTAGTTTTGGCGGGTTATTATTACTGTTTCATTAAGGGTTTTTCCAAGATTGCTGGACCTTTGACAAACTTGACTCGGAAGGGAGTGAAATTTGTTTGGGATGATTTCTATCAGCTAGCTGTCGACGAGTTGAAGGACAAGTTGGCTTCTGCTCCTGTACTCGTGTTGCCAAGACCAGGAGTGGACTATTTAGTCTTCACTGATGCGTCTCTTCAAGGATTGGGAGGTATTTTACAATAGGAGCATTGGGCCATTGCTTATGCGTCTTGCAAGCTAAATCCCCATGAGAATAATTATCCCGTGCATGATCTGGATCTTTCCGCGGTAGTGTTTGCCTTGAAGATATGGAGACATTACCTCCTAGGGGATAAGCATAGCCTTTTCATGGACCACAAATCGTTGCAATATTTATTTTCGCAGAATGATCTGAATATGCGACAACGTCGATGGTTGGAGTTCGTAAAGGACTATTAATTCGATATTCATTATCACCCAGGCACGACAAATGTAGTAGCGAATGCGCTGAGTCGAAAACTCGCGGGGGAACTAGCGAAGGTATGGAAGGATAATTGGAAAGAGCTTAGCCAGGAGGATGTTGTAGTAAGAGCATTTATGTCATTGTTGACCGTTATGCTTGCTATTGTGATGAGAGTCGTGGAAGCATAAGGAAGGGACAAGGACTGGCAGAATCGGATACGCCAGTCATGAACCGAGGGAGCGGAGTCCTACTCTATTAGTTCTGAGGGTGGGATACATTTACACGGAAGACTTATAGCCCCAGACGAGGGAGGCTTGAGACGTGCTGTCATGACTGAATCCCGTGGTTCGAGATTTGCAGTACACCTAGGTGGAGACAAAATGTACCAAGACATGCGCTGTCAATATTGGTGGGCGGGTATGAAAAGGGACATCTCTAAATTTGTTTCCCAATGCACCACCTGTCAATTGGTGAAGGTAAACCACCAGCGACCAACGGGATTGTTACAACTGTTAGAAATACCGATATGGAAATGGGAGAGTATCTCGACGGATTTCATTAGGGGATTACCGATGTCATAAAGCGGTCATGATTCTATTTGGGTTATTGTCGATCGTCTGACCAAGTCAGTACATTTATTACCGATATGTACGGATTACAATACGGCACGTTACGCCCGGCTCTTTATTGTGAAGATTATGAAACTCCATGGGGTGCCTATCAATATAGTCTCTGACCGAGACAAAATTTTTGTAACCCATTTTTGGCGAAGTTTTCAAGAAGAAATGGGGACCGAATTGAAGTTGAGTACCTCCTACCACCCTCAAACTGATGCGCAAACGGAGAGAGTCAACCAAATATTGGAGGATATGCTTCGAATGTGCATACTTGACTTTAAAGGAGGATGGGAACAATGCCTTCCCTTGGTCGAATTTCCATATAATAATTCGTACCAATTCACAATAGCTATGGCACCGTATGAAGCATTGTATGGCAGTCCATGTAGATCACCTACTTGTTGATTGGAAGTAGGAGATAATAAGATCCTTGGATATGAAATGATCCAAGATACCTCCTCGAAGATTGAGCTCATTCGAAACCGCATCCGAATTGCATAAGACCATCGAAAGAGCTATGCTGACGCGAATCGAAGGAATGTGGAATTGGAAGTGGGGGACCAAGTTTTATTGCGGGTATCCTCGATGAAGGGTATAATGCGATTCGAGAAGAAAGGCAAGCTTGCGCCGCGCTATGTAGGCCCTTTTTCCATTATTATAAGGGTAGGCCCCGTAGCATATCAACTTGGTTTGCTGGAATGCCTACAACAGATTCATGACGTGTTCCATGTCTCATCCTTGAAAAAGTATGGAAGGTGCGAGGGAGCTCATTGGCACATTCCTTTGGATGATATCGAGTTACAACCCAATATTTCATATGAGTAACAACTAGTTGCTATTTTAGATCATGGAGAGCGTAAGATAAGGTCGAAGGTGGTGCCCTTAGTTCGTGTCCAATGGGGACACCACAATGTTGAGTAATCGACTTGGGAGCATGAGGACGATATTCGAGAGAAATATCCGCGTCTCTTTTTACAAGGTACGCCTGAATTTTGAGGTAAAAATTCCCTTGTAGGGGGGAGTATGTAATACCCCTTATTTATGAGTACTTATTTATACTAAATTGCCTACTAGGTTAATTATATAAAATAAAGGAAGTTGAAGTAAATATTACTTTAAGTGATTTAAGAGATAATATTTACTGAGTTTTGCATATTTATTGTTAAGTGAATGAAAATAGCATCATATTATGTTTTGTTGCGTCGTTATGCTTTAAGCAACAATTATGACTTATATTCCAAGTGGATCATTATTAATGAATTAATATGACATTGGAACATGAAATAATTAATGATCTCATATGCCAATTTAGAGGGCGCGGTTAATTCGAAAATGGTTGAAATAGTCATAATAAGTACCAAGTTGTATTTTTGGGTTCCGGGGTACTTTTGACCCGTTATAACCTAATTATGTTGTTACGAGTCATTTTAATGGTGTAGTAGCATTTAAAGTTGGACTTAATGTAATTGGGTATTTTAGTCTTGCTAGAACATTTATTTCTCATTTGTGTTTCTAAACCTAGAAAGAGTATAGAGAAGAGAGAACTTGGGAGAAAAAGGAGAGAAATAGGAGATTTGCTGATTGGAGCATGGAAATCGTTGCTACAAAGAGAAACCGAGACTACAAACTTGAGGCAAGTTTCTAACTTGAAATTATGTATGATTTAGTGTGGATAATTTGTATTGATGGTTGTGTTTTATGAGATGTAAATCACTTATGTGTTTTGTTGATTTTTGGTGTTAAGCCCTTAAATATTGATTTACATAGGATTTGAATTGGTTTTATTAGTTAGTGGTGGTGTAGGAATGATTTGGTGTTAGTATGAGTTGATCATGCTGGGATTTGTGGGAAGAAAAATAGGTTTTGGGTATTTAGGGTTCATATAACCCGTAGTCGCAACTGGGCAAATCGACCAGGGCAAATCGATTCGACCTCCCTAGCGAATCAATTTGCTAAAAAGGGTGGCTACAGGTCTGAGGAACCGAATCGATTCAGGTTAAGACCGAATCGATTCGACCTGAGATAGAATGTTGGTTTTCTCAATCGAATCGATTCGCTTTTTGGGCGAATCAATTCGCTATCAGAGGCGAATCTATTCAGCCCTAGGCCAATCGATTCGAAAATCCTGCTGTTTTAGGATATTTTTCTAACTTAGTTTTTAGCCCTTTTCCTTTAGGTTTAAGGCCTAGGAACCTTCTCTTATGAAGTAATAAAGAGTACAAGAGTCTTATATTAGGGAGATGAATACCTTAGATTAGAAAGGGGGTAATTGGGCTTATTTTGGGGACCATTTAATAGAAGTTAGTGTAGTTTTTAATTTAGTAATCTAGTCCAGGACTAAGGGAAAGTAGGGTGATATGGTTTTGGAATTTTAGAGATTTTTATGAGGTAGATTACACTTGGTGGCTTATAGGGTTGTCGTTAACTCTCGGAGACTAGTATGGGGACAATTAAACGTTGTGGTTTATGTTGTTAAACACATACGGATCCAAATATAATGGAAATGCACATTTTAAATTGGCATAGCTTATGAATTATGACTTGCACATACATACCTCTCTAAATTCTACCATAAGGGAAGTTACGTGAATGAGGTGAAGTCCCCTGGCTAGTGAATGCAGGGTTAATGTAGTCCTCAGCCATTGCACCAGTGGTTATATTATGTTGTTATTTTATTCGAAGTGAGGTAATTCTGGGTATGGTTATGACTCACTATCGAAGGTATACGTCCACTTCCCGTGCAACACGATTTAGGATGTCATGTGGTCTTGGTTATAGGCCCTGGAATATGATAGCTATTTAGAAGCACATCTAGTGGGGTGACTCTCGGAAGGATGGTCTTAGAATCGTTATATTTTAATTTGTAACTATTCTCACGAATGTGGCATTTCATAAATGGATAATGCATTTATAAATCAACTGTACGTACTAAGTTTACTAATGCGGAATGGACTTGTGAAGTCATATTTTACAAAACTGCAATTTAAGCTTCTTAAAATGGAATTTAGTTATTTCTCTTGCATTGATGAATAGTTAACACTATATATGGCATTGCGTTAGGACGTGCACTTAGATGAGAGGTGAGGATTATTCTTATTATGTAGAGCAATTTTAACTTGTTTATGATGTTAGCATTCATAATTGTTATGCATTTTATTCACACTTATATCATATCAAACTGGGCCCTGACACGTTTATATTTCTCTGTTTTGTATGGATCCTAATTATGCTCAGGTGCTCTGCCGCAAGGATGCCCATGTTAATCTCTCCTTCTCAGTGTCAGGGAGCTATAACATTTTTGCGGATGTTGTAGGATTTTTGCTGTAGACCCATCCATCTTTTGTATAATCTAGTTATGATCAGTCTGTACATTTAGGCGTGTTGCCCAAGTTTTGTACTTGCATATATTGTGATATTTAACAGTAATACTTAGTGTAACCTGTTTGCATTAATCTATTAATCGATAACTTATTCGGTTATTATTTTGTAGATGGGGTGTTAAACTGTTACATGTTTCTATATGTTTATCCACCTTCTTTTCAAATTGGATTGTCGAAATGTTTTTTTTTTAAACTTTCAAATTAATTTGACATCCGTTTTCTAAAATTATATTATGGTTATATCGTAATATTATTTTCATGACAACAATGCTAAGAATGGACCGTCTTTGATTCTTGTATTTATTGGAGTATCGGGCTAGCCACCTCTTATTTTAATAAGCGGGGTGTCACACTACCACACTCATATATGTGCTTTTATCAAGAGTGTACTCTATCTCACACCCCACTGAATAATAGTTATAGAAAGCATTAAGAGATTAAATCTCATCCTCCATCGACGCCTAGGTACTACATCATAGGAATGGGTTTTAAGTCAAACTTAAATTTGTACCCCCACAAATCACTCGTATAACTTTGTTATCCCATTGAACCCAAATCTTGGGATCTCCACTCATATGGGTTGGGTTTCCATTATAGGTGATTTAGATATTAATAGGTTTTAGGCCCATTCCCTTCGATGTTTGATAAACTAGCTCTCTAGCTAGGCCTTTAGTTAATGGATCCGCCAGGTTTTCCTTTGACTTGACATAGTCGATTATTATAACTCCATCTTTTAATAGCTGTCTCACTGTGTTGTGTCTTCTTCTGATATGTCTAGACTTTCCGTTGTAGGAGATATTATGTGCTCTTGCGATCGCTGCTTGACTATCACAGTGAATGGACAAAGGTTGAACTAGTTTTGACCAAAAATAAATGTCTAATATGAAATTCCTTAACCATTCATCCTCTTTGCTTGCTTTATCCAACGATATGAACTCAGACTCCATGGTGGATCTAGCTATGCACGTTTTCTTGGTAGATCTCTAACATATAGCACCTCCGTCCAACGCAAAAATATAGCCACTCATAGACTAACATTCATCATTATCAGAATTCCAATTAGCATCACAAAAGCCTTCAATTACATCAGGATATCTAACATAATGATTGCCATAATTTATTGTGTATTTTAGATATCTCAAAACTCTAATCAAAGCATCCCAATGGTCATTATTAGGATTACAAGTATATCTACCAAGCCTACCCACATCATATGCAATATCAGGTCTAGTGCAGTTCATAAGATACATTAGACTACCAATAACTCTAGAATATTCTAACGATGATACACCAGGACCCGAATGTTTTCTTAAGTGACAACTAGGGTCATAAGGTGTTTTATCTAGAATACAATTAAATTGTTCAAATTTTCTAAAAAATTTCTCTACATAATGAGATTGGGTTAAAATAATTCCTTCAGAATTTTTAATGAATTTAATTCCAAGTATAACATTAGCAGGACCCAAATCTTTCATATCAAATTGCTTATTTAGGAAACTTTTAGTTTTATTAACTACATCCATATAAGTACCAAAAATAAGCATATCATCCACATATAAGCAAATAATCACACTAGAATTATCCTTGAATTTGCTATAAATACACTTATCCGGTTCATTAATGTTAAAACCATTAGAGATCATTACTTGATCAAATTTTTCATGCCATTGTTTATGAGCTTGTTTTAGTCCATATATAGATTTTTTAAGTCTACACACTTTTTTTTATCTAGGCCTTGGACTACAAACCCCTCAGATTGATCCATATAAATTTTTTCTTCAAGATCTCGATTCCAAAAAGACGTTTTAACATCCATTTGATGAATTATCAGATTATATAATGAAGCAATAGCAATTAATATACTAATAGACGTAATCTTAGTAAAAGGAGAGTAAGTGTCAAAGAAATCAATTCATTCCTTTTGCCTATAGCCTTTAGCTACCAATCTTGCCTTTAATTTATCAGTAGAACCATCAAATTTTAATTTCTTTTGAAAAATCCATTTGCATCCAATAGTTTTACATCCTTTAGGCAAGTCAACTAACTCCCAAGTGTTGTCAGAAATAATACATTCATATTCACTATTTATAACTTCTTTCTAAAAATTAGAATCGGGTGAGGACATTGTCTCACTATAAGTGACGGGGTCATTTTCCATTAAGTATGTTAAAAATTGAAGACCAAAAGAAGTTGCTATCCTAAGTATTTTACTTTTCTAATTTCAATTTCTTCTGAATTCGAAGATTAATTACTAACACTAGGATTCACTGGAACAAAACTACTAGTTCCCTCACTTCTCACTTTAAAAGGAAATTTGTTCCATAAAATTCAGCATCTCTTGACTCAAAAATAGTGTTTTTATCCATATATTAATATTTGAAATCAATTACAAGAAACCTATATGCATTACTATTTTTAGTATAACCTATAAAAACACAATCAACAGTATTTGGGCCAAGTTTAGTTCTCTTAGGTACTAGTATTGAAACCTTAGCAAGACACCCCCACACTTTAAGGAGTTTATAAGAAGGTTTTCTGTTTTTACACATTTCATAAGGAGTTTTATCATTATTATTAAAAGGTGTTTTATTAAGAAACAAGAAGTAATAAGTGCCTCACCCCACATATTATAAGGTAATCCTGAAGTGCTTAGCATAGAATTTACCATATCCTTAAGAGTTCTATTTTTTCTTTCAGCCACACCATTAGATTGGGGTGAATAGGGAGGGGTAACTTGATGAATTATCCCATTTTCTTTACAATATTTATCAAGATCACCGGTGTATTCTCCCCCCCCCCCCCCCCCCCCCGCCATCGGATCTTAATGTTTTAATGGATTTTTTCAATTATTTTTCAACTTCTAATTTATAAGAAATAAATTTTGAGAAACTCTCATCTTTACTCGTAAGGAGATAAATATAACAGTAACGAAAGTAATCATCAATAAAAGTAACATAGTACTTATTTCCACCACGTGTCACATAACCTTTTAAATCTCAAAGATCAGAATGTATTAAACTTAAAACAGTTGAACTTCTTTCGACATTCAGAAAAGGTTTTTTAGCATATTTTGATTCAACACGTATCTCACGTTTATAGTTGGTAGAAATATCAGATTTTGGTATGTTTCCCAAAAATATTAATTTTTTAATAGATTCCTTATTTACATGACCAAATCTAAAATTCCACATATCACAAGGGTCAATCAAATAAGCATAAGAAGTTGATGTTTTATTATTATCGGCCACGGTTACATTTAGTTTTAAAAGACCCTCATGAACATAATCTTTCCCCACAAAAATACCTCCTTTAGTCACAACTATCTTATCACTCTCTTAGAACAATTTTAAAATGCTTCTTAACTAAGATAAAACTGGACACGAGGTTCTTCCTAACCTTAGGGACATACAAGACATCTTTCAAGGTAAGAATATTTCCTGAAGTGAACTTTAAAAATACGGTTCCCTTCCCCTCAACCTTAGACGAAGAGGAGTTTCCCATGTAAAGACGTTCACCTCACCCACAGCAGTGATGGTAGTGAAGGCACCTCTCGTGCCGCAAATATTTTTGGTAGCACTAGAATCAAGCCACCGGTCTGTCATGTTACTCTTAATGTTTACCTCGGTCACCACAATAAAAACGTTACCCTCCTCGGTTACATTTGCTTGATGTTTCACATTTTATCTCTTCCTAAACTTGCAATCTTTATTGTAATGACTTGGTTTTCCACACACAAAGCATTGACCTGCAAGTTTAGATTTAATCTGAGGTTTAGAATTTTTATTCTCATCATTAGGTTTGAATTTATGATTGGACCTCGAATTCTGGTTTGGTTTATGGTGCCCATTTTTCTAGTTTGAATGGTTAGGCTTAAACTGGTTCTGTTTTTGGTTTCCATTTGATTTCGCTTGACCAAATTAGCTTTAGAAATAAATTCAAAATTTGTCTCCTTAAGTTATGCATTCCTATTGTCTTCCTCAATTCTCAAATGAACTATTAAATCTTCTAGTGTCATCTTCTTTTTCTTTAGCTTAAGACCTTTTTTATAATCTTTCCAAGAAGGTGGAAGTTTTTCAATTATAGACGACACTTGAAATCCCTCGCATATACTATAACCCTCGACCATAATTTCATGAATAATAATTTGTAGTTATTCAAGTTATGACACAACAGATTTATTATCTTCTATTTTGAAATCCAAAAAATTTTCCAACCACAAATTTTTTAGACCCAACATCTTCTGTTACATATTTGTAATCTAGTGTGTTCCATAATTCTTTAGCAGTAAGACATGACCAATAAACATCATACTATTGAAGACAGAGACAATTCGGAATATAATTCCTACACATGTAATCCCTTTGTTTCCAAACAACTAGTTCTTCAGGTATAGAAGACCTATCAGATGCAATCAAGTCAACGATCTTGAGACTTGTTAGGTAAAATTGCAGTTTCATTTGCCATCTCTTAAAAATCTTTCCATCAAATAGTTCAGGTTTTTCGGAGTATTTTGCATTAGGATTTTCCATAGCAAGTTGTATCTTAACAACAGAAATTTCACCTTTAGATTGTTGGAAATAATAAATGCAGAATATATGAAAAAACTCAGATACGAAATAGATAAAATTAGAAGAAGTTATCGATCGAGGTTTGTGTTTGACACAAAGTCCTAAAGGTGAAATTTCCCGTTGATATTGATGCTTTCAGCCTCTTGAACAAACACCTCCCTGGATTCAACAATCAGATTCCGTCACCAGCAACTATGCAGAATCTTAAATACTTAGGATACTCTAGTACCAAAAAATAATTAAATAAAAATAGTATAATAGAGAAGTAATGAATTTTTCCTTCTGTAATGGGAGATTGAGAGAAAGACGTTTTTTTAAGATGGTTTTTTGCTGAATTGAGAGGTCAGATAAATTGGGATTTTTGGAAAAAACATTTTAGCCCCACTAACCCACTTTTATATCCACTAACGAGTTGTAGACTTAGACTAAAAGACTGGGCCAAAATTTTTAAACGGGTTAATTAAAAAAAATTAAAACGAATTTGAAAAGATTAAAATTTTAAGGCATATTAGAATTCCCTAAGAGCCCGAGGCCCAATCTTTGACCCTTAATAATTAGTGTGCCTCCTAGGGATTGAAATCATTACTTCAAGCACACACACCCATAAACTTACCAGTAGGCTACTTGATCCAACTTATTTAGTTTATTCAAAATTAATATATATAGTATATTATACCCAATAATCCCCCACATGAATGAAACAAATAAATAAATAAATAAAAATAAAAAGACGCTCTTGAGTATTATAAGGAGTGACGTATAAGGCAAAGGTGTCATTCGACTTGAACCTTTGCTTTGTGTTGATCTATTGAGTTTACCGGTTGATTGTGAACTAATGTCTTGAACTATTTAACCGTTATTGTAAACTTTAGTCAATAGAACACACAAGTGACTCCCAAAAGTCATCATCGAGTTCCCACGGTTGTGCTCGTTTTGTACTTGAGCATTCCCAGATTTCTTAAGTGCTCTAGATAATTAGCCTTAATTCTTATAGGAAGCGGCCCCACTATCACACTCATATAGGTGCTTCAATCAAGAGTGTTGATCAGGGGTGAAAAGTGGCGTGTGTCAAACGCCGATCGTTATTTTTTGTTCACCACCTCAATACAAAAATCTAAACTTATGACTACACTCAACAGGTGAGTATAGCAGTCAAATTCGGGTATCGAAAATCCACAAAGACGAGTTGCTAGAATTTATAAAATTTAGTATTCCTAAATAAAAGTGTAAAAGATAAATATAAACAAAAAGAAAAAGATGAAAAAATGGAAAGATTAATCTAGGCGTGTATTGAAACTAGACTAATAAAAGCTATAAAAACTATAGGTTGCGTGGAATATCCCTCACCCGAATTAATTAGTATAAAATGGTTACATGGGTCGACGAGTTATTAAGATTGCGTCTCGTTTCGACAATTAATTAAATTAAGAGTTTCCACACCCCTAAATTCCCATAAAAGTCCAATATGATTTTGCCATTAACAAATACCACGAAAATTACGCACGCAAGGTCGTAAGCACGGAGCATACATGATATGCCCCGCCAAATCTCCTAGGTTTAATAACTAGGAAAATGCACTCGAAATAGACCCGTAAACTCCATCACCAAAGCAAAGCAACATGTCAACCCGAGGTGAGTTCAATCCGACACAACCTAGACTAAATTAGCTAGAAAGCATGATAAAAACGCGACAAATAAACACAGTAAATAAACGCGATAAATCTACACTAGAAAGAATGGAAAGAAAGCACGTAAATTTAATTAACAAAGCAAGAATTAAACTAAAACAACTATATTAATGGAGAGGGTAAAGAAAAGTAAAACTTACAAACCCAAATGGGTGTCAAACCAAATGAGGAAGAATAAAGATCTCTCAAAATCCTAAACCTAAGTTAAACTATCTAAAAACTATCTATATCTATGTATATATGAAAATAGAAACCAAAATTGGTTTATATAGTAAATTACAAAAGAAATAAAGGAAAAAGAAAAGGAAAGGAGAAAGTGAAAAGTATCTGGTGACCACGGTCGACTGGTCGCAGTATCGCGGTCAATCGCGCCTTCAAGCCAAAGCCCATTGTCTCCTTTCCACGACAAAACTCCAAACCGCGATCGACCGGACCTTTAATCGCGGTCGATCGATACTTTTTTTTGGCAGCTATTTGGTCCATGACTTGGGTGGAAAAGAATGGAAACAAAAATAGCCATAACTTCTTCATTCGAACTCAAAATGATGTGAAGTTTGTGTTCACGTGATGCTAACTCAATGAACTACGCATTCATGGAATTTCCATGAGCCAGAGATGAAATATGACTTGACTAAAATGCCCTTAAAGTAGCGTCCGACGATAAAATTTCTCTGAAATGCAACTGATCCTCACTTGTAGCGTTCCAATACCTACAAAAACACAATTATCCCCTGCAAAACATGTATCTATCCTAATACAAGGTTGCCTGGTTAATGAGCATAAATATAGGCATTTAGGATCGTAAAAGTGCTAGAATGCATATAGATAAATGGCGAAAATATGTAATATTTGTGTCGTATCACACCCCCTAACTTAGACATTGCTAGTACCAAGTAATGAAACAAACAAAACCAGTCCATAGAAGGCAGTACAAGACGTATATTTGCATCGAAATATAAATGCTACTTTCATAGGTAGCACGATTGCATTTAGCATTTAGCATATGCAATAAGTCGTTAAACCCCTAGGTTACCCTAGTGGAGGAGTGTCATCTCGTGGGGGTTTTCAGGGATGAAACCCACAAACATCATATGGTTTTCTCAAAATATGCCCAATCACATGCGACACACCCAAAAATAGCGAAAAAGTTTTCATACGCATTATTAACAAAATGAATGAATTCTAACGAAAGTTCAAATCATTAACATTATATAATGCATCTCATAGAATTGAAACCTTAAAATGTGGGAGGGGAGCAACCACATGCAAAGTGTGATTTGTCAAAAACTTAAATAAATCGGATACTAAATCAAGACAAGAATATATTCAATCCTTACGGGCATTACACTCATCAAGTGAATTCACTTGGAACAGGGAGTTAACACACGGAACATGCGGGCATAAAGAGTAAATGGAAATGGAAATTAAGCCGCACACATGTCACAAATGAAGAACGCTAAATATAAAATAAAATATTGTAATCTCAATGAAAGATACCGCACACTAAAGGAGGCAAAATGCATTTTCACAGATTATCAAAACTATTATGACTTGATAGGGTTGTAATGTATGCTAGGCTAGGGTACGAAATGAAAGGAATGCATGTACGGATTCAAAGTGTTCGGAATGAAAACTTAGAATAATGGAAAATGCGGGCAATATCAAAATAGGAAAACAAGTCCCAAATAAACATTGGATATATCATTTGGAGAGCAATCAAAGATTATTGAACTATATACAACATTTACAATTTTCTCTTTCTTTTGCGTTTCTTCTTTTTCTCATTTTTCTCTTTTGTTTTCTTTTGCTTTTCACTTCTCTTTTCTTCTCTTTTTCACTTTTTATTTTCTTTACTTTTCTCACTCTCATATGCCTAAATTGGAACCACGAGACAATAACATCATTCAATCCCAAGCAACATTCCAAACAAAGGCATGAAATGTGTATGTATGGTTTAAACTCCAATTTGGAGTTGGTTATGAGATTTTGGGTTATGAAAGGAAAGGCTCATATTTATGCTCAAAGGAGTTGACTAGGGAAATATATAAGGTGAGGTCAAGTCTAATATGGGTGATATAACAAAGATGGCCTATGATCATTTCATAGAGTTTACGCAATTCTCGAGTCAAAACAAACTTTGAAAATCATGCTCAAGTAATACATTTCATATATGAACTCAATTAATGAACGATCAAATGAAAGAATAGTGAGATTAACAACGAATGTAACGTTTTCAAAGAGGAAAGAATAGTGTATAACACTCACAAATGACAAAATGTAGAAAGCTTACTCGGTGTAAGTATATAAAATACAACAAAAGATTACCGAGTTATAAACATCTTAAACCAATGAATAAAACAAGAAAAACACATGTGCTAATGGGATTAAAGTTTAATTCATGAAGTTGTTCATAATATCAATAATTAGGACTAAAATCTAATAACTTCTAAAATCGAGAACATGCATCATTGGGTTGTCAATTGGATCGGGCAATTATTGAAATTTATAATCTAAAACAAAGGCAAAAAGCCCAAAAAAGGAGAAAAAATAAAGAAAATCTTTTTTGAAAATTTTATTTTTTTATAAGAAAAGCATGCTTGGAAATAACATGTAATCAAATCAAAGAAACAACAAATGAATGGATAGAATATCCCACACCCCCTAACTTAAAACCTGACATTATCCTTAATGTAAATTAAGAACCAAGTTAAAGAGAGGAAAATAGCGATATTTCCCACAATGGAGGAATCTCCGGAAAGTATAATTCCAATGATTCTACAAAATATGTTAGTACCAAAGCATTGCAAAAACAAATAACCAAAAACTTAATTAATTACACTAGATAAAAAGTATGAAAAAATAAAACTAACTATTTACAACCTACAATTTTAACTTCTAATTAACTATACACTAGAGGTTGAAATTTTTGAGGGTCCACCCAAAACACGATTTGGCCTTGAAAGATCCACGTCGGACCCTCCCTCTCATGCATGCCTCCCGAAAAATAATAATTCCGTTTGAACAACGAAAGGCATGTGTAGGGCGTAAGAAATGAACCATCTCCAATTAAAATTTTTGGCAGGAGGATGGGGGATTTGGATAAGACGGGTGACAAATACACATGGGGGCCAAGAAAAATTGAATCATCTCCCAAGTATTTTAAAATTGGAATGGGAGGGGGCGCACAAGGGGTAAAAGATGCCTTCATGGAAAGTAACTCGAGCAAGTACTCCTCATCGACGAAAGGGTTGAACGTTTTAAAGTTCGGCACCGATTCATCGGGTACTTGTGACGGTGTGATAACGGAGAATGAAAAGGGGGATGAAAGAAATTCAAACTAAAGATATGAGTCATCATCGCTTGAAGATTGAGTTTCAAAGGAAATAAGATCATTTTCAATTGAATATTCTTCTTTGGGGGCCAAAGAAGAAATCATTTCATTGCAAATGGATACTATGTCCATTCCATCCTCACTTTCATTCTCAATTACAATATGGACGAAGTCAAGAATGGTTTGTTCCAAAGTAGGCACAAAGTCCTCATTTGGTTCCAAACATTCCTCGACTTCAAAAGTCTCGGAAGAAAATCTTCGTCGGATTCAAATAATAAATCCAATTCATGCTCCCATATACGATTTTTTCCCCGATAACCGTTTTCAAGTTTCTCATTTTCAAGCAAGCGCAAGCCCTTACCTAAAGTCATTGGCCGAGATAAGGATTCTTGGAAATGAGAAGTTTGGAAATTATTATCGGAACTACACTTAAACTCATTATTATAAGAATTTTGAAAGCTATTTCAATTTGTTTCAAAATTCCTAGTATAAGGAATTAGAGGCGCAAAATCTTAATCATCCTCCTCAAAATACACGCACTCCAAAGCTTGACTTTTGTAATACTCGCCCAAAGACATTTTTGAATTTCCAATTTTTTGGGACTCTAAGTATTGACCAAAAGCCAAAGGTTTGCGAGGATTTTGAGAATTATCATAATGATTGTCGAAAGTATTGGAATAAGACTTTCTTACCCCAAAGATGGCTTTAAATGGTGAATTCTACAAAGTTATGCATGCACGAAAAATTCAAGCATTTCTTAGCGCTCAAATGTAGAAGTCCTAGAAAAATGTTAGGTAAAAAATACAAATAGAAAAAAAATACTATAAAATACTAAATCAAATAAATTCTAAAACATCAAGTCCCCGGCAACGGAGCCATTTTGATCAAGGGTGAAAAGCGGCGCGTGTCAAACGCCGATCGTTATTTTTTGTTCACCACCTCAATACAAAAACATAAACTTACGACTACACTCAACAGGTGAGTATAGCAGTCAAATTCGGGTATCGAAAATCCACAGAGACGAGTTGCTAGAATTTATAAGGTTTAGTATTCCTAAATAAAAGTGTAAAAGATAAATATAAACAAAAAGGAAAAGATGAAAAAATGGAAAGATTAATCTAGGCGTGTATTGAAACTAGACTAATAAAAGCTATAAAAACTATAGGTTGCGTGGAATATCCCTCACCCGAATTAATTAGTATAAAATGGTTACATGGGTCGACGAGTTATTAAGATTGCGTCTCGTTTCGACAATTAATTAAATAAAGAGTTTCCACACCCCTAAATTCCCATAAAAGTCCAATACGATTTTTCCATTAACAAATACCACGAAAATTACGCACGCAAGGTCGTAAGCACAGAGCATACATGATATGCCCCGCCAAATCTCCTAGGTTTAATAACTAGGAAAATGCACTCGAAATAGACCCGTAAACTCCATCACCAAAGCAAAGCAACATGTCAACCCAAGGTGAGTTCAATCCGACACAACCTAGACTAAATTAGCTAGAAAGCATGATAAAAATGCGTTAAATAAACGTAGTAAATAAGCGCAATAAATCTACACTAGAAAGCACGAAAAGAAAGCACGTAAAACAAAGCAAGAATTAAACTAAAACAACTATATTAATGGAGAGGGTAAAGAAAAGTACAACTTACAAACCCAAATGGGTGTCAAACCAAATGAGGAAGAAGAAAGATCTCTCAAAACCCTAACCCTAAGCTAAACTATCTAAAAACTATCTATATCTATGTATATATGAAAATAGAAACCAAAATTGGTTTATATAGTAAGTTACAAAAGAAATAAAGGAAAAAGAAAATAAAAGGAGAAAGTACAAAATATCTGGTGATCGCAGCCGACCGATCGCAGGACCGCAGTCGACCACGCCTTCAAGCCAAAGCCCACTGTCTCCTTTCACTACACCAAAAATAGGAATCTGGCACGGTTTTGAAGTGTAGAGTCAGGTGTTCCAAAATGGCCATTTTTTCTGGCACGGTTTAAAAGTGTGCCAAATTTGACCAACCAGGAACACTTCTGGCACACTTTTAAACCGTGCTAGAATTTTATAATTCTGGCATACTTTTGGTACAGTTTTGAACTGCGCCAGATTGAGCACATTTTGATAAACTTTTGGCACAGTTCAAAACCGTGCCAAAATTTGATACACTTTTGACACGATTTTGAACTGTGCCAAATTTTTGGATAAAAGAAAAAAAAATTATTTAAATATAAAAAAAATTCCCAAATTGCAAATCTTGCACGTTGTTGACAAACTAATGTACATATAAAACTTCAAAATATTACAAATCTTTAGTAGTTCATAGACAAAAAAAAAATTGGGCAAATTTTCCTCTATTTTCTGGACATTCTAAAACCTGCTAATATAAAACCTGCGTAACATAAAGCCCGTACGAACACAAAATATAACAATAAACTTACAAAAGCCCGCACGGCCATAAAAGTTAACAATAAAACTACAAAAGCCCGCACGACCATAACACAAAAAAATAGAATCATGAATAAACCCCTTGTTGTAAACCATTGAGTTCTACGTGTGTTCCACATGAATAAATGCTAACGATAAAATGTTATCCTGCAAAAAAATAGGATACAAAAAAGATACGATATTAGTAACCAAGTAATTTATAAAAAAAGCTTACTCAAGCTAAAAAATTACATATAAAAGTTGTAATTATTATTATATTCTAAAATTGAAAATCTTACGCAAATTATGACTACCTAATCAGTTCCTACCAGTGACATTGGTCTCATGTGAGGTGTTAGTGCTTCTTACGGGATCGTTTGGGGGATGGTTTGGGTTTTCACCCATCAACGACTTATTTCTAAGCCTAATCTAAATATTTTGAAATTATCATCATATTCTCAAACCGGGAGACCCACGACTACGCGGACAGTTTGTACAAGTTACATTGGTCCCGTACGAGGTGCTCATGCCTCTTACGGGGCCTTTTGGGGGCTGGTTTGGGTTTTCACCCTCAAATGGCTTGTTTTCAAGCTTAATCTACATATTTTGAAATTATCGCCATATTCTCAAACCGGAAGACCCGCAACTACACGGTCAGTTCATATAGGTTACATTGGTCCCGTGCGTGGTGTTTGTACCTCTTATAGTGCCGTTTGGGGGATGGTTTGGGATTTCACCCTTTAAGGCCTTGTTTTTAACATTAATCAATATATTTTGAAATTATCATCATATTCTAAAATCGGGAGGCCCACGACTACGCGGTCAGTTCGTACAAGTTACATTGGTCCCGTTCGAGGTGTTCGTGCCTCTTATAGGGCCGTTCGGGGGTTGGTTTGGGTTTTCACCCTCAAACGGCTTATTTTTAAACCTAATCTACGTATTTTGAAATTATCATCATATTCTCAAATCGGGTGACCTGTGACTACGCTGTCAGTTCGTACAAGTTACATTAGTCCCGTATGAGGTGTTCGTGCCTCTTACAGGGCCGTTTGGGGGCTGGTTTGGGTTTTCACCCTCAAATGGCTTATTTTCAAGCCTAATATACATATTTTGAAATTATCATCATATTCTCAAACCGGGTGACCCGTGACTATGCTTTCAGTTCGTACAAGTTACATTGGTCCCGTGCGAGGTGTTCGTGCCTCTTACGGGACCGTTTGGGGGCTAATTTGGATTTTCACCCTCAAACGGCTTGTTTTTAAGCCCAATCTATATATTTTAAAATTATTGTCATATTCTCAAATCGGGAGACCCGCGACTACGCGGTTAGTTCATACAAGTAACATTAGTCCCGTGCGAGGTGTTCGTGCCTCTAATGGGGCCGTTTGGGGGGCTAGTTTGGGATTTCACCCTTTAAGGGCTTGTTTTTAAGATTAATAGATATAGTTTGAAATTATCATCATATTCTCAAACTGAGAGGCCCGTGACTACGCTGTCAGTTCGTACAAGTTACATTGGTCCCGTGCCAGCTGTTCGAGCCTCTTAAGGGGCTGGTTTGGGTTTTCACCCTCAAACGAATTATTTTTGAGCCTAATATACATATTTTGAAATTATTATCATATTCTCAAATCAGTAATCCGCGACTATGAAGTCAGTTCGTACAAGTTACATCTGTCCTGTACGAGGTGTTCGTACCTCTTATGGGGTCATTTGGGGGCTGGTTTGGGTTTTCACCCTCAAACGACTTATTTTAAACCTAATCTACGTGTTTTAAAATTATCATCATATTCTCAAACCGGGTGACCCGTGACTACGCTGTCAGTTTGTACAAGGTACATTTGTCCCGTGCGAGGTGTTCGTGCCTCTTACAGGGCCGTTTGGTGGATGGTTTGAGTTTTCACCCTTAAACGGTTTGTTTTTAATCCTAATCTACATATTTTGAAATTATCGTCATATTCTCAAATCGGGAGACCCGCGACTACGCGATCAGTTCGTATAAGTTACATTGGTCCCGTACGAGGTGTTCGTGCCTCTTACGGGGCCATTTGGGGGATCGTTTGGGTTTTCACCCTTTAAGGGCTTATTTTTAAGCTTAATCGATATATTTTGAAATTATCGTCATATTCTCAAACCGAGAGGCTCGTGACTACACTGTTAGTTCGTACAAGTTACATTGGTCACATGCGAGGTGTTTGTGCCTCTTACGGGGCCCTTTGGGGGCTGGTTTGGGTTTTCACCCTTTAAGGGCTTTTTTTAAGCTTAATCGATATATTTTCAATTATCGTCATATTCTCAAACCGAGAGGAACGTGACTACGTGGTCAGTTACTACGTGTTACATTGATCCCGAACAAGGCGTTCGTGCCTCTTTGGGGTCATTTGGGGTCTGGTTTGGGTTTTCACCCTCACACGACATGTTTTTTATCAATTTAAAACGTTTATTGATTTTAGAAAATTTTGACATAGTTTCATTTGTTTATTCATTAAATCCAACCTGTTTTAACATTTAAAATAAACTCAACAGGAGCAGCAAATTCCAAAACCAAACCACCAGCAAATCCCTTCCACCAATTTAACTAAATAAGCTCATAAAGTAAGCCATTATATGTTTGTCTACTTGTTGTCGCTATTTCAGACCATTATGAGACCGAGATTGTGCTATAACTGTTGAAGTGTCAGAAGACTTATATTAGAAGGTTTGTCTTATAAAATACAAAAAGGATAAAGTGGGGAGAGAACTGAAACATACATGTGTATCCTTGCACTTATCATTCATCAAATCACCCTTTCTCTTACTCCAATGAGATGTCTTGAATAATTCCACGATGCTAGGTTTCACATCAGTTTCATGATCCTGAATTCAAAATCAATGCATGAAAGAATATTACCATACTAGTTGATGATGCTGGTAAAACATGTCTAATATGTACAATGTCAAGAATATTATTGTGACACATAAATTGAAATCAAATTTAGCAAGAGTAAAATCAATTTGATAACTATATAACAAATTTACTTTTGAACATATTTGGGCATAACAGGAAGTAGATTTCTCAAAAAGTCAATATGAAACCATCAACTAAGTAAAGAATTGCAAATAAAATAAACGCCTAACAAAACTATTAATATATAATCAAACTTTACCTCGATGAATGTAGTGGTTCAATTCAATCCAACATCTTAGTACTGAAGTTTGGAAACCCTACATTTAAATTAGTCAAAAGGTTAATAAATAAAGATAAAAATTTATACTCAACTTCTTAATAGATAAAAGAATCAAAACCTCATGGCAATAATTGTATATTCATCTCCATCAAATCAATTGTTCAATTCACACTTTTATACTCAACCTATATACCATTAGGTACCCGAGAAACAACACATCATTTCAAAATCAAACTTCACAACAGTCACAGATACAAATTAATGCTAAAATTCAATTTTGAAACAAACCAAAGTCAAATAAATTAGGTGTTAAAACCTACTTTAGATTTAGATATACATGAGGTTAGTGGGATGTGTGAGGGTTGCTACGGATGTGCGTGGCTTGTGGCCTTGGCATTCATTCAAAGATATCCATCTCCGTCAAACCTAGACTCTTCTCTTCTGAATCTGTATGTCTAAATCATCTTTCGGTCTTAATTTCATTTCATTTAACAACATATTATTGATTAAACATTTTATTATTTGAATAAAATGTAACAGATTGTTGAAGGGTCATCATATACTATACTTGATCATACGTACGATGCGGTTGTGGTAGGTGCAGGTGGTGCCGGCCTCAGAGTGGCAATAGGGTTGTCTGAGCATGGATTTAACACAGCTTGTATTACTAAGCTCTTCCAAACTTATTCACACATAGTTACCGCTCAAGTACGCTTTTTTTTTCACGATGGCTATATCCTAACACAAGTCAACAAACCCACTACCGCCAACTTGACCCATAAATCGGATCCATCTCAGTCCCACCTCCGGCTAGTTACAATAAAATTTGAACCTGAAATCTCCCATTCTCGAACCCATTTTCGATCTCAACCAAACCATTTAAACTCAGCTGCTACCTCCTGACCCACGAAACCCATACCTAGGCAGCCTTTATTCTCCTGTATTTTACCGCGAAAACCATAAAATTACCTTTATCTGTATTTTGCTGCTCAGGTACGCTTACAATAAGACATGGCTACGCAGGTAGGTCGATGGCCGTGGATGGTGGAGGATGGAAACGGAGGTGCGTGGATGGTGGAGGATGGCGACGGATCGGGACTGAGCTAAAAAAATAAAATTAAAATATATGAAACATTGACAATATATTATGGTCATTGAATAGAGGAGTACAAATTTGAGCTTAAAGCTTTGGAGATGATTAGCTTTATTGTCAATTTTTTTTATAACATACTCCCCTAAGTCCCAACTCTCTCAAGGAAAATATTTCATGTTTACCTACCTCTTTGAACCCATCTACAGTTGCAATACTTGAGCAAAAAGACAAATAAAATCAAACAAGGTTGTGATTAATTACAGTAATTTTGCATCGTATTCAAAAGCAATTTTTTTGTGTTTAATTACAGTACGAAACTCCTTCTGATTGGAAAAAGGAAAAACTAGATAAGGGCAAAGCCAGTGCACAAGGATCAAATCAATATCCATTTGTTGGCCTAACAAGATTAAAGTTTACTATTGTTACCATGGCATCCAACGAGGCCCTCCTTGATAATGGAGTAATTTTTTATGTCCATCACAAAGTGTTATGCAAAAACAAGGTTGAAAGAAAGAATTATCATAATAAATAGAATCCATTTACCGCCAATAGGGTACAAATGTTCACGCAGACCACCATTAGCCATAAACTGATAAACCAACAATTTATGGTTACCCTCTGAACAGTATCCGATCAATGCCAACGAATACTGTGAATGCAATCGACTCAGAAATTCCACCTAATATTCAATACAACCGACCATTAACGAGGGAGAGGAACTAAAAAAGAACAAATCCCCAATTGTAAAATAACATACAAAATTATTACACAAGAATGTTTATAGTGATCAAACCTCCACTATAGATTCCTCTTCTCCCTGATTTCCAGCCTGCTCCATCAATTTCACTGCAACCTTCCTCCCATCATGAAGCACTCCTCGGTACACTGACCTAAACCCACCATGTCCTGAAAAATTAAGGGTGCGGATGGCGATGGAGGTGGGTGGATGGTGGAGGATGGCGACGGATTGGCACTGAGCTAAAAAATTAAGGGGGCTAATTTCTTGAGCGTGTGAGAGGGAGAGAGAGATAGAGAGAGCGAGGGCCTGAGCGAAAAAGAGCGGGAGGCTAAAAAATTAAGGGGGCTCATTTTTTTTGGGTTATTTATATTTTAGTGAAGCGTACTTAATTTTGGCACACTTTTAAACAGTGCCAAATTTTGGCACGGTTTTAAAGTGTGTCAGATTGTCATTAAACTATGCCAGAATTTGACACGGTTTTAAGCTGTGCCAGAATTTGGATATCAAGGTGTGCCAGATTTCTGTTTTTAGTGTAGTGTTTCCACGGAAAAACTCCAAACCGCGGTCGATCGGGCCTTTAACCGCGGTCGACCGATACTTTATTTTTGGCAGCTATTTGGTCCATGACTTGGGAGGAAAAGGATGGAAACGAAAATGGCCATAACTTCTTCGTCCGAACTCGAAACGACGTACCGTTTATGGCCACACGATTGTAACTCAATGAACTATGCATCCGTGGAATTTTGATGAGCCAGAGATGAAATGTGACTTAACTAAAATGGCCTTAAAGTAGCATCCGGCGATGAAACTTCTCTGAAATGTAACCGATCCTCACTTTTAGCATTCTAATACCTAAAAAAACACAATTAACCCCTGCAAAACATGTATCTATCCAAATTCAAGGTTGTCTGATTAATGAGCATAAATATAGGCATTTTGGACCGTAAAAGTGCCAAAATGTATAAAGATAAAGGGTGGAAATATGCAATATTTGTGTCGTATCAAGTGTACTCTATTTGTTAAGCACCATTGAGTGACATAGTGCATTTTATATTAGTATCTAGATAATATATAATATATAAATAATGAACCTTCATGTGTAATGTTACAATAATTTAGGATAAATCCGTGAATAATAAAATTATCATTTTCTACTATAAGCTTTAAGCATCAAACAATAGAATTAGTGCAAAAGCACTTCAATTTGTTTATGGCAATACGTTAACTATTCTAGTCCATAAGAATATAAATTTTTTTAAGGAATTGGTTTCATACAGATCATTTCATGTGAATGTACTGATACCAGGTGACAACACCAACACTACACCATGAACCGAGAATGGTCATGGTAGGTGGGTGATAGCCTAAGACTATGACCATAAAATACGAACGTGACCTTATCGATAAGCTTATCAATTTTTGAAAAATAAGTAATTCTTGAGTCGATTGTTCTAAAAAAATCCTATCCTCCATGTGGTTGGGATATGAACAATCTCCGACTGAGATCATGGCTCTTTACTAACCCTCCAAACTCAATAAGGGCGCATATGTCCTTTAAGAAAACTCTTCGATCAAGAGAGATAATACTAGATGCGTCTAAACCCACATAAATGCATTTTTGGTGTAACAAAGGTCAAACTCCTAGGATTTATGTTTAATGAGAATGTAATTAAAGTGGACCAAACTAAACTTAAAGCAATCCTAGAAATGTCACCACCTAGGATTGAGAAAGAGGTGCATGGGTTTTGGGGCAAACTCCTATACATCAAGAGATTCATCAGTTAGCTCAAATCCATACGCGAACCCATTTTTCAAGCTCATCCGAAAGGATTCAAGAAAAATTTAAAATGGGGAATGTCATCAAGCATTTGACAAAAGCAAGCAATACCTTACCCAACCACTGATACTCATGTAACCTCAACCTGGCCTACCCATTCTATTGTGCATAACTGTTATTGACACTGTAGTTGGGGCTATGCTATCCCAATACATAAAAGAATCATGCATAGAGAAATCTATCTACTATGTTAATCGAAAACTGTCGAGATATGACGTGAACAACACTGCGTTAAAAAAAGGCTTGCATCGACTTAGTTTGGGCCAATCAAAAACTCTGACACTATGCTATTGAATTCCCCATTACTGTCCCTAATGGATCCCATGAAGTACCTACTAGAGAAACCTTCCTTGTCATGCTACATAGCCTGATGGCTTCTCTTACAAGACAATCTTCACATAACCTATGTTAGATAAAAAGACATCAAAGAAAGGTACATCTCTAATTACCTAGATGATTTCCATGAAAGAAAATGATGTTTGTATATCTAAATTACCATATGAAGATATTCTTTGTGATACTCATGAAGAGTTTTGATGGAAGATTTTCTTTGACAGAGCTGACAACAAGATGTGATATGACATTAGGACACTCCTATTCGCGCACCATTATTCCATCACTCCCATCACCATCAAGCTAGACTTTCTTTGCACCTCGAACATGAAAAAAATATGAGGCATGCGTTGTGGGTTTTAATCTTGTCCTCGGTAAAGGATTGCGATTCCTTAATTTTTATAGGTATTTAACCCTCATTATAGGTAAAGTCCTCTTAAAGTGGAAATTCAAAAATGAAAAACTTTCAACCTTGTCCTCTCATCTTGAATATCTTTCTTTCCAATTCAAAGATGTCACATTACTCTCTCTCTCTCTCTCTCTCTCTCTAAAGGGTAAACTTTTCTTATGAATTGGCAACATTATCCTCCATGGTCAACATGTCCCAGGAAATAATAGTTTCCCCCCTATCAGTTCAGAATCAGTCCATGCCAACTCAATTCAACCACATTAATATCACAACATCAAAAGATTAAGACAAAGTTGCATTATGGTATTATGACATTTGGCACCTCCTCAAGCAAGGACAATACCCTGAAGGGGATAATAAGAAAGATCGCATGACCCTTCCCAAATTTGTAGCCTAATATATTATCTATGATCAGTGTTCTAAAAGGCCCGCCTAGGCTCCGCCTAGGCCCGCCTAGGCTTGAGGCTTGGGAGAAACGCATCGCCCACGCCTTATTACGCCTTATTCTTGGTAAAAGGCTTAAGGCACACTTTTTTAAAAAAAAACGAAGGATTAGTTAACAAATATTGGTTATGGAGCATGAATATGAGAAAGATGGCTACCAAACATATGAATATATTTTCAAAATTCAAGGTATGTATTATTTTATTATATTACTAGCCTTAGAATAATTAAAATAATAAAAAAAGGAAAAACGCCTTTTTACGCCTAGGCTCCGCCTAGGCGCGCCTAGGCTCCTAAGGCTTGAGGCTTGACCTCTACGCCTCGACCACGCCTCGCGCCTTTTAGAACCTTGTCTATGATAAAGCCTTGTTTAAAATAAACTTCAATGCTACCCATTTACAATGCATAAAAGGGGCTGACATTGAAGATATTATATTAAAAATCCATGGTAGGGAATATGGGCTCCACATTAACGACCATATAATTGCCAAGAAGATTATTAGACAAAGGTATTATTTGACTACCATGGTCCAATACCATGATGCCTACATCAAAATGTGTCTCAAAATATAATATCCAGCAGTTAATTCCCCAAGAGTTGTTCAATATGAACTCTTTAAGGCCCTTGTCAACTTAGGGCATTAACATAATTCAAAAAGTTTATTCCAAGGTTCCCAATAGGCACAATTGTATCTTAGTAGCCATCGATTATTCCACCAAATGGGTTGGATTTGAGTCATATGCGGTACTGATGTGGACAACCCTATTTACAATCGGACGTGGCACACTTCATTCCACTGGATAAACTACTCTAAATTTGGCCTCACCAAAATCCTAGAACTAAACTACCCCAAAGGGAAACCAAATAGACCAAACCCCCATAAGACAAACTTTTTTGGGTCAATTTGCAAAGTAAAAAAGGCCCAAACTTATCCCCGTGACCGTATGTTGAACGACAAAAGGCCCCAAGGACCTTATATTGTTCGGTCAATAGGACCTTCTATCATCCGATTATCCACCTCCAAGGTAATGATTACAAAATCCAGTGAATATCTTCCCAGACATCCATGTATCACCTTATACAAATTCACCAGCCCATGATCTTTCGTCGTTCAGTTAAAGTACCTGATTAGACCCCTATAAGAGGAGATCATTGACAACCTTAAAAGAGAAACTAAAAACTGACTTCAATTAAGTTTTCACTTTCTTCTCCCCCAAGCATCCAAAATACGCGAAATCATTTTGAAAAGTCCTGAAGAAGTTTGTACTTCGGAGAACTCACTTTCCCATAAGAAAGTTTGTACTTTTGGAAAGTCGCTTCAAGTAGCATACTAGGTTCGTACTTTTGAAAATGTTTACTCCAAAAGAGATAAAGAGGCAACACATTCTACGAAAGTCGTCACTTCTAAACGAAACTCCGCTCGAACAAAACGAAGCTCTGTCCACCTCGAGCACCTTAAGTGGGTACACTCCCCATGGAAAAATAGGATTCACGCTACAAGGTAAGGAAACTCTACCTAAATTTTTTGTAAAAAAACCCACCTATATGTATTGTGATAAATTGTCCATACCTTTTTTAATCTCTTTTAACCCGTACCACGTTTAGGGGACCAAGTATGAAATTTACAACCTTTATATTTTAAATCTTGGTTTTTAACACAACACCTTCGTTAATTGACTTGGCATGCTCATATGTTAAAAATATTTTAATCAAACGCCACAACGACCATTACAAAATAAGAAAACATATGTTACAAAAAGTTATGAGGAAATTTTCCCTTAACCAAGTCAGTTCGAAAATTTACACAAACCAAAGTCTAAAATCCGACTCCTCCAAGCTCTTCTCCAAATGAACAAAGTCCATACCTGTAGATGAACCCCGAATATGTATTTTCATATCAAATACTATATTAAGGACTAGGATTGGACATCATTTTTAACATAAAAAAAATCAATCCAACATAGCATAAATGTTATGTTAAGGACTAGGATCCATATATACTATAATGTTGCATATTTTATACACGGTATCCCATCTCTAAGACACTTAAATCTGTCTCATTTGTTGGAAACATGAGTAAAATTTTATGATTTTTCTCATTATATTTAAAGTTTGGTACATTCCATTACCCTGCTACACCATCATGTACATCCTCAAGGATTTAGTTGAAGATAAGTTAATGATAGAATGAGGCAAAAAATTTAATTTCATCACTACAACATACATAGAAGGTATGTAAAGTTGAATTTTTGTAAACATTATGTTCAGGAGTATTTTTAAGTGTTTTAAACATAAATATTTTTGAAAAGTTTTTTAAACAAAAAATTATTTTTAAGGCATCTCGGTAGAATAAGACATTGAGGGTCATTTCAACGAGGTTTTACAACTCGTTGGGTAGTAAATGTCATTCGATCTCTTGTTCGATGCCGTTTGAACGAGTTTGCATAGTTCGTTCGAACGAGGTACACTTCGTTGGAATGAGCCTGTGAAAAATTATTTTTTTGTTGGTTTAAAAAGCAATCTTTTTAAGTGCATCTCTTGGAGATTTTTCTACCTATTTAAGAGATGCGGACCTTCACTTTGTTGTAAGGCCTTTTTCACCTATTCTTTTATCGAACACTTCGATTTTACAAATCATCCCCCTTGGATATTTTGTAATAACTTTGTAAAACTTGAAAGAACACTTTTGTTTTTAAAATCCCTATGGAGTTTATTCTTCACTGTTGAAGATAGAAAAAGACTTTTCGAGGCTGATCTGTGGACATAGAGGAAAATGGAGCTTGTTATGGGTTGTTGTTGGATCTCCATCATTTTATGTTATCAACAAGAAAGGATACATAATGGGATACTTAGTGGAGTCTAAGTCTATAAGTTTGTTTATGTCGTCTGTAATACATTTGTTGTAACAATGCTCAAAAGAGTTTTTCCTAAAAGGTTTTTTCCCTCATATCTCGTGTTATTGTTTGTTTGTCTGTTCTATTTAGATTCAATATCTTACATTCTTAGTTTCACCTAATTAATCAAGAAAAAATGGTATATAAATTTAACTTAGATTGTTTGTGACAAAATCTATAAATTCTATCTTTAACCATATAACCACACCGCTATGCATGTCTTTTCAAATTGGTATCAGAGATTGTTTCAACAAGCTATTTTGATGAATCATGGTGGTTATATGGAGAATTAGTACAACAGGACACCATTGTTTGATGTCAGTAATTATGTTCATCGAAAATCTCGGATGAGATTGTCTTTACAATCGATTGACGAGTGAGTTTGGTTTGCCATTCAAAGGGGGTGGACTCCTGTTATTGTGACTAATGAAAATGTACTTAGTGTCAAGCCAATTGCAAATTGGACTCAAGATGACATTAAATTACGTAATTTTAACTCTCATGGTTTCAACACTATTTTTAATTCTATCGCACCTGACGAATTTCATCGCATCATGACGTGTACCACGTCTAAAGAAGCTTAGGATATCTTCCTACTTATATATGAGGGGTACTAATGTTGTTAAACTTCTAAGCTTTAAAACCTCACCATGTAATTTGAGAATATTCCCATGCTTGAATTTGAAACATTTAATTTTTTTTCTTCGTTTATCTCATGTTTTGAATTCCTATTATAATTTGTTTTCGCAAATTCCAAAAGTGAGAGGTGTTGACAAAATTTTGAGGTCACTCCCATATCATTTCAATGCAAAAGTTACAATCCTTAACTCTTTGGGAATTCTAAACACAATTACTATAGAACAACATGTCAATGATGTCCAAACATATGAATTAAACACGTTCCCAAAAATTGAAAGAAAACGAAGGAAGAATAACTTTAAAAAGCTAAATAAAAAAGGAGGAGGTTTCTGACTCCTATTATGAATTGATTAAGATGATCTTGCCCTGTTTACTAAAAAAAATCCAAAAAATTCTCAATTTCAAAAATCAAATTTAATCCAAATCGAAAAATAAAAAAATTTAAATAATAAAAAATTCAAAACGGGTAAGATGTTTAATGAGTAAGATCAAATGAAAGCTAGAGGTGAAAATGCTAAGAAAGATGAATAAGAGTGACGTTATGAGTTTGAGGGGAAAAGTCACAAAGCCCATGAGCACCCCCACTAAGCTTAGGAGTATATGGAAAAGACAAAGCTGCTTATAACGCCACACTAAGAAATAGTGATGTTGAGTTAGTGGATTCAGGGGATGAATCACCAAAATGAACTGAAATTAATATAAAGCAATGAATGTAGAGAAAATAATATCGTAGAACAAAACATAGTCCGAAAATACAAATAATTGTTAAAAAAATGCATATCAAAGTTAGTTTTAAAATAAAATAGTAGTTAAAATAGGTAAACTAATTTTTACAAAAATGAAAACAATACTCACTTTTTTTTAGTCACATAAAATATATATTTGCATCGTCTTCATAGTTTGTGAGTTCATATTTTCGGAGCATAGCCTTTCGAAATTTCCATGTCTTGATGTAAATACATATATTGTGTTTTGGGGTAAAAACCACTATTTTCTAAATAATAGAAAATTGAAATTACATTAGGAGGTTATAAGTAAACGTAAATATAATGGCAACACATGTTTTACAGTGTGGACACTACATACCTCATTATTCTAGTTTGGCACTGAATCAGACTATATTTTGTAGAGATGGGAAAAAAGTTAGATTTTTCACATTTAATGAAGTACAATATTAAATAAATTTTAAGGTTGGGAATTTTACATTAAAAGCATTGTTTGAATGTAATATAACTTCCACCTCTTTATTTTATAGGGAATGAATCTACATCAAAATTTGTAATAATTTTTTTAGACAATAAATGTTAAAGAATTTGGGTGAAGTTGTAAAGAAAATGGTATGTAAGACTTGCATTGCTTGCAAGATCCAAGTCAATTTAAAAATTAGACATATTTTATTAATCAAAATGTATGTTAATATGAAATAGAAATATTCGAATACATGAAACGGTTGAATATCTAGTCATAAATTGTTTGAACATGAATAATTCTCAATGTTATTAATAGTAAATGTTATATTATTCTTCTCAATTGAAATATTGTGAATAATCTTTTCTGTAGTTATATTAGTTAAAGTTAGGGTTATCAAATTTAGATTCCTTAGTTTAATTAATTGTAACATGATTGCAAATTATTAGTAAGGTGTAATTTCTCTATTTAAGATGGCACTAATAATTTTACTAATATATATATATATATATATATATATATATATATATATATATATATATATATATATATATTTTAATTTCATAGAAATTATTTTACCGACTCTACACTGTCATTTCATTTCTTTTTTTTTATTGTTTTGTTAATGTTTGGATTGTTTGAAACCAATTTCAACAACACTCTATTACTCCAAAATATTTCACAAACTACTATCAACCCCTCTCCATATTTCACGACTTTCATTTATTTCCATATCTAATACATCTTAAATGATTCTTTTGAAATAAATTATTATAAAAATTTTATTGCATTTATATTAATAGAATTTAGAATTGTTACGATTAGATTTCATACTATAATTATTAGTGACATGAATGTACATTTTATTTATTAATCTAACATAGCGCATCTCTACTTTCAAGGGAATAATTCTACCGAATATACATTTTTTATTTATTAATTTTTATTTCTTACCAAATGTATTTCTCTCTTTCTCTCTCTCTCTCTTTATATATATATATATATATATATATATATATATATATTGCCATTTTTTATATTTTAAATATTGTATTATCTGTGTTTGTACATATTGAAGTTAAATTATCGTTTACATTTATTTTACCTATTACTTTTGGGATGGCTAATATTTATTAGTATGTTGTGAATTCTCTTATAAATGTTATGATAATAATTTCAAGTATATGTTATTAATAGTTCGTAATACTTGAATTTTAGTCCAAAAAGTATAATTATTGTCCACAAATAAAAATCATGTAAAACAATTATAACAATATCATCATTTGTAGTTCTAACAGTATCATTATTTGTATATGGATTGAAATAGAAGAGAAGATGTCTTATGACACATGTTTTGCTCCTGAATTTTAGGGTGGTGGTGCGGGAGGGCTCCACTACGAGAATCACACATGGATTCTCTGTAGGATCTTTATTAAAAAAAACTCCTTTCTTTTTATTTTCTTGGATTTTAAACATTTCGGAATACTCCTTAAAAGCCAACTCCAAATGAATTTTTTCGGTATTTTAAAAAAGTGGATCATTATTTGACCTTTTTTAAATCAACTAAAAGTCTTTAAAAACTGACAAATAGTAACCCATTTTTTTTTAAATAACAAAAAATGATTTTAGTCTTATTTTATGGGATACCCTCAAAAATTGAATACCAATGAAAAATTCTTAATTATATATTTTTGTAACGTGAGAACCAATGAGTCTGTGTATTGATTAGGCGTAAATTATTCACATTTATCCCCTTAATTTCGGTATTTTTATGATCCCGTGCGGTGTAAATAGCTTGGATTTGTCTCATATTTATCCTAATAACCCCTTTTGGCAAGTATTTCGTATTTATTTATCTCTTATGTGTTTTACATGTATTTCATGCAAGAAAGTTGGAAAAGAGAACTCAAAATAGTGAAAGAAATCAAGAAGCGGGGACTTGAAGGGAATTTTCCTAATTTTTTAGCCTTATTACAGAGGTGGGGCCAACTAGAAAATTGAAGAGCTTTCATTACATGAACACTGGAAAAAACGACACATCTATCCGAGCTACGGTGAAGAAGTTATTATCATTTGAAGATGAGAGAAGTCAAGAAAAAAGTTCAGAAAGAATTTCAAGGGAGATTCGGACCTATTAAAAATAAAAGATTCGGTCCGGCCATTAGTCATGATCAAGATCCATTACAAAATTAGTCACGTTTTCTGAGTGTGACAAAATTGACAGATATGGAATTTTTATTTTGTCCTTATCTTTTAGCCAAAAGAGTTTTATGTTTTGGGGAATCTTCTAAATGACCTGTAACCTATATATTTATTCATTAGGACACTTTTTTGTTAAGATTTCATTCATGTAAAAGCTCCTAATAAACGAGGAACATCTAGGAGAAAATTTTACATATTTTGCACCTTCAATTCAAGAGCTTTTTCGATTTTTCTTCAATCATTGATTTCTTCTTACATGGTTGTGTTCTTTAATCTTGGTAACCTTAAATTCCAGAATTTTTATCATTCTTTCCTTATTTTCACATGCTTGTTAATGGATTCTTGTGTAGTTAATCATAGTTACACCATGCTAGGCTTGATTTTTAGGGGTTGAGGTGCATGAACCCAACCCGATATAGTTTGCATGGGTGTAAAATTAGTTCCCTGAATTAAATAAATGAGTGAATCATGTTGTGTGGTGATCACAACTGTCGTATGACTTTTGATCTCATTTGCCCTAGGTAACCGAGATTCTTAAGAGTGTGATGCGAGTGTAGCTATAACGGCACTACTTTGTTCTTACTTTTGATTATGTACGGTGCGGGCTAGTACCCTCATATATATAATGCTTCAGATTAATAAAGACTGGATTTAATCATTTATCAAATTCATAACTAGTCTTATACCCAGTAAACATACTAGGAGTTGGGGGATTGTGTCCCTACCTTAATTTTCTAATTAGTTTTAGTTAAGTTCTTTATTTTCCCCCTTTTTCCTTTCTCACCCCATCATCATCTTTTACACTTGATTTTTGAAATAATAAATCAATTAAAATCTATCAAACATTCATTGTGGATTCGATACACAGACTAGCCGCTATAGTCCTTAAGAGTGTAGTTGAAGTTTAATTTTTTTTGTATTGTGGTCGGAAGCCGATAAAAATGATCAGCGTATTACACGGACGCTCGGTTTTTGCCCTCAATCAAAATGGCACCGTTATCGGGGAATGTTTTTGTTATAGATTACAATTCACTTAATATTTCGTTAGATTTTTTTTCTTTTGTATTTTTTTTCGTTTTAACCTTTTTTGTAGGCTTGAACAATTGAGCGCCAAGAGACGTTGAATCCTTAGTCGCACACCTCTTTACGTGAATTGTCCGTTTATAAACTATTCGGTAGTCATGTCTTTTTATAGTGAGTTCGGTAACTATAATAGTGTATATGGGAATAGTTTTCAAACTTTTTATTTTCAAGAATCTCCGCCTCGACCTATTAAAATGGGTGAGTGATTTTTAATTCATGAATATGAAAGTCTTGAAAACAAATATCGGGAGAAAAATTGTTTTGGGGAGCAAGAGTTGGATGCATTATTCGAATCCAATGACGATTTTGCTTCCGATATTTTGCAACTAAAGAACGTTTTCAACCAAATGAGGAATCTGAGGTTCTAGAGCCAAGGAATCCTACTCGGGAACAAATAGTGCTTTTTCTAATCAAACAATTACTCAATTTTATTTCCACCCAAAGAATGATAGATATTAGTCTTGTTACGGAAGTGCTATCACTTTCCAATGATATGTGTTCTAATTTGGAAAACAAGGAGGAGGTTGAGACTTATGTGTCACCTCAAATTTTTGAAGAGCATCTCATTGACAGTGAGTCGTGTTCCCTTAAAATTCAATCTCAAAGTGATGACGAATCACTTGAGGTTGAATTTATTTCATCACCATTTCCGTTCACCGTTATTGAACCATTAGAAGTACCGCTATATTCCTATGAGTTGGTTGAAACTTTTGAAATGTTTAAACCTTTTACCGATGATGACTCTTTACTTGAATTGTTTTCCAAGATGGACGCTTCCTTTTAGTGTGCCCCGCTTCCCATACTACTTGAAAAATCTTTGGGAGGTGATTTTATTTTTCTTGGATCTCCATTGTACTTGTCCCACCTAGCATCCAAACCCCCCATCATCCCGTTAAAAAATTTAATTGGTTATGGTTCATTTTTCCATATCACACATGCCTTCCTTGTTCAAACGAAATTCTTATTTTTCGGAAGGCATGCCTGAAACTGAGGGTACACCAATTACCCCTCAAAGTCAAATTGTATTTTGGGTGGACCTTCAAATTTTTTGACTTCTAGTGCATAACTTATTAGAAGTTCAAATTGTAGGTTGAACATAATTAGCTTTTTTTTCCTTCTCCTTTTTTATTTATAGTTTAGAGTAATTAGTTAAAGTTTTTGTTATTCTTTTTGTTATGTTTGTTTCTAACATATTTTGTAGAGTCTAGACTCGTACTTATCGGGTATCGCTCCATTTTGGGTAATATCTTTCTTTTCCTATCTTTATGTTATGTTCTTGATTCGCATTGAGGACAATGCAACATTTAAGTTAGCGGGTGTGGGATATTTTTCCCATTTATTGTTTAGTCTCATTGATTCGACCACATGTTCTTTCCAAGCGTGTTTTTTTTAGAAAATTTCAAAAATTTCCAAAAAAAATGAAAAAGTTTGAAAAAGCCAAAAATATGTTTCTTCAAAATAAATAAAAATTGAAATTTAAAAGCTTCAAAAATGTCACATTTTTTTGTCTCAAATTGTAAAATTCAAAATGCAGAAAGCCGAAACTGACCAAAGATGGAAATTGAGCGAAAATTGATGACTTAACGAATAAGTGTGGAGATTAATCAACCCGGTGAGATTTCAAGCCTATCACTTTTTCTAAGTTTTTAAATCAATCCGAGTTAATGATTAACTCAAAGCTCAATTCAGCGTTTTAATAAGTCGTTGTGCTCTGAAATTTATTGTTTTGATCGATAACGGTTATAGTGTGTGATGTTGCCTCGAAAAGCGCACTAATATATCTCTAAACTAAAATTCATCTCGAGACGCATATGGTCAATTGATTAGTGATTCGGATAAATGAAGTTAGGCTAACGTTTGTTACCCAAAAAGATTAGCCATAAAAAGTTGTGAAAAATTCATCCTTTTACTAGCCATTTTGAGTCGAAGAAATTTTTTCCTTTCGTTTTAAATAAAGTCCAAAAAGTGCATAAAAAGGGGCGAGAGAAAAGTAGAAAATTCTCAACAAAAATAGGAAGAAAAGAAAAATAGAAAATGAGCAAATGCTCGAAAAAGCACTAATGGTTATCATAAGAATATTTCTCCAATTCCGAATTTTCCTATCATTTCCATTTTACCCATATACACCTTAAACCCAAGAAAGTCCTAATCGAGTACGAATTTCAAAATTAATTACCGCGTGGAGAGATAAAATACAAAACTATATTAAGAGATTAACTGCTCTGTATAAGAGGCGATGTTACCTCTTTACCAATAACTGTAATTCGATGAAGAGATCTTTTCACCTGAAAAATTTATGTCGTTCAAAATGGTGTGCATGCCTTTGTGTCCATCATATTTACTATTTTTATCTCGCATACCAAGAGAATAAGCCACATTTCGAGTGATTCATTTATGAGAGCATCCCGTGAGGTTTTGAAATCAAAGCGAATTTTCGAAAAGTAACGTAGTGATCAATCGGTGGAAGTTAGCGGTTTGATTTTTGGATTCGCACACACACACACTATGATTTGAGTCTCTTGAATATGAATTTGCGGTGACTATTTTTGGGAGTTTAAATTGTACAATTTTTAATAATTTTGATTTTTCTTTGAGTCAATAACGAATTTTGTGGGTATATTCACTGCAAACACTCACGAGACACCACTCGTCCTACTAGGGTAACCTAGGGGTTTAAAGGCTTGTTACATACACTAAATGCAATTGCTTGCCCAACAAAAAGGTATTCTATCCCAATAACGTTTTTGAAGTCTCCTTAACTCATACTCTCATGCTTTTACACTGCTCGGGACGCGCAAAGATCTAAGTTAGGGTTTTGATTAGGCATAAATTCTTCACATTTATCCCCTTAATTTCGGTATTTTTATGATTTCGTGCGGTGTAAATATCTTTAATTTGTCTCATATTTATGATACTAACCCCTTTTGGCAAGTATTTCGTGTTTTGTGTATCTCTAATGTGTTTTACAGGTATTTCATTCAAGAAAGATGGAAAAGAGAACTCAAAATAGTGAAAGATACCAAGAAACGGGGAGTTGAAGGGAATTTTTTGTAGTTTTTCAGCCTTGGACTAGAGGTGGGGCCAAGTGGAAAGTTTAATAGCTTTCAATTACAAGAACACTGGAAAACACGACACCTCAATCCGAGCTACGGTGAAGAAGTTGTGATCATTTGAAGATAAGAGAAGTCAAGAAAAAAGTTCAGGAAAAATTTCAAGGGCGATCCGGACCTATTAAAAATAAAAGATCCGGTCCGGCCATTAGTCACCCTCAAGACCCGTTACAAAACTAGTCACGATTTCTAAGTGTGACAAAATGGCTAGATACGGGATTTTTATTTTGTCCTTATCTTTTAGCCAAAGGAGTTTTATGGTTTGGGGACTCTTCTAAAGGACTTATAACCTATATATTTAGTTATTATTACTCTTTTTATTCAGATTTAATTCTTGTAAAAGATCCTAATCAATAAGAAACGTCTAGGAGAAGAATTTACGTATTTTTCTCCTTTAATTCAAGAGTTTTTTCAGTTTTTCTTCAATCCTAGATTTCTTCTTACATGGTTGTGTTCTTTAATATTGGTAACCTTAAATTCCAGCACTTTTATCATTCTTTCCTTATTTTCACATGCTTGTTCATGGATTATTGTGCAGTTAATCATAGTTACACCATGCTAGGCTAGATTTTTAGGGGTTGGGGTTCATGAACCCAACCCGATGTGGTTTAAATGGGTGTAAAATTAGTTACCTGAATTAAATAAATGAGTGAATCGTGTTGTGTGGTGATCACAACCGTCGTAGGACTTTTCATCTCGTTTGCCCTAGGTAACCGGGATGCTTAAGAGTGCGACGCGAGTGTAGCTATAACGACACCGCTTTGTTCTTACTTTTGAGTATGTATAGTGCAGGATAGTACCCTCATATATATAATTCTTGAGATTAATTAAGACTGGATTTAATCAATTATCTAATTCATAACTAGTATTATATCCAGTGAACATAATAGGAGTTGGGGGATTGTGCCCTACCTTAATTTTCCAATTAGTTTTAGTTAACTTGTTTATTTTTTCCCTTTTTCCTTTCTCACCACATCATCATCATCTTTTATACTTTATTTTTGAAGTAATAAATCAATTAAAATCTATCAAACACTCCCTGTGGATTCGATACCCAGACTAGCCGCTATACTCCTTAAGAGTGTAGTTGAAGTTTAGGTTCTTTTTGTATTATTTTCGGAAGCCGATAACAATGATTAGTGTATTACACGGACACTCAATTTTTCCCCTCAATCATGTATACAAAACACTTAGAACATTTTTTTGTTGTCATTTGTCTCCTAACAATAACTTAGTAAACTTATGTGTGCGTGCGCGCGTGTGTACATAATACTTCTCTTGTGCGGACTGTCCTACATTTTAACAGTGCAAAATGTCCCGCATTTTAACAGTGCAGACCGAACATGTGTCACTTGGCGGTTAGTCCAGAAATTATTAGCAAAAATATAGGCACTACCTCTCTTTTCGGGGCTCACTAACAGGTAACACATGTCCAGTCCACACTATTAAAATACGGGATAGTCCGCACAAGAGTAGGACTGTATATATATATATATATATATATATATATATATATATATATATATATATATATATATATATATATATATATATATATATATCGATCCGGTTCTCCGAAGGACCAAGTTAGTGGACTTAAATGACGGACAAGCTACCGTCCAAACAAATCTGGGGACCACTTTGACTTTTTAGGGACCGCTTTGTTTACTGTCTTTTTCTAAAGTTTGCGAAATATAAATTTTTACCGCAACATTTTCTAGTGTGTTTTACGCTTATTTTAAAGTCTAATTTAATCTGGAAGCCTGTGTGTAAAAGTTTGGGGGTACTTGTCCGTCTTTTGCCGTCACTATCATACTGTATTTCGAAATAGTGAGGATTATCGATATAAATATTTTCCTTAAGGTGTCTAGAGATTTCAAGAGGTTTTGAAGGGAAATAATCTAGTATTAAATACCTTATGCGGTATTGAGGTTTTATGAGTCTAGTTTCTTTATATATTTGATTAACAATGTAAATTATGTTGTCTGCTATAAATTCATCTAAATCGCTATCACCATAGGATGACAAAAATCTTCGATATGTTCTAGGGGAATCTATCTCTATGTATTTAGTAAGAGGATATATTCCCCCTGATCTAATTAAGGTAGTTCTTATTTCGGCCAACCTTTTGCGTCTAATATATTTTAATACGTCTATAGTATCCTCAAGTATTCTACTATATTCTTGATATTTTTTGGGTCTTTAAAGTTCTTCTACGAAAACGTTAGTTCTTAATTCTTGTTTGAAGAGATCATAGATCCCTATTCTAATTATTTCTATTCTAGGTACTTCTCATGTTAAACATTCAATAATTTTGTCTGTATATTTGTAAGTACCACCTGCACATGTCAACGTAGTTTCTATAAGTAGTTTATCTGAGGGGTCTATGAGAGTCCACTCATGGATTTATCTTGTTAAATCTTGATTTTTTTTTATTAAAAAATGCTAAAAAGTCTTTAGTTATCTGAAGGCTCATGCAAGTGTGAAATTTAACAGTAATGTTTGAAATAATTAGGGGTTTGGTTTGAGTTTATACCTTCGTTTTGGTTTGCAAATACTTTATCTTCTTTACTTTTTCTCTTCAGTTTGTTGCTATTCTTTTTTTATTTTTGCATCCTACAACTCTCTCTTTATGTGTCGCACCTCAATCCACTAGTTTGGCATTAGACCCATTTCCTTCATGTACGCCACCACACCTAACGCCCACTTGGCTAACGGCGCATAGAAAATCGACACCTGATGGTGATTCAACTATCTAACACCTACGTGATACATCAGAGGTTCCACACAACAGTCCTCTATGGATAGAAAGTTGAAGACTTTTGGAGAATAATAATAACTTGACATAAGAGATTACTAGAAAAGAAAATACTTTTATTACATAACATAAGTAAATACAACTCTCCCTTATCCCCTAACTATGAGAGGTTTACTCACTCATATACATATTACCCTCTCTCTATTTTTTAAGCTCTCTCTCTCTCTCAAAACTTTAGATATCTTTTATTCACACTGGGCGCTCCCTTTTATAATTGTAAGGGAACATACAATTGACTGGCAATGGGTGGCTCAGAAGCTAATCGGTGAAAGAAACACACATTATTAAATTTTATAACTATTTGCTTTACATAAAGTAAATTTAACATCTTTAAATTATTTTTTCCATGTCTTTGTCTGAGTCTAAAGCAACGTTGTCACCTAGAAATAATTTCGAATGAATATTTACTTTTCAAAACGGGTAAATAATGCTGTCCATTTATTCTCGCATCTCCGTAGGGTCCATTTATGTCTTATCTGTTGTCTTTTATTTGTTAAGTTTATTTGGTAGGGGGCATTACTGTTGTCATAGTATTCATCTATCTGTCCCACTACTCTAACGTTGGCTGGTAAAACTACCTCTACCATTTCTTTTGGATTCCTTTTTGAGCCTTCTATTGAATGGCTCATCTGCTTTGATGATCAGGTATTCTTTATGGTACACAGTATACTATCTTTCTTTACTTGTTAATAACTCCTTGATTTATTTTATCTCCATAGCTTGGGTAATCTAGAGTTTGGTCTTGTCCACAGTTGGGTCTTTAGTTTCGTCTTCAAATAAAATTTCGATGCCTTCAAATGAAAAAGTGGAAAATCTAATGAATCTAAAACCTTCAACTCTCATTCCTTTACAGGAACTTGGAGCAATCTGGTAAATTCTAGCAAACAAAGGAAATAATTCTTCTAACCTCTTGGCATATACATGGACTATATTTCTAAGAGTAATATAATCTTCTATGGTTTGTATTTGGATTAGTATAATGAACCCATAGTCTGCAAGGGTTATGTGTGCTATTTTTAATTTTCCAAAAAGATAAATTTTTTAAACATATTTGAAGAGCCCCTAATAATCAAGGCATCTCCATTAATCTCAGATAATAACATATTGAAATGTTTAATGATGCTATCACCTTCTTTTTTATAGTCTTTTAAAAAAGAAAGATTATTATTACCAAATGGTATAACAATCTTAGTCTTAAAAGTTTTTTGCTCATAATAAAAATTGTCAACTGGTCTTATTTTGGAGGATTCTCCATAAGTCTGAGCGTATGTTTGAGTCTGCGGTCTAGGAGTAGCAATACTACTAAGTTGAGCGACTATGAGTCTTTGAGTTCTCATGAATCTGGCAACAACTACCAAATTATGTTTGAATTATACCCATATTTTGTTTTTCACATTCCACCATAAGGCATATATATGAATATTTTCACCATCAGAAAATTCTCGTCTATATTTTATCAAGTCTGGGTGTCTTTGGCCTGGTTTATATTGGGGAAAGTACATTTTCCCAATAAATCTATTATGTGCAGTGATTTCACTTCTAGATTTTTCAGCAAAACTACAACGTCATCAAATATTTCCAGTATTGGCCCCTCTTGGAATTCTTATATATGAGTCTGAGTCTGTGTTTGCTTTTAACCAACATTTGGTCTTACGCGTCTAAGATAGTCTTCAACATCTTCTTTTTTTAGTCTATTTGTTCCAGAGGAACTCATAATGTCTAAGTGATAAAACAAGAGATAATATTAGTGTTAGCAAACAGAAGTTCTCGAAATATGATGTCTAGAATGGTATTTTTATTTCCCTTTATATGTATAATAGAGAAGTCATAACCATTAAGAAATTGCTACCATCAAATAACTCTATTAGTTATTAATTTAGATAATTCCAAGCCTTTAAATTTTACTACATAAGAGGAACCAGTATAAACAGTAAAATGTTTAGGTATAAGAAAAGTATATATTTTTCTATAGCCCTTACTATAGCTAAAACTTCTTTTTCATGGATTGTATATCTTGTTACTGGGTCATTAAAGGTTCCAGAACTATATCTACAAAGTTTCTTCTTTTTCTTTTAATGATCAATGGCAAAGTACACTACTCCCCATTGTTTATCAGAAGCATCATTTTCTATTATAAACTAGTCTTCAGCATTAGGTAGTTCAAGTAAAGGAATATTCTTGACTGATTCTTTAATTTGTCTTATAACTTCAAAATTATCATTTGACCATTTAGAAGGATTAATTTTATCATTTCCTTTTAATTTGTAAGTTAAGCATTTTTTTAAGCTAAGTTCTTAATAAAGTCTGCAGCACAATTTAACAATCCTAAAAATGATTGTAATTATTTTCTATCTTTGAATTGGTATGGAAATTCAAGAATCTTTTTGCTTATATGTTTTTTTAAAGATATTTTTCCTTTATTGATACGCATTCCCACAAAGTTTATTTCAGACTACAATAATTGCATTTTCTTCTTAGAAATAACAGTTATATATTTATCTAATTCTAAATTAATCTTCTTAAGATGGTCTACAAGTTCTATCTCAGTCTTGATGGCTACAAGAATATCATCTATGTAAACAAGATAAAATTATGAATAAGGTCTAAAAATATTATCCATGAGCCTTTGGAATACTTGAGGGGCATTCCAATATCCAAATGTAATTACTAACCATTAATATATTCCTTAGGGCACACTAAAGGTTGTCCAAGTTATACTATCTGGATGCATCTTTATTTGCTGGAAGCCTGATTTTCTATCAAACTTGCTGAATATAATTATTTCTTTAATTAGATTGATTAGATTATTCTTGCTTGGTATCTGATAAGAATTAAACTCACAATTCTTATTAATATTTCTATAGTCTATGACCATACGTCTTTTTCCTTTCTTTCTTTCAGACTCATTTTGAATGTAGAAATTAAGGTTATTATGTCAACTTTTTCTTTCTCTAACAATACATAGCTTAAGCATTTCATCAATGTCTTTTTTGAATTCTTCTATGTCTTCTTGTGAATATCATTCCTTATAGGTTCCACCATTAATAGTGGCATCTGAGTTTATGGGGATAATTTCACAATAACTTTGGTCTTTGTCCCACTTAGAAATGTGATTTTCTCCAAAAGTAGGCTCTGCTAATTGCCTAATGTATAGGGGTTCACACTTGATAGCTCAAAGGCTTGGGCGACCAGGCCCAATTAGCAAGGAGGGATTCACCACAAGAACCACCAAGAATTAGAACTTGGGCGAGAAGGGACCCAGGAAGGGCTCCTCGCCCCAATTCTACCAAAGTTCACATAATTAGAACTTGGGCGAAGAGGGCCCCACAAAGGGCTCCTTACCCCAATTTTCTCAAAGTTCACATAAATAAAACTTGGGTAAGTAGGAACCCAGGAAGGGCTCCTCGCCCCACTTTTTTCAAAAGTTCATAGAATTAGAACTTGGGAGAGGAAGGCCCTGTAACACCCTGTATTTTTGTGCATTTTAATATTTAATTAATTCGAATAACTTTAAATTACTTGTGTGTCGTAATTTAATTTAAATAATTATGTTAATGTTTATTTAAATATTAATTGGAGAGAAAATGGTTAATATTCATGAAAATTAAATTACTAAGAGAATAGTAATAATTTATTTACGTCATAACTTGTATAAGTGACGTGGCATTTATTTATCTCAGACGAAAGTCGGATATAGACTAAGTTGGGGGTGAGATCGGGACTTTTTATAAATTAATTCGGATGTCAATTCGAGTGAACGGTTGAATTCGGATGGGCCGAGATAGTCGAAAAGTGTACCCGAGGATGGTAAATGGGTCACGGAGTATTTTTGGGCATAACCGAGCCCACTCGGGGCTATTTGGGTCATTTTAATTTTCCCCATATGATTAAAATGGGATTTGGAGATAAAAACCAAAGTTTTGGATTTGTGGGCAGTCATAACTCATTTGGGAGAAATTTCATAACGTAAGGGACAAATAGGGAGGACTCTTGGGAGCCCAAGAGGAAGAACAAGGAAGGTGTTCTTCATCACACAACGATCTATACACCAAAGGATAATCAAACACTACGAACTCTTAAGGCAAGTGGTTAAACTTGCTTTTAATTTAATTATAGTCTTCAATTCATATCATATTAGGTGTGTTAAACTAATGATTTTGGGTTGGGTAAACACAAATTGGGATTTTAAATTTGTAGATATTATAAATAAATTTTCAAATTTGAGAATGATAATTTATTTGTATGAATTGTGGAGAAACCAATTGATAAATTGAAGGGGGAGCTAAGAGTGTTGAAGAATTTATCCGTACTCATGAGTATGGGGACAGAGGTTTGGATATCCCAGTTATATGCTTGGGTCTCCGAAAATCAATGAACGACAATGCTAGTGTTTAATACATTAAGGAAAGTTCTTTTGGGGGGTCTATCATGAAATGTTATATGCATGAACCCTAATAAGCGTCGGTGGTGGAGAGACGTTAATGGATGCTAGGACATATGTTTAGAGGCTAATTTTTGAATGTGTGGAGAAAACACTTTGAACTGAGAGTTATTATACTATAAGGCCAGTGTAGTTGGGTAGTGGTGTGAAAGAAGCACTGAGAAAACTTTTGTACCACAAGTTAATAGGTGGGGCAACATCGAGAAGAATTAAAATTGTGATTTGTGGACTAATCGAAAATAATCGTATGTTATGGTGTGATTTCGGGGATAAGCTTGAGAGAAAAATATTACGTATGTGACGTCTGTGATGTTGTACAAATATGCACAGGATATAGGGTGTATGGGCGCCCTGGTTAGTACTATTTCATAATCGTCCAAAATAAAGGAATATATAATTAAGTGTGTTGAATATATTTCGGTGGGGCAGTTAGAAAATAAGTGGTAAAGTACAGCGAACTAAAATCCATTTGAGGAAGGAAACAGTACGACTGTATGCGTATCAAGAAGAACAATCTCCACCGTGAAGAGTGGAAAGGCGGTGGAGGCACATGTCACAATATATCTTTAGGTAAGGAAGAAGCCACATTTTGGGAAAGTAGAGAATAGTCTCACTTAGTCATATGCCTAGTATGGTTTTATGCATATATAAGGTGTAGATTCCAACGTCGCGATGTGAATCTTTAAACACGATGATTTGTATTATATGAGACATAATGAAGTTGTCTCCGGGTACACCATTTAAGGGTTAAAAAAGGTTGATTCAAGGTTATCAATCGAGATTTTTGTAATTTTGATCATTCTAGAGATGGGATTTATCCGTGGATTAATATATTTAATAATTTGACTATCCCAAGTCGGGGAGAAGCCAAGACCTTTGATCGAATTTGCAAAATGGATTGACCAGAATGACAAATGGTTAATTTGGATGGGTTATACGATCGGGCAGTACATCCAACTATTCAATTGAAAAGAATAAGTGAAACAGCACACATTGTTTTCCAATGTTGTTGTGAATTTGTATAAGACCTTGTAGTCCAACCTCTAGTAAGAATTATCAGGAGGCGATATGGACGTAGTTACATATCGTGCTAGACGCGCCACCCATAAGTTGATGAGTAGACGGGAAGCGATTAGGTAGTGGGAGAAATCGAGAAAGGTGTATTCAAGATTTTTGGTTAATTTGAGAGTAGTAATTACCATAGGTAGAGTTACGTGTGATACCTCGTAACGGTTTATTATCTACGTGACACTTTTGGAGAACCTATGGGAAAAGTATTGCTATCCAACCTCTGGTTGGTAAAGGGTGGGGAAACGACAAACTGCTAGGACCCAAAATGAGTTGTGGTCCATCAGCGGGATTGAGTGAGTTATATCTTTCCATATAATTTAGGAACGTAATGAGGAGTACGTTACTGTGTGTTGAAGGTGGAAGTCTGACATGCGTAGTCAAGAATTATTGCGGGTAATTACCCAAAAAAGTCACGTGTTTGGCAGCAAGGAAATTGGCACCGAGGCAAGAAATGCATTTTCTAACATAAAGATAGTAGAGACGGTGGAGTATAGGCTCATCGTTTGAGGCACTACATGGCCAGGGACCATCGAGTTAGATATTGATGACCATCGAGAGGTCTTCCTAGCACGGCCCACTCGAGGAGATTGACTTGCAGTCAGACATCTCATATGAGGAGAGACCTGTAGCTATGTGAGCGCAAGCTACGATCTAAGGTTGTACCACTAGTGAGAGTGCAGTGGGGTCATCACAGTATTGACGAGTCTACGTGGGAGCGAAAGGAGGATATGCGAGAGAAGTATCCCAAGTTATTCGCTGCAGGTGTGACCTAATTTCAGGAACAAAATTCCTTTGTAAGGGGGAAGTATGTAACACCCCGTATTTTTGTGCATTTTAATATTTAATTAATTCAGATAATTTTAAATTACTTATGTGTCATAATTTAATTGAATTAATTATGTTAATATTTATTTAAATATTAATCGGAGAGAAAATGGTTAATATTTATGGAAATTAAATTACTAAGTGAAGAGGAATTATTTATTTACGTCATAACGTGTATAAATGACGTGTCATTTATTTATCTTAGCCGGAAGTCGGATATAGACTAAGTTGGGTGAGAGATAGGGAGTTTTTATAAATGAATTCGGATGTCAGTTCTGAGTGCACGATTGAGTTCGGATGGGCCGAGATAGTCAGAAAAGTGTACCCGGGATGGTAAATGGGTCACGGGGTATTTTTGGGTATAAACGAGCCCACTCGGGAGTATTTGGGCCATTTTAATTAGGCCCATATGATTAAAAACGGGATTTGGAGATAAAAACCTAAGTTTTAGAGTTGTGGGCATCCATAACTCATTTGGGAGAAATCTGAGAACGTAAGGGACAAAGAGGGAGGATTCTTGGGAGCCAAAGAGGAAGAACAAGGAAGGTATTCTTCATCACACAATGATCTCTACACCAAAGGATAATCAGACACTACGAACTCTTAAGGAAAGTGGTTAAACTTGCTTTTAATTTAATTGTAGTCTTCAATTCATATCATAGTAGGTGTGTTAAACTAAAGATTTTGGGTTGGGTAGATACAAATTGGGATTTTAAATTTGTGGATATTACAAATAAATTTTCAGATTTGAGAATGATAATTTATTTGTATGAATTGTGGAGAAACCAATTGATCAATTTAAAGGGTTTTTTTTATCTATAAAGAATCCGGGAAGAATCATGGTTAATGTCGTATTTGGGATGACAAATATTAGATTGGAATTTGGACTTAAGTTGGGTTAGAGTTAATTTTGAACACTTAAGGATTTACAGTGGAGAATTTTGGGTAAAAAGCTTCACAGAAGCTATTAATGGCAATTCTATCCACGTTGCCCTGTAGAAAATCATGTTATCTAATTTTGTTCACTAATACGTTTTCTCCAAAACGGCTACAAAATGCCCCAAAATGCCATTTTAAAAATATGGGCAGATTGAGTAAATTGAAAACCTTAGATTACTAATTATGAAAAATTTATTGAGGAGAATTTTGAATAATTAATTGGGGATATTGTATTTTTGGGCCAAGTGAGGGAGTTCGGGTGACACCAAGTTATTAAATTAATTCTCGAGAGAAATAGATTAATTTAGAGTTGGAATATAGACGCAGGTAATATTAAGATATCGGCCAGGTATATTGGTTAAGTGACACCAAGGTAATAAATTAATTAATAGATAAATTAATTAAATTAGGGTCGGACCATAGACTCGGGAAGGCATTAAATTAATTAGTAGGTAAATTAATTAATTAGAGTTGGACCGGAGACTCGAAAATGTATTAAATTAATTAATGGTTAAATTAATTAATTAGAGTCGGACCATAGATTCGAGAAGGCATTAAATTAATTAATATGTAAATTAATTAATTAGAGTCGGACCGGAGACTCGAAAATGTATTAAATTAATTAATGGGTAAATTAATTAATTAGAGTCGGACCATAGACTAGGGAAGGCATTAAATTAATTAATATGTAAATTAATTAATTAGAGTCGGACCAGAGACACATAAATTTATTAAATTAATTAATGGGTAAATTAATTAATTAGAGTCAGACCATAGCCTCGGGAAGGTAATAAAGTAATTAATGGGAAAATTAATTAATTTAGAGTCGGATCATAGACTTGGGAAAATATAGGCTAGTGCTACGAATTTTGTGCATGGTAAAGCAGTGATTTAAATTATATATGTGGTGTCAGATAGTATATATATTGTGTTCTCATAAATATCAGTGACTAGATATTTCTTCAAATTATATACTCGAGTGCTACCAAGGGAGGTTGCGCGATGTGGGTGAATCCCCTAGATTGAGCAGTAGGGAGAGTGTATCCCCAGGTCATAGCGTCGAATTACAGAGATGGGGCATCGAGATGATGTCATCAAACTCCGGGGAATATGACCGCCTCCATGATGTTATTGTTTTACATTTCGATTTGGCGGACCATAGTTGTCTCGGAACTCCAGGTGGGACCGAGTAGCCTGGGTTGGTAGCACTTTAGAGACTACAATACGGTGAGGTACTACTCAGGAAGATGGATTATATATGTATTCAACATATGTGTGAATGTTATAATATGGTTTTACATATATAATGGGATCAATAATTACATACGGGTAAATAAATACATGATGTGAATTGTATTAATTATATAACGGGTGTTAATGTTATATGAATTTAAAAAGGGAAAATGATTAACTAAGCTAATGTGATGAACAACTTATAAATCGTATCTTAAGCATACTCGGGTTTGAGTAGGGTGGTTGAAATAAGTTATATCAAGTATCTAGTTACGGGGTAGATGACTAGGGAGGATATAAAGAAAGCTTTTAGGTGTTCACATTTGTTAAGGGGTGAGTCTGTCCTCAAGGAAATGCGATACTAGCTTAAATATGAAGAGCATTCATGCATTTTAAGTTATTGCAATTTAATCACTTGCTAAATATTTTCAAAACATTTTGGGTTCTAACCCTTGCTATCAATTATTTTCAAAACCTTTTAGATATCCAGCCACAGGGACGCCAGGCTTGAATTCACTCCAGGGACTCGCAGTTGTAGCATGTGTGGATGTTGCAGGATTTGGATAAATGCTTCCCTCATTTTATTCCTAGTTTAATAATGCTATCTCAATTTATCTTGAGCATGTCACTCACGGTTTTATTTAGTTATTTCACTTCAGATTGTATGGGATGTTTTACTCTCTATTAATTTACTTTGATTTGGATTAGCCGATTGTTTATTCGGCAAAATGTTGTTTTAGTTATTTGATGAGATGGGTTAAATCTATTTATATGTTATGTGTATATTTTTTTTTCCACATGAGATTATGTTTTGGTTAAAATAGAGATTAAAATTTGACATCAGCTTTTTGAATAGTATGTGGTTAGTAATTTTTATAAAATTTCAGCAGTGATGCTAAGGATGATCCATATGATATTCCTGTTTAATTTGGTATAGGACTGGCCACCCATTATTTTATTGGGTGATCTATATGATATTCTGGGCAGGACTCCTCGCCCCTAATTTTCCCAAAGGTCATAGACTTTGAACTAGGGCGAGGAAAGCCCCAGAAAGAGCTCCTCACCTCAATTTGTGCAAAGTTCGCAGGATTATAATTTGGGCGAGGAGGCCCCCCAGAAATGGATCCTCGCCCCAATGGACACCAAGTTCGCAGATATTGAACTTGGGTGAGGTGTCCCACCAGGAAGGGCTCCTCACCCCCAAAATGCCCAAATGTCACAAACTTGGAATTTGGGCAAGGAGCCCGTTAGAAAGAGATCCTCATCCAAAACAACTCAAAAAATAATATTAATGAAGTTTGGGCGAGGAGGCCCAACACAGGTGGCTCTTCGCCCCAAATATTCAAAAGTCACAATAATAAAGTATGAATGAGGAGTCCCGCCATGAGGAGCTCATCATCCCCGAAAATTATTCTCCTCACATAATAGAACTAGTGGGGGAAGAGGTCCACCTAGAGTTACCTCCTCCCCAAGATTTGTTACTCACATGAATGTCAAAGAACTAACATGTTACATCCCTATACAAGTATCCTAGTTGAGCAATCAGGGCTCAAAAAGGCAAGTTGGGATCTCTTGGGAGTTTTGGCTTGTTGGTTGTGGAACAAGGTTTGTTGAGTAAGCTAAACCACTTAGCACTTTAAGATTGAGAGAACAGTAGTAGATAGATCCTAGGGGTCACCCAGTCCTTACACAGTTCACACCTAATCACAATTGAAGTGAGCAACTAAGGGATTTCTCATAAGAAATAAACAGTTTATAAAATTATTTTAGAGGAGGTGGTCCTTTAGGCTCCTCAAGTTTAGAAAAGATTTTTGAGGAGGTGGTCCCTGATCCCCTTCTCGAGTTTACAAAGTTTGTACAATAAGTTATCATTTTAAAAAATATATACCAAATCAGATATATTATCCTCAAGCGCGGACATATTTTCTTTTTGACTCTGGTTTGCCCGAGATGGAACTTGTAAGAGGGGATAGGCGGCTGCACACATATAAGGAAAAAAGGTACATTGCACTCCTTGTCCCTCCCCTCAAAAAGTGCCAACTCGTCCCTAGTGCACAAGTATAAATAGGACCTGATGATGCAAGGATTAGCACCACCAGGTAAGGTGTTTGTGAGCTCTAATAAGTCTATAACAATGGCAGCACAAGTGTACTAAATATAAGAGAATGAGGTGAGGATAAGAGGATTAACATAGTCATATAAGTGGTTCAGCCAATCAAGCCTACGTTCACTGTGAAGGTGTGTGGTTAATATCACTGTATGAGGGCTCTAATGGCCATGAATACAAACTCTCAAGCTTTCTCTCCCTACTATATATTTGGACATAGTTTCAGCTAGGGTTATTTATTTTGGATCCCCTTCCATGAAGGAGAAGGAAAATATATATAGTGTGTGGGGGGGTGTAATGCACCCCCTATGCATGTAATGAGCATGTGTGTGTTGATCTAGCCAACTTGATGAAGACATCTGTCACTCTCACATATAGAGAATGATGATGAAATATTTCCCCACGTGAGGGGATTGATTTGTTACAACTGATTGTGTACACATGTTCCCAGCTAAACATATGTGAGTAAAGGCTCGGCTGTCTTCGATTGATACCAACCTCAGCCTGGAAGAGTACGAGGTTGGTGAAGTCTGGTTATTGCCCAATCCAAGATTATTCATGATAGCCTCGGCTCATGGTAGGACAAGGTAAGATAAGTGGAGTCATAACGTCGGCCTAGTTCGGGGTTATGCAGGAGTAGGTTTGGAACATCGGCTAATCCTTAGCCGAGGTTGGTTATGATGATGGGTAGCCCTTAAAACCTCGGCTTGCACCCCACCGAGGTTGCTATATTTAGGTAGTCGTCATGCCATACCTGGACGACTTGATGGATAACTGACTCCATGGGTTATGAAGACCTCTGCTATTGTCTGATAGTGAGTCAACTAATAATGTCGGCCATGGCCGACCTTGTAAAGGACGAGACTGTTGGTTGTCAATCTGGAGCCCTTCTAACCTCGACCATCTCCTCGACCGAGGTTGATGTCTCTGAGCTATAGGGTACATATAGGTCATATCAATCACCCCCTATTACTTAGTTACCTATGTGAATAGGTGAATAAGGGGTATGTATGTCCGAGGTTAGATTTTTGTAAGTGCCAATGCTTTCTTGACAAGTGTCAACTGCTAAAGTAGGTGGCGTGACTGGCAAGCTCGATAATGCTGGTCTTTTGGGCTCCCAAGGAAATAATGGGCCTTGGGATGCGTGCGAATATATTTTGAGGGTTTTACCCCTTTTCTTTCTCTTTCTTCTTCATTTTATCATTCTCTCGCTTTTTGTTTTCTTTGCCACTCTCTCTGTACCAGAGCTAAGTTGGGCTTCTCAAAGGTCTCCTCCTTCCCAATCGTCTTCTCCTTCGCTAAGGTTTCTTTCAGGTACCCTCTTCCTCTTTTCTCCAATCACATTCAACCTTTAATTCTGCTTTTTTCATTTTCTGAGGAGTATTTTGAGTTTTTCGACGACTGCTTGCATTTTCTGGTGGGAATGATTCTTGTTGTTCTTGGTTGTTTTTGCTCAAAGTTAATAGTTTGATCCTTAGGCAGTTATAGCCAAGTTATTTGTTTTTTAGCTTGAGTCCCAAGTGTAGGGTCGTCCCTATATGCTCATACCTCTTTATAACCTCTTAGAGGAATTTCCTTCTTCTGTTAGGGAAAAAACCTTAGATAAGATTAGCCAAATAGAATGAGCCCAAGAGGAAGCTCGTAAGGCTAAGGCCTTCCCTCTCAGACCTATCTTTTCACCCCCTTTGAAAGTGATATACAATGAGCCCTCTGTGCCTGCCGAGGTTCCCGTAGAACCCATCCCTATGCCTGAGTCTGAGTCGTCAACCTCAGACCCTATGTCTGTGGATTCTTTTCAAGAATCCATGGATTATTCCATCAGAATGAATCATTCCCCTTAATCAAGCCGAGGTTTCCAGTCGAGCCTCTTCTAACAAGAGTTCTAGCACCTCACATTCTTCCTCTGATGTTGAAATTATAGGACCCAATGTGGCTATTACACTAATCCTAGATGCTATTCCCTTATCAACCGCCACAGGGGATGAGTTTGCTTAGAGGTTCCCTGATGGTAATCCCTCGTCCACTCTAGCCGGCGTTGAAAAGGATGAGGATGATGATAGCGAGAGCGATGTTGACACCTCGAAGGCTGCCGAGATAGAGAGCACTGTCAGTGAACTCGACCTTCTTGACTTCAGACACCTGTATTCCATAGTCCCCTCCATAAAACTTAGGAGACCTCTGAGGGACGAGAGGGCTTTCGACGGTCAAGATGGTGAGATCTGTTTGTATGAGCAGATGTTCAAGTTAGGATTTCGTCTTCCCATTCACCCAATTATTAGGGCCATATTATTCCTATATTAACTTAGCCCCTTCCCAATTATCCCCCAATGCCTGGAGGGTGATCATTAGAGCAATAGTTCTATGGAGGGCAGTCCACCATTCATACCTTCCTATCCATGTCTTTACTGGGTGCTACGTCCCTTCCTCCGCTAGGAATTATCCGAGCTATTACCACTTTTTAGATCAAAAGTCAAATAAGAAGATGTTGCAGGTTACCCAAACTTCAAATCACAATTGGAAACCATGATACTTCTTCGCCTCAGGGTCCTGGGAATTTGGCCCCTATGCCCCCTCTTCATCCTTAGAGCCGAGGATGCACCTAAGATGGGGAATGGTGACAATGGCTACTAGGGCCAACCCTGGGCTAAGATAAAATAATCTTTAGAAGGTCAAAGACCTTTAGGATTAGGGGGAGCATGGTCTTCTAGTCAAGTACGAGAATTTGATGACCCCCTACTATCTCTCTGAAATAGCCTTGGGGGGAGTCCTCTGATCGAGCTTCGTAAGTTACTTTATTATTTCAACAAGTGATACCTCTGAATTTTTGATGTCTCTGATTTTCTAACTCAGACCTTTCTATTTGTAGAGTGCCCCAAAGTAATTTCTGACGACCTCTGGGAGATGGCAGCCCCCAGCCTTACGAAGCTTATGAAGAAAGAAGGTCTGACTGCACCTCCTCCTCCTCCTCCTACAACTTCAAAGGCTGAGGCCTCCAAGAAGAGAAGATCTACTGACCCTGCCCTTGAAGATTAGAGGCAGAAGAAGAAGACTTCAAAAGGGGATCGTGCCATCCCCATCTCCTCTGAGGATGTATTAGTTGCTCGTCTGGAGCAACTAAAGATTGGTGACAGCCTTATTGGCCAAAGTCTGAAGGCCCTGAACGCTATCGGCTCTGTCATGACCAACTCTGATAAACGCTTCTGACGTTCAATGGACACCCCTATACTGGCCGAGTTTGGTCTCCACCGATCCATCCAAGTAAGACTCTTTGCTTTTTCTTTTTTTGAGTAAGTGTAACCTCGTCTTTGAATTTTAATGTCTTGAACTGACATCTATGTACATGTTTTGCAGTGTCTTCTCACCTTGCACCACTTTGTGGACTCGACTCTGAGGAAACTTCCTCTGATCGAGAAGGGCAAAGAGGCCCAGAAGACCGAGGTTGCCTTGAATGCTGAAGTGGAGCGTCTGAAGGCTTCTTTTGAGAAGTCTGAAGCTAAGGTCAAGCAGCTGGAGAAGGATATGGACAATATCAAAAAGGACCATACCTCTGCTCTGAAGATGCAGGCTGACTCTCACCAACACAAAGTTGATATTGCTATGAAAGCTGCCTTAGAGGATTCCTCAGAGAAGATCTTGGAGGATTACAAGGTCTGTGATGAGTTTGTCAGATTCGGCTTCGAGTACCTCGAGAGGGGTGTTAAGGCCACTGGAAGGTGGGATGAGATGAAGGAAAAAGAATCAGGGAGCGTGGCAGCCTCAGACTTCATTGGTCTGGGCTACGCCGATCCTCGATTTGCTCGGGCCTTGCAAGAGGTAGAGGAGGAGGGAGGTGACGCACCTACAGAGACTACTCCCCAAGATGACACCAGGATTGAAGATGTTGGTCCTCAGGATGATGGGGTAAAAGTGACCAACCTCGGTCAGGGAGATGGGGGCATGGTAACTAACCCTGAGGCTGCAGACACTTGACCATTTTTATGAAGCTATTTGTAATTTTGTATTTTGATTTCAAACTGTAACCTCTGATTGCAAACTATATTACCTTGTGGCTTGTAATTCTTAACTTTAGTCTATATCAACCTTTGAGGAGGGATTTATTTCTTTAGTTGCTGAATGTTCTTTGAATGATTCTCTACATCACGTAATGTATGTTAAGGTCTGAAGTCTCAATATAATGGTGTCTTCATAAGCCTTATAATAATGTCTGAGATCTGAGGTCATCAACTAAGATGTTATCCCTGCAAATAATTTTTCACCAAATTAATGATGTCTAGGGTCTGAGGTCACCAAAGCGTGATGTCTCACCTCAGACCTTGTCACCAAATTATGATGTTATAAGGTTTGAGGCCATCAACTAAGATGTTATCCCCATAAATAATATTTTACCAAATTAATGATGTCTAAGGTCTGAGGTCATCCGAGTATGATGTTCACCTCAGAACTTATCACAAAATTATGATGTTTAAGGTCTGAGGTCATCAACTAAGATTTTTATCCTCATTAATTCTTCACCAAATTAATGATGTCTAAGGTATAAGGTCATCCAAGGATGATGTTCACCTCAGACCTTTTCACCAAATTATGACGTTTAAGGTCCAAGGTCATCAACTAAGATGTTACCCCCATTAATTCTTCACCAAATTAATGATGTCTAAGGTCTGAGGTCATCCAAGTATGATGTTCACCTCAGACCTTGTCACCAAATTATGATGTAATAAGGTCCAAGGTCATCAACTAAGATGTTATCCCCATAAATTCTTTTTCACCAAATTAATGATGTTATAGGTCTGAGGTCATCCAATCATGATATCTCACCTCAGACCTTGTCACCAAATTATGATGTTTAAGGTCCGAGGTCATCAACTAAGATGTTACCCCCATTAATTCTTCACCAAATTAATGATGTCTAAGGTCTGAGGTCATACATGTATGATGTTCATCTCAGACCTTGTCATCAAATTATGATGTTATAAGGTCTGAGGTCGTCAACTAAGATGTTATCCCCATAAATTCATTTTCACCAAATTAATGATGTCTAAGGTCTGAGGCCATCCAAGTATGATGTTCACCTCAAACCTTGTCACCAAATTATGATGTTATAAGGTCTGAGGTCTTTAACTAAGATGTTATCCCCATAAATTCTTTTTCACCAAATTAATGATGTTATAGGTCTGAGGTCATCCAATCATGATGTCTCACCTCACACCTTGTTGCCAAATTATGATGTTATAAGGTCTGAGGTCATCAACTAAGATGTTATCCCCGTAAATTCTACCACTAAAGCATAATGAACCAAGAATTAACACGGGAACTGATCTTCTCATTAATAATCTCTTCATAAGATGATATATTTACATAGAAACTCTTGCAACATCATATGTAATACTTTTTTAGATGATTACCATTCCAAGGATTAGAAAAAGGTTCCCCTTCAAGGTTTTCTAGCTTGTAGGTCCCGGGCACAACCTCCTCAACCAATTTGTAAGGACCATGCCAATTCAGGTGAAGCTTGTTTGCTTTTTGTAACGTCATCTTCAGCACTAGGTCTCCCACAGATATGGGTCTTGATTTTACCCTCTGATTGTAGAACTTTGTTGTTCTCTACTGGTAAGCTGCCTGCCTGATTTCTGCATCTTCCCTTATCTCTTTGATGAAATAGAGGTCAAGTATTCTCTCTTCTCCATTCTTCTCAGGGTCATAGGTCTGAACCCTATGAGTAGGAAGTCCTACTTCTATTGGTATGATGGCCTCTGAGCCATGGGCTAACATAAATGGGGTTTCCCTTGTTGGTGTCCTAGCTGTTGTTCTGTAGGCCCATAGCACAACATAAACCTCTTCAGTCCATCTTCCCTTAGCTTCTTCTAACCTCTTCTTGATACCGTCAAGGATCGTTCTATTTGTGACTTCGGTCTGACCGTTTTCCTGAGGTCGATTGGGAGAAGAGAAGAATTGCTTTATCCTAACTCTTTCGCAATATTTTTCCAAGGAAGAATTCTTGAATTGGGATCCGTTGTTCGAGATGAGGGTTTTTAGGAGGTCATATCTGCATATGATGTTCTTCCAAATAAATTGGAAGATCTTCTGCTCTGTAATCGTGATCATCGGCTCAGCCTCTACCCATTTGGAGAAGTAATCAATAGAAACTATTAAAAATCGGTAGTTATTTGCAGCCATTGGTAGGGGACCCACTAAGTCAATTCCCCATATTGCAAATGGCCAAGGGGAATTGATTGACGTCATAGGCTGATGACGTTGATGGGGGATAGTGGAAAATCTCTGACATTTATCACACCTCTTCACGTAGGCTGCAGTATCCTTGGCCAAGGTCGGCCACCAGTATCCTTGCGTAATAATCCTCTTAGCCAAAGGTCTTCCTCCTATATGACTGGAGCAAGAACCCTCGTGTACCTCCTGTAGGACGAGGGGAACTCCTGTGGGATTAACACATCTGAGGAGAGGTAATAGGAATCCATTTTTATATAGGACGTCTCCTACTATTGAGAACTTTGCAGCTCTGTACCTCAGTTTCCTTCTCTCTAGTTTTGAATCCGATAGCTCCTCCTCTTTGATATATCTGATAAGGGGGTCCCCTAGGTTCAAATTGAGGCAAGGGTTACTGACCTCTTCTTCTTCAATGGTCGCCTTAAGCAAAATCTCAACTAGGACTGTCCTTCTGATGTCTGTCCTTGTTGCCGAAGCTAACCTTGCTAATGCATCTGCGTGGCTGTTATTTTACCGAGGTATTCTTTTCATCTTTACCTCTTCGAAACCTTCGAGTATCGTTCTCACCCTCTTCAAGTATTTGTCCATCTTTTCATCCTTGGCCTCATAAACCCCTAACACTTGATTAACAACTAACCTTGAGTCATTATGAAGCAGGAGTCATCTTACCCTAAGGATCTTTGCCAATGAAAGGCATGCGATCATGGCCTCATATTTTGACTCGTTGTTTGATGCCTTGAAGTTAAACCTTAGGTCATATTCAACGTTCGTACCATCCGGAGTTGAAAGTATTAGCCCTGCACCGCTTCTACTTTTGTAAGAAGACCCATCAACAAAGAGGTTCCAGATGTCTTTATCTGATGAGAAGCTCCCTTCTGATGTGACTCCATTCTTGAAGAGGTACTGGTCTTCCTCATTCTCAGCTATTCCATTTCTGTATCTCTTGGATACAACCACTTTAGGATCTCGGAAGACGTTGCTATTTAATCGTTCTGTAGTCTCTAGGTTATTCTCAACCTCAGCCTCTTCCCATGTGAACTCAGCGATAAAATCTGCAAGTGTCTGCCCTTTGATGGCCACCCTGGGATGATAAGTAAGGTCATACTATCCCAACTCAATGGCCCATGTCATCAATCTACCCGATTTCTCAGGTTTGTGGAGGACCTATCTTAGTGGGGAGTCGGTGAGGATGACTATGGAATGGGCCTGAAAGTAGGGCTTCATCTTCCTAGAAGCATGTATCAAGGCGTAGGCTAACTTTTCCATCCGAAGATAATTCTATTCAGACCCTTGAAGGGCCTTACTGTTAAAGTACACAGGCCTTTGGACCCCAATGTCCTCCCGTACTATGGTTACACTTATGGCTGACTCAGAGACTGCCAGATAAATATACAGCTTCTCTCCAACTATGGGACGAGATAAGAGTAAGGGAGATTTGAGGTAGGACTTGAGTTGGTTAAAATCCTCATCACACTCTTTGTCCCATTCGAAGGCCTTTCTAAGCACCTTAAAGAACGTAAGACACTTGTTCGTCGCTCTGGAAACAAATCTGTTGAGTGCAGCTACTCTTCCAGTGAGCCTCTGAATGTCCTTGATACTTTTTGGTGTCTTCATGTAGAGCAAAGCCTTAATTTTCTCAGGGTTTGCCTCTATTCCCCTCTGATTGATGATGAACTCGAGAAATTTCCCATCTCCTAGCCCGAAGACACACTTCGCGGGGATTGAGTTTCATTGTGTACAAGTCCATGGTATCGAAGGTCTTTTCTAGGTCTGCCACATGAGTGCAGGACTTTAATCTCTTCGTCAACATATCGTCTACATACACCTCCATAGTCTTGCCTATTTGGTTTTCAAACATCTTATTCATAAGATGTTGATACGTTGCCCCCGTATTTTTCAACCGAAGGGCATAACCTTGTATCAATATGTCCCTTTGTCAGTGATGAAGGCTGTCTTTTCTGAGTCTTCAGTATCCATGAAGATCTTATTGTAGCCTGAATACGCATCCATGAAGCTCATACCCTGCGGTGGCATCTACCATCTGATCTATCCGAGGTAAGGGATAGCTGTCTTTCGGGAAAGACTTGTTCAGGTCGGTAAAATCTACGCACATTCTCCATTTTTCGTTGGCTTTGGGCACAATGACTGCCTTTGATAGCCACTCTGGATATATGACTTCCCTGATAAACTCAGCCTCTTACAACTATCTGACTTCTTCTCGGATGACATCGTACTTCTCCCTAGAGTAGACTCTTTATCTTTGTTTGATTGGCCTAACATCCTTGGTCACATTGAGTTTGTGGCACATAACCTCAGGGCTGATGCCAGGCATATCCGCGTGACTCCAAGCGAAGATAATCTGCCTCTTCCTTAAGAAGTTTATCAGCTCTTCCTTAATTTCTGCCTTTAAGGCTTTTCCGACCTGGACGGTTTTTTCCGGTTCGTCCTCATTGAGGACGATGGATTCTACCTCTTCCTGGCCTCTCCTTTCTTCAACTTCGTTTCATCTCTAGGGTCAAGTGTATTAATGTTATATGTGGAAGTTGCTCTCGTATGGGCCTCTTTCTCTTCGATTGAGTTGAAGTAGCATTCCCGTGCTATGGTTTGGTCACCCTTCACTTCCCCTACCCTATAGGGGGTCGAGAATTTTAGCATCTGGTGGACCTTCGACGGCACAGCCTCAAACTCCTTAAGGGCTACTCTTCCTATGATGAGGTTATAGGCCGAGAAGACATTTTCGTCCATAATAAAAAAATTGATCTTCCGGGTTAACCTCTTAGGCCACTTATCGCCCATTTGCACGTCCACCCCATACGTGCCCAACGGATGGACCTTTTCACCACTGAAGCCCATTAATGGATGATGATAGGGTACCAGCCTAGCTCTGCTAAGGCCTAGGCTTTTAAAGCTGGGCCAGAACATCACATCTGCTGAACTTCCTCCATCTACAAGAATTCTCTGTACCTCGCATCCATGTACTCTTATTGTAATTACCAAAGGGTCATCATGTGGAGCTAGGATTCCTTTGAAGTAGTAGGGAGAACCCAACTATGAGAGTGTCCATGTCCACCTTCTTTGTCTTCTGCATTGTCTCGAAAGACGTTAGATTTACCACTTCAAGTTTGGCCACTGATTTGGCCTCTAGCATATGAGCTTTTCGGTTAGCCACTTCAGAACCACCCCCTGCAAGTCCTCCTCGTATGGTGTTAACACCAAAGGAGATCATACCAACCCTCTTCACTGGGGTGTTGTCAACTTTTGGTGGAAGGTTTGGATCGTCTTCATTATCGCCATCCGAGTCATCATTTCCTCTTGCTGGGGTATCATCACGGCATCTGTCATCTCTCTTCTTTTTTGGGTCATCTCTTTCCCTTTTAGGAGCCTTTCCATCAACATACTTCCTCAACTTATCGGATTTCAGCATCTTCTCAATCTCATCCTTTAAGGAGAAGCACTTATCTATAACATGGCCATGGTATTGGTGGAACTCGCACCACAAGTTCTTGTTCCTCTTATACGGAGGAGCCTTCAGTTTCTCTGGCCATTTCAGAGATCGGTCATTCTTGATCTCATTTAGTATGTGTTCACAACTCACAGTTAAAGAATATAGTGCGCGAATTTGTCGTCAACTGACCTTTTCTTTTCGTCTTTCTTTCTTTGGGACTTCCCGCTGCTACCGCCGTTCTCATCCTCATCTTTGTGGACATGGTCTCTTCTGCATTCATGACCTTACCTGCAGTTGCCAATAGCTCCGCTATGGACTTGGGGAGGGTCTTCCGTGAGTTTCCACAACAACTTCCCTTTCTGAAGACCTCCTATGAGGGCGGTCATGGCTATATTTTCTTCGTAGTCTTCCACCTCAAGTTTTTCTTTGTTGAATCTGGCGATGTAGTCTCTTAGGCTCTCGTTCTTGCTTTTCTTGACATATAACAGATGGGTGGTATTCTTTTGAGGTCTTACCCGAAAACAAAAGTTGTGAATGAATCGTTCAGCCAGGCCCTTGAAGTTCTCAATTGAATTCTTCGAAAAAGAAGTAAACCAGATGTGTGTTGCTCCCGTCAAAGTCCCTGAGAAGGCCTGACACTTCATCTCATCCGGTATTGAATAGATGTCCGCCCCTGACTGGTACATCTCAATATGATGTACAGGGTTGGTGCTACCATCATACTTGGGAGACACCGTGGGCGGTTTGAACTTAGCAGGGGTTGGAAAACTTACTATCCTGGCCATGAAAGGGGAGCCTTCTGAGAAACCTCTTTGAAGTGGGTCTCGGGTTTTGATGAGGTCTCCTATCTTTTCTTCAAGACGTTGGATAGAGTCATTCCATGGTCTTGCAATGTCGGCCTGGTCGAGGTTGTCCCTAGCCACCTCCAAGGGGTGGACTGAAGGTTCCCCAGCCGCAGCACAATGTCGACGGTTGACCTCTTCCTGCTCTCTACCTTGTCTTATGTGGGGTAGGCCTTGATGAGGCCGAAGTTGACCCTCTTCCCTTTATGAAACGGCTGCACTTATCGACCTTGACAACCTCTGTCTTAGGTCATTCACTGGGCCGAGCCTTTCAAAGGCCGACCCTCTGCTCAATCTATCAAAAGTTGATTCTCTTTGTTGGGCCTCTTCACCTCTTCTGCCTCCACAACCTCGGCTCTGCTGGATAGGACACATTGTGTTATTTGAAACCTCATACGGTTCCGAACTATCTTCTGGAGCGTCTTCTGCCTCCAAATTATCATACCTATCCTCAAGGGCAAGGGTGTCCTTGCCTCCCCAAACGCAAACACCTAAGGTCAGCAACGTCCCTCCTCCGTTGAGGTATTTGTTGGTCTTTTCGCGGTGCCTAGGGCGGTCCCCTGGCATCAGGATGGGGCTGAGCGGCCACCGAAGTAATCATCTCCGGTGAGACCCAAGGCGATCTCATCATGTTTTGACTGAGTTATGCAAACTGCTCCTTCATCGCTTCTTGCGTCGTAGCCAAAGACCTCAAGACTGCTGCCACCTCCGCCATTTTGGACTGAGGTTGTGCCTGGCTGGAACTAAGCCCTCCCGCACCAGGCGGTGGAAGAGGTGGTGGCAATTCCGACGCTATACGTTAACACTAAAAAGCTTGAGTAGTAGATAAGCTTAATACCTTAAAGTACCTCTTTCAATGGTGAAATATCTCCACGTAAGGGGTGAGGCTTGGTTCACCACCAGAGCTTTCGGTGAGGTTAAGCAGAAAAAAGTGGAAGAGACAGCTTCTCGTTCCCACAAACGGCGCCAAAATGATGATGCAAGGATTAGCACCACCAAGTAAGGTGTTTGTGAGCTCTAATCAGTGTATAACAATGGCAGCACAAGTATACCAAATATAAGAGAATGAGGTGAGGAGAAGAGGATTAACACAGTCATATAAGTGGTTGAGCCAATCAGGCCTACGTCCACTGTGAAGGTGTGTGGTTAATATTACTGTATGAGGGCTCTAATGGCCATGAATACAAACTCTCAAGCTTTCTCTCCCTACGGTATATTTGGACAGAGTTTCAGTTAGGGTTGTTTATTTAGGATCCCCTTCCATGAAGGAGAGGGCAAATATATATAGTGTGTATGGGGTGTAATACACCCCCTATGCATGCAATGAGCATGTGTGTATTGATCTAGCCAACCTGATGAAGACATCTGTCACTTTCACATGTAGATAATTATGATGAAATATTCCCCCATGTGAGGGTATTGATTTGTTACAACTGATTGTGTACACGTGTTCCCAGCCAAACATATGCGAGTAAAGGCTCGGCTGTCTTCGATTGATACCAACCTCGGCCTGGAAGAGTACGAGGTTGGTGAAGTCTAGATGTTGCCCAATCTGAGATGATTCATGATAGCCTCAGCTCATGGTAGGTCGAGGTAAGATAAGTGGAGTCATAACGTCGACCTGGTCCGGGGTTATGCAGGAGTAGGTTTGGAACATCGGCTAATCCTCAGTCGAGGTTGGTTATGATGATGGGTAGACCTTGAAACCTCGGCTTGAACACCGTCGAGGTTGCTATATTTAGGTAGTCGTGATGCCAGACCTAGAAGACTTGATGGATAACTGTCTTCATGGGTCATGAAGACCTCTGCTATTATCTGATAGTGAGTCAACTAATAACGTCGGCCATGACCGACCTTGTAAAGGACGAGACTGTTGGTTGCCAATCTAGGGCCCTTCTAACCTCGGCCATCTCCTGGGTCGAGGTTTATGTCTCTGAGCTGTGGGGTACATATAGGGCATATCAGGACCCTTGGACAAGGTCAAGTCATAATCATAACTCAAGTCATACTGTTACTCTGTCAAAATCACCCCAAATACCTAGTGTTTCTCTCCCGTCTCTCTCTCTCTCTAAGTGTTGAGTGCTTTGTTTCTTCACTCCACCCTTACAACCATAATTCTTAGGATTTTCTCTTGAGAAAAGTTACTATTACTGTGGTGAAGATCATCTTCTTGCAGGGAGCCATTCATACTTTGGCTCCATTTTTACCAGAAGGAGAAGGTTTTACCAGGTGCTTCTCTAGAAGTTTTGGAAATCCTTGAAGATAAAGTCAATTGGAGTGGGTCAGGCCTCACCCTTTCCAGTTACAATGCAGCTACCCTCATACATTTGGTGGCTCCGCTAGGGAGGTATCCTCACTTCCATGGACAAAGAAGGTTTTAGCGTTTCTAAGCAGCTAGTTTTTGAAGACATTCCACTTGGGAATGGAACCCAAAGTTACCAGACCATTCCAGAGGATGTGGTGGTGATCGGAGAAAAGACACCTGCTCCTCAAGTAGGGTACACTAGCTCACCGGCAGTAGCTCCGATGATAGTTATCAGCCTTATGGGCATGTTTTTGACTTTTTGAAGCAAAAAAAATGTAAACCTATCAAGTTTGGTTCAAGGTTGTGTAACACAATAGCTGCCCCTTCTAGAGGGCTATCCACCCTAGAATTAATTTCGACAGAGATGATTCCATCATGAAAGGTGGTGCCAGAGCAGGTTATGGCACTATCAAGCTCACCAGTAGCAATGGCCATAAGTTTGGAAGAATCCCCTCTTAAAGCAATTACTATGGAGGAGGTGATAAAGTTACTCTCCTCCACTCAAATAGAAACACCTCATCTGTATGATAAGCTACAAGATCCTTATCCTTAGGATATGAATGAGAAACCATACCCAGAGGGGTATATTCCGACAAAGTTCATTGACTTTATTGGAAAAGGAGAAAACCTAAGAGATCACGTGAAAAGGTTCATTGAGTACCTAGGGGTGCATGGAAATGACCACAACTTGACGTTAAGGGAGTTCTCCAAGACCCTCATAGGAAATACCTACATGTGGTATTCCCACTTGGCACCAAACAGCATTCCCTCATGGGAAGAAATGCACAGACAATTCCTCTAAAAGTTATTTATGATAGAAGATGAGTTCACATTAAGACACCGACACAAGAGGTGCAAAATCCTAGGGAGGAGTTAATGCAGTATATCAAACTCTTTTGTGAGAGAGCACTTGATGTGCATGAGGAGGTAACGGAGGAAAAATTTCTTCAAATTTGTGTCGAGAGGCTCTTGGAGGAATACAATCTCCATCTGGTTAATGAGACTAGAGATGGAACCTTTAGAGAGTTCATTAGGGCTGCGGTAACACATCTATGATAATCGAGCCAAGGACCTAGGGTTAGAGGACACAAGTTCCGTTGACTTCTATAAGGTTTCAAATTTCTAGGAGACAAGCAGTCAACTATGTGGATGGAAATCCCAAAGGTAAGAAGGGAGGTTTCGAATCCAAAAGCAACATCCTGGGTAATAAGATAAAGTTTGGAGAAGATGATCCACCACTACTACCTTAAAGCGTAGAGGAAACTATGGATTTTTATCGTATATTGGTACGAAAGGGAGTAGCAGGTCCCCCTCACCTGAATGGGGAAACCCTTATAGCAGCTAACAAAGCTAACCCAAAATATTGCGAGTTACACCAACAGGCGCAACACTCTAACAAGGACTATTACTATTTGAGGAGGATTAATGGCGAGCAGGTGGGTAATGGTACTTTACAGATACCACTTGTGAATGTTAATGAAAATCCACTTCCAACTCATCATTATGCCACTGCCAATATGGTAGTAGTGTATGATGAAGAAGCAACCCAAGATTTGATGGAGTGCAAAAGTGGTAAGACAGTATGTGAAGAGTTAGGAAGGCTATTACTGAGCAACAAATAGAGAACTGGTCTAGAAAGAAAGCACGAGGAGTGGTTCTTCACCCAAGACCAAGAATATGAGGAAGATGAAGAACTCAAGCAGGTCAACCTCTTAGAGCACCAGGTAATTCCCAGACATATGAAGTAGACATGGATTCTGAATGCGAAGCTATAGCGAGGAGCCCCAAGTTCAATTGGTTCTTTGACCAAATAGGAGTAAAATATGACACCAGGGTGGTCATAATAAGAAAAGTCTTGGAGGTGTTACATCATAGATGAGATCCCGCATTGAATTGGTAGGGGCCGATTGACAAGCTGATTAAGAGGTATACTTCTAAAGTCAAATTTCTTGAGGTAGACATGAAGGTGCCTTACTTCCACAACCGCCTGTTATATGTCACATCTTTGATCAATGAAGTTTCATTTCTCAGAGCATTAATGGATGGAGGAGTATCCTTAACATTAGGTCAATCAATATGTTATATCAGACGGGAATTGATCAAGAGAAAATAGTGCCTATACCACCAGTGATATCAAAACTTGACAGCGCCGGGATGTAATCCCTCTGATATGTGAATGTAGGAATTAAGTTGGGAAATTTTACTTCCCACATCAAATTCCATGTCATCAATGCTAATACAAGCTACTCATTAGGAGGGTATGGATGCATTCCCATGGCATAGTACCCCCACCTACCATCAATGTGCAATGGCCAATATTAGAGGAACAAAGATCATAATCAAGGCCACACAAAAGCCTTTTTCCATTGCGGAGGCCGATATGGTGGACACAACGTTCTACATAGAACTCGATGAGGAAAGAAAGAATTTTACAAGAAAGATAGAAGAGAAGCGAGTGGTTGGAGGAATTTCCCAGCCAAGGAGATTTGTACATGATTGTTTGGGGGGGGGGGTGATCCCCCACATAGCAAAAGGAAAGAGGAAGGTTGAGGAGGTGGTTAAACCTCCTCGAACTTGTAAAAAAGTGGTCCTACCTGATGGGAGAGTTATTTACCATTAATAACGGTCTGTGCGGGCGGTGTTCTGGGATGAGATCACCGACCCAACGCCAAAATATTTCATTATGGATAAATCCCATGATATTAAGCAAATTGAGGAACCAGAAGAAGTTCCAAAATGCATGCAGGATGGACCCAGGGAGAAACTACAAGAATTAGAGGAGATCAACCTGGGGGTGGAAGGGGGTGAAAGTAGACCCATTCTAATCTCCAAGAGTTTGAGCCCAAAATAGAAGGAAGAGATGGTAGGCCTGCTTAAAGAGTTCACTGACGTGTTTGCCTGGAAATACACGAAAATGCTAGGGATAGACCCAGAGGTGAGCTCTCACAGATTGAATGTTCTTCCCAATGCTCTCCCAGTCAGGCAAGCAACACATACATACAAAGCTGACCTCGATCTGAATATAAAAGCAGTGGTAGAGAAGATGTTTCACGTAGGGTTCATCAAGCCTGGTCAACATCCTATGTGGCTCTCCAGCATAGTGTCGATGGTAAAGAAGTACAAGACCTAAATTCAATTTTTTATGGATTTTCGCAAATTGAATCGGGAATGTCCCAATGATGAGTTTCCTCTTCCAAGCATAGATAACTTAGTTAATGCTACTACGGGGCATGAGATGTATTCCTTCATGGATGGGTACGTTCAGATTAAGATGGAACTGACGGACGCAGAGAAGACTGCCTTTCGCACACCCTTGGGAAATTTCCACTATATAGGCACGTCGTTCGGATTGAAGAATGTCGGGGCCACGTACCAAAGGACTATGAGGGAAATTTTTCATGATTTGTTTCATGACATACTAGAATTTTATATGGATGGTCTTGTGGTGAAATCCAAGAAAGAAAGTAAGCACTTACATGACCTCTAGAGAGTGTTCGAGAGGTGTCGCAGGTACAAGATGTGGATAAACCCCTCGAAGTTTGGCTTCGGGGTCACTGCGGGGAAATGTTTGGGGTTTGTTGTGAGTATGCAGGGGGTGCAAGTAGATGCAGAGAAAAATAAATCCATCATGATGATGCCACCTCCAAAGAGTCAAAGAAATCTTAAGATCTTCTTAAGGAAGGTGTCCTACCTAAGAAAGTTCATACATGTGCTAAGGGAGTTGACCCACACATTCACACCCCTTCTAAAAGATAAATCCAAGTGGATTTGGGGAGATGATTAGAAAAAGGCCTTCAAAAATATCAAAGAAATTTTATCATCCCCATCCACAATGATTCCACTAGAAGCTGGGGTACCGCTACTACTCTACCTTAATTCAACAGAAAGAACCATAGGAGCACTGATGGACCAAGAAAATGAAGGAGTAGAAAAGCATGTGTACTACTTGTCATGAGTGATCTGAGGTAGAACATCTTGATACACCAGCGTAGAGAGCCACTATCTTACCCTGGTCTTTGTTGATCAGAATTTGAGACATTATTTACTAGCTTTCACAATTCACATAGTCACTAAGTGTGACCCCATCAAGTACCTCCTCGCACGGACGGTTCTTGTGGGACGAGAATCAAGGTGGTTTTTGATTTTATTAGAATATGATTTAAAATGCAGAGAGCCTAAAGACATTAAAAGTCAAGTGGTAGCAGATCTACTCACCCATTTTCCAAGTGGGAATTTTGAGAACCCCATTAAGGAACTACCTGGGGAGAACTTTCAAAAATGCATGGTGGAAAAATGGAAAAATAAGCGATGGATTTCGATGGCTCCAGTGATCAAGAAACAGGAGGTACCGGTATTATAATATCAAACATTAAGGAGAAGATCACCCTTTCCTTCAAGTTAGATTTTAAATGCTCAAACAACGGGGCTGAATATGAGGCCCTCATTTTAGGGATGTTGGAGGCACTCAAAAAATATGTCAGAGTGTTATGCATACGAGGGGACTCCAAAATGATAATAAAATAGGTTAATGGGGAGTTTGCCCTCAAGCATCCCAACCTGGCACCCTACAGAAACATTATTCAGAGATTGCTGGGGAAGTTCTTCGAAATAACTGTGGAGAGACATGCAAGAATAATGAATAGACACCCCGATGCACTAGCCACGATACCACAAAAGTTAGACTTGGATGAGATGGAAGCAACAATCACAGTAGGATGAAGGACAATGCCTGTTATAGTACAATCTTTGTTCCCAAGTAACAAATAAGAAGATTAGAGGCACCTAGTTGTGAAGAAGCTAGAGACCATAGATGGGACAATAAAGATATTAGATCTATCTAACTACCACCTACTCTAGGGAATACTTTAATTCAAGAGCCCTGGAGGATTCCTAGTAAGATGTGTAGGAGAACAAGAAGCTAAAGAAAGGTTGGCAGAGATGCATGAAAAGCATTGTGGGGACATTGATATTCCTCATTACCGTCGATTGCATTGTGGGAGCTACTATTAGCCCACCACGAGTGCAGAGACTGCTCGTATGTAATAAGGTTATTTAAAGTGGCAGGCCCATTTTATCCAGCCAGCAGAAGCTAAATTTGTGGAAGCCTTTGAAGATTAGAGGCAGTCATACATAGCATATTTGAAAGACGGTGAGTTACCAGCAGAGAGAGAAAATGGAATTTATCTGCGAAAGAGGATAGCCTTTATTTACTTGGTGGAAGGAGATATTTACAAGAAGGGGTAAAATGAGAAGGCACTGAGGTGCATAGCTAAGGAAGACACAAGGAGAGTTCTAAAAGAATCTCATGAGTCATCCCACATGGGGGTGCCAAATTATATGATCAGCTGATGACACTGGGGTACTACTGGCCAACCATGGAGACTGGCTCCATTAGTTGTGTGAAGAAGTGCAAAGCCTGTCAAGTACATGGCAACATGGTACATGCCCCTTCATTCAGTTTACGAAGCCTAGCAGCTCCCTACCCCTTCCACACGTGGGCATTTGACCTAATTAGAAAAATCAACCCATCTTCTCATAGCAAAGCTTTTATCATTGTGGCTACATAATTATACACCAAATAGGCAGAAGTCATCCCTTTAAGGAGAGTGACTGCCTAAGTGGTTATCCAATTTATCAAGAAGTATATCATATGTCGGTTTGGTACACCTAAAGTATTTTTGACGAATAATGGGAAGCAATTCTTATGCAAGGAGATGGCCCTCCTCACAAACAAGTACAAAATTATGCACAACAACTCTACCATATCCTACCCTAAAGGTAACGGTCAAGCAAAAGCCACTAATAAGACCCTAATCAATATCTTGAAGAAGATGCTAGAAGACATGCCAGTGGCATGGGATGAGAAGCTGCCCATGGTGCTATGGGCTTATCGTATCTCAAAGAGAAAATCATCCAGGTTCACTCCATTCTCATTGGTATATGGGACTGAAACTGTATTACTAGTGGAGTTACCAGTACCCTCAGCCAGAGTTACTCTAAGCAACGAACTCATCCCTAATCCACGACATGTATAGCTAGAGGTGTTGGACGAGCATAGAGATAAGGCGAAAGAGAACTTTAAAGCCTACACCCAACAGCTGTCCAGAGCCTACAAAAATTTGGTCAAGCCCAGGGAGTTCCATGTAGGAGACTTAGTCTTGCGAGCATCCACTCACCATCTCCGCAACATGTCGGCATAAAAGTTCAAACCTAACCGGGAAGGCCCTTTTATTGTGAGAGGGGTAGGCAAGTCGAGTTTTTTTCCAGATTTCAGACCCAGAGAGTGATTGCCTCCAGTCCATCAAATGCAAGTGGCTGAATAGGTATTATGCTTAGCATTGTTAAAAAACTTCATTTATTTTAAAGAATTTGAGAAGCTTGCTCTAGCACCAGAAAAGTTCTTTTTTGTAAAAATGATAGAGCAGTATAATTTTGTAAATGATATAGAGAATGAAAAGAAATGAATAGTAACTCTTTTTTTTTAGCATTGCATGATGATTCTTATTTTTCTTGTTTGCTTATTGCATAAGGTAGATCAATCAGAATATAGATTTTTTTATATACTCTCTACTAGACTAGAAGAGGGTCCAAGATAAAGAAAACTTTGCTCAATACACTTGGGGGTATATCCATCCTGATAGAAAAGTATATTGAGCAAAGTCTCTCCAGGCATGTTAGACAAATGATTTTAATTTTGTCACCAGACCAGTAGGAGGACATCATCCAAATCATATTAAAAAATATATATATATAGAAAATATTTTTTTAGAGAACAAGTTTTAACTTTCGTTCTCAAAGAAAAAGCCTTACTTGACCAGCCCATAAAAAATATAGAGAAAAGGGGACTTACACTCCCTTACTCTCATTTCTTTAAAAAAAAAGTTTTGGTAAGGAGGAGAGCTAACCCTTTATCTCCCATCTATTCTCTAAGAAATGATAACCATGATAAAATACCCCACAGTTAGAGGGCACAGTTCTAAAATTATAACTTGCTCAGATAATATGCAAGTACCCCACAGTTAGAGGGCACAGTTCTAAAAATGATAACTTGCTCCGATAATATGCTAGTGCCCCACAATTATAGGGGACAATTCTAAAAATGTTACTTGGTCAAATAAAATGCAAGTCTCCACAGTTAGAGAGGATAGTTCTAAAAATGTTGCTTGCTCAGATAATATGCAAGTATCCCATTGTTAAAGGGGACAGTTCAAACAAATGAAGTGGCCACAGAAAATTAGAGTAGGCCATTGTAAGCAGATGTCAAGGTCCACGTAAAAGCAGATGAGAAAGATGATAAAAACCAACAAACTACTTTTTCATTAATAATGACGAAGTTCTTTACATATGAAAAGTGTACAAAAGATCATCTACACAACAAGGATATCTACCCACTAGACAACATGAAAAATAAATCCTGGCAGGAGCGCAGGTCCGTATAAGAAGGACTAGACTCCTCAACAAACTGCTCCTCTAACCTAGCCATCTGATCCTCATCCTCAGTAACACCAACATCTAGCTTGGCCAGCTTGGCCTGGAGGGACTGAATCTGAGTCTGAATTCAAGCAGCCTTAGCCTGACACTACTTCTCCCTAGTCTGCCTAGAAGTATGGATCTTCATCATCTTCCTAAAGGTGGTACCAAGAAAATGATGAACCAAACCTTCAAGCCAATCCAGTTGGAAATGATAAAAGCGTTGAAGATCATGAAGAGCCTAGATAAATAGTGTAGCCTTCTGAGTAGTCATGTTAGCAGGAGGGGTAGATAAGAAATCATGTAGATGGTTTCAAGTTGAAGGCCGTAAGGCTATCAATGTTGAGGACTCTCTAGGAAGTAAAATTCTTATAATGGTTGTGCAGAAACATCTCCAACACCTCGTGCTCATGTGCACGTAATCGGGAAGGCAACTCTGAATTCCACAGCGCGCTCATGACAGGCCCAGGATCCTCTACCTCTATATAATCATAGCCCATATTATGCTACTCAAGCTCTGAAATAGGGATAGAAGAATCCTCCCCAGACCCGGTATCACCAGTGACCTCAGAACTTTAGTCGGCCTCACTAGTAGCCTCAGCAGGCTCATCAATCGGATCCTACAGATTGAAAAGAAAAAGGATATAAGTCACAAAGAAAAAGTAGTAGGATATGGGGAACTCAAACTCAAATTGAAACAAATATTATGGAAAGCTTACCCCAAAGTACATGCGAGTCAATATGTTGTCACCAAAGCGAGGGGGCACCATATGACCATGAGCACCAGCCTAACAAAAATAGACAAGATTAGTATTTTTCTTTTGGCTAAGGAAAAAGAGAAATGTGATATCTTTAATAGATAATAATAGCCCAGGCATGACAATTTAATACCTGGGGAATGTGCAGTGTAGCACTCATAGTAGGTCTAGCAGAACTAGGGACGACCGCCTCACTAACCTGAAAAAAAATATGAACGTGAAGGTGAACCAACTTGCACACTAAAAAGCAAGAAGAAAAAGGGGAACAAATAAAAGTGTAAAAGGTATGACAATTTAATATCTGACTCACAGTGGTTCCCCTGGTTGTTTCACAGTCAGAGGAATAATCATTGCGATAGCTTGAAAACGGGGAAACAGGTAAATGACAACAAGTATTTACATAGAAAATGTAAGCTCAAAATATCCAGGTAGATTAAGTATTTACCTGAGATCTCCCCACTAAGATACCCGTTGGAGACTCCTCAGCAGCCGGAGCAAGAGTGGTACTAATCGAAGGGGTCAAAGTATCCTCAAGCACAGAAACTGGTGGACTACTCACCTGAGAGTCCAAATATAGGACCCGTAAGTAAAGGAACCACATCTACAAATATGTTAAAAAATACATAATACATATATGTTTAACTAAGCTAGCAAGTAGGGGTTGCAAAGATCGAACATACCACTGAAGCTAGTCATGCGAAGCTGGGAACAAGCCCCTCAGACAAGGGGACTTCAGCCAGGTTGGCTGAAGTAGCTTCCCCTATAAAAGAGAAGGGGACACTCACATGTGTTACCTCAGGAACTATCTCTGAGATCTTCACCATAGGCGCTGCAGGTGAGGAGGTCTCACTAGAACTACCCTGCAAGAAAAGAAAGATATGAAAATTTATAAGTCTTTCGTAGTAATGAAAAAAGGAGGCATAAAAGATAAGTAAAGACAAGTCGGAATAGTTACTAGGAGAGGTGTTATAATAATGCCTCCCACATATAAAATGGATACAGGAGCTTCCCCAGAGGCAGCAGGGACAACTAACGGGGAACTAAAGATGCAGATAAAGAAGCGATAGTACCAACCAACTGACATAAAAACAAACCGAAATAGAGTATGAAAATAAAATCCCAATGTCACGGGAAAATGAATCAAGAAGACAAAAGATTAAATACAGGCTTAACTGAATCCCATATAAAGAAGAAGGAAGGAAGATGACCGGCGGGGTAGTGGCCTAGTTCTTCCAAAATTGTCAAAAAAATAAACATAAACAAAGAAAGAGATGAGGCCTAATGAGAATAAGCAATAACTGAGAGGTTGAGCTAACCTGTGTAATAGTCTCACTAGATGCAATAGTGAAAACTGGCCTGGAAGATATAGGTTGAATGTGAGTCCTAATGTCCATGGGCATAAAGACCCGGGAGATGGGAATCCTCCCTGAAGGAGATATACTTGGGGTAATGGCTCCCGTAAGTGGGGTTATTCCCCTAGTAGAAGACAGGCTCAAAGTACCTCAGATAGTCCTATAAAAAAACCTCTCACCACCAAGGAGGGGTAAGGTGAAGAAAGAAGACCAAGAGAAACAGTCACCTATGTGTTTAATAATGGGAGACTTCCAAATATACGCCTCAAAACGTAACAACTAAAAGTAAGAGACTCAAGAGAGCTAATGTTTACCTGGACCAAAGAGGAGGACACAAAAAAAGTCCTCGATGTCGTCAGGAATAAGTAGATAACTGCAAAAACGAGACAAGGACGAACAATATCTTAGTAAAACAAATAAAAAAGAATATTGATTGAGTAAAGGGAAATGAAAAACCTCCCTAGATAGGCCCAAAGATGCACTACACCAAAACTGGCGAATGGTCACGACCAAAATCCCTGACCAAGACTGTGGGTCGCGGACTTGGGTCGTGACCATTTCGGGTGCGACCAATTTCGTGGGTCACGACCCATTTCCGTGACCAATCGGGGGTCACGACAGATGGTGGTGGGCTTGGGCCGGACCCACACCGCGATGAGAAGAAAATGGCGGGGGCCAAAGTCTGTGACCCCTAACCGTGAAGAAAAATTATCGCGGACAAAGTCCGTGACCCACACTGCGACGAAAAAAATTTGGGAAAAATGGTTGCGGCCAAAGTCTGTGACCCACACGGCGATGATTTGTTTCATCGCGGTGTGGTTCACGGACTTTGGCCCCGACCATTTTTATGGGCGACGGAAAAAATAAGAATGGTCATGGATCCATGACCATATTTAACTATAATAAAAAAATGTTTTTTTTTGTCCAATCCTAAAATTGGGGATCCCGTGACTGCGCGACAGGTTACTACGTGTTACGTTGGATGCGCACTAAGTGTTACAAATATTTATTATTGGCAAAACAACAAAAAAATCACAAATTACGAATCGGGAGCATTCTTAATAAACTAATATACATACAAACTTACAAATATTATACGTCATAATAATTCACAGACCAAAAAAAATTGGGCAGAGTTCCTCTTATTTTTTGGACATTCAAAACCTTGTTAATATAAAACCTGCTTATTATAACGCCCGCACAGCCGTAAAATTTAATAATAAAATTATAAAGCCTGCACAACCATAAAACTAAACAATAAAAGGCCGCACGGCCGTAACACAAAAAAGATAAATCCTAAATGTCAACATTATATAAACAATCTTCATATTGTAAACCATTGCCTTCTTCATGTGTTTCATGTGCATAAAAGCAAACGATACAATGTTATCCTGCAAAAAATAGGATACAAAAAAGAAATGATATCAGTAACCAAGTAGTTTTAAAAAATCGTATTAAAGATAAAAATAAATTGCATATACAAGTTATAATTATCATTGTATAAGTTTCTACGAGTTACATTGGTCCTGTGCGAGGTGTTGGTGCCTCACATGATGTCGTTTGGGGGTTGTTTTGGGGTTTCGCCCTCTAATGCCATTTTGTTATCCTAAGTCTATATATTTTCAAATTATCATCGTATTCTCAAATCGAGAGTCCCGTGACTACACGGTTAGATCTTACGAGTTACATTGGTCCTGTGTAAGGTGATGGTGCCTCTCACGGGACTGTTTAGGAGTTGTTTCGGGGTTTTGCCCTCTAATGCCTTTTTTAAGCCTAAGTCTATATGTTTTTATGACTAATTCTAAATATTTTCAAATTATTGTCATATTCTCAAACTAGGAGTCCCGTGTTTTCACAGTCAGTCCCTAAGAGTTACATTGGTCCCGTGCGAGGTATTAGTGCCTCTCACGGGACCGTTCAGTGGTTGTTTCAGGGTTTCACCCACTAATGCCATATTTTTCGCAAAAGTCTATATATTTTCAAATTATCGTCATATTCTCAAACTGGGAGTCTTGTGACTGCGCGATCAGTTCCTATGAGTTACATTGGTCCTGTGTGAAGTGTTGGTGCCTCTTAAGGGACCGCTCGGGTATTGTTTCGGGGTTTCGCCCTCTAACGCCAAGTTTTTAAGCCTAAGTCTAAATATTTTCAAATTATCATTGTATACCCAAATTGTGAGTCTCGTGACTTCGCGGTTAGTCCCTACGAGTTACATTGGTCCCGTACGAGGTGTAGGTGCCTCTCACGGGACTGTTCGGAGGTTATTTTGGGGTTTCTCCATCTAATGCCATTTTTAACCCTAAGTCTATATATTTTCAAATTATCATCATATTCTCAAAACGGGATTCCTGTGACTGCACGATCAGTTCCTACGAGTTACATTAGTCCCGTGCGAGTGCCTCTTACAGGGCCATTCGAGCTGTTTTTGGGGTTTCGCCCTCTAACGCCATGTTTTTAAGTCTAAGTCTAGCCATTTTCAAATTATCTTTATATTCTCATACATAGACTCCCGTGATCACGTGGTCAGTTCCTAAGAGTTACATTGGTCTCGTGCGAGGTGTTGATGCCTCTCATGGGATTGTTCGAGGTTGTTTTGGGGTTTTACTATCTAATGCCATTTTCTAAACCTAAGTCTATATGTTTTAAATCCTAAGTTTAAATATTTTGAAATAATCATCATTTTCTCAAATCGGGAGTCCCGTGATTGCGCGGTCAGTCCCTACGAGGTTTATGGTCCCGTGTGAGGTGTTGGTGCCTCTCACGGGACCGTTCGGGGGTTGTTTCCGGGTTTCTCCCTCTAATGTCATTTTTAAGCCTTATTCTAAATATTTTCAAATTATCATCATATTCTCAAACTGGGAGTCCCGTGACTGCGCGATTAGTTCCTACGAGTTACATTGGTCCTGTGTGACGTGTGGAAGCTTCTCACGGGGCCGTTCAGGGGCGGTTTTGGGGGTTCTTCCTCTAACGCCTTATTTTTAAGCTCAAGTCTAGATATTTTCAAATTATTATCGTATTCTCAAACCGGGAGTCCCGTAATCACGCGGTCAGTTCATATGAGTTACATTGGTCTCGTGTGAGGAGTTAGTGCCTCTCACGGGACCGTTCGGTGGTTGTTTCAAGGTTTCACCCTCAAATGTTGTTTTTAAGATTAAGTCTAAATATTTTCAAATTATCATCGTATTCTCAAACTGTGAGTCCCGTGATTGCGCGATCAGTCCATACGAGTTATATTGGTCCTGTACGAGGTATTGGTGCCTCTCACGGGACCATTCGGAGGGTTGTTTCAGGATTTCTCCCTCTAATGCCATTTTTTAAGCCTAAGTCTTTATATTTTTAAATTATCATCATATTCCCAAACTGGGAGACCCAGTACTGCGCTGTCAATCCCTATGAGTTACATTGGTCCTGTGTGAGGTGTTGGTACCTCTCACAAGGTCGCTCGGGGGTTGTTTCAGGTTTCACCCTCTAACACTAAGTTTTGAAGCCTACGTCTAAATATTTTCAAATTATTATCGTATTCCCAAATTGGGAGTCTCGTGACTGCGCGGTCAATCCCTACGACTTACATTGATCCGGTGTGAGGTGTTCATGCCTCTTACGAGACCGCTTGGGGGTTTCTCCCTCTAACGCCATGTTTTTAAGCCTAAGTCTAAATATTTTCAAATTATCATTGTATTCCCAAATTGGGAGTCCAGTGACTGTGCGATCAGTTCCTACGAGTTACATTGGTCCCGTGCGAGGTGTTGGTGCCTCTCACGGGACCATTCGGGGGTTATTTTAGGGTTTCACCCTCTAATGCCATTTTTTAAACCTAAGTTTATATATTTTCAAATTATCATCATATTCTTAAAACGGGAGTCCCGTGACTACGCGGTCGGTTACTACGAGTTACATTGGTCCTATGTGAGGTGTTGGTGCCTTTCACGAGCCCGCTCGAGGGTTTTTTCGGGTTTCACCCTCTAACGTTAAGTTTTTAAGCCAAAGTTTAAAAAATTTCAAATTATTGTCGTATTCCTAAATTGGGAGTTTCGTGATTGTTCGGTCAGTCCCTACGAGTTAAATTGGTCATGTGTGAGGTGTTGGTGCCTCTCACGGGACTGTTCCGTAACTGTTTTGGGTTTCTCCCTCTAACGCCATGTTTTTAAGCCTACGTCTAGTTATTTTCCAATTATCTTCGTATTCGCAAAACGGGAGTCCCATGATCGCGTTGTTAGTTCCTACGACTTACATTGGTCATATGCGAGGTGTTGGTCCCTCTCACGGGGCCGAGCTGGGGCAGTTTCGAGTTTTCATCCGTTAACGCCGCATTTTTAAACCTAAGTCTATAAAACATGGATTTGTTATTTTCACTGGAAGTAAATTTATAGTTTTGTTTCTAAGTGTACCTATTTGTTGTTTCTGTGAATTCGTATGTTAGCTGTGGTGCTTAAACAGTCAATAAAAGATTATTAGGAGCCTCAAATAAATCGAATAGGTCTAAGGGCTATTAATTGAGTACGCATAAGAACTAGTAGGCTAGTATCTATATGCACTGTATGTAATTAAACGTAGTTATAAATTACCATGGTAAGTATGTTTCATTTATTCAGTAGTAATGTTTCATATCGCATTATTAATTGTGTAATAACAATCTTTTAAAATTTATAGCATGTTTTATTTGTCTCAATTATATTCGGTTTAATCATAACCTTAAATGTTAGAAATTCCTAGGGCTAACCAACTCAGTGGCCATCTAAATGTTCAAATCCACCAGTCAATAACAATTCAAGAATCCCAAACAACAATTTAAATAATAATTAAAAATATGAGAAATTCCTAGGGCCAACCAACTCAATGGCCTTTTAAATATTCAAATCCACCAATCAACAACAATTCAAGAATCCCAAAACAACTGTAATATAATAAGTAATGAAGGTGAAAAGGTAGTAAGTAATCGTATTCAAGTTGATTGAGTGTAAATTTACACCTGCCTAGATTATAGTAACAAGAACAATCTAAATTAACTTGTATACGATTACTTATTAGTAATTACCTTTTCACCCTCATTAGTTGACAGAGAGAGATGTCTATATACACACACACACAAACGCTCGCGCACACATAGAGAGATGTACTAAAATGTGTGTAGAGAGAGAGAGAGAGATGGTCATCGGAATGTGTGAGAAAGCAGAAAGAGGGTCGACGCTACTGCAATTAGAGAGAGAAACTAATTACCAATTTATATCACTTACCAATTTCAATTTATACCAATTTCAATAAACAAATACCAATTTGAATATGTAAATACCAATATAGAATACAAATTAAAATTTTTACCAATTTCAATATACAAATTCCAATTTCAGAATACCAATTTCAATATACAAATACCAATTTTAGAATACCGATTTCAATATACAAATACCAAATTCAGAATTGAATACCAATTTTAATTTCTACCAAAGACCAAATACACACTATATAACAAATACCAAATACCAATTTCAATTTTAATTTCAATTTCAATTTTAATTTCAATTTCAATTTCAATTTCAATTTCAATTTCAATTTCAATTTCAATTTCAATTTCAATTTCAATTTCAATTTCAATTTCAATTTCAATTTACAAGCCTTGCACCCATACCGCGGTCAGTTCCTACGAGTTACATTGGTCCCGTGCGAGGTGTCAGTGCCTTTCACAAGGCCATTTGGAGGCTATTTTGGGATTTTCCCCTCTAACGCCATTTTTTAAGCCTAAGTCCAGATATTTTCAAATTATCGTTGAATTCTCAAATCGGGAGTCCTATGATTGTGCGGTCAGTCCCTACGTGGTATATTGATCCCGTGTGAGGTGTTGGTGCCTCTCACAGGACCATTCGGAGGTTGTTTCGGGGTTTCGCCCTCTAATGCCACTTTTTAAGTCTAAGTCTATATATTTTCAAATTATCATTGTATTCTCAAACTGGGAGTCCCGTGACTGTACAGTCCGTTCTTATGATTTATATTAGTCCTGTGTGACGTGTGAGAGTTTCTCATGGGGCCGTTCGGGGACTGTTTTGGGGTTTCTTCCTCTAACGCCTTATTTTTAAGATTAAGTCTATATATTTTCAAATTATCATCATATTCTCAAATCGGGAGTTCCGTGATCGCGTGGTCAGTTCCAACGAGTTACATTGGTCTCGTGTGAGGTGTTGGTGCCTCTCACGGGACAAATCGGGGGTTGTTTCAGGGTTTCGCTCTCTAATGCTATTTTTAAGCTTAAGTCTAAATATTTTTAAAATATCATCATATTCTCAAACTTGGAGTCCCGTGATTGCGCGATCAGTCCCTACGAGTTATGTTGGTCTCGCGCGAGCTATTGGTGCCTCTCACGGGACCATTCGGGGGTTGTTTTTGGATTTCGCTCTCTAATGCCATTTTTTAAGCCTAAGTCTTTGTATTTTAAAATTATCGTCGTATTCCTAAATCGGTAGACCTGTGGCTTCACCGTCAGTCCCTACGAGTTTCATTGGTCCTGTGTGAGGTGTTGGTACCTCTCACAAGGCCGCTCGGGGGTTGTTTCAGGTTTCACCCTCTAACGCTAAGTTTTGAAGCATAAGTCTTTATATTTTCAAATTATCATTGTATTCCAAAATTGGGAAACCCGTGGCAGCGTTGTGAGTCCCTACGAGTTACATTGGTCATGTGTGAGGTGTTGGTGCCTCTCACAAGGCCGCTCGGGGGTTATTTTGGGTTTCGCCCTCCAACGTCAAGTTTTCAATTTGATGTCTAAAAAATTTCAAATTATCATCGTATTCCTAAATCGAGAGTCTCGTGACTACGCGGTTAGTCCCTATGAGTTAAATTAGTCACGTGTGATGTGTTGGTGCCCCTTATGTGGATGTTCAGTGGTTGTTTTGGGGTTTCTCCCTCTAACGCCATGTTTTTAAGCCAAAGTCTAGATTTTTCAAATTATCGTCCTATTCTCAAACCGGGAGTCCCATGATTGCACGGACAGTTCCTACGACTTACATTAGTGATGTACAAGTTGTTGGTCCCTCTCACGGGGTTGATCCGGGTCAGTTTTGAGTTTTCGTTCGTTAACGCCATGTTTTTAAGCCCAAGTCTATAATACCTGGATTTGTTATTTTCACTAGAAGTAAATTTATTATTTTTTTTCTAAGTGTACCAATTTATTGTTTCTATGAATTCGTATGTTAGCTTTGGTGATTAAACAGTCAATAAAAGATTATTGGGAGCCTCAAATAACTCGAACATGTCTAAGAGCTATTAATTGCGTACGCATAAGAACTAGAAGGCTAGTATCTATACGTACTATATGTAATTCAATGTAGTTATAAATTACCATGGTAAGTATGTTTTATTTATTCAGTAGTAATGTTTATAGTGATGATTTATACATAGCTATGTTTCATATCGCATTATTAATTGTTTAACAACAATCTTTTAAAATTTATAGCATATTTATTTATCTCAATTATATTCGGTTTAACCACAACCTTAAATGTTAGAATTTCCTAGGGCCAACCAACTCAATGGCCATCTATATGTTCAAATCCACCTGTCAACAACAATTCAAGAATCCCAAACAACAATTCAAATAATAATGCAATATATTAGAATTCTTAGGGCCAACCAACTCAATGGCCATTTAAATGTTCAAATCCACCAATCAACAAAAATTCAAGGATCGCAAAATAACTGTTATATAATAAGTAATGACGGTGAAAAGGTAGTAAGTAATCGTATTCATGTTGATTGAGTGTAAATTTGCACCTGCCTAGGTTATATAACAAGAAGAGTCTAAATTAACTTGTATACGATTACTTATTAGTTATTACCTTTTCACCCTCATTACTTGACCGAGAGAGATGTCTACACACACACACACACATAAAGAGATGTACCAAAATGTTTGTAGAGAGAGAGAGAGAGAGAGAGAGAGATGGTCGTCGGAATATGTGAGAAAGCGGAAAGAGGGTCGTCGTTATATTGGTCCCGTGCGAGGTGTTGGTGCCTCTCACGGGATCGTTCGGGTTATTTCGGGGTTTCATCCTCTAATGACATTTTTTAAGCCTAAGTCTTTTATTTTCAAATTATCATCGTATTGCCAAACTGGGAGACCCATGACTGCGTGGTCAGTCTCTGAGAATTACATTAGTCCTGTGTGAGGTGTTGGTACCTCTCACGACGCCGCTCGGAGGTTATTTGGTGTTTCGCCCTCTAACGCTCAGTTTTTAAGCCGAAGCCTAAAAAATTTCAAATTATCATCGTATTCCCAAATCGGGAGTTCCGTGACAGCGCGATCAGTACCTATGAGTTAAATTATCATCGTATTCTCAAACCGAGAGTCCCTTGATTGTGCAGTCAGTTCCTACGACTTACATTGGTCCTGTGCGAGGTGTTGGTCCCTCTAACAGGGTTGATTCTGGGGAGTTTAGAGTTTTTGCCCATTAACGCCATGTTTTTATGCCTAAGTTTATAAAACCTGGATTTGTTATTTTCACTGGAAGTAAATTTATAGTTTTGTTTCTAAGTGTACCAATTTATTGTTTCTATGAATTCGTATGTTAGCTTTGGTGCTTAAACAGTCAATAAAAGATTATTGGGAGCCTCAAACAACTCGAACAGATCTAAGGGCTATTAATTGTGTACACATAAGAACTAGAAAGCTAGTATCTATGCGCACTGTATGTAATTCAACGTAGTTATAAATTACCAGGGTAAGTATGTTTCATTTATTCAGTAGTAATGTTTATGGTGATGATTTATACATAGTTATGTTTCATTTCGCATTATTAATTGTTTAACAACAATTTTTAAAAATTTATAGTCTGTTTTATTTGTCTCAATTATATTCAGTTTAATGACAACCTTAAATGTTAGAAATTCCTAGGGCCAACCAACTCAATGGCCATCTAAATGTTCAAATCCACCAGTCAACAACAATTCAAGAATCCCAAACAACAATTCAAATAATAATGCGATATATTAGAAATTCCTAGGGCCAACCAACTCAATGGTCATTTAAATGTTCAAATCCACCAATCAACAACAATTCAAGAATCCCAAAACAACTGTTATATAATAAGTAATGACGGTGAAAAGGTAGTAAGTAATCGTATACAAGTTGATTTAGTGTAAATTTACACCTACCTAGATAATAATAACAAGAACAGTTTAAATCAAGTTGTATACGATTACTTATTAGTTATTACCTTTTCACCCTCATTACTTGACAGAGAGAGATGTAGACACACACACACACACACACACACACACACACACACACACACATATACAAAGATATACCAAAATGTGTGTAGAAAGAAAGAGATGGTCGTCGAAATATGTGAGAAAGCGAAAAAAGAGTCGTCGCTGCTGCAATTAAAGAGAGAAAGTAATTACCAATTTCAATTTATACCAATTTCAATAAACAAAAACCAATTTCAATTTACAAATACCAATTTAGAATACAAATTTCAATTATACCAATTTCAATATACAAATACCAATTTAAAAATTGAATACCAATTTCAATTAACATTTTTAATCATACGCATTTGTTTCATTACACCATATCACTCCATAAGCATCACTACACATGTATTTAAATACACAATTCTATATGAAAATCTACGTATCTATATTTCATAGGAAAATTCACTCACCTTGAATTTCATACTAATATTAATACCAAAACAATTTCCTTGGTATGGTAGTGTTCGCCTCTTGCCCACCTAACAATTCATCATCATTAGTATTTGAATACACCAAAACACATTAAACTCAGTAACACATAACATCAGTTGTTCAATCTAACACAACTAGAAATTAATTGGATATGATACTGCCCATTTTCATAACACCTTATTCATTAGGTTTCTAACACATTTTATGGAATTAAATTACGAATTCTCTAGACAAAGTTATGCCCGTTTTATTACAACCTTTTCCAAATCATTTCTAGAGAAAAACAACAACAAAACTTCAACTTCAACACAACCCCGAAGACAAACCAGGAGATATTTTATCCTCCCCTTCAATTATATCATACTCATATATATTCGATAATATTTTAAATTGGAATTTCTTGATTTCAACAAGTATTCAATGATTTAGTACACTTTTAATACATCTAAGCCTGAGTAGACCATCAAAGCATAACTTAACATTTTTGAAGCATATATGACCTCCACCTCGGTTATAAATCATGGGAACATATATTAAATATATTTAATAATATAACATTAAAGTTGCATAATTTTTAGAGCTCATTTGATAAGTCAAGCAAAACGTCGAACACCTGGTGTGCGCACTTACACTTTTGGGGCAGATTTTATACCTGGACTTCAAACTATCACCCAAGATTCATTTCTTGGTATTTTTATATCATTTTTGGATAGTATACACATATGAGTCTATTGTAATATCCAACTGGAATCATTTAATTTCAATAAGTATTCCATGATTTATGACACTTTTAACACAACTAGGTCGAAAGAGAACATTAAAGCATAACTTAACCTTTTTAAGCATATATCATCTCTACCTCGGGTATCAATTATTGAAACATATACTAAACATGTTAGTATATAAACACATCATATATATGAATTTACTACATCAAAAATCTTCACGAGAAGGAAATTCAAAAATGGGACTTTGAAGTTAACATTTACAATCCTATCACAAGTCCTCACGTATGATCTTAAGCCATTCTTAGTTTAACACAATTTGGAAAAATGGGTATCATTAAAATCTTAATAAAAATCATAAAAAAAATATACCAAGTGTAGAACTCATCCACGTGACCAACTTTAATAAAGAGATAATTACCTTACGAGAATTCCTCGATTTATGGTAATTTTTCGACGGATTTCTTCCTTAACTTCCTCTTTTTCTCTCTCCTTAGGAAAAATATTTTTCATGGATGAATTGTATGAATAATTGGGTCAATTTAATGGGTTTAAGTCGGCCTAACAAGCCTACCATTTCAACCAATCACAATATAACACGTGGCACCATATAAGATAAAATATCATTTAAAGCTAAATGACCACTATACCCCAGGTTCGTAAAAAGACAATATCTTCTCACTTGAATATCCGTTTGATGCACCATTTTTTGTGTTATAAACTTAAATCATATGTCTACAACTTTGATATTTTTTGTTTTCCCCAAATAATAAAACTAGTACGCCTAATTTGGGCCCGAACAGAAGAGTAGCAATTTACCGAAAATCTCAAAACATTCACATTTGGTGACCTAACATTGCCAATTTCGGACCAACGCCTTGGTTTAATTTTATAATCATAATGATGTATGAAAAACATATTTTCATGATGTATTTAATCACATAACTAATCATATGATCTAAACAATTTATCCCCGATCATAAGCTCTATTAACATTTAATGCAACCAACACATATATCACATGAGTATGCATCCCCCAAATATGATAATTAACATGTTTAACACCCCTCACCAACTTATAACTTATAAATTATACTTAATCATGTAAACATTCTTAATCACGTTTTAGGTCCTTACAAGTCTACCCCTCTTATAAAAATTTCGTCCTCGAAATTTAACGCATAAGAACTTACCAAACAAATGAGGATATTACACCTTCTTGTTATTATCTCTTTCCCAGGTGGCATACTCCACATTTTGACTTTTCCACATTACCTTAATGAATGGAATAGTTTTTATTACATAACACCTACTTTTTCAATTTAAATTTGGCAATTGGTTCCTCCACATAGGTCAAGCCATCTTTAAGCTCTATCGGTTGTGAAATAAACACAGGTAAAGGATTGGGAAAATCCTTACATAACATTGATACATGAAAAACATCGTGTATCCTAAACAATTATTGTATCAAAGACAATTTATAAGCTACGATTCCAACTCATTTCACTATTTTATAAGGGCAAACGTACCTAGGACTTAATTTTCCATTGTTCTTAATCTCATAACCATTCTCCAAGGATAAACACGTGGGAATACTTGATCACCTTCCTCAAATTTCAATTCCTTTCTTCTGTTGTCTGCATAACCTTTTTGTCTACTTTGAATCGCCTTCAAGTGATTTTGAATAAGATTTATCTTCTCCTTAGTCAGTTGCACAATTTTTGGACCAAGTAGTTTTTCGTTCTCCTACTTTGATCCAACACACTGGGGTTCTGCACTTCCTCCTATACTAGGCTTCATAAGTAGCTATTTCAATACTCAACTGATAACTATTATTATAAGCAACTCTATTAGTGACAAGTGTTCATCGCAACTTCCCTTAAACTCTAATACATAAATTCTTAACATTTCTTCGAGTGTATGGATCACTCTCTCTGACTGCCCATTAGTCTGAGGATGAAAAGTTGTACTAAATTTCAATTTAGTCCCCAAAATTTGTTGTAAAATAGGCTAAAAGTGTGAAGTAAATTTAGGATTTCGATCAGAGATAATAGAAACAGGTGCACCATGCAATCTAATTATCTCATCCACATATATGTTGGCATATCTATCCATGGAATAAGTAGCTTTAACAAGAAGAAAATGTGTCGACTTAGTCAATCTATTAACGACAATCCAAATAGAATAAAACCCTCATGATAATTTTGGTAAACCTATAACAAAATCAGTAGTAACATGCTCCTATTTCCACTGAGGAATATGTGAGGATTGTAGTAAACCACTAGGCTTCTGTTGCTCTGCCTTCCCTTGTTGGAAAACTAAACATCTAGCAACAAAATTTATAATGTTGTGTTTCATTCCCGGCCACCAGTAACATTGTTTCAAATTTCTATAAATTTATGTGTTTCCTGGATGGATAGCATATAACTAACAATGGGCTTCCTTTAAAATTATTCTCCTCAAATTAGGCACATTAGGTACACATAAACGGTTATAATACATAACAATGTCTTCATTATGAAAAGAAAATTCATTTGCTTTACTCGTTTTCATATTGTCTTTAATTTTCTCCAATTTTGTATCTCCGACTTGTGATTGTCGTATCCAATCTATCAGCATAAGTCTAACATTTAAATGCTCTAGTATTCCACAAGACTCATTAAAATTTAATTCCACCCCCATTAAACTTAACTCTCTCATCAAGTCAACTCAAACACAATAAATACAAGAAACTCAGTCTAAAGATTTTCTACTCAAAGCATCAGCAACAACATTAGCCTTACCAGGATGGTGAGGTATTGTGCAGTCATAATATTTTATAAGTTCCATACATCTTCTTAGGATCAACACAAATATTATTAGCAGAAATAAGATGCCCCAAAATACTACTTTAGTGTAGCCAAAATTCACATTTAGAAAATTTAGCATATAATTGCTTCTCTCGCAAGGTCTGTAAAATAATACACATGTGACATTCCATTCCCCAACAAATTTAAATTCAGGTTCACCTGGTAACCGAAACACTACCTCCATTCTAAATCAATCTAAACATTCATGATATGAGGACAACCAATCCATACCCAATATCACATCAAACTCGTGTATACCAAAAGGTAGTAAGTCAACCAACAACTCCTTTTCACTTATTCGCACCATATACTCCCTACACACCCTATCAATAAAAACAAATCTCCCAAACTAGAGTAATAATAGCCAGACCAGAATCTAATGATGATATTGGTTTATTAAGATGCAATAGATTAAGCAAGGCAGAAAAGAATATCTAGAACCAGGATCTATCAACACATAAGCGTCTTTATCATTCATACGTAAGGATAATCATCTAGTGATTTCTTATTAATGAAAGATAATTCCCAACTCATATATTATTCCATACCATTATATACATATGTAAAAAATTCACACATAATAGATTATTGGTTTTATCCTCTTGTATTAACAACGAGTGAACATTCTTAATAAATAAAACATCATTCTTCACGTTTCTCACTTCATTCCCATAGTATATCCTGACCATCGTGTAACATTTCAAATAATAAATATTCTATTATAAGATTAACTTTTGTATAGTTTATCTATCCAACTTCCATTCATACTAAATTCATGTGTTCGATTTGAACTACTATCGGTATCATATCTAAAGTTTTAAAGTATGTTAAATATCATTCTTACAATCCTTAATCAACACATAGCCTCACTACTTTACATATATCAATAATGAACAATCATTCACTAAATGTTTACTTTTAACCAATATCCCATATTTATTTTCATGTATATTGTACAGTCATGCACTATGAACTCAATATAACTTCTCACTATATTCCTATTTCAGTATCATTTTATTGTTCTTTGACTAAACATATAATGACCTTAACAAGTCATTTATCCTACAAAATAACTTTACAATCATAATCTTACTCCAATCCTTATTAACATACTAGTCTTATGCGACATCATTAATACACTCATCTTACCCATTTGATAACATGGATGTTAAACATAACCTCACCACTTAGAACTTTAACCATACTTACCAACCCCTTAATACTTCTCTAACTATTATATATCATATTTCTTTCAAATAACCTGTACAAATACCTTAATGTATCACATTATGATATCTCACATAGCACATTCTCCTTACACATACATCTTGGTGACTCCGTATAAATTCAATCATATTAATTATATGACGTGCTCTTAGTGATAACACACATGCACAATGACTAATACAACTCAATATCCACCCAACTCAGTTGTAAATATTTAAACCTGACTAACATCTTTCCCATACTCATCCACAACACATATTCTTAAAAGGACTCCTCAATATTTTCAAACTTCCGACTCTTTAACATCTTATCTTAACTTTACTATTCATATAAGATTTTCAAAACATCACAAGAGTAATATCCACTACATGTACTCATACTATTAAAAACATACATCTCAACTCTCATTACTCTTTTATTCTACTTATCATGATTTACTATGAACGTATATTCTGATCATTTGTGATACATCGACTATTTATTGAATTTGATACCTTTTCACATGTTAAATATAAACATACAACTACTAACCGTCTCATTTAACCTTTACTATGTGAATCTTAATTTTTTTTATTCATACTCCAACAAATTAAGTATCATCATAATCATTTAACCATAATTCTTTTCACTTCCCATCCTTTAATGGACTATGTGTTCTCGTACATCACTCTCCTATACAGATGAGGAGCGCACCCATTCATAATGATATACGTAACACGACTCAAATCCACATATACCAGCATAGGAAGAGATCACCTCCAATACTTCATATTTTTGTATACCACACTGTGTCTTTAAAAATTTTCCTTTAATAACACATTTGGCCATACATGATATAAAACAATGTAATGATTCATATTAAAATACATGTATTCGTTGTGATCCTCGAATAAACATTAACATCTTATTTCCTTTCCTGTAAGAACCTTGCATTTCATATCAATAATATATGTGTATAACTCACAGATGTTAGTCAACAAAGCCAATTTAAAACTTAATAACAAACCCTTAGTATCTACGCCTCAGGAACCCAACATACTTAGATGTATCCCTTGAAACTGAATACTTATGACTCAAAACAGTTTCTACATCCACTGCTAATATATACCCTCACACCCTGTCCAGAACCAAATAACCATGCTCTGATACCAAGTTGTCGCACCCCGACTTAATTAAGTTAAAATGATCCTTTTATTTAGAGGTAAATTCCCTCAAACAATAATTTACTTTAATTCTTTTTGAAAAATAGTACCATATTTTTTTTTCTTTTACTTTTTCGAAAGCATTTTTGGATTAAAATACAACTACGTTAACATGTAATATACAAGTACTAAACAACTTTACATACAAAAGTTCTTTAATTTAATATTTACCCAAAAAGGCTTACTGATATTCCACCCACATTAGAGATCTGACACTCCACCGTTTAAGGTCCTAACTTGGCAGTGAACTCCAAACAATAGGCATACCTGAAACATAAAATTATAGGAGTGTAAGCAACACAAGATTAGTGAATGACCATATACCACATATATAACCAATTAAAATAACCATTTTTATTTTCTAATGTTATAACCCAGTAGGAATTGTGTAACTCTCGCAAGCCTGGACCCGCCAATCCAATTAACACTCAATTAATGGGGAACACCAAATCCCATAATTAGGCCCGATTACAACAAATCTTTGAGTTGGATTAATGGGGCCGCTGCATCCCGTAGGACCCACCACAGTCCTTAACATTAGATAGAGGTCCCACCTCAGTCCATAACATTTAATGATATCGTTTAAAATTTTTAATCATACGCATATGTTTCATAACACCATATCACTCCATAAGCATCACCACACATGTATTTTACTACACAATTCCATATGAAAATATAAGTATCTATATTTCGTAGGAAAATTCACTCACCTTGAATTTCATACTAATATTAATACCAAAACTATTTCCTTGGTATGGTAGTGTTAGCCTCTTCCCCACCTAACAATTCATCATCATTAGTATTTGAATACACCAAAACACATTAAACTCAGTAACACATCACATCAGTTGGTTAATCTGACACAACTGGAAATTTATTGGATATGATACTGCACATTTCTATATCACTTTATTCAATAGGATTCTAACACAATTTACGGAATTAAATTACGAATTCTGTAGACAAAGCTATGCCCGTTTTATTACAACCTTTTCCAAATCCTTTCTGGAGAAAAATAACAACAAAACTTCAACTTCAACACAACCCCAAAGACAAACCAGAAGATATTTTATTCTCCCCTTCAATTATATCATACTCATATATGTTCTCTAGTATTTCCACTTGGAATTTCTTGATTTCAACAAGTATTGCCACTTTTAACACATCTAAGCCCGAGTAGACCATTAAAGCATAACTTAACATTTTTCAAGCATATATAACCTCCACCTTGGTTATAAATCATGGGAACATATATTAAACATATTTAGTATTATAACATTATAGTTGCATAATGTTTAGAGTTCATTTGCTAAGTCAAGAAAAACGTCGAACACCTTGTGTGCGCACTTACACTTTTGGGGCAGATTTTATACCTGAACTTCAAACTATCACCCAAGATTCATTTATTGGTATTATTACATCATTTTTGGATAGTATACACATATGAGACTATTGTAATATCCAACTGGAATCATTTAATTTCAATAAGTATTCCATGATTTATGACACTTTTAACACAACTATATCGGAAGAGAACATTAAAGCATAACTTAACCTTTTTAAGCATATAGCACCTCTACCTTGGGTATCAATTATTGAAACATATACTAAACATGTTAGTATATAAACATATCATATATATGAATTTACTACATCAAAAAGCTTCATGATAAGGAAATTCAAAATGGGACTTCGAAGTTAACATTTACGATCCTAGCACAAGTCCTCACGTATGATCTTAAGCCATCCTTAGTTTAACTCAATTTAGAAAAATGGGTATCCTTTAAATATTCATACAAATCATAAAAAAAATATACCAAGTGTATAACTCATCCATGTGACCAACTCTAATAAAGAGATAATTACCTTACGAGAATTCCTCGATTTATGGTAATTTTCCGACGGATTTCTTCCTTAACTTCCTTTTTTTCTCTCCTTAGGAAAAATATTTTTCATGGATGAATTGGATGAAGAATGGGGTCAATTTAATGGGTTTAAGTCGGCCTAACAAGCCTACCATTTCAATTAATCACAATATAACACGTGGCACCATATAAGACAAAATATCATTTAAAGCTAAATGACCACTTTACCCTAGGTTCGTAAAAAGATAATATCTTCTCACCCGAATGTCCGTTTGATGAACCATTTATTGTATTATAAACTTAACTCATATGTCTACAACTTTGATATTTTGTGTGTTCCCCAAATCATAAAACTAGTACGCCTAATTTGGGCCCGAACAGAAGAGTAGCAATTTACCGAAAATCTCAAAACTTTCACATTTGGCGACCTAACGTCGCCAATTTCGGACCAACACCTTGGTTTAATTTTATAATCATAATGATGTATGAAAATCATATTTTCATGATGTATTTAATAACATAACTAATCATATGATCTAAACAAGTTATCCCCCATCATAAGCTCGATTAACATCTAATGCAACCAACACATATATCACATGAGTATACATCCCCCAAATATAATAATTAACATGTTTAACACCACTCACCAACTTATAACTTATAAATTATACTTAATAATATAATTAACATTACTAATCACATTTTAGGTCCTTACAACCTACGCCCAAAAACCTAGACCCAAAAGACCTAATAATCCCCACCCAACAACCTAGACCCAAAAGCCAAAAATATTTTAACTCCTAACAACATAGATTCCATAGACTATATTAATACAACTGAAGGAATAATTCCACTCATAGTTAAGAATAAAAACATCACCTTTTCATAAGGAGCTCTCGGATTGAATTCTGAAATGGACAAATCGTGACAAGATACCAAGATGTAAAAATATATCAAGAAATATAGGGGAATATGCCAATATAAAAAAATAGTTGTGAAATGCTTGCTCCTACCCAAATTTAGGTCTTATGCATAGATAACAAAATATTCAATACTCTTTCTTTGACAAAAAATAAAAACACTTGTTATGTAGATTCTCTTTCAGATGTTGACTCCTTCCCAACTCCTTAGCGCTACCTTCTAATGTTGCATTGACATTAATTGGATCATGTCCTATTTCGTGTGGGATCATTAAAAATGAGCTTTGCACAAAACAAAAATCAGAGTTGAACTCAGTAACTAACCATTTATAATACAAATTTTTAATCATAGGGGAATCAAGTTTTCGAATCAAGTACTAAAAGGTTAATAATTTAAACAAAACAAAAAACATGTAACTCTCAAAAACTAATACGTAAAAAACAGAACTTTATGTTTAGAAAATCATAAGATCAATATCAAAACTAATAATAAAAGTCCCATTTCAGATAATTAAAAACATACACAAGCCTAGATGAACATACAATAGCCTATCTGAATATGCACCAGCCCAAAATATAGTTAGAAATATACATCATAATATTTATAACTAAAAGAAGTCTAAACTATATGCACCGAATTGAATATACTAACATATCCTCTGTTATGAAAGATTGTACATTTTTTTTAAGAAACCAAATAGCTATAAAATCAATCAACTGGAATGAAATATCGCCTCCCTCCAGAGGTCATTCGATTTTACCTCTTAACCCTCTACAATATGAGAATAATAGTGACACTATATCTCATAAAACATAAAGAATAACAGTACAAAAAATAGGCCAATAAAGGTGGTTGCTGCTTCTTTAAGGACATATTTCTACTGCTTTAAGCAGGCCTAGTACGACTGCTGACATGTGCAGGTCTAGTTACACAAGGGCCCTTATTTAGTTTGATTCAACCGCTCCTTATTTTCTGTCATTAACTGATGGTACAACCATATCCCCTATTGGTAGTTCGGTAACAGTGATCTATAAGTGGATCTTGTTGCGATAATACCTATTCGAAGGATGACTTCTAGAATGCATTTGAAATGACCCCTCCACAGAAGGCTATGAATAATAAGCCAAAGGCAATTCCAAATTCTTTTTTTAAAAGAACATGACAGGACAAAACCCTCACCAATAAGTGATGGTTGTCGCAAAATGGATTCAAATGATATGAAACAAACTTCGGGTCAAATCTAGAAGTAAATCTAGTTTGGATGGAACCTATTTAAAGGGTGACTAACACAACAACACGCAAACAATACAAATAAAAAATCTGTAAAAACAAAGAAATAACGTGTAGTGATAATCTATAAAAAAAATGAATTGAGGTACCAATGCGTGTCTCACATGTACTGTTAATGCCATTAACCAATGGTATCTCTTCAAAAATAAAAAATATGTCAATTCCACATATGTTTCAATCAAATTTAATTAAAAATATAATAAAAAAATATGACAAAAGAGTATCTTGCATAAAGAATCAAACCTTGAACAGAGGTTGGACAACAAAGTTCATGGAATGAACTGGATTAACACGCCTATATAGGATTACACACCTATATGAAGATGATTTGCCTAAGCAGGGCGTCTAACAGCATGACAGACGCACGTGAATGCAATTTACTGTCTCTTGAATGTCCCTAGATCGAAGCCCCGAGCTTTGTAAGATTTAGTAGAGTCCAAATAAGCTGCCAATCATCTATCTTTTCTTGACATCAAGCAAGATGATTAAAAATAAGATTGTTAAAAATAGATTGAGAATTAATACAATAGATCATGAAAAGAAGAATGAAGACCAATGCTCACAATTATATATTGTCAAAATTAGGGAAAATTGAAACTTCTGCTCACAATTACGTCATATGTAAGCCAAAGTTTCCATTCTAAACATCCTACACATTGAATTACTTTTTGAAGAATTTAAATTCAAACCCTAAAAATTAATAAAAAAAATATACTGTACACCATGATTATTAAACAAATGAACTCGAATGAAGAAAACTTTAAGACAACAAAAATCCTGCTCCAAAATAAGGAGAGAAAAAAAGAAAAGCTGTGATACAGAAATAAAAAAAATGTATAACATCTACAACATAACTCACCTCCATGTGAAAATGAATATTCAATGGTATAAAAAAATCAGGAACTACTATCATTTGTGCACCCACTGTCACACCCCCATCTGCTCCTTGTCGAGCTCTGTCCCTATCTTCTTTTCGTCAAATACTTTTATCTAAAAACAAATTGGAGTCCAAATATTATACTGATGCATATGTAATAAATCATATTAACAAATATAATAATATAAGAGAACACTTAGTTGAATTAGAATAGGGGCATACTTAATATGGCATTATTTTTCACCAATGCATATTGAATAAGGCACAATTAAAGTAGAGATGCTGAACAGGGCATTATTTTTCACCAATGAACTTAGGCCCATTGTACAAAAAATCTACAAAACTCAAGTTTTTCTGAAATTCTATAATTTTAAAAGTGCACCTTTGAATTTCTATAACAAAAACTTCAAATGCATCACAAACTTCTAAACCTAAAGTACACATGTTTACCCTGCTACTCATGGTCGGCTGCGATCACGCGACTTTGTGAAGTCCTTGAAATAATACATGAACCATCTTTAATAATTCATATGACATAAATACACAGGCCCACTGTTGCTGTAAAATTAAGAAACAAAGGTATTAAAAAAAACTTGGATATCTCATATTGATTTTTACTCCTACCAACAAATATCAGGATAAATTGATTGTTTAATGTGGGACTCCCAATAAACCTCCAAATTATTTTACAAAAAACTAACCCCTAAAATCAATTAGAAAGCTATGAGAATATCAGAATAAAGATTTGAAAGATATGATTAAAAATTGGTGTGAAGCACTCGAAACTAACTGTCTGAGATTCAAAAAGACCCACAATGAAAGAAGCACTAGACTGAGTCAGCAAGAAAATATTTATTTTATAAAACGTTAGTTACCATAAACTCTTCAAAAAATCCTATACCAGAGATATAGTAACAAGTCACACACAAACCATAACCATCAAGAGAAAATTTAAACTTGCCACTGATACACTAGGATCATAAATACAATACATATATAACGAATATATTTCCCAGATGCTTAGTTATCCAACAAAGATAACAAATAAATTATGATGTCCCTTTTATCTAAACCTACCAAATAGGATATTTTAACATAGCAGTTCATTCTGTCAAACAAAATTCAACACTATAAACCCTAACATTCACCAAACTCATATTTCTCCTTTCGTACAATACAACAAACAATTTGATTGGCTAAAAAAAATTATTAACGACATAGCTAATCAAAAGCATAACGGAGTGTAGCTATGTTGTAATTGATAAAGAACAGACATTACCATTTAACGTTAAGGATGAAGAACGGAGCTTTAATTTCAAAAGAACACATACATCTCTCACCAAGACCTGAAATCCAAACTAGCTAAACAAGATTCAATTCCAAGATTTAATTTTTAATTCCATGAAAATGCAAAAAAAAAAACTAACATGCGGTGACCTATTCGTCTAAGATATGGAGAGGAAAGATTTGGAAATACCACACCCCACCTTACACCGCACCACCTAAAGCACCGCTCCTTACTCCATACCCAACCTCGCACCTGCTATCCACGAAACCTATATTGCACCTTTTCCACAGCTAATCCCTACCAGCGTTTGGGGAAGAAAGAAAATAAGATATGAGCGGGGAAATGAAAATATGAGTCGCCTATTTTTCTTTTTAGGTTTGACGCTGGTCACGGCTTAAAGCCCTGACCCACCAACCGTGACCCATTAATGAAGCTAAGTCGTATATATATCTCCTAATGGTCATGGCCCATAACCGTGACCCACGCCAAGAAATTGACCCATATATGTGTATTTTGTGCTTCGTCGTGCCTATGGTCACGACCCAAGTTCGTGACCCATCTGCGACCAAACTTGAAAGGAATTTTAGATCCAGTTTGGTCACAGTCCAAGTCCGTGACCCACAGTGGTCAGGGATTTGGGTCGTGACCACTTCCAGAGCATCCATGACTCAGTGTGGTAATTAATATGGTCATGGTGACCAATTGGGCGTAACCATTTATAGGATTTGGTGTAGTGATGATACTAACATATAACTCCTGGCCCTAGGAAAAGGCCCCTGGACAGGAGGTGGAGATGCTAGATCACTCACCGCAATAGAGACACCCTGCAAATGCCGCAACAGATAAAGACAATTCATATCTGAATCATGCATATGAAAATAGACAGTAAAATAACACTAAATAAGTTAAGAGCGAAAACTTACAGTAATAGAATGGGCGGTCTTCCCATACAGTAGATGTCCGGTAGTGGGGTTGCTGGCAGACAGAGAGCCTATGAGAGCATCTTCGCTAGAAGACTCCCCCAAAACTAGTAACAAAGAAAAAGTATCAGGATGTTGATCACCATAAGGGTCAGTAACACTCTTCTCATTTGAAGAAGAACCGTCATCATCATAGGAGGGAGTGCTTCTATAATCAACTAGTTCCTCTTTAAATGATAGAGACGAGGAACCAACAAGTGAAACCCTGAGAAAGACAGTTTCACAAAATAAAAAAGAATGAGGTGTAGTACCTTCACCTATGGGAATGAAAGTACCAGTGATCTCTTCAGTAGATAATATGAGGGCCTCATAACCCTTCTTATGCACAGTCCTATATGTCTCCTCTACCCCAAGATCATTAGTGTCAGACCCTTGTTCTAGTGCAGAGGAGGGGGCCGAAGTCTCAGTGTTAGTCTTTTTCTTCTTCCTTCTCGCCCTAGTTCTTACTGGCGAAGGGAGGGAAGTGGGGGAAGAAATGGCAATAGTCAAAGTAGTAGTTCCAGTGGGGGAAATAGTAGTTGGTATGAAGCTGGAAACATCCACATCAGGATGCTTCCTCGTTGAAGTAGTCGGAGCTCTTGAATTGCCTCTCGACTTGGGCCTAACAGGTTGAGGCTCAGGTTACTTAGAATAGATAAACTCATCGAGTAGAGGCCTCACCAGGATTAGAGTCAGTTGCGCAATAGGATCATTAAGGATGGTACTCCGATGCCACACCGACATTTGGGTCCTTTTACCCAAGTATCTATCGTTGTTGGGAATATTTGTGTAAATAGTTTCACGGGGAACATCCTTTATGCAATTTTAAATCAAGAGGACCTGCTTCTTCCAAAGGGTAAATCGAGAACGTGAAAAAGAGGGTAGTTAATCGTGAGAGGGCACAAACAAGTTGCCCAAATGACCTACCCTGCCAACCACCAACTACCCCTCAAAGGTGAAGTTGGCAAAAGCTTCAAGATATAGCTCGGAAGGGGAGGTGCTCGAAGGATAAGTGGGGGAGTATAAACCACCTGGTTATAACCAAATTGCCTCCTCACTCTCTCAGAGTGGTAGAAATCCACACCCTGACCCAAGTCCGTCAGTGAGGGAAAAATTCTAGGAAGAAGAATAATGATCACAAAAATGTGGAGGCAAGTGGAAATAGAGTCATAATCGGCAGGAAGGTAGAAGGTGCCTCTAGTCGTAGAAAAAGAATGCTAAGAAAAAATACCGCCAACAATCTTGCAGTAGGGTTTAAAACAAAACTTATCAATATTATCTATCAAAGATCCTAAGGAGGTCTTAGGAGTCCTTTTATGCCACCTTCCAGCACGAGTAGCTCCGCTGTGGCAAGGCCTCGTCTCTGGAGCAAAGTTGGGAAATCTTTCAAACAAGAATGACATGATAATGAAAGTATTGGTAAAATTGATTAGGTCGCAATGATTGCTAGAGCGCTCAACATCCACGAGAACCCTATGTAGCCAGGTATATAAAGACCCTAAAGTCAAAGATGCAAGGAGGACTGCCCTCCCCCGATCAAGACTTATAAAAATCTTAAACAAAAGTTCATGAGGAGAGTCATCTTGTCTCCCAGTAATAATAAATCTACTTAGAAAGTGACTAAAATGCTTCCAAGTGTGAGAAGGAGTTAGTTTTTGGGGCCTCCTGACTCCTCAAAGCCCTTCCTGAACTCTCACCCTTGGCTAGTTGCACAAAGTCCTTAAACCAAGATCTCTGCCATTTGGTTAAAGAATGTTTGGTGTTCCTAGTTAAGTTAATAGCTACGTATTTTGATCATTCTCCCAAGGAAGAATGAAGTTCTCCCACCATTTTTTCCTCGGTATCATCTTCAAGGCCATCACTGAGGACATGGTTCCATAAGTATGGGAAGGCGATCACCTCACATATGTCCTCCTACGTGATAGAAAATTCCCCCCACCCTGTGACAAAAGTATAAAAATCCCTACTCCAACGAGAAGTTAGCAACGTAAAAGCACGCTCCTGTTTAGAAATAGGGCAAGCTTCGAGAGTGTTAATATCACTCAGGAGACCAAGTCCCTCAATAATAACTCTACGTGAAGGAGTGGAAAATAAATGATCCACTTAGAGACCCCATTCTTCTGTGGCACCTCCACATGCCTTGATTATAACCTTTGAATGGGGAAAGCCACCCTGTCTACTCGTACCCTAAGTATTGAATTATGAAAAATAATGGGAATGTCAGAGGACTCACCTAGACCCACTCGGGGTCGCTCATTGATCCTAGCCACGAACTCCTACTCAAAATTTTTAAGAGAAGTCATAAAGGTATCCTCCTTGATAAAGTAAGGCGCCAGACGATAAAGGACAAAATCTTTCCGTTGGAAAGTAGAAAGATACTCCCTTTGTGAAAAATATGATGACGGTGTGTGATACAGATTTAAATTACTTCACAAGTTTCCAAGTAAACCTTATTTAATTAGAGTTTATTTAGAAACAACCCCTAAACAAGCAACTACGTGTGTGCGTGTGTCAAACCATAAATAAATAAATCATGTGACACAAATTTTAAGAAAAATCCCCGAAGGGGAAAAACCTTTTATTTTCACTATAATTTGTAAAGAACTGCTTACACGGATTACAATAAAAACAAGAGTAACATACGAAATACCCTCAGGTGTGAGTTCCAATGTCGTCGGCTGGAATCTCCCGCAAGAACTTTAGATGGGCAGCAATGGAAAAGAAACAGCTTATCCATAAGAGTAACTTTATAGAGACTCCATCGACAATAGCACGTAGCTATCCGGTTGTAGAGTTCTCCCCACAAAGAATGAACAAATAGCAAAGTGTGTTCTTGAACACCAAAATAATTCACCAAAGCATATGGGATCTTTGTGAATTGAAAACAAAAAGCGATTAAATCCTAAAATAAGAAGTCAAAAGGATTCTGCAGTTTCGCAGTTTTCAGTCTTTCAAAACACTGGGACTTCTTAATGAAAATGAAACCATTTAATGAATATTTATAGAAAATCGTGCCGCCTCGATTGTCAAGCTCATTCGAACAAGAAATACATCTCGCGAGACCGAGATACGCGTGTCCTTAAAATGACATCGCGTGACATCACATGTTGCTCGAACGAGATGCTGATCTCGCTTGAATGACCTGGGTGTCAAAATCGAGGAACATTACAGGACTTAGAAAATTTACTCATTCTCAAATTTTAACAAAAAAGTCCGCAACAAGACTTAGAAAATATTTTGTAAAAACTATCCCAAAGTTCTAAGTGCAAAGTTAAGGTATTTAAAACATAACCTTACAAAAGTAAACTTTGCGGAGGCTTTTTGATGAAGAACTTGATATATTCGAATCCGTCTTGTTGTAGATTTCTCTTGAACTTATTCGATGGTTGTAACGGTATACGACATAATTAATTATGACGGACATTCATAAAAATATGTCCTTATAAATCTTCCCCTATGTCTATTCCGGATCATACATAAAAACATCTGAATTATTAAATACCAAAATGACCTATACAAATCTACCCTCCCATAAATCTCAAAACTGAAAAGGTACAAATTTGCAAGTTCTCAAACTTTTCTTCAGAAATCTTCATCAAATCTCAAAGCTTTTCTCATCAGGGTGTGCAACATAATGATCTTCAATCTTTGTACCTAGACACATGAGATAAAGAAAAAACCTTTGTGACGCATTGAGTTTGAAATGGTATAAGAATAAATCAATAAATATAATCAAATCTCCCCCATAATGTAAACTCCCCCATAAAATCATAATTCGTTCTCCCCCTTTTTATGATGTCCCTAAATAGTCAGATAATAAGAAACAAATTAGACATGGAGTGTTACGATAAAATGCATAGCAAATATGAACAAACTACGCGCATGCAAAGGAGTATCTCAAAAAAATTCACAAACTATTTTTTATTTTCAATTTTTTTCGTACAAAATAAGATACAAACAAAATCACACCATGGATTTATACTAAAACAACCAAACCATGGTAATGGAATGAATGGGTGTGAACACATTCGATAGTTATTCAACTCAATCAATCATATGTGCACGATGCATACGTGTACTCCTAACAAATGAACATCAAAAACATCCTTTGGTGTAAAAATTTTTGAATTTAGATGACATCATCTTATGCAAATCAGCAAATCAAAGTCAAAATGATTTCCACACCAATAACGTCCAAACTATTTAACGCTTTTTTAAGACTTTCAAGGACGTGCAAACCCATTTTCAATTCCATCCAAACTCCCTCATGCATATTTTCTTTTAGAGGTAATCTAAATTCTCAAACATTGGAGAATTGGTGCAAAAACCATACAAAAATGAAAAGCATACAAAAATGAAAAAACTCCAATGTCATCATGAAAAGCATCTTATGCTAGCAATAGGCAAATAATGTCATCATGAAAAGCATCTTATGCTAGTAAACAAGTCAAACCTCAATCGTTAGGTGCGGAGGGGTTTTCCAAAGGTGGTGTCAACTTATGAAAAAACTCCATTAAATTTTGTGAAGTTTTGACTAAAAGCTTAACTTGCTCACCTAAATGTGCAAACTCTCTCATGTAATCTCCAAGAGCATGTAAAGTATCATGTGTGGGTGCTTGTGTGTCAGAAACACATGTAGAAGCAAAACGTGACAAATAACCCAACTTAAAATAAAATTTCCTAAGGTGACCTCTCCTCTTGCAATGGAAACAAATATAAATAGGCCTAAGAACACCTCTCTCAGAAACTATAGGACACACTCTCCTAATATGAATGGCACGCCTAGGTGGGTTAGGGTGAGACTCATGTGAATCTAACACTAAAATGGGAACCGGCTCGGGTGCTAATTGGGAAGTGGAAGCACCATCATGACTTATTCCTAACTTCTCACCTTTACCCAAAATGGGATTGAGAACCATCTTTCCAACCTTCTTAGATGTGTTCTCTAAAGGGACTTTGACCTCCCGGGTACGTTTGAGGTCACTCTCGAGTTGGGATACATGTGTCGTCAAACTAGACACCGTGTTGGTTAAATCACACTTTTCTCATATTAAAACTTCCTTCTCTCTCTCCAAATCTAAAACCCGATGACCTAAATCTCTATTATACTTCTTTGTTTTCAATGTCTCGGTGTACAAATCTCTAAAAGCTTTTTGGAGCTCACTTTCCTCTCAACTCTCAAATTCTCTCTCATCTCCACTAGAAACACTTGAGTCATCACCGGTGCTCTCATGACCTCTATCAACTTGAGACAAAGTGGGTTTGCTCACACGACTCGAAAAACCTACACACATCCCATGTGCTAAACCTTTATCGGACTCATCTCTCACATCACCCTCACTATCACTAAGTATGGCGGGCATAGCAGTCTCTTTGCCCTTTCTCCTTATCCTAGCAGGACACTCTTTAGCCATGTGCCATTTTCCCTCACACTCAAAGCACCTGATCTCATCATCCTTGTCACTATCTTTGGCTTCCACTTTCTTTTTATTTGAAATTTTTTTTTATACATTTTGACAAATTTTTTAAACTTTTTCACAAGCATGGTCATATCATCAAAATCAAACTCACCCTCAGAATCAGACTCACAAACTTGCTCCTTTTTTTTCTTAAAATGAGCCTTTAAAGCAACGCCTCTATCCTTAGCCTTAATGGTTTGGGGAAACATGTCTATCCCATAGGTTTGAAGGTCTCCTACAAGTTCTTCCAACTTAAGTGATTTCAAATTTCCCAAAGAGTTTAAAACAGTGACTTTTAGAATAAAGCATTTTGGGAGAGATCTAAAAATCTTTTTAATGACACGTATGTTATCAATCACCTCACCTAAATTAAAAATGGTGTTTACAATGTCTGACAAACGTGCATAAAAATCATCAAAGCATTCAGACTCAGGCATGGTGATAGTCTCAAATTGGGTGGCCAAATTTTATAATTTTGATTCTTTAATCGCGTTCGTACCATCATGTGTCAATTTCAAAACATCCCGTGCCTCTTTAGACGTGGTGCACGTCATAATTCGGCGGAACTCGTCGGGAGTGATGTCTCCACAAATAGCACTCAAGCCACCCATTTTCACAAAGCAACCAAACACGCTCATCAATGGATTTTAAACTAGATTTCATATGAGCTTTCTAGTAGGCATAATTAGACCCGTAAAAAATAGGCATCTCATTATATAAGTGCTCCATAGGAAAAGTTACGATTTTTCACAAAATTGATTTTTCAAAAAAAAATCAATATCACACAAATTTTGCGAAAAATAGGAATACTCGATAAATTAGCGTAACCTGCTCTGATACCAATTTGAAAAATATGACGACGGTGTGTGATAGCGATTTAAATTAATTCACAAGTTTCCAAGTAAACCTTATTTAATTAGAGTTTATTTAGAAACAACCCCTAAACAAGCAACTACGTGTGTGCGTGTGTCAAACCATAAATAAATAAAATATGTGACACAAATTTCAGGAAAAATCCCCGAAGGGGAAAAACCTTTTATTTTCACTATAATTTGTAAAGAACGATTTACACGGATTACAATGAAAACAAGAGTGACATACGAAATACTCTCAGGTGTCAGTTCTGATGTCGTCGGCTGGAATCTCTCGCAAGAACTCCAGATGGGCAGCAATGGAAAAGAGACGACTTCTCCACAAGAGTAACTTTATAGATACTCACTCCACAATAGCATGCAGCTCTTTGGTTGTAGAGTTCTCCCCACAAAGAATGAACAAATAGCAAAGCGTGTTCTTGAACACCAAAAAAATTCACCAAAGCATATGGGATTTTTGTCTATTGAAAACAAAAAGGGATTAAACCCTAAAAGAAGAAGTCAAAAGGATTCTGCAGTTTCGCGGTTTTCTGTCTTTCAAAACACTGGGACTTCTTAATGAAAACGAAATAATTTATTGAGTATTTATAGAAAATCGCACTGCCTCGATTGTCGAGCTCGTTCGAACGAGAAAGGCATCTCGCGCGAATGAGATACGAGTGTCGTTCAAACTACATCGCCCGACATCACATGTTGCTCGAATAAGATGCTTATCTCGCTTGAACGACCTGAGCATCAAATCGAGGAACATTACAGGACTTAGAAAATTTACTCATTCTCAAATTTTGACGAAAAAGTCCGCTCCAACACTTAGAAAATATTTTGTGAAAACTATCCCAAAGCTCTAAGTGCAAAGTTAAGGTATTTAAAATATAACCTTGCAAAAGTAAATTTTGCGGAGGCTTTTTTATGAAGAACTTGATATATTCGGATCCGTCTTGATGTAGATTGCTCTTGAACTTCTTCGACAGTTGTAACAGTATACGACATAATTAATTATGACGGACATTCATAAAAATATGTCCTTACACTTTGGGATTTGGAATAAATCATAGGCGAGGAGGACGAGTTAGCTCCTGTGGTGAGGATCCCCCTAGACGAGGAGGCCCTAGTTGAAGCAAGCACTCTAGCAAGAGATAAGGTCTCAGTAGCGAGGGACTCCCTAGACAAGGAGGCCCCTGTGACAGATGTGGTGATAGATGAGGAACCCCTCCTCGCAGACATGTTAATGGACGAGGAAGACCTTGTTGTAGGCACTCCAACAGACGAGGAGATCCCCAAAGAGGGCATCTAAATAGACAATCTTCCAAAACCCCTAGAAATAGATTCAAAATTTCAGAAGAAAGAGTGGAGGCTCCAGTAGCCAAAACCATCGAGATAGTGACAGAGATGAGCATTACACCCACTAACACCTCGTTGGTGGCAATAACGATGGTGGAAGAAGGGTTTTGAGAAGATGAAGAGGCCCTTTGGTTTGTTAAAAGAAGGAAGGAACGAAGGTGGCGATGGAAGCTTTCGACTTCTTCTCTCTATCTCTAAAGAACTTGAGTTTTGAAAAAAAATGACAAAGTAAAACGGAAGGAGAGATAAAAAAAAAGGATTTTTTATACCCTATTAAGATACTCGTAGATTGCCAATAAAAAAGAGGACTAGATATTTTCTAGTGATGAGATGTGTGTTCCCTAGGTGACACGTGCTACCTCGAGACCATAAAAGTAGGCTGAAGTGACAGGCCTAATTAATGCAATAGTGATGGTTCATATTCCAAGACATGATGAATCATAGAGTACAAAAACCTTTGGTATGCCCAACACACAGATTTTTGTACGAAGGGACTAATGTAGAGGGGTACACACTTGATAGCTCAAATTTTTGGGCGAGCAGTCCCAATTGGAGAGGGGGGACTCACCATAAGCACCACCAAGAATTATAACTTGGTCAAGGAGGGCCCCAAGAAGGGCTCCTCTCCCCAATTCTTCCAAAGTTCACAGAATTAGAACTTGGGCCCCAGGAAGGGCTCCTCGGCCCAATTTTCCCAAAGTTTATAGAATTGGAACTTGGACGAGGAGGGTCCCAGGAAAGACTCCTCACCCCTAAATTTCCCAAATGTCAGAGACTTAGAACTAGGGTGGGGAGGGCCCCAGAAAGAGCTCATTGCCTCAATTTGTACAAAGTTCACAAGAGTAGAATTTGGGCAACCCCCCCCCCACCCACCCACCCCACCCCAAAAAAAGGGCTCCTCACCCCAATGGACACTAAGTTCGCAAATATTGAACTTGGGTGAGGAGGCCCACCAGGACGGGCTCCTCACCCCAAAATGCCCAGATGTCACAAACTTGAAATTCAGGTGAGGAGGCCCACTAGAAAGAGCTCCTCGTCCCAAATGACTCAGGAAATAATATAAATGAATTTTGGCCGAGGAGGCCCAGCACAGGTGGCCCCTCACCCAACATATTCAAAAGTCATAAGAATAAAGTATAGACGAGGAGTCCCACCATGAGGAGTTCCTCATCCCTTGAAATCCTTCTCCTTACATAATAGATATAGTGGGCGAGGTGGTCCACCTAGAGTGAACTCCTCCCTAAGATTTGTTACTCACATGAATGTTAAAGAACTAATATGTTACTTCCATGTACAAGTAGCCTAGTTGAGTAAGAAGGGCTCAAAAAAGCAAGTTGGGATCTCTTGATAGTTTTATCTTGGTGGATGAGGAACAAGATTTGTTGAGTAAGCTCAACCACTTAGAGATTTAAGATTGAGAGAACACTAGTAGATAGATCCAAGGGGTTACCCAGTCCTTACACAGTTCACACCTAGTCACAATTGAAGTGAGCAACCAAGGGGTTGCTCACAAGAAATGAACAATTTATAAAATGATTTTAGAGGAGGTGGTCCTTGAGACCTATCATCAAGTTTGTAAAAGATCTTATAGGAAGTGGTCCTAGAGGATCCTCCTCCAGTCTATAAAATATTTTAGAGGAGGTGGTCCTTGAGCCCCTCTTCGAGTTTACAAAGTTTTTACAAAAAGTTACCATTTTAAAAGATATTTACCAAATAAGATATTTTGTCGTCAAGTGTAGACATATTTGATTTTCAACTCTTATTTGCAGCATGTGGCACCTATCAGATGGGACAAGCAGCTACACAGAGATAGGGATAAAAGGTATATTGGAGGCCTTGTCCCTCGCTAACCCCCTCAGTTTTGGTGCCCCAAAAGTCCCAACTCATCCCTAGTGCCCAAGTATAAATAGGTCCCCTGGGTAACGTCAAGTCATAATCACAACTTAAGTCATACCGTTACTCTATCAAAATCACCCCTAATACCTGGTGTTTTTCACCCTGCTCTCTCTAAATGCTGAGTGCTTTATTCCTTCACTCCACCCTAAAAGCCATCATTCTCAAGAGTTTCTCTTGAGAAAAGTTACTATTATTGTAGTGAATATCATCTTCTTATAAGGACCATTTCATACTTTGGTTCCATTTTTACCAGAAGGAGAAGGTTTACCAGGTGCTGCTCTAGAAGTTTTAGAAAACCTTGAAGACTGAATCCAATGGAGTGGGTCACGCCTCACCCTTTTCAGTTATTCATAGACCCCAGTACAACCACCCTCCTACACTTTCTTATAGGTTACACCATTAATAATGGTATCTGGGCTGATGGGAATAATTTCACAATAACTTTGGTCATTGTCCCACTTAGAAATGGGATTTTCTCCAAAAGTAGGCCCTGTTAATTTCCTAATCTTTTCTTTTTCTACTTCTATATCCATATTATTTCGTTTGGATATAACTTGGACCATTTGTAGACTTGTTGGGATTGATATAAAATATATTGTTGTATAAGTGTTATTTTCTTATAACACTTTTGGTTTGGACACTAACATTCTTTTTGTAAGGTTTTAGTTATTTCTAGGTCTTCTTATTGGTCTGTATGTCTAATCCCACTATGCTTATCTGAAAAACTCTGGTGGGATATTTGTCTATAATTAGGTTTGACCTGCATAAGGTCAAAAGCAGTCTTGTGATCAATAAGAGGGGAAATAATATTAAACTCCACTTTATCACTATGTAATATCTTATCATTACACTAAGTATAAGGATGATATTTACTAATAAAGTATTATCCTACAATAATGTTTCCTGTGAAACTAGGACGAGGATCCATTATCCAAAATCGATGATTTACAATCTTATTAGTCTCATTTCCTAATTTGAAATAAATAGGAATAGTCTAAAAATATAAGGTAAATGGTTCTCCATTAGCTACCTTTCCATGGATCTCTTGATTACTCCCTAGAAAATATTATTCAGGGAAGGCATGAGCCTTACAAATACTCTGAGATCATCTTGTATCAATAAAGGCTGAAAGTCTTTTAGGATAATCTTTATGTTGTATGAATAATTCTATAGAACAAGCATGTGGTTTATTAGAAATTACTAAATTATTCTTTTCCAAAATAGATATTCCTTTTTGAGGTTTATCTAAAATATCTATTGGTATTAAGTCTCTTTTACTACTATCAGAGAGGCTTTCTTTCAAGTTTTCATTTTCTTGTAATCTCTTGGCTATATTTCTATCAATGTCTTGATAATATATTTTAATATCTTAGTCTATTTGAGTGTCATACTGTGCACTATAAATTTCTCTAAATCTAGTTATCCAACATTTTTTATGGTAGTGTAATCGAAAAATAACACAAACTATAAATAATTATGTTTGTAAACATTCTACACATCTAAAGTCTTTCTTGGTACATTTTATTTAGAATGTGAAATAATATTTTTCATCATAGTAGCATCTAGGTATATATGTTAGTAATTAGAATTACTAATTGTCCGCCATTTCATTAAAAATGGGCTTAATATACATTTATACCAAGCTTCTTCAAAATATATATAATCATCTTCTGATCAATTTGCATCATGCATAAATCTAGAGTGTCTTGAGAGTCTTCATACTCATTAGTATCACTATTATAATCTTCTGAATCACTATCTGTGTATGCCCTATAAATGTTGGCATTGTCATCATTTTCTATATCTGATATTTTAATAGCATATAGAATATCTAATTTTTCTTGATCTACAAATTCTAGTATTTTATTAATAGTCTTAATTCCTTCTTTATCTTTTTTGTTAGGACAATCCTTAGCTAATTGTTCTTCTTTGCCATAAGTCCAACATTCTTTAGTAGTAGTCTTCGATTAAGCTACTTTATTTTTCCTTTCTATAATTACGAACCTTCTTATGCTTATTGGTATTTTTCTTAAAATATCTTCTTTGGTTTAATCTATTTTTCTTGGCTCTGAAATTCCTTTCTCTAAAGGTAATAAATGACCCGAGTCTATATTTATTTGGAAAACCTATAGGCTTAGCCTTAAACTTTTTTTTGTATCCAATTTATCTTATTCTTTTTGAATTTCTTATCTTTGGATTCATTACCACATCCCCATTGGATTGGAGCAATGTCTCTTTCATCTTTTATGATGGAATCTATTTGAAAGTTTCTTCTATTAACCTTCCATGAATTATATCTCGTCTTGTATATATGATATAGTTGTGACACCCCGCCTAATTAATCCCGGGTGATCAGTCCTAAATCAAGTTATAACAGGTTTCTCATTTGGTCCATTCTTAGCATCACTGGCGTTTATTTAAATTACTAACTACCTAAGTGAGAAAAACCAGACTAGTGCCAATTTTATCTTTCATTAATTAAACTAAAACCCATACGGAAATTAAAGCAATAAAACCATCACAGATAATTGAACTAATCATTCCACAAGTAAAAATAATTAACCGAATAAACCATCGGTCCAAATAATAAATCCCATAAAGACAAGAATAGAAATCCCAACAAGTCTAAAACAAATAAAAGTAAAGTGAGCGACATGCTCGAATAACTAATAATGAGTCTCTACATTATGAATGAAAGAAGGAGGCGTCTATCAAATGTCCCGCAACATCCACATATGCTGCAGCAACGGATTTCCTGGAATCGAGTCAAGTCTGGCGTCCCTGTGGCTGGACACCTAAAAGGTTTTTAAAAATTTATAGCAAGGGTTAGTACCCAAAACATTTGAAAACATTTAGCAAATGATTAACTTGCAGTAATAATGAATATGCATGCTCTTCATATTTTAGTTAGTGTCGCACTCTCTTGAGAACTTCCTTGCCCCTCCTCTAATGTGCACCACTAACGCTTTAATTATCACCTAGTTATCTATCTCATGACTAGATAATTATTAAAGTCTCCTTGAATCCCTTCTACTCTAATTTGAGTAACTGTGATTATGATTTTTAAGGCATTAGTAACATCAACTTAATTAAATCATTTTCCCTTTTTAATTCATATAACTACTCCACTCGTTATACATATACAACAACTCATGCTTGTATTTATTTAGCCCGTATATAATAATCACCTAATTATATACTTAGAATTTATTGCAGCATTCACACACATACTGGAATACATAAACCACTAATATCCACCCGAGTAAAAGTACTCCCCGGATATAATTTCTCTAAAGTGCTAGTACACTAGGTATATTCACATATCCTAGTTATCCAAGTTAGAATCTCTCACTAACTTGGTTTAGTATACGATTGGAGGCGGTCATATTCCTTCCCGGAAAGTGAGATGCCCCTCACCCCCTGCAACGGACGCTATGACCTGGGAATCTACTCGCCCTACTCCTCAAGCTAGGGGATTCATCCACTGCGCGTAACCTCCCCCTATAGCACTAGAGTATAATAATATCTAACCACTGATATTAAGGCATACACTATATATATATACTATCACACACCGTATATACATATACATACATAAAAATGTTCCAGCTACACCGTGTACTAACCCGTGACACAAGCCTATTCCATTTTTATTATGAGGTTATTACCCAACTCGAATTATTAATAATAGCACATTAATAAATTCAGTTACTTTTAATGTTGCCCTCACCATTTAATTGGACTAAATCTCATAGCCCGAATTAACCTCACCCGAGTCTAAATCCCGACTCTAAATTTCCTAGTCCATTACTACGTAATATAATCTACCTCGATGTCACTCAACCAATTTTGACGTGTCATCCAAATCTCTCCTCCCATCTCCTAATTAATTCACTCACATTTAATTAGGTAACCCCATGCATTAATTTCTCAACAATAATTAATTACATAACAATTTTTTATATAAATCTCATCCTATATAAATAAAACTGGGCGAACTGTCCGTGTCTGCCGACCGTCGATCGATCGACTTCATGGCGTCGATCGATCGATCGAACAGGTACTCGTCTTCTTCGCGAAGACGGACAGCCATGGGCGAAAATCTGCAAACCCTAATTTCCTTCTACACTGAAACTAAGTCTCTTTTAGCATTTGTACATATTAGGAAACTCATTAGGGATCTCCAAAATATTCATCAACATAAATAATTCGTCCATTTACTCCAATTTCTAGATTTGGGGAAAGTTTCCTCATAAACCCTAGGTCCATTTATACCCCAAATTTCATCATCAAATTCGTTTCCAAATATGCAGATAACATTTTATCAGATATGCAATAACTCACCATTATCATATTTTACAAGAATCATCACCCAAGTTTCGTAAATCAGAATTGTTGTTTTCAAAATCCCATATTCATTCCATTAACACCCAAAAACGGATTTCTACATAATCACTACACATGAATATGAATCGAAAACAGATTTAATGCTATTGCAAGTTATCCACTTGCCTTAAGGTTCGTAGAGTCTGAATTGGAGCTAAATCCCAAGGTTGAAGATGACCTCTGATGGCTCTCTTTGATCCCCAATTTGGCTTTGGCTGCTGTTAGGGTTTCCTAACCTTTAATTTGCTTTCTCTAATTAAGTTCAGCCACCCCCTTATTTCTTTTTATTAGATTAATTAACTTAATCCCGTTTTTTGACTAATGGGCCAAGCCCAAGTGACCCAAATGTCCCCGAGTGGGCGCGGCTATGTCTAAAAACGTCCCGTGACCCGTTCACTACCCCCGGGTACACTTTTCCGACTATCTCGGCCCATCCGGACTCAACTGTACCCTCAGAATTTGCATCCGAATTAATTTATAAAAATACTTATCCCCCACCCCATATAGTCTTATACCGACTTCCGAATGTGATAAGTACCTCCTCGTCACTAATACTCGAGGCGACGTAATTACATTATTACTATTCACTTAGTAAATAAGTTTTCCCTAAATATTAACCATTCAATCCCAGATTAATATTTATATATATTATTCTGTTCTAATTAATTCATTAAATTACAACACACTAAGTAATTTAAAATCTCCGAATTAATTAAATTTTAAATGTACCAAAAATACGGGGTGTTACATACTCCCCCCCTTATAAAGGAATTTCGTCCCCGAAATTAGATCGTACCTGCTTTGAAAAGTTCTGGATATTATTCCCGCATATCCTCCTCTCGCTCCCAGGTAGACTCGTCAACATTGTGATGACCCCACTGTACTCTAACCAATGGAACCACCTTGGATCGTAATTTCCGCTCACTATGATCCAGAATTGCTACCGGCCTCTCCTCATACGAGATGTCTGGCTGTAAGTCGATCTCCTCGAGCGGAATATGCCAAAAGGCTCTCTCGCTCCTTCGATATTTCTTCAGCGATGCCACATGGAATACATCGTGTATTCGCTGAAGATGATCTGGTAATCCAAGCTTATATGCCACCGGTCCCACCCTCTCAATAATAGGGAAAGGTCCTACATAACGCGATGCTAACTTACCCTTCTTGCCGAACCTCATCACCCCTTTCATAGGGGATACCCGGACTAAAACCTGGTCCCCAACTTCTAGCTCCACATGTCTTCGAGAAGCATCAGCATAACTCTTCTGCCTGTCCTGAGCTATTCGAATCCTTCCTCGAATCAACTCTATCTTGGCAGATGTTTCCTGGACAATATCCGGCCCCAAGAGTTTGTTGTCCCCCACCTCTAACCAACAAGCGGGTGAACGACAAGGTCTCCCGTACAGTGCCTCAAACGGTGCCATGCCAATCGTGAATTGGTAGGAGTTGTTATACGCAAACTCTACCAAAGGAAGATATTTCTCCCATCCTCCCCCGAAGTCCAAAATGCACATTCTGAGCATGTCTTCCAGCATCTGATTAACTCTCTCAGTCTGTCCGTCAGTCTGTGGGTGATACGCTGTACTCAAGCGCAACTCCGTGCCCATTGCCTCCTGAAAGCTCTGCCAAAAGTGGGCAACAAAGATTTTGTCTCTGTCTGATACGATATTTATCGGCACTCCATGCAGCTTAACAATCTCTGCTATGAATAGCTGTGCATAACGTATCGTCTCAAAGTCTGTGCGTACCGGCAAAAAGTGAGCTACCTTGGTCAACCGATCCACAATAACCCATATGGAGTCGTGACCCTTCTGCGATACCGGCAACCCTGTGATGAAGTCCATGGAGATGCTCTCCCACTTCCACACGGGAATGTCTAACGGCTGTAGCATCCCTGATGGTCTCTGGTGGTCAACTTTCACAAGCTGACACGTGGCACATTTCGAAACAAACTCCGCTATGTCTCGTTTCATCCCTGCCCACCAATACTGCCTCCTCATATCTTGGTACATTTTATCCCCACCGGGATGTATCGCAAATTTCGAACCATGGGATTCTGTCATAACGGCGTGCCTTAAATCCTCATCCTCTGGCACCATTAACCTCCCATTAAAACGTAGGCCTCCTTCTGAGCTAATCGAGTAACCTTCCGCTCCCTCAGCTAACAACTGGCCCACCCTATCCCGGCAATTCTGATCCTCTGCCTGAGCCTTCACAACCCGCATAATGATCTCGGGTGTGATGGACAAAGCCGACATGCAAGCCTTTGCTACGTCGTCTTCATATTGAAGCTCTCTCCACTTCGCTTTCCATACCTCCGATATTTCCCCAGTCGGTCTTCTGCTCAATGCGTCTGCTACTACATTGGCCTTACCAGGATGATACTGGATATCAAACTGGTAGTCCTTCATGAATTCTAGCCACCGCCTTTGTCTCATATTCAGATCCTTCTGTGTGAAGAGATACTGAAGTGACTTGTGATCCGTGAATAGAGTAAACTGCTCTCCTAGAAGATAATGCCTCCATATCCTCAAAGCAAAAATGACCGCTGCCAACTCTAGGTCGTGAGTGGGGTAATTCCTCTCGTGGGGCTTTAGCTTCCTGGAAGCATAAGCTATAGCCCTTTCCTCCTGCTGGAGCACACCCCCAAGACCCCGTAAGGATGCGTCTGTGTAAACCCGATACTCTAGCCCTCCCTTTGGCAATGCCAGCACGGGTGCAGATGTCAACTTGTCCTTTAGCTCGTCGAACGCTAATTGACAACTATCATCCCACTTGAAAGGTACCCCTTTCCGAGTCAGATTCGTCAAAGGTCCTGCAATCTTAGAGAATCCTTTAATGAATCGCCTGTAGTAACCAGCCAAACCCAGAAAACTGCGCACCTCGGTCGGTGTCGTGGGTTGTCCCCACTCCCTCACCGCTGACACCTTATCCGGATCCACTGCAATACCCTGATCTGACACGACGTGACCAAGGAACTGTACCTCCCGTAGCCAGAACCCACACTTCCCGAATTTGGCATAGAGCTGATGATCCCTCAGTGTCTGTAGAACCATGCGTAAATGCTCTGCGTGCTCCTCCTCGGTACGTGAGTAGATTAGGATGTCATTAATGAACACGATGACAAACTGATCTAGGTACTCCCTGAAAACCCTATTCATGAGGTCCATGAACATAGCTGGTGCATTGGTGAGCCCGAAGGGCATCACCCTGAACTCATATGATCCATACCGCGACAAGAAAGCGGTCTTAGGAACATCCTCTTCTCGGATACGCAGTTGATGATACCCTGACCTCAAGTCGACTTTGGAGAAGTAAGACGCCCCTCTCAGTTGGTCAAATAAATCATCAATCCGAGGCAACGGATACTTATTCCGTATCGTCACCTTGTTCAGCTCCCTATAATCCACGCACAATCGGAGTGACCCATCTCGTTTCTTCACAAACAACACCGGCGCACCCCATGGCGATGTACTCCGTCGAATAAAACCCTGACCCATTAGTTGCTGAATCTGCTCCCTCAGTTCCCGCATTTTTGAAGGGGCCATTCGGTAAGGTGCCCGAGCAATAGGCCTCGTTCCCGGTGCCAAGTCTATAACAAATTCGATTTCTCTGCTGGGTGGTAATCCTGGTATCTCCTGGAATACATCCTCAAAGTCCCTCACTACAGGGATAGAGTTTAAAGGAACTGCCACTTCCTGCGAGGTTTCTTCCTCAATGTAGTATAGATGAGTGGTCGAGCCTCCCTCTGGGCGAGGCATCGTCACAACAAACATCTCCTGTCCCGGAATGGCGAAGATAAGGCTCCCACCGAAGCAATCAATCATGGCTCTATAGTCAGCGAGCCAATCCATACCGATGATCACGTCATGAACATGCATATCTAGTACCAACATGTCCGCAGGTAAAACTAAACCGCCAATCTCCACTCCTACTCTCCGACATATAAAGAATATAAGCGACCCATTTCCCAACGGTGAGTCGACACACGTAACAGTGCTCTCTGCGGTGGCTAACAACCCTAAAGCCTTTGCGAAATGTGTAGCTATAAAGCAATGAGTGGCCCCCGTATCAAATAATACCCGACCCATAGTGACATGGATAGAGAACGTACCCTCGATCGCGGGCGGCGCATGCTGTGCTGGAGGATTGGGAACGTCCCGAACGTTATACACACGTCCGTAGTGCATCTGCCCCTGCTGCTGTGGGGCGAGTGGTGCTGCTGCTGCTGGCGGCATCTGACCCTGTTGCCCTTACTGGGCACCCTGCTGCTGGCCTCTGCCCCTCTGCGGGCACTCCCTCTTGAAGTGTCCTGGCTGGCCACAGGAGAAACAGCGTTTCTGGTCGTTACCCTGCCGTTGGCCCTGCTGGCCCTGACGTTGCTGGCCCGGTTGGCCTCCCCCGTTGTTCCCTTGGCCCTGACGGCCCTGAGGAATCTGCTGTTGCTGATTAGGGCCTGGTTGCCCCTGTCTGAACCCCTGTCCTCCCGGTCGGAACCCACCAGGCTTAAACTTCTTAGCCTGGTTCCCTTGCTGAACGATGACCTGCTGCTGTGTGCCACTCGTCTCACTACTAGTGACTGCCTTGCCCTGCTGGCTCGGCTCACCTGCCTTCCTGTTCCCCTTAGCGTGGAAACGATGATCCTGACAATGTATAAGTGCGGCATTAACGACATCTGTATAGGTCACCAATGTCGGGTTTCCAATCAAGTGCTGCCTGATTCTCCAAGCCAGACCATCCATGAACTTGGACTTCTTCCGCTCCTCATCGCTCACCTCGTTTGGCACAAAGTTTGCCAGACGGGTGAACTCCTCCTCATATTCTGCCACTGACCTGTCACCCTGTACCAACTCGCTGAATTTCTTTCTCATCTCAGACTCAACTGCTGGAGGGAAGTACTTGCGGTCAAACCGCACCCAGAATTCAGAAGTCGGCATCAAATCCCGCTCCTCAGCGGTGGTCACGGACTCCCACCACTGTAAGGCTGCCCCTGACAGACGAAAAGTAGCCAGCATCTGTTTCTGCACCTCTGTACCCTCTAACATGCGCAGATGGCGCTGGATGTTCTTCTTCCAGTCACAAGCCTCAACCATATTGGTGCTACCTCGAAACTCAGGTGGGTGACCCTTCTGAAAGGTCTCCCTCACTCGCGGCCAAGATGGTGGCCCCACTGGAGCCTGAACTGCTGGAGCCAATGGAGGCGGTGCCTGGGGCTGTGGAAAATGAGCTGCCATAGCTCACATCGCTGTCTCGGCCGCTTGGGCCACTATCACTGCCACCTGAGTGGTAGAAATCAACTCGGCCGGTGGTGGTGGTGGCGGTACCTGTGGCTCCTGTCGAACCTCCCTCACCTCATCTCTAGCCTCAGCCCTCTCCGCTCTCTGTCTCTTTGGCGGCATCTAAAATAGATTGAATTGTATAAGTACACAATTTATACAAGACTAATAGCAGAAATACGATATCTCACAAGCGGAAAATATAATCAACAGTCCTAATAATAGGGCTCTATAACAACCGAACGCTACGCTGAAACGTAGAAAGCCGTACAGATCCTAAGGACACTAGAACCTGATGCTCTGATACCATCTGTGACACCCCGCCTAATTAATCCCAGGTGATCAGTCCTAAATCAAGTTAGAACAGGTTTCTCATTTGGTCCATTCTTAGCATCACTGGCGTTTATTTAAATTACTAACCACCTAAGTGAGAAAAACCAGACTAGTGCCAATTTTATCTTTCATTAATTAAACTAAAACCCATACGGAAATTAAAGCAATAAAACCATCACAGATAATTGAACTAATCATTCCACAAGTAAAAATAATTAACCGAATAAACCATCGGTCCAAATAATAAATCCCATAAAGACAAGAATAGAAATCCCAACAAGTCTAAAACAAATAAAAGGAAAGTGAGCGACATGCTCGAATAACTAATAATGAGTCTCTACATTATGAATGAAAGAAGGAGGCGTCTATCAAATGTCCCGCAACATCCACATATGCTGCAGCAACGGATTTCCTGGAATCGAGTCAAGTCTGGCGTCCCTGTGGCTGGACACCTAAAAGGTTTTTAAAAATTTATAGCAAGGGTTAGTACCCAAAACATTTGAAAACATTTAGCAAATGATTAACTTGCAGTAATAATGAATATGCATGCTCTTCATATTTTAGTTAGTGTCGCACTCTCTTGAGAACTTCCTTGCCCCTCCTCTAATGTGCACCACTAACGCTTTAATTATCACCTAGTTATCTATCTCATGACTAGATAATTATTAAAGTCTCCTTGAATCCCTTCTACTCTAATTTGAGTAACTGTGATTATGATTTTTAAGTCATTAGTAACATCAACTTAATTAAATCATTTTCCCTTTTTAATTCATATAACTACTCCACTCGTTATACATATACAACAACTCATGCTTGTATTTATTTAGCCCGTATATAATAATCACCTAATTATATACTTAGAATTTATTGCAGCATTCACACACATACTGGAATACATAAACCACTAATATCCACCCGAGTAAAAGTACTCCCCGGATATAATTTCTCTAAAGTGCTAGTACACTAGGTATATTCACATATCCTAGTTATCCAAGTTAGAATCTCTCACTAACTTGGTTTAGTATACGATTGGAGGCGGTTATATTCCTTCCCGGAAAGTGAGATGCCCCTCACCCCCTGCAACGGACGCTATGACCTGGGAATCTACTCGCCCTACTCCTCAAGCTAGGGGATTCATCCACTGCGCGTAACCTCCCCCTATAGCACTAGAGTATAATAATATCTAACCACTGATATTAAGGCATACACTATATATATATACTATCACACACCGTATATACATATACATACATAAAAATGTTCCAGCTACACCGTGTACTAACCCGTGACACAAGCCTATTCCATTTTTATTATGAGGTTATTACCCAACTCGAATTATTAATAATAGCACATTAATAAATTCAGTTACTTTTAATGTTGCCCTCACCATTTAATTGGACTAAATCTCATAGCCCGAATTAACCTCACCCGAGTCTAAATCCCGATTCTAAATTTCCTAGTCCATTACTACGTAATATAATCTACCTCGATGTCACTCAACCAATTTTGACGTGTCATCCAAATCTCTCCTCCCATCTCCTAATTAATTCACTCACATTTAATTAGGTAACCCCATGCATTAATTTCTCAACAATAATTAATTACATAACAATTTTTTATATAAATCTCATCCTATATAAATAAAACTGGGCGAACTGTCCGTGTCTGCCGACCGTCGATCGATCGACTTCATGGCGTCGATCGATCGATCGAACAGGTACTCGTCTTCTTCGTGAAGACGGACAGCCATGGGCGAAAATCTGCAAACCCTAATTTCCTTCTACACTGAAACTAAGTCTCTTTTAGCATTTGTACATATTAGGAAACTCATTAGGGATCTCCAAAATATTCATCAACATAAATAATTCGTCCATTTACTCCAGTTTCTAGATTTGGGGAAAGTTTCCTCATAAACCCTAGGTCCATTTATACCCCAAATTTCATCATCAAATTCGTTTCCAAATATGCAGATAACATTTTATCAGATATGCAATAACTCACCATTATCATATTTTACAAGAATCATCACCCAAGTTTCGTAAATCAGAATTGTTGTTTTCAAAATCCCATATTCATTCCATTAACACCCAAAAACGGATTTCTACATAATCACTACACATGAATATGAATCGAAAACAGATTTAATGCTATTGCAAGTTATCCACTTTCCTTAAGGTTCGTAGAGTCTGAATTGGAGCTAAATCCCAAGGTTGAAGATGACCTCTGATGGCTCTCTTTGATCCCCAATTTGGCTTTGGCTGCTGTTAGGGTTTCCTAACCCTTAATTTGCTTTCTCTAATTAAGTTCAGCCACCCCCTTATTTCTTTTTATTAGATTAATTAACTTAATCCCGTTTTTTGACTAATGGGCCAAGCCCAAGTGACCCAAATGTCCCCGAGTGGGCGCGGCTATGTCTAAAAACGTCCCGTGACCCGTTCACTACCCCCGGGTACACTTTTCCGACTATCTCGGCCCATCCGGACTCAACTGTACCCTCAGAATTTGCATCCGAATTAATTTATAAAAATACTTATCCCCCACCCCATATAGTCTTATACCGACTTCCGAATGTGATAAGTACCTCCTCGTCACTAATACTCGAGGCGACGTAATTACATTATTACTATTCACTTAGTAAATAAGTTTTCCCTAAATATTAACCATTCAATCCCAGATTAATATTTATATATATTATTCTGTTCTAATTAATTCATTAAATTACAACACACTAAGTAATTTAAAATCTCCGAATTAATTAAATTTTAAATGTACCAAAAATACGGGGTGTTACAATAGTCTTCAAAAAAATTGATTATTTCACCAAGGGGGTTATTCTTAACGCCAATAGTTCCTGGCCAATTCCTGTATTTATTAATTACGATTTGTCCAATATTTGGTATTTTTCTAAAATATTCATCTTATAAGGTCTCACCAAATTCTTTAATTTGGTAATATATATATGTTCATAGTTATTGCTATATTCATTAATCTTATCTAGTTTGCAAATACTAAGAAGAGACAATTTAGTTTTTACTAAGTCTTGTTCATTGATTTGAGCTAAATGTCCAGCCCTAATGAATTTTTAAGTAAATAATTGAATATATTATTCAATTGATCTTTCTTCTAGGGTTTCTTTCATTTTCTTAACCTTATCTAAGGATTCTACATCTGTAGCTTGTCTTAAACTGTCTAAATAATCTATTGCAATACCTTTAATGCATTGCTCAGCATATTATTTACATGAACTTACATCCTATTGTTCATTAGATGCAAAACAAATATTCATTTGATTACTCCATTCATCTAAGGCTTTCTTCCTATCTTTGACATTGTCTAAATTAAGGTATATCCCAACTGGATTTATGGCCTAATTTTCCAAGGCCTTAACAGGAGCAAAGCTCTTATTACTAGTTGGAAAGTCTTTTATATGATCTGGTTTGTTTTGTACCAATGTGTTTGAATGTATAGGAATATTTATTCCTACTGGTTTACAAAAAATCTAGGAGCATTATTTAGCCTATTACTAGTTCCAATCTCTTGCTTAGTTGGACCTACCTGCGTAGTTGGCATTAATATTTCTTCTTCTTTGTCTATTGATGTAAGGTTTCTAAAAAGTTCTATAATATTCTTAGACTCTTTTAATTTTAATATATGGTCTTGGTCTATCATAGTACATTTGTCTTTGTCTTGGAACCTAATAGAATGACTTCTATTAAGATGTTCTTTAAATATCTACATGTCCAATTCTGAGGGTTCATGTCCAAAATTTTGGATTCTAGACTTTTCTTTAACTAGATATTTTTATTCAAATGATCTTCTAGCTATAATTACTGGAGCTTGTCTTTAAAATCTAGAGCTAACTTTTCTACTACATTCTCCTTCTGAATGATCATTGATTATGGCTTCTTCCATATATCTAAATCTAATTTCTTCAGTATGAAGACTTTTACTAGTAATCTTAGAAGGACCAAACTCTAAAGTAACATTTCTAGTGACATCGTCTTGATTAATAAACAATGGTTTATTCTGCATAGTCTTAGTTTCTTAAAATTCTGGAAATTACAAAGAGTCCTAGATTTTTCTTTCATAGGTCCAGTATTCATAATATTGTAAGTATGATTATAGTCTGAATTATTGGTTCTAACTAATATTTATTCATTAAGTCTACCGTTAGGAATTCCTGATTGCATTCCTTTATAGGAGAATTGGGAGAATTTCATATAGTTTCGAAATTCTATGTTAATATTAACATCTGGGGTAATATAGTCTTCATAGCCACTAGCATATAAGATTAACTTAAAATGTTTGTCTATGTATATGGTTACAATAAATGCTGGAACGACATTAAGGTATCCTACATTATCTGACATTTCTAATTGAGATATCCCAATAAGGCTGTTCTCAAAATCTTTCCTTATCTTATCTATTAAACAACATAATATGTTGATATGATTTTGAGGTCTATGGGGAAATTTCCAAACGAACAAATTCAATGAAATCTTTCAATTTCTTATTTTACTATGTTCAACTCTATGTATTCCTCTATCCGTAGAGTACATTGAATGTACAGAAATGGCTATAACAAAGTTTCTCTTATTCATATTAACAGCTACTCTAGGAGGAATGTTTTTATGCGGATAGAGGGGTGGAGAGAATTTTATCACACCAAGCTTAAAGAAAAATTTGAGATCTCTTTGAAAATGGCCAAAGTCTTCTTTTATATGGTGCACATGGAGGCTAGAGGTAAATTGGGTATTGGTAAAATTGAGTGAGGATAAGAGCACATGAGCATGGCAAAGGTATGAGGTAATAAAATTTGATATGGGTGCACATGAGGGTAGTTGGGAAGTCATGAGGGAAATGTGAGTTAAAAGGTGTTGGGGGCATTTTGGGATAAGTGGGTAATTGGCTTAGAAGACATGTGATTTAAATATGTGGGCAATTTTATTCTTTGGCTTTGGTTTGTATTGGCAGGTGATCGTGTTGGCTTAAGGAAAATGGGTAATGAAGACAAATGGACATGGGTTGGTGGTTTCAGGAAAGGGTTTGATCGGAATCAGATCAGGGGTTGTCGGGTTGGAGATTCGGTGTGGATGGCGGATTGGGTGTAGCTTTCGCCGGATGTAAGGATCTGGGTAGCTGGACCACCGACGCTAGGAGAGAACGAGGGGTGCAGAGGGTCGCGACTAGGGCTCCATTGGCGAGGAGCGGTCACGGGTTTAAGGTTTAACAGGGACGCCATCGGCGAGTTTATCAGGAGAATCATGGGGATCCGACGGGGTAGGTGGTATCGCGAGGAGAGAGAGGTCGGAGTTAGGGTGACGGGTTCAGGATGGTTTAATGGTGGTGAGGTGAAGGTGATGGTGGTTAAAGATGGAGAGAGGAGAGGTTATGGGTTGTTAATGGAGTTTGGAGAGAGGAGAGAGAGAGGTGGGTGTGAGGTTGAAGATGAGTGTGGGGGTTATTGTGTGTGGTGAATTGTAGGGTAAAATGGTGAGGGTGAGTGAGGTGTTTTTAGGTGTATTGGTGTGCATGGAAGTAGGGTATGTGTGAGTTTAATTTGGACACCTAAAAAATCGAAAACTAATAAAAATAAAACTCTAAAAAAATAAAAATCCTACTTCTAATAATAAAATAAAGACTCAATTAAAAATGAAACTAAAAAGAAATAAAAATGAAAATAAAAATAAAAATAAAAATAAAGCCTAATAAAATTAAAACTAAAATCCTAAATAAATGTAAAATCAAATAAAACTAATAAATGAAATCCTAATAAAAATCTAATCCTAATAAAAATAAAACTAATAACTAATAAAAATAAAGATGAAATAAAAATATACTAATAAAATATAAAAATTGTTAATAAAACCTAAAAATCCTAAATAAATCAAAAATAAATCCTAAAAATAAAATAACTCAAACTAAAAATCTAAAAATTAATAAAAAAAAAAGTACAAAATCAACACACACACGGGTCGGGGAAGGCTAAGGCTAGGTTTGGGTAGGATAGGATATGGGACAAGGGCTAATTAGCTCCATAATTTGCACAATTGCTTTGAAATACGTGTTTGAACACCGCAACGTGCATTCGACCTACAAGATAAATATTTAAGCACATAAGACCCATATTATCGATAATTAGCAACTAAAGTACGTCTATTCGGGGTATAAAATATACAATTTTGGGTGCTTATCACACCACCCCCAAACAGAGCGTTGCTACTCTTCGAGCAATAAGATAAAGAGAAAGAGATAGATAAGAAACCAAAAGTGTACCACTTTCGCGGGCACTTATGATTGCACTTAGCATGTGCAACAAGCCTTTAAATCTATAAGTTGCCCTACAGAACGAGTTGTGTCTCGTGAGGGTTTGCAGGGAATATACCCACAAAATTCTTATTTGAAAAGAGGCAGTCAATCTCTTATTAGACATAGAATGATCGCATAATCCATCTGGAAAGAAATATTTTCAGAAATACAAGCTGGAAGTTTAAAAAGTTTAGCTAAGTAAATACACAAGGCACATCCTTCCTAGAACTCAATGTGTGTAGTGTGAATCAGTCAAAATGGGTCGAGTATCACCAGAGTAATTCCTAGATTACCTCGTCGGAATCAACGCTTCAACTTCAAATCTCATTGGATATAACTCTCTCAAACGAACTCTTGAGAAAGAACGTCTCACACACATATAAGAAAGAACGAACAATTAGAAAGAAAAATGATCTCATGAAAGAAATGCTAATCACTATAGTGAGAACGTCGAGTTATTCACCACGTTGATTTTCGCTTGCCCGAACACCTACGGGAACATGTATGTATATGGGTGAGGGGGAAATGAAATGGGAAATATGGTATGAAGGATAAGATGGGATGGTGATAGTTATAGTTATAGTGATAGTGATATGAAGGATGAAGGATGATGGATGAATGTATGATGGATGTGTGAGAAGAGTGTTCTATACTTGAAGAACAAAATGTCTTTATTACTAACTACAAACTCTCTTTCTTTCCTTTTCTCTCTTTTCTTTTCTTTTTTTTTCGAATTTTCTTTTCTCTCTCTCTATTTTTTTTCTATTTTTTTTATTTATGCTATTATTTTTTTCTCTCTCTCTTTTCAAACTAACAATGAAGACATTTACATTTGAAATCACACTCTTTTATTTGAAATGATGGAAGATGTATGAATGAGTGGGGAATATATGGGAATATAGTGAAAATGGGTGAAATGAATGGTAATTTGATATGGGGGGAAAAGTGGTAGGTGTATGGATGAAAATTTGGTGATTGGGACAAATTTCAAGACATGCATTTCTTACAACTCAAAAAAAATGTCATTCTAAGTGATCAAGCCAAAAATGAAGAATAATGAGATCATACAACGATTTAAAGTGCGGACCCAAATGAAGTTGAATCAACTTGTGACTCGGAGATTGCGTAAAACACTCTAAAAGGGTGAAAGGCACGAATCTCACAAGCTAAAGTCTCTACTAGTGATCCTTAAGCTTCTCTTTAGAATTGTAGTATTCCTCAACTCTAAACGTAATGACGTGATAAGTGCGCAAATTTTTGTTGAGTCTAGAAATTCATGGTGCAATATGCCTTGTTATGTATTACATAAGCTATTTAGAAAAAATATTCTCTAGCTTGATTCCTAGATTTAGAAAGATGGATGATTGAAAATTCACATCAATGATTGAGATGAAAGAAACTGCACGAAATTTTAAAAATCAGGTTTAAAAATCAAAAAATTTCAAAAGAGGTACAATTTTGATAAAATTCCCCACCCCCAAACAAAAAGGAACATCGTCCTCGATGTTAAGTAAAATGATTTTTAAAATTGAGAGCATAAGGTAGGAAAGAGATTACCAGAACCAACCGCTAATGAAGTGGACAGATGAAGCCAAGAATAAACCTGAATAAATGATAAGAAAAAAAATGTGTAAAAGTCTATAAGCATGATAAAGCATAGGGTGATGTGAAACACCACCCCCATATAGGATGAGACTAGTACAAGAAACGTGGGCTGCCTCCCGGTAGCGCTAAGTTTAATGTCTTCAGCCAGACCGATGGAATCTCACCCTAAAGATAAGATGTATGATGGCACGGGGTGGAAGAAAAATGGGTGATGTGAATCACCCCCAAACAAGACTGAAGTGTTAGTCTTGCTGGATAGAGGCTAAAATGGTCAATGCACCTGTATGGAAAAGTGCATCACACAATGCAAAGCATCGGTGGACCATGGGCGGGTGGGTATTATGGGAAGGTTGAGGAAGGCATGGGTGATGAAGCAACGATCACGGGCTTTATTGAGCCGAAAGGTGAGGGCGACTAGGAACCTATAAGCATGGTGCTCTAATTGGTGAGGGAGTCAAAATGGGTTGTTAAGTTGAATCGAATGGGCCTCAGAAAAATCGCACGACCATTCTATAAATGGGCGATGGTAATGGTCACGCTGTGACACGCCAGGGAGCTGTTGAGAAGAAAAATCAGCACCACAAGGAAGCGGTGTGCATGGAGGAATAATCTCGGTGTCACGGAAGTGGAGAGTATCACAACAAATACTCTCTTAGATGGTGGAGGATGGTTTCAGGTGAAAATCTAAAAATGTAAATGGAAACTTGAAATGTGTAAAATCAAGAGCCAAACCAGGTGGTGGGGTAGAAGTGAAAAAGGGGTTAAACGGTGGATCGGGTGGGATAAATGATGGAGGAAGATGATCCAACTCAAGAGTGGGAGACACACATTCCTCATGAGGCACGAAGCGATCCACAAGGGAACTTGCAGGAGGAAGTGTGGAAATAAATGAGTGAGTGATCAACTTATCCACCATTATGTCGCCATCCGATGTGGTGAAAGGGTCTAACGAGGCATTAAGATCCGAGCTAGATGAATCAACATCAATATTCGGCTCTAGGGGAGACAAATATGACGAGGTAGGATCCGTATCAAGAGATGTGGGAACCATCTCTTACGCTATCCCGGTACCATGGTGAGCATTCGTAGCCGGAGCTAACCTAAAAGATATGGGCATGTCAGAGACATACGCAATTGGGGCATAAGGTAAAATCTCGGGCATAGTGTTTGATATGACGGGAGTGTGAACCGCAATGATGGGTTCATTGGGATATGGTGGGATTGGATCAGGCTCACTATCGAAGGATAAGTCAAGACAATTGTCGACTTGGGGTCCAGACCATGGAATGGTCTCAACTTCGAGATTCTCGACGTGGTAGGGTTGGTCACACTCAAAATTCGTGTCACAAGAGGACACATCATCATCACACTCAGGTGCAACGATGGGTGGAGCAATGGGAATATCTGACTCTCGCTCACACTCAATTTCATTTAATCTTTGTTCAAGTCGTTGGAGGGATTCAATTTGGATTTGAGTGGCTTGCTCTTGCTCGAGTATAACTTTTGTAAGCGGATTTCGAGTGCGGAGGGGGAGGATGGTGGTGGGGTGACGGGTGGTGGTGGTTGTTGAGGTGGACACAACGCGCTACTATCATGAGTGTATGGAGAATACTCAAATGAAGTGTGTGGAGTGGGGCCAAGTTCATCGTACACAAAAGGATCTCTTTCGTGATGGACAAATGGTTTATACTCATGGGGTGCGTAGTGAGGTAACTGATTGTGACTGGGTGCATAAGGTTGCCATGACAACTGTTGGAACGTGTGAGTATCCACAACATCGGGTTGGGATTTGTATTGCGTGGAAGGGTGATCAGGCCTCCACGAATAACTCAGGGACTCACACAACATGGGTTCATCGGGATAGTGGGTTGAGGTGGGTTACGAAACAGTGTCATATGGATACACATGTGCCATGGTGGGTTCAGATGGATATGACAAGTATGGACACTCATGGGACATGTGAGCGGCATAATAACAATGGGTACACAACAAAGGATGAGACACGTCGACACTTGACACCGAGGGTGATGGAATAGGAGGTGCGTGCATAGATGGGTCAAGAGTATCAAGGGCACTCGTGAGAGAGGTGAAACCACTAAAAATAGCATAAAGAGACGGCTCAGGATCACTCTCACACGTGTCACGTGTCAATGGAAAATGACCAAAGTAGTCCCGTAAAGGACGTTCTGCGGCCATGTGGAGAAGAATATTTTTTGGAGTTTTTTAATATTTTTTTAAAAAGGAAAGAAAATATTTTTGGATTTTCTAAAAATATTGGAAGAAAATATTTTTGGAATTTTTTTCTAAAATGAATGAAAGAAAATATTTTTGAATTTTTCTAAAATGAAAGAAAGAAGATATTTTTGGATTTTTTTTATAAAAATGAAAGAAAATATTTTTGGATTTTTTTTGGAAGAAAAGGTGGGGAAAAATATGGACTCGGAAATATGGGACGAACTAACTAAAATTGACCACCGAAAAATGAAATTGGACACACACACAAGTCAAGAAAATTTCCTAACTAGCACATAGCCAATTTTTATCTTGAAATTTAATGAAGGGGTAGTCAAATTTTAATTAAGTTCGCGGGCGATAAAAATTATGGAATTCTTTGTGATCGCATTAGCAAAAATATTCTCCTATTGGGCTACCTAGTTAATAGATTTTAAATTTAGTGATGGCTAGGTAGCACACAATGGTAACCGAGTGAGTCGGGTGATGAAATCCCTTCTCGTGAGTGACCGGGGGTAGGTCTTGGTAATTTAATTCATCACACCATTCAAAAAATAAATGCGAGAATAAAATCACACAAGAGCACACAAAAGAATTGACTCGCTAACAGGAGAGGTGCGAGCGTTTAGAAATTTACCTCCCACGGTTTTTACGCCGTGGGGTGCCGAAAAATTTGAGTCGATCGGGGGGAGATCACGCCTATCTCAGTCGTCCCCGGGAGTCCTACATACCCAAGGTAGAGAGGCTTCTAAATCCTCGCCTTTGGATGCCCTCTATCTACCTTGTTCGGTTTTCCTATCACGCTTGGCTTCAATTATTACTAATTTTAAAATGAAAAATAAAATGGTGTCTCTATGCATCGCAATACAAGTCAAATAATAAAGTCCTAATACAAGCCCTCTAAAATGAAGAAAAACGGTACTAAAATGCAAAAAAATATAGGAAATAAATGAACTAAAAAATTGAATCCGCTCTGAGCTTCACAATCCCAAGAATGGCAACGGCGACATTTGATAAATTTGCTTTTTGTACATCCCTGGCAACGGCGCCATTTGATAGAAAAAACTTTTCGGTATTTTTTTCTTTTTTCGTTGCTTGAAAAGTCCTTCTAATCAAAACCTCAAATTACCTACAACATATAACAACTTCAAGTGTAGAGGTAAGTAAGGGTAGCAATCCACTTTCAAGTGTGTTAGCTAGAGAGAAATTCAATTGTAATTCACTTTTTATTTTCTTTTTGGACTTTTTACTTTTTCTACTTTTTTTTTAGCTTTTTCAAATATTAAAACAATTGGGTGAGGTGATGATTTAAACTAAACTAAACTAAATGTGAGATAAAAACAACTAACTAGAAAGTTACTAAAATGAAAAATAAAGTCTAAACTAAAAATAAGAGATAAAGTGAGGTAAATAATTGTGAGAACAATCAAGGAATGGGATTACACCACAAATTTTAGTTACTATAATTAATTAATTTAATTATTTGAATTTTCCCAAACTATTATCAAAATAACAAACCAACTCTCGCTGCAAGTGTAATTATAATAGTAATCTTTTAGAAAATTAAGTTTAACACCCCACAACTCTAGAAAAATAGATCTACACTTTTTTTAATTAATCGCCCGCTAGGATTAATCAATTAAAATTTATGTAAATCTTAGAAAATAACTTTAGAGTTGAAATTCAAGTTATAATACCCTAATTAAGAAACCCCTGTCTCTAGTTCGAATCTAAAATGGGTATTATAACTAGAATTTCGATTTTCACTTGAAAATCATTTACCCTCTCTCGAGGCGTAAATTTAAGGGTGAGGGATCAAAATTAACATTCAAAGGGAAATTTCAAGTAATCAAACTAATTAAACTAAAATAATATCAAATAAGGGTTTCCCCCTACCCCTTGAAAGGGGATTAGCCTAACATGATGTTAAACATGATGAACAAATAATCAAGGCTACTAAAATAAAATAGAAGGGAATAGAACAAGCAAACCAAATCTCTTTGAGAAAGTTGAACTCTACTCTTTCAATTTGAAGCATACACCTCTTAATAGAGAATCCAAGTGATTTCAAATTAAATATCTACTCAATTAAATCTCAAATAATATTTCTCATCACAAATCTCTAAAAAAAAATAATAATAAAACTATTTACAAATGGTGTTTTCCTCTACAATTCTCTCTCTAGAAATTCCTATCTAAAAAGCTCTTTGAATCTAAACTAAAAATTACAAAATAAAAATAAAAAGGATAGTGGACGAATTAATAATGGTCAATTAAATAATAAAAGAGATTTGCTAAAAATGAAAATCCTAAAATTATAAAATTGTACATTAGAATTCACCCAAAGAAATAAATTCTAGATCATTAATTTATATTGAGATAATAGCTAAAAATGCAAAATCTCAACATAAAGGAATGGATTAGAATTTATCTCCCATAAGGGATAAATTCAACTACATCAATCTATTTTGAATTAATTGCTAAAAATGAAAAATTTCATAATAGAGGGGAGGGGTGAAATTTATCCTAGAGATAATTTTCATTACACACCTCTATATTGAGGTATTTGCTAAAAATGCAAATACTCAACATAGAGGGGTAGAGAGAATTTTATCACACCAAGCTTAAAACTAAATTTGAGATCTCTTTGAAAATGGCCCAAGTATTCTTTTATATGGTGCACATGGAGGCTAGGGGTAAATTGGGTATTAGTAAAATTGAGTGAGGATAAGAGCACATGAGCATGGCAAAGGTGTGAGGTAATAAAATCTGATATGGGTGCACATGAGGGTAGTTGGGAAGTCATGAGGGAAATGTGAGTTAAAAGGTGTTGGGGGCATTTTGGGATAAGTGGGCAATTGGCTTAGAAGACATGTGATTTAAACATGTGGGCAATTTTATTCTTTGGCTTTGGTTTGTATTGGCAGGTGATCGTGTTGGATTAAGGAAAATGGGTAATGAAGACAAATGGACATGGGTTGGTGGTTTCGGGAAAGGGTTGGATCGGAATCGGATCAGGGGTTGTCGGGTCGGAGCTTCGGTGTGGATGGCGGGTTGGGTGTAGCTTTGGCCGGAGGTAAGGATCTGGGTAGCTGGACCACCGACGTTAGGAGAGAACGAGGGGTGCAGAGGGTCGCGACTAGGGCTCCATTGGCGAGGAGAGGTCACGGGTTTAAGGGTTAATAGGGACGCCGCCGGCAGGTTTATCAGGGGAATCGTGGGGATCCGGCGGGGTAGGTGGTATCGTGAGGAGAGAGAGGCCGGAGTTAGGGTGACGGGTTTGGGATGGTTTGATGGTGGTGAGGTGAAGGTGATGGTGGTTGAAGATGGAGAGATGAGAGGTTATGGGTTGTTAATGGAGTTTGGAGATAGGAGAGAGAGAGGTGGGTGTGAGGTTGAAGATGAGTGTGGGGGTTATTGTGTGTGGTGAGTTGTAGGGTAAAATGGTGAGGGTGATGAGGTGTTTTTAGGTGTATTGGTGTGTATGGAAGTAGGGTATGTGTGAGTTTAATTTGGACACCTAAAAAAACTAAAACTAATAAAAATAAAAATCTAAAAAAATAAAAATCCTACTTCTAATAATAAAATAAAGACTCAATTAAAAATGAAAATAAAAATAAAAATAAAAATAAAGCCTAATAAAACCAAAACTAAAATCCTAAATAAATGTAAAATCAAATAAAACTAATAAATGAAATCCTAATAAAAATCTAATCCTAATAAAAATAAAACTAATAACTAATAAAAATAAAGATGAAATAAAAATATACTAATAAATATAAAAATAGTTAATAAAACCTAAAAATCCTAAATAAATCCTAAAAATAAAATAACTCAAACTAAATATCTAAAAATTAATAAAAAAGTACAAAATCAACACACACACGGGTCGGGGAAGGCTAAGGCTAGGTTTGGGTAGGATAGGATATGGGACAAGGGCTAATTAGCTCCATAATTTGCACAATTGCTTTGAAATACGCGTTTGAACACCGCAACATGCATTCGACCTACAAGATAAACATTTAAGCACATAAGACCCATATTGTCAAGAATTAGCAACTAAAGTACGTATATTCGGGGTATAAAATGTAGAGTTTTGGGTGCTTATCAACCGGCTTGTAGTCAATCATTTTGAAGTCTAGAAAATAGTCCACGATAAATTTCTTCATGCTTTCATCTTTAGAAAAAAAGGAAAAAGATAATATTACTCCAACCGAAGGGCCTCATCTGTAAGCCCCGTCAACCCAGACACCGATGCATGAGTATGGTGTGGCACGTTCATTGACTCCCCACAATTCAGTCGAAAGTTTTAGGGAGGGGAGTAACCTGAATGATCGGATTGTCCTATGTTGCAATCGTCGTCATCGATGTGCCACCACCTCCAATATGGGTCTACCCCCCCCCCCCCCCGATGCATTAGTTCCCCTGGCCAAAGTCGTGATAGGTGGAGGAATCTTCTTCGCATCATAGATACAAGGGGAATCAACTAGTTTGTCATAAAATCAAGATAATCATAGCTCGTCGTTGTATCCGTATAATCTATATAGGGATCGCTAATCATCGCTGCCTCTCGGGCTTCATCTGACATCTCTTCCACTCGCCTCATGTACATAGGAGGCACCGAAGGTCGTACTGACACCTCCTCTTCCATAATTTGCCTCACTATCATCTCCCCTAGGTACTAGACGTACCCAAACACATGCGCGATCAACCTCTGTATTTTGGCTTGTAGGCTCGTCACCCTTGTATCTTGCGGAATCACCTCCAGGGGTAGAAGGTCACCTATAATCCCCAACAGAGAATCAATATCTAGTCGAGAAATGAAGATGTCAAAAAAGGACTCAGAAAAGACAAAAAGATAATCGATCACTTCTCAGGGCACTCTGAGCCCCTCGCACATCCACTAAGGACAAAATTGATTCGACCTCCGATTAGACTTTTACTACCAGAACAACTAGAAGTAGTTACCAAAAACCTCTTACTTCAAGGCTATTAATCTTGCATTGAACCCGATTACCTCATAAAACCACATCTACAAAAGACATGAATTAACAAAAATGGAACAGAAGAAGAATACAAGGAAAAGCATAAAGAATTAAAAAAAAATACCTCGAAAAGATAAGTGGCTCTCGTAAAACTCTATCGGTAGCACCGGGTGAAAGAATCCAAAGAAGAATAAAGGTACCCTAAGGTTAGGATCCCCCAGTCATACAGTTGGACATTGGAAACCAACCTCAGATACGATTAGAAAAGAAGATGAACGATGTCGCCACTCGTCACCACCAAAAAGAAACCCAGCAGAAGAAAAATAAATAGATGGGACGTTTATCTCATATGCCACCCATCAGTCACATCCACCTCCTCCTCTAGAGATTCTCCCTCAAAACAAAAATACGGATCGAATCCCCAGATTCGATTCTACTCACATCCCCCAACGATGCATGTACTGCCTCCGGTGTCACCCTCAACATGCGATCAACCACTATTTGAAATCCCTCACAATCAACCCTCTTTCAACAATTAAACGTCAATGGGAGTAACCATCATCACCCCAAAGCTAAGATGGAAAGTGTGGGTAGTATCCCCCCACATTTCCCCAAAGCACACAAAACATGAGTAGAATGCAGTTTCTAAGACAAAGCTTGTGCTAAATAGCTAAAACCCTCATAGGATACCATCCATCACACCATAGCAGTGAGACTCTCCCAAACCTCCTTCAGCCCTGTCATCCCCTGAGATTGAATACCCGAAGGAGCAAAGTCAATATACTAAAGAAGAAGAAGAAAAACCCTTATTAGCATAAAGAAGAAAGAGAAAAATGAAATGGAATACAAAAGGTCACTATACTTACATAGCCACTAGGTTCCTCAATATAGACAAATGGTGGTATGTCGGCTCAGATAGTAGGATACGTTCATCAGCTACAGGCTCGAACAAATCAAAGGCAATTTCGTTGCCCAAATCAAGAAACACCCTAGACTGACACTCTAGGCCAACCTAGTCATCAATGGACATCCACTCGTTGTTGTACACCTCGCTTGAAGAACCATCCATTTGAAGTATTGAAGAAAAAAGGACTTATAATAATTTTTAGAGAGAGAAAGCAGAAGATTCGGACACTTGACGATGTGAAAATGGGGTGGAATTAAAACTGGAGGGAATAGGTTGTATTTATAGCATCTGTGTTGATTATTGACTCTTGGGAATTAACTGTTTAAACAGTTTTAATTAATTACGGAATTAATTAATTCAGAACGTATTAATTAATTACAAAATTAATTAATTCGGCCCAAAATGAAAGGGATTTATTTAAGCCCAAGCCGAGTCGAGCCACTCGGATGGACGATGTGCACACGCGTGTGGGCTTGTGGCCTAAGCCCAACACTTTCATAGTGTAGGTCATCTCCCCTTCAAAGAGTTGGGATACCCCAAGGCATCCAAGCTTTAGTCCATCATTTGTATTTTATTAACTCATCATTTTTCCACTACTCTTCCAATGTGGGACAAGAGTTAAAACATACCCAATTCATTAACTTTCATTGTCTTATGAGTCACTTTGGGGACATATTTATCATTCATAATTTAATGAAATTGCAAATGTGAATATACTACGTTAATCTCCTTACGAAGGAGAATGCGTTCGTATATGGTCCCACAATTATCGTGGTGTGGGTCCCACCTAAATTTGAGCTCAAAGTTACTCAAATTTCTGTCCAAAAAATTCTTGACATCTTTTTATGTCCAATTTTTAACATATATTTTACAAAATATTTTGTGTGAAAAATATATTTTTTAATTATGTTTGGCTCATGGTTGAATGTTCTTTGACTTTCCATCCATTGACTTTTGACATAAATAAAATGATACGGGTCACCTAGAGTTAAAAAATTTATGTTGAATGGTTTGGAATTTAAATTATTTGACATCTTTGCAATGAGCGCATATCTAATGATTTGGTGTCACATACGTAATGACTTGGAGTTTAGGTGTTTAATAACATAATAATCATATGTGTGATTATATGTGTATATAACATGTCTTGTTTTGGTAAAATCTTTGGTAATGTGTTTATGTGCCAATCTTTGAAGTGACATTATACATAGTCACGTGACAATAATATATGTAATGATACAATGGTCACGCGACTAGTCACACGTATATGTAATAATGTCATTTTATTTTCACGGCTTCAAATATTTTATAAAGTGATCAATACCATTCCATAAAATCACATTTATTAAAATATAATGACATATACATAATATTATAATATGTTTTGTAATTAAATTATTGAATATATATTCATATTATCTATAGTCACTAACTTTATATAGTTAGTAAATTATTAATGTGATATGGTAATACTTTGTGACGTAACATCATGCCCCATCGATTACTTTAAATTTGATGATTGTATATTGAACTGCGTGCACTAGATATTATAACCATCAATTTAGTAACTATTTATATAGGATTAAATTATTCGTGCCATTGCATAAAAATAATTAGATAATAATGGAATGTGAATTAATAACGGTGAGCATATTAATAATGAAGATATTTGGGGAAATATTTCAATGGGTTTAAATCTCACTCTATTAAAATTGATAATTTTTCTTCATTTAATTAAAAGACAATGAACGCCATGGGCATATGAACATCATGGATAGGTGTATGCATATATATATTTTGTCACAAGTGTTACATCATTAATAAATTGTACTAAAAGTTATAATTTTTAAGTGTCCAATGGACACTACATTGACTATCGTAAAGTGCAATAATTATTGCAAAAGATATGAGAGTCTTTAGTTGGTACGAAGTGATATATTCTTTTTTAAAATGTATAAAGTCATTTTGAAATAATTTTATATTTCCAATTAATGTGTTGTATGGCGTGATTACAAATCTATTCATTGTATTTATGATTTAAAATTTAGAACCGAGCGGTTTAACGACTGCATTAAATATGGTATAGAATTAAATCATAAATTCATAGTATTGATCAAGGGATTCACAATCGAGTGATTTCACGACTTCTTTAAAGAAGGTAGAATCAACATATGGTCACATTTGAAACCTAGGTGTAATCTCAAAATTCCACAAATAGTTTTACAGTCCATAATCATAGAATATGTTCAAATGGATTTCAGGCATATATATTATGTGTGACACAACTTGAGTCAAATTCTAAGAATTGTCATAAGTGCATTTGTAAGCCTATAGAATGATAAGGCATGTATCATTAAATGTCGAAATTACTAAACTAGAGAAACTTATCTAAATTGAATTTTATTTAGAATGAAAAGTGATGATGCCGGAATCAACACCACCAGGTAAGGTGTTTTTAAGCTCAATCTAAGAACAGCAATGGCACATAGTTATTTAAATGGAAAGAGAATGAGATGAGGAGAAGGGGAGAGTACACCAGGATATAAGTGGTTCAGCCTAGATTGGCCTACGTCCACTGTGTGTGTGTGAATAATCTCACTGCAATAAGGCTCTAATGGCCATGGATACAATTTCTCAAGCTTTCTCTCTCTACTGTATCTCTAGACAGAGTTTCAGCTAGGATTGAATATATGGGATCCTTTTGCAAGGTAGAGGATGACCTCTATATATAGTACCTAGGGGGTGTAATGTACCCCCCATGCATGCAATGAGCATGTGTGTGGTTACCTCATCAATATGGGAGTGCCATCTGTCACTGTCACATGTAGAGAATGATGATGTGATATTCTCCCCACGTGTGGGGAATAATCTTGTTATAATTGACTTGTGTCCACGTGTCCTTATCTAAATGTCAACAGGTGCTCGGCTATCGCGTCTGGGGTATGACCTCGGCCTTGGTGAGGCCGAGGTTGGTGAGTCTTCATACCTGTTCAGTCCGAGTATTCCATGAGGTCTCGGCCTAACCCTGGCTGAGACAATGGCCCAGGTCGGCCTGAGACGAGGTTGAACTGGTGGCTTGATGAGGTAGCTGGTGGCCTCCTGCGAGCTCGGCCTTCATCTGGCCAAGGTTGCCATTCCAAGGTATACGAGAATGCTGCCGATCCTTGTGACGTCCCTTGGAGAGGCTCATGGTAGCGTCGGCCCTGGCCAACCTTGCTATGGCCGAGATCTGATATCGTGTGCCCAAGACTCGTCCAACGTCGGCCATGATCTAGGCTGAGGTTGGTGTCTCTAGGCCAAGGTTGGTGTCTCTAGGCCGAGGTTACACTTGGGGCATATCAATCACCCCCCCATCCCTTAGTCATATGTGAGAGCAAGTGACTAGGGGATTACTACACCTCCAAGGAATGTCTGTTATAAGACAATACTTGCCTGACACTTGTCCAATACTGGAACATGCTTTCTTGGTAGGCGTGTGCTGTCAGTCGCCCTTTGGGGTCCCAAGGCAATGATGGGCCTTAGGAGTTGTGCCTGAGTATTTAAGGGTTTTGAACCCTTCTTTCTTCTTCATTTCTCCCATTTCAGCTGCTCCTGTTTCTGCAGCTTTCTCTCTAGAAAGATCTTGGTTCAAGGCTTTTGGGTGGTGATTTCTTGCGTCTTCTTCTCTCTTCCTTACCATTTCATCCTCGGGTAAGGTCTACCATACTTTTTCCTTCATTTTTCCTGCAAGCACCCTTATTTTCTAGTTTTCCGGCGAGTTTCCTAGTTTTCCGACGAGACCACCATAATTTCAGGCGAGTTTTTCTTGGCAAATTTAAGTAGTTTGATCTTTAGATTCCTTTGCTTTATCAGCCAGTCTTGTTTGTAATTTTTGGAGTTTAGGAAAACCCCCAAGTGTAGTGTCGTCCTCTGATGCTCAGACCCTTATATCAGCTTCTTGAGGAGTTACCCTCTCTTAGAGAGAAGACTTTAGAAAAGATTAGGCAAATAGAAAGAGCACAGGAGGAGGCTCGTAGATCAAAAGAGTTTCCCATTAGACCCATATTTCCACCACCTCTGAAGGTGATATATCTTGACCCCCCGGAGAACTTCTATCAGACAAGGGTTCCTGCTGATCCCATACCTATCTCTGAGTCTGAATCTTCTACCTCAGACCCCATGTCTATGGATTACTTTCAAGAGGCCGTGGACTTCACACCTAGGCCTGATCAGGCCCCTGATCAGGCCGAGGTATCTAGCCGAGCCTCGTCCCATAATCACTCAAGCACCTCAGGGTCTTCCTCAGGGGTTGAGATTCTTGAGACGAGTGTGTCCATACCACCACCAATTGACGCCATCCCTATGTCGGCTGTCACCGGGGCAGAGTTTGCTCAAGGTTTCCGAGTTACCCATCAACATCTGCTCCGGCCAACGTTGAGTTGGATGATGAAGATGAGGTTGAGAGCGATGTCAACGTCTCTGAGGCAGCCGAGATCGATAGTACTATTACTGAGGTAGACCTTCTATGCTTCAGATATCTGTATTCTATTAGCCCCTCAATAAAACTTAGGAGGCCTCTGAGGGAAGAGAGGGCTTATCATGGCCGAGACGGGGAGATCTGCTTGTACGAGCAGATGTTCAAGTTGGGGTTCCGTCTGCCCATTCACCCCATAATAAAATCCATCCTCTCTTACATTAATTGGGCCCCCTCCCAACTCTCTCCTAATGCCTGGAGAATCCTAATAGGGGCCATAGTGTTATGGAAGGCTGTCCACCACTCAGACCTTCCAGTTCAAGTCTTTGTAGGTTGTTACGTCCCTTCCTCGGCCAAAAATCATCCGAGCTACTACCATTTTGTAGCTCGGAGGCCTAAGAAGAAATTTCTTCAGGTGACCCAGACTTCCAACCATAACTGGAAGCCTCGGTACTTCTTTGCCTCAGGGCCATGGGAGTTTGGCCCATGTGTTCCCTCGTCCAATCTGGAGCAGAGGATGCCCCTGAGGTGGGGTAAGGTCACCATGTCTGCCAGGGCCGACCCTGGCCTAAGTCTATAAAACCTCCAGAATGTGAAAGCCCTTCAAGATCAGGGGGGTAAATGGTCTATTTTTCAGGTTTGAACATCTGATGACTCCCCACTTCCTCTCTGGGACAGGTCTGGGTGGAAGTCCCCTTGCCGAGCTTGGTAAGCATTTTTGTTTTGCAAGTTTAACCTCTGAGTTTATTCATATCTGATTATCTAACTCAGGTCTACTATTTTTTTGCAGAGCGACTAAGGGATATTACAGACTAGCTTTGAGAGATGGTTGCACCGAGCTTGATAAGACTTGACAAAAAAGCAGGTCTTAACGCTCCTCCCCCAGCTCCCTCGGCCTCTAAGCCCCCCAACCAAAAAGAAGAGGGCTCCCGAAGATCATGCCCCTGAGGATTAGAGGCCGAGGAAGAAGACTACTGAAGCTGCCATCCCTATCTCTTCAGCTGACATCCTGTCGGCTCGTCTGAATCAGTTGAAGTTAACTGATAGTGTAGTCGGCCACAGCATGCAGGCCCTGGATGCCATCGGCTCTGTAATGACCGAGGCTGACAAACGTTTCTACAGGGCTATGGACACCCCATTGCTGGTTGAGTTAGGCCTTCACAGAGCCGTTCAGGTATGATTTGATCCTTCATTACAAATTCTTCTAAGTGTAACATCTGATTCTTATTCAGCTTACTTATGATCACTAAACATGCAGGGTTTGACCGCTATGCACCATTTATCGAACTAGACTCTGAGGAAGTTGCCTCTCATCTAAAAGGGGCAAGAGGCTGAGAAAGTTTAGAGTACTCTGAACGCAGAGATAGAGCGCCTCAAGTCTGAGCTGAAGGGCTCTTAGGAGAAGGTGAAGGGGTTGTAGAAGGACATCTCCCAGCTCGGCAAGGATCATGCTGCTGCATTAAAGGCTAAGGACGACGTTCTGCAGCAAAAGGTCAACTCAGCTGTCAGGGCCGCCCTTGAGGACGCCTCTGAGAAGATAATTGCTGACTACAAATCCTCTGATGAGTTCATGGGGTTTGGCTTTGAATACCTTGAAAGAGGTATCAAAGCCACTACTAAATGGGCTGACATCAGAGAGAGAGAGGTCGGCACTCTGAAGTCCTCTGATTTCGTGGGTCTTGGCTTTACTAATCCACAATTTGCCCAAGATCTTCAAGAGGTTGAGGAAGAGGCTGCCGCTCCTGCAGAGACTGCTACATTAGAGGTCACCGAGGTTGGAGGGGCAGACCCTTGTGATGATGCGGCCGAGGTCTCTAACCAAGCCGAGGGTGTCAACGTTCCCCCCTCAGACTCTTAGGATATTTTGATCACTGTTTGTAACTTAACTGTTTTGTGGAACTTTTGTCTGTAATTATTGAACATATAATTTTTGAATATATATATCAACTTCTGATGAGGACCATCTTCAAATTTTTTTTCATTGAATGTTATGTGATGCTTTTCATTCTTAGCTCCATTGTTATGGTGTCTGCTAAAAATTAATTTGTAATCTGAGCTTTAACCTCTGAAGTCCTCTTTCTTAGCTTGTCTTTTTGCAATGGCCTTGTTTAAACTCAACCAATGGTCCTGAGCTCAGACCTTGTCACCAATGAATGGTGTTATGAAGGTCTGAGGTTATTACCTAAGAGGTTATTCTCATAATGAATTTCACCAAATTAATGATGTTTAAGGGTCTGAGGTCATCTCATTATGGTGTCTGACCTCAGACCTTGTCACCAAATTATGATGTTATAAGGGTCTGAGGTCATCACCTAAGATGTTATCCTCATAATGAATTTCACCAAATTAATGATGTTAAGGGTCTGAGGTCATCTTATTATGGTGTCTGACCTCAGACCTCGTCACCACTGTGGTGTTATGAGGGTCTGAGGTCATCACCTAAGATGTTACCCCCATAATAAGTCTTCACCAAACTAATGATGTTAAGGGTCTGAGGTCATCTCATTATGGTGTCTGACCTCAGACCTCATCACCACTGTGGTGTTATGAGGGTCTGAGGTCATCACCTAAGATGTTACCCCCATAATAAGTTTTCACCAAATTAATGATGTTAAGGGTCTTCACCAAATTAATGATGTTAAGGGTCTGGGGTCATCTCATTATGGTGTCTGAGCTCAGACCTCGTCACCACTGAAATGGTAGTATGAGGGTCTGAGGTCATCACCTAAGATGTTACCCCCATAATAAGTCTTCACCAAATTAATGATGTTAAGTGTCTGAGGTCACCTCATTATGGTGTCTGAGCTCAGACCTCGTCACCACTGAAATGGTGTTATGAGGGTCTGAGGTCATCACCTAAGATGTTATCCTCATAATTAATCTCTGATCTAAGAATGTAACAAGAACTGTCATGGGAACTGATCTTCATTAATAACCTCTTCATAATAAGATGGTACATTTACATAAAACTCTATGCAACATCATATGTAATATCTCTTTAGGTGATCAGCATTCCACAGGTTAGTGAAAGGCTCTCCTTCTAGGTTTTCTAGCCTGTAAGTGCCAGGCACAACCTCTTCTGTAACTTTGTAGGGGCCATGCCAGTTTGGGTGAAGCTTATTTGCTTTCTGTAGGGTCTTCTTCAGCACTAGGTCTCCTACTGCAATGGGTCTTGACTTCACCCTCTGGTTGTAGAATTTCGCTGCCCTCTGCTGGTAGGCTGCTTGTCTGACCTCTGCGTCCTCTCTTCTTTCTTTGATAAGTTCTAGGTCTAACCTCCTCTCTTGTCCATTATTGTCAGGGTCGTAGGTCTGAATCCGATGAGTTGGGAGTCCTACTTCTGTTGGTATGACGGCCTTTGAGCCATGTGCCAGCATGAACGGGGTTTCTCCTGTTGGTGTCCTTGTCGTGGTTCTGTAGGCCCATAACACAGCGTAGACCTCTTCAGTCCATCTCCCCTTCGCATATTCTAACCTCTTCTTGATTCCGTTCAAGATAGTTCTGTTTGTGACCTCGGTCTGACCATTTGCCTAAGGTCGACCAGGAGATGAGAAGAACTGCTTAATCTTTACTCTTAGGAAATACTTTTCTAAGGAGGAGTTCTTGAACTGTGTCCCATTATCCGAGATAAGAGTGTTTGGGAGGCCATATCTGCATATGATATTCCTCCAAATGAACTGGAAGGTCTTCTTTTCTAGTGATTGTTACCATCGGCTCTGCCTCCACCCACTTTGAGAAGTAGTCAATGGCAACTATCAAGAATCTATAGTTGTTGACATCTCTTGGCAAAGGTCCTACTAAGTTAATTCCCCATACCGCAAATGGCCATGGAGAAGAGATTGACGTCATAGGCTGATGGTGTTGATGAGGGATAGTGGCGAACCTTTGACATTTGTCGCACCTCTTCACGTAGTCTGCAGCGTCCTTGGACAAGGTAGGCCACCAGTATCCCTGAGTGATGATCCTCTTGGCCAGGGGCCTTCCCCCTATGTGGCTAGAGCAAGAACCCTCATGAACCTCCTGTAAGACCCGAGGAACTTCCCTGGGATGCACACATCTGAGGAGAGGCAATAGAAACCCCTTTTTGTACAAGACATCTCCTACTATTGGGAACTTGGCAGCCCTATATCTCAACTTTCTCCTTTCTAGTTTGGACTCAGGCAGCTCTCCCTCTCTTAGGTATCTGACGAGCGGGTCGATCCATGAGTCTCCTAGGTTCAAATTGTGATAAAGGTTACATACCTCTTCCTCCTCGATGGTTGCCTTTGTCAAGACCTCGATCGGAATGGTCCTTCCCATATCTGTCTTCATTGCCGAGGCCAGCCTTGCCAATGCATCAGTGTGGTTGTTACTTAGTCGAGGCACTCTCTTCAGTTTTGCTTCTTCAAAATATTCTAACAACCTCCTTACCCTCTTTAAGTACTTGGCCATCTTTTCGTCTTCGGCCTCATATATCCCCAGTACTTGATTGACAACCAACCTTGAGTCGCTATGGAGTAGGAGTCGCTTTACATGAAGAGTTGTTGCCAACAAGAGACCTGCTATCATGACCTCATACTCGGACTCGTTGTTCGATGCCTGGAAGTTAAATCTCAAGGCGTATTCAATGTTGGCGCCATATGGAGCAAAGAGTATTAGCCCCGCACCGCTTCCACTATCACAGGAAGAGCCATCAACGAAGAGGCTCCATACGTCTGTATCTGATGAGAAGACCCCTTCTGTCATAACTCCTTATTTGAAGAGGTATTGATCCTCTTCGTTTTCTTCTATTCTGCTCCGGGTTTTGCTTGAGATGACCTCTTCCCGATCTAAAAAGACGTTTGTTGCAGTCTCTTTTGAATCTCTGAAGACACTACGGTTTGTCTCTTCGGCATCCTCTAGGCCTTTATCTGTCTTTGCCTCTTCCCAGGTGAATTCTGTAACAAAGTCTGCGAGGGCCTGCCCTTTGATGGCTGTCCTAGGCTGGTAGGTAAGATCATATTCTCCTAATTTGATGGCCCAGGTCATCAATCTCCCGGACTTCTCAGGTTTATGCAGGACCTGCCTTAGTGGGGAGTCAGTGAGGACTACCATGGAGTGAGTTTGGAAGTAAGGCTTCATTTTTCTTGAGGCATGTATTAGGGCATAAGCCAACTTTTCGATGCGGGGATAATTTTATTCAGACCCTTGAAGGGCCTTATTGTTGAAGTATACAGGCCTTTGGATCCCATCCTCTTCCCGTATGATGGCCGCGCTGATGGTTGATTCAGAGACTGCCAGATATACAGACAACCTTTCTCCTGCGATGGGCCGAGACAGCAATAAGGGAGACCCTAAGTAGGACTTGAGTTGGTTGAAGGCCTTTTCACAATCTTCGTCCCATTGGAAGGCCTTTCTTAGAACTTTAAATAATGGAAGACACTTGTCCGTTGCCCTAGAAATAAACCTGTTAAGGGCAGCCACTCTTCCCGTGAGTCTTTGAACATCCTTGATACTCCTAGGAGTCTTCATGTCGAGTAATGCCTTGATTTTCTCAGGTTTTGCTTCAATTCCTCTCTGGTTAACGATGAATCCCAGGAACTTCCCAGCTCCTACTCTGAAGACACACTTTGCTGGGTTGAGTTTCATTCTGTATGAGTCCATAACATCGAAGGTCTTCTCAAGGTCCGCTACGTGAGTACAAGCTTTCAAGCTCTTTGTTAGCATATCGTCTACATACACCTCCATGGTCTTACCTATTTTCCCTTCGAACATCTTATTGACAAGACGTTGGTATGTTGCCCCTGCATTTTTCAGACCGAAGGGCATCACTTTGTAGCAGTACGTCCCTTTGTCTGTAATGAAAGCTGTCTTCTCTGAGTCTTCGGCATCCATGAAGATTTGGTTATAGCCTGAATACGCATCCATGAAGCTCATGAGCTCATGTCCTGCTGTAGCATCTACCATCTGATCTATCCGAGGTAAGGGGTAACTATCTTTTGGGCAAGATCTGTTCAGGTCAGTGAAATCCACACACATTCGCCACTTCCCATTGGCCTTAGGCACGATGACTGCGTTTGAGAGCCACTTCGGGTAGGTAACCTCTCTTATGAACTCGGCCTCTTCTAACTTTTTGACCTCTTCTCGGATGACGTCGTATTTCTCCCTGGAGTAGACTCTTCGTCTCTGCTTGATCGGCTTGGCATCCCTGGTCACGTTGAGATTTTGGCTCATCACCTCAGGGTCGATGCCAGGCATGTCTGCGTGACTCCATGCGAAGAGACTTTGTCTCCTCCTAAGGAAGTTTATCAGCTCTTCCTTGGTTCCTGGCTCTAGGGCCTTACCGACCTGGATGGTTTTTTTCGGCTCGACCTCATTGAGGACGATGGATTCTACCTCTTCCGCGGCCTCTCCCTTCTTCAACTTTGTTTCATCTCTTGGGTCAAGAGTGTCAATGCTATAAGTGGTGGTTTCCCTCTTATGGGCTTCTCTCTCTTCAGCCGAGTTGAAGTAAAATTCTCGCGCTGTGGTCTGGTCACCTTGCACTTCCCCTACTCCATAAGGAGTCGGGAATTTTAGCATCTGATGGACCGTTGATGGCATAGCCTCGAACTCCCTAAGGGCCACCCTTCCTATGATGAGGTTATAGGCCGAGAAGACACTCTCGTCCATCACGAAGAAATTAATCCCTCTGTTCAACCTCTTAGGCCATTCGTCACCCATCCGTACGTCCGTCTCATACATGCCCAGGGGGTGAACCTTTTCACCACTAAAGCCTATCAGGGGGTGGTGATAGGGGACCAGTATTGATCTACTAAGGCCTAAGCTCTTGAATCAAGGCCAAAACATCACATCTGCCGAACTCCCCCCATCCACGAGGATCCTCTGCACCTCATATCCATGCACCCTTATCGTCATGACCAAAGGGTCATCATGGGGGGCTAAGATACATCTGAAGTAGAGTCTGGAGAACCCAACTACGAGGGTGTTCATGTCTACTTTCTTCCTCTTCTGTACTGTATCGGAAGACGTTAGATTCACAACTTCAAGCTTGGCCACTGATTTGGCCTCGACTACATGAGCCTTCCTATCAGCTACTTCAGAACCACCACCTGCAAATCCTCCGCATATTGTGCCAACACCGAAAGATATCATACCAACCCTCTTCACCGGGGTGTTGTCATCCTTTGGTGGGAGATCCGGATCATCTTCATCATCACCTTCTGAATCATCGTCTCTTCGATACGGGATGTTGTCACGGAATCTGTCATTCCTCCTTTTCTTATGGTCATCTCTTCCACTCTTAGGAGCCTTACCGTCTACATATTTTCTCAATTTCCTAGATTTTAACATCTTCTCAATCTCATCCTTCAAAGCGAAGCATCTATCTGTGACGTGACCATGATCTTGGTGGAACTCACACCATATGTCTTTGTTCCTCTTATGTTGTGGAGCTTTCAGCTTCTCTGGCCATCTCAGATCCCTGTCACTCATAATCTCATTGAGGATGTGCTCACAGCTCACAATCAGAGAGAAAACTTGTCATCACCCGATCTTTTCTTCCCATCTTTCTTGCCTTGGGGCTTTCCACTTCCACCGCGGTTCTCATCCTCATACTTGGCGGCCATTGCCTCTTCCGCATTCATTACTTTCCCTGTGATTGCCAGCAACTCCACCATAGACCTAGGGGGCTCTTCCGCCAGTTTCCACAATAGCTTCCCCTTCTGGAGACCTCCTATAAGGGCGGTCATGGCTATGTTCTCTTCATAGTCTTCGACCTACAACTTTTCTTTGTTGAATTTTGCTATGTAGTCTCTTAGGCTCTCACCCTTAGCCTTCTTGACATACAGCAGGTGGGTAGTCTTATTTTGAGGCCTCACCCCAAAGCAGAAGTTGTGGATGAATCGCTCAGCCAAGCCTTTGAAGTTCTCAATTGAGTTCTTCGGAAGGGAGGTGAACCAACTGTGTGCAGCCCCTGTTAATGTCCTAGAGAAGGCTCTACACTTCATCTCATCGGGTATCGAGTAGATGTCCGCTGCTGACTCGTACATCTCGATATGATGTACAGGGTTAGTGCTGCCATCATACTTGGGAGACACCGTAGGAGGCTTGAACTTAGCTGGGGTTGGGAACCCTACTATCCTAGCCACAAATGGGGAGCCCTCTGAGTAACCCCTTTGCAATGGGTCCCTGCTTTTAATGAGGTCTCCTATCTTCTCCTCAAGGCGTTGGATAGAATCATTCCATGGTCTTAGGCCATCGACTTGGTCGAGGTTATCCCCTGCCATCTTCCTAGGATGGACCGATGGTTCCCCTGCCACGACACGTTGGTTGTTGACCTCTTCCTGTTCCCTGCCTCTTCTTTCACAGGGTCGGCCTTGGTCTGGCCGAACCTGCCTGTTCCCTCTCTGAGAGCCTACTGCACTCCTTGATCTCGACAGTCTCTGTCTTAGGTCATTTATCGGGCCCAGTCTCTCGAAGGTCGACCCTCTGCTCAACCTTTCAAAGGCTGACCCTCTTTGTCGGGCCTCTTCACCTCTTCGGCCGACACAACCTTGACTCTGCCTAAGAGGCCTTATAGTGTTATCTGACACCTTATAGGGCTCCCAGCAGTCTTCCGAGGCTTCTTCCGCCTCTAGATCGTCATACCTATCCTCTGGGCAAGGGCTTCCTTGCCTCCCCAGGCACAAGCGCCTAGGGTCAGCAACGTCCCTTCTCCGCTGGGGTGCAGGCTGGTCCTTCATTGGTGCATGGGGTGGTCCCTTGGCATCAGGATGAGGCTGAACAACCGCCGGAGTAATCATATCTGGTGAGACTCCAGGTGGCCTCATCATAGTTTGGCTGAGCTGTGCAAATTACTCCTGCATAGCTTGTTGCGTTGCAGCTAAAGACCTCAAGGCTGTAGCTACCTCCGCCATTTCGGACTGGGGGGGTGCCTGACTGGAACTAGGCCCTCCACCCCCGGGCGGCGGAAGAGGCGGTGGTAAGTCTGGTGCCATATGTTAACACTATAGAGCTAAAGTAGCAGATGAGCTTAGTACCTCACATGACCTATTTCGGTGGTGAAACAGCTCCGCGCTAGGGGGAGGCCTGGTTCACCACCAGAGTCTCCGGTGATGTTAATCAGAAAAAGAGGAAGAGATAGTTTATCTTCCCACAAACGGCGCCAAAATGATGATGCCGGAATCAGCACCACCAGGTAAGGTGTTTTTAAGCTCAATCTAAGAACAGTAATGGCAGCATAGTTATGTAAATGGCAAGAGAATGAGATGAGGAGAAGGGGAGAGTACACCAGGATATAAGTGGTTCAGCCTAGATTGGCCTACGTCCACTGTGTGTGTGTGAATAATCTCACTGCAATAAGGCTCTAATGTCCATGGATACAATTTCTCAAGCTTTCTCTCTCTACTGTATCTCTAGACAGAGTTTCAGCTAGGGTTAAATATATGGGATCCTTTTGCGAGGTAGAGGATGACCTCTATATATAGTACCTAGGGGGTGTAATGTACCCCCCATGCATGCAATGAGCATGTGTGTGGTTACCTCACCAATATGGGAGTGCCATCTGTCACTGTCACATGTAGAGAATGATGATGCAATATTCTCCCCACGTGTGGGGAATAATCTTGTTATAACTGACTTGTGTCCACGTGTCCTTATCTAAATCTCAGCAGGTGCTCGGCTATCGCGTCTGGGGTATGACCTCGGCCTTGGTGAGGCCGAGGTTGGTGAGTCTTGATACATGTTCAGTCCGAGTATTCCATGAGGTCTCGGCCTAACCCTGGCCGAGACAATGGCCCAGGTCGGCCTGAGACGAGGTTGAACTGGTGGCTTGATGAGGTAGCTGGTGGCCTCCTTCGAGCTCGGCCTTCATCTGGCCGAGGTTGCCATTCCAAGGTATACGAGAATGCTGCCGATCCTTGTGACGTCCCTTGGAGAGGATCATGGTAGCGTCGGCCCTGGCAGACCTTGCTATGGCCGAGGTCTGATATCGTTTGCCCAAGACTCGTCCAACGTCGGCCATGATCTCGGCTGAGGTTGGTGTCTCTAGGCCGTGGTTGGTGTCTCTAGGCCAAGGTTACACTTGGGGCATATCAAAAAGATTGTTTACCTTTTAAATGGACATAAGTGTTGGTCCAAATAAACATGAATGTAGTAGTATGATTAGTCATACATTATTCATATTTATCTCCTTAATTTCGGTATTTTTATGGTCCATGCGGTGTGAATAGATTGGATTTATATCATATTTATGCTACTAACCCTTTTTGGCGAGTATTACATATTTTGTGTATCTCCCATGTATTTTACAGGTATTTCATGCAAGTTAGTGCGAAAGAGAACTCAAAATAGTGAAAGAAACCAAGAAACGGGGACTTGAAGGGAATTTTTGTAATTTTGTAACCTTAGTCCAAAGGTTGGGCCAACTGAAAAGTTAAAGAGCTTGAAGTCACAAGAATACTAGAAAAAATGTCACCTTAATACGAGTTATGGTGAAGAATTTATGTGCATTCGAAGATGAGAAGAATCAAATAAGCAAAACCAAGGAAGGCAGAAAGTAGAACCGGTTCGGTTCATGGAGAACAGTGTAACACCCCGTAATTCTGAGGATTAGATATTTAATTATTTTGGGAGATATAAAAATATTTAAATTGGAGAAACTTAAATTCATGAGTTGGAGAATTTATTTGAGTGAGGCGAATTATTTATAATTGGCGACTTTTAAGTTTAATTGTTCGAAATCTCGTATGTCGCATTTTGAGGTCAAAATTGGAGAATGTCAATAAAGTATTTCGGATGACAATTCTGAGGGCAAGGTTGAGTCCGGATGGATCAAGATCGTCTGAAAAGAGTACCCGGGGGTAGCAATTGGGTCTCGGGGCATTTTTGGGCATAGTCGGGCCCGCACGGGGTGATTCGGGCCATTTTAATTAGGCCCATGTGGCCAAAAACGGGATTAAGGGTTTTTAACCTAATTTGGGGAAGTGTAAAATGGTAGTAAACACAAATTCTAAGCTTAAGCCTTGAGAAGGAAATTGGGGGAAAGCAAATCAAGAGCCAATTGGGGATTATTGGAGCCAAACTAAGGGACTACACCAACGGATCAGACCCTACGAACAATTCCAGGCAAGTAATTAACTGTTGTGATTCCTAAATTGATGATAATCAATTCATATCATAGTGTGTGTATATGAAAATTTGTTTTGGGTGTGTAACCAAAATTATAATTGGGTTTTTGGAAATTGAGATACCTTAATGAGATTAAGGGTGAGATTTATTGAGTTTATGATTATAGAATGTAGAGGAATGAATAGTATGTTAAAACTAGTAAGAATCAATGGTAAATTACTGTTAATATGAATGAAATTAGTATTGGAGATTTGAAACCCGGATAAAACCCAAATCGGGAAAACGTGAGAATTAATGGAATTTGATGATGAATTAAGGTCTTTAGGATGTTTAGACCCTTTTCTTATATAGAGGATATGTTAATTGTATTTGAGTAAGGGTTTAGATTGAGAATCAAAGCTTTAGGGTTCGTCCATGGCCGACAGTGGGCTGGAGAAGATGACTTTTGGAACGATCGATCGATCGACCCAGGGGGTTCGATCGATCGATGCTACAGGAATTTTGGCAGTGACGCCAGTTTTAATTACTTGGAAATAATTATTGAGAAAAGGATTTTTGGGCTGATATAACATGTTGAAAATGGACCAAGTGGTCGAGTCCGGGTATGTTGGAAATTATAGGTAAATATAATTGGGAAATTTGATGGAGATGAATGTGTAACACATTGTGGGCGAATATGTGGGAATGAAATTCTGAAATGTAAAAATGGACCAAGTGAGCGAGTCCGGGTATGTTGGTTAAGTGATGCCAAAGTATTAAATTAATTATTGAGAGAGTTAATTAATTTAGAGTCGGAACATAGACTCGGGAAATAGTAAGTTACGGGCCAAGTGAGCGAGTCCGGGTATAACGGTTGGACGACACCAAGTATTAAATTAATTAATGTGAGATTAATTAAATTAGAGTCGAACTGTAGACTCGGAAAAGTATTAAATTAATTAATATGAGATTAATTAAATTAGAGTCGGACTATAGACTCGGGAACGTATTAAATTAATTAATGTATAAATTAATTAAATGAGAGTCGGACGACACACTCGGATTGGTGTTAATTAATTAATGTGTAAATTAATTAAATGAGAGTCGGACGACAGACTCGGATTGGTGTTAATTAATTGATGTGTAAATTAATTAAATGAGAGTCGGACGACAGACTCAGATTGGTGTTAATTAATTAATGTGTAAATTAATTAAATGAGAGTCGGACGACAGACTCGGATTGGTGTTAAATTAATTAATGTGTAAATTAATTAAATGAGAGTCGGACGACAGTCTCGGCTTAGTATTAATTAATTAATATTTAAATTAATTAAATGAGAGTCGAATCATAGACTTGGGCAAATTTCATATGAATTAATGTGTAGAGTATTTATATTAGAGTCGGACCATAGACTCGGGGAAAAAATTATATTAATTGAGGTGTGAATTAAATATATTAGAGTCGGACCATAGACTCGGGAAGATGATAATTTAATAAGTGAGAAAATTTATTTAGTTGAGTCAAGCCAGAGACTCAGGAAATTACAGGCTAGTGTTACAGGTTGTGAGTACACGGTGAAGCGGGGGTTTATTTTATATATATATATACGGTGCAGTGATAGTATATATATATATATATGTGTGTGTGTATATATTGTGTGTGGTATTAAATATCAGTGACTAGATATTTATTTAATTTAGATACTCTAGTGCCATCAAGGGAGGTTGCGCGATGTGGGTGAATCCCCTAGCTTGAGGAGTAGGGTGAGTTTATCCCCGGGTCATAGCATCCGGTATATGGGTGAGGGGCTTATCTCACTTTCAGGGAAGGAATATGACCGCCTCCACTTCGTTTATGTTTCGGGCCAAGTTGGTGAGCGATTCCAACTTGGGTTACTAGGTTATGTGAGCACACCTAGTGAGATAGCACTTTAGAGGGAATCATCCGGCGAGGGTATACTCGAAGGGATGGATATACGTATGATATATATGTGAATGTTTTAGTAAAGGTACGTATATAATGGTATTAAATATTATATGAAGGTAATAATACAGTGTGTGATGTATTTACTTTATATAACTTGTGACACAGTTATATTCTATTATTTAAGAGGAAATTAATTAAGTTAATTGGTGAGACAACTTATAATTCATGAATAATTATACTCGGGTTAGAGTAGTATGGCAAGGGAAGGTTATACCAAGACTAGTTGGACGGGGTATACAACTAGGTGGGGTTAAGGTAACCGTTAGGTGTGCACAATAGTGGAGGGGTGAGAATGTCCTCAAGAGAGTGCGACACTAACTTAAATATGAAGCGCATTCATGCATTATCAATTACTGCATTTAATTCATTTGCTAATTATTTTCAAAACGTTTTGGGTTCTAACCCTTGCTGTAAAACTATTTTCAAAACCTTTTAGGTGTCCAGCCACAGGGACCCCAGAATTGATATTCTATTCTAGGGACACGGAGCTGCGACATATGTGGATGCTAGCAAGAGTTTGGATTAGACGCATTGTTCATTCATTCATAGAGTAGGAATCATTTATCAGTTTCAGTTTTATTTAGGGCTTGTCTCCCAGACTTCTCGGTACAGTTTTCAGATGTAATTATTCAAGTGTTGAATGTTTGCATTGGATTATTCGCTTTAGTGGCCGATGGTTTATTCGGAAAATTATTTACTTAATGATTCAGTTTATTTTCATCCAGTTGTGTGAATGGTTTATATTTAATTCCGCATGTACTGTTTTGTTAATTAAAAAGTTTAAATTTGGCACTAGGTTTTGGAATACTAGGTGGTTAGTAAAATAAAAAAGTTTTCGACAGTGATGCTAAGGATGAACCAACTGGGATTCCTGTTTCAATTTGGTATAGGACTGATCACCTGGTATTTTATTAGGCGGGGTGTCACAGATGGTATTAGAGCATCAGGTTCTAGTGTCCTTAGGATCTGTGCGGCTTTTCTCATTTCGGCTTCGTAATCTTTGATATAGAGCCCTATTATAGGATTGTTGTATTCTTATACGTATGCGCATTTACGTTCTTCTGCCAAATCAATATTTGAGGGTGAACTCATACGATTCGATTCTCATTCTAGATGCCGCCCAAGAGAGAGAGAGCAGCTAGGGCAGTGTAACACCCCACCTAATTAAATACCGGGTGGCCAGTCCCATACCAAATTAAAACAGAATACACAATTGGCTCATTCTTAGCATCACTATCGAAAACATTTACAACTCACCCAATACTCAAATAAGCTGATGTTAAAAACTTTCCAATTTAAATTTCAACAAAACCTTTTTCCATTTTTAAGAATAACACAACACATTTATTTTACAACACTGATAACACAATAAATATCACAAAATAATTTAAATGCAACTGGAATAAACATTCCCAAGTAATATAAATCCTTTACAATAATCCCAACAATGTTAAGTGTATTAAAAAAAATAAGAATACAACAATATTTTATTCCAACAGAAAATGATAACTGAATCCTTTTGGGCGACATGCCCTAACTAAGAATACTGTGAATCAAAAAGATGATAAGCGTCTAAGAAAAACATCCATAGCTCCATAGCTCGTCAAAATCAACTATGGTTGGCATCCCTGTTGCTGGACACCTGATATAGAGATACAATAGAAGAGAAAATATGCAAGGAAACGGGTCAGAGCCCGAATGTGTAGAGTATTTTTAAAACAGCAAGTATTTAACAAGTGCAATAAAGCATTTATCATGTACATGTTAGATCCAACTCTCACTTGCAATTCTCACCTCTCAGCTAGAGTGCACACTTAACGTTTCCTATTAACCTCCTATTCAATGGTTCCTCCTTTCTAGTCTCCATTTTATAATATCATAATCCCCGTATGTCCCATACCATACGTCACATTATTATTCATTTACATTTCTCCTTTATGATTTGTTTCTCATTAACATGAATCATTACTCATTATTTCTCATTAATATGAATCGTTACTCATTAATATGAGTTAAGCTTTCAATTCTATAAGCATCAACATTTATTAACTTAATTCCATTATCTTGTTCTATTCACCGTTATCTGCAATTATCATCGTAGATAGATTTAACCACAATATATCCATTTAATCATTTAATTCATTATATATATATATATATATATATATATATATATATATATATATATATATATATATATATATATATATATATTCATATATAATACGGCACCCCGAGTCACAGCTGTGGTGCAATGCATTACTCTGCTATCATGTCCCATCATCGCAGGTCGTCGAATAGGGGACTAAAGGTTCGGTAAGATTCCACGAACCACAAACAACAACAAACAAATTGGAGGCGAACATAGTTCTCGTATCCATGGGTCACGCACATACCTACGCACCCACAGTCAGCGGACTTATCAACTCCCCGATAAGTCTTTCATAGACCTATGTTCTCGAGCGACAAATCAAAGATCCCATGGATTCATCAGGATATGACCGCCCTCACGCGCAAACCTCCCACCGATAGTAAGTAAGATAGGTATGTCATACACATAAATCATTAATCAATCAAATAGGTATTATCATACCTATAATATAATATCAATAAGGTAATTATCATTTCCCTAAGATATTTCCCATACGTAGTATTATATCTCTTTTAAATTCCACGTATTAATATAACATATTTAATTATCCTCGCATCCTATGACATCCCTCCACTCCCGACGTTGTTAAGGTTCATGCGCGGAGCGTCTCGCAAAGCGAAATCCAAACAAGGAACCCCTCCAATACACTACTACTTAACTTTGTCGATCGAGGAGGTCCGAAAACTTCAACTATGCGATCGGGATAACCTCATACCCTCTTTCAAACAAATGAGTTCTAAACTCCCATCTCACAAGATTTATTTAGGATTTTTCTCATCTTATAATCAGTAATAAGTCACTAATTTCCTACTGGTCCATAACCTTTATTTCTCCCGAACTACTACGAATTTAATTCTCCTTTTAATTACGGTTAAAACCGATAGTTTCAAATCTCTTATAAACACGTATTTTTCACTTAGGATTAAACCCTCTTGTAAACTTAAGGATACCCAGGTATTATATAAAATCACCCCTACTGGTCCTATCTTAAATCCTCATACATCACCATTCGGAAATTAACAAACGAATCTAGAAAACGAAATTCCATTCGATATAATTTTCATCATTTAAATCATTTGAATCTAAATCCAATTAATTCAAATCTTAACAAGGGTTTACTGATATTTTCTAAGTCCCAAAATATTCAAATAATAATCACCAAAGATCCATAAAAGTTTCGGGATAAGAATCAACATTTAAAAAGAAACAACTTTACTTAATCAGGGGAGGTCGATCGATCGAAGGTAGGGGTCGATCGATCGATCCCTCAGGTCCAGGCCTAATTTTCTGCATTTTCTGCAACTACGGGTTTAACAACTTTTGATCATTTAAACCTTCATCTCAACATCCCAAATGACTTATAAACTTTACTACATGATATATCAACATATATGAACGACTTCCAATACTCTAAATATTCTAGAATCATCAAAGGATTGGATTAAAAAGCATATTTATCTCCTTATTCCCAGAAATTTATTAACATAATCTCTTCAAGAACACATCAATGGTTTCCATCATTTCTTCAACAAATTCATGACTAATTCGTGGATTATTATTATCCTAACACATGAGTTAAATTCCTATATCATTTCAGTTTTCCAGAAATCCATTTAATGATCCATTATCTCTTCCAAACATGAATAATCTTCTCTTTTCATACTATTCTAACATGGACAATATACAAACTTAAATTGCTATTATTAAACACTTGCCTTTAGTGTAGGTCTGATCCTTTGGTGTAGTTTATCTCAGTTGGTTGTCCCTTCTCCGGTCAAACTCCGGTGGTGGTTGGTGGTGGTGAACCTTGGTTCTAGTTCTTCTCCTTCCCAAGTGACTTTTCCCTTCCCAAGCACTCTTACTCTCACTCTAAGAAGATGGCTGCTCTTATTTGTGAAGAGGAGATGAATAACTCCCATTCACTTAATCTACCTATTCTTATAATGATCCCAAATCCGAAATCACTATTCATCCCCCCTAGAAAAATGACCAAAATGCCCTTTCGGGTTGTCTATTCATTTCCAAATGACCCGAGACTCAAAATTAACATCCAAATAGACTTTTCTGACTATTTCAAACCTTCCGGACGCAACGACGCAGTCGAAATTACTATTAGGTCGATAAAAAAATAAATTTCCCTTTTTAATTTAATAAACTAGTCCCGACACGTCCCATACCGCGTTTGACTAAAAATATAAATTACCGAATTTATATCATACGGTCATCTCAATGACATCACATTCATATATTACCTAAACATCTTTAAGTAATATTCAGAATCATCCATATTAATATCCACCGTCTGGATAAAACTCGAATGAATTAATAAATAATAAAATCTAATTAATCCATTAATTTAAAATATAACCCATTTTAAAAGTCATTTAAAATTACGGGGTATTACAGGCAGTAGGGGAGATGAGACTAGAGAGGCTCGTCAGGAGCGAGAGTTACCGCAACAACTGCCAAAGATGATTTCGACAGCACAGGTAACTGAATGAGTGGCGCAGGCAGTTGAAGCGACGATGATCGCAATGGAAAGGTACTTGCCACGAGATCAACCACAAGTGTTAGTGGCACCAGATGTTCAAGCCCACCCACGGTCGTCGGGTTGGCAGCAAGTACGAGAGGTTTTTTCAAAGGCATCCACCAGAATCTCGAGGGGGTTCAGATATAGTGCTAGCATGTCAATGGATGAGAGATATTCAGCGTCACCTACGCATGGTAGATTGCAATGAGGTGCAGAAGCAAATGCTATCCACTTTTAGGTTAGTGGGAGCAGCGCTACAGTGGTGGGAGTTGATCACCACAGTTGAGCAAAGGGATACAGTAACTATTGCCGAGTTTTGGGTGCGGTTCGACCACAAGTATTTTCCGCCAGCAGTTGAGACTGAAATGAGGAGGAAATTTAGAGAGGTAACACAAGGGGGTCGTTCAGTGGCCGATTACAAGGAAGAATTCACTCGTTTGGAAAATTTTGTACCGGATGAGGTAAGCAATGAAGAAAGAAAGAAAGAAAGAAAGAAAGGTTCATGGATGGGTTAGTCTGAAGAATCAAACAACATTTTATTGGTAATCCCGCGTTAGTAACTTATACAGATGTCGTTAACGCAACACTCCTGCACTGTCAGGAATATCGCTTCCACGTGAAAGGAAGAAGGAGGGGAGTGGAAGCCAGCCAGTCAAATAAAGCAGGAGGGAACAATACTAGTGGGATATCCCAGCAGCAGACATGGGAAGATCAGGGGTGGAATTTTTGGCATGGAAATCATGCCAAATGATTTAGAGCTGGAGGCTATCAATAGGACGACCAACAAGAAAGGGATCAGTGGTAGGGAGAATTTCATCGTAGGTGTTTCGTTTGTGGGGAAGTGGGGCACATGAAGAGAGATTGTCCTTAGAGAGGCATGGGTCAACTAAAGGACGAGGTCCTGGATGTACAGCCACTACAGCAAGTCATGGGTGCATTCGGGCAGGGAGAAGATGCTCCGGAACCCGAGGACCAGCCGTTGAAGCTGGAGTATGGAGGTAATTATTTTTCCCATGGGCATGGGGTATATTTTTTAGTGACAATGAGGATGTAACAATATAAGACTTAGTTTTCACTAGAGTTCGCGGGTGAGTTGAATTTAGTGGGTGCGTTGGTTGTAGCAGCCATAGTATGTGGATAAACTTTCCGTGGGGTAGCGAAGTTCTTTGGTGTTCTTCACGGGAGAGTGGATATACACACTGAGTAAGGTTTGAATTATGTGAGGGGTTACTACTTTCGAGAATTATGGGTGTAGGGTTGATAATTTTCCTAAATATCGGCTGGATAGCGATGGATTTGAACTATTGTGGAGAGTGAGGGTAAGTTTTGGTATTCGCGATTCCAGGGTATGATTGGTACTAGGTATCACCTGAGAGGGCTCCTAGCCTATGTATATGTGTGTATATATGTTGTATTGTGTGGTGCGATAGACACAAAGTGAGGTCTTGTGTTCTCACGTTTTATCCTGATAAGTAAGGGTATTTACTAAAGTGAATCAGGGTGGTTAGATTTTTTTTTTAGTAGGGAGAGATAGTTTGGGGTTTATTTTACGCAACAACTAGTGATACTAAAGGAGCGGTATTTTATGTTGTCTTTTGTAGCATAAGGGTAGGCGTATATACTTTTGTGTTAAGAGACAAGTATTTAGGGGTACGTGTTATGGACTGAGGGTCTAACGGATCTCAATGACCAATAATATTAAGTAGTAGTGTATTGGGGGGTTCCTTGTTTGGATTTCTCTTTGCGAGACGTCCCACGCATGAAACATAGCGCAACGTTGGAAATGGGGAGATGTTTGGTCGTTAGTACATGGGTTGGGTACCCTGGGTATTATTATTTATCTGTGTGATATGATTACGGGTTGGAAGTTATATTACGGGTCACGACTAGCATAGTCGAGTAACTTTCGTGCGATAAAGCACTGGAATAGGGAGTATGGGCACCCGGGTTAATTAAGGCAAATTTTTTGCGGTTAAGCATGGGTATAGGGTGTATGGGTGCCCTGGTTAATTTAAATGCATACTTGTCTAACTTATGCTTAGAAGCAAATGGGATAGATTTAGCAGGCTTAGAGGCACATGACTAGAGAGTGTTATGCGAAGCTTGGAACACTAGGCTTATCTTAATTTCGAGGACAAAATTCCTTTGTAAGGGGGGGATTATGTAACACCTCGTAATTCTGAGGATTAGATATTTAATTATTTTGGGAGATATAAAAATATTTAAATTGGAGAAACTTAAATTCATGAGTTGGAGAATTTATTTGAGTGAGCCGAATTATTTATAATTGGTGACTTTTAAGTTTAATTATTCGAAATCTCGTATGTCGCATTTTGAGGTCAAAATTGAAGAATTTCAAAAAACTATTTCTAAGGGCAAGGTTGAGTCCGGATGGGTCAAGATAGTCAGAAAAGAGTACCCGGGGTAGAAATTGGGTCTCGGGGGATTTTTGGGCATAATCGGGCCCGCACGGGGTGATTCGGGCCATTTTAATTAGGCCCATGTGGCCAAAAACGGGATTAAGGGTTTTTAACCTAATTTGGGGGAGTGTAAAACGGTAGTAAACACAAATTCTAAGCCTAGGGCTTGAGAAGGAAATTGGGGGAAAGCAAATCAAGAGCCAATTGGGGATTATTGGAGCCAAATTAAGGGACTACACCAACGGATCAGACCCTACGAACAATTCCAGGCAAGTGGTTAACTGTTGTGATTCCAAAATTGATGATAATCAATTCATATCATAGTGTTTGTATATGAAAATTCATTTTGGGTGTGTAACCAAAATTACAATTGGGTTTTTGGAAATTGAGATACGTTAATGAGATTAAGGGTGAGATTTATAGTGTTTATGATTCTAGAATGTAGAGGAATGAATCGTATGTTAAAACCAGTAAGAATCAATGGTAAATTATTGTTAATATGAATGAAATTCGTATTGGAGATTTGAAACCCGGATAAAACTCAAATCGGGAAAACGTGAGAATTAACGGAATTTTATTATAAATTAAGGTCTTTAGGATGTTTAGACCATTTTCTTATATAGAGGATATGTTAATTGTATTTGAGTAAGGGTTTAGATTGAGAATCAAAGCTTTAGGGTTCATCCATGGCCGACAGTGGGCTGGAGAAGACGACTTCTGGAACGATCGATCGATCGACACAGGGGGGTCGATCGATTGATGCGACAGGAATTTTGGCAGTGACGCCAGTTTTAATTACTTGGAAATAATTATTGAGAAAAGGATTTTGGGGATGATATTACATGTTGAAAATGGACCAAGTGGGCGAGTCCGGGTATGTTGAAAATTATAGGTAAATATAATTGGAAAATTTGATGGAGATGAATGTGTGACACATTGTGGGCGAATATGTGGGAATGAAATTCTAAAATGTAAAAATGGAACAAGTGAGTGAGTCCGGATATGTTGGTTAAGTGACGCCAAAGTATTAAATTAATTATTGAGAGAGTAAATTAATTTAGAGTCGAAACATAGACTCGGGATAGTAAGTTACGGGCCAAGTGAGCGAGTCCGGGTATAATGGTTGGGCGACACCAAGTATTAAATTAATTAATGTAAGATTAATTAAATTAGAGTCGGACTATAGACTCGAAAAAGTATTAAATTAATGTGAGATTAATTAAATTAGAGTCGGACTGTAGACTCGGGAACGTATTAAATTAATTAATGTATAAATTAATTAAATGAGAGTCGGACGACACACTCGGATTGGTGTTAATTAATTAATGTGTAAATTAATTAAATGAGAGTCGGATGACAGACTCGGATTAGTGTTAATTAATTGATGTGGAAATTAATTAAATGAGAGTCGGAGGACAGACTCGGATTGGTGTTAATTAATTAATGTGTGAATTAATTAAATGAGAGTCGAACGACAGACTCGGATTGGTGTTAAATTAATTAATGTGTAAATTAATTAAATGAGAGTCGGACCACGGACTCGACATAGTATTAATTAATTAATGTTTAAATTAATTAAATGAGAGTCGAATCATAGACTTGGGCAAATTTCAGATTAATTAATGTGTAGAGTATTTATATTAGAGTCGGACCATAGACTCGTGAAAAATATTATATTAATTGAGGTGTGAATTAAATATATTAGAGTCGGACCATAGACTCGGGAAGATGATAATTTAATAAGTGAGAAAATTTATTTAGTTGAGTCAGGCCAGAGACTCAGGAAATTACAGGCTAGTGTTATGGGTTCTGAGTATACGGTGAAGCCGGGGTTTATTTTATATATATATATACGGTGTAGTGATAGTATATATATGTGTGTATATATTATGTGTGCTATTAAATATCAGTGACTAGATACTTATTTAATTTATATACTCTAGTGCTATCAAGGGAGGTTGCGTGATGTGGGTGAATCCCCTAGCTTGAGGAGTAGGGTGAGTATATCCCCAGGTCATAGCGTCCGCTATATGGGTGAGGGGCTTATCTCACTTTCAGGGAAGGATTATGACCGCCTCCACTTAATTTATGTTTCGGGCCAGGTTGGTGAGCGATTCCAACTTGGGTTACTAGGTTATGTGAGCACACCTAGTGAGATAACACTTTAGAGGGAATCATCCGGTGAGGGTATACTCGAAGGGATGGATATACGTATGATATATGTGTGAATGTTTTAGTAAAGGTACGGATATAATGGTATTAAATATTATATGTGGGTAATAATACAGTGTGTGATGTATTTACTTTATATAGCTTGTGACACAATTATATGCTATTATTTAAGAGGGAATTAATTAAGTTAATTGGTGAGACAACTTATAATTCATGAATAATTATACTCGGGTTAGATTAGTATGGCAAGGGAATGTTATACCAGGACTAGTTGGACGGGGTAGTACAACTAGGTGGGGTTAAGGTAACCGTTAGGTGTGCACAATAGTGTAGGGGTGAGAATGTCCTCAAGAGAGTGCGACACTAACTTAAATATGAAGCGCATTCATGCATTTTAAATTACAGCAGTTAATTCACTTGCTAAATATTTTCAAAATGTTTTGGGTTCTAACCCTTGCTATAAAACTATTTTCAAAACCTTTTAGGTGTCCACCCACAGGGACGCCAGGATTGACATTCTATTCCAGGGACACGGAACTGCGGCATATGTGGATGCTAGCAGGAGTTTGGATTTGACGCATTGTTCATTCATACCTAGAGTATGAATCATTTATCAGTTTCAGTTTTATTTAGGGCTTGTCGCCCAGACTTCTCGGTACAGTTTTCAGATGTAATTATTCAAGTGTTAAATGTTTGTATTGGATTATTCTCTTTAGTGGACGATGGTTTATTCGGAAAATTGTTTGCTTAATGATTCAGTTTATTTCCATTCAGTTGTGTGAATGGTTTATATTTAATTCCGCATGTACTGTTTTGTTAATTAAAAAGTTAAAATTTGGCACGAGCTTTTGGAATACTAGGTGGTTAGTAAGTTATAAAAAAAAAATTTCGACAGTGATGCTAAGGATGAAGCAACTGGGATTCCTGTTTTAATTTGGTATAGGACTGATCACCCGGTATTTTATTAGGTGGGGTGTCACAAACCAGCTCGCCATTAGTAACGGACCATATCCGTGACAAAATATTAGCTACGCTTAAAAAGCGTGACAAATTACCAAAAATGGGATTTTTTATTTTGTCCTTATTGTTTAGCCAAAAGAGTTAGAGCATTTAGGGACTCTTCTAAACGACTTCTAACTTGTATATTTAGTCATTAGGGTTCTTTTTACATAGATTTCCTTGATGGAAAATCTCTTAATCAAATATAAACATCTTGGAGAACAATTTACATATTTTGTACCTTTAATTCAAGAGCTTTTCCGATTTTTCTTCAAGCTTTGATTTCTTCTTACATGTTTGTGTTCTTTAACCTTGGTAACCATAAATTCAAGAACTTTTATTATCCTTTCCTTATTTTCACAAGCTTGTTAATGGATTCTTGCGTTGTTAACACCATTATGTTTAGTAGCCAGTTCAAGGGTTGAGATCATGTTTCCTCCATTAATGGGTGTCGATCTTTGAAAGGTAAGTTTTGGATAGAAATAAAATTAATTTAAACTTCGTGTATTAAATTTGGAATATTAGTCGTTTAACCTTCTTTGTCATGCAACATTAGTGTTTATAGCGATATTTTGAAATTAATCCACTTGTGACCGTATTCAAGCAAAAGTTTAATCTTCCATTATTGAATTCAATTTCTTCTTGTTTGATGTTTATAATCAATTGAATATGCTCGGTTAAATGTTTTCGAACCAAAATCATTTATATGCGTTGTTTAGCCCATAGCGGGGATGTGATCCTAATCACGTTTTCTTATTATTTACTTAAGTTTTAATTAGTTTTTGTTAACTTCTTTGTTTTTCGCCTTTTTCCTTTCTCACCCCATCATTATCTTTTACACTTTTATTTTAGAAATAATAAATCAATTAAAGTATCAAATATTCCCTGTGGATTCGATACCTAGACTAGCCACTATACTCTATTGTAGTGTAGTTAATGTTTAGCTTTTTTTTTGTATTGGTGTCGGAAGCCGATAACAATGATTAGCGTATTACACTAATGTTATGTTTTTACCTTGATCGAAGTACATGGTTTTATGTGCCAAAATCATTATACTTTAAAGGAAAATAAAGCCTGTGGAGGTTGAGAATAATGGTATCAATTTTGTATAATTTCAAATTTATGTTTGAAATTATAGGGGAAGCATTGTGTTTTCTGTAAGTTATATTCTCAACGCATTAACCCACTATACATATAAATGTTGGGGTATTTATCTCAGGTGGGTGATTTCTATTCAACAATAGAAATAAAAGATGATTCATAGTGAAAATAGGATAAAAACTACTTAATGTGTATTGTTGAATTTTATAAGTGCATTAAAGTATTTTCAATATGCATTTGTCTAGAGAAATGTATTCTTCATTAATTGAAGTATGATTAATACTTATGTACTTTGATTATATTCCAAGATTAGAAAATGATTCAGTGTGTACACAAATTTTCAAAAGGTGGATAAAAGACTAAAGTATAAATAAGTTGTTTCATATCTTCGTATGGTGACCAAGATATTACTGACGAAGGACATAAACATTAGGAAATCATGAATATCTTGAGGTTTGCAGTTTCGAGTGGATATATTAGCACAATTGGACGTGTTAGTGTTTCGAAATCCTCTAATAATGGAATATGTGAGTGGATATATGGCTCAAGTGGGGTATTGGTAGGATACTCTTTACAAAAATCACTTATGTGAGTGAGGAGGGGCCACTTCTGTGAGAATAACCAACGACTACATTATTAAATTCTCTGACACACTCATGAAACCAGGTGGTGTTCATGGCCAAAACGGACACAACAATGAGAGCCAGGAATGTTCGGAGAAGGATTGTGTGAATTCTATTGTCTTGGTTTACACAAAAAGGTTGATCAATTCAAGACATCGCATTCATTGATTGGTCAGTAAACTCGATAGTCTCTCACTAGGAAATATTCAAGGTCAAAATTCATCTTTACCGATACCGCTCTTTTCCACTGATACTCTCTCTAATTGTTCTTCATGTTCATTTGATTCTTCACCCAAATTTCATTCATGTGGGGGATGGTTGGAAAATATTGTGTTTTTACACAAATTATTTTATGACCAAATTAATATATTCGTCAACTTTGAGCCATTATAAAAGTAGGACCCACACCTCAAACATGGTGGGACCAAGTACGTACGTGTTCCTTATAGCATGATGAGTTACATGATATATTCATTTGGTAAAAATGAACAAATGATGAATAAGAAATTTGGTTTCAAAGTGACCCATTTATGAATGAAAATTATTGGGAAATTTTATTTAATTTTTTGGGACGAATTTTCATAACTATCGCTAAAGGTTGTGACTGTTAGTTTTATAGTGACTTTTTTTGGAACCGTCCCCAAAGGTCGTGACTGTTCACCATAAATTGTGAAAGATCATAAAAAGTGTCCCTAAAGTGACTTTTTTCTAAAATAATTGTCTTTTCATGAAAAAGCACTTTGTTTTTAATAAATACAAGACTTGTCTTCATTTTTTAAAGAGAAAAAAAGTGAAATAAGTTTTTCAATACTTTACATTTCCGATAGAGTCGGATAGAGTATCAAACATAATTGGTTAATGGGACACACACATTGAAGTATTTTTTACGCATGTCAAGACCGTTTCTTCCTGGGAGGCAAACGCCCATTATTCATTGTCGTAAGCACCGTAGTGGGAGAACATTTTGTCTTAAGGAGAGAGTGTCAAACACTCAACTCGGTCATCTTCTTTGTTTGTAAGTTTTCTAGTGGTATTATTTTTATTGCATAAATATGATTTATTACATATTTTCTTTTTTGATAAAATACAAAAACAAATAATTTTAAATAACATTGGAATACACTGTATAAAAATACAATTTCAGATAACTTTGAGGTTAATTTTCGATGGGACCCACATGTCAAAAATGGCGGGTCAATGTATTTAAGTGATCCTTGTAGAGAGTAGAATATAGTAATATATTAATATGATCAAAACGATTAAGGAATGAATGAGAAATTTGGACCCAAAGTAACCCATTAAAAGACAAGCTGTAAAGTGTAGATAGTGTAGAATTAATATTTAATCGAGAAGCGATCGTAGGATAACGACTTAAAATGAGTTATGGAATAATTGACAAAAATGTTATAATTAAGCCAAGAAGGCTACATTTTGTATGAATTGAGATTTATTGGGTTAAATTAGTTATATAGTAACTTCTTATACATATTGGATGATGATATGTATCATATTATTTTGTGTTGACATAATAATATTCGTGGACCATCCTATTGGCTTGGGAGTTTGTGCGTTCGGATCGGGTACCTCACGCCGTCATAGGTGGGATTGGCGATTGTATAGGTCATATAGGTACTACGTGGAGGTGCCATCTAGGAGGAGGTAGGAATTGATGCTGACCCAACCCATGTTACTGCTGGGTATGGGCCGTGAAAGGGTATCCTACGTAGGGATCGCCCCCAACTTATATGTGTTTTGTGATGTTCCCTTAGGATAAGAGATTCCTCTTTTTCGATAGAGTACGGATGAGAAACCAATGGTAGATGCCCTTGTGCGTCATATACATATATATATGGGAATATATATATTTATGCATTAAATCAGTTTTATTCAGAATTATTATTCATTGTGAATTTTAATACAAGTAAAAAGAAACTTTTATTTTCTTAAGTGCTTAAAATGGTATAAATTGTTAATAAGCTCCATCTTCAGCATATTGAGCCTATCCAACCTTTACGTGAGAAAATAGGGGTTGTTATAGTTGGTAACAGAGCACGGTTCTAGTGTCCTTAGGATCTATGTTTGAGCTTGTTACATTTTGCCCTGCGTCCTTTGATGTAGAGCCCTATGATTAGGAATCATTATTTTCTTGCGATTGGTTAATACTCGTTCGAGAAAATGGTTAGTTTTGGAGAGAGAGAGCCAAAGAGACCTTCGTGTTGTTCACTTGATAGAATTGCAAGAAGTTGGTCAATCTGATGCCTAGTAATTGTGGGGAAGACATTAGAGAATTTGAGGATATAGTAATGTTCAATAATGCATCAGAAGAAGTTAGTTCGTGTAAACCAGGACCCACAAGGAGATGGGCGTCGAATTATAGATAAAATTAATTAGGAAAAAGAGACTAGTGATAATATCAGTGGTAAATGATGTGTTTTTCCCAATTTTTGAATGTGTGGAATAGGTTTTGTTAGATATTGGGACTTAGTGTTCACTTGGGTCATGTTAATACCTTTGAAAGGATAAACTTTGTATTTGAGAGAGTACTGTACATTGACCGTCGTGGGTAAGGAGGAACATTATTTCGTTGGTGCGTGGATACATATACATGTATACTGGGAGGCTTGTGTTTATTTTAGGCTTATTTGTTAGTTATGTCGGAGTATGATATTTTTCTTGGTAAAGAATTCATAGTTACTTTGAATATGTTAATTTTTTTATGTACTGCTATGACTTGTGGTCATGTCTGAAAGACAAGATCGGTTAGATATTGGTGTTCACCGTAATCATGAGGATTATTGTGAGGAAATTTTAATGGGTGAGCCTAGTTTTGAAATAATGAATTTCAATGGGAACTTAGGTCGTGTAAGGACCCTTAGAAACTTTAGTATGCTTAGGGAGGCAACACGTGAGTGTGATTTAATATCTTAAATAACTCCAGAAGGGAGATGCGTGTGAATAAACTCAAAATTATGGGATATATCGGGGTATGCTTAGGTTAGAATAAGGGTATTTTATGTGGAGGGAAGCGTTTGTGGGATAACGTAATGGTATGGTTTGGGAAAGTATTGCTAAGTGAGTATAAGTAATGAAGTAGAAGTAAGGCTAGTGATAACTTCGATCATTGAGACTTTATATGATCATGTTTAATGTGGTATAGTGATGTTGTTATTATAAGTGGTAATGGTAGACCTGATTTGCATGGGTATGCCTTTGGAGACTTAGAAATGACTAAGTGCTCTATAGAGTAAATACGACAAAAAATGTCCCACCTAGATTGTGGTGATTTAAGTATTTGGCACGATAGGTTCGGTTAACTCTAAAGGAGTTTAGTATAACTCTTATAAAAGATAAGTGGTTAGTTTGGAAAATGGAACATATTGAAATTTACATCATTAGCGTAGATGATTATTTTTTATTTCCCTTTTTGTCTTGGGCCGATGGATCTCAATAAATGACTAAGCTATGCAGTAGTGTATCGGGATGGTTCCTTATTTTGATATCGCTTGCGAGATGTCCCGGGCACGAAATTGGCAAAAGTCGGGAGTTAAGAGAAGTTGGATGCTAAGATGGGTATTTTCTTATTTTCATGTACATATGTGGTAGTATACTGATGTATGCTTATTCTTAGTGTGAATGGTGCAGATTAGATGTATATGTGTCATTCATATTGGTTAATGGTACGTGTGTGCATGCATGTAATGTGAAATATATGGGTTCCCCAATTACGTTATGATGGGCATAGATGAGCCTTTTCATTTATCTCAAGGGATATGAGTATGGACTAATTGGGTATAAACATAAGTTAATGGTGCAAATTAAAATGTGACTTTATGATACTCTGAATTTTGAGGACGGAATTCTGTTGTAAGGGGGGAGAATGTAATACTCCGTATATTTTTGGAATAAAATAAAATTTAAAAGGGATTAATTTATTTCGGTAAAATTAATTAATCAAGGACGTGAGTAATTAGACTCGGTATTAATTATAAATTTTAGAGTCGAATTTTAATGATTTGGAATAAATCAAAAGTGATTTTATTTTAAATAAAAAGTATTCACATGTGTCATGTCACAATTAAAATATATTTTTGATAAAAATATTCGGGACATGCTTTGGTAGGTATTACGGGCTCATTCAGACATTTTATACCCTTAAGAATGGTCCCGGGGTATATATATATAAGTTGGGTAGTTATCGCGCTAATTAGATTATGTATTTGAGCTCATTTTGGGGGTCCAAAGTTGGGGCCAAAAGCCCAACTCGGGAATTGAAGACTAATATCATATAATTAGAGTTAACTTACTCATTTGGGAGTCGCATCAAAGAACCCTAGACATAACCACCCAAGAGGAGGATGAATGACACCCTGGGAGGAGGAAGAGAGGCTCCTCTACCCAATCTCAGGTAAGGATTATTTTTCTATTCTTATTCAAATTGTACTAATCTTATATTAATATTGATACCATACTTAGAATAAGGTTTAATCATGTGTTGGGACTGTATATTTAAAGACATTATGAATTGTGTAGAAATGGATGATAATCGTATGATCTATGCTTAGATCCGTAAACCCTCATGTTAAATAGGTATTCATATTATTTAAATTGGAGATTTATTGTAAGGAACATATGGTAAAAACCCTTGAAACAAATTTGGAAAAAATATTTCTTGAGGTTGGAGATGAGATGAGACTTGTGAGCTCTAAGTTTCTTGAAAATTCTTGATTTAATTGTTCATATGTAAGGATGATTTAGAGAACAAGTCATGTTTAAAATATTTCCATTTCATGTTTGAACACATACCCATATCTTATTAGGGGTTATTGAATGATAAGAACAATCTTTGATACACTTAGAAATTTACGAAAAAATCCCATCTTGGAAAAACCTTCTCTCAGCTTACTGGGCCAAACCCAATCTAATCGGCCTTCTACCGAATCGATTTGAAACACTTGCTTCTAGATTTTTTTGTTAGATCGCGTGGGCGTCAACCACGTATTTTTCTGATTTATTTTGAATTAGTTATGATTTTTATATGAAAGGGTGTGGGAGACCTTTTTTGTCCAAGTGAGGGATGTAGACTTATTCTAAGATATTAATGGTAATGTAATGAACTTATATATATCGTTAAACCATGATGGATTGATGTTATGGTGGTGCATGAGAGATGACTTAAAATATAAGTAACTATATAAAGTAAATGATTTATGTAGAACTCTTGAATAACGTAATACAGAATAAATATATTAAAAGGCAAGGATATGCCTAGATGATTTGGAAATTTTGGTAGGGGCACATAGAGGATAAGACCCTAAAAGATACGATGGTATTATTATAATTGATCTGAGGTGAGTTCAAATAAATAGGAGTACTTATTAGAGATACGTTGAACGTTTGAGAATAAAATTAGCGGGTAACTCCCTCATATCTTTATCATGTACACTACACTAAAATGGTCAAATTGGCACCCTTCAAGTGGCCAGCCTTGTCATGGTCAATGACCGTGACAAAACAAATACGCGTTTTTTTGTCACGGTCACTGACCGTGATAAAGCTTTGTCACGACCAATGACCATGACAAGACCGTGACATTTACGGTTTTCGCGGTCTTGTCACGGTCAATGATCATGACAAACCTTATAAACTTGTCACGGTCAAGGATCGTGAAATATCCGTGACAATTCTGTCACTAAACAAACCCTTCTCTCTTCTTTTTCCCACCGATTTCTATTCCCTCCATTTCTCACTCTCTCTACGATTTTGGTACGTTTTCTCTCTCTATTTCTCTTCCATTTGTATATATGTGTGTGTATATGTGCATGTGTGTATATATGTGTGTGTAAATGTGTGTGTGTGTGTGTGTGGTGGATTGAGGGGGCACGGCTGGGGGTGGGGGTAGGGAGGGGGTGTATATGTGCATGTGTGTGTGTATGTATATACGTGTGTGTGTGTGTGTGAGAGAGTGTGTGTATATATGCATGTGAGTGTGTTCGTGTGTGTGGTGGGCAGTGACAGTGGAGGGGAGGGGGCATGACTGGGGGGTGGGCAGGGGGCGGCTCTGTGTGTGCGCGCGCTTGTGTGTGTGGTGGGGGGTGGGGCAGGGGAAATACGGCGAGGAGTGGTGCTTTTTAATTTTTTTAAATCAAATTTTGATTGGTTTATTATATATTGCCCCTCATATGCAAGTAGTGCCCCTTGTAAAAGAATTTATTGATTAAATATTTATTGGTTATTAATTTTTTTAGTAAATTAATAATTAATGCCCCTTTCAAATGCAAGTAGGATTGCCCATCATTGTAAATTAGTAAATTAATAATTGTATACTTTAATTGTTAGTTTAATTTATTAAAATGAATTAATTGAGTAGATGAATTAGAAGGAGTATGGGATACACATTTATTGTTGCTATTGAGGTTGGATTATAGTGGATCGATATTCGGTTGGTTAATTTTAGAAGTGGCATGACCACTGAATTATTGTCCATATGGGGGTGGGATTTTTCAACTTTTTTTCTAAAATTACTTTGTATCACGAACAATATATATATATATATATATCAAGGTTCTAAAAAACGCGAGGCGTGATTGAGGTGTGGAGGCCAAGCCTTAAGCCTTAGAAGCCTAGGCGGGCCTAGACGTGAAAAAACGTGAAAAGGCGTTTAGGCCTTTATTAATATATTTTAATATTTTTTAACCATAACAAGACTATTAAAATACAAAAATTGCACATATCATAAAAATATGTCTGAATATATGTAAATTAAAATACTATTTGATTATTTTGGATGAGATAATGGTCCGGTTTGTAAACAAATTCTTTAAAAGGCGACATCGTTTCACTAAAATATTGTTGTTTTTAAAAAATAGTGCGCCTTAAGGGTTTTACCAAGAATAAGGCGTGAAAAGCGTAAGGCGAGGCGTTTCTCCCAAGCCTTAAGCCTAGACGGGTTTTTTAGAACAGTGATATATATATATATATATATATATATATATATATATATATATATATATATATATATATATATAGTATGATAATTAAATGAAACACACTTAAAATTACATATAGTGCGCATAGATACTAGCCTTCTAGTTCTTCTGTGTACGCATTCAATAGCCCTTAGACCCTTTCGAGAGTCATTACCCCTGTAATGAGATCTCTCGAATTGTCCCGTTTGGACAGTTTGGGACTAAATAATTTATGTATAATAATATTCTTAGTGGCTTAAAGTAGTTACTTTTGGAGGAAGTTCTGCAGTCGTATCCTAATGTTCTCTATATACATACTAGATTGATAAGTGTGACTGTTATTTCAATTGATCAATTGAAATAACACTCACACTTGGCAATCTACGTCGTGTACTTGGAGAACTACGGGGATATGCTGCCAAATTTTCTCAAATCGTAACAATGTGCATGAGATGTTAAGTACATTACAAAAATATGCGGTCTTGAATGGGATAGGACAACTCACCCTTTAGCGGTCTTGAATGCCGAATTTAAAAATCGAATATAAATAAGACATAATTAAATGAAACATACTATAAATCTAAGTTTTGTTTATACAAATCCATGACTTGACTTGGCTTGGCTGCTCCTACTGAATATCAATCCATTTTTTATGATAACCCGAATTTGAAACAATTTTTCAATTTGTAATAAATATTTCAATTTGTACTTTATCAATCCATTTTTAATGCTTTTAATTGCTTTTCACTCTATCATTTTCACTATTTTTATCTTTCTCTCTTTCCTTTGTATATGTATGTGTGTGTGTTGGGGGGGGGGGGGCAATGTGTGTGTAGTGTGCGTGTGTGTGGGCAGTAGGGGTGGGAGTGGGGATGTTTCGGATTTTTAGTAATTGTACATATTATGAGATAGATGTTGTTGTTCTTTAATTCAGAATTGAGGTGTTAAAGAGTAATAATTCATTTGGATTTGTAGTAATTGAACATATTTGCATGTATTCTTCTAATTCATTTGGATTTGTACTAATAACAACATTTGTTTTACAGAAATGTCTCCTTCAGGTATTAAGGCGAGGATGATGATGCTGATTATGATGATGTCGTCTGGGCTCGGTAGTAGCGGAGGGCCCCTCGGGTCCCAAATTGGGGAAAATTGGGGATTACCGTCGAGAACAAGATGGGGCTATTAGCGAGATCCCTTGAGATAATAAAGACTATCATCGACCCGGGGTACACTAGTTGGAGGGAAGTGCCAAATGAGCTCAAGTTAGCTATTTGGGTGGAACTACATGTAATGTATTTATATTTATATTTCAATTTCGATTTCGATTTCAATTTCAATTTCATTTAATATTTATATTTATATTTATATTTATTCGCAATTAATATTGTATTTGTTGGACAGGAACAATTCAGCCTGGGCCCAAAACTACGCGATTCCGTCTTGTTGGAGCAGTTGAGGGAGAAACACAATACGTGGAGGAAAAATATGCGGACTCAGTACTTTGGGAAGACCCGAGACTCCGTTATCCGAATGCGTGAATCCGTCCTTCCGAAGGAGCCGATCTCATTACCACAATGGCAAAAGTTTATTGACAATGAGATCGGGGAGCGAGAATTGGTATCTCGCCAATCGGGGAGGGAAAATTGAGTGAAAAATACGGACGTGCACTACTTCGGTCAGACGTCTTACGCCGAGGTGGATCATAGGATGATAGTAAGATTTATTTTTTCTATAATTACAGAAATATGTTATGCTGCATTATTTTACTTTGCAGCACCAATACTAATTTTGCATTATTTTATTTCAGAGGACGGGGAGTGGCCCTGGGGGTATGCCACATAGGCTCGATACTTATGTGGATATTCGGAAGAAGAAGGGGAAGGCTAAGGAGGTGTCCCCGATTGTCGCATCCACGATTGTAAGTAATCCGATAGTTTACTTTTGTTAATTACGTTATAATTTTTTTATTTACTTATTTAACTAATAATGTGCTTTTTGTCATTTCAGACAAAGCTTAAGTAAGTGCATGAGTCGCAGTCTGATGCCGATAAGGCATCTTTGTCCACATACGCACTCAACCAAGTGCTTGGCGTTGATCGCAAGGGGAGGATAAGGGGGTGAGCTCACGGGTGGCCAAATCTAAGATCATCGAATTGGAGACGAGCAACACTGGGTTGGCTTGAACGGTGGACTCGCATGACGCGAAGATGTCACGTTTGGAGGCAACGGTCCAAGATATGTTCTCATTCATGAAGCGTTCATTGGGCGGAAACCGTAAGGGGAAAGGGGAGGAGGAGGTGCAGGAGGACGAGGATGTGGAGCTCGCTGCTTCATCGCTAACACATGCGAACTCTGATGATCCAGTCCCCTATTTGGCTACCTTCGACCAACCGATGTCGACACTTGGTTGGTCAAGCATGTTTATACAATACATATTTGATGGCCAGCGGATAGGGTGGGGGTTGAGGGAACCGAATGTCGTCTAAGGTATGCCAGTTCATGGACATTTGCTTCAAGACATCAGGGCCAAGGTGCTCATCACGCATGTGACACCCGGGAAGGAGAACTCCCCATTGTGGTTGTGCGAACAATGCGGCACGATGCATATTACTGGGTGTATTAATTCATATATCGTGTGTCTTACTCACCTCCTCAGACCTACCCCAGACATGTAGTGACATTATTTGAATTGAATTTTTTTAAGTTGTTACATCTGAATTATATTTGGATTATATCATGATGCATATTGTTTTGAATGTATTTTTGAATTATCTCTATTTTATTTGGATATATGATGTTTGAACAGGTACAACGTTGCTATAACAGGTACAAATATACTGCTGGGCAGTGGCAATGGCCATACTGCCCAATAATTTTTTTTTAATTCTTCCCAGAATTGTCATGGTCATTGACTGTGACAAGTCCGTGACAAAGGATAATTATCACGGACTTGTCATGGTTAATGATCATGATAATTTTTTAAAAGGTCACAGGTTTGTCACGGTTTTTGACCATGACAAAGCTTGTCACGGTCATTGACCGTGACAAATGTAATGAACTTATCACGGTCATTGATCGTGACAAGTCCGTGACAACAAAAGTTGTCACCTCCAGAATTATCACGGTCATTGACCTCGACAAGTCCAACTTGTCAAGGTCAATGAACGTGACAATCCGACAGATTTGGTGTAGTGGTAGGAATGCTAAATGTAAATGTATCCTGAGCCTAGTGGCCTAAGGCTAAATGGTTAACAATGGTTGTGATAGTAGATTGGGTGAGACTACTTATTTATATTAGAGGATTTCTTATATATGTACACATAACCCTTATTCATGTCAGTTAACTCCTTATATATGTACATATAAACCTTATTAGAAAGGTAACAAAAAGCGTATGATTATTAATAATCTAGAATGTTGTAAGTCTAAGTCAAGAGGACAACATGCTAAAATTATTAATTGTGTTGGTAAGGTTAGTTTGGGAATAACTATACCTATAATGTTTTTGCAAGGTTAGTTTGGGAATAATTATACCCATAATGTTTTGGAAAGGTTAGTTGGGAATAATTGTACCTATATATTTAAAGAAAAATAAATTATGCAGCAAATGTGATTTAAGTCTAAAAGGCAATGTATGGGACTTAATATTTAATTGGAAAGCAGTCGTAGGATAACGACTTAAAATGAGTTATGGAATAATTGACTAAAATATATTAGTTAAGCCAAAAAGGCTACATTTTTATATGAATTGATATTTCATTGGGTTAAAGAAGTTATAGAGTAATTGCTTATACATATTATATGATAATCTGTATCATATTATTTTGTGTGGTCATACCAATGTTCGTGGATCGTCTTATCGTCTTAAAGGCTCATGCATTCAGACCGGGTACCACACGCCAGTACAGATGGGCTTGGCCATTTTGCAGGTCATATAGGTACTACGTGGAGGTTCCATCTATGAGGAGGCAGGTGTTGACGCAGACCCGACCCATGTCATCGCTAGGTATGGGCCGTGAACCGGTATCCTGTGTAGGGACCGCCCCCAACTTATGTGTGCTTTTTGATGTTCGCTTAGGACAAGAGATTCCTCTGGACTCACCGATAGAGCACGAAGTTGTCCAAAGTACGTAATCGCGAACGGACGAAATTTTTTCAAAGTTCGTTATCACGAAACGATAAAAATATCGTTCCCCAACAAAATAAAACAAAGTATGTAATCGCGAAACGACAAAAATATCCGAAGTATATAATTGTAAAACGGCAAAAATATTGCTCCCCAATAAAACAAAGTGTATTTTTTTTAAAAAATGACCATAATCTCCTTTGTTTATAAGACTATCTACCCTACTCAACGAATAATAAATTACCCAACAACATTCAAATAGTTTAAATTCACCAAACAAATTCACATATAACATGAAATACAAAATATTCATCCACTGAATTCACATCGTGCCTCAAATAAACAAAGTGTCCATTAAAAAAAATCGACATGGTCTCCTTTGTTTATTGAACTATCCACCCTCTTAAGGGATAACAACCAATCCAACAATATTTAATGATCTCAAAAGTAATATGTAATAAATATTTTAATGAAACAAACTTCATAAAAACAATCACATATATTTATATATGAACTGAAGTCGTCCCGCATGTTCCACTATAATAATTGTCTGTAGTTTTCAAAATGTGACCTGATACAAAATAAAAAATACAGTTAATCAATTAAAATAGCTAGTCAAATATTATATAGGGATAGGGTAAAATTATTCCCACTCCAACAAAATTATGTAAGACTCCATCTTATTCTTTTACTTAACACAAACACATCTTTATTAAAACTCAACCAAAATCTTATTTTTTTTATCTAACATGAACGAATGAGTCGTATATAGGATTGACAGATTTAATACAACCGTTAGTTGGCATAAAGATTTCCTTTTTTTAGCAAAAAAATAAATAGTTATTTATCTAGAAATTAGAGAATAATAAAGAGCATACCAGCAAGAGATTGGCAACGGTTATGCTCCCCAGCCTCAACATGTCCGCCAGGCTTTGTCTCGGTGGCTACAATACTCAATGAACCTTTAAAATGTCCAATAGCGTAAATCATTACCCAAATCTAAGAGATAAGGAAATTCAAAATGAACATATTGTTCTAGGATGTAAAACATATCCAAACGTTTATTTAACTTGCCACATAATTTTCATACCATAAAAATTAAGTCCATGTTTGATTGGTCTTGGATTAAAACCTGAAATGAAAAGAAAAAAAATTAGTTTGTTCCCAAAAACTTTGTACATTAGCAATTCAACTTTCGAGTGGCATGAACGTCATTGGATATGAAAAACTTAAGTTACTGAATTTATGAAATCTGCAGTTACCCAATTAGTTTGTTCCCAAAAACACTGAATTTATGAAATCTACAGTTAGTGCCTCAAAAAAATTAAAAATAAGTCTGCCTCGTGTTTTCACATTTTGGATACCACACTCCACTTTTGCTCCCATTCCATCTACATACCGTAAGTTTTATCGTAAACTTCTCTATCTTCACAGGCCAACTGATTACTCCTAATAAAAAGAGCACTTATTCTCCCAAGTATGTCTTTATACATACCATAAGACCATAACTGTGATCTCTATACGTACCTGAAAATTACAAAGAACCAATGAGAATGAAGTTGGATATTTTTATTTATCTTTACAAAAACAAAAGAAAACACAAATCTCATGTATTAAGGGGCACTAATACATGGTCTTCAGCATTGTTTAGGATTAGATTACATAGATTTTGCAAGTGAACAAAAGAAGCTCGCGTTTTAAATCAAAAGTGATATGTAAGGCATATATGCAATATGCATATATGCATATTCATATATGCCATATGCATATATGCAGCTGCATATATGCATCTATCATGGGATAGCTTGGCGTATCTATAGAATGCCACTTACATTACGCCTAAACTAAATCTCCCATAACACTATCTAAAATCACGCTTTCAATTCATCAATATTACTAATCTAACCCGAAACGAAAAAAACATGATAAAAATTGGAAGTTGAATTAAAATGGATGCATTTTTCAGCCCACACGGCTTTATATTTTCATTTCCAGACGACGCACTTTCAGTTCATCTAGATCTATTTTCATTTTTCAGCCGATGTGGCTATAAGTATATGCATATTGCATATGCGTAGATGCATGTATATAATATGCATATATGCGGCTGCATATATGCATATGCATATATGCAGATTGTATACTTCCAAATGATGGTGAATGCATAGAACATCTATCATTGCAATTAGGCAATAACTCTCCACCACTGATCCAACACCTTTGCTGTTACCACCATAGCTAACCTGCCTAAAGTCAACTCCCATATCATCATCATCGGAGAAATGACCACTACCCCAACCACAGGAGCTACTGGAACCTCTAAACCCCTTGAACCTCCTCGGGAAGACCTATCCCTGTTCGAAAACCTGCCACATGTGATGATTTGTAAATAAACCCCAACCTACGACCCTTGTTCATCACCATTACACAACAGACAAAAGAAATCCTGCAGAAAATATAAACAAAACAAATTATGTTTTCTGAAAGAAATTTAATGTTAGATAGATTCATCCGGGAAAAACGGTTGTACTTACGTTTGATACGTATACATAAGAATTTGTATAAAAACAACTAACAAATGTTTTAGAAAAACCAAGTAATGCGTTATTGAAATCATGTTGTTAGCAAAGAAAAACAAACATGAGGAAGCTTTTCATTCCATTTCCTTATTTTTTATCAAACACCTACTCGCTTGTAAACCTAAGACCTAGTTCTAACTTCCTTATGCCAACTATTTTTTTAAGACATGCTTGTCTTTTGTAAGCACCTATTTGTATTTGGATTTGTAAGAAAATAACTATTTCTCTTTGTTTTGCAAACAAACACATTACAAAGGCCTTCTTCCTTTTATGTGGCCAAAGACCTACTTTAATTTTTATTTTTATTTTGCTTGCAAAGACTATGTTGTAATGGGAAATGAGGGGGTTATGAAAAAAATAATAAAATAAAAATAAAAAGTATATACGAATACATGAATAGTATATATAGAACTTACTATACATGAAAAAAGTATATACACTAAAAAAATAAAGTAAGGATGGAATTTACAATATTTGGCACAAACCATAGAATGTATACCCATATGTATATATAGAGTTTTGTAGCAGTTCATGTAGCAGTGCAATATCATATAATGCAACTGTAATACCCCGTAATTTTAATGACTTTTAATTTGTTATATTTTAAATTAATTCATTGGGTTTAAATCCAAATTTTTGGACATTAAAATGAATGTGATGATTATTGATATTGTTGTGAGTTATTAATTCAGTAATTTGAATTCTTATTCGGACGTGGTATGGGACGTGTCGGGATAAATTTGTTAGATTAAATAGGAAACTTATTTTTACATCAACCTTATAGTCATTTCGAGTGCGTCGTTGAATCCGTAAGGGTTGAAATAGTCAAAAACATCTATTTGGATGTTGGTTTTGGGTCTCGGGTCATTTGGAAATGAAAAGACAACAAAAAGGGAATTTTGGTCATTTTTACAGGGGGTGAATAGTGATTTTGGATTTTTTCTTATTATAAATATTTGGAGATTAGTTGTACGTAGGTTCATTTTCTCTTCTACACAAAATTGAGATTTCGTCTTTTTAGAGAGAGTGAAAGGGTCCTTGGGAGAAGAGAAGATTGCTTGGAAAGGAAGAGAACCAAGGGCCAAAGGTCACCACCACCAACCACCACCGGAAGTTGATCGGAAAAAGGGAGAACCACCTGTGTTATACAACCCCAAAGGATTAGACCTTCATTAGAGGCAAGTTATTTGATGATTTCAATCTAGTTTGTATAATGTCCACGTTAGGATAGTTATTAAAAATGAGATTTTACATGTTTGGAAGATAAAGATAGAGTTGTTAATTGATTTGTGGAAAATGAAAATATATAGGAATCAAACTCATGTTGTAGGCAGATAGTAATCCACGAAATAATCATCAATTTATTGAAGAAATTCTGAGAATCATTGGTTTGTTCTTGAAGATATCATGTAGATAATTTTCTGGAAAACAGGATAAATATATGCTTTTAATTCAAACTCTTGATGATTCTAAGATGTTTAGATCGTTAGAAATCATTTACATATGTTGCTATATCATGTAGTAAGGATTATAAGGAATTTGGTTTGTTAATATGGAGGTTTGATCGAAAGTTATGAAACCCGTAGTATAAGAATTGTAGAATCTGGGCTGAAATCTGGGTGATCGATCGATCGACCCCCTACCTTCGATCGATCGACCTCCCCAGAAATGATGATGTTGTTTCTTTTTAATTCTTGTTCTTATCCCAAATCTTTTGTAAATCTTTGGTGATTATTAATTGGATATAATGGGACTTAGGGAATATCAGTAAGCCGTAGATAAGAATCGAATTAATGTGTTTGGGATTTAATTGATGAGTATTATGATAATTAAATTGAAAGAAATTTCGGTTGCTAGATTCATGTGTTGGATTCTAATTTATATGCATGAGGATTAAGGATAGGTCCAGTAGGGGAAATTTAATAAATCACCTGGGCAGCCTTAGGTTTACAAGAGGGTTTAATCCTAGGTGATAGAAGATGTGTTTATAAGAGATTAGAAACAATCGTTTATAACCCTAATTAAAGAAGAGTTTAATTCGTAGTAATTCGGGAGATAAGATGATATGGACCAGTAGGATATTAGTGATTTCTTACTGAATAAATATATTGAGGAAAAACCTATTTAAACCTTGAGTAATGAGTGAGACTCTGGAATAATTAAATTAAAGAAGTAAAGTCATAATATTTTAATACATAGGATTTAAGAGATATAATGCTACGTATGGGAAGTATCTTAGGGTAGTGTGAGTACCTTGTTGATATTATATTTATATAGGTAGATGATAATTCCTATTTGATTAATTGATGATATATATGTATGACATACCTAGCTTACTTGCTATCAATGGGAGGTTTGCGCATGAGGGAAGTCATATCCTGATGAATCCATAGGATTTTTGATTTTTCGCTCGAGAACATAGAACTATGAAAGACTTATCGGTAAGTTGATAAGTCCGCTGACTATGGAAACGTAGGTATGTGCGTGACCCGTGGGTATGAGAACTATGTTCGCCTCCAATTTTTGTGTTGATGTTTGTGGTTCGAGGAATCCTTACCGAACCTTTAGTCCCCTATTCGGCGACCAGCAATACTGGGACGTGATAGCAGAGTAATGCATGCACCACAACTATGACTCGGGGTGTCGTATTATATATGTATATGTATAATGAATTAAATGAATGTATATATAGTGGTTAGATCAATCTACTGTGTGATAATTGTAGATGACGGTAAATAGAGAAAAAAATAATTGAATTAAGTTAATGAATATTTATTGTAAAAGCTTAATTCATATTAATGAGAAACGTATATGAATGATTATACTACGTATGGTATGGGACATACGGGGTTATGATAAGGGATAGAATCATATTATGGAAACTAGTTAGGAGGAACTATTAACTAGGAGGTTAATAGGAAACGTTAAGCGTGCACTCTAGATGAGAGGTGAGAATATCAAGTGAGAGTCTGGATACTAACATGTACATGATAAATGCTTTATTGCACTTGTTAAATACTTGCTGTTTTCAAAATTATTTTCACATCGGGCTCTGACCCGTTTCCTTGCATGTTCACTTTTCTATTGTACCTTCTATATCAGGTGTCCAGCAGTAGGGACGCCAACCTTAGAGGATTACGAAGAGCTATGGAGCTATGGACTATTGCTTAGATGCCTATCTTCCTTTGATTCACATTATTCAGTGTTCTTTTATTTAGGGCATGTCGCCCAAAGGAATTCAGTTATATCCTCTCTATCTGAGTTATATAGTCTTGTACTCGTGTCATTTTAATACATTTATTATTGCTAGGATTACTGTATTGGATTATTATTTAGGAATGTTTATTCCAGTTACATTTAGATTCTTTTGTGTTATCTGTTCGATTATTAGTGTTGTAGAATAATATGTGTAGTGTTATTCATAAACTAAAAATGAATTTTGTTGAAATTAAAATTTGGAAAGTTTTTAACACCATATTAATTGGGTATTGGGTGATTTGTAAATATTTTCGACAGTGATGCTAAGAATGAGCCAACTGTATATTCTGTTTTAATTTGGTATGGGATTGGCCAACCGATATTTAATTAGACGGGGTGTTACAGGTGGTATCAGAGCATCCGGTTTTAGTGTCCTTTAGGGTCTGTACGACTTACTGTGTTTTCAGCTTAGCGTTCTTTGATGTAGATCCCCATGAGTAGGATTAATTTCCTTTTTATTTACGCCTACATTATTCAGTTGTTCTATTATATCAAATACTGATAGTATAGTCTCATTTCAGATGCCTCCTCGACGTACACCTCAGCCCGCCCCAGCTCAGGGTACAATGACTGCGGCTGAAATTGCTGTAATTGTCGCTCAGGCAGTCAATGCAGCTCTATCTGCTGTTCAGCAAGCTCCAACACAGGCACCAGTTGTTCCACCCGCATAAGGGCAAGTGTTTCCTACTGCATGGGAACGAGTGAGGGATGCCTTTCAGAAAGCACATCCACCTGAGTTTCAGGGAGGATCAGATGTCGTGACTACTAGCCAATGGAAGAGAGATATCCAAAGGCACTTGATAATGATCGAATGTACTGAGGTTCAACATCAAATACTAGCCACATTCAAGCTAGTAGGGGCAGCTTTGTAGTGGTGGGAGGTTACGACCACTATCGAGGAGAGAGACACAGTGACTATCCAAGACTTTTGGATACGGTTTGATCAGAAGTACTTTCCTTCCGCCATCCAGACAGACATGAGGCGAAAATTACTCGATTTGAAATAGGGAGAGAAAATAGTGGTAGAATACGAGGAAGAATTTACATGACTAACTAATTTGGTACCAGCAGAGGTACCCACTGAGGAGAGGAGAATTCTAATGTTCACAAATGGGTTGAACTATAAGATTCGCCAGCATTTACTGGGAACTCTTTCACTACGTACTTATGCAGATGTTCTTAATGCTGCAATGCTTCACTGCCAGGATAACCTCTTACATGGTTAGGGTGTCAAGCGGGGGTTTGGGTCAAGCCTGAAAGGCAAGACTAATAGGGGCTGTTCTAGTGGGACTCAGCCAGGACAGAGTCATCAGTGTCAGGGTGAGAAGGGTTCCCAGACAAGGGATTATGCTAAGCATTTACGATCTGGAGATTCTCGATTTGAGGATAGAGGTAATGGTCAAGGCCATCAGGGCCAGAGGCAGGCTCATCAGGGCCAAGGGAAAGAAGGTAATGGCTAGCAGGGTCGGGGTCAACAGGGACAAAATGGTGGGAAGTTTGCGTGAAATTTTTTCGTGTTCGGCAAGTATGGCCACAAACGATAAGATTGTCCTGATAAAGACAAATTCCCTCAGCAACAAAATGCTCGACAGGAGCCACAGATACCAGTGTTTCCACCAGCTGCTCTTCCAGCTCCAGCTCCGGTGCTAGCATTACCTCCCATTCCAGCAGCACCCATGCAACAGGGTCAGTATGGGCGTGTATATAACGTCCATCAGGCAGCGATTCAGCAACCACCACCCGCGAATGAAGGTATGTTTTCTATCTAAGGAGTTATAAGGCGCATACTAATTTTTGTAGCGATTAATATTGTATGGGCTAAAGGGTTACTAAACTTAGCCTATAGAACTATTATTTACGTAGACTCACTGAAAAGGTTGTGGGACACCTATATTTTTCATGTCATCACATGGGTCTGATTTTTATCACGGAATTACTTACTTTAGGCATGTCCGAACATGATGTGACTAGCGGCGTGGATTGACTTGTGATATATGAGAGCGTATGTACTACTATAACCAGCGTCTTGTCTTTAACAAGATAGTAGATGAGTAAACTTTTATTTGAAATTGATAAGACCCGTAGAGAAGTTATATACTATTGATTAAGGACCTGAGGAGTTTCGATGATCGACTACTATAGGTAGTAGTGTATCGGGGGGTTCCTTGTTTGGATTTCGCTTGAGAGACACCCCACGCATGAAACTAACAAACGTTGGGAGTCTAAGTAAGTTAGGTCTTTAGGATATGAGTTTATAACCTTTGGGATAAATCAGAGTATTATGCGGGTAACCATATCCATGTTATAGTGGAAGTTTGTCACGAGGATAGTATGGGGAAGATTGGGTAAAGTTTAAATTCGATTCAGTTGAAACTATATGGTGAGGTTTGACGTATAACATCAATAAGGATTTTCGATAATGTACCGTATGGTCGGTATGACATAGATTACTTGCGATGTGAGATTTATACTCAGAGTTGACCTTACTAGTATGATTTATCTTTCCGATTTTTAGGACGAAATTCTGTTATAAGGGGGGAGTATGTAATAACCCGTAATTTTAATGACTTTTAATTTGTTATATTTTAAATTAATTCATTGGGTTTAAATCCAAATTTTTGGATATTAAAATGAAGGTGATGATTATTAATATTGCTGTGAATTATTAATTCAGTAATTTAAATTCTTCGTCAGACGCGGTATGGGACGTGTCGGGACAAATTTATTAGATTAAATATGAAACTTATTTTTACTTCAACCTTATAGTCATTTCGAGTGCGTCGTTGTATCCGGAAGGGTTGAAATAGTCAGAAAAGTCTATTTGGATATTGGTTTTGGGTCTCGGGTCATTTAGAAATGAAAAAACAACAAAAAGGGCATTTTAGTCATTTTTACAGGGGGATGAATATTGATTTCATATTTTTGTCTTATTATAAATATTTGGAGATTAGTTGTACGTAGGTTCATTTTCTCTTCTACACAAAATTGCGAGGTCATCTTTTTAGAGAGAGTGAAAGGGTGCTTGGGAGAAGAGAAGATTGCTTGGAAATGAGGAGAACCAAGGGCCAAAGGTCACCACCACCAACCACTACCGGAAGTTGATCGGAGAAGGGGAGAACCACTTGTGTTATACAACCCCAAAGGATCAGACCTTCATTAGAGGCAAGTTATTTGATGATTGCAATCTAGTTTGTAAAATGTCCATGTTAGGATAGTTATCAAAAATGAGATTTTACATGTTTGGCAGATAAAGATAGAGTTGTTAATTGATTTCTGGAAAATGGAAATATATAAGAATCAAACTCATGTTGTAGGTAGATAGTAATCCACGAAATAATCATCAATTTATTGAAGAAATTCTGAGAATCATTGGTTTGTTCTTTGAAGATATCATGTAGATAATTTTCTGGAAAAACTGGATAAATATATGCTTTGAATTCAAACTCTTGATGATTCTAGGATGTTTAGATCATTAGAAATCATTTACATATGTTACTATATCATGTAGTAAGGATTATAAGGAATTTGGGTTGTTAATATGGAGGTTTGAATGATCGAAAGTTATGAAACCCGTAGTATAAGAATTGCGGAATCTACGCTGATATCTGGGTGATCGATCGATCGACCCCCTACCTTCGATCAATAGACCTCCCCAGAAATGATGATGTTGTTTCTTTTAATTCTTGTTCTTATCCCAAATTTTTTGTAAATCTTTGCTGATTATTAATTGGATATAATGGGACTTAGGGAAGATCAGTAAGCCCTAGATAAGAATCGAATTAATGTGATTGGGATTTAATTGATGAGAATTATGATAATTAAATTGAAAGAAATTTTGGTTGCTAGATTCATGTGTTGGATTTTAATTTGTATGCATGAGGATTAAGGATAGGTCCAGTAAGGGAAATTTAATAAATCCCTGGGCAGCCTTAGGTTTACAAGAGGGTTTAATCCTAGGTGATAGAAGATGTGTTTATAAGAGATTAGAAACAATCAGTTATAACCCTAATTAAAGGAAAGTTTAATTCGTAGTAATTCGGAAGATAAGATGATATGGACAAGTAGGATATCAATGATTTCTTACTAAATAAATATATTGAGGAAAAACCTATTTAAACCTCGAATAATGAGTGAGACTCTAGAATAATTAAATTAAATAAGTAAAGTCATAATATTTTAATACATAGGATTTAAGAGATATAATGCTACGTATGGGAATTATCTTAGGGTAGTGTGAGTACCTTGTTGATATTATATTTATATAGGTAGATGATAGTGCCTATTTGATTAATTTATGATTTATATATATGACATACCTAGCTAACTTGCTATCGATGGGAGGTTTGCGCGTGAGGGCAGTCATATCCTGATGAATCCATGGGATTTTTGATTTGTCGCTCGAGAACATAGAACTATGAAAGACTTATCGATAAGTTGATAAGTCCGCTGAGTATGGGAACGTGTGTATGTGCGTGACCCGTGGGTATGAGAACTATGTTCGCCTCTAATATTTGTGTTGATGTTTGTGGCTCGAGGAATCCTTACCGAACCTTTAGTCCCCTATTCGGCGACCAGCGATACTGGGACGTGATAGCAGAGTAATGCATGCACCACAGTTGTGACTCGGGGTGCCGTATTATATATGTATATGTATAATGAATTAAATGAATGTATATATAGTGGTTAGATCAATCTACTGTGTGATAATTGTAGATGACGGTAAATAGAGAAAAAACAAATTGAATTAAGTTAATGAATATTTATTGTAAAAGATTAATTCATATTAATGAGAAACGTATATGAATGATTATACTACGTATGGTATGGGACATACGAGGTTATGATATGGGATAGAATCATATTATGGAAACTAGTTTGGAGGAACCATTAACTAGGAGGTCAATAGGAAACGTTAAGCGTGCACTCTAGATGAGAGGTGAGAATATCAAGTGAGAGTCTGGATACTAACATGTACATAATAAATTCTTTATTGCACTTGTTAAATACTTGCTATTTTAAAAATTATTTTTACATCGGGCTCTGACCCGTTTCCTTGCATATTCTCTTTTCTATTGTACCTTCTATATCAGTTGTCCAGCAGTAGGGACGCCAACCTTAGAGGATTATGACGAGCTATGGAGCTATGGAGTATTTCTTAGACGCCTATCTTCATTTGATTCACATTATGTAGTGTTCTTTTATTTAGGGCATGTCACCCAAAGGAATTCAGTTATCTCCTCTCGATGTGAGTCATATAGTCTTGTACTCGTGTCATTTTAATTCATTTATTATTGTTGGGATTACTGTATTGGATTATTATTTGGGAATGTTGATTAAAGTTACATTTAGATTCTTTTGTGTTATATGTTCGGTTATTAGTGTTATAGAATAATATGTGTAGTGTTATTCGTAAACTAAAAATGAATTTTGTTGAAATTAAAATTTGGAGTGTTTTTAACACCAGCTTAATTGGGTATTGGGTGATTTGTAAATGTTTTCGACAGTGATGCTAAGAATGAGCCAACTGTATATTCTGTTTTAGTTTTGTATGGGACTGGCCAGCCGGTATTTAATTAGGCGGGGTGTTACAACAACCAAATGAAGGCATTTCATCAAATAAACAGTATTCATAGTATGACTTCCAAATTCAAAGAAAGATATAATTTGAGAGGGAAGTCAAATTAAACGAAATAATTTCCTTTTAATGCAAGATGTATTTGAATCCGCAAACTCTAGCATTACAGTATTGTATATATAACAAAAAATAATATAAGTGAAGTCACATTGTTATATACCATCATTTTCATCTGTCCAATTAACAAAACATCATTCACAATCCTAATTGATTATTAAACTATAACAAAGAAAAAATATAAGTTCGACATTATATCAAACAAATATTAAGTAAACATGAAAATGTATATCAGAAAGAAACAATAAATTAGAGAGAAATATGATTTTCAATAAACATGGTAGTTGCAAGCCTACTTAATAAACATGAAATCCAAATGTATATACATGCACTCTGTTAACTCTGTCAACGAAATTAGATTGAATAAGAAGGTTGAACAAAAAAATAATACAAATGAGCACTATCCAGTGAGCATACAATATTCTCTACTTGTGCACTAAGTTCCGACATAAGCCTTTCTCCTTGAGCAACTGTACATTTACTAAAAAAGTGGGGAAAATTATAATTCTATAAAAAGATTCAATATGACGTCCCCTTTGGATTAATTAGGTGCTTTATGAGGCCTAGATATCCTAAGTTATCAAAATATATAAAACTATTTAATGGTTCAAGATGGTATATATACTTGAAAAGAGGAGAACGTGATTTAAATTGCCAAGAGGTAATTTATATTCCCTAGCCAATTTGCCAGGTCCACTATAGCATAATAAACCACAAACCACTTAGGAACAGTGGAGCATAGACCGAAAATGCCAGTTCAAAAAATGAACAACTAAAAATATAAGAAATGATAAATTTTAGGGGGAAAAAGGTTTGAAATACCTTTGGAATTTAAAAGGCTATGGGTAAGTTGTTGAATTTCTTTTTATAGAGACTAAGAGAGGAGAATGATCTGAGCAATTTTTGTTCAGATGCTTGTAATACCCCGTATTTTTATGGCATTTAATTATGGGATAAATTAAATTTAATTGACTTAAATAAATTTAATATTAATCCAGAAATTTATATTAAACATTTACTAGCGTGACGAGAGTTAGTAATTATCAAAAATTTGTTGATTTGTTGAATATTACTTAATGAGTAAAGTAATATGTAGAATTGAATTTATTAAAATAGTCACAAGTAAATAATATGACAATTATGGAAATTAAATTGGGACGCGCCTGTGTCGTGTCGGGACTAAATTATTTTTATAAAAAAGTGAATAAATTATAATTCGCCCGTATGGTCATTTGAGTTCGTCAATGTGTCTGGAAGGGTCGAGATAGTCAGAAAAGTGTACCCAGGGGTTTAGTTTGGGTCTCGGGACGTTTTTAGGCCTAACCGGTAACCCGAGAGGGCATTTCGGTAATTTCTATTTTTGGGATTTAATTACCTACGAAAATTAGAGATGTATATCAGGTGTTAGAGGTTGTATTCTAGGGTTAGAACCTGCATATTTCACAGAGGCCATTAGAGGAGGAAGGTGAAGAACTTCCCAATAGTTGCACCATTTTTCACCACAAAGACCGCCGGGGTATAGATCAGAGGAAGGAGAATACAACAACATCATTAAATCTCATAAATTCAAACTCATATTCCGAGGCAAGTATTTATCTTACTGATCTTGTAGTTGAAATTCCATCCATGTTAGAATAGGAAATTAAATTATAAGTTTTATGGAGATAAATTGTGAATTGGAAGACTAGATCGAACATAATCGAATAGAATCATGCTAGACTGAGGCCCTCAACATATGTAGAACATTTATCACGAATTTGAATGAGCATTAGAGGAGAAATTATGGAAATATTTTATAGTTCTTGAAAGAATATGGAAAAATAGGGTTTGAGATGAGTTCATGTAGCCACCTATTTAATGATGATTTCTTAATAAATTTTCCTAGATTTTACGTTAGAAATTGTTCATACCTACTTCTATAACGTTTATGATGTTTGGTTTGGAGTTTGTGACACTTTAATGGAGGTTTTGATAATTAAAATGAAAGAAACCCGTAGGCTTGAGATGCAGATTTTATGGGCAAATAACTGTTCGATCGATCGATCGACTCAAGAATGTCGATCGATCGATCCTTTTTGTCGATCGATCGACCCCTCTTGGATTTTGATTTTTATTCCTCTTATCGATTAATCCAATCTTAATCTATGAGAACCTTTGGGCATAACTTAAATACCATAATGGAACATCAGAGTTACCAGTAGGGTCCGGGTAAGACGAGTGTATATGAGATTAACCGTGGGGTTTCGAGAATATAAATTTAGTGGGAAATCATGTGTATGTTATAGTATGTCTTGTGAGAATTGAGAAAGACTTAGACCAGTAGAGTAGTGAGGGTGCACCTACTGATTTTATGCTTATCTATATGAAACACTTTGAGAGACGAGAAGTACTTAAGAACATGTGAAAATTGAGAAAATGAAAGAATGATTTAATTATACGTAGGACTCGGGCATTATGTGACACGTAGAGCTAATATATTATGGGTAGTGGGCGTACCTAGATGAATAATGTAAATGTATATATGAGTGCATGTATATATATTATTTGAATTTCTGTGTTTAATCATACCCGCACTACTTGCTATCATAGAGGTTTTCGTGCCAGGACAGTCTTATTCTAATGTGACCTTTATGGGGGATATTGACTCGTACCCTAGAACATAGTGTCCTTGGTATAAGCTATCTGAGAATGATAGTCAGACGGTCATAAGAGACGTGAGGGTATGTGCTGACCTCTTAGTGACTTAGAACTATGATTCGCCTCCAACATATGTGTTTTGTGTTAATACAGTTCGAGAATGATCCGAACTAGTATTTCCCCTTTTGTACGTGAGATACGGGGACTTGATAGCAGAGTATGCCAGCACCATAGATTTTATATGGGGTGCCGATTAGTATATAGATATATATATATATATATATATATATATACCTGGAAATCTTCTACTGTGTGTGTAGGTAGAAAAATATTTAATACACGTTCCTAATCATAGTAAATGCCTGAGATTTCATAGTAGTACTGAGATATTCATAATTGACTAAAATGGCCCTTAATAACATGTTATTTTAATAAATCATAGACATATGGTCTCACGAATCAGAATCTGTGGGAGGAGAATTGAGATTGACTTATGAGTCATTTTAGCAGTACCATAGGCGTGCACACTAGATGAGAGGTGAGAATTCTCAAGAGAGTGTCGAGTACTAACATGTATGTGATGTCAACTGGTAAGCATTTTTAAATACTTGCTAAACTATTTTTAAAACTGTTTTACACTCGGGCTCTGACCCGTTTCCTATCTTTTTCTCTCTCTTGTATATATATGTATATGTATTACAAGTGCCCAGCCACAGGGGCAACATGCATAGTTTCCTTGGATTGGACGCGCTGCAGCTTATGTGGGAGTTGCAGGCCTTTGTTTTAGACGACCTCTTCATTGATTCAGTTCCTATTTTAGTTCATCATAGTTAGGGCATGTGTCGCCAATTTCCCTATTCAGTTTGGTTATATCAGAGATCTATGTTTATTTGTATTTTCTGTATTCAATACTCCTTGGGGGTTATCTATAGTCAGGATGGTTTCATTTATAGTTTAAAACTGGTTTGGCTTATTGTGACACCCCGCTTAATAAAATACCGGATGATCAGTCCTATACCAAATTAAAATAGGAATCCCAGTTGGTTCATCCTTAGCATCACTGTCGAAAACTTTTTAAAACTTACTAACCATGTATTCCAAAAGCTGGTGCAATTTTAACTTTTTAATTAAACAAAAATAGTACATGCGGAAATAAATATGAATCATTCACACAACTGAATAAAACTCAACTGAATAATTAAATAAATAATTTTCCGAATAAACCATCGGCCACCAAAATGAAATCAAATACAAACATCCAACACCTGAATAAGTACATCTGAAAACTGTACTGAGAAGTTTGGGCGACAAACCCTAAATAAAACTGGAACTGATAAATGATTCCTACTCTAGGAATAAATGAACGATGCGTCTAATCCGAACTCCTGCTAGCATCCCCGTATGCCACAGCTCCGTGTCCCTAGAATAGAATATCAATCCCGGCGTCCCTCTGGCTGGACACCTAAAAGGTTTTGAAAATAGTTTTATAGCAAGGGTTAGAACCCAAAACATTTTGAAAATATTTAGCAAGAGAATTAACCGCAGTAATTTAAAATGCATGAACGCGCTTCATATTTAAGTTAGTGTCGCATTCCCTTGTGGACATTCTCACCCCTCCACTATTGTGCACACCTATCGGTTACCTTGACCCCCCACTTAGTTGCACTACCCTGTACAACTAGTCCTGGTATAACCTTCCCCTTGCCATACTACTCTAACCCGAGTACAATGATTCTTGAATTATAAGTTATCTCGCAATTAACTTAATTAATTCCTTCTTAAATAGTAGCATATAACCGTGTGACAAGTTATATAAAGAAAATACATCACATACTGTATTATTACCCGCATATAATATTGAATACCATTATATACGTACCTTTACTAAAACATACACACATACAACATACATATATCCATCCCTCCGAATATACCCTGCCCAGATGATTCCCTCTAAAGTGCTATCTCACTAGGTGTGCTCACATAACCTAGTTACCCAAGTTGGAATCGCTCACCAACCTGGCCCAAAACATAAACAAAGTGGCGGTGATCATATTCCTTCCCTGAAAGTGAAATAATCTCCTCACCCATATACCGGACGCTATGACCTGGGGATATACTCACCCTACTCCTCGAGCTAGGGGATTCACCCACATCGCGCAACCTCCCTTGATAGCACTAGAGTATATAAATTAAGTAAATATCTATTCACTGATATTTAATAGCACACACAATATATACACATATATATATACTATCACTACACCGTATATATATATATATATATATATATATATATATATAAAAAATAAACCCCGGCTTCACCGTGTACTCACAACCCGTAACACTAGCCTGTAATTTCCCGAGTCTCTGACCCGACTCAACTTAATTAATTTTCTCACATAATAATTTCCATCTTCTCGAGTCTGTGATCCGACACTAAATAATAATACTCTACACAATAATTTATATGAAATTTGCCCGAGTCTATGATTCGACTCTTATTTAATTAATTTACACATTAATTAATTAACACAAATTCGAGTTTGTAATCCGACCCTCATTTAATTAATTTACACATTAATTAATTAACACAAATTCGAGTCTGTGGTCTGACTCTAATATAATTAATTTACACATTAATTAATTAATTAATTAATTAATTAACACAAATCCGAGTCTGTGGTCCGACTCTAATATAATTAATTTACACATTAATTAATTTACACAAATCCGAGTCTGTGGTCCGACTCTAATATAATTAATTTGCACCTCAATTAATATACTATTTTCCCCGAGTCTATGGTCCGACTCTAATTAAATCAATTAACACACCTATTAATTTAATGCCTTCCTAAGTCTATCGTCCAACTCTAATTAAATTAATTAACACACTTATTAATTTAATACCGATCCAAGTTTGTGGTACGACTCTCATTTAATTAATTTATACATTAATTAATAAATACCCTTCCCGAGTCTACAATCCGACTCTAAATTAATTAATTACAACATCAATTAATTTAATACTTTTCCGAGTCTACCTTCTGACTCTTCTTTCATTAATTAACACATCCATTAATTTAATAACTTGGTATCACCCAACCATTAACCCCGGACTCGCTCACTTGGCCCATACCTTAATATTTTATGAGTCTATGTTCCGACTCCAAATTAATTTACTCTCTCAATAATTAATTTAAATACTTTGGTGTCACATAACCAACATACCCGGACTCGCTCACTTGGTCCATTTTTACATCTCATAATTTCATTTGCACATATTCGCCCACAATGTGTCATACATTTATCTCCATAAATTTCCCAATTATACTTACCTATAATTACCAACACACCAGGACTCGCCCACTTGGTCCATAATTAAATATTTCACCTCCAATCCTTTAATAATGTAGTGTCACCAACCTACAATACCCGAATATTATTCCTCGGACCAATATCAACACTTATGAAATATTTTCCCAAATTCGTTCATCTCATGACATACCGTTCACACCCTCCTACACCTAATTATATCACCCTATAATTGTTAAGAAAATATGTGCCACATACGAACTTATCACTAAATAAAAGTAACAGATTAAATCTTAAATAAATTTCACTTTATATACAAAACTGGCCGAATTGCCAAGTTTCTGGGACCGTCGATCGATCGATCCCCCTGGGTCGATCGATCGATCGAGCAGGTGATCGTCTTCCCCGGCTTGCTGTTTCAGCCATTAACGAACCCTCAAGCTTTTGGTTTCTTCCCAAATCACAACCAACATATTCTTCACACAAGAAAAGGTTCTAAACACCCTAGAGACCTTAATCCATCAACAATTTTATACAAAACCTTAAGTATATCCGATTTGGGTTTCTCACCCGGGTCTCGTTCTACAAAATTCAACCCTACCGTATTCAGTTCATTTAATCACTATAAATGTTGTAATCCACTCTACAATTTAATCTTAATAGACCCAAATCATAACTTAACATCCATTGAGTAATTAAATCTGTCCATTACTCTAAATTCTTAAAACCCCATTTTAATTATGGTTATACACCCAAAACGAATTTTTATTACACGTCACTATGATATGAATTGATTATCATCAATTTAGAAATCACAACAGTTAACCACTTGCCTGGAATTGTTCGTAGAGTCTGATCCGTTGGTGTAATCCCTTAATTTGGCTCCAAAATCCCCAAATTGGCTCTTGGTTTGCTTTCCCCCAATTTCCTCTCAAACTCTGGGTTTAGAGTTATGTTGACTGTCGTTCCCTAGTCTCTCAATTTGGTTAAAAACCCTTAATCCCGTTTTTGGCCATCCGGGCCTAATTAAAATGGCCCAACTCACCCCGTGTGGGCCTGGCTATGTCCAAAAATACCCCGAGACCCAATTACTATCCCTGGGTACTCTTTTCTGACTATCTCGACCCATTCGGACGCAACCGCGCCCTCAGAATTGTCATCCAAAATACTTTTCGACATTTCCAAATTTCGACCTCAAAATGCGACACACGAGATTTTGAACCATTAAACTTAAAAGTCGCCAATTATAAATAATTTGGCTAACTCAAATAAATTCTCCAACTCATGAATTTAAGTTTCTCCAATTTAAATATTTTTATAACTCCCAAAAATAATTAAATATTAAATCCTCAAAATTACGGGGTGTTACAAACTCCCCCCTTACAAAGGAATTTCGTCCTCGAAATTAAGATGAGTCTAATGTTCCAAGCTTCGCATATTACTCTCTAGTCATGTGCCTCCAAGCCTGCTATATCTATCCCATCCACTTCTAATCATACGTTACACAAGTATGCATTTAAATTAACCAGGGCGCCCATACACCCTATACCCGTGCTTAACCGCACAAAATTTGCCTTAATTAACCCGGGTGTCCATACACCCTATCCCCACCCTTTACCACACGAAAGTTACCCGACTATGCTAGTCGAAACCCGTAATAGAACTTCGAACCCGTAGTCATATATATATATATATATATATATATATATATATATTGCTCGGGTACCCAACCTATGTACTAACGTCCAAACATCTCCCCACAAAATACGTGTCTCTCAACACAAAAGTATATACGCTTACTCTCATGTTACCAAAGACGACATAAAGTTCCGCTCCCTTACCATCACTAGTCCTTGCACAAAATAAACCCCGAGCTATCTCTCTTTGCTCGAACATAAATCTAACCACCCTGATTCACTTCAGTAAACACCCCTACTTACCAGGATAAAATGTGCGAACACAAGACCTCACTATGTGCCTATCGCACCACGCAATACAACATATATACGCACATATATATAGGCTATATGCCCTCTTAGGTGATACCTAGTACCAAACATATCCTGGTGTCATGAACACCAAAACTTAACACCACTATCCACAATAGTTAAATTCCATCGCTATCTAGCCGATATTTTGAAACTATCATCAACCCTACTCCCATAATTCTTGAAAGTAGTAGATCCTCGCATAATTCAGACCTTCATTCAGTGTACACCTCCACTCTCCCAAGAAGAACACCAAAGAAACTTCGCTACCCCATGAAAAGTTTATCCACATACTATGGATGCCACAACCAACGCATCCACTAAATTCGCCTCACCTGCGAACTCTAGTGAAAAATAAGTCTTATATTATGACATCCTCTTTGTCACTCAAAAATATACCCCACTACCATAGGGTAAAAATAATTACCTCTATATTCCAGCTGCAACGGCTGATCCTCGGGTTCCGGAGCATCTTCTCCCTGCCCGAATGCACCCATGACTTGCTTTAGTGGCTGTACATCCAGGACCTCGTCTTGTAGTTGACCCCTGCCTAGATTAAGACGATCTCTCTTCATGTGTCTCACTTCCCCCACAAGCTAAACACCTTCTAATACATTCACCCGGCCACTGGTCCCTTCCATGCCGACCTTGGTTGAATTTCTGGCCATCCTGCCGATAGCCTCCAGTTCTAAATCGTTTGGCATGATTTCCCTGCCGGAAATCCTGCCCCTGATCTCCCCCAGTCTGCTATTGGGATACCCCACTGGTATTGTTCCCTCCTGCCTTATTCGACTGGCTAGTTCCCACTCCCCTCCCGCTTCCTTTCACGTGGAAGCGATATTCCTGACAGTGCCAGAGTGCTGCGTTAACAACATCAGTATAATCTACTAATGCGGAATCACCAATTGAATGTTGTCTGATCCTCCAGACTAACCCATCCACAAACCTTACTTTCTTTATCTCTTCATCGCTTACCTCATCCGGTACCAAGTTTGCCAATCGAGTAAATTCTTCCTCGTAATCGACCACTGAACGGTCTCCCCGAGTCACCTCTCTAAATTTTCTCCTCATTTCGGTCTCAACCACTGGAGGAAAATACTTGCGATCAAACCACACCCAAAACTCTGCAATATCTATCATATCCCTTTCCTCAACTATGGTGATCGACTCCCACCACTGTAGCACTGCGCCCACTAAACTAAAAGTGGCTATCATTTGCTTTCGCACCTCATCGCAATCTACCATGCGTAGGTGACGCTGGATATCTCTCTTCCTTGACACACTAGCACTACACCTGAACCCCCTCTCAACTCTGGTGGATGCCCACTCTTGAAAAATCTCTCGTACTTGCTGCCACCCCGACGACCCAGCGTGAGTGTGAACAGCCGGCGCCACTAACACTTGTGGTTGATCCCGTGAAAAGTACCCTGCCATTGCGACCACCGTCGGTTCAACTACCGGTGCCACTAGTTCAGTTATCTGTGATGCCAAAATCATCTTTGGCCGTTGCTGTGGTAACTCTTGCTCCTCACGAGCTCTTGTAGTCTCATCTCCCCCTTCTACCCTAGTTGCTCTCTCTCTCCCGGGCGGCATCTGGAATGAGAATCGAATCGTATGAGTTCACTCTCAAATATAAATTTGTCAGAAAAACGTAATTGCACATACGTATTGAGAATACAATAATCCTATGACAAGGCTCTATATCAAAGATTGCTAAGCTAAAACATGAAAAGCCGCACAGATCCTAAGGACACTAGAACCTGATGCTCTGATACCATCTGTGACACCCCGCCTAATAAAATATCGGGTGATCAGTCCTATACCAAATTAAAATAGGAATCCCAGTTGGTTCATCCTTATCATCACTATCGAAAACTTTTTAAAACTTACTAACCACCTAGTATTCCAAAAGTTGGTGCCAATTTTAAATTTTAATTAAACAAACACAGTACATGCGGAAATAAATATGAATCATTCACACAACTAAATAAAACTCAACTGATTAATTAAATAAACAATTTGCCAAATAAAACATCGGCAACCAAAATGAAATCCAATACAAACATCAAACACCTGAATAAGTACATCTGAAAAATGTACTGAGAAGTCTGGGCGACAAGCCTAAATAAAACTGGAACTAATAAATGATTCATACTCAAGGAATAAATGAATGATGTGTCTAATCCGAACTCCTGCTAGCATCCACATATGCCGCAGCTCCGTGTCCCTGGAATAGAATATCAATCCCGGCGTCCCTATGGCTGGACACCTAAAAGGTTTTGAAAATAGTTTTATAGCAAGGGTTAGAACCCAAAACATTTTGAAAATATTTACCAAGTGAATTAACTGCAGTAATTTAAAATGCATGAATGCGCTTCATATTTAAGTTAGTGTCGCACTTCCTTGTGGACATTCTCACCCCTCCACTATTGTGCACACCTATCGGTTACCTTGACCCCCCACCTAGTTGCACTACCCCGTCCAACTAGTCCCGGTATAACCTTCCCCTTCCCATACTACTCTAACCCGAGTACAATGATTCTTGAATTATAAGTTATCTCTCAATTAACTTAATCAATTCCTTCTTAAATAGTAGCATATAATCGTGTCACAAGTTATATAAAGTAAATAGATCACACACTGTATTATTACCCGCATATAATATTGAATACCATTATATACGTACCTTTACTAAAACATCCGCACATATAACATATGTATATCCATCCCTCCGAGTATACCCTCTCCGGATGATTCCCTCTAAAGTGCTATCTCACTAGGTGTGCTCACATAACCTAGTTACCCAAGTTGGAATCGCTCACCAACCTGGACCAAAATATAAACGAAGTGGAGGCGGTCATATTCCTTCCTTGAAAGTGAGATAATCTCCTCACCCATATACCGGACGCTATGACCTGGGGATATACTCACCCTACTCCTCAAGCTAGGGGATTCACCCACATCGCACAACCTCCATTGATAGTACTAGAGTATATAAATTAAGTAAATATCTAATCACTGATATTTAATAGCACACACAATATATACACATATATATATATACTATCACTACACCGTATATATATAAAATAGACCCCGACTTCATCGTGTACTCACAACCCGTAATACTAGCCTGTAATTTCTCGAGTCTCTGGCCCGACTCAACTTAATTAATTTTCTCACTTAATAATTTCCATCTTCTCGAGTCTGTGGTCCGACTCTAAATAATAATACTCTACACAATAATTTATATGAAATTTGCCCGAGTCTATGATTCGACTCTTATTTAATTAATTTACACATTAATTAATTAACACAAATCCGAGTTTATAGTCCGACCCTCATTTAATTAATTTACACATTAATTAATTAACACAAATCTGAGTCTGTGGTCCGACTCTAATATAATTAATTTACACATTAATTAATTAACACAAATCCGAGTCTGTGGTCTGACTCTAATATAATTAATTTACACATTAATTAACTAACACAAATCCGAGTCTGTGGTCCGACTCTAATATAATTAATTCTCACCTCAATTAATATATTATTTTCCCCAAGTTTATGGTCCGACTCTAATTAAATTAATTAACACACCTATTAATTTAATACCTTCCCGAGTCTATCGTCCGACTCTAATTAAATTAATTAACACACTTATTAATTTAATATCGATCCAAGTCTGTGGTACGACTCTCATTTAATTAATTTATACATTAATTGATAAATACCCTTCCCGAGTCTACAATCCGACTCTAAATTAATTAATTACAACATCAATTAATTTAATACTTTTCTCAGTCTACCTTTCGACTCTACTTTCATTAATTAACACATCCATTAATTTAATAACTTGGTGTCACCCAACCATTAACCCCGGACTCGCTCACTTGTCTTATACCTTAATATTTCCTGAGTCATTGTTCCGACTACAAATTAATTTACTCTCTCAATAATTAATTTAAATACTTTGGTGTCACTTAACCAACATACCCGGACTCGCTCACTTGGTCCATTTTTACATCTCATAATTTCATTCCCATATATTCGCCCACAATGTGTCATACATTCATCTCACTTACCTATAATTACCAACACACCCGGACTCGCCCACTTGGTCCATAATTAAATATTTCACCTCCAATCCATTAATAATGTAGTGTCACCCAACTACAATACCCGAATATTCTTCCTCGGCCCAATATCAATACTTATGAATTATTTTCCCAAATTCGTTCATCCCATGACATACCGTTCATAGCCTCCTACACCCAATTATATCACCCTATAATTGTTAAGGAAATATGTGCCACTTATGAATTTATCACTAAATAAAAATAAGAGATTAAATCTTAAATAAAATTCTCTTTATATACAAAACTGGCCGAACTGCCAAGTTTCTGGAACTGTCGATCGATCGAGCAGGTGATCGTCTTCCGCGGCTTGCTGTTTCAGCCATTAACGACCCCTCAAACTTTTGGTTTCTTCCCAAACCTTTACCCAAATCACAACCAACATATTCTTCACACAATAAAAGGTTCTAAACACCCTAGAGACCTTAATCCATCAACAAATTTATACAAAACCTTAAGTATACCCGATTTGGGTTTCTCACCCGAGTCTCATTCTACAAAATTCGACCCTACCAGATTCAGTTCATGTAATCGCTATACATGTTGTAATCCACTCTACAATTTAATCTTAACAGACCCAAATCATAACATAACATCCATTGAGTAATTAAATCTGCCCATTACTCTAAATTCATAAAAACCCCATTTTAATTATGGTTATACACCCAAAACGAATTTTGAATTACACATCACTATGATATGAATTGATTATCATCAATTTAGAAATCACAACAGTTAACCACTTGTCTGGAATTGTTCGTAGAGTCTGATCCGTTGGTGTAGTCCCTTAATTTGGCTCCAAAATCCCCAAATTGGTTCTTGGTTTGCTTTCCCCCAATTTCCTCTCAAACCCTGGGTTTAAAGTTATGTTGACTGTCGTTCCCTAATCTCTCAATTTGGTTAAAATACTTAATCCCGTTTTTGTCCATCCGGGCATAATTAAAATGGCCCAACTCACCCCGTGTGGGCCCGGCTATGCCCAAAAATACCCCGAGATCTAATTACTACCCCGGGGTACTCTTTTCTGACTATCTCGACCCATCCAGACGCAACCGCGCACTCAGAATTGCTATCCGAAATACTTTTCGACATTTTCAAATTTCGACCTCAAAATGCGACATACGAGATTTTGAACCATTAAACTTAAAACTCGCCAATTATAAATAATTCGGCTCACTCAAATAAATTCTCCAACTCATGAATTTAAGTTTCTCCAATTTAAATAATTTTATAGCTCCCAAAAATAATTAAATATTAAATCCTCAAAATTATGGGGTGTTACACTTATCTGGATGGTTTTAATTCTTGGGTGTTATTGTCATCCTTAGTATTTATGTGATTCTTAAACTGTTGGTTGTTAAGAAGGTTTACATATTTGGATTCAATAAAATGAAAATAAAGTTTTAAATTGTTTTGACACTTAGCTTAATTATTTAGGGTGTTTAAATTGGTATATTTTATTTTGTGGAAGTGATGCTAAGAATGAACCAACTGTTTACCTTGATTTTAATTTAATAAAGGACTGATCGCTCGGTATTTAATTAGGCGGGCTATCACAGGTTGTATCAGGGCATCAGGTTCTAATGTGCTTTAGGATCTGTGCGGCTTATTATGCTTCCAGGGTTGCTTTGTTTGATATAGAGCCCTATGTTTAGGATTGTTGATTGCTATGGTGAGATTCCGTTCTCCTGCTATAACGTATGTATATTAGTGAATTCTAATTGCGTTCGGATGTGTGAGTGTGCCGAGCAATAAAGGATGTCAGACGAGGGCTGTTAGGCGGACATTGGGAGGCAGGGCTTAATGAGGTTGTAGAGCATATTCGAGGATGATAACGGTAGTTAAGGTCACCCCTATTATGGCATGAGAAGCCAGGATTGTAATGATGGCTAGGCAGCAGCCTATGATTTCCAAGTGCTGCTATAGTCGAAAGAGGTGAAAGAGTAGACTCACCCAATATAGTATGACTAGGAAAAAGTCAGACGAAACATTGAAGAGAACTGACAGTGTAAATTCTAGAAATGCGAAAATTGTGTATGTTAGCCAAAGGAGGTAAAATATCCAAAGGTCTGGACATATGATGGAATGGGGATAACTGAAAGTGAAAATTTGGAGTAAAATTTTTCTTGGCTTGTCGGAACGAAGTTATAATAGTGGGAGTCAGCCACCACTTTTAGAAGAAGAATGTTATGTCTATAGAAGGACTTTGGGTACAGTTTGGTCACATGTTCCTTCATCGGATGTTCAGAATAAAATGTGAATGTTGTTCTGAACTCATCACAGAAGGACCTGACAGAGTTCCATTTGTGATTATGAATCTAAACCTTGAGCGAATCTTGTATCGGCGGATGTAGATACAAATGGAAGAGAGGACTCCCAAGTGGGAGATCGACTCGTAATAATAGTTAATAACACTTAAAAAGGGAATTCTGCTGGACGGTCGATTCAGAGGTTGACAATGTCGTGATTTGTCATTGGAGATGATAATTCTTATTTGTCAATGGAGATGATAATTCTTATTTGACAACGATGGTAGTCTAGCACCACAAGAGGGTGTAGATACACATCCGGGGACCCATTTAAATGAATCGGATAGCTAAATTCTTACCGAGCGATGATTAATTCAGTAAGGACTACTGTAGCCATTAGCATGTTCTTTAGGGCCAACAAGGCTAAGGGAACAATGAGGGTAGCCATCTGGAATCGAGCCTACTAAGGTCCAAGAGAACAATCCTAATATGGTTAGTATGACAGGTGATAAATGGATTATGTGTAAAGGTATTTTGTAGAGAGTGAAATCACATGCGTTAATGTTTTTATGAAATGAGTAAAGGGACAAGAGTATGATGCCGAGTGAAGGACAACGATTAAAGTAGTTTTTGGTTTGGTTTGGACACGCGTATTACGTCCGGGGACCATTTGACGATTGGCAAGGTGGAAGTATGAGTTTTATCCTCGGAGGACGAGGCGTATTTTATGTAACACGAGCGAGTCACTATATTTTGTTCATTTCTAGATTAGCATGTGAGACGAGTTTAGTGCATATAAATATAAACGTTATTATTATGTTAATATTTTCCCTAGTGTAGCGGAATTTTTCCTTAGTGTTATTCGTGGAGGATAAATGGGTGTATTAATAGTGTTATATACTTTATAGAGATTACTCATTTTAGTGAGGTGATATACGATTATGATATTGTCTTGGTTACAACTTTATCGAAATGGTTAGTATGATAGTAAGCATTTATTGCAAGGCAATCGAAATGGTTGCATTAGTGCAACATGTTTTGTTCTGGCGAGGCCTCACCTGAGAGAGGGTCGAACTCGCACTTATATTATCTATTTTAGAGACTTCAGAGGGGATAGTGGTCTCGAGATATTTGATCTCGGTGTGTATAGGGATTGTGTTGTTATGATTCAGTATCTATTACGTTTACTGTTGAGCGAAAAGATGTAACTCATTATTATGTTTCGCGCTCAGGACTTGGTGATAGGAAGAGTGCAATGATATATATATCCTTTAGAGATGTGGGAGTTGAGAGTTATACGCATATGACTGGGGATGAGATTTAGATAATCCCGACTGTATATATATTCGAGTTTTATGGTATGTGATTACCACCAATACTGAACGATAGTGAAATTGACGAAATGTTCTTTGTTAAGTGTAATTACGAGAGGAGATGTAACTTTTTTGTCAAGAGACGGAATAAAGGGTCACATGCTATGGACGGAGGGCCTAACGGATTTCGATAACCGACAATGCTAGGTAGTAGTGTATCGGGGGGTTCCTTGTTTAGATTTCACTTTACGAGACATACCACGCATGAAACTTAGCGTAAGGTTGGAAATAGGGAGATGATTGGTCATTAGTCCATGAGTTCGGTACCTCGGTCGTATTAGGATCATGTAATTATATCTATAAGTTGTAAGTTGTATTATGATTTAAGGCCAGTGGAGTCGGTGGGGTGGTAAGAAAGCATTGAAAGTTTTGTCTTATCACCACGAGTTAAGGGCTGGAACGATGATAAGGAGGAATTTAAAATTTTTGATTTCTAGGGTGATTGAGAGTACCCCAAGTGTTGTAATCACGTTGTGAACACAAAGAAAATGAAGAATTGGGTGGTGCGTGTGGAGCGTATATGATGCTTACACTAGTATGCACGGTTATAGGGTGTGTGAGCATCCTGGTTAGCTTATGTTAGAATCATCTGAGTTGAAGAGATATGGGAATAGACGCGTGGAATATATGTTTGTGAGAACGACATAACAAAATGGAACTGGTGTAGTGGATTAAGCATGGATTGTATAGAGAATTGGTGATTTATATTATTTCGAGAGATATTGTGGTATTAATTTGAAGAGATTGAGATTGGTGATTTCTCTTATTTTATGGGAATTTATTTAGATGCTCTATACCTTGTTATATTGTGGATTAGTTTAGTCTTATCGAGTAGCGCTTCATTTGCTCTCCCCGGGCGGGCGGAGTGTCACATATGTACATGTAGGATCAGAGTAGAAAACACGAATTTAGTTGGAAGGCTATGGAAAGCCATTTAAGGATATTCCTTGAAAAGAATAAAGTTTAAATATTATGGGAAAACACTCGGAGCGGAGCTATACCTAGTTAAGTGTGGAAACCGACTTACGCATAGGTTAAATGATGATGTTAATAAGTTATAAAGGTTCAGCAGTACACATCGTAGAGAAAAATGCATGGGTCTGAACTTTCAGTATACGCTAATGAAAGAAGGGGAGTGTTATGTGTCACTTGTGTGAGTCACTTCAAGTAGAATTCGACGTTGAGTGAGACATAGTGAGAAGTCTCCGCGTGTACCGCTCATAGATAAAATTCAGTTAGAGCAATAGGTTTAGCCGAAAATCTTTGTATCAATCCGACGATTCCAATAACGGAAGAGGGAAGTCAAGTCGGTAAAAATTTCCTTGGTGGGTTACTAACCTCAAGGTAAGATCCAGGGTTCGTTCGAACGTGAGTAACAGGTTACCCAAGAAGGAAGTAATTGATATTCCTTTGGGGTAATTTACAATATTAGCTAGTGTGCCCCAGTCTTCCTTTGAAATGAAGAATTGCGTCGATACGAGATCGCTCTCCTTGGGATGAGACTTTCGAATCCCACCTCTAATATGGAATTTCAGGAAGCAGTGGGGGATAACACTTCGAGTTGAGAAGGTTGTATCACCCATAATCCGGGGAGTATGTGAGTGGTGATTAACCATTAGTAGAGTAGTGTGAAAATAATTTTGGATTCATTGTGATCGTTTCATTTCCCCGACAGTTATAGCTAGCAAGTGGAATATAGTACGGTAATTGGGGGAAGATATTACCTAATGGTAAGGTTTCGTGAAAGCACCCATACCTGCTTATTGTGAACAAGGTGCTTATTGAGGTTTTGGTGTGGAAAAACCTTAACTTTTCTCACTCTGAATGTAAGAGATGGGCGAATAATCAGAATTTTGAATTGGTCAAGTTAGAGTCTGATGACTATAGTGGAATTACCATGACTGTTTTAGGCGAACAAGAGTGGTTAGATGTTCGTATGGTTTCTCTCAGAATGGGAGTTTTGTGTTTAGATAAACACGAGTAGTTGTCATGTAGTTAGGTGCGGCCTCTCAATGACATTGAAATAATGGGAGTCAAGGATGTGTAGGCTCATCTTATGCGAATGTTGTCAGGTAGGAGTACAATGTGACGTGCCGTTATTGAAAGTGTTAAATAAGCTTGCTGTGAGGCCAGGGCTACAGTAATTGAGTGCCTTACTATGAATATAGTTTGCGTACTGATAAGGTATCCAGAATTATTTACCAGGTAGGCCTTATTTTCCGAATTGCGGGATGAAATTCCGTTATTAGGGGGGAAGTATGTAATACCCCGTAATTTTATGGCATTTAATTTTGGGATTAATTAAATTTAATTGACTTAAATAAATTTAATATTAATCCGGAAAATTATTTTAAACATTTACTAGCGTGACGAGAGTTAGTAATTATCGAAAATTTGTTGATTTTTTGAATATTACTTAATGAGTAAAGTAATATGTAGAATTGAATTTATTAAAATTATCACGGTTGAATAATATGACAATTATGGAAATTAAGTCGGGGCGCGCCTGTGTCGTGTCGGGACTAAATTATTATTATAAAAAGTGAATAAATTATAAGTCACCCGTATGGTCATTTCGAGTTCGTCAATGTGTCCAGAAGGGTCGAGATAGTCAGAAAAGTGTACCCGGGGGTATAGTTTGGGTCTCGTGACATTTTTAGGCCTAACCGGTAACCCGGGAGGGCATTTTGGTAATTTCTATTTTGGCGATTTAATTACCTACGAAAATTAGAGATGTATATCAGGTGTTAGAGGTTGTATTCTAGGGTTAGAACCTGCATATTTCACAGAGGCCATTAGAGGAGCAAGGTGAAGAACTTCCCAAGGCTAGAGCCACCATAGTTGCACCATTTTTCACCACAAATACCGCCGGAGTATAGATCGGAGGAAGGAGAACACAATAACATCATCAAATCTCAGAAATTCAGACTCATATTCCCAAGCAAGTATTTATCTTACTGATTTTGCAATTGAAATTCCATGTTAGAATAGAAAATTAAATTATAAGTTTTATGGAGAAAAATTGTGAATTGAAAGACTAGATCTTCCATAATGGAATAGAATCATGCTAGATTGACGCCCTCGTCATATGTAGAACATTTATCACGAATTTGAATGAGGATTAGAGTAAGAATTCTGGAAATATTATATAGTTCTTGAAAGAATATGGAAAAATAGGGTTTGAGATGAGTTCATGTAGCCACCCATTTAATGATGATTACTTAATGAATTTTCCTAGATTTTATGTTAGAAATTGTTCACACCTACTGCTATAATGTTTATGATGTTTAGTTGGGAGTTTGGGACACTTTAATGGAGGTTTTGATAATTAAAATGAAAGAAACCCGTAGGCTTGAGATGTAGATTTTCTGGGCAAATAACTGTTCGATCCATCGATCGACTCAAGAATGTCGATCGATCAACTTGATCGATTGATCGATCTTTTTTGTCGATCGATCGACCCCTCTTGGATTTTGATTTTTATTGCTACTATCGATTAATCCAACCTTAATCTATGAGAACCTTTGGGCATAACTTAAATACCATAATGGAACATGAGAGGGACCAGTAGGGTATAGTAGGGTCCGGGTAAGACGAGTGTATATGAGATTAACCGTGGGGTTTCGGGAATATAAATTTAGTGCGAAATCATGTGTACGTTATAGTATGTCTTGTGAGAATTGAGAAAGACTTAGACCAGTAGAGTAGTGAGGGTGCACCTACTGATTTTATGCTTATCTATATGAAACACTTCGAGAGACGAGAAATACTTAAGAACATGCGGAAATTGAGAAAACGAAAGAACAATTTAATTATACGTAGGACTCCAGCATTATGTGCCACGTAGAGCTAAAATATTATGGGTAGTGGACGTACCTAGATGAATAATGTAAATGTATATATGAGTGCATGTATATATATTATTTGAATATCTGTGTTTAATAATACCCACGCTACTTGCTATCACGGGGGTTTCTGTGCTAGGACAGTCTTATTCTGATGTGACCTTTATGGGGGATATTGACTCGTACCCTAGAACATAGTGTCCTTGGTACAGGCTATCTGAGAATGATAGTCAGACGGTCATAAGAGTCGTGAGGGTATGTGTTGACCTCTTAGTGACTTGGAACTATGATTCGCCTCCAATATATGTGTTTTGTGTTAATACAGTTCGAGAGTGATTTCGAACTAGTATTTCCCCTTTTGTACGTGAGATACGGGGACTTGATAGCAGAGTATGCCAGCACCATAGGTTTTATATGGGGTGCCGATTAGTATATATATATATATTATGAGTGATATATATATATATATATATATATATATATATATATATATATATATATATATATATATATATTCTACTGCGTGTGTAGGTAGATAAATATTTAATAAATGTTCCTAATCGTAGTAAATGCCTGAGATTTCATAGTAGTATTGAGATATTCATAATTGACTAAAATGGCCCTAAATAACATGTTATTTTAATAAATCATAGACATACGGTATCGTGAATCAGAATCTATGGGAGGAGAATTGAGATTGACTTATGAGTCATTTTAGTAGTACGATAGGCGTGCACACTAGATGAGAGGTGATAATTCTCAAGAGAGTGTCGAGTACTAACATGTATGTGATGTCAACTGGTAAGCATTTTTAAATACTTGCTAAACTATTTTTAAAATTATTTTACACTCAGGCTCTGACCCGTTTCCTGTATTTTTCTCTCTCTTGTATATATATGTATATGTATTACAGGTGCCTAGCCACAGGGACGACATGCATAGGTTTCTTGGATTGGACGCGCTATAGCTTATGTGGGAGTTGCAGGCCTTTGTTTTAGATGACCTCTTCATTGATTCAGTTCCTTTTTTAGTTCTTCATAGTTTGGGCATGTGTCGCTCATTTCCCTATTCAGTTTGGTTATATCAGAGATATATGTTTATTTGTATTTTCTGTATTCCGTACTCCTTGGGAGTTATCTATTGTCAGGATGGTTTCATTTATAGTTTAAAACTGGTTTGGCTTATCTGGATGGTTTTAATTCTTGGGTGTTATTGCCATCCTTAGTATTTATGTGATTCTTAAACTGTTGGTTGTTAAGAAGGTTTACATATTTGGATTCAATAAAATGAACATAAAGTTTTAAATTGTTTTTGCACTTAGCTTAATTATTTAGGGTGTTTAAATTGATATATTTTATTTTGCAACAGTGATGCTAAGAATGAACCAACTGTTCACCTTGATTTTAATTTAATAAAGGACTGATCGCCCGGTATTTAATTAGGTGGGGTGTCACAATGCTTTATCGAAATCTCGGCAAGCTCAATAAACATTAGTACATTTAACAATAAAACAGGAAACATAGCAAAACTCAGAGCTAGACTACGTTATTATGAATGACATAGGACTTTAGGAGTAAAGCATATGAGACTCCCAGAGTACACCATGCTTAAGAATGAATAACGTGCAACAATAGATATACCAATAGAAGAATTCAATAGTAGATATACCATGCCGCTACATACCAAATCCTATCTAAGATGAACGTTGCTGGTGCACTATGCAACAGTAGAATTCAAGGCAAAAACAACATTAATAAAACTACAAACTTATTTGTTTATATGTTTGTGCTATTATGACCCCCCAAATGTTAAATTCACATATAAGGTCTCATGCTTTTCTGACCCCCCAAATATTGAATTGAAACATTTATCTTTACAAACATTTATCTTTACAACTCATTCAATTAAGAAGATATGTGATACATGTAAAGGGACAGAACATGGAAATAATAAGTAATTTCAAGATGTGCAAGAATTATATTACTCATACCAAGCCTTCAATCTTAAGTTTGAGGCTCCTGTAATTTCAATATGTGCATGATGTGTGATATCTAATAGACGTAAAGGGATAGAGCATGATTAACTCATTCAATCTTAATGTTTGAGGCTCCTATAATTTCAAGATGCGCAAGAATTAGATAAAAACTTGAAGTCAGCACCTAAATGGCTTTGTCGATATAAGCGCTTACTCATACCAAGCCTTATAAATGAGGAATCGCTTTCTAAATGGGGAGAAGAAAAGCCTACTCATTGGTGACCTAGAATAGTAAAACCAAAAACAACATAGAAAAAATAACTAAAGAGATTGAACAGGTATCTTACCATGTCTTAACATTCATTTAAGCATTTTGTCGAACATCTATCCAACAACATCCTAACCTATATACTACATTACATGAGTTCGTAAAGATGAGGCAATCATGTGTTGGTGTGCAGTATCAAACCAATGTCTTAAATTAGAGAGAATGTGTATACCTTATATATATATAATCCCGCATAAACAGATCTTGATCTGAAAAACAAAAAACAATTAGATCCCCAAATAAGAACATAAATATGAACATAAATAGATCTTAAACCAAATGAACATAATATGTACACAAAGCCCTAATAAGAACCAAAGCCCGAAATAGTCAGCTCTAAGCGTGTGTGTGAGATATGCATTCAGAAGAAGAAAAAAACACCTATTCTAAATAATAAACATAAATATGAAATTAAAGTAAAGAATTTCAAGATCTCTTAATCATGATCCTGGTAAGGGAATGTCCAACAAAAAATAAGGACCCAGGATCTCTTACTCATACTCTTGCTCTCTAAGAGTTTCACCATTGAAACCACCTTGAAAGAGGTTTGATAGGGCCATAAAATTATTTAATTCTTCATCAAATTTAAGGATTCTTAGACTTGGGTTCTTAATAATGGACATAAGATGTGGTCACTGAGCCCTAAATTTATCAACAAATAGCCATAAATTTACAAATCCCTAAATTTAGATAATAGCCGAAATCTTTAGATAATAGCCTAAATCATAACAATATGTACAAAATATAAGCAAACTGGGTAAGCATCCTAATACGAAACCCAACACCAGAGTTTGTAATGAATAAGACGATACCTGAACAAAGAAATCCAAAATATGAAATCCAAAACATGAAATCAAAAACCTAAGAATGAATATAAGATATGAGTTTGTAATGAATAAAAGAATACCTCAACAAAGAAATCCAAAATCGACGAAATCCAAAGCCAAGAAACCCCAAATCGAACATTGACAGGTGAGAAGTGAGCGACTGAGAGGTGAGCAAGTGATCGGGTTCTTAGAGGAGGTGAAGATGGTTTGTGAGGGTCGGGAGTGAAGAAATAGAGTATAAGTAATGAAAGAAAGTGAAAGTTTGGGTTCTTTACCGAAATGCCCTAATTTTTTAATTACAATTAAAGTATGATAAGTAGAAAAAGAGGGGGAAATCAAATAATTGAAGGATATGTTTGGAAAAAGAAAGTATATCTAATCTCAACCACTAAAATATGTAAGGAGTGGCATCGATCTGCACCGTTAAAAATGTGTATATTTTCAAAAACCAAGCTACTTTATTTATATATATATATATATATATATATATATATATATATATATATATATATATATATATATATATACACACACACACACACACTAGCGTATGCCCGTGCTTGAAGGCACGACAAAATTTTCCAAAGTACGTAATCGTAAAACAGCTACAATTTTTCAAAGTACGTAATAGCGAAATGCAAAAATTTTGAAGTGTAAATTTAAAACAATTGGCCATAATATCCTTTATTTATAGAACTATTCACCATGCTTAACAAACAACAAATAGTCCAATAACATGCAAATTGTCTAAATTCATCAAACAAATTCACATATAAAATGAAATATACAATATTCATCAATCAAAATCACTATGTCTAAAAAAAACAAAGTGTCAATTTTTAAAAAAAATTGGGCATAGTCTCCTTTGTTTATTGGACTATCCACCCTATTTAAGGGGTAACAACAAATCCAACAATATAAAAAAAATCCCAAATTCGGAGATGGGAGCTAGAAGGCCGGGAAAGGAGAATATGAATTTATTCTTTCTGTGGGACTTCCTCAAAATGTCTAAGCAGGCTTTGAGGAGCATCGGAGAGCATATTTTCGAAAATTGCAATTCTTCTTTTGCACTCATTTGCTTCTGGATTAGGTGTTACTACTTCTATCTTCCCATCCTTCTTCCCACCTCTCGCCATTATCACTCTTTCCCTCTCGATTTTCTGTACGATTTGACAAATAATAAATATAATTAATCAGTTTCTCGAACAAAGATACAATCACATAAGTAAATAAACAATCAGTAACATACATGAGCTTTTTTTCATCCTAATCTTACTTTCATCCAAGGAAAAGAAGATTTATAGTAATCTTTTTTTTCATCTTAAGCTTAGTTGTAATGATTATTAACAAATTTATCTAGGGAAATAATTAGCATTTAAGAAAAATGAATGAAATCATTCATCGAGTTTCACAAAACTAACTATTCGGGCAATATTAATTAAAAGAGAGTATTGTGTATTTATATTATTTGGTTTGTACGTGATGAGTGTAAGATGATAAATAAGAATATTTTTGCCATTTTAATAACAAAAACACAAATTGCTTGTAAAATAGTCAATATTGTTAACTAGAACTGAATTACAAACTTAAAATACCAAATAATCCAAAAACCCACAAATATTTGCCTACAAAACTACTCATTCATCCAACTTACTTCTCTAAGGAGTTTGGCCATCTCATATTTTCGAAACCAACAACCGCGTTGATGAAACAGTCTCACCTTATCCGCATGAGACAGGAATCCGTGAACATTTCCCATGGAAGATTTTTACTTTGCGGGCTCCGCAACTACATGGTTGCCGCTGGTTAAGGATTAAGGATTTGGAAGTAAGATTGTAGACTTACCATGGTTGCTGCTGGTTTGGATGTTTCAGATTCTCAGTACATATTCGACCTGAAAGAGAACAAAAATAAATTCTCAATGTTGAGATATATTGAGCAATGGTGTAGGAAGTGAGGGGTGTGTGTGTAAAGAAATAAAAATGAAAAATGAAAGTCGGGACAACAAAACACTAAGAAAATATTGAAATTGAAATATATGACCAATGTAATACTAAAAAAATTAATAAATGCAATTTCTTCCCGAGAACGCCTAGTTTGGGGTCGGTGGGGGTAGGGGTAATCTAAAAATAAACATCTAGACCGTACTTGTGTTGATGTAAAGTTCATCAATCAAATGATCCAACGAATATAATTCATCTTAGCCTCAATTTGCCAATAACATGCTCACGGGAAATTAATGCTTTTTGCAGAATAATCTCCTTTTTGTGTCCAGCGCAGATACCACCACCACCAGTTGGTCCATGGTAAAGGCCCTGCCAGTTTCACAGAGATAGCAAACCACTACTTTAAACTAAGTGGGGCGAGTATTAGAAATAGTAGAAAAATACTTATGCAGCAGCAGATTAAAGTGGGATAATTCCTTGCTTATCTTTAATTCCTTTAGCAGTTCGTACAGCAGGTGGGAAGTCATAAGTCAGCCACCTCGAAACCTCGGCTATTATTTCAGCAGACACTATTCCAGTTTCCTCTTGCAATTCCATTATTGTTGCAGATTTGGGCTCTTCACCATCTTCAATTCCCCTATAGGCATTTCCCATGCTCCTGGAATGCTCAATCTAGGAGCCACAAAGACCTAATTATCAAAGTTAATGAGATAAACTCCAAAGTTGGGGCGTGTAACACCCCTTACTTTTGGAGAACATAGAAGTTAATTAAAATTGGAGATTTAAAAATTATTTAATTCGGTGATTTAAATTTAATTAATTTAGTTTAAGGTTTAACCGTGCAAGTGTCGTAATTCAAGGTGGAAATGAGATGATTTTTTTAGTGACTTGAATTGTAATTTTGAGGTCACGGTTAGTCCCAAAAGGGTCAAAATAGTCAAAAAAGTGTACCCGGGTGTACAGTTTGGGTCCCGGGTCAATTGTAGACCAAACCGACACCTCTTAAGGGCATTATGGCCATTTAGCAAGTAGAGGTGGGGAGACCCACGAAATTTTCAAGTTATATCAGATGTTTTGGGGCTTAAGTTAGGGTTCATAAGGTAGAAAAATAGAGAGGAACCAACTGAGAGAAAATAGAAAGAGTTCTCAAGGCTTAAAGAGGATATTGTGAAGGCTCCAAAGGGATTCTTGCAACAAAGGACAATTGGGAAGGGATATTGAAGAAGGAATCAATCAAACACCTTCATCAACCATGAAATTAGATCCTACTACAATCAAGGCAAGTGGTTTATTACAAATTTATGAAGTTATAATACCCATGTGTAGGGATTTTTAAATAAATTATTTTTGTTGAAAGTTCTTACAAAAAAGAATGAATTGATTACATGTTGGAGTAGGATTGCATGTAGTTGGCATTTGCATTTGTAGAGGACTGATAACAAATGAATTTATATTAATAATACAAATCTAAATCTGCGTTTATGATGTATAACCATGAAGAACTAAATTATCTAGGGTTTTGAGAAAAGTTAGATTTGGATAGTTCTTGGATGGATTTAGTGAGGATTTGATGATATATTTATGTTGAGAATGATCCCTATACATTTATAAGATGATTGGTGATGTTGTGAAGGAATTTCACAAGGTGTAATGGAGTGTTGGATCGGACAGACATGGTGAAACAAGGAAGAAAATGACCTGCACCTGTTCGATCGATCGATCGACTCAAGAATGTCGATCGATCGAAGCCTTTAGTCGATCGATCGACCAAAGCTGATTTTGGGTTATTTGTGTTGATTAAGTTTTCTTTGAATTCCAATGATGGGGGAAAATTTTAGAGATGTTATGATACCTGTGAGGGACTTGATAAAGAACCAGTAGGGAGTATTATTAAGTTCCGTTATGACCGTTGAGCGTAAGTCTTAGAATATGGACCGACAGAGATAAATCGATCGAGTCACGCGTCGAAAATGTGGGAATTGAGTTATGGGGAGATTCGATGTCAATATAAGGTGTATGTCAGTAGGTTAGAGATATTTTAGCTACTCTTATAAATAAAGAGGTAATGAGAGATCTTAGAGTTGTGAGAATACTCTAATATGTACGATAATGAGATAAATCGTTGATTAATAAGTACGGTAAGTATACGAGAGAAAATTACTACGTACACACGTGAATAATTGGGTTGTGTGAATACCTATTGTTCTATAGTATTACTTGGGTTGTGAATGCCTATTGTATGTTTCCTTGTGATAGGATTTATAAGTTCGATGAGACATTCCGAACTATGCTCGATGAGATATTTCGAGCCAGGTTCGAGGGGACATTCTAAACCATGTTTGAGGAGACATTTCGAACATTTCTCAAGGAGACATTCCAAGCCAGGTTCGAGGAGACATTCTGAACCATTTGTCCTTATTGTGTGAAATAGGACCGATGATAGGGTATGATGTATTGGGCATATGTGTGTGTAGAAGATATACCATCTGAATAATCTACTTATGTGTGATAGTAGTAAGATTAAGCGGGGAGTACCTAAATATTATTTTCAATATACTCAGGCCTGATAGTAGTGAGAATTATTAGTGTATAACTAAAATTGTATAAACTACTTATGGGTAAGGGTGGCTGGAACATATAAGTGTGAAGCTAGGATAGATATAAAATCTACTTGAGTGTGTACCTAAGATTTTATTAAGTGTGAGAACTTAATTTTTAAAGTATTGATAATAAAGTAAGAGTAATAATAATTACTAGACGTTCGTACACATACTGTATGGGCGGTATGGGAAGGTTATAGTGAAACTTAACTAATGACTTAATGTAAATTAAGGGTTGCATGTAGCGTACGGTATGGGCGGTACGGATGAGCTAAAGTGGCTGAGGTGTGTAGACGTTGGAGATCTAGTTAACGTGGGTAGCGAGACTAGGTAGGAACGTTAGGTGCGCACGATAGATGAGAGGTGAGGAGACTCAAGAGAGTGTGCGTGATCCTAGCATGTGTAATCAATAGCTGATATTTATTGCGATAAATTAGTTGCTAAATATTTTCAAAACGTTTTGTGTACTAACACTTGCTATAAAATATTTTTAAAACCTTTTAGGTGTCCAGCCACAGGGACGCCAAGCTTGACTTCATTCCAAGGATTTCGAAGCTACAGCATAGGTGGGTGTTGTTGGGCATTGATTAAACGTTTCCTTTATCCTTCCGGATCTAGTGTAGGATCTCAGTTTTAGTACTCTCAATTTGGGACATGTTGTCCACTCATTACATTTGCAGTTATTTTGTTGTGTTCGATTTTGATTTGGTTTTATTTCAGCCGTGGTTTTCGGCAAGACTTTATTTGATTAAGTTGTTTATGATGGTTGGTTTTAGTACTACTTAATTTATATTGTTCCGCATGACTTGTATCTCTTTTAATAAAGATAAAATTTGGCACTAGATTAATTTCACTTAGGTGGCTAGTAATTAAAAAGGTTTTCGACAGTGATGCTAATAATGAACCATTTAAGAAACCTATTTTAAATTAAATTAAGGCTTGATCACCCAAGGTTTAATTAGGTGGGGTGTCACAGGGAGGTAGCTAGAGGGAAGACCATCCCGTCACCTTTTCAGCTATCAGACCAACCTCACGGGTAAAAAGTCTTAACTCTTGCCCCTATAGTTGCTTTATTCATATCAAGCAATGCAGCATATATGCATATGCATATACGTAATGTGCATATATGCACTGCATATATGCTGCGTATATGCATATATGCCAGTGCATATATGCATATTGCAGCATATATGCCAGTGCATATATGCAGTGCACGTGTGTACATGTGTGCGTGTGTGCGTGTGTGCATGTGTGTGTGTTTGTGTGCGCGTGTGTGCGTATGTGAGTGGGGAAGGGGGGAGGGGACGGGGCAGGGGGCGTGTGTGTGTGTTTTTACAACGTAAACAATGGCACGAAACATTATACTACTAAAAGAAAGAAAGTAAAAAGAAAAAGAAAAGTTTCCATTTGCAAAAAAAATCATCAATTCAACAATTCAGCTCCATCAATAATGTAAATTATAACTTTTTATGGCCATGGACACGCATATAAATATTTGTGATTCTGAAAATGTCTAAACAGTGGTGAAATGAAAACCAATACACGTGTTATAGTCACCATAACTAACAATTATAACATAATCATCACATTCAGTTTACATGGAATTAATAGAGAAAATAAAAGTCGGTGAAAAATCTGAAATTGAAAAATCTCTATTTATAAACCTTATATATACCAACCCTAAAATGTAGAGAACCTGATCTAAGACCAATCCCCTATAATGAAATACAGACTTATGTGCTATGTCAGTGGAAAGTATATGAGTGGAAATCATATCGGTATGTATCAAATACAACATGCATAAATATAAGATGTATAAAGTCAAGCATAAGAAAAGTTCACTGATTGTACTTATAGCTAGAAAAGTTCACTGATTTCCTAGCTATAAGTACAATCAATTTGTATTTTCTACGTCAAGTATTAATCAAAAAGCATTTAAACTACGTTTAAACTACGTCAGGTATTAATCAAAAAGTACAACAGCCGGTCGTTTCGCAATCTGACCAACTATTATATCGTCGTTTATAATTTATGGTTGCCGACAAGGTGGTCACCCAAAGCTCTGTGGATTTGTAAACTGGTTCTTTAGATCTTGAAGCACAAAGAAAGACCCAATGATAAAGGCCTCCAAGATTAAAGACAATAAATAATTTTCGAGGCACAAATACTATAACTGGAAGGAACATAAAAAATGCACTGAAAATAAAGAAAACCCCACTTTCCAGAAGTTAATGTTTGGAATGTCTATTCAAGACCGATATGAAACCACAACATGAATTACACAAAATTAACTTCCGTAGGAAAATATGCAAGTCAGCACAATAGAGAAATGATTTATAAGAATACAATTTGAAATTTTACCGAATTAGCGTTCATTTTCGTGTGACGATAATTTGCGTAAATAGTGCGCCCAACTCCACAACAGTTGTGCATTGGTGCAATTGGTCGTATAGAAACCTGAAACGGAAGCAAAAAACGATATGATAGCATACAAAAAATAATATGAAGTTGCAAGATTATACACAGGACGTGACGGCAACACGAAATCAACCCCTAATTCCATGTTTGTGCCGAGTTCGTATCGGGTTTTTCTGACACGAATTTGGGTCATGTTCAAGTCAAATGAGGAAATTATATTCACTTGACGCTAGCATACAAAATTCAATAAGAAATATTATGTAAAACAAACTCTTAGTGTGACCATACCAAAATCCATAATGATGCACTGTCCCAAAATGATTGTAGCCCCATTTTGCATAATAGTGTCTCCTAATTCCACCTGCTGTATGCATCTTTACAGAACTTTACCTACGACACACCTACATACGACTTTAAATAATTGTCACCTGAATGTACATGCATAGATCATGTTTTTCAATGCAATAGATAAATTAATAAGTAAAAAGAGGAGATAGTTAAATGAAAAAAAATAAATTAATAAGTAAAAATAAAATAAACAATAACCATCCCGTTAGCACTTGACATTAAAGGTTAAAAATTCTTCATATAAACTTCAAAGCATACAAATTACCCCTCCTCCCAAAAAATAGAATACACGAAACACCCAAATAACATCCCACAAAACCTATTCTGAATTTAAAAAAAACACAAAAAATTGTCATTTTTCATTTTACACGACACGACACGTAATTCTAGTACGATAAAGGAGGTGAAGCCCAAAAGCATATCAATCCCTGAAAATTATCGTATGAAAAAGCATGACATACATACAAAATTTAAAAACCAACTTGTAAAACCATTTGTATAGAAGACATAATTCGGGACACTATAACACACATTCAATCACATTGTTTCTGAAATCGAATACCTGAATGCAATGAATACTAATTACAGATCTGGAACAATCGAATACCTAAAATCAAATACCTGAATATCTAAAATCATAGACCTAAAAAACAATCATAGCCCTAAAATCTAAAAAAACAATTATAGATCTGCGTGTGTGTGTGTGCGGGTGTGAGTGTGAGTGTGCGTGTGCATGTGAGTGAGGGAGAGAGATCAGTGTGTGTGTGTGTGCGAGTGTGAGTGTGTGTGTGTATGTGTGAAAGTGAGTGTAAGTGTGCATGTGTATGAGAGAGAGAGAGAGAGAGAGACTACCTGACGGGAACAGAGGAGGGCAGTGGAGGGCAGCAGTGGCTAGGGCTTGGAGCGAGAGAATAAGGGAGATAGGTGAGGTCGACGGGGGTGGGTTTCGGGTTTGGAGCGACAGAATGAGGGTGAGAGCTGAGGGTGTGCGTGTGAGGGAGAGAGGGTTACAAAAATACCCTCATTTTTTAATTCAAGTGTAATTTTTGTGAGCAGAAAAAAAGGGGAAACCAAAAAAGTGAAGGGTAAATTTGTAAAAAGGAATGGGATGTGATCTAAGCCATTAAAATGTATAAAAATATGTAAGGAGGTGGCACATATCTAAACCGTTAAAATGCGTAGACAATTCAAAAACCAAGATACCTTATTATATAGATTTTGCACAATAGTGTCTCCTGATTTCACCTGATGTACGCATCTTTACAGAACTTTGCCTACGACATACCTACGTACGACTTTAAATAATTGTCACCTAAAAGTACATGCATAGACAATGTTTTTCAATGCAATAGATAAATTAATAAGTAAAAAGAAGAGATAGTTAAAAGAAAAAACATAAATTAATAAGTAAAAAGAAAATAAACAATAACCATCCCGTTAGCACTTGACATTAAAGGTTAAAAATTCTTCATATAAACTTCAAAGCATACAAATTACCCCTTCTCCCAAAAAAGAGTATACACGAAACACCCAAATAACATCCCACAAAACCTATTCTGAATTAAAAAACCCCCAAAAAATTGTCATTTTTCATTTTACATGACACGACACTTAAATGTACTATGGTCTTCAGAATTAGAAAGAATCCAATGGAATTCTAGTACGATAAAGGAGGTGAAGCCCAAAAGCATATCAATCCTTGAAAATTATCGTATGAAAAAGAATGGCATACATACAAAATTTAAAAAACAACTTGCAAAACCATTTGTATAGAAGACAGAATTCGAGACACCATAACACACATTCCATCACATTGTTTCTGAAATTGAATAACTGAATGCAACGAATACTAATTACAAATCTGAAACAATTGAATACCTAAAATCGAATACCTTAATATCTGAAATCATAGCCCTAAAATAAAAAAAACAATTATAGATCTGCGTGTGTGTGTGCGGGTGTGAGCGTGACTGTGAGTGTGTGTGTGTGTGTGTGTGTGTGTGAGAGAGAGAGAGAGAGAGAGAGAGATCAGCGTGTGTGTGTGTGTGTGTGTGTGTGCGAGTGTGAGTGTAAGTGCGCGTGAGAGAGAGAGAGAGAACCTGACTGGAACGAAGGAGGGCAACGGCGGCTAGGGCTTGGAGCAAGAGAATGAGGGAGAGAGGTGAGATCGACGGGGGTGGGTTTTGGGTTTGGAGGGACAAAATGAGGGAGAGAGCTGAGGGTGTGCGTGTGTAAGAGTGTGAGGGAGAGAGGGTTACAAAAATACCCTCATTTTTTAATTCAAGTGTAATTTTTGTCAGCAAAAAAAAGGGGGAAACCAAAAAAGTGAGGGGTAGATTTGTAAAAAGGAATGGGATGTGGTCTAAGCCGTTAAAATGTGTAAAAATATGCAAGGAGGTGGCACACATTTAAACTGTTAAAATGTGTAGACAATTAAAAAATCAAGCTACCTTATTATGTGTGTATATATATATTTACACATTGTGGTGTGCCTTATATGGGAATGTGCCCTCTTAGTCTAAAGATGTAGATAATACTTAATGATAATAAAGTCGGGCTAATAAAATGATGTGGGTAATTAAGGACGAAGATGAGTCCTAACGAATAATATGGTAAACAATTATTGATGAGAATAATAATTTAGTAGTCTAAGAATGTAAACAATAATTAAAGAGAATGAATAATCGGGTAGCCAATTATTAATGAGAATAATAATTTGGTAATCTAAGAGAATGAAACTTATAGTCTAATGAGGTAGACGAAAAGGTATATGAATTAAATCGTTAAATGGTGTGAAGAGATAGACAAGTTTTACGGAATATTATGAAGTAAGAATATGCACTGAGTTTATGTAAATTGTGTAGTCAATATTATGTAGGGGTGGCAATTCGGGTCAACGGGCCGTGTTTTGGCCCGACACGACACGACACGACAAGGGTTTTTCGGACACGAACACGACACGACACGACTTCGTGTTTTTTTTAGCTGACACGAACACGACCCGAATAAGAAATAACACGACACGACACGACACGACAACCATAATTTCTTAAATTTTAGGCTTAAAAAACACGATAACACGACAACACGACACGACACGACTCATAATTAAGGCACGAACACGACACGACACGACTGCGTGTCAAAAAAACACGACACGAACACGAAACATCGTGTCAATTTCGGGTCAATTTCGTGTCGTTCCGTGTCGTTTTTTCGTGTCGTTTCTAAAATTGCCACCCCTAATATTATGCAATCTATTCGGGAATTAGAGTATTAGACATGAGTACCCACTTTTAGTTATGGCATAGCTAGATGGCTCGTTCTTTACATGACAAATTAAATAATGGAAGTTACAATTGACATTTCGATTGAGGATACGAGTAGGACTACTTCTAGATGAGAGGTGAGGTACTCGTTACATGTGAGTGTCGACGAAAAGACATGAAGTATGAGTTTGTAACAATTTGCATATTTATTGGTGAAGAATCCTTGGAATTCTAGGACTCTGAACTAAATTATTAATGTTTTTCACCCCATATATTCTTAATGAAAAGGATAGCAGGACTGACGATGGATCAGACTTCCAGTGACATTGGACGTAGTGGATTCGCTCCGTTGATTGTACTATAGATTATATTTCAACCTTTGGTCATTTTATTTCACACTGGGATATGTACGGGAATAAGCCAAAGTGTTTATTTATATCAGTTATACTTAGCTTTACATTTATGGACGTTGTATAATGATTCAGTTTTTAATGTTTATGCATTAAATCAGTTTTATTAATATCATTTTATTCATTGTGAATTTTAATACAATTGAAAAGAAACTTTCATTTTCTTTAGTGCTGAGAATGTTATGAATTGTTTATAAGCTCCATATTCGGTGTATTGAGCCTGGCCAGCCTTTACGTGAGAAAATGAGGGTTGTTACAGCTATAATCAAGGAAAATAAGGCCGAACTATTAGGGATAACTGCTAGAAGTAATAGTGGCGCTTAGGCAGTGGCGGATCTAGGATTTTTATTCAGGGGGAGCGAAATTTGCGAGTGGTGGCGGGGGTTCGAGATTTATACATATTTTGGAGTTATTTTTTTTTTCCAATAATTTTTTACCCCTAATAATTATATATAGGGGTGTGCGCGGTCCGGTCCGGTCCGGTTTTGGGGTATTTTTGGGACCGGACCGCATTAATCGGTCCTAAAAAATTACGGACCGAAACCGGACCGGAATTATCGGTCTCGGTCCTATTCGGTTTTCAAACGGTCCGTGTTCGGTCTCGGTCCTATTCGGTCCATACCAATAAAAAATAATTTACCAGTCCATACAATACAATACGACTCAATCTCATTCCATAAAAATTAACACTCTGCTATGGTCACACAAATCATCACAAAACATCCAAATCATCCAAATATGTTTCTTCATACATCCAAACAGAAACATCACTCAAATCCAAATCAAAAGTTTATTATCAAAGCTCTACAAGAAAATCACACAAATCAAAACTCTATAATGAATATTAAAGAAAAAGAATGAGGGATTATTGTATTTTGATTATTGCATTTTCTGTGATTTAGGGATTATTGCATTTTCTCTGTTTTTTTTGCACCCATTTTTGCACCCATTTTCTGTTTTTGTCTCTGGAAATGTAAGGAGAAATATAAAGATTCTAACATAGAGTTATTTTGCACCTGTAATGCGAGCGAACGGGGGTTTGTCGCCGGCCACTGCTTACTTCGCAGGAGGCGTCCGACCACTGCGTAGGAGGAGAGAGGGAAGCGAGCGGCAGTAAGGGGATGGGGGTTTGTCGTCGGCCACTGCTTACTTCGTAGGAGGCGTCCGACCACTGCGTAGGAGGAGAGAGGGAAGCGAGCGGCAGTAAGGGGATGGGGGGTTGCCGCCGGCTTAGGGCTTAGGGTTTCCTCTCTTCGTTAGATAGATATTAGAGAGAGAGAGAGAAGTATGTATGTTTTATGTTAGGTAGGTTAGCTGCGTGCGTGTGTAGTGAGTCTTAGTTGAATTGAAAGGTAGTGTGTGTGCGTGTGTGAGGGAAGTTAAAAATATATATATATATATATATATATATATATATATATATATATATATATATATATAAAAATAAAAGCGGTCCGGTCCGGTCCAAAACCGTTTTTTATAATTCAGGACCGAGACCGACCCGAATTATGCGGTCCTGTATATTTTTGGACCGAATTAAAACCGAATTAAAAAAAACCCGCAAAAGTATGTTCGGTTCGGTTCGGTTTTTTCGGTCCATTCGGTCTATTCGGGTTCGTGCACACCCCTAATTATATACCAAACTTAACAATAATTTAATTTTTAATAGTAATACAAGTAAGTTAATAACAATAAGTTATTAGACCCCATAATATTCTGTCTAAATAATTTGAACAACATTAAAAATGAACAATATTAAAAATGAAATTTCAACACTAAAAATGAAAACTTTTCAATATTAAAAAATAAATGAACATCATTTATGGATAGAGCTGAAATCTCAAATTGAACAAACCCAAATCTCAAAATGAACAACATTTAATAATATTAATAATGAACAAAACTCAAATCTTAAATTGTGAATAGCAAAAATGAAAACAAAACAACAAATAAACTTACCTTTTGAGTTGGATCGGTATGAGTAGCGGGGTGAGGAGGAAAGGACCAGCGGGCTTTGGCCGGAACGGAGGTAGGGGCGGAGAGAGTAGTGCGGGAGAGAGAGAGAGAGAGTCATGAGAGAGAATTTTGGAATGAAAATGGGGCAAAGATACGTTAGATTAAAACAGGAAGCTATTAGGGCTTTTTAAAGTTTTGAAAATATTTACATTTTCTTACCTTGATATTGATAAAAACTCATTAACTTAACCTCTGAGTTTCCATTTTTACATACTATACCCCTCAAAAAAAATTCTCACTAATTTTTTTCTAAAATCTCAGGAGGGGCGGTCGCCCCTCCTCACCCCCCGCGAATTCGCCCCTGCACTTAGGACTCTCCTAAGTTTCCTTATAAATGTAAACTCATCCCACAAGGGCATATAGGTTCTGTCGAGTAAGTGACCTTACTCTGCCGAGTAGAATTGCCAATTAATAAAAGAAAACCCCAAACACCCAAATGGACGTAACCACATTACTGAACAACATACATCTTGTTTTGTGTAAGTGTGACATTTTTTTCTCTATTGATTATTGTTTTTGGCTTGTCAGCATTGAATATGAAATTAGTAGGAAATTTCCTCCAATAACTTCCATCTCTTTTTTTTTGGAGTCCGCTTGGTTTGGAGTAAAATATTTTTAATCACGGTGAAAAGTAAATGATGAAATGTTTTCTTCTCATATTTGAAATCAAACATTTGTTCGTTCAAAATTGTGAATAGAAACATGCGCTATAATTAGGTAACTTTGGACACAACTATTAACCTCAAATTGGTGAAAAAATCGTTCACAATTTTACCTTTTAACACTGTTAAAGATATTCCACGTGAACCAAATAGGCCTTCAAAAACAAAATTAGTGTTCAAATTAATTTATAAAAACTTAGTAATACAAGTCAAGCATCAATTGAGAGAGATTTAGAAACTGGGTTCTTTGGTTTCACTTCTCTTTATTAAACAAGCATGATTACCCCTGTTTTCCTAAAAGTTAGCCCACTGTGTCCCCAAAGTGTATTCGTGGTGTTTGCGAAGTCTCTGGCTTATTTAAAGTGAAAAGAAAGTTCCACATGCCCCGTGGTATGTTGGACACATGTTCGATCCGTGTGCACCCATGTATAGTGTTTCACACTGGTAATTTGCTTCCGGCGAAGTATTTGTGCTTCTTATGGAGTAATAAATATCTTGGGTTTTATTTGTCTACTAGCATATAATCCGCGCCATGTGCTTACGTATCAAAATGTTTGTTAAAAACACACCTAAAAAAAACTAAACTAATAAAAAAACAACTCTATGAAAATCATAGTAATGCTATTTGGGGTGAGTAAATAACAAATTTCAAACCCATAATGAAGAATCGTAAGACTTACAATAATATAGTTTAAATTTTGATTAAACAAATAAAATCAATCTTATATACATGAATAAAGAGAGCAGGTGAATGAGTACTTAAAGTTTGAAACCACATGTTAAATGTATTCCCATTTTCCATAAACATAGTTAATAAACCAAAGAAAACTCAACTAGTGAAAATGACAAAAAGAACGGGGTTATTATATTATTATCATGAATTAAGTAGAACTACAACATGCAAAAATAGAAGCCACTCATTTCTTACAACATGCAGAAATTTCAAAAGCACTAATAATTATAGTAATCTGATATCAAAACATAAGGTAAATCAATATTACACAATCAGGCCCAATTAAGGCCTCAACATGAATAAAAACCAGTCCATAAATTTCACAAGCCAATCGATATAGTTTCATGTGTATAGAAATGAATTGAAGACAACACTATTCTGTTGGATAAATTTCAATATAATATAATACTTTAATTATATTATTGATGTTTTACTTTTAGTTGTTAATATTTAATTATATTATTGGTGTTTTAATTTCAACATAGTTTGGATTTTATTTTAGAAGGTAGAAACGCTTGATCTTATTCATAGTGATGTATGTGATATGAATACTAATATGACTCGTGGTGAAAATAAATATTTCTTAACTTTTATTGATTATTACTCTAAGTATGCATATACATATTTACTTAAAAATAAAGATGAAGTTTTTGAGAAATTTCTAATTTTTAAAGCAGAAGTTGAAGCTCAACAAAATCGAAAAATTAAAGTCCTACGATCCGATAGGGGTGGTGAATCTTACCCAAATGAGTTTATACAATTTTGTAATACTCATGGAATAATCCATCAAGTTACGGCACCTTATACGCCACAACAAAATGGAACGGCGGAAAGAAAAAATAGGGCTTTAGTTGAAATGATAAATGAAATGTTAATCAGTTCGGGTTTACCTTTGTCGATGTGGGGAGAAGCGGTTTTATATGCATGTTATATTTTAAATAGAGTTCCATTGAAAAACAAGGATGTTACACCATACGAATTATGGTTTAATCGTAAGCCTAATATTAGACGTCTTAAAGTTTGGGGATGTCTTGCTTATGTAAGAAAACCCGAACCTAAAAGACCTAAACTAGGAAATAGGACTTACAAATGTGTTTTTATTGGATACTCTAGTAATAGTACGACTTATAGATTTTTTAATCTTGAAACTCAAGAAATCATTGAGTCGGTAGATGTACAATTCTTTGAACATCTAACAAAGTTTAGTACTTTGAATCAAGGTTTAAAAAATAATAATCCGATTGTTGACTCCTTAACTTTAGAACAAAATTCACAACTTATATCTTCTTCGAAAATAATGAATGACGTTGAAACACGAAGGAGTAAAAGACAAAGAATTGAAAAAACACATGGGCCAGACTTTGTTATTTATTTAGTTGAAGGGGATTTAAATGAGACTAAGAACAAAAATAAATTTGTTCTTAATGTAGAAGATGAACCGACAACATTTCATAAAGCGGTAACATCTAGGGATGCTATCTTTTGAAAAGAAGCAATAAATTATGAAATGAATTCAATTTTCTCAAATCAAACTTGGGTTATTTCCGATCTTCCCCCCGGGGCTAAACCTATTAGGTGCAAATGGATATTTAAAAGAAAATTAAATCCGGATGGTTCTATAAATAAATTTAAGGCAAGACTAGTTGCTAAAGGCTATAAACAAAAACATGGAATTGATTACTTTGATACATATGCTCCTGTTGCTCGAATCACTTCCATTAGGATATTAATATCTCTTGCTTTTATTCATAATTTAGTTATTCATCAAATGAATGTTAAAACTGCATTTTTAAATGTTGATTTAGAAGAAGAGATTTATATGGAACAACCAGAAGGGTTTATTTTGCCTCGCAAAGAAAAGAAAGTGTGTAAACTGGTTAAATCTCTTTATGGCCTTAAACAAGATCTTGTGCAATGGCATGAGAAGTTTAATAATATTGTTATATCCCATGGATATGAAGTTAATGATGTCGACAAATGTATAAATAGTAAATTTGAAAATGGTGTGGGTGTTATTATTTGCTTACATGTGGATGACATGTTAATATTTGGGTCTAATCTCAAATATGTTGAAGAAACCAAAAGGTTTCTTTCATCAAAATTTGATGTGAAAGATCTTGGAGAAGCTGATGTGATTTTAGGAATCAAGATTGAGAGAAAGGATCATTCTTTAGCATTATCTCAATCTTATTATATAAAAAAAGTTCTTAAAAGATATAATCATTTTGAACCTAAGCTAGCTGCTACACCAGTGGATCCTAGTATCAAATTAATGAAAAATACTGGGCGTGCTATGGACCAACTTAAATATGATAGTATTATTGGGAGTCTAATGTATGCCATGCATTGCACTAGACCAGACATATCTTATGCAGTGAGTGTCTTGTGTAGATTTATAAGTAAACTAGGATAAGAGCACTGGAATGCGATTTCTAGGGTACTTAGATACCTGAAGAGGACTTTGGATTATGGCTTCCATTATGTAGGATATCCATCTGTTTTAAAAGGATATAGTGATTCAGGGTGGAATAATCTTGAATCAAAATCCAAGTCAAGTACTGGTTGAATTTTTACGCTAGGAGGAGCAACTATCTTTTGGGGATCCAAGAAACAAACATGTGTGTCAGATTCAAAAATGCAATCTGAATTTATATCACTACACCAAAACAAGCTTTTAGTAACAGACTGTTTTTTGGTTTACTAACAGTATTATACTGTTACTATTTCTCACAACACCATACCGTTACTAATATCTGATAAGTGTTACTAATATTATTTAAATATTTTAAAAGTAATTAAAAAAGATAATTAACTAGCATTCTCACAACACAATACACCTAGCGTCAAAATATCCCCGACAAAGAAATTGTCTTTCTCCAAAATGCTCCAGCGTGACCTAGGGTTTCTCCAAAAAGCTAGCATTTGAAATTGTCTTCCTCTTCTCCAATACGCGATCTTCTTCTTCTCCAAAATGCTCTTCCTCTTCTCCAATACACGATGCTCTAGCGTGACCTAGGGTTTGGAAGAAGTCTCAGTTAGCGTGACCTAGGGTTTGGAAGAAGTCTCAGTTAGCGTGACCTAGGGTTTTGGAAGCATTCGGCGCTCACATCATAACCTAGAGTTTGGGAATTGCGATTTGCTTTCATAAGGTAATTATCTCATTCATACGATATTTGTCTAAAACGTTCTAAGCGATTTACTGTTCATAAGAGATTTGCTGTTGGGTTACAAGTTTATTTTTTTGGTAAAATGCAATGTATTTTTGTTATTGTTGTTGGGTACATACTTTTTATTTTTTTTGGTTCAAGTTTTTGATTATTTTGTATTAAATCAAAAGCTTAGAATGTTTTTTATATACTGATTTATAAAAAACACATAATTGTATACACTGATTTATACTATTAAAACACATAATTGTATACACTAGACCTGGTATTTAATACCCTGTTATACTATTAAAACACATAATTGTATACACTGATTTATACTATTAAAACACATAATTTTATATAACTAAGGAAATTGCACCCCTCCCCTGAACTTTAAGGTTTGTTCTAACAAAATTACATGTTGTAACTGTGATTTTTCTTATGTGTATCAATAATTCTATTTTTTTATATAATCATATAACTTGTGTGTAAACCATATTTTTTTGGTAGTGCAGAATGTCACAAACATTGAACAAAGAGTGGATGAATGAGAGGAATAGAATAAGTGAGGTGTACACAAATGGAGTTGCGTCTTTTATTAATTTTGCAATTGCAAACAATGGCCATCAATTCTCGACCTTTCCTTGTCCATGTGTTAAGTGCCGAAATAAGAAGCGTTTTACTGCGGTAGATATCAAGGGTCATTTGATAATGCACGGTATAGACAGGACATATACTAAGTGGGTTTTACATGGTGAAACACAATCATCGAACCTAACATGTCCCGTAGTAGATACTATTGATTGTGAAGGACATGATGAAGCTGATAACAATGAGAATGAAAGGTTGCGAAACTTAGTCGATGCATGTTACGGAGTGCACGAACAATATTGTGTAGAACCCGATCAGGAAGGATTCTTTGAAAAATCGTATGTCGACAATGAGAAGTATGATCAATATAATAAATTAGCGATGGAGAAATTGTACCCTTCATGTGAGGGTTCTGAGACTACTCTCTCTGCAATTGTTGAATTGCATAATTTGAAAAAGCAGTTTGGTTGGTCGGGAAATAGCGTGACCTCTCTCTTGTCGGTTTTAAAGAGGTGGCTTCCAAAAGGAAACACATTACCAGAAAAATATCCGCACATGAAGAGAATGATGAAAGACCTAGGTATGAAAGCAAATTACATTCATGCTTGCGTTAACAACTGTATTTTATACTGGAAAGAGAATGAAGATTTGTAGGAATGTCCTTAGTGTGGTTAACCGAGATATGCAGTGACCTCAAAGAAAGGGAAGAGGATATGCAAAGAACCGATGAAAGTGTTGAGACATTTCCCTTTAATTCCGAGGCTAGTGAGATTGTACACTATTCCTTGGATAGCGCATGAAATGACATGGCACCATCGGGCAACAAGTTCATGGGATTATCAGCGACATCCTTGTGATTCATCCCAATGGAGAATGCTAAAAAGTAGATGGCCCGATTTCGCCGAGGAAGGGCGCAATATTTGGCTTGCAATAGCAACAGATGGGTTTAATCCCCATGGTATTCAGTCTAGTAGTTATAGTTGCTGGCCTGTCATGACCGCGCATTATAATGTGGGGCCTTCTTTATGCTTGAAGCGTGAGTTCCAAATTTTATCTTTGCTGATTCCTGGGCCAAAGGCACCGGGTCAAGACATTGATGTTTTTCTTCAACCATTAGTAGATGAGTTGAAACAACTATGGGAAGGAGTTCCAGCTATTGACATGCACAAAATGCAACCTTTTACGTTGAGAGCTATGTTGATGTGGGGGATTCATGATTTTCCCGCATATGGAAACTTATCTGGGTGTGTAACACATGGTTACAAAGCATGTCCTATTTGTGGTGATGACACTCCATCCATTTGGCTAGAACATAGCATGAAGATAGTTTACACAAACTATCGTATGTTTCTTAAAAGCGATCATCCTTTTAGGAGTGGTAGAGGTTTGGGACTTAGGACACAAGAAGTTGGACGTCCCCCGATTCGACTAAACGAAGATGCACTTGTGGAGAAGTTAAGAAATATAAAGTATGTACCTGGAAAAGTCTCAAAAGTTCCCGCTAAGAAGAGAAAGTCTAATAATGTTAATGGGAGTGCTAATGTTGAAGTTAAAGAAGCTTGGTATAAAAAATCTATTTTCTTTGATTTGGAATATTGGCCATATCATCAAGTTCGACATGTCCTTGATGTGATGCACATCGAAAAGAATGTTGCAGAGCATCTGATAAACACAATTCTTGATGATAATAAAACAAAGGATACTGAAAAGGGTCGATTGGATATGAAGGGTATGGGCATACACAGCGGTCAATGGCTTCAAGTTGATGGACGCACCGAAAAACGATAAAACCAACAGCACCGTTTATCTTGGATAAAGAAGAAAAAAAACAATTCTGCCAAATTTTGAAGGACTTAAAGCTTCCTACCAGTTTTTCCTCTAACTTGAGCAATATAGTAAGTCTTAGTCCCCCATCTTTACACTCCTTAAAGTCGCATGATTATCATGTCATAATTGAACATCTGCTACCTGTGTTGCTCCAACATGCCTTTCCGAAACATCGAGATTTAAGAAGAGCAATCCAACAATTAAGTTTGTTCTTTAACATGTTGTGCTCTAAGGTCCTAATTCGGCAAGATATCCAAAGAGTCAAATACATGGTTGTTGAAGCATTGTGCGTGTTGGAAAAATATTTTCCACCTACGTTTTTTGATATTAGCATTCACCTCACTGTGCATCTAGGAGATGAAGCCCTGGTTTGTGGACCCACCGACGCTCATTGGATGTATCCGTTCGAAAGGTGATTTTTTTTTACCTTTTAATATAGTAAAATATGCCCCATTTAAGTTAATAATGCTTGCTATTAATTTTTATTACCTAATACAAATAGGACGATGAAAGATTTCAAAGATATACCCAGCAATAAGCGGTATGTTGAAGGTTCAATTGCAGAATCCTCCATTGTTGCTGAATCTGTTAGATATTGCATGGAGTACATGCCAAATCCATCTCATGGAAATCATAAACGCTCCCGTGAGGCCTTTTTAGAGGAAGGTGGAGAGTTCTCTGTTGAAGGGCCTTTGCTGGATGATAAGACTATAACATTGGGACCCGTACAGTTTCAACAAATACGTCGATGGGTATTATTTCGACTAAATGTTGATGGATTTCAAGAGTACTATAGGTTTGAGTTCTTTCGTTTGTTTATAGTTAAGAATTAATTATCATTTTGAGTTATAATTACTTATATCAAACTACATATTGCAGTGAATATGAAGCATCACTGAAATCCGTGTCTCGTCCTAAAGGGAAGGGGATTGAAATGACAGAAGTGGAGAAACAAACTTCTTTTATCCCTTGGTTATCCGAGAAGGTGATTATATAAATACTAATATTTTTATTAATCTTTCCATTAAGTATGATGAGAATTGAAACATTGTAGTAATTATGATTTGTTTTCATCAAACAGTAGCTGAAATCAGGAGAGACGAAGACAAATGAAACATTGTGGCGGTTAGTTCAAGGGCCGCAATTCAAGGCTAAAACATATAAAAAGTATCGTGTAAATGGTTTCGTATTCTCTCCTAAGTATCACGACGATACTGTTGTCACACAGGATAGCGGCGTTTGCTTGAAGGCATGGACACAATTTCGAGCTAAAAAAAAGTGATAAGAATCTCACAAATACTTGGACTATGTGGTATGGAGTTATCAAACAAATTATTGAGCTGGACTATACCTTGTTTAAGGAGGTGGTATTTTATTGTGATTGGGTGAGAGTGGAGGATAAGACTAATGGTTGTAAGCTTTGTACGGACTCCAACTTAGTGATGGTAAATTTTGATAAGTTTAAGAGTGTTGATAATGAGTATGATGAGCCTGCCATTCTCGCATCCGAGGCTAGTCAAGTATTCTATTCGAAAGATCTTAAAAATCCCAATTGGTGGGTTGTTATACAGTTACCTAAGAGATTGACGAGTCAAGTGGACGACTTAGAGACACCAACAATCTTCCAATCTATTCTTGAAGACCAACCGTACTTGGAAAGTTTGCTCAAGCAATACGACTCTATTTAGTTGTTTTAATATTTTCTTTTGGATATTGTAACCGTTGAAAGCTGTTTTGTTTTAACAACATGACTATATATATCTCTATCAATATGCTAATGTTGTATTAATATGATAATTCAATGCATATTATTTTATAACAGTTATTTCTATTGTTGGCATCTATTTTTTGTTTTGGCAGCACTGTATTGGGCATCATGGCTTCAAGTGCAAGTGGTGGTTCGAAACAACAAACGTCATCAACACCACAACAAATATCATCCACTCCGCATCAAGAAAATAAAAAGAAGCAAGAATAAATGGATAAAAAGGCTAAACAATTACAATATATGACCCAAGATGGTAAAATGAGAGTCACCGTTCAAGTGGATGGGAGTGTAGTCGGTCCATGGAGTGGGAGATGGAGCACTCGGGTTGGTGATCTTGTTAGATCTTATATTTCGATTAGTTACGAAGATTGGAGAGTTGTGCCAAACAATTACAAAGATGATGTTTGGAATGCTTTAATGGTAGGATTTGAGTTAGATGTTGAACCGGAGGTGGCTCGCCCGCTGACGGAGAAACGGTTTGCACAGAAGTTTAGGACATACAAAAGTAATATGAGATGTTTTTTGCCTACCGAAGACAATCCTGGAGTCCTACCGGAAGGTGTTGATCCCAACATATGGATATTATTTTGTGAGAACGAAAGGAAAGTAAAAAAGAAGTCACAAAACATTCAAAATGCCAAGAATCGAACCAATTTAGAATATTCCCATACACTTGGGCGTCGCACCTATGCTGCTTTGCAATATGAAATGGTATGTATCATAATGTTTTTCAAATATCAACACTACTTTTGTGTATAACATGTGATATTTAAATTGTAGGTTCAATCGAACCCAGAAGAAGAATTAACGCGAGTAGACACATGGCTTGCGGGACACGAGGACAAAATGGGGAATGCCTTAAACAGTGCTAAGCTTTACTATGTGCGTATTTACATGAAAAATAATAATATTTTTAGTATTATTTATTGCGTTTATTAATGAAGTTTTCTCATTTGATAGGATAAAGTAAAGGATGCGATTGAGAAAAGAAAGAGAGAGAGTGGAGAGGGGAGTAGCAAGAGCCAATGCATAGAGAATGATGAATTGATAGAGGTTTTTGGGAAGGAGAAAAAGGGAGGAGTTCGTGGAGTTTGTCCCCAAATTTCGAAGAAGCAGTTGATGCAATTAGGGGTGGCAAATGCCAAACTTAAACAAAGAAAGAAGGCAAATGATGATGTGGATGCATTGAAGGAAGATATCATCTCTTCCGTCAATAGAAGATTTGAGGAAAATAACACACAAATTATGGTAAATATGTATTTTATATAATTTCATTTATTAAAAAGACTTATTTAGATATAACAGATATTAACTTACTATTGTTTGATCCGTTTTTTCATAGGATGCTATAGAACGTTTGGTTGATGCCTTCAATGCTCAAAACGGAAAGGGTCCACCAATCACACCGATAAGTGATCATGCATCCAATACAAGTCTATAACATAGGAATCTCTGTCAAAATTTGGATAATGTTTTTGCATCCGCTTCTCGTCCTGTTTATGCGACCACACTTTCTCTTGCCAACAATCCCAAAATAATCTTGCTTGATAGGTACAATGAAGAACTGGCAAAGGGGTATGTCGTGACGGATGCAACAAAGGATATATAGCGAGTTGGAGTCACGGAGAGGAAAGTATATGTGTAGGAAGTGATGAAGCCGGATGCTAGGTTGTTTGATGCTCCTCAAGGTGACCAATTCACTTTTGCTGACCTAGTCTTGGGGGGATATTTGATTTGGCTAGATTGTTGGCTTAAATATGTTTAGTTTATGTTATGAACTTTGTTTGAGATATCTATATATGGACTTAGTTTGCATTATGCGTTTGTTATGAACTTTGTTTGAGTTATCTATATTTGGACTTAATTTGCAATATGTGTCGTTGTGAACTTTGTTTGGATCTATCTATATTTGATTTGGAATTAATTTGGACTGTCTTTTTTTATTGTAAAACCCCTTTTAACTCCGCCAATGCTAATATTTATTTGAGCATTGTCGGTCCCAAGCCCGGATAAAGGAGGAGGGAAAGGTCATTGATTTGGTTTCTTTATTCTCATTCTTCATTTTGTTCTCATTCTTCATTTTGCTTTTCTTTCTGTCACAAATGTCATTCATTTTGCTTTTCTTTATGCAGGGACTCAGAAATCAAATGAGTTGCTTGGTCAGTTTCGAAATAAGGGATATGTTCATATAGAGAGAATTCTTGTCACTTAAATGACTCATTATAAACCTGCAATGATGCTCCTGAATCGATTTGGGGACTGATCATTGTTTTTAACTTCAGTTAGCTCCCTGCTTAGGAATGCATTCTTGATTTCAAAAGAAACTACTGTGCATGATCGGTAATTGCTATTCTGAATGTGCTCTTATTAGCTATTCTTGATTTCAAAAGAAACTACTGCCCATGTCTTTCATTTTCTTTATTGCTGTTCTGAATGTGCTCCTATTAGCTATTCTCTAAATTTCTTGTGGTTTTGTTTTCAAACTGCCCAAACAGAGCAGAGAATACTTCTATTCTTGCTGGTCTGATTTAGAAAACAAATGCTCAGGAAATGAAGTTGACATCCTCAAACAGAACCAGATCCAAGGTATTAAACTATCACTTATATGTTCAGTTTTTATTTTTAGTCACAATTGATAGTGTAACTATCATAATATAATATAATAGTAGTATTAGTACTAAATTGATAATTCGTCATTGTCACACCGTACCTTGTACCATCCTGTAGCTGACTGTGTTGTGTTGACAAACTTGCAATACATTTTGTTCTAAAATGTTTCCATTTGATTAGTGCACACATTATGTTGTATATGAAGCAATCTTGTTCAAATTAGTATTCAAATATACATACCAGCTTATCTGTGCCAATAAATTTATATTTGGCGTTAGTTCCTAGCTTTTTTGTTGAAACTCTTATTTTCTATTATAGTGTTTGTTCATCATTAAAATTAGCTTGGAGAGTAGAGTTTGGAGCTTGATCTTAATGCCATGTTTAGGCTGGCAGACTTGTTAATTGACTTTTTCCTATTTTTTTCTTGACAGCTACTGCAGTCGAATTCTTAGTTTCATTTGGAGGTGGTCTAGGGAAGAAGTTAAGGTTTTATATCATTTGAATGCCTTCTACTTTATCTGTTGAACCTCCCTCTTGGTTAAAACATAGTTGGTCCCTACTGTATATATCTGGCAGAAGTTGGATAGTAGTTTCATAATCATGTCTGTTAGTAACACATTAGTCAATTGGTTGCTGAATTGTGTGGGATTTTTTATCTGTAGAAATTTTTTTATGAATATTTTTCTTATTAATGTGGTTTGGGACTATTGGCTCTAGGTTATAAGTAGTTGTATAGATTTACCCCTCTTCATAGGTAGTCTCCTCTTTGTCTTGGTTAAAAATTGAGTGTAATCTATCTATTTCCCCATATCCAATTCATACCTTGTGAACTAGAGGTTTAGTTAAATCAATTTCAATACAAACTCTAGCAAAGCTATGCCTAGTTTGGTTAGTAGTAGGAGCATCCATCTTTAATGAAGGACCAAAAGCACTTGTGGTTGAAAACAGGCTAGTTTTTCTGTTCAAATGAATTAGTTGCAGGGGAAGGTTAATCAAAATAGGGGCAGTAGTTGATTCTAAACTTGGATGGAAATCGTATATAGGTTCTTCATGGTAAACAGGGGCAATAATTGATCCAAACAGGGGTAGTAGCTGAAACAGGGGTAGGGGAAAGTTAACACAAATGCCCAAAAGACCAAACGATCAAAAATGCCATGAACACATTAGCAAACTATACCATCTTACATTATTTTATCTAAAGCTTTGAGGTTAGTATGCATTCCTATTATTCCTTTTGCGAGGCTTTTAAGGACATATTAACTGATGAAGAAGGTATCTAGTTAGCCTTATTCACAAAATCTTTTGATTCATTTATTGTGTAACATATCTTAGTCTTGTCCGTCTTGACCATATTGTCATCATGGTTATTAGTCTGCTCTTATGATCCATCTTTAGCTGAAGAGATTTTGATCTCACCCATCTCGAACATATTGTCATTATGACTTGTTGGTTGTTCTTCAGTGACTAGTGATTTGTCATCATTATTTTTTGCCAAAAAATAATTTTGAATAGCATCATCAAACTTCTTTTCCTCTTTTGACTCAGTAAAGTTAACATTGTTTTCTACTTAAATAGTAGTATTTTGTTCTTCAAACAATGCCTTCTTCTGAGCAACAAGACTAGGGGAATTGAACTTCTGTAGTTCCTCTCCCTTATCCGGTAGGTTCGCGATCATCGCCTTATTTGCATACAATAGAGATAGTCGTTCAATTATCCTTTTGATTTCAGATTCTACCAGTTTACTTCCACTATTTGAAGGAGGATTCTTCTTGTTTAATTTAATATCCTTTGGAATAAATGCAAACATGGAGAAGAGCAAAATGTTCTTTGTTTTACCCTTATTATTTCATATTCAGGCACAAATGTGCTTTATTTTAATTTAACATCCTTTGGATTGAATACAAACTCAAAGAAGAGCAAAATGTGCATTGTTTTACCCTTTTGATTTTATATTCTGGCACAACTGGTACAAGTGCGGTCTTGGAATACCTAATTTGTTCCTAGTGCTCAGTTTCACTTTTAATCAATTTTCCCTTATATATCTTATTTCTGTATATTTTTTCTTCAACTGTACCACAAGCACTGAATCCATTCCTTACATATCTTCTTTCTGTATATGAAGACAATGGTGAGCATTCTTCTTTCTGTATATTATTTCTGTATATGCAGCCATCCCTTATATATCTGTTTTAATGAATGTATGCAGTAATATATGATATGAGCGTATGCAGTAATAACTCATCCTGATAAACTTGTTTAATGCGTGATTGCAGTGCTTATTTGAGCGCGATGTTGTGTGTTTTTAAAGTGAATAAGAGAGAATAAACGGGTTGCACCTCGGCCCTAAGCTGATCTTTTCCATGTCATTCTTAAAGTCCTCGCTGGTGACTCTCCTTATGTAAGGCCCAAATATGTTCTGGTCTGAAAAATTCTTTATCATAAACTATTTTGTTTTCTTTGTTCATATTTAATATTGGTGTTCTTTTATAAGTTGAATACTAGTCCAAGTCTAGATTCTCTCTCCACTTTTTTGGTGATTTTAGAGTGTAAAATCACCACCATATCAAGTTAGTAATTTTAGAGTGTAATGCATTGTGGTCAAAGGTACTACCATATGTTGACACTAGTTTTGAGTTAAGAGCATATTACATGAGTTGTTTTGTTTCCCTTATATTCCATTACAAATTATGAATTAGTAAGTAGTTTGATCTTTTGAAACTCAAAATTAATTGCAGCATTTATAAGCTCATCTTCATGTTGTTGCAATAATTATCGATTCTTCTGTCTGCAATTTAATCTTAAAATTATCGATTGTTGTTGAAGGGCCGGATTTAGGATAACGATTCACAGAAGTTCAGTTTTATTTGATTTATTACTGAGTAAGGCAGTTTATCGGTACTGTTCCAGTTTGTGTTGGCTGCAGAATATGTCCCGAAAAGCAATAACAAGTGCGTGAATTAAGTCCCATTGAGGCATGTTCTCATATGCAGTACCTGCTTTTTGTTAACCACACTTCCACTTTCTAACGAGTTATTATCATTTTTACATATTATTCGTGCATTACTTTGTATGAACTTTTTCATTTTATATAATGAAATTCAATCTTTTTGCAGGTAACTCTGCTTGGTAGGATGCATCACCGGAATTACATTATCCTCTTTTGTTTTTCCATTTTCTATTTCTTTCGTATCTTCATTTTCACTATTTGATGTGATGGTTCTTCAGGTTTTTAGGGAAGTCTCAATGACATTTGAGATTATTTGAGGTTCTTTAGTGTGTATATATATAAACAGGTGATGGTTGGGCTGTTAGGAAAGGCCGGAGATGGATACTTGATCACGGGGGCATAACAATGATACCTGCATGGAGATGACCAAGTTTTGAAACTGCCAATGTTTACTCTGATCATCTTTAAACCTTTCAAACTCTTTTTTATTTATTTTTGAGTTAGTGGATCATTCTCATTAAAAACACATAAGTACACATTTTCTCCTTCTAATTTTTTTCTTTCTCATAACAGATATGATGGAGTTAGATTTAAGAAATTGAAAGCAATAGGGGCTTGATAAGCAAATTGATCTCGTGGAGGAGCTATTAGTTGGATGCTTCAAATAGGGGAAGTATATAGGTGACAGGTAATCTCCGTTCTTGGTGGATTTCGAGGGCCTTCATTATCTCTAAATTTTTCGATAATGCAATTGTAATTCACTCTTGGGTGCTTATATATTGAAATCAGTTAGTGGGCTCTTACTAGTTTATTAAAATGAAACTTTTAGCCCGGCGTGATGCGTACGTGCCTCTATACATTGTGCCTATATACACTGCGAGTAATATGCATAGTGTGTTTGTGTGAAGTGTGTGTGAAGTGTTTGTGTCAAGCGTGAGTGTGTGTTTCTGTATGCAAAGTGTGTGAAACTATATGTGCATGTGCAGTCAGTGTTAGATGCACCAAAAAAATAAATTTGTGTTAGAAACTATATGTGTTGTGTGCTGATGTGAAAGTGTGATATTATAAGTTCACATGTTTATATGTGAAATTTTCTACTTTTAAGTGCTGATGTGAAAGTGTGATATTGTAAGTTCACATACTTGTGCAATTAATTTTGCTGGTGGATAATTCTATGTACTAAATTAATTTTGTATGACTAAATGTTGATATTATAACTAATATGATAATTTTATTTTATTTGACAGAATGCCAGTTTTAATTCCTCATCAAGTTTCCAGCATTGCGGGTTGCGGTGTTGATGGCGATGATAATAGAATGAAAGTTGATAGTCAACAACAATGAACTTCTCTTTTATATTTCATTTGCTTGGTTATAATACAAAAATATCTCATTTGGGGGTGATTGTATTAGGATGCTTTTATTAAAATAATGTAACTTTCAGGGAGATATTACATTTGTTTGGTTTAAGTTTCTTTTGTAAATAAAGAATTGAGACTTATATAAATGTAAATGTAATGCCCTTATTTTTGTGGACTATTTTTATATATGTTCTTAGGATTTATTTTTGTAAATAAAGAATTGAGACTTATATAAATGTAAATGTAATGCCCTTATTTTTGTGGACTATTTTTATATATGTTCTTAGGATTTAAATAGTGTGGTAAGAATAATTGAATTTGTTTAAATTCAGGATATTGGATCTTGACAAATATTTTTTTTAAATATGTATTAATATTAGTAACAGAATTTTACCGTTACTATTAGTAATAGAATTTTACCATTACTGATTCTGGCTTTTACCGTTACTCTTAGTAACAGAATTTACGTTGCTATTTCTACATTTTACCATTACTATTAGTAACAGAATTTTCGTTACTAATTATGAATTTTACCGTTACTATTAGTAACAGAATTTTCCGTTACTAATTCTGAATTTTATCGTTACTAATAGTAACATAATTTTTCGTTACTAATTATGAATTTTACCGTTGCTATTAGTAACAGAATTTTCCGTTACTAATTATAAATTTACCGTTACTATTAGTAACAGAATTTTACCGTTACTAGCTTCGTGCCCCACGCCTTTTTTCTAACTGAAAAATTGTGTTACTAATATTTTTAGTAACGGTAAAATTGTGATACTAATGACGTGTTTTGGTGTAGTGTATCCCTTGCAGATGCATGTAAAGAAGCATAATGGCTTAGAAATGTATTGTATGATATTCCTTTATGGAAAAAGTCATCTCCTTCTATTATGATAAGTTGTGATAATCAAACCACAATTTATAAAGTTTCGAATAAAACTTACAACGGAAAATCTGGACACATTAGTCTAAGGCATCAAATTATAAGAAAATTACTCAAAGAATGAGTAGTTACAATCGACTATGTTAAAACGAACAAGAATTTAGCAGATCCTCTGACTAAAGGTCTTGTTAGGGAGATGATATATATCACCTCAAAAGGAATGGGACTAAGGTCTATTAAATAAACACAACTATATTTAATGGGAACCCAACTCATATCTTGAAAATATAGACAGAGTTCAATGTGGCACTAACAAGTTAAATTATAGTTATGGAACACTAGGAATTTTCTAGAAAAGTTCCATTCCTATGTGCCTAGTGTTGGTTTTCGGCACGTTAGAGAATGAAGGTTACTTCTTAATAAATCATATAAGTGTGACTCGCAGAATCACTAAAGTTGATTTACTTATACGAGTATCGAAAGTGTGGCCGCTTTCTATGGAATCAAGACCGATCCTAAAGCTCTCTTGAAATCAGGCTTAGCACAAGGCCATAAAAGTGCATGCTATAAGAACACTCATAAACTCAAAAATCGGTATGTGTGATAGTTTCGGCTACTCTTAAAAGGTCATTGGTTCAAGATATGTTCACCACAGCACCTTGATGAAGCTTTGAAGTATTTACACTATATGGAAGTTCAAGTCCGAAAGATACTTCTCATTTATGTACTAGATTTTAGCGATAATGCCAAAAGTTATTTATTGTCTTTTTTTGCCTATCTCTCTCGTGTATATTGAAATTGGTGGGTGAATATTGGATAAATTTCAATATAATATAATATTTTAATTATATTATTGATGTTTTATTTTTAGTTGTTAATATTTTATTATATTATTGGTGTTTTAATTTAAACATAGTTTGGGTTTTCTTTTAGAAGGTAGAAACATGAGCAAATGGGTGTGAAAGATATGAGAGTGCACAAAATCCCATAATACTACAAAAATTAGTGGTATATGAACTAAAGGACAACTAAGATTCTTAGTTGACAAGTCAAATAAGAGGCTATGATCCTACGCATTACGGTGGTGCTTAAGCACTACCAATTGCGACACGCGTAAGCGCGAAAGTGTGATTGGGCGACTTAAGGCGCATTGCGCGCTTTTACGCGCACTTGGCACTTCACACGTGCGCATCGTCGCTCCGTTTTGATGGATGAAATTTCACCCGGTGGCAAGAGAAAGTTATATTCTTCCTCACATCACTAAACTATCATACATTCTAGTCTAGATGATAACCTTGAACAAATTCTCGACCCCACACCCGAGGACACTAAAGAAATAAAGCAAAAATGTGTGAAGAGGAAAGAAGACGAATTTTTGTGTCGAGGACATATTCTCATTACTTTATCTCAAACTGTTTATAGCGCTCATCGAATGATTCCAACGAAAAATGAATTATGAAAGTCTTTGGAGACAAAGTATCAAAACGAGGAAGCGAGCAACCGTAAGTTTCTAATTTCAAACTATATGAATTTTAGAATGAGTAATGATAAATCTGTCATTACAGAAGCACGTGAACTCCAACAAATTGTTGGTGACCTTAAAGCCGCTGGAATTAATCTTCAAGATGAATTTCAAGTAGGGGTGATTGTTTCAAAACTTCCATCCTCTTGGAATGGCTTTAAGAAGAAAATTAATCATGATGAAAAGACTTATACTGTGGAATCCCTTCTTCGTCACCTTCGTATTGAAGATGATACTCGTATTCGAGAAAAGAAGGAAGAACAAGGTGAGGGTCATTCAAAAGTTAATATAGTTGAGGATAAAAAATCCAAGATTATCAAAGACTCAAAATTTAAAGCAAAGAATGATTCAAAATTCAAGAACCAAAGTGCAAATAAGAAAAAGAATGGAAAATATTCCTTCTGTAACAAACCGAGCCATTATTCTCGAGAATGTCGTCTTAAAAAGAAGGCATTTAAGGAAAAACAGGGGTCGAAGGAAACTAACATTGTTGAAGATCTTACTGCTACTATATGCGAAGCTAATTTAATTGATAATGAAAGTGGATGGTAGCTGGATACCGGCGCAACGGTCCACATATGCAAAGACCGATCTTCATTCAAAACATATCAAGAAATTGATGGAAAAGAAGTGAAGATGGCAAATAATCTTTGCACCAATGTAGTTGGGAACGACACAGTGGAATTGACGCTAACTTCTGGAAAAACACTTACTCTAAATGATGTACTTTATGTACCTGATATGTGTAAAAATCTTGTATCTGGGGACCTTCTCAATAAGAGAGGTTTCAAACTAGTGTATGAGTCTGATAAGTTTGTCTTGTCAAATAATGGCCAATTTATTGGCAAAGGGTACTCTTATAACGGCATGATCAAAATTAATGTAATCAATAACATTAGTTCTGCTTTTATGGTTGAGTCTATTTCTTTATGGCATAGTATATTAGGTCATGTGAATTATAAAAGTATAAAAAACATGACTAACCTCGGATTAATCTCGGATTGTAAATTTGATAACCTTTCTAAATGTGAAATTTGTGCTCAATCGAAGATAACTAGAAAGTCGTTTAAATCTGTTGAGAGGACATCTGAAATGCTTGATCTTATTCATAGTGATGTATGTAATATGAAGAGTAATATGACTCGTGGTGGAAATAAATATTTCTTAACTTTTATTGATGATTACTCTAAGTATGCATATACATATTTACTTAAAAGTAAAGATGAAGTTTTTGAGAAATTTCTAACTTTAAAGCAGAAGTTGAAACTCAACAAAATCGAAAAATTAAAGTCCTAAGATCCGATAGGGGTGGTGAATATTACCCAAATGAGTTTATACAATTTTGTAATACTCATGGAATAATCCGTCAAGTTACGACACCTTATACGCCACAACAAAATGGAACGGCGAAAAGAAAAAATAGGACTTTAGATGAAATGATAAATTCAATGTTAATCAGTTCTGGTTTACCTTTGTCGATGTGGGGAGAAGCGATTTTATCGGCATGTTATATTTTAAATAGAGTTCCATTGAAAAACAAGGATGTTACAACATACGAATTATGGTTTAATCGTAAGCCTAATATTAGACGTCTTAAAGTTGGATGTCTTGCTTATGTAAGAAAACCCGAACCTAAAAGACCTAAACTAGGAAATAGGACTTACAAATGTGTTTTTATTAGATACTCTAGTAATAGTACGACTTATAAATTTTTAAATCTTGAAACTCAAGAAATCATTGAGTCGGTAGATGTACAATTCTTTGAACATCTAACAAAGTTTAGTACTTTGAATCAAGGTTTAAAAAATAATAATCCGATTGTTGACTCCTAAACTTTAGAAAAAAATTCACAACCTATATCTTCTTCGAAAACAACGAATGACGTTGAACCACGAAGGAGTAAAAGACAAGGAACTGAAAAAACATTTGGGCTTGACTTTGTTATTTATTTAGTTGAAGGGGATTTAAATGAGACTAAGAACAAAACTAAATTTGTTCTTAACGTAGAAGATGAACCGACAATATTTCATGAAGCGGTAACATCAAGGGATGTTGTGTTTTGGAAAGAAGCAACAAATGATGAAATGAATTTAATTTTGTCAAATCAAACTTGGGTTATTTCCGATCTTCCCCCCGGGGCTAAACCTATTGGGTGCAAATGGATATTTAAAAGAAAATTAAATCCGGATGGTTCTATAAATAAATTTAAGGCAAGACTAGTTGCTAAAGGCTATAAGCAAAAACATGGAATTGATAACTTTGATACATATGCTCCGATTGCTCGAATCACTTCCATTAGGATATTAATACCTATTGCTTCTATTCATAATTTAGTTATTCATCAAATGGATGTTAAAACTGAATTTTTAAATGGTGATTTAGAAGAAGAGATTTATATGGAACAACCTGAAGGGTTTGTTTTGCCTGGCCAAGAAAAGAAAGTGTGTAAACTGGTTAAATCTCTTTATGGCCTTAAACAAGCTCCTATGCAATGGCATGAGAAGTTTAATAATATTGTTATATCCCATGGATATAAAGTTAAAGATGCTGAAAAATGTATATATAGTAAATTTGAAAATGGTGTTGGTGTTATTATTTGCTTACATGTGGATGACATGTTAATATTTGGGTTTAATCTCAAATATGTTGAAGAAACCAAAAGGTTTCTTTCATCAAAATTTGATATGAAAGATCTTGGAGAAGTTTATGTGATTTTAGGAATCAAAATTGTGAGAAAGGATAATTCTTTAGCATTATCTCAATTTCATTATATAGAAAAAGTTCTTAAAAGATATAATCATTTTGAACTTAAGCCAGCTGCCACACTAATGGATCCTAGTATCAAATTAATGAAAAATACTGGGTGTGCTATGGACCAACTTAAATATGTTAGTATTATTGGGAGTCTAATGTATGCCATGCATTGCACTAGATCAGCCATTGCTTATACAGTGAGTGTCTTGTGTAAATTTACAAGTAATCCGTGACAAGAGCACTGAAATGAAATTTCTAGGGTACTTAGATACCTGAAGAAGACTTTGGATTATGGCATACATTATGTAGTATATCCATCTATTTTAGATGGATATAGTGATTCAACTTGGAATAATCTTGAACCAAAATCCAAGTCAACTACTAGTTGGATTTTTTACGCTAGAAGGAGCAGCTATCTCTTGGGGATCCAAGAAATAAACATGGGTGTCAGATTCAACAATGCAATCTGAATTTATAGTCCTAGTAGATGCATGTAAATAAGCAGAATGGCTTAGAAATGTGATGTATGATATTCCTTTATGGAAAAAGCCATCTCCTTCTATTATGATAAGTTGTGATGATCAAGCCACAATTTATAAAGTTTTGAACAAAACTTACAACGAAAAATCTAGACACATTAGTCTAAGGCATCAAATTATAAGAAAATTACACAGAGAAGGAGTAATTACAGTCGAGTATGTTAAAACGAATAAGAATTTAGCAGATCTTTTGACTAAAGGTCTTATTAGGGAGATGATATATATCACCTCAAAAGGAATGGGACTAAGGTCTATTAAATAAACAAAACTATATTTAATGGGAACCCAACTCATATCTTGAAAATATAAATAGAGTTCAATGTGGTACTAACAAGATAAATTATAGTTATGGAACACTAGGAATTTTCTAGAATAGTTCCATTCCTATGTGCCTAGTGTTGGGTTTCTGCATGTTAGAGAATGAAGGTTACTTCTTAATAAATCATATAAGTGTGACTCGCAGAATCACTAAAGTTGATTTACCTATACGAGTATCGAAAGTGTGGTCGCTTTATATGGAATCAAAACCGATCCTAAAGCACTCGTGAAATCGGGATTAGCACAAGACCATAAAAGTGCATGCTAAAAGAACACTCATAAACTCAGAAATCGGTATGTGTGATAGTTCCGGCTAGTCTTAAAAGGTCCTTGGTTCAAGATATGTTCACCGCAGTACCTTGATGAAGCTTTGAAGTATTTACACTATATGGAAGTTCAAGTCCGAAAGACACTTCTCATTTACGTACTACATTTTAGCGATAATGCCAAAAGTTATTTATTGTCTTTTTTTGCTTAGCTCTCTCGTGTATACTGAAATTGATGGGGGAATGTTGGATAAATTTCAATATAATATAATATTTTAATTATATTATTAATGTTTTATTTTTAGTTTTAATATTTTATTATATTATTGGTATTTTAATTTCAACATAGTTTGGGTTTTATTTTAGAAGGTAGAAACATGAGCAAATGGGTGTGAAAGATATGGGAGTGCTCAAAATCCCATATTGTCCCACATTAGAAGAATACTACAAAAAGTAGTGGTATGTCAACTAAAGGAAAACTAAGATTCTTAGTTGACAAGTCAAATAAGAGGTTATGATCCTATGCATTATGGTGGTGCTTAAGCACCACCAATCGCGACACGCGTAAGCGTGAAAGTGCGATTGGACGACTTAGGGCGCATTGAGTGCTTTGACGCGCACTTGGCACTTCGCACGTGCGCATCATCGCTTGGAGTGTGGGAGCCTAAAGTAAAATAGATCAACGGTTGTGATTAAACGATCCGATCAAAGGGTTTAAAATCCGAAACGACTTGATTTGAACCGTCAGATGAACTCATAGTGTTTCGTGTAGGGGATGTCCATTCGCTTACGATGGGACGCCCAATCTGAACCATTAGATCGAAGCTGTTCCAAACAAACACGATCCAACGGCTGCTGAATCACTACATGAAAACCTGTGACTATTGAAGAACAGTCACAGCAATGGCTATAAAAAGAGTTCCAAACCTCTATTTTGGACACCGAAGATTGCTAGTTTCTCCTCTCTTTGTCCTATACCTCTTGGCATTATCAAGTTACAAATTTAGAGTGTTCTCGATTTGATCAAACAGTATATAGTTTGAATCAAACAAACTGCTCATACACTGCATTGTATCATGAAGGCAGATTCTACAAAACCCATTGTGTACTCGCAGTTCTGTCTCAACGGGATTGAGATAAATATTGCCTAAAAGAAAGCGTTCCAAGAACGTGCCTTGCAGAAATTAATTAATATATTTCGTTCTTTCCATTACAAAATTCCAACATATTCTTTCATAAATATCTGTAGCATAGAAAGTAATATATCAAAACCTAAAAATGAGAATACATGAATTTATACTTGGCAGTCTGATTGGTGGATAAACATCTATTTGAGTTAGAACACGAATTCGTAGAAGTACCCAAATCTTAGTTGAAAGTGAGGATATGGAAAATCCTAAGATGGATTGTCGTATAAATATATGCTGTAGAACCTTTTCAGATAAATATCATTTGATGGAGTTTAAATGGGGGATTTGGACTCTACATATTCAATTGAATGAAATTCAAAAGAATACATATGGGGAAGGAGACAAATGGAAGCCAAACTGTTTTGAAAAGGATAAATAAGGATAGAGCGGGAAACTAGACCGTTAATGAAAGGTGACTCAATATACATTTATCTCACGGAAGAAATAGCAGAGAAATAATTTGGAGGAGAAGAAGAAAATAAATGAATTGAATATATTAGTCCTACGTGGATGCTTTATACATCAAGGAGTAATAACTGCAGGCTTCTATTTTAGATATATAAAATAGACTAGGTGTAAAACCACGCGATGCGCGAGTTAGCCAATTGTGATCGTAATTTCGCAAGTAAATTATTTATTCAAAAACTCCATCATTATAAAGTCCTTAAACAATTCTACCAAATGAAAAAATAATAAAATAATATCTACTAAAATTGAAATAATCATGTAATCCATTACTCAAACCATATGCCAAATTAGTATATAACCTAAAATTATCAAGATAGGTTATATATTCAAAACAAAGCCAAAGACCAAAAGAGTTAAAATTCAATATGAAAAACCCATATTAGAATTGAAAATATCCAATTTATTCGAGAATAATAATTTGGGATAAAGATTAATCATCATCAACCACTCAAGCGAAAATACAAATCAAAATACTTACCCAACTAAAAACCAAAAAACACTATTTTTCAACACTATCCGTTAACTTACAACTAAAAACACACATGAATCCAAAAAATACCATAATTTCATTTTTTAGATCTAATGTAAATCCAAAGAGTAAATTTTTTATAAATTATCTCATAGAGAGGGCAAAGTGCCTTATGGCATAATATTGTTGCAATTAAGTCTTTCAATTATTAATTTAGTCACGATGAATGATTATAAATGACACTGGAAACTTTGTTGATGCATATGAACATTTTACAATTTTGTCAGATATTTCAGGTTATTTTGGAAAAATTATTGTTCAGTGACTTATATTAGGCTTTGCTATAATTAGCTCAAATAGGTAACAGGTAACAAGAAATATATAGTTGTAGACACTGCATAGAAACCAGAGGGGATCTAAAGGAGAACTTTCTTGGAATTTTTCTCGAAAGTGGATCAAATTAAAGAATCATTCTTGTCCTCGTTGACCAAAATTCAAAAAGTAAGCTTTACAGCTAATACACCATAGCCAAGTGAAATGAATATTTGGGTTTAAATCACAAAACAGAATCATCTAACAGAACCACCAGTTTTGATTCCTGCCAAAATAAAATATAGATAATCAGAACTTAAAATTGTTGTGTTACTATATATATGGGTTAAATTTCTTATTTAAGTTCTTATAAATTTATTTGTTTATTACAAATTAATCTTTTCCAAAATATTTCAAATTTCTTAAAAAAGCTAATTTTCTCTCAGTACATTCCTTATCTGTCTCCAAATGTCAATGGACTTGCAAAGAAAAGCCTTATAATGATTTCCACTCACAGAGGATGTACGCATGTCTTCTTCCTCTATCCCTTAGCAAAAGAATATAATAGCAGCACACGAAGAAAAAAAAAACATATAATAAAAAACAAAAAATACAAAAAAAATCAAAATGAAAAAAACTCACTTTTTGATGTTCTCATCCACAAACCCATTTGTTGCCACCTCTAGCACTTTCAAAGTATACCAATGCCCCAAACCCAAATGAGAAATTTCAGGTCCACCAACAAATTGAGAACAATAAACACAACCCTTGTTTTGCCCTTGTAAAAAATCCCGTCAGTTGCTTTTATCGACCTTGAGTCGCCTCCCTAAACCCTTACCAGTTGAGTTAAGATATTGAGGAGTATAATGGGTTTAAGTTGAATGAAGTATGATTTGAAATCTTCTCATCATCTACAATCTCCACCATGACAAGATTTGGTACACCAGTCGAGAGGTTTTACTTTGTTGCTATACAAATTCCCAACAACGTACAACTCTAGGTCTTTTATCTGAGAGAGAAGGGGAAAAGTTATAAAAAAAAAGTGGCGGAAGAGATAAGAGGGTAGAGAAGTCAATTGTAACATTTTAAATGATTAATATGCAATGGGCCAAAGAAGATGAAAATATTGAGAGACGCTTGGGATTCCATCTTTTATTTGTTAGCCAAGTAATGCATTTGAAAATAAGAAATGAGAGGAGAGAGAGAAAATTACAGACATATGTGGATGCCTTCAGTGGCGGATCTAGGAATTTTAAATGGGTGGGGCACCTCCACATAATATACAGGGGTTCGGGGGTTGTAGCCCCCGAATTTTTTTTTTAGGGCTATTCATATAACTAAATAAAAATAAATATTCACCCATCAATAGTAATAAAATTGAACAAACTAAACCATAATACTTCATTGCTAAAAAGAGCATCCAAAATATGAATTCGTCATTACAAACACTAATTAAAATAAAAAGAGCATCTAAATGAGCAAATTACAATATTCCTCTACGATTTTTCATCTTTTGGAATCGATCCACAATTGCATCATTGGAAATGCAATCAAAGACATCTTTTTCGATATACGTCACGCAAGAGTCACTTAGCCAACCATCCCCCAAACGATTTCGAAGATCTGTTTTCACGATGTTCATAGCATAAAATGACCTCTCAACTGTAGCTGTAGAAACCGAAAGAATTAATGACAACTTTATGAGCCTATAAACTAATCCATACACGACGTGTTTCCCCTTCTCTACCATTTTTCTAGCCAACCCACTCATTCCATCCACATCAACAAAGTCACTATCGGATTTGATATCAAATTCATATAACTCAAGCTCATCCCGAAGTACAATACGCTCTTGCTCAGTGAAATCATCAACATAAAATTCAGATAAACGAACTAACTTGTTTATATCAAAAGCATTAAACGAATGAGCTGGATCAAATGATGCTATGCATATAAGCAATTCAGAATTCACCTCATCGAAACGGTTGTAGAGTTCAACAAGTTGTTTATCCACGCAAAGGTAGAACAAATCAACTTTATAGTGATGTAAATTTGTAGTTGTCGATCCTCTCCTTGATCTTCCCAAAAGATAAAAAATACTTTCCATGTTAGGAATCTCAATATCATGTTTCACAGAAAAAGATGACGCCTCCATTAGAAGATTCTCCCACCCACTATCCCTCAATATTTGCATTCGGCTCTTTGACAATTTCACTAAAGTCATTGCATTTACAATGTCTTGATCTTTTTGTTGAAGAGCTTTAGAAAGCTCATTACTGATTGCAAGTACGTTCTTCATTAAATGTAAGGTGAATACAAAATCAAATGATTGCATAGATTTCTTCAAATTTATCGCCTCACCTTTTTTATCCGTGGAATTTTCCCCCAAATCATCAAGAACACCAAGCACGGATCCATACATTACAGTCAAATTAATCAAGGTTCCATAGTGTGAACCCCAACGTGTATCACCGGCACGCTTCACACTAGTTTCTTGATTTAATCCCCGACCACTTGATATTTCACCACTCATCAATTGATTTTTAATCCTCTCCACCTCTTTCTCTCGCAAAATGTCTCGACGCTTACAAGATGCGCCAAAAATGTGCACTACATTATTAACTAAGAAGAAGAACTCATCAACGTTTTTAAGATCTTTTGCAACTTTTACAAGTGCCAATTGAAGTTGATGTGCAAAACAATGTACATAGAATGCTGACTTGTTCTCCTTCAAAATAAGTGATTTGAGACCATTGTACGCTCCTTGCATGTTACTTGCCCCATCGTAACCTTGACCCCGCAAATTTTTTACACTCAAATTATGTTTATTGAAAAATTGGTCAAGTGAAGCTTTTAATGATTTAGCGGTAGTGTCAGCAACATGTACCATCCCCATGAATCTTTCCATCACAAAACCCCGCTTATTCACATAACGAACCACAATAGACATTTGTTCTTTGACTGATACATCACGCGCTTCGTCAATCAATATCGCAAATGGATCTCCACCAAGATCTTTTAATATTGTTTTAGTAATCTCACTTGCAACCATGGTTCTCCCATTTTGGGCACAGGGTCCCTCGGACCCTCTTCGACTTGCAATTTGAACACTTTCTTTAAGCGGTACTGCCACTGAGACTTCAATCTTTTGACAATGACGTACCACCGTAGAACTTCTTCCACAACCTAACCTTTCTTCTTTCTTCTTCAAAGAAAGACCTGTTAGCTCGCTACTGACTAGTATATCTCCCTCCCTGGATTCGCTAGCAAGATAGGTAGTTATTCCTTCTCGATAGCCTAACTATCTACTCCAAGCAATAGAACTGGCAAAGAAAGCATTGGAATCAATGCGGCTCATCGTTTCTGGTGTTTTAGTCACCTTTCAATGGCTCCCTTAATTATGTGCGAGGAATTGCCCTATTGAGTAATGGGAAGCGGGATACTCCCCGAAAATGCATGAAGAATGCTAAGTCAACTAGCCCACCCCTTGCTATTCACTTCACCCTTAGCCAAAGTTCATGCCCGCCACCAGAATAAGGGGAGAAAGGAAGCTGCATTAACAATATCTTTTTGAATGTTAGGACATGTCAATTTATGATTGCCCGAAGCATTTTTAAGAACAATTTTGTTAACTGATGCATCTCTTTTGGCAAGCCATTTTAAAAGTTCAAGAAAGTTACCTTTGTTCATAGAGTCCTCTGATTCATCATGAGAACGAAAAGATAATGCTGTCGTAAAAGAAACCGAATCACGTCAATAGTTGTAATTAGATGTAGACGGTAATCATCTTCCCACTCCTTCGATTGCTTATCAAATAGCGCCGCAATATGTTGACTATGGTTCAACAAATTTTGAGTCTTCATGTAGGCCGCATTATGACCCTCACTGTTAGCATGCTTTGTCGATATTTTTGCTTCCAATTGTCAAAACCACCTCTAACAAAAGCATCATTTTTATTTCTGTCTGAGAATTCCGGACAAAATAAATAACAAGGCAAACAAAATGCTGCATCCTTTGAAACGCTATATTCCAACCAACTACCAAATTGGGTGAACCAACTTGAAACGAAATGCCTATCCTTTCCTCCCATTAATTTTTTAGGATAAAGAGTCATAGAGGGTTGGCAAGGACCCATTTGCAAGTATGCTAGTCGAACTTTGTCTTGATCGTTCGCATCATAATCTGAAATGCGTGATCGTAAGCTAGGATCCGAAGGAAGATTTGTCAAGTCAACTTCGATGCGAGTTCGATATACTCTAGAAGGTTCATTTTCGACAACTTTGGTTGGAATTGAAAGTGGTGTGACATTGTCGATTGGAGAGTCTTCTTCACGGGCTCTTTTGGAGAAATATTTATCAAGAGACTAGCAATCAATAAAAAAAATATTATTAGGGAATTAGACTAACAATGAATAATTTCTTAGAAATGTAAAAATCTAATTGAAATCATATTCAAAAAAATAATCGGGTCCCATCTTCAAAAAAAATTGAAACCCATCTTAAAAAAAAATTGAAACCCATTTTCAAAAAAAAATCTAATTGAAATCATCTTCAAAAAAAATAATTGGTTCCCATTTTCAAAAAAAAATTGAAACCCATTTTCAAAAAAAATCTAATTGAAATCATCTTCAAAAAAATAATTGGTTCCCATCTTCAAAAAAAATTGAAACCTTCATCTTTATCTTCAAGAACAAACACAAACAGAATCACAACCACAAACACAAATAAATACTTACAAATAAATCAACAAGTATAAATGAAATCACACAACACAACTTAGCATTTAGTTTCAAGAATACCTTCATCGCTCACAAGTGAGCAGCGGTAGCCAGGGGTGAAACAGAGGCGGAGGGGCTGCCTGCCGGTCGGAGCACGGAGAGCTGTTAGAGAGTGGTTGAGGCAAGTTTTTTTTGGATTTGGACAAGAGACAAGGGGAGAGATGGAAAGAGGGGTAGCTAGGTTAATTTTTTCTGTGTTTGGCTTTGTGCTTTGTGCTGGCTGCGTTTGTTGGGTTTAGTAATTTTAACATTTTTTTTTTAATAAATGCTGGGAGGTGCACGTGCACCCCCCAATCATATGCTATGTCCGCCACTGGATGCCTTAGTTGAAAATGAGATATAAATGCCTTGTATGGCATTTTATAGTAGTATATAGATTTGTGCATGTTCATAGGTTGGGGTAATCGAAATGAATTTGTCATTGCCAATCCATAGTATTTGTTGAAATGTAAGCAAATATACGGGGATGAAGCTTTAGTGGAGCTCTTGAGATGGCAGTTTGGGCATTCCGAATTTAGGCAAGCAAGCACACCACCCTATATTTTCCATGGAAAATAATTCAAGTCTAACACATTTGGTGTGTGTGTGACTGGAGGGGTGGAACTTTTTCCATAAAATTCTCATCTCCCAATCCATAAGAAAAACATTACATGGCTAATATTTCCATATAAAGCTGGAAAAGAAGGTATATTTCACATCTTTTTAGAAAATACAACAATTCTAGTTGTTGCGCAATTTTTTTATACTAATCCTACGCCAAAGTTAGTTTTACACCAAAATTATACATATTTTTTGCTCTAATGGTTTTTTTTAAGATTCTCATGCGAAAGAATGCCAAATTAGACAAATGTTATACAAACATGCATAAAGACTAATACTTTAATATTATGACTCTAGAAATGAAGATAAAGAGAACGATTGAATTTTATTTACTGTCATGCTTTAAATCAAATGAGGCAATACCTCGTTTGTCTTTAGAAACTGGTGATTAAACGTTATGGCCAATGGACGTAGTTTTTATGCACAAGCATTCCAGACATATTATGAAGGGTTTTGTATTCTCTTATCAGTTGCGTGAGAAGTAACATGTTGGAAAACAAAAATAGTAAATTTCAAAATGGAGATTATGTATTATGGCGTGGTTTAAGAAATATTAGAAGTAGATCGTACGAGTATTATGGAAATATTGTAGTATTGTGACTGATTGATATTGAAGGATAATAAGTCTTGTTGACAGTTTGATTCCTGGAGACAATCCTCAGAATGGGAACTTAGATATTTGCTATTCAAGAAAAGTTGTGCACAAAGTTAGTGGACCGTGAATCGTAAGAAAATTTAGTCAAACTAGGGTCCATTTTGAGTTTTTGACGACCTTACAACTTTTTTTTCTAAAATTATCAACATCTTATACTTTCTATGGAAATGGAACTTGAACAAGTTCTTCGTGCTGATGACTATCTCTCTAACTAAAGAATTATTGCCTTCTGAAGTACCCGAGTACAGAAAATTTATATTGCGTCCACCAGAAATTTTGAAACAGGTTTTCCAGAGCTGCTCTAATAAATGTGTCAGTGCAATGATCAAAGGAGATATGGGTTTGTATCTTAATGTTCCTTATAGATAGGGGTCTGCAAAAAAAATCGACCGACCTGAAAATCGAACCGAAATCAGCATTTTTTTTAGCCCGATTCGATCTGCGGTTTAAGTATTTAAAAAACCGACCATGTCGGTTCGGTTTGCAATTTAGACAAAAAAAAATGATTTAAATTGAACCGAACCAACATTAATATTTATATTAAAAACCCTTAAATAATTTCTATTTTCATATCCAAAAGCCGTTAACCGATCTTAAAAACCGACCAAAATCGAAAATCGGCGGTAACCGATGTGAATCGAAACCGACAGTTTTTTCCATCATCGGTTCGATTTCGGTCTGACTTTTTCCAAAACCGAACCGATCGGTTCGGTTTGAATTGCGGTCCAAAACCAAACCGAACCGACCCGTGCACACCCTTACTTATAGAGAAGGTTATTTTTTGCTCCTTTATGCCGCTTACTTGGATCATCATGAATTAATCGAGTTATTTATTTTTCATGGAGCTCTAAGTGATATTAGGTGTAGGCACAAGAAACTAGTGTACAACTTGAAGTTCCCACTTAATGTAGTTGTTGAAGAATTGTGGTAAATATATAAAATTGTTAATTTTAATTTAAATATTTTCTTATTTTACATAGTTGGTTTTTATTGGGCTGAAAAAGGGGATCCTAGTATATTTTTTTCTCTTTCTTCTTGATGGATTTATATTATTGTTATGTTCTCATTTCCAATCATCTATTTGGGGATTCCTCCATGCTCTGGGCAAAAGAAGAAATCTTATTTCTCATCATACATTGAAAAACTGATTGGAAAACTCAATTATTGGAATTATCAAAGCATCTCTCAAGCAGGAAGACTGACTCACATCAAATTAGTAGCGAAATCAATGAACCTCCATCTCCTCGCAACAGTTATCCCCCCAAGATCAGTCCTTAATCACATAAATCATCTCCTTGCTCGATTTTTATAGGGTAACAAAGAAGAGAAGTTGAAGCATCAATGGGTAAAATGGCAAGATATTTGCAAAACTAAGGAAAGGGGTGGGCTAAATTTAATATCTATGCATGATTTATCCCTTACTTATGCTCATAACTTGTGGTGGAAGTTTTTTAATTCAAATTCTTTGTAGTCCCGATTCGTGCATAGTAAATATAAAAAAATGGAGGCTCAAAATTTTAGAGGATCCATCTCGGTGTCATCTCATGTTTGGAGGTGAATGCAAAATAGTTGGGAGGAATTTTCGGATAAGTTTGCTATTGATTTCGGAAAGTGGTCAATGACAAAAGATGGTATTTTCACAATTAAATCCGCTTGGCATTTGGTGAGAGAAAAATGTTGTATTCAACGATCCTTCCCTCTAATTTGGGATAAGAGGATTTCTAAAAAAAATATTTGTTTTCATGTGGCGTTTACTTCATAAAGGAGTTCCCATAGACATGTCCATCATACGTCTTTAAATTCCTATTGTCTCAAAGTGTAGATGTTGTTTAGTGGCTTATGAGGAGGAAAGAGATCATGTTTTTTGGAATAGTTCTATTGCTCAAGCTATTTGGAGTCATATCTATAACATTAGGGGGTTGAATATTTTCTCCTCAAACTTTAATGGCAACTTGATGAACTGGTGGATTTGTTCTAAGGGTGTCAAAATTAGAGGTATCCTGTGTCGTATCATTCTTGCCTTCGTTTGTTTGCACTTATGGTGTACTAGGAACAAATGCATGTATGAGGGGGTCCCAATGAAGGAGTCTTCTATACTTAGCCTAATTTTTGGGGAGATTAAGATTGTTTTTTGTGACTTTCCTCTTATGGGCACCAAAACTAAATAGTGTACTAGATATTTTAGAGGCTTTTGTTAACATTGGTGCTCATATTGCTCATCCTTGATGTAAGCAACAGGTGAAGGGCTATTCTCCACTTTGTGTTCTAATAAATTTCGGGGTTTTTGTTTTAAAAAAAGATATGCTCTCATTTTGACATATGTATACATATTTACCCCCCTCTTGTATTTCGATTCTCACAGCTTTGTTGAAGAATTGAAATACTGGACTCCTAAAGATTCAATCTTCAACTTGCTATTTGCACTTTGTCCGCTTAAATTTGTATGTTTTTCTCCCTATATGATTGTATAATTTAAGATTTATTGAGACAAATTTCAAAAGATTTATATACAATGAGGGTATTGCAGCAAGATGCACCGGAGACAATTGAATTGTTATCGTGGAATAGAAATGAGATTGAAGATGAAATTTTCCATTATGCGAGGGGTAGAAAACTGGTGGAGCTTGCAACTTTGCTATTGGTGGCTAGGAAGAAGTTCACGGATCCTTTCACGACAATTTGTGAATGCATTTCGACTGATATCGATATGGTGACACTTGAAATTGATAACAGTATTTACACATATGAGATGAAGAAAATGTTCATTTTGTATGGATAAGTAATAAGTGATGATGTATAGGCACAAGTTACTTGATGTGTTTGAGAGGGCAGGGGACGTTATTAAGACATATGTCCGGCATGATAAAACTAATGTATATTTCTCTCCTTTTCTGTCATCGTTTCTACCTTTTTGAATTAAATGAGCATGAAGCAAATTATGAATTACGAGAATGAGGAAAAATGCGTACTTTCGAACTAAAAAAAGCTTAATATTGTGGAGACATTAAAGATACAAAGATCTTTAAAGGAAATACCAAAACATTTTCCAATCCCCTATTAGAAATAGCATTAATAAATAACATACACTTATATTAATTGTACTATTCACGTTAGTTTGAACAAGTTGTTATTCTGTTACAGGTTAGCAACCAAGATGCGTTCAAAGAAATTACCTTTCTACTTCAGCAGGCAGACTTTGTTTTATATCCCAATGATACTTTTCATGAGAATTGGTCTGGGACTGTTGGAAAATATTGTGTTTTTACACAAATTACTTTATGACCAAATTAATATATTGATCAACTTTGAGCCATTATAAAAGTTGGATCCGAACTTCAAACGTGGTGGGACCAATTACGTACGTGTTACTTATAGAAAGACAAGTTATGTGTTATATTCATTTGGTAAAATCGGACAAATTATGAATAGGAAATTTGGTTTCAAAATTCCCCATTTTCGAATGAAAATTATTGGGAAATTTTATTTAATTGTCTAGGATGAATTTTCATAACTGTCACTAAAAGTTGTGACTATTCTCTATAGAGTGACTGTTTTTCCGAATCGTCCCTAAGGTCGTGACTGTTCACCATAAGTTGTGATATTTCATGAAAAACGTCCCTAAAGTGACTGTTTTCCACAAAAGACACATATTTTCATGAAAAGACACATCTTTTTATGAAACAACACTTTGTTTTCTATAAATACAAGACCTATCTTCATTTTTTAATGAGAAAAAAAGATATTATCAAAACTTTTCATCCCTGATCGAGTCAGAGAGAGCATCAAACATAATTAGTTCGTGGGACACGCACACTAAAGTGCTTATTACATGTGTTGAGGCTGTTTCATCCTGGAAGATAAACGCTCATTGTTCATTGTCGTAGGCACCGTAAAAAGAGCGCATTTTGTCTTAAAGAGAGAATGTCAAATATTCGACTCGGTCATCTTCTTTGTTTGTAAGTTTTTATTTATTTATTATTGATCTTATTATTTATTGCATAAATATGGCTCATGTCATAATTAATTGAATAAAACACAAAATTATATATTTTAAATAACAATATTAAAACAAAATGGACTTAATTATGTGTTGTGAAAATATGTTAACCATGGAAAATGAGTTTCATTGACCATTGTAAAATTGTTCGAAAGTTATTACTAGTCCGATGGTGGAATCCTAGGGGGACCCATGTTTGTATATATACGTACATAATTTTAAGTTGCTTTTGGACATCAAATCCAATTGGCACTCAAGGATAAGTGTGCTAATCCCTTATAAACCATTTATGAAACTACATTTTTGTAGTTAATAAAAAAAATGAAAGGGTGTCGTCCTTTCATGTTAAATTCATATGCATTTGTCATTTGTATGGTCTGCACATTAGAAACATCATCATATGCCATCATCGTTGATGGCATGCCTTTGAATTCACCCCTCCTTTGATATAATGAGACTTCCTTAGCAAAAGGATGAAAATGTATATAGTAAGTGCTTTAATTTAGAATTAGTTTGTCATGTCCTTTTAAAAGGGTTTGATAAGAAAAAATAAAAAATAAAAAATAAAACTATAATGCTACTGCATATTCTATAGTTCTAAACATTTGGGGATTCTCCTTGATCATTGTTTTTAATTAGATAAAGTATAAGTTACATGTAACCTGTTTGCATGAGAATCCTTGTTTACATCATATGACTATACGAATTCATTTTTGTTATGTTTGGGCCATTTCATACAAGATTCACTATGTTCCATTTCATTAAGTTGGCATTCAAAACAATATATATATATATATATATATATATATATATATATATATATTAATGCTCTTGTGCGGATCAGTCCGCATTTTAAGAATGCGGATCGAACATGCGTTACCTGACGGTGAGTCTAGAAATTATCGGTTAAATTATAAGCACACTCTCTCTCTTTTCTGGACTCACCGACAGGTGACACATGTCCAGTGCACACTCTTAAAATGCAGACTGATTCACACAAGAGCAGTACTATATATATATACCTCTAATACAATAGTATTAGAGGTTTAGTGTCAATAAATACAGTTTAACCTACAATTAAAACTCACCTCATTTAATAGTCTTACAATACTAACAAACTCCTTACATGTTCTAAATAAATAAACAATACCAAAAGTCACCGTTAGAATCAGCTCAATTAGTACCCCAACACTGCTAACAAACGACCTTACATGTTCTCACCAAATGAACAATATCAAGCGTCCCCTAACAGAGCTCCCCGGCTCTTCAAATTCCACCTTTCATTCATCTTCCCCTCCCATATACACTTATCCATGTTCATGAATATAAATATTTCTTATACAATATCTCCCCATACATCCAGACCCACCACCGTGGCAATCAAAAGGAAACAAGCCCACCTACCTTCTTTCTTTGACCAAAAAAATTACACCAAACAAAAATAACACCAGCTGTTTCCCTCAGTTAACATCACAGATAAGATTCACAAATCTTCACATGGATGCCCAAGAATAATTGCAGTGCAAATCTCCACATATGGGTCAGTGCAGTGCTGCTACGCCTCCATTAGATGATCTTCTTCGTCAAGACCGCGTCTATTGCTCCGATCGTAATAGTATTGGTGTAACCCCCCCCCCCCCCCCCCCCCCGTATTTTCATGCATTAAATATTTAATTAATTCGAAAATTGAAAATTACTTGTGAGTCGTAATTTTAATTGAATTAATTAGGAAAATTTTAATTAAATATTAATCGGGAAGTGAATGGTTAATATTTAAGGAAAACTTATTTACTAAGTGAATAGTAATATTGTATTTACATCATTTCGGATATTAATGACGGGATATGTACTTATTTCAGCCGGGAGTCGGTATAGACTAAGTTGGGTGTGAAATAAGGACTTTTTAGAAATTAATTCGGACGCCAATTCTGAGTGTACGGTTGAGTCCGGATGGGCTGAGATAGTCAGAAAAGTGTACTCGGGGGTAGTAAACGGGTCATGGAACGTTTTTAGGCATAGCCGGGCCCACACGGGGGCATTTGGGTCACTTGGGCTTGGCCCATTAGGCAAAAAACGGGAGTAAGGTTAATTAAACAAATAAAAGAAACAAGGGAACGACTGAATTAATTAGAGAAAGGACTTAGAGGGTTAGGAAACCCTAACAGCAGCCAAAGTCAAATTTGGGGATCATAGGAGAACCATAAAGGAGTCATCTTCAACCTTGAGCACTCACGGTTCCAAATTCAGACTCTACTAACCATAAGGCAAGTGGTTAACTTGTTGTAGCATGCAAAGTGTATTTCAATTCATATTCATGTGATGTGTGTAATTAAAGAAATTCGTTTTGGGTTGTAAAGGGGTATAAACATGGGGTTTTGTAAATCATGAATCTGATTTATAAACGGATTAGAAGATCATATATAATCTGGGTTGTGTATTTATGTCTGGTAAGATGTGTAAACCGGATGAATTAGAGACGAATTTGGTGGAAAGAAATTGATGCTTAAATGGGTTAAAGACTGAATGTAATTTTACCCCAAATGTGTGAACACAGTAGAGAAAGTGAAATTTTTTATGTTGATGGACTTTATAGAGGTTTCACATAAGGTATTTGATGTTTATTGTCGATGGGAACGCTTAGTTTTCAGTGTAGAAGAAACTAGGGTTTGGAGGTGGGCGTCCATGGCTGAAACAGCCAACTCGAGGAAGACGAGGACCTGCTCGATCGATCGATCGAAGGGGGACCATCGATCGATCGATGGTCCGAAAATTTTGACAGTATGCCCAGATTTTCTTTATATGAAGAGAAATTTAAATTTAACATTTTTCATGCTTTAATTTTGAGTAATTAATACATGGATTTAAAATCTAATTAATGGTGAATAAAATTAATTAGAGTTTGAAGGCGGCTTAGTGTGTCATCATAATTAAAATATATTGGGATTGGAATAAATTAGGTGACACGTTAAGGTTGCATTTTGTAAAGTTTGTTCGAAATAATTAAATAACGGATTGAGTGGACAAGTCCGGGAACATTGGTTGAACGATACAGAGATGTAAATTTTATTTAGGAGTACTAAATAATTTGGAGTCGGGAATATAGACTCGGGTGTTGTTTATTTCAGGCCACGGTAGTGAATCCGAATATGTTGGTTGGGGCGATACCAAAGGAAATTAATGCGTAAATTAATTAATAATTCGAGTTGGACCACAAACTCATACTAAAATGGAATAGGCTTGTGTTACGGACATAGTACACGGTACAGTCGGGATATTTTATATATATATATATATATATATATATATACGGCGTGCGATAGTATATATATATATATATGGTGTGTGCTTTAATATCAGTGATAGATATTATTATTATATACTCTATTGCTATAGGGGGAGGTTGCGCGTAGTGGATGAATCCCCTTGCTTGAGAGTAGGGCGAGTATATTCCTAAGTCATAGCGTCCGTTATATGGGTGAGGGGCATCTCACTTTCAGGGAAGGAATATAACCGCCTCCAATAATTATACATTAACCCAGTTAGTGAGCAATTCTGACTTGGGGTAACTAAGTTATGTGATTACACCTAGTGGAATAGCACTTTAGAGAATTTATACCCGGTGAGACTTTACTCGGGGAAAATACTATTATTAAATGTTCTTTCAGTATGTTTGTGAATACTGCAATATGACTAAATATATAATTAGGTAAATAATTATATATGGGATAATTAATACAAAGTGTAGAATGTATTATGTGTATAACAGGTGCGAGTGTTATATGAAATTAAAAAGGGAAATGATTTAATTAAGTTGGTGTTTATAATAACTTAAAAAACATGATTTAAAGCATACTCGGTTAGAGTAGGTTAATTGCAAGGAAGGAGTTACATAAGTTATCGGGTCAGGAGAGTAGGACCTAGGTAAATTAAATTACGGCGTTAGTAGTGTACATTAGAGGAGGAGTGAGGATATCCTCAAGGGAGTGCGGCACTAACTAAAATATGAAGAGCATGCATATTTATTTATTACTGCAAGTTAATAATTTGCTAAATGTTTTTCAAATATTTTGGGTACTAACCCTTGCTATAAAAAATTTAAAAACCTTTTAGGTGTCCAGCCACAGGGACGCCAGACTTGACTCTATTTCAAGATATCCGTTGCTGCAGCACATGTGGATGTTACGGGAGTTTTGATAGACGCCTCATTCTTTCATTCTAGTGTAGAGACTTCTATCAGTTATTTCGAGCATGCCGCTCACAGTTCATTTAGATTCTGTCAGACTTGTTGAGATTGATTACTTGTCTTTACATTATAGTTGTTGGATTTTTGGGCCGATGGTTTATTCGGTTAGTCATTTAATTGTGTATGGTTGTTTTAGTTAATTGTGATTAATTGTGCTATTTTATTTCCCGCATGAGATTTCATTTAAGTTAATGAAAGATAAAACTTGGCACCGGTCTAATTTTTCTCACTTAGGTGGTTAGTAATTAAAAAGACGACAGTGATGCTAAAGATGATCCAACTGAGAAACATGTTCTAACTTAATTTAGGACTGATCACCCAGGGTTAATTAGACGGCGTGTCACAGATGGTATCAGAGCATCAGGTTCTAGTGTCCTTAGGATCTGTGCGGCTTTCTACGTTTCAGCGTATCACTCGGTTGTTATAGAGCCCTATTATTAGGACTGTTGATTCATTTTCCGCTTGTGAGATATCGTATTTCTGATGTGAATATTCTTGTGTAAATTCTGTACTTATACGATTCAATCTGTTTCAGATGCCACCGAGGCGACTGAGAGCGGATAGGGTTGAGGCTAGGGATGAGGCCAGGGAGGCTCACCAGGAGCCACAGGTACCGCCACCCCCACCCGAGTTGATTTTCACTACCCAGGTGGCAGTGATAGTGGCCCAGGCAGTCGAGACAGCAATGCGAGCTATGGCAGCTCACTTTCCATAGCCCCAGACACCGCCTCCAGTGGCACCAGCAGTTCAGGCTCCAGTGGGGCCACCCTCGTGGTAGAGAGTTAGGGAGATCTTTCATAAGGGTCACCCACCTGAGTTTCGAGGTAGCACTGATGTAGTAGAGGCTTGTGACTGGAAAAAGAACATTCAGTGCCATCTGCGCATACTGGAGTGTACCGAGGTACATAAACAGATGCTTGCTACCTTTCGTCTGTCGGGGGCAGCCTTACAGTGGTGGGAGTCAGTTACCACCGCCGTGGTGCGAGATTTGATGACAATAGCAGAGTTTTGGGTGCGGTTCGACCACAAATACTTTCCACCAGTAGTAGAGACTGAGATGAGAAAGAAATTCAGTGATTTAGTTCAGGGTGACCGATCAGTGGCAGACTACGGGGAAGAGTTCACCCAGTTGGCAAACTTTGTGCCAAATGAGGTGAGCGATGAGGAGCGAAAGAAATCGAAATTTATGGATGGCTTAGCCTGGCGGATAAGGCAACATTTGATTGGGAATCCGGCGTTAGTGACTTATACAGATGTCGTTAATGCCGCACTTGTACATTGTCAGGATCATCGCTTCCATGCGAAAGGGAACAAGAGAACCGGGGAGCCAAGCCAACAGGGCAAGGCAGTTACTAGTGGTGACACGAGTGGTACTCAGCAGCAATCTGGCAGTCAACAAGGGAATCAGGCTAAGAAGTTTAAGCCTGGTGGGTTTCGACCGGGAGGACAGGCGTTCAGGCAGCGGCAGCTGGGGCTAAATCAGCAGCAGTAGGTTCCTCAGGGCTGTCAGGGTCAAGGGAACAATGGGGGAGGCCAGCAGGGCCAGGGCCAGCCGCGTTAGGGCCAACGACAGGGGGATGGTCAGAGACGCTATTTTGTCTGTGGACAGCCAGGACATTTCAAGAGGGAGTGCCCACAGAGGGGCAGAGGTCAACAGCAGGAGGCCTAACAGGGGCAACGGGGGCAGATGTCGCCAGCAGCAGCAGCAGCAGCACCCGCCCCATCGCAGCAGGGACAGATGCACTACGGACGTGCGTATAACGTCCGGGATGTTCCCAATCCCCCAACGCAGCAAGCACCGCCAGTAGTTGAGGATATATTTTCTCATTCATGGTTATGAGGGTAGTATTCTTTTTTATACGGGAGCATCGCATTCATTTATTAAATATAAATTTGCTAAATGGGGCCGGGTTACTAGAGATCGTGGGTAATCTTCGGATGTGTGTAGAGTCACCAGTAGGCAGCGGAGATTCGATTCACTCGGTTTGTCGGGGGGTGGACATTTTGATTGGGAGACTTAGTTTAGCAGCGGACCTATTGGTGTTAGATATGGAGGGATACGATGTCATCTTGGGTATGGATTGGTTGGCAGTAGACCTGTCAAAATACACGATAACCCGTTAACACGACACGACCCGACACGAAATTATAAGTTAATGGGTTTATCCTTATTGGGTTTGGGTCATTAACGGGTTGACACGGTAGACCCGTTAACACTAACGGTTCGGGTTTGGAAATTTACCTATACCCCTTTTAACCCGTTTCAACCCGTTAACACCCGTTAACACTAACGGGTACTATAGGATCACCCAACCCGTACCCAATAACAATAACCATTAAAACCCATTATTTCTAAATCTTTAAAGACTAACAGGTGCTATAGGGTCACCCAATCTATACCCAATAAAAATTACAATTAAAATCCATTATTTTTAAAGTATTGAAGACTAACGGGTATTATAGGGTCACCCAACCCGTTACCCATTTCGACCCAAAATGATTCGTTAATATTAATGGGTGTTAACGGTTTGGGTCGTGTACCCGTTAATATTAACGGGTCGTGTTTGGGTATTGTTATTAGACCCGTTAGGCTTAACGGGTCGTGTACGGGTTAAGGGTGTTTTCACCCGTTAACCCGACCCGTACACGACCCAAACCGACCCGTTGACAGGTCTAGTTGGCAGGTTATCAGGCGATGGTGGATTGCTACGAGAGGACCATTATGTTCTCCATTCCAGGGCAGGAGATGTTCTTGATAGCAATGCCGTTAACTGAGGGAGGCTCATGCACCCACTTGTATTACATTGAGGAGGAACCTCACAGGAGGTGGCTATTTCGTTGGACTCAATCCCAGTGGTGAGAGACTTTGAGGATGTGTTTCAGGAGATACCAGGGTTTCCACCTAGCAGGGAAATCGAATTTGTGATCGATTTAGCACCGGGGACGAGGCCGATTGCTTGGGCCCCATACCGTATGGCGCCTTCAGAGATGCGTGAATTGAGAGAGCAGATTCAGTAACTTCTGGGTCAAGGTTTCATTCGGCGGAGTACATCGTCGTGGGGTGCACCAGTGTTATTTGTAAAGAAGCGATATGGCTCACTACGATTATGCGTGGACTATAGAGAGCTGAATAAGGAGACGATACGGAATAAGTATCTGTTACCTCGGATTGATGATCTTTTTGACCAGTTGAGAGGGGCGTCTTACTTATCTAAGGTCGACTTGAGGTCAGGGTATCATCAACTACGTATCCGAGAGGAGGATGTTCCTAAGACCGCTTTCCTATCACGGTATGGATCTTATGAGTTCAGGGTGATGCCATTCGGGCTCACTAATGCACCAACAGTGTTCATGGACCACATGAACAGGGTTTTCAGGGAGTTTCTCGATCAGTTTGTCATCGTGTTCATTGATGACATCCTGATCTACTTGCGCACCGAGGAGGAGCACGTAGAGCATCTGCATATAGTTTTATAGACATTGCGGGATCACCAGCTCTATGCCAAATTCGGTAAGTGTGTTTTGGCTACGGGAGGTTCAGTTTCTTGGCCACGTGGTGTCAGACTGGGGTATTGCGGTGGATCCGAGTAAAGTATCGGCGGTGAGGGAGTGGGGGCAGCCCACGACACCGACTGAAGTACGCAGTTTTTTAGGATTGGCCGGTTATTACAGGCGGTTCATCAAAGGATTCTCAAAGATTGCGAGCCCTTTAACAAATCTGACCCGGAAAGGGGTACCTTTCACTTGGAGTGATCATTGTCAATTAGCTTTCAACGAGTTAAAGGACAAGTTGACATCTTCACCCATGCTTGTATTGCCGAAAGGAGGATTAGAGTATCGAGTTTACACTGACGCATCCTTACAGGGACTTGGGGGTGTGCTTCAGTAGGAGGAAAAGGATATAGCTTATGCATACAGGAAGCTAAAGCCCCATGAGAGGAATTAGCCCACTCATGACCTCGAGTTAGCAGCGGTCATTTTTGCTTTGAGGATATGGAGACATTATCTTCTGGGGGAGCAGTTCATGTTATTCACAGATCACAAATCACTTCAGTATCTCTTCACTCAGAAGGATCTGAATATGAGGCAGAGGTGATGGCTAGAATTCATGAAAGACTACCAGTTTGATATTCAGTATCATCCTGGTAAGGCTAATGTGGTAGAAGGTGCATTGAGTCGGAGACCGATTGGGGAAATATCAGAAGTCTGGAAAGCGAAGTGGAGAGAACTTCGATATGAGGATGATGTATCCAGGGCATGTATGTCAGCATTATCCATCACACCTGAGATCATTATGCGGGTTGTGAGGGCTCAGGCAGAGGATCAGACCTGCCGGGATAGGGTGAGCCAGTTGCTAGCTGAGGGAGCAGAGGGTTACTCGGTCAGCTCGGAGGGAGGCTTATGCCTTAATGGGAGGTTAATTGTGCCAGAGGATGAGGAGTTGAGGCATGCTGTTATGACAGAGTCTCATGGGTCGAGATTTACGGTAAATCTCGGTGGGGATAAGATGTATCAGGATATGAGGAGGTAGTATTGGTGGGCAGGAATGAAACGGGACATAGCAGAGTTTGTTTCGAAATGTGCCACGTGTCAGCTTATGAAAGTTGACCATCAGAGCCATCAGGGATGCTACAACCACTTGAAATTCCCGTGTGGAAGTGGGAGAGCATATCCATGGACTTCATTACAGGGTTACCGACACCGCAGAAGGGTCACGATTCCGTATGGGTCATTGTGGATTGGTTGACCAAAGTGGCCCACTTCCTGCCAGTTCGCACAGACTTTGAGACGATGCGTTATGCACAGCTATTCATAGCAGAGATTGTTAAGCTGCACGGAGTACCGATAAATATGGTGTCGGATAGGGACAAGATCTTTGTGGCCCACTTTTGGTAGAGTTTTCAGGAGGCCATGGGCACAGAGTTACATTTGAGTACAGCCTATCACCCACAGACTGACGGACAGACTGAGAGAGTCAATTAGATGCTGGAAGATATGCTCAGAATGTGCATATTAGACTTTGGGGGAGGTTGGGAGAAATATCTTCCTCTGGTAGAGTTTGCATATAACAACTCTTACCAATTCACGATCGATATGGCACCATTCGAGGCACTGTACGGGAGACCTTATCGTTCACCCTCTTGTTGGTTAGAGGTGGGGGATAACAAACTATTGGGACCAGAGATTGTTCAGGAGACATCTGCCAAGATAGAGCTGATCCGAGGGAGGATTCAGATAGCTCAGGATAGCCATAAAAGTTACGTTGATGCTTCACGGAGACATGTGGAGTTAGAGGTTGGGGATCAGGTATTGGTCCGGGTGTCCCCTATGAAAGGGGTGATGAGGTTCGGCAAGAAGGGTAAGTTAGCACTGAGGTACGTGGGATCGTTCCCTATTATCGAGCGGGTGGGGCCTGTAGCCTACATGCTGGGATTGCCGGAGCACCTTCAGCGGATACACGACGTATTCCATGTGGCATCGCTGAAGAAATATCGCAGGAGCGAGAGGGCCTTCTGGCACATTCCACTCGAGGAAATTGATTTACAGCCAGACATCTCATACGAGGAGAGACCGGTGGCTATACAGGACTGTAGCGAGTGGAAGTTACGATCCAAGGTCGTTCCACTAGTTAGAGTACAGTGGGGTCATCACAACGTTGACGAGTCTACCTAGGAGCGGGAGGAGGATATGCGGGAACAATATCCAGAGCTTTTCATCACAGGTATGACCTAATTTCGGGGATGAAATTCCTTTGTAAGGGGGGGGGGGGGAGTATGTAACACCCCCGTATTTTCATGCATTAAATATTTAATTAATTCGAAAATTGAAAATTACTTGTGAGACGTAATTTTAATTGAATTAATTAGGGAAATTTTAATTAAATATTAATCGGGAAGTGAATGGTTAATATTTAAGGAAAACTTATTTACTAAGTGAATAGTAATATTGTATTTACGTCATTTCAGATATTAATGACGGGATATGTACTTATTTCAGCCGGGAGTCGCTATAGACTAAGTTGGGTGTGAAATAAGGACTTTTTAGAAATTAATTCAGACGCTAATTCTGAGTGTACGGTTAAGTTCGGATGGGCCGAGATAGTCGGAAAAGTATACCCGGGGGTAGTAAACGGGTCACGGGACGTTTTTAGGCATAGCCGGGCCCACACGGGGGCATTTGGGTCACTTGGGCTTGGCCCATTAGGCAAAAAACGGGATCAAGGTTAATTAAACAAATAAAAGAAACAAGGGAATGGCTAAATTAATTAGAGAAAGGACTTAGAGGGTTAGGAAACCCTAACAGCAGCCAAAGTCAAATTTGGGGATCACAGGAGAACCATAAAGGAGTCATCTTCAACCTTGAGCACTCACGGTTCCAAATTCAGACTCTACGAACCTTAAGGCAAGTGGTTAACTTGCTGTAGCATGTAAAGTGCATTTCAATTCATATTCATGTGATGTGTGTAATTAAGTAAATTCGTTTTGGGTTTTAAAGGGGTATAAACATGGGGTTTTGTAAATCATGAATCTGATTTATAAATGGATTAGAAGATCATATATAATTTGGGTTGAGTGTGGTAAGATGTGTAAACATGATGAATTAGAGATGAATTTGGTGGAAAGAAATTGATGTTTAAATGGGTTAAAGACTGAATGTAATTTTACCCCAAATATGTGAACACATTAGAGAAAGTGAAATTTTTGATATTGATGGACTTTATAGAGGTTTCACATAACGTATTTGATGTTTATTGTCGATGGGAACGCTTAGTTTTCAGTGTAGAAGAAACTAGGGTTTGGAGGTGGGCGTCCATGGCTGAAACAGCCAACTCGAGGCAGACGAGGACCTGCTCGATCGATCGATCGAAGGGGGACCATCGATCGATCGATCGATGGTCCTGAAATTTTGACAGTTCGCCCAGATTTCCTTTATATGTAGAGAAATTTAAATTTAACATTTTTCATGCTTTAATTTTGAGTAATTAATACATGGATTTAAAATCTAATTAATGGTGAATAAAATTAATTAGAGTTTGAAGGCGGCTTAGTGTGTCATTATAATTAAAATAAATTGGGATTGGAAGAAATTAGGCGTGACACATTAAGGTTGCATTTTGGAAAGTTTGTTCGAAATGATTAAATAACGGATTGAGTGGACAAGTCCGGGAACATTGGTTGAACGATATAGAGATATAAATTTTATTTAGGAGTACTAAATAATTTGGAGTTGGGAATATAGACTCGGGTGTTGTTTATTTCGGGCCACGGGAGTGAATTCGAATATGTTAGTTGGGGCGATACCAAAGGAAATTAATGTGTAAATTAATTAATAATTCGAGTTGTACCACAAACTCATACTAAAATGGAATAGGCTTGTGTCACGGACATAGTACACGGTACAGCCGGGATATATATATATATATATACGGCGTGCGATAGTATATATATATATGGTGTGTGCTTTAATATCAGTGATAGATATTATTATTATTATATACTCTAGTGCTATATGGGAGGTTACCCGTAGTGTATGAATCCCCTAGCTTGAGGAGTAGGGCGAGTATATTCCCAGGTCATAGCGTCCGTTATATGGGTGAGGGGCATCTCACTTTCAGGGAAGGAATATAACCGCCTCCAATAATTATACATTAACCCAGTTAGTGAGCAATTCTGACTTGGGGTAACTAGGTTATGTGATTACACCTAGTAGGATAGCACTTTAGAGAATTTCTACCCGGTGAGACTTTACTCGGAGAAAATACTATTATTAAATGTTCTTTCAGTATGTTTGTGAATACTGCAATATGACTAAATATATAATTAGGTAAATAATTATATATGGGATAATTAATACGAAGTGTAGAATGTATTATGTGTATAACATGTGTGAGTGTTATATGAAATTAAAAAGGAAAATGATTTAATTAAGTTGATGTTTATAATAACTTAAAAATCATGATTTAAAGCATACTCGGTTAGAGTAGGTTAATTGCAAGGAGTTACATAAGTTATCGGGTCAGGAGAGTAGGACCTAGGTAAATTAAATTACGGCGTTAGTAGTGCACATTAGAGGAGGGGTGAGGATATCCTCAAGGGAGTGCGGCACTAACTAAAATATGAAGAGCATGCATATTTATTTATTACTGCAAGTTAATCATTTGATAAATATTTTTCAAATATTTTGGGTACTAACCCTTGCTATAAAATTTTTAAAAACCTTTTAGGTGTCCAGCCACTGGGACGCCAGACTTGACTCTATTTCAAGATATCCGTTGCTGCAGCACATGTGGATGTTGCGGGAGTTTTGATAAACGCCTCATTCTTTCATTCTAGTGTAAAGACTTCTATCAGTTATTTCGAGCATGTCTCTCACAGTTCATTTAGATTCTGTTAGACTTGTTGAGATTGATTACTTGTCTTTATTTTATAGTTGTTGGATTTTTGGGCCGATGGTTTATTCGGTTAGTCATTTAATTGTGTATGGTTATTTTAGTTAATTGTGATTAATTGTGCTATTTTATTTTCCGCATGAGATTTCATTTAAGTTAATGAAAGATAAAACTTGGCACCGGTCTAATTTTTCTCACTTAGGTGGTTAGTAATTAAAACGACGACAGTGATGCTAAGGATGATCCAACTGAGAAACCTGTTCTAACTTAATGTAGGACTGATTACCCGTGGTTAATTAGGCAGGGTGTCACAATTGGGTGATGCTCCCATCGTGGCTATCTTCTCTCTTTTTTTTCTTTCTTCTTTCTAGATGTTATATTTCCCTATTTGGTTTTGTCAGTTGTATACCTTGACGGTGTTGTGTTCTTGGTTTCTCCAACTGTCGGTTTTGACAGTATAGTTTTGGGTTCGGTGGCTTTTGAGGTAAATGTTTGACAATTGTTGCCTCTTTAATGAAATCTTTGAATAGATGTTTTAAAAAAAATCCTTCAAAATGACTAATTTATTTTATATATACAAATGGGCATAAACATATTGCTAAGTGGATTTGTATTTTGGATGGTGTATTGGTTAAAAAATGTGAAGATTATTGGGCTAACCGCTCGGTGACACATGTCCGATCCACATTCTTAAAATACGGACTAGTCCGCACAAGAACATTATATATATATATATATACATAGAGAGAGAGAGAGAGAGAGAGAGAGAGAGAGAGAGAGAGAGAGAGAGAGGCTCACCTACATCGTGCACTGTACATCACACTTAATTCTAGGCCCTACAAAACTTTTTTTTCAAATTTTATATTTTTTCCTTGAAATTAACCTTCAATCAACCCATATACAAAAAATTAGGTCAAAATACATTTTGTAGCTATTTTTAAAAAAACCATAAAAAACTGCTGGTGCAGACCCTTAAAAATAAGGTATATATATATATATAGTCCTGCTCTTGTGCGGACTAGTCCGCATTTTAAGAATGCGGACCGAACATGTGTCTCCCGGCGGTGAGCCCAGAAAAGAGAGAGAGAGTGCCTATAATTTAGGCGGTAATTTCTAGGCGCACATTTAGGCGATACGTGTTCGATCCGCATTCTTAAAATGCGGATTAGTCCGCACAGGAACATATATATATATATATACTGGGGTATGCATAATCGTAAAACAACGAAAATTTCCAAAATAAGTAATCACAAAATGGCGAAAACTTACAAAGTACATAATGGAAAAATGGAAAAATAAATTGTTTTAAAAAAATGATCTTAATTTCCAAAGTTGTGTGCGTGCCTGAAGGCACGATGACAATTCTCCTGGGTATGAATCGTGTGGTCAAGTCATAAATTTTTTGTATTATTGTATAATTTTTCAAAATATCGAACGTAGTCAATTTTTTTGAAGGTCGAAAATGGGTTTCAAAATTATTTAATCTAGTTTAAATAATTTAATAGATAGACACGACGCATTGTTCCGAAAGTTTACGTCGTTGATTGGACCATACGTCATTTAGTTCGCAACACCACCATTTAGTGCATCTTGGACCTCACATAAAGATCATATCCATAAAAATCTAATTTAAGTTCTAAAGGTTTTTTACAACACCATCTAAGCAAAGTTTCCTCAAATTGTAAGACTATCCAACATGGTTGAAAATAATTAAAAAAATCACACCTACAATTAGTCCATTTTGGGCCTTCTCAAAACAACATTGTCTTAACTAATATATGATTTTTTATTAATTTCAACATGCACTTTGGCCCGCCATCAATTAATACACTACATATGTTTTCTTTGGAGTCATGATATATAATGACAATATATGTGAGAGAATATTTATATCATGTTTGGACTGTTGAATCTTACATTTTCTTATACATTAGAGCATATGAATCTATCATAACAATAACTTTCCATCCCCATCGAGCTCCTCTCACTCGCCCTTATCCAACAGCATACCAGCAGCACACCCACCACCGTGATGTTCCACATAGATCAGCGAAATTTGCAACTAAAATTTTGAGATCTGAAAACTAAAATTTACACCATGAAAAGCCATATGTTGAGATCTGAAAACTAAAATTTACACCATGAAAAGCCATATGTTGAGATCTGAAAAACTAAAATTTTTCACTATATGAAATTTATACCAATCAACAGAAAGAAAATTCAAAACAAACATAATTCATGTTGGTGTTGTTTTAAGTGTGAAAATGAGGTGTTAGATTTTCTTTTGTTTTTAAAATCTCTTACACTTTGGACTCCAACAGGAAATGCATATATAGAGTTTTCATACTTTACTCCAACAGGAAATGCATATATGATAAAATGACAAAGAAAAGATAACATTAGAAAAGAATGGAAACAAAATTGGTGTACATATGGAGTTAGAAACAGCAAAATAGAAATGGTAGCAAGAATTGGAGCTAAAGAATTTGAAGCACCGGCATTGAATGCCTGCAAAAAAAAAAGAGATCTGAACAAACCTAATAGTGTCAGTTTAAAAAAATGATCTGAACAAACCCAATACAATGCCAATATTAAATCAAAAGTCTAATAGCACCACCCCCTCAAAACCCAATACAACACCCGTATCAAAACAAACCCAATACAAAACTCACTGGGCAACACCCAACACATATGGGACAGCCACAAATAGCACCACCATCATCAAGGAAAAAATCCAACTTCGGGTATGAAAGTTATAAAAAAAACCACAGCACACCAACACCCGGTTCAACCACCAAGCACACCCGCTAAATTAAATATTGAAATCCATAACAATTTAGTAAATATTGAAGAAAAACTGAATGGGATATTTTACCTTAAATATTAAAAGCCATAACGATTTCCTGTTTCCCTAACGGTTCCACAGTGGCCACCATTTTCGGCCACAACAGTGAGAGAAAGGGTATTTTTGTTCGGCCCCACAAATTCTTTTTACGGCCCCCTGAATCTTTAAAAGTTGTTCACAGTTTTAAAAGATTTAAAAAGACTTATGTACCCATTTTAGAAAACCCCTGATAGAATTTCTGAAGATTTGCTTGAAGGGTCGGCACTGTTTATAGTCCACAAAGTGCATCAAACATTAAAATACTACACAGTGCTCCAAAAGTGTAGAAGATATTAAAAAACTCAAATTTTGACCAAGAACAATACATAAAATTCAAAACCAAACACGCATAGTTCTTAAAACTACAGTTGGATGCGTATTAAAACTTATACCCCTTTTTACAATATACCCATTTTCTAATAGATTTCTAACTTGTCATCTTAATTTATGTTCCCATTAACCCAAAAACATCTCCAGATCCCAACGATATCAAAATAAATTACTTGTTAAAGTGGAAAAAATAACTTAAATATAATAATCCACATAATACATACATCCTTCACCCTTTCGGTTCCACCACCGTAATACATACATCCTTATAGTGGTTTAGACAGGGAAGAAGATGGGCTATTTTGGAGGAAAATGAAATAGGAGATAGTTGTCTCAAGATGGTTTTTTTTAGAGATGTCAGCTTTGTATTTCTGTTCTACAAACCCATCGCATGGGTTTTATAAATAGGTTTAAACCCATTTTTGTGGGTTATTAAAAAAGGGGGCTATAAACAAAAACACCGTTAGAGAAATGGAAACATTGAAATTAAAATTATCCACAGTTAGAGTAACGTAAATATTGAAAACGAAATTAAGAAAACCCTTCTTCATAAACAAAAGAAAAAAGAAAAAATACAAAGAAAAACCCCCCATTATTACACATAGACAAAAAAATGTTTAAGAAACGTACTTGGAATCAGATACCCCATGGTGTTTTGATGCTTAGCGGACTCGAAAAATCCAAAGCATTGAAAGGGATAATAGGTTGATGAAGATGAAACACGTAAGAGTGAGATCTAGTTTTTGGTGGGATCGTTTGCAGCGAGGAGATATTTTTGGACGGATGGTGTTTGGTGTTTGGAGTGCTTGGGTGGGATTATGAAAGTGTATAGAGAGAGAGAGAGAGAGAGAGAGAGAGAGAGAGAGAGAGTTTGCCAGAGAGTGGGTGGGATGTGAGGCACGTTTGCACACAGATCACTATTTCTCGAGCCATGTGAGGCAGGCCGGTGTGGCCAACCAGAACGAACTTAAAAATTTTGACACGTGTCTTTCAATTTCACCCTTAGATTCAAATCCTTAAGAGTTAATCTGAACCCCCGCGTGAGCTTGAGAATGAAAGGTAGGGTTTAAAGTGAGTTTGGTATGTGTTTACCAAATTGACCTTTGTGTTTGAATTAAAGTGAAGGAGGTAGACTTCATTAGTGAGATGAAAAGGAGGGGGAACTCAAATTTTTAAGGGGTAAAAAAGGAAACATATGAAAATTTTATATAGATGACATCATCTTTTCATCTTATGACATATATAAATTTTCTACTTTATTATATATATATATATATATATATATATATATATATATATATATATATATATATATATATAGAGAGAGAGAGAGAGAGAGAGAGAGAGAGAGAGAGTCCTCCAACATACCTCATTAAATATACCTATGAACATACCAATTTTTTGAAAATAATAAAAAAAATTAATTTTGAGTTAATATTTTTATATGGGTTCGTGATATTTCAATGTGCCCCTGTAAAAACATTCAGATCAAAATAATGTGTGTTTTGATATTTTTAAAAAATAGGTAAAAAAACTGACAGTTTTAAAGGGTAAAAACTGGCAGTTTTTTGACTTATTTTTTAAAACTAACAAAAACCATTATTTTTAATTGATTTTTTTATAGGGGCACATTGAAATATCATGAACCCATATAAAAAATATCATCTTAAAATTATTTTTTTTACTATTTAAAAAAAAGAATATGTTGGTAGCAGGTATGTTGGAGAGTCTGAATATATATATATATATATATATATATATATATATATATATTGTGTTTCTGTTGAGTTTATGTTTTTTATGGGGTATTAGTTCAAATATTGATGATTTAAACAATGTGAATTTTGAGAATGGTTCTCCGATGATGGATGAGGCATGACAATTCAAAATTTATCATCTCGGCAACTCTAGCCAAATATATTACCCTTACATTGGTGATTTGATAATGGTGTGATGTAAGTAAACTATAGCTACAAGAGTTGAAGGATATGGACTTGATGGAAATTGTAAAACTAGCTGAATTATTTTGTCATAATAAAAGAGTATTTTGGATGTCATTTTTTATTACTCTTCTCCATATAATTTGTTTCTTTATCTCTTAAATTCATTCATGCCAATTAGAATTGATTTTAAGAAGAACGTTTTTTTAACCCCAAGGATAGTGTGCAAGATTTTCATCCACTTGTTCTCTTTAGTCATTTATGCATATATAATCTATTTTACAATATGTATTATTTGTTATAAGTATTTACATTTTTAACTATTTTGTTATAATGGCACCCCAACAAATAACTTAATATGCTATTTTACTTTTACAGTTAGTTCTTTATTTGAGTATTTTATTTTTTTTATTATATTTTAAATAATTATTGTAATACGCTTGTGCATTGCGCGAATTACATGTTAGTGTGTATATATATATATAGATATATATATATATATATATAAAAAATAAAGGAGGAGGGGGTCTTACCACGTTATATAATTTTGGAGACAAAACCTATATAAACAGATTTTGTATCTAATAAAGGCCACGTGTAACTTATTCCTGCCTGGCAAACACGCTTGAGTCTCATCCATGCTGCCTCTAAAGTGCACAAGGCTCAAGAAAAGATATCACTGACAGGGCTCAGATACGTCTTCCCCAAACACAAGTACTCTCTCTTCCCCTCTTCCCACTTTTCGTTCGTTAACAAACATCGTTCCGGTTCTCTCTCTCTCTCTCTCTATTCAATATGAAACCTGTTAAAAAGAAAAAAAATGTTAATTTCAGAGTGGATATGTGTTGGAAAATATTGTGTTTTTACACAAATTATTTTATAACCAAATTAATATATTGGTCAAAGTAGGACCAAGTACGTACGCGTTCCTTGTAGCATGTCAAGAGTCACGCGATATATTTATTTGTTTAAAACGGATAAATGATGAATAAGAAATTTGGTATCAAAGTGCCCCATTTATGTATGAAGTTTATTGGGAAATTTTATTTAATTTTCTGGGACGGTTTTTCATAACTGTCGCTAAAGGTTGTGACTGTTCGCTATATAGTGACTGTTTTCAGAACCGTCCCTAAAGGTCGTGACTGTTCACCATAAGTTGTGACAGTTCATGAAAAAACGTCCCTAAAGTGACTGCTTTCTAAAAGACATGTCTTTTCATGAAAAAACACTTTGTTTTCTATAAATACATGACTTGTCTTCATTTTTAAAGAGAGGAAATAAGGAGGAAAAATATTTTCTATACTTTCCATTCCCAATCGAGTCGGATAGAGTATCAAACATAATTGGTTCGTGGGACACGCACACTGAAGTGCTTCTTGCGCGTGTCGAGACCGTTTTATCCTGGGAGGCAAACGCTCATTGTTCATTGACGTAAGCACCGTAGCGGGAGCGCATTTTGTCTTAAGGAGAGAGTGTCAAACACTTGACTCGGTCATCTTCTTCATTTGTAAGTTCTAATGGTATAATTTTTATTGCATAAATATGATTTATTTCATATTTTAATTTTGATAAAACACAAAAGTATATAGTATATATAACAATCTTAAGACAAAATGAAAAAAAATATTTATGTTACTTTGTGTTTTAATTTTATGAATCGTTTTCGAATGTGAAAACATATTTGTCCATCCTTTAGTTAATGCAAGAAATTAGACCTTTCGTAATACATTGATGATTGAACGTGTGGTATTGTAACTTTCCATGATTTATTTCATGATTTATCACTTTTGTACACAATTTTTTATGTGGCTTAATGTTTCTGTCTTTTTACTCTTGGTGGGTTAAGTATGATACTAGTAATATTGCAAATGATATCACACCTGGGATAAAATATAATGTTAATAGAATCTAAATGCGGGTGCATTCTCTTTAGTTTTGGAAGTTTTGTCCGTAACTGTGCGTACTGAATGATGAGAAGGCATTGTTTACTTTTGCTAATTGTATGTTGCCATCATCTAAGTTGCAAATGGAAACTGAGTGACCATTCAAAATATTACGAAGACTTTGTTTGATTGGAATTGATTATAAGAACGTTTCAAAGATTTATGGTCGGATCATAATTGTTACAAACGTCTCCTTCGTTTATATTAAAATTATTGAAGTTTGGATGTAATTATTGAAGATGTAATTTTTTTTAGGTATTTGGTTAAATTTGGAAACTCAAATTTGATATATGAATACTTGTGGTGTCATTTGGTTATTTGACAGTTTGAATCCATTAAGTATGAGTAATGTTCATATGCATTTAACTTGTATCTTTTCATCTTTAGTGATGTATTTGTTTTTTATGTCTTTGACATGGACTATGCCATAAATGGCATAAAAAGTGATTAGTTTATAAATAATGCATTTTTAATGTTTAATTTGATTATTGACATTGTATAGCGTGCGATAATTTTAGCGATAAAATTAATTAATTTTTAATTAGCATTCCTTTGAATGTCTAAAATTAGAATAGTGCGTCCCAATTAAGGTGATTTTGAATACATGCATTCAAATTTGTCCAAATGAACAAAGGGACAACAAGAGTGTGTTTGATTCATAGTATACTTATATAATTTATTTATTGACGGTAGAGCTAAATACCAATTTTGGTGCGCTCTTAGATTGAAAAATAAATTAGTAAATAATGATGTGATGTCACATGTGTAATAACGTGCATTTATGTATATTATCACATGATAGTCAAATATCTGATTAATCAAATGTCTGATTATGCGTTGAGATTTAGTCACATCTTTGGTAATGTTATTCACATGATTTTTTAAGTGCATTTTATGCAAACTAATGTGATTATAATATATGCGATGATATTATGGTCTCTTGTATGGTTACATGTATACGTGTAACAGTACTATTTTAGTGTCACCTAATTAAATTAGATTACATGAACGGAAATGTGATATATTTAGAAACATGATTTAAGTTGCATTCCTTGTAGAATGTCAATATTTAATTATTGTGATAATTCATGTAATCTTGATATTACATTTAAATTGGTTTTTAATCTCCCGTGTCATGAAAAAGAGAAAAATAAAATATAATGCATTGTCCATTATTGTTGGTATGTATATTAAACATTGCAATGCATGCATTATATCGACTCTTAGAGATATGAATATGCAATATTGTTTAAAACGATGTGAACCAACATGTTGAAAATTTGAGAATATTTTCACGCATAATAAATTAAAAAGTCCTATAGGTTAGGAATTTATTATGTTTGCATAATTTTATAGTTGTGGCATCCGATGACCTAATGTCATGTAATGAAAATTGAGGTGTGTAATGACATACTATTTTCACGTGTAGAAGTCTATTGGATATTTGTGGCATGATTGTATATTATTAACCATATAGCATCATGCGACTTTTAATCTTAGGGGTGACCCTTCCACTCTTAATTTTGTGAGACACTTTCATCAAAATATCATTGGAACATGCTATGTTAAACATGATGTTTCATGAAGAATTACATTAAATACAATTTGTATTGATATCGTGGTGCTCAATTTTCCATAGACTTGAAAGAGTGGATATGATTAATTTCAATATGTTACTTCCCTTCACTATATTGAATGTTATCAAATGCGATGAAGATTGCAAAAGATATGAGAGTATTTAGTTGATATAAAGTGCTACATTCCTTTCCGTAATATATAAATTCATTTTGAAGAATCTTATACTTCCAATTAATGCGTTTGTCGAACGTGTTATTCAATGGAGAAAAATTAGTGTGGCGTGATTACAGATTTATTTATTGAATTTATGATTCAAAATTCAGAACCGAGCGGTTTAAAAACTACTTTAAAGATGGTATAGAATTAAATCATAAATCCATATAAATTATCAAGGGATTCAGAACCGAGCGGTTTCACAACTGCTTTAAAGAAGGTAGAATCAAATTATGATCTCATTGGAGACTTAGGCGTAATCTCAAGACACCACAACTAGTAAACTCAAAGAAGGGAAAGTAACCAAATTGCATATTTTATATTATGATATTTTTAAAGTCCATAATCATAGAATATGTTGAAAGGGTTTTGAGGCATATAAATTATGTGTGACACAACTTTAGTTTAATACTAAGAATTGTCACAAGTGCATTTGTAGGCCTATGGAACAATAAGGAATATACCATTAAATGTCGAAATCACTAAAGTAGAGAAACTTATCTCAACAAAATTTTATTTAGAATGAAATGAATGTATACCTTCTAAATGGACATATGTGTTGGTCCAAATATACATTAATATCATTTCATTTTTAAGAAAAATAAAGCGTTTAGAGGTTGAGAATAAATGTATCAGCTTTGTATAATTTCAAATTTATGTTTGAAATTGTGGGGGAAGTATTGTGTTTTCTATGAGTCAACACATTAACCTTTGATAAAAATTTTATCTCAACACATTAACATTTGATAAAAAATTTATGGGAAAGGTTGAGAACCTTTGTATGAAATTTTATGGGAAAGGTTGAGAACCTTTGTATGAATTATGATAAATGTGGGGGTATTTATCTAAGGCGATAATTTTTATCCAAAAATAGAAACAAAGATGATTCCTATTGAAAATAGGATAAACACTACTAAAAGTGTAGTATTTGGTTGCATAAGTGCATTTAATGTACTATAGCATTTCCAATGTGCATTTGTCTAGAGAAGTGTATACTTCATTGATTGAACGATAATTAATACTTATGTACTTTGATTATATTTCAAGGTTGGAAATGATTAAGCGTGTACACAAATCTTTAGAGTAAAGATAATGGATCAAAGAGTCTAAAGTACAAATGAGTCGTTCAATATCGATACTAAGATATAAGTGACAAATGACATAAACATTAGGGAATTATGAATATATTTTAAATAATATATGAATTTCGAGACTCGTATTCCTAGTGATATATTAGCATGATTAGAGGTGTTAATGTTTGGAAATCCTCTTATGATGGAATATGAATATTATTTCCTAGAAAGCAAAGTACCTTGACAATTTTAAAGAGGATGATTTGAGATAACAATTATAATGCATGTTCTTGCAATTGAACATCATTGCTTGAAAAAGCATAAAGCAATTTGGCAAGTCACGACTTATTAGTCATGACATAAGACCATAAAGAAATCTTTCTTTGTTAGTGATAACATTAGGCCTAATAAAATCATTGCGGATCCGCTAACAAGAGAGTAAGATACGTACATCAAGGGGAATGGGCTTACAGCCGGTTAAAACCTAAAAGAATTGCCATAATGGAAACCCAACCTAAATGACTGGAGATCCCAAGAATTAGGTTCAACGGGACAACCTAATTATGTGCGATTCAGTTAGCACTGAGAAGAAAATAAATTCTTCCTCCCATTCCTAGGATGAGTCAGTGCACTATCTGCCGCGTGTAATAGGATAAATTTTATTTTAATGATTTCTATATCTTGAACATAAGGATCAAGTGGGGTATTAGCAGGATACTCTTTATAGAAAGCACCTATGTGAGTGAGAAGGGGCCACTTCTATGAGAATAACCAACGGCTACATTGTTAAATTCTCTAACACACTCATGAAACCAGGAGGTGTCCAAGGCCAAAACGGACACAAAAGTGAGAACCAAGAATGTTCGGAGAAGGACTGTGTGAATTCTATTGTCTCGGTTTACACAAAAAGGTTGATCAATTCAAGACATCGCGTTCATTGATTGGCCAGTAAACCCGATAGTCTCTCACTAGGAAAGATTCAAGGCCAAAAGCTATCTTTACCGATGCAGCTCTTTTCCACTGATACTCTGTCTAATTTGTCTTCATGTTCATTTGATTCTTCACCCAAATTTCATTCATGTGGGGGATTGTTGGAAAATATTGTGTTTTTACACAAATTATTTTATAACCAAATTAATATATTGGTCAAAGTAGGACCAAGTACGTACGCGTTCCTTGTAGCATGTCAAGAGTCACGCGATATATTTATTTGTTTAAAACGGATAAATGATGAATAAGAAATTTGGTATCAAAGTGCCCCATTTATGTATGAAGTTTATTGGGAAATTTTATTTAATTTTCTGGGACGGTTTTTCGTAACTGTCGCTAAAGGTTGTGACTGTTCGCTATATAGTGACTGTTTTCAGAACCGTCCCTAAAGGTCGTGACTGTTCACCATAAGTTGTGACAGTTCATGAAAAAACGTCCCTAAAGTGACTGCTTTCTAAAAGACATGTCTTTTCATGAAAAAACACTTTGTTTTCTATAAATACATGACTTGTCTTCATTTTTAAAGAGAGGAAATAAGGAGGAAAAATATTTTCTATACTTTCCATTCCCAATCGAGTCGGATAGAGTATCAAACATAATTGGTTCGTGGGACACGCACACTGAAGTGCTTCTTGCGCGTGTCGAGACCGTTTTATCCTGGGAGGCAAACGCTCATTGTTCATTGACGTAAGCACCGTAGCGGGAGCGCATTTTGTCTTAAGGAGAGAGTGTCAAACACTTGACTCGGTCATCTTCTTCATTTGTAAGTTCTAATGGTATAATTTTTATTGCATAAATATGATTTATTTCATATTTTAATTTTGATAAAACACAAAAGTATATAGTATATATAACAATATGTTTATTTTGTGCGGATAAAATTCTACGGTGGGGACAAAAGAGCAGCTCAATGGAGGTGGCTTTCGGGTCTGCAACGGTTCGCGGGTCAGGGTAGCGGTTAAAATATGGTTCCGGGTAAGTTGCTTTGTTTTGTGGGTTGTATCAGGTAGGAGATGAGTGTTGAATTTGTGGGTGGTGGCAAAATTGATCGATCTTATCGCCATGAACTCCGATCCTATTACTTTATTCTTATCAGATAATTGCTTTTCCTACTGACATGTTTCATTTAGTTTGCTTTTTCTATTACTTCCACATCTTTCACAATATTTTGTTCAGTGTGTAGTTCTCATATGTGGTCATTATACATGCTTCATTAAATAATCAGAAATTACCTTTTCTATTTTCCTCTTTCAATTCGTGTCTTACTGGTTTTGAAGGTACCGTGAATGAGTAAACCGTATATGGGTGATAGTGAGAGTATATGTCGAAAAAGAAAATTTTTTGTTCCAATTTATGTGTGTTGAAAACATTGATTTTGAATTTTTTGTTTTATATTTATAATTTTAATTCATGCAGCTAAATAAATGTATTTATTTATATGTTTTCTATTAAATGGCGTGTCTTATTGATTTTGATTTTTTTTTTTTTGTATTTTTTGTGTAGAACAATATATTATCATATTCATGGTTTAAGTGGTTATTTTTTTGTTAACTGAGTCTTTTTTTATACCTTGGGTTGGTGAAATGAAATTGAAAATAAGGATTGTCTAAGTTTGATGTTAGAACAAGAGTGCTTAGAGTTTTGAAGCTTAAAATTGTAAATCAGGATTGTAGGATATGATGTTTATTGATTGTACTAAGTTCATTCTGTGGAAAAGTTCTTGCTTCTATATTTTTTTTCCTTTATACTTCAATAGAGCCATTTTTCCTCATTTATCTTTTGTGAAAGTAACGAATGCAGTAAACTTATCTCTCTAAATAGTTTTGGTTTGATTTTCTCTCACAATATTTAGTTTGATTGTTATGTATAATTATTTTTATGATCATTTTCAATTCAGTGTGTAGTTATATGAAGGCATTATACTTGATTCATTAAAATCACTCAGTGCTATAGTTATACACATATAAACACTCAGGGAAATAGTCACAGTCCATGGGTGTACCTGAGATGGTTAAAAATTATAACTTGAAAGTACTTATTTTTTTTTCATATTTTCGTTTTTACATAAAGTGTAGTATTTTTGACACCGAAATTATTTCCCATTCATATTTCATGGGGCGAATTGGATAAAAAAGGTTTGTGACATAGTTGTAAGAGCGCCGAAGTGAGGGACAAAGTTTATAGAACATGCAAAAATTGTATATTTATAAATAATATCATTCGTAATCTAAAATTAGAAATGTATAACATAAATTATTATTACACGCAGTTATGAAGAGACAAATCAAAATGAGATATAACTTATACCATGTGAAAAATTATATATATTTAATATCAAATTTATGCAACAATTTGACTATCCCATAATCAACAAAATAAAAAGATATTGAAATATTTGAATAATAAATACTTTCACGTGTGAAAATAAAAAAATAAAATCAACATATAAATTATTTTAAGATGCAACATTAATGGAGTTAAATTTTGTTTGTTTCTTTTGAGAAAGATAAAGTTACTTTGATGAAGTATCTGTCGGATGACATTTTGGTGGAAGTATAAAAGCTTAGAAAAGTAGAAGTATGCGTGTGGGTGTAGCTGAATGTTAATAGATGAAGGGGCATATTGATTTTTTAAGATTAAGAGATAACCTAATTGTACGGTATATTTATGTACCAATCTACACTACCAAAAGCTGGTGGACTACCCAATGGCACGGATAAAAAAAATCGGTCCAAAAACAATTAAACTAAGCAGGTAAAGAACCATTTTACTGTCACTATATTATGCATATATATACTTTGTTAGATATGTAAAATGTGTTTGGTTTGCTACACAAGTATAATATAAATATAGTATATAAATATTAATTAGAATAATAAAAAAAATATTAGTATCAGGATATTAATAGAGTTCGATATAATATATACCGACTAAATATAATATACAAATAAATAAATAAAAAATTATTTAAGAAATATTTACATAATCACTTAAATAAAAGTTCGTTTGGAATTACACCAAAATCAATATTATACATTAAATTAAAAAGTACATAAATTATAATTAAGATAATTAAATATCAAATAAAGGGTATGTTTTATAATCACAAATTGTCGAGAGCAAATTCATCATCGTGTTATTGATACGGGTATGAGTGTCCTATAATTATATACTCGGAAGCAAATTTGTTATAGTGCCATCGGTACGGGTACATCCTAATATATATATATATATATACACACACGTGGGAAGTTGACATTTAAGTAGGACTTGAAATGTCACACCTGTTCAGTTTTTCTTATGCATGTTATTAGTTTATGAAAACTTGCCTAACAGAATTTCCTTTAAGCTTAAAAAGGGTTCTATGAAGAAAAACTGATTATAACTAGTTGATCGGATGTATACTGTGAGTATACTTGAAGTATACATATGACCTTTGAACGAATGTATATAAACATTCATGCTCTTAAAAAGGTTTGGTTGTTCTCACTTTTTCCGTGAGAAAAAGTGGTTGGATATACTTAGGGGTGCACAACGAAACCGAAAATCCGATAAATCGAACCAAACCGACTGCATTGGTTCGGTTTGGATCGGTTTTTTTGCTCAATGGTTCGGTTCCGGTTTGAAAAAAAAATAAAACCGATACATCGGTTCGGTTATCGGTTCCAGGGTAAAAAAACCCAATCCGATCCGAAAACCGATCCGATCCGAACCAATCCGAGATCGAACCGATTTATAATTACATATATATATATTTATTTAATATATTTAACACTTGTAATTTATATTTTTGTGATTATTTGAGTTTCTAACTTAAGTTATTGAGGTCAAAATTAATTTTGACCTTAAAAAAATTAGTTATGAAACACATTAATCTTAAAAAAAAATTAGTTATGAAATATGATTTTGGAACCGAAAACCGATCCGATCCGATCCAGGAACCGCTGGTTCGGTTTGGTTCGGTTCTGTATAAATGTAGGTTCGGTTCCGGTTCCAAAAATTTGGAACCGACCCAGGTCGGTTCGATTCTCGGATTAGTACCAAAACCGATCCAAACCGAACCGTGTGCACCCCTAGATATACTACTGTTTGTATGGCCGCATGAGTCTTAATGTCGTAATTGGTCTGTAATTTTTGGAATTGCAAAGTTTAATCTTCGCTAATTTTTTTTTTATATAAAAGTTGTGAATGTGCAAAACTAGTAATTGCATGTCTTAAAAAAACGTGAAGAGATGAAAGAGCCGGTCCAAATGGGTGAACTTAGAAAAGGGTAATATGGAAAGAAAAACCAAATGTAATTCAATGAAACTTATAATAATATTTGAGCAATATTTTTTTACGGAGAAGCTAACGGCACTCCAAAAAATCTTTAAACACTCCACATATTTTTTGAAAGAAAAAATTGCCCTTTAAACTAAAATCAAACAAATTCTATTTCACTTCTTCAACAAAAAAATAATTTTTGTAAAAAAACAGTTTTTTTATATTAAAAAAAAATGGGTCATTTTTTTAATTAACGTTTAGTCCAAATATTTTATTTTATCTCTAAAAGTCATTCACAATATAAAACACTCATAAACACTATTTTTTCACTTATCCTAAACTTTAAGAAAAAATTATCAAAAATAAATAAGGTGGAGTCGTTAAAAAAAATACCAACGATTATGAATCTATTATTTTTTGAGTAACACGATCACGACCCAAATAAAACGCAACGTGACATGGAGTTATATTTTTTTCATACCGGTGGCACAGACCATTTTTTTATTATTTCAAAAATAATCTTTTTACTATTTAAAAAAATGGTTCGCCTCCGCGGTATGCATAGGCAGTCCAACCACCTATACATACCATTGGCGCCGACCATTTTTTTCTAATATGTTGGTACGCGCCAGTGATATGCACAGGTTTTTTATGTTAAAAAACTGGTTTTTATATTAAAAAAAATGGGTCATTTTTTTAATTAACATTTAGTCCAAACATTTTTATTTTGTTCCAAAAAATCATTCACAATATAAAATACTCACAAATATGACTTCATGCCACGTCGCGTTTTATTTGGATCGTGATCGTATTACTTAAAAAATAATATATTCATAACTGCTGATATATTTTTTAACGACTCCATGACTTGTTTATTTTTGATAATTTTTTCTTAAAGTATAGGATAATAGAAAAAAGAGTGTTTGCGAGTGTTTTATATCGTGAATGATTTTTTGGAACAAACTAAAAATGTTTGAAATAAACGTTAATTAAAAAAATGATCCATTTTTTTTAATATAAAAACCAATTTTTTTACATAAAAAACTATACATATCGCTGGCATGTACCAACATATTAGAAAAAATGGTCCGCGTCAGCGGTATATATAGGTGGTTGGTCCGCCTATGCATACCGCGGGTGCGGACCATTTTTTTAAATAGTAAAAAGATTATTTTTGAAATAATAAAAATGGTCCGTGCCACTAGTATGAAAAAAATATGACTTCATGGCACGTCGCGTTTTATTTGGGTCGTGATCGTGTTACTTAAAAATTAATAGATTCATAACATCTGATATTTTTTTTAACGACTCCATGCCTTTATTTATTTTTGATAATTTTTTTTTAAAGTTTAAAATAATAGAAAAAAAAGTGTTTGTAAGTGTTTTATATTGTGAATAACTTTTTAGAATAAAATAAAAATATTTGAACTAAACATTAATTAAAAAATAATTCACTTTTTTTTAATTAAAAAATAATTTTTTGGCTGAAGAAGCGAAATAAAATTTATTTGATTTTTGAGTAAAAGATAATTTTGTCTTTCAAAAAGTATGTGTAGTGTTTAAAGAGTGCCGCGAGACTCCCCAAATTGAATTGAATAAGAGTAGAAGAGTAGTGGATAGAATTGTATTATTGTTTTGTGTGTGTGGCGCGCAGCAAGAATGGCAGTTGTTGTAAAATGGTACATAGCGTTGGCGGTGAGGTCGTCGGCCACACCCAGACAGACGAAAGTGATGTTGCCGAAGAAGAAGCCCCAGAAATGGTCTACCGGAGTGGCCCCAGGAGATTACGGTGGTCCGCCGGTGTCCACCAAGCTTCGTAAGTATTGGGGCGGCGAAGGAGAAGACCCTATCACCTCTAACGAATTCATTTGGAACAAAGACTTTATGGGTCGCATGAAACGCTATATTCAGGATTCTGACTCTGACCCGGTTAAGGTTCCTGTTTCACTGTCAAATTTAATCCTTAATTATGTTAAACTCAAATTCATCTTCTTATCATTTGAGATTGAGCCTTCAATTTTATTGTAAACAGGAAGAAGAAGAAGAGCCTCCTTCTGGGTTTCTTAGCTTAAATAGAGTCATGAGCCTCAACAGGTATCTATGATCTATCATTCATATTATTTCCCTTTTCTTCTACTTCCTTTAATATTCATAACTCGTGAGCTTGCTTACAGCATGGAAGTTGACTTGAGCAAAGAGCTAAGACCACCTTCCAAATCCAAACCTCTTCTTCAGAAGCAAGTTGAGGCAGTTCAAGTAAGCCAATCTGCTTCTCAATTGGTTTATATACATTCACATTTTGCTTTCTCATTCACTGTAACATGATTTTCAGTCTGTCACTCCATCACCAAGATGGAGACCCGCACCAACACGACGTGAGCAAGACAAGTGGGATAGAGCAACTAAGGCTGCTACTGGAGGAACTGTATGCCTATTGTCCTCCTTGCTTTTCTTTTTCTTCCCATTTTTCTCTAACAGAATATCTACCTCTATACACACCAAAATATACTTACAACACCGCTATACGGCGGGGATTGACCGTTTTTCCACCAAGATCAAACAATTGAATAAGAGAAAGGCTTACAAAGATATACAACATCCATAGATTTATAATTAAGTATCGAATAATGTATCTATAATTAATATGGAGTGAAGATCTGTACATATGATTATAACTTATTTCCAACATACTCTATCGGATACCTTATCCCGCATAATCCATCTCTCTCTTTTTTCAATTTAATTCAAACACCTCTCCCTCTCCCTCTCTCTCTCTCTCTCTCTCCAACCCTCTCATCCGTCAATAGCCACAATTCAAACACATACTTTAATCTTGTTTATTCTCTAATTTTGCAGAGTTCCCTAATTTTAAATTTGTTCTATCGTGTTCACAATTTAAATGAGTAGATTTCATTATATTTTCACAATTCCACTCATTTGTCATTATTCTCTGTCATCGACTTTGAAGTTCTGCATTCGCATTCAGAATCCACACAGTGGTACTCCAGCAATTCCTCTAGCAATGGTACTCCAGAAATTCCTCTAGCAGCAATGGTACTCTGTCATCAGCTTTGAGTGTTTGTTAATTTATTCACAGGTCTTTTGATTTCCAACTCACATGTGCAAACTAACTCATAAAGGACGAGGAACATTGAAGTTACATTAAAGAATGGTTGGATATATTTTACTCTTGGAGTGTAAATGCACCTTCCATCAAGTTAATTGAAGAAACATAATTGAACGACTTTATTGATTGTGATGCTTTATTTTCTTTGGTGTTTTCCTCTCTGAGTTTGAATTTTATTATTTTCAGAAATTGACTTGCGTTTTTTTATGTTAATAGTACACTATATTTTCAGTCATATTATGTATCTGCATAATGTTATTTGAAATTTCTTTACTTTACAACATAGTGAACCCTGCATTTATAATACTATTGTGATTTCAGTTTTGATCTCGGTGAGGAAAAAAATCTGTAAAGGAAGTGCTAAAGCAAATGACAATGTGAAGTTCTCTTCTGAGAATAAATATTTGGAGGGTTAAGGTTTCAGCATGAATGATATTTGGACAAGTGTTGACTGATAATTCATTATATGTGGGTGAATTATTCACAGATTATCGTAGTAATACATAGTTTCTATTTGGTTTTTGTTGATTTTAACTTTTTCTAAAAAGGTAGAGGGCGTCTGAGGAACAAAATGTTACGTTGTAATTGCGATGCATAGGGAAAAACAAGATGGTGATGCACTGATAACAGAGACACAAAGTGTGTCGTGGACACGATATAACTGGAGCAAAACTTACAATCGTGCCTTTAGGCACGAGTTACCCCTAGTGTGTGTGTGTATATATATATATAACATAGTAGTGTGTGTGAGTGTGAGAGGGGGTAATGTCATATACAAAAATCAGCAAACCAGCACACAAAAAAATCCTAAATATGAAATTATACAGATTTACATTCATCACAAAATTTTTATGCACATTATTAGTTAAAATTTTGTGATGAATGTAAATCTGTGTGTGTTTGTGTGTGTGTGACTTTGTTAAACCTATCAAACTTACTATTGTTGTTACACTACAAACCAAACTTAACCCAAGCAGTTAAATTACCTCAAAATCAACCAAATTGGAATCATCGGTGTGGGATTCAAGCAAATCAATTTGAGACTCTGAACAATATATCAAATCAATATATAAGAAATGAAATCATTACACTAATAGATGAAATAACCACACATCGTAAAGAATAAAATAATTACCTCAACCATATTTGAAAGTTGAGCTTGAAATTCCTGTAAAACAGTCCAAATGAATCCCGAACAATACATGAAATAAATATGTCATGACTATTAGGTACTATAAGAAATGAAATCCCCATTATTTCATCCTCAAAATCAAAATAACACAACTAGGGTTTCAAATGATGAAATCCCCAGAATTCCATAATCTCATTTTAATCACTCGGAAAGAACCAATTTAGAAACCCTAAAATTTCCATGCGCTCAAATCAAATGTGAGGATGAAATTCAAGGATTAGCTCATCCTAATCAGTAATGGAGCTATTTTAAAACCATAAGAAATTATTTAAAAACCCTAAGATTTGGAAATCGACTTACACTTGTGGTCCAACTTTTGTTGTACACAGTGGTCCGATTGAAGGATGGGCGGAAGTGGAGGGTCAAAGAGGGAGAAGGCATGTTCCTGTGTTGGTGGGAGGAAGGAAGAGGCTGAATTTGTAATCTTAGTTGAGAGAAAGAGGAGAGATTTTAAGGGGTTTGTCCAAGACGGACGGACGGACAAGTGAACTTTTGTCCGAGTGGTGGAGAAAAACCTCCTTCATCGGTCGACAAACACTCTCAAATCTATCTCATAATTCTATGGGTTTGGCAATTCATGTAGGCCTAACTGACTTTGTTCTCACGCTTTTTATTTATACACATTTGACTCCTAAACGCACCATAATTACTCAAAAAGCATTTTAAAATATTCACAAACCGTCATAAAATATTTATGACACTTTTTTTAGGTGGAGGATGGGGGAAATGTCCACCCCTTGTGGGAGTAAAACTACGAGGCAGCCTAGGCACCATGGGGTTGTGATGCGGTCATTATGATATCAAGAATAGTCTACTGTGTTTGTACAAATGGTTTTTGATTAGTCAAATGATCTTCGATCGTCTAATGTCCATGCCCTTTCAGTTGTTCACGCTGTCCCGCTGCCTTTTTTGACTAAATGGGGGATATGGAGTTGTTATGTACCATCTTGAACGTGTGATGGCCTAGTTTGGTTGTGATCACAACCTGCCCTTGCAAAGGTAACTTTACGTTGTACGGCCACAAGCAAGTTGCTTCATAAGGCCTTTGATTACTTTTAATTTCGTGGTGCAATGAAGAAGTGTTGTAGAAGTGGGAGGAGGGTGCTTCCTTCGAGAAATATCTATGGATGTGACGCCTCTTTGCAATGTATATTGGGTGCGTCAAGCCGATTCATTCTGTCGATTTGTGAATGATGATCCTGTCATTGCTAATTGAGTGGTAATCTTTGAAGCACGGACACCCTCCCGGAAGCCACGAGTCAACTTTGACTCGAGTCGGACACGCGACACGCTCCGATACGAGTCTTTTTTTTTTCTTCTTAAGGTTGGACACGCCAGGACACGTGAAATTAATTTTTAATTTTTTTTTTAATTTTTTTAATTTTTTTTCTTAATGTGATGGTGATTCCGCTTTATTTATGATTTTGAATTTTAAAGTGTGTTTGAATTTTGTTTTGTTTTGTCCATTTTCTTAATTTCATGTTAAGAATTCTCTAATAATGTATTTTAAGGAAAAAAATTATTTTATTTCATATATATATATATATATATATATATATATTTAAATATATATTATAGTATCCTAGCATGTCGTATCCTAGTTCTTGAAAACATCACATGTCACGTGTCGTGTTGAAACATGTATTACGTGTCGAGCCCATGCTTCATAGGTGGTAGTTTGTCATGGTGATGAGATTGCATTTTCCACGTAGTTAGACTAGGTTGAAGAATTTTATTGGGAATAAGACTAGTAATAAGAAAGAAGTTGGCTTCGAGGGTGAACCCGATGCGGTGCTTGCTCAGCTTGGTGACGCAACTTAAGCGTTGAAGAAAAAGAGGGTAGCCTGCAAAAGCTCCATCGAGAAATTGTGTGAGCATGGGGGAAGGTGTTGTCCCAAAAAATAGAAGTTGGAGAATATCATCCGGGGGTGGTTATTACATTGGATGTGTCTGAACGACTATGAAGTATGGACTCGACACGCAATACAGGATATGACATGGACACAGGGATACGTTATTTTCCAAAAAAGTAGGATACGATACGCTGGGAGACGTATAGTATTATTTATATTTAAATATTTAATTATAAGTTAAAAAGTAATATTTAATATTAAAATACAAAGTATATAATTATAGTTATATACTTTGTTATAGAATTGTAGTTACAGAATATATTAATATTTATAGTTATATAATTTAATATTTATTACAAAGTATATAATTATAGTTACAAAATATATTAAATCCAAAGAATTCAATTTTTTATTACAAATTATTTAATTTATTAGTTATAAAATATTCATTTTTTTTTTAATTGAGAAATCTCTCAAATTCAGCACATGAAAGAAATTATGGGAAAAGAAATGCAGCCCAGCTGTCTTCCAAGATCAGATTTAATTGTTTCCAGCTATCTTCCCATTAGGACAAAACCTCTAATTTACTCTATCACACAATATCTTCCTTTTTGAGCTCCCAAAAGTAAAAGCCCTTTTCCTTCGTATGAAGCAATGGCTAACATCTCTCTCTCTCTCTCTCTCTCGCTCTATTGACAATGTTTACGTCAGAAAGCCTTGGAATTTTTTTGTAGGCTATGGTTCTGCGCATTACACCGAAGTTTTATAAACGAAAACTGTGAAGGCTAAGATCAATTAGGCCTAGATGTCTGGGGCAACTCTCAAAAAACCCTAATTATATTCATAAAAGTTCTGATTATAAAGGGAGGCCTAAGAATAAAACTGCTCAGTCTTATTTAAGTAATACACTTCCAAATCTAAGTGAAGATAATAAAAAAATTAAATAAAAGTCTTTAATGATTATTCTCTCTAAAGATTTCCCTAAACCAATAAATATCCCCTCCTTGCTTGTTGATCGCACCCATGAGGGACCACACAAATTGCAACATTGAATTTGATCTTCTATGGGGCAGAATGTTGCCATTAAAGGGAAGCAAGAGCTAAGTGAGACAAGGATGCGACAGTGGATGATAGGAGTAACGATGAGGGAAAAAATTAATAAAAAATTTGTTAGAGAAAACATAAGAGAAACTCTCATTAGTGATAAGATAAGAGTGAGTAGACTTAGAAGATATGGACATATACTTCATAGACCATTTAATGCACCAATAACAAATAGAAGGCTAATAATGAAATACAAGGAAAAAGACAAAGGGATTGGTCTAAACTATCTTGCGAGGAAATTTTAAGCAAATATCTTAAAGCATTAAGTTTAGTTGATAACATCGCTTATAATAGACGGGATTGGAAAAAGAAAATCCACGTGGCCGGCTTTATTTAGTGGAAGGCAAGGATGATGATGAAAACTTTTGTATATGCATCTTTGCTCAAGTGTTCCTTCTATTGTAATACTGTTTTCTTAGGCATAGTTTTTAGTTGAGAGTTTTGATGAATTTGTTCATTCTATCATTATATCTTATGACAATAATGCTACCCAATCTTGTAATTACTATCTCTTATAGGAAGTGCTGTTTCGGGAAATAAAGCGGCCTCGTGGAGACCCAGAAGTGTTGGCTGCTCAATCAAGGGAGCAGTATTTTAAGGTACATTACGCCTTCACTTATCTGCATCACGCATCATAACCTTTTGAGTTTAGAAACTGAATAGCACGCATTATAACATTTTGAGTTTATAACTGAAGAATGTTGCGGGTTGGATTTGATTTTGCAGTTGAAGAATAAGATGCAGATCATCACTTTGGGTATCGGGGGTTTCGGTTTAATCTCGGCTTATGTTTCTTATTCTCCAGAAATTGCAGCAAGGTATATAGGTTATTATGTGTTTTGATTTCTGAATACATAGTGTAAGAGGGTAGTTGTGGTTGAGAGTGAACTTGGGTCGCTCATTGAGCGTGAGGCGCTACCCGCCAGTCCCACAATAAATATGTTGTACAAACAATACTGCCAATGATATATAAGGGGCTCATAGGTGTATCGAGAAGGAGGAAAAAAGAACGAGCAGAGCGAGTAACTCGTGATAGAAGCAGATGAACACCATTAGGTGTGATGCAATAATGAATAGAGATCAAAACTAGATGAGTGACAGTAAATATGTAAAATAAATGAAGAACTTGTGAGTTATTATCCAATGATTCGTGATATATGTAGAAGGTTATGAAAAGAAAGAGAGAGAGAGAGAGAGAGAGCGTATGGATATTTTCAGAAAATGTTCTCTTATGAAGGATGAAGTGTGTTGAAGATTTCTTAAACATCATATTTTAGTCGGGTGTGCATTTAATGCTCTGCCTCAACGGTGTTTACATTAAATAGGGAGGTGACTTGTTTGGTGTGGGCGGTTGAACAAGGATTGCAAAGCCTATATTTAGGGGCTTATTGACACCATAGTGGTGTCAGGTGGCCAGGGCTAAGCTATGCTAGTGATGTGATTTGTCGAACATGTGCGTGACAGGTACGGCCTGTCACGTACAATACCTGTTGTACGAGAAACACTGTTACTCGGTCAAGCTTAGTTGCTTGTGATTGTGTGTGATCGAGTGAGACTCAAGTGATCCTCATGGTGTTACTCTTACTTACTCCATGTCTAACTTGTCTCATTTTCCAACCTCCAATCCAATACCCTTAGGAGTCCCATGAGTCACTCGCGAAACACTTCGTTCCTCGAGCATTGCCTTTACTTGAGCTAAGTGGAACTTAACGCATGTCACTCGTTTATACCTGTTGAGTGAGTGGTATGCGTGTGATCGAGTGATCGTAGTGGTGTTGCTCTTAGTTACTCACAAAAGAGTAGCATGTCTAACTTGTCTTCTTTCCACCTCACGGAATTCTTCATTCCTCAAGCACAACCTTTACTCGAGCTAAGTGGAACTTAGTGCACGTGACTCGCTTGTACCAGTTGAATGAGTGGTACTTGCTTTGTTTACTCCGAGAGTAGCAAGTGACTTAGGGCCTCCTACACATATAGTGATTCTTTCCCATTTCATGTCCTTGAGATTTTTCTTGTGGTTGTTGGAAGACTATAATAACTATTATCTAGACCTTCGTCCCTTCTCAATTTTCTATATCGAGCTCCCTTTTTTCTCTTCTTCCTTTCTTCTCACTAATTCATTCATCTAGTTCCTTTTCCATGATATCTGCTTTTTAAACGGAAAAGCTTAGTAGTTTTCGTACAAGGTATGTAGCAAATGCAAAGAGAAAAAAGAAAAAAGAAAAAATTGTAGTTCGATTATTACAAGGATATCGCAATCAAATAAAATATATTACATTATACATGTATATTTGTGTATCTAAAAATGTATATACAATACTAGCACGCACTATCTTCTAAAAGAGAAGTGAAAAAGTTTGACAAACTATTACTTTGAATATAGAGATAAGAAATAGAAAGGTAATAAATGGCTCTTTATGTGGCTCAAAAATACGTTTCATTAATTTCAAAACTTATTTCTAACACCATAAAATTACCCCCAAACCCCAATTTTTGAATGAAAAATATTGTAAAAAACCCAACTGTATCCATGCCCATACCCAAGTTGTGTTCATGTCGTATCCGCAAGTCAAAAATGGTTATTAAATCAATGGATACTTATATGGAACATCAAATATGTATCAGGCTTATTAGAGTCATATTCGCCTATGATATTCTCCATTCCTGCAACTTTTGAGGTATCTGTGAATCTTAGCCTAAGTTAAACATCTTTTACTAGAAAGAGTATTTGTCGATACATTTAAAAGTTTTGTGCAGATTGAAAAGTGTTCTGTCTTTGCATTATATATATAAAAAAAAAACAGTGATTAATTTGTCTCTTGAGTACTATTGATGTACATGTCTATTTTATGTATTCAGCTATGGTGCTGGCTTGCTTGGTTCTTTGGCCTACATGCGTATGCTTGGGAGCAGCGTGGATTCTATGGCAGATGGAGCCAGAGGGATTATAAAGTATGTTTGAGATTATTTTTCTGATCACGTACAAAAAATCTTTAGCAGATTGCTCCCACTACCTGCGTGTTATGTTATGCAAATATTATTTGCTTTACTTCCTCAGTAACTTCACTGTAAATTTCATATTATAAACTGAAGTAGTTGTTTTGTGGTGGAGTGGGCCGGCTCTAGGCATAGGCGAGTTAGGCCGCCGCCTAGGGCCCCCGATTAATCGGGGCCCCTTCCGGGAAAAAAAATTAGGTATAAAAAAAAATATTAGTTGTAAAAAAAAAAGCCCCCCCCCCCCAAAAAAAAAATTAGTTATGAAAGAAATTAGAGTTAACACTTAAAAAAAGGTCCCCCAAAAATAAAATTTGTTCTATTTAAAATGAACCCACACAATAAAATTAAAGGCCCCCATTTTGGTTTTTCGCCTAGGGCCCCGAAAATTATAGAGCCGGCCCGGTGGATTACAATATTAATAGCAACCGAGTTAGATGAATAAAATTAATAATTTACTAAACCTTTTCCCTAATAGGAGCAGGTTTTTAATGTTATTTTATTACGGGTGAGAAAATATCACTGATGGTCACCAACGAAGTGCAACCCCATGCATTATACACAAACGTAGTTTACTTGCCTGACAAATGGGGTGTAAACGGTATTCAAAAATATGAATCATCTGGTATTCAAGTATGATTTTTGGAGCATTTTATACAATTTAGTATTCGTAACTACAGAAAAATAGATACAATATGGATTGTCAATTTGAAATTATTTAAACAGTTATCATTTAGTATAATTACATCACAAAGTTAGGAAGCAAACCCTATTCCCATCTTTTGGTTTAGTATCCTAACCTCTTTCCCATATATAGTCTCTTAATTAACATAATGTAGAAACCCTACGTTAATAATAATATCCAAGTTACCTTACAACTTTGAGGTCAAGAGTTCAAATCCTCTTGGGCTCACCTTCCATAGTGTGTTCATGTATGGTTAGATTGGAGGGTCCAAACATACTAATGTGAATCAAGAATGCGGAAGCGTTATTGTTGCACTACACACAAACTACTAACTACACTATACCAAATAAAACTAAACTAAGAAAAATAAATTATTTCTCTCTCTCTATTCTTTTGTCAATATTCAAGGCTAATTACAAATGAAGGCCAATGGCTTATTTATAGGAGAGATTAGTTTGCTTATCAAGTTAAGATCCAAAAAGACTATAATTAAAATTGGCTAATTAGCCCCAAACATATTTGAAAGCTAATTAAACACTAAAACTAAAAGAAAATGACAATAATATCCAAAACTAAAAATTAGAAAAAAAGATAGTCTTCTTCCGGGAGCACAACCACGCGCCACATGTCGCCAATATACATCATTTCTCCCCATCTTAGAAAAAGCTCGTCCTCAAGCATGTAGAGGTGACTCATAAATGCCACATGATATGAACCAAAAAAAGCTTCGGACCTCAATCAAACTCAATCCAAAGTTGGCAGCCCAACTGGAAGTAGTCACATGTGTATGAACCTCATCAATAATGGGTCTAATAAACCCAAATCCCAACGATGTCCCTCAACGAAATCTGAGCAACCAAAAACTGACGACAATATCCGCCTTCTCAACATCACTAGTACATGTTTGCTACTTGGTGTGGTGGACCCATGAATCTGACCAGACGGGAACTCCGGCGATCGCACCTTTGCGAGTACGATGGCAAAACAAGCGGACTGAAGACGGCGACATTCCAGAAAACCGGACCAAAAATGGCAAATAGTCGGAAATGGGCCCCAAGTGGGACGCATTTTTCATGGAAGTCATATGTTGTGTCACAAATACGCCCTACGACCAATTTTGATTGGATTTGAGGTCAAATAGGGGGTGGGGGATTGGATCGAAGTAGAAAAGCCCATTTTTGTTGGGGTTGATTGTGGTTGGGCATAAATGAGTGGGGAAATGGTCAAAAATAGGGTAAAAAAATAGGAGTGGGGGTTAGGGTTTTGGATGGTTCTTGGTTTATTTTTAGGGTTAAGGTTTAGAAAAAAGTGAAGACGGAGATTCATGTAGACATGGTGGTGGTGGTGTGGTGGTAGGAGATGGTGGCGGAGGAAGGTGATGGTGTAGGGTCCCCCTTTTTTTGCGGTGATGGAATTTAGGGTTTTCATCCACCCAATTCCCATTTGGACATTTATCAATCCACCTAATTGAAGGGTTGCCCGAGCTGGATTCTCAACTCGATACCCACTTCACGCACCACGACAATCGACGAACACCAAGAACAACACAGCTCACCACCAAGAACCAACACAACTCTGATACCAATTGATGTGAATCAAGAATTTGGAAGCGCTATTGTTACACTACACACCAACTATTAACTGCACTACACCAAACAAAACTAAACTAAGAAAAATAAATTCTCTCTATATATATATTCTTTTGTCAATATTCAAGACTAATTACAAATGAAGGCCAAGGCCTATTTATAGGAGAGATTAGCTTGCTAACCAAGCTAAGATCCAAAGAGACTAAAAAGGGAAACTATTAATTAAAATTGACTGATTAGCCCCAAACATATTTGGAAACTAATTAAACACTAAAAATAAAAGAAAATGACAATAATATCCTAAACTAAAAATAGAAAAAAAGATAAGTCTTCTCCCGGGAGCCAACCATGCGCCACGTGTCGCCAATATACATCACGTACCCTTAGGCCTCGTTTGATGTGCGGGATAGGATAATATTATCCCACCCCACCCCATTTTTGGTGTGTGATGGGATACAATTTCAAGTGGGATAAGTTGTTCCATCCCATGTTTGGTGTTGAACGGGATATGATTCCAAGTGAAATAAGTTATCCCGAGTAAGCCTTTGATATCACTCATCCCACCTAGGAGGTTGGATTATTTTATCTGATGGGATAAATCTTATCCTATCCCACTCTTTAATTCGACGCTTCAGCCTTAGGGATTATATAGGTTGACGTGCGCGTGAGATAGCCCCACATGGGCTCATTTAATTTCAGCACATGTTTATTTTATTTTTAGTATTTTATTACGAGTAGATAATTATCTAGTTAGTGTTTCTTATTTTATCTAGGTTTCTTTGTTAGTGGGTGGTTTCCTAGTTTAGTTGGGAGACTTACTCCCCAAGTTGTAGGATTAGTATAAATAAGGCCTTTGACCCTCCCTTGTAATCAAATTATTGATTTATGAGATTTAAGAGAAAATATGGTTTGATTATTATTGTTATTCATGTGTGTATATGTGTGTAAATTCCGCTGTGTTTCACATCAAATTGGTTTAAGAGTCAGGTTCGCTCTTGATTTTCCACACGTGTGTCAATCATGCGGGTGTATTGAGGTCACGAGCTATGGCAATAGCTCGGGGTAACCTATCATACGACGTGTACTCAGCGATGATCAATGCTCCAAAACTGGCCACCACAAATAGAGTGTCGTTCATCCATGAACGACCCTTCGCTCCTTAAGATCAAGTGGCGCCACCACCAGCGGTAGCTGGATTTGACTTCGCGGCTCAGTTCAAAGAATTGAATGAAAAGATAAAGGTTTTGAAGGTAGAGCGGCGACGAGAAGCCATTCAATGAGTGCAACGGTTCAAGGAGGTGGGATTTTGGCTACTCGCGAGGCGGGTATGACTTGGAAAACCACCCAAGGCTGAACAGTTCGCCCAACCACCACATCATCCACCAACCAGCAGACCTCCCGGTCAAATCCCCCATCCGACAATCTTTTTCGGCAAGCAAAACCCATAAACCAGATCCTCAACACTGCAGAACCTAGATCCAACCATATATCTGAGTCCTTCCCAACCCCAAACCCTCGAGAAAATTCCAACCAACCCCAACTTGTTTTCGATCAGATCCGGCCTAGATCTGGGTCCCAAACGGTAGCCACGACCCCCCAACCTCTGAAACCCCCTGTCGAAGTCTTGACCAAACCCTAACCTTCGAAACCCCTCGTCTAGCAAAAATGAACCCCACCGATTAACTTTTCGGCACAACATTGAGGTCGTCGGGCGAGGGCAACCTTCGCGGGAGCACTGTGAGCCTAGTTGAAGCCCTACCGATACAAAATGGCCTCTGTGGGACCGCGATTGCACAACCAGACAACCGTCCCGTGTTTTTGGCCTCCGACGATGATTTATGGCCACACGTGGTGGACTCCGACCTCCGGCAGCTTCCAAGGTGGTTCGGTTGGGTGGGGTGGCTATTAGGGTTTATGAAAGGGAAAGAGGGAGCTAGGGTTTGCTTTGATGAGTTGGGGCTTTTAAGTGAAAGGTTGAGCCATAAGGCTTTTGAAGACTATGGGCTCTACCTGTTTGATCTGGGCCTATTTTTAATAGGCAAACCACTTGGGTTGGAGATTAATGGTCAAAATATTGATTTTATTGGTGTTGAACAGTATGGGCAGCCCCTAATATTTAAAATGTTAAAAAATATCATATTTGGGCCCCAAATTTTTCTAAAAAATTATTTTTCACCCCCAATAAAAGATAAAAAATGTCCAAATTATTCAAAGTATTTATAGGTGCGACACGACTTTTACAAATCTCCCCTACAGTCCGTGGTAAAGATTTTCGAAGAATGGGAGGGCACTACTTGTCTAGCATCTTCAACGCTTAAGCCTCTAGCACTCGGGTCGAGCTTTTTGAAGAAGGGGAGAGTGACGTGCGCGTGGGATAGCCCCACGCGGGCTCATTTAATTTCATCACATGTTTATTTTATTTTTAGTATTTTATTATGAGTAGATAATTATCTAGTTAGTGTTTTCTATTTTATCTAGGTTTCTTTGATAGTGGGTAGTTTCCTAGTTTAACTAGGAGACTTGCCCCCCAAGTCGTAGGATTAGTATAAATAAGGCATTTGGCTCTCTTGTAATCAGATTATTGATATTATTGATTTGTGAGTTTGATTATTATTGTTATTCGTGTTTGTGTAAATTCCGCTGCGTTTTAACATCATAGGTGCTAAAAGAGGATTGGACAACCCAATATATCGAATAAATAAGTAAATGAATATCCAAGTTATAAGGTTGTAATACTTCTCAAACAAAGACAACAAACAACCCAAGCCAAAAGGTATCCCATTGCACCTCTTTCCTTTTACTCGTTAAGACATTATGTAAAAAAAGCTTTCGTTGATATTGAGCCAATTTTTCAATTAACTTTAGAAGAGTGTATACGAATGCAGATATTATCCGAATTCGGGAATGTAGGAGGATACAAATAAGGATTGTTGTACTAACTATACGAGCGGATACAAATAAGGATTCAAATGTGCATGTTTCTAAATGGATACAGTTAATAATAATACGGTAATCGCGCATGTCACTCTCCTTTCCTCCAATACACTTTTGAAGGTTTGAAGGTTGCTGCCACTTATCTCCTCTATCATTTACCCTCGAGCTTAAAATAACTCTACCATAAAGCATGGAATTTCTCATACAAGTCATGGTCTAAACCTTGTAACTTGTTAGTTTTAATCCATGTACAGTCTGATAGTGATGTAAAACAAGATGTGGAAGCGTGAAAATTAATCTACACAACAATAACAACTAAAAGAAGAAGTCATTAAAGCTCTCAATTTCTCTCTCTAGGTTCTCATTATCAAAAGTCAAAAAGTGTTACAAGAGGGGCCTCTCAAGGCTATTTATACTAAAGATAAAAAAGTCTAAAAAAAGGACAAATAAAAAAATAATAAAATGGACGCTCATGTCCTATGCTTCTGCATCACTCTCCCTCACTTGAGAAGACTCCATATACTTCGTATATTGGTGATAGAAATTCGGGTCGATGTGCTGCAGGGTCGCCTCGGTAATCCATGAGTCTTCGGCCTCGGGTCGACCTACTCAACAAACGAAGTAATGGGTATAATCACCCGAAGATAAACGCGAAGTCTAGAATCCCCTCAACGTGATCAACGTGAGAGCGGACCGGGTGGGTTGTGGCAGGTGGGATGGGAATCGGCAGAGCATGTGTGCCTCGAGAAGGAGAAAGATCTGCTATGTTGAACGTGCGGTGCATGCGAAACTCGTTGGGGAGATCAACCTTGAGAAACGTGTGTGCTCGCGTTCAAATGATCAAACCATATATAAAACCCTTTTAACACAAACAAACCCTAAACATGCAGCAGTATGTGATTGAATAAATAGATAATCTACGCAAGAACATTCAAACACATGCAATTAAGGAAAAATCCCCCTCAGGGGCAAAACCATTTATTTTCACTATAATTTGTAAGAAAACGGCTTACAATCGGATTACAATGAAAATACAAGTTGACTAAGAATTACCCTCGGGTATCGGATTCTGTAGTCGCGGCTGGAATTATCCCTTTCCAGTAGGGCTGCAATGAAGAAGAAGAACAGTCTCCTCCACAAGGGTTGAACAAACCAAAGTTGTGTTCTTGGGTTGCAAAAGGATTCACAAAGGTTTGGCAATGATGTGTGAATCAAAACATGAGTCTTGGGACTCAAAAATATGAAGACTAGATGTATTTGGACTCTCAAATTCGTCTCCTAAAGTCTTGCAAAACAACTCCCCCGAAGTTGGTATTTATAGGAAAAAATATGAAGAGTCCCACGTTCTTAAAACTCTAAAATTCTATCCAGCGTACAAAAAAAACAGCATTCTTTAAGGAATTTTCTCTATCTTCAAAAGGTCATAACTCCTTCACCGTAGCTCGGATTGAGGTGCCGTTTTTTCCAGTATCTTCGTTGCGGCGAGCTCTTCAACTTTCTAGTTGACCAGACCTCCGAACTATGGATGTGAAATTACGAAAATGCCCTTGAACTCTCCTATTGTGCCTTTTTTTCACTGTTTTGACTTCCCTTGCGTACCACTTGCATTAAGTCCCTAAAATCTTGGAACGTGAAGTCAATGAGGCAGATGTGGGACATTAGTGGAGATAATGCATGCTTGATTCCCGGAATTCGGATAGAGGCCGTCATGTGAGATCGTGAGGAGACGTGCCAAATGTAGCGGCGTACGACATAAATAAATGAAACATTTCGGACATGTGAAAAATGTCCTTACAAATCTCCCCCTATGTCTATGCCGGTACATACATAAAAAATCCGAATTATCAAATATGAAATTGCCTATACAAATCTACCCTCCCATGAACCCAAAACTGGAAAAGGTACAAGTGAATAGTCTTCATCGTTTGTTCTTTAATTCTTCAGGAATCTCAAAACTTTTCTCATCAGGGTGTGCAACATATAGATCTGCAATCTTCATACCTACACACATGAGACAAAGCAAATACCACGTGACATATCGAGTTTGAAATGAGATAACATGGATATCAATATATGATAAAAATATAAGCAACATCTCAAAAACTCCCCCAGAATTCAAACTCCCCCATAATATGATAATTCTTTCTCCCCCTTGTTATGATGTCCCCAAATGGACAAATTAGAGAAATAAATCAAATAAGCAAGTGCGGGGTGTCACTAGGATAAAAACACACCATGAATAAACAGAAAGCAACCAAGTCAATGATAGCGTAAATGAAGTGGTGTGATCAAATTCGATAGGAAAATCAATGCATACAAACATGACATATGTGCACGATGAATATTGGATATTCCTAGCGAATGAACTCAAATGCTTCCTTTGGTGTAAAAGAGTGACAATATAAGATATTGACTCAATCAAATCAACAAATTAAAGCTCAAAATGATTTTCACACCAATAACGTCCAAAATGATTTTATGCTTTTTCAGGACTTCCAAGGAAGTGCAAACCCGTTTAGATTCTCCAACCAAACTCCCTCAGATATTGTATTGAATAGAGGCATTCTAAATTCTCAAACTTTGGAGAATTGATGGTGAAACCTAAGTGGCCCATATTTGGCATGAATTGCTTTTTATTGCCTTTAAATTTTTTCAGGCTCTTTTAACCTCTTTGGACCTCGGATATTAAAATTCCTCCATTTTTTAGGTCCTTTTTAACGGTGGCTTTTGCGCAAAGGATAGATGATTACCTTTCGCAGCCCCTCCCCGTTATACAAAAACACACAGTCTCACCAAAACGGTTTTTACATGCATTCCAATCTTGTCAAGTTTTATCGCATATTGTACATTGTATAAACATGATTGAGATGAAAACACGCAAGCCAACATGAGATAGACAAGTGCAATAATCAAATATAGCCGTGCATGTGTGCAATAAAGGATATAGGAGTCAAACATGTAGGAAGATATCACTAATTACATCTCAAAGACTCCAATCAATGTAAAGCACATGGATGAAATGATGTAGCCTCTCAAATCTCTATCAAACAGTCACATGGATAAATGGAATGAAGTTGTGACTTGGCTATCTTACATGCTCATCCATAAAAGAAGCAAAATACAAAAATCTTTTTGGATTTTTTTCAAAAATTTGGAAAAAAAAAAAAAATCTTTTTGTGCTTTTCTCAAAATTTTTCTTAAAGGAAAATCTTTTTGTATTTTTTTCAAAAAAAATATAAAAAGCAAAAGGAATAAAACAAAGCTGTACAACAAAGTAATGGTACATATAAAACAGACTAGCAATAGGAAGCATATGATATGAACATGAAGAAGCATCCTATTCTAGACATAGACCAACCCCTCAGTCAACTGTGCAAATCCCTAAAGATTTCCTAAGACTCTCAAATCTAAGGGCATCTAAAATATCGGCTAACTGATTGTCGGTAGGAACAAAACTCAGGGATACGACTTTCTCTTCAACTAACTGACGAATAAAGTGCTCACGTATCCTGATGTGTTTTGTGCGCGAATGCTGAACTGGATTGCGGGATATGTGTATCGCGCTCGTGTTATCACAGGAAATGGTCATGGTGTCCTGTGATATCCCATAATCCTCCAGCATTTGCTTCATCCACAAGAGTTGTGTGCAACAACTCCCGGCGGCTATGTACTCAGCCTCCGCAGTGGACAAAGAGATGGAATTTTGCTTCTTGCTCAGCCAGGAGACAAGAGCAGAACCAAAATAGAAACACCCACCAGAAGTGCACCTACATCCATCTACATCCCCAGCCCAATCGGCATCCGAGTAGGCGGACAGACGGTCATCGGTATCAAAGGAATACCAAATCCCGTATGAGAGAGTCCCACTTACGTATTTAATAATACGTTTTAGAGCAAGTAAATGTGACTCTTTTGGGGATGCCTGATAACGCGCACAGACTCCAACACTAAAGGCGATGTCGGGACGACTGGCAGTCAAGTAGAGGAGACTACCTATCATACTCCGATATAAGGTTTGCTCTACGTCCTTGCCTGAAGTGTCCTTACTAAGCTTGGTAGTGGTACTCATAGGTGTACGTGCATGCTTAGCGGAGTCTAAACCAAATTTCTTCACTAGGTCTCTAGCATACTTGGATTGGGAGATGAACATCCCATCCTCTAGCTGACGAACCTGGAGACCAAGGAAGAATGTAAGCTCACCAACCATGCTCATCTCAAACTCACTTTTCATCTCCTCCTCAAAGTGGTGAGCATGCTGGGAGCATGTGGATCCAAAGACTATGTCGTCCACATAGACCTGGGCAACCAAAATAGCACCGTCATCTCTCCTGACAAACAACGTCATATCTACTCCCCCTCTCTTGAAGCCACGAGCTAAGAGATAAGAAGTAAGCCTCTCGTACCAAGCACGGGGTGCTTGCTTCAAACCATACAAGGCTTTCCTCAGATAGTAGACGTGCTCAGGGTGCTGAGGGTCTTCAAACCCTTTTGGTTGTTCCACATAAACCTCCTCCTGTAGAATGCCATTCAAAAAGGCACTCTTGACATCCATCTGATACACCTTGAAGCGCAGATGACATGCGATGGCGAGCAGAAGACGGACGGACTCAAGCCTCGCAACAGGAGCAAATGTCTCCCCAAAGTCTACACCCTCTATCTGTGTGTAGCCTTGAGCAACCAACCTAGCCTTATTTCGGATTATGGTACCATTTTCATCCATTTTGTTCTTAAAAATCCACCGGGTACCTATCACATTAATCTCACTAGGTCGGGGGACAAGTTCCCAGACATCATTCTTTTTAAACTGAAGCAACTCATCCTGCATAGCAGATATCCAGTGTTCATCCTTGAGTGCTTCTTTATGGTTCTTGGGCTCGACTTTGGACGTGTAGCAAAGATGGCTAACAACGTTCTCTAGCTGAGCACGAGTCTTGACCCCTAGAGTGGGATCACCAACAATGGCAGAAGGGTCATGACTCTTGCGAACCCAAGCAGGTGTGTCCCCTAACACAGGAGTAGGGTCCACAGAGTGTGAGAGAGGAAAAGGTAAATCACTGTCAGAACAATCCTCATCCTCACACTGAAGGTTAGGGTCAATAACCGTCGGAGGTTCGTCATCTTGCATGGTGACGTTTATTGATTCCATAATCTTAGAGCTCTTCAGGTTAAAAACCCGGTACGCTCTGCTATTCGATGAATATCCTAGAAATATTCCCTCGTCGCTTCGGGAGTCAAACTTTCCTAATTGCTCTTTATCCCGTAGGATGTAGCATTTACTCCCAAAGACACGGAAATATGCCAGGTTGGGCTTCTTGCCAGTCCACAACTCATAAGGAGTGTGAAGTGTGTGTGGACGCAGATACACCCTATTCACCGTGTGGCATGCAGTAGACACTGCCTCTGCCCAAAATCTCCTAGAAACTTTACGACCTAGAAGCATAGATCTAGCCATCTCTTGGATCGTTCTATTCTTTCTCTCAACAATCCCATTTTGCTGAGGAGTTCTCACAGCAGAAAACTCATGTTTGATCCCAAGGCTATCACAGTACAAATCAACCTTTGCTTCCTTGAATTCAGTGCCGTTGTCACTACGTATTCTGTTAATCTTAATAGTGACACCGTGTTGATTTTGCAGGACACGACACTTGGTCGTTAAGAAATCTACAGCATCGGATTTCTCTCTCAGAAAACCTACAATGGAGTATCTGGAGAAATCATCTACCATCACGAGGATGTACCTCTTACCACCTAGACTCTCAGTACGAGTGGGACCCATAAGATCCATGTGAATCAACTCCAGAACACGAGAGGTGGTAATGGAATGCAACTTCCTATGAGGACTACGAATTTGTTTTCCCAACTGACAGGGTCCACAAACGGTCGAAGTTGACTTTCCAAGAGATAAAAAGCCACGTACTAGGTCCTTTTTAGCTAAACGATTAAGATCTCTAACGTTCACGTGACCTAGACGCTGGTGCCACAGATCCATAGGAGTGATCGTGGCGCTGTTGCAAACAAGTGAGGATGTGGGCTCAGTCCCATAGCAATTATCCTCGGTCCTCACCCCTTGCATCAAAAGTTTACCGGCTTGATTGTAGACTTTACACGCGTCCCGGTCAAACTTTACTGCAAAGTTAGTGTCGCACAGCTGGCTAATGCTGAGAAGGCTTGCTTTCAAACCTTTGACGTACAAAACATTTTCTAGCTTAGGAAAACCAGGTAACTCGATAGTACCTCGTCCTATAATGCTAGACTTACTCCCATCTCCAAAGGTGACTCTGCCATCTTGATAATCCTCAAGAGTAGTAAAAAATGAGGCATCACCTGTCATGTGTCTGGAGCACCCACTATCAAAATACCATTGAGAGGTATTATGTGCTTTGAGAGCAACATGAACAACAAAAGCCTTTTTATCTTTCTTAGGTACCCAAGTCGAGGTGACCTTTTGTTTGCCTTTGTTGTTGTTGATTTTAGCTGGAATGTGAGAAGCATTCACTAACGGCAAAGACATCCGTCGGAATTCTTCCATTAAACTCTGAGTCGTGGCAGCTAAGAACTCAACTCGCTCTCTCAGACTAGAAAACTCATCAGTATGACGTGGTGGAGCCGTAGTACGTCGTGTCCGACCCATGCTATAGCAAGTTTCCCTAAGGTGGCCTTTTCTTTTGCAATAAGTACAAAAGAGCACTGTCAAAGGCGGACCTCGGTTTGCTTTTCTAGGTCGAACTCTCCTTCGAGGTTTTTTACGGTGACCATAAGGAGTTGTAGTAAACTCAGGAACTGGTCCAGGTGCAATTTGGGACGTGGAGGCACCATCATATCCAATTCCTTGACGATCACCAAAACCTAAAGCGGGGCCGAGGAGCATCTTTCCCATCTTCCCAGATCTGTCCTCGATTTGTACCTTGACTTCCCGTGCTTTCTCAAGATCATGAGTCAGCTGGGCAACAAGGGCTTCAAGTTTCTTCCGAGTCTCCACGGAGGAATGGAGCTGACTCGTAAGACTAGCCACTTGCTTGATCAAATCCCCTCTCTTTCTCTAGAGTACTCTCTCTCTCTCTAAACAAATTCTCATTCTCGACACAGGTAGATTCTCTCTCTCTCAGGGCGGTGCAGGTGGAGAACTCTCTTTCTCTCGCTTTCCTTAAATCTTCCTCTAGGCAAGTGATCTTAAGAACTAACGCTTTGTTACGCTTTTTAGTTTTAAAAGACTCAGAATATAACTCAGCGTAGGCGCGTTGTATATCACTCTCGCTCTCACTTGTGTCATCCTCCCCCTCACTCACATCGATCTCACTGTCGAGGTGTCCCTGTGAAGCATCATCCTCATCGTCGTGAGGAGAACTAGGAGTGCTCACTTGGCTGGCCATGAATGCGGTGAAGTTACACTCATGCGGTGACTCATCTCCAGAATCCACCGTCTCGACCTCACTGTCGTCACTAAGGGTAGCATTAAGGACAGCTTTCCCTTTCTCTCTATTCAGACGATTGGCACACTCAAAAGCTCTATGACCCCTACCATCACACTCAAAACATCTCTCACTTTCTTTCAGAGAAGGATTTTTGGAAACTTTTTCATTTTTCTTTTCAAACTTATTTTTCTCAAATTTCTTTTTATCTTTAAAATTGCCATTTTTCTTAAATTTGAGAATCCTCTTGAAATTTTTTGCGAAAAGAGCCAAATCATCTAAGTCAAAATCGCACTCAGAATCTGACGTGTCAGTCTCTCTCTTTCTAGACGACTCTACCCTCTTTCTAGATGACCCCTCACTCTTTCTCTCTTGGGCTTTAAGAGCAATTCCCTTATCTTTAGATTTAGCATTTTCAGGGAACATATCAATTTCATAAGTTTGCAAATCTCCCACAAGTTCTTCCAATTTTAGCGTATTTAAATTACCCATAGAATTTAGCACAGTGACTTTAGGGATAAAACGCTTAGGCAAAGAACGAAGAATCTTTTTAACAACTCTAGCATTCGGAATTTGTTCACCAAGATTAAAACTAGTATTCACAATGTCAGAAAGTCTAGCATAAAATTCATCAAAGCATTCAGAATCATGCATGGTGATTGTTTCAAATTGAGTTGTCAAGTTTTGCAACTTAGACTCTTTCACAGCATTAGTTCCTTCATGGGTGAGTTGTAAAACATCCCATGCCTCTTTTGACGTGGTACACGTCATTATGCGTTTGAACTCATCAGGTGTGATAGACCCAGAAATAGCACTTAGACCTTTAGAATTAAAAGATGACCATTTAATTTCTTCATCAGACCAAGAAATGTCAGGTTTCAAGTTGGTCACATTATCAACAGTCACGGTGGGAGGAGTCCACCCTCGTTCAACCAAAATCCAGACACGTTCATCAATGGCTTTTAAAGCCGACCTCATACGGGCTTTCCAATAAGCATAATTTGTCCGTCAAAAATAGGCATTTTATAATATGACTTCTCCATTTGAACACGCACTTTTTCAAAATTCAATTTTTTCAGAAAATTGATATTTTAGAAAAATTTTGCGGAAAAAAAAAAAAGGAATACGCGATAGATTAGCGTAACCTGCTCTGATACCAATTTGACGATGTGAGAAGTCAAATTGTATCAGGAAAAAAAACTTTAAAAATCAAGATCACTCGATAATTTAGAGTAACCCGCTCTGATACCAATTTGAGAAACGTGTGTGCTCGCGCTCAAATGATCAAACCATATATAAAACCCTTTTAACACAAACAAACCCTAAACATGCAGCAGTATGTGATTGAATAAATAGATAATCTACGCAAGAACATTCAAACACATGCAATTAAGGAAAAATCCCCCTCAGGGGCAAAACCATTTATTTTCACTATAATTTGTAAGAAAACGGCTTACAATCGGATTACAATGAAAATACAAGTTGACTAAGAATTACCCTCGGGTATCGGATTCTGTAGTCGCGGCTGGAATTATCCCTTTCCAGTAGGGCTGCAATGAAGAAGAAGAACAGTCTCCTCCACAAGGGTTGAACAAACCAAAGTTGTGTTCTTGGGTTGCAAAAGGATTCACAAAGGTTTGGCAATGATGTGTGAATCAAAACATGAGTCTTGGGACTCAAAAATATGAAGACTAAATGTATTTGGACTCTCAAATTCGTCTCCTAAAGTCTTGCAAAACAACTCCCCCGAAGTTGGTATTTATAGGAAAAAATATGAAGAGTCCCACGTTCTTAAAACTCTAAAATTCTATCCAGCGTACAAAAAAAACAGCATTCTTTAAGGAATTTTCTCTATCTTCAAAAGGTCATAACTCCTTCACCGTAGCTCGGATTGAGGTGCCGTTTTTTCCAGTATCTTCGTTGCGGCGAGCTCTTCAACTTTCTAGTTGACCAGACCTCCGAACTATGGATGTGAAATTACGAAAATGCCCTTGAACTCTCCTATTGTGCCTTTTTTTCACTGTTTTGACTTCCCTTGCGTACCACTTGCATTAAGTCCCTAAAATCTTGGAACGTGAAGTCAATGAGGCAGATGTGGGACATATTAGTGGAGATAATGCATGCTTGATTCCCGGAATTCGGATAGAGGCCGTCATGTGAGATCGTGAGGAGACGTGCCAAATGTAGCGGCGTACGACATAAATAAATGAAACATTTCGGACATGTGAAAAATGTCCTTACAAACCTAATAAGCATTCGGCCCACAAGCTCGGACAATAGGGAATGGTCCAAATCTTCGCATAAGAAGCTTGTTGCCCTTACCCTGCCACCGCGCTTTTTGGAGGTACACCATGGCCAAATTATATGGGTGAAAGGAGATAAAGCGGCGGTGCTCATCGGCGGCGCTCATCGGCGGCCTCTTTATATATAGGGCGGAAGGTCGCAACATTGAGAACGGTCTCATGGGACAGAGAAGAAAATTCCTCCCCTCATGCATGAATGAATAAGTGTTAGCTCGACCATCATGCATGTTGCGATGATCAAACTTCCATGGTCTTTCCAACAGAAGGTGGCACACTCTCATATCTACCACCGTACACAGGATCTCATCGTGGTAATCCTCAATGGAAAAAGCTACTCGGCACTATCAGCTAGGGGCAAATGTGGCTCCACTACCTAGCCACCCAATACGACACGGGGTGGTTAAAGATTTCGTGGGTAACTTCAATCTATCCACCATCTCCTGTGCCACCATATTGTCTCTAACCCTTCTGTCAATAATCACCGTACACAGTCTCCCCTAGGCAGTACAACGCGTAAAAAAAATACTCGTGCGGATCCATGTATCATCACTAGGTGGGGGTGATTGTGGATCCACGAAGTCAATATCATCAAAGGATGCACATAGGCGGTAGAAACTCCTGCGAGCTCCACCTGGGTATGGAAAAATGAATTCCATCACTGATAAATAGATTGGGCGGTGGATAATGGGACGTGGGATGGAATAGAAAGGATGCCTAATGAAGAACACCCTTTGTAAATAGGGTTGGATTTAGGGTTTGGTTCCATGAATATTGATTGGTTTAGGGCTTATGAGTTTGTGGTAAGAAATTTGAGTGATGGGGGAAGATTGAGAATTCTTTGTCAAAATTAGGGGTAGGAGGATTAGGATTTGAATTGGATTGTGGATAGAATTAAAAACTAGGGTTTCTTGGGGGATAGGAATAATTGGAAACGGATTTGTATTTGGATTGGGGGTCTTGGACGAAAAAGAGGGATCAAACATCGGTGATGGGTTGACAGGTTGGGCGACAATGTCGGCACTGGTTTGACCGGTTGAGCGGCAACCACTAGGGTTGGCCGACCCATTTTTGGAGTTTTCTGGGTGAATTCGGGGCTCCGGCTGGCTTCCGGTGGGGTTACCGGAAGGAGTTTCAAGTTCGGTCATGGTTAAGTCAGCTTCGGGGGTTTTCGGGGTGAACACGGGTGGTGATGATGTTAAATGGGGATTTGTAAAATTAAGGTTTCTTGTGGTTTTAGGGTTAGGGTTTCTTGTGGTTTTAGGGTTAGGGTTTCATGGAGGTGTTTGAGGGTATGTTGTAATTCATCCGTGTGAGACCAACCCAAATCTCAATCGTCAACATGTTCGATCCAAGAGCAAACGAGGCTCTGATACCAATTTGATGTAAAAATAAGACGTGGAAGAGTGAAAATTAATCTACACAACAACAACTAAAAGAAGAAGTCATTAAAGCTCTCAATTGCTCTCTCTAGGTTTTCATTATCAAAAGTCAAAAGTGTTACAAGAGGGACCTCTCAATGCTATTTATACTAAAGATAAAAAAGGCTGAAAAGGGACAAATAAGAAAGAATAATAAAAAGGACGCTCATGTCCTATGCTCCTTCATCAGATAGAGGACGTCTTTTACATTTGATAAGATACTTTGGATAACCACTCCTCTAGTTGAAACAAGTTGATGATCAACATTGTGTTTCATTTCATTCTTCAAACGAGTTGTTGGTGGGAGGCAAACAATATCACCATCATTGATTGTATCATCAATATCACCGATATGGCGGGTGAGATTCTCGACACTGAAGACCTTGCTAATGCAGGTCTCGCGGTCATTCAACACATAACCATTAGAGCTGATTTTCTTGACAACATTGTATGGACCAACACTCCCGGAATGAAGTTTTTTGTAAGCTCCCTTAGGATATTGTTTACCCTTATTCTTACCATAACCATGTCCCCGTCATTAATTCAGAAAATGTCCTCCTTAAATCAGCATATGCTTAATAGTTCTCATTTCTTATAGCAATCTTGTACTGAACTTCATCATGTATGTTATGCATATGCTTGCTAGAAGCTTCGACTTCAGCACTAGGATGGTCCTCGATTTGTAAAGGAACCAAATCAATTGGTTTTCAAGGAAGTAATTCGGTGACTATCTCAAAGGAGCTGCGACCAGTGTACCTGTTGTGGATCTGTTATATGCAAATTCAGACAATGGAAAAATCTTGTCCCAATTTGTAGTTTGATCACCAACTAGGCATCAAAATAAATCTCCCTAACTTCTAGTAGCAATCTCTGTTTGGCCATCAGTTTGTGGGTGGAAAGAAAAAGATAACTTCAGACTTGTATTTAAGGACTTCCATAGGGTGCGATAAAAATAACTCATGAACTTCACATCACGCCAGTTTCAATTGTTTTATGTAAACTATGAAGCTTAGCAATATCTTTAAAGAAGATTTTAGCAATATGGACAACTGAAGTCCAAGAGGGAATAGAGTTGGAGAATTTTTTAGAAGCACCACAAAAGAAAAAGGAATCATTCCCTTGAATAGTTGTTGGTAATCCAAGGACAAAATCCATGGTTCATGAGGCATAGGATGTGGCATGTATGAAACTTTATACTTCTTCCTTTTAAATTTTGACAAGTTCGGCACTGGGAAATAATTTTGGCAAGACCTCATTTCATGCATGGCCAACCATGACAATAGTCTTGCTCTTCCAAGATGGCATGCTGCGCCACCGGCGTGCAATTCCCAAATAACTTGCCTTGATAAATTGGGCAAAAAAAGTTGAGTGTCTTTGAAAAGACAACCATTGTGTAATGAGAAACGTGGATACACGCCACGCTGTCCAAGCACCAGTTTTGTATGGATAATGCCAAAATCTTTGCAAGATGGATAAGTCTTTTTGAAGAAAATTAAATCCCACCAACTGGATAGCCATAGAATAATAGAGTGTAGTTTACTCGACTAAGTACATCGGCAGCCTTTTTCTTAACACCAGGTTTTATGTTTGATCGTAAAAGAATATTCGTGCAGGAGAGACACCCAAGAGATTCATGATTAGAATATAACACTAACTCTTTGGAAAGAAGATGGTATGCCAAAAACATAGTGCTTGAACCACTGCATAGAGTTCTTTGTCATAAGTTTACTTTTGCTTGTCCTCATTAAGCTTTTTGCTGAAAATATTGCACATGTGATGCATCACAAGGCACTTTAAACACTTTTTCAAAGTCCGAAAAATGTAGAACATGAGCCTCGGTCACTCTTTTCTTTATATCTTCAAATGCTTTTGATGCTGCCTTGGTACGAAAAAATTAAGCACTCTTCATACAATTGCTGAAATTCCTAATAAAGCAATGGTAAAATGTGTCCAACGCATTGTACTAAACCTTCCATTCTATGATAGCTTTTGCTTTGAAGGGATCCACATCGACACCTTTAAATGAAATAAAAAGGCTCAATAACATGAAACTAGGACTCATGAAGGAACACCTTTTCAAGTTCAAGTTTCTTCCATTGAGAACTCTTTTAACTTGTGTTAATGTTTATGACGTGTACGAGGGTCTCGAGATTTATTTATTTATTTTTAATTTTTAGTGTCGTGTTTTATTTGATTATTTCTCTCTTTTAGTTGTTATATTACTTAAAGGGTTACATTTCCTTCAAATGTCTTTAAGGTATGTCTAGTGTGCTCGTTTTAGTCATTTTACGTTTTATGGTTATCTTGGCTAGCAAGATACCTCTACCAATAAATATGGCTCTTGGCCATTCATTGTAATCACTTTACTTTTGGAGATGAATTAATGATCAAGAGAGAAAATTTTTGTTGTTGTTGTTGTGAAAATGCTTCTGCTTGCATCAAATTGGTGTCAGAGTGTGAGGTGGTTGCCAAAGTTGTTGCAGAGCCATGGGCAACGCTCGAGGAGTCCGCAGAGCACTCCTCCAAATCAGCCTCGATGGTCAACCGACACCACCCCAATCTCCACTCCAAGCCCTAGATCTGAAACTACCATCTTCATATTTGCTACCGACCACCTAAGATACACTACACTTCTCCACCTTCCAATCTTCAAAATTCAGTGGCCTCCACCCTTGGCCGGACTTCCACGCTCCTCTTTGGGGTGGGCAGGCCCCCACCTACCCATCGCCATTTGACGACTTCCCCCCCAATATCCCACCACCATTGAACCCATATTAGGGTTTCGTTGGAGCTCTTCAACCCTTCCCTTGTACCCTCCGTCCACCAACGAAGATCGACGAGTAGGAGAGGTGACAACCGGAGGTCGGTCAACTGCGTTGAAGGTCCCATTGTGTTCGATGGCCCAAATTCCTCTTGGAAGCCATCACAGTAACAAGGGGCTTCAAAAAACTCTAGATCCGCACCAATGTTCTAAAAAGTGTCGGGCGGTAGGCGGGTGGATGATGGGCGCCTAGCACTTAGGCGTGCTAGACGTGCCTAGGCTTATTTATTTATTTGTTTATTTTTATATCATCTTACACAATACCAAGTACACTTGAAGTTTAAGTACAAACCATCTAACAGTGATTTACAAATTAACATCGCTAAGGATCCTTAGCTTAAGATCCCTAAGTGTTTTTTTACAATTTTAATTTGACAAAAATACCACCTTATCACAAACCACTCACTATTAAAAATTAATGAAAAGGAACTACAAATTCGAACCCCCAAACCCCCCAAACGAACCTGAAAGCTGAACTCCAAACACCCCCCAAAACAAAATCTAACACAGACCTGTATCAAGAGATCATTTGAACCCATGAATTCACAGAGCCAATGAAAAGGAACCCTAATTGAACCCAAAAAATCTAAGCATTGCCCACCTCACTCATTTCAGTAGTGTCATTTTTTTAGATCAAATGATAAAGCTTGTTTTGGTTAAAATGATTTAAAATTAGAAGCCATGTAGAGAGAGAGAGAGAGAGAGAGAGATGGGTTTGTGTACGTTGATTTTTGAGGAAATGAGTTAGAGTATGGTGTTCTTTGATTTACGTTTATTTTTCTTTTTGTATTGTGTTTATGTTTTTGTTAATAGGTGTAGGTGTGGGTGTGGGTGTGTGATTTGATTTTTTTAATTTTATCATGAGTGGTTTTTTATAGGGGTATTTTTGTCACGTCAAAATTGTAAAAAAACACTATGGGTATTTAAGTCATTTTAGACATCAAACTTTAAACACCGGAATTATTGGTATCCTACTCATCAATATCATCTAGAGGTATCCAAATACTAATATGTACCAGAAATCAAATGAAATATTCAAGAATAATGGAGTCTCATTCTCTTCTTGAAATTGAGGTACATAGGCGCAAAACCTATGTACCTCCATTATAGTCTTCTACCTTGATATTCAAGCTTCAAAAAGGCGAGTCAAGCATCTCCATTAATTCTCTACATGGAAAAATTGCTTAAGAATGCAATAAATCTTCATGTTATTACATCTTTGCTTGAGATACTGACACACTCACACTCACACACACACACACGTATATATATATATATATATATATATATATATATATATATATATATATATACACTCTTATGTGTAAGTAGGAATACATGATAAATATTGCATGACATAAATGACATCTTAATGATAAAACCCCTAAATTTACATGTAAAAAACTTCAACTTCAAGAAGAAAATGAGACTCCATTTTTCTTGAATATTTTATTTGATTTCTTGATGTACATATTAGTATTTAAATACCTTTAGATGATATTGATGAGTAGGATAAATATTGCATGCAATAAACCTTAAATTGTTGAAGAAAAACTCTAGAAAGTTGGTGTAGAATGAATTCAACATATTTAATTGTTTTTCCCTTATGATTATGAATAAAATTAGATGTTCTTGATTATTTACGCTTTCTGGATTTTATCTAAAGATATGTAGTAGAGGTTAATTCATTCTTTTATAGGAAGTAGCCGTAGAAGAGTGAATAAATAGATACCCGAGAAGATTTCAATCAAAAAATTCGTAAAGGTTGGACTAAAAACCTTAATTTCGTAATCTTTGAATTATGTATAATTATTGTTAATAATTAGTTAAGGAATGATGATACTAAGAACGTAGAGAATTGGGAAAAATGACAATTCCCTATGTGAACGGGCCAAATTGATAATTTATCATAACTTGAGGGCAAAACAATGCTCGTAAATGTTATTATGATAGAATATGATAGTTAATAAGTAGTAACTTGTTATTTTATGATTGTTGATGATCAAACACAAGAATTTTAAAATTAGGCTTTAAGTTGTTACAAAATGTCGCTAAATGACATCTTTTACTTGAATTGTTGAGATGTGGGATTTTGTGTGATTCTTGCTTCGTGTATGTGAGGTTTAATGAAAGGGTAAAATAAATTAAATTATCCTTAGGAAAATTCTTAGTAGATTACCATATGATGTATGGGCTAAAATCGAAAACATGGGTTTTATTGACCCATTACGATATTTGTTTTCTAAAAATGAAAGTTTGGCTAATGGAAGGATCTAGCAATGCTATGTGCCCAAGTTCAATGGCACACGGTGTAGAGAGAGAGATGAGTTCAAAGCTTATGGTTAGGAAATGAGTTTGAGTACGGTGGTTTTTGAGGAGATGAGTTTATGGTGGTATTTGATTTGGGTTTCTTTTTCTTTTTGTATTGTGTTTATGGGTGCTACGGTTGGTCTCGGGTTCGAGACATGGGAGCAGTCTATTTATATATGGGGGTAAGGTCAGCCGACATCCGCCTCTCCCAGACCTGCAGTTAAGTGAGGGCCTTGTGCACTGGGTACGACCTTTATTATATTTATGGGTGCGGGTGTGTGTGTTTGAATTTATTTTATTTATTTTTTAATTTTTTTGAATGGTTTTTGATAGGGATATTTTTGGCATGTTAAAATTGCAAAAACACATTAGGGGTATAAAGTCATTATAGGCATAAAAAATAGAATCCTAGATTTTTGGGGTTAGTGTCACAGGTCGTAAGTTAAGGGGGCTACTATTTGTCGGGTTTTTAAATGAGGGGCGTGACCCATAAACCTAAAATAATTTAGGGGAGTTTAGTGTACAATTCCAAATGGAAACACAACTTCTAGATAAAACCCAACGGTACCACTACTATGCCAAAATCACTGTATTAGTATCATCCTCTTGGCACACCTTCAAATCATCATAGGCCTATAAGTCTATGCGTAGCCTACCCCTTACTGGAATACCCTAACATCGATATTAGAAACATTAACCTACCCGTAACCTACCTATAGGCTCCAGGATAGTGAGCATAACCCGTGAATAGCATAAATACGAGGTTTATAACCTACGTCCGGTTACTAACCCTAGTTTAGTTTCTATGCAACTACTCGTATATCCCGGGTTGGTTTAAATTACTCACGAATCCCGATGATACCTCTGATCCAAATGTATATATAGATTTATCTTGGTTCCAACTTCAACCCCACACCCAAGACTAGGTCAAAAACTCTTTAGAAAACCCAAATTGAGCACTTTGCCCAAGTTTCAACATTATATAATATAGAATATTATGCATAATAAATGTAGAACTGATGGGAATAAAGGAGTACATGGGGTTTATTATAATATCATAAATTGAACTCTCTTTATTTTCATTTACCTGTTATTGTATATCTTTATTTGAATTAGTATTTTAGGTATATTACGTAAATGGATAGTATTCCTTTTGAATATTTTGATGTGCCCATTTGAATCATTTTTGCCTTTTGGGGTTTCTTGGCTAGCAAGATGCCTTTTTTCCTATAAATAAGGCATTAGACCTCTCATTGTAATCAATTTATATTTTAGTGAGAGAGTGAGTTTTCTTATTTGGCTTGCTCTTGTGTGCCATGTTGTGTTACGTCAAATTGGTATAAAAGCCACAAGCTCACCCAATGTTGTTGTAAATTCATTACACTTTAATGGCGCGTAGGAGATCAATCCAAGTTAGACTCGAACGATCGCCTTGAAGGAGATAGCATCTCTCTGTCTCCAAGTGTGAGGTCTAAATGCTCTCTTTTCACCAATATCTACACTACCATCACTTCTGGCCATCCCACCACCACCTCCGACACACACTGTCGCCACCATTGTCCAAAACAGCCCCCAAAACCAAAACAGAGGGCAAATTGCTTCCATCTCCACTGCCACACTTTGTGAGGCGGAACCGGAGCACTCGTCGGCCTCCGGCAAGACCCCTCCAAACTACCGCCAATTAAAAACCAGAAAAACAGAATAAGAAGAAATTGGGCCATAAAAGGGCTGAAACCACAAAGCCTGCTGTTGGATCCACCTCAGTACCTTGCCTAATGCTCCGGCGACCCACGGCGAAAGCAGAGACCGAAAATGGCCATGGAGGGGTTGAATTAGGGGTTTTCAAAACCCTAATTTTGTTTTCGATCCTGGAGTTCCATGGTTGGCATAGCGATCATGTCGAGAGATGGAGAGATTGAAAACAATGAAAGAAACAGAAGAAAAAGGACATGAGATGACAGAGAAAACAAATCGAGGAAGAGAGCGAAGAGAGAAGAGCCGATAGGAGAAGTCGCTGGTTCGAAGCCATCGTCGTTCAGTTCAGATGGTCACAGTGGGGGTGAGCAGTTCCTGGGATTAGTAGCAGCTAGAGTTTTGTTCTTTTGAACCCTAAGTTGTGATAAGAAGAGAAAATGGTCTTAATTTGGGCCTTCCCATATATTTGATTAAATTACTTCCGGGACCCCATTTTTTTTTCTCTCTTAGGTTCATATTTTGAAGTTTTACACTCGGCTCCAACTTTCATAGCTCGTGGACTAGATTTTTCATAGAAAGGGAGAGTTATGGGAATAGAGGAACACAGGGTGCTTATTGTAATATCAGGTTTTGTATATATTTTTTATTTTCATTTATCTTTTATTGTAATTCTTTATTTTAATTAGTTTAGGTATATTAGGTAAATGGATGATATTCCTTTGGAGTATTTTAATGTGCCCAATTTATTCTTTTTGCGTTTTAGGGTTTCTTGGCTAGCAAGAAACCTTTTTTATTATTATTTATAAGGAATTTGGCCTCCCATTTGAATCAGTTTATATTTTAGTGAAATAGTGTGTGAGAGAGAGTTAATATGCCGATGGAGGCACATTGAGGACCTCATTTATAGTCCTCGTGAGGTCCTTTAGCTTGTTGTTACGACAAAGGGCATGAAGGAAATTTTAGTTTGGGCTGCTAGGTGGAATTCCAAAGATGTCTATGACTTCACTGCCTCTTCCACTTGCGCTAACCAGTACCTCCAGCTCCGGGACCCGTGTATGCCTTTAATCTCTCCTTCCTCACCACCTCTCCACCATAAAAATCTATGACTGCGATGGGACAAACTTCATCGCATTTGCCTGTGATGAAATGGTGGTTGGTGGAGGTTGACAAGGGAGGCTAGAAGCCCTGGTGACTGGCCGGCCTCATGTAGAGGAGTTACGATCAGATCGGGGGGGGGGGGGGGGGATCGAGGGTTGTTCAGAGGTTAGATCGGGGGCTGTGGGTGATGGGGTTCTTGGGTTTTGGTCGGAATTAGGGGCTAGAGGTGATCGGGTAGGGTTTTAAGGGATGGTTAGTCAGATCGGAGGTAGGTGGGTTGGATCGGAGGGTTGGGAGGTGCGTGACCTAGAGACAACAGGAGTGGGTCGGGCCACTCAATGCTAGGGTTCAAATCAGGGGGGTTGGTGGTTCCGCCTAGGACAGGGGCTGTGTCGGGCGGTTCTAGGTGGTCTTAGGTTGGGGTTAGGTGGTGCAGCTGGGTGTTTGTGGGTCTAATTTGAACAGGGGGAGGTCGGTGGGGCTAGAGGGAGGTTGGGAGTGGTTCGGCGGCAGGAGGAATGGCCAAAAAAGGTATCGGGGTAGGGGTAGGGGATGTTTGGCAGGGATGGGACTAGGGTTTCATAAGTTTTGTTGGGTTCTTGATTAGGGTTTGTAGGTTCTTGATTTTAGGGTTAGGGTTTGAATATTTTTTTTTGGTGGGTTTCTTGGTTAAGGTTTGGGTAAAAAAAATTGAAGACGAAAATTTATGTAGACGGGGTAGTGGTTGTGTGACGGTAGGAGGTGGAGATGGAGGATGGTGGTGGTGGAGATGGGGGTGGAGGAGCTAAAAGAGGTGGTATCTCCTCTTTTAGCGGTGATGGAATTTAGGGTTTCATTCACCCGATTCTCTTTTGGTCATTTATCAATCTTTCAATTGAAGGATTGCCGGAGGTGGAATTTCCACTCGTGACCCGCTTCACGCACCTTGAAGAACACCAAGAACAAACCGAGCTCTGATACCAATTTGATGTAAATCTTCAAATGTGAAAGTGTTAGTATTACACTACACAACAAAAACAACTAATAAATTAGACTAGTGAAATGGGTTCTTTCTCTCTCAATTCTCAATATTCAAGGTTAAGTACAAATGAGGGCTAAGGGGCCTATTTATATGAGAGATTAGCTTGCTAATCAAGCTAATACCCAAAAAGACTAAAAAAAGGCAACTAATAACAAAAAATGACATATTAGTCCCAAACATACTTGAAAACTAATTAAACACTAAAAATAAAGGAAAATAACAATAAACCCTAAACTAAAAATAGAAAATAAAAGATAGTCTTCTCCCTTAGGCACAACCACGCGCCACGTCTCGCTAGAAATCCCCTACACATCACATAAGTCTAGAGCTTGTGTTGTAAAAATCGTATAAGGGGAAATGAAAATGGAAGGTCCACTACAAAAAAATGTAGGTTTTGAAACGGTGGCTTAATAGTCCCAAAAGATGGCTTATCCGTCTCAAATACTTTTTGGGACGGTATTTGGGACGGCTAGGAAGGATCTTTTTGATAAGGGGTTATAAATACTTTTTGTGACGTCATAGCCGTCTCAAAAGAGTTTTTTGAGATGGGAGTAGATTCATCTCAAAAGCTCATCATTTTATATGACCCTTTTGAGACGGGAAGAGAACTGTCCCAAAAGAGTATTTTTGAGAAGGGAATTAATCTGTCTCAAAAGGTTACTATTTTACAAGAGCTTTTTAAGATGGCAAGAAAGCCGTCTTTAATATATTTTTGGGACAGTTTTAACAATCCCAAAAGAGGTGAAGAGATCTTAAATTTTTTGCACCAATATATTAGGGAGAATAAAATAAATCGCTAAAGTTTAATATTGAATTGAATTACATTTGAGATAATTTATTAAATCATCACCAAATGATCAAAAAAATATAATACATAAGATGATTTTCAACCAACACAACGAATCATTTTCATTCAAAATTAGTTAAGAGTTCTTACAACCATCTCTAAATATTCATTAAAACAAAAATTATAACACTTAAGTTCAAATATCCGACTTGACAACAAAAATACATTAAATTCTTATACTCCAAAACATGGAATGCTTTTATCAAAGTAATCCCGCAATCTTAAAGTGTACGACCTCCAAAATCACTAATCCACATTGCGTGTTCTACAAAAGTTACCACCTGAAAAAAAAAATAGTGCCAATTAAGTCAAAATTAATATCCCACTCATCAACAATACAAGGTGCAATGAATCAATATAGTATATTCTCATCACAAATAACATAAATTTTAAACTACGATACTTTTTTAATAAATATCTAACTACTATTATTTTTTTTTTTAAATCGACACTCTCCTTTGTTTATTCATGAAAACCACATGTAGCTAACCTGTTTTAAACATTAAAATTGATTCTAAGAATACAATACACCAACCAATAGCAAATTCTCACCATCACCATAGCAAATTTTCACCACCAATACTGAAAATTTAACTTTAAAAGAGAGAATTTTCCACCAACTACTATATAATTACGTCAAACCTACAACAACCAACAACTATTTTTTAAAACAAATTGACACAATCTCCTTTGTTTATTCATGAATACGAACCTGTTTATAGGTTATAATTCACCCAAACAACTCAGCAATCAATTGCCACAACACAGTCAGTTTGCATCTGTAGTAGAGCTTGTTGGTTGCTAATTTTTAATTCTTCGAGCTCTTGTCGATGGCGAGCATATGGATCTTCAATGTCTTGCTGATGTCGAACATCTCGCTCATCAGTGTCTTTTAAGCATTGCCTATCAAATAAAAATACGTCAAAATTAATGAATCTAACCAAACACAACATGACACAATTTTATGCCATAAAATCCCCACATGAGCACGACAATGTGAAAATATAAATGATAACGAAAATTAGACATAATTAACAATTAATAATTAGACATAATTAACAATTAACAATTAAAAAACCATAAGATTCTATTACAATGGACAATTAACATGCTATTAATTTTGGAAATCAACGAGGGCAAATAAAACTAAAATGCATGCATACCTGTGTCAAATCCTTGGCTATTCGACCAAGTTACTAAGCAGTCTGATACTAAAAACTCAATCAGCTGGATCCTGGCATCCACAAAATAAATGTGATAAATCTATCATGAAAACATCTCAAAATTAGTACTATTATCTAAAGTTGGTTACAGGATTTCAAGGTTAACCATGAATACTTGATATAGACTTGGAAAAAAATGATGAGCTGGACCTCATCATCCACATAATAAACAAAGATAAAGTTATCCTGAAAACATATCATGCCGATACTAATGATATTAATTGGCTGCAAGAAAATATTTCAAGTTGAAGAAAAAATGTAGGCAGCAACCTTATCAACCTATGTTGTATGAAAGACAATTAGAAAGAATATATCATGAAGCAATATTATGACAGTGTAGTCATTAAAGAGTAAATTGCAATAAACCCCCTGAACTACCACAATGTTGACAAATGACCCACACGAACAAGTAATTCTACAAAAAGCTCCTTGAACTATTTCCACTGTTTGAAATTTCCCGTCACCAAAAAATGTTTCTAGCAACACAAGTAGAATGTTTCGAGCCGTCTTTGCAACTTTTGCTTAAATGTGGGAGATGAGAAACCAAGAAGAAAAATAATAAATCAAGATCAAAATCCAAAACTAAGATCAAGTGCTATATCTGGCATAAAAAGGGTCACATTGGAAGAAACTGGGATATCAAGGCACAAGACTGCCAGGAAGGCTCCAAATTGAACGACCTTGCTGAGAGAATGAACTGCACCATTTTCGAGAGGGTTAAAACTATGTTGTCAAGTGCTGGACTGACAAAAGTATTTTGGGTAGAAGCTGTGAAAACTATAGTGTACTTGATCAATAGATTCCCTTATACATCTATTAAATTTAGAAAAATGATGTATACATACACCCCACCGAAAGTGTGCACCGAAAATTTACCGAATGTGATTTAAAAGTATTGTTCTATGGTGTGTGTCCCGCCAGGGTACAAACCCTTAAAGCACATTTTCGATAATTTTGGGGTAAGTGTATCATTGTTCTTGAATTTAAGACACCACATGAACTCTGGAGTTGCAAACTAGTTGACTACAGTCACATTAGGGTGTTTGAATTCGTAACATATGAACCTGTCAGACAAGATAAACTGGACCAAGGGCATTTACATACTCATACAACCACCAAACTGAAGTCGTCCGATACAAGTAGCAGACGTAAATGAAGTAGGGAAAAGAAGAAGAAAATAACATCTACTATGACTTCTGATGTTTGGTAGAATTTGACTCAACATAAGCTCTTACAAGAGTTGTAGGTTTAATAACACTCTTTGGATTGATAGCCTTCATTATCTTGAACACGGCCCAAGCAGCATAGCCTGCAGCACCAAGTCCTTCATGAGTGACCAATGCGGCTTGTTCTCCATAACTGTGACAACATACAGTATAGTATTAGATGCAGTATGGAATCCCACTCAGAACTATCCATTTTTTCTTGGTGCATTTTGATAGTTGTCATCCGATGGCCACTATATAAGTATCACATGTTAATTTTCACATTGTGGAATGATATTCCAGTCACGACAGAATGGCAATATGTCAAGTTGGCAACTTGCCTAATAAAGCAATATAATGATTGAAATGAAGAACTTGATTATAATGAAGCGCAATGATAATGATGCACCATTGAAGAATCATCTCACGGGTAGCTATTTATTTACCTCTGTGAAACGAGTCCGATAGTTACGACTGAGGTCGTTGACATCATATTCCTTCCAGCTACTTCAACAGCATCACATACCTCGTCTGTTTTCACGCACCCAACCCAAAAAAACAGAATATGAGTAAAAACAGGAAACCCAATACAGTTTGTGCAACTACAAAAGTTGATACAAATGACGAAAAAACTTTCAAAATGCAATGCTACAGATTCACATTCAAAAGTTATTTTATCCAAAATCAAATACAGTGCTGCCTACTGCATTTTTGCCCGTCAAATCCCACAAACACCCTATAAATCTTTGTTTCCTTCCGAGATATGGAGAATCAATGAGAGGTTTAATTAAATATGTATACACCCTCCATCCTAAATTAAGAGTCCATTATTTCTATTTGGGGTTTCCCAAATTAATAGTTCACTTTTCTTTTTTGGACATAATCAACTAACCAAATTTCACGATAGCTTTTCCAATGATGGAACAGATTCACTGAATAAGGATCTAAGCGGATGACTTCTATCAAAAGGAAGAGACATTTGGATCATTTTGAATTTTCTGACAAGCAACGTTTTTTTATTCCTGAGAAAGGAACGTTGTAACCAGGATGAGTGAACCCTCATAGATATCAGGTGAGGAGGGTTTTCTTCGGGGCTCGAGATGGAATAGATAGGGCCCCACATGAATTGCATTCGCCGTTATCTGAACTAAAACCTATCAACTCGATAAAGAACATCACTAACAAAATTTCACGATAATGAACAAGTGTTGGTCTTTAGCCATTGGTTAAGTGTATCCTTAATCTATAGAGACTTCTAATTTGGGACGAAGGGAGTATTTTTCTATGTTTAAGGGTACCGATGGAAAAATATAATGAAGAGTTATTTTTTAGGGATTTTTTTACTTAACCTTGACTTTTTAATGTGTTATTTGTTTACTACGTTTTAATAATCCCTTTGACTTGACCCCAATCTTAATTTAAGTTTAGACATGCCTCGTTATGTAATTTTTTCTAACAAAATACCCTTAAATAAACCAACCTTCTTCCCCACCCAACAAACCCTGAGCCAAACCCTTCATATAAACTTGTTTTACACAAGAATATCCCTGATTCCTAAGATTTTAAATTCTCTATACACGATTGAGTTCTTCGTCCCAGAAGTTTCCATCGAGGAAGATTTTTTATTTTTTGTTGTTAATAAGTTTTTTGAAGATGTTCTTTGTCCTAAAATGAGTTAGGATCTTATTCTTATCAATATGAGGAATGTCAGCCATCGGCAAGAGTGTGGTCTTCCACCCCTATTGGTGAGAGTTTTTGAGTGAACTTTAATTCTAAATCCTTTACAAAAAGAGAAATATCGGTGGACCGTACAGCTACAACTATCTCGCAACTGTTGATTTGGGAAATCATTAAACACATTTATTCATGTTTTATTTAACCCAGGAGGCATACAATTTTTCCAATCAAATATTCCGTGTTGTATTTAAATCATTGAGGATAAGGATTTTTAAGGGGAAGGGAATGTAAGGATCACCTAGGTGCACGTGGTATGACGTTTAGTCAGTTAGTTGGATAGTTGAAATGTGAGATTAGTAGTTAGTTTGGTATTCTTAAATTCAACTAATATAATACCTGTACATAAACTATTTATAAATGTTTGAAATTGGAAAGTGATAAAATACGTCGAGGACTCAAACACGAAGTTTAAAATCTTGTGATTCAAGTTGTTTTACAATCTCCTCGATCTGTTGAACTCTGGATTTCATGGATAAAGTGTACATTTCGAAGTGAAATTTATTTAGAGGATTTCTCTTAATGACAATTTTGACAGAGAGATATTAAGTAAATCGCCCATTGAATTGGCCTTTTTAATTAGGCTGAGAGATATTAAGTCCTCTTTTCTTTCCTTCCAGTTCTTTTATCCTTTCATCTTTTGATTCTTTTTACATCGAAATTTTGTTTTATGATCATCTTATATCCTTATGGTCTATCCATCTTTAGTGTGCCTTTCCATATTATTTCTACCAGTACATTATGGATGGTTATTTAATCTGGAATATGGATCTCTTAGGATTTAAAAAAGGTCTTTTGAAATTTAAATTATTATAAAGGCTTAAGATTATGTGTTAATATTATCGAGAGCGTAAAATTGAAAGGTGAGTATATGCAGCGCATAATAACCTAACTTCTAAGGTTGTGCTTGTGGCTAGGGAAAATATAAGGATTCTTTTGTGGATAGACTCTTTACAACAGGGCTACAAAACTAGATAAAATGTCGCGGGATGCAACACTGCTTTGTATACCATGTTAAAATTATGTGTGTTGGTTTGAATGCCTCATAAAATTAGTAAGCAACCCCTACTAATACACTATTCTAGCACCACCTCCAAATATCAGAATTCGGTTAAAGGATTAGGAGTTTTTCGCACAAGAAACGAAACCGCGAACACAATGTGCGACTTTTCAAAGAAATCATCCAAATGCAATGTGTGTATATATATATATATATATATAGGGAGAGAGAGAGAGAGAGAGAGAGAGAGAGAGAGAGATAGAGAGAGAGTTCCACGTTGAAGATGTTGATGTGCAAAATGAGAGAGAGTTCCACGTTGAAGATGTTGATGTGCAAAATGATTATCAATGTACACTCGTTGAATAATGAGGTTTATGCAACTGAAATAACAATGGTTACTAGAATAGATAAGAGTAGGGGTACAAAGAGAAATAATGAAATCAACAAGTAACCAAACAATCGTAGGCATACCGGAAACAATATTGATATTTAGCTTTTGCAAAGAAATAACGGGCAACGACAATGATGTAAATACGCAATGGAACAAACACACAAATCCACAATAAGAATCAACTCTCAATATTATTCACAACCTGCAACAGATAGTACAAGGATCCATTATATAAGCAATTGCTAATTAGAGTCCTAGATCTAGTAAATAACTAATACAAGATAGCTCCTTCCTTAGTTCAAGCCCTATTAAAATTAATCAGAAATTAAATGAAACAAAAATACACTGCATTTCTCTCTTGAATTCTGCAAACCCTAAGGCGCGGCACACATCATAATCCCCTTCCCCATAAAAAAGGAAAAGAAAATATGGAGCTAATCCACTAAGATAAGTTGCTTTAAACTTCATAAAGAGTTTCCAGAAATCCTGGTCAATATGTTAATAATTCCACGCTTTATTTGGTTGGTACCACAGTTAAGAAACATGCATGTCAACTGAAAATATCACTGGACAAATTTTATTTCATGTAAAACTCTTTGTGCCTAGCCTCATCAATTGGAAATCTTACTAGCATTCTCTTCAACGAATCTCAATATATGATATGATTTTATATGTCTACCCTCATCAATTGAAATCTTACTAGAATTTTCCCAATGGATTTAACAATATATGAAATAACGCCACGTGTCTTCCGAGCGCTAATTTTAGTTTGGCATCTCTGAAAACTCATGTTTTTTTTCTAGTTGCTCAAACCTCAAAAAAGTGTCCCAGAATTTGAAACATATAAGTTGCTCAAAGGAGATTATTCTAGATAAGACTTCTACTATACAACAACCATCTTCCATTGAACAACTAAAGAATCTCAAGACATTATCCTTAGTAGACCTGTCAACGGGTCGTATCGAGTCGTGTTCGTGTCGATTTTTATCGTGTTCGTGTCTAAACGGGTGACTTTTTTATCGTGTGAAAAAATCATATTCAAACCCGGCCCGTTATGTTAGCATGTCGTGTCGTGTTCACCCGTTATTACCCATTAACATAATTAATTATTTTGAATCATACACAAGTGGACATATTGACTCATTTTTAACACAATTCGACCCATTAATTCATTACTATTACTAACTCTCTCATTTAATAATATTCATTATGATTAAATTAACATTAAACTACATAAACTTTTTATAAGTCCCAATAATATATTTTATTTACTTAAATTAATGGATCTTAACGGTTCTTATCGAGTATTAACAGGTGAAGGGAGTCGGCACTAACTCGACCCGTTAACTACCGTGCCTTAACGGGTTGGCACTGATATGATCCGAAACCGTTAAGGGTCCACCCATTAACTTATAATTTCATGTCGATTCGTGTCGTGCCTCATTTTTTCAAGTCTAATCCTTTGGTGTATCTCATCCATGAAAGGCCTAAATCTAACAAAGAAATGTTTTTATTTGAAGCATTGTCAAAGCTTCCATATAGTATAGGGGTATTATACACAGATGACTTTCAATCATTAAAATGATTGACAGATAAAAATAAATAAACAGAGCTTATATATATATATATATATAGGTTCTTTTGTATATAGTATTGAATATTGAATACTACATGATGCCACAAGTTTACTGATGACAATAGATGAGCATGCAGGCTCAAGTGTAATGTGTCAAATTGTACTCTTTTTGTATTGTTACTTTTTACGGTCTCAGTGTTTATGGGTGGGTGAATTTTGAAACTTCGAAGGGGATAAGTCTAGTCGTGTAATTATCTCATATGGGCGAAATAGATAAACCTTAATTGTACAATATTTGAATTTACCTCGCCAAAAGGACATTGAGCACGAATAGAGCTCCTGCAAGCCCAGCAACGCAGATAACAGTTGCAAATCCATTCAAGCGTACCTATCACATTTCAATTAGAGACTCAAATATGATCCATTAATGTGCAAATATAAAACTCCATTTCATACTTTAAATGCATTAAAAGACTAAGTTGCATAAACTACATGCATCATATAGTTGTTACCCTTTTTGAATCTTAGTAAATGAAAAAAGCTTTTTTCGACTCAGCACGACTTCGACTCAGCACGATTCAAACAATAAAGTCATGTATCTGTCATTTGATCTACATTATCCTGTTGTATAAACATATATGTATACAAATGGATATTGAGTGTCTGGATCTCCCCTAAGTAGATCAAAATATAAGTAAAAATCTTGAATACTTAAATTTAAGTTTAATTCACTCTTCAAATGCAAAACTATTAGAAAGAAAAAAATGTAAATGTTACTATAGTTGTAGCAAAAATATTTTGAATCTAGCTCAATAATGCTGAATTTCTTCATAGTCTAATATTCTAATTATTTTAATATAATAACGTTATTGTCCTTTTTAAAACACTGTAAATGAAAACTCATCATCTACTCAGCATAATTCAACAAGTAAAGTCCAATATATGTCATTTGATATACACTGTTATGTTGCATAAACTTATACAACACAACCAAATCTTGATTGTCCTAGAGTAGATTAAATATCACAACACCGTACATACTTCAGCTAATAATAATAATTTCAAATATTACAAGTAGCTTGTTAGAGAAGCAAAAATCATCTTAACTCCATTTCTATAGACACTAAATTTCTTGCAGATAACTATAAAAATCTTGGCAGTTTTAAACATATTGCAGATAATTATAAAAATCTTGAATTTTATATAATAGATTAAATGAAATTTTTGTTTTGAAACAATAAATTGATTTTAATTACATTTTCCTAATAATTATATCAATAATCGAATTTTTCAAAGCGAGGGTGAATACATAGTAGAAAATTAAAATGAAAAACCTAAATCAAATTGTATTCGTCCCTGTAAATACCCAACACAAAATTAAATTGAAAACCCTAACTTTGAAGATTTGTGTTCATGTGTATGTGTGTGTGCGTCACTGTGTTTGTGTGTGGGTGCGTGTGTGTGGGTGCGAAAGAGAGAAAAAGATGGTTAGTACCGAGATGATGCGGCCTCTGAACAGTCTCAAAGTGACGAGATAAATGGTGTGTGGGTTTGGCTGATTGAGTTTGTGAGAGGAGGAGGGGTTTGGCTGATTGGATTTGTGAGAGATGGTGAGTGCATGCGCGGGCTTTCTATTTTTTTTTCTCTTTTTTTTTTAAAAGTAAGGCGGGAGATGAAAAGCGATTATGGTGGGAATAGAGTTTTTTTAGCCGTCTTATTTGGTATATCTTTTGAGACAACAAACATTGTGCGGTCTCATTTGGATTACGTTATAAGACGAAAATAATTAACCATCTCAAAAAGTGACCTCTTTTGAGACGAGTATAATTAGCAGCCTAAAAAAATAATAACTTTTATAACAACTAATTATACCTGTCTCAAAAAGTATGTTTTAAAGACTATTTTGTCTGTCTAAAAAAATAGGGTCTTAAAAGCAACTTTTTTTTATAGTGGTCGGAGTTACGTAATGGGGAGGAAACTCCATGTTATGTTTTCTCTTATGTTCTCCTGTGTGATGCAACCCTCACAAGCGTACAAATTAAAAGTTAATGAGAATCACGAAATGGCAGCCATGATAGAAGACTTGCAAAAACATTGGAATCCAATACTATAATATTTCTTCTGCAGCCATTTCATCTTCTTTAACCTAGTGGGGTGTTGTTCAACCCTATAATTTTGGTGTTTGACAAGATATAAGTTATATGTGGCCTGGATATAGGTTATATGTAGCTCGAATATCTGTCTTTTGAAGAACTAATATATGGATTTTGAGAGGAAATGATACTTGATAAATGCGAACATCAAAAGTCCCTTATATTAACGTCTACTTCCCAAAATGTAAAATTTGAATATAAGTGATGCTGTCATTCATGATTTAACATTGAAATCTCACAGTATTACGGATCTTCAAGATTTTATTTTTTACTGAATCAGAAGATTCCTAGTAAAAATTGTATGAAGCACGGATACTTCAAAAATGGCAGAAATGGACTATCGGATATGTATCCGAGATTTCAAATACATATCCGTTGACCAAATTGGCCATTTTGACTTTTGGATACAACCTAATATCTTGTGGATACAGCTGGAATACTTTTGGGATACAGTGGTTCAGTTTTTAATTATTTTTTTAAACAGAGTCAGTTTGTAATTTTACGAGGAATTAGGATTGGTAAAGCACTTTATTGTTGACGTCCCTCATTTTTTTGTAATTATATTGAAGCCCTTTCCTTTTTTTTTATCAAATATTCTATTACGTGAACCATATCATATTCATATATTTGTTTTCTAAGCCTTTTGGATCCGTATTTCATCAAACTTCTTTATCAGTGGGTGTTGACAAAAGGTATATAAATTGTAACTGAGTGTCTAAATGCAACACCTTTATTTCTCTCTGTTCCCTTTTCCCCTTCAAATGATTGTGCATAATTTGTAACCGAGTGTGCAATAGTTGGGTCGCATACTAGCATCATTTTCAATTGTTCTTTTTTTTATATAAATTAGATCAATTAAATTCTCTCTTACAATTTGATTACTTTGTATGTCCGTTGTTTAGGAAAATCAGTAACGTCAAAAATGAATATATATAAGATTTATAAATATTTTTTACTGTATCCGAATTCTACTTTCTAAATTAGGACGTCAATGATGATTGGTATTGGACTTCCAGTTACTGCTCTTATTGGATTCTCTTATTGGATGTTTACTTGCAGGGGAGCAATTGGGCAGCCAAGGCTATTGGTTCCTGTCATCTTGGTCATGATCTATAACCGATGGAATGGGTAAGGTCTTTAATTGGCTTTCTTTCTTCATCATGCATATTTCTTACTGTCACTATTCCTCTGCTTGAGAACGAATCTAAAAAATTTCATACTCCTGTCTCAAATTAATAGTCGCTATTTAAAAATGACGGGTTTTAAGGATGAGAATCAATTGCCAAGATCAACACATGTTCGTTATCGTGGAATTTGGTTCATTGATTACTTCCATAAAAGTTTAGTTGACTATTATTCGGAACGTCCTAAGAAAAAAAGTAAGACTTAATTTCGGACGAAGGGAGCATTAATTTTTGGTAGTTGTTTTTAGTGGTGGCAAATGGGTGGTTATGGGCGAGACAAAAATGGATACGGATAAATCTGGACTGGTGAAGGGTGGGCCAGACAGAATAATTTGGTCGGGTCGGGTCACACCTAGATCGGGTCGGATTGACCCTTTTTCTGCCTATCCTACCTTTTCATTTTCTCACCAACCAAACATATTTTTCATACTTCGTAGTTGCATAATGCATACTACCCACCTAATAATTTGGCAAAACAATAGTACCAAAATAGAAAACATGAAAGAAAAGAAAAGAGGGTTTGAAAAAATGGGGTGACAGTGCGTATAACATCCCCTTAACAGGTAATTTTAAAATGGTTTGATAATATACCTGTTTGAAAAAATGGTTTGAGATGGTTCCGCTCTCTTTCTTCTTTCGATCCTCAACAGGTATGAAATGGTTCAAATGAGGTTTAATCGGTTTCAATCTTCAGCTAGAGGTTTTGATCGGATATATCTGCAGGTCAATTGGATGTTATCAGATGGGTTTAGGTTTTGTTGAGATGATATAGTAATGGAACGGGTGTATATTTTGGGGGGTTTAGGTTTATTTAAGGGCTTTTGGACTAACCTGCAATGACCCGGTAGTGAACCGTAACTCACTCGACATGTTGGTTTGACTCAAACCGTTTAAACCTAAAAAGCAAACAAATGGGACCCAAGCCAATTTTAGTGGATATGTTACGGATGGTTTCCTCTTTTAACCGTCCATTTTGCCAGACCTAGTTGTTTTAGACGTTCTTCCTTTGCTGATCTTGGTATACATATTATGGGCTGATTTTCCTCGAGTTATCTGGAATTGTTTGAAATATTTGTAATATCCTTAAATACTGGCTTCAAGATTTTCTAATAAGATTCACATAGCATTGGAAAAGAGTTTACCTAACTTTAGCATATGAAAGTGTGGGTCCATCTTGCATTGTCTATTGGATAATCCTTAGGGTTTCAAGAAGGGTACTGTTTTGCCATTTTTCTCAACTTTTTTGTGAGGAACAAGGGACATAATGGGAGGAAAATAATTACAAGGGTTCCGTTGTATAGGTGAAGTCATTTATTAACTTGGTTAACGAAGAGGAACTATTTCATCTCCATGGGACATTTGTATGGCTTGTTAATAAGTGTTGAATTATTATTTTTTATAACCCTGAACCTCCACACGAATGAGCCCTTTTGAACTCCCCCATGTGAGCTAAACAGGGGGGACTCTGTGCCAGAGCCACCCTAACACACGCCCCACTTAATATCTGGAATCCGTTGCGGGATTTTGAATCCCCGACCTTTTGTCAAAAGAGCCTGCCCTTTACCGCTGCAGCAACCAAGGTGGATAATAAATGGTAAATTATCAGTTCAGTGTTGCAAAAATCCATACTTATGGCACTACTGTCCCCATACTTGTGGGACTACTTGTGACATGAGCACGCCAACGCCATACTGCAGCACGATCCGTGGTCAAACTATAATGTTTCTTAATTTCTAAGAAGTGCAAGGGTGAAAATATAATCATGAGGTAATTGGTCATTAGTCCTATTTTGAAGGGTCTCTTGCAATAGATTCTTTTTATTTTGACTTTTGCAACAAGTCCTTTTTTTTTAATTTGAAGGTGATGTGAAACGCAGCGGAATTTACACACACGAATAACAATAATAATCAAATCATATTTTCTCCCAAATTATCTCTTTCAAATGTCATAAATCAATAATAATCTTCATAATCTGATTACAAGAGAGGGCTAAAGGCCTTATTTATAGATATCCTACAACTTAATAAGCAAGTCTCCTAATTAAAAAAAACAATTTAAAGATAAAAGGTAACCTAATTTTAATAGGTAACTAACACCTATTAAATATCTAATTAATAATACTAATAACAATCTAGATAATAACTAATATTTATCTCTAATAACATTATTAATACTAATATATATTTAATTTCCAATTCACGTCATTCTCCCCTTCTTCGAAAACCTCGACCCGAGCGTTATAGCATTGAACGTTGAAGATGCTAGACAAGTAGTGCCCTTTCCTTCTTCGAAAAACTTTACCAAGAACTGTAGGGGAGATTTGTAAAAGCCCGTGCCACGTCCATAAATAATTTGAATATTTTGCACATTTTTTTATCTTTTATTGGGGGTGAAAAAGAATTTTTATGAAAATTTTGGGGCCCAAATAAAATATATTTCAACATTTTAAAAATTACGGGTTGTCCAAATTGTTCCACACTAATAAAATCAATATTTGGACCATTAACCTCCAAGACAAGTGGTTTGTCTCTTAAAAATGGGGTCAGATCAAATAAAGACCACTTGGGCATTCAGTAGCTTTATGTCCCGCTATTGCATTTAAAAGCCCCAACTCATTAAAGTAAACCCTAGCTTCCCCTTCTCTTTACAAGCCCTAACAGCCTCTTCATCCAATCCAACCACTTTAGAAGCAGCCACAGGTTGACCGACCACCTTTTTAATTAGAAATCATCACCGAAGGTCGGGAAAACTGGATGGCTGTTGGCTTTGCTCATCCGGAGGTCTGTGGAGAAGATCTTTAGCCCTGATCTGGTTGTATTTGGGTCGGAGGGGCCTCGAGTTGATCGTGTGGTCCGTTTCGAGCCGGCGAGAGTCGCCTAGCTGCGGCAGAGGCTCCCGACCCTCTGTCGGGTCAGATCTGGGGAATGAGGCACGTTAGAGGTGGTTTGGAGGCAAGGGGGGTCGCAGCTACTGGTTGGAGACCAAATCCATGTCGGATCTGGTTCGGAATGGATCGGAGTTGGTTAGAAGTTGCTGGATGTATTTGGGTGTTTTATCCCTTTAACCGCCTTGTGGGTTGCCAAAATCCCACCCAGTGCACTTGCCGGATGGCTTCTCGCTGTTGCTCTACCTTCAAAACCTCTATCTACTTATGCAATTCTTTAAACTGGGCCACGAAGTCAAGTTCTTCATCATTCTCACCCTCGCTGTCATTTCACACGACTACAATTCTGACTCATTCTCAGAATCATACTCGGAGGGCTCAACGTGTCCCATGGAAGCAGTGATCAGCCGGAATCTCGCCAAATACTACTGGAACTCGCGTACCACGGCCTCTCTTTTGGCCTTCAGGTGATAGTGGCGAGACTTCTCCGGCTTATCGTCGGAGGTAATCGTGGCAGCGGAACGAGATGAGGCCACGAGCATACCCCTGCTCCTCGTCAAACCAATCATCAATTGCTTCATTCCACCATTGAATTTCGTCACCTATGGCAGTAAACTCCAGTCGAAACACCTCGGCAAGCTCATCCTCTGACGCAAACTCCATACAAGAGATTTACACGAAAAAATATACACACAACAGAAAGAGAATCTGGCTCTGTGTGAAACACAATGAAATTTACACACATGAACACACACAAATAACAATAATAGTCAAAGCATATTTTCTCTCAAATCATCTCTATCAAATCTCATAAATCAATAATAATCTTCGTAATCTGTTGTAAAAGAGAGCCAAAGGGCTTGTTTATAGATATCATACGACTTGATAAGCAAGTCTCCTAATTAAAAAGAAAACTAGAAAATAAAAGGTAGCCTAATTTTAATAGGTAACTAACACCTACTAAATATCTAATTAATAATACTAATAATAATCTAGATAATAACTAATATTTATCTCTAATAACATTAATAATATTAATATATATTTAATTTCCAATTCACTGTGGTTATTTAGTTTCCAATTTAATAGGTGGCCCTCATCTTCTTGTTATTGTTTTTCCAAACAATATAATATTAGTTGTTAATGATTTTAAAACAGCTAGTATTAGTAAATAGATTTACTATTTATCTTTTTACACAATATTGGTGTAAGGTTTACGATTTAAAAAGATATAATATTAATTGCTATTTAGTTCAGAACAACTAATATTGGTAAACATGAATAAAATGTGAATTTTGATAAGCACTAACATTAAATTTATCCGTTTCGCTTTTTTTCCCCTTCAGAATTTGATATCGAATATGTATCTTGTTTGATAGTGATCATGACAAGTAGTTTTCAAAATATTAATTTTGTGAAAATTGGGCATGTAGATTTTGAAGTTATGGAATTTTAAAATTTTGAAAATAACCAATTTCAACTTGAACAAGAATTAAATGAAGAATTTATTGCAATAGATACCTCACATGTAGGACCTGTGATCAAATATCTTTGTTATACACTAAATATAGGATACTTTGTGAGCCTCTTAGGAGGTGACACGTGTCCTCATTAAGGGCAAAGAATGGGGTTGGCTTAATACTGATTCTGATCGGTCTCTACTATGAGATAAACTCAGGTGCAAATGTGTTCGGCCACGCTATATATTTGATTGTCTCATTGCTGTTAGTTCACACTGCCTGCTAACTCTGTCAAGGCATACCTACATTACGTGATGGAATATAAATAGTCCCATTCATACCGTTAGTGCATATGAGTAATATATGTAATACTCCACCGTTTAGTGGGTTGTAACCTACTCATGATTATTCACCCCATGGCATGTAAAAGGTGTAACTGCCTAACCTATAAAGGCACTCCACCTATTCCATTACACTTTCTCTTATAATCACTTATAAATAGCACGCAATCCCACATAATTGGGGATCCAAAAAATATTCTACCTAACGGCCATAGGCAAAACCCTAAAGAGACTTTTGAGAGCTTGTACCCATTCCTTTCATGGCTATTGCCCATTGAGATCTATACAATCAACACTGCAACTGTGGACGTAGGCACCGCTTTGGGCCGAACCACGTTAATCACTGTTTTCCTTCTTTGTTTCTCATCCCTCTATGTTCTTCCCAAATTGGCATGTCGGTAGTGATAATTCTTTATTTGTTATTGCTTATAATCTAAAGCCTAAAAATTCATATACTAGTTTTAGACGATAACAACCCCTACATTTTTTGAAGTGGTTATTTTGATAATTTAGTTATTTTTGAAAGTCCTGGGAGTTTTTGTAATTTCGTGCTCAAAACAGTTGTCAGTTAATACGTGGAGAGGATGAATTGTGAAAAATGTGATTTTTACGGATTTTTTCTTGTTTGCATGGAGTGGAGCTTTAGTTTTTGGTCATTATTGTATCATCCGTTACCACAATGCCATGAAAATATTGTTGTGTCATCTTCTACCATTTGATGACAAATAATTATTTTTGAACCACAAGTTGAAAGCATAAACCAAAGTGTCCTGATTTATTAACGGACTTGCGATAATTTGTGTCGCCCACAGTCGTATTTTACTTAGTTGTATATTTGTGTGCCACATGCTATGTTTACTGCACGCAACAGTTTATGCGTCACCCCATGCATGCGACTGACCTATATGTCACTCCATGCTTGCGACACGTGTGTATATTACCCCTCGTAAGCAAGCAATAGTATTTATAGTTTCCGACATTGTAGGGTTGAAAGTACAATTTAAGGGCCTTTTGGCCTTTGGCCCCTATTTATTGTTGAATCAACACGTATAGAATGTTAAATTTCAAGTAAATGAAAATATTGATATATACACATTGTCATTTTTAAGTTACAGATTATATCCCTATAAACTTTCATTCTCCATTGTGGATCAAAATATGCTTCGATGAATTTGAGCTTGTATTTATACTGCACTCATGCATGTTGATGGCCTGCCACGAGCTTGTTTTTTTTAAAAGTTGGTTGGGGTCAAATAAATGCACGTTGTTGATACGCATAATTGGATAATGACATCACAATGATATAACCCAGTGCTGTTAACAACTAATATGAAGTAAAGCTATGAATTAAGCAACTATATCAAAGAGGAGGGGGAAGAAAGCAATGACACAAAATATTTACGTGGTTCAGCCCCTGGAAAAGGCCTATGTCAACAATGAGGTGAACTCCACTATCAATAAGTAATACAACCTTTAATTCAGTATCTCCATATCTCAAACTAGTCAAGTACTCTAAGTACCCTCACATGAAATATCTTGAGAGTCGAAGTAAATAAAAGTTGTGATGCCTTTGAAGGAGAAGTACATATATATTTATAGGTGAAGAGTGCTTCCCAAGGCTTGACACCCTTTTCCTCATGTGAGGTAATTTATATGCGCCTCCTGTGAACCAATCATAGGTGAGGAAATAATGACAAATTGATTCCACATACAAAGAGATTATTCTTCATATCCACTATGTTATCCTTGCTTGGCTATTATACTCTTGGTCATAGGGTGGGTGAGTGTCCATACGGTTCTTTGGTCTGCGCAGAGAGGTGACCTTTGAGCGACGTGAGCTTTTGTTGCTGACTTGTCGAGATATTGTGATAGATGAAGGGGTTTGTCAACTTTCCACAATAGTATCAAAATTTAATTATCCTTGAGATGTATTATTCAAATTTACCTTTCTAGCATGGATTTGCAATGGTAGTTGGTCCATTATTTTGTTTATATTTAGAACATGCCACAAAGGCATTATGGTTAGACACGTTTTGGACTGTTGGATGGCATATACCTCCCAATTGTTCAACATAAATATATATTTCGATGGTGAAAGAAAACTAGTTACAAAGTAGTGAGTAGGTATGGTAAGTTCAACAGCTTCATATAAGTGGCATGCATTCGCTCACAAGTGATGATTTCACGCAGGATTCTGGTTCCAGAGTATGGATTCATGCACCTACAATTGATACCAATGCTTGTGGGATTTTTCACTTACAAGATTGCCACTTTTACCCAAGCTATTGAGGAGGCATTGACCATTGTGGGGCAGAAGACTGAAGTCTAATATTCATTTACTTCCTGTGAATAACAACTATTCTTTCCCAGAACTTCCCATTAAACTAAAACAAGTTTTGCATCCAATGGCCACACTAACCATTTTTCTGGGTTATTATTTGTTGCTCACTTTCCCTTTATGCCTCGTAGTTATTTTTTTTAATTATTTGGGGGAAATTTTGAATTTATATTGGTCTTTCAATTTCTCTGATGTGAATGGAGGATGAGGATTTATTTGGCATTTTAAATTTAGTTTGCCCTCTTTTGTCATTTCCACTTGTTGGCATTTTTTTATAATAGTTATTAGTACTAGTGAGGGCTATTTTTGTACTTTTTGTAAATAATATTCTAGATCACGTGATACCATAGAGGAACCATTTTTGGTAATGTCGCCCATGAAATCCCATGGTTATGCTAAAATATTATTATGCACTTAAAACCTTCTCTTTAGGCTCGTAGTGTGCACCTCTTTTGGGGAAAATCAACTAATATATTGGATATTTTAGAATTTATCTCGTGTTGAGTGTGTTTTCTTGTAGTGCTATTACCACCATGTATGTCCACTGGTGATGGGTTGTTTAAACTAAATGTAACCATTGAATCTTGTATATATGACAATAGGAATAAATCTATTGCTTATATACTTGAGCCATTTAATGTTTTCCATGGTAGGTTATGACATGTTAATTATGGATCTATTCGTAGATTAATTGATTTGGTTTTAGTTAAAATTGACTATACACATAAATGTGAAGTTTGCGAAATTTTCGAAGATAACTTTTTAATCTATTGAAAGAAGCATTGAACCTTTAGAATTAATTTATTATGACAGATGTTATCTTAAATATATCCAAACTAGAGGTTGTAAAAAATACTTTTAGCACATTCATAAATGTTTGCCTTAGATATGGGTTATCTTCATTTTCTTAGTGGTAAAAGTGAAGCACGTGAAATGTTTACTGTTTCTAAGATTAAAATTTTAAGACCCCACATAGAAGGGGAATCTTCACAAGCTTAAGATTCATTTTGTGCACAACATGGTATAATCCACAAAACGACCACTGCCTACACTCCTTTACAAATTGGAATTGCTGAGAGAAAAATAAAACGTTGAAAGATATGGTTAACGCCGTGATTGTCACCTCTGGGGGGGAGGTTTTGGGTCCTACAAATGTCCCACCCAAAAATATGTGGGGGGAAGTTTTACTTTTATCAAATCAAATTATTAATAAAACACGTCACAAGAAAACTCATAAGAATCCATATGAATTGTGGAAATGTGAAATACTTTTGTATATATACTTTAAAGTGTGGATGTGCTCGTCTAAGGAGGTTATACATCCTCTTAAAAGAACTAAATTAAGATCTAAAATAGAATATTGTGTTTTCATTAGATATGCTAAAAATAGTAGTGGGGGAAAAATTCGCCACACGTGGGAAGCAAGTGTATGGCCATGACCTGATCAACTCTTTTCAACATATGGATAAAGATCGTTGAACATAAATGATCTGTGAAAATCAAGGGGAAGATAAAGACGATTGGCAAAGGATAACTATGATAGTAATTGAAGTCTCAGGTACTCTACGAGTTCCTCCTATAAATGCAAGACTTGCTCCCAACGAAAAGAGGAATGTAATCACGAGTATTGAAACTCTGTTAATAAAGAAGAGGAACAATCCATGGATGTAGGCACATTGCCAAAACGCGTATAACTTGTTCTTGTGGTGTGTGAACATGATACTTTTGTTTCCTTAGTTGGTTTGTATTGAATCTTGAACAATAGGATTTTACCACCTACAATTGGCACCGTCCGTGGGAACGATTTATTTCCTCAATCTTACCAGCCATCAGTATTCGAATCATATCTCATTCATATAATGATCACTTTCAATTTCGTGATGATCATCATGATAACTGAACTGGGCACGACCTTCCCCGGGTGAATTCCGTGGTCAGGCTCCACAAAGATTGAAGTACCCCAGTTCCCGTTACAATCCTCGGGAGGATCAAACAGTGGAGAGCAATGAACCACCATGGTCCAGTCAAATATCACGACTCAGAGATGCTTACGCGCAATGCCTTCACGAGTAAGAGGCAGATACAATCCATCAACAAGAAGAGAATGATCACCTCTAACGCTATCTGGATAAGATGAGCAGGAGATCCACATGGATAAACAGAAACATCAAGAGATCGCCCACACTCCTAGCCGTTAGATGAGTAAAACTTGCAGTCGAGGAAGTAATTCACGATATGCTCTATACCATTCCCACTAAAGTAGATCACGAGAAAAGATAGATAGACCTAACAACCACCACAAAAAAGAAGACCTTCATAATCTCATACGGAGGAAAATGGATGATTACCTAGCTCATCGAGGAGCCAAGACTACCAAGGATCTAGCAAGAAGAGCCCTTGTCAGCCAAATGAAGTTGTCATTTACTTGGTATATTAAAGACTACGAACTGCTGAAGAAATTTACTACGCCAAGGTTCAAAATATTTAATGGGAAAACAAATCCCACCGACGACGTTCACCAATATCGACAAGCCCTCTAATGTGCCAGATATTTCCCTCAAGTGTGGGGGATGTAGCCCACGAGTGGTTTAAGAAGCTACCTCATATATCCATATCCCGTTTCAAATAACTCGCGGATTCCGTTCATCTGAAGCATTATCCACCAAGGAGGATGGATTCGCTCCTCATGTTAAAGAATAAGTCACCAGAGACCCTACATGAGTATTCCAAATGATATTAGAAAATTTATAATAAAGTGGAAGAGTGCATTGAACAAGTTACAATGGACTCATTCAAGATTGGCTTGCCGAATAACTCCATGTTATTATCACTCCCTCACCAAGAAGGAAATGACCACTATCGATGACCTAATGTCGAGGATTGAAAAATATGCCAAAATTGAAGACGTGGTCACATGAACAAACTAGGACAATGTTTGACCAAAGGCGAACAATAACAGAGACAGAAAAAGGGAGGTAAAAGTAGAATGGAAGGTGAAAGAGGGACGAGAAGTTAGATCTTAGTAAAACTCATTGGGCTATTAGCACGATCTTCAAGGAACTAGTATACAAGATCTTGACCAATATTAAGGACAAATAATACTTTAAGTGTCCAAGGAATATGACATGAGACCCTTCCAAAAGTAACATCGCCCTAAGATGTTCCTACCATAAGGAACACGAATGCAAGACAAAGAATTGCAACACATTAAAATCACACTTAGAGGAAGTAGCCCAGACAGACAAACTGGATTATTTCATTGAAAAGAAAAATGGGAGAAGGAAAATGAAACGCAACCAAAATCTCGACAACATCCTTAAAGACGTCAAGTTGGGTCATGAGTTTGCGAAGATCCACAAAGCCTCAAATCTAAACTAGATCAAAAGGCTTTCCAGGTAGATTTTACTAGGCCTACTGTCGACAAATATCATCGACCAAAAGATATTGACTACGCTAAGCAAATCTCCTTCACTAAGGAAGACCTGGTTGGAGTCAGGATGCCACACTATGGCGCACTGGTAATCACACTTAGAATTGCTATCTGGGATGTGGACTAGGGAAGCTCCTCAATGGTCATGAACCTTGAGTTATTTAATAAACTCAATTTATATATGGAGGATCTCAAAGAACATACCGTCCCTCTAGTTGGGTTTGTAGAAAAAATGACTATGCCATTGGGCAAAATAGTGTTTCCAACTCGAACCTAGATTATTTCAAAGATCATCGAATTTTTAGTCTTCGATACTAAATTCCCATATAATGCAACCGTTGGTAGGGGATGGCTATACACGATGAAAGCAGTCCCATATGTTGGGGTGTTTATTCCTAAAACCATGCTTATGATGTTTATGTACTCTTCAGTCATGAAGGTTCATCATAATCCATTTGAAATAGAAAATCATGATTGTAGAAATGATTTATATTTCTTTATAAATCTATCATAATGTCAGTTAGTTATGCTCAGTAGGAATTTTGGTGTGGGCACAAAAGATTAGAATTTCTATTCTAGCATAATTGAACAGTTCACAACCTAAATAAGAGGGTTGACATCCTATCGGTAAGGCCACGAATATAATCTTAATAGTTTATCTTGACTACGGGAACCTGTCTAATGGTTCAGTAACTTGTTCGATAGTTCAAGGAAGATTGCACCCATACTAAAGGAAAGTATTAAACAAGGTCAATGATGAGATTCAAGTCTTGATACTGACTTGATAAGACTTGCACAATCTCATGGTTTGCATGCATAGATTCTTAATCCCGAGAAATATAAGGTCGGAGAATTTGCATCATCGTTGCTTTTGTAGAGGGGTCCTAGAGCTTCTTAGTACTAATTATAATTTATATTAATTATGCATTTATTTTAGTACTAATGGTAATTTATATTAGAGGTTACCAACAAGGGTACTTTGGTCCAGTCAGTGCTTCGAGTTAGCAGGGCTCGAGGGGCCTAAGATCCCACCAAAGTAGCCAGTGGGATCTTTGAGGGTTTTGCCTTAGAGTCTAGAGAGTAAGGTTCGTTGAGTGAGGTAAAATGCTCAACCATTCTAATGTAAGAGAGAAAAGCACCAAAAGTCTCGAGTAACTTACGGCTACTCAAGAAAGTCACATTACCCTCATGGGACCATAAGGTCACTCGAGATGTCATTTACATTATAGTTAGTCAAGGGGGCTCAAGGCCCCTCAACAAGTCATTTTAATAAATAGTCACTCGAGGAGAATTTATGCCCCTCAAACAATATATTTTATTTACAGTTATTCGAGATGGTTCATATCCCGCAAGAAGTCATAATTAAATTAACAGTCAATCGAGCAGGCTCACGACCTCTCGACAAATCATGTTCACCGCATAAATGCCATGCAATCCAGAAAAATATCATTTTTAAATGACAGTTTAATATTTACTTATTTATTTTAGTCCCACGGAAAAAGGGACTTGACGTGCGTATATTTTATAAAACAACTATTTTGGGTCAAGGGTAGAGTTTGTCCTTGACTACATCATTTTCGTGTCTCATAAGTCTCATTATATTATTAAATGATAAAGACAAATTCATTTGTATTATTTTAATGTGGACACATGTCGCATTTTGGTGAAACCCTAATTCACCTACACCTATTATAAATAGAAGGCTTAGCCGTCACTAGAAAAAACAATGTGAAAAGGAGGGAAGATTACTCCGCATAAATGGAGGCTCTTAGTCTCAAGAAAAAAGTCATTGAAGCTTGAAGGTTTAGCTTCATAGTCATAGTATCTTACACCTAATTTATATCACAAATGGTAGAGTCCATAACATTCATCTTACACACACACTTGGTGCTTTTACACCCTGCTACCCTCTCTCTTATTTTAGAGTACTTATTCTCTCACCCTCTTCTGCAAAGCTTTCAGAGGTTCTTTCATGAAGATTAAATTTCTATTATTATTATTGTTGAATGTTACACCAGAAAAGATTTACATCAGATTACTCCTTTAATATCCGTTGAAAGCAAGTCACGCTTCACCAGATTGAGTTATTCATAGACCTCAGTTACACTACCCTCCTATATTTGGCGACTCCGTTGGGGAGATAACCTTGTTGAATATGGATAGTGAAGGAGAAGAAAACAGTCCGTTCAAGAAACTAGAAAGAACTTTTTCACGATGAAATCAGCTAACCAGGAAAGTAAATTATTTCATTTATTTACTTTCGCTGAATATATATCTTACTAGCTTTGCTTGCTATTTTATAACCATTTCGTATTAAAGCTAGTTGTTTATAATCTTTTCTCTTGATATGAGGAAATAGCAAGTATGAGGTCCTATAGGCTTATATCTTTTCTCTTGATATGAGGACCTATATTTGACCACACCGTTCATAAACGGTAGCTTGTTGAATAAGCCTATAAGTCCACGTCTATATTAAAAAAAGGGAACCTCTATCTTCACACCCCAAAAGGTTTCCACCACACCCTTTCTAAAACAAAAACACTTAATGACTAAAATACCCTCAATTCAGTTTTTAAGTAAAAAATTATGTTTACAGCTTTTTAAACAAAAAATTATTACTTTAAAAAAAACGTAATATTTTGAAAAAAAATAAAAACATAATTTTGAATATAAAAATTTTAATATTCTAAAAAATTAAAATTTTAATATTCTGAAAAAATAAAATCATAAAATTCAGTTTTTTATTTTATAAAACATTATGTTATTTATAAATATATATATATATATATATATATATATTTTATTAAAATGGACGTTAATAAAAAAAGTTGTTTCGTTATCTAATTAAAAAAATGGACTTTCTTTTTATCAACAAAAAAAAATTTGACGTTAATTATATTAAACAAAAAATCTGAACATTATTTTTTGTTAATAAAAACTAGAGTAAAATTTTATTGTAAACTATATTTTTTTTAAACTTTGCTTTTTACAAATTTTTATAAAACATAACTTTTCAAAAAAACTGTACTTTTTTGGTAAAAAACTAAATTTTGATTTTAATAAATTACTATTTTTTATTTTAGTATTTAAAAAAAATTGTATTTTTCTTTTGTAAGAAACTGTATTTTTTTAAAAACTGCATTTTTGTTTATTTTTTTGATAAACAAAAACTGTACTTTGTCTTAAAAAACTGTATTATTTTTTTGTTATCAAAAATGTAATTTGATAAAAAAACAAATTACTATATTATTTATTTGATAACAAATAAACAAACAGTTTATAAAAATAGTAATTTGATAAAAAATACTGTATTTTTTTTATAACAGATAATACATTTGATAAAAACAAATAATACATTTGATAACGAAATAATACAGCTTTTTTAAAAACAGTAAACAAAAATACAGTTTTTTACAAAAGAAAAATACTGTTTTATTTAAATACTAAGATAAAAAATTGTAATTTATTAAAGTCAAAATTTAGATTTTACCAAAAAAATACAGTTTTTTAAAAAGCTATGTTTTATAAAAATTTGTAAAAAACAAATTTAAAAAAATATATAGTTTATAATAAAATTTTACTCCAGATTTTTTGTTTAATATAAATAACGCCAACTTTTTTTTTTTTGATAAAAGGAACGTCCATTTTTGTATTTAGATAACGAAACAACTTTTTTTAAAACGTCCATTTTAATAAAAAAAAATAATAAGTTTTTTTTATAAGTAACATAATATTTTATAAAATAAAAAACTGAATTTTATGGTTTTATTTTTTCAGAATATTAAAATTTTCATTTTCCAGAATATTAGGATTTTTTATATTCAAAATTTATGTTTTAATTTTTTTTCAAAATATTACGTTTTTTTTAAAGTAATAAATTTGTATTTAAAAAACTGTAACAAAACTTTTTACTTAAAAACTGAATTGAATGTATTTTAGTCATTAAGTAATTTTGTTTTAAAAAGGGTGCGGGCAGGGCCGGCCCAAGGGGTAGGCCAATGAGGCAACCGCCTTGGGCCCCCAAATTTGATATAAAAATATAGGCCCCAAATATTGTAAAGGTGTGTATTATATAAGTTTTTAAAAATAGGCCCAAGCCCAAAAGATAAACTTAAAATCCACCCACCAACAACTAACCCTCCATCTCTACTTGCTCATTCATTATACTCATTTAAGAATTGAAAAAAAATGGCTCCCACCTCACCCAAGACCAACTTTTCAAATTCCATCCAAGTTCCAACCATTTAAACTCTCTTTCATTATCTCTAAAAAAACCAACCCTCTTTTAAATGCTTACAATACTCTCAAGTTTCAACCCAAAAATATTCGAGAGGTTTGTATTTTTTTTATTCACCCTCTCTCATTATCTCATGCTAATTTTTTAGATTGAAATCTTCATTGTTGTTAAATATAAATGTTGTTTTTTATTAATTTATTGAACACTTGTAAAATGATGTTAATTTTTTTGTTAAGTTATTCTTGTTCATATTTTTTTAAATCCAGAAATATAAATGTTGTTTTTTTACTAATATGTTAAACCCTTTTATTAATTTTTTCACTGTTCTAAAAAACCCGCCTAGGCTCCGTCTAGGCACGCCTAGGCTTGAGGCTTGGGAGAAACGCTTCGCCTTAAGTTTTTGACGCCTTATGCTTGGTAAAACCTTTAAGGCGCACTTTTTTTCTAAAAACAACAATGCTTTAGTGAAACGATATTGCCTTTTAAAGATTTTTTTACAAACCGGACAATTATCTCACCCAAAATAATCAAATAGTATTTTAATTTGCAAATATTCAGACATATTTTTATGATATGTACAATTTTTATATTTTAATAGCCTTGTTATGGTTAAAAAAATATTAAAATATATTAAAAAGGCCTAAACGCCTTTTCACGCCTTTTTACGCCTAAGGCCCGCCTAGGCTTCTAAGGCTTAAGGCTTGCCCTCCACGCCTCGATCACGCCTCACGTTTTTTAGAACCTTAATTTTTTTAAAGGTTGTTATTTTACTAATAGAAGGTTTAAAGTGTATATAAAGTTATCTCTTCTTGTTGTTATTTTGTTAAGTTCTTGTTGCCATTTTTTTTTATTAATCTGTCATTTTTTTAATTAAAATTATTGTTGTTAATTTTTGGATTCAAATGCTGTTTTTTATATTTTTGAATTTAAATGATGTTCTTGTTGTCATTTTTTTTAAACACTTGGATTTGCACAAACAATATTTATATTTAAAGATTTAAATGATGTAGTTTAAAAGTGAGTAGAAAGTTATATGTTCTTATTATCATTTTTTTGTTAATTTATCATTTTTTTTAATTATAGTTCTTAGTGTTAATTTTTTTGTTAAGTTCTTGTTATTAATATTGTTGCTCCTTTTAATCTGCTATTAATTTTTTTATTCTAATGATGTTCATTTTTTATGAGTTTCTTCAGCATTTTTTTAGTAAAGAATGGCTTTCAAAGTTGCTTTACAAATTTCGCAAAAACAGGTTCCAATGTTCCTTTATTTTATTGTGGTCGAAATTTTTTAGATTGATTGTTGGGTTGTTGTGTATTCTTTTTTGTTCGTTTCTTGTTAGCTTGTAAAAATACATATTATACTTTTCGGGAAAAAAAATATTATATAAAGGGCCCCATTTTACAAATTCGCCTTGAGCCCCCAAATCTTCGGGGCCGGCCCTGGGTGCGGGGGAAACCTTTTGGGGTGTGAGGATAGAGGTTTCCTAAAAATATATATAATTGTTTCTTCCAAAAGTACAACACGCCGAAAGTTACGACGAAAAATGTGTTTTTTAACGGGTTTCCCAAGAAAACTGTAGGACCCATCATGTCTAGGGGTGGAAGCGGTACGGGTTTTTACCGTACCATACCGTTTTGGTCCGAAAAAAAAATAGTTTTGGTTTCATATATTAAAATACCAAAAATCGGTCTTACCGAAACCGAAATTACCGCAAAAAAGTGGGTTGGTTTTGGTTTTAATATTTAAAAAACCGATTTACCGAATTTATCGAAATTAGAAAAAAACGTACCGAAATTACCGTACTGTACCAAATTTACCGAAACCAAAAAAAATCGTACCGAAATTACCATACCGTACTGAATTTACCAAAATTACTGTACCGAATTTACTGAAACCAGAAAAAAGTTGATTTTGGTTTTGGTTTCAATATTTAAAAAAGTTGGTTGGTTTTGTTTTTGGTTTTTTTGGAGCTTTTAGTGCAGAAAAAACCGAAACCCGAAACCAGAATTTATCGAAACCAGAAAAAATCATAATTTACCGAAACCAGAAAAAACCGAAATTACCGAAAAAATCGAAATACCGGTCTGTTTGGTTTTGGTATTGATTTTGGTGTACCGGGTGGTAAACTGGTACGGTTTGATTTTACCATCCAGAGTTTGATTCTGATATTGGTATCTACTATTTACCGACCAAACTGTACCGCTTACACCCCTAATTTATTTAGAAAAATGCTACTCATCCCAATTTTTTGACCACATTTGAGCTGACACATTGACGTATCAACTTGGTATTGGTTGGTTTGTGAGATTCGCACCAGCGAAATCTCAAAATCAACCAATACCAAGCCGACACATCAGTGTGTCGGCTCAAATTCGGTCAAACAATGGGGCCCTGAATAAAAGTGCTCATTTATTTATCAACACAAAAGTACATTAGTGGAGCAGGTCTGATAAGTGTACACAAAGCCCTAGTAGTTGTTCCCCCTGTCAGCTGCGTTGTTGAAAAAAAAATTCGTACAAATACATATACGAGTAGGTATAATACAATACAATGTCCAAAAACTTAAAAAAAATATCAAGAGAAGAAGGCGTCAGTGCCGGAGTTATGAAATTGTCAACCTCCTTGCCGCTAAATCAAAGAAAATTAGATTTTTTCAACTAATACTAGGGGTGGCCATAGGCCCGAGGCCCGCCAAGCCCGCCCAACCTGCCCAATAAAAAAAAAGGGCTTGGGTAAGGTAAATAGGCCCGCAAAGCGGGCTTGGCAAAATTTTATAGGCCTGATTTTTTTTCGGGCGAGCTTGGGCATGAGTTCTTAAGCCCGATGAGGCCCGGCCCGGCCCGAGGCCCGAAATATATATATATATATATATATATGTGTGTGTGTGGGGAGGGGGGGACTTCTATAAATATAAAAACGTATACCAAGTCTTTTCATGTAAAGTGAGAAACTTTATATATGGACTTTGTAATATATGGAGTTTAAAACAGATTTTGAATTAAAAAAATTGGTCTTTAAATAAAAAAAATAGGTATTTTAATTTAAAAAAAAATCTTTTAATTAACATAATAGGGCCCGATCGGGCGGGCCTGGGTAAAGAGCTTTCAAATCTGGGCGGGCTTGGGATTACATAATAAGGCCCGATCTAGGCCCGAGCGGGCTTGGGATAACACTTAATTTTTCAAGCCCGGCCCGAGCCCGACCGGGCCTGCCCAGGCCCGGCCCACGGCCACCCCTAACTAATACCATTCACAAACTGTAACCTTTGCTCACAGCAACATCAATTAACACCTAAAGAAAAAAAGACTTCCTCAACGTTTACCTGTGTTAGTTACGATGAATAGACGCATTCTTTGGTTCACATTGAAACTAGTAGGTAACATTTTTGTAGTTGTTGCTCGAATTGCAAAAGTATACATAGATTGCTTGAATTAGAAAAGCTCAAAACATAAATGTTACCCAGCAAGGTAATTCTGAAAGCAATAAAAGATCTAGTGCTGTTACTAGCAAATGCAAAGCACAAGTATCAAACTGCTCGTGCTTGGTCAAAACTCCATTAATAAGGAATCACCTATACCAGAAATGCTCGACCGTGGATGCTAAGCCCCCGTTTGGTTCGCTACTCAGAAAACTCGATTTAAACGATGTTTTTAAATACAATTTTAAAATTTAGTTTTTTGTGTTTATAACTATTTGTATGCATTTGGTAAACTTGTTTTTAAATACAGCCTTTTGAAAATTTGATGAAATTGATAATCATGTATATTTATATCGTACATATATATGATTATACATATATATTATACATATATATATATATGAAAGTTATATGTACATAATATATATGTGCAGGGACGAAGCTAGGATTTAATCTTAAGGGGGGCCAAAGCTTTAAGAAAATTAAATTTTCACCCGACAATATAATATATATTTATCAACAAAATGTAATGGTCGTATACAGTGGCGAAGCCAATAATTCAACTTAAGGGGGGCCAATAAACATTATATTGGGGAAATTTGTAAAGAAAATGACTAGATTATATATCATAAGAAATTTAAGGGGTGATTTTTAAAACTTTTCAGAAGTTAAGGGGGGGCCATGGCCCCCTCCAAAAAAGGCTAGCTTCGTCCCTGGTCGTATATGCAGAAATGAGCTATTAGCGTTTTATTAAAAGGAAAAAACTAAGACAGTGAAAGTAAAAGATACGAAAAAATTAAAAGAGTAGTATTTCGAAAACAATTGAGTAGCTTAGTTATTTACATGGGAAATGAATATCTTATTGCGTTTTAATTTTTAACCCTTTGACCTAGCATTTCTTTTAACTTTAAAAAGCCTGAAATAGAATTTACATGAGGTCAAACATTATTTATGCTTTATAACAAACAATACAAGTTAAACTTTAAATTTACAATTATGTGGAATATTTTCAACTAGATGTATTTAAATGTCAAAAATAACATTTGCATATTAAAGCAAAACTTACCATAGATAGTCAGTTAATTGGCAATTAGGAAAAATTTAAATGAAGAGAAAGAGACACCTCAAATAATGGCCCATTAGAATAATAGGATTAAAATATTTAAATGATTAAATATTTGAACGTTCTTAAAGAAAATGGGTTGAATGGGAAAAACATTTTGTGATTTACATTTTACGGCTTAGTCAAATGGGTGGATAGGTGGGGCTCACTTAAAGCTTGATTTTGTAATGCAATTCTCATTGGACGACTGAAAATCCATGCCTCCACCAATCTATCTATTACTACTATAAAATGCAAAACAGGGCATTTAATGTCCTTTTCACCTAAGATATCCACGTCAGATACCTATTAAATCTATCTATATCTCTATACTGTCCACATCAGATGCATTGCACACTCTAAACCACAAAACCAAACCCTATACTTCCTTGCTCTCTCTTTCTCTCTTCACTCTCTCACCGTCACCTAAAATGCAAAACAGGGCATTTAATGTCCTTTTCACCTAAGATATCCACGTCAGATACCCATTAAATCTATCTATATCTCTATACTGTCCACATCAGATGCATTGCACACTCTAAACCACAAAACAAAACCCTATACATCTTCCTTTCTCTCTCTTTCTCTCTTCACTCTCTCACCGTCACCTGTCACCCCCATCACCACGACCCATCCCCACCATCACCCCGACAAACTCCGGCCAAAATAAAAACCCTTTCTTTCTCTTTGCTTTCTCGCCACCCACCATCATCAGGAAACCTTGAGAAAAAAAATGATATCTCTCACTCTATTCATTTTCTAAACTTCTCTCTGTATTGAGTTTCAACAGGTTTTCAATGGAGGTGGACAAAAAAAACTACAGTTGGATCTGGTAAAGGGGTGGAAGATTAAAGGTGATGAATGAAAGACGCACAGACATCAAGACCCCATTTGAATATAACTCAACCCCCTCAATCTTCCTTTTCACTGTCCGATCAAATCTCAATCCAAAAGCAAAAATATATATTTTGTACTTGCATCGGCAATAATCTGACAAGAGAAAGGTGTTTAACATAGGGTTCCATTTGACTGAATGTAACCCTATGTTATATTCAAATGGGGTTCTTTGTAACATAGGGTTCCTGATTTCTTGGGATTTTTTTATTTAAGGCAGCGAGTCTTGGTTTCGGGTTTTGCTACTGTGGGTATATGGGTTTCGGAGGTTCGACCATGGTAGGACAAATGTATAAGGGTTTCGGGTAGGAAGCTTATCATTGGTAGGTCGGAATCGGCTTGGGTCTAGGTGCTGAAGGCTGACCGAAGTTTTGGGATTAGGTAGGCAAGTAGGTCCGATTGCCGGTTGAGGTTTAGGCCGGAGGTAATGCTGCATCGACGGAGATTGGTAGGAATTACAAAGGTCGGGAGTTGAACAGGTATGGGTTAAGATATCGAAGTGGGTCGGGGCAGTAGATTGAGGGTATTAAAGTGTAACATAGGGTTCCATTTGACAAGAGAAAGGTGTGTAACATAGGTCTATTTTGGTGGGTTGCGTCCGATTCAGTTTGTTCTTTGTATTTAAGGTTCGATTGTCTTTATTTATATTGGATTGTGTTTGATTCTGTTGGTTTGGGTTTGATTAAACTTTCAACATTTAAAATTATTATGAGTTGTTTTTGTTCAGTTCTTTGCTCATATAAATGCTTTGGAGTTTCTTCGTCTTTTCTTTATTTTGCTCAGTGGGGTAATGTTACAGATGAGGGGTTTACAGTGAACATTAAAGATTTCTTTTCTTAAAAAAAATTATCAAGAAAGCAAAGGATGAAGATCTCATATGCATAGAAAATGGCCCTATGTTTACATATTGGTGAAACAGGAAGGTATTTTCATTTTATTTTTAGTAATTAGGTATTCTCACAATTGATTAAGCATCCAAATCTCTTTTTTTTTTTTACTTTTTTTTTGCTAGAATTTTTATCGATTTTTTTTATCATGGTTGGAATTTTTTTGTGGCAATCTTTTTTTATGGGATTTTTTGTGTATGTCGAGGAAATTTTATTTTTGTTTTTTAATCAAGGTTGGATTTTTTTGGGGTGAAATTTATTTTTTCCATTTAACATATTTTTTGAATGTTTTATTCAATATTAGTAAGACTTCTAAAACATTTTTTTAATATTATTTCAGTTTTTTTAAACCATTTTTCAATAATGTTCAAACTTATTAAATATTTTTCTATTATTTTCAGAATTTCTTTAAAAAAATCAATATTTTTTGTAATTTCCAAATAATATTCTATTATTTCCAGATTTTAAAAAAATCAATATTTTTTTCTATTTTTCAAGATTTTAAAAAGTTTTTAAGAATATCCTTCATACTTTCTATAAGTTTTTCTATCTATAAATTTTGAAATATTTTTCACTTTTTTTTTTAATTCTATGAAAAAATAACTTTGGATTTTTAAAAATTTTGGGACATATACCAAATAGCCCCTCGAACATTTTTTAATACACGTTTAAACGTTTGAGGGGCTTTTTGGTATTTGATCCTAAATTTTTTTTAGTTCATATTAATTTTCGTGATTCCCAAATTTTTACAATTGTTGGTTTTCGAATACAATTTATATGCGCTCGCGCATCGCGCGGGTTACATGCTAGTAAGGGATATATTGCAAAACAAGATATTGAATCCATAGCTTGTATAGCATTGCAATGCAAATCTGTAAAATCTTGGAGGGGGCCATGGCCCCCCTTGGTCCTGCTATAGCTCCGTCCCTGGCTGCTGATAGATTGGGAAGTGTTAAGGTTTAGTGTGAGTTAAGTTCTTCAATTTACATTTATGCCCAAATCTTTCTAATTTTTAAATTTATACCCAAATCTTTATATAAATATATTAAAAAAAATTAAAAATCATGTGGGGGCTACAACCCTCACTCACCCCTGCATACCTCAGCCCCTGCTAGGTGTTTATAGTACATATATGACATATCTTTTGAGGTTAAATTCCTCAAATCTTTTGAGCTAAAATCCCTCAAATCTTTTGAGGTTCATTCTATTCAAACCAACCCAGAAATTTATCTTTGCAATTTTTTATGAAATTGGAAATGGGGGAATAAACCCTAACTCCCAACCAAGAATATAAAATAAAAAACAAAATTAAAGTGGGAAAATATAAATTTTAGTGTTTGCAATTTTGTATGAAAACGCAAATGAGAAATAGCCCTAAACTCTTCCAACCTAGAAAAATGATTATATAAAAAAAAGGAAAATATATATTGAAATGGACTCACGAAAAATGTCACAAGTATGAAATGTGGCATGTTCAAGGATCATATAACTCATCAATATAACGGATTCACCCCATCATTCAGGGCAACCATTGATTAAGTAATTCGGTTTATATCAAATGCTCATGGAATTTAGTTGAATCGCAAATCGTATTGGAATTTAGAGAACTATTTTAAACGCACACATTGTAAAAGAAAAATCCTATGGTAGTCATTCAAAATCTTCTCTGTGAATAGTTTGGTTGTAACAATGATGCTCACCGTTAAAAATGTTACAAGACAAATGCTATCGTAATCATTAAAATTACAGAGCAAGAGAAATGAGATTCTTTAGATTCTCACAATTGAGCCTAAATTAGTCAAAACTCTACTATACGATGTTGGGTTTAGTATGCAATAACAAATAATAAAAGAGAATTGATTTTGTATTACAGAAATTGCCCGAGAGAGAGGAGAAAACAAAGATATGTTTCTCTTCTTACCTCTCAACAAACAAATTAGACATCATAGATAAATATATACCAAAAAAATCATTACTATGTTTAATGAAAGTACCTCTCGTGCTAGAATCTGCCTTCTTCATTCTCTGCAATTTTACATATCAAATATTTATTTAATCGCAACTTAGAATAAAATTCAGGTTGTACATTTAATAGTTATGTTTTTAATGCATATATACAAATGAAAAACATATAGCTAGACCTTTGCTCTCTCTCTACTAATTTTTGGTTCAATAATTGTTACTCTCCTGTTTTGAAACAAAAGAAACTGAAAAAACAATAGGAGTACATGTTACTTGTTCCCATGTTCTAGAGGACAAATATTCGACTTTTGATGTAGTATTAATGTGGTTGGGTTTGGCTATAATCAAGTGACAAAAATATACCAAGAAAAGACAATTAGGAAAGCAATCAATGGAAAACCATTGTGTAAAGAAAACATTAATTCAAAATAAAACTGAGATATGACATACCATCAATAATCCTTCTTTATGCTTGTGTTTGTCAAACACCGTATATTTTCAAAGAACTCGCATCCCTGAATACTCCTTAGTTCTTCACACCCAGATCCCATTAACTTTCCATAAATTTGTAAGGTTTATCAAATCAGGTAGTCTTTCAATTGAATTGCATCCTTTAATGCTCAACTCTTATAAAGACTTCAGTTCCTTAAGTCCCATGATCTCAGTTAGTTTCTTACAGTCGAAAACATCTAACACTGCTAAAATTTTAAGGTTTGACAAATCAGGTAATTTTTCAATTGACTTGCATCCATCAAGTTGCAAGAATTGTAAGAATTTCAGTTCATCAAGTCCCCGAATCTCAGTTAGTTTCTCACAGCCGAAAACATCTAATACTCTTAAAACTTGAAGGTCTAACAAATCAGATAATTTTTCGATTGACTTGCATCCATCAATATTCAAGGATTCTAAGAATTTTAGTTCCTCAAGTCCCCGAATCTCAGAGAGAAGTCCACAGCCAGAAGCTGTTATTCGTACTACATTATTAAGGCCTGACAAATCAAGTAAATTTTCAATTGACTTGCATCCACAAATATTCAACAACTTTAAGTCTTTCAGTTCTTCAAGTCCTGGGATCTCAATCAGTTTCACACAGCCAGAAACATTAATTTCTGCTAAATTTTTAAGGCCTGACAAATCAGGTAATATTTCAATTGACTCGCATCCATTAATACTCAACAATTCTAAGGAGGAATTCAGCTCCTTAAGTACCTGGATCTCATTTAGATTTATACAGTCAGAAGCTCTTATTATTTCTATACTTTTTAGGGCTGACAAATCAGGTAATGTTTCGATGGACCTGCAATTATCAATACACAACGCCTATAAGGAATTCAGTTCCTCAAGTCCCCGGATCTCAGTCAGTTCATAACAGTGAGAAGCTACTATTCGTTTTAAGTTTTTTAGGTTTGACAAATCAGGTAGTTCTTTAATTGACCGGCATCCGCATATGTCCAATGACACTAAGGATTTCAGTTTCTCAAGTCCTTAAATCTCAATTAGTTTCTCACAATGACGAGCTCGTATTGTTTCTAAATTTTTAAAATTTGACAAATCAGGTGATTTTTCAATCAACTTGCAGAAACTAATGTCCAGAACTTCTAACCACTTCAGTTCCTTAGGCCCCTGCATCTCAGTTAACTTAAGTTCACAAATCCAGGGTTTCTTTAAATTAGTCAAGTTTGACAGATCCAATATTCCTTGCACTGATGTGGACGACAAGTTCAGGTGCTCCAAGGATTCCAAAATCGTAAGTCCCTCAACCTCACGTAACTTCTGGCACACCGATGTATTTGTGATCTATGTAGGTCCACTTTAAGGGAATTTTCTCATAATCTCCCACTTAGGCCACATAGGTCAGTCGTATGTTAGATATTATAATACCTTAAGGGCATAACTCAACTATAAATACATATAAGAGATATTACAAAAATCTTGTCCTAAAAAAATTATCATAAGGAGTCTAGATCTAATTTGGTACAAGATCAAAGAGTTTTATCAATAATACTATGATTATGATTCAAGATCAAAAGAATATTTAAAAGAAATATATCCAAACGTTATTTTATACAAAAACATCAAAGGAATACCATAACTTTTGAGAATGACTCAAAAATGCTTTAAAAAAATATCCCTCATAATCAAGTTTAGGAAAATATTTTTCAAAAAAATTGGAAGCATTGAGGGTTTATGAAAAACAAATGACTTGATTTCCCAAGAATGAAAGAGAAGGAATCGTCTTTTCATTTCTAGTTTGTTTTGTAAACAATCCTTGCATCAAAAGTAAATACTTACACAGTAAGTTTAACTTGCAAACTCTACTAAGATAAAAACTCGTTTCAAATAATAAAGGATACATATTATCTTTATCATTATTAGTTCGAGTGTGCAACATGTAAACTAACTTAATTTGTTTAATTTCGCCAAACTTTATATGAAGTGTTATACACAATATTTTTCATCAATAGTAGGCTAAAAAAACAATCCAACATAGTAATCGAGAGAAACAAAATCAGACCATAATTTGTTAAATATATGAGATAAATTGCTCACTACATTAATGCTTTGATTAGACAACACATACGTTAATATCGCTCTAATACCTAATGTGCATTTTATTTTTCTCATTAGTAACCATTGATTAACAATTATATAATGCGTGTAGATAATGGAGTAATATATATACATGATATATACTTGAATAATGTATATGATATATAGAGTTCATTCAATCAGTCAAAATCAATTCCATGTAAGGAATAATTGGTTAATGATTAAATTCAATATACTACACTGTTATAAGCATCAGAGGTTAATACTGATATCATCTTTACACTTAATATTCATTTTTATTATAGTTGGGTCATTGTGGTGACTACCAAATATTTCATAATATGAATATCACATTAAGTAAAGACTTACATACACAAGTTAATAAAGTTTTCACTTATATTCATTGAATATCCCATGAGCAACGAACGAAATTATTCATGTTTGGGTTTTATAAACTTAATTGGTGATATCATGATGAAAGAAATAATGATATCTACATTTGATGACCATTACTGCCTTCTTAAAATATATATCACCACTTAGTTTTTGCTCTATAATTATAATTGGACCTGTAGATTACCGAATCACAATAATTGAATAAAATATGTATACAACATAATAAATCTTACCATTCAATATCATACATGGACCAGTAGGCAATCCAAAATATGCATGATATGAACGTATCAGTCCAATATTTATTTGTTATGGAATGGAGTACTTTAACGAACACCAGTCCTTATATTATAAATATTACAGATAAGCATACATGTGTAAAATATCCGTGATACATGAATAAATTATATAATGTCTATTTTATAATTTGAAATTCACAAAAAAATTATAAATAATGTGAAAATCAAATAGACAAGGAGTTCACATGAGATTTTACACGAATAATAGTAAATGAAAAACATGAATCATTTACCTTCGTTTTATCACTTATCTATGAGTAACAAATCAAAAATATTAACCCAAATCATTCATGGTCATACTAATGCACAATTGAAAATCAAATATTTAATATTTACAAAAATTCCATTGTTTCTTTGATTCAAATTTCAGCATGTTTTGCGCTGCAATTTAACTTTATAACAAACATTAGTATAATCTGAAATGACTATAAGTATAATATCTTTATATACAATCTCGACTTGTATTTGGCCTTTGATTAAACTAAATGAATAGGTACTTACGAGTCTTAAAATTGCCAGTCATGCATTTAAATATGCATGCATGCACCGAAATCATAAATCTGGTATCCACACATATGAATTGTAGCATGTGTTTGACATTTAATTCAACTTAATGGGAGTACTAGCATTAAAATAAACAATAATTATGATATTCAACTATATGAATCATTGGACTGTGTTCGGCACGAAACTCATTAAAATACGAATATTATAATATTCAACGAATCATTGGCTTGTGTTTTGCACGAGACTTACTAAAATACGGATATCATAATATTCAATAATATGAATTATTGGCCCGTGTTTGGCACAAGACTCATTAAAATACGAATATTAATAATAACACAAGGGAAATACTTTGTGTCCCAAATAACTCCCCCAAATCCTCTTCCAAATAGCATTAAGTGTTATACCTTGTGGTATGGGTCCCGCCAGGGCACAACTCATTAATGTTATTTGGGGGATTTGTTTGGTACCCATAGCACCACTCATAACACAATATTTAATAATATGAATCGTTGGCATGTGTTTTGCACGAGACTCATCAACATATGGATGTTAATAATAACATAATATTCAATAATATGTGTTTGACAGGAGACTCATAAAAAATATGAATATTAATAATAACATAATATTCAATAATATGAATCGTTGCCCTGTGCTTGGAACGAGACACATTAAAATATGAATATCATAATATTCAACGAATCATTCGCCTGTGTTTGGCACGAGGCTCATTAACATACGAATATTAATAATAACACAATATTCAATAATATGAATCGTTGGCATGTGTTTTGCACGAGACTCGTCAAAATATGAATATTAATAATAACATAATATTCAATAATACGTGTTTGGCATGAGACTCATAAAAAATATGAATATTAATAATAGCATAATATTCAATAATATGAATCGTTGCCCTGTGTTTGGCACGAGACACATTAAAATATGAATATCATAATATTCAACGAATCATTTGCCTGTGTTTGGCACGAGATTCATTAAAATACGAATATTAATAATAACACAATATTCAATAATATGAATCGCTGGCATGTGTTTTGCACGAGATTCATCAAAATACGAATATTAATAATAACATAATATTCAATAATATGAATCGTTGGCCTGTGTTTGGTACGAGACTCATAAAAAATATGAATATTAATAATAACATAATATTCAATAATATGAATTGTTGGCCTTTGTTTGGCACCAGATTTATTAAAATACGAATATCATAATAATCAATAATATGAATTATTGGCCTGTGTTTGGCACGAAACTCATTAAAATACGAATATTAATAATAACACAGTATTCAATAATATGAATCGTTGGCATGTGTTTTGCACGAGACTCATCAAAATATGAATATTAATAATAACATAATTTTCAATAATATGAATCGTTCGCCTGTGTTTGGCATGAGACTCATAAAAAATATGAATATTAATAATAACATAATATTCAATAATATGAATCGTTGGCATGTGTTTGGTACGAGACACATAAAAAATATGAATATTAATAACAACATAATATTCAATAATATGAATCGTTGGCCTGTGTTTGGAACGAGACTCATTAAAAATATGAATATTAACAATAATACAAGTCAAATATCCTACCACATGAAATATGTTGGCCTGTGTTTGGCACGAATAGTCAACTAAAATAGGATCATTAGAACAAGATTTTATAATAGTTCTAGATAAAACATACATGAAATATGAAAAAACCTTTTTTTCTTTAAAAAAGAAATGAGTTAACATCATGGAACTATAGAAAATTATTCCAGAATCTCAAAGCATTCGACGGAATTCAAAAATAATTTTTCTGAAAGTCATAAACATTATTTATGTAAAATCAATGCCCCCCGAAAAAATATTATATTCAAAACTTAATGTATAATTAAGTGTCCAAATATAGATGCACACACAATAATCTAATATTTAAAATTATAGATTAAGACACTCTAATGTGTTTTCCATTTAACATCATATAAATATTAGTGTCAAAACATCAATTCGGACATTTGAGCTACCAAATATAGATTATATACAATAATCTAATTTACCAAAATGTTATTGATAAACACATAATCATACATCTAATATTCAAAATTGTATATTGAACCTCTTGGCAATACAAATAATACATAACATAAATATTAGAGAAACCATGAACAAAGAAAACAACCTCCGTGATGAAAAAATTAATAATATTTGGAAAAAATCGTAATTTTTGCCAAAAATAGAAAATTTGAGTTAGCACCACAGGGATGTAGAGAATTACTCCAGGATCACTCTCCAATTCACGAAATCGTAAAATCAACTTTTAACCGAGAGTTATTAGCATTGACATTATTAAAAAAATGGCAAACGCATTTTTAGGAGCTAAACATCGTCAAAATGCAAATTTGGGGTGGAGGCCATTGTACACAATGAGTTTTGTTTCTTTCGATGTTTCCAGTTGATCATGGTAGTTTTAGAAAATTCCGATCAAGTTTTAACCTTTCGAATTCCGACTAGTGAGTATACGTGACAGAAAAAAATTGTAACAAAAAAAAAATTCTCACGCACACACAAAAATTGATTGAATAAATCTAGGAAGACCCACAAAAAATCCATTTCGTAAACCAACTGCATTAATAGCTTATACCTTATTGTTGTGGGTCCCGCTAGGGCATCAAAATATGCATTGAAAACTTGTACCCATTTTTGTCTTATTCACTGGGTTTACCAAATGGTTTTTTTTTGTGGGTCTCCCTAGCTTTCCTCAAATTGATTTAATGTAAACTCCATTGTGGGAAAACACCAATAAAGGAAAATCACGGGATCTTAAACTTTGGGTCTGATACCACATGTAAAACACTTTTTAAGAACACCATAGTATTAATTAAGAAAACATTAATTTGATTAAATTTTTACGTACAAATGTTCTTAATAAAAGGATCTTGGATCTTCATGATTATCATATTTAAACGTTATGCGGAACATAAATGGTGTTAAAATAACATACCTCCATTATTGTCACAACTAGAATTATTGACAGAGCAGTCAACATTGACGATGTTTGATCGGGCTGAATTTGGAACACCCACTTCATCTTGTATGTAGCAAAAACATACTCTAATTTCGACACATTCCAATGGTTAGATCTCCGGGTTTGGAAAAAATACTATTTCAAAATTTACTCTTATTGAGAATTTAGATTTCTCTCCCTTTCCTATAATTTCATAATGTTGTCTTTCTAGAATGTCTGAATGATGGAAATCAGTCACTTATTTATAGGCAGGGACAAGACCTAAATCTCCAACAATCACCTAATATCAACCGTCCATCAAGGTAGATACCCAAGAGTCCTTTTGACTCTTGATATTTAGAGTACCCTTTCATTAACCAAAGTGACTCTTAGAATTAATATAATTATAAAACACATAATGGAGAATTATATAAAATAATCCTAAGAGCTGCACCCATTTGTATTCTTTATCTCGTTCCTTCTTCTCTTTTTATTTCACTCCACCATTTCTCGTCATATTCCCTCTCTTAATCCCTCATCCTTTTCTCTCTCACACTCTGTTCATTCACCCCCGTACACCCATCCCCACCATGCATATCACTCGTATACCACATGACCCCATCCAAAGACGAAGCCTGCCCTTTTCAAGGGGGGCCATGCCCCCTCCAACATTGAAAATTTTCAAATAATGTTGTTGGAACACAGCTATTGCCGGACAGCTGTTAACTTTAAAGATGTAAACTTTGAAATGCCTTTAGGCATAGTCCCACATCGGTGGGATGTGTAAAATTAGTTAGGTATATTTACAATTTATTTGGACCAAATGGGCAAGCCCTTTGGGCATTAGATGTTTTGTGTGTATGGGTGGGGGACTTATTGGACCAAGTCACACACGCGCGCGCGCTGCCGCCGCCGTCGCCGTCCGTCTAGCCCGTGCCCGGGTCCGGGTCCGGGTCTTGGGTCTGGGCTCATTAAGAATTAATTTTTTGGACAAATACATAATTATTTTTTGGGCTTTAAAAATTATTTTTTAACGTTTTTTTTTTAATTTCGAAAATTAAAACGTGTTTTATTCTGAGTTGATTTCTTCAACCGAGTTGCCCACTACTTTTCAGATTTTTCTCTCCACGTTTGTTTACCAACGTCTCTTTTGTTACCCCATAAAAGAGGTTGTAGCCTTCGTTTTTTAACACACAGTTATCTCCCACATAAATTCTCCAAACAGTTCTCATCTTCCAACCTACGATTTTTTTTACACAGAAATAATTATTCATCCACTGAATAATTATAACGACACAGAAATATATAATCTTTCCCAGATTATTTATATTTATCATGATCGAGCAGTATATATATTTTAGAATGGGTGTTGTTGAGCAAATCAGATTCGTGTTGCTGATTCGTATTATTTTCCGAGGCTGTTTTATCCTGGGAATACGGGGCTATACACTATCGGCACAAATTGGAGGCAGAGCCGCGAAACACCTTAAAGAGAGCGACATTGTCCGCGACTCAGGCATATTTCTAGACTGTCCAATTTCGGGTTTCTTATATTTTTCGCCTTCGATTTATCAGCTCCTAAATTGGGTAATTTCGTTCCCTACTTTAATTCTGCATTTATTTAAATTGCTGCAACAACAATTTTAAGGTGTTCTGAAATTCTGCCAAGGACGAAATTAACTCAAGCAACCTTAATGAGTCTTTCAAATATGAAGGCACCCATTTTAAACGTTGGAGAAAAAAATTGCTATTTTATTTAACTACGAAAAAAGTCGCATCGTGCGTTCAATTTGACAAACTCGTAGTAAATAATCCACTTACTGTTGAGGAAAGAAAAACAATTAGAACTTGGGAGGAAAATGATTTTCTGTGCAAGAACTATATTCTGAATGCTCTAAGTGACGAACTTTATGACTATTATGCCAATTATAAAACTGCGAAAGATGTTTGGGACGCACTTTTTAAAAAATATGACACAGAGGAGGCGGGTGCTAAAAAATATGCCGTCAGCCGTTATTTGAAATTTCAAATGACGGATGACAAATCTGTTGTTGCTCAAACCCATGATTTGCAAATGATTGCCCATGAAATTTATTCCGAGGGCATGGCTTTAGATGAGCAATTTCAGGTGGCTGTAATTATTGATAAATTACCTCCACTGTTCAAAGAGTTTAAAAATGTTTTGAGGCATAAGTCTAAAGAAATTTCACTAGAGTCACTTATTACTACACTGAGAATTGAGAAGGAATTCCGAAAACAGGACTATAAAGATGAAATTCTTGTTGTGTCTAACAACAAAAATCAGAAAAAGAACCACACTCCAGTTGTTTTAAAGGCAAACGAAAAAAATATGAAAAATCCGAAAAAGAGCCACAACGAGAATTTTAAAAATCAGACTCAAACTCAGAATAAGTATAAGAACCCTAGAAATGGACAGTCTAGCAACTCGGGACAGTTTCTCTGTTTCAAGTGTGGCAATCCTGGCCATATGGCTCGCAAATGTCGCAATGTGCCACAAGCACAAGCGAATTTGACCGAAGAGGACCTATGTGCTATGATTTCAGAAATCAACATGGTTAGCGGTGCCGAAGGGTGGTGGTTGGATAATGGCGCTTCCCGCCATATTTTTTATGACCGTACTCTGTTTAAGACTTATTCTGAGACTGCAGATAAGAAGGTGTTGTTGGGTGATTCTCACTCCACTGAGGTTGCTGGTACTGGAAATGTGGAATTGAAGTTCACTTCAGGAAAGACTATTATCCTCAAAGATGTTCTTCACACTCCTGAGATAAGGAAAAATTTGGTTTCGGGTTATCTTCTTAACAAAGTTGGCTTTACTCAAACAATTGGTGCTGATTTTTTTACTTTGACCAAAAATGGAATTTTTGTAGGCAATGGTTATGCCATTGATGGGATGTTTAAGTTGAATGTTGATGCAATGAATAAAATTACTCCTTCTGCTTATATTGCTTGTTCATTTAATATTTGGCATGCTAGGCTTTGTCATGTTAATAAACGACTTGTTAAAAATATGAGCACTTTAGGATTAATTCCAGAATTATCATTAAATGATTTTGAAAAATGTGAATGGTGTAATCAAGCAAAAATCACTAAGACACCACATAAATCTGTTTTTAGAGAATCTGAACCACTTGATTTAATTCATTCGGATATTTGTGAATTGGATGGTGTCATAACTAGAAATGGCATACGTTATTTTATAACTTTTATTGATGATTGTTCTGATTATTCATTTGTGTATTTAATGAAAAATAAAAGTGAAGCATTTGACATGTTTAAAATTTTTCTAAATGAAATTGTAAATCAATTTTATAGGAAAATAAAAAGGTTACGTAGTGATAGAGGCACCGAATATGATTCTGGACCATTTATTGAATTTTATAAAACCCACGGTATTATTCACGAAAAAACTACCCCTTATTCGTCCGAAATGAACGGTAAAGCCGAAAGAAAAAATAGGACATTAACTGAATTAGTTGTTGCTACTTTATTAAATTCCGTGGCTGCCTCACATTGGCGGGGTGAAATTATTTTGACTGTGTATCACGTGCTTAATAGAATTCCTAAGACTAAAATGAAAATATCTCCTTATGAAATTTAGAAAAATATTAAGCCCAACGTGACATACTTTAGAACGTGGAGGTGCTTAGCCTATGTACGTATACCTGACCCTAAAAGGTCTAAATTGGCAAGTAGAGCATATGAGTGCGTTTTTATAGGCTATGCTATTAATAGCAAAGCATACCGATTTTATGACTTGAAAAATCAAGTAATTATTGAATCAAATGACGCCGATTTTTATGAAGATAAATTTCCTTTTAAATTAAGAAATAGTGGGGGCAAGTCATCCACTAATATTTCTTTAAATAAAAATAAAGAAAATTATGAATCCATTTTAGAAATTCGAAAAAGTAAAAGGGCTCGTGTAGAATAAGATTTTAGTCCCGACTTTTATGCTTACACTTTAGAGGAGGATCCTAACACTATTCAATAAGTTTTATCTTCTTTAGATGCCGATTTATGGCAACAGGCTATTAATGATGAAATGGATTCTTTGGAAACAAATAAAACTTGGCACTTAGTGGACCCTCCTTCTGGGTGTAAAACAATTGCGTGTAAATGGATTCTTAAAAAGAAATTAAAACCTGATGGCACTATTGAAAAATATAAGGCACGTCTTGTTGCCAAAGGTTTTAGACAAATAGAAAATGTAGACTTTTTTGATACATTTTCACCCGTGACTAGAATAATGTCTATACGTATACTATTTGCTATATCTGCCTTAAATGATTTAATTGTACACCAAATGGATGTTAAAACTGCCTTTTTAAATGGAGAATTAGAAGAAGAGATTTATATGGATCAACCTGAAGGGTTTATAGTACACGATCAAGAAAATAAAGTATGTAAATTAGATAAATCTCTTTATGGACACAAACAAGCACCTAAACAATGGCATGATAAATTTGATAGCTTAGTCATCTATAATGGATTTAAAATAAATGAAAGTGATAAATGCATTTATTATAAATATGTTGAGAACATTTGCACTATCATATGTCTTTATGTTGATGACTTGCTTATATTTGGTTCTAATATTCATGCCGTAGAAAATGTTAAAACATTATTGTGTGCCAACTTTGATATGAAGGATTTGGGCAAAGCTAGTGTAATATTAGGAACTAATATTACTAGGTCAGAAAAGGGACTTTCTTTGGATCAATCTCATTACATTGAGAAAGTTCTAAAGAAATATAATTACTTTGACTGTAAACCTGCTAGTATTCCATTTGACCCTAGTGTAAAGTTATTTAAGAACACTGGCGATAGTGTAAATCAAAATGCTTATGCAAGCATTATAAGTAGCTTACGCTATGCTACAGATTACACTAGACCTGACATAGCTTATGATGTGGGAGTACTATGTAGATTTACTAATAGACCTAGTATGGAGCATTGGCATGCTATTAAGAGGGTCATGCGGTACCTTAAAAGGACGATGAACCTCAGATTACACTATAATAAGCATCCCGTTGTCCTTGAAGGATTTAGTGATGCTGATTGGAACACCCTATCTGATGATTCTAAGGCTACTAGTGGATATATTTAGCATCGCTGGTGGTGCAGTTTCTTGGAAATCTAAGAAACAAACTATTTTGGCTCAATCCACTATGGATTCTGAGATGATAGCGCTAGCTACTGCTAGTGAAGAGGCAGGTTGGTTAAGAAACCTCCTGTCAGATATCCCTTTATGGGAAAGACCGATACTGGCCGTTTTGATTCATTGTGATAGTACAAAGACTATTGCAAAAGTTGAGAACCGTTATTATAACGGTAAGAAATGACATATACGTCATAAGCATAGTACTGTTAGAGAATTTATCTCTATGGGTGCTGTGAGGGTGGATCATATACGGTCTGAACAGAACTTAGTTGATCCTTTGACGAAAGGACTAGCTAGGGAGAAGGTGTGGAACACCTTGAAAGGGATGGGACTAAAGCCCTTGGATACATGAGTCACTTGTGATGGTAACCCAACATATAGACTGGAGATCCCAAGAAATATGTTCAAAGGGTAATAACAAGTCACAAGTGATATGGGTTGAATCATGCGATTATTAATTAATATAAAATGAGGTTTTACTCCGAGTCCATCCCTATGGAGCATGATATCCTGAAGCGATTAAAGGATGAGTTATTATAACTCTTAATGAGATCTATAGCTCTATTTTGAGTGGGGTACTTATCTACAGGAGTATTCTTGATAGACTCACCTATGTGAATGTGGAAGTGTGGCAGCTTCCTATGGATATTTTGGGCAAATTCCTAAAGCGTTCACTATACTGGGATAGAAGCACATGGCCGTAATGTGCTAGCTATTAGAACTACACCCAAGTAGGGTTGTGTGTGGGATGTTGTCAGAGATAGAGTTCAAAACTACGGCTACTCTAGTATATTCTGAATCATCTTTACTACGTAAAGGTTCAAGTCGAAAGACACCTTTGCTTATGCACAATTCTATAAATTATTGCTCGATAAAATGTTTTCAAATTTTGCAAGTGGGGGAATGTTGGAACACAACTGTTGCCGGACAGCTGTTAACTTTAAAGATGTAAACTTTGAAATGCCTTTAGGCATAGTCCCACATCGGTGGGATGTGTAAAATGAGTTGGGTAAATTTACAATTTATTTGGACCAAATGGGCAAGCCCTTTGGGCATTAGATGTTTTGTGTGTATGAGTGGGGGACTTATTGGGCCAAGTCACACACGCGGGCGCGCGCCGCCGCCGCCGTCCGTCCTGCCCTGCCCGTGCCCGGGTCCGGGGCTTGGGCTCATTAAGAATTAATTTTTTGGACAAATACATAATTGTTTTTTGGGCTTTAAAAATTAATTTTTAACATTTTTTTTAATTCCAAAAAATTAAAACATGTTTTATTCTGAGTTGATTTCTTCAACCGAGTTGCCCACTACTTTCCAGATTTTTCTCTCCACGTTTGTTTACCAACGTCTCTTTTGTTGCCCCATAAAAGAAGTTGTAGCCTCCGTTTTTTAACACACAGTTATCTCCCACAAAAATTCTCCAAACAGTTCTCATCTTCCAACCTACGGTTTTTTTTTTTACACAGAAATAATTATTCATCCACTGAATAATTATAACGACACAGAAATATATAATCTTTCCCAGATTATTTATATTTATCATGATCGAGCAGTATATATATATTTTAGAATGGGTGTTTGTTGAGCGAATCAGATTCGTGCTGCTGATTCGTATTATTTTCTGAGGTTGTTTTATACTGGGGGTGACGGGGCTATACACTGTCGGCACAAATTGGAGGCAGAGCCGCGAAACACCTTAAAGAGAGCGACATTGTCCGCGACTCAGACATATTTCTAGACTGTCCAATTTCGGGTTTCTTATATTTTTCACCTTCGGTTTATCAGCTCCTAAATTGGGTAATTTCGTTCCCTACTTTAATTCTGCATTTATTTAAATTGCTGCAACAACAAATGCCCCTTATAATTTTTATAGTCTACGATTACATATTTTTTTAAACAATTAAAACAATATAGCATTTATTGACATACTCTAGTATAAAATGTAGCTCCCAATAAATAATAAAATCATAACAACATTCATAATATAGTTAATTTTGTATTCTAAACTTTCATAATAACACATTTATCTATTGTGTTAATTATTTTTTAAATCCGAATGAATTATTTTTTAACCTAAGTAATTGTAGAAAAATTATCTTGGCCCTCCTTAACATATATTCTTGGCTTCATCACTTACCCCATGTCACCCTAATTGTCATCCCGTATAAGAATCAGTCCATATGTTATTGTAGTGGATATAAAAAAATTAACGACACATGGAGAAAGGCAGCATGTTGGGTTTTTTAGATGGTCAAAATGGTGAAGAATAAATCTAAGTATCAATTTTTATTGATATTAAAAGAACCTACATGTTGATGTCAAATCGGAAAGAAGAAATTCAAGTTTACATGCTTCTCCACCTGTTCATATGAGCGGGTGATTTATCAAGGATGCTCCTTTCTGGTTGATTTTCGTGCATGTGGGTATTGACACACACATATATACACCTCACTAACACGAATTTTTGGAAGAAAAACAAACATTATTTTCTTAATGGATAGATTTAATATTTGCGAGAGTGTGCTACCTTGAAATATATCCCACCCGCACCCTTTTAGATTACATAAATTAATCTTTATATTTTTTTAGTTTATAATGTTTAGATTAAATAAATTAATGTTTATAATATTTATAAATATTTTTTAAGTATTATGGCTAAAAATAGAAAGATAAATGCATAAATAATAAGATTTTTGCTATTTTTAGGATTAAAAAAAATATAAAAAATTGTATAAAACTTGAATTAAAGTCATATTTTGTATAAAACTCAAATTAATCCCCCCAAAAGTCGTCTCGGGGGCTTCCGCCCCCAAACCCCCGGCAACACCCAAAACTTTCCCCCCCAAACCAAAAGTCATGGATTCGTCACTGCGTCTTCAACTTTTTGCATAGTATCTAGTAATTGGTCATGTGTGGGTGAATTTTGCGTGTGGGTTCGAGTATTCTTTTTAGGGTTTTTTTACCAATTAGTCTCGTTTACTAAGTATATAGCTCAATAGGTCCTAACATTTTTTTTGCTGTTTACAAGTGAATATTCACTATATGTACAAATAGAACATTTTAAGGAAAAAAATGTTGTGATAGTACCTATTAGAAAATGTTCCATATAAATATGACTTAATAGGAAGATCCCCTTCTTTTTATGGGCACAAATATTTAGATACAAAACATATAAGTGTAACACACACACACACACACACACACACACACACACACACACATATATATATATATATATATATATATATATATATAGAGAGAGAGAGAGAGAGAGAGAGAGAGAGAGAGAGAGAGTATTGTGCATACTAAGTTTGTACACTTGCTGGTGCACACCTATTTTTTTAAAATATTAAAAAAAATATTTTTAAGATGATTTTTTATATGTAATATTTAAACATTTCTAGAGACCCATATAAGAAAAATCCCCTCAAAAAATATTTTTTACTATTTTAAAAAAATCGGTCAAACTTTCGCAGCTTTTAAAGTGCTTTAAAGCTGCGAAAGTTTGACCGATTTTATTAAAATAGCAAAAAACGTTTTTTGGAGTTGATTTTTTTATGTGGGTCCCTAGAAATATTTAAATATTACATAAAAAATCAGGTCGAAAATATTTTTTTACTATTTTAAAAACTGATGTGCAAACTTACTGTGCCCAGGAGTCTCTCTCTCTCTCTCTCTCTTGAGAGAGAGAGAGAGACTCCTGTGCATACCAACTTTACATACTGGTTTTTTAACATAGTAAAGAAATTATTTTTGAATTAAATTTTTTGTGTGGTATTTAAACATTTCAAGGAATCAAAATAAAAAAATCTACTCAAAATAACTTCTTTTTCTATTTTAAAAAACTGGTCAAACTATCACACTTTTAAATCAGTTTAAAAGCTCTGAAAGTTTGACAATTTCTTTTAAAATAGCCAAAAAAAATATTTTGAGCCCATTTTTTGTATACGGGTCTTTGAAATGTTTAAATATCACATAAAAAACTTCAATTCAATTTTTTTTTAATATTTAAATAAAAAATAGGTTTGCCCAGCAAATATGTATACTTGGTACGTATGAGAGCCTGCATATATATATATATATAAAGTAAAAAACTTATGTATGTCATAAGATCAAAAAATGATGTCATCTTATTAAGTTTTTTCTGCACTTCCTATTTTGCCCGTCAAATTTTTGATTTCCCTCTCTTTTTTTACTTACCAAATTTTGACTTCAATTCAAAATTCGGGTTACTTTTGTCAAGATCACCTCTTTAATTTGTTCCCACCCTCTCTCATTTCTCACACAACCTCTCATTCTCCCATTCTCATCAGCAATCCCAAAAAAACCCTACCACCTCTTTCTCTCTCTTGCGTCGATTGCCGCTCTCTCGTACCACGCCTTCTCTTCTCGGTGAGGCATTTTGTAGTCCCTAAATACACATTACCGGTTTCGGGTTTTCTTGGTTTTAGATTTAGGTTTTCTTCAAATGGAAGATCCTCTCTTGAAAAATTCATGTTCAAAGGTCTTCCAATGTATTTCTTATATTCATTTTATGTTTTAGGGGCTTTGATGTTTATTATTTATATTTTTCAGGTATGCTAGGGTTTGAGGTGGAATCAAGAAGCTATGGATTTTGGATTTTGCATACAAGAAGCTATGGTTCAATATATTGTTCTTACATGTATATATGTATACGATTTTTACAGGTATAAACGATTGCTACATGTTCTTAATACATTTATAGGGATTTTAATTTCAGATTATTATTTGTTTATTTCAAATTATTGTTAGATCAACACATTTCTCTTTTGAGTAATATATTTTACACGAACTCACATGGGGATGTATAATGTATCATGGGTTTTAATTTATCTATGTTTGGATGATGCTAACTCGGTGAGGAGATGAACTCTTGTATCATGGTTTTTTTCGTTTATAGTGATGGATTCGGCTCTATTAATGTAAAAAAAATAAAACTATTGGGCTTTGTTATATGAGTTTGATTCTTCTGTTAATGTTTAGATTCACTTTTCATTTTGTGATTGTAGGTTTATCATTTTGACGGAGCTGGTGATGAAGTGTTGCTACGATACAAACAAGTCTTGGAATCACTAAAGTGTGCTTATACTTTTTTAGCAAACAAGTCTTGGAATCACTGAAGTGTTGCTACAATACAAACCTCGGGGTTTTAAAAAACACAGCTTATAGGTCTGAAATTAATTATTTTCTGCCAGTTCACTAGATTATTTTCGATGTGAATATTAACTTCTGGTGGACCTTTTTTTCATTGTGAATATTGTTCTGTTTGAAATTATATTTAGTTTGAACTTATGGTAATGTAGAAAATTAAATCTCCATTATACTTTTCATAATACTTCAACTTTTGGTGAATATCTTTATTTAGTTAAGCCATTTCCTTCACTATTATGTGATGTTGATTATACTTTTCAGTTGCTCTTTCTTTTCTCCTATCATCAATGAGGTATATCTTCATTTCTCTCTCTGTTTAGCTTTTATTTTTTTTGGATGTTGGTTGTTGTCTCTCCATTTTGGGTTCAAGGCATCTCTATGTTGTAAGTGAATAAGCTGTGTTTATGTTATTTTTCACTCTCATATATAATTTTTTTGAAACACTAATATTTTTTTAACTGTATTTGCAGATTTAATTTTCGTAGGTCATTTGAACAGAGTAGCCACTAAGGAGGAGGTCAGTTGGGTTGTTTAAACATACTAATTAAAGTTAAGATTGTATTTGTTTGGGAGAAAATGTATTTAGTGATATTTTATTGGTTAATATTGTGAAGTAGGTTATTATTGGTGAAAATGCATCCATGTTATGGTGAATTTAGGTAATTTCACTTCTCATGTTGTTGACCTGCATGTACTTTTATTTCCAGTTCTGTGGTGAAATTAGTATGTTCATATTTAGATATCGAGTATAGTTTGTGAAATTGGTTTTGTGAACATGAAACATACCATGTGGTGGTTTTTTCAGTAGTTCTGTTTAGTGTGGTGGTATGAGGTTTTGATGTTATATGAAGTTATGGGTTAATATGGCAGTGGTTTAGGTTTGTCCTTTTTCTCTTCTTTTTTTATTGACTGTTTTTATTGACTGTTTTTAGTTGGATTTTAGATGTTGAAGAGTGATAAGACATATGGTATAATCACGTGTTAGATTTTAGATGTTTAATGTGTTATATTATGGTGTGCCACCTATATTGATAATTTGTTTCCTCACTATACCGAGAATGTATTTATTTTTCATGTTTGCAGAACAATGGACCCTCTATGATTCTATCCACTTAATTATATAGTTTGTCCAACAATTATATAGTTCATCTTGATCTATTTTTTCAGTTTTGCGGTTTAGGATTTGGGTTTGTTCACCAATGATCCTTTTTATTGGTTCTGTGAACATTAAACATACAATGTGGTGGTGTGTTCAGTAGTTCTGTTCAGTGTCGTGGTATGAGGTTTTGATGTTATATGATGTTATGATTTACTATGGCAGTGGTGTAGGTTTATCCTTGACATATTATTAATTCAAATGATTATTTATTTATTCTTGACATGTATTATTATTTGCATGAACGTAAGTTCTAAAGAGTTTATTTGTAGTAACCAACATTTTCACTTTGTTTTGGGGTTCATGGTTGGGTTTTCTTTCTTTTTAGAATGGTCCGCGGAAATGATTTTTGCACATTAACAAACCCTATGTTTTTTCTCTAACTGATGTTTCATGGGTACTTGAATAATTGCAAGCATGTGAGAAAATATATAGATCTAATTCCTTTTGTATTTAAAAAATCTATACTGCCCTGTTTTGGCTATGTTTGAGTGAACTAGGCATGTTGGTTGTTCTTGATTTTGAATTGAATTGAGGTGATTTTATTTATAGGGAGATATATAAGAACAAGCTGCAAGAGGTGGCGCAAATGAGTTGTTTCAATTTACCTTCGCATACGTGTATACGAGAAGGTCATGATCACGCGTCGTGGTTCAAGGCAATTGTTAACTTTAATAGGGAGACCTTTGAGAGCCCTAATTATTGCACGATGTTGAGGTAGGCAGAGCACTCGGCTGCTAAGACCGCGCTTAATGCGTTTTCCAGCCGTGGACTGCCCAACTCGCTGGCTGCCAGGATATTGGACGAAATAGGGATATACAACAATCTCTTGCAGGAGGTTTCACAAAGAGTAAGATCGTCATTGCCAACCTACACAACTTTTAGATCGGGCCTTGGATACCTACATGTCTTCACTTTCACTATAGAGTTGACTTGCATTACTTTTACAGGAGAACCAACCAAAACAAGATTCAAGCTGAAAAGAATGCAGCCATAGCAGCTTGGTCATCTCTAAAACTATGTAAGCCATATATAAAAATCTTTCATCAATTCATAGATTGTGTGGTTGCTTACATAGAGAACTCTTATCTAGGCATGGATTGTGTGGGAGTTTATATTTTCTTACTAAGGAAAGAACTCAATGAATTCATGAATTTATCTCTTTGTTTGATGATTACGCTTTCGAGCGGACTTAGTTTGCCTTTGCAGTCCTTTGTCTAGCATTCAAATACTAAGGGTGAACAAATGTCGAGCTAGAGTAACAAAACTCAGAGCTGCAGTCTGGACGGGATTTTGTGCTAAATGTTTCCCCTTAGTAGGAATCTGAGAGTATTAATGTCCAAAATGAGGCAGACTCACTTCGTGCAAAGTTGGAGGAAACTAGGGGGAGTGAACCAAGGTTTGTCTGACCTGGGCGCCAATGGATGCAGTGCCGATGCAGCTGATCTGGGAAGACCCAACCGATTATGGTAGTGGGACTGATTACTTATTTTCTTCTGAATTGCTCATCATAATTAGATTTATGTATTACTTTTGTTTATTACCTTTATGCTAACACAATTTAAATTTTGCACAAATATTAATGGTAATCTTTGTTTTTTCTCGCGTACTTTGTGTACTTCCAACATTTCTCACTATATTTTCACTTTTGATCAGGTCCTAAACTCTTAGGTGGTGCCATCACACCCAACCTTATGAAAAAGAAAAATTAATTAGAATGCACATATGGTTAATTAGAACGAAATGAATAATTAATTACATCACTACTTTCTTTATTAAGTGATAGGTAATAATCTCAATTTCAGTAGGGAAGCCATATGGTTATCATAACTTGAATTCCCATGTGGTTGCTTCTGTCATGACTGTATGAAATCAAATGTAGCCTACATTTGCTATTATAATTGTGCACGATTTCCTCATTAGAGATGCAAATCTTCATCAAAATCTTAACCAGCAAGACCATCACGCTCAAGGTGGAGAGTTCTGACACGATCGACAAAATTTGAAAAATTGAAAATTTGGAACTGGAAATTTCAGTTCATGATTTCAGTTCAAAATTTGAGAACACTCCCATGCTAATGTTCCACTTTCATGATTTCAGTTCAAAATTTGAAAATTTGGAACTGGAAATTTCTCGATTCCAGTTCTAAGGCATGTAATTGGGGTTTCCAAAGACACTTTAAATATTTTGTTTTTTTGTAAACAGTTCTGATAGGATTTGGTGAAATGCATTTAATGTTATTTTTTGTTTGTTTAAATGTGGAATTGTTGATATGAGCTTATGATTATGAACTTACATAAACTATAGGTACATTTGTCTATTTGGAATCCCTATTAGTTTGATTGCCGTAATGATGGAAAACTTAGTTTAGCTCTATCTGATCATTCTGAGCACAATTAATTTTACTTTAAACAAAATTTGCAGTCATGACTTTTTATGGAATGTTTGAATTATGTTTCAGTCACCTATTAGTTGCTTCAACTACACATTTGAATGCTTCACGTTCATTTTTATTTAGTACGTTTTTAATTTAACAAACTCTATAATTATATATTATTTGCACATAGATTTGAATGTTTATTTGAAGGCAAGTAAAGTTTATGGTATGTCCTTCTCTATTGATGTAATTATAATTGTCATTCGATTTAGTTTGTGTATTTTTAATAACTTTTTTTAAATTTATTAAACCACCTGAATCCATGTTTTAATTGAGATATGATGATTTTAGGTTCAATCAAGCAGGGTTTTCACTCTTTTCCAAAAAATTTGGTAAGGGACTCTGCACAAAACAGTAAGGATGTACTATTTATGGGTGCTTTTAGTTTAGAATGGTTTTTATTTGTACCTGATATAAATTTTATTCGCTGTAGGTTTAGCAGCATCTTTTTTTGTTTTGACAGGAGCAGCGGTTTTGGGGATTTGTAACAGCCTTTTTGACAGGGTCTTTCTTTGTTTTCTCGGACCTTTTTCGCTAGGACAACAAGATTAAAAGAGATTTTAATTTTGGTGAACTTTCCAGTGACCCCCACGAGCTTCTTCAATTGAGCGAGAACGAGCTTTTTGTAAGTAGGGGCTAAATGGGCTTATTCTGCATTCCTTATGGTGCCCCCACGACTCGAAGGCGTGGGCATGTTACTGCTGATGTTCCTCAACTGGGACTCGATCCTATATTATGAAGGCATTTTCACCTGGGATCCCCTTGACAAGAGCATAGTCCTACGACCACTGGAGCCTTCCCTAATTCATCACTTTGCTCATGAGTTGATGGTGAAGACAAGGCGTGGTTTGGTGTTACTAATTTTGTATTAGTTCTACTATTACGTCACTAAATGATCTTAAGATTTAGTTTATTGTTTATGTTAAGTCCCTTAATCATTCAATACAATATATACAAGTGACTTTAATGCCTTTTCCCATATTTGCTAAATATAAGTGCCTTTGACAAATAAATGAACAGTTGTTAACACAATCAGTTTTGTTTGTGCAGAAGTTGCTTAATATTTTCATTTTTCACTGTTTTGTTCGTCATTGAGGCATATTTATTTAACAAATAGGAGATGTTTCTCTTCCAGATTTAAACACCATAGATGGGTCTACTACCTTGGTATATGCTAAATATGTTATCTGTTCATATTTTTGAGGATTTGATTTCAAGTTTTAATGTTACCACAAGGAGTACCACCATTCATAAATATTAATCAAAACGAGTCTTCAGGGTGAAAATAGTTAAAACAATCCGTGAATGCAAATACGATGACAATGATCTTAACAGTGCGTATTTGGTATTTAGATTCACACACACACCCCTTAATTTCTTGATATATTGTGCTGAACACATGTTTATTCTAACACATGTTGATTTTACTGTCATTCATAACAGATGTCAACTGTTGTGAATTTTTTTTAATAGTGTTAAATATTATATTTTAGATTTAGATTTTATATTTATGTTTGGATTATGTTTTTTTTTTAATTTTGATACTTCATATATTGAATCGAACAATATAATTATTATTCTAACACACGTTGATTTTACTGTCATTCATAACAGATGCCAATTGTTCTATAAAGTCTATATACCTTTTGAAACTATAAGGATGTGTGAATGCAACTTCTACAAAGTTTATATACCTTTTGCAACTTCTACAATGTCCTAATGTAATGCTTTCACCAATTGTACCACTTCTCTCAATGCAAAATTTATTGACACATGAAAACACTGATATTATAAAACAGTATGGCTCCCGAAAGAGGATAAAGTCTAGATCATGCAATGCGTCTGATTCGAAAGCATGTAAGGAGAAAATGAGGAGGGATAAATTGAATGACAGGTTACAAGAATTAAGTTTGATCCTGGAATTCAGAAGGCCACCCACAATGGGCAATGCTATCATACTGAGTGATGTTGTTCAAACGGTTACCCTGGAGTTTTCATATGGCCCTTCATGCCCCATGCTGCAGTTGACACCTCACATGATCATGTTCTTTGCCTGCCAGTTACTTAACTTTGTTGTCTTTTTGGGGACAAGGAGCATATAAGTCTCAGGCTAATATGTGTACTTCATCAAACATTGACATATAACTAAAATACAGGTTTGAGGCCTATTATTATTGAGGTCATAGATGAATTTACAAAAAATGAGGTTATTTGGTTAATCTTATGAAGATACACTTGAAATGGAATCGATGTTTTTTTTGTTCTGTTTTACATTATTAAGATTTCTCTATTTTGATTGCGCTTACACCTTACTTAGTGATCTATATAAATTTTCTATTTTTAAATTAGGTCAGATTTTGTTGGACATTCTTTAAGATCTTTGTGTTTTTAATTTTTACATATTTATGTTGATATAAGTGATATTCAACTTTTTTGGCTTCATATTATTATGGCATGCCGTTTATTTTCTCATACAGGGAAGAAGTAGGTATGATCTTTAGGGTTTCCAGTGCCACGACCACAAGCATGAATACAAATTTACGAAAATTATTTATTTTCACATTCTTTCCTTTGTTTTCACTCTAATTACTTTTTTCATTTTCATTTAATTGCATGAATGGTTCTTATGTTTTGTCAATCGCACTCAATTTCTCACCATAAGTTGAACGGCCACATCAAGTTGTTATTCAACGTTGTCGATGATAGCTAACCACCACTTAGGCCATCATAGTTGAAATATACAATTTGTTGATAGTTCATCCTTAAATACATATATGTAATCTATATTGGGTTCTAATTGCCTTCATTGAAACATTAGACCACATGTGTAACTGTTTATGTTGCTTATATGAGGTCCATGACAAACTATTAGTATAGTTGTTGAGTTTGTTTTTATTTTTTAAACATGGTGGATAGTCTTGTAAGCGAAGGGAGATTTTGTCAAAATTTTGTAAAAAAAATACTTCTAACATATAAACACATTTATTATTTATATTATACACGACTTTATGTTTTTAAAAATTATAACCGTGCCTTCAGTCACGGGCATACCCTAGTGTGTATATATATATATAGGAAGGCTCACTTACATCACACTCTATACATCACACCATACATCACACTTAGTAATAGGCCATAAAAAACTTTTTTTTCAAATTTTTTATTTTTCTCTTGAAATTAACCTTCCAATCAACCGATGTTCAAAAAATTAGGTCAAAATTCATTTTATATCTATTTTTAAAAAATCCACAAAATTCTGCTGCCATAGACCCTTATGAATAAGGTATTTTCAGCAAGTTTTTGTTGTATTTTTTAAAAATAGTTACAAAATATATTTTGACCTAATTTTTTTTTGAGTATGGGTTGATTTAAAGGTGTGGAGGCAAAAAATATGCCTACATAATAGCATGACACGTGGCGAGCACCCCGGTCAAGATAGCGAGCAACATACGCTCCAACAAGATAAGGACGACTAGAGTCCTTGATAAATGAGAAGACTGAGGAGCAGTATTTAAGTCAAATCAAACTCCACGAAGATAGAACTCATCCATATTTGTAACCCTAATGTAACCCCTAACTTTATATTGTGAAAGGGGGCTTGAAAACTAGAGAAACACATTCATGTAAACTCTCTCATAATTCTAATGGAACACAACAGTATCCCCGTGGACGTAAGTCATTCATGGTCGAACCACGTAAATCTTTGTATCTCTTTTATTTATTATTGTGCATACATCGTGGTACATGAACACCCCCATATCCCAGATTTTTTGGCACCACAATTGGCGCCGTCTGTGAGAAACAACACGAAAAGTATTTCCTTCTTGTTGACAAGACGAAGGTTTATGTTGCGACGCAATGGTTTACACGCAAAAAACCTCTTAAAGTGCTAAGTTTTTCGTTTCTTTGCATATAAATAACTATATTTTGTGCACTGCAATCATCATTCTCATATGTTTAACAGAAGCCCAACAGCACATACAGTAGTACGGAGTCCAAATAATTTACGACCTACAGTGACGAGCTCGGCGAATAGCCACAATGACGAGCTCGATGAACAGTTTGCCCCACTAAACTCAAAAAGCCAGGAGACAGTCCTTATGGGCCATTTCTTCAAGATCGCGACCACCGGACTGTAATTACTGGTCGGCGGCACCAACTGACATCCCAACTCCTACCGATGAACCCACAGATAGCCGGTGAACCCACAACTCCTCACCCAACTGTATTTCTTAGATCGAGCACCAGCAAGTCTTCAGCCTGCAATCTCCATTAATCACTCTGTTACCTCCGATCTGATACGAACAGACCCGCCCCTCTTAGTCAGCCTTCGACGAACAAAGTACGTTGGCAGCGTGACTGGACCACCATATGTGGTCGTGAATCACTTTTGCTATAGAGTCAAAACTAACAATTGATGTTAAAAGGCAGTGCTACCCCTTACTTTATCTATTTTGACTCATATCTTTATGGGGAAACAAATTTTTAAAACGGACTTAATTAAGTATTTTCTTAGAATCCAAATATTTTTGCAAAAATTCTAAATCAAATCTACGTCTCACATTTGAGATATATTTGACTATTTTTTGCATTGCTCGATGCTCTTTAAATTTTTTTTTGGAGGGATCATATGATTAAATTATAATTATTACAACGATTTTAGTTGACACTTTTTTATACAACCTTATTAAAAATTATTTTGCTCACATAAATAAGTGGGGCGTACTTATATAGCACTCATGTCATTTATTCGATCAATTTAATTTTCAATATTGTCATCTATTTAATTTTGGCAAAAAGAGATTATTTGTTATAACCAACGGATGCTCAAGCATAGTTATCTCAGTGGAATTTTTTATGATAAAAATCATTGGATCATTCATTACATTCATACGATACTATGAATTTTTTCCTCGGCACGTGGTCGAGCAGCCGCATACCATATTTTATTTGACCAAATAAATCAGTCTCATGATAATCACTTTTTGATTTAGCATCACCAGGTGGTCGAGCAATTTATTAACTTCCACAGGTACAAGATTCAGTCCCGATGGATGCTCGACCACAATCTTAAGCTCTTGAAAATCTTATCAATGCTGGTAGATGCTCGAGCACGAATTGCTCACTATATCTACTCGGTACTTCTTTGCCCCGACGAACTTTTCAGGCACCACTTATTTTATTAATGCCCCGACGAATAGTTGAGCATGCCACAACACTATAGACCCAACAAATGCATGGGCAAGATTATTTGTTATAATCGATGGATGCTCGGACATTGCTATTTCTTCGATTTTAGTATTGATTATCTGACTCTATAATTCTTAACCTGAAGGACGATCAGTCATATCCAAGATTCATATCGGCAAAACATTTCTATATATTTAGTCCCGAAGACATCTACCACACAAATCTCAAATTATCCCCAATGGATGGTTGGTCAGGATAATTCTTATATATAGTGCAGCCCCAATTGATGGATACACACATTTATTTGTGCATTGTTCGTTTCTATCTCATAATATTTTATTTGCTCACAAATTATGCTCACGATTTTTATCATCATAAATTTGTCATCAAGGGAGCTCTACATTATACTTCACAATTGTCACTACAAAATGTGAAAAATAATTGTCACTACACAAATTTTCTTGTGAAAATAATTTTTTGAAACCAACTCATAATTGAGTATTAGCTTAGAGCTATTTGCAAAAATTTCAAATTAACTCCCATGTCGTACATCTGGATATATTTGACAAATTTTGCATCTTTTATTTGACTTTATTACAATTATTTTTTTCACATAAATAGTGGGGCGCGCTTGTATAACCCTCACGTCATTTATTCGATCATTTAATTTTCAATATTGTCGTCTAGCTATTATTGGTTTTACCAATGTATGGTCGGTATAATATTTTTACTAGTAATTAGCGGAGCCCCGACAGATGCTCGGGCTCATCCATCCCCATGAGAATTTGATGAATGATAAATTCTATTTGATTTAGCCTCGACAGATGGTTGGGCAGTTTATTAACTTCCACAGGTGTAAGATTCGGTCCCTACGGATGCTCGGCCACAATCTTAAGCTCTTGGAAATCTTATTAATGCTCCGATAAACTCTCGAGCACGCATCACTTGCGGTATCTACTCGACACTGTACTGTATTGTCTCGACGGACTAGCCAGACGCTATTTATCTTTTTAATGATCCGATGGATGGTCAAGCACGTTACACAACTTTGGATCCAACAAATGCGTGGGCAATATTATTTGTGATAATCGACGGATGCTCGGACGTTGATATTTCTTCAATTTCAGTATTGATTATCTGGATCTATGATTCTTGACCTAAAGAATGATCAGGCATATTCAAGGTTCATCTCGGCAAATGATCGGCAAAATATTTCTATATATTTAGTCCCGAAGATATCTACCACACACGTCGCATTTTATCCCCAACAAATGGTTGGTCTGGATAATTCTTATATTTAGTCCTGACAGATGGTTGGCACAGTCGATTATTGATTGACACTACATTTATTGGAAATTTAGTTTTCACTAACACTGTAGGATCGTTCGTAATATATTCTCGATCCTTTTTGCCTCGACGGATGCTCGAGCATGGATCACTCGCAATATATACCAGATCCTCTACAATTTTTGCCTCAACGGGCATTCAGGCATCGTTTACGTAATTTGAAAATCTACTTTTCACCTTGATAATCTTGCCTCGACGGATGCTCAGGCATCATTTATCTTATCAATGTTCCGACAGATGCTCGAGCATGGATCGTTCGCAATATCTACAAGATCTTTTACAATTTACTTCGACGAACCCTCAGCTTCTATGGATAGTCGACATTATTTGATCATGTCACGAGCTCCAATATACAGTTGGGAAATACAATTCATATTTAATTTAACCTCGACGAATGAGAAGTTGGGCGATCTGTAGAACAAATATCCAATAACACAGAAAGCAGCATGGAGAGCAACGATAAAGTATATTTATCAACAAGGACGAATCCAATATGTAAGAAGTCACATATCCACCAAAATCACAGTCAACGAATAGAACATGATAATAAAAACACTAGACCACCCTGAATGTATCAAGCAACATCATCAGACAACCCATGGTGATCGGCGATCACTAAGCAAAAAATTAACGCGTCATCAACACTAAGATATCTACTCCAGAGGAATGGTGTTTCTTGAACGCCATAATAAATCAATGCATTTCTGCGCGAAGATGCTTTGAACTCATATCAATTTCTTTAGGTGCACGAGATATATGGAGCCTTCCACAGCCTCCTGGAACCACCATGCATGGCAACGAACAAGTGTTCCCCAAGGAACGATACATTACATGAAGCTATATGAACAAGACAATCCTTAACTACATCCAGCTCGATGAACTATCAACGCGACACTCTTCAACACAACAAAGCCCCGAGGAAAGATCGAGCACACTTATCATCTCGATTATATAGATCAAATAACTCGATGGACGATCTGGAAATCTTCTCTTCATAGATCGATTGGGGGCTCAATGGCAACGATGACACGTTAATAGATTCACTGTAACCTTTAAAAAAAATAGAAGAGGTCAACTCAGGATTGATGCCAACACGGTTAACACCAGAATTAGTCTTTTGACGATCGATACTAAGCTTGATTTAATCACAACATCCTTCTTTCTTATTCCCATTAAATTAAGTAATTCCATAGGCCTTTGTCATCTCCAAACACAAATGGCCTCACGAGTTTCCCCGGTAATAATAAAATCCCTACAGGGGATCCCAAGGCAAAAAGCCAACTCAGGTTGGTCGCCAACTATGTTGGTCGGTTAAAATCATGAACGGGTGGATGGCCCTTAAACCAGGTGCATTTTTTCCATCGTCTTTTATGCCTAAGGAAGTGTGATGGCATTACCTAAAAGGTAAAATAGGTGGATATTTACATGCGAGGCATTAGAAAATGGAAAAATGTGAACAAAATTAGTATTACATTGACTTGCGGGAAAGGCTTAAGTATAATAAGCGTACTAATTACATATCAAATAAATCTAATGCAAGGTCTTACCTTTGCTAGGTACATGCTCGAGAAAGGTTCGGCACATAGGCCTGTGGTTCACCTCTCCAATTGGACCATATGAAAAACCTAATGCAGGGTCTTAACCCTACTAGGTACATGCTCGAGCAAGGCTCGGCACATAGGCCTATGGTCGGCCTCTCCAATTGGACCATATGAAAAACCTAATGCGGGGTCTTACCTCTACTAGGTACATGCTCGAGCAAGGCTCGACACATAGACCCGTGGTCGGCCTCTCCAATTGGACCATATGAAAAACCTAATGCAGGGTCTTACCCCTACTAGGTATGTGCTCGAGCAAGGCTCGGCACGTAGGCCTGTGGTCGGCCTCTCCAATTGGACCATATAGAAAACCTAATGCAGGGTCTTACCCTTACTAGGTACATGGTCGAGCAAGGCTCGGCACATAGGCTTTTGGTCGGCCTCTCCAATTGGACCATACGAAAAACCTAATGCAGGGTCTTACCCCTACTAGGTACATGCTCGAACCCCTCGACACATAGGCCTGTGGTTGGACTCTCCAATTGGACCACTCAAGACCAAAATATAGGGATATGCCCTAAACTTGATGCACGCTCGAGAAATCCTCAGCAAATGAATTCTAAATAGGCATGTGATCAGCCTCACGAACTGGGCCATGCAATAAAACAGAACAATGAACTACGTTCGACCCGATCCCATGGGGTTACATATGCAGCTCAACACTCCCGAGTTCGGTTCTCATATCAACTGAATGAATCTCAACTCAAGCCAAGCATTCATCTAAAAAAAACTTATAAAGGCAAGAAGAACAACAAAAGAAGGCTAAAAGTTGAACGACAGCTCAAAGAACGCCAGTCCAGTTCACATCAGCTACTACGCACGTTTAAAGAGATTATAGACCAGCTCCCAGCTCATCTCGAAATCAACTCAACAGAACTACAACCTATGGGGCTATTATTGGGGCAAAAAATTGTGACACCCCGCCTAATAAAATACCGGGTGATCAGTCCTATACCAAATTAAAATAGGAATCTCAGTTGGTTCATCCTTAGCATCAGTGTCGAAAACTTTTTAAAACTTACTAACCACCTAGTATTTCAAAAGCTGGTGCCAAATTTTAACTTTTTAATTAAATCAAACAGTACATGCGGAAATAAATATAATCCATTCACACAACTGAATTAAATGAACTAAACAAATAATAAGACGACATGCCGAATAAACCATCGGCCACCAAATAAAAAGTCCTATATAAATATTTAACACCTGAATAAATACACCTGAAAACTAACTGAGAAGTCTGGGCGACAAGCCCTAAACAAAACTGGAACTGATACATGATTCCTACTCTAGGAAATGAAGGAACGATGTGTCTAATCCAAACTCCTGCTAGCATCCACATATGCCGCAGCTCCATGTCCCTGGAATAGAATATCAATCCTGGCGTCCCTGTGGCTCGACACCTAAAAGGTTTGAAAATAGTTTTATAGCAAGGGTTAGAACCCAAAATATTTTGAAAATATTTAGCAAGTCAATTAACTGCAGTAATTTAAAATATATGAATGCGCTCCATATTTAAGTTAGTGTCACACTCTCTTGAGGACATTCTCACCCCTCCACTAAAGTGCACACCTAACGATTACCTTGACCCCCACCTAGTTGTACTATCCCATCCAACTAGTCCTGGTATAACCTCCCCTTGCCATACTACTCTAACCCGAGTATAATGATTCTTAAATTATAAGTTATCTCACAATTAACTTAATTAATTCCTTCTTAGATGGTAGCATATAACCGTGTCACAAGTTATATAAAGTAAATACATCACACACTGTATTATTACCCGCATATAATATTGAATACCATTATATACGTACCTTTACTAAAACTTCCACACATATAACATACGTATATTCATCCCTCCGAGTATACCCTCGCCGGATGATTCCCTATAAAGTGCTATCCCACTAGGTGTGCTCACATAACCTAGTTACCCAAGTTGGATTCGCTCGACAACCTGGCCTAAAACATAAACGAAGTGGAGGCGGTCATATTCCTTCCCTGAAAGTGAGATAATCCCCTCACCCATATACCGAACGCTATGACCTGGGGATATACTCGCCCTACTCCTCAAGCTAGGAAATTTACCTACATCGCACACTCCCTTGATAGCACTAGAGTATATAAATTGAATAAATATCTAGTCACTGATATTTAATATCACACACAATATATACACGTATATATATAATATAAATCCCGGCTTTACCGTGTACTCAAAATCCCGTACACTAGCCTGTAATTTCGTGAGTCTGTGGTTCGACTCAACTTAATTGATTTTCTCACTTATATAATTATCATTATTCCGAGTCTGTGGTCCGACTCTAATATATTTAATTCACACCTCAATTAATATAATACTTTTTTCGATTCTATGGTCCGACTCTAATTAAATTAATTAACACACCCATTAATTTAATACCTCCTCGAGTCTATCGTCCGACTCTAATTAAATTAATTAACACACTTATTAATTTAACACTTCCTCGAGTCTATCGTCTGACTCTAATTAAATTAGTTAACACACTTATTAATTTAATACTTCTCCGAGTCTATCGTCCGACTCTAATTAAATTAATTAACACACTTATTAATTTAATACCTTCCCGAGTCCATCGTCCGACTCTAATTAAATCAATTAACACACTTATTAATTTAATATCGATCTGAGTCTGTGGTCCGACTCCCAGTTAATTAATTTACACATTAATTTATTCATACTAAGCCGAGTCTGTGGTACGACTCTCATTTAATTAATTTACACATTAATTAATTTATACCAATCCGAGTCTGTGGTTCGACTCTCATTTAATTAATTTACACATTAATTAATAAATGCCCTTCCCGAGTCTACAATCTGACTCTAAATTAATTAATTACAACATCAATTAATTTATTACTTTTCCCAGTCTACCTTCCGACTCTACTTTCATTAATTAACACATCCATTAATCTAATGACTTGGTGTCACCCAACCATTCTCCCTCGACTCGCTCACTTAGACCATCACTTAATATTTCCCGAGTCAATGTTCCTATCATAAGGAAACACACAATAGGCATTCACAACCCAAGTAATCCTATAAAACAGTAGGTATTTACACAACCCAATTATTCATATTTGTACGTAATATATTTCTCTCTAATATTCACCGTATTTGTTTGCTTTACGAATTCATTTCACTTTCGTATAAATTCAAGTATTCACACAACTCTAAGGGTCCTAGTTACCCCTTGTTATATCAATTCATTAGTTATCCTTGTTAACCCACTGACCTAACGAATTTAATCTCGCTCATGCTTTTTTATAATTATATTCTTATCATCTTGAATTAGAGTACGTCACAATCAAGCCTATGAATCTCCACTTTAACTCTCTCACAAAATTAAAGTACAACAATCAATCATAGACCTACTTCCATATCATTACTCCATCAATATATTTCATCAAGGTCCCAAACACTTCCCTGATAAAATTTTAGACATTTGAGGCTTAAAAAGAAAAATCTTAAATTTTCTGGCAGATTAAACACCCTCTAGTAAAATTTCGATTGCTCCCTCTACAGAACTCCGATTGACCCGATTCCAAATTCATTGGATATATAAGAGAAATACCTTTCCAGTAATGTATGGTTCACACTCTAATTCGAAGTAAAATTCATATCGCACACGTTTAAAGTCACGTCAAAATTCTGGCAGATTACTATGTTGACAGACTAAACACCCTGTAGTAAAATGTCGATTACTCCATCTACATAACTCCTATTGACCTGATTCCAAGTTGATTGGATAGCTAAGAGAAATGAATTTACAGACATGTATGGTTCACTCTCTAATTCGAAGTAAAACTCAAATGGAATACGTTTAAAGTTGTGTTAAAAATTCTGGCAGATTGACCTCTTGTGTTCATCAAATAAACCCTAAGTTATTCAAGATTCATGTTCTTCATCCAAGAACTCATAAAGATTCCATGTTAATCATCTAATATATTCAAATTTCATTTTATCTTTACTTAGGGATATATAATACACCTATTTCTTATTTTGAATTTCAGCCAAGTATTCCATTATCAAAATCCCATTTTGTACCCATTTATCCTCAAAACGAATTTTAGTTTACACATCACTAAAATATGAATTGGATATCACCATTTACACATTAGATAAAGTTAATCACTTGCCTGGAATTGTTCGTAGGGTCTGATCCGTTGGTGTAGTCCCTTAATTCGGCTCCAATAATCCCCAATTGGCTCTTGTTTTCTTTCCCCCAATTTTCCTCTCAAGCCCTATGCTTAGAATTTGTGTTTACTGCCGTTTAACACTTCTCCATTTAGGTTAAAAACCCTTAATCCCATTTTTGGCCATCTGGGACTAATTAAAATGGCCCACCTCATCCCGTATGGGCCCGGCTATGCCCAAAAATATCCCGAGACCCAATTACCACCCCCGGGTACTCTTTTTTGACTATCTCGATCCATCCGGACGCAACCGCACACTCAGAATTGCCATCCGAAATACTTTTTGACATTTCCAAATTCGACCTCAAAATGCGACACACATTAATTCGGACAATTAAACTTAAGGTTGCCAATTATAAATAATTTGGCTCACTGAAATAAATTCTCCAACTCATGAATTTAAGTTTCTCTAATTTAAATATTTTTATAACTCCCAAAAGTAATTAAATATTTAATCCTCAAAATTATGGGGTGTTACATACTCTCCCCCTTACAAAGGAATTTCGTCCTCGAAATTAAGATGAGCGTAATATTCCAAGCTTCGCATATTACTCTCTAGTCATGTGCCTCTAAGCCCGCTATATCTATCCCATCCGCTTCTAAGCATATGTTACACAAGTATGCATTTCAATTAATTAGGGCGCCCATATGCCCTATACCCGTGCTTAACTGCACGAAATTTGCCTTAATTAACCCGGGTGCCCATACACCCTATCCCTGCGCTTTACCGCACGAAAGTTATCCGACTATGCTAGTCGTAACTCGTAATATAACTTCGAACCCGTAGTCATATCGCATATATATATACATATATATCTACTGCCCGAGTACCCAACCCATGTACTAACGTCCAAACATCTCCCCACAAAATACTTGTCTCTCAACACAAAAGTATATACGCTTACTCTCATGTTACCAAAGACGAAATAAAGTACCGCGACCTTACCATCACTAGTCCTTGCGCAAAAATAAACTCCGAGCTATCTCTCTTTGATCGAACATAAATCTAACCACCTTGATTCACTTTAGTAAACACCCCTACTTATCGGGATAAAATGTGAGAACACAAGACCTCACTATGTGCCTATCGCACCACGCAATACAATATATGTATAGGCTATACGCCCTCTCAAGTGATACCTAGTACCAAACATATCCTGGTGTCGTGAACACCAAAACTTAACACCACTATTCACAATAGTTCAAATCGCATCGCTATCCAGCCGATATTTAGGAAATATTATCAGCCCTACCCCCATAATTCTCGAAAGTAGTAACTCTTTGTATCATTCAAACCTTCACTCAGTGTACACCTCCACTATCCCGTGAAGAACACCAGGGAACTCAGAAACCCCACGGAAAGTTTATCCACATACTATGGCTGCTACAACCAACGCACCCACTAAATTTGACTCACCGCGAACTCTAGTGAAAAATAAGTCTTATATTGTGACATCCTCCTTGTCACTCAAAAATATATCCCATGCCCATAGGGTAAAAATAATTACCTCCATACTCCAGCTGCAACGACTGATCCTCGGGTTTCGGAGCATCTTCTCCCTGCCCGAATGTGCCCATGACTTACTTTAGCGGCTGTACGTCCAGGACCTCATCCTGTAGTTGACCCCTGCCTCGCTTAAGATAATCTCTTTTCATGTTTCTCGCTTCCCCCACAAACGAAACACCTTCTAATACATTCACCCTGCCACTGGTCCCTTCCATGTCGACCTTGTTGGAATTCCTGGCCATCCTGCCGATAGCCTCCAGTTCTAAATCATTTGGCATGATTTCCCTGCTGGAATCCTGCCCCTGATCTCTCTTTGTCTGCAGCTGGGATACCCCATTGGTACTATTCCCTCCTGCTTTATCCGACTGGTTAGTTTCCACTCCTCTTTTTGCTTCCTTTCACGTGGAATCGATCTTTCTGATAGCGCAGGAGTGCCGCGTTAACGACATCAGCATAAGCTACTAATGCGTAATTACTAATTAAATGTTGTCTGATTCTCTAAACTAACCCATCCATAAACCTGGCTTTCTTTATTTCTTCGTCGCTTACCTCATCCGGTACAAAATTTTCCAACGAGTAAATTCTTCCTCGTAATCGGCCACTGAACGGTCTCCCTGAGTCACCTCACTAAATTTTCTCCTCATTTCGGTCTCAACCGCTGGAGTAAAATACTTGCGGTCGAACCACACCCAAAACTTTGCAATATCTAGCGTATCCTTTCCTCAACCGTGATGATCGACTCCCATCACTGTAGCGCTGCTCCCACTAAACTACAAGTGGCTAGCATTTGCTTTCACACCTCATCGAAATCTCCCATGCGTAGGTGACGCTAGATATTTCTCTTCCTTGACATGCTAGCACTACACCTGCACCCCCTCGTAGCTCTGGTGGATTCCCACTCTTGAAAAACCTCTCGTACTGGCTGCCTCCCCGACGGCCCCGCGTGAGCCTGAACATCTGGCGCCATTAACACTTATGGCTAATCCCGTGGAAAATACCCTACCATGGCGACCCCCATTGCTTCAACTGCCCGTGCCACTAGTTCAGTTACTTGTGCTGTCAAAATCATCTCTGGCAGTTGCTGCGGTAACTCTTGCTCCTGACGAGCCTCTCTAGTCTCATTTCCCCTACTGCCCTAGCTGCTCTCTCTCTCCTGGGCGGCATTTGGAATGAGAATCGAAATGTATGAGTTCACTCTCAATTATAAATTTGGCAGAAGAACGTAAATGCGCATATGTATGAGAATACAACAATCCTATGATAGGGCTCTATATCAAAGATTGCTAAGCTGAAGCGTGAAAAGCCGCACAGATCCTAAGAACACTAGAACCTGATGCTCTGATACCATCCGTGACACCCCGCCTAATAAAATACCGGGTGATCCACCAAATTAAAATAGGAATCTCAGTTGGTTCATCCTTAGCATCACTGTCGAAAACTTTTTAAAACTTACTAACCACCTAGTATTCCAAAAGCTGGTGCCAAATTTTAACTTTTTAATTAAACCAAACTGTACATGCGGAAATAAATATAATCCATTCACACAAATGAATTAAATGAACTAAACAAATAATAAGACGACATGCCGAATAAACCATCGGCCACCAAATAAAAAGTCCAATACAAATATTCAACACCTGAATAAATACACCAGAAAATTGTACTGAGAAGTCTGGGCGACAAGCCCTAAATAAAACTGGAACTGATACATGATTCCTACTCTAGGAAATGAATGAACGACGCGTCTAATCCAAACTCCTTCTAGCATCCACATATGCCGCAGCTCCATGTCCCTGGAATAGAATATCAATCTTGACGTCCCTGTGGCTGGACACCTAAAAGGGCTTGAAAATAGTTTTATAGCAAGGGTTAGAACCCAAAATATTTTGAAAATATTTAGCAAGTGAATTAACTGCAGTAATTTAAAATATATGAATGCGCTCCATATTTAAGTTAGTGTCACACTCTGTTGAGGACATTCTCACCCCTCCACTAAAGTGCACACCTAACGATTACCTTGACCCCCACCTAGTTGTACTATCCCGTCCAACTTATCCTGGTATAACCTCCCCTTTCCATACTACTCTAACCCGAGTATAATGATTCTTGAATTATAAATTATCTCACAATTAACTTAATTAATTCTTTCTTAAATGGTAGCACATAACCGTGTCACAAGTTATATAAAGTAAATACATCACACAGTGTATTATTACCCGCATATAATATTGACTACCATTATATACGTACCTTTACTAAAACATCCACACATATAACATACGTATATCCATCCCTCCGAGTATACCCTCGCTGGATGATTCCCTCTAAAGTGCTATCCCACTAGGTATGCTCACATAACCTAGTTACCCAAGTTGGATTCGCTCGACAACCTGGCCTAAAACATAAACGAAGTGGAGGGGGTCATATTCCTTCCCTGAAAGTGAGATAATCCCCTCACCCATATACCGGACGCTATGACCTGGGGATATACTCACCCTACTCCTCAAGCTAGGGGATTCACCCACGTCGTGCCACCTCCCTTGATAGCACTAGAGTATATAAATTGAATAAATATCTAGTCACTGATATTTAATATCACACACAATATATACACGTATATATATACTATCACTACACCATATATATATAATATAAATCCCGGCTTTACCGTGTACTCAAAATTCCGTACACTAGCCTGTAATTTCCTGAGTCTGTGGTCCGACTCAACTTAATTAATTTTCTCACTTATATAATTATCATTATCCCGAGTCTGTGGTCCGACTCTAATATATTTAATTCACACCTCAATTAATATAATATTTTTTCCAATTCTATGGTCCGACTCTAAATAAATCAATTAACACACCCATTAATTTAATACCTCCCCGAGTCTATCGTCCGACTCTAATTAAATTAATTAACACAATTATTAATTTAACACTTTCCCCGAGTCTATCGTCCGACTCTAATTAAATTAATTAACACACTTATTAATTTAATACTTCCCCGAGTCTATCTTCCGACTCCTATTAATTTAATACCAATCAGAGTTTATCGTCCGACTCTAATTAAATTAATTAACACACCTATTAATTTAATACCTTCCCGAGTTTATCGTCCGACTCTAATTAAATCAATTAACACACTTATTAATTTAATATCGATCCGAGTTTGTGGTCCGACTCCCAGTTAGTAAATTTACACATTAATTAATTCATACTAAGCCGAGTCTGTGGCACGACTCTCATTTAATTAATTTATACATTAATTAATTTATACCAATCCGAGTCTGTGGTTCGACTCTCATTTAATTAATTTACACAGTAATTAATAAATGCCCTTCCCGAGTCTACAATCCGACTCTAAATTAATTAATTACAACATCAATTAATTTATTTCTTTTTCGAGTTTACCTTCCGACTCTACTTTCATTAATTAACACATCCATTAATCTAATAACTTGGTGTCACCCAACCATTCTCTCCGGACTCGCTCACTTAGCCCATACCTTAATATTTCCCGAGTCTATGTTCCTATCACAAGTAAACACACAATAGGCATTCACAACCCAAGTAATCCTATAAAATAGTAGGTATTTACACAACCCAATTATTCATAGTTGTACGTAATATATTTCTCTCTAATATTCGCCGTACTTATTTGCTTTACGAATTTATTTCACTTTCGTATTAATTCAAGTATTCACACAACTCTAAGGGTCCTAGTTACCCCTTGTTATATCAATTCAGTAGTTATCCTTGTTAACCCACTGACCTAACGAATTTAAGCTCACTCACGCTTTTTTGTAATTATATTCTTATCATCTCGAATTAGAGTACGTCACAATCAAGCCTATGAATCTCCACTTTAACTCTCTCACAAAATTAAAGTCCAACACTCAATCATAGACCTAATTCCATATCATTACTCCATCAATATATTTCATCAAGGTTCCAAACACTTCCCCGATAAAATTTTAGACATTTGAGGCTTAAAAAGAAAAATCTCAAATTTTCTAGAAGATTAAACACCCTCTAGTAAAATTTCGATTGCTCCCTCTACAGAACTCCGATTGACCTGATTCCAAGTTCATTGGATAGCTAAGAGAAATTCCGTTTCAGTAATGTATGGTTCACACTCTAATTCGAAGTAAAATTCATATCGCACACGTTTAAATTCACGTCAAAATTCTGGCAGATTACTATGTTGACAGATCAAACACCCTGTAGTAAAATATCGATTACTCCCTCTACATAACTCCTATTGACCTGATTCCAAGTTCATTGGATATCTAAGAGAAATACCTTTCCAGGCATGTATGGTTAACACTCTAATTCGAAGTAAAACTCAAATGGCATTGGTTTAAAATTGTGTCAAAAATTCTGGCAGATTGACCTCTTGTGTTCATCAAATAAACCCTAAGTCATTCAAGATTTATGTTCTTGATCCAATAACTCATAAAGATTCCATGTTAATCATCAAATATATTCAAATTTCATTTTATCTTTACTTAGGGATATATAATACACCTATTTCTTACTTTGAATCTCAGCCAAGTATTCCATTAACAAAACCCCATTTTGTACCCATTTATCCCCAAAACGAATTTTAGTTTACACATCACTAAAATATGAATTGGATATCACCATTTACACATTACAGCAAGTTAACCACTTGCCTGGAATTGTTCGTAGGGTCTGATTCGTTGGTGTAGTCCCTTAATTCGGCTCCAATAATCCCCAATTGGCTCTTGATTTTCTTTCCCCCAATTTTCCTCTCAAGCCCTAGGCTTAAAATTTGTGTTTACTGTCTTTTAACACTTCCCCATTTATGTTAAAAACCCTTAATCCCATTTTTGGCCATCTGGGCCTAATTAAAATGGCCCAACATCCTGTGTGGGCCCCGCTATGCCCAAGAATACCCCGAGACCCAATTACCACTCCCGGGTACTCTTTTTTTACTATCTCGATCCATCCGGAGGCAATCGCGCACTCAGAATTGCCATCCGAAATACTTTTTGACATTTCCAAATTCGACCTCAAAATGCGACACACATTAATTCGGACAATTAAACTTAAAGTCGCCAATTATAAATAATTCGGCTCACTGAAATAAATTCTCCAACTCATGAATTTAAGTTTCTCTAATTTAAATATTTTTATAACTCCCAAAAATAATTAAATATTTAATCCTCAAAATTACGGGGTGTTATAAAAATATGCCTACATAATAGCATGACACGTGGTGAGCACCCCGGTCAAGATGACGAACAACAGATGATCCAACGAGATAAGGACGACTAGAGTCCTTGATAAATGAGATGATCGAGGAGCCATATGTGAGTCAAATCAAACTCCACGAAGATTGGACTCATCCATATTTGTAACCCTAATGTAACCCCTAACTCTATATAAAGGGGACACCCCCCATTGTGAAAGAGGGCTTAGAAACTAGAGAAACACATTCATGTAAACTCTCTCATCATTTTAATGGAACACAGCAGCAGCCCCGTGGACGTAGGCCATTCATGGTCGAACCACGTAAATCTTTGTCTCTCTCTTATTTATTATTGTGCATACATCGTGGTACATGGGCACCCCCCTTATCCCATATTTTTTGACACTACAAAAGGTTAATTTCAAGAGAAAAACAAAATTTTGAAAAAAACATTTAGGGCCTAGAACTAGGTATGATGTATGGGTGATGTATAGAGTGTGATGTGTGTGTATATATATATATATATAGTACTGCTCGTGTTCGGACTAGTCCACATTTTAAGAATGTGGACCGAACATGTGTCACCTGGTGGTTAGTCGAGAAAAGAGAGAGAGGGTGTGTGTACGCGCATGCGGGTGTCTGTGCTTGTGCGTAACGTAAAAACATATCTGCATGAGAGATAGAAACACATAATGTTTTGAAACTTTCATATTTGGACGTGTTTTGAAGATTACATATCTGGACGAGGGATGTGTATATATGTGCAATATATATACAAGAAATAAATATGTGAAAATAAATACAAATCATAAAAAATGTGAGAAAAACACACATAGGGCTACAATGTCTACGGTCATAGGTGAGTTATGAAGGCGGAGAGAATTAGCAGAGGTGGTGGGGAGCTATAAGAAAGGATTTGGAAACAGTATAAATGAATGTAGTAAAGAGATGGAAATATAAGGTAGTATGAGGAAGAAACGAGTATGAGTAAGTAGTAGGAAGTTAACGGATTTTGTGGAATTATTTGTTATCAAGAGCAAGGATGTTGGAGGGTATGGGAGGGAAAACTCTTCGCACGTTTAAAAAAGACACACGATTTAGGCGGTTTGAGGGAAATTAAAACAATTTTTTTGGAAGATTAAATATTTAATACTTGTATTTCTTTGCTTTTAAAAATTAAGAAAGCTGACAGTGTAGGACTATGGGTTTGGAGGATGGTGAGTCAAAGAAATATATATATATATATATTATCTTTGATGTAGTAAAAAATTTAATAAAACTCTAAATAAAATTATATCATGAAAAGATTAACATTGTTGTGAATGTTAATATTATAAAATTTATATAATAAGAACATTCAAGTGGTATATTAATTTCTATAATTTATAGTTGATTTACTACTGATAGTAATTTTGCTAATGATTTATGTTTTATGAGCACTGACATTAAAACTTTCATTTGTTCATTTTATTAGATTGCATTGGTAAATCATTCTTCCAATATATTCCTAATACGTGTACTAAAATTATGATTTTCAAATTACAAGTATTAGAAAAGTAAGAGCTTGACAAATAAGTACTCCTTACATAAGCCATTTCCTCATCTGTCCTATCAAAATAAATTTTCTTCAATATTTTTTAAAGGACCTTTTGGAGTAAAAATAAATAGCAAGATATATTTGACTACATACTTTGTAAACGTGGCTAATCTTTTCAAATCCCCCCAAAAATTGTATTTGTTATGGTTCAATGATAATGAGTAGTACAATAGTTGTTTTGTTATTGTAACTATTGTGTACTTATGAATACATATTTTATTTATTTTTTATTTAATTATTTTTATCATTGTTTACTGAGGATGGAATTGCTATGATAGCTAATATTCATGTTTTTCCATTTAATCATAATTGATAATAACTTACCCTTAAATCCACTAGACTTCAATAAATGAATATCTAATAATGAAAACTGTGTTACACTTCCTATGCATTGCACAGGTTACCACTATACTTATCAATATATGTGTAGAGGAAGCAAAAAGCTTTAGCAGCATCAACGAGTGAGACTCATTTGGAATATACATATTTGTATAAAAAATACACATTGTATTTTTTATTTGGAGTGTATTTGTGAGAGCCCCTTTTGTAACTATTCCAAAATTAGTGAATTGTTCCTAAGGTATCAATGGACGTAACTACATTGATGAAGCATTTAAATATTTCATCTTCCTCTGTGTGTGTGTGTTTGTTATATAAATTGTATGCGACATATTATTATTAGGGTCATGCTCAATATCATTTCTGGATACATTTCTGAACAAAAAATTGGTATCAGAGCTTAGGTCTAACTATCTAGGTGTTTTGGATTTTTTGGTGGATGAATATCCAATTGTATAGTACAATTCAACCAGTACTATTCTCACGGTTCCTATTCAAAGCTTAATTTTTTTTCTTCTAAATTTGGAATTTTTTTTATCTGTATTTTTTTGTGGTTGTGATCATTTGGAAAGATTGCAATCTCAAAATTTGACGTAGAAAAATTTTTGGGCACAAAAACTTCAGCATGTGACAATGTGAAGTCAATGATGTCTTAGTCTAACAAGGGGTATAAATTTCTCTTAAAAATAATCTAGAATACATGAAGGAGGGTGTTTGGAACAAAATCAATCACAAGGCTTTTTGGTAAGATTCGACTTATATCTCGACAAGCATCAGAAGTATCCTTAGAAACAACTGGAGGATAAGTATATGACAAAATGAATCGAATATCAGATTTATTTGAAAAGAAAATCTCTCGTAACTAATATAAAAAAAGGTCGTCCCTAGCGCACAAGGATCCTTCTTAACTGCAGGTTCTAGAAATGGGGGATATCGGCTGACTTTACCCCCATATATGGAAAGGCTTCTCTTATGTCTCTCGATTCCAGTATGCAAAGGGTATCATAATTTCTGAGCATTTAGAAAATTTTAACAAAATTATTGTTGATTTGTAAAATTTAAATGTTTAAATTGACGATGAGTATAAAACATTGCTAGTGCTAAATTCTCTATCTTGATCATATGAACATCTTATTCACATGGTATTGTACGAAAAGGAGATTGGCTTATTTAATAACCCGGTAAACAATAAGCTCTGTAAAAATGATAAGGAGGTATATATAATCTCAACACCTGAAGCTTTTACAATACGTGGCAGAACATATGGGGAAAAGGTAGTTGTGGAAGATTTCTATCCAATTCAAGAGGCAGTGAGTCAACTTCGAGTAAGAGAATGCCTACCAAAGATGAATGTGCCTTTTATCATCACAAAGAACATTGGAAGAAATACTGTCCTAAGTTAAATAAGGACACAATGAACCCCATTGGAAATGTTTCGAGTAGTGAAGATGAAGATTGTGAATTCAATTTGTCTATTTCACCTTTTGGATTCAGTTCCCAGGAATGGATTTTGGACTTAGGTTATTCCGATCTTACGCGTTCCAGTAAAGAATGTTTTTTAGTTTTAAGGATCTAGATGGTGGACCTATTTTGATTGGAAATGATATTGTGTTTGAAAGAAAAGGGGTAGGAAAAATTCATTTGAAGCTTCATAGTGGGATAATCAGAGTATTGGAATACATTTGGTATGTAACAGACCTAAAAAAGAATTTTATCTCACTTGTCACTTTAGCGGTTAATGGTTTTAAGATCACGTTAAAAGGTGATGTTATGAAGGTCGAACTTGGAGCCCTAGTTTTGATGAAGGGAGCAAAGAAGATTAACTTGTATTTTCTCCATGGAAATCAAGTTACATGTGCAAGAGCAGTCTTAAAAGGTTCAAAGGAGGCCGCATGTGAAGCTACCAAATTATGGCATGTATGCTTGGGATATGCAGGATAGAAGGCTTTGTAGGAATTATTAAATCAAGGTTTATTGAAAGGTTCTAAGACCTGTAAACTTAGATCTTGTGGAAATTATGTTCACAAGAGTTAAGTTGGTCATAACTGTACATCACATGAAGGGGCATCTTTACTATGTTCACATGGATGCCTGAACCTACGAAAGTTGGATCATTGGGAGGTAAACATTATTTTATATCATTTGTGGATGGCTTCTCCTGATGAGTTTAGGTTTAGACCATGAGACATAAGGATAAAGCCTTAAAAGATTTGTTGAAATGGAAGAAGATGATAGAGACCTAGAGTAGCAAAAAAATTTAAAGACTTGGGGTCAGGAAATGACAATGGTAAGATACTTGACTATAAGAGACATCCCCTAATAAAATTGGGTGGACAGACACCTGAATCGTACATTGATATAAAAAGTACGTCATATGAGGTCTAATATTGGATTGGCCAAAGCATTTAATGTTGTTACATATGCATGTCACAACATTAAGAGGGTTTCAGCAACTGTAATTGAGTATACCTGGGAAAACTACTATAGATCATGATTTTCTCTGCATTTTCATCTCTTGGTCAAATTTTCATTTCAAGGAGAGTAAATTGGATCCTAGAGCCAAGAAAGATATATTCTTAGTCTATAATGATGGTGTGAATGGGTATAAACTTTGGTTCCCCGGGATGCAAAAAGTAATAGATAATAGGAGATTACATTTAATGAGTCTTCAATGTTGAAAAGTTCTCATAAAGAGACTAAGGCCAAAGAACCTTCAAAGTAGGCAAAGATTAAAACACCAATTATTCCAGCAAGACTTGTCAAAAATTTAGAATATGAAGAGACAAGTACAGATTAGGTAGAGGCACTTTTCCATGAGTCTCCTTGGGAATCAAATTCTATTGTAGATAGTAGACCAAGAATATAAGAAAAGAAACATGCATGGCTTACGTATGTGGTGTCATATGCACTACCTATGGTGGAGGATACCATTCCATCAGTCTACAAAGAAGATGGAAGGATTTTAAAAATCATAGACTAGAAGAAGGCGATGAACATGGAGATGTAGTCTCTTCATACGGATAATATTAGGGATTTAATCAAACTTCCAAAAGAAAAGATGTCATTAGATGCATGTGGGTATATGCCAAGAAGGAAGGGCCTCAAAGAAAGAAATTATAAGATTTAAGGCCATGATGGTGTCTAAAGGCTACGCACAAAAGGAAGGGATTGATTATAATGATATTTTTTTTCTTAGGTGTAAAACACTCTTCCATTTATATTTTGATAGATTTGGTGGTGCAATTTGATCTCGAGTTGGGACAACTTGATGTCAAAATGACATTCTTGCATGGTAATTTGGAGGAGAAAATTTATTTGACTCAACTATAAGGGTATAAGGTTTCTGGTAAAGAGAACTCGGGTTATAAACTAAGAAAAGCATAATATGTATTGAAATAAAGTTCAATATAGTGGTGCAAAATCGATTCATTTTTAGGAAATAATACACAAGGGTTCATTATGATCATTATGTTTATTTTTGAAAGCTTCGAGATGGTTCCTTCGATAATTTCATCTTATATATTGATGACAAGTTAATTGCTTCTAAGAGCAAGGTGGAGATTGACAAACTAAAAATTCATTTGAGTCAAGAATTTGAAATGAAGGATTGAGATAAATCAAATAATCTACTTGGTGTGGAGATTCAGAGCAATAGAGTTAAGGGAACAATCTGCTTGTCACAATGGTGTTATTTGAGAAATGTATTACAATGTTTTGGTTTGGATTATTAAACCAAACATGTAGGTACTCCGTTGAACCTACATTTCAATATAAGGATAAGGAACGATCACAAATATTTTAAGTTCCCTATGCTAATGTGGTGGGAAATTTGATATATGCAATGATATGTACAAGATCTAAAATTTCACAAGCTATTAGTATGGTGAGAAAGTATATGCATGATATAGGAAAAATGCAGTGGAAAGATATGAAATGGATTTGCGGGAAATCCTTGGTACAGTAGATGTTGGTTTGAAATTCAAAAAAAATTGTGTGTTGATCAGTGCGTGTTTGGTTATGTGGATTCGGATTATGCCGATGATTTGGATAAATATCGGTACACTACATATTATGGTTTTATACTTGCTGGGGGACCAATGCGTTAGTGGTATATGCTACAGTTTATAGTTGCTTTGTCTACCATAGAGGTGGAGTACAAGGTAGTGACGATGGTCATTAATGAGTCAATTTATCTTTATGGACTCGTTGCTAACATGAGAATTGCTCAAGATCACATGGATGTCTTTGTTTTTATTGTCATAGTTCCACCCCCTTAGAAAAAAACCAGATCCATCAATTACAAAAAGAATATCGATGTTCATTTCCAGTTTGTTTAGGAAATTTTGTAAGAGGGGACAATTTTTCTCAAGAAAATTACAACTATAGACAACCCGTGAATATGCTGACCACGGTTGTTATTGGGGTCAAGTTTGAACACTATTTATACTTGGTCAATATACTTAGGATTTTAACACCTTCGGGTGTATGGCGCTTTTGAACATATTTGTAGGCGGGTCAGATCATTTTCTTGTTCGGATAGTATGGGATTACTTATTTTGCATACCTCGCCAAGGTAGATATTATTACTATTTTGATGCTTATTGAAGCAGTCCGATTCTTATTGTGAAACTTTTTTCATATTTTCCAAAGGTGAATATTGTTGAATATGACAGTGGATAGAAGGCCCATGTCCTTAATCCTATCCTTTTGTCTCATGCTTTCTTAAAAGGATGCCTCCCATCATAGACCTCATTTTGATCAGGTTTTTACTCCATATTTCTCACCATGTCCCCTCCTTTTGTCTACCTCAAATATATATATATATATATATACATATATATATATATATATATATTGAGGTTATATATGAATGACCAACCGAGAAAGATAACAGAGAAGGAAAGAGTCCAGAAAACTAATTTGTAGTATACAAATTTGTATAGAAAAATACACATTGTATTTTTCATTGGTAGTGTACTTGTTAGATTCCCTTTTGTAACATATCAAAATTAGTGAATTGATTGTGAGGTGTCAGTGGACGTAGCCAAATTATTGAACCACTTAAATATTATGTCTCTATATATGTGTATTTTATACCCATATACATTGTAGGTGCCATATTATTATTTTTGTTACGGTTAATATCATTTACTTACATGCTTACGCACAACACTATCCACATTTATGATCATATCCAAATCCATCTCTTTCTCTCTCTTCTCTGAAACATCAATCTATAAGAACCCATCTCCCCCACTCCAAACGTGCCTTCCTCTAATGACTTTTCCACCCCCTAAAACCCTTAATTTATATCATATCAAACCCATTTATATACCTTCATATCAACACAAGTATATTATCACATATGCTGAGTTCACACACGCCATATCAATAGTTATTTTGAAGATAAAGCAAGAACCTTTGCCTGAGCTATATTTTGATTAAACATTACCATTTATGTGTTGCTACATTATTTGGATAATTACTATGTTTATTTTGATTACACTTTATTGTTTATAATCATTAATATAATTGAGTTGCAAGGAGCTTAAGTTGTTACTTTTGTTATTTGGTTGGTTATTGTGATTCTTATCAAATATGGTCTTTACTGATGAGTGGTTGTCCTTTCAAGTGGATTCTAGAGTTAAAACTTCGATAATAAATTGTTTGTTCTAAAACAAGAATCAAAATATATCGATAAGAAGTAATAGGTATGTGGGTTTGAAAGATGGTTTATTAAGAGATATAAAATTATGTACACAATTTTTGTTAGAGGAGTACCTCTTGCATATCTCTAGGCAATATAGTGAGTTAAAAGTAATATTTTCGTTAAGAACAAAATGTTTAATAATTTATTTTTCATTTGTACGGATTATAATGGTTCTTTGTATGTTCGACCCCTAAGTTTTTGCGGTCCAAAGAGAATTTTGAAGGGGCCCAACGTACACATACACTTTTGTTTATCAAGGGTCCCCACTTAAGATTAAATAAACTTGTGTGTTGTTTATAGCTTTCTTTCACTATCCTGGAACTAGATCGGACCCATCACACAAAAAATACGCACAAAAATATTAGTTAAAGGGTGAAATCTCAAAGGATACGGGTTATAGCACCTAGTAAGACACAATATATAATAAATGAGTTTGTTGTTAACCCACTTCTCCCGCTAGAAACCATTTATATCATTAATTTAATTAAATATATGGGTTAATTTAATTAAATACTTTCTATCCATTGCAATCTCTAGGAAGCATGATTGTATTGGTAAATTTATAAATAGTAAAAACAAAAAAGCAACTACTCTGAAATAATGAGCTTAAAAGAGAAAAAAAAGATTATAAACATGTTATTATTTTAATTATCCCTGGATCTACACAATGAATTGCTACTGGGAGATTGAATAAAAATTTTGTCTTATCATGAAAACAAAATGTTTTATGTTAATAAATTTTAAATATTTTCATGAAATGGTTTTATATTAATTATTGACTTAACAAATCTGAATAAAATGTTTTATATTAACCCGTGTTATTCATATATTCTCGAATTAATAGATTGAGTGTGTTTAATAGCAAGAGATTCAAACAAGTAATAGGCACAAACCCACATAGCAAATTATTTGAATGGAACCAAAGGAAAATAAAAGAATCAGACCAAAGTAGGAAAATCGTATCTTAAAAAAATATTGTTAGAAGATAATCACGTGATAGCCATGTTAGGGCATTCAAATCAAGTGTAGGTTTTATTTATTTTTTTATTTCTCATGAAGATAGTTCATATCTACTTAGTATCGTGAATTGGTTTTGGGAATGTGTTTGCCCCTGCTAGATAGATGTAATAGCATAATTTGAATAGTTGAAGAAGGTTAGAAATTTGAGTTTAAGTTCTATTTAAATAAACTGTCATTTTTTATAGAAAATACGAAAACTACGAAGAAAAAATACCAGAGAGTTGATCTCACTACCTCTCAACTTACATAAGATCATAACACCAACATGACTAGAGACCCATTTATAATACATATAAACTAGTGTGTGTGTGTGCGCGCGCGCGTGTATATATACACACACACAGAGGATTTCAGGGCCCTTAAAATAACTCATTTTTCAGCGTCCCGAGGCGATTGCCTTGCTCTCCTTTCCCATGGGTCGCCCCTGGTTCTCTAGAGAGTGACAATTAATTCTATAGCATTTCATACCTTAATTTTTTTGAGAAAATAATTTCCCCTACCATGATCACTGAAGAGCTAGCAATTTTGTCACAACACCGTTTACCATAAACTAATTCCCTTTGTAACCAACTAATATTTATTGTTTCCTTGATAAGGCATGCATTTTTTTTATTATTCTCAAAATGGTAATTTAGTTCTTGATTGTTAATTTTCCTTTAATTGTGTCATGATCATGTCGTGTTTTAATAAAATAATATATGAATAAAAACTCTCAAAAAACGTTAAAAAGCTTCTATCTCACCGATTTAAGTTTCCAGAAGTGACATTCAAGGTACTCTTGAATTTTTTTACTATTAAACTTTAGACCGTTATTACGTGATAAGTACGCACATAATGTTGAGTCTAATATTTCATGGTGCAATATGCCTTATGAAGTACTACTTAAGGATTTAAGTTTAAAAATCGACTTCAAGATCCATTGAGAGCACTTTAGACTTCGATGATGGATTATGGATAAATCACGCCAAGAACAAGAAAAGTCACATAAAAAGTAAAAAATAAGACTTATGTAACACCCCGTGTTTTTACAACATTGAAATTGGTACATTTAAAATAAATAAGCTGCTGAAAAAAATTGTTTGAATAGGATTACGCATGACTATGTGATTCAATTATGCCGAATGTGTATATTAGTAGTTAATTAATTAAATTATTATGTGAATTATTATTATCTCGTGAGTAGCATAACAAAAAAGTGTAAATTATGGTAGACATTGTTTGAGTACGTTCTAGAGTTATTTAAGAACTCGTTTAGGCATTTTAAATATCTTAAGTTGGGCTTAGGGGATAGGTATACCCTTAAAGGAGATTTTGGACCAATCCGAGTATTATTCTGGTTTTGTTTGGGGCCCAAAATTGGGTATTAAGGGGAGATATGGGATTAAGGGTTTGAGTAGGTTAATAACCCTCTACCAAATCACATATTCCATCCACTCTTGAGTTACCTTAGCATCCCTACACCATATGGAGGAAGTTACCAAAGTTAGAGAAGAAGGGAGGAACAAGGCTCCATGGAGGAGGTTCATAGCATCTCTAAAAGGTAATAATTATCTTGTTAAACCTTTAATTATCTTGTTAAACCTTTAATAATATGTTTCTTGATATATATGCTTGACTCTCAAACCAATTCAAGGTTAAAAATTGATTTGTAGTTTGAAACATAAATCGATTTGAATCCAAAACCGTTAGAATTAATCGAAGAATAACTATGTTTTAAAAATTAAACACTTTGGTGATAAATTCAGACTTAATATCATTTTATTGGGAAAACCACTGCTAGAATCCATATGATATAATTTATGTCTGTAGCTAAATTCTCATCATGTATTGATCTTACTATTCTGGGAATTTTGGATAAGAATTATGAATTTTTTATGTTAAAGAACTTATTATATTTTAGATCCAATTACTTGAATTTACGAGCGTTTAGCCTGCGTAGATTAGGTATAGAATGATGTTAACATGTTTTCTTGATTACAACAAGGTTATGGCTCTTGAAATTGAATTGAATAAACCTTAAAAATGAATGTGGAATTTTGGGGATGAAATCCGTATAGAAAAATATTGCAGATGAGGGTTGCTGTAGAAAAATGAATCGATTCGACCTCCAAGGCAAATCCATTTGGTCAGACGACTCGATTAGGAGTCGAATCGATTCAGCTCCTACACTTGGGTCAGTGTTAGATTGTGGAAAGGTTCACGGGATTATTATGAGTTCAAGCGAGTATGTGGGAGGTTATCCAAGTGAGGGAATATTTAATTAAAAAAAGATTTTTATCATTATCCAAGAATTGGGGAATTTAATAATTAACTAGAGTGTTAATTGTCAAAATAAGGATTGTTATTTTGGGATTGATGAAATCTAGTTGCGATAGTTATTAGGATAATTACCTATAAAGGTTGTGTGTTATATGTATGTTATTATTAATTGTGTGAGCATACCCGAGTTCATTGACGACTTATCGATTTGGGTTGCATACATCGTCGGACCATAGTACATGTCGGCACAGTTAGGCTAGGCGCAATGTAAGTGGAAAGGTTCACGGGATTATTATGAGTTCAAGCGAGTATGTGGGAGGTTATCCAAGTGAGGGAATATTTAATTAAAAAAAGAATTTTATCATTATCCAAGAATTGGGGAATTTAATAATTAACTAGAGTGTTAATTGTCAAAATAAGGATTGTTATTTTGGGATTGATGAAATCTAGTTGCGATAGTTATTAGGATAATTACCTATAAAGGTTGTGTGTTATATGTATGTTATTATTAATTGTGTGAGCATACCCGAGTTCATTGACGACTTATCGATTTGGGTTGCATACATCGTCGGACCATAGTACATGTCGGCACAGTTAGGCTAGGCGCAATGTAAGTCGTTATTTTAGGTCCTGCATTCCGGGGCACCGCTTCATGATGAGAGAAGTGGGATAGTCGGATTGATCGAGTGGAAAAACCGAGCGTCCGTGTAATACGCTAGTCGTTGTTATCGGCTTCCAACCTAAACTTGTAACTACACTTCTTAAGGAGTATATTGGCGAGTCTGGGTATCGAATCCACAGGGAATTAAGACGTGTGAACGTGACGACAAAGGTAAGGTAGTTTAATCCTAAAGTTGATGTTAAAATAAAATAAAAGAAAAAGATGATTGATGGGTTTAAATTTCCAATTGGTTATGAAATAAAATGTGCACAAAAACACTAAGAATTGTAAAGAAATTAGATTTGAAAATGAGAGAAAATAGGGTGGAGTACAATCCCTCAAACCTTAGTAATTTACCGTATAGAATACTAGAATTGTAAATTGAAATTTTTGACTAAATCCAATCTTTATAGATCCTAAGCATTACATATATGAAGGATCTTGCCCGCATCATATGAAATCAAAGGTAAATACAAAGCGGTGAATGGGCAATTTCACTTACATAACGTTCTTAAACATCTCAAGTACCTAAGGCAAGAGAGATTAAAAGGTCGGCTATGTTCGTAGAATTTTCATACACGATTTGGTCAATATTTAATTTACCCTCTATTTTCTACACAGGTAATTTATACCGGAATGAGTTCATGTACCCCAACCCTCAAAAATTTAGCTAGACATGGTTTTATTAGAAAACAAATTCATAACAATATATGGAATTATGGATCTAACAAACATTGTTAACAAATTGCAAAACAATTGAGAATTGAATTGAAAATAAAGTAAAGAATAAATAGGAGAATGAAAACTTGATACTTGTATTAAGCAATAGGGAAAAGAGATGAACTTGAATCCAGAAAAATTCTTCTTCTTCAAACTTACAAACTAGGTTTTTCTTTAAATTCTTCTACAAAATTCTTCTTCTTCAAACTTACAAACTAGGGTTTTCTCTAAAAATAAGAAATTTGTCTACTACAAACTCTCTAAAATCTAATTATCTCTCTAAAATTCCATTCTACTCTCTAGAATTTGTCTCTCCCTTGGAATGATGTAGGGCTTGGTCTTTTATAGCACCAAGTAGCACGAATTTGACAGCTAGAATCACTTGTTGCGCAAGATTTGACCAGCTATGCACCTCATGATCTGCATAATTAATGCCAGTAATTCGCACAGCCGGACCGGTCCGGACCCAGATCCATTTGGTACCGGATCGGTTCTTTTTTTTTTTATAGGATCGGTTTGGTTCCATCCAGATTGATCCTGTTCCATCCGGATCGGTTTGGTTTCTGGTCCATTTCTCTTCATTATCGCGCAACTTCAAAACATCGTAACTTCTTCACCGTAGCTCAGATTGAGGTGTTGTTTTTTTCCAGTGTTCTTGTAATTTAGAGCTCTTCAAATTTATAGTTGGCCCCACCTCCGGAATAAGGCTGAAAAATTACGAAAATGCCCTTCAACTCTCCATTTCTTGGTTTCTTTCACTGTTTTGAGTTCTCCTCCGCACTAACTTGCATGAAATACATGTAAAACACATGAGAAATACACAAAACATGAAACACTTGCCAAAAAGGGTTAGTAGCATAAATACGAGACAAATTCAAGATATTTACACTGCATGGGATCATAAAAATACCGAAATTAAAGGGATAAATGTGAAGAATATGTGCCTAATCACGGATCCATTGACATAATAGGAAGAATGGGTCATGAGATGTGTACTGCATAGTGATCGCCCAACTTATATGTTTTTGTTTATGTCTATTGGGTAAGGGACTCCTCCAGACTTACTGATAAAGCAAGAGATGCACACCGATGGTAGATGACTTCATTTTCTGTATATATAATGGTGTCTGTGTGTGTGTGTGTGTGTATATATATATATATATATATTATAAGATGTGGGTTCTTCAAATACCATTAGTATTAAGTGAGGCGTAACCCCTTATCAAGTTTGGGATTAACATCGTTAGATATAGAGTATAGGTCGGAGCCACAGGCGAATCAGAGACAGAGAGATTCAATATTCAAAGTTGCATTAAAGAACATATTGACATGCGCAGCATATGGTAAACACAATAAATAAATGGGACCAGCATGTAGCTTGGTTGAAGGGAGAAAGAACAAGCACTCTAGGCACAATGAAGACAATCTAAGAACTTCAAGCTCAGTAAATGCCCAATGATGGGTGCATTGAATGTGTATGGGAGTTAATTCTCTCGTGATGGTTCTCTGGTATAAGGGAATTTGGGCAAAAATTCTGGGCTCTCGATCATCTCCCTCTTATTTGTTGGTTTTGTCTTATTTATATGGGGGGAAAGGTTTCTCGAGTCAGCATGCCCTCGATCCCTCTGGTCTGGTGCATTAAATGCATGAGATAATGCATTTAATGCATGAGATACTGCATTTAATGCATGCGATCTAGTAGTTTTAGCTGGAAAATATTCTATTGGTTGGAAGTATTGAGGGCATTAATGAGGGATATGACTTGTCAGCTTGAGTCTTACTCTAGGATGGCTATACAGTCAGATTTGGTGAACTAAACCTGCCATCCTAAGGGTAAAGGAATTTGAGTGCTACGCTCTTGAATCCTTGATCGTCAGACGTCGTGACGTTAGGAAGTGGTTCAAACAGTGGCTATTGTTAGGTATCTAGTCACATTAGTCAGACGAGATGGCACCTAAGGTACCTCGAGGAGGTAACCTCGAGGGGGCAAGTATTGAGGGAGGTCAAATGACTCGAGGAGGTTCACTTGAATAGGTAAGCAATGAGTAGGATCGAGTGACATTTGTCCTGGGTGAAGTTTTCTCCAAGTGTGCCAAGAGGGTTGGTAATAATTCCCAACGTTGCCTTGTTCTCAATCCTCTAAACCATGTCCCTGCGAAGTTCCCAAGAGGAGCTTGCTTAATAGAGCATGAAAGCCCTCCCATGCCCTGCCAGGCATGGTCCCTAGTGGGTACGAAATGACCTCACTCAACATATACATTCATAAGATAAAATACATAATACAACATTCTATTTCTTATTACAAACTATTGTCATCTAGGTGACCTTTTGTTCTTCGGGCTAGATCCTGCGAGCCAGGTCCGTGGAGACTCTTCGAGGTAGAGCGATGCGAGCTACTTGCTTGTAAAGAATCTTCAAAATGAGTTTTCTTGACATTCTTCTTTGTGAACAATCAGTTCACTTGGCTAAGTTAATCATCAACGTGGGGCGGGGGGGACACCCCCCCATATTTACCCCTTCGAAGAGATATTTGTTTATTACATAAAGAAATATTTGTACGAAACTTCCATTTATCTATGATTTTCCTTCTTTGGGAAAATGAAGGGATTTATTCAAATTTCCCCCAAAGCTCTTCATTCCCTAAGGTATACAAGACCCCTAAGCATGCCTCATTAAATATAGTTGTCATTTGTATTTTAGTGCATCACACGTTGCAGTACCAGGCGAGCGCGTGAAGACGACGTAACCATTCGATGCGTCGTTCCCCGAATTATCATCATATCAACCTTTGGTCTTTCGTGACCATGCGCGTTTGGCCAACACGCTAGCCACATAATTCTGAAACACCATCATTACACTTTTCCAAACGTCACTTTTTTTTTTCCGTCTTTTGGAATTCATGGTGCCCCTATAAAAGGGGACGCACCTTTAGTTCAAACTCACCATTGGGTTTAACTTTCTGAGTTCAAGCTTTTCTACGAGAGTTTGGCAAAGAAATTCTTACCTTATTCAACTTCTTAACCCCCCTTTTTTAGTCATCTTCCATTCTCTTTTTTCTCTCATTTGCTATGGAACCTGTAAAGAGAACTCTTTCCGTCAAGGACGCTTCTCCTGCCACCCAGGCATGCCAGGCTCAGTGGGCATGATACCATGGTGTCCCTTACTTTTGAGAGAATGATCATTTCTGGGCAATGTCAGAGCGGTTTCCCGGTGCTTTGGTACCAACTGAGGAGCCAAACTTGCTGATGGAAGAAGGTGAAGACGCTGAAGACTTCACTTATATCCCTACTGCTACTGTTACCCATTTTTTCATAGAGCGTGGTGATTTCCCCTATTCTAAGGTGGAATTTAAGGCATCCTCTGGTGCCAGTGAAGGGTTGGGTCCTTAGATGGAGTATATCCATTCAAAGTACTCTGTTCAACTGGCCCTCGTAGGCTCATCTTGATCCATATGGTTGGGTGATCTTACCTTAGCTAAGAATAACACCGCTTTCCAACTATTAGTGTCCAGGCGGAGCCATAGGTTACACACCTTCGTGGCCGCCTGGGGTGAGTTTACTGTTACCCTGGAGGATGTCTGTGAACTATTGGGACTAGAAGCTGTTGGATTTGACACCTTCTTCGAGGTAGCTGTCTCTAGTGAAGAAAAAACTCCGAGGAGCGAGTTAGAAGCCGTTGCAAAGGATTGTATGGTCACTTATAACAAGTGCACCTACTCTGAGGTCATCCGATACTTTTACTTCATTGAGGAGAAGGCTATCATTAGAGCCCGTGAGGCTGCTAGGGAGAACCCCCGAGGGAAAGAAGTTTTTGAGCAGCCTCCAACTAGGGAAGGCTATGAGTCCAAAATTGAGCCGGCGGGGTACATATGGGTAATTCTATCGAAGGTATACATTTTGGGTAAGCCCCACGACTGTCCTCCTAAGGACCTGATCAACATGGTCGTTCGAATCGCCAGTGGTGTAAAGATCCCCCTTATTGCCATTATTCTTGGGTCTCTATACACTTGGCTAGATTGTGTGTCTGCAGACTCTGCTCGAAGGATTGGTAGGTTCGCTATTTCTAACTATGCAAGTAATACGGCGTTCCTCTATGCTCATTTCTTGAATTATGCCCTCGCTGGCCACTTCCCCGATCCACAGGATGTGAGAATCCCCCGTATTTACTGTTGGAAGGATAAGAGTGTGAAGAAACCTTTGATAACTCTGATTGATCGAGCTGAGTGATTCAATCCTCGCCCTTATGTTGGGCTGAGACAGTTTTTTACAACAATTTCTTTGGTGAAGAGGAGCGTCCCATCGCTCCTATTGAAGAAGACCTTGCCAGAAATTTCCTCGATCACAATGTCCCCCTGTTATTGATCCCTTCATATTTGTCGTCATATACCGAATGGTCATCATTTTACTCTGTATATAGCCCCCATCGGGTAGCCATGCAATTTGGATATGATCAAGGGTCCCTCCTATTAATCCATTTCACCAAAGAGAAGCCCACTAATTTTTCGTTTGCTTATTCAAATTTGCTCACTTCTATTGTTATCAGTCTGTGTACCCATTATGATGCTAATGCTGTGATCCCGAGCAAGATAGCTTGAGGAGGGACATCAACGACGTACATCAATATGTTCTGGAAAAACCAATTGGTTCGCTTTCAAACCAACCTTCTTAAAGAACCTCGTTATCCTGAAGTTGAGATATTTCCACCCACTAAGTTGGGTTTGAGAAACTGCACCACCCAATCTTCTATTTTCCTCTCAGTACAGCCAATACCAATGCCCCCTTCAATCTGCCTCCCATAGAGCCTGTGGATCAGGCAGTTTTAAAGAGAAAGAGAACCACTCAGTCTTCCCCTCTTATGATCGATGTTGCCCCTGGTCCTTCGAGGCCGATTAGAAGGATTGAGTCTCCTCGTGCTACCTCAATGGGTGCAGCAGTTAGGTCTACTGGCAAGGCCCCCTTTAAGAAGCCCAAAATGGTTCTACAGCCTCCAGTAGCCTCTACTCCTGACCCAAATATTTCTGAAGTGGTGAGCCAAATGGTGGATCGTCTTCGCCAGACTTGGGAACATTTTAGTGAACAAGAAAGAGCTTTCATGTCAGCCAAGATGTCTGCTCATGGGTTTTCTTATGACCCCCAGTCTACTGGGGGTAGTAAAAAGAGGAAAACTATTATCCCCCTCAAGCTTGTGATGGAGGAGTCGAGTGAGTCCAGTGAGGAGGAGATTGCTAAGGAGCATTAGTCTGGTGGGGGTGTTGTTGAAGATGATGATGATGATGATGATGGGGAGAAGGTAGAAGAGGAGGAGGAGGGGGAGGAGGAGGAGGAAGAAGAAGAAGAGACTGCGTTAGTACATAGGCGTAGGTTGAGGGTGGTGGTTTCATCCTTGAAACCTGCCTCGCCTCCCCAAGATTATGAAATCGTTGAGAATGTGATGGAAGAAGAAGTAAGTATCTTAACGTCTCTTTATCTAAATCTCTTTCTTTTATTCATTCTTTCTCATATTGGTGACCTCATTCTATTGTAACTACTCTTTTGTTCTTTCGGGTTGGTGCGTAGGTTGATGCGCATAATGATGTTGGAGAGAATCTTCCTCTCGAAGCAGCTGCCCCTACTATTTCTCAGGTAGTCACCCATTTCCCCTAGGGGAAGTTGTATCTGATACTTCACTTAGCAGCATTTATTCCCCTGACCTTTCTGTGTTGCTCCATCAGGATGACCCCTAGAGGGAGGTGCCTTCTGCGAAAGCTGTTGAAGTTGTGTCTGCGCCAGTTGTTGCTACAACTTTGCTACCTGTGGTGAGTTTGTTTTCTTATTTGAACTGTTGTTTCTTTTTCATATCGTTATTATAAATTTTAACTTCTATGTTGCAGGCGCCTGTACTTGTTCAAGCTATTCCTTCACCCCACCTTCCTTCGAATGACCAAATGCTTGTGTCTATGTTCGGGCCTTCCATTCTGAACCAAGAAGGTGCTGAGCCTGCTGCAATTGCCCAAGATGAGGGCGAATAAGAACATGTTGTTGAGATGGCGAATAATAGGTAGGAGCAGGCTGCTGAGGTTGGGGGAATGTGATTGCCCCCCGAAGTCATCCCCTATTGGTAGCTCCCAGTGTGATTGAAGAGGAGGACGTGTGTAACACCCCATTCGCCTGGAGAGACACGCGACGTGATATTGCAATAAAACTAAACTAAATCCATCAACAAAAAGTATAGAGCATCTAAATTTCCACAATTTAAGTATATCAAATCAAATAATTCTTACATTTCCAAAATAAGGATTACAATAATATATCTCTCAAAATAAACAAATCTCCAATTGTAATTGCATCACCAATTATACAACAAAATAATCTTCCAATCCAAGCTTTAAAATAATTCTCCAAAATAGCCAATAGCGTCCCAATCCAGGCTAACCTTCCAACTAAAAGAAAATACGGGGAACTACATAATATGACAGGAATAGATGCTTAAAAATAATTAGCACGATGAATAAATTGTAACAATACGAATCATATATACAAATCAAATGCAATACTTAAGCATTATATCAATATTACTTTCTCAAGAACACATCAATGAGTCACCAGGCCTTGCCTCACCTCCCCTAGGCATCTCAAAGCCATATACCGGTTTGTGGGAGTATTGGCAGGTGCCCATCCTCCGTGCCATATTAAAATCTCATGACTCAATTCTCAAATCACAATATAATATACCACAATGAATCAATATTAAGATTCCAACAATTATTCGAATTTCCAATGAATATCACAGTTCAATCATGAGTCAAATCGACACAGAAAACAAACGGAATACTCTCGAGAGAATTTAGGAGCATATTGTGTAAGTTCCGTAGCTCAAAATCATCGCATGAATCGTCACATAAAAATCAGCCTCAAAATCTGATCGCACCATCACGTTCCTCTAGCGAAAATAATAAAATCATGTTCTAGTCCCAACACGAGATTACCCCAAATAGTCCTAATTTAAAAACTCATAAAAATTAGATCCAAAAATTATTCGAATCGCAAATACTACTTTAGATTTGGATTCTAGATGAAAAATTGAGTCACGTTTGTGTTTTGGATTTTTCTCAAATCTCATCCGAATGCACTCAAAAAGAAGATCTAAACATTCCAAATTGGCTCTTCTCACTCCACTCATTTTTTCCTATTTGGTTTTCATTTTTTGCCTCTCTTTTTCATCTCCCTTTCCTTATAATCACCCATAATATTCCTTATATAACCCCTCTCTCAAACCCTAGCGTGGAGCCTAAGCTAACGCATATTACTATATTGCCCTTTAATTCAATATTATCAACTTTACATATTTAAACGATTATAAAATGTCCAAAAATAATTTAAATTTAAATGTTGGATTCGATTTCAAACCAAAATAAATTCTAATATCCCCAATTAATAAAATAATAATATTACTGAAATCTTGTAAAATATTCATAAATAAAGGCCTCAAAATTATGGGGTATTACAATGCGGTCCAGAGGCCACTCGCTAGTTTGCAGATGAGCGATGCCCTGAGGTATTTCCACTCTTCCATCTATCTTCTGCATGTAAATATGTTAGCTTTAAAATCAAAATCTCCCATAACCAAGGGTCAGGCGGGCCTAGTTATGTAGGACTTTAAAAACAAAATCTTCCTTAACTGAGGGTCAGGCGGGCATAGTAATGTAGGCATAAATCTTCCATAACCGAGGGTCAGGCGGGCCTAGTCTTATAAGAAAAAATCTTCCATAATTGAGGGTCAGGCAGGCCTAGTCTTATAGGCATAAATCTCTCATAACTGAGGGCCAGGCGGGCCTAGTCTTATAGGCATAAATCTCCCATAATCGAGGTTTAAGGCGGGCCTAGTCTTATAGGCATAAATATTTAAGTTAGCATAGTGTTTTTATTCATGCGTTCCTTTGTCTTTATTGCTAACTTAAACTGTTTATTGCATTTCAGGTGGAGTTCGATCAGTTAGCAACTCATAGGCTCGAAGTGGATCTTATTGTTAAAGAGTTAGTTCAAGCATCGACGGTAGCTTCAGTTGCTTCTTTGGGTGGGGCTCGTGTACTTGGTGATACTCCTTCACCACACGTTTCTCAAGTGTAAGCGAGTGATACTGCTTCGCATACCCGACAGTCATCCGCCAGTGATGGAATTTTCAATATTCATCCGCCTGAGGCAACCCCCGAGGTGGTTGTGCGGTAAACTTTGGCCAATTTCCCCTCTGTTCTGACTAAAGGTCCCCGTTTATTGATCGACCAATTATTGGCTCGCTTTCCTTCGACCTTTACCATTCGCTGTCTGCAGCCAATTCCTGAGATGATGGCCTACCGATTGCTTGGGCTTGCGATGGTATTAGAGGAAATTTTCAGCACCCCTCTTTTGTCCCTTAGCCCTGACACTATTAAATCTTTATTGGGTAGGGTTAACGTGTTAACCAATGATGGTTTTTCAATGACATGGATGGTGGAGCTACTGCGGAGTTTCAAGAAGGGTGATCTTCCCAGCGTCTATAATCACCTCTAAAATTCCCATTACAAGCAGGTGGCTATCTCTGAATAACTTGTGGGTCTGGAATCCCAGTTGTTGGTAACTGAGCAAGCAATACAAGAGGCCCGCGAGGTGGTTGCTCGTGCAGAGGCCCAGTTGGTTGAAAAAGAGAAGGAACTAGAAACCATCTACCAGGCCCGAGAAATTTTTCAAAAGAATCTAGCCGACCTTGTTGCAGAGCAGAGCCATCTTGAGCAGAATCTTCCCTACTATCACGCCCGACTTCTTGGCTCAGAAAACCTTTGGTATATAATGAATAATCTTTAACCCCTTTGTACGATATTTGTTTTGGTGGTTTTTTCTTGTAACCACAGTGACCCCATTTATTGAAATTAATAAACTTTGTTAACTTTGGTGTCTTCTTTTCCTTTCTATTATTTCAATTGAATATTGGTTATGCTTACTACATCAATGCTAAGTACATCGTTCATAATAAAGGAATAAAACATCGAACTTCTGAAAATAAAATAGTGATCTAGTAAATACCACATGAATATTGCTTTCGACTAGATTAAGCAGGTGAATCCAATTGCTTTAAAGCATACATCCATCCTAAAAACAAATTTAGTGAACTGGAATGAGAGGATATAGTTTCAAATGTGATAAAACTTTAACCACTTGTTGTTCAATTTAAAATTTACCTCATCTTCTAGCTTAGATATCTTGCAGTAGCCTGAATCGTGAGCTACTCGAACGAGGTAAGTCCCCTCCCAGTTTGCTTCGAACTTTGGTAATGACAAACCCCTTATGTGTCTCATGCATGCTTTTAGAACCACGTCTCCCTCCTTTAACTTCCTTGGCCTTACTAATTGATTATAAGATCTGGAAAACTACTTCCTATATATCTCTAAGTGTTTTGCAACATTATCCCTAAGTTCTTCCAAGGCTTCGAGTTGTACATAGCAGCTGTGAGGGAGAAATCACTTCTTAGGTTATAATGAGCAGAAGGTACCTCGAGTTTGACTGGCAGCACAACTTCTGTCCCAAATACTAAGGAGAAAGGTGTGTACCCTATTGGCTTTATTTTCGTCGTTTGATAGGCCCATAGAACTTTTGGGATCTTGTCATCCCATGTTCCAGGGAAGTCTTATAACATCTTTGCTAAAATATTCACCAACATCTTGTTGGTTGCTTCTGCTTGCCCATTGCACTTCGGGTAGGCTACTGTGACTTGTGCTGGATAATGGAGTACTTTTTGTGAGCATAAGCACTTCACTATTTACAAAGGGGGTACCGTTATCCGATAAAAACACCTTAGGGATGCCAAAATAGTAAATATTATATTCCTTCATGAATCGAGCTGCTACCCCCACAGTGGCTTTCTTAAGTGGTACGGCTTCTGTCCATTTTGTGAAACATTATATGGCTACTAAGATCCATATCTTTCCTCTCGACGAGGGGTTAATGGATCCTAACAGATCAAATGACCAAGCATGGAATAAGAATGGAGTGGATAAAGAGTGTAGGTCCACCGAAGGGGCATGGATCATATTTTTATATAGCTAGAAAGCTTTGTACTTTCTAACAAAATTAGCTGAGTCTTTTTCCATCGAAGGCCAGTAATAGTCCAAAGTCATTAGCTGGTAGTAAAGTTTGGCTCCCTCGATGTGACCTGGCTCATGAGCTTGCTTCAACACCTCTTCGGCCTCTTCACTTCTTATGCCTGTCATGATAGCCTCATCGGTATAGCTGTCCATCTTGCATGAAGTACCTCAGTACTCACCTCTTTATCTTTGTAGCATCCTCTTTATCTGCTGACATTACTCCTTCTATCAAGAAATCCATGTAGGGCTATCTCTAATCTTACGGTTGGTCAATGAAGTTGCACTCTGTCGCTTGATAAAAAAGGCAGTACTTTGTGCACTCTATTTGTACTGCGGTGTCTTCTTATCTCATCAAGGGCCAGTAATACCCCGCCCGCTGTATCCTTCTATATAAAGGGATCTCAATAGTCTCACAATTATTCTCATGTACTTCGATCAATCTTCTCCTAGCCTCTTCAGGGTTCATACACCTGGCCAGCCAACCTCCCTTGTTTTTGAAATATAAGTTGCCCCTGGAAATAAAGTATTGTGCTAAGTCAGCCAAGTTAAGTGGCCCTTCCCCTCTCTCTAGTTGCTTTCTGATTTCACCTCTCTAGTCATCTTTGTCTTCTGATGGCAGCATCTTAGATATCGTCGAGGGGGTCGTTCTCTTTGTGATTTAGACCACGGTTGATTCTCCATCAAAGGCAATATTTTGTGCAATGGTGGAATAGGAATTTCCATGTATGTTCATAATTCGGGGGTGCTTTTTTATCTTTGCCACCTCAAATTGGCCCAGGAGTCATTGGATGATCATGCGATAAGGCGCCAAACTCATGTTTTTCAATGAAAATTCCCCCGTTACTTGCTTCACTACCAAGCTTGAGTCCCCTATGATTGTTAGAACCTAGATACCCCTCCTCAGTGCTTCTAACAGTCCCAATAACAAGTCCTCATACTCAGCTTCATTATTCGAGCATTCAAACTCCAGTTAAAAAAAAACGAATTTCTTCGTTGCCTCTTTAGAGGATGATGCCCACTCTAACTTTTTTCTTGACTAAAGAGACGTCGAACTCCATACTCCATTCCTCGATATTAGATGCCATTAAATTATCCTGGAGATCATCCCCCAGGAGCTCTTTAACAAGCGACTCAAATGTTCCCATCGGGAATATAGCCAACAGATCTGCATACGCTTGGCTTCTGATAGCTCAAGGGACCACACACCTCAGATCATACTCTGAGAGGATTAAGAACCATCTAGCTGCCCTGCCTATCGATACAGTTCTAGCCAGAAAAAACTTCATGGGGGTTACATCTACTTACGATATGAACCATGAATGATAACAAGTAGTGTCTAAGCTTTTGTGCAACAAATACGAGGGCTAAACAATGCCTCTCGATGCTAGTGTTTCTGGCCTTGGGCCCATGTATAATCCTACTTAGATAATAAACAGGTTTTTCAATGCCTTCGCTCTCTTGAGACAACAAAGCCTAATAGATCGTTCTATTGACGTGAGGTATAAGCGTAAAGGGGTACCTGCTTTTGGAGGGATCATTATTTGAAGGGAGGTAAGGAGCGCCTTCAGCTAGTCCATGGCTTCCTGGTGCACTGCTTCCCACCCAAACTTCCCACCCTTTCTCAGTAGCTCCTTCAAAGGGTGCGTTACTTCGGCCAATCCCGAAACAAATGCCTTTGATAGGAGACTTTGCCCAATAAACTTTTTAATTCCCTCACTGATTTCGATCTCGGCATGTCGAGGATGGACCTTCATTTGTCCAGGTCCATTTTCACCCCTATCTATTCACCACGAACCCCAAAAACTTCCTGCTCGTCACCCCAAACGCACACTTGAGAGGGTTCATCTTCAGCTTGTACTTCCTGCAACGAGTGGACACCCGTCTCAAGTCGTCTAGGTGGTATTCTTCCTTCTTGGACTAAATCACCAAGTCATAAACATAAAACTCCATAATCTTGTGGAAAAGGTCATGGAATATGGCCATCATCGTCCTCTGGTAAGTAGCCCATGCGTTCTTCAATCCGAAGGGCATGGCCGTGTACATGAAATTGCCAAAGGGAGTTAGAAAGGCAGTCTTCTCTGCATCAGTTAGATCCATTTTTATCTGATTATAACTCACATACCCATCCATGAAGTTTTACATCTCATGGACCGCTTTTGCGTCGATAAATCTGTCAATGGAGGGCAGTGGGAATTCATCCTTTGGGCACGCTCGGTTCAAATTTCTAAAATCTACACATATCCTGGTTTAGCTTTTGTCTTTCTTTCCCATGGGTATAATACTGAAGAGCCATATCGGCTATTGTATCGGTACTATAAACCCCATCGTGAGCAGCCTCTGTACTTCTTCCTTGATCTTCAAATTTAACTCTGCTTTGTACGTTCGAGTGGCCTACTTTACTGGGATTGCTGAGGGCAAGACATTCAGACTGTGGCAACTTACCTCCTTGTCCACCCCAGGCATCTCGGTGTACTTCCATGCGAATACATATTTTAACTCCATTAGAAGTTTGATTAACCCTTCTCTAAGTGCTCCCTCCAGGTCCTTCGAGATAAAGATAGGGTTCGAATCCCCACCCTCCCTAGCCAAATTGACCTTTTCCAACTCATGGATCTGCGGCCTAGGGCCATCTTTCATACATTCCAGCTCTTCCTCCACTTCTTCTACAAACTCTTGGATCCCAGAGTCATCAATTACTAGGCATTGCCCCTGTTTATCCACCAGGAAGTATTCATAAATCGGGTCAGCTTCATCGTCTAGGCTCTCAGCTACCCATTTTTACCTTCATAATCTATAGATAATTCTTCCATTAGGCAAAACCACCCGCTTGCACTGTCGGGCCGTGTCTCTTTGGAAAGGTCTCTTTCTAGGATTCTCATCCACCTCCTTCACCATTCGCCAACTAGGAACGCTCTGTGTCTGAACATGGTGCTTAATGGGATCAATTCACGGGGTCATCCGATCACGAAGCTGTCTTGACAGGTTGGGGGGCCTCACCGCTTCTAGTTCGCGCTCTTCTTCATAAGTTATAATTGTTCGAGCAGGTGCCCGCACCTTCTCTCGAGTTGTTGAGATCCTTATCCCCTCGGTATATCGTGTCACCATAGTATCTTCTTCTACCAGATCGGTATAGAAAGTTTCATTCACCATATTGGCCTCCTCATTTGCAAAAGGTTTCTTGGTTGCTCGTATCACCACCTCTTTACCCTTTATGTTTGCCTGATCACATTGGTGATAGGTGGAGGGTACCAACCCATGGCTGTGAATCCACACCCTACCTACCAACAACTGATATGATGGCTCATAATTTATGATGTGGAATTTAATATGGGAAGTAATGTTCCCCATCCTAATGCCCACATGAACGTAGCCCACTGACTTAGAGCACTGATTGTCATGACCCGATATTCCCAACGAATGGGGGACTATCCTCGTCTCCGATAACCCGATGTCACAGAAGGATCCAATAGGCATTATCTTGATGTATGACCCTCCATCCAATAATACTCATAAGAAAATGCAGTCATTCACCGATGTAGTAACATACAAAGGTCTATTGTGTGGATACTTGATCATCCTATTCGCCTCCAAGAATATGACTTCTGAGAGATATCTACTCACTAATTTAGCCATAGGCCCCTTAAATTTCAAGTGTGGAGCCATATTTTTCTTTGCAATCTCTAGAATCTCCCTTGTTACTTCCAGTCAGAAATTCTTTAGGAAGGCCGACCTGGTTAAAGAACCATCCAAACTTTGGCGAGCGAGCCATATCTTCACACTCAATCTACGGATTTGTTCGATCAACCTCGAGCTCATAAACTTCTTCCACATCTCCATATGCAGCCTTATCATATGCTATCACTACATTGACCTCTCCCAGAGAACAAACTCCTATCTACCCGCTGAGCATCTCAATAGCATCGTATGCTTCTCCTTCTTAGTCCTTTCTATCTTTAGTCTCACCATCTAAACGCAGGCAAGCTAACTTAAAAGTGCATTCTTTGAGAGAATCTTAGAAGACACTCTTCGGAGTGCCTTCGGAGTCATTCCCTTCGAGCCATTATTCTATCATTGATTGCTCATCTTCCTCGTTGAAGGCGCTAGCCATATGGGCCCGTGGGGTGGTAAAGGGTTGCTGTTTACATTGGTCTGTGGAAACTCAATGTCTCCATTCTTTACATGGTGATCAATCAAACTTTGTAATGAAAAACACACTTTAGTAGGATGATTTACCCTGTTATGGAGTGCGTAATAATGGGGTTTCTCTTTGTTTTATCGAGTGAGAGGCACGGTGTGGACATTAATCAGCCTCCAAACTTTATTATGGACCATGAGATCGTACAGGTTCAAAGCTTGCTCCACCGTTTAAGGTAGTTCTGGAGGATCCATTCATCTTTAAACCTTCTCTTGTTGCTTCTACCTCCTCGGCCACCGTTACCTCTTTCTCTACCCCCATCGTCCGCTTAGTTGATCCTCGAGGGTATTCCCCTCCCCGAGGTAACTATTGGCCTCATCATCAAGCTAGGCAAAGCAGGAGGTGGTACTATAGGTTTTACCACTAATGCGATATTCCTTGTTGCCTTCAAAAAGGCTAAAAATGTACCTTCACTTGTCTCGTTAATCAAGTGACATATGTATTCGGGCAACAAGCCTTCTGCACGTACTTGTAAAAGCTTGTCTTCTCGCGTCTCATACCTCACATCTAGGGAGCGCTCGTGGAACCTTCGGATATAGGCCACAATATCCTCTCATGGCTTCTGCTTCTCACGCGCGAGTTGGGTGAGTGTGAACTCGTCCTCAGCCAAAAAAAACTTCTGCACAAACAAAACATGCAATTCCTCCCAAGAACTTACACTACCTGGAGTTAGGTGGAATACCACGTGTAGGCTTTCCCTGTCAGGGACTTTGATAACTCCTTTAGCCTTAACTTTTTGTCATTGCAATGGACCCCCATATTCTTAATGAATCTCTTCACATACTCATTGGGATTCACACCTTTTCCTATGTACTTTTCAAATATTGGGGGAATATAACCCACTGGGTAGGGTTCGTTATGTTACTCCTCTGGGTAGGGAGTACGAAAGTCATCGTATATGAAGGATCTCTCCCCTTTAGACACAACTATGAACTTTAGCAGCTCTTTTTTCATATCTTCTAAGCTGGCTGGCGAGGGGATAGCTGACGACGGCGTTGTTGTCACTAGGGTTATTGAGGCTAGTGCGCCTATTCCTTAACTTACCGCGATAGTTGGAGTAGCTGGAGTAACTCCCTCATTTTTTAACGTCGGTTCCATTTTCACGGGTGGGACCGTCGTAGGACACGCACCTCCTGAGGGTGGTGGAACCATAGGGAAGATGTTAACATAAGTAGGCGCCGCTACCCCTCCAGTAACAGTTGGAGCTAGTATATTGGGTGGTGGTGTGGTAAAGGAACTCACTCCCATGGGGGCTCCCAACATTGCTTGGGTTTTCAGCGTCTTAATGAAGTCTGTGAATAGTCCCATTAGCCCATGCATCTGTGCCTAGCTTATTCCCCCTCGCGTGGCCATCACACTACAAGAAAATGGATTTTTCACGGCATTTTATCCCCTGCATTTTTTAAAAGTGATGGCAAAAAACCTTTTCCCAACATTTTTTACCAAATGTAGGTAATTTGTGGAATTTTATTATTTTGCTGGCAATATACGGAATTTAATAAAAATGCTGAAAAATTTCCATCATTTGACTAGTAATTTTAAGGAAAACTGAAGTTAAATGACACAGTATTATATTGTTAAAAAAAAAGAGGCCCTGTTTCTCCCGCCTTTATTTCTATTTCCCACTAAAAGCTGAAAACTCAGTTCCCCCAAATTCTAGAAATTCTCTCTCTTAATCGACTCTAAAACTCTAACAAAGTCCCTCAATCTGGTCATATTGTTCACTCAAACTCCGATCTTCACAATATTCTCTTGATTTTTTTGGCCATGGCGTCGCCCACCGAAATAAGGGCAAATGAAGGTAATCGAACCCTCTCTCTCTCTCTCTCTCTCTCTCTCTATATATATATATATATATATATATATATCTCATTTGTATGAATTTTTGAAGTTTTTTACATATCATTCTCTATTGTCTAATTAGTGTTTATGAATGGATCTGTTCTTAAGGTTTTTATGTGTATTGTTATTGTCATTATGCTATCTCTTTTATTATGTAAAGATTTGAATCTTAAAGTGGGTTTTGTTAAAAGTTGTTTTTTATGGTAAATAAATAAGGATCTAGTTTTATGTATGTGTAGATATGTATATTGTTAGAAATGTATTGAATGTTCAAGTTTTGGATTGATATCGATACGTGAACAAGAATGTATATTTAATTCTGATCTCCTGGTGTTTGTTTTTTGTTTGTCTGGAAATGTTTTTATGTTGAATGTGTTTTTATCATTTAGGTTATGAAATGATTTTTAAATCTACAAGCTCAAACATTCTTAGATTCAATTTGTTTATGATATATTACAACAATTGAATATTGTGTGTGATTCCCATCTTTGAATTTTTTTTGTGCAAAAAAGGTGAAACCAAATCTCAACATGTGTTTGTTATTACAACATGGAGCATATAATTTCATATATATGTCTACTAGGTATCTCCATGGCAAGTTGGTAAAGTTGTTAGGATTATTCATCGCTTTGGTGTGCTAGTGCAATGTGGCCAGAACATATCTCGTGTATCACAATGATGACACAATTGATCATTACCATATATTCAAAACTATTTTTAGGTCATTTAAACAAAATACTTAGAATCAGTTTGAGGAAAGTACTAAATCAATGACAATCCTTCAAATTCCTCAAATAAACCCTTTATTATTGCCAAATTTGTGCGTGTAAATGTGTCTCGTTATCTAATATACATTTATTTCCAAAATAACTACTCAAATCATTTAAACTCAGTGTGTGGATCAAATATGAATATTCTAAGATATCTGTTTGAGGGAATCATACATTTGTGTTAAAATAATTGGGTGAGATTTTTCGAAAATACTTAAACCTTATTTAGTTATAGCCAAAGCTTTTTAAAGAAAAAAAATGTTTGTTATCTTAATTTGAGAACACTCTTTCCTAAAGATAATAGTTTAATTTTTGTACAAAAACTCTTTCATCATAATTGTACATACACATGCATTTTCCACGACAATTGCATATCGATCTCTTGAGCTCAATATTCATAGTAGGGGATTTAATCAAAAACCACGAGAAAATGAGAAGTCACTTTAGATGCTTAGCAATATGTACACACACACATCCACCATGTTCAATCACAAGGACACACCTAATTTAGTCAATATTCATTTCCTCACTCTCGACTTTGATTACCTTATATTTCATTCTATATTAATTTGTTTCCAGCCTATCTCGCCATACAGTGGACATTACCACCCAATCGATGACAGACTTGAGAGCTTCTTATCACTTTCAAGGAAAAAGGAGTCAACCTTGATGAAATAAAAATAGAGGTATGTGCTATTTTCATTCATTCTATTTCTAATTGCTTTATTTTGAAAAATCTTCATAATTATATGGTTTCATACTAATTTAAAAAAAATTCTTCTATAGTGGTGTAGGGAGTTCATACAAAACCTTCTCCAAAAATTGTTCATGCTTAAATTAGAGAAAGACAATGATAAAAAAATCAAGAATTATGTTATGTGGCCAACATCTGTGTGATTTGGTAACAGTGTATTCCTTTATTACCATATACTCAAGGCAAAAGAAGAATATGAGAATTAGGATGACAACAAATCAGACACAAGTGGGATTACAACTGATTTTTTGCCCGAATCATACTTTCCCAAAGTCATAGTCATAAAGAGAATGAAAAAGATCCAATTCTATTGGCTGCTAAAATTTCTTGAATTGAAACAAAAAATAAATACCCCCAAATGGAAGAGTGATTTAGTTTGTATTGAAGATAAAGTTAGGGGTATATGTAGGCCTAATTAACTTGGTGGAATATTGTAAAAAATGACATGATTACTTGTGGTTTAATCAAGGATATTGCGGTAATAGCGAAGAATGAAAAAGTATAATTCATGTAATTGATCCCAAATAATTGGGAAACGACGTTGTTTATTTGTGTTGAGTCTCATTCTTCATTCAAATATTTCCCTTAAATGTAAAACAAGAACAAACATTTAACATGTGACATGTGACATAGTCATCCAACCCAACCATAGTGACCTAACATAGTCATCAAATTGAAACTTAATTAATTAATAGAGTCATCCATCAAACAAAAATAAATTGATCATGTTGCATGCTTACCCTTTTTCGTCGAGTTCGTTCAGATGAAGACAATAGTGAGCCTAATGTTAATAGAAGAGAAGAGTATTTTTACATCTATGTTTGAAGATATTTTATCCAAACCATGAAAAAGTAGCTCTAATCAATAGGATAAAATCTAGAAATTTCAACGGGGGAAAGTTAATTGTTCAATTGAGTGTGTTCATTATTTTGTTTGTGGTGTTAGATTAAGAAATAGATTAGTGGATAAATGTGTTATATTGATTTGCATCTGTGCGTGCATACGAGTATATGTAAATATGTGAGAGAACTGACTAGTGTGTATGTGTGTGTAATGGTGTCAATTGGTGTGTGTATAGTGCTAGTGGTGGTGGTGGTGGTGTGTTAGTGCAATCGCAATTTGATGGCGAGTGTCTGCGCGAATGTAAACATGGTGTGATTATGTCACAATTTAGGTGAGTGTGTAAGGTTGTGAGTATCTATTGAAGTGTGTGCACATATGATAGTTTAGCATTAAACTATTGAGATACTGTGTACTAGATAGGTGTGTGTAGCAGCAGTGTGTGTTTATGTAAGTGTGGTTAATAGGTAGGTAGGTGCAGTGTGTATTTTTATAGCAGCAATTGATACTATGAAGTGGGTCTGTGCTATTGGATATAGAAGCAGATGTGTGTACATGATGTAAATAAATAGTGTAGGACCATGGATGAAAGGGAGGACCCCTCCTTAGCCAAATTGAAGACCTTAAGTTCCACATATCCTCGTTGTCCATTGACACAAATATGGCACTCCAAGAATTAGGATAAACCTGTAATAGGTAGAATATCACACGTTTTTCCAAATTTTAGTTGTGTGAAAACACAAATATCAAGACTTTGAAAAATCAAGAACTACATCAAGCACCCTGAACAATGCAACTTATTGCAAACACCAATTTCCAGGAGTTTTTATTGACAACTGGCAACAAGTAGGGGTCTTCGCAATGCATAGTTAATGAGAGCTTCCTTCTTTAAAAACAATAAAACTCCTAGGTTTCTTATAAAACTTGTGTAGTCCAGGTGGCTTGTTTCTTTTTTTTTACACTTACCTCTCAGATGAAACTAATGATGGATGCTTACTCGACACTCCAGAAATCACTACCATCAAGATGCCAAGATTGGATAGAGTACTCATTGTTTTGGAAGATGATTTCAACAAAGTCATAAAGAGTGATGTGTACGACAGAGGTGCCAAGAATTTCAAGGGCGGGAGGAGATGTGTCCTTAATTGTATTTAATTTGAAGACACCATATATGCTAAATTAATCAGCAAATTTCAGTGGTGTTACTGTATCAATGTAAGAAACCTTATTAACAACATAGCGTAGCTTCCCATTTATTTTAGTTGCTTAACAAGATATCACAAGTGTCCTCACTACTGGTATTATCCCATAGTGAAATGAACCTTGTGGGTTGGGCCTGGCTGCATTTGCTGTCAAATTAGAAGAAAATTTTAGAATACACGACTTCATTAATGACAAATTAGAGTATAGTCCCTCTTAAAATATTATCCATTGAGAAAACTCGACTTAATTTTTCACTTCATTAAAAACTTCCTTAGTCGATACGAGCTTTTGAATGCGGTCAGAATGCTTTATGCATAATGTGAAGGTATCTGATCCGCACCCTAAGCTAAAAGTATAATGGCATTTATAAAAATCCAAGGACCTAATTTTAAAGGATATCAATTAAAAAAAATTATATTCATCTTATGATAATAGGAAATTCAAAGAACACACAACCTTAAGGTCCTTGCTTGCTTCATAGACTAGTGAATGTGGTAAGTGGGACCAATAGGCAGTGGTCGAGAGGCTTTGCTGGATGAACCTGCATAATGAATAATTACAGTGGCTTGAAGAATCGGTTTCGTAAAACGAGTTGAAGCCACAATGAAGTAGTCCTTAGGAGACCCATGTAAGGTGAATAAAAATCCGCGGAGTGACAAACATGAATGCCAAGTGGGACCCATATGTTTGACGTGGAGGGATCAAGCACCTATGCGTTCTTCTCCACAAGACGAGTGATGTTGTATACTCGTAGACGAGTGAGATATTTGGCTTCAAAGTACCCCATTTTGCACTTGACATACTTGGTGTAGTTTGGTGTAGGAAGTTTGTCCCAGATAGAAACATTATGTGGCAGTTGAAAGGTTAATAACACTCGAAATGTCACTTGGTATTGGGCCCAAGTGTTTACAGAGGAGACGACTTATATGGTGTGAAATTTGAAACAAACCCCCTACGGGCGCTGCTGCCTGCCTGTTCGTCCCGGCCAGTATCCAGGTTCGGTCTTGGATCTTGGGTAGAGATGATATTTACTACTTAAATTTTGGGCTGAATTTTTTCATATACAAAACATCAGTGTTATCTTCTAATAAAGTGTTACAGGAAAACATCATCATATTAAACAGAATAAAATCATCGCAGAAAATGTCACCATTTAAAAAAGGTACAAAGTACATTTTGCATTGTTCAGGAGGTGTTAAGAATTGTCAGGTCAAATATTTGGGATTTGTTTGTCTTTAGGAGTGAATCCTTCAACCTGTTTGTAGATTGGAGTGCACAATCAAATGTTAATCAAAATAAAATTGTTTTGGGAACAAAACAACATGTAAATGACTGCAATTTTTGTAATAATTATCATAACAGACTTCTCGAGGGTTCAATTATGGTCTTCTTTTAACATAAATCTTTTTCCTGACAGAAAATATGGTCTTGATGACAGCACAATGGACTTTATTGGTGATGCATTGGCACAACATAAATTTTTAAGCCAAATTATTATTTTCTATAGTTGTTGGAGGCTTATAAATAAAGAAAAAGAGAAAACCCCTTACATTGTCATTTAGTATAATGTTTTGTAATGCAGGTTCGGAATGTTGGCAATGTTGCATGAGAAATTTGCATTACGAGCCACCCAATTTCAAATACCGATGACTCATACTCTGTACAAGTTATTCTGCCACATAAGCAGTTGGGTCGCATTCTAACAGTCCTCTATAAGAAGTGTTATAAGTTCACTCAGAACCTCATTAACTCAAAGCAAGTCACGTTTTAAAGTTTCTTCAAGATTCAAAATATGAAGGTTGGTGACTATATATTCTATCGAAATGCATGAGGGTTAGATTGGTTAGAATTTTTGTGCTTTCACGAAATCCTAAATTGGTAAAGCTGCATATCTATTTTCTATTATAAAATTCTCAACACCGCTTAATTTTGATGTCTTGTAAGAGTGTCCACGTGGCCCCTCTATCTCTCTCTTATAATCTCACATACAGACACCCCTCTCCTTCTCACTTTTGCATGCCACTTTCTCTTGTCTTTCCCCATCCCTGTTATTTCCTCTCCCCATTTATTTTTAACTTTTTATCTTCCGATAATTCCTCAAATAGACATGTTATTTAACTGTTCACCTTAGAAGTCGTGATATTTAAGAATTTAATGAATATCAAATTAACTCTCTCAAATCGGCCTATAATTCAATAAGCGTTGGTTGCAAATCAGCTTGATCTTCACCAGAATCTGCGGAGATCGTATTTGCTTCCTCCGGATTTGCAATATTTGTGCCCTCTACAGGGTCTGGGTGAACATCATCCTTCACTGTTTCTTTATTGTCTTCTTCAGTAGGTGAGGTTTGTTCAATAATAGAACCAGTCTCAATCCCTTTTTTTTCATCAACGGGAGATGGAGCCTTTGAGGACTCAGGTATTTTTTATGATTCCACAGGACTTTCGTCATCTTTATGCCCCATAAAGTTCAAGAAAGGATTGAATATGTCTTTCCTGTCTGTAGCTAATAGCTATAACCCTGAAGCTGATATCCTGCTAAGGAGTCTTTTGATGGCGTTAAATGCCAAGGAAAATCATATTTGTTCAGAAATCATACGTACATACTGATTCCGTACTAATAGAACTGCTCTTAAGCCAAACTCTATAAGCTTGAATGTATTTAAGTGGTCCAGTTTGGATATTTACTCAATAAGCCTATTTCATGATTAATCCATCTCAATTACAACCATCAAGTGTTTAAATCCACTCAGCCACAACTCGACCGAATTATATTTTTTTAAGCCACCACACGATTTGGCCACACGACCGAACTAAGACAAGGTTACCCAATTAGTTCAACCATTTTTCTTCATCAAGAATTTGAAGTCATCATCGCGCACACGGAGTGGAATATCAAATTACACTTCAACCCTCGCAGCAAAGGAGCAATTTTGGATGATTTCTGTATACCTATAAGATAAACAACCATTAATCTATGAATCCAAAAAAATAAAGAACAAGGAAATCAACAAGTCAAGGCTTCCTATCAACATAGCAATAACTAATGAGAAATAAGAAAAATTAACACTTACAGAAGATAACTCAAAGACTTACAAAGCAAGATCTGAGGAAATAAACAATGAGCATAATAATAGTCTCAAAATAAATTCATTAAGATTTGCTTTAAATTATCAAAATAATATAGAATCCATTAAAGATATGAACAGGGGAAACACAATAGGAGAAAGTCAACATAGGATATTTCAAGAATTAACAAATTTACACCCGATTAAGGTTTGCTTTAAATTATCAAAATAATAAAGAATCCATTAAAGATATGAACAGGGGAAAGGAAAGACAACAGGAGAAAGTCAACATAGGATATTTTAAGAATTAACAAATTTACACCCGAAGACATAAGTAATGAGATTTTAGATGCTGCTAATCTTACTCTTTTTTCTTGGAAGCTATGTCATAATTTACTTCATCTAGAAGCTATTTTAAAAAAAGTTGGTGTCCGTATGAGTTCCATTGGTAGATTATGCTATAAAAATTTTGAAAATGCCAATCACTTGTTTATAGATGGCCCTATAGCAGCTTCTATATGGAACCAATTTTCTGTTCTCTTAGAGATTAATATTCCAAGAGGTTCTATTAACTAAATCTTTACTTTTATATGGATCAAAGCAAATCATTCTAAGATTCTGCAGAAGTTACCAAAAATTATTACTAATAGTATTCTTTATGAAATTTGGTTGCGTGGAAATCGATGTTTGTTACAATTGGATGTGAAAATGTCATCTCTCCATATTGTTAAGAATGCTCACTGCAAAATTAGAGATATTGAATCAGTTTCTCTATGTAATAAATGTTCCTTAGATCTCTCAAAATGGCTTGCAAGTAAGTCTCAAATCTGGAAGCTGCCTTCTCCAGATTACATGAAAGTAAATGCCAGCAATTATGAAGATTAACATAGAGTAATGAACCTCTACACTGTTTTAAGAAATGACTCATTTCAGTTTGTCTTCAGTCAAGTGATTGAAAACAAATCCAGTCTTAGGATAAGGTTATAAGGGACTGCTTTTTGCTATGGAATTCTCAAATGCTTTGATAAAGGTTGTTTCCTCATTGAAGTAGATTTTGAGATGGATATTTCTATGAAGTTTCTACAAGTTAAATTAGGCTTCACTCCTTGGAAATTGAAGCATTTTATCTCTTGAAAAGTTTGGCATCCCATATGTCTACTATTGATAGGTCAATACGTTTATCTCTTATAAGGGGACTAGTTTATAAAGGTCATTTTTTCTAGTTTAAAAAAAAATGTAGTGGCGAGATTGGTTATACATGTTACTACACTTGAATATGAGCTTTCTTGCACGGATTGTAGCTAATATTAAGATTTTTAACTACATTACACAGTTGTCTTAAGGTGGAATGTATTAATAGTGTAATACCAAAGAACTATAGGTTGTACGAGTATATCTCTCTGCTTTTAGTGTGATTAATGAGACCCGAAATTGTCCAATTGCCCTCCCACCCTAGTGATTAAAGAAGTTATATTAGTTATACTAGTTTAATTGTGAACCGCGTTGTCCATCAGTATGTTTGTGAACTGTTGGGTTTTGGCGTGGTTGTTTATGTGTAATGGCTCAATCTTTTAAATTTTATAATTTGAGTATTGCTGTATTTTTTATTTATGCCTTTTATTTGGTCTTTTTATACTGAATTTTAGTCGATTTATATAAATTTTACCCTATTCATTTTTCCCCTTGCGACGATCTTGTAACTGTGAACTGCTGGTCCATTGTTATCTATTTGTATATATTTTCTGCATCAATAAAAGTATTTTCTCGTTTCTGATAAAATAAAAACATCACTCCTGCACCAAAACCTCAATAGGTGATGCAAAAATCAGAACCAACAGCTCCACCAGCTGAATCGGTAAAGCAAGATACTAAAGTTGTCTCTCCTCCCAAAGTTGATTAGACTACTGATCTTTTCAACACGCTTTCTATGGACAGTATTACTGAAAATGGCTCGGGGACAGCTTCTGCTGATGATAATGCTTGGGCAGGCTTCCACTGTATGTCTCAAGTTACCATTGTTAATTTAATGAGGTCACTTGAAATGTTTCGTTTGATGCGCATGATAAGAGATCTTAATATTATAATTTTATCAGGATATAATCTGTGGGACTACAACTTGATACTACTTTTGGAAGTTTTTGAAATTACATGTTTCAAAGTTAAAATTTACAGTATCCCATTCTGTTTCAACCGATATTATACATGTTACAGAATCAACATTTAGACAAAAAGAAAATAACAATCATAATCATATAATCAAGTTCTTGAGTACAATAAATGTAATGTAATATAGTTTCATATATTTAATAATTTTCTTTTTTTATCATTACAGGGTTTTATATTTGGTTCACATAGGGGGAATTATTGCGTGTATAATATAACTGCTACAGGATGCTCCCATATATTCTTTTCTCGATTTGGTTTCTTTCCTCCTTTCTTTAATGTCCTTATCATAAGCGACTACGATCTTAGATTCGATATGAATTTCAAAATAAATTTGATCATTTAGAGGCTCGGTTTGAGTTGATATGCATACACATGATGACTTGTCCTTCCGTTGTATCCAAAAAACCAACCAATTTCAACCTATAGTGGTACCACAATCAAATCACCATTTAGCTCCATCTCAACAGGTAAGTATATAATGACTTTTTAAAATCATAATTTAAGGCTTTACGCTTTCGTGATTGAAATAATTCATTGTTTGTAGCTTGCAAATTCTCAACACTTGGTTGCCCCCAAGACCGCCTCTCATGTTAGTGAACAAACGAATGCTACTTCAATCCAGGTGGTGCGGTGCGAAACTTAGTGTTCGTGTCAGGACACTGTCATTGTTTTAGGTTCGCCGCCAATATGCAAAAACCTAAGCTACTACTACACTTGCACGGAATATACAGCGGTGTAAGCATATACAATGCAACAAAAGAGATTAAGGTATCCGAGGGGGCTAATAACACGTATTTTAACGTGTGAAATACGCAATATTTGCGTCCTATCACCAGGTATGTTACTAATTTAAAGGATTTGAAAGGGAACAATATATTTTCACTTTCATGGGGAGTTTATATAAACTTGACATTGGGTTGTTGGTTTATTGTATTGTATACAATCTTGAAATTTTTGGGATGTCTTAAAAATAAATAAAACTCTGCCGATTTTTTTCCAGAAATATATGGTTGATGACATATTCATCTTGTTTATTGAAAGAACCATCAAAGAAGAAAAAAATCACCATCAACCACGACAAAGGGTCTCAAATAATGCACTTCCTAAAATTATAGACCTTATTACTTCCGGATTTTCAAAAGTGGTTGTGGCATGTGGATTCATTGTGAGTAAGGACCCTTCAACAAAAGTAGGGGTTACGCCACTTGGTGAAGACTTTTAAGAAGTATATATTGAGAAAACATTTGTAATAAATGAACCATTAATTAGACCTTATGGAAACAAGTACACAATTGGAAATGCATATCATTAAATCGTAGTGTGGCATATTGCTAATGTAATAATTTTTAATTAAAATACTAAAAATAAGTATCAATGACTAACAATTGTCTTTTTTTATTTGTAGGTCGAAGATGATGTTTGAGTTTGATGGACAACGATCGTACATTATAAAAAAATTTGTTTCGCTTCATGTTTCTCCGCTTTTTCTTATTGGACATGTAATACATTTTATTTTGTGGATTAATAATTGTTCCAATCTCAATTATGTTTATTTATGATGAATGCTATTGGTTTTAATTTAATGATGTTTTAATTTGATTACCGTCCTCTTAATTTAATGTTATGGTAGTGTAATTGCACATAAATGACATGTAATACATTTTATTTTGTGGATGAATAATTGTTCCAAACTCAATTATGTTTATTTACGATTAATGCTATTGGTTTTAATTTAATGACGTTTTAATTTGATTGTCGCCCTCTTAATTTAATGTTATGGTAGTGTATTTGCACATAAATACGAAACTTGTAATAAATGGTTTTTTTAACAATTGTTCCCACTCGTATATTGCAAAATAATATCAAAATTTTGTTTAATGTCGCTATTATCATTCTCGGTATTTTTTTAGTGCCGTCAAAAGGTTATTATCAACATTTTTTAATGCCCCTAAAAGGCTATTACCAGCATTAATATAAATGCTTAAAAATGCCACTAACTTTTTGCTGCATTTTTTAAAATGACGACGTTCTTTTACCACATTTGTTACCGCACTTGTGGAAATGCCGTCAAAAGTGCCACTAACTTTTCGCGGCATTTTTTAAAATGCCGTCGTTCTTTTACCACATTGGCTATTGCCGCACTTGTGAAAATGCCGCTAAAAGTGCCGCGAAAAGTGTTCCCGACATTTTTAGTACTTTTCTCGGCATTTAATTTGTGCCGGAAAAAATCAATATTCCTGTAGTGTCATCTCCGTGATGTCAACGCTAGGTGCGCTAAGCTCTATCCTTGTCGTTCTCCCCGCTTCAGGCAACGCAACATTGTTTGCCTCTTCTTCATGTTGTATGGCATCAAAATCTATGTTTCTAATGGTGTAATCCTCTGGCATCTTTTCAAAAGAGACTACCTCCCTAGTAGAGTCGCCAAATGTAAGATGTGGTTTCTTCAAATACCGTTAGTATTAAGTGAGGCGTAACCCCTTATCAAGATCGAGATTAACACCGTTAGACATAGAGTATAGCTCGGAGCCACAGTCGAATCAGAAACAGAGAGATTCAATATTCAAAGTTGCATTAAAGAACATATTGACATGAGCAACATATGGCAAACACAATAAATGAATGGGACCAGCAGGTAGCGTGGTGGTAGGGAGAAAGAACAAGCACTCTAGGCACAATAAAGACAAGGCAGGAACTTCAAGCTCAGTTAATGCCCAATGATGGGTGCATTGAATGTGTGTGGGAGTTAATGCTCTCGCGAGAGTTCTCTGCATAAGGAAATTCGGTCAGCAATTTTGGGCTCTCGGTGATCTCTGTAACACCCCGCCTAATTAAATACCGGGTGGCCAGTCCCATACCAAATTAAAATAGAATATACAGTTGGATCATTCTCAGCATCACTGTTGAAAACATATACAAATCGACCAATACCCAATTAAGTTGGTGTTAAAAACTTTCCAAATTTTAATTCAACAAAATTCATTTTTAGTTTACGAATAACACTACACATTTTATTCTGCAACAATAATAACTGAACAGATAACTCAAAAGAATTTAAATGCAATTGGAATAAACATTCCCAAATAATTTCTTAATACAGTAAACCCAATAATAATAAATGTTTTAAAATGACACGAATACAAGAATATTTTGACTCAGATAGAAAGGAGATAATTAAATTCCTCTGGGGCAACATGCCCTGAATAAAAGATCACTACATAATATGAATCAAATTAAGTTAGGCATCTAAGCAATACTCCATAGCTCGTCATAATCCTCTAAGGTTGGTGTCCCTGCTGCTGGACACCTGATACAGAAGGTACAATAGAAAAGAGAATATGCAAGGAAACGGGTCAGAGCCCGATGTAAAAATAGTCTTGAAAATAGCAAGTGAAATATTGCAATATTTATCACTTATAATATTCATGTTAGGTTATCGGACTCTCTCTTGAGATTCTCACCTCTCGTCTATAGTGCACACATAACGTACCTCTAAAATGGCTCATGAATTCTAACCCAATTCTCCTCTCATCAATCCTGATTCGCGAGACCGTATGTCTATTATTTAATTAAGATAACATCTTCTTTATAATATAAGTCAATATTCATAACTCAATAATACTATGAAATTCCAAGCACTTACTATGATTAGAAACCATTAATCAATATTTATCTACTTACGCATACAGTAGAGAAATCTCAGGTATAGGTATATATATAAATCACATATACAATATATATACTAATCGGTACCTCACATAAAATCTATGGTGCTGGCATACTCTGCTATCAAGTCCCCGTATCACTCGTACTAAGGGAAATACTAGTTCGGAATCACTCTCGAACTGTATTAATACAAAACACATACAAATGGAGGCGAAGCATAGTTCCAAGTCACTAAGAGGCCAGCACATACCCTCACGTCTCTTAGGACCGTCTGATTACCATACAGATAGCCTGTACCAAGGAATCCTACTTTTTAGGGTACGAGTCAATATCCCCCATAAAGGTCCAATCGAGATAAGACTGTTCCGGCGCGAAAACCTCCGTGATAGCAAGTACCGCGGGTATGATTATACACATAGATTATCAAGCATACAAATAGGCATTAACATCTACTTATATAATACTAGGAATGCATCCTATCCCCACGTACCCGTTGTATTTATCAATACCCTCGTACTTAACCTCATATAAATATTATGTAGTTGACACTCACAAAATAAACATCTCCCTTTAACATAAGTTTCCCACATTAACCCAAGTCTTTCTTTCAAAACTATTCCAACCGAATTTATCCAACCTGATAATGAAGATATCGCTCACATTACATTTTATCTTCAATTATCTATAATTTTCCAGCCTTGGCCCAAGTATTCTATAATTTGGTTATTTCCCCAAAATTTAGCAACAGCTTATTTCGAACATAATTTTATATAATTCATTTCCCCCATAATCTTTTCCCAATTAAATCCCATTCAAAAATACATTTCTCGAGCCTCAAGTATAACGTAATGTTATTTCCTAAGTTCCATCATAATCAAATAATCATCAATAACGATTTCTAACAATATGGGATTTAATCAAACAATAAAAAGAAATATTTCAGTTTTCAGTGGTAGTCGATCGATCGATCGACATTCTTGGATCGATCGATCAACCAATTCACAGCCCAGACTCTGCATTTTTTTCCTACGGGTTTGATACTTTAAAATCATCAAAACTCATTTAAATCAATACCAAACTTCCTTTAATTAATCTAGAATGATATAACAAGGTATATGATCAACTACTAACAATCAAACAACCTAAAAATCATCAATTGGTTTAGATTCAATCCCTTTATTCCCAGAATTTTCATAAAAATATGTAAACTAAGAATATCCCTATCATTTGAAGCCAATTTCGGGGGTTATGTCTTTTATACAAAAGGATGTTATTACAGTTAATCCTCATTTCAAATTCTCAATCAAAACTCTTATGGTTTACTATAAAAATGCAGATTCTTAATTCTCTATAATCTTATCTAGCATGTATATTATAAACCTCCAAATAGAATTCACTTGTCTTTGTAATGAAGGTATGAACCTTTGGTGATGATTTCGTAGGACTATCTTCCTCATCTCCGGTGACTTTTCGGTGGTGGTGCTGGTGGTAGAAGGTGGTTAGTCCTCCTTGGTTTGCCCAAGAGTTTCTCCTTCTTTCCAATCAATCTTCTCTTCTCCCAGGCACCCTTTCACTCTCTCTCAAAAGGCGACCTCTTAATTTTGTGTAGAAGAGAAAATGAACCTACGTACAACTAATCTCCAAATCTTTATAATAAGACAAAAATCCAAAATTACTATTCATCCCCCCCCCAGTAAAAATTACCATTATGCCTTTTCGGGTGTCTTTTCATTTCCAAATGACCCGAGACCCAAAACTAACATCCAAATAGACTTTTCTGACTATTTCTACCCTTCCGGATGCAACGACGCACTCGAAATGACTGTAAGGTTGCTGTAAAAATAAGTTTCCTATTTAATCTAACAAATTTGTCCCGACACGTCCCATACCGCGTCCCGACTAAAATTCAAATTACTGAATTAATAACTTACAACAATATCAATAACATCACATTCATTTTAATATCCAAAAATTCGGATTTAAACCCAATGAATTAATTTATAATAAAATCCAATTAATCCAATAATTTAAAATATAACACATATTAAAAGTCATTAAAATTACGGGGTATTACAATCTCCCTCTGATTTGTTGGTTTTGTCTTATTTATATGGGGGAAGGTTGCTCGAGTCAGCATTCCCTCGATCCCTCTGGTCTAGTGCATTAAATGCATGAAATACTGCATTTAATGCATGGGATCTGGTAGTTTTGGCTGGAAAACATTCTATTGGTTGGAAGTATTGAGGGCATTAATGAGGGATATGACTTGTTAGCTTGAGTCTTACTCTAGGATGGCTATATGGCCAGATTTGGTGAACTAGACCTGCCATCCTAAGGGTAAAGGAACTTGAGTGCTACGCTCTTGAGTCCCTAACCGTCAGGCGTCGTAACATTAGGAAGTGGTTCAAACAGTGGCTATTGTTAGGTATCTAGTCACATCAGTCAGACGGGCTAGCACCCAAGGTACCTCAAGGAGGTAACCTCGAGGGGGCAAGTATTGAGGGAGGTCGAATGACTGGAGGAGGTTCACTCGAATAGGTAAGGAATGAGTAGGCTCGAGCGAAATTTGTCCTAGGTGAAGTTTTCTCCAAGTATTCCAAGAGGGTTGGTAGTACTTCCCAACGTTGCCTTGTTCTCAATCCTCCAAACCATGTCCCTGCGAAGTTCCTAAGAGGAGGTTGCTTGATAGGGCATGAAAGCCCTCCCACACCCTGCCAGGCATGGTTCCTCGTGGGTACCAAACGACCTCACTTAACATATACATTCATAAGATAAAATACGTAATACAACATTATATTTTTTATTACAAACTATTATCTTCTGGTTGACCTTTTGTTCTTCGTGCTAGATCCTTCGGGCCAGGTCCATGGAGACTCTTCAAGGTAGTGTGATGCGAGCTACTTACTTGTGAAGAATCTTATATATGAGTTTGTTTTTGACATGCTTCTTTGTGAACAATCAGTTCACTTGGCTAAGTTAATCATCAACGTGTGAGCATACCCGTGTTCATTGACGGCTTATCGATTTTGGTTGCATACATTGTCGGGCCATAGTACATGTCAGCACAATTAGGCTAGGCGCAATGTAAGTTATTATTTTAGGTCCTGCATTCCGGGCACCTCTTCATGATGAGAGAAGTGGGATAGTCGAATCCATTAACATAATAGGAAGAATGGGTCATGAGATGTGTACTGCATAGTGACCGCCCAGCTTATGTGTTTTTGCTTATGTATATTTGGTAAGGGACTCCTCCGAACTTACTGATAAAGCAAGAGCTGGACACTGATGATAGATGACTTCATTTTGTGTATATATAATGGTGTGTGTGTGTGTGTGTGTATATGTATATGTATATAAATTAATTAAGAACAAATCCATGTAGTCTAATGATGTAGGAAACTATTATTGAACACAATGCTACGTAAAATGCATAATGTGATGAAATGGTATTTTTCGGTGGGTAGTATTGTTGGTGTTAGTATTGGGAATGAGATCATGTGTGTAGTTACTTATATCCCATTTGAAATATGTCCTTAATGCCCTTGATATTGTCACGTTAGTTTAGAAATCGAACTTCATATTTGGGCTCGGGTTCGAAATGAGTATAGTATTACACTTAGTAAAGGGGTGAGATACTTATTGCATGTGAGTGCCGACGGGCTATATGTAATGTGAATTGACTGCATTATTATCTATTGGTTTTGTAAGTTAACTCTTGCAACTTTCGGGCGCTGACCCAAATTATAAAATATCCCCCCCCCCCCCCCCAAGTTATTCCAGACAGGGACAATAAGGATGAGAGATGATCAAACTTGAAGTTGCACTTAATTAGTAGCGGATTCGTCTCATTTATTCTAGCATATGTTTTTATTATTCAGAGGTTGTATGGTCATAAGATCAATATTTATTTATTCCAATCACTAGTTTTCTAGTTATGTTGGGATGGATGTTTTATGACTTATGGAAGTTGAGACTTATTTATTGTCAGTTTATTACTTCATATCGTTTTATTGTGCACGTATATTTTAAATTAAAATTTCATTTTTACAGTTTGATAGTAAGAATTGTATGAATTATTAGACAAGACCCATATTCGGCGTATTACGTTTGTCTAGTCTTTTTGTGAAAAATAGGGGTTCTTAAAGTTAATTTCAGAGCATCAAGGTTCTAGTGTCCTTAGGATCTGTGTTGCGTGCATTACGTTTTGCCTTGCATTTCTTTTGTATATAGAACCCTATATTTATTAATCATTGTACTTTATACAATTTTTTACTGATAGGAATCTTTATTACTTTCATATGTCAAACACTCGACTCGATTTATCACGACATGTTACCAATGATGCTGTAGAGGGCTCAACCGGAGCCGTAGCACAACCCACATCCACCAACAGTACCACCCATGGTTCCTCCAACATACGTAGCTACGATAGTGACATGTGTAGTCTATAGAGCGATGGAAATCATGATACATCATTTTCATCTATATCAGGAGTCACCACTAGCACCCCCTAGTCGACCGTGCTACCCTTTCAGGAACATGGCTCAGTTTGGTAGAGAGCCAAAGAGGCTTTCACCAAAGTCCACTCGTCAGAGTTTGATGGGTGTATAGATATGTTAATGGTAGGTCAGTGGAAGAAGGATATTTAGATACATTTAAGGATGGTCAAGTGCACATATGTGTACAAGAAGAGGCCAACTTCGTTCTGATTAGTAGGAGTAGCCCTGTAGTGGTGAGAGTCTGTCACCACCCTAGAGGAGCCGGACCGAATGACCATTAATGTGTTTTGGGATATATGAGGGAAAGTATTTCTCACCCTTGATGAAATCAGAGATGAGGAGGAAATTTATGGATCAAAAGAAAGAGGGTTACACCATAGCGGAGTATGAGGAGGATTTTACCGCATTGTCATTCTTTGTTAAAGATGAGGTAAATAGTAAGGATAAGAAAATGGAGAAGTTTGCATGAGGGATAGCTTGGAACATTGATAAATATTCATTAGGGAACCCTACTTTTACCACCTACACTCAGATGGTGAATGTGACTTAATTACATTATTAAGATAACCGATCGTTCCAAAAGAGTAAGGGAGAGAAGAGGTCTAATTCAGAGTCATCAAGCCAATAGGGCAAGATAGGTGGGAATGTAAATCAGGGGGTATAATAGTTTACGGGGCCCCAGGTAGGAGATCAGTATAAGATTCACAAGGGTTTCGATGATCAAAACAAGTAATGCCAGCAGGGGCAGGGATAACAGCAAAGGGGCTATCAGGGTCAGTGGCAATAGGGCCAACAAGGGTAACAACCGGATAGGCATCAGTTCCATGGAAACTATTATGTCTTTGGAGAGAAGGGAAACACAATAAAGAGGTGCCCTTGAGATTTTCCAAGGGAACAAAAGTAGGGAGGTTAGCATGGGTATCAGGCACCTCAGGGGTAGCACAACAGTTGCCAGCCTCGTCAGTGGTTAAAGCTCAAGTACTACTAGATACAACCGCCCCATCTCAAGGGCAACAACCGCATTTACAGTATAGGCATGTATATAACCTCTCACTTAATTAGGGACTAACATCAGCATAAGAAGTGGAGGGTATGTTCCCTATTTTTAGGCATTTAAGGCATATTTTATTTCATACTAGTGCTTCACATTCGTTCGTTAGTACTAGTTTTTCTTGGGTGTCGGGGATGGTAAACTTAGCGTCTGACATACTACTTTACTTTGACTAACCTAAGGATAGAGGGTCATATATACGTTTCATGTGAAGAGATATAGCAATTGACATTGGTAATATTAGGTTCGTGACAAACCTACTTGTGTTAAATGTGAAACTTTATGACTTTATCCTTGGGATGGATTGTCTAGCTACTTACAGGGCTTGTGTTGGTTGTTATTTGAGGTCAATCATTCTTACATTCCAGGGCATAATATGTACTTGGTTGTGATGCTGCACTCGGAGGGGGGGGGGGGTCGAACATGCATTTATATTACATTGAGGAGGAGACTTCTGATGAGGTCGTTGTTTCTTTAGACTCCATTCTAATTGTTAGGGAGTTTTCAAATTTTTTAGAGAGATTCCAGGGTTACCATCGAGTAGGGAGATCGAATTTGTTATTAAATTTATTTTGAGTGTGAGACCCATCGCTCGTGCATTGTATCGCATGGATATTTTAGAGATGAGAGAGCTTAGGGATCAAATTGAGTAGTTACTGGGTTAGGTATTTATGCAGAGGAGTACCTTACCTTGTGATGCCCCCGTTCTGTTCGTGAACAAGGAGGACATATTGTTGAGGTTATGTATTGATTACAGGGAGTTAAACAAGGTCACTATACGGAATAAGTATATTTTTCCCATATTGATTATCTGTTTTGACCAGTTGAGGGGTGCATCATATTTTTCTAAGATTAATTTAAGGTTGAGGCATCATTAGCTGAGAATTCGAGAGCATAATGTTTTGAAGACATCTTTTTTAGCAAGATATGGGTCGTATGAGTTCATGGTATGACTTTTGGCCTAACCAAGGCACTAAAAGTCTTTATGAACCTGATGAATAGGGTGTTGAGGGACTTCTTAGATCATTTTGTTATCATGTTCATATATGACATATTGATTTATTCTTGAATCATAAATGAGCATGCACAACATTTGCGAATTGTCTTATAGACACTGTAGGACAATCAACTCTATGCCAAGTTCGAGAAATGAGGATTTAAGTTGAGGGAGGTTAAGTTCCTGTGCCACGTCGTATCTGAGAGGGGGATATCAGTGGATTAGAGAAAGTTACAATAGTTATGGAGTGGGGACAACCCACTTCACCTACGAAGCGGAGTAGTTTTTTAGTTTTAGAAGGGTAAAATCATCGATTCATTCATGGGCTCTTGAAGATGGACGGTCCTCTAACAAATTTAACACAGAAAGATGTACCATTTATTTGGGACAATGTATGTTAGTATACTTTTGACGAGTTGAAGGTCAGATTGACTTTAGCTCTGGTATTACCTTTGCCTCATGGAGGAATAAACAATAAAGTCTTCATTGATGCGTCCTTTCAAGGACTTGGAGGTTTATTGATGATTGAGGAGAGGCCAATAGCTTATGCTTCTGGAAAGATAAAGCCTCATGAGGGGAATTACCCCACCCACAATTTGGAGTTAGGAGCCATAGTATTTGTATTATGCATTTGGAGGCATTATCTTTTGGGAGAGAAATTTCAGTTATTCACAGACCATAAAAATTTACATTATTTATTCAAGCGGAAGGAGTTGAACATAAGGCAACGGTGGTGTCCTAAGTTCCTAAGAGAATACCAGTTTGATATTTAGTATCATCCGAGAAAGGAAATGTAGTGGTGAATGCCTTGAGCCATAATCCGACAGTCGAGAGTTAGTAGCGGTGTGGAAAGAGAAGTGGGGTTTACTTCGTACGGATGATGATTTATCACCTAATTTTATGGCAGTTCTTACCTTCACACCTAAAATCATCATTCTGGTCGTGAAGGAACATGTGGGAGATCCTGTTTACCAGGAGAAGGTAAGGTAATTGTTTATAAAGGGGAAAAATATTATTCTAATACTTTAGATGGGGGATTGAGATTTCATGGTAGGTTAGTAGTTCCAAAAGGTGAGGAATTACGATGGGCAGTTACAACGGAGGCACATAGATCACATTTTTTTATACATCCAGATAGGGATAAAATGCGCCCAGACATAAGGCATCAGTATTAGTGGGCAGGCATAAAGAAGTACATATATATATTTGTGTCTAAGTGCTATATGCCAATTGATAAACGTAGAGCATCAGCAACCAGAAGGTGTTCTACAACCTCTCAATGTTTCGATATGGAAATAGGAGAGCATTCCCATGGACTTTATTACGGGGTTACCTACGTCACAACGGAGACACGATGCCATCTGGATGATCATTAATCATTTGATAAAGGTGGCTCACTTTTTATCAGTATGGACAAAAACTACTTCAGAGCAGTATGCCAAGATTTTTCTTACAAAGATTATGAAGTTACATAGTGTACCAGTAAATATTTTGTCAGATAAGGATAAGACATTAGTGTCCCACTTCTGTAGGAGATTCCAGCGGGCATTGGGGGTGAAGTTAAGGTTGAATACCTCGTACCACCCACAGTCGGATGGTCAAACAAAGAGGATAAATATAATGTTTAAGGACATGTTACAGATGTGTATTTTTTATTTCAAAGGTAGTTTGGATCAGTACATACCAGTAGTGGAGTTTTCTTACAACAACATTTACCAGTTTACTATCGGGATGGCACCTTTTGAGGAATTATATTAGAGGCCTTTTTGTTCTCCCTTTGTTATCTAGAATTGGGGGAGAACAAGATTCTTGGATCGTAATTCATACAGGGCACTTTGGAGAAGGTAGAGATAACCAGGACTAGGATTCAAATTGCACAAGATCTATAAAAGAGTTATGATGATACAGACATGAGACATTAGGATTTTGAGGTTGGTAATTAAGAGATACTCAAGGTGTCTCCCATGAAGGGATTGATGCAATTTGGGAAGAAAGAGAAATTGGTTCCCCGATATGTGGGACCATTCCCTATTTTTGAGAAGATTATGCCATAGCGCATTCGTTAGCTTTACAGAATAATTTGCAGAAGATCCAAGACATTTTCCTTGTTTCAGCATTATGGAGATTTCTTAGAGTTGAGGTAGCTTATCATCACATAGATCTTGACGTGAAAGAGGTCCATTTCGATGCGAATTATGAGGAAAGACCTGCAGCCATTCTTGATCGTAAGGATCATATACTTCATTCTAAGGTTGTTCCTTTAGTGCACGTGCAATGGGGAAACCAAAACTATGATGAGTGGACGTGGGAGATGGAGGATGGCATGTGAGAGAAATATTCATAACTCCTCGATCCAGGTACATTTTGAATTCCGAGGATGGAATCCGGTTATTAAGAGACCCCGTATTTTTATAATATTTAAATTAGTAAATTTTAGATAAATAAGTTACACGAATAAACTTCTTGAATAGGATTATGCATGATTGTATGATTAAATTATGCCGAAGGTGTATATTAGTAGTTAGTTAAATTAAATTGTTATCTAACTTATTATTATTATCTCATGATTAGCATAACAAAATGTGTAAATTATGGAAAATATTCTTTGAGTACATTTGGGAGTGATTTAAGAACTCGGTTAGGTATTTTAAACAATTAAGTTTGGCCCGAGGGATACATATACCCTTAGGGTAGATTTTGGACCAATCCGAGTATGATTCAGGGCTTGCTTAAGGGCCAAAAATTGGGTATAAATGGGAAATAAGGGATTAAGTGTTTAAGTAGGTTAATAACCCTACCTAATCACATATTCCACCCACTTCTGAGTTACCCTAGAAACCCTATACCCTTTGGATGAAGTTACTAAAGTTGAAGAAGAAGGGATGAACACGGCACAATGGGAGAGGCTCATATCATCTCTAAAAGGCATGAATTCTCTTGTTAAATCTTTTAATAATATGTTTCTTGATTCATATGCATGTCTCTCACACTAAATTTAGGTTAAAAATAAATTTGAATATAGGACTGTTAGAATTAATCGAAAAATAATTATATTTAGAGAATTAAACTCTTTAGTGACAAACCCAGAATTGATATTGTTTTATTGGAAAAACTACTACTACAATTGATGTGATATGATTTATGTTTATATCTAAATTCACATCATGCATTAAACTTACTATTCTGGGAATTTTGGACACTACACCATAAACTGCGCATGGTCATGGCCCAAATCCGTGACCATTGACGGTGGGTCGCGGATTTAGTCCATGACTAGTATCGGTGGTAATGGCCCAATTCCCTGACGACCAACATTAATCACGGACTAGGATGGTCACGACCCATGTGCGCGACCACCTTTTATTTTTACATAAAATATGGTCACGACTTTGGACTGTGACCACCTTTTGTTTCAAAAATAAAATAGTCACAACTTAAAGTCGTGACTATTTTTAAATTAAAAAAACATTTTGTTCTTGAACTAAGAGTCTAATCGGTCAATTGTTGCAAGTGCCCATTGGGTTACATTCGCCCCTTGGGTGACTATGCGAGCGTTTTCCACGGGTTACATTTGTCCCGTAAAAGGCCTAATAGTTTGGAAATTTTGGTCGTGCTCTCAAACTGGATGTGACTATGCGACTAGTTCATGCAGGTTACATTGGCCCCGTGTGAGGTGTTCGTGCCTCTCATGGGCCGTTTAGTGGTTGTTTTGCATTCTCACCCTTTGTCGACATATTTTTAAGCCTAAGTCTAACAGTTTGCAAATTTTGGTCATGCTCTCAAATTGGGGGTCCTGTGAATAGGCGGTCAGTTCTTGCGGGTTACATTGATCCTGTGCAAAGTATTCGTGCCTCTCATGGGGCTGTTTAGTGGCTATTTTATGTTCTCACCCTTTGACGGCATATTTTTAAGCCTAAGTCTAACAATTTCTAAATTTTGGTCATGCTCTTAAATCGCGAGTCCCTTGACTACGCAGTCGGTTTCTATGGGTTACATTGGTCTCGTGCGAGGTGTGTGTGCCTCTCACGGAGCCGTATAATGCTTATTTTACATTCTCGTCCTCTGACGCCATGTTTTTAAGCCTAAGTATAACAGTTTGTAAATTTTAATCGTGCTCTCAAATTGGGCTTCCCGTGACTGCGAGGTCGATTCCTGAGGGTTACATTGGTCCCATGGGAGGTATTCGTGCCTCTCGCAGGGCCGTCTAGTGGTTGTTTTATGTTCTCACCCTTTGATGGCATATTTTTAAATCGAAGTCTAATAGTTTGCAAATTTTGGTCATGCTCTCAAACCGGGGGTCCCGTGACCATGCGATCGATTCTTGTGGGTTCCATTGGTCCTGTGCGAGGTGTTCGTGCCTCTCACGGGGCCGTCTAGTGGTTGTTTTACGTTCTCACACTCCGATGGCATGTTTTTAAGCCCAAGTCTAACAGTTGGCAAATTTTGGTTGTGCTCTCAAACCGAGGGTCCCGTAACTACGCGGTCGGTTTCTGTGGGTTACATTTGTCCCGTGTGAGGTGTTTGTGCCTCTCATGGGGCTGTCTAATGGCTATTTTTCCTTCCCACCCTCTGAAGGCATGTTTTTAGGCCTAAGTCTAATAGTTTACAAATTTTGATCATGCTCTCTAATCGGGGGTCCCGTGACTCCATAGTCGGTTCCTGTGGGTTACATTACTTGCGTACGAGATGTTCGTGCCTCTCACGAGGCTGTCTAGTGGTTGTTTTACGTTCTCACCCTTTGATTATATCTTTTAAGCCTAAGTCTAACAGTTAGCAAATTTTGGTTGTGCTCTCAAATCGGGTGTCCTGTGACAACTTGGTCAGTTCCTGTGGGTTACATTGGTCCCGTACGAGGTGTTCGTGCCTCTCACGGGGCCCTCTAGTGGCTTTTTATGTTCTTACCCTTTGATGAAATATTTTTAATCCCAAGTCTAACAGTTTGTAAATTTTTGTCGTGCTCTCAAACCGGGGGTCCCGTAACTATGCCGCCGATTCCTGCGGGTTACATTGGTCCCGTATGAGGTGTTCGTGCCTCTCATAGGGTCGTCTAGAAGTTGTTTTCCACTCGCACCCTTTAGCGACATGTTTTTAAGCCTAAGTCTATTAGTTTGCAAATTTTGGTCGTGCTCTTAAATCGGGGGTCTCGTTACTACACAGTCGGTTCCTACGGGTTATAGTGGTCTCGTGCGAGGTGTTCATGCCTCTCATGGGGCCGTTTAGTGGTTGTTTTAAATTCTCACCCTTTGACGGCATGTTTTTTAAGCCTAAGTCTAACAGTTTGATTGGAGTTTGATAGAGTATTTCATATACGACGTCTCTCATTACGAAGAGTGTGGCATTCATCAAGAACCACCAATCTAGGACACTCCAATAGTATTTTCCCCCATTCTTGATGTTTCTCATTTACAATACTACTTTTCCCTTTCTTTGAGTGTTCTTTCGTCGTGATTTTCTCTCCGGTAAGGTTCTCATATAAATTATAGTTTACTCCCTGGACACTTTGGTCTTTCTAGCACGAATACACCTTCGTCATGCGTACAACTTCTTTACTCGCACATCGTTTCTCTTGGAGAAGCTTAAGATTTTCATCTTAGATTTCTCAAAATTGTTGAGGTTATGAATCGGGTATTTCTAGATTTCCATTTTTTGTCAAAAAATGGAAACTTAAATTCCCATTTTATAACCTCAACAATCTTGACAAATTTGAAAATGAAAATATAGATTTTAAGCTTCTCCAAGAGAATAGGTGTACGAGTAAAGAAGTTTTACGCGTGACAAAGGTGTATTCATGGCAGAAAGACCAAAGTGTCCTGGGAGTAAGCAATAATTTGTATGAGAAACTTGTCGAAGAGAAAATCACGGCGAAGGAACACTCAAAGAAAGGGAAAAGGAGCGTTTTAAATGAGAAACATCAAGAATGGGGGAAAATACTATTAGACTGTCCTTGATTGGTGGTTGTTGATGAAGGACACACTCCTCGTAATGAGAGGATTTGTATTTGAAATACACTATCAAACTCCAAACGAGAAAACATATCATATTAAGCCTAAGTCTAGATATTTTGAAATTAATGTCGTGTTCTCAAACTGGGGGTCCCGTGATTATCCAACAGCTAAAAACCAACAACAAGCCAACAACTAATAATTATCCAGCAGCCAAACCAAACCAAACCAATAATTATCCCGTACTCCTTCTAAAAGATTTAAAAGATAATATATATTAATTATATAATTTAACTTCATTTCATGAAGACTGTACCAATGAAACTAATCAATGAATGTATATGTACAGGAACACCTGGAAATTGAGCTAGGTCAATTTGATACAATCACAAACTCAAATGACTCTATTCTCAAACCGAGCGTCTTGTGAAAGTAACTAAATATTCGACCGTACATAACATATTATCGAAAGTTAACTTATATAAATCATATTAAACATTCATAAAATTAAATAAGCATTCATACATCAAATTAAAGTGCTAATACAATGTCAATATCATAATAAGATACACATAAGAATGACAAGGATATAATAAAATTTTGATACTAAATCTTCCTCTAAATCAACTAAAAGATCCTTCAAATTAGGGTTGTCATCAAGAGCTGACTGAAACTCTTTTGGAGTCTTTAATGCATCCAATTAAGTAGTCATACCCTTTGGTGCATGAACAACAATAAACCAATTGCCATCATTTATGCACTTTGAGTAGAATACCTTCTTTACATTCTGAAAGGCACAAACAAAAGTCTTGTCGACTATGCGATCTTTACTCTTCAGCTTTGATAAATCTACCATAATAAGTTTAGAGTCAGTATCAACTTTGAAAGAATTCGTAGTATGTAAGGACATATTTTTAATAAGTTTGTCACAATTAATTATGTCGTATACTGCTACAAGTCGTCGAAGGATTGTGAAGATTGCATCTACAAAAGACGGATCCGAATTATCAGTTATCTTCAACATTCAAGCCCCACAATATGAACTTTGGTAAGATATTGTTTTAAAGTTTCATATACATTTCATATTAAGAGTGTTGGGATATTTTTAAAAGGTTTTAAAAAAAAAGCTTTTATATAAAAATGTTTTAAAGAGGTTTTATAACTGTTTGTGAAAAACTGCTTCAGCAGGAAACGTACCTCTGTTTTGACGCCAAGGTCGTTCAAGCGAGATCTCAATCTCGTTCGAACGACAATGGGAAGTCGCGCGTAGTCGTTCGAACGACACGTGATCTCGTTCGCGCGAGATGTCATTCTCGTTCGAGCGAGATGACTTTTAGGCTGACACGCTGCTGTAATGCTTATCTTTTGACCAACTCAAATTTTGTATAAGAAGGGGTCTTGGCAGCCTAGAGAAATGTGGAGAATAGTTTCAACTTTTAAGAGTCTTATTCTTTTGAAACTTTTGTGTATCTGCCCAGATTTAATTCAATACCTTTTGGCAGAAAGTTTTTCTCCAACAATTTTAAGGGTTCAAATGTTTTGTTTTTAATTCAAAAAATCCCAATTACTTTTATGTGAATTGTTTTGTGGAACCCAAGAACATATTTTGTTTTTGTTCATACTTTGTGGGGAGATCTCTACAACCGAAAGATGCGTGCTATTGTGGAAGGAGTCCTTATAAAGTTCACATCTTGTGGAGAAGCCGTTTCTCTTCTTCATTGCTGCCCTCCTGTAAAGGGAAAGTTTCAGCCGAGACATCGGAACCGACACATGCGAGTATTTCGTATGTCACCCAATTTCATTATAATCCGTGTAAGCCGTTTTCTTACAAAATTATAGTGAAATAAAAGGTTTTGCCCCTTTGGGGGATTTTTTCTGAATATTTGTGTCACACGCTTTATTTTTTTATGGGTTGACACACGCACTTTTAGATGCATGTTTAGGGGCTGGATTAATTTGGTTTAAAAAATAGACTCTAATTAAATAAGTTTGTCGAATTGGAAACTTGCGAATAAATTTAATCAATTATCACACAGCCGCATTTTTCATAGTATCCTCCACCTTTACCCAATCACAATAGAATACGGTTTCTGCGAAATCTAAGTAATCAAGTTCTAAAATTTGTTGTATTATCCCATAATAGGTTAACACCGTATTCTTTGGATTTTTATCGCTTTTGCTAGCGATACAGGTGGTAAAGGAAAAAAATGATATTCCACTATTTTGCGTCAAAATCTTTTCCTCATATTCATATGAAATGAAATCAAATCATTGGTGCGGAATTTCTTAAACTCTTTTGCACGAAAACTAGGGCCTTTTGCTAGGCATGCAAGCCTGGAAGAGACCACCTTTTTTTAGGAGTTGCATTTATTAATGAATTTTTATTGGGGCATGTTTTTATCACACACGAATAAGTTGTTGTGCAATTTCTCGTCTTATTTTGGGTAACTTCGTTCTCGTCCTCCCTATAGGTAAATTGTAGAGTTTAGATCATAAAATATAAAATATATATAATCAAAGAATAAGAATTCAGTAGGTACTCACTCTCTCCATTCTTGGACTTCATCTTGAGATTCGAAGACATAATGAGTTGCTTGATCGAATCGTATATTTGTGAGTTTCAAATATTTCGGGTTCCCAAACGGTAATTTGTCCTCAAACTCGTCAGGTTCCTCGATCACTCCTTCTCCACGAGGATGGAACCTCATCACCTCTTGTTTTGGCATATATTCCTTAGCATATAAAGATGATTCGACATTTATGTATTCTTCAACAGTTGACCCTCCAATATAACGTGTATTCTTTACGTAATCTTTGAAGGTTTTCATCAAGCTCTCAAAAAGATACATCCAACGATACCCAACGGGACCACATAATAAAGCTTCATCACATAAATGCACAAGAAAGTGGATGCAGATATCGAAGAATGACGGAGGAAAATATTTCTTTAATACACAAACTGCCCTGGCTAAAGTTGATTTTACAGTTTTAATGTGCCTTCTATTTACCTCTTTTGCATAAAGTAGGGTAAAACACAAACTGATTTGCAAAAATGCCCGATGGAGATCTTTGTGTTTAGAGAAGCAATGCCAAGATAACAGAGGGTTTAATTGGATGATTACATGACAGTCATGATACTTGCACTATTTTAAGTTATTTGCTTGGTAGCTTACTACCCTACGTAAATTACCAAAACAACATGTTAGAGTCTTCAAGTTGAACAATGTGTCTAAGAGGATCTCCTTCTCAGTAGTAGTCAAAGTGAAAGTAGCCAGAGGGGTTGATATTCTTCCTATTTTAGGGCCATTTTTTAACCAAAGTTTTTTATTTATCTTTATATCTTGTAGATATCGAGGGGGACGCTATCCATCTTTGGGATGAGATCCACCCAGACATGTTACTATCAGATGTTCTACAACATTCTTCTCTGTGTGTATCACATCAATTACATGCCTTACATGATGATCTTTCCAATAAAGAAAAATAAAAAATATTTATCGCCTGGACAATGATTTTTCTTTACTAGGGTCGTTAGGATACCCCATGATTTATGCTTCAGGTTTACAAACTTAATTAGGGTGTTTGCTTACGTACCTATTCCTCGTAGTCGTGGTCGCTGTCTTCTCCTCGATCTACTGACCAGAAAGCTGAGCAGGTGGCATCTGACGCTCCTGACCAATCGAATAAAAGTTAGACTTATCATTCCTAAAAGGGTGATTGGTCGGTAGAAATCTCCGATGACCCGTGTAACTCATCTTAATACTATGTTGTAGCCAACCGGATTCAGTTTCCTCCCCATATATGGGACATCCATAGTAACCATGAACATTACAATAGAATAAGGTCCCATAAATAGGAAGGTCGTGGATCGCCCACATCACCATTACTTTAAGTGTGAACTCTTCACCCTTGTGAGAGTCGAATGACGTCACGCCTTTATCCCATAACTCTTTAAGTTCTTCTATTAATGGGGCTAAGAATATATCAATATCATCACTTAAAGCCTTCGGCTTGAGTATCAACAAAGATAACAATGTGAACTCCTTTTTCATGCACAGTGTCAGAGAGAGACTAAAAGGCTCCATGAGAAATGGCCAATAACTCTAACTAGTACTTAAATTACCAAAAGGGTCAAAACCATCGGTTGAGATTGCAAGATGAACATTGTGCAATTCCCTTGTAAATTCATGGTGTTGTGCATTTAAAATTTTCCAGATGAGTGAATCGACCGGATCGAGCATGCCATGTCATGGCCTCCGCTATCCATGTACGGTAAAAAATTGTTTTAACTATGGCCCAAGTGGAAAATACTTCAAAACCTTTTATGGGACTTGATAGCACTTTTGATATTTTACAGGTTTGTCCTTTACCTTCTCACAAATGACATATCTAGGCTCACCGCATACTGGACATTCATCCTTCTCCCCGTGCTCATTGTGGTACAATATGCAATCATACTTTCATGCATGAATAGATTTGTACTTCAATCCCAAACCCTTCAGACTTTTCTTCATAGTAGGATAATTGTCTGGTAATGTGTTCTCTTTTGGGATAATTTCTTTAACCCACTTAAGAATTTCGGTTACGCTGTTCCCAGACAAACCAAATGACTTTTCAAATTATGCAAACAAATCATTTCATATAATACTGAGTGATCTTCATCGTAATATTTATACAACGGTCTAGCTCCATCGACTTTCAATCGCATATATTCTCGATCTCCTAGGAGTTCAGTGTCAAATTATTCATTGTGCGCATTATTTATCTCCATAGGTTGGTGATTTTTGTCATGGTAGAATCTATAAGCATCGTCAATTAGGTCGGTCGATGGACAATGTGTTTGAGAATCATTTACCACTTCCACTCGTTGGTGTTCTCTTACGCGATCGGTTACCGGTAATTCTTCAAAAACAAAAGGTACATGTTTTTCACCATGGTATGTCCATTTGTTATAATCTTGATTAATTATCCACTTTATTAAATGTAACTCAACACCTTCTAAAGATTTATATTTTCCGATCATACAATGGGTGAACGGACACAGAATATTCTCACTTTTAAGGTTATTAAAAGTGTAGCTAATAAATTCTTGAATGCCTTTAACATAACTATTAGCTATTCAGTCACTCTCCCCCATCCACTCTTTGTATTGTGGAAAATCCATTTAATAATCTTCAAATTGCAGTCCTGTGTTAACATGATAAAATAAATATCATGTTGCATAACTAAATCCATTTAATTTATTAGTTATTATGTAGGAGGGCGTGATCCCGTGCATGTTGGATCTCACCGATGTGAAATCCAAATAACAACTCAACGTATAAGACCCAAAATTGAACCGTATCAAACCATACACATAAAATTCTAATAAACCAAATAGCATATACCATACACAATACACACATAGAGAGAAATACACACACATATAGAGTATACACATACATACACAGTATACACACACATATGCGTATACACACATACATACACACACACACGTATACACATATACACACAGAAATACACAACTGACATAACTGTTTTATAGTTGTTTTATGGATGTTTTACGTAAATACATAACTAACATTGTTGTTTTACGTAAATATATACACACACATACATAGAAATATACACATACCCTCAAATCAGGGTTCCCATGACTACGCGGTCGGTTCCTGCGGATTAAATTGGTTATTTTACGTAAAGATATATGAATGCGGTTATGGAGTGACTTCGGGTCAAATACTCCCAATATAGACCTCACTTTTTTGGCCTTATAGAGGCAATAATAGAATTCCGCAATTTACATAGCTTGTAATTGAAGCGGAGAACGGTACGACCCAGGTCACGAAAATCTTTGTGACCCGACCTTTGATTTCCTTCAGACAGCGGTTACTTTCGCGCTCATATTAAGTCTTCGCTTTACAATGGAAATTCCCACCAACAATATGGAATTTGAGAAGGAGAGCATGGAATCAAACTATAGTTTCATAACAAGCCTTACTTCCCCTCACTCTCCTCAACGAAATCGAACTACACCATCTAAAACCAGTAATGGGAACACTTGTTATAGTTGTAAAAAGCCAGGCCACTGGTCCAAAGACTGTCCAAACAAAATTCTAGGATTTGTTCATATAATACCGAGTGATCTCCCCCATTCACTATTTTTATTATAGAAAATCCATTTCATAATTTTTAAATTATAGTCCTGTGTTAATTTGATAAAATAAATATCATGTTGCATAAATATCATTTTGCATAGTAAAGCACTGATATAGTGTCAACAACGCACTAATCAAACAAACTATGCAATAATATAGTGTAAATCATAGCAAATCACTAATATTGTGTTAACAATGCATGAATCAATCAAACTCAAATACAAGAACACACCAATCAACGATACTACAAAACCACTTAAACTCAAATTAAATAAATTTCTCTAGTGATAGTAATACAACATAAGAAAAATATTACTACATCTTCATCAAAAGATAAATGGTCAAGTTATAAAAGAGTTTGAATAATTTTTCAACCCATTCCCTTCTGTACTGTTGACGTGCAGTGGAGCATCTTCAAAATCGACAAATATTTTATCAACCATGATCTGACACTCACCCTCCTACAAAGGTCGATTATACTTGTGTGTGTGTGTATATGTATTAATAATAAATCCATGTAGTCTAATGATGTAGACAATTGTTAATGAATACAATGCTACTTAAAATGCATAATGTGATGAAATGGTATTTTTCTATGGGTAGTATTGTGGGGGTTAGTCTTGGGAGTGAGATCAAGTGTGCAAATATTTATCTCCTGTTTTATATATGTGCTAGAAGCCCTTAATATTTTCACGTTTGTGTACAAACCGGAAATCATATTTGGGTTTGGGTAGGGAATGCGTATAGTATTACACTTAGTTGAGGGGTGAGATACTTATTGCATGTGAATGCCAATAGGCGGTATGTAATGTGAATTGACGGAATTACTACATATTTGATTTGTAAGTTAATTCTTGCAACTTTAGGGCGCTAACCCGAATTATAAAATATTTTTCCTCCCAGATTATTCTAGATAGGGATAGTAGGGCTGGCAGAGGACCAGACTTGTAGTTGCACTTAATTAGTAGACGATTTGACTCGTTGATTCTAGCATAGGTCGATACCCTTATTTCATTCGATTTTTATTATTCAGATATTTATAGGCGTATGCCCGAGATCTATTTACTCCAGTCATTTATTTTCCAATTATATTGGGATGGATATTTTATGACTTATGGGAGTTGAGATTTATCTATTGTCAGTTTATTACTTTATATGATTTTATTGTGTGTGTATGTTTTAAATTAAAATTTTATTTTCATGTTTTGATGCTAAGAATGGTATGAATTGTTAAACAAGCCCCATCTTCGGCGTATTATGTCTGTCCAATCTTTACATGGAAAACGAGGGTTGTTACAACTATTTTTGAGAAAAAAAAATTTCAAAATAGGCATGAATTTGATCAATTTTCCACCCCGAACAAAAGAGAACATTGTCCTCGATGTTTAAAATAATATTTTAAACTTTTTAAATCACTTGGAAGTAAAGAGTATACCGAGACAAATCGGTAATCATGTTACACCACATGATGGATCAAATTGTGAACCTAAATAACAATGGCGACATAAAATAGGCACAAGTCTAGATATCATATCTAAAGCTTAGGGGATGGATAGGTGATGTGACTACAAATGTGTCTAGTGTGCGTGATATGTAGGCTCAAGTGCAAGCCTGCCGCTCAAGTAATAATTCCGGTAAGTCGGGTATCGATCCTTAGGGAAACTAGACGAACGGAGTCGTAACGACGTTAAAAAGATGAGGGTAACCTAGCTTTTACTCTAAAAAGAAGGAAAAGGTAATTTGGATTACGAAATAACTACAACTAAATGAAAAATTGAGAATGATTAACTACCAAAACTAGAATGGAAAAAATGTAACTACGCTAGTTAACCGAAAAACTGATGACGATTGGACTGAAAAACTTAACTATGAAATGAGAACAAATAGGTCGGGTTACAATCCCCCACACCCTAGTAATTCACCTAGTAGGATACTAGATTCGGAATTAGAATTTTAAATGAACCTGATCTTTAGTACTCCTAAGTATTACACATATGAGGGATCCTAGCCCGCACAGTATGTAAGCAAAGAACGAGTAAAGCGGTGTCGCATTAGCTACCACTAGCGTCGCATTCTTAAGCATCCCGGTTACTTAGGGCAAATGAGATCAAAAGTCCAACGATGGTTGCAACAGTTACGCAACACGATTCATCTAATATTTTATTCAAAAGTCTATTTCCATGTTGATGAATTACATCGGGTGGGGTTCATGCACCCCAACCCTTAGAAAATTAGCTAAACATAATTAACTTAGAGAAAAACATGGCTTCTAAGAAAGAAAACATTAACTCTAAAGAAATTAATTAAAAAGAAGATTTAAAATTCAAACCAACAATTAACACTAATAAGCAATCAAAAATTAAAGAAAGGTATTACGTGGATTGCAGAAAATCAAAACTTGAATCCTTACAGCAAAGCTTCTTATTGAAAAACTAGGGGTTTGCTTACAAATACCCTCTACTCCTTCTTAACTAACCTAAAAATCCGAACTCCTATTATTATGTAATAAACTAGAATAAATAGCTCAGAAATTTACAAAAGTTTGACCCCATAAAAACTCTGAGAAAAAGAATCAAAATTTGAAGAAAATCCAAAGCGGTCCGGACCCATCGAGCAGGGCGGTCCGAATCGCCCCCCTTTTTGAGACAGTGTTCCTCAGCTTGAGGCAGTCCGGATCCTTTTCCAATAAAAGGTTCGAATCCCCCTTCTTTGAGACAGGATGTATTTTCCAAGTCGGTCCGGATCCTTTTCCAATAAAAAGTCCGGATCACCCTCCTTTTTCATGCATGGGAGTTTTCTTTGTTTCCTTCTCAACGTCAAATCTGTAACTTGATCACTGGAGCTCAGATTGACTTGCCATTTCTTCCAAAGTTCTTGAAATTGAATTCTCTTCAACTTTAAAGTTGGCTTCAACTCCGAACGACAGCTACAAATTTACCAAACCTTTGACTTTCCTTCTTTGACTTTGCTCATTGCTTATCCAGTTTCTTTCTTCCTCAATGCTTCAAATACCTGGAAAACTTAAGAGAAATACACAAAACTAGATGTACTTGTTAGAAGGAGTCAGTATCAAGGAAATGCGATAATTACACTCATTTTACATTATTCGAGATGATATAGGTCTCTAAATTAAGGGGCTAAATTCGGAAGAATTTGAGACTAATCAAACCTCCCTAAATTAGAGCTTTGTTTGTCCCGAGCAGTGTAAAAGAAAATAACTATGGGCAACTCTTAAAAATTTTATTTTATTAGGATAGAATACCACTTTCGCTGGCAAGCGATTGCATTGAGCGTATGCAACAAGCCTTTAAACCCCTAGGTCACCCTACTAGGATGAGTTGTGTCTCTTGAGGGTTTGTAGTTAAGTCTTTAAACCACTTTCGCGTGCTTCTTCACTCATCCGGCCGACTCGAAAGACACCTTATCCCCAAACTTCCCCAGGCGCGATATGCTCAATGATGACATATTTTTCAAGCGGTTGGGAGTTATTGGGGTAGACAAAAGCGGAAGGATTGGGGAAGTCTCTTTCAGTAAGCTTCTCGGCGATTGTCAAAAATGAGAATGGGATGCGTTGCCTCTAAATTTGCGCTTCAACCACGAACTCACCGGTGTGTACGAGGGTACCATAAAATTCTCGGACCTCCGCAGCCCAAACAGCGTTGTGAGGTTTAGTCAAGAAGAGGAACCAAACCTTAGGACGAAATAAGTTAGTGACATAATTTGGTAGTTCGTCCCAAAGAATGGCCCGTTCTACTTGGAAGTTTCGCGTTTGGCCAAAATATTCCCTACACCACCGCATTTCTTGGTCGGAACGGTAGTCGGTAGGGTTATTGTCGATGATAGCGACGGAATTGTATTTGGTAGGTATGTATTGGGCAGCCATTGATGGAGAAAGTGGATGGAATGAATAACTTTAGAGGTGTGAGTAGAATTTCTAGAGAGGAGTTTATGTGGAAGAGATGAGGGGGTAGGGGTTATATTTATAAGTGGTGTAGGAGGTGGGATGGAATATAATTGGAGGTAAATGAGAAGGAGGGAAAGGGGAAGGTATATTTGGGAGGGAAATGGTGGGATTTACAAAATGGAGGGAAGTGAATGGGTTGGGGGAGAAGGGATGCACCTAGGGAATCGATTGAAGGAGTTCAGATAGCGGTTCGGACCGGGTGCATAGGGGCGGTCCGAATTGTCGTGCGTATTTTTTATTTTTTAATTCTTCTAAATCTGTTTGGACCAGATGCCAAGGGTCGATCTGGATCGGGTGCCTTTTTGTTACAACCTTCTTTTTTACTTCTTTTCTCACCCTCTCTCGTACTCGAAATGCATCCCCCCTTACATTCAACTCAATTATGACCTTGAATTATACTCGACCCTCATTTTTGAATCTCGATGTGGTCTCAGCGTGTATTCTTCTTACCTACGAATGTAGGCGACATCCATATAGTGAATCTACCTATCCTATCCTAATTGACACCTAACTAATGTACACAAGAATCACCCTATACGCGTCGGGGGTGCGACGACCTCTTAAGTTCAGCTCACTCTGCCTCGTTGACAGGGTCTGACAACCAAATGGTGTCGACATCTTCTATGCACACCTCTAGATAGGGTGTTAAGCGTTGTCCATTGACTTTGAACGTGTTCCCCCCTTTTGGATCATCTAATTCTACATCTCCGTGGGGAAACACGCTCTTAACAATGAATGGGCCTGTCCAATGGGACCGCAATTTACCCTGAAATAGATGAAGCCAGGAGTTATAGAGGAGTACCTTTTGACGAGGTTGAAACTCTTTCCATCGAATAATCCTATCGCGCACAAGTTTTATCCTTATTTTTGAAATCTTGGCATTCTCATACGCATCATTTCTTATCTCCTCCAACTCGTTCAGTTTGAGCTTGCGAGCTTGACCGGCTTTATCCATATCATAATTTAACCTCTTGATGGCCGAATACACTTTGTGCTCCAACTCAACAGGAAAATGGCAAGGTTTTCCATACACAATACGGAACGGGGACATTTTGAGTGCGTTCTTGTATGTGGTGCGATAGGCCCATAGGGAATCCTTCAATCTAAGGGACCAATCTTTTCGGTTTGGATCGACAATTTTCTCAAGGATATTTTTTATCTCACGATTATCCGACTCGGCCTGCCCATTTGTTTATGGGTGATATGTTATTCCAACCTTGTGAACGACACCATACTTTTTCATGATTTTCTCAAGCGGCTTGTTGTAAAAGTGCGTGTCGTTATCACTAATTATCGCTTTCGGTGCACCAAAGCGAGAAAGTATGTGTTCCTAAAGGAACTTTATCACCACTTTATTATCATTGTTCTTAGTAGCTATAGCTTCCACCCATTTAGAAACATAGTCTACCACGACTAGAATGTATAGATAGCCAAAGACGGAGGAAAAGGTCCCATGAAGTTAATACCCCAGCAATCGAAAACCTTAATGATGAGAATCAGGGTTAATGGCATAATGTCTCGTCGGGTGAGCCATCCGTTGACACCTGTCACAAGATTTGCAATAATTGTTTACATCCGGGAACATTGTGGGCCAGTACAAACTGCTTTGGAGAATTTTAGCGGCTGTCTTTTTCACAAAAAAATGGCCTCCACATGCTTTCGAATGACAGAACTGGATGACTTTAGGAATTTCTTCATCCGGTACGCATCATCGAATGAGCGTAATGTTTAAAAAGGAATGGATCATCCTAGAAAAACATGCGCGACCAAGTGATGAACCTCTTCTTATCTTGCGGTGTCCAATCGGGAAGGACGGCTCCCGTGATAAGATAGTTCACTATATTCGCAAACCAGGGCAAAGAAGAGGTGGCAAAGAGTTTCTCATCCGAAAAATAATCGTCTATGGGTGTAAGATTACTAGGTACGTCAAACAAAAGACGTGATAAGTGATCGATGACGATGTTTTCTAATCCTTTTTTGTCTTTAATGGATAGATTAAACTCTTGTAGGAGTAGGATCCACCTTATGAGGCGTGGCTTGGCATCTTTCTTTGTAAGGAGATATTTTAAAGCTGCGTGGTTGGTGAAACAAGTGATGGGGGGGCCGATAAGAGAGGACCAAAACTTGTCAAGAGCGAAGACTACCGCTAGAAATTCCTTCTCCATGGTGGAGTAATTGAGTTGTTGTCCGATAAGAGTCTGGCTAGCATAGCAGATGACATGAGCCTGTTTGTCTTTTCTTTGGCCCAAAACAGTCCCTATCGTATAATCGCTAATATCACACATGAGCTAGAATGGTAAGGAACAATCCGAAGCTTGCATGATGGGGGATGAAACAAGCATGCTCTTCAATTTTTCAAAAGGACTTTGGCATGCTTCATTCCACTCGAATGGGGTGTCCTTCATAAGAAGGTTGCTTAAGGGTCTAGCGATAGCGCTAAAGTCCTTAATGAACCTTCTATAAAACCCCGCGTGGACCAAGAAAGAGCGCACGTCCTTAAGAGATTTTGGTGGGGGTAGGTCAGCTATGACATCTATTTTTGCTTGATCAAGCTCGATCCCTTTGGATGAAACGATGTGGCAAAGAACTATACCCTCAGTTATGAAATGGCATTTCTCCCAATTTAGCACTAAGTTCTTTTCCACACATCGGGATAGTACTTTTTTTAGATTGGTTAGACATAGGTCGAAGGAGGTTCCAAAAACACTAAAGTCGTCCATGAACACCTCTATCCCTCTCTCAACCATGTCACTGAATAAGCTCAACATGCACCTTTGAAAGGTCGCCAGTGCATTACACAATTCGAATGGCATACGTTTGTAGGCAAACGTTCCAAAAGGTCCACTGAAGGTTGTCTTCTCTTGATCAAGTACATCTACCTCAATCTAGTTATAATTATAACCATCTAGGAAGCAATAGTAAGGGTGGCCCGCTACTCTTTCAAGCATTTGATCAATAAATGGCAATGGGAAATGGTTTTTCCTAGTTACCGCATTGAGTTTTCGGTAATCAATGCAAACGCGCCACCCGGTGGTGGTACGTTGGGGAACTAACTCTCCCTTGGCACTTTCAATTACAATCATGTTGTACTTCTTCGGGATGACTTGAATGTGGCTCACCCACTTTCTATCCGAGATTGGGTACATAATCTCGGCATGCAATAACTTAATGATTTCGGTTTTCACCACATATTTCATTGTGGGGTTTAGCCTTCTTTGCATTTCTCTCGAGGGCTTAACATCCTCCTCGAGGTGAATCTTATGGGTGCAAATCAAAGGGCTTATCCCCTTTAGATCAGCTATAAACCAATCGAAAGCACTTTGGTGCTTCCTAATTTTTTTTAATAACTTTCCCTCCTGCTCTTCATCTAAGCTAGAGGAGATAATAACAGGAAATGTCTCACTTTAACCTAGGAAAGCATATTTAACGTTAGAGGGTAGTTTTTTCAACTCGAGAGTCCGGAATGAATCACTAAAAGGAACCATGCGTGCCTCCCTTGGTGGTTAAATCTTCAAATCAAGAAACCCAACTAATATCTCTCCCATCCTCATCCGACGCTCTCTCATCGAGTATGCCACTCAACTCCTCAATCTCTCTCTCGAACTCGGTGTAATCTCTCTCGCTCTCATGACTAGACACTAGGAAAGATTCTAAGGCATCTTCACAGTAATTTTCCTCAAAGATCTCTTCTACGATCTCATCAATTAATCTCACCGCGTGAAGATCATCTTCTTCCCTTTCTTGTTGGGCTATGTTGAAGATGTTTATTTCTAAAGTCATATTCCTAAAAGTGATTTGCATCTGCCCATTTCGAGTATTGATCAGTATGTTAGACTTAGCAAAGAATGGGCGACCAAAGATGATGGGAACATGATTTTTTCAGGCGAAGGAGGGAGCCGTGTCCCAAATGACAAAATCTACCGGGAAGTAGAAAGTGTCCACTTGGATGATCACGTACTCAACTATACCCCTCGGTATCTTCACAATTCAATCCGCTAATTGGAGAGTGATCCTTATTGGCTTTAGATCACCCAGATCAAGGTGCCTATAAATTGAATAGGGGAGGATATTGACACTTTCCCCCAAATTGAGTAAGGCCTTTTCAAATTTATTCTCTCCAATAGTGCAGGAAATGGTGGGTGCACGAGGATCCTTATATTTAGGTGGGAGATCGTTGAGAAGAACTGATCTCATGTTCTGTGCTAGGAACACATTTTTCTTTACCTTCATCCTCCTCTTGACTGTCAATAAGTCTTTTATGACTTTTGCATAGTCTGGAATTTTCCTTATTGCATTAAGGAAAGGTAATTTCAATTTCACGTTCTTAAGGACTTCTAGCACTTCATCACTTATGGTCCCTTTGTGGGAAGGAACCAATCTTTGAGGAAAAGGCATTGCGGAGGGTGGATTTACAATTAACTCGGGCTCACTAGTGTCTTCCTTTTCACTCTCATTCAAGGGTATATCTTCAGCCTCTTTCGTGCCCAGCGAATTCTCCTTGACTTTTGATATGTTATGTGGGGGAGGTGATAAATCAATAACTCTCCCACTACAAAGAGTGGTTACAGCTTGACACTACTCCTGATATTCGGAGGATGTGGAGCTAACACTAGTATGACCTTGGGGAGGTCTTTGGCCCTGGGTATGAAATTTTCCCTTCTCTTGTGTACTCAACAATGATTTCAACTTGGAGATTAGCGCATTTATGTCGGCGAATATGCGTTCATTTCTAGCATTGATTGCACTTTGAGAATTTATAAACTAGTTTATTGTATCCTCGAGGTTCCTCCGCGATGTATCTACATATGGAGCTGGAGATGGTGGGGCTTACTGGTATTGAGGGGGTGGTGGAGGTGGGACAACCTGTGAATGTGGGTTCATCGCAGCTTGTGGTTATCCATAGTTAAAACCAGGATGGTTTCTGCACGAAGGGTTGTACGAGTTCCCATGCGAGGCGTTAAAATTTCCCTTTAATCCTCCTGTAGCATCCACCTGCTCGGTGTGCATGGCCTTATAAGAGAAAATCATCGGGCAAGCCTTTGTGGAATGGCCCACCCCACCTTTTCTTTCGGCCCACAGCTGGATGCAGAAATATCTCTCAATCGGCCATCAATCCACTCTTTCATATCTCTCTGAAATTGATCGAATCAATGATCTATTAAGGTATTACTATCCAAATGGTATAGACCGGATGTAGTCAGAGTGATAGATGCTTGTCTAGGATGAGCTTGTGTATTAGGATAAGATGTGTCCCATGCTTGAGTAGTCTCAGCGACATACTTAAGATGGGCCTCAGCGTCGCTGGAGTTCAAATCCCATAAAGGTCTTTCTCACATTATTTACACAAGTTGTTTGGAAGACACTATCAACCCATTATGGAAGAAAGATATCACAAGGTGTTTGTCAAAACCATGATGGGGGCATGCGCTTACCAACTCTTGGAAACGTTCCCAACACCTGTCAAAAGACTCATTATCGTGTTGTCAGAAACCTTGGATTTGAGTTTTGGCAGAGTTGGTCTTGTGCTATGGATATAATTTTGAGATAAACTTAGATTGCATATCTCTCCAGGAAGTTATGGAGTTTGGGGGTAGATACCATAGCCAGGTCTTGGGTTTAACCTTTAAGGAAAAAGTTTTAGGTGAATGGTATTCTGCGTGCAAGCTTGGTCACTTAATGTGTCACATGCCTCTTCGAACTCTCAGATATGCATGTATGGTTTCTCCGAATCCATGCCATGAAACGTAGGGAGAATATGTATCATCCCATTGCGAAAGTGGAATTGACCGACATTATACGAAAGTAAAATGCAACGAGGGGTGATGGTATGCTTAGGAAAGAGTAAATATTTCATGGGACGATAGGGTAAATCTCCTTCTCCACTGCCGAAACTCGCTGCGTCTGACATCGTGACCACGCTCTCTTCAAATGACTCGGTATACTCACTCGGTGTCCTAGAGGTGTGACTCGAGGGTTGACTCAGGGTGTAACTATCGATAGAGTACTCAGGAGTAGGAAGTGGAACCCAAAATTGTGGAACGCGAGGTGTGGGAGGGCTTTCAGAGTTATACTCAACAATTGGGTTTTCGTGTATCTGGTTGGAGTATCGTGAGGAGTCCGAGTATGTTCAGGATTTTGCATTAAAGGCTTTTGAGAGATGATTTTTTTTTTTAGGGGGGGGGGGGATTTTTGGTCAAAGTTCTAGATTGACTCGACATAACCTAATATACCTAGATCCCTAGCAACGGTGCCAAAAACTTGACGCGACCAGAAATGTGTCTAGTGTGCATGCTATGTAGGCTCAAGTGCAAGCCTATCTCTCAAGTAATAATCTCGGTAAGTCGGGTATCGATCCTTAGGGAAACAGGACAAACGGAGTCTAACGACGTTGGAAAGATAAGGGTAACCTAGCTTTGACTCTAAAAAGAAGGAAAAGGAGATTTGGATTACGAAATAACTACAACTAAATGAAAATTTGATAATGATTAACTTCCCAAACTAGAATGAATAAAATGCAATTACACTAGTTAACCGAAAAACTGATGACGATTGGACTGAAAAACTTAACTATGAAATGAGAACAAATAGGTCGGGTTACAATCTTCCACACCCTGGTAATTCATCTAGTAGGATACTAGATTCGGAATTAGAATTTTAAATGAACCCGGTATTTAGTACTCCTAAGTATTACACATATGAGGGATCGTAACCCACACAGTATGTAAGAAAAGGATGAGTAAAGAGGTGTCGTATTAGCTAACACTCACGTCGCATTCTTAAGCATCCCGATTGCCTAGGGAAAACGAGATCAAAAGTCCTACGACGTTCGCAACAGTTATGCAACATGTTTCATCTAATATTTTAATTCAAAAGTCTATTTCCATGCTGATGAATTACATCAGGTGGGGTTCATGCACCCCAACCCTTAGAAAATTAGATAGACATAATTAACTTAGAGAAAAACAGGGCTTCTTAGAAAGAAAACATTAAGTCTAAAGATATTAATTGAAAAGAAGATTTTTAATTCAAAACCAACAATTAAAACTAATGAGCAATCAAAAATTAAAGAAAGGTATTACTTGGATTGTAGAAAATCAAAACTTGAATCCTTACAGCAAAGTTTCTTATTGAAAAACTAGGGTTTTGATAACAAATACCCTCTACTCCTACTTAGTTAACCTAAAAATCCGAACTCCTATTATTATGTAACAAACTAGAATAAATAGCTCCAAAATTTACAAGAGTTAGACCCCATAAAAACTCTGAGAAAAAGAATTAAAATTTGAAGAAAATACAAAGTGTTCCGGACCCATCGAGCAGGGTGGTCCAGATCACCCCCTTTTCGAGACAGTGTTCCTCAGCTGGAGGCAGTCCGGATCCTTTTCTAATGAAAGGTCCGGATCCCCCCCTTCTTTGAGACAGAATCTATTTTCCAAAGCGGTTCGGATCGCCCCCTATTTTGGGAAAGAGTGTTACTTATGATGCGATCTGGATCCTTTTCCAATAAAAGATCTGGACCGCCTTCCTTTTTCATCCAGGGGACTTATCTTTGTTTCCTTCTCAACTTTAAATTGGTTACTTGATCACCGGAGCTTGGATTGACTTGTCGTTTCTTCTAAAGTTCTTGAAATTGAATTCTCTTCAACGTTCTAGTTGGCTTCAATTCCGGACGACGGCTACAAATTTACCAAATTATCCTTTGACTTTCCTTCTTTGACTTTGCTAATTGCTTATCCAGATTCTTTCTTCCTCAGTGCTTCAAATACCTGCAAAACTAAGGAGAAATACACGAAACTAGATGTACTTTTTAAAAGGAGTCAGTAGAAAGGAAATGCGATAATTACACTCATTTTACATTATTCGAGATGATATAAGTCTCTAAACTAAGGGGCTAAATTCGGAATAATTTGAGCCTAATTAATAGGATACTTACCCTAAACATGAAAGTACTCATGTGTCAGAAATATTGATATAACAAGCTACCTCAAGTAGTGCTAAGTTTAACATTAAGCTAGACGTATCATACGCACCACTAAAGATATGAAACACGACAACACGGGGTAGCAGAAGGTTTGGGTGATAGGAGTCACCCCCAAACGAGACTGAAAATAAGTTTTGTTTGGATATAGTCTACAGGGGTTAATGCAGTTGTATGGAAAAGTTCTTCACATGATACGAAGCATCGGTGGACCAAGGGTGGGTATAAAGGAAGGTATATAGAAGGGTGGAAGGGGTGATGGTGAAGAGGAATAGATCACGGGCCTTATTGACCCTGAAGAGGAAGGAAATAATAGCCCTATAAGCATTGTGCTCAATTTGGTGTGGAAGGAGGAAATGTTTGACAATGGTGATGGTATGGGTGACATAGACATCGTCTGACCGTTCTATATATGGGAAATAATAATGGTCATGCCGTGACACATTGATGAGCTGATGATAGTAATTATCACCCCAAGGAATGGGTGTGTAAGAAAGATCAAGATTGATTAAACGTAAATTGAGAGTATCACCACAAATACTTTTATGGATGGCATGGAGGATGAAGAACTCATGAGATGGCGTGTGGAGTTCAAAGATGAAATGTGGGCATAAGTAAGGACCTAAAGAGATAGTTGGCAATAGGAGAGGTACGGTAACAAGGTCCAAACAATGTGGTGGTTGGGGTAGGATGATGGGTGGTTCAGGTGGGACAGTGGGTGGAAGAAGTTAATATAATGTGAGAGTAGGGGACACACGCTCATTAGGAGGGTTAAAATGATCTTTAAAGTCAACCTAAAGATGGAGTGTGGTATTAAGTGATGAAGGTATCAATATATATACCAATATGTCATCATCCCTGGTGGGGAAAGGGTGTGATGAGGCATTAGTATCCGAGGCATATGAATTGACATCAATATCTGACTCAAAATGAGCCAAATATTTATATATAGGATTCATATGACGAGAGGTAGGAACCATCTTTAATTTTATCTTGGTTCAATGGATAAAACTCGTAGTTGGAGCTAACCTATAAGGAAGAGATGTCTCGGGGACACACATAGTGGGCTTAATAGGTGCAAACTTTAGATCATTTTTGGATTCATTGAGAATGTGTATCTCAAACACGGGTTCTTTTGGATTGTCAAGGTATCGGTCAGTATTAAGTTTTAAGGAAATGTCAACACAATTATTAACTTGGGGCAAGGACCATGGGGTGGTCTAAACTTTAAGATTTTCGGGGTGATAGGGTTAGTCAAACTCAAAATTTGTGACACGTGATGACTCCTTGTCATTCCACATAGCTTCAGCAATGGATTGACTTGGGAGAAAATTTGACTCTCTCACACACTCAAACACATTGAACAATTGTTCAAGCCATTAAAGGGCTTAATTTTGATATTGAGTAGTTTCCTCTTGCTAGAGGATGAACTTTTGCAAGAGTCTTTTAAGAGTGAATATCGATGATGGTGGGTAAGTGATGGGTGAAGGGGAAATAGTGTATGGTTGAGGTGAACACAACTCGCTATCGTCATAACTAAACGGAGGATACTCATAGAATGTGTGGGGAATTGGGTCAAGTTCATCATACACAAAAGGATGGCCTCTATGAGATACACAAAGTTTATATTCGTGTGAAGCATAGTGAGGGGACTAATCGGGATTGGGTGCACTAGGTTGCCTTAACGACTATTGGAAAGCGTGAAAATCCATAACATGTTGTAACAACCCGCCTAATAAGATACCGAGCGATCACTCCAATATTAAATTAAAACAGGAGTCACATATGGATCATCCTTAGCATCACTGTCGAAAATCCATTTAATTACTAATATCCTATTAGGTGGCCGTTAAAAACTTTTACTAAACTACTCTTTTTAACGAATAAATTACAACATCCACAATTAAATGCGTAATGAACTGAAATGAAAATGAAAGGAACTAAAATAACCGAACACTCGGTCAAAAAATACAACCATATCGAATGCTGTACTGAAAGAATAAATAAATGCAATTGAGCCATTGGCTCGAAAGTTTATACAATATCTCCTATCTAGAGTACAAGGAAGAAAACATCTACCGATAACCTGCAAGCATCCACAACTGCTGCAGCAGACGTCTGACTCGAAAGAATTTCCATCCAGGCGTCCCTGTGTCTGGACACCTATGTATATATATAATATAACAAGAAAGGAAAAGTAGATAAACGGGTCAGAGCCCCGAATGTTGAAAATATTTTGCAAGTGCATAAATGCCTTATTTTTAGGAAAATAGTTTTATCTGATATTTAAATTGGTATCGCACTCTCATGAGATACCCCTCACCTCTCCTCTAATAGTGCACTCCTAGCGCGTCCCTCTAAACATCCTAGTCAAGCTACCCTGCTAAACTAGTCTAATACCTCACCATTATCTACCCTAGATGGTCAAACAGATGTACTAAGGGCATAACTTCACTCTAATCTCGACGCTATGTCATGTTCGTGCGTGGGGTGTCTCGCGAAGCGAAATCCAAACAAGGAACCCTCCCCCCCCACGATACACTACTATGCGGCAAGGTTGAACGTCGAGATCCGCCAGTCCCTCAGTACAGAAAGATATATATACCATAAACTTTTAATGATATAAGAGCACTAAGGATTAAACTTCTCCCCAGTCTCAACACAGTGCCATATTCGTGCGTGGGGTGTCTCGTGAAGCGAAATCCAAACAAGGAACCCTCCAGATACACTACTATGCGGCACGGTCGATCGTCGGGATTCATTAGACCATCGGCACCCAATTTATACATATACATACATCTACAATATACTTCCGGATAATATAAATATCTCCCGGACTGAGGATTACTTGATATATAAAGTATTTATAAATACTTATCCTTTTCATTTCAAAAACTTCCATTTCCCTTCTCATATCTAGGAAATGTATTTATAAAAGCCAATTCATTATCATGAATTGCTTTAACAAACCATATACTTTTTGAAAGCCAATTTTATTAACATAAAAATGCTTTTCCTTTTCAAAATATCCCATTTCCCTTTTTATATTCAGGAAATGTATTCAAAGCCATTTTCATTATCATAAAAATGCTTTGATCATAACATATGCTTCCACATCCCTTCTTCCATCCGGGAAGTGTTACCGAAGCCAATTTATATATAACCCATTTCCCTTCCTATATCCAGGAAATGTAATTAAAGCAAATCCATTATTATGAACTGCTTTAATAAACGCGTTCTAAGACCGCCCGTCCGGATTTCTTCACTGTGCGCGCCCCTAAATGGCTATCATCTTCCAGGGCCTCCAAGACAACCTGGGATCTTATATCGAAAGACGTCGGGAAGCGACCATGTGCCTGCGGGATAGTCAAGACCACACCCGGAATCTCCTAACCAGCGCAGAAAATATAACAACAAACGCTCACATGGCCTATAGGACTATATCCACCCTGCATCATTAGCCAGGGGGCTTCACCATACGAACGCAACTTCCCTTATGATAGCGATTTAGAGAGGTGTGTATCCTCATTTTTATTATTTATGAAAATCATTTGTCTTTCCATTTTGAAAACATTTATATAATATTTCCAAAATCATTTTCATCATATCATATATACTTTAATCACATAGTATATACATATACCCTATATTCATCCTTGAATATACATAAATGGCCATATTTGCCAACTATATAAAGCGATGACCATTAATCCCAAAGATTCCCTCGAGGAATCATAATCATGCTTTCATATAAGCATGATACTAAACCCAAAGTATTTCTTTACTTTGTTCAATACTAATTACCTCAATCATCTCTTAAAGGTTTATTTATCCTCAAAACCCTTATTTAGGAATCCCCATAAAAATCCCAAATGGTAATTCAACCCCCCATACTCTTAAAGGGAGAAAACTAGAAATTCTGACCTAAGCGAATCGATTCGCCCCTTTAGCGAATCAATTCGGGTGGGCGAATCGATTCGGTTCCCAATCCGAATCGATTCGGAAAGTATTCTGCAAACAGGTCTGTAAATGGCCAATCGATTCGATCTGTACCCGAATCGATTCATCCCATTGCAGAAACCCAATTTTCTTTAGGCGAATCGATTCGGCCTGTACCCGAATCGATTCGGCCAGTTCGAGGGCTACAGTTTGGGCAATTTTTCAATCTCCATAATACCCAAAATTCAATCCAATATCCATATAAATCCTAACTTGGTTTTATTACTACAAACCCAAAGTTTTTATATCTCCTCAAATTCTTTAGAGGTCCTAACAATTCTTTTGAGAACCCCTAATATCTATCTCCAATAAGTTCTAACTAATGATTTCAATCTCGGAAAGCTCTCCGTAGAAAAATCACTATAAATCTAAAAAAAATCAGAAAAATACGCGGTCGGCGCCCACGCGACCGCGTCGAAGAGATATATAAATTTCATTTTTTGACCAAGAGCCGATTCGATTCGACTCTAGGCCGAATCGATTCGGCAAGCACGCTGCCTCTACTATTCATCATCTTCTCCGAGACGGTTTCGGCCATTAAAGCTTCTCCCAAGCTTTTGTCGCCTAACCCAACGTCCTACAACCTCAACCAACTACAAATACACCTATAATACGGGTTCTAAACATCCTAGAACCCGGAATCACCAATTAATTCCAAGAAAAACCTAAGTTCTCCAATTTATCATTTTTAGGGGTTTATTCGTTTTAACTCCCAAAAACCCGTTTTATCCACGAATACCCAACCCAAAATCATTAGGGTTTGTTATACCAACAATGATGTGAGATATTTATGCTTAAAAACAAATAAAGCAAGTAAACACTTGCCTCGTGGATATAATTCGACGACCTCGAGTCAAATCCGGCGGAGTTTGGCCCAAATCTCCCTTTTTCTCTCCACTTACTTCCTTCCTCTCTCTTTTCTCTCTTCTCTTTTCTTTTCTTTCCCTTTCTCTTTCTTTTTATAAGAGAAAAGGGTTTTAAACCCTTAAAACCCCAAAACGACTCGTTTACCCAATTACGAGTTATTTTTACTTCTAAAATTACCCGAAACTCATTTTCGACAATCGGACACTCTTTTCCGACTATCTTGGACATTCCAAGAATTATGGCGCAGTCGAAATTCCCATCCGAGGTATTTGACCGCAAATCACTATTCCAACCCAAAATAAATAAATGCGGGTTCTCTACTCAAAATCTTACCTCTTTTGTCGCAATACTCCATGGCGACATATAATTAAATTATTTCGACCTATATAGTCCCAAAATAATTTATAACATCCTTCGAAAATTATTAAATCCTCGAAAATCCCAAAAATTACTATTTCGAGAAATTCTCCAAATTGCCAATTTATATCCAATTATGGAATTTAATGGTCTCCAAAAAGGACGGGTTGTTACACTCCCCCCCTTACAACGGAATTTCATCCTCGAAATTTAGATGCGACCTACACCACCAATCTTAGGATCACTTCAACTCCTAATACCTTAAGGGAAACGATACTGACCCAACGGTTCCCAACCATACACTATGCGGCTACCGAAATCATAAAGTGACTCTAATACGTCACAGAATACCCATCATCTATAATGCCTATCGGCATGATTCAACCTTATATACTACGCCCATTCTATTTCAGGCGGTATATAAACCAACTTGCCAAGGTGCCCATACACCTTTCTAACTTGTGCACATCTGCACATATATAGTGAACGTCAGACACATAACACTCGCTCCCAATAAGGATCTCCTCTCCTCGGTGTAATACTCACCTATGGGTCCTCCGAACCCGCGCATTTCAATACTCCTAACCTTGGCGCTGCTAATACTAGCGAACCTATATCCTAAAAATGCTATGATCTAAGCGTTACCCTACCTACACGAAACTAATATAATCCTAAGTATGTCCCTAGTGCCCAAGGCCTCTCTCAACTCCCGACAATTGCTTGGTTTCATGCGTGGGACATCTCGCCAAGGCGAAATCCAAACAAGGAACCCTCCCGTTACACTACTCCCTCGCGTAGTCGGTCATCGAGATATAACGACCCAAGGCACAGAAGCGGGACGTCCTAAATCCTACCAGGCTAGCCTACGAACACATTCCTACTATCTTATCCTTCTGCCCATACGGAAGGAAACCTAATCAATCGAAGTGCCCACTTTCTGTAGAAAGTGTCACGAACATAATGCCCAAATTGTATCTCCTCAAAATTTGCCTTTTCATTAAGGCTGGTTATATTCGTTAACCCAATTTCTGCAAATTTGCCTTCTTATTAAGGCAGGGATATCATCCTCAAATCAAATTCTCTAAGTCCCACTCCACCCAACTACTTGTGGTGAGAGGACCAATTTAGTGCTTTTCCATAGCACAATATCTCCATAAACATATCATCATCACAGGGCTCATAGTCTATAGTGGTTCATCCCCACTATAAGACTAACCCGAATCCTTGCATCCTATAACAGCTCTCCACGCCCGGCGCCGTTAAGAGTCATGTGTGGAGTGTCTCGCAAAGCGAAATCCAAACAAGGAACCCCTCCACACATTAACACTTGACTTCGTCGGTCACGGAGTCCCGTTATTTCAGACATGCAACCGGGATAATCCTATCCCTCATCATCGAAAGGTGGTCTGAACTCCTATCTCTAACTAAGAGTCACACCATCCAGCGCTCGCACTAATATTCAGCCCTCGCGCACACAAACTGTGAGCTTAATCTTACCTCTCACTAATAATCCCGTGGGCCTTAAATTATATCTATAAGGTTGCCACATATACCATCCAAAATAAGGAAGCCTCTGCTCATCGAGGTTCCATAAATCCATAATAGCAAAGGTGTACTCAACCTGTATCAAGGTGAGACACCAGAATAACAACCTGTTCCCTCCAGGAACTGTGGACACGATAGACTTGCCATTATTAGCCTTCTATCGCTCCGTTACACCATATACCGTATACGTATATATACAAAATATAATCACCCGCCCCTATGGCGAATGAAGGGAAATAAAATTTCCGCTATTGCGGAAAACACATAGTCATACATTAAAATGTTATCGAGACCGCCACAACTCAAAATACACACACGAGTCTAGGGATAACTAATACCGCGACTATATCTAGTCACGCCAAATACTCACACCATATACCTCAGCTGAACCTTAGGCGAATAATTCCCAAAGCTGCATTCTTCTCATCCTGCTGATTCATGGGGACTCACGGTTAGAACTATCCGTAAGATCCCTTTCTAATCCTTATCTCCACGGGGAAATCCAACTTTAGTACCACACTCTATTATGGCGGCACTATGGTACTCGTAACTACTATGCTTTAGTAGTCATTGAGATAATTCTTAACAATTACCAAAGAGAGAGTGACCTCTACTAAGGTACTCATCCCAACCTTCTACCAGCTGCACCAGCTAAGCCTCACCTCCTGCTGCCATCCAAGCTCCGCACACGATTCTCAAACGAGTGCGCAAAAGATTTCTATAATCTCATAATATGGTAAGAGACGAAATCTCACAAGAGAAACCAACAATCCTAATCCTGAGGCTCTATAACAAATAAGAGCAACGCTGAAAGCGTAGTACGTCCGCACAGATTCCTAAGGAAACTAGAACCTGATGCTCTGATACCATCTGTAACAACCCGCCTAATAAGATACCGGGCGATCACTCCAATATTAAATTAAAACAGGAGTCACATATGGATCATCCTTAGCATTACTGTCGAAAATCCATTTAATTACTAATATCCTATTAGGTGGCCGTTAAAAACTTTTACTAAACTACTCTTTTTAACGAATAAATTACAACATCCACAATTAAATGCGTAATGAACTGAAATGAAAATGAAAGGAACTAAAATAACCGAACACTCGGTCAAAAAATACAACCATATCGAATGCTGTACTGAAAGAATAAATAAATGCAATTGAGCCATTGGCTCAAAAGTTTATACAATATCTCCTATCTAGAGTACAAGGAAGGAAACGTCTACCGATAACCTGCAAGCATCCACAGCTGCTGCAGCAGACGTCTGACTCGAAAGAATTTCCATCCAGGCGTCCCTGTGTCTGGACATCTATGTATATATATAATATAACAAGAAAGGAAAAGTAGATAAACGGGTCAGAGCCCCGAATGTTGAAAATATTTTGCAAGTGCATAAATGCCTTATTTTTAGGAAAATAGTTTTATCTCATATTTAAATTGGTATCGCACTCTCATGAGATACCCCTCACCTCTCCTCTAATAGTGCACTCCTAGCGCATCCCTCTAAACATCCTAGTCAAGCTACCCTGCTAAACTAGTCTAATACCTCACCACTATCTACCCTAGATGGTCAAACAGATGTACTAAGGGCATAACTTCACTCTAATCTCGAGGCTATGTCATGTTCGTGCGTGGGGTGTCTCGCGAAGCGAAATCCAAACAAGGAACCCCCCCGATACACTACTATGCGGCAAGGTCGATCGTCGAGATCCGCCAGTCCCTCAGTACAGAAAGATATATATATATATATATATATATATATATATATACCATAAACATTTAATGATATAAGAGCACTAAGGATTAAACTTCTCCCCAGTCTCAACACAGTGCCATATTCGTGCGTGGGGTGTCTCGCGAAGCGAAATCCAAACAAGGAACCCCCCGATACACTACTATGCGGCACGGTCGATCGTCGGGATTCATTAGACCCTCGGCACCCAATTTATACATATACATACATCTACAATATACTTCCGGATAATATAAATATCTCCCGGACTGAGGATTACTTGATATATAAAGTATTTATAAATACTTATCCTTTTCATTTCAAAAACTTCCATTTCCCTTCTCATATCCAGGAAATGTATTTATAAAAGCCAATTCATTATCATGAATTGCTTTAACAAACCATATACTTTTTGAAAGCCAATTTTATTAACATAAAAATGCTTTTCCTTTTCAAAATATCCCATTTCCCTTTTTATATTCAGGAAATGTATTCAAAGCCATTTTCATTATCATAAAAATGCTTTGATCATAACATATGCTTCCACATCCCTTCTTCCATCCGGGAAGTGTTACCGAAGCCAATTTATATATAACCCATTTCCCTTCCTATATCCAGGAAATGTAATTAAAGCAAATCCATTATTATGAACTGCTTTAATAAACGCGTTCTAAGACCGCCCGTCCGGATTTCTCCACTGTGCGCGACCCTAAAGGGCTATCATCTTCCAGGGCCTCCAAGACAACCTGGGATCCTATATCGAAAGATGTCGGGAAGCGACCATGTGCCTGCGGGATAGTCAAGACCACACCCGGAATCTCCTAACCAGCACAGAAAATATAACAACAAACGCTCACATGGCCTATAGGATTATATCCACCCTGCATCATTAGCCAGGGGGCTTCACCATACGAACGCAACTTCCCTTATGATAGCGATTTAGAGAGGTGTGTATCCTCATTTTTATTATTTATGAAAATCATTTGTCTTTCCATTTTGAAAACATTTATATAATATTTCCAAAATCATTTTCATCATATCATATATACTTTAATCACATAGTATATACATATACCCTATATTCATCCTTGAATATACGTAAATGGCCATATTTTCCAACTATATAAAGCGATGACCATTAATCCCAAAGATTCCCTCGAGGAATCATAATCATGCTTTCATATAAGCATGATACTAAACCCAAAGTATTTCTTTACTTTGTTCAATACTAATTACCTCAATCATCTCTTAAAGGTTTATTTATCCTCAAAACCCTTATTTAGGAATCCCCATAAAAATCCCAAATGGTAATTCAACTCCCCATACTCTTAAAGGGAGAAAACTAGAAATTCTGACCTAAGCGAATCGATTCGCCCCTTTAGCGAATCGATTCGGGTGGGCGAATCGATTCGGTTCCCAATCCGAATCGATTCGGAAAGTATTCTGCAAACAGGTCTGTAAATGGCCAATCGATTCGGTCTGTACCCGAATCGATTCGGCCCATTGCAGAAATCCAATTTCCTTTAGGCGAATCGATTCGGCCTGTACCCGAATCGATTCGGCCAGTTCGAGGGCTACAGTTTGGGCAATTTTTCAATCTCCAGAATACCCAAAATTCAATCCAATATCCATATAAATCCTAACTTGGTTTTATTACTACAAACCCAAAGTTTTTATATCTCCTCAAATTCTTTAGAGGTCCTAACAATTCTTTTGAGAACCCCTAATATCTATCTCTAATAAGTTCTAACTAATGATTTCAATCTCGGACAGCTCTCCGTAGAAAAATAACTATAAATCCAAAAAAATTCAGAAAAATACGCGGTCGGCGCCCACGCGACCGCGTCGAAGAGATCTACAAATTTAATTTTTTGACCAAGAGCCGAATCGATTCTCCTCTAGGCCGAATCGATTCGGTAAGCACGCTGCCTCTACTATTCATCGTCTTCTCCGAGACGGTTTCGGCCATGAAAGCTTCTCCCAAGATTTCGTCGCATAACCCAACGTCCTACAACCTCAACCAACTACAAATACACCTATAATACGGGTTCTAAACATCCTAGAACCCGGAATCACCAATTAATTCCAAGAAAAACCTAAGTTCTCCAATTTATCATTTTTAGGGGTTTATTCGTTTTAACTCCCAAAAACCCGTTTTATCCACGAATACCCAACCCAAAATCATTAGGGTTTGTTATACCAACAATGATATGAGATATTTATGCTTAAAAACAAATAAAGCAAGTAAACACTTGCCTCGTTGATATAATCCGACGACCTCGAGTCAAATCCGGCGGAGTTTGGCCCAAATCTCCCTTTTTCTCTCCACTTTCTTCCTTCCTCTCTCTTTTCTCTCTTCTCTTTTCTTTTCTTTCCCTTTCTCTTTCTTTTTATAAGAGAAAAGGGTTTTAAACCCTTAAAACCCCAAAACGACTCGTTTACCCAATTACGAGTTATTTTTACTTCTAAAATTACCCGAAACTCATTTTCGACAATCGGACACTCTTTTCCGACTATCTTGGACATTCCAAGAATTATGGCGCAGTCGAAATTCCCATCCGAGGTATTTGACCGCAAATCACTATTCCAACCCAAAATAAATAAATGCGGGTTCTCTACTCAAAATCTTGCCTCTTTTGTCGCAATACTCCACGGCGACATATAATTAAATTATTTCGACCTATATAGTCCCAAAATAATTTATAACATCCTTCGAAAATTATTAAATCCTCGAAAATCCCAAAAATTACTATTTCGAGAAATTCTCCAAATTGCCAATTTATATCCAATTATGGAATTTAATGGTCTCCAAAAAGGACGGGTTGTTACACATGTGGTTGGTATTCATATTGCGTGGGAGGGTGATCAATCCACCGCGAATAGTTTGGTTGCTCACATGCTCAGTATCTGATATGTCAAGATAATAGGTTGTAGTGGATTCCTAAATAGTGCCATACGAATACACTTAGTTCATGGTTGGTTCGGATGGATAAGGAAGGAATTTGGTCAAAGTGGTACCTTAACGAATTTTTTTCGGCCATGACGGGATGGCTATGGGAGAAAAAGGATTCTCCAAAAATTTTTTTGGCTTTTTAAATTTCTGAAAAATAAAGAAAATATTTTCGGGCTTTGAATTACGAAAAAGAAGGAAAATAATTTTGAGATTTGTCACTATAAGAAAAAAGGATGAATTTTTTTTTTGGATTTTTTAATATAGGAAAAAAGATTAAAAATATTTTTGGATGTTTGCATATAAGAAAAAGGGTGAAAAATGTTTTTGGATTTATGAATATAAGAAACAAGGCGATTTTTTTTAGATTTTCGAAAGAGGATAAAAATAGACTCGCTTTGAAACACACATGGATGGACCACAGAAAACTGACTACCAATTCATTTGAATTTGACACGTATAAGAAAAGGATTAGTCCTAACTAATATGTAGCCAATTTTTATCTTTAATTGAGTAATAGGAAAGTAAAATTTTATTTAATCTGTGGCTAAGAAAATCGCGGAGTTTTATACGTTGCCTTTGATAAATATGTTCCCTTACTTCCCTCATAAGACAACTAGAGGCTTGCCACTAAGATTTTTCAAGAAGCTACTATGATGAAACGGCCAGCCGATACAACACTGGGTACAACTGTAATACATCGTTATTTTGAGGGATTATTTATGAATATTATATAAGATTTCAGTCTGAATATTTTATCTTAAATAAAAAAAATTATTTTAGTTTGTAATCAAATCAAACATTTAAATTTAAATTTAAGTGATTTTTGGACATTTTATAATAGTTTAAATATGTAAAGTAGACAATTTTCAATTAAAGGGAAAAATGGTAATATGAATTAGCTTAGGCTCCAAGCTAGGTTTTGAGGTGGATGTTTATAAGGAATCTTAAGTCATTTTGGAGTGCTTTATATCTTCTTTTGAGTTCTTTCGGATGAGATTTGAGAAAAACACAAAATACATACCTGACCCAATTTTCTGTGTAGAATCCAAATCTGAAGTCGAATATATGATTAAGATAATGTTTGGATCTAATTTTTATAGATTTTTAAAATAGACCTACAATGTTGGCTTTTGACTCTATTGAGGTAGTTTCGTTCTCCTGTGGCTAATTTAGTGTGTTGTATCGATTCAACTTTGATTGTATAGTCATATTAATGTTATGTGTTGCATTAATATGTATTATATACTCATATATTATATTCATTGTTTCACCCATTTTGTATGTGTTATTTTCATGCCGTGTAGTTTGGGGTAATGAAACTAGTTGATTTTACAAGCCTTTTGGGTTATAGAAATTGGGTAGAATACATGTACATTTGATTTATAGGAATTGAATCTAAAATTTATTTGAATTGAGAGAATGATAATATGATGATGATTATTGAAGAATGCACAGGTTTTCCTTAACCAAACCACCTTCTAGACGGGTTTTGATGTTGACTATAATTTTGTTTATTATCCAAATACTAGGTCATGGACCTCGGTTGGTGAGTACGCCAAATCTTATTATAACGGTGATACCAAGATTTTATAGTGGTGATGTCAGGTTATGATGGGATGTGTGCCCATGTTATGTTACTTAATTTTAGGGACCATTGGATTGTTTGGATGATAATTAACAGGATAGTGGATGGTAGTCCATACAGTACTATGGGAAGTGTGGCGAAAATTTTGATGTGGGGCATTAGGTTATATAGTGCCCGTGGTGAGATCCCATGTTATGATTATATTATTGAAATTCTAATTTTAGTGTTCATATCATATACACTCTTATATATAATGTACGCACACACAAGTATGTGTAGTTACACTTGGAGAATTTATACGAGCTACTGAGTTTCTCGCGCATCTCCCATAATTTGTTGTATTTCAGGTTTGATGCGAAATAATATTTATGAAATCGTTGGGATTGGGAGTGTCGTTAAAGGCTCTGAATTTTTATTCTCAGAATTTAAATGTACCGCTTTGTTTATTTTAAATCGTTTTGTAAAAGGGCATTTGAGATTTAATATAATTGAGATATTCTATTTAGTTGATTTACGTATTTATGCTTTCTCAAATTTATACTCAATCTAAATGGTATTTTTTTTATAAAATAATTCTCCAATTTATCAATATTTTTCAATAGCACCTCTCAGGGTATTACAAAGTGGTATCAGAGCCAGGTTATTTGTATTCTCGGGCTTGAGGTTATCGATTCGTAACATTATCCGCCAGGTGAAATTTATATATGTTGGCTCTTACATGGGTGATGTTGAACTTTCTGTTTGAATTTAATGAAAAGAAAATTAAGGTGAATTTCGAGTACGAAATTACTTTTGTAGGGTGAAGACTGTAATACTCCATTATTGTGAGGGCTTATATATGAATATTATATAAGATTTCAGTCTGAATATTATATCTTAAATAAAAAAAATTATTTTGGTTTGAAATCGAATCAAACATTTAAATTTAAATTTAAGTGATTTTTGGAAAAATAATTATATGCGTTAGCTTAGGATCCAAGTGAGATTTTGAGGGAGAGGTTTATAAGGAATTTTAGGGCTGATTTCAAGTGTAAGAAGAGAATATATAGAGGCCAAAAACGAAATCCAAAGTTGGAAACGAGCGAAATGAGAGAAGCCATTGGGGTGTTTTATATCTTCTTTTTGAGTGCTTTAGGATGAGATCTGAGAAAAAATAAAATACACATGTGACCCAATTTTTCTTGTAGAATCCAAATCTGAAGTCGGATCGGTGATTCGAATAGTGTTTAGACCTGATTTTTTTGAATTTTTAAAATAAGTCTACAATTATGGATTTTGACTCTATTGGGGTAGTTTAATTCTTTCGTGGTTAGAATAGTGTGCTACACCTATTCAACCTTGATTGTATAGTTATATTCATGCGATGTGTTGCATTTATTTGTATTATGTGCTCGTATACTATATTTGTTTTTGCAACCATTGTGTATATGTTATATTCATGTCGTGTAGTTTGGGGGTAATGAAACAAGTTAATTTTATAACATGTTCGGTTATAGAAATTTGGTAACATGTACATTTGATTTGTGGGAATTAAATATGAATTTTATTTGAATTGAGAGAATGATATTATTATGACTATTATAGGAGAATTCATAGGCATTCCTTTGCCAAACTACTTGTTGTCCGGGGTGTGCTGTTGGCTACGATTTTGTTTATTATCCAAAGTTTAGGCCATAGACCCCGATTGGTGACTAGTCCAAATGTTATTATGATAGTGATGCCAAGTTACGATGGGTCATGTGCTCGAGTTATGTTACTTATTTTTAGGGACCAATAGATTGTTCTGAGGATAATTTATAGGATACAGGATGGTAATACATATCGTACTATGGGAAGTACAGTGGGAATTTTGATATGGGGTATTGGGTTGTGTAATGCCCATGGTGAGATTCCAGGTTATGATCATATTATGGAGATTTTAGTTTGAGTGTTCATATCGTATATACTCTTATATATGATGCACGCACACACAAGTATGTGTAGTTACACTTGGAGCATTTATCTCACCCTCCTTAGTTTGTTATATTTCAGGTTTGGTGCGAGATGATATTTATGGAATCGTTGGGATCGAGAGTGTCGTTAGAGGCTCTAGATATTTATTCTCAAAATTTAACGCTTTGTTTATTGTAAATCGTTTTGTAAAAGGACATTTGAGATCTAATAAAATCAAGACATTCTATTAAGTTGATTTATGTGTTTATGCTTTCCCAAGTTTATACTCAATCTAAATGGTATTTTGTTATAAAACAATTCTCTAATTTATCAATATTTTTTAGTATCACCTCTCGAGGAGTTACAATAACGAAAACCTGTTTTACTGGGTGACCGGATTTAAAACCCAGTTTCTCTAGACACTAATGTTCCTCAAAGCTGACCGATCGAGGACTTTTCTAGTGGAGAGGAATATATGGTTTGTCCTACAAGTTAAATTGTCCAAAAGAAGTCTTATGAACATCGTATCCTATGACGTTACCTAGTTGATTGATTTTAAATTTAGTAAAAGCTGGGGCTGCACCCGTTGGATAAGTGATTGAGTTGAGTGATGAAATCCCTTCTCATTTCAATGACCGGATATAGGATTTAAGTCCAATTATTTCATCAAACCATTAAATGTATGACCTTTCATAACTAAAGTAACATTGGGGCAAATAGTTATAAATGGATTGGCTAGCTAGAAATGCACGAGTGAGGAAGAAATGTACCTCCTACGTCTTTTACACACTTAGAATAAAGATCGAGTTGAGTTAACCGGGTGGAAGTTTGTCTAACTTTAGCTGTCCATGGGAGTCATACGGGCCCAAAATAGAGAGGTTTCTGCTCCACTCTAATTATGCTCTCTATTTTGTCCCTTTTTTCTTTTTATTTTATTATTACAAATGATTGGTGTCCAAAGCCCCAAAAATGTAGGAGGCCTCAATGGTCATTATACAACCAATTTAAGAAAATAAAGAATATATACAAAAAAAGCAAATGTACAAGTCTTCAAAATACTCATTCACTTAAAAATTCGACAACGACAATTAATAAAATAATTATCACAAAAAAATGAGCAAAGTCCAATGCATAAAAACTCGATAATGGTACTATTTTATATTATGTCTTTTGTGTGTATCGTTGTTGAATAAAGAACGTTAATCAAATATTTTTTTTGTACCTGCAAATACACTAAAACATGTATACGATAAAAAAAGGGGTCAATCTCCGCTCCTTAGTGTGAGCAAAGTGAAGACTTAATATTTTTAAAATTAATTGGTTAATGGGTGCTTATACTACTCAGGATGAACTAATGCTTAAACTAAATTAATAAATAAAAACTAAGAATAAGAATGAGTAAAATGAACAAACAAGGGATGAGAATCCACTTCTACAGCTCAATGATTTATTTTAAGTAAGTGACTTTTAGTTTTAGAACTCCAAGATTTATTTAAATTGCAATTGACTCTCGACACAAATGTGATTAAAATAAAATGTTTATTTAGAAAATTAATTTTACACTAGCACAAAACTCTTGAAGAATAAGAATAAAACTTTTCAAATAAACTATCCATTAGGGATCATATATTAAAATTATCTTAAATCCTTACAAATTAGTTTTAGAGTTAGAAATTTTCAAAATAACATTTAGCTTAAGAAAAGTCAATAACTAGTTTTATTCTTAAGAAAATGATGTAATAAAAAAATTGGGTTCTTTCTTAATGACAAGATCACCCTATGTCTCATGAGAGAGGAATTTTTTTATTCATTACAAATAAATCACCTTCTCACGAAGCATAAATAAGTAAAAGTTCAATACTCATTTTCAAAGGAGCACTACAAAATTATAAATTACAAACTAAAATAAAGGGAAGAAGAACATAAAAGTTTCATCTCTCCCCTTGAAAGGGGGTATTTAGCCTAACATGTGAATTATTTTTATATATAAAATGCAGAAATAATTCATTAGAGGCGTAAGACAAATAATTAAAGATAAAGACAACAATATATAAACCAAATATCCTTGCATTTTCATTAAACCCCATAGATTAGGAATTGAAGAATACACACAAATTGGAATTTTTTATAATATTAGGCTCTTGGAATATATCTCACAAACTCTCAATTTGCATCTTGGAATAACATTTATTTCACACAATTATCTAAAAATTATAATAGAAATAAAAAGATTAAAACTACATTAATCTAATTTAAACCTACAAATATGAACTTGGAGGATGTCGAAGTTAGTCTAGGTTAGCTTTCGGCTAGTCCTCTTCAAATAAAGAACAAATGCCCCTTTATATAGTTGGAAATTAGGGTTTAAGGGTATTTTTGGTATTGTATAAAGGATATACTAATAAATAAAATAATAAAAAGGGGTTATGAGTGATGAAGTATTTTATTTAAAAAACTTGGCTACTGGTAATAGAGGTGTGGAAGAAAATATAATTTTTGGTTCCTTTTTTAAAAAAGAAAAGAGGAATAAAGGAGAAATAATTGAGGATTAATAAAGAAATAAAGAAATAAGGTGAAAACTGGAATTATTGGAAATAAGGGAATCAGTTGAACAGGTTTTGGCAGGACACACACACGTGGGGATAGTAAGCGCGTCATTGCGTGATTGGGCGTGGCTGCATCGAATAACTCTAGCTACCATGTGGAATGCACTGATGGCGCTCGTGGTGCACTCAGGATTTAAAAAAACAAATTGGGGTAACTAGGGGTGCAACCGGTATGGGTTTTTATCGTACCGTATCGTTTTGGTCCAGAAAAAAAGGTATTGGTTTCATATTATGAAGTACCGAAAACCGATTTTATCGAAACCGAAAATACCGTCAAAAATTTGGTTGGTTTTGGTTTTTAGATACAAAAAACCGATTTACCGAATTTATCGTACCGATATCGTACCAAAATTACCGTACCGAAATACCGTACCAAACTTTTTGTGAAGTGTCAAATTATTTTGGGTAACATGCTACTTCTATTTATTTTATTTCTCATGAGTGAGTTTTTATATTCTCTTTGAATTTAAATTTATTTATTTGAGTATTTGGTTTAAGTGTTAAATAATCATGTTAATTAAACATATATTTTGTTTAATTAATCAAACATTTAACAAAAATTAATTAGGCAGCATTTTGTTAAAATAAAAAGAGCCGTTTGTTTTGTTGGCTATATTTTCGTTTTGGCCTTATTTCTTTTGGGCTTTATATTGTGGTTTGTGTATAGATCTTTTTTTAGGGTTTCCATTTCAGTTTTTTCACCTCTTTCTCTCTCAAAAAGTGTGGTCGTCATTTTTGTTTGAGCTCTCTCTCTCTCATTTTTTTTCTTCTTCAACCTTGGGTTGATTTTGAGAAATAATTTTTTGGGGACTTTTATTTGAGAACACCATATTTTTGTTCTGAGATTTGGCTTTCGATTTGCTGTGATTACTTCGTTTTGAGATCGGGTTTTCGGTGAAATTTTTTTCGGCGCCAGCTATATTCGGATCTGAGTTACCTCCGTGTTTTTCGGTGATTTTTTTTCCCGACGAGTTGGCTTTTCCGGCGAAGGTTTGTTTTTCTGGTGTTGGAGGTGTGGATGATTTTGACTTTTCGGCAAACATTTTTTGAGGTAACAACTCCCTCATTTTTTTAGGCTCATCATCTTGGCTCACTCTCCTTGGGCACCAGCTCCCTCACCTCATCACACTCTACTTTGGCTTCGGTAGAGGCAAACCGGTCAGTTTGATCTCATCTCACTCTCATCCATCTCTGACGGAGGTAAACCGGTCATTTTGGTCTCGTCTCACTCTCCTCCGGCTCTGACAAAAGCAAATCGGTTAGTTTGGCCTCGTATCTGTTTAAATCTATTGTTCCAAATGCTATAAATGCTAGAAATTGTACCTGTTTGTGTATGTTTCTAATTGTTCCAAACAACTAGAAATTCTAGAAATTGTAATAGCTAGAAATGCTAGAAATTATAACAGCTAGAAATGGGTATATCGAAATATATACCAGAGTTACCGAATGTATAAACCGATTTGAAATTCTGGTATTTATCGGGAAAAAACCGAATTGAAACCGAAATTACCGAAACCAAAAAAACCCAAAAATACCGAAAAACCGGTCGGTTTGGTTTTGGTTTTTGTTTTGATGTACCGGTCGGTAAATTGGTACAGTACGGTTTTATCATATAGAATGTGGTTTTGATATTGGTAAGGGGTCGTTACCGACCATACCGTACCGGTTGCACCCCTTGGGGTAACCCTGCAAGGATTCGAACTCTCGTCGATTTTGGCATGCAAAACGAGTTTAACCACTAAGCTACCTAGTGGCTCAGTTAAAAGAATGCACATAATAACACTTATCCCTTAATTAATTCTTAAGTTCCAATAATTACACATTAACACAAATCTTCATATCTTTCACATATGACCTCCAAATGATAGACCGTAGAAATTGACGCGATCCTAATTTTGATGCTGACAATGTTTTTATAGTTCTTTGGTCACACGATTTGACTTTGGGTATGACCCGGGTATTAACTTTGACTTTCTCTCGATTTTGAACTTTGCACAGTCATAAATTCTTTGTTTGAACTCCAATTGACACATCATTTGAACCAAGATGTCCATTCATTCAAAGCCTACGATCTTCATGATTTGTCCGAGTTTGAAATTAGTCATCTGAATTTTTCATTTTGACCCTAAAAGTGCATAGGTGGCCGTATCTTGCTCAAATTGCCTTGAACTAATGCGTTTCAATCCACAAGTATGTTTTTACCTATAAGATAAACAAAATACCCGTATAAGGACAATTTTATCGAGAATTGGAAACTAAAATGCGTATATTGGAAAAACATTGAACATAAATATAATAAAGATGTTGTTTTTCTTAAAAGCTAGCCAAAGTCAAATTCTAATTACTCTTAATATACAGATGGTGGAAAAATCCCTATAAAGCACTCGTGCATAGCACATGGCTCAAATCTAGCCCAAATTAAGTTTATTTTCCACTGGACGTCATTGTTGAGGATACCATGCCTTAATCATGCATGTAAACTATTATGCCACTATGACACATCTTGAGAGCAACAATTGTTTTAGTTTTAATAGTCTCGAATTTAAGCAAACTTTAATAATATTCATATTCTTGGCAACGAAAATTCTTTTGAATCGGGTATCTAAATATCTCATGAGTATCCTCAAGAAAAATTAACAACTGGGCCAGAGGCGAAGCGAGGGTCTAAACGTGGAGGCAACCAATCCGTGATCATATCGATTTTATCACGGATCCTTTTTAATGTTTGTCAAGTGCATTCATAGGTCGAATTTTTGTCAATTGTTATGCGAAAAGTCAATTTATGGGGGTTAAATCGAATTATGAAAAATAAAAAGGGATCAAATATAAAATAACCTAAAAGTAATATAAATGCTAATGGATCGTCATTTTTGTAACTTGATTTTAGTCCCGCGCGATGCACGGGTGATTTGTAAATTTGTAAATAGGTACAAGAAATTTAAAATAATGCTTAAATCTCATCCTTACCGTTATGTGCATTACATTTTAAAATGGTTTAAGCAATTTAAAATAATTTTCAAGAGGAAATTACATAGGTAGATGAGAGAAAATGGAATGATACAATATCCAAGCCATCAATCTCAATAACTAGAAATATGATAAGTGCAAATTTAGATATTCGAACCCAAATTACCAATTTAAAATAGTAAAAATAAGGATAATATTTATAATAAAGCCACGCCTATCAAAATTCAGTCAAAAGCTTATAATAAAAAAATGGTAATTTAACAAAATGCAAACTGATTTGATGTAGTTAATAATCAACATAGGTATTTAGTTGTTTATTGAAATTTTTTAATAAATTTTTTCCCTACAATTTGATATAATTTTCATTTAAATATTTTTTAATTAAATTTCTTAGGATCAACACAATTTGATATAATTTTAATTTAAATATTTTTTAATTAAATTTCTTAGGATCAATACCATTTAATTTGTTCCATTGATTTTTTATCATCATTATTATTATTATTATTATTATTATTATTATTATTATTATTATTATTATTATTATTATTATTATTATTATTATTATTATTATTATTATTATTATTATTATTATTATTATTATTATTATTATTATTATTATTAATATTATTATTATTATTATTATCATTATCATTATTATTATTATTATTATTATTATTATTATTATTATTATTATTATTATTATTATTATTATTATTATTATTATCTTTTATATTGTTTAAACAACATTCTAGGGTTAAAACATAAATCGAAGTATTAAAAATAAATTTAATATCTCTATTTTATCTAAAAAAGTTTTTGCTTCAAAAATCCAAAAACATGAATGAAAGAGTTAATAATAAATTAAATATATCTTTTTAGTCCAATTAATTGCATGTTAAAGATAGCCAAAACCATGATTTAAAGAGAAATTTGTTTAGATGCATATGATCTAGGTCAGAGAGTGTCACCTGCTACTTTTCATTGGGTACTTCCTATACTTCAATTTGATACAATTTTTATTTAAATATTTTTTTAACGAAATTTCAAAAGATCAAAACAATTTAATTTGTCCATTGATTTATTATTATTATTATTATTATTATTATTATTATTATTATTATTATTATTATTATTATTATTATTATTATTATTATTATTATTATTATTATTATTTTGTTTTTCAAACAACACTTTGGAGCCAAAACATAAATGGAAGTTGTAATATCCCGTATATTTTTGGAATAAAATAAAGATTTAATAAGGATTAAATGAATTCGGTGAAATTAATTAATCTGGGATTTCGAGTAATTAAACTCAATATTATTTATAAAGTTTAGAATTCGACTTTAAGGATTTGGAATAAATCAAACGGGATTTTTTTTTATAAAAAAATATTTGGGTGTGGCACGACACAATTAAATATATTTTTGGAGACAAAATATTTAAAACGCACTTTGAGAGGTATTAAGAGCTCGTTTGGATATTTTAGACCCTTAGAAATGGTATCGGGGTATACATATATGAGTTGGGTAGTTATCGGGCTAGTTAGATTTTGTATTTGGGGTTATTTGGGTGTCCAAACTTGGGGCCTAAAGCCCAACTCGGGAATTAGGAATAATATAAGATTTAAGGGAAGGGAAATAAACCCCCACTCCTATCGAAACCTAACCCTAGTAGCCCCACTTCAAGAGAGAGAGGAACCAAGGCTTGTGAGGTGGAAGAGCATCCTAGGAGGAGGAACGAGGCTTCTCTATACAATTTCAGGCAAGGATTCTCTTGCCATATTTATTCAAATTTATGTTATTCTTATATTAATGTTATCTTCCATTCTTAAAACTACTGTAGAAATTATATGTTGGGACTCCACCATTAGAGATTTTTAAATTTGTGTAAAAATGATGATTTATACATAATTCGTGCGTAGATCCCTAACCCTTGTATCAAATCTGTAGACATGTTATTTAAATCAAAAAATTGTTAGAAGGCATATTGTGGAGACCTTTTTGAGAAATCTAGAAAACCAATTTGTTGTTCCTTACTAGTGGTTTAAATCAGTGGCATATAGGGATAAATCCATGAATTAAATGTATTAAACGTGAAAGGTTTTAATGGGATTGTTAGACAATTCTAGATATTTAAAATCTGGGTTATGGGCATTTTGGGTGTCAAAAGCTGCAGAGGTGTTTATGGTGAAGCAGGTATCAATGAGGAAGACGAAGGGATTTGAGTGTGGAAGGTCATTCAAACGAACAGCAGAGTCGCTCAAGTGACGCTGAGTGTTGACACCAGATATCGTTTGAACAATGGTGAAATTTATGTGTCTCCTGCTGCCCCCTAAGATAAAATTCTTCAGTGTTTCCCCCTTTTTGTGATTTTTTTTTTTGCAGTTCGTCATTAGTTGAGAGAGTTTTATTTGGGACATTGATAAAATAACTTGGGCCTTGGGATTTAGGTTCGAGATGTATTTGACTTAGCAAGAGTGATGATTTAAATAATGGGATTAGGGTTGAAAAAATTCATAAGGGTTAAATATGTTATTTAGATAGAAGGTTAGCCTAAATAATGGGATTTGGTTTAAATAAATTCATAAGGGTTAAATTATGGATTAATTGAGAGGGTCCGAGTTTTATTGTTGGGTGACACCACTGGAATGAAATTAATTGAGAAGTAAGGTTGGTTAAAATTTTAAGTTGGGGAAATTGACTCAGGTATTTAGGGCTAGCGCTACGGGAGATAAGCACTGGGTAGTTGGTTTAACGTATTATATATATATAATAAATTATCAAGTATCGAATTTTATAAAAGGGTGTTTGACATAATAGTGGAATTTTTTGCAATAAATTCTGAAGGATTTAGATATGGCCCGAACGAGTGATTCCGGGTGTGGTAGTTGGGTAATACTACTAAATTATATTAGAGGATTCCTTTTATATGTACATATAATCATTTTTCCCACAATTAGTTAACTCCTTATATATGTACATATAAACCTAATTGAGAAGGTATCAAGAAGTTTATAATTATTAATAATCTTGAATGATTAAAGTGTTAGTAAAGGGGACAACATGCTAAAATTATTAAGAATGTGTGGGTAAGGTTAGTTTGAGAATAACTATACCTATAATATTTTGAAAAGGGTAGTTTGGGATATAACTATGCCTAGGTATTTAAAGAGTAATATATTATGAAGCAAGTGAGATTTAAGTCCAAAGAGGATTTTATGAGACTTAATATTTATTTGGGAAATAGTCGCAGGATAACGGCTTAAAATAAATTATGGAATAAATGTTATGGCTAAGCCAAGAAGGCTATAATTTATATGGATGGGGATATCCTTGGTGAAGAGTGTGTGTGCTCGCGTTCAAATGATCAAGTTATATATAAAACCCTTTTAACACAAACAAACCCTAAACATGCAGCCGTATGTGATTGAATAAATTGATAATCTACGCAAGAACATTCAAACACATGCAATTAAGGAAAAATCCCCCTCAGGGGCAAAACCATTTATTTTCACTATAATTTATAAGAAAACGGCTTACATTCGGATTACAATGAAAATACAAGTTGACTAAGAATTACCCTCGGGTATCGGATTCTGTAGTCGCGACTGGAATTATCCCTTTCCAGTAGGGTTGCAATGAAGAAGAACGATCTCCTCCACAAGGGTTGAACAAACCAAAATTGTGTTCCTGGGTTGCAAAAGGATTCACAAATATTTGGCAAGGATGTGTGAATCAAAACATGAGTCTTGGGACTCAAAAATATGAAGACTAGGTGTATTTGGACTCTCAAATTCGTCTCCTAAAGTCTTGCAAAACAACTCTCCCGAAGTTGGTATTTATAGGGAAATACATGAAGAGACCCACGATCTTAAAATGCTGAAATTCTATCCAGCGTACAGGTACACCGAACCGGTTCGGGTACCCCTGCGAACCGGTTCTCCCCCCGGACCGGTTTGGGTCTGGGTTCGGGAAAGTGTGCTGGAAAAAGGCTTTAAACACTTAGAAAAATTTCCAGACTTTTCAATGAACATATCTCCATTTTCAACGGACCATAACTTGTTCACCGTAGCTCGGATTGAGGTGTCGTTTCTTCCAGTATCTTTGTTGCGGCAAGCTCTTCAACTTTCTAGTTGACCGGTCCTCCGGATGGTGGATGTAAAATTACCAATTTGCCCTTGAACATCCCTATCATGCCTTGTTTCACTGATTTGACTTCTCTTGAGTTCCACTTGCATTACGAGCCTACAATCAAGGAACGTGAAGTCGTTGATGAAGATGAGGGACATATTAGTGGAGATAATGCATGCTTGATTCCCGGAATTCGGATAGAGGCCGTCATGTGAGATCGTGAGGAGACGTGCCAAATGTAACGGCGTACGACATAAATAAATGAAACATTTCGGACATGAGAAAAATGTCCTTACAAATCTCCCCATATGTTTATGCCGGTACATACATAAAAAATCTGAATTATCAAATATGAAATTGCCTATACAAATCTACCCTCCCATGAACCCAAAACTGGAAAAGGTACAAATGAATAGTCTTCATCGTTTGTTCTTCAATTCTTCAGGAATCTCAAAACTTTTCTCATCAGGGTGTGCAACATATAGATCTGCAATCTTCATACCTACACACATGAGACAAAGCAAATACCACGTGACATATCGAGTTTGAAATGAGATAACATGGATATCAATATATGATAAAAAAACATAAGCAACATCTCAAAAACTCCCCCAAAATTCAAACTCCCCCATAAGAAAAATAAGCAAGTGCGGGGTGTCACTAAGATAAAAGCACACCATGAATAAACAGAAAGCAACCAAGTCGATGATAGCGTAAATGAAGTGGTGTGATCAAATTCGATAGGAAAATCAATGCATACAAACATGACATATGTGCACGATGAATATTGGATATTCTTAGCGAATGAACTCAAATGCTTCCTTTGGTGTAAAAGAGTGACAGTATAAGATATTGACTCAATCAAATCAACAAATCAAAGCTAAAAATGATTTTCACACCAATAACGTCCAAAATGATTTTATGCTTTTTCAGGACTTTCAAGGAAGTGCAAACCTGTTTAAAGATTCTCCAACCAAACTCCCTCAGATATAATTTTGAATAGAGGCATTCTAAATTCTCAAAATTTGGAGAATTGATGGTGAAACCTAAGTGGCCCATATTTGGCATGAATTGCTTTTTATTGCCTGTAAATTTTTTCGGGCTCTTTTAACCTCTTTGGACCTCGGATATTAAAATTCCTCCATTTTTTAGGTCCTTTTTAACGGTGGCTTTTGCGCAAAGGATAGATGATTACCTTTCGCAGCCCCTCCCAGTTATACAAAAACACACAGTCTCACCAAAACGGTTTTTACATGCATTCCAATCTTGTCAAGGTTTATCGCATATTGTACATTGTATAGACAGGATTGGGATGAAAACACTCAAGCCAACATGATATAGATAAGTGCAATAGTCAAATATAGCCGTGCATGTGTGCAATAAAGGATATAGGAGTCAAACATGTAGGAAGATATCACTAATTACATCTCAAAGACTCCAATCAATGTAAAGCACATAGATGAAATGATGTAGCCTCTCAAATCTCTATCAAACAGTCACATGGATATATGGAATGAAGTTGTGACTAGGCTAACTTAAATGCTCATCCATAAAAGGTGCAAAAACAGAAAAATCTTTTTGGCCTTTTTCAAAAAATATTATCAAAATAAAATCTTTTTGTGCTTTTTCTCAAAATTATTCTTAAAGGAAAATCTTTTTGTATTTTTCAAAAGAAATATAAAAAGCAACAAGAATAAAACAAAGTTGTCCAACTAAGCAATGGTACATATAAAACAGACTAGCAATAGGAAGCATATGATATGAACATGAAGGAGCATCCTATTCTAGACATAGACCAACCCCTCAGTCAACTCCTAAAGATTTCCTAAGACTCTCAAATCTAAGGGCATCTAAAGGTTTCGTGAAAATATCGGCTAACTGACGGTCGGTGGGAACAAAACTCAGGGATACGACTTTCTCTTCAACTAATTGACGTATAAAGTGCTCACGTATCCTGATGTGTTTTGTGCGCGAATGCTGAACTGGATTGCGGGATATGTGTATCGCGCTCGTGTTATAACATGAAATGGTCATGGTGTCCTGTGATATCCCATAATCCTCCAGCATTTGCTTCATCCACAAGAGTTCTGTGCAACAACTCCCGGCGGCTATGTACTCAGCCTCCGCAGTGGACAAAGAGATGGAATTTTGCTTCTTGCTCAGCCAGGAGACAAGAGCAGAACCAAAATAGAAACACCCACCAGAAGTGCTCCTACATCCATCTACATCCCCAGCCCAATCGGCATCCGAATAGGCGGACAGACGGTCATCGGTATCAAAGGAATACCAAATCCCGGATGAGAGAGTCCCACTTACGTATTTAATAATACGTTTTAGATCAAGTAAATGTGACTCTTTTGGGGATGCCTGATATCGCGCACAGACTCCAACACTAAAGGCGATGTCGGGACGACTGGCAGTCAAGTAGAGAAGACTACCTATCATACTCCGATATAAGGTTTGCTCTACGTCCTTGCCTGAAGTGTCCTTACTAAGCTTGGTAGTGGTACTCATAGGTGTATGGTCATGCTTAGCGGAGTCTAAACCAAATTTCTTCACTAGGTCTCTAGCATACTTGGATTGGGAGATGAACATCCCATCCTCTAACTGACGAACCTAGAGACCAAGGAAGAATGTAAGCTCACCAACCATGCTCATTTCAAACTCACTTTTCATCTCCTCCTCAAAGTGATGAGCATGCTGGGAGCATGTGGATCCAAAGACTATGTCGTCAACATAGACCTGGGCAACCAAAATAGCACCGTCATCTTTCCTGACGAACAACGTCATATCTACTCCCCCTCTCTTGAAGCCACGAGCTAAGAGATAGGAAGTAAGCCTCTCGTACCAAGCACGGGGTGCTTGCTTCAAACCATACAAGGCTTTCCTCAGATAGTAGACGTGCTTAGGGTGCTGAGGGTCTTCAAACCCTTTTGGTTGTTCCACATAAACCTCCTCCTATAGAATGCCATTCAAAAAGGCACTCTTGACATCCATCTGATACACCTTGAAGCGTAGATGACATGCGATGGCGAGCAGAAGACGGACGGACTCAAGCCTCGCAATAGGAGAAAATGTCTCCCCAAAGTCTACACCCTCTATCTGTGTGTAGCCTTGAGCTACCAACCTAGCCTTATTTCTGATTATGGTACCATATTCATCCATTTTGTTCTTGAAAATCCACCGGGTACCTATCACATTAGTCTCACTAGGTCGGGGGACTAATTCCCAGACATTATTTTTTTTAAACTGAAGCAACTCATCCTGCATAGAAGATATACAATGTTCATCCTTGAGTGCTTCTTTATGGTTCTTGGGCTCGACTTTGGACGTGTAGCAAAGATGGCTAACAACGTTCTCTAGCTGAGCACGAGTCTTGACCCCTAGAGTGGGATCACCAACAATGGCAGAAGGGTCATGACTCTTGCGAGCCCAAGCAGGTGTGTCCCCTAACACATAAGTAGGATCCACAGAGTTTGAGAGAGGAACAGGTAAATCACTGTCAGAACAATCCTCATCCTCACACTTAAGGTTAGGATCAATAACCGTCGAAGGTTTGTCATCTTGCACGGTAACGTTTATTGATTCCATAACCCTAGAGCTCTTCAGGTTAAATACCCGGTATGCTCTACTATTCGATGAATATCCTAGAAATATTCCCTCGTCGCTCCGGGAGTCGAACTTTCCTAATTTCTCTCTATCCCGTAGGATGTAGCATTTACTCCCAAAAACACGGAAATACGCCAGGTTGGGCTTCTTGCCGGTCCACAACTCATAAGGTGTCTGTAGTGTGTGTGGACGCAAATAAACCCTATTCACCGTGTGGCATGCAGTAGACACTGCCTCTGCCCAAAATCTCCTAGAAGCTTTACGACCTAGAAGCATAGATCTAGCCATCTCTTGGATCATTCTATTCTTTCTCTCAACAATCCCATTTTGCTGAGGAGTTCTCACAGCAGAAAACTCATGTTTGATCCCAAGGCTATCGCAGTACAAATCCACCTTTGCTTCCTTAAATTCAGTGTCGTTGTCACTACGTATTCTGTTAATAGTGACGCCGTATTGATTTTGCAGGACACGACACTTAGTCGTTAAGAAATCTACAGCATCTCTCTCAGAAAACCTACAATGGAGTATCTGGAGAAATCATCTACCATCACGAGGATGTACCTCTTACCACCTAGACTCTCAGTACGAGTGGGACCCATAAGATCCATGTGAATCAACTCCAGAACACGAGAGGTGGTAATGGAATGCAAGTTCCTATGAGGACTACGAATTTGTTTTCCCAACTGACAGGGTCCACAAACGGTTGAAGTTGACTTTCCAAGAGATGGTAAGCCACGTACTAGGTCCTTTTTAGATAAACGATTAAGATCTCTAACGTTCACGTGACCTAGACGTTGGTGCCACAAATCCATAGGAGTGATCGTGGCGCTGTTCCAGACAAGTGAGGATGTGGGCTCAGTCCCATAGCAATTATCCTCGGTCCTCACCCCTTGCATCAATAGTTTACCAGTTTGATTCTAGACTTTACACGCGTCCCGGTCAAACTTTACTGCAAGGTCAGTGTCGCACAGCTGGCTAATGCTGAGAAGGTTTGCTTTCAAACCTTTGACGTACAAAACATTTTCTAGCTTAGGAAAACCAGGTAACTCGATAGTACCTCGTCCTATAATGCTAGACTTACTCCCATCTCCAAAGGTGACTCTGCTATCTTGATAGTCCTCAAGAGTAGTAAAAAATGAGGCATCACCTGTCATGTGTCTGGAGCACCCACTATCAAAATACCACTAAGAGGTATTATGTGCTTTGAGAGCAACATGAACAACAAAAGCCTTTTTATCTTTCTTAGGTACCCAAGTCGAGATAACCTTTTGTTTGCCTTTGTTGTTGTTGATTTTAGCTAGAATGTGAGAATCATTCACTAACGGCAAAGAGATCCGTAGAAATTCTTCCATTAACCTTTGAGTCGTGGCAGTTAAGAACTCAACTCGCTCTCTCAGACTGGAAAACTCATCAGTATGACGTGGTGGAGCAGTAGTACGTCGTGTCCGATCCATGCTATAGCAAGTTTCCCTAAGGTGGCCTTTTGTTTTGCAATAAGTACAAAAGAGCACAGTCAAAAGCGGACCTTGGTTTGCTTTTCTTGGTCGAACTCTCCTTCGAGGTTTTTTACGGTGACCATAAGGAGTTGTAGTAAACTCAGGAACTGGTCCAGGTGCAATTTGGGACGTGGAGGCACCATCATATCCAATTCCTTGACGATCACCAAAACCTAAAGCGGGGCCGAGGAGCATCTTTCCCATCTTCCCAGATCTGTCCTCGATTTGTACCTTGACTTCCCGTGCTTTCTCAAGATCATGAGTTATCTGGGCAACAAGGGCTTCAAGTTTCTTCCGAGTCTCCACGGAGGAATGGAGCTGACTCGTAAGACTAGCCACTTGCTTAATCAAGTCCCCTCTCTCTTTCTCTAAAACACTCTCTCTCTCTCTAAACAAATTCTCATTCTCGACACATGTAGAATCTCTCTCTCTCAGGGCGGTGCAAGTGGAGAACTCTCTTTCTCTTGGTTTCTTTAAATCTTCCTCTAAGCAGGTGATCTTAAGAACTAACGCTTTGTTTCGCTTTTTAGTTTTAAATGACTCAGAATATAACTCAGCGTAGGCGCGTTGTATATCACTCTCGCTCTCACTTGTGTCATCCTCCCCCTCACTCACATCGCTCTCACTGTCGAGGTGTCCCTGTGAAGCATCATCCTCAACGTCGTGATGAGAACTAAGAGTGCTCACTTGGCTGGCCATGAATGCGGTGAAGTTACACTCATGCGGTGACTCATCTCCAGAATCCACCGTCTCGACCTCACTGTCGTCACTAAGGGTAGCATTAAGAACAGCTTTCCCTTTCTCTCTATTCAGACGATTGGCACACTCAAAAGCTCTATGACCCCTACCATCACACTCAAAACATCTCTCACTTTCTTTCAGAGGAGGATTTCTGGAAAATTTTTCATTTTTCTTTTCAGACTTATTTTTCTCAAATTTCTTTTTATCTTTAAAATTGCCATTTTTCTTAAATTTAAGAATCCTCTTGAATTTTTTTTCGAAAAGAGCCAAATCATCTAAGTCAAAATCGCACTCAGAATCTGACGTGTCAGTCTCTCTCTTTCTAGATGACTCTACCCTCTTTCTAGCTGACCCCTCACTCCTTCTCTCTTGGGCTTTAAGAGCAATTCCCTTATCTTTAGATTTAGCATTTTTAGGGAACATATCAATTTCATAAGTTTGCAAATCTCCTACAAGTTCTTCCAATTTTAGCGTATTTAAATTACCCATAGAATTTAGCACAGTGACTTTAGGGATAAAACGCTTAGGCAAAGAACGAAGAATCTTTTTAACAACTCTAGCATTCGGAATATGTTCACCAAGATTAAAACTAGTATTCATAATGTCGGAAAGTCTAGCATAAAATTCATCAAAGCATTCAGAATCATGCATGGTGATTGTTTCAAATTGAGTTGTCAAGTTTTGCAACTTAGACTCTTTCACAACATTAGTTCCTTCATGGGTGAGTTGTAAAACATCCCATGCCTCTTTTGACGTGGTACACGTCATTATGCGTTTGAACTCATCAGGTGTGACAGACCCAGAAATAGCACTTAGACCCTTAGAATTAAAAGATGACCATTTAATTTCTTCATCAGTCCAAGAAATGTCAGGTTTCAAGTTGGTCACATTATCAACAGTCACGGTGGGAGGAGTCCACCCTCGTTCAACCAAAATCTAGACACGTTTATCAATGGCTTTTAAAGCCGACCTCATACGGGCTTTCCAATAAGCATAATTTGTCCAGTCAAAAACAGGCATTTTATAATATGACTTCTCCATTTGAACACGCACTTTTTCAAAAATCAATTTTTTCAAAAAATTGATATCTTAGAAAAATTTTGCGGAAAAAAGAAATACGCGATAGATTAGCGTAACCTGCTCTGATACCAATTTGAAGAGTGTGTGTGCTCGCGTTCAAATGATCAAGTTATATATAAAACCCTTTTAACACAAACAAACCCTAAACATGCAGCAGTATGTGATTGAATAAATTGATAATCTACGCAAGAACATTCAAACACATGCAATTAAGGAAAAATCCCCCTCAGGGGCAAAACCATTTATTTTCACTATAATTTGTAAGAAAATGGCTTACAATCGGATTACAATGAAAATACAAGTTGACTAAGAATTACCCTCGGGTATCAGATTCTGTAGTCGCGGATGGAATTATCCCTTTCCAGTAGGGCTGCAATGAAGAAGAAGAACGGTCTCCTCCACAAGGGTTGTACAAACCAAAGTTGTGTTCTTGGGTTGCAAAAGGATTCACAAATATTTGGAAAGGATGTGTGAATCAAAACATGAGTCTTGGGACTCAAAAATATGAAGACTAGGTGTATTTGGACTCTCAAATTCGTCTCCTAAAGTCTTGCAAAACAACTCTCCCGAAGTTGGTATTTATAGGGAAATACATGAAGAGACCCACGATCTTAAAATGCTGAAATTCTATCCAGCGTACAGGTACACCGAACCGGTTCGGGTACCCCTGCGAACCGGTTCGCCCCCCGAACCGGTTTGGGTCTGGGTTCGGGAAAGTGTGCTGGAAAAAGGCTTTAAACACTTAGAAAAATTTCCAGACTTTTCAATGAACATATCTCCATTTTCAACGGGCCATAACTTGTTCACCGTAGCTCGGATTGAGGTGCCGTTTCTTCCAGTATCTTTGTTGCAGTAAGCTCTTCAACTTTCCAGTTGACCGGTCCTCCGGACGGTGGCTGTAAAATTACCAATTTGCCCTTGAACATCCCTATCATGCCTTGTTTCACTGATTTGACTTCTCTTGAGTTCCACTTGCATTACGAGCCTACAATCAAGGAACGTGAAGTCGTTGATGAAGATGAGGGACATGTTAGTGGAGATAATGCATGCTTGATTCCCGAAATTAGGATAGAGGCCGTCATGTGAGATCGTGAGGAGACGTGCCAAATGTAGCGGCGTACGACATAAATAAATGAAACATTTCGGACATGAGAAAAATGCCCTTACACTTGGATTAAAGTTGTTACAGAGTAACTACTCATACATATGCATGGGAATAATAATAATAATATGCATTGTATTATATTGGTGTGTGGACTTACCAGTGGACTTTTCTATCTGCTTAGGGGTTCGCGCGTTCGGGCCAGTGACCACACGTCGTCACTGGTGGACTTGACGTTGTGTAGGCATATAGTTACTACGTATAGGCTTCCCCTCGAGAGGTAGGTTTGGCACTGACTATTCCTATATAACCGTTGGGTATGGGCGGTATATTGGTATCCTGCGTAGGGACTGCCCCCAACTTATGTGTGATTTGTGGTGTCCTCTTAGGATGTCAAGACTCCTTTAGACTGTCCACTTTGAATGTTAGGATTCCTTCAAACTTGCCGATAGATCACGAATTAGGCACCAACGGTAGATGCCCTTATGTGTCAATTATGTGGAAGGACATATATTATTAAATGCATGGATGCTACTAAAATAAATTAAATTTCCTAAGGATGTGGACAATAGATATTATTGGGACTCCATAATGCATAATAGATGTTTATGCCTTATAATTGATACGGATGGGATTGGAATAAAAATAAGTTGATAATTTAATTTGTAAGGATTTTGTTTGAATTAATTGATTATTAATATAGTCATTTATATTTACCCATTTACACATTGTGGTATACCTTATGGGATAGGGCCCCTTTTTGTCTAAAGATGTAAATAATGTTTAATTAATGATAAAATTGGGTAAATAAAATGGTTTGCATAATTAAGGACGAAGATGAGTATTAATGAATAATGCGACACACAATTAATAATAATAATAATAATAATAATAATAATAATAATAATAATAATAATAATAATAATAATAATAATAATAATAATAATAATAATAATAATAATAATAATAATAGTCTAAGGGAGTAGACAAACATTAAATAGAATGAGAAATGGTATAACCAATTATTAAATGAGAATAATAATTTGGTAATCTAAGAAAATGAAACTTATAGTCTAATGGGGTAGACGACAAGAAATATGAATTTAATCATTAAATGATTTGAAGAACTAGACGAGGGTCGCGGGTTATGAAATGTAAGGAACTGAACTTAGATTATGTATCTTGAGAATTTTATATTACGAAATCGATTCGGGGATAGGGGTCAAACACGAGGAAGCCACTTGTAATGCATAATTGAAATGTTTTATCCTTACTTGGATGATTAAATAAAGGAAGTTTACAATTGATAATAATTTTAGGAGACGAGTAGGACTGCTTTCAGATGAGAGGTGAGGTACTCGTTACATGTGAGCGTCGATGGAGAGACGTGAAGTATGAGATAGTAATAAATTGCATATATATTGGTGAAGAATCCTTGAACACCTCGGACTCTGACCCAAATTATAAATATTTTCCCCCAGGTATTCTTCATGACAGGTAAAGCAGGACTGGTGATGGATCAGCCTTGCAGTTGCATTGGATGTACAGGATTTCGCTCCATTGACTCTGGTATAAGTTGTGCTTCAGTTTATTTGTCATTTTATTTCATTATGAGAAATTGTACGAGCATAATCCCAAGTGTTTATTTATGTTAGTCTATTTAGTTTTACAATATGGACATTGTATAGTGAAGCAGTTTTTATTACTCATGTAAATGAAACTTTGATTAGTGTTTCTATTCATTGTGTATTTTGATATAAAATAAAGAAATTTTTATTCCTTCGGTGCTGAGAATGGTATAAATTTTTATAAGCCCCATTTTCGACATATCGTGCCTGACCATCCTTTACGTGAGACAATGGGGGTGGTTACAGAAGTGTTAAAAAAAATTAGTATTTCTTTTTACTTAAAAAAAATGGTTGCTCGAAAAATCCAAGAATCAATAATAAATTCTACATATCTTCTTAATCCCAATAATTACATGTTAAAGAAATCCAAAACCATGATTAGGGCTGTAAACGGATATTCGAAAATCCGCATCCGTCCGATATCTGTATCCAAATTTGCGGATATTTATCCGAAAAAATGGAAACGGATACGAATATGGATATTCTATAAAAATATCCGAGAAAATGGATACGGATACGGATAGTACTAGTATCCTTCACGGATAATCCGTATCCGATGAGGAGTATCCATTTTATCGGATATCCGTCAAACATATGCATAAAATATTACTAATAATATTAGTATTAGTATTACTAATAAAATAATATTAAATAAAACATTAATCGTTTATTCCCTAAAACAAAACAAACACATGCTCCACTCAAAACAAAAACACCCTAAAATTATTATTTTATTGAGTATATTATAAAATGTCATGTATTATTATTTTATTGGGTATATTATCATAGAGCTACTGCTATTTTTTTTTGTATGGATTTAAGCTTATATGGTTGTAAAGTATGGATGGATTTAAGCCATATTATCATTATGGAATGCTACTATTATTATGGAAGCCATAATTATTGATGTTAGGAGGTAGTAATTTTGTTATATATTTATTTGGATAGGATTGGATTTCATTAGATTGGATATTTTAATAGTTATTTTTTGCGATGGCTAAACAATGTAAACGGATACGGATATTATCCGAATCCGAGGTATCCGAGTGGATACGGATATGGATAGTTGTTTTAACTATCCGGGCGGATACGGATACGAATACAGATAGTGCATCCAGATAGCGGATATGGATATGAAAAACATGGTATCCGATCCGTATCCGTCCGTTTACCACCCCTAACCATGATTGAGTGAGCAATTTGTTTTGATGCATATGGTTTATTTCACATACCATCATCTGGTACTTTCCATTGGGTACTTCTTACATATCAAACTATATGATCCAGATTAACTGCGGAATTCTATGTTTTAACTTTGAGTGGAAAAAAATTGGCTGAGAGCCCGACAAATTATACTCTGTGCATTGCCTTCAAACCAGAGAATATCTAACAACTTCAATTATAATAAATGACTCAGAAAGTTATGGTAAACATATAAAACCGTACACAATGGTAGAAAAATTCAAGTCATTAAAATCCAATTAACTTAAACTAATTAAGCTACAACTCACATATACTTTCCTTAAGTTTCATGATGGAATAAATCTATATCAAATTGATACCTTGTTTAATATTTTTATTCTAGAGTTTGATCAAACACTATATGTGAAATATCATAACAAAAAGGCTAATCAAGTAAAATTTTCGAATAGTTATAATGCTTTGTAATATAAAAGATAGGAATTGAAAACAACATACACTTTAGCGAAAAGATGGAATTATATATCAAAAGTTGAAAAGGTTTAAAAATGTGAGGAAGAAACTTATAAATTTCGAAAATGCTTGCAAATAAACATCCCGAGTGGCTGGAATCGAGCCATAGCATTATTAAAGTTGAATGTGGGCAGGGTTATGCATAAACACGATTCTTTTGGTGTGTGGGAACCAATACGAACAAAGTAAAAAAAGATAAATCTAAGCTTCACATGTAAAGAATAAATAAATTTAATTAAACCAATGTTTATGTAAAGATTTTTAAAGTTTTAATTAATATTTTAATGGTGTTAATGTTAAAATTATTTCTACTAACATCATAAGTAACACGAAAAAATATTTAAGTTTTAAATTAATAGTAATCGGGGAATGTCATTATTTACAAACAAATATATATAATGGTAACACAAAAACAAGTGGAGGAAAAAATAAAATACCTCATAAAACATTATAAATTGAAAAAATATATATTAAGGATTTTCAATTAGACCAATTCAGTTAAATCGTATGCTATGAGAAGTAAGGGAAAAGTGAGTACGCTAACTAGCAGCTACAACTATAGGAGAAAAATATTAAAAGATACTTGCAAAAGTTATCTTTGGTTTACAGCCATAAAAGAATACAACTAGTAAAAGAATATAATTCGTACAAAATTGGATTAATGGTATAATTTAGTACATAACTAAAGCTGACAGCGGAACCACGTGACGACATTTTTCGCTTCTTCAATGCTCCACGTTGAAAATTTTAATTAAAATGAAATGAAGAAAGGGTTGGCGTTAAGGGATTAGATGGGAAAAGTAAATTTTAAAATGAAGAGACATAAGGAAAGGAGAGCAAAGGTTAAAAACGGAGTCTTCAAGTGTAGTCCCACCAACCGTCTCCAATTAATGCATACCTTCGACAACCTAATGACTCCAATACTGTTGACCTACAAATACACCTGCGGTTTTTCCTTCGAAATGAAAACGACAACATCATTCAAACCATTCTTATTTTTTACTATTCCCTTCCATTTCACACCATTCATCTCTCTTTCTTTATATATATACTCCATTTTATCTATTTGAGAAGGTTAGAGAACAAGAAAACCCTCAAAGAGGTATCAAATTTTCCTCTTATATCTCCCTTCATAAATTCCTCATTCACCATTGGATTAATCAATTGATGGTTTGAAAGAAGATATTTTTCAAAAAATGTATCGATTTGTCTTCGTGACATATTATCGAACACATCACCTGCATCAATTGAGTTATGAAGGAAAGGTGAGGGAATTTTTTACTAATTCGAATATCAGTCATCATTTAGGGAACAATGTCTTTGGTGTGTATCTCTAGATTTTTACTACACTTAAATTTATTATTTATTTGTATTTTGTTCGTGGAATTCTATGTTGGTCAAAATATCAGGTAATGTTCTATTTATATTTCTCTTATTGAATTATTTTAATTTAGGATCTCTCATTTTCTTTTTTGTCTACTGTGGAATATGCCACTCCTTACTGTATTACAATTGGGTAAGTTTTTATTCATACCATATGCCTTAAACTTTAAGTTTATTTCAATGTTATTCTTCATCGTATATGTTAAGCTTGAAAGTTTTAGCTCTTTCATATACCTTTATCTTGAAAACTTAATTTGTATACATTAAGTAGAAGAAATCAATAAGAAATCTCATTCAAAATATATGACCAATCATGATTTGTTGATACTTTGTTCGGTTATTTTTATTAATTTATATTACCTATTTATTCTAAACAAAATTAGTCATCTATATTACATTTTGTATATATGTATGTAGAGTAATGGTATAACTTTAGAGAGATGTGTAAAATAATTTTGTTTTCAATACAAAATGAATACATACGTGATACACAAGATATTTTTAATAGAAAGACCAATTCTGATGATATATTATATAAATATATAAGTATTTTTGTCCATTAATTCTTTTCATGTTTATACTTATCTTAGAATAAAATTCTCACGAGTCTTTTTATATATTTTACATACATCATATGTTATTGTAAATTATATTCATATTTCATTAATATAAAGAAATCTAATAACAAATCGATCCCATGCTTAGCGGGTAAGATAATTGATAATGGTAGCATCAAAGAAATCTATATAAATTATATTTTGATGCACATATACACAATAAAAGGAATATAGGTTTCTTAGAAATCTTATTACTTCGATGGATGATAAAAAACGTTGGATCCTCGAGTTGATTTGTATAAATTTGATGTTGTATTCGTTCAATACCCGATATTCAATCTATCGTATACTCTATAATTGAATAAATTTTTTTATTTTATAATTTCACGAACATTTTTCCTCATATATTTTTAGTTTATATTTTAATAATTTTGTTGAAAAAAGACCGCTCTTCGCGGGGTTTGCATGCTAGTACAATTGAAAATCATGGGTGAGGCCATGATTCCCATATGCCATGACCCAACCTTTGCTATGTAAAAAATGTGTGGAATCAAATAAACCGGATATTAGTCCACACCAAACAAGTTAATCATGTGTAGTTAAAAAATTATATATTTCTAAAAGAATGAAACAACTTTTAGAGACGAACAAACAACTCTAATTAAAGAATCACAAAAGAAAAATATTAAACCTGATTAATCAAATTATCCTCATGGGTCGATATTGAAGAGGCATCTGAAACTGGCATAGGGGACCCCTAGTACTCGTGTTTAACAACTTCTCAATGCAATGATGGTGAAAAATGTGCAATCAGGATAGACGATCAATTTCCAAATCCACCTCGAATTCCTACAAACATTAGAGCATCTCGACCCACAACCCTTAACTTTCTCCTACCATAATGCAACTGAATACTTATTTTCTTCTTCTTCTTCTTCTTCTTCTTCTTCTTCTTCTTCTTCTTCTTCTTCTTCTTCTTCTTCTTCTTCTTCTTCAGCCAATTCATCAACTTGTTCGTTTATATATACCGCCAGGAAATCAACCAAAACATAAACTATCATGTGCATTGATTCTCTCCCCAAAGTAAGTGTTTATACTTATCCCCCTCGTTGCTAGGGGGCCATCTTGGATTTGGACATGGTACATGTCGGTTGGACAATTACCGACCAATGAGTCACTCACTCCGCCCAGGCGTTATCTATGGTAAGTTTTGGAACTATGGTCGGTGTTTTTTTATATTTAAATCATGTTAATGATGTTTATGTATTCTTCAGCCATGAAAGTTCATCATAACCCATTTAAACTATAAAATTGTGATTATTGAAACACTTTAAATTTCTTTGTTAATAGATCGTACTGTCGATTAATTATGCTGAGAAAGAATTCTAGTGTGAGCACAAAAGATAAGAATTTTGATTCTAGGTTGATTAAACAACATAGATAGGAAGGTTGACACCCTATCATTAAGGCTGAAAGTACAATCTTAGTAGTTTATTTTGACTAAGTGAACATGTCTGATGGTTTAAGAACTTGTTTGATAGTTCAAGTAAGATTGTACCGATACTTCAAGAAATTATTAAAGAGGACAATGGATGAGAATAAAGTCTTAATGTTGACTTGATAAGACTTTTACAATAGCATGGGTTGCATAGATTCTTAATCCTGGGGGATATGACAATCGGAGTTTTTGCATCATCATTTTTTGATTTGACGATGGGTGCGATTTAGGGATGGAAACGGGTCGGTTCGGGGTCGGGTTTTAACTCCCCATCCCCGTCCCCGTTAGAAAAACCATTCCCCATCCCCGCCCCGTTCCCCGTTATAACGGGTTCGGGGATCCCTGTCCCCGTTTAAAACGGGTATCGGGTTCCCCGCGGGGAACCCGTTTTGATTTTTTTTATTAGTCCTTCACAGAATACATGGTGGTGGCATCCGAGTTAATGGGGAAAAATAGTGCTACACATACAATTTTTTATATGATTCTGGGCATCTAACATTCTCGCTCGCTGAAAATGGGGAAAAAGAATATACAATTTTTTAAATATCAAACATCTCAGTGGATAATTGTTTCATGTTTGGAAAAACTTAGGCCAAAACTCGTAAGTTAGAAAACCCAAAAGAAGTTCAGGGGATAAGAGATGCGAGCCATAAATCATAAAATCGTTGCTTTTAATTTTACATTCTTTTGATGAACAAAATAAAAAGGGATTTTTCTATACATGGAATTTCGGCAGAGATTAAACCTTTTGATGTCAAATATTTTGACAAAAGTGTATGCTACAATAAGATTTTCTCTTTGCTTTTAAAAAAAAATACAATACATATGAGAACAGATGAGTCTGAGATTAAAGATTACAGTGATGGAGGCTGGGGGGCTGGCGCCAGCGTGATGGCCAAGGGCGGGAGGCGTGACGGCGTGAGACAGAGATGAGAGGGAGGCGTGAGGGTTAAGGGGGCGTGAGAAAGAGAGGGAGGGAGGGTTAGGATGAGGGAGAGGAGAGGCGGGCGTGAGGGTTAAGGGGGCTTGAGAATCTCAGATTTGAGACAGTCAGTGTGCTGTGAAAAGAGAGAGTTAGTTTTTTTTTTAATGTTTATATACTAATACTAAAATAAATAAATAAATAAATAAATATATAAATATATATATATATATATATATATATATATATATATATATATATATTATGTATTAATAAATCGGGTATCCCCGTGGAGACCCGAGGGTATACCCGAAACCGACCCGAAATTTTTCGGGGATTTTTTTTACTCCCCGAACCCGATCCGATCCCCAAATTTTCGGGGATTTTTCGGGTAACCGTGGGTACCCGAAATTTCGGGGAAAATTGCCATCCCTAGTGCGATTCAAGTTTACACTGGGCCAAAAAAATTGTAAATTGGGAAGTGATCATGTTAGTATATCCAAGTTCATGTTTCATAGTAATCCGCATCCATGAAGTATCCTGGAATGTTATAGCCCCTTGATAAACTTATCCGTTTTGACTATACTAGTATACCCGATCGGTGGAATTTGGCAGAGTTGTCAAAGAAGTTAAGTTTTGAGATCAAGAAAAGTTTATAAGATGTTGGTAAATATCAATTAGTGACAAATTGGTTTCACCAAGAAGGTGTTATACTTTTATCCAGGGAATAATATTATATGCCATCAAATTATGCGAACATTAGGCCTCTCTGTTGTGGTATTATGAGTCATTAAAATTGGAGTACGATTATAATCATTTAGTAGAATTAATTACTATTATTAAATGGAAAAATAAATAAATTACATGAGACTAATTTATAATTTTATTTTTCTATTTGTAATCCAATTTCAATTATTAGCATTGGGTCCTTGATATACTCCTTATTTATCTATGAGCCATATTTTGTCAGTTTCCTCTTATACATTTAGATATTCTTAAGCCCCTTTAAGTGGGAATATTAAGAAGGACTCTTATAATTATTATGGCTTAGTCTACCAAAAAATAATGGTAGGAGGTTAAGAGCAGTCAACCAAAAGTTGGTTAAATGAGAGAGAAAATGTGTATAGTGGAGAGAGAGGAAAAAAAACATTCTATCGAAATTCTTCAAGCTCTTCCACGAATAAATAGAACCGGTATTCTTCTCATATCAAAGGACCACATATTAGAATACAAATGGTTGATTTAGATGATAACCTACATTAACTCGGCTCCTCTTCATGAATCAATAACAAGATCCCTAAAGGTATGGACTTACAAACCTTACCTTTCAGGTATAGAATTTTCTATACATTTAGTTAGTTGTAATTCATTCAAGATTGATTAAGAACCTTAGGATAGAAATTTTCAAATGTCAATCCCATCAGTAGGGTTATTTACTTTGAGTTTTCCTACTGTAATAACTTGTGACCAACCTTTCCTTCCTGTTCGTCATGGAATTTGTCGATATCCTCGACCAAAGGGCTAAATTGACCAAAACCAACAACGAGATTAATCGTTCTCTAAAGAAGTCTCAAGAATTCTACCAAAATGCTAAGAAGGCCTATGAGATTGAGAAGAATGCAACTAAGCTGGACCAGCCAAGTTGAAGTCGAATAATAAACAATTGAATAAGGCTACAATGGATAATGTCAGAACCCTATATGAAGGTTCAACGATAAAGAATAAGGCCTATGAAGCTTCCTTTTGATAAAGCATGAGATAGAAAGTGGGAATTAGGTATATGAGACTTCCATACACTTTTAGACTCAAAATATAGGATATATAGAGACCGTCTACATTTGGGTTGAACTCCTCCGATGTGGGTCGACCCCGAAATTAGAGGGGAGGTAAAATCGAAGAAATTCCTCTCTCCTGTGCTTACGGGGATCTAAGGATATTGGAGTCCTCTTTTTTCCACTCACTCTGATCTTCATGGGCTACCTCAGATATAAATAGGTCCTCGTCAAAATGGGGGAAATAAAAAGAAATGGAGTCTCGAGTCTATGTTTTCTCAAAACAGGCAAAAGAAACATAGTCGTTCAAAGATAACGGCATCAAAAGACATATTGATGCGTACGAAACCAAACAAATCAAGGGCCTGAGGACTAAGTTACGGAATGGGAAGGTGTTAGTCACCCATCCTACTTTCATTATCTCATGGGCCATGATAATATTCTTATTTTCTCAAAAGTAGGATATGTGTGTACATGTTTTCGATGTGAATAACGAGATAAAGAAATCATTCGACTCACGTCATGGTAATGACGAAAAGAAATCATTTGACTCATGTCAAGGGAAAGATGAAGCGGAATTATCCTAAGGAGTGTACAAAGAAATAACATAAAAATAAATATAATTTGAGTGTCCGTCGAATCACAAATCATTATGAATAAATGAATTTGTATATCAAGAAAAACATGAATATGTAGGAGTACACGGATCAACAATACTAATAAACACAATAAAGCATAAATGTATGAATGAGAAAATAGGACTTGAATCCCAAGATTGGCTCGGGATGCCTACGTAGCTAAAAATGCATCAAAGTCCAGGCAGTCCGATAACACATAAGAGTGGGGTTGAATCCATCCGTCCTAATTTAGAACCTCCTTTAGATTGTTTTTAGAAAATGTGTGCAAGTGTAGAAAGTGCGAAAAATGAGGAAATCATAATTTAGGGTTTATAATAAAACCTTCTTTTTGATTTTTTAGATTTTATGAAAATAAAATTTATGTGTACTAAATAATAAAAAGTGAGATTAGTTTTTCATGTGAAGAAACAAGATAAAGATATATTAAAAATAAAAGGCTAGACCTTTTAGAGAGTTTTAATTATGATTCTGTAATGGTAGGAGGCTGATTTTAGTGTGGTTGGATGGTGGTCAGGCAAGGATGGAAAGTGGGGTGGATAATGAAGGAGAATAATGTAAGGAAATGAAAAGAATGTTTGCAAAAATAGAATTTTTGCACACTTATTTTGAGGGAAAATTTTGACCACAAAAGGGGATATCCTTGATAATGAGGTCATGGACTCCTTAAATAGTAAAAATTAGGGTTTCAGGGGGTGCCAATTAGCATGGCCCCTAGCCTACCTGTCGGCATAGATCTTGCCTTACTAGAAAAAGAAACTACTCCCTATCAATAGGCAGGGGGTCTCGGGTTCCTATAGGCAATCCAGAACTGACTTTTTTGAAAACAGGAGCACAAAATACTAGCCGTAAGTCTGAATCATGCATGGATGGGACCATTATATAGGGTATTTAGAGAACTACAAGAAGCAATTGATCCAATCCTAGTAGACCTTATAAAGGTTCATCTAGTCTTTGATTTGGACACATTATTATTTTTCTTCCCCTTTCTTGGGGATATTCTTTTTATCGCCATTTTTTGCCATGTTTGGCCGACCAATATTGTATATGGTGTCAGCAACCACATCTTCAACCTTGACATATTTATCTATCGTAGACATCAGTTTTTCAGTAGAAATTGGCCTCCTTTTTATGAGGTATTAGTGAAACATAGAGTTTCTTGACAGACCAAATTTGAATAAGGACGCAACAACCTACTCAGAGCAACCCTCCACTTCATTATAAGTTTTATAGTATTGCCTAGCATATTCCTGTAAGGTTGCCAAGGGTTTCTTTCTGATGGTTAGAATTAAGTCCATCTTCTTTGGATCAACATTGATGATGGTAATAAACCTCATTATAAACTCCTTTTGCAAACTACTTGAAGTTGTTGACTAACATGTGTATGATTTTTTGGAACCACTTTTTTATTATATCACCCAAACTAAATGGGAATATGCGTCACATGAAAGCTTCATTGTTATTTTATGGGGTCATTACCTACTAGTACTGGCAAACATGATCGATGGGATCAATCTTCCCATCGTAGAACTTATAACTAGGTATGGAAATTTCTAAGAGGCTCTAGTTATTCAATATATGTTGAGAACGGAGACGTTATATGAGTAATAAGGTCCCTCTATACTAATTCCTTAGTGGACATAACCCCCTTATGAGCGGGTTTCTCATCTATCTATCGGCACATGATGTTGCAAAGATCTTTATCATGATGTCTTCCTACCTCGATACTTCTCTCCTATGGACTCCTGTGCATAAAGTATTCTTCATCGCAATGTAAACTCTCTCCATGGTTACGATTCCTTCTCACCTGGGGGTTAGGTGTCCAGGAGTCGCATATATGCTTGCCCAGTGGATCTCCTAGTGCATCCTTTCCATGGGATGTTGCAAACATTCATTTTCTTCTTATTAGAGGAGTGTGGCCTCATTCTATTGATGGAGTCTCAATTCATAAGTGTCCACAAGTCATGAAATTTGAGTGGACTTAGGATGTGATTTAATTTCCAAGGTTTATTCTTCCTAATGAAGATAGCGTGAATTATGGGCTTTGCGATTCCTAAATGGGATGGAACACAAAACTGACTCTAAGTGCTTATGCCCCATTTTTCCCTCATGTTGATCTCCATTAAAGGGCATAGGTGCACTGCATGAGTGATATATGACTACTCGTTGGCTCTAATTGCTGAAAATAGGAAACACGTTCCCACATACGACACCAATTGTAGGTGGTAAATCCTGATTAGGTTAATTCTAAGAAAAAAAAGACAATCAATAAAGGAAATTAACACAACACACGACACAAGATATACGTGGTTCGATGCCTATATCCACGAGGTGCTTCTCTCTCTTATTAATAAAATCATAATAACCAGAATTAGAAATGCCCCTTCTGCCACGGTTGAGGGCTATATTTTTAGGGGGAAAAGAGTGTGAGTCTTTTGGGAATATATAACTTTTGGACATATCTGAAATCTAATCGAACTAATCCAAGACCAAGATATCCGTTGACTGAATCCTCCTTTTATTCTTATCTTCAAGCTATGATATTTTATCAAGACTATCAGACACATGTCATCTCTTCCATTTTAGTTGGATAATTCCCCCCCCCCCCCCCACCCCACCCCACATGTATTCTTTGGTTCAATGGTTGATTCTCTGATTTTGGCCAAGACCATGACATGAATAAGGGATTTTGGTTCTAATATCTTCACATGAATCTTGATTTGACATTTTAGTCCTCTAAGGAATGTTGAAATGAAATATTCTTCAGATAAACCTCTTTGTTTGGTCGTGACTAAAGGCTTCAATTCTTCAAATATTTTCTGATAATTGGTCATTATGTCTGATTATGGTAACTTGTTGAACTCTTCTACAACATTATCAAACCCTCCCAGAGAAAATCTAGTAAACATTTGTTCTACAAACTCTCATCATTTGACTTGTGTACAATATTCAGACACTTATTGGAACCAACTGGTTGCAACCCCTTCCATATGTAGTGTTGCAAAGAGAAACTTTTGTTCTTCTATTATATAATTAAAATATAAATACCTCTCTAATTATTGAATCCACCCTCTAGGGTCATCACCACTAAATTTAGGACATTCTATTTTTGGTCTTTGATACCATGTATACCACCCATGATTAGGGTTGGGTTCACTTCTTGCTGGTTCCACATTGATAATTTGGAGAACGGTTGACTTCATGGTGGTGTGTCCAAAATTCCTCTTGGATTATCCTTCGCTTCATTCCTTTGTAATCAATTTTTAGTAATCAATAATAATCAGTGATTCTTCCTCTAAAATATGTTATCATTTCAAGTTTTCTTCATTATTAAATGCCTAGTTCATCGATATAATAGATGTCCAAGAAGCCCGAGCCGAAGACATCTCAAAGTTGAGCATATCAAAATGACTACAATCAAATCGCACTTTGTCAATGGAATCGTCTTAGAAATTCACAATCACGAAGTCTTCTGATTTTAGTGGCAATCAGTTACAAATTCTTATGAAGGTATATATATTAGACCAACTATCTAGAAATCAATTAAGCACCCTTCGGCAAACATTGTAGGTGGTCGGAGATCACCAAATACGTAGCCACTATTTGCTACGCCAGGTCGGAGGTTTCCCGACCAGACTGTTGTTGTCGGTCGGTGCCATATAAATACTAGGCGCATTGTTGTTGGTCAGCGTCACATGGATAACAGGGGATGTTGGTCGGTAACCACCTAACAATGATCTATTATTGATCGAAGCAGATTGGAAGAAATTATTCATGGTCAGAAGCTACTATACGCTGGTCGACTACTACTGTAATACCTGAACATCTTTTGTTGACAAACAAGTTGATCTCACCATTTTTCTTGGTCGGCGATTCAACAGTTGCAGAAGTCGGAGGTACCCAAATATCAATTGTTGCTCGGTTAAAGATATTATGCATATTGAGGAGTTCCCGAGCTCCAATTCATTGATCGACGACATTTATTCCTACTAGGACGTATCTATTCTTGGTCGGCTACTATTGGCAGTAATCATTCTTGGTCGGAGGCATATCCAATCTTGATCGGCGACCAACGAATGCAAAATATTGGTTGGCGATTGTCCGCTCAGATTTTTATAACGTTTTGCACTGATCGACAATGAGGTTTCAACACCAGAGTTCTTTTAAATCAACATTTGTACAAATTATGGGTTCCTGATCTCCTACATGTTGGTCAGCGAAATTAATTGTTGATCGAATACATGTTCCACGCAGATTGAAAGGCTTCCCGACCTCCTTTGGCTGGTTGGCAGTAGCTATTGTTGGTCAGCAAATAAGAAGGTTGGTACCGGAGAAGGTCGGCACCACCTGATACTCCTCGTCTAAAACATAGATAAAATTTCTGGGAATCAGACCTGGTGGTCGGCGTCACTGGTCGGTAACAAAGGATAAAACTAGGACAAAACTTATTGGGTTTCATACTAGACTGTTATAAGCATTTGCTAATTAAAGCTTTACCACATCCCATTTTGACTTTATCCGAATAAAGCCCTTTGCTGATTAAAAACTTGTTAAAAAACTTTTGGTTAATTACACCAATTCTCTACAATTTACACCCTCATGTGAACCAACTTATAAATATTTTAGAAGCCAACTTATATTAAGTATTTCTTGGAATTCAGATAATTTTCCAAAAAACTTAGATTAAATAATTATGCCTTACATATGGCACATACTTGATAAAAATTTGCTCATATAATACACATTTGGCACAAAATATATTAGTTCATATTTTGAAATTTTTATTGCTTTATGTCGATAGACATCATATATAGTTTGGCTAAATAATTATTCTCATGACTAACTACTTGAACTAGTCTCAACAGGAGTTCGAGTAACTTATTAACATTCCATAGGGACATGAGTTAATCCCGACGAAATCTCGGCCACAATCTTAAACCACTGAAAACTGTTATTGCTCGACATCAGGTAATTTCATCTCGACAGATCAACCGGACATATATTATTTCATATTTCGAAATTGATATTTTTATTGCCCAAGCAGATACATATCATATATTCATTATATTGACTAGATTATTCTCATGATAACTAATCAATTCAGCCTACGCATATGGTAGAGCAAGTTATTAATTTTTAGAGGTACAAGATTCAGTGCCGATGAATACTTAGAAATGATCTTAAACTTTCAGAAAATATTATCACTGCTCGACATTATGAAGTTTTATCTCAACGCGGCACTATTCATTTTATTATTTCTCTGATCTATGCTCAACCAAAAATTATTCTATATATCCATTGGGATTCATATTTTATATTCATCTCATCATGGAACTCGACGAGATACTTATTATCATATTCAGCTCCGAGGAGAACTACAACATTTGTTATATTTCACCCCCAATGGATAGTTGGTCGGGGTAATTCTTATTTATATTCAGGCCCGGCAAAGTACTCGGCCATTTTCTCATGTTTTGGAAAATATTATTCTTGTTAGGCGTTATACAATTTCGCCTCGACAGATCAGCAAGACACTTTATTATTATTCTAAATCATTCTTTATGTCTATGAATATTTTATATTTATCTCAGTATGGAGATCGAAAAATTTATTCTCTCTATATATATTCAGCTTCAAGGAAGTCTTCAACATGTATTATCTTATTCCCAACAATCTGTTGGTTAGCTCCGAGGAGGTCTCCAGCATTTATATTATCTTATTCCTAACACTCTGTTGAGGAGGTCTCTAGCATTTATTATATCTTATTCCCAACAATCTGTTGGTCAGCTCCGAGGAGGTCTCCAACATTTATTATATCGTATTCCCAACAATCTGTTGGTCAGCTCCGAGAAAGTCTCTAGCATTTATTATCAATTACCACCAACTCCGGTTGGTCAAAAACTCAATTACCACCAACTCCGGTTGGTCGGAATCTCAATTACCACCAACTATGATTGGTCGAAAACTTATTACCACCAACTCCGGTTGGTCAAAAACTTACCACCAACTCCGGTTGGTCGAAAACTTATTACCATCAACTCCGATTCATCAGAAACTTAATACCATCAACTCCGGTTGGTCAAAAACTTATTACCACCAACTCCGGTTGGTGGGAAACCTATTACCACCAACTCCGATTGGTCGGGCATCTATTACCACCAACTACGGTTGGTCGGTCATCTATCACCACTAATTTCGATTGGTCGGTCAATCAGCAAATAACAACTCCGGTTGGTGGGACAACAGACAGCAGGTGGAGAAAATTTTATTGTCTATGCAAAATAAGAAAATTTGTCCTTCTACATATATATATATTCATCAGCAAACAACGAGGAAAGCATCTTACTAAGTATTTCCAAGAAAATGAAAATGCAAACATGCAAAGATCTCAGGGAACATTTCCTCAGCCTTATTCTTCTAGCAAGACAACATAATTCAAGGCCAAGAAAGCATTCAAAGTTCATATTCCACACTTGGGGGCTTCTATTACGGATATTGTTGTTCATTCGGTGGCACATTCTTATAACATCATGCAGTCGAGCATTAAATTCAACTCCACAAACTTACACGGTCGGGCCCTGACCAATCATCATTCAGGAGTTATTTTTCTTGATCAGGAATTAGTTTTGATATTGAAGTTCAGGAGGCATATTGAAATTCAGGAGGCATATTGAAGTTCAGGAGGCATATTGAAATTCAGGGGTTATTATGCACATTCAGGAGTCAGATTCAGCATCTACATCACTGAGATCTTTACTACTACTATCCCAACCAATATTGAAGAAGAAGTTGTATGAAAATGTTTTGAAATCCACCACTAGCCTAGTACTAATCAGATTGAAGAGTTGGGTTTAAAATTGGTTGGGACAGTAGTGGTGGATTTTGAAACACTTTCATACAACTTCTTCTTCAATATTGGTTGGGACAGTAGTAGTAAAGATCTCAGTGATGTATATGTTGAATCTGACTCCTGAATGTGCATAATAACTCCTGAATATGCCTCCTAAACTTCGATATGCCTCCTGAACTTCAACATGCCTCCTGAATTTCAATATGCCTCCTGAATTTCAATATGCGTCCTGAACTTCAATATCAAAACTAATTCCTGAGCAAGAAAAATAACTCCTGAATGATGATTGGTCGGGGCCCCAATCGTGTATGTTTGTGGAGTTGAATTTAATGCTCAAATGCATGATGTTATAAGAATATGCCACCGAATGAACAACTATATCCGTAATAGAAGCCCCCAAGTGTGGAATATGAACTTTGAATGCTTTATTGGCCTTGAATTATGTTGTCTTGCTAGAAAAATAAGGCCTCGGAAATATTCCCTGAGATCTTTGCATGTTTTCATTTTCATTTTCTTATTTATATTCAGGCCCGGCAAAGTACTCGGCCATTTTCTCATGTTCTGAAAAATATTATTCTTGTTCGGCATTATACAATTTCGCCTCGACAGATCAGCGAGACACTTTATTATTATTCTAAATCATTCTTTATGTCTATGCATATTTTATATTTATCTCAGTATGGAGCTCGGAAAATTTATTCTATCTATATATATTCGGCTTCAAGGAAGTCTTCAATATGTATTATCTTATACCCAATAATCTGTTGGTTAGCTCCGAGGAGGTCTCCAGCATTTATATTATCTTATTCGTAACACTCTGTTGAGGAGGTCTCCAGCATTTATTATATCTTATTCCCAATAATCTGTTGGTCAGCTCCGAGGAGGTCTCCAGCATTTATTATATCTTATTCCCAACAATCTGTTGGTCAGCTCCGAGAAAGTCTCTAGCATTTATTATCAATTACCAGCAACTCCGGTTGGTTGAAATCTCAATTACCACCAACTCCGATTGGTCGGAAACTTATTACCACCAACTCCGGTTGGTTGGAAACTTATTACCACCAACCCCGATTGGTCGGAAACTTATTACCATAAACTCCGGTTCGTCGGAAACTTATTACCATCAACTCCGGTTGGTCGAAAACTTATTACCACCAACTCTGGTTGGTCGGAAACCTATTACCACTAATTCCAATTGGTCGGGCATCTATTACCACCAACTACGGTTAGTCAGTCACCTATCACCGCCAATTCCAGTTGGTCAGTCAATCAGCAAATAACAACTCTGGTTGGTGGGACAATAGACTGCAGGTGGAGCAAATTTTATTATCTATGCAAAATAAGAAAATTTGTCCTTCTACATATATATATACATCAGCAAACAACGAGGAAAGCATCTTACTAAGTATTTCCAAGAAAATGAAAATGCAAACATGCAAAGATCTCAGGGAACATTTCCTCGGACTTATTTTTCTAGCAAGACAACATAATTCAAGGCCAAGAAAGCATTCATAGTTCATATTCCACACTTGGGGGCTTCTATTACGGATATAGTTGTTCATTCGGTGGCACATTCTTATAACATCATGCAGTCGAGCATTAAATTCAACTCCACAAACTTACACGATAGGGGCCCCGACCAATCATCATTCAGGAGTTATTTTTCTTGCTCAAAAATTAGTTTTGATATTGAAGTTCGGGAGTTTTGATATTGAAGTTCAGGAGGCATATTGAAGTTTAGGAGGCATATTCAGGAGTTATTATGCACATTCAGGAGTCAGATTCAACATCTACATCACTGAGATCTTTACTACTACTGTCCCAACCAATATTGAAGAAGAAGTTGTATGAAAATGTTTCGAAATCCACCACTAGCCTGGTACTAATCAGATTGAAGAGTTGGGTTCAAAATTGGTTGGGACAGTAGTGGTGGATTCTGAAACACTTTCATACAACTTCTTCTTCAATATTGGTTGGGACAGTAGTAGTAAATATCTCAGTGATGTAGATGTTGAATATGACTCCTGAATGTGCCTTATAACTCCTGAATATGACTCCTGAACTTAGATATGCCTCCTGAACTTCAATATGCCTCCTGAACTTCAATATGCCTCCTGAACATCAATATCAAAATAACTAATTCCTGATCAAGAAAAATAACTCCTGAATGATGATTGGTCAGGGCCCGACCGTGTAAGTTTGTGGAGTTGAATTTAATGCTCGACTACATGATGTTATAAGAATGTGCCACCGAATGAACAACTATATCCGTAATAGAAGCCCCCAAGTGTGGAATATGAACTTTGAATGCTTTCTTGGCCTTGAATTATGTTGGTCTTGCTAAAAAATATGGCTGAGGAAATGTTCCCTGAGATCTTTGCATGTTTGCATTTTCATTTTCTTGGAAATAATTTGTAAGATGCTTTCCTCGTTGTTCGCTGATGAATATATATACATGTACAAGGAAAAATTTTCTTATTTTGCATAGACAATAAAATTTTCTCCACCTTCTGTCTGCTGTTCGACCAACCGGAGTTGTTATTTGCTGACTGATCGACCAACCAACCAAAATTGGTGGTGATAGATGACCGACCAACCGTAGTTGGTGGTAATAGATGCCCGACCAATCGGAGTTGGTGGTAATAGGTTTCTGACTAATCGGAGTTGGTGGTAATAAGTTTTCGACCAATCGGAGTTGATGATAATAAGTTTCCGACCAACCGGAGTTGGTGGTAATAAGTTTCCAACCAACTGGAGTTAGTGGTAACAATTTTGCGACCAACCGGAGTTGGTGGTAATAAGTTTCCCAACCGAAGTTGGTGGTAATAAGTTTCCGACAAACCGGAGTTGGTGGTAATTGAGTTTCCGACCAATCGGAGTTGGTGGTAATTGAGTTTTCGACCAACCAGAGTTGGTGGTAATTGAGTTTTCGACCAACCAGAGTTGGTGGTAATTGATAATAAATGCTAGAGACTTTCTCAGAGCTGACCAACAGATTGTTAGGAATAAGATATAATAAATGATGGAGACCTCCTCGGAGCTGACCAACAGATTGTTGGGAATAAGATGTAATAAATGCTGGAGACCTCCTCAAGAGATTGTTGGGAATAAGGTAATATAAATGCTGGAGACCTCCTCGGAGCTGACCAACAGATTGTTGGGAATAAGATAATACATGTTGAAGACTTCCTTGAAGCTGAATATATATAGAGAGAAGAAATTTTCCGAGCTCCATGCTGAGATTAATATAAAATATGCATAGACATAAAGAATGATTTAGAATAATAATAAAGTGTCTCGCTGATCTGTCGAGGCGAAATTGTATAATGCCGAACAAGAATAATATTTTCCAGAACATGAGAAAATGGCCGAGTACTTTGCCGGGCCTGAATATAAATAAGAATTACCCCGACCAACTATCCGTTGGGGGGTGAAATATAACAAATGTTGTAGTTCTCCTCGGAGCTGAATATGATAATAAGTATCTCGTCGAGTTCCATGATGAGATGAATATAGAATATGAATCCCAATGGATATATAGAATAATTTGTGGTTGAGCATAGATCAGAGAAATAATAAAATGAATAGTGCCTCGCTGAGATAAAACTTCATAATGTTGAGCAGTGATAATATTTTTCGAAAGTGTAAGATTATTTCTGAGTATTCGTCAGCACTGAATCTTGGACCTGTAAAAATTCATAACTTGCTCTACCATATGCGTAGGCTGAATTGATTAGTTATCATGAGAATAATCTAGTCGATATAATAAATATATGATATGTATCTACTTAGGTGATAAAAATATCAATTTCGAAATATGAAATAATATATGTCCGGTTGATCCGTCGAGACGAAATTGCCTGATGTTGAGCAATAACAGTTTTCAATGGTTTAAGATTATGGCCGAGCTTTCGTCGGGATTAACTCATGTCCCTATGGAATTTTAATAAGTTGCTCGAACTCCTGTTGAGACTAGTTCAAATAGTTAGTCATGAGAATAATAATTTAGCCAAACTATATATGATGTCTATCGACATAAAGCAATAAAAATTTCAAAATATGAACTAATATGTTTTGTGCCAAATGTGTATCATATGAGAAAAATTTTATCAAGTACGTGCCATATGTAAGGCATAATTATTTAATCTAAGTTTTTTGCAAAATTATCTGAATTCCAAGAAATACTTAATATAAGTTGGTTTCCAAAATATTTATAAGTTGGTTCACATGAGGGTGTAAATTGTAGAGAATTGGTGTAATTAACCAAAAGTTTTTTAACAAGTTTTTAATCAGCAAAGGGCTTTATTTGGATAAAGTCAAAATGGGATGTGGTAAAGCTTTAATTAGCAAATGCTTATAACAGTCTGGTATGAAACCCAAGAAGTTTTGTCCTAGTTTTATCCTTTTTTACCGACCAGTGACGCCGACCACCAGGTCTGATTCACAGAAATTTTATCTATGTTTTAGCCGAGGAGTATGAGGTGGTGCCGACCTAATCTGGTACCGACCTTCTTATTTGCCGACCAGCAATAGCTACTGCTAACCAGCCAAAGGTTGTCGGGAAGCCTTTCAATCTGCGTGAAATATGTATCCGATCAACAATTAATTTTGTTGACCAACATATAGGAGATCAGGAACCCGTAATTTGAACAAATGTTGATTTAAAAAAATGCTCGTGTCGCAACCTCGTTGTCGATCAGTGCAAAACGTTATAAAAATTTGAGCCGACAATCGCCAACCAATATTTTACATTCGTTGGTCACCGATCAAGACTGGATATGCCTCTGACCAAGAATGATTACTGCCAATAGTAGCCGACCAAGAACATATACGTCCTAGTAGGAATAAATGTCGTCGATTAACGAATAGGAGCTCGGGCACTCCTCAATATGCATAATATCTTTAACCGAGAAGCAATTGATATTTGGGTACCTTCGACTTCTGCAACTGTTGAATCGCCGACCAAGAAAAATGGTGAGATCAATTTGCTGATCAACAAAAGTTGTTAAGGTATTACAGTAGTAGCCGACCAACGTATAGTAGCTTCTGACCATGAATAATTGCTTCCAATATACTCTGATCAATAATAGATCATTGTTAGGTGGTTACCACCAACATCCCCTGTTATCCATGTGGAACTGACCAACAACAATGCGCCTGGTATCTATATGGCACCGACCAACAATAATAGTCTGGTCGGGAAGCCTCCGACCTGGCGTAGCAAATAGTGGCTACGTATTTGGTGGTCTCCGACCACCTACAATGTTTGCCGAAGGGTGCTTAATTGATTTCTAGATAGTTGGTCTAATATATATACCTTCATAAGAATTTGTAACTGATTGCGACTAAAATCAGAAGACTTCATGATGGGCTTGATGGAATGTATATCTGATTGCCACTTTGTGCCTGTAAAATGTTGGAATCAGAAGGATTGATTGAAATTGTATAGTCGTCTCTCACTTTCCGGGTCACCGAAATTCTATGTTGATGATTAGTGATAGATTTATCAAACCGGTGATTTCAAAGTTAACCCCCATGTTGAGATTTCCCTGTTGGTTTTGAAAAACTATCGAAGAAGTAGTAGATTTTCGAACTTTGGATTCTAAACCAAATAGATTCTTTTGTTTGTCATGAATTAAATTTATGAATTCTTCAAACCAGGATTTGATGACTGATATATCGTTGTTGTTTATCTCCTACCATATATATATATATATATATATATATATATTTATGGTGTCTTTACATACCTCCGATAGTGGAAAACTGTTCAAAATTAAAAATTACGACATATATAAATGAAATGGGCGAGGATAGTAGATCTGGGTCAGAATTTTCTGGGGAGAGAAAATTTTTCTTGATTTTAACTTTTCCTATTCTCTTATTGCAGATGGAAAAATATGATAGAAATTATTACCAAATTTATATCAAAAATCAATTAATGAGACTTTATTGACATAGATGGCAGATGAACCAAATTAAGTATATAGTTCATAAAAATGAATGAAAAGAGACTCAAACTTGAAGAGAGAGAAAATAGATCTGGGTCATGATTTCCATGAGAAAACTTTTTCTTGAGTTTAACCTTTTCCCATTCTCTGATTAAAAATATGATGGGAATTTGAATAGTCATCAAAGATCTTTCAAAATTTATTTCAAAATCAACAATGAAAATTATCAAATCTTATCATCCTCGTATATACTGATAGATGTAATCATTCTAAATGTTTAATCCATGATATAAAATTTATACTTAAGAATCAAGCCAAAAGTTTTGATTTATAAAATCCACCATTTTACAGATTTCTTAATAAGAATTAATCAAACAGTTATGATTTTAAAATTATGATATGCAATATTTTGCAAATTTCATAAATAAAAATTGAACAACTAATTTATGTATATAAACATAAAAATCATGACTAAATTAAAAGATTTCCCAATGAATCAAATATGTATATACTCATGTAAAAAAGATTTATGAATAAAGAGAAATTATTTTATCTCCTTAAAAGAGTATTAATATAATATGTACACAAATTTCTCAAACTTTGTGATTATGAAATATACATTTATGCAGATTTGTAAAAATTGATTCAACAATTTGTGAATATAAAATCATGATTGAATTAAAAGATGTATGCACAATATATAATTAATTATACATGGAGAAAATAAAAACTTAGCTTTTGGTGGAGAACAATCTTTGTAACACGTTCCCATAGACGGTGCCAATCTGTTGAAGACAGAAAATGGTCCAGGCCATTTTAGTGGCGTCAACAGCAGAAAAATGACGAGGATGAGATTGAAGATGAAGATAAACATTCACATCAAACATATAAGAGACAAAAGGTTTTTAAAGTGGTTCGGCGATGAATAAAGCCTACGTCCACTGTTATTTTATTCCCAGGGGTTTACAATAGCACAATATGGTGTAAAGAGAGAATGTATATCTTGTGTATGTAGTTTCTTAGTTGTCCCCCCTTTTGGCTAAGGGAATACATGTATTTATAGCTTTGAGGCTGTCAATATGAAAAGGCTATGTGTTGTCATCTATTGATACAGTAGAAATGTACATTAAGGCTCATTAAATGCGTTGTTATCTTCATTAATGCACATTAAATGCATAGTTATCCTTTGATATTCCTAGTTAGTATGTCGACCAACTCTCCTCGGGTGCTGACTAACTCTCCTCGGGTACCGACCAACTCTCCTCGGGTGCCGACTAATTCTCCTCGAGTGCCAACCAACTCTCCTCGGGTGCTGACTAAGTATAAATATTGCCACGTAAGATGACATCTGTCCTTTTCTGATTGGTCCTCGTAGATGGAGAATTTTTGCGTCAATAATCCAAATCTGGGAAATCTAGTGGCATCACATTGTTAGGTCGAAAAGAGACGAACATAATTTATCGATAAGATGACAAACATAAGGATAAATCCTAATAAATTTGGATGACTAGGGAAACCAATGTCGACACATGGCCACGAAGACAAGATTTATCCATACAACTAGTAAGTTGGCTCAAGCAATGGTAAATCCCAAGTCAGGATAACTCATGTACGTTCACCCACTAGCTAGTAAGTCAAGTGAGGTACAAACGATTCTACCTCAAAACCATGTGACTAAACTAGTGGGAGACTTATCTTAAAAACCTAGTAAATTAGCTCAAGTTGAAAAGATCCAACTATACAACACAAACCACTGGTAGGTCAGCCAGATCAACCACTTCAACTTTGTAAAAACATTATGCAAAAACACTTTATCATGGGTGAAGGCTATATCGTATCCACATAATACACAATAAATGCATGCAGATAAGTAAACCAGTTTGATACCATTTGATCTCAAATAAACTATCCATGAATTATAGATTGTTAACAAATAGAAATGTTAAAATCATCATTACAAACATTGTTCAAAAAATAAATATGATCATTTATAATGCTTCATAAAAAACACATGAAGTCCTAGAGTTTAAGCTATAGAACTCTCTTCATTAGTTAGAGTGACTTGAGAATCAAGGAAACAACAACTTCAGCAATGGAAGACTCTCAGGAAACTTCGGGAGCTATGAGAGGAATGGTCTAATTAATAGCAGTATATTCGGCTTGACCAACTACCTCATCCTCAACTTATTTATCGATATACATCTCATCCTTGGATGCCAAGGCTCTATTCTCATCGTCAACACCCTCCCACCTGTTAACGACTTCTGCAATATCAGGTTAATTCTTAATCACCATCTTCTTCATCTATTCGCAACCTTCAATGAATAAGGTCATATTTTTAATGGTAAAATCGCTAGAGTCTTTGAATTGCTCGATAGTGCTCTCTTCAGCCTTAATAAGGGACTTATTAGCTTTAGCAATATCTTTATTGGCTTGTGAAAAGGCCTCCTTGAGACTTTTCCTTTTTACTGCATCAGGAGCATCTTGCTCCTTTAGCTTCTTGTTCTCTACCTCAACCGAGCTAAGGGAAAAATTATTTTCAATGAACTGGTCATCGCTTTGCTGAAGCTCATCACAAGTCTTCTTTCGCTCATTGGCTCAGTTATTAGCATGGTTGGCCCCAGCAGTCTGATCAAATTAGTTAATTCCATTAGTTAGTAGTTAGCTAATACTGTTAATTAACCCCATTTTAGCAAGCATGAAAATCGTGAAGGGATGGTGTAAGCAGCATTTATTACATGTGTACGTGTTGGGAGATATGCAAATATTCCCCTTGTGTGCCAATAACTAACTTTATGACCATTCTCTCACTAGCATTTAAAGTGTGTACATGCCTAACCTGTAAAGGCACAACACTTGTCACTCTCTTCCAGCTGCCTATAAATATCACACACACACACACTTTTTTGGGATAATCAAAATATTTTCCTTAGTGTTTTGATGTTAAATTCTAGAGAGAAATTGAGATCTTCCATCTTGTATTACTTAGTGACTTTTTCCCAGTAGTCAAAGACAATAAACACTGCACATGTGGACGTAGGCACCGTCTCGGGCCGAACTAAATCATGTCTTATTCTCTTTCTCACATCTTTTAATTGTTTTCTCTAAATTAGTATTTCATTAGTTTTATATCCTTTTATATGTTATTTGCTTATAATTTGTTTACTCAAACTAAGGAAAATTAGTATACTAGTTTTAGGAGATAACACATACACAATCCAATTCAAGTTACTGTAAGGACATATTTTGTATGTCCTGTTTATATTTGTGTATGTCGTATACTACTACAAACCGTCGAAGAAAAATTTCAACTTTGAAGATACGTGAGGACAGATCCGAATGTCAAAGTTCTTCAACTTTGAAGCCTCTGCGAGATTAATTTTGGTAAGGATGTGCTTAAGTCCCTTAACGGTTCATTTACAAGTGTTGGGATATTTTTCTAAAATATTTTCTAAGTGTTAAGGTGTTGTTTTTCGTCAAAATATTTTTATAAGTGTTAAGGCGGACTTTTGAAATAAAAAAATTAATTTTTTCTCTCTATCTTTCGAGCGACTTGAGCATGTTGTTCAAACAACATGTTGATCTCGTGCGATGTCGTTCAAGCGACACATATCCTCATTCGAGCGACATTGGGACTTCGTTTGAGCGAGTTGCCGACTCAACGTTTCTATACAAAGCGTGTTAAATGACTCCCTTTTCATTAAGAAGACCTGACGAATTTCTTTCTGCATAAAGTGCAAACATCAGATTACCTTTGTCTTTTTCAAATTAGTGTTCAAATCCTTTTTCTTTTCAATTCACAAAATCCCAAATGCTTTGGTGAATTGTTTGGAACCCGAGATACATCTTTGTTGGAGTTTTTCTTATAGGGAGAATAACCTACTGCTAATCTAGGTGACACTTGAGGGACGTATTGGGTTGACGTTGACTGTGTGTCATAGGGAGTACATGTGGGTGTTCCTAGGTTGATTGGACTGCGTGTCTTTGTGGATCTTTTGCAGTTGATTCATTACTAATTTAGAACTACACGTTCTTGTGGGTATCTGCGGATATTCATTGTAGATTTTGCTTGTAATCATTGTGACTATTATTAAGTGAAATAAATGGTTTTCCTTTATAGGTTTTTTCTTGAAATCTGTGTGTCAGCAATTATTTATGTTGGTTTGATTTCACCCACGTAGATGCATGTTTTAGGGATGAATTAATTTGGTTTAAAAATTGACTCCAATTAAATAAGTCGAAATTGAAAATTTATAAATTTGATTAAATCAGTATCACACCTCATTCTCAAATTGGTATCAGAGCGGGTTTCTCAAAGTTATCGAGTTATCCTTATTTTTTGCAAAAATTATTGTGTTATTAATTTGCTTTGAAAATTTTATTTGAAAAAAAATTGCAATTTTTTGATGGAGCACTTATGTAATCGGATGCCCCTCCATGTTGGCACAAGTCAAAGTTTTGATGATTTAAATTGTTTGAATTTGACATTTTTTAAATGAATTAAAGTTTTGGAAAAAGAAAATTCTCATTTTAAAACCACTGTGGATCTTCTGCAAACGGTTCAAAGTCAAAGAGATTTTTATCGTGTGATTTTTATTTCTTTAGACCATGACTTTAATGCTTTAAAATTTTCCAAAAAGGAGAGTGATGATAGAGTCCTATTTTTAGAAAAATAATTGAAGGACTTTAAAAATTCTAGGATTTTTGTTTGTGCCAGAGAGGATAAAAATATTTTAATCGATGAGTTTGTGGCACGTGAAGAGACTCTTAGGGATAAGTGTGCGTATTTTAATGGGAACGTGATAACCTTCTAGGAAAAATTGAAAATTTAGAGAAGGAGTCCCGAAAACTTGAAGAGTCTAATTCTTTACTTGAGTAAAAAAATTTGGAGTTGAAAAATGATTTGACGGACTCGAGTAGTGTTGGTAGCAATGGTAGTGGCTCATCATGTTCTCATGTGTCGCGTGTTAAAGCCAAGACCATTATTTGTTTTAGAGGGTCAATCAATTCCAAGGACGTTAGAAAAGGTCAACCCATAGGTGTCGCTCCACCAGTTTACACATGTTCAGATTGTGGTAGGAAAGGTCACCTTAGACGTTTTTATTTTGATCTTGGAAGAGGTCCTCGAAATTTTAAGGATAGTGTCCCGTCGGTTCCCATAACCCCTCGAGTTAGGTACACACCTGTTTGGGTTAGGAAATCTATTTTGGAGATGTTAAATGATTCATTGTTTGATTCTCACATGCTTGCACATGATGCATCACATGTTATTTCTTATGCAAAACATGATATCAATAAATAATAATTAAATCAGGATACCAAGCTCATCACACAAAATCTCCCCTACATCATATACATCTCTTCCCATTTTTATCTCGAATAGACAACTCGGTGAAAATATAAACCTATCTAGAATCAGATAAATGAATTAAATAAATCTAGATAAACATGAAACAACCAGCTAATAATGATCAACAATATCAAAATCCGTAACTAGCAACAGTAATCACCACTGTTCTAAAAACCCACCTAGGCTTGAGGCTTGGGAGAAACGCCCCGCCTTAATATTTTGATGCCTTATGCTTGGTAAAATCCTTAAGGCGTACTTTTTCTCTAAAAACAACAATGCTTTAGTGAAACGATATTGCCTTTTAAAGATTTTTTTGCAAATCGGACCATTATCTCATCCAAAATAATCAAATAGTATTTTTATTTGCAAATATTCAGACATATTTTTATGATATGTACAATTTTAGTATTTTAATAGCCTTGTTATGGTTAAAAAATATTAAAATATATTAAAAAGACCTAAACACCTTTTCACGCCTTTTTACGCCAAGGCCCGCCTAGGCTTCTAAGGCTTAAGGCTTGGCCTCCACGCCTCGATCACGTCCCGCGTTTTTTAGAACCTTGGTAATCACACAATATGAATCAACAATCTAAACAGGTGTGACTAAAAGAACACAATGCAGTAAAATATGTAATCTATCAAAGTATATTGCATAAACATAAACCAGAAGCAACCAGAAGTACCAAAAAAAATATATAACCATAAGCAATCAGGGTACTGAAACAGAATTTCACAAAAATTCAGGGATCGCTCGAACGAGTAAGCCATGCCTCTCAAACAACATGAGTTTCTCGCGATATGGGCTTCGTGCAACACTGAGTTCTCACTCAAACGAGGAAACCAAATTCACACATCCAATCCAGAAAATCAAACAGTTTTGTCCAGTGAAAAATTTTCGCGAAAAAACTGACTAGAAGGTGCAGAAAACTGTAAAACAATAGCAAAACAGTAGCTAAAACTACAAAAACAATATGAGTTACATGCTAACATAGTACCTATGTGGTCAAACATGAACATGGAATGTATGGACGTGAGCTACATCAAATGAATCACAATTCCAACACATCGAAATGATCAAAAAGCTCTAATTGATAGATATAAATCATTAAACTTTATTTTATCCATATGTGACATTTAAAGTGTGAGATTAATGAACTAAACAATCAAACATGCACAGAAATCCAAAATTTTGACGATTCTACAAATAGTAGTGTCATGACACGATTTTTCAACTTTACGATTCGTGGTGCAAACCTGTTTAAATTATCCATCCAAACTCCCTCAATTATATATCATATTTTCTTTTGGAATGAACATAAACTAAATGGACCATTTTGGCATATGATTCTTTCAATTGCCTTTAAAGTTTTTTGGGCTCTTTTAAACGGTGGCTTTCACGACTTGTCAATTTTACACTCTCACAGCCCTTTCCCCTGAACACTCATTATTTTTTCAATTACTATACTCACCGAAAATGGTTATTACATGCACACCTCCTCCTTATGTCTACTTATGCATATATGACAAAATTGAGATAAGAACGTCTCACCAAAATCAAATATGCAAGAGATGTCAAACATTCATATAAACTCGTGCATGTGTGCAAACATGGCATATATACAAAGTCGAATCAAAATGTATATCAACTTCTAAACTACCCCATAATACAATGGTTAAGATCATTATAAGCATCAATAATTATGACCAAATTTCCTAGCCACATGGATAATGAAAGGAAGGGGGTCCAAACACACCAATATGCCACATCAAACATGTAAACTCAAAAACAAACTGAAAATCTTTTTGGTTTTTTCAACATATTTTGACTCAAATAAATGCAAAATCTTTTTGTATTTTCTCAAAAATATAATAAACCAAAAATCTTTGTGTATTTTTTGAATAAGACTCAATAAAAGGAAAAAAATAATATAAAATGATACACATGTCATAACACTAGCAAGATATAAATCATGATGCAAAGACTAGCGTATGGAAAACATGGTAACACAATCATCCTTTAGATCTAGCATGGGAAAAATCAAGTGAAACCAAATGAGAACCATGAAGTTTTAGTCCTAAAGTCACTAAATCTGATTTCTTAACCCAAGTAGGTGTAACGTGACGAGTGGGGGTTATAAGAACCGACACAACTTTATTCCTAAACTTTGTAGGAGCATTCTCAAGGTCATAGCAATAACGTCTAATGTGACCTTTTCTACCACAATGTGTGCAAGGGTAAAGGAGATGGGAATGATTATCAAAATATCGACCTCCTCTCACGTTCCTAGTGGGATCTCTCACCCGATTGGTATTGCCTTTGGGAATGGGAACAACTCTATCATCGTAGCCTATACACACCTATCACTTTCGACTTCAACGGTGCCTAACAGCCTATACAACTTCTTCGACCTAGATTCCAAGTCAAACTTAACCTTACTCGAGTCTCTCGATCTTTCCTCTAACTCATAAATCCTAGACTCAAGCACACGCCTAGTTTGATCAAACTCTAGAATCTCCTTTTTCAATGCCTCCATCAAACCATGAAGTTTGTCTCTCTCTTTCTCCACATATTCTATCTTCTCCCTAAACATATTTTCCCATGACCTAAGATCCTCAATCAAAGCATCGTTATTTTCAATGGCACGCTCATTCAACCTAGCTTGTAATTTAGAGTTTGCCTTTTTCACCTTCACCACTAATAAACACCAAAAAGTGTCTATGTTATAACCCGAATAGATGCATTTTAGCCTCTCGTTTTAATTAAAATTGGTCTTATGTCATATTTTATTGTTTTTCAGGTCAAATGGCAATCGCAACATCAAATAATGATAAATCAAGTCAATTGCGACTCAATAGCGGTTAAAGGCTTGCATCGAAGAAATCAAAGGAGCCCACGAAGTTTGAGTCCACATTGAGCTTGCCCCGATGAGTTCTGATTCCCCGAACTAGTCCCGTACCCTTAATCCAGACCATTCCCCGAGGCCCGTGCGTGTTGGGTTTGTACCTCTATTGTTTTTAGATTTTTATTTGAGTCATCTTTAATTTTTAGAATTTATTTTATATTTTATTTTGAGTCGTTTTATTTTTAGGAATTATTTAGATTTATTTAGGTTTTATTCTTATATTTCTTTATTCTGATATTGATTTTTATTTTTATTTTTAATCTTTATTTTATTTTATTTTTATTAGGATTAATTTTAAGGAATTTATTTTTTTAAGTTTTATTAGATTTCATTTTATATTTTTTATATTTACTTGAGTTTTAGTTTTATTAGGATTATATTTTTTTTAGTTTTAATAGATTTTTATTTTTATTTTTATTTTATTTTCATTTTCATTTTTTATTTTGTGTCTTTTAATTTTTATTTTGAGATGTTAGTTTTTTTTAGGTTTATTAGATTTTAAGTTTTTTTATTTTAGTTTTAGTTTGTGTTGATTTTTAGGGGTACAAATTAAACACACACACACCACACTAACATACACTCAACCACACACAAACTCATCACTCACTCTACCCAATTACCAAGCGGATATGAAAACGGTGTCTACTCTTCGCTCGGGAAAACAAGCTGATAATGGTGTTCGTGCTCCCACTGATGTCCCACACCCGAATATCCCACCTTTAGTGCCTATCCCTCAGGTTACCCCACCATCTAAATCCCAATCTCACACTGAGTCCAATCCTCTTGAGCCCACCTCTGTTTATATGCCCAAAGCACCCTTCCATCATCGGTTGGCTCCCACTACTAAAGCCCAACAATTTGATGAGATCAAGAATTTCTTTCAGAATGTTCACATTAACATTCCCTTCCTCGTCGCAATTCAATAAGCCCCCTCGTATGCCAAATTTTTGAAGGACTTATGCATTGTTAAGCGTAGGACCAATGTTCCGTGTGATGATTTCCTCACTGAGCAAGCTACGTCCCTTCTCCATAATAACAGTGTTGTGAAGTATAAAGACCCTGGTCGTCCAACTGTCTCTTGCATGTTAGGCGACAAGTTCACTACTAGTGCTTTACTTGATCTTGGGGCTAGTGTTAGTTTGTTACCTTACTCCCTCTACCTTGAGTTAGGTTTACAAAACATGAAACCTGCATGAGTTACTCTTTAACTTGCCGATCATTTTGTGAAAGTACCTAAAGGAATCGTTGAAGACGTTTTGGTGAAAATTTCAGATTTTTACTATCCTGTGGATTTCATCATCTTAGACACTCCTGCGCCCGATCCCACTAATACTCCTATCATATTGGATCCCCCCTTTTTAGCCACTGCCAACGCCATCATCAACTGTCGTGACGGGTCTACGAATCTCTCTTTTGGCAACATGACTGTAGAAGTCAATATATTCCACCTTATGTAAAAACCGGCTGATGAGGTGTGCGTGATTGACTCCTTAGTTAATGAAATGTTGGACCAAACTTACCCTGCTAATCCTCTCCAATAATGTTTGGCTCATTTTGGATCCAACTTTGACATTGATTCCTCCATCTTTGACCTAAATTCCATGTTAGATTCCACTCCCTAAATGGACACTTCCTCTTGGGTCCTCCCTTCGAGCCCCTTTATGTTGATACTCTTCACTCTGTGGATCACCTCGTTCCACCTTCTGAACTCCCTACCACATCACATTCCTCCATTTTATGCATTGATAGTTCTCCAGACTCTATTTCTGCATCTGAGTCCGATGTCACTCATGCGCCACCAACTAGTTTGGAGCTTAAGCCCTTACCTCCTGAGTTGAAATATACTTTCTTAGGCCCCAACAACCATCACCATGTTATCATTTCTTCCGACTTGACCGCTGATCAAGAAGAGCAATTAGTCCACACTCTTACTCAGTATAACACTGCTATTGTGTAATAACCCTCACTTTTGAATAATTTATTTTATATCAATTTACTGTGTGATGTAATTATATAAAATATTGGAAAATGGAGTAAATATTAATCGAATGAGTTAAAAGATAATATTTACTAGATTGTTGTATATTTACTGTTATGTGTATATAAATATCATCATGTTACGTTTTATAATGTCAGGTGCTTTAAACGACATTTTTGGTTTAAATGAAGCCGGGACTTGAAATGACGTAATTATTTCTAGATGATATTTTCGAGGGCGTAGTTAGTCCCGAAATATGCGAGATAGTCAAAATAAGTGCCATATTTTATTTTTGGGTTCCGGACACTTTTGACTAATTTTGACTTAAATGTGTAGTTACGAGTTATTTTAATTGTATATTTACATTTAGAGATGAGAATTAAGCTTAGAGGCACGTTTAAGTCTTGCACCTTATTTTCTATTCTCTTAAGTGTGTATTTGCTAAACCTAGAGAGATAGAGAGAGGAAGAAAGTTGTGAAGAAAAAGAGAAAAAAGGATGAAAATTAGAGATTGAAGGTTGGAGTTGTTGCCATCAAAGGAAATCTGAGATTTCAAGCTCAAGGCAAGTTTTCTTACTTTCTAATATATGTTTTAGGGTGAATAAATTGTATTGATTGTTGTGAAGTTGTTATGGTTTAACAATTTTGGGATTTTGAGGGAATTGTAGGTTTTGAACCCTTAGAAGTTGATTTAGATGTTTATTTGTGTAAATTATAGTAGTTAGATGCATTTATGATTAGGCTGGTTGAATTAATGATGTTGGTTGGAGTAGAAATGGGGTTTGGGAAAACTAGCCCGTAGCCCCATTCTTGGCAAATTTGCCAGGGCGAATCGATTCGCCCTTCTTGTGAATCGATTCGCGAAGGGGGTGGCTACAGGTCTGATAACCCGAATCGATTCGGCCTGAGGCAGAATGTTGGTTTCTCCAACCGAATTGATTCACTTTTAGGCGAATCGATTCACTGGTTGGGGCGAATCGATTCGAAATCCTGTTGTTTTGAGTTATTTTTTCTAACTCAATTCTAACCCTTTTTCTTTAGGCTTAGGACCTAGGAACCTTCTTGTATGAAGTAAACTTAGAGTCCTAGAGTCTTAGATGAGATAGTTAACTACCCTATATTGGGAATGGATTAAATAGGGCTTGTTCCGGGGATTTCCAAATAGATGATAAGGTATTACTTTCCTTTAGTTAATTTAATGTGAGACTAGGAGTTGTAAGGTTATATTAGGGGATTTTAGAAGCTCAATTGAGGTATGTTAGACTCGGTGGGTTATTGTGACACCATAAATTCTTGGAAAGTGAATAAGAGGTGTATTAATCATTGAGGTTGTAATGATGGTATAAATTACGTATGGCTCCGGATAAAATGTGATATATATATAATACAATGGGAATAAAATATAAATGATAATTTACATAAACACACCTCTCTAACTGCTATCACAGGGGAAGTACGCGCATGAGGTGAAGACCCCTGGCTAGTGAATGCAGGGTGAATATAGTCCTCGGCCATAGGACCGGTTATTATGTATTGTGTATTTATTTTTCGAAGTGAGATAATTCCGGGTGTGGTTATGACTCACTGTCGAAGGTATATGGCCACTTTCCGACGTTGAGTTGTAGGATGCCCAGGTTGTCTTGTTTGATAGGCCCTATAAGATGATAGTTATCTAGGGGCACGTCCAGTGGGGAAACTCGAAAGGACGATCTTAGAATCGTTATATATGATTGAATATAACTATCCTCATTCAGGTGGGACTTGATTTATGATAACGTGCTCTAAGAAAAAGGGCCTTGATACGTTTCTTAATGAGATATGAAACGATAAAATGTAACAATGTAAATGGTGGTGATTCTTAGTTAATAACATTTATTCATATCCTTTTGTATAATTGAATTAAAGTCATGGTCATTCTAATTGCCTTACTTTATGTTCTAGATTCAGTATATAGATTCTTATCATTATCAATAATGATTAATTGCTCATAACTGTCATACTCTTTATTCATCTTGTTATCATATAAAATCGGGCCCTGACCCGTTCATATTTCTTATTTTGCATGAATTTTTCATTCGCTCAGGTGCTCTTCCACAAGGACGCCCATTCTGACTTTCCTATTCCGGTGTTTTGGAGCCGTAATACCTTATAAATGTTACGGGATATTTTGTTATAGACACCTCCATTTTGTACTCTAGTTATGATCAGGTTGTTTATTCGGGCATGTGGCCCAAGTTTTTGTAATTGTATAATGCCATGTACTATGTAACTTAATTAACTTGTTATATATGGTTTGTATAGACTGTTGACCGACAGCATATTCGGTTCCTTTATTTTATACTTGATGCGGATGTAATATAAGTCTTTTTGGGTATCCACCTTCTTGTAAATTAATTAGTTCAAATGTTTCTTTTAAATTACAAATATTATTTTGACAATCCGTTTTTCAAAAAATAGTGGGTGGTTATCTCGTATACTTATTATATTAGGATGATGCTGAGAATGTTCCATCTATGATTCCTGTTATTATTGGAGTATCGGGTTGGCCACCCCTTATTTTGATAAGCGGGTTGTCGCATATTGGTTGGACCATTTCAGATATTCACGGTGTGAACCCCAATGTTTGTAGTCATCGCATTAATTTGGAGGAGAACGCCAAGACTTCTCGTGAACCCCAATGTCGACTCAACCCTGCTATGAAAGAAGTTGTGAGTGCTGATATTTTAAAATTGCTCGATGCTGATATTATCTACCTGATATTAGATAGTCAGTGGGTCAGTCCTATTCAAGTCGTACTGAAAAAGTCTGGTGTCGCCATCATAAAAAATAGTGACAATGAGCGTGTTCCCACCCGTATGCAAACGGGATGGAGTATTTGCATTGACTATCGAAAGGTAAATGCTGTCACTCGTAAGGAACATTTTCCTCTTCCCTATATCGACCAAATGCTCGAACATTTAGCTGGTCATGCGTATTACTGCTTCCTTGACGGCTATTCAGGATACAACCAAATTCCAATTGCCCCTGAAGACTAAGAGAAAACTCTTCACCTGTCCCTTTGGCACTTTTGCCTACTCTCGCATGCCCTTTAGCCTTTGCAATGCACCTACGACTTTTCAACGGTGTATGATTAGCATTTTTAGCGACATGGTATAGCGTTTTCTCAAAATCTTTATGGATGATTTTTCTATGTTTGGTTCTTCCTTTGAGCAATGACTTTCTCACCTCACTATGGTCCTCAAACGTTGTCAAGAAAAGAAATTGGTCCTCAATTGGGAAAAATGTCATTTCATGGTCAAAAAGGGGATTGTTTTAGGTCACGTAGTCTCTCGTGATGGTATTGAAGTAGATAAAGAAAAAGTTGACATAATCTCCTCACTTCCCATTCCTAAGTTTGTTAGGGACATTCGCTCCTTCTTAGGACATGCGGGCTTCTACCATCGTTTCATCAAGGACTTTTATAAAATCGCTCGACCTTTAACAACCCTTTTATCCAAAGATGTTCCCTTTGTCGTTGATGACGCATGTGTTGCTTCTTTTGAGCCCCTTAAATTCGAGCTCACTTCTGCTCCTATCATTCACCCTCCTAATTGGTCTTTACCATTTGAGCTCATGTGTGACGCATCTGATTTCTCTCTAGGTGTTGTACTTGGTCAGCGGGTTGGCAAGCGATAGTAGGTCATTTATTATGCTAGCAGAACCCTCCATGATGCTCAACTTCATTACACAACCATCGAAAAGGATTTTCTAGTTGTCGTATTCGCACTCGATAAGTTTAGATCTTATTTCATCGTTTCACCTATCATCATTTACACTGACCACGCCGCCCTGAGGCACCTTCTTCAGAAGAAGGATTCTAAGCCACGTTTGATACGGTGGATTGTCTTACTTTAAGAGTTTGACCTCGAAATTCGTGACAAGAAGGGGTGCGAAAATTTAGTTACAGACCATCTCTCTCGCCTCACTGTTACATCTATATTTGATCCTGTCCCTATTTCTGAAAATTTCCCAATGAGAAACTTTTTGCTATCTCCACCCATCCTTGGTATGCTGATATTGTTAATTTCCTTGTTACCGACCAACTGCCCGATCATTGGTCGAAATAAGAGCGTTCTAAGTTCATGGCCCAGGTGAAATTTTACTCTTGGGATTATCCCTTCCTTTTTAAGTATTGCTCTGATCAAGTCATTCGCCGTTGTGTTCCTGACCATGAACAGTCAAGTATACTCTCCTTTTGTCATGATGGTGCTTGTGGTGGCCATTTTAGCTCCAAGAAAACCGCCACTAAAATTTTGTAAATTGGTTTCTACTGGCTCACTCTTTTTCGAGATGCCCACCACTACTGCCAGGCTTGTGTCAAATGCCAACAATCTGGGCGTATCTCTCGTCGTCACATGATGCTCCTCACACCCATTCTCATCGACGAAATATATGATATATGGGGCATTGATTTCATGGGTCCTTTTCCCTCATCTCATGGCTTCTAATATATTCTAGTTGCAGTTGATTATGTGTCCAAATGGATTGAAGCCATAGCTTGTTGCACCAATGACCATCGCATTGTGGTCAAGTTTCTTAAGGAGTCCGTCTTCACACGTTTTGGAACTCCCAAAGATGTCATTAGTGATGGGGGTAAACATTTATGTAATCGAGTCTTTGAACATCTCGTCAAAAAGTATGGTGTTACCCACAAAGTTGGTCTCTCTTACCACCCTCAGACTAGTGGTCAAGTTGAAGTTTCTAATCGCGAAATCAAGCAAATATTAGAAAAAAATAGTTAATCCTAATAGGAAAGACTGGTCCTTACGCTTGAATGATGCTTTGTGGGCATACCGTACTGCTTTTGAGACTCCGATTGGCATGTCTCCTTATCGCTTGGTCTTTGGTAAACCATGCCACTTACCTGTCGAGCTTAAACATCATGCTTATTGGGCTGTCAAAGCCCTTAATTTTGATATCGACGAGGCTAGCATTGATCGAAAGCTCCAACTTAATGAATTAGAGGAGATACGGAATGATGCCTGTGATTTGTCCAAGAAGTACATGGACAAAATGAAGTGGATCCATGACCAAAGCATCCTCCATAAAGAATTCCACTCTGGTGAGAAAGTGTTGTTATATAACTCCCGTCTTCATCTCTTTCCTGGGAAGTTAAAGACCCGTTGGTCTGGACCCTTTATTGTTGAATCTATTACTCCTTATGGTGCCATCACAGTTCAAAATCCTAAGGATGGTAGACTATTTCAGGTCAACGGTCAATGATTGAAGACTTTCTTAGAGCTCGACCCCTCTCACATTAAAGAAATTGACCTTGTTGACCCCATTTATGAGGACTGACTGTTTAGTCTTGTTTGGGGGTGATTCTCATCACTTCATTTTTCTGTCGCCCTGTGTTTTTCATAGTTCCTATCCTTAGGGTGAAGTTAGTTCGGTCTGGCCAAAGACGTTAAACTTAGCGCTACGGGGAGGCAGGCCATCGTTCATTGTTTCTGAGTATGAGTCTTACCCTATTGGGGGTGGTGTTTCACACCACCCAATCATTTTCACATACTCTCTATACTTGTACGTATTTTTGTATCACGTCAGTTTTTCAGGTTTCATCTATGCTCCAGAGTGCAGTACATTTCACTAGTGGTTCATTATGGTACTATCTTTCCTCCCTTGTGCTTTTTATTTTTATATATGGTTTTAAACATCGAGGACGATGTTCTTTTTTGTTTGGGGGTGGGAAATTTATCAAAATTGTACCTCTTTTGAAAATTTTCAGAAACAAGTGATTTTAAACTTTTTGTGCCATTAAAAATAAATTTTTATGACAACATTTGTCTATCATCCCTCTTTTATAAATCTCAGAATACCCGTGTTCGAACCTAAAATTACGCTTTTTAACCTTAAATTAATTAATACCTCTGAAAAGCGTAATTGCACTATGAATTCTTAAACTCGGCAATTTGCACTAGAACGTCTATAATCAAAAGTTGAAGAGTAATTATGTTCTCAAGAGAGCCTTAAAAGATCACTAGTGGAGACTTAAAACCCGTGAGATTTGAGATTTTCACCTTTTTGAGGGTTTTTACGTATCTCCGAGTCACAAGTTGACTCAACTTTCTTTGGATACCGCACTTAGTCGTTGCATGGTCTCATTATTTTTTCAAATTTGGCTTAATCACTGAGAATGACATTACTTTCAAGTTTTAAGAAACATGTGTCTTGTAGTTTGTCCCAAGCACTAAACCGATTTTTCCATACACTTACCACATTATCATTCAACCATTGTCCATATTTTCCTTACCCATATATGTCCCATATACCATCCATATATCATTCCCTATCATTACCATCGTTTTTGAGAAAATGAGTGTTTGAAATTATAAATGTAAATTGCCTTCATTTTCGTTATGAAAAGAAAAATGTATCGCAATAAAAAAAATAAAAAATTATATAGAAAAGAGGAAAAAGAAATATGCGATAATAAATTCAAAAGATGAAGAAAATAGTCAATCAAAGTGTGTCACACTCTTCTCAAAACACCCCATCATTCATCTTCTTCATTAGCCCCTCATACCTTTCACAAATGACATTTTTCACCCTTGGTAAAGTGTTCGGGCAAACGAAAAGATTATATGGTGAATAACTCGACATTCTCGACATAGTGATTAGCATTCGTTCATGAGATCAAATTTCTTTCATGTATCCGTCATTTCTTATAAAGTGTGTGAGACGTTTGAACTTGTTTACGTTTACTCACATCCTCACACGCTAGAGAGATACACTTACCCAGTTCTCTGAGAGTTCGATTCAGAGAGATATATCCAGTGAGAATTGAAGTCAAAACGTCGATTCCATAAAGGCAATCTAGGAATTACTCTAATGATACTTAAGATTATTTCACACTACACACGCTGAGTTTTAGGAAGGATTACGCTTTTGGTATTAAATAATTTCATATCTTATTTTGATAGTTAAATACGGTGTTCCTTGATATCTTTTTAAAGTTGGGTTGTATAGCGTTTCATAATCTACTCAGGTACTGCATTTAAATAAGTTTTTGAATTTTGTGGTTAAATTCACTACAAACCCTCACGAGACACCACTTGTCCTACAAGGCAACCTGTAGATTTAACGGCTTGTTGCACATGCTAAGTGCAATCGCCCGTGCCTGCGAAAGTGGCACACTTTTGGATACTTATCTCTGTTTTCTCTCTAATTTTTGCTCGAGAACTAGTAATGTCCTGTTTGGGGGTGGGGTGATAAACACCTAAAAGTCTATTTTATACTCCGAATACATGCATTTTAGCCTCTCGTTTTAATTAAAATTGATCTTATGTCATATTTTATTATTTTTCAGGTCAAACGGCAATCGCAACATCAAATAATGCTAAATCAAGTCAATTGCGACTCAATAGCGGTTAAAGGCTTGCATCGAAGAAATCAAAGGATCCTGCGAAGTCTGAGTCCACATTGAGCTTGCCCCGATGAGTTCCGATTCCCCGAACTAGTCCCGTAACCTTAACCCAGATTATTCCCCGAGGCCTGTGTGTGTTGGGTTTGTACCTCTACTGTTTTTAGATTTTTATTTGAGTCATCTTTAATTTTTTAAAAATATTTTATATTTTATTTTGAGTCATTTTATTTTTAGGAATTATTTAGATTTTTTTAGGTTTTATTCTTATATTTCTTTATTCTGATATTGATTTTTATTTTTAATCTTTATTTTATTTTATTTTTATTAGGATTAATTTTTAGGAATTTATTTTTTTAAGTTTTATTAGATTTCATTTTATATATTTTTTTTATTTACTTGAGTTTTAGTTTTATTAGGATTATATTTTTTTTAGTTTTAATAGAGTTTTATTTTTCTTTTATTTTGTTTTTATTTTCATTTTTTATTTAGTGTCTTTTAATTTTTATTTTGAGATGTTAGTTTTTTTTTAGGTTTATTAGATTTTAAGTTTTTTATTTTAGTTTTAGTTTTATTTTTTTAGGTTGTATTAATTTTTAGGGGTACAAATTAAACACACACACACCACACTAACATACACTCAACCACACACAAACTCATCACTCACTCACACCCAACTAGCCTACATCTAATACACACCCAAACACTCCCTCACCCTCACACTAAACTCCATACACCCACCCACACATAAAACACCCCACCTTACTATTCATCATCTTCCAAAAAATCAACACCCACGATTCTCTCTCTTAAAACTACCATAACCAAAAACCTTAAACCACACCCATTAAATCCATTAAAACCCAATCTCTCTCATCCTCTTACCCCCTTAAACCCAACATCCCAACCCAAACCTCTCAACCTCAGCCAACCCTCGTCGCCTGACCCCAACTCACCGGACGCAAAACTCGGACCCTTACCTAGCCTGGTCTGCCCAAAACAACCCCATACCCAATTCCGGCGCCGGAACACAGCCCAACCCGCAAACTCGCGGTCAACGCCGGCCACCTCACCCAAACCTGATTTCGCCCCTGACTCATCTCCAATAATGATCAAACCATAAACCCGATACCTACACCCATTCACGTGCTGATCCATTCTTCAACCTCCATGCCATAATCCCATAAAAATCGGAACCAACAATTATCTCCAAAATAAATCCCACCAAATCTTCAACAAGAACACACTTCATGGCTTATTAAAAAGAAGAAGGGAAGCTCATTTTAAAAGGACTCTCATCAGCACAAAAGAAAGAGAGTACACAGAGAGAGAACGTGAAAGACAGAAAAAGAAAAAAAAGAGGGTAGAAAAATAGTCAGAAAAAAATAGAGTTTTAGGTTTAGAAAATTTGTAGGTTTACTTTTTATTTTCAGTTTTGTAATCCAGTCAGATTTTGTGACGAGTTTGGGATGCGTGTTCATGCACACAGTTGACACAAGAAATTATTGCGTATCGTATTTCTTTCTCTTTCTCTTTAGTTTCTTGTTTGTTAATTGTGCTTGTGCTAAAATTTTAATCATGTCGGGCTAAACACCCCATTCAAGGGGTGGGATGAAACGCGTATGTTGAGTTGTTTTATTTGAACAATTGTTCGTTGATGCGTTCTAGGCTAATTAAATTGGAAAAAATCACACATTAATTTATGTAACGAGAGTTAATAAATTAATGGTGAAAATTAATTTTGATTTTTGGATTTCACTTAGAGATAAGTATTATTCTTATAATTAAATATTAATTCTGTGTATGCAATTCAAAGATTCGTACAAATTTTAATAAATTAATCTTAGCGGATATTTTGTTGACATGAGTGTGAATCTTAATTTTTTTATGTTGTGGTTATTCCAAATTTAATTGCTGAAAAAGATAAAATTGAATTTAGGATTGTGACGAGAGTTAAATTTTAAATTCAATATTATTTTGAACTATTCAATTGAATAATTAGGACATTAAATTGATTTGACTACGCGGTGTAATCCCACCTCTTATTTCTTCTCATAAATTCTAAACTAGATTACTTTCTAATTTTTCATAGTCATTTTAGTTGCATAAATTGTCGTTTCATCCCTTGAAAATTGTTTTAAAATATATAAAAAAAACATTTGAAAAAAAATTAAAAACACAAAAAAATTTTTAATAAAAATTGGACCCAAACACCCCCTCACCCTCACACTAAACTCCATACACCCACCCACACATAAAACACCCCACCTTACTATTCATCCTCTTCCAAAAAATCAACACCCACGATTCTCTCTCTTAAAACCACCATAACCAAAAACCTTAAACCACACCCATTAAAACCACTGAAACCCAATATCTCTAATTTTTCATAGTCATTTTATTTTTAAAAAATTGTCGTTTCATCCCTTGAAAATTGTTTTAAAATATAACAAATAAAAAAAAACATTTGAAAAAAAATTTAAAAACACAAAAAGATTTTTAATACAAATTGGAATTGCAAGTTTTCACGATAACCGTTTCAACGCTAGAAATTGGATTGATACCCGAATTTGCCACGATACTAAATTTTTAACAAATTTTTTAGGTAATTCCAAAAATTTTGATACACGAAGTTTGACTGCACCGACATTCCAAATCCATATCCAAAGGAAGAATAAAAATAAAGAGTTATCAAATGGCGCCGTTGCCAATTTCTTGAAGATTGAAGCCCGTGAAGATTTGTAATTTTCATTTTTTTTAATTTTTTAGTATAATTATTCCTTCTTCTCCCTCCTTAGACTGGTTGTTTAGGATTATTGAGGCCTTGTAATTAATTGGGTGCATTTTGCCACCGATTTATTTTTGTAATATTTATTCCAAAAACAAAAAGAAAGCGAAAAGGGAAACCGGACAAGGTAGAGAGAGGGCATCCAAATGCGAGGATTTAGAAGCCTCGCTAATTTGGATCGGTAGGACTCCCGAGGACGACTAAAGTAGGCGTATGTCCCCCCGGTCGACTCAACTCGGTCTTCACCCCACGTGTGTAAAAACCGTGGGAGGTAAACTCTTTATCACTCGCGAATCTCCTGCAAGCGAGTCAATTTTTGTGCGCTACTTGCTCCTATATGCTTTTTATTTCTGTATCGCACTTAAATTGGATGGTTTGATGAATAAATTTACCAAAGACCCATACCCGGTCATTACAACGAGTTGGGATTTCATCACCCACTCAATCACATCTCCATTTGCTTGTTACCCGTGCTCTCACTTAAATTAAAATCATTCAACTAGAAAGCCAAGTAGGAACGGTGTTCATTAGGACCCTTTCGAAACGACACCCTCATAGGATACTCTAACGAGTCCTTTCCACCATTGCAAATCTCCATTCAACTATCTTAAGACTTTTGTTTAGGGAACTCATTAATTGAAACTTGAAATTATTTTGCATTAACCTCTTCTTCCTCACTCACTTCACCCTCACTCACTTAGGATTCACATTCAATGGCCTCAAAAGTGTCATGCACATAAGAATCTTTGTGGGAAGATTCATCGTCGTCGCTCACATGATATGTCAAGAAAGCAACAAACTTGCTCTCATTGGGGGAACTCTCTCCCTCTTCCGGTTCACTATCACTTAAGGAGGAAATATAAGCTATCAATTTCTAACCCTCTTTTTTAAGTCTAGTGGGACACTCGGTAACTTTGTGACCATAGCCCTCACACCCAAAACACCTATCCAACTGAACTGATAAGCACCAAAAACTGTACAATTTATACCCCGAATAGATGTACTTTAGTTGGTAATTCTCGATAATATGGGTCTTATGCGCTTAATTGTTCAACATCCAGGCTTAACTGCAGTTGTGGTGTCAAAAGCTACATTTCAAGGCCAATTGCAGTTAGAATGGAGCTAATTCCCTCTCCCGTACCCTAACCCGAGCCTAAACCTAGCCCAAACTTACCCCAAGTCTGTGTGTGTTTTATTTGTGTCATTTTATTATTTTTTAGATTTTTAGTTCGAGTCATTTCTATTTTTAGGATTTATTTTAGATTTATTTAGTATTTTATAGGTTTCATTTTCTATTTTTCTATTTTCTATTTTATTTAGTATAATTTTATTTTATTTTGATTTTTATTAGTTTTTAGTTTTATTCTATTTTATTAGGATTTTAATTTTTCGGATTTCATTTATTTATTAGTTTTTACATTTTCTTTTTAGGATTTTAATTTTAAGTTTTATTAGATTTTATTTTTATTTTTATTTTTATTTCTTTTTAGTTTCAATATTATTTGAGTCTTTGTTTTATTTTAGAAATAGGATTTCATTTTTTTAGGTTTTTATTTTATTTTATTTTAGTTGTGTTATTTTTAGGGGATCAAATTAAACACACACAAAGACACACCCTATACCCACAAACATATCCTACACACACCCTAACACTACCTACCCTTATCCCCACCATACACCCTACACCTCGCACACACACTAACCCTCCACTCTTCATCTTCTTCCCCAACATTCTTTCTCTCTCCTAAAACTTCCATAACCCAAACCACTCACCTCCCTCTCCACCCTCTTCCATACGCAAACCACCGGCGGACCCCAAATCCCCCAGCGATCGCAACCCTCTGCCGGAACCAACAACTCCGCCGGTGACCATTCCTCTAACCGGCGACCCCTCTCCTCCCTCCCGGCGATCACCACGCAACCCTGCCTTCGACCTCCTCCGTTCCAGCACCGATCTTCTTCCCTGACCCCAACCCGATTTCTCTCTCTCTTTCCGAGCCTTCTCTGGCGCTACCTACTCCACCATCGGCGCTACCTCAAGCCGGCACCAACCGCCCCTCTCCCTCCGGCCACGACCGTTGCTACCCCGATCCCGTAGGTGAAATCCCACCGCCGGCGGCGTCCTTGACTCTAACCCAATCCGACCTCTAACCCATATCCCTGAACCCGACCAGAGCACCTTCTAACCTACCCACCACCTCTTCCAAACCCATTTCCCAAATGAACCCAAAACCCATTTCTCTCTTACACGTTTTCTTCACCAGCATAAACCAAAACAAAGCCAAGACCAAACTAATTCCCACATGTGCCTATTAAACCAACTTAACCCACTTATTCCCTTTAAACCCCTCTTTCCTAATATACCCTTAATAAACCCCCAAGTACTAATTCTAACCCAACTTCCCAAAAATGCCCCCAAACCTCTCATTCCCAAATCAGATTTTATTCCTCACCTCATTTCCCACATGACCTCAAACACCCCCATGCACATGTGCTCTCACCTCTCCCACATGTTCACCATAGCCAATTCCTATTTTTACCCCCATTCTCCATGCCTTGTATAAAATGAAGATGAAGACCCCATATCATGAAATAAGAAGAGCTTGGTAGAGAGGAATTTTTAGAGAGAGAATTGTAGAGAAAAATACCTTTTGTAAATAGTTTTGTTTTATTCCTTTTTAGATATTTGTGAGGTTAAATATTGATTGAGATTTAATTGAGTGTTCACTTATTTTCAAATTAATTGAATTCTCACTTGGAGGGTTGTATGCTTCTCATTCAAGGATTGAAGTTAATTGAATTCAAGAGATTGGTTTGATTATTCTTCTCTCTACTCTTTTATATTAAATGCCTATTGAATATTTGTTTATTATGTTTGATACCATGTTAGGCTAAATCCCCTTTCAAGGGGTGGGGTGAATCCTTATTTGATATTATTTTAGTTTAATTAGTTTGATTACTTGAAATTTCCCTTTGAATGTTAATTTTGATCCCTCACCCTTAAATTTACGCCTCGAGAGAGGGTAAATGATTTTCGAGAGAAAATCGAAATTCTAGTTATAATACCCACTTTAGATTCGAACTAGAGATAGGGGTTTCTTAAGTGGGGTATTATAACGAGAACTTCAACTCTAAATTTATTTTCTAAGATTTACATGAATTTTAATTGATCGATCCTAGCGGGTGATTAATTAAAAGGAGTGTAGATCTATTTTTCTAGAGTTGTGGGGTGTTAAACTTAATTTTCTTAAAGATTAATATTATAATTACACTTGCAACGAGAGTTGGTTTGCAATTTTGATATTAATTTGGGAGAATTCAAATAATTAAATTAATTAATTAGAATAACTAAAATTTGTGGTGTAATCACATTCCTTGACTGTTCTCACAATTATTTACCTCACTTTATCTCTTATTTTTAGTTTAGACTTTATTTTTCATTTTAGTCATTTTCTAGTTAGTTGTTATCATATTACATTTAGTTTAGTTTAGTTTAAATCATCACCTCACCCTATTGTTTTCATATTGAAAAAGCTAAAAAAATTAGAAAAGGTGAAAAAGCAAAAAAAGAAAATAAAAAGTGAATTACAATTGAATTTGTTCCATTTTCTTTACAACCTTGAAAGTGGATTGATACCCTTACTTACCTCTACACTTGAGATTGTTATATTTGTAGGTATTTGAGGATTTTGACTAACTTGGCTTTCAACAACGACATATACAAAAAGCTTTCGTTATCAAATGGCGCCGTTGCCGGGGAGATGAAAAAGTCTTAGTTATCAAATGGCGTCGTTGCCATTCGTGGGATCGTGAAGTTCGAAGTGGATTTCAACTTGTAGTTCATTTATTTTTGCACTTTATTAATTTTTGTACCATTTTTATATTTTTAGAAGCCTTGTATTTAGGATTTTTATCATTGCTTGTATTGCGGTGCTTAGAGGCATCATTTATTTTCCATTTAAATTGTAGTAATCGAAGACAAGCGTGATTGGGAAACTGGACAAGGTAGAGAGAAGGCGTCCAAAGGAGAGAATTTAGAAGCCTCTCTATATTGGGTCGGTAGGACTCCCGGGGACGACTGAGATTGGCGCATTCTCCCCCCGGTCGATTCAAATTTTTCGGTACCCCACAGCCTAAAAATCGTGGGAGGTACATTTCTTGAACACTCGCGCCTCTCCTGTTAGCGAGTCAATTCTTTTGTGTGCTCTTACTTGATTTTATTCTCGCATTTATTTTAGAATGGTCTGATGAATTAATTAATTAAGACCTACACCCGATCACTCACGAGAAGGGATTTCATCACCCGACTCACTCGCTTACCCATTGTGTGCTACCCTAACCATCACTAAATTTAAAATCAATCAACTAGGTAGCCCACTAGGAGAATATTTTGCAAAGGTGATCACTCATATTATTCCATGAATTTTTTATTTCCCGCGAACTTAATTAAAATTTGACTACCCTCTCACTAGTTTTGAAGATAAAATTGATTATTTGCTAGTTAGAAATTCTTCTTGACTTGTGTGTGTCCAATTTAATTTTTTGCTAGTCGATTTTAGTTAGTTCGTGCAAATTCAAAGAGTCCATATCTTTTCCCTACCCTTTTCTTCCAAAAAAAATCCAAAATTATTTTCTTTCTTTCATTCTAGAAAATCCAAAAATATTTTTCTTCCTTTATTTTTCACAAAAATACAAAAATATTTTCTTTCTTTCCTTTTTAGAAAAAAAAATCCAAAAATATTTTCTTTTTCTCATTTTTAGAAAAATCCAAAAATATTTTCCTTTCTTTTGAAAAAATTAAAAAATTAAAAAAAATATTTCCCTCCTCATGGACGAAGAGCGTCCCTTACGAGACTACTTTGGTCATTTTCCATTGACACGCGACACGTGTGAGAGTGATCCCGAGCCGTCTCTTTATGAAATTTTTCATGGTTTTGGCTCTCTCACGAGTACCCTTGATACTCTTGACCCGTCCTTGCACGCACCTCCTATTCCATCACCCTCAGTGTCATGTGTCGGCGTGTCGCATCCTTGTGCACCCATTTCTGATCAGTTCCCTCACTACGCACCCAGTGAGTATCAACCAATTGTCCATCACGAAAGAGATCCTTTCGTGTATGATGAACATGGCCTGTCACGACCCCGACCCGAAAATAGTAGGGAACGGGTGTCTTGACAAGCCACTAAGGCATCCAATATTCTGGCCTTAAAATTTTTGTTTTAAAATATATGTAGCGGAAGTATAATCACATGGTTATGAATCGTAAAATACTGAAAGTGAAGGAATTACATCATCAGAGCTTTCTAAAGGGAACTTCATTTGTATTAAAATATCAACGAGTTACAACTTGACACAAAGAGCTAAACATGATCTATCTAATTAAACAAACTTCTACTTAAGGTAACTAAAAGAGCTTTAGAAGCAAAATCTTCAACATAGTCCTTTTTCGTTCCATCCACGAACTTAATTATTTCCTGAAAAATGGTTATTTATACAACGTCAGCTAAAAGCCGAATGAGATTCAATCTCCAAATATTCCAAGGTTTTCAGAAAATAGATACCTATTCAATTTAGAACAGAAGGTATATAAATAGAGATAGGAATTTCAAGTAATATATATAAAGAAATGACAATATATATATATTCAGAATAAACAGTTCAGAACAGAACAGATAAAACAATTGAGCATGTGTCAATTATTCAGTTTTAGTGGCCATGTACACTCTAATACCCAAACAAATAGTGTTATCAAATGTTTCCACCCGATAACATCACAGACAGATAATCATGATTTCTGGAACAACGCCTTGTTTAGGGCACACCAGCGATAAACCAGTTGGGAAGGTACCACCCAAATATTTCCACCCGGTAGTCAAGGCCAATATAGTAAGAGAGTTTCCATAGGCCGAATCAATAATTTTAGAATTCAAATCAGATGTTTATATGGAGAGATATAAACATATAACAAATGACGAAATCATCGGTATCAGATGCATTTTGAGAATAAAATCATTTCAAAAAAATATACATAGTTTGCATAATATAATATGATTAAAATGCGCAAGAAATTGTATAGAGTACTCACCTAAAATAGAGGTCGAAATTATAGATAACGAGTCTTCGATCGCACGTTAATCTAACAAATACGATAAAGGTTTAAGTATATGTTCTAAACAAGGTCCAGTCTACATATTGTATTTTAATAGTAACTTGTTTCAAAGGATTACTAAAAAAACATTTTCTTAACTTTTAAAACTTATTGATCGTAATTAAAGGATTCAATTCATAGTTCTTCCTAATCAGTGGGTTCCAAGTAGAGATGGAGGGTCACAGGGGCACCGCTTAAATACCATCTCCTCTAGACAGAACATTTTCGGATTCATTCCCAGTAGAGATGGAGGGTCACAGGGGCACCACTTAAGTACCATCTCGTCTAGACAGAATTTCACCGGGCCTGACTTTGGAATTACTTAAATGGGATTCCATAATAACGAGCAATTTCTTTAAAAAGAATCATTTTTTAAAAGCGTATAATTTCAAACAAGTTTATAAAATCAACTTGGATTTGTTCTAAATTTTAAGTTTTGATTAGTGAATTCTTTATTGTATTTTACCAGCATAACTACTAAGTAAAGCTATAAAACAATAAATTAAAACTATAAAGATGCATTATAACATTAAGATTACCTTAAGATGAATATCCCTAAGAACTTCTTCTAAAACTTTCTCACGCTTTCTCTCACTATTTCTTTCTATAATTCTCAAGGAATTGTGATCCCCAAAGGCCCTATTTATAGTTTTCCAAAGATATCACGGCATTGACACGTGTCCATGATGACCAAGCTTTTACAATGGGAGTCAGCGTTGACGTGTCGCGTAATGGAGGTATCTCGCAGTCTTATTTCACTAGACTGCGACACGTGTTTTAGCTTATCCTCTAACGATGACACGTGTTTTGGTTTCTCCTCTAATGACGACACGTGTATGGTGGAGGTGACCAGCACGTGGTGGAAAGGTGATAGGGGTATAAGGGTCATTTAACACATGAAAGGTATTTTGGTAATTTCACAGTATATATTTTGAATATTTCTCAGAGGTCCTTGAAAATATTTTATTTACAAAATGGCCCATTTTATATTTTTATTTTAGTCCTTAAAGTTTCATAAAATTATATTTTCTACCCCAAAACTTATTATTTGCCTTAAGATATGTCATAAGACTTCGATTTGATCCAATTTACAGTTGATTCTTCGTAATTAAAAATGAGGTTTGTTATATTGATAGCCAATAATAACACATATCTAATAATACAACATTTATAAGATAATAAGTAACACAAGAGTGTAAAAACAAACTATATATAAAAGTGGGGTCATTACATGGCCCCACCCCACCCACTTCATTTGAGTATTCTCCATATAGTCCCGATTATAGAGAGTTGTGTCCACCTCAACCACCACCACCACCCATCATTCCACCACCACCTTCATCCACCTCCACTCTCGAAAGCCTCTTGCAAAAGTTCATACTCGAGCAAGAGTGAGCCACTCAAATTCAAACTCAAGCTCTCCAAAGGCTTGAACAAAGGTTAAATGAATTAGAGTGTGCGAGAGAGTCGAACATGCATCCACCCATCGTTGCAACCGAGTGTGACGATGATGTGTCCTCTTGTGACACGGATTCTGAGTGTGACCAACCCTACCACCCCGAGAATCTCGAAGTTGAGACCATTCCATGGTCCGGGTCCCAAGTCGACAATTGTGTTGACTTACCTTTAAATAGTGAACCTGATCAATTCCCACCATGTCCATATGAACCCCACTTTGAGGTTCCCATTCCTATTCCTTTTCCCGTTGAATCCAAAAAAAATGCCCGAGTCTACACCTATCGAGCTTCACCCTTGTGTTCCCGAGGAACCACTTCATTCCAGGTTAGCTCCGGCTACAAGTGCTCACCATTTTCCCGAGATAGAATCCGTGATAGTTCCTAACTATCTGGATATGGATGATGTCCCACCATGCATGGCTCCCGTTGAGCGCAATATTTTTAGTAATTCCTCTATCTCTGATCTTGGTGCCTCGTCTTACCCACCCACCACATTCACCGATGCTACTCTTGTGGAGAAGTTGACAACTCCATCTTTAGAAACCACACTCCCTTGTGAGTATTCCTTTACTCCTCCCAATGAGTGTGTGTCTCCCACTCTTGAGTTGGATCATCTTCCTCCACCATTTATCCCATCTGACCCACCCATTGTCCCTTCTACCCTACCATTTGGTTTGGATCTTGATTTTACACAGTTCATGTTTCCATCTACATTTTTAGATCCTCACCTAAAACCATCCTCCACCTTCCATAAGAGTATTTGTGGTGATACTCTCTACTTCCCTGACATCGAGCTTGTTCCTCCATGTCCGCCACTATCTTGTGGTGTTGACTTTTCCCATCAACAGCTCCATGGCGTGTCACGGCGCGACCATTATTATCGCCCATTCATAGAATGGTCGTGTGATTTATATGATCCCCATCCCATTACACTTTCCAAACCATATTTCCTCCTTCACCAACTTGAGCACCATGCTTATAGGGCCCTTGTTGCCCTCACCTTTAAGCTTAACAAAGCCCGAGACCGATACCTTTCCACCCTCACCTTTGCCCTTTTTCCCACCCGCCCATGGTCCACCGATGCTTTGCATCGTGTGATGCACTTTGCTGTACAAGTACATTGACCACTTTAGCTTGTTTCCAACAAGACTGACGCTTCAGTCTTGTTTGGGGGTGATCTTCATCACCCAATTTTTCTGCCATCCCTCGCTTTCCTAGTTCCTATCTTTAGGGTGAAAATGGTTCGGTCTGGCTGAAGACATTAAACTTAGCGCTACCGGGAGGCAACCCGCGTTTCTTGTACTAGTCTCATCCTGTTTGGGGATGGTGTTTCACATCACCCTATGCTTTCTCAAGCTTATGGACTTGTACACATTTTTTTCTTATGATTTCTTATTCAGGTTTATTATTGGCTATATCTGTCCACTTCATTAGCGGTTCATTCTGGTAATCTCTTTCCTACCTCATGCTCTCAATTTTAAAAATCATTTTACTTAACATCGAGGACGATGTTCCTTTTTGTTTGGGGGTGGGGAATTATATCAAAATCGTACCTCTTTTGAATTTTTTTTTTTACCCTGATTTTTTAAATTTTCATGCAGTTTCTTTCATCTCAATCATTGATGTGAATTTTCAATCATCCATCTTTCTAAGTCTAGGAATCAAGCTAGAGAATATTTTTTCTAATGGGTTGTGTAATACATAACAAGGCATTTTGCACCATGAATTTCTAGACTCAACAAAATTTGCGCACTTATCACGTCACTACGATTTAGAGTTAAAGAGTACTACAATTCTAAATAGAACCTTAAGGATCACTAGTAGAGACTTTTGCTTGTGAGATTTGTACCTTTCACCCTTTCAGAGTGTTTTACGCAATCTCCGAGTCACAAGTTAATTCAACTTCTTTTGGGTCCGCACTTTAAATTGTTGTATGATCTCATTATTCTTCATTTTTGGCTTGATCACTGAGAATGATATCTTTTTCGAGTTGTAAGAAACACGTGTCTTAAAATTTGTCCCGATCACTAGGTTTTCATCCATACACCTACCACTTTTCCATATCACATTTCCATTTACTCACCCATTACATTTTCATATATTTCCCCACACCATCACCTGTCACTTCCATTTATATCATCCATCATCATTTTCAAATAAAAGAGTGTAATTTCAAATATAAATGTCTTCATTGTTGGTTTGAAAAGTGAGAGAAAAACAAAAAAAAAAGAAAAAAAAATAGAAAAATAGCAAAAAAATAGAGAAAAGAAAAATCGAAACAAAAGAGAAAAATGAGAGAAAAGAAAAGAAAGAGAGTTTGTAGTTAATTTTTATGTAATAAAGACATTTTGTTCTTCAAGTATAGAACACTCTTCTATCATATCCATTCATATATCATCATTCATATCACCATTATATCCTACATCACATATCCACCATCCATCATATCATCACCGCATCCTATTTCACTATCACCATCCATATTATCCCTCACATCATCATATCCTTCCCATTTCATTTCCCCCTCACTCATTATCATTCATATTTTCCCAAAGGGGTTCGGGCAAATGAAAATCAACATGGTGAATAACTCGACGTCTCACTATAGTGATTAGCATTTCTTTCATGAGATCATTTTTCTTTCTAATTGTTTGTTCTTTCTTTTGTGTGTGTGAGACGTTTGAACTTGCTTACATTTACTCACCTCCTCACACACAAGAGCGATACACTAACCCAAATCTCGAGAGTTCGTTTGAGAGAGTTATATCCAGTGAGATTTTGAAGTTGAAGAGTTGATTTCGAAAAGGCAATCTAGGAATTACTTTGGTGATGCTCGACCCGTTTTGACTGATTCACACGACACGCGTTGAGTTCTAGGAATGATATGCCTTGTGTATTTACTTAGCTAAACTTTTACACATTCTAGCTTGTATTTCTGAAATTATTTCTCTTACGATGGATTATGCGATTATTCTATGTCTAATAAGAGATTGACAGCCTTTCAATAAATATTTGCAAATAAAGAATTTTGTGAGTATATTCCCTGCAAACCCTCACGAGACACAACTCGTCCTGTAGGGCAACCTATAGGTTTAAAGGCTTGTTGCACACGCTAAGTGCAATCGCAAGTGCCTGCGAAAGTGGTACACTTTTGGTTTCTTATCTTTCTCTTTCTCTCTATCTTATTGCTCGAGGACTAGCAACGCTCTGTTTGAGGGTGGTGTGATAAGCACCCAAAACTGTACAATTTATACCCCGAATAGATGTACTTTAGTTGCTAATTCTCGACAATATGGGTCTTATGCGCTTAATTGTTCAACATGCAGACTTAACTACAGTTGCGGTGTCAAAAGCTACATTTCGAGGCCAATTGCAGTTAAAATGGAGCTAATTCCCTCTCCCGTACCCTAACCCGAGCCTAAACCTAGCGCAAACTTACTACAAGCCTGTGTGTGTTTTATTTGTGTCATTTTATTATTTTTTAGATTTTTAATTTGAGTCATTTCTATTTTTAGAATTTATTTTAAATTTATTTAGTATTTTATAAGTTTCATTTTCTATTTTATATTTTATTTAGTATAATTTTATTTTATTTTGATTTTTATTAGTTTTTAGTTTTATTTTATTTTATTAGGATTTTAATTTTTAGGATTTCATTTATTTATTAATTTTTACATTTTCTTTTTAGGATTTTAATTTTAAATTTTATTAGATTTTATTTTTATTTTTATTTTTATTTCTTTTTAGTTTCAATTTTATTTGAGTGTTTGTTTTATTTTAGAAATAGGATTTCATTTTTTTAGATTTTTATTTTATTTTATTTTAGTTGTGTTATTTTTAGGAGATCAAATTAAACACACACAAAAACACACCCTATACCCACAAACATATCCTACACACACCCTAACACTACCTACCCTTATCCCCACCATACACCCTACACCTCGCACACACACTAACCCTCCACACTTCATCTTCTTCCCCAACATTCTTTCTCTCTCCTAAAACCTCCATAACCCAAACCACTCACCTCCCTCTCCACCCTCTTCCATACACAAACCACCGGCGGACCCCAAATCCCCCAGCGATCGCAACCCTCTGCCTGAACCAACAACTGCGCCGGTCACCATCCCTCTAACCGGCGACCCCTCTCCTCCCTGCCGGCGATCACCACGCAACCCAGCCTTCGACCTCCTCCGTTCCATCACCGATCTGCTTCCCTGACCCCAACCCGATTTCTCTCTCTCTTTCCGAGCCTTCTCCGGCGCTACCTACTCCACCGCCGGCGCTGCCCCAAGCCGGCGCCAACCGCCCCTCTCCCTCCGGCCACGACCGCTGCTACCCCGATCCCGTTGGCAAAATCCCACCGCCGGTGGCGTCTTCGACTCCAACCCAATCCGACCCCTGAACCCGACCAGCGCACCTTCTAACCTACCCACCACCTCTTCCAAACCCGTTTCCCAAATGAACCCAAAACCCATTTCTCTCTTACACGTTTTCTTCACCAGCATAAACCAAAACAAAGCCAAGACCAAACTAATTCCCACATGTGCCTATTAAACCAACTTAGACCACTTATTCCCTTTAAACCTCTTTTTCCCAATATACCCTTAATAAACCCCCAACTACTAATTCTAACCTAACTTCCCAAAAATGCCCCCAAACCTCTCATTTCCAAATCAGATTTTATTCCTCACCTCACTTCCCACATGACCTCAAACACCCCCATGCACATGTGCTCTCACCTTTCCCTCATATTCACCATAGCGAATTCTCATTTTTACCCCCATGCTCCATGCCTTGTATAAAATGAAGATGAAGGCTCCATATCATGCAATAAGAAGAGCTTGGTAGAGAGGAATTTTTAGAGAGAGAATTGTAGAGAAAAATACCTTTTGTAAATAGAAAAAGTGTGGTGTAATCCCATTCCTTGATTGTTCTCGCAATTATTTACCTCACTTTATCTCTTATTTTTACTTTAGACTTTATTTTTCATTTTAGTCATTTTCTAGTTAGTTGTTATCATATTACATTTAGTTTAGTTTAGTTTAAATCATCACCTCACCCTATTGTTTTAATATTGAAAATGCTAAAAAAATTAGAAAAAGTGAAAAAGCACAAAAAGAAAATAAAAAGTGAATTACAATTGAATTTGTTCCGTTTGCTTTACAACCTAGAAAGTGGATTGATACCCTTACTTACCTCTACACTTGAGATTGTTATATTTGTAGGTATTTGAGGATTTTGACTGACTTGGCTTTTAACAACGACATATACAAAAAGCTTTCCTTATCATCAACCCTATTAAATTTCTCAGTTTTATCTTTAGGAGTGGAATCTACCTTGTTGTTCTTCAATTTCTCAAAAATTTTGGCATCTTTCGATTGCTTTTGAAATTTAAGAAACTTTTTGAACTTTTTTGCCAACAAGGCGACATCCTCAAAAATCGAAATAAGAATCGTGGTTCGAAACTTTAGTTTCCTCCTTCCAAGATTTCAAAGCAATGACCTTTTCTTTCTTTGGCACTTGCTTGGAGGTAAACATATCGAGTTCATAGGTTTGTAAGTCTCCTACAATCTCTTCAAGTTTCATCGAATCAAGCATACCTAAGGAGTTTAAACCGGTCACTTTTGCATCAAACCTACTCGGCAAAGATCTCAAAATTTTCTTTATCACATGGTTGACGGGAATCCTCTCTCCTAAGTTAAACTATGAGTTGACAATATTCGACAACTTAGCCTAAAACTCATCAAACTATTCACTATCTAAAATCTCAATCATCTATAACTGTGTAGTGAGGTTTTGTAACTTAGACGCCCACCGTGCTAGTGCTCTCGTAAGTAAGTGCAAGTGTATCCCAAGAATCTTTTGATGTTTCACAAGTCATGATTTATTATACTCTTTCACTGTGACATGTGAGGAAATTTCGTGCAAACCTTTAAAGTTGTTAAGTGCAAACCTATGTTCAGCCTCACTCCATGACTCAAAGGGTTTCAAACTAGTGACCTCGCCCTCTCGTATGGATCGTGGAGATCAACCCTTTTCAACAGCTAACCACACACGCTCATCAATGGATTTTAAAGAACTTATCAGTCACATTTTTCACCAAGTACAATTTGTGCCATAAAAAATAGGAGCACAAAAACCTTCAAAACCACCAAAATTCATCTCGAAAACACAAGGGATGAAACACAATAAAAATATGTTTCTAGCTCTAATACCAATTTGTTGGTCCCTGTAACACCCCGTATTTTTGGTACTTTTAAAAATTTAATTAATTCAGAAATTCTAAATTACTAGTGTGTTGTAATTTAATGAATTAATTATGATAGAATAATATATAAATATTAATCTGGGATTGAATGGTTAATATTTAGGGAAAATTATTTACTGAGTGAATAGTAATAATGTAATTTTGTCGTTTCGAGTATTAATGACGAGGTATGTACTTATCACATCCGGAAGTCGGTATAGACTATATTGGGTGGGGGATAAGTATTTTTATAAATTAATTAGGATGAAAATTCTGAGTGTACAGTTGAGTCCGGATGGGCCGAGATAGTCGGAAAAGTGTACCCGGGGGTAGTAAACGGGTCACGGGACGTTTTTAGACATAGTCGGGCCCACTCGGGGGCATTTTGGTCACTTGGGCTTGGCCCATTAGTCAAAAAACGGGAATGGATTAATTAACTTAATAAAAAGAAATAAGGGCTGGCTGAGCTTAATGAGAGAAAGGAATTAAAGGGTTAGGAAACCCTAGCAGCAGCCAAAGCCAATTGGGGATCTCAAAAGAGCCAACAAGGTCATCTTCAACCTTGGAATCCATCGCATATTCAGACACTACGAAACCTAAGGCAAGTGAATAACTTGCAATAGCATTAAATCTGTCTTTCAATTCGTATTTATGTGATGTAATGAATTAAAATTCATTTTGGGGTTTCATGGCATAAACATGGGGTTTTGATAATACAAAAGAAAACATAAATCTGATTGCCGGAATTTATAAGGATTTAGGTAAAAATCTGATGATGAAATATTGATGTGTATCTGTTAGAAGGATATCCGGATAAATTAGAACGAGTTTGATGCAGACAGTTGGAATGAAAATGGGTTTAAAGATAAAGACAGATTTTTCCCCAAAATTATGGATTAGTAGTTTATGGACGAATTGATGATTGTTGTGGACTTTCTGGGGAGTCCAAATAAGGTTTCTAATATGTATTGGTGTTATAAAGGCTTAAAAATTCATGTTAGAAGAGGTTAGGGTTTAAGAAATCACGTCCATGGCTGCCCTGTCTTCACGAAGAAGACGAAGACCTGTTCGATCGATCGATCGACGGTCTGGGTCGATCGATCGACGGTCGCCAGAATCTGGCAGTTTCGCCAGTTGGTTATATAAGAGGGAAAATTTATATAAAAATCTTATGTAATTAATTATTGAGAAATTAAATACATGAGTTTAAATCTAATTAATTGTAGATAAATTAATTAGGGTTTGAGGTTAATAAATTAGAGTCGGGAATTGTGACTCGGGTATATTTATTTTGGGCTACGGGAGTAAGTCCAAATTTATGGTGGGGCGACACCAAAAAAATCACTAAATTAATTAAAGTGCAATTTAATTAATATTTAGAGTTGGACCATAAACTCTTAATAATTTTAATAGGCTTATGTTACGGATTTTAGTGAACGGTATAGCCGGGACTTTTATATTTATATATACGGAGGCGTTAGTATATATATATGGTGTGCACAATTAACATCAGTGATTAGATATTTGTTACTATAGTTCTATAGGGGGAGTTTGCGCGTAGTGGATGAATCCCCTAGCTTGAGGAGTAGGGTGAGTATATTCCCGAGGTCATAGCGTCCGTTATATGGGTGAGGGACATCTCACTTTCAGGGAAGGAATATGACCGCCTCCAATTATTTTATTTTATCAAGTTGGTGTGAAAATTCTGACTTGGGATAACTAGGCTATGTGATTGTACCTAGTGGGATAGCACTTTATAGAATTTACGTTCCGAGAGTATTTTGCTCGGGAGGATGCAAGTTGTTATATATATTACAGTATGATTGTGAATGCTGAAATATGATTATAAGTATATAATTGGATAATTAATTATATACGGGCTATTAATGAAAAATATGAGTTATTTCACATGTATAACAAGTGTAGAAGTTATATGAAGTTAAAAAGGGAAATGATTTAGTTAAGTTGATGTTACTAATAACTTAAAAATCATAATCACTACATACTCAGTTAGAGTAGGGTGGGTATAAAGGAACTTTGTTAATTATCTAGTCATGAGATGAGTAACTAGGTAATTTAATTAAAGCGTTCGTAGAGTATAATAGAGGAAGGGTAAGGAAGTCCTCAAGAGAGTGCGATATTAACTAAAAATATGAAGAGGATGCATATTTATTTATTACTGCAAGTTAATCATTTGTTATATGTTTTTCAAATGTTTTGGGTACTAACCCTTGCTATAAAAACTTTTAAAAAACCTTTTAGGTGTCCAACCACAGGGACGCCAGCCTTGACTATCTTCTAGGGATCCGTTGCTGCAGCATATGTGGATGTTGCGGGGTTTTGGTAGACGCCTCATTCTTCATTCTTAAATGTAGAAGTTCATGATTAGCATTCGAGCATGTTGCTCACTTTCCATTTATTTGTATTAGACTTGTTGGGAGATTCTTCTTGTCTTTATGGGATTTATTATTTGGACCGTTGGTTTATTCGGTCAATTATCTTTACTTGTGGATGATTAATTCAGTTATCTGTGATTGTTATATAGTTTTATATTCCGCATGGGTGTTCGTTTAAATAATGAAAGATAAAAATTGGCACCAGTCTATTTTTCTCACTTAGGTGGTTTGTAATTAAATAAGACGACAGTGATGCTAAGAATGGATCAAATGAGAAACCTGTTCTAACTTGATTTAGGACTGATCACCCGAGATTAATTAGGCGGGGTGTCACAGATGGTATCAGAGCATCAGGTTCTAGTGTCCTTAGGATCTGTACGGCTTTCTACGTTTCAGCGTAACGTTCGGTTGTTATAGAGCCCTATTATTAGGACTATTGATTATATTTTACGCTTGTGAGATATCGCATTCCTGCTATTAGTTTTTGTATAAATTGTGTACTTATACAATTCAATCTATTTCAGATGCCGTCAAAGAGACAGAGAGCGGAGAGGGCTGAGGCTAGAGATGAGGTGAGGGAGGCTCGCCAGGAGCCACAGGTACCGCCACCACCACCCCCACCCGAGTTGATTTCTACCACTCAGGTGGCAGTGATGGTGGCTCAAGCGGTCGAGACAGCGATGCGAGCTATGGAAGCTCATTTTCCACAACCCCAGGCACCGCCTCCATTGGCTCCAGCAGTTCAGGCTCCAGTGGGGCCACCATCTTGGCAGCGAGTGAGGGAGACCTTTCAGAAGGGTCACCCACCTGAGTTTCGAGGTAGCACCAATGTGGTCGAGGCTTGTGACTGGAAGAAGAACATTCAGCGCCATCTGCGCATGTTAGAGGGTACAGAGGTGCAGAAACAGATGCTGGCTACCTTTCGTCTATCAGGGGCAGCCTTGCAGTGGTGGGAGTCCGTAACCACCGCTGAGGAGCGGGATTCGATGCCGATTTCTGAATTCTGGGTGCGGTTTGACCGCAAGTACTTCCCTCCAGTAGTAGAGTCTGAGATGAGAAAGAAATTCAGTGAGTTGGTACAGGGTGACAGGTCAGTAGCAGAATATGAGGAGGAGTTCACCCATTTGGCAAACTTTGTGCCAAATGAGGTGAGCGATGAGGAGCGGAAGAAGTCAAAGTTCATGGATGGCCTAGCCTGGAGAATCAGGCAACACTTGATTGGAAATCCAGCGTTAGTGACTTATATAGATGTCGTTAATGCCGCACTTGTACATTGCCAGGATCATCGTTTCCATGCTAAGGGGAACAAGAAGGCAGGTGAGCCGAGCCAGCAGGGCAAGGCGGTCACTAGTAGTGAGACGAGTGGCACACAGCTGCAGGTCATCATTCAGCAAGGGAATCAGGCTAAGAAGTTTAAGCCTGGTGGGTTCCGACCGGGAGGACAGGGGTTCAGGCAGGGGCAACCAGGCCCTAATCAGCAACAGCAGGTTCCTCAGGGCCGTCAGGTCCAAGGGAACAACGGGGGAGGCCAACCGGGCCAGCAACGTCAGGGCCAGCAGGGCCAACGGCAGGGTGACGACCAGAAACGCTGCTTCGCCTGTGGCCAGCCAGGACACTTCAAGAGGGAGTGCCCGCAGAGGGGCAGAGGCCAACAGCAGGGTGCCCAATAGGGGCAACAGGGTCAGATGCCGCCAGCAGCACCAGCCCCACCCGCCCCACAGCAGCAGGGGCAGATGCACTACGGACGTGTGTACAACGTTCGGGATATTCCCAATCCTCCAGCACAGCAGGCGCCGCCAGCGGTTGAGGGTATGTTTTTCATTCATGGTCATGAGGGTAGCATTCTTTTTGACACGGGAGCATCACATTCATTCATTAAATCTAATTTTGCTAAACGGGCTGGGTTATTAGAGACAGCGGGTAGCCTCTGTATGAGTGTAGAGTCACTAGTAGGCAGCGGGGCTTTGTTTCGCTCGATTTGTCGAGGAGTAGACATTTTGATTTGGAGGCTTAGTTTAGCAGCAGACCTCTTAGTGTTAGATATGGAGGGGTATGATGTCATCTTGGGCATGAATTGGTTGGCAGGTTACCGGGCTACGGTGGATTGTTATGAGAGGACAATCGTGTTCTCCATTTCGGGACAGGAAATGTTCCTGATAGCAATGCCGCTTCCTGAGGGAGGGTCACGCACTCACTTATACTACATTGAGGAGGAAACCTCACAAGAGGTGGTAGTTCCTTTAGACTCTATTCCTGTAGTGAGGGACTTTGAGGATGTATTCCAGGAGATACCAGGATTACCTCCCAGCAGAGAAATCGAATTTGTTATCGATTTGGCACCAGGGACGAGGCCGATTGCTCGGGCACCTTACCGAATGGCCCCTTCAGAAATGCGGGAATTGAGGGAACAGATTCAGCAACTACTGGGTCAGGGTTTTATTCGGCGGAGTACATCGCTGTGGGGTGCGCCGGTGTTGTTTGTGAAGAAGCGAGATGGTTCACTCCGCTTTTGCATGGATTATAGGGAGCTGAACAAGGTGACGATACGGAATAAATATCCGTTGCCTCGGATTGATGATTTATTTGACCAATTGAGAGGGGCGTCTTACTTCTCCAAGGTCGACTTGAGGTCAGGGTATCATCAACTGCGTATCCGAGAGGGGGATGTTCCTAAGACCGCTTTCTTGTCGTGGTATGGATCATATGAGTTCAGGGTGATGCCCTTCGGGCTCACCAATGCACCAGCAGTGTTCATGGACCTCATGAACAGGGTTTTCAGGGAGTACTTAGATCAGTTTGTCATCGTGTTCATTGATGACATCCTAATCTACTCGCGTACCGAGGAGGAGCACGCAGAGCATTTGCGCATGGTTTTACAGACACTGAGGGATCATCAGCTCTATGCCAAATTAGGGAAGTGTGGATTCTGGCTTCGGGAGGTACAGTTCCTTGGTCACGTCGTGTCAGATCAGGGTATTGCAGTGGATCCGAATAAGGTGTCGGCGGTGAGGGAGTGGGGACAGCCCACGACACCGACCGAGGTGCGCAGTTTTCTGGGTTTGGCCGGTTACTATAGGCGATTCATTAAAGGATTCTCTAAGATTGCAGGACCTTTGACGAATTTGACTCGGAAAGGAGTACCTTTAAAGTGGGATGATAGTTGTCAATTGGCGTTCGACGAGCTAAAGGACAAGTTGACATCTGCACCCGTGCTTGCATTGCCAAAGGGAGGGCTAGAGTATCGGGTTTACACAGACGCATCCTTACGGGGTCTTGGGGGTGTGCTCCAGCAGGAGGAGAGGGCTATAGCTTATGCTTCCAGGAAGCTAAAGCCCCACGAGAGGAATTACCCCACTCACGACCTAGAGTTGGCAGCAGTCGTTTTTGCTTTGAGGATATGGAGGCATTATCTTCTAGGAGAGCAGTTTACTTTATTCACGGATCACAAGTCGCTTCAGTATCTCTTCACACAGAAGGATCTGAATATGAGGCAGAGGCGGTGGCTAGAATTCGTGAAGGGCTACCAGTTTGATATTCAGTATCATCCTGGTAAGGCCAATGTGGTAGCAGACGCATTGAGCCGAAGGCCGACTGGGGAGATATCAGAGGTATGGAAAGCGAAGTGGAGAGAGCTCCAATATAAGGATGACGTAGCCAAGGCTTGCATGTCAGCTTTATCCATCACACCCGAGATCATTATGCGAGTTGTGAAGGCTCAGGTGGAGGATCAGATTTGTCGGGATAGGGTGGGGCAGTTGTTAGCTGAGGGAGCAGAGGGTTACTCGATTAGCTCAGAAGGAGGCCTACGCTTTAATGGGAGGTTAATGGTGCCAGAGGATGAGGATTTGAGGCACGCTGTTATGACAGAATCCCATGGTTCGAAATTTGCGGTACATCCGGGTGGGGATAAAATGTACCAAGATATGAGGAGGCAGTATTGGTGGGCAGGAATGAAACGGGACATAGCGGAGTTTGTTTCGAAATGTGCCATGTGTCGGCTTGTGAAAGTTGACCACCAAAGACCATCAGGGATGCTACAGCCGTTAGAAATTCCCGTGTGGAAGTGGGAGAGCATCTCCATGGACTTCATCACAGGGTTACCTGTATCGCAGAGGGGTCACGCCTCCATATGGGTTATTGTGGATCGGTTGACTAAGGTGGCCCACTTTTTGCCGGTACGCACTGACTTCGAGACGATGCGTTATGCACAGCTATTCATAGCAGAGATTGTTAAGCTGCATGGAGTGCCTATAAATATTGTATCCGACCGAGACAAAATCTTTGTCGCCCACTTTTAGCAGAGCTTTCAGGAGGCAATGGGCACGGAGTTGCGCTTGAGTACAGCGTATCACCCATAAACGGACGGACAGACTGAGAGAGTTAACCAGATGCTGGAAGACATGCTCAGAATGTGCATTTTGGACTTCGGGGGAGGATGGGAGAAATATCTCCCTTTGGTAGAGTTTGCGTATAACAACTCTTACCAATTCACGATTGGCATGGCACCGTTTGAGGCACTGTACGGGAGACCTTGTCGTTCACCCGTTTGTTGGTTAGAGGTGGGGGACAACAAACTCTTGGGGCCAGAGATTGTTCAAGAGACATCTTCCAAGATAGAGTTGATTCGAGGAAGAATTCGGATAGCTCAGGACAGGCAAAAGAGTTATGCTGATGCTTCTCGAAGACATGTGGAGCTAGAAGTTGGGGACCAGGTTTTAGTCCGGGTATCCCTAATGAAAGGGGTGATGAGGTTCGGCAAGAAGGGTAAGTTAGCACCGCGATACGTAGGACCTTTCCCTATTATTGAGAGGGTGGGACCGGTGGCGTATAATCTTGGGCTACCAGAACATCTTCAGCGGATACACGATGTGTTCCATGTGGCATCGCTGAAGAAATATCGAAGGAGCGAGAGAGCCTTTTGGCACGTTCAACTCGAGGAGATCGACTTACAGCTAGACATCTCGTATGAGGAGAGGACGGTAGCTATTCTGGATCATAGTGAGCAGAAATTACGATCCAAGGTTGTTCCATTGGTTAGAGTACAGTGGGGTCATCACAATGTTGACGAGTCTACCTGGGAGCGGGAGGAGGATATGCGGGAACAATATCCAGATCTTTTCAACGCAGGTACGATCTAATTTCGGGGACGAAATTCCTTTATAAGGGGGGGAGTATGTAACACCCCGTATTTTTGGTACTTTTAAAAATTTAATTAATTCGGAAATTCTAAATTACTAGTGTGTTGTAATTTAATGAATTAATTATGATAGAATAATATATAAATATTAATCTGGGATTGAATGGTTAATATTTAGGGAAAATTATTTACTGAGTGAATAGTAATAATGTAATTTCGTCGTTTCGAGTATTAATGACGAGGTATGTACTTATCACATCCGGAAGTCGGTATAGACTATATTGGGTGGGGGATAAGTATTTTTATAAATTAATTCGAATGCAAATTCTGAGTGTACAGTTGAGTCCGGATGGGTCGAGATAGTCGGAAAAGTGTACCCGGGGGTAGTAAATGGGTCACGGGACGTTTTTAGACATAGTCGGGCCCACTCGGGGGCATTTTGGTCACTTGGGCTTGGCCCATTAGTCAAAAAACGGGAATGGATTAATTAACTTAATAAAAAGAAATAAGGGTTGGCTGAGCTTAATGAGAGAAAGGAATTAAAGGGTTAGGAAACCCTAGCAGCAGCCAAAGCCAATTGGGGATCTCAAAAGAGCCAACAAGGTCATCTTCAACCTTGGAATCCATCGCATATTCAGACACTACGAAACCTAAGGCAAGTGAATAACTTGCAATAGCATTAAATCTATCTTTCAATTCGTATTTATGTGATGTAATGAATTAAAATTCGTTTTGGGGTTTCATGGCATAAACATGGGGTTTTGATAATACAAAAGAAAACATAAATCTGATTGCCGGAATTTATAAGGATTTAGGTAAAAATCTGATGATGAAATATTGATGTGTATCTATTAGAAGGATATCCGGATAAATTAGAACGAGTTTGATGCAGACAGTTGGAATGAAAATGGGTTTAAAGATAAAGACAGATTTTTCCCCAAAATTATGGATTAGTAGTTTATGGACGAATTGATGATTGTTGTGGACTTTCTGGGGAGTCCTAATAAGGTTTCTAATATGTATTGGTGTTATAAAGGCTTAAAAATTCATGTTAGAAGAGGTTAGGGTTTAAGAAATCACGTCCAAGGCTGCCCTGTCTTCGCGAAGAAGACGAAGACCTGTTCGATCGATCGATCGACGGTCTGGGTCGATCGATCGACGGTCGCCAGAATCTGGCAGTTTCGCCAGTTGGTTATATAAGAGTAAAAATTTATATAAAAATCTTATGTAATTAATTATTGAGAAATTAAATACATGAGTTTAAATCTAATTAATTGTAGATAAATTAATTAGGGTTTGAGGTTAATAAATTAGAGTCGGGAATTGTGACTCGGGTATATTTATTTTGGGCTACGGGAGTAAGTCAAAATTTATGGTGGGGAGACACCAAAAAAATCACTAAATTAATTAAAGTGCAATTTAATTAATATTTAGAGTTGGACCATAAACTCTTAATAATTTTAATAGGCTTATGTTACGGATTTTAGCGAACGGTATAGCCGGGACTTTTATATTTATATATACGGAGGCGTTAGTATATATATATGGTGTGCATAATTAATATCAGTGATTAAATATTTGTTACTATAGTGCTATAGGGGGAGGTTGCGCATAGTGGATGAATCCCCTAGCTTGAGGAGTAGGGTGAGTATATTCCCGAGGTCATAGCGTCCGTTATATGGGTGAGGGACATCTCACTTTCAGGGAAGGAATATGACCGCCTCCAATTATTTTATTTTATCAAGTTGGTGTGAAAATTCTGACTTGGGATAACTAGGCTATGTGATTGTACCTAGTGGGATAGCACTTTATAGAATTTACGTTCCGGGAGTATTTTGCCCGGGAGGATGCAAGTTGTTATATATATTACAGTATGATTGTGAATGCTGAAATATGATTATAAGTATATAATTGGATAATTAATTATATACGGGTTATTAATGAAAAATATGAGTTATTTCACATGTATAACAAGTGTAGAAGTTATATGAAGTTAAAAAGGGAAATGATTTAGTTAAGTTGATGTTACTAATAACTTAAAAATCATAATCACTACATACTCAGTTAGAGTAGGGTGAGTATAAAGGAACTTTGTTAATTATCTAGTCATGAGATGAGTAACTAGGTAATTTAATTAAAGCGTTCGTAGAGTATAATAGAGGAAGGGTAAGGAAGTCCTCAAGAGAGTGAGATATTAACTAAAAATATGAAGAGCATGCATATTTATTTATTACTGCAAGTTAATCATTTGTTAAATGTTTTTCAAATGTTTTGGGTACTAACCCTTGATATAAAAACTTTTAAAAAACCTTTTAGGTGTCCAACCACAGGGACGCCAGCCTTGACTATCTTCCAGGGATCCGTTGCTGCAGCATATGTGGATGTTGCGGGGTTTTGATAGACGCCTCATTCTTCATTCTTAAATGTAGAAGTTCATGATTAGCATTCGAGCATGTTGCTCACTTTCCATTTATTTGTATTAGACTTGTTGGGAGATTATTCTTGTCTTTATGGGATTTATTATTTGGACCATTGGTTTATTCGGTCAATTATCTTTACTTGTGGATGATTAATTTAGTTATCTGTGATTGTTATATAGTTTTATATTCCGCATGGGTGTTCGTTTAAATAATGAAAGATAAAAATTGGCACCAGTCTATTTTTCTCACTTAGGTGGTTAGTAATTAAATAAGACGACAGTGATGCTAAGAATGGACCAAATGAGAAACCTGTTCTAACTTGATTTAGGACTGATCACCCAGGATTAATTAGGCGGGGTGTCACAGTCCCTTCTTTTTAATGCGAAAAGTTATTTAAGGATGACAAAAACAATTTCTCTTTTTATGAAAAGCCTTTTTCCAAATTTTAATACGCACCAAGTTGTGAACCAATTTTAACTTAACCAAAGTTTATCTTGATTAATCATAAACATCCATCTAGTGATTAAAGAAAGTAAAATAAAGAAAAAAATACTCATAATGTCGGGTGTACGAGTAAACCAGAATGAGAAAAAATCTCGGACGACCCAAGCCAGACAATCACTATGAATGTGGAATTACAACGAACAGACACAAGTATTACTCAACGACTCAATCCCCATGAGACTTGACGCTCTTTTGATCTTCAACCACTCCTCTAATAGTGCCCACGTAGAACGTCATTTTTCTATGATACATATCCACAATACACGCGTCCACGTATGTCTCGGTGTCTACCGATATGGCTTGTAACGTCTACGGAATCGAAACACGAACTCCTTCACTTCTTCGCAGAAAAATCAATAATATTTAATTTAGAACAAAACCTTTTTCTTGGTGCAAACAAGATCACTATTGCATATAGTAATGAAAACTCGGATCTTGTACACTCTAAGGATGTGTTTAGACTTAAAAAACTTATAAAACAATGTTCAGAAAAGTTCTGGTTCGTAAACTGTTTTTTCTAAAATTCACACTCACAAAATCTGATGGAAACACGCCTATTTATATATTTATTGAGGCGGTTGCTCGTTCAAGACACTTTGGCCTGTCACTCGAACGATATGTACATATTGCTCGAACGACGCGTCATCTCACTTGAACGTCTGGTCAGGTCGTTTGAGCGACGCGTTGAATTAGAGTCCAAACCAAACACTACTCTAATCCATCCTTATCAAAATAAAATGAAGTGTAAGCGATTTCAAACACTATAAAAATATTTTTAAAACATTTTGATTAATAAAATAACATCCTTAAACATTTTAAAATAAATTTTGAGTCCCGTTAAAATTACGCATTCATACCTGAGTGATCTCGGAATGTAATTAAACTTGAAGACGAATAAACTTGCATCAATTAAACATTTGACATAATTAATTCCTTGAAGCTTTGACGCAACATCTTCAATAAACTTCAACACGTCATAGTCTGTGTGGAATCGTGACAATAAAAATCACCATATGACTCAAACGTGTTTGATTTCGAGAATAAGTCAAAACTATACAACGGACTCAATTGGAAATTTTGTCCTTACATATCTCCCCCTTTGTCTATTCTGGGACAAAGCCAACAATGAACTGCCTATGCCGGGCCATCAAGTCGTATGACGTCAAAATCGCGTCCCATAAACCCAAAATCAAAAATACAGGACAAGACTAGCAAGCGATGGTCTGGCAAGCATTAAGTGTCTCTGAATGTCTGAATGTGATGTAGTTTTGAAATCTCGAATCTCTTAAAGCACACCTACACACATGAAACCGAAAAATACCCACTGAAGTATGGATGAACAAATTATATATATCAATACGACAATTACAAATCCAAATCATTTGTTATGTGAGCAAAACATTTTTTGGGTGGAAAACGTTTTTTATTTCTAGAAATAATTTTTTAAACTGAAAACAGTTTTATTTTTACTATTGAATTTATTTTTTTATAGTTCTTAATCTTTTGTTTTTTATGGAAATTTTTTTCCTAATCATTTTATTAAGTGAGAAACGTTTTTTTCCAAAAAAAAAATCTTAAACTGAAATCAATTTTATTTTCATAGTTTTTTCGCTCGAAATCATTTTAATTGGTGTAAAAAGATTTTTTCTGGAAATATATTTTTATAACTAAAATTAGTTTTATTTTTTATTTTTTGCTGGAAATGAATTATTTTATAGTTGGAAATCATTTTTTGGATGGATTTTTTTCTTTTGTTGAAAATTATTTTTTTGGGTGGAAAAAAAATTTGGAAATAACTTTTCTAACTAAAATCAGTTTTATTTTTTATTTTTATACTGGAATTTATTTATTTTTTGTTTATGGAAATTATGTTTAGGAGGAAAAAATTTGTTTTTATTGAAAATCATTTTATTTGGTGGAAAATATTTTTTATTTCTGGAAATAATTTTTTTAAACTCAAATCGGTTTTTTTAAACTGAAATGCAATCATGTTTTGATCTATGTCAAGTATGATGACTTTAATATTCTGAGTGAGGGGTATTTACGGTAGTTGGCAATAGGTGATGGCAGGTAATAGAAACCGTTAAAATAACATCCATGTAATTATAATGCAAATTAGTGTACCCAATCCCCAATTATTATGAACAAATGTACTTCAAGCAGTAAATAACCAAATAAAGTTTTGTTTGGACATGACTACATCAATGAAGACCTCGACTAGATATAACACAAACTCATTCATTGAGGCTTCGACCCCAAGCATTAGACTCTAGTTTTTGTTATTCTAGTGGAGACAAAATGAAAAAAAAAAAGAAAAAAAAGGTTAATCTGGGGTCCGTATTAAGAAAATCATTCCCCAAGAAAGTACTATCGACTATTCTATCCATGGGGTTTTACTAGGGTTGGTTTTTGTTCGGCTTATTCAGTAAATGGAGCATATCAATACTAACCCAACATTGAATTTATCAAACCAAAATGACAAGTTTTACCGGTCGGTACACCATCCCATATATCCAGACTAAATCGCGCGGTACATTGGTAAAATCATTTTTTTTACGATAAAATTATTTTTTTAGAAAAATATGATAAATTACATATGTTGTGAGCAACTTTTTTCTTCTTGTTTTTTTGTTTTGGATAGTTTTTGACAAGGTTTAGCAATTCTCATATCCATGGCAACCATTTTATTATAAGTATCTCACGACACTCTTTAGGAAGAACTAGCATGTACCCCGCGCGATGCGCATGCGGCAATATGTAGTCTGATATTCTTTTAAATTAAGTATTAAATTTCATTATACATGCATAAAGAAATCATTTAATTATACGAAAATGACCTATGTAGTCACATAGTATATGTATAAACAAAAGCTACTGAAGTTTATTCTAATCAATGTATTGCAGTAAAGAAAATCCAAAACATAATGATTATTCTAATGAGAAATGTCTTCAGCGTTCCCATAGTCATTATGCTCCCTCAATCTTTGTCTCTATTCCTTTTCTCTAACAAATTAATGACACTTAATTTTTAAATATATAGATATTTTAGAAAGTAAGCTAATGTTATAATGTCAATTGTTGTATGTAACATTCTTTATTGAAGGTCACCTTGTCGATTTAAGTCTTTTTTATGTCCTTATGCTGTTTCCTTCCTCGGGATTTTAACTTCTAAAGAATAAGAGCTTGATTCTTGTGCGACATGTATATTTGGTGATCCGTCTCTAACTTTGTTTTGAGCATCATCATTTTCATAACTTGAAATGTGTCAATGCAGGCATGCACATAAGAGAAATAAAGTTCAACTTAAATGATTCTAAAAACTGTTATTAATAAACAGTTTAGATATGCGACGAAAAAATATTAACTAAGAGAATTCACCCAGTGTATAAACTTGTAACACTAAAATTGAAGCAATGAACAAAAAACAAAAATAGAATATCATGACATATATTTTGCACAATACCATTTAAAAAGCAACAAAATAAGATGCAAGTGAATGAGAGTGTGAAGTCGACCATGTTTTCCCCAACCTTTAAATGAGAGCCTAATAAATTAAACCCCGAAGAAAATTATACGTCAAAAACACTAACACAAATGTATTATAGAATATATGTAGGGGAAAAAAAGTATGTCTTGAGACCTCTATTTTCATATATCAATTTTAGATATGAGAAATTGATTACAATACTGAACTATATAAACCTATAACCACTTGCATAAAACCTACAAGAGAAAATCCATATTACTCATTTTCAACAAAAACCCATAAGATTGATCTCTTATGTTTAGTTTATACAAAAAACCATAAGAAAAATTAGGCAACTAAGACTCAGACACGAAATTAAACTAATGGTTTTCAATACAAACAAAAACCCATAAAATAAACTTAAGATTGATTAGAATAAATAAAACCTGGTATCAAGGGCGACTCTAATCTAGTAATCAAGAAAGTTGATGGGGAATTATCTTTAAAACACATTTCTTTGGCCCTGGACCGAACAGTTGTCTAAAACCTGTTGGATTCGTTTCTCTCTATCAACATCTAGCTACCAGAATTAAAATGCCCGAGGAACGGTTTTTCACTACCACTAGCTTTAAAAATATCTCCTTGTACTCCTCTCACATAAGAAACTGTGTATTTCCTAGTAACCAATGGGTCTTCGCCAGGTGTCTCCTGCCCTCTTCCCCATCTTAGATCCATTTATGTTTGGCACTTAAAATGCCATCTCCTCTGCTTTCCCTTCATTGTACACTGCTCGAGCCTCTGCTCCAATCACCTGCTCATTTTCACACCCTACCAATTAGATGCACACACATATATATAGACATCTATAAGAAAATGAATGATGTCGGTATACTATATTTCTAGATCAGATTTTATATTGTCATTAGTTGAGTACAAAAGATAGGAATACATTATGGAACCCTATATTTAGGCTACAAGGTAAATAATATTACTACCTTATTACTAATTCATGAATATTCTAAAGTAACAGTCCTTATTCTATACTCAATCTAACTAAATCAATAAACTCTATTGTTTTCACATCATAAAGATCATTACCATGGCATTATTTGATTGTTCCAAAATATATAATATTTGTATTTTTCAAATTATGTGATAAAATAGAAGTAAAGTATTAGATAGTGTTTAGAAATATTATAAAAATAATCAATTATTGTCGGCTCCATTCATACTATACCTTATATGTCATTCACTAAACACATCCCTACCACCAATGATCATGTTTATTTCACATTATGGGGGTTTGATTATCTCTAAAGTAATAATTATATGTTTAAAACATTGTGATGAAAAGCATTTTGATTTATTCTAAAAAGAATAATTATTTCTAAACCACTAACATCGCATGTGAACACATGGTTTGGTTAGGACATTAATGAGTGTTTGTACATTTAATATATGTGTGTTATAATAATATAAGAAATGGCAAACCTGGGCAATGCTATAATAGAGTTGGGGATCGAAAGAAGCGGCAGTTAGGATGACTTTGTTATGTCTACTATTTATAAATAACAATTGTACAGAATTATGAACGATGACAGAATTGAAACAGAATTATAGAAATGAAATACTTACTAGAATTTGCAGAAATAATAATAATTAGAAAGAAATCCGAGCCCTGTTGAACAGTCTCCTTAAGAAAAAATTATTCCTCCAACGTGCTTGAGTTTAATGAATAATTGCCTCCCAAGATAGAACGGATTTTCGGATTTAATCAAGCAGCACAGCAATGACTAATCCCAGCGAACACAATTTCTGTGTTTTGTACTCAACACAACCAAGAACATGCAATGCAGAAATGAAGAAAAAAAAATTCTGGGCAGAGGAAATAATGCAGTAGCATTTTTGGAATTTTGGAGGGTTTATTTTTTCAGTATTTAAAATTGAGGGGGAAACATTTTATTTATAGTAAATGTCTTGACTGTTGGGAACAGTCAAAACCGAAATTAACTGTCAAAGCAGTTAATTTGGTTAACTGCTGACTCTTGGAATTAATTGATTATCAGTTAATTAAAGATTAATTAATTCCGTAATTAATTAATTAAAGCCTAGAAAGTTAATTAGATTCGGCCCAAAAATTTAAGAATTTTTATAAGCCCAAGCCAAGCCGAGCCGAGCCGAGCCGGCCGGACGGACGAACGCGCGCGCGCGCGCGTGTGGACTTTTGACCGAAAGTCAACCCGAGGATAGCTTAGGTCATCTCCCCTTCAAAGAGTAAGGATACCCCCAAGGCATCCAAGCCTTAGTCCATACTTGGGGTGTTATTAACTCATCAAAATTCCACTACTCTTCCAATGTGGGACAAGAGTTAACACACCCAATTCATTAACTTTCATTGCTTTGTGAGTCACTTTGGGGACATAATTATCATTCATAACTTATTGAAATTGGACATATGAATATACTACGTTAATCTCCTTGCGGAGGTGAACGCGTTCGTATATGGTCCCACAATTTCCTTAGTGTGGGTCCCACCTAAATTTGAGCTCAAAGTTGCTCAAAAAATCTGTCCAGAAAAATCTGGACAGCTTTAAATACCCATTTAAGTTCCAATTTTCCAACAATCCCCCACATGAATGATATATCGCTATAAATAAAACAAAACAGATGCTGATGCAGATGCAGACACAGGTTGAATAAAATTGAAGACTTATTGCATCGGGAGAAGTAGCCTAGTGGCCTTGAACTTTCCTTAGTGATATACTATCGGATTTACTTGGTTAATCAGTAGACTTCACGTCCTTGAACCGTCAACCGTTTTTGTAAACCTAGACAACAGTATTCACACAACAATTCTTCAACACAGTTGGTTCTCACGTTTGTGTTCATTTTGGTCGTGAACACCACTTGGTTCCGCAAGTATTTTAGAGAATATGCCTTTCATTATTCTCATAGAAGTGGCCCCCTTCTTACTTACGTAGGTGACTTCCATAAAGAGTATTCTGCAATACCCCACTTAGACGTACTAAGATATAAATGTCATTAAAAGCATAACTTATCCTAATTTCGCGGCAGATATGCACTGTCTCATCTTTGGAATGGATAGGATTAAATATCCTCCAGTGCTTACTGAATACAACGTAGTTCGGTTTGCCCATTGAACCTAGATCTTGGGATCTCCAGTCAGCTAGGTTGGGTTGCCACTATATTGATTCTTATTTATTTATAGGCTTTAGACCCATTCATCTTGATGATCTTTCAACTTGCTCTCGGTTTAAACCTTTAGTTAGTGGATCCGATATATTATCTTTTGACTTTACATAGTCAATTGAGATAATTCCATTTGAGAGAAGTTGTCTAACGCTATTGTGTCGACGACGAATATGTCGTGACTTTCCGTTATACATGTGATTTTGTGCCCTTCCAATCGCTGATTGGCTATCGCAATGTACACATATTGCGGGCACAGGTTTAGACCAATTTGGAACATCCTCTAAGAAATTTCGAAGCCATTCGGCTTCTTCTCCAGCTTTGTCTAGTGCAATGAATTCAGATTCCATTGTCGATCTAGCAATGCACGTTTGTTTTGAGGATTTCCAAGATACGGCTGCACCTCCGAGGGTAAACACATACCCACTCGTAGACTTAGAGTCTTTTGTATCAGATATCCAATTTGCATCGCAATGTCCTTCAAGAACAGCTGGATATTTTAAGTAATGCAATCCATAGTTTTGAGTATATTTTAAATAACCCAAAACTCTCAATATTGCTTTCCAGTGATCTCTTCCTGGATTACTCGTAAATCGACTTAGCTTACTTATTGAGTATGTTATGTCAGGTCGCGTACAGTTCATGATATACATTAAACTGCCGATAATACGAGAATATTCTAGTTGAGATATGCTTTCACCATTATTTCTTGCTAGATGTAAATTTACATCTACAGGTGTCTTGGTAGGACTAATATCATACTTCTTGAATTTTTCAAGTACTTTCTCAATGTATTGAGATAATATAAGTCCATCCGATGTTCTAGAAATTTTAATTCCTAATATAACATCGGCGATTCCCATATCTTTCATGTCAAATCTACTACTCAACATTTGTTTTGTAGTTTTGACAATTTCCAAATTACTACCCATGATAAGCATATCATCAACATAGAGGCATACAATGACATATCCATTTTGAATGTATTTAAAGTAAACACATTTATCGCATTCATTGATTTTGAAACCATTTGATAACATTGCATTATCAAATTTTTCATGCCATTGTTTAGGTGCTTGTTTTAATCCATATAGTGATTTAACAAGCTTACATACTTTTCCTTCTTGTTGAACCCTTCAGGTTGCTCCATATAAATTTCCTCGTCTAGTTCACCGTTTAAGAATGCAGTTTTTACATCCATTTGATGTATTTCAAGTCCATTAATAGCAGCTATTGCTATTAACATCCGAATGGACGTTATTCTTGTTACCAGTGAATATGTGTCGAAGTAATCCAACCCTTCCTTTTGCCTATAGCCTTTAGCTACAAGTCTAGCTTTATATTTATCAATTGATCCATCGGCCTTCAATTTCTTTTTGAAGATCCATTTATAACCTAACGGTTTTGAACCTGGTGGAAGATCCACTAGTTCCCATGTATGATTTTGTAATATGGATTCAATTTCACTATTAATTGCTTCTTTCCAATTAGAAGCATCGGGTAAGGATGTAGCTTCTTTATACGATTGAGGTTCATTTTCTAACAAATATGTTAGAAAATCTGGACCAAAAGAAGTCGAGGTTTTTGCTCTTTTACTACGTCTTGGTTCATCCTCTATTGATTCAATAGGTTGATGAGTACCACTTGTAGTAGCTTGATTTGTCCTTTTAGAAGGACCAGATTCTTGGGTCATGTTATACGGAAATTCATTTTCAAAAAATGAATCATCCCTCGATTCAATAACCGTATTTACATGAATGTTCGAAATCTCAGATTTACAAACTAGAAATCGATATGCACTGCTATTAGTAGCATAACCGATGAATACACAATCCACGGTTTTTGGCCCTATTCTTACCTTTTTAGGTTTAGGAACCATCACTTTGGCTAAGCACCCCCACACTCGTCAATATTTATAGGAAGGTCTTCGACCTTTCCATAATTCATAAGGTGTTTTGTGAGTCTTTTTGTGAGGTACTTTATTGAGAATGTAATTAGCAGAAAGTAAGGCTTCCCCCCATAAATTTTGTGGAGCTCTTGAACTTAATAACATTGAGTTCATCATTTCTTTCAAAGTACGGTTTTTGCGTTCAGCAACACCATTCGATTGAGGAGAATAAGGAGCGTTTGTTTGATGAATAATCCCATTTTCAGAACAAAATTCCTCAAATGGATATTCATATTCACCTCCTCTATCACTTCTAATAGCCTTTATATTTTTTCTTAATTGATTCTCAACTTCATTTTTATATTGTTTAAATGCATTAATAGCCTCATCTTTACTATGTAACAAATATACATTGCAATATTTTGTGCAATCTTCAATAAAAGTAATAAAATACTTTTTCCCACCTCTAGTTTGAACAAATTTTAAATCACAAATATCGGTGTGAATTAAATCTAAAGGTTCAGTTATCCTTTCAATAGAATGGAAAGGTAATCTAGCTAATTTAGATTCCACACAAATTTCACATTTATGATTTTTATCAATATTAAATTTTGGCAAAAATTCCAAGTTAATTAATCTACGCAATGTATCAAAATTAACATGTCCCAATCTAGCATGCCAAATATTAGATGACTCAATCAAGTAAGAAGAACTAGCAACTTTATTCATTAAAACAGATGTTTTAGGGGTTACAGTAAGAACATTCAGTTTAAAGAGCCCCTCATTTAGGTAGCCCTTTCCTACATACATGTCATTTTTAGACAACACAAAGCGATCAGACACAAACACAAGCTTGAAACCATTCTTAGTAAGGAGAGATCCAGAAATCAGATTCTTTCGGATATCAGGCACGTGAAGAACATTGTTGAGAGTAAGTTCCTTTCCAGAAGTCATTTTCAAAGCAATCTTTCCTTGTCCCACCACCTTGGAAGTGGAAGAATTTCCCATAAAAAGGTTCTCCTCATTTTCCAAAGGCTTATAGGTGGAGAACATCCATTTGTTTGCACAAATGTGTCGTGTGGCTCCAGTGTCCACCCACCATTCCTTGGTATTTCCATCCAAGTTACATTCATAGACAACGGCAGAAAGATTCATATCTGCCAAATCATTGGTGATATTCTCACCCTCAGTCACATTTTCTTGAGAGTTATTTTTATTTTTCTTCTTAGGCTTACGACACTCACTTGAGCGGTGTTCCGGTTTACCACAATTGTAGCATTTTCCTTTGAACTTTTTCTTGTTATGTTTGGAAGTGCCTTCCCCATCATACTTTCGTTTGTTCTTTTTAGGACCTTCAACGACGTGGACCTTTGTTTCCATCGGATTCTTCCCACTTTTCTTTTGAGACTCACGGTTGTCTTCTTCGATTCTTAGCCGGACCACCAACTCCTCCACATTCATCTCCTTACGCTTGTGCTTGAGATAGTTTTTGAACAAAGTCCAAGAAGGTGGCAACTTTTCAACAATTGCAGCAACTTGGAAAGTTTCACTAATTGACATTCCTTCAGCATGAATGTCGTGGAGGATCACTTGGAATTCTTTCACTTGCGAGATTACAGATTTAGAATCAACCATTTTAAAGTCCAGAAAACGCCCAACGATAAATTTCTTCATCCCAGCATCTTCAGTTTTATACTTCTTTTCCAAAGAATTCCATAATTCCTTGGAAGTTTTGATAGTGCAATAGACATGGTACAAAGTCTTGTCCAAGTAGGACAAAATATAATTTCGGCATAGGTAGTCCGAATGCTTCCAAGCATCGACAGCAGCAACCTTTTCAGCGTCATCTCCCTCTTGAATAGAGGGGCAATCTTCATATACAAACCTGCCCAGTTGGCAGGTAGTGAGATAGAAGTACATTTGTCCTTGCCAACGTTTGAAGCCAGCCCCAATGAACTTTTTCGGTTTCTCCCCGTGTGGCATAGATACGGGTGTAGTCACATTTGTGTTGGTGACAATCAGTTTCGTAGGAGTAGTGTTCATACTTTGTGATTCCATTTCTGTTACAAAAACAGAATTTTTATCAATGATAAAATTCATATATAATGAATTAATCAGAACAGAATACAAAATTCTGTGCACCAATTTCCTCCAAATATAATTCACAATAAATGAATTCCAAAAGAATTCAAATAATAATTCAGAATAAAAGTGAAATATAAACAGAATTCCGTACAAAACAGAGTTAAATTATAAAATCTATGTCACACTAATTTTTAATAATAAAAAGAATCCCGTACAAAACAGAATTATAATTTAAGATTAAAAAAAATTTAGATAAAAAATTTTTAACAAGAATACACAAATAAAATTTTATTTTCTAAAACAGAATATAAAAACAGTATAGAAATTAATTTCTATATCAAAACTGTTTTACTAATTTCTACAATAAAGCAGTAAATTAATTCATTTTTTTCTGTCAAAACAGATTTATTTCCAACAAATAAATTTCTGTAAAAAAAATTTTGTACACTAAAAACAGTAGAACTAAAGGAATAATTTTGTCTTAAGATTGTTATGTCTACTATTTATAAATAAAAATTGTACAGAATTATGAACGATGACAGAATTGAAACAGAATTATAGAAATGAAATACTTACTAGAATTTGCAGAAATAATAATAATTAGAAAGAAATCCGAGCCCTGTTGAACAGTCTCCTTAAGACAAAATTATTCCTCCAACGTACTTGAGTTTAATGAATAATTGCCTCCCAAGATAGAACGGATTTTCGGATTTAATCAAGCAGCATAGCAATGACTAATCCCAGCGAACACAATTTCTGTGTTTTGTACTCAACACAACCAAGAACATGCAATGCAGAAATGAAGAAAAGAATTTTCTGGGCAGAGGAAATAATGCAGTAGCATTTTCGAAATTTTGGAGGGTTTATTTTTTCAGTATTTAAAACTGAGGGGAAAACATTTTATTTATAGTAAATGTCTTGACTGTTGGGAACAGTCAAAACCGAAATTAACTGTCAAAGCAGTTAATTTGGTTAACTGCTGACTCTTGGAATTAACTGATTATCAGTTAATTAAAGATTAATTAATTCCGTAATTAATTAATTAAAGCCCAGAAAGTTAATTAGATTCGGCCCAAAAATTTAAGAATTTTTATAAGCCCAAGCTCGAACCGAGCCGAGCCGAGCCGGCCGGACAGACGCGCGCGCGCGTGTGGACTTTTGACCGAAAGTCAACCCGAGGATAGCTTAGGTCATCTCCCCTTCAAAGAGTGGGGATACCCCCAAGGCATCCAAGCCTTAGTCCATTCTTGGGGTGTTATTAACTCATCAAAATTCCACTACTCTTCCAATGTGGGACAAGAGTTAAAACACACCCAATTCATTAACTTTCATTGCTTTGTGAGTCACTTTGGGGACATAATTATCATTCATAACTTATTGAAATTGGACATATGAATATACTACGTTAATCTCCTTGCGGAGGTGAACGCGTTCTTATATGGTCCCATAATTTCCTTAGTGTGGGTCCCACCTAAATTTGAGCTCAAAGTTGCTCAAAAAATCTGTCCAGAAAAATCTGGACAGCTTTAAATACCCATTTAAGTTCCAATTTTCCAACAGACTTGAGGGAAGTTAGTGGCAGAGCGGATCTTGCCATTGAAATTTATACAAAAAGTTCAAAAATAAGTCATCATCTATTTGTTATAATTTAGTATTAGCTTGTGGTATCATAAACCATCATTTATGCTGACCAATATTGGATTGGATTAGAGTGGATTTGGTTGATTGATTAAAATCTGTTTAATGGTTGCACACACATAAACACAAGCACATACATACATACATACATACATACATACATACATACATACATACTTACATACATACATAAGTTGTAAAGATGTAAAGGAGATGCAATCAAAAGAAACCCATATAGCAAAACCCACCATAACTCAATTTGTAATGCCTGTAAAGTCTTGAATTTCTTTGCACAGACGAAGACGAAGAGGAATTTGATATAGGGGATATTGAGGAGAAAATATTTAGAAGTAAGAGAAATAGTTGGGGGAGGAGAGGAGAGAGGGTTGACCCTTAGTCTCCCAAAAAATATAAATGCAAAACTAAAGAGGCACATGAGGGAGAGAGACGCACACATAAAAAGAAAATCGTACCAAGAAAAAAATATGAGTTTTGACATTAATTGCAAAGTTTCACATTAACACCTCTAATACTATTGTATTACAGGTATAATATAGATATTAAACATAACTATATGGAAATGCATGTACTGAGTTAGGCAGTATTATATGAGTCCACAAGAATGAAGAACCTAATTTTGAACTAAAATGTTATATATTACAAAATGAATGAAACAATATAAAAAGGAACAAATTCTATAGAATTGTGTCTCTGAGTATGTAAAACATATACAATGTGAAAAAATATATAATATGATCAAATGGACAGTAAATATCGATCTAAAAGAAGTAAAATATTATATATTATATATTTGCTAAAAGAATGAAACAAATAAGGAGCTAGGAAAGTTCGTATGATAAACAGGGATAATTATGATACATAACGTAGATAATTACAAAGATTCATCTTGGTTACCTACATTCTCGGTTAAGATAAATAAGGATCAACCTAAGAACTAATAAGGAGCTAGGAGAGTTCGTATATAGCTCCACCACTCTTATCATTATAAATAGAACCCCGATCGTTGGACAATGGATCATGTAATTTTTGAACCTCTGAAAGAATTAATAAAAAACTGAGAAACCCTCCATGGACGTAGGCAGTCACCAAATAACGTAAATTTGATGTATTGTGATCTTTATTTGCTCTTTTAATCCCTTTTCTTTTAGAATTATTAATTGTAATTTCTTGCACTCACAATAAAGATGATCATTTTCGGTTAATATATTATGTATTGTTAAAATAATCACAATTAACATATTTTTTCTTGGTTTGGACAATTTAGAATTAAGCAAAAGTTTAACAATCTTCATATTCTTGGCATAAAAAAATCTTTCAATAATTTGGGGCCACTCTCATTTTTGACTCATTGGTGCGACTCACTGACATGTCACACCCGTATTGGCTCGTGTTTGGACCCCACACCAATGTGGTACAGTGGGGTCCAAACACGATCCAATACGGGTACGACAAGTCAGCAAGTCGCACTTAATGAAGCAAAACTAGAGTCGGCGTAGAAGGACTCAAATTCACTACACCAAAATGGTCAAATTAACACCCTTCAACCGGCCATCCTTGTCACGATCATTGACCGTGACAAAAAAACACGCATTTTTGTCATGGTCATTGACCGTGACAAGGCCGTGACAAATTCTTGTATCAGTCAATGACCGTGACAATCCTATAAAGTTATCACGGTCAATGACCGCGACATGTCTGTGATAATTCTGTCAGTTAAAAAACCCTCCCTCTTCTTTTTTCCCGTTGATTCTAATTCCCTCCATTTCTCCCTCTCTATCTAGCGACTGCACTCTCTCTGTCTCTACGATTTTGGTACGCTTTCTCTTTATTTCTCCTCCATTTATGTATATGTAAATGTATATGTGTATGTATATGTGCATGTGTGTATATATGTGTGTGTAAATGTGCATGTGTGTGTGTGTGTGGTGTATATATGCATGTGGGGGGGGGGGGGGGGAGGGGGCAGGACTGGGGGGAGGGAGGGGGTGTATATGTGCGTGTGTGTGTGTGTGTATATATATGTGTGTGTGTGTGCATGCGTGTGTGTGTATATGTGTGTGTGTGTGGTGGGGAGGGGGGCAGGGCTGGGGGTGGGGGTGGGGCAGGTGGTGTGGGTGGGTGTGTATATGTGCGCGTGTGTGTTTATTCAATTAAATTTTTATTGGTTTATTAGATATTGCCCCTCATATTGTAGTGCCCCTTGTAAAAGAATTGATTGATTAAATTTTTAGTAGGATTGCCCCTCATTGTAAATTAGTAAATTAATAATTGTATACTTTATTTGTTAGTTTAATTGATGAAAAGAATTAATTGAGTAGATGAATTATAAGGAGTACGGGATACACATTTGTTGTTGCCATTGCGGTTGGATTATAGTGGATCGATTTGGGTTGGTTAATTTTAAAAGAGGCATGACCACTGGATTATTGTCCATATGGGTTGGGATTTTTTAACTTTTTTTGAAAATTACTTTATATAATGAACAATATATATAGTATGATAATTAAATGAAACATACTTGAAATTATATATAGTGCGCATAGATACTAGCCTTCTAGTTCTTATGTGTACGCATTCAATAGCCCTTAGACCCGTTCGAAAGTCATTACCCCTGTAATGAGATCTCTCGAATTGTCCCGTTTGGACAGTTTGGGACTGCATAATTTCTGTATAATGACATTCTTAGTGTCTTAAAGTTGTTACTTTTGAAGGAAGTTCTGCAGTCGTATCCTAATGTTCTATGGGTACATACTAGATTGACAAGTGTGACTGTTATTTTAATTGATCAATTGAAATAACACTCACACTTGCCAATCTACGTTTTGCACTTGGAGAACTACGAGGATATGCTGCCGAATTTTTCTCAAATCGTAATAATGTGCATGAGATGTTAAGTATATTACAAAAATATGCGGTTTTGAATGGCATAGGACCACTCACGCTTTAGAGGATATGGAGGAAATAGGAATTTCTATTATAAATTGAATTTGAATTTGAAATTTAAAAATCTAATATAAATAAGACATAATTAAAGGAAACATACTATAAATCTAAGTTTTGTTTATACTAATCCGTGAATATATGCTTCTTATCTTTAATAGGTGATTAGTTGTGGAAGTTGTGATAGGATATCCGAAATACAAAGAGTGGATGGGTGAGACAAATAGAATGGGGGATGTGTTTCGCAAAGGTGCTAATGAATTTGTGAAATACGCAAAGAGATGTCATAATGATGAAGATTTTCGTGTTCGTGTGCTAGGTGTAAGAATGGAAAGGTGTTTGAGTGGAAAACAGTTGAACTACATTTGTTAAGATGGGGTATGCAAGATATTTATCGATTTTAGAGTTTTCACGGTGACTTGAAAGTTCCTTATGTCCCCGAACAACCTTCACAACCTTCACAACCATCACAACAACCTTTAACAAGTAGAATAGATGTAGAAGGGGATAACGTAGATCATAATATGATAGAGGATTTAGTTGATGATGCGTACGGAGTTTATGAAGCGGAGGAGAATGAGGTTACTGATGATGTACAAGGTTTAAGTGCTTGTGAAGATATCACGATAAACCTTGACGATGACTATCAAAATTTAACATTTTAGGCCACCCAACTGTTATACTCTGGCTGTGAGAAAGATCAAACAACTTTACATGACATGGTTGGTTTGCACAGTTTGAAGACGCAGTACGGTGTGTCTGGCAATAGCGTGACAGGAATTCTGAATTGGGTGAAGGGCTTACTACCCAAGGAGAATACGCTTCCAACTAGCTATCCTATTATGAAGAACAGTTTGTAAGGTTTGAGAATGAAGTATAAATGGATTCATGCTTGTGTGTATGATTGCATACTATACCGAAAGGAGTACAAAAATCTCGATCGTTGTCAGGTATGCGATGAACCTAGATATGTCCAATCTACTGGAAAGGAATGCACAAGCTCAAAAGTACCTCAAAAAGTGTTAAAATATTTTCCCATTGGGCCTAGATTAAAGCAATTTTTCACAGTACCATGGAAAGCGAAGGCAATTACTTGGCATGCTAGGACAGAAGTAGGGGGTAATCTCATGCCTCATCTTATTGATTCTACAACTTGGAGGAGGATGAATTATGAGTATCCCGATTTTACTCGAGAACAACGCAACATTCGTTTGGATATATAAATAGATGGTTTCGAACCATTTGGAAATATAAGCACCAATCAGAGTGTATGGCCAGTGATCCTAGCCCCACTCGACATCCCTCATTCACAGTGTATGAGACCTAAATTTTCAATGCTATCTTTGTTGATACCTGGGCCACAGGCACCAAGTGATGACATCGACGTCTACCTGGATCCTTTGGTAGAAGAATTAAATGAGTTGTGGGAAGAGGGTGTGCAATCATTTAACTCTTTTAGAAAAGAATATTTTACGCTAAAAGCTATGTTGATGTGGGTAATTCATGATTTTCCAGCTTATAGGACATTATTCGATCGTGTAGTACATGGTTATTTGGGGTGTCCTATTTGTGGAGGGGAGACTGAATCTCTTCGTCTCTTCTCTAGCTCAAAAAATTTATACCATTGCCATAGGAGGTTTTTACCCCCGACTTATAGTTTCAGATTTGATAAAGGTTCCAATTTTTTATCGGGCGGGGTTGAACATAAGCTACCACCGAGATAACTTTTAGGTTCAGAAATTAAAAGTAAATCTTCTGAATGTGGCCCTAATATGCCAGGTAAGAATCCCAAATTTATCATGGGAAGAATAAAGTGAAACCAAATGAGAATCATGAAGTTTTATTCCTAAAGCCACTAGATCCGATTTCCTAACCCAAGTTGGTGTAAAACGACGCATGGGAGTTGGGTGAATCGGGGCAAATTTATTCCTAAACTTCCTACGAGCTTGTCTAAGGTCGTAACAATAACGCCTAAGGTGACCTTTCCTACCACAAAACGTGCAAGTGTAGCTATGGTGGGAATGATTACCTATATGTGGACCTTTTCTAACCTTCCTAGTGTTTCTCACACGTGCGGGGGGAATGGGAACAATTCTCTCATCAAAACCTATACCTCCCTTATCTCCCTTAATTTGGACGGTTCCTAGGATTTTATTTAACTTCTCCGACCTAGACTCCAAATCAAACTTAACTCTATACGAGTCTCTCAAACTATTCTCCAACTCTCTAATCCTAGACTCGAGCAAATGCCTAGACTCTTCAAACTCTAAAATCTCCTTTTTCAAAGTCTCCATCAAACCACGGAGATTATCTCTCTCACGCTCGACATACTCTAATTGCTCCCTAAGATTCTTCTCTCGTGCCCTAAGATCCTCAATCAAACTATCATTATTTTCTATGGCACGCTCATTCAACTTAACTTTCAATTTTGTATTTGCCTTTTTCACCTTAACCGTCTCAGTATACAACTCATTAAATGCAACTTGTAATTCTTTCGCATCTACCTCCTCCTCGTCACTCTCTTCACCCTCACTAACATGGGATTCACTCAAAACTTCCTCGGAAGTGTCATTCACATGAGAATCGTCGTCGCTCACATGACATGCCATAAACGCAACGAAGTTACGCTCAATGGGGGAACTCTCTCCATCTTTCGAATCACTATCACTTAAGGTGGAACTATATACAACTGGTTGCTTGACCACTTTCTTAAGTCTAGTGGGATACTCCTTAACTTTATGACCGTACCCCTCACACCCAAAACACTTATCCGACTCATCTCTCTTAGGCTTCTCAAACGTATCCTTAGAGGTGGGATCAACTTTGTTGTTCTTAAATTTTTCAAACTTCTTGGCATATTTCAATTTCTTTTAAAATTTAATAAATATTTTAAATTTCTTTTCCAACAAAGCAACATCCTCAAAATCGGAATCGAAATGTGAATCCGAAACTTGAATTTCCTCCGTTCGGGTTTTCAAAGCAATACCCTTTTCTTTCTTAGGCGCTTGCTTGGAGGTAATCATGTCGATTTCATAGGTTTGTAAGTCACCTAAAATCTCTTCTAGTTTTGTTGACTCTAACTTACCCAAGGAGTTTAAAATAGTCACTTTCGCATTAAACCTACTAGGCAACGTGATTCGTATCGAATATTGCATATTTTTGCCCGTTATCTTTATGTGTTCTAACACTTTTACGATCCTAAATGCCTATATTTGTGCTCATTAACTAGACAACCTTAGATTTGGATATATATATATATATATATATATATATGCTTTACAGGGGTTAACTGTGCTTTTGTAGGTATTGGAATGCTAAAAGTGAGGATTCATTGCATTTCGGAGAAGTTTCGTCATTGGACACTACTTCAAGAGCATTTTAGTCAATTCAAATTTCTTCTCTAGCTCATAGAAATTCCACGAAGGCTTAGCTCATTGAGTTAGCATCGCATGGCCACAAACGGTGCATCGTTTGGAGTTCAGACGAAGAAGTTATGGTCGTTTCGGTTGCAACCATTTCCCCCCTCTTTATGGACCAAAGGCTGCCAAAAATAGAGTGTCGGTCGACCAGGATTGGGCCCCCGATCGACCACAGTTTCATATTTTGCCTATGGATTGAGACAGTGGGCTGGGACCTATTCGATCGATGGTCTTTGGTCGATCGATCGATCATACCAGATATTTGGCAATTCGTTCCTTTTCTTTTCTTTCTTCTTTATTTTTCTCCTAACTTACTATATAAGGGATTTTTCTTGTAATAAATATATATTCAGATATACTTAGTTTTAGAAGATATTTTAGGTTAGGGTTTGGTTTTGAGAGCTCATCTTCTTCTCTTCTTGGGGTGACATCCATTTAGTTTTGTAAGATTGAATTATTCATTATCATCTCCTTTAATATAGATTTGTTCTTTATTTTCCTTGCCTAGATAATTAGTTTCCATGATTTGTAATTAGTTTAATTGTGTTTATTTCTTGCTTTCCTCGTTAATTGGTTTAATTTAGTTTAATTCATGTATTACCCTTAGGTTTCATGCAAAATTGTGTTTAATTGAACCTGCGCGAATTATAGTCGGATTATTATGCATTTAAATTTCTCTGTCATGCAACGTTAGTGTTTATAGCGATAATCCGAATTTAATCCGCGTGCAACCAATTTTCGGTTAAATGTTTATTCATGAAACTTTGGCTTAAATTCCTTATTATGTGAAGTTTATGATTAATTGATAATGCTCGATTAAATTTCTCTCGAGCCGAAATTCTAATTTATAGTTATTTCGATCCGTATGGTTTGACGCTATCCCGATCCTCGCTTTACTTTTGTATAGACTTAACTTCTTATTTCTTCCCTTTTATTTACAACCATCCATCACCTTTTACTTTTTTATTCCTAAATTAATAAACCGATTACGAGATATACTAACACTCCCTGTGGATTCGATACCCGACTTACCGCTATACTTGTATCGCAAGTGAATTCGTAACTTAGGTTTTTTTATTGACCAGGAGAAAAGAAAACAACAATTAGCGTGCTGACGCGACGCTACTTTTCACCCTTGATCAAAATGACGCCGTTTTCGGGGAATGTTTTGTTATAGATTATAATTGTCTTATTATTTCGTAGTATTTTTTTCTTTTGTATTTATATTCTTTATTTTAACCTTTTTTGCAGGCTTTGCACATTTGAGCGCCTAGAAACGCTTGAATTATTTTCGGCGGCATATCATCATTGTGGAAATAGCCATTTCGAGCCTTTGTTGGGGTAAGAATGTCTTATTCCAATCCTTTCGGTAATCATTATGATAATTCTCAAAATCACCGCAAACCTATGACTTTTGCTCAATACTTAGAGTACCAAATAATTGCAAATTCAAAAATGACTTTGGGCGAGTATTACAAAAGTCCAGCTTTGGAGTGCGTATATTTTGAGGATGATGATAACGATTTTGGGCCTTTAATTCCTTATAATAAGAATGTTGAAACTAAAAGCTATAGCTTTCAAAATTCTTATAATAATGATTTTGAGTATAGTTCCATTAATAATTTTCAAACTTCTCATTTCCAAATATCCGCACCTCGACCTTTGACTTTCGGTGAGGGTTTGCTCATGCTCGAGAATGAGAGGTATGAAGACCGTTATCGGGAAGAAAATCATTTATGGGAACATGAATTGGATTTATTATTTGAATCCGACGACGATTTTTCTTTCGAAACTTTTGAAGTCGAGGAATGTTTTGAACCAAATGAGGATTTTATGCCTACTTTGGAACAAACCATTCTTGACTTGGCCCATGCTTTAATAGAGAATGAAAGTGAGGATGAAATGGATGTAGTATCCATTTGCAATGAAATGATTACGTCTTTGGATCCCAAAGAAGAAAGTTTCTTTGAAAATGATCCTATCTCCTTCGAAATTCCAACTTTGAGTGATGATAACTCATCTCTTGAGTTTGAATTTCTTTCCTCCCCCTTTTCTCTGTTATCACACCGTCTCAAGTACCCGATGAATCGGTGCTGAAATTTAAAACGTTCAACCCTATCACCGACGAGGAGTACTTGCTCGATTTTCTCTCCATGAAGGCATCTTTTCCTCCATATGCGTCCCCTCCCATTCCAATTGAAAAATACTTGGGAGATGATTCAATTTTTCTTGGCCCGCATGTGTATTTGTCACCCTTCCTATCCAAATCCCCCATCCTCCCTCCCAAATTTTCAATTGGGGATGGTTCACCTTTTCCACCACCCACATGCCTTCCGTTGTTTGAATGTAATTCCTATTTTTCGGTAGGCACGCATGAAAGGGAGGGTCCGCCATGGATCTTTCAAAGTCAAACCGTCTTTTGGGTGGACCCTAAAAAATTTAGACTTCTAGTGTATAGTTAGTTAGGAGTCTAAATGGTAGGTTGTACATAGTTAGCTTTTTATTCTTTCTTTCTTTTTAATTTTTCCTTCCTTTTAGTTTAATCTAGTGTATTTAGTTAAACTTTTTGTTATTTCTTTTTGTTATGCCTTGGTACTAACATATTTTGTAGAATCATTGGACTTGTACTTTTCGAAGATCGCTCCATTTTGGGTAATATCGCTATTTTCCATCTTTAACTTGGTTCTTAATTAACATTAAGGATAAAGTCGGGTTTTAAGTTAGGGGGTGTGGGATATTCTATCCATTAATTGGTAGTGTCCATGATTTTGATTATATGTTATTTTCAAGCATGTTTGTCTTGAAAAAATCAAAAATTTCAAAAATATTTTCTTTCTTTTTTCTCCTTTCTTGGGCTTTTTGCCTTAATTTCCTATGATAAATTTAATAATTGCCCTATCCAATTGCTAACTCAATGATTTATTTTCTATTTTTTTCATGTTATTAAACTTTAATCCTCAAATTTTTCAATATTGGGAATGAATGCATGAATTAAACCTTGAAAACCCATGAGCACTTGAGCATATTTTCTAAAATCGTTCGGTAGGACAATTATAGCTTGGTATCTTTTTGTTGCTATGTGTACACTAAAAACCTAGCAAGCTTCGTGCTTTTTTTCGTTTTTGAGTGCTTATACATTACTCTCTCTTTCTTGAAAAACGTATCTTGTCGGCGATCTCATTTTCGTTTCATTGATTTCATATTAATTGAATTATCACTTGAGCATGATTTTCAATGGTGTTGAGTTCCGAGAATCACATGAAACTTTAGGATAGGATCATACGCCCTCTTCGTTGTTTAACCCATACGACCTAACCCTTACCCTTATACATATCCCTAGTCAACCCCGTTGAGCCCTATTATGACCTTTCTTTTCATCCCAAATCCCTTAACTAACTCCACATTGGAGTTTTACACCATAAAATTTACCTTTCTTACCTATGTTTGGAATGATATTTGGGATGGAATGATGATGTGTAGTGTGGTTGCAATTTAAGCGTGAAAAGAGTGAGAAAAGAACGAAGTGTAGTGAAAAAGAAAAGAAAAAGAGAAACTTGAAAACAAAAGAAAAAGTGAGAAAAAGAAGAAAAGAAAAAGAAAGAGAAATTTGTATATATTGTTTATAGTGATTCAATAATCCTTGTTACTCTCTCGATTGATATATTTAATGCTTGTTTGGAAATCATTCCGCTATTTTCCATTATCTCAAGTTTTTCATCTCCGAACATCTTTTGTATCCGTAAATACATCCTTTCATTTCATACCCCTAACCCCAAACCTACATTACAACCCAAGAAAGTCCTATTTTATCCTAGGGTAATGTGATTCAAAGGTCGAACATTAGTGATAATTTGTTTAAGTGTTTTTCATATCGGTTAATATGTGATATCCTTTCATGAGATTGTATTTTGCAATTTTATATTTCGTTCTTCATTAATGACATGTGCGCAGCCTTGTTTCCTTTTACAATTACTCTTTATGCCCGCATGTCCCGTGTGTTACACCCTATTCCGAGTGCTTTTATTTGTTGAGTGTGATATCCGGAGAGGATTGAGTGGAAGCATGCTTTAATTGTTATCCGGGCTATAGGCATTTTTACTGAATCAAAGCTTTTCGCATGTGCATACACCCCACTCACATTTGAGGTTTCAATTCCATGTAGTTATTCCTTTATGTTGATGGTTTCGGATTATTGAGCAAAATTCTCTTTTGCTTTGTTGATAATATGTTGAAATATCTAATTGTTGTTAAGTTTGTCATATTGGTTGTTTGTGCATGTTTTGAGGAAACAATTTGATGTTTGTGGGTTTCATCCCTAAAAACCCTCACGAGAAGACACTCGTCCACTAGAGTAACCTAGGGGTTTAACGACTTATTGCATATACTAAATGCAATCGTGCTCCCTAATAAAGTGGCATTTATATTTTGATGCATTTATACATCTTATACTGCCTTTTGTGGACTGGTTTTGTTTGTTTCATTATTAGGGACTAACAATGCCTAAGTTAGGGGGTGTGATTCTTATCGAATATTGCATATTTTCGCCCATTATCTTTATGCATTCTAGCACTTTTATGGTCCCAAATGCCTATATTTATGCTCATTAACCAAACAACCTTGAATTTGGATATATATACATGCTTTGCAGGGGTTAATTGTGCTTTTGTAGGTACTGGACCTCTAAAAGTGAGGATCTGTTGCATTTCGGAGAAGTTTTGTCTTCGGACGCTACTTCAAGAGAATTTTATTTAATTCACATTTCTTCTCTAGCTCATGGAAATTCCATGGATGCTTAGTTTGTTAAGTTAGCATCACGTGGCCGCAAACGATGCGTCGTTTGGAGTTAGGACGAAGAATTTATGGCCGTTTCCGTTTGCAACCATTTCCCCCCTCTTCATGGACCAAAGGCTGCCAAAACAGAATGCCGATCGACCGGGCTTGGGCCCCCGGTCGACTGCGGTTTCAGATTTTTCCTAGGATTAAGACAGTGGGCTAGGACCTGTTCGATCGATCGATCGATGGTCTTGATCAATCGATCGATCCCCATCGATCGATCGATGGTCTTTGGTCGATCTATCGATCATACCAAATATTTGGCAATTCGTTCCTTTTCTTTTCTTTCTTCTTTATTTTTCTCCTAACTTACTATATAAGGGATTTTTGTTGTAATAAATATATATTCAGAAATACTTAGTTTTAGAAGATATTTTAGGTTAGGGTTTGGTTTTGATATCTCATCTTCTTCTCTTCTTGGGGTGACATCGATTTAGTTTTGTAAGATTGAATTATTCATTATCATCTCCTTTAATATAGTTTTGTTCTTTATTTTCCTTGCCTAGATAATTAGTTTCCATGCTTTGTAGTTAGTTTAGTTGTGTTTATTTCTTGCTTTCCTAGTTAATTTGTTTAATTTAGTTTAATCCATGTATTACCCTTAGATAAATAGGGTCGGGATTTCGTTCCTACATTTTCGGGCCCCGAGCTCCGAAAATTAGGTTTCGGGCAAAATTGTGTTTAATTGAACCTGCGCGAATTATAGTCGGATTATTATGCATTTAAATTTCTCTGTCATGCAACGTTAGTGTTTATAGCGATAATCCGAGTTTAATCTGCGTGCGACCAATTTTTGATTAAATGTTTATTCATGCAACTTTGGCTTAAATTCCTTATTGCGTGAAGTTTATGATTAATTGAGGATGCTCGATGAAATTGCTCTCGAGCCGAAATTCTGATTAATAGTTGTTTTGATCTTTATGGTTTGACGCTATCCCGATCCTCGCTTTACTTTTGTTTAGACTTAACTTCTTATTTCTTACCCTTTAATTTACAACCACCCATCACCTTTTACATTTTTATTCCTGAATTAATAAATCGATTAAAATTTGTTGAACACTCCCTGTGGATTTGATACCCGAATTACGGCTATACTTGTATCGCAAGTGCAGTCGTAATTTAGGTTTTGTATTAACACGGTGAAACAAATTCAACTATTAGCATTTTGATGCGACACTACTTTTCGTGCTTGATCACAACGACCTAAGGATTTTCTTAATGACACGGTTGTCCGGAATTTTCTCACCTAGGTTAATCGACGAGTTGACAATATTGGACAACCTAGCATAAAACTCATCAAAAGTCCCACTCTCCAACAACCTAATGGTCTCAAACTGTGTGGTAAAATTTGGAAGTTTCGATGCCCTAACTGTGCTAGTGCCCTCATAAGTGAGTGCCAAAATATCCCAAGCCTCTTTTGATGTTTCACAAGTCATATTTATTTATATTCTTCAGGGGTGACATGTGAAGAAATAACGTGCAAACCCTTAGAATTATATTGTGACAGTCTATATTCAGTTTCGGTCCATGACTCGACAGGCTTTAAACTAGTGACCTCACCTACAACAGTGATAGGGGGTGTTCAAACTTTTTTAATTGCTAGCCACACACGCTCATCAATAGATTTTAAAGCACTTTTCATTCTCATCTTCCAATAAGTATAATTAGTGCCATCAAAAATAGGAGTTCGAAAAAATTCGTTATTTCCATAATTCATCTTTGAAAACACACGGGATCATAAAATAAATAAATTATGTTTTCTAGCTCTGATACCAATTTGAAAGAGTGTTCCTACACGAGTGTGTTTCAAATCAAACCAATTTTCACCAAAAAAAATTATCCAACTTTTAATTATCACCAAACCAAGTTGTGAAAAACCAATTTTTACTTTAAATCAATTTTATCTTGATTAATCCTAAACATGCATCTAGTGATCAAAGCAAGTAAAGTAAAGTAAAGAATACTCACAACGCCAGATGTACGAGAAAAAACCCAAGATGGGGAAAAACTCGGATTGCCCAAGCTAGACAATAACTATGAATGTGGAATTACAATGAACAGACAAAAGACTCATTCAACGACTCGATCCCCATGGATCTTGACGCTCTTCTGATATTCAACCACTCCTCTTACAGTGCCCACGCAGATAGTCCTTCTTCCACGATACATGTGCACAACACACACGTCCACATATGTCTCAGTGTCCACCGAATGGCTTTGATACGTCTACAATGTCGAACAAGAAGTCCTTCACTTTTCTTCACCGCAAAACCCAGATGATCAAGTATAGAACAAACCTTCTTGGTGCAGTAAGATCACATAAACATATAGGAATGATAACTCAAATCTTTGCAAACTCTAAGGATGTGTTTAAACATTGAAACCTTAGAAAAACATGTGCAAACAAGTTTCTGGATCGTAAACTATTTTTTCAGAATGCACGCCTTTTTAATTCTGATGAAAACACGCTTTAAATAGTAAAAGATCACCGCCTCGAAAACTGTGTCGCTCGAACGAGATTGGCCTATCGTTCGCGCAACATGGCCATCTCGCTCGAACGAGCTCTGATGTCGTTTAAACGACGCGCGTGTCAGTTTGACTTTTCTTTTAAAACATCTCTTCAAAAGAGATCCACTTAAGTCAAACTCTTATTTCGAGCTTATCAAAATAAAATGAAGTGTAACACGTTTAAAATATTTTTCCTTATAAAATTACATCCTTATCTTTTATAAAAACAATTCCGAGTACCATTACTTATAAGCATTCATACCTGTGTGATCTCGGAATGCAATTAACTTGAAGACGAATAAACTTGCACCAATTAAACTTCGGCATGATTAATTCTTTGAAGCTTTACCTCAACATCTTCAATTTCTTCAATACATCATAGACCAAGTGGGATCGTGACAAATAAAATCTCCCTATGACATATTACAAACATAGTTTTGTTCACGAAATTAAGCCAAAACAATACAAGGACTCAATTGGAAATTTATGTCCTTACATGTTGTCTTCTTGAACACTGTCAGTAGGCTGAACAATATATAGGAGAGGAATTGATTCCTCTTCAAAGACAACATTCTTATTCTTAACCATATCCTCCCCCTCAAACTAAACATCCTCAAGAAATCTCGCATTTCACATCTAAAAAACGGACTTAGTTAAGGGATTGTAGAACTAGAAACCCTTCGCCTGTTCAGTGTACCCATCAAAATAGCAGCTAATAGTCCTTGAGTTCAGTTTCTTTTCAATTGGCCTATAAGGCCTTCCCTCAGTTGGACACCCCCAAATGTGTAAATGTTTAATGACAAGTTTTCAGCCTATCCATAGTTCATAAGGGATTTTAGCTACCATTGTACAAAGTACTCTATTTAGAATATATATATATATATATATATGAAAGAGTTGGCGCTTGCGTTCAATTAAGAAATAATATAATAAACACCATTTTTAACCCAAATTAACCCTAAGCATGCAACTAGGTGTGATTGAAACAATATGAAATCATGCAAGAATAATTCAACACACAAAGTTTAAGGAAAAATCCCCCACAGGGGCAAAACCATTTGTATATCACTATAATTTGTAAAAGACGGTTTACAATCGGATTACAATGAAATACAGGTTGACTAAGAATTACCCTCGGGTATCGGATTCTGTAGTCGCGGCTGGAAGAAACCCTTTCCAGTAGGGCTGGCGGCTGGAACAATCCCTGTCCAGTAGGGCTGCAATGAAGAGGAAGAAGCGGTCCACTTCACAAAGGGTTGAACAACATCAATGGTGTTCTTGGGTTACTAAACGTGATTCACAAATATATGGAATTTGTGTGAATCAAGGGTATGAATCAATGGACTCAAATACCATGAAGACTTAAGAGTTATGGTACTCAGAAAATCGTGTGTAAGTCTTATGAAAACCAACTCCTGATCGTGGTTTAAATAAAGAGTTAAAAGCCTAAAAAATCTGCATCACGATCTGGCAGAGTTTATCCAGGGCGGACCGGTCCGGGCCATAGGCGGATCGGTCCGATAGCGGACCGGTTCTTTTAATTATTGGCTCTATCGGTTCGCATTCGATCCGGGGCTTACTGGTCTTCTAAGAGCAAGGCGGATCGGTCCGGGGCGGATCGGTTCGTTTTAATTTCAGGCGGACCGGTCCGGCTGACTGGATTTCTGAATTCTTCCTTTCTTTTGATCTTCGGATTCCGTTGATGATGAATGGACTTTGAATCTTTGCAACGGTGTTACGGCTAATGACATGTACAAGTATGTTGGACAAAAATGTCCTTACAAATCTCCCCCTATGTCTATGCCGGAACAAACATAAAAAATCCGAATTATCAAGTATGGACAATGCCTATACAAATCTACCCTTCCATGAACCCAAAACTGAAAGAGATACAAATGATAAAGGCTGCATCGTTTGTTCTTCGAATCTTCAGAAATCTCACGCTTTTCTCATCAGGGTGTGCAATATGGGATTATCAAGGATGTACCTACACACATGAGATTAAAGCAAATACCAAGTGACGTATCGAGTTTGAAATGAGATAAACATAAGCATATATATTAATTTAAGGTTATATTCTCAGAATTTTCAAAACTCCCCCATTATCAGATAATTCATTCTCCCCCTTTTTTATGATGTCCCCAAATAGACAAATGAGAAAAAATAAATTTTGAATCAAGTACCTGGGTGGCACAAGACATAAAGTCACACCATGAATGAACATAAAACAACCAAGTCGGTGATGGCGTAAATGAAAGGGTGTGAACAAAATTCGATAGGAAAATCAAAGCATACAAACATGACATATGTGCATGATGAATATTGGATATTCCTAACGAATGAACTCAAATGCTTCCTTTGGTGTAAAAGAGTGGAAATATAAGATATTGACTATATCAAATCTACAAATCAAAGCTCAAAGTGATTTCTACACCAATAACGTCCAAAATGATTTTCATGCTTTTTCAGGACTTTCAAGGAAGTGCAAACCCGTTTTTCAATCTCCAACCAAACTCCCTCAGATATATATTGTTAATAGAGGTATACTAAATTCTCAAACTTTGGAGAATTAGGTGAAACCTAAATGGCCCATATTTGGCATGAATTGCTTTTTATTGCCTTATCAATTTTTTCGGGCTCTTTTAACCTCTTAGGACCTCGGATATCAAATTCCTCCATTTTTTAGATCCTTTTAAACGGTGGCTTTTGCGCAAAGGATAAGAATCAACTTTCGCAGCCCCTCCCCGTTATGAAAAAATACACACAGTCTCACCAAAACGGTTTTTACATGCATTCCAATCTTGTCAAGTTTTATCGCATTTTATACATTGTAGAGACAGGATTGAGATGGAAACACTCAAGCCAACATGAGATTGACAAGTGCAATAATCAGATATAGCCGTGCATGTGTGCAATAAAGGATATAGGAGTCAAGCATGTAGGAAATATCACTAATTACATCTCAAGGACTCCAATCAATGTTAAGCACATGGATGAAATGATGTAGCCTCTCAAAACTCTATCAAACAGTCACATGAATATGGAATGAAGTTGTGACTTGGCTATCTTAAATGCTCATCCATAAAAGGCAAATCTCTTTTTGAATTTTTCAAAAATTTTATCAAAATAAAATCTTTTTGAGTTTTTCCAAAAAAAATTCTAAAAAGAAAATCTTTTTGTATATTTTCAAAGAATAAAATCAAAGAATACATAAAAGCTGTACAACTAATCTATGGTACATATAAAACAGACTAGCAATAGGAAGCATATGATATGATCATGAAGAAGCATCCTATTCTAGACATAGACCAACCCCTCAGTCAACTGTGCAAATCCCTAAAGACATCCTAAGACTCTCAAATCTAAGGGCATCTAAAGGTTTCGTGAAAATATCGGCTAACTGACGGTCGGTAGGAACAAAACTCAGGGTTACGACCTTCTCCTCAACTAACTGACGTATAAAGTGCTCGCGTAACCTGATGTGCTTTGTGCGCGAATGTTGGACAGGATTGCGGGATATGTGTATTGCGCTCGTGTTATCACAGGAAATGGTCATGGTGTCCTGTGAAATCCCATAATCCTCCAACATTTGCTTCATCCACATGAGTTGCGTGCAACAACTCCCGGCGGCGATGTACTCAGCCTCCGCAGTGGACAACGAGATGGAGTTTTGCTTCTTGCTCAACCAAGAGACAAGAGCAGAACTAAAGTAGAAACACCCACCCGAAGTGCTCTTACATCCATCTACGTCCCCGGCCCAATCGGCATCCGAATAGGCGGACAGACGGTCATCGGTATCAAAGGAATACCAAATACCGTATGAGAGAGTCCCACTTACGTATTTGATAATATGTTTTAGAGCGAGTAAGTGTCACTCTTTAGGAGACGCCTGATAGCGCGCACAGACTCCAACACTAAAGGCAATATCGGGACGACTAGCAGTCAAGTAGAGGAGACTGCCTATCATACTCTGATACAAGGTTTGCTCTACGTCCTTGCCTGAAGTGTCCTTACTAAGCTTGGTAGAGGTACTCATAGGTGTACGAGCATGCTTAGCGGAGTCTAAACCAAATTTCTTCACTAGGTCTCTAGCATACTTGGATTGGGAGATGAACATCCCATCCTCTAGCTGACGAACCTGGAGACCAAGGAAGAATGTAAGCTCACCTACCATGCTCATCTCAAACTCACTTTTCATCTCCTCCTCAAAGTGGTGAGCATGCTGGGAGCATGTGGATCCAAAGACTATGTCGTCCACATAGACTTGGGCAACCAAGATAGCACCGTCATCTCTCCTGACGAACAACGTCATATCAACTCCCCCTCTCTTGAAGCCACGGGCTAAGAGATAGGAAGTAAGCCTCTCGTACCAAGCACGGGGTGCTTGCTTCAAACCATACAAGGCTTTCCTCAGATAGTAGACGTGATCAGGGTGCTTAGGGTCTTCAAACCCTTTTGGTTGTTCCACAAAAACCTCTTCCTGTAGAATGCCATTCATAAAGGCACTCTTGACATCCATCTGATATACTTTGAAGTGCAGATGACATGCGATGGCGAGTAGTAAGCGGACGGACTCAAGCCTCGCAACAGGAGCAAATGTCTCCCCAAAGTCTACACCCTCTATCTGTGTATAGCCTTGAGCGACCAACCTAGCCTTATTTCTGATTATGGTACCATTTTCATCCATTTTATTCTTGAAAATCCACCGGGTACCAATAACATTAGTATCACTAGGTCGGGGGACAAGTTCCCAGACATTTTTCTTCTTAAACTGAAGCAACTCATCCTGCATAGCAGATATCCAGTGTTCATCTTTGAGTGCTTCTTTGTGGTTCTTGGGCTCGACTTTGGACGTGTAGCAATGATGACTAACAACGCTCTCTAGTTGAGCACGAGTCTTGACCCCTAGAGTGGGATCGCCAACATTGGCTGAAGGATCATGACTCTTGCGAACCCAAGTAGGTGTGCCCCCTAACACAGGAGTAGGGTCCACAGGGTGTGAGAGAGGAACAGGTAAATCACTGTCAGAACAGTCCTCATCCTCACACTGAAGGTTGGGATCAATAACCGTCGGAGGTTCGTCATCTTGCACGGTGACATTTATTGATTCCATAACCTTAGAGCTCTTCAGGTTAAAAACCCGGTACGCTCTACTGTTCGATGAATATCCTAGAAATATTCCCTCGTCGCTCCGGGAGTCGAACTTTCCTAATTGCTATTTATCCCGTAGGATGTAGCATTTACTCCCAAAAACACAGAAATATGCCAGATTGGGTTTCTTGCCAGTCCACAATTCATAAGGCGTCTTAAGTGTGTGTGGACGAAGATAAACCCTATTCACCGTATGGCATGCAGTAGACACTGCCTCTGCCCAAAATCTCCTAGAAATTTTACGACCTAGAAGCTTAGATCTAGCCATTTCTTGGATCGTTCTATTTTTCCTCTCAACGATCCCATTTTGCTGAGGAGTTCTCACAGCAGAAAACTCATGTTTGATCCCAAGGCTATCACAGTACAAATCCACCTTTGCTTCTTTAAATTCAGTGCCGTTGTCACTACGTATTCTGTTAATAGTGACCCCATGTTGATTTTGCAGGACACGGCACTTGGTCGTTAGGAATTCAACAGCATCTGATTTCTCTCTTAGAAAACCGACAATAGAGTATCTAGAGAAATCGTCCACCATCACGAGAATATATCTCTTACCACCTAGACTCTCCATGCGAGTAGGACCCATAAGATCCATGTGAATCAACTCAAGAGCATGTGAGGTGGTAATGGAATTCAACTTCCTATGTGGGCTACGGATTTGCTTTCCCAACTGACAAGGTCCACAAATCGTGGAAGTTGGCTTTCCAAGTGATGGTAAGCCACGTACTAGGTCCTTTTTTACTAGACGAGATAAGTCTTTAACGTTCATATGACCTAGACGTTGATGCCACAGATCCATAGGAGTGATCGTGGCGCTGTTGCAGACTAGTGAGGATTTGGGCTCAGTCCCATAACAGTTATCCTCTGTCCTCACCCCTTGCATTAATAGTTTACCGGCTTGATTATAGACCTTACAAGCTTCCCGGTCAAACTTTACTGCAAAGTCATCGTCGCACAGCTGGCTGATGCTAAGAAGGTTTGCTTTCAAACCTTTGACGTACAGCACGTTCTCTAGCTTAGGAAATCCTGGTAACTCTACTATACCTCGTCCTACTATGCTAGATTTGCTACCATCTCCAAAGGTGACTCTCCCATCATTATATTCCTTAAGATGGGTAAAATATGAGGCATCACCTGTCATGTGTCTGGAGCAACCACTGTCAAAATACCACTGTGAGGTATTATGTGTTTTGAGAGCGACATGGACAACAAGGGCCTTTTTCTCTTTCTTAGGAACCCAAGTGTAGGTACCTTTTTGTATTCCCTTGTTGTTGTTGGTTTTAGCCGGAATGCGGGGCGCATTCATTGATGGTAAGGTCATTCGTCGGAATTCCTCCATCAAACTCTGTGATATGGCGGCTAGAAACTCAACATGCTCTCTCAGACTGGCAAACTCATCAGTCTGATGAGGTGGAGCAAACGTACGTCGTGTCCGACCCAACTTATAGCAATTATCCCTAAGGTGTCCGTTTCTTTTGCAATGGGAGCAAAAGGACATAGTATTAGGAGGACCTTGGATTGCTTTTCCTGGTCGAACTCTCCTTCTTGGTTTTTTATGACGGCCATAAGGAGTCGTAGTAAACTCAGGAATTGGTCCGGGTGCAATTTGGGACGTGGAGGCACCATCAAAACCTATTCCTTGCCGGTCACCAAAACCTAAAGCGGGACCGAGGAGCATCTTTCCCATCTTCCCAGATTTGTCCTCGATTTGTACCTTGACTTTCCTTGCTCTCTCAAGGTCATGAGTAAGCTGAGCAACAAGGGCTTCAAGTTTCTTTCGAGTCTCCAGGGAGGAATGGAGCTCACTCGTAAGACTAGCCACTTGTTTAGTCAAGTCCGCTTTCTCTTTCTCAAAACTGCTCTCTCTCTCTTTAAGCAAATTCTCTTTACTAAACCAGGCAGATTCTCTCTCTCTCATGGCGGTGCAGGTGGAGGACTCTCTCTCTCTCGTCTTTCCTAACTCTTCTTCTAACGCTGTGATCCTAAGAACTAACGCCTTGTTACGTTTTTTAGTTTTGAAAGACTCATCATACAACTCGGCGTAGGCGCGTTGAAGGCTACTCTCGTCCTCACTACCTTCCTACTCTCCCTCACTCTCTTCGCTCTCGCTGTCGAGGTGTCCCTGTGAAGTAGCATCCTCATCGTCGTGAGATGCACTAGGAGTACTCACATGACTAGCCATGAACGCGGTGAAGTTACGCTCATGCGGTGACTCATCTCCCGAGTCCACCGACTCGACCTCACTGTCATCACTAAGGGTAGCATTTAGGACAGCTTTACCCTTTTCCCTATTCAGACGAGTGGCCCACTCAAACGCTCTGTGTCCCTTACCGTCGCACTCAAAACACCTCTCACTGTCTTTAGGGGGTTCTTTGAAATCTTTCTTTTCAAACTTATTTTTCTGAAAATTCTTTTTATCTTTGAAGTTCCCATTTTTCTTAAATTTCAGAATTTTCTTGAAGTTTTTAGCAAAAAGTGCCAAATCATCTAGGTCAAACTCACATTCAGAATCAGAAGTTTCTACCTTTCTAGACGACTCGACTCTCTTTCTTGCCGACCCCTCACTTTTTCTCTCTTGGGCTTTAAGGGCAATTCCCTTATCTTTTGGCTTGGCAGATTTAGGAAACATCTCTATTTCATAAGTTTGCAAATCTCCTACCAGTTCTTCCAATTTTAGTGTATTTAAATTACCCAAGGAATTTAGCACAGTGACTTTAGGTATAAAACGTTTAGGAAGGGAACGAAGAATCCTTTTAACAACTCTAGCATTTGGAATATGTTCACCAAGATTATAGCTAGTATTAACAATGTCAGAAAGCCTAGCATAAAATTCATCAAAACATTCATTTTCATGCATGGTGATGGTTTCAAATTGAGTTGTTAAATTTTGCAATTTTGACTCTTTAATAGCATTTGTTCCTTCATGGGTAAGTTGCAAAATATCCCATGCTTCTTTTGACGTGGTGCACGTCATTATGCGTTTGAACTCATCAGGAGTGACAGACCCAGAAATAGCACTTAGACCCTTAGAGTTAAAAGACGACCATTTAAATTCATCATCAGTCCAAGTGATGTCAGGTTTCAAGTTGGTCACATTATCAACAGTCACGGTTGGAGGAGTCCATCCTCGTTCAACCAAAATCCAGACACGTTCGTCAATGGCTTTTAAAGCCGACCTCATACGGGCTTTCCAATAGGCATAATTCGACCCGTCAAAAATAGGCATTTTATAATATGACTTCTCCATTTGAACACGCTCTTTTCAAAAATCAATTTATTTCAGAAATTGATATCTTTAGAAAAAATTTGCGGAAGTAAGGAATACGCAATAGAATGGCGTAACCTGCTCTGATACCAATTTGAAAGAGTTGGCGCTTGCGTTCAATTAAGAAATAATATAATAAACACCATTTTTAACCCAAATTAACCCTAAGCATGCAACTAGGTGTGATTGAAACAATATGAAATCATGCAAGAATAATTCAACACACAAAGTTTAAGGAAAAATCCCCCACAGGGGCAAAACCATTTGTATATCACTATAATTTGTAAAAGACGGTTTACAATCGGATTACAATGAAATACAGGTTGACTAAGAATTACCCTCGGGTATCGGATTCTGTAGTCGCGGCTGGAAGAAACCCTTTCCAGTAGGGCTGGCGGCTGGAACAATCCCTGTCCAGTAGGGCTGCAATGAAGAGGAAGAAGCGGTCCACTTCACAAAGGGTTGAACAACATCAATGGTGTTCTTGGGTTACCAAACGTGATTCACAAATATATGGAATTTGTGTGAATCAAGGGTATGAATCAATGGACTCAAATACCATGAAGACTTAAGAGTTATGGTACTCAGAAAATCGTGTGTAAGTCTTATGAAAACCAACTCCTGATCGTGGTTTAAATAAAGAGTTAAAAGCCTAAAAAATCTGCATCACGATCTGGCAGAGTTTATCCAGGGCGGACCGGTCCGGGCCATAGGCGGATCGGTCCGATAGCGGACCGATTCTTTTAATTATTGGCTCTATCGGTTCGCATTCGGTCCGGGGCTTACTGGTTTTCTAAGAGCAAGGCGGATCGGTCCGGGTCTCAGCGGATCGGTCCGGGGCGGATCGGTTCGTTTTAATTTCAGGCGGACCGGTCCGGCTGACTGGATTTCTGAATTCTTCCTTTCTTTTGATCTTCGGATTCCGTTGATGATGAATGGACTTTGAATCTTTGCAACGGTGTTACGGCTAATGACATATACAAGTATGTTGGACAAAAATGTCCTTACAATATATATATATATATATATATATATATATTGTAGTCTTAAGTGTCTTTCCCTAGAATAATTCTGACAAACAAGAATGACGAATTATACTTTTTACCATGTCCTTAAACATTCTGGACGTTGTTCTCCTGATCTATCATATCTGCCATAGTATGTACCACCACGGTCAGGTTTGACAACTTTAATCTTCTTACCTAATATATTTTCAACTTCGGCTTGGAAGGCCTTAACACGTCCAGAGCTTGAGACTTCTCATGAATTAAATATATGTACCCATAACGAGAACAGTTACCTATAAAAGTGATAAAATACTATTGAGAATAAATCGTAAATTCCATGATTCCATGAAGCCATAGGGAATAAACCGTAAATTCCAGTATGTATCAATTCTAAGACATTATAACTCCTTTTGTCACTTAATTTTCTTATGTTTGAACATCAAAGTCTGTGAAAATAAAGGGTTCAAGTATTCCGTCTGACACAAGCCTTTCAACTCTCCTTTGGGAGATATGACCCAAACGCTTGTGCTACAAAGTAATGAAATTCTCATCAGTTAATTTTAATTTTTTGCAAGGTTTAAATAAATGAAGCAGTGGTGTTTAATAAATATAATTTATCAATTAAAGAACCAGTGGCAAATAAAGTAGTATTAAGAAAGAGAGTAACTTTATTATTTCCAGGTGAACAAGAATAACTGTATTTGTCCAAAACAAAAATAAGTACCAAGTTTTGTCGAAAAAATGGTACTATATAAGTCTATATTAATTCAATAAAAATATCAGTCTCAAAAGATAATTTGAAGGTTCTGATTGCTTCAACTTCAATTGTTGTGCCATCTCCCACATAGATGAATCTTTAAGCATCATTTGGTGGTCAACTCCACAGGCAACCATGCATAGACATACTTACATGAGTAGTAACACTCGAATCTACCACCACATATGTCTAGGTACAAAAGCTAAATTAACTTTAGAACAAAACAAAGTGAGAAGTGTACCTTTCTTTACACGCCACGTGGCATAATTAGAACAATCCTTCTTCACATGCCCAAGTTTCTTGAAAAGAAACAAGCGAATTTTAAATCCCGAACTTGTTTCTTTTGTTGAAATTTAGGTTTGGGTTATGATGTTACAACTGCAGTACCCATATCATTAGTCATTTTCCTCTTTACGTTCCTTGAGGTAGATGCAAGATACAATATGAACAATTTCAGTTGTCTTTTCTCGCTTCAACCTTTCCTCTTCTTATACACAATGTGAAATGATCTCATTAAGAGTACATTTCTCCTTTTAAGTAATATAACTCACTATAAACTATCCATAGTGTGCAAGAAGAGATATCAATAACAGATGCACGAGCAAGTTACCATACAGCTCTAACTTTAGTACTTTAAGTTTTGAAGCGATGTTAGACATCTCCATAATGTACTCCCGTATGTATCCTTTGCCTTTATACTTCATTTGGATAAGGTTAGATAAAAGCATGTTGATTAGGCATAAATTCTTCCCATTTATCCCTTTAATTTATAGCCTTTTATCACCTCAGATAATGTAAAATGCGTTGATTTATCTTATATCTATGACACTAACATATTCTAACAAATACCCTGAGTTTTGTGTATTTTTCATAAACTTTACAGGTATTTAATGCATGGGAGAAATATAGAGATCGAAAGAAATGAAAAGAAGAAAATAAGAAAAGTCGAAAGGGAAAAAGAGTAATTTGCAGTTGGAATTCGGATGAGGACCCAAATTGAAAGTTGAAGACCTCGAGTCTACAAGAACTTTGAAAGAAACGACATCAAAATCCGAGTCCCGGAGCAAATGTTATGAGCCTTGAAAGATGAGAGATAATCATGAGAAAATGAAGAGAAATTGATTCAAGGACCGGGACCGATCTGGATTACATCAAAAACGAACCGATTTAGTCCCCTTGAAGTCAATTGTCTAAGTTTAGAGAAGCGAACCGATCCAAATTACATAAAAAATGAACCAGTCCGTACCCTTGAAACTTACTGTCCAACCATTGTGAAGCGGACCGATCCGATATAAAAAGAAAATAAATCGATCCGGTATACACCGAATCAAACCGAAATATCAGGCCGAACCGGTCCGAAGGTTGAATTTTGTAATTATCCAGTTTTCCAGCTAGAGTCTTGCACGACTAAGACTCTTGTAATTTCGTAGGTTATTTATTCAAAATGAATCCAAAACATGAGAGAGTTTTCTTTTTACACAGTTTTAGAGAGAGAAAGTAGAGAAGAACCCTAGAAGCTCACAAATTACAGTTGTTAATTCTCAATTATAATTTCTGTAGTAAAGTTGATTTCTTTCTCTTCTCTATTGTTTGATTTCAATAATTCTAACATGATTAGTTTATTCACAGTAGATATTACATATGTATTCTTCTTTAGAAGTAATTTCATTATGAGTTCAGTTGCATGCACTGTAGAAACCCTAGTTTTTATTAATTGCACCATGCTAGGCTTGACTTTTAGGGGTTGGGATGCATGAACCCAACCTGATGTGATTTGCATGCGTGTAATATTAGTTCCCTGAATTAAGTAAATGATCGAATTGTGTTGTATGGTGATCACAACAGTTGTAGAACTTTTGATCTCATTTGCCCTAAGTAACTGGGATGCTTAAGAGTACGATGCGCATGTAGCTACTACGACACCACTTTATTCTTACTTTTGATTATGTATGGTGCGATCTAGTACCTTCATATATTTATGATTGAGATTAATAAAGACTGGATTTAATCAATTATTTAATTCATAACTAGTTTTGTAGCCGATAAACGTACTAGGGTCGGGGGATTTCATTCTAACCTATTTTTCCCATTCATACTTAGTAAATCATAATTAGCTTACTCTTGCATGTTTAGTTTCATAATTAGTTTGATTAACTTGCATTTAGTTGGTAGATATAATCCCACTTCAATTATCTTTTTGTTTTGTTTTTCTGAGTCGGTTTAGGGTTAACCATCTTACTTATAGTCTTCACGTTCCACGTCCTATTTCCCTAAGGATTTGCCCCCGTCTTACCGGGTTATTACTTGAGCGACAGGCTTGCACTTGAGCCTATATAAGCATGTATTTTAGACATTTTTTAAGTCGCGTCAAGTTGTTGGCGCAGTTGCCGAGGAATTAGGTAGAATGTAGGTTAAATCGAGTTAATCTAAAACTTTGACCCAAAATTCATTAAAATCCAAAAAAAAAATCAGAAAATATAAAAAAAATCCAAAAAGATGCAACATCGCTTAGAATCCCATTCATGCAAAATCCGCAACAAACTCCTCAAGCCACTCCTACACGCATTCACAAAAATTCGATAGTTGAGTACAATTCGGATAGCCCACACACTCCTAACGTTCCTCAATTTTGGGTTCCATCTCCTACACCGCCAAACTCACTAGCAAGTAACCCTTCGAGTTACCCATCAGGTTACACTTCAGGTTACACTCTGAGCACACCGAGTGAGGATAGTGAGTCACTTGAAGAGAGATACATGTTTGATCACTCTAGTTATGGTACGGGTGAGGGAGAGGCACCGTAGCGCCCTTTGAGAAAAAATTTATATCGTGAGCGATCAGTCACTCTGGGATGCATTCTAATCCTGTACAATGCAAGGTAATTTCACTTTAGGAATGGGATGATACAAATACTTCCCACTTATCATTAGTCAGAGAAACCATATCTCCACGTTCGTGAGTTCGAGGAGGCGTGCGATACCTTTAGCAATCAAACATTCACGAAAGATGTAATCCGCCTCAAACATTTTCCTTTCTCTCTAAAGGATAAATCTAAATTCGCGCATGGTTCCCTCTGATGAAAAATTTCCTACCCTCGAATTAAAGAAACTAGTCAAATATGCTTATTTAGGAGAATGTGAGACATTTCCTGTTGTTATCTCCTCTAGCCTAGATAAAGAGGAAGAGAGTAAATTGCTAGAAATTTTGAGGAAGAACCAAAATGCTTTTGGTTGGTGCATAGCAGATTTTAAAGGTATAAGTCCCTTGATTTGTACCCATAAAATCCACCTCGAGGAGGACGTGAAGCCCTCGAGGGAAATGCAAAGAAAATTGAACCCTACCATGAAAGAGGTAGTGCGAGATACAATTATTAAGTTGTTGGACATCCGGACCATCTACCTAATCTCGGATAGTAAATGGGTGAGCCTTATACAAGTTGTCCCGAAGAAGTCGGGTATGATTGTGATTGAGAATGCCAAGCGTGAGCTAAATCTCAAGCGTACCACCACCAGGTGGTGCGTTTGCATTGATTATAGAAAACTCAATGCGTGCACTAGGAAAGACATTTACCCTTACAATTCATCGATCAAATGCTAGAAAGAGTGGTGGAACACCCATACTATTGCTTCCTAGACAGTTATTCTGGATATAACCAAATAGAGGTAGATGCGCTTGACCAAGAGAAGATGACTTTCACATGTCCTTTTGGATGTTTGCCTATAAATGTATGCCATTTGGATTGTGCAATGCACCCGCGACCTTTCAAAGGTGCATGTTAAGTCTCTTTAGCGACATGGTTGAAAGAAGGGTTGAAGTTTTCAAGGATGACTTCAGCATTTTCGCACCTCTTTTGACCTTTGTTTAGCGAATCTTGAGAAAGTACTTGTCTAGTGTGTGTGGAAAAGAACTCGGTGCTGAATTAGGAGAAATGCCATTTTATGGTCACCGGAGGAATAGTTCTTGGCCACATTGTATCGTCCAAGGGAATTGAGGTTGATAGAGCCAAAATATATGTCATAGCTGAGTTACCCCCATCGAAATCACTAAAAGGTGTGCGTTCTTTCTTGGGCCACGCGGGGTTTTATAGAAGGTTTATTAAGGACTTTAGCACCATCGCTAGACCCTTGAGTAACCTTCTTATGAAGGACACCCCATTTGAGTGGAATGAAGAATGCCAATGTGCTTTGATATATTAAAAAGCATGCTTGTTTCCACTCACATCATGCAAGCTCCAAATTGGTCTTTACTATTCGAGCTTATGTGTGATGCAAGTGATTTTGCGATAGGGGTTGTCTTGGGCCAAAGGAAAGACAAGAAAGCTCATGTCATCTACTACGCTAGCCGAACTTTAACTGGACCATGACTCAATTACTCCACCACGGAGAAAGAATTGCTAGCGATAGTGTTTGCCCTAGATAAATTTTGCTCGTACCTCATTGGTTCTCCCATCACATACTTCACCGACCACGCGATGCTGAAATATCTCCTTACTAAAAAGGATGTAAAACCATGCCTTATAAAGTGAATCCTACTCCTACAAGAGTTTAATCTCTCTATTAAAGATAAGAAAGGAGTAAAAAACATCATTTTCGATCATTTATCCCTGCTTTAGCCTGACGTGCCTAGTGATCCCATACCCATAGATGAGTATTTTTCGGATGAGCAACTCTTTGCTACATCTTCTGTACCCTGGTTGGTGGACATAGTTAACTATCTTGTCATGGGAATCGTCCCTCCCGATTGGACACCACTAGAGAAGAAGAGGTTTATTACTTGGTCACGCATGTTTTCCCATGACGATCCATTTATCTTCAAATATTATGTGGAACAAATCATTAGACGATGTGTACCGGATGATGAGATGCCAAAAGTTATCCAATTTTGTCATTCGAAAGCTTGTGGAGGTCATTTTTCGATGAAAAAAATGGTCGCTAAAATCATTCAAAGCGACCTCTATTGGCCCCCAATGTTTCGAGATGTTAGCAATTGTTGCAAATCTTGTGATAGGTGTCAACGGATGGGAGTTATTACCCGACGAGACATAATTCCACTATTGAGATTTTTTATTATTGGGGTATTGACTTCATGGGCCCTTTTGCCCCTCCTTTGGGTTCCTAAACATCCTCGTTGTGGTAGACTACGTTTTTAAATGGGTGGAAGTTATAGCTACCAAAACAAATGAGAACAAAGTGGTGATACAGTTCTTGCAAGAGCACATACTCTCTCGCTTTGGTGCTCCGAAGGTGATAATTAGTGATAACGGCACACATTTTTGCAACAGGCCGTCTGAGAAGCTTATGAGAAAGTTTGGGGTCGTCCACAAGGTTGGAACGACTTATTACCCACAAACGAATGGATAAGCTAAGTTGGCGAATCATGGAATCAAGAACATCTTTGAGAAAATCACCAATCCTAACCGGAAAGATTGGTCCCTTCTATTGAACAATACGTTATGGGCTTATCGAACCGCATATAAGAACCCCCTCGGGATGTCCCCTTTTCGCTTTGTGTATGGAAATCCTTTCCATCTCCCCATGGAGATAAAAACAAAGCGTATTGGGCCATTAAGAGGTTGAACTTTAAATTAGACAAAGCCGGTGAATCTCGCAAGCTTCAATTGAATGAGTTGGAAGAGATACGCAATGATGCGTACGAGAACGCTAAGATTTCCAAATAATGGATGAAACTTGGACATGATAAGATTATCCTACTCAAGGAGTTTTATTTCGGGCAAAAAGTGATTCTCTACAACTCTAGGCTTCATTTATTTCCGGTTAAATTGCGGTCTAGATGGAACTGGCCATTCGTCGTGAAGAAGGTATTCCCCCATGGAGCTGTGGAACTGGAAGATCCAAAGAGGGGAGATACATTCAAACTTAATGGTCAATGCCTAAAGCCATATTTATAGGCATGTGTCATTTGGTTATCGGACCCCGTTTACGGGGTTGAGTCAGTTGTAACAAAGAGGCCGTCGCACCCCCAATGAGTATGGGGTGAATTATTATGTATAGTAGTTGTGAGTTGATTAGGGTAGTTAGAGTCAATAGGTTAAGTCACGAGAGGTTAGGGATAGGAACACCGAAGCGATGTGCGAGTATCTCCGATGAAGGGTATAATGCGATTTGCGAAGAAAGGCAAACTTGTGCCGCACTATGTGGGCTATTTTCTCGTTATTGCAAAGGTAGGCCCCGTAGCATATCAACTTGCTTTGCCATAAAACCTACAACATATTCATGACGTGTTCCATGTTTCATCTTTGAAGAAGTACAAAAGGTGTGAGGGAGCTCATTGTCACATTCCTTGTGATGATATTGAGTCGCAACCCGATATTTTATATGATGAACAACCGGTTGCTATCTTAGATCATAGGGAGCATAGGCTAAGATCGAAAGTGGTGCCCTTGGTTCGAGTCCAATGGGGACACCACAACGTCGAGGAATAAACTTGGGAACGAGAGGATGATATTCGATAGAAGTACCCACACCTCTTTTTACAAGATACGCCTAAATTTTGAGGACAAAATTCTCTTGTAAGGGGGGGAGTGTGTAATACCCCTTATTTATGAGTAATTATTTTTATATTAATTTGACTTGTGGGTTAATTATATAAAATAAAGGAAGTTGAAGTAAATATTATTTTAAGTGATTTAAGAGATGATATTTACTGAGTTTTGCATATTTACTGTTAAGTGAATGTAAATAGCATCATATTATGTTTTGTTGCATCGTTGTGATTTAAGCGACTGTTATGACTTATATTCCAATCATATAATTATTGATGATTTATTATGGCGTTGGAACAAGAAATAATGAATAATATTTTGGATGCCAATTAAGAAGGCACGGTTAGTCCGAAAATGGTTGAAACATTCAAAATAAATACCAAGTTGAATTTCGGGTTCCGGGGTACTTTTGACCAGTTATAACTTAATTATGGTGTTACGAATCATTTTAATTGTGTAGTAGCATTTAAATGATTAAAAGTAATGTATTTGGGTATTTAGTCTTGTAAGATCATTTTTATTTCTCATTTAGGTTTCTAAACCTAGAAAGAGTTAGAGAGAAGAGAGAGCCTGGGAGAAAAAGGAGAGAAAGAGGAGATTTGATATTGTTGGCTTGAAATCGTTTCAACAAGTAAGAATCTGAGTCTACAATATTGAGGCAAGTTTCTAACTTGCAATTATGTATGATTGAGAGTGAATAATTTGTATATATAGTTATGTTTTTTTTTAGATTTAAACCAGTTGTGGGTTTTGATGAATTTGGTGTTTAAACCCTTAGATTTTGATTTAGATATGATTTGAGTTGGTTATATTTGTTTGTTGTTGTATAGGAATGATTGGTTGAAGTTATTAGATAATGAGGTTGACAGAAGTGGAAGAAATAGGTTTGGAGATTTAGATTTTGTAAAGGAAAATGGGGGTTGGCCGTGGGATCTGGTGCGATCGGTCGAGCGCGGTCCTGAGGCCGGTCGACCGGGCCTAAAGAGAAAAGCCTACTGCTTCTCTCACAAGGCAAATTTCTAGAACACGATCGATCGCGGTCCATAGACCGGTCGACCGGGTCTTAAGGTAAGAGCCTACTGCTTTTCTTACAGGGTCAATTTTCATGGGTGCGGACAACCGGGGGTCAGGGTCGGTCGAACGGTACCCTGTTTTTAACCTTGAAATTTTAGACTTTTTTCTACTCTTTTCTTTTAAGGTTTGAGTCTTAGGAACATTCTTATATGAAGTAAAATGGAGTATTAGGGTCTTATTTTGGGGGGGGGACTAATACCCTAGGTTAGAAAGGGAGTGTTCGGGCTCATATCGGGAATTAATTAACTATTGGAATCTAGAGTCTTTTATTTTAGTATACTAGTTTAGGATTAGGGGAGATTAGGATAGTATTGTTTTGAACTTTTAGAGACTAGTATGAGGTTATTGCACTTGGTATCTTATAGTGTTGTCGTGAACTCTCGGAGGCTAGTATGGAGGCAGTTAAACTTTGCAGTTTATGTCGTTAAAACGTGTGGTTACGATTATTATAAATGCACATTTTAAATTGGCATATCTTGTGATTTATGGCTTGCATATACATACCTCTCTAAATGCTATCATAAGGGAAGTTACACGAATGAGTTAAATCCCCTGGATAGTAAATGCAGGGAGAATATAGTCCTCGGCCATAGGACTAGTGGTTACATTGTGTTATTTCAAAGTGAGGTAATTTCAAGTATGGTTATGACTCACTGTCGAAGGTATATGGCCGCTTCCCACGCGACGCGATTTAGGGTGCCCAAGTGGTCTTGGTTATAGGCCCTAGAAGATGACAGCATTTAGGGGCGCATCCAGTGGGTTGACTCCCGGAAGGGTGGTTTTAGAATCATTATGTTTTGACTTTAACTATTCTTATGAATGTGGAATTTCATAAATGAGTAATGAATCTATCAATCCACTAGATGGCTTATGATCCTCTATGATAAATAGACTTGTGAAATTATGTTTCATGAATTGGAAAATCTATGCATGATATATGTAATTAAACTTCTTCTCTTAATTAGATAAGTAGTCTAGTTTGAAATGTTCTAATATGATGCTAGTGTGTGATTTTAGATGAGAGGTGAGAATGATCCTTGCATCAGAGAGCGAACTTGACATGTTTATGATATTAGCATTCATAATTGTTATGCATTTTATTCACCCGTATATCATATCAAACAGGGCCCTGGCCTGTTTATATTTCTCTATCTTGTGTGGTTCTCTTATATGCTTAGGTTCTCCGTCGCAAGGACGCCCGTGTTGATCTTTCCTTTCCAGTGTCAGGGAGCTACAGCATTTTTGCGGATGTTGTAGGACTTTTGAAATAGACGCATCAATCTTTTGGTTAATTTAGTTATGACTAGTCAGTATATTCAGGCGTGTTGCCCCAGTTATTATTATGTATAATTAATGTAATACTTGATGTAAATCCTTGTAGTTGTCTGTTGACCGACAGCTTATTCGATTATGTTTGTTGAATGGTTATATATCTGTTACATGTCCTTTCTATTATTCACCTTCTTTTATAAATTGAATTGTCGAGATTATTTTTATTAAACTTGCAAAATTATTTTGACATCCATTTTCTAAAATATTTGGTGGTTATCTCGTACTGTTATTTCGACGACAGTGATGCTAAGAATGGACCATCTATGATTCCTATATTTATTGGAGTATCGGGTTGACCACCTCTTATTTTAATAAGCGGGGTGTCACAGATGTTATCAGAGCATCATGTTCTAGAGCCCTTAGGATCTATGCCTGTTTATCACGTTCTACCGTAGCGTTCTTTGATATAGAGCCCTATTGTTAGGACTGTTTTGTTTGTGTATGCTTGCGATCTTCTGCCAGGATAAATTGTTTTAACTGTATTCTGATTCAATTACTTTTTGTCTCAGATGCCGCCTAGAAGAGGTCTCCCAGAAAAGGTAAATCAAGCTACAGATAACGTAGAGCCCCATCACCGCAAGGAATGATAAATGTAGCGGAGGTGGCTAATATTGTTGCCCAGGCAGTCAATGTTGTAATGACCGCTATGGCACAACAGTTTCCCCAAGCCCAACAACCGGTATCACCGGTGGTTCAATCCCACACGGGACCCTCCGCGTGGGAAAGAGTTAGGGAATCCTTCATGAAAGGTCACCCTCCAGAATTTCAGGGTGGTGCTGATGTGATTGTGGCAAATCAATGGAAGAAAGATATGCAACACCATCTTTGAATGGTGGAATGTAGTGGGGAGCAGAAATAGATTCTCGCCACTTTTAAACTCGTAGGAGAATCCCTACATTGGTGTGAGTCGGTGACAACTTCGTAACAGAGGGATACTATGACCCTCTCGAAATTTTGGGTTTTGTTTGACCGAAAGTATTTTCCTCCAGCAGTCCAAAAGGAGGTGAGAAGGAAGCTTTAGAATGTTGTTCGAGGAGAGCGATCATTGGCAGAATATGAAGAGGAATTTACACATTTAGCAAACTTTGTGCCGGATGAAGTCATTCCAGAAGAAAGGAGGATTTCAAAATTTATCGTGGGTTTGAATGGGAGGATAAGAAAACACTTGTTGGGAAACCCAGCTTTGCAAACATTTGGCGATGTGATGAATGCCGATTTACTTCATTGCCAAGATCACCGCCTTCACTTGAAGGGGAGTAAGAAGAATGGAGACACAAGTCGATCTAGTAATAAAGGAGGAAGTGGTGCCGGTGGAGCACTACCCCCACCACAACAGTCTGGAAATAAACAGAAAGAGCGGGACCCATAGTAAGGTGACTCGACAAAGAAGCAACGTTTTGGGGGTTTTAACTTTAGCAAAAGTGGTTTTAGACATGTTTAGGGTGCTCAGCGGCAGCATCAGTTAGGCCAGTAGGGCGAAGCAGGCAGAGGGAATAATGGGGATCGAGGCCATCACATCCAAGGCATGGGATAATTTCGAAACAACAATCGGGGCCAATATCTAAAAAAAATCGCGAGCCGTTGTTTTCAGTATCGTGAACAGGGGGTCACTTTAAGAAAGCTTATCCATAGTTGATTGGGAGACAGTTGCCTCGAGGTCCTCAGAATCAGCAGGCACATCCACAGCCTCCAGCCCCTATTCCAGTCGTCCCTCTACAACAGGGACAACTTCAGTATGGGCGTGTGTATAATATTCAAGATGCTTTGTTTCCTCTAACACCACCTGAACCACCAGCTATTGAGGGTATGTTTCCCATTCACGGATATATGGGTCAAGTGTTATTTGATACGGGCGCAACACACTCATTTATTGCCAGGAACTTTGCTCATTCGACGGGGTTGATTAAATCTGTCAAGAGTACTTTTACTAGTGTGGAGTCTTCTATGGGTGATGGTGCACTATACTTTTTATTTGTAAAATGGTAAAAATAAACCTCGGTAATTTGCATTTTGAGGCCGATTTACTCATCCTGGATATGGTCAGGTATGATGTTATTTTGGGTATGGACTGGTTAGTGAAATATCGAACCATGGTAGATTGTTATGGGAGGAGTATAGTCTTTGCCATTCCAGGGTAGGAAATGTTTTTGGTAGCTATGCCTCTTTCAGAGGGAGGTTCGAGCACGCATTTGTATTGTATTGAGGAGGAGACTTTGCGAGAAATATTTGTTTCCCTAGATTTATTTCCCATTGTTAGAGAATTTGAGGATGTCTTTCAGGAGATTCCGGGCTTACCACCAAGTCGTGAGGTTTAGTTCGTAATAGACTTAGCGTCGGGAACCAGGCCGATTGTGAGAGCTCCATACCGTGTGGCTCCTTTGGAAATGAGGGAGTTAAGGGATCAAATTCAGAAACTATTGGAGCAAGAGTTTATTCATTATAGCACATCGTCATGGGGTACTCCTATGTTATTTTTGAAGAAGAGATATGGTTCCCTCCGGTTATGTGTCGATTACCGTGAATTGAATAAAATGACCATCAGAAATAGATACCCGTCACCTCAAATCGACGATTTGTTTGATCGGTTAAGGGGAGCGTCATACTTCTTTAAAATAGATTTGAGGACTGGTTACCATCAACTATGAATTCAAGAGCCGGACATGTCAAAAACTTCATTTTTTACTAGATATGGGTCTTATGAATTTTTGGTTATGCCTTTCGGGCTAACCAAAGCCCCTGCCGTATTTATGGACCTTATGAATAGAGTATTTTAGGACTTCCTCGACCAGTTTTTCATAATATTTATTGACGACGTCCTAGTTTATTCTCGAACTGAAGATGAGCATGCCAAGAACCTACGATTGGTCCTGCAAACACTACGGGATCATCAACTTTATGCCAAGTTCAAGAAATGTGGCTTTTGGTTACAGGAAGTTGAGTTTTGGGGACACATTGTGACTGTTGGGGGTATTTTTGTAGACCCAAGCAAAGTTGTAGAAGTGAGAGAATTTGGTCAGCCCACGACGCCAACAGAGATTCGTAGCTTTCTGGGCTTGGCGGGTTACTATCGTCATGTTATTAAGGGTTTTTTCAAAATTGCGGGACCTTTGATGAACTTGACCCGTAAGGGGGTACGATTCATGTGGGATGATTTTTGTCAGATAGATTTCTATGAATTGAAGGACAAGTTGACTTCTGCCCCCGTACTTGCATTGCCAAGATCGGGAGTGGACTACTTAGTCTTCACAGACGCGTCTCTACAAGGATTTGGAGGTGTGCTACAACAGGAGCATAGGGCCATTGCTTATGCATCTCGCAAGATAAAGTCCCATGAGAAGAATTATCCTGTGCATGATTTGGAGCTTACCGCGGTAGTGTTCGCCTTGAAGATATGGAGACATTACCTTTTAGGTGAGAAATTTAGTCTTTTTACGGACCACAAGTCGTTAAAATATTTGTTCTCGCAGAAAGATCTAAATATGTGACAATGCTAATGGTTGGAGTTCGTAAAAGACTATCAATTTGACATCCATTATCACCCAGGCAAGGCGAATGTAGTAGCGGATGCGCTGAGTCGAAAACTCGTGGGGGAACTAGCGAAGGTGTGGAAGGCTAAATGGAAAGAACTTAGCCAGGATGATTTTGTGGACAGAGCCTGCATGTCAGTGTTGACCGTTACGGGCGCTATTGTGATGCGAGTCGTAAAAGCGCAAGGAGATGATAAAGATTTCCAAGATTGGGTATGCCAATTGTTGACCGAGGGAGCAGAGTCCTACTCTATTAGTTCTGATGGTGGGCTACATTTCCACGGAAGACTTATAGTCCCGAATGAGGGAGACTTGAGATGCGCCATCGTGACAGAATCTCATGGATCTAGATTTGCAGTACACCCAGGTGGAGACAAAATGTACCAAGATATGCGCCGTAAATATTGGTGGGAAGGTATGAAAAGGGATATTTCTGTGTTTATTTCCCAATGCGCCACTGTTAATTAGTGAAGGTAGACCACCAGAGATCGACTGGATTATTGCAACCGTTAGAAATATCGGTGTGGAAATGGGAAAGTATCTCGATGGACTTCATCAAGGGATTGCAGATGTCACAAAGTGGTTATGATTCTATTTGGGTTATTGTCGATCGTTTGACCAAATCGGCACATTTCTTACTAGTACAGACGGATTTCAATACGGCACATTATGCCCGACTTTTTATTGCGAAAATTATGAAACTCCATGGAGTACCTATCAATATAGTCTCAGACCGAGACAAGATTTTTGTGTCCCATTTCTAGCGAAGTTTCCAGGAGGCAATGGGGATCGAATTGAAGTTGAGTACCTACTACCACCCGCAAACTGATGAGCAAACGGAGAGAGTCAACCAAATGTTGGAGGATATGCTTCGAATGTGCATACTTGACTTTAAAGGAGGGTGGGATCAATACCTTCCATTAGTCAAATTTGCTTACAGTAATTCATACCAATTCACGATAGGTATGGCACCGTATGAGGCATTGTATGGATGGCCATGTAGATCACTTGCTTGATGGTTGGAAGTAGGAGACAATAAGTTCCTTGGACCTAAAATGATCCAAGATACCTCTTCAAAGATTGAGCTTATTCAAAACTGCATATGAATTACTCAAGATCGTCAAAAGAGTTATGCCGATGCGAATCGAAGGCATGTGTAATTAGAAGTGGGGGATTAAGTTTTAGTGCGAGTATCTCCGATGAAGGGTATAATGTGGTTTGGGAAAAAAGGCAAACTTGTGTCGCGCTATGTGGGCCCTTTTCCCGTTATTGCAAAGGTAGGCCCCGTAGCGTATCAACTTGCTTTGCCGGAACGCCTATAATAGATTCATGACGTGTTTCATGTTTCATCTTTGAAGAAGTACAAAAGGTGTGAGGGAGCTCATTGGCACATTCATTTGGATGATATCGAGTTGCAACCCGATATTTCATATGAGGAACAACCGGTTACTATCTTAGATCACGGGGAACATAGGCTAAGATCGAAAGTGGAGCCCTTGGTCCGAGTCCAATGGGGACACCACAACGTCGAGGAATCAACTTGGGAACAATAGGATGATATTCGAGAGAAGTACCCACACCTCTTTTTACAAGGTATGCCTAAATTTTGAGGACAAAATTCCCTTTAGGGGGGAGTATGTAATACCCCTTATTTATGAGTAATTATTTTTATATTAATTTGACTTGTGGGTTAATTATATAAAACAAAGGAAGTTGAAGTAAATATTATTTTAAGTGATTTAAGAGATGATATTTACTGAGTTTTGCATATTTACTGTTAAGTGAATGTAAATAGCATCATATTATGTTTTGTTGCGTTGTTATGATTTAAGCGACTGTTATGACTTATATTCCAATCGTATAATTATTGATGAGCTATTATGACGTTGGAACATGAAATAATTAATGATATTCCGAATGCCAATTAAGAAGTCACGATTAGTCCGAAAATGGCTGAGACAATCAAAATAAGTACCAAGTTGTATTTCGAGTTCCGAAGTACTTTTGACTAGTTGTAACTTAATTGTGGTGTTACGAGTCATTTGAATTATGTAGTAGCATTTAAATGATTAAACTTAATGTGTTTGGGTATTTAGTCTTGCAAGACCATTTTTATTTCTCATTTAGGTTTCTAAACCTAGAAAGATTTAGAAAGAAGAGAGAGCTTGGGAGAAAAAGGAGAGAAAGAGGAGATTTGATATTGTTGGCTTGAAATCATTTCAACAAGCAAGAATCCGAAGCTACAATCTTGAGGCAAGTTTCTAACTTGCAATTATGTATGATTGAGAGTGAATAATTTGTATATATAGTTATTTTTTTTTTTAGATTTAAACTATTTGTGGGTTTTGATGAATTTGGTGTTTAAACCCTTAGGTTTTGATTTTGATATGATTTGAGTTGGTTATATTAGTTTGTTGTTGTATAGGAATGATTGGGTGAAGTTATTAGATAATGAGGGTGAGAGAAGGGGAAGATATAGGTTTGGAGATTTAGGTTTTGTAAAGGAAAATGGGGGTTGGCCGTGGGATCTGGTGAGACCGGTCGACTGCGGTCCTGAGGCCGGTCGACCGGGCCTAAAGAGAAAAGCCTACTGCTTCTCTTGCATGGCAAATTTCTCAAACACGATCGTCCGCGGTCCATAGACCGATTGACCAGGTCTTAAGGTAAGAGCCTACTGCTTTTCTTACAAGGCCAATTTTCAAGGGCGCGGTAGACCGGGGGTCAGGGCCGGTCGACTGGTACCCTGTTTTTAACCCTGAAATTTTTAGACTTTCTTCTACTCTTTTCTTTTAAGGTTTGAGTCTTAGGAACATTCTTATATGAAGTAAAATAGAGTATTAGGGTCTTGTTTTGGGTGGGACTAATACCCTAGGTTAGAAAGGGAGTGTTCGGGCTCATGTTGGGAATTAATTAACTATTGGAAGCTAGGGTCTTTTCTTTTAGTATACTAGTTTAGGATTAGGGGAGAGTTGGGTAGTATTGTTTTGAACTTTTAGAGACTAGTATGAGGTAAATTTCACTTGGTATCTTATAGTGTTGTAGTGAACTCTCGGAGGCTAGTAGGGGGTCAGTTAAACTTTGTAGTTTATGTCGTTAAAACGTATGGTTACGATTATTATAAATGCAGATTTTAAATTGCCATATCTTGTGATTTATGGCTTGCATATAAATACCTCTCCAAATGCTATCATAAGGAAAGTTACACGAACGAGGTAAATCCCCTGGCTAGTAAATGCAGGGAGAATATAGTCCTCGGCCATAGGACCGGTGGTTACATTGTGTTGTTATTTTATTCGAAGTGAGGTAATATCGGGTATGGTTATGACTCACTGTCGAAGGTATATGGCCGCTTCCCACGCGACGCGATTTAGGGTGCCCAAGTGGTCTTGGTTATAGGCCCTAGAAGATGACAGCATTTAGGGGCGCATCCAGTGGGGTGACTCCCGGAAGGATGGTCTTAGAATCGTTATGTTTTGACTTTAACTATTCTTACGAATGTGGAATTTCATAAATGAGTAATGAATTTATAACAATCCATTAGTTGGCTTATGATTCTCGATGATAAATAGACTTGTTAAATTATGTTTCATGAATTGGCAAATCTATGCATGTTATATGGAATTAAACTTCTTCTCTTAATTAGATAAGTAGTCTAGTTTGAAATGTTCTAGTATGACGCTAGGGTGTGTTTTTAGATGAGAGGTGAGAATGATTCTTGCATTAGAGAGAGAACTTAACTTGTTTATGATATTAGAATTCATAATTGTTATGCATTTTATTCACACATATATCATATCAAACCGGGGGGGCCTGACCCGTTTATATTTCTCTATCTTATGTGGTTCTCTTATATGCTCAGGTGCTCTGCCGCAAGGACGCCCGTGTTGATCTTTCCTTTTAGTGTCAGAGAGCTATAGCATTTTTGTGGATGTTGTAGGACTTTTGAAATAGACGCATCAATCTTTTTGTTAATCTAGTTACGATCAGTCAGTATATTCGGGCTTGTTGCCCCAGTTATTGTTATGTATAATTAATGTAATACTAGATGTAAATCCTTGTAGTTGCCTGTTGACCGACAGCTTATTCGGTTATGTTTGTTGAATGGTTATATAATTGTTACATGTCCTTTCTAGTATTCACCTTCTTTTATAAATTGGATTGTCGAGATTGTTTTTATTAAACTTGCAAAATTATTTTGACATTCGTTTTCTAAAATACTTGGTGCTTATCTCGTACTGTTATTTCTACGACAGTGGTGCTAAGAATGGATCATATATGATTCTTCTATTTATTGGAGTATCGGAATGGCCACCTCTTATTTTAATAACCAGGGTGTAACAAATGGTAGGAATATCCGAGGTTTGAGAGAGAATAATATTCAAAGTTTGGGGGGAAAATTAACCTTTTTGGGAACCAGACCGGTCCGGTCCTAGGGACTCGGATCGGTTCGTTTTTGGAAAATTCGAAAATAAAAAAGACTCAGACCTGTCTGGCCCTGGGAAACCGTATCGGTCCGGTGTCTGCAACTTTTCTTCTCCCTATGTTCACCCCCATTCTACCTAATCCACTCATTTCCCTCCCACTTTCGTCCCTCACATTCCCCCATCCATTTTTTCCCTCCCAAATACTCCCCCTTCCCTCTAAAAAATTTCCATCATAAACCAATCCCTCACCAACTATAAATACAACCCTCTTCCCCTCCCCCCCCATTTCATCACCCCTCTCTTATTCTCTCTCACTATCCCATACGCCCACTTTCCTTCAGTCAACATGGCCAACCAAGCCCTTCCCCAAAAATATGACTCCGTCGAGATTCTCAACGACGGTGGGGTCGCACACCGTTCCCTTTAAGAAAGAATATAGTGTGAGCACTTCTTCAACCAGTCTAGCAAAATACAAATGGAGTGCACAGTGCGCTGGCCTGAAATGTCCAATTCCATCACCAATCTCTTCATGACAAAGTGTTGGTGTCGTTTCCTCAATGAGCTACACGGAGATTTTTATGGATCCCTAGTCTACACCGGTCATAACGTATCAAAGGCTTATGTGGGTGGCATTCGTGTCCCATTCTCCTTGGACATTCTCATCTAGAAATTAGCGACAAAAGACGTTCCAAGCCTTTTATCATTCGCATATCCCAACCACCTCCCTCCCCTTAAGAAGGACATATGCATGTCCCGCATTGTACCCGGTACACCGTGGGCTACTGAGACATTCTCGGTGGGTTGGCTAAGCGACAAGGCGGGCCTCACCTTTCAAATTGTATGCACGAATATACCCCAAACTTCCAATGACTCGTCCATGCACCTGCGCCAAGCAACCCTTGTTAATCACCTCTTTGACCCTAACACACCGATCCACCTAGCCTAAATCATTTATAAAGACATATTTTATACGGTCGTGGGCCAAAAGGGTAAAACCCCTCTCCCGTATGCTCGGCTCATCACTTCCATTCTAGTAGACGCCAGCATTAAGCCTCCCACCAATTTTGCTCACCTTCCCAACCCACTTAGGAAGGGCACACGTACAAAAAGTGAGAGGCAGCGTGAGATTCTTCGGGCACAAAGGGCAACTCGAAATGATTCGGATGATGATAGGGGTGATGATGACGAGGGTGATTATGATGAGAGAGACGAGGAAGAGGAGGAGGTGGAGGCGGACATTGTGATGGGCGATGGCGAGGAGGAGTACGATGAGGATGCCGATTCAGATTATTTATCGGGAGAAGAAGATTTCACCGCTCGGGTTGTCTCTCTCGAGGCATATTTTTTAGGGGTTTATGACTGAAAATCGTGAAGACCGTCGCGCATATCAATGTGACACTAGTATGATGGCGCGTCTTCAGGCTGAGATGAATTGTATATCTATGGGTATGCCACCATCTACATATTTTTATGACCCATATGATCCTTACGCGCCCGGTAGCTCCCGCCCACCGCCCCAACGAAGCCTTTGTATGGTGTGTTGTGTGTTGGTTGTTAGTGTTGCTTTTCGGATTGGTTGTAATTGCTGGTGGCTTTTATCCGTGTCTTTTGTAACACGTGTTTGCTAGTTATATAAAAATCTGCATTTCACTATTTATTCGTTTTGTTTCTTCGCACCTTTAATTCGCTCTTAGTTGGATTTTCATCCTTTTTGCTTGTGGACAATGCAAAAGTCTAAGTTAGGGGAGTTGACAAATCCGTATTTCTAAAACTTCACAAATTTTTAAAATGGCCAAAAAAAATTAAAAAATTTCAAAAATTTCCAAAAAAATTGAAAATTTTTGAAAAAGCCAAAAATATTTTTCTTCAAAATTAATGAAAATTGGAATTTAAAAGATTCAAAATGTCACAAATTTTTTGTCTCAAGTTGTACAAAAATCAAATGCACAAAGCCGAAATTGACCAAAGATGAAAATTGAGCGAAAATTGACGACTTAACAAATAAGTGTGGAGATTAACCAAATCGGTGAGAATTCGAGCCTATCACTTTTTGCGAGTTTTTAAATCAATCTGAGTTAATGGTTAACTCAAAGTTCATTTCAGTGTTTTAAAAAGTCATTGAGGATCTCAATAACTTTGCTTTGATCGGTTACGGGAAACGTGTGCGATGGTGTCTCGAAAAGCGCATTAAATATATCTCTAAATTTCAATTAATCTCGAGACGCATATGGTAAAGCATTTAGCAATTTGGACAATGAAGTAGGCCCTCATTTGACACCCAAAAATATTGACCAGAAAAAGTAATGAAAATTTCATCCCTTTTGCAACCCCAATTGAACCTAATGAATGTTTTCCTTTAGTTTGATCAACTGAAAACCCAATTGGCCTCGAATTATGAAAAGTAAAAAGTCATAAATAAAGTCCAAAAAATGCATAAAAAGGGGCAAGAAAAATATAAGTATGCTCAACAAATATGGCAAGAAAAAAAAGTGTGAAAAATAGGGAAAAAAATAGAAAAAGAAGAGAAAATGAGTAAAAGCCTGAAAAAGCATAAATGGACATACTAAGAATAGTTTCCAATTTTGAATTTCCCAATCAATCTCATTTTACCCATTACACCTTACAACACAATAAAATTGTAACCGAGTCCGAATTGAGAAACTAATTACCGCGTGGAGAGATAAGACACGAAAAGATAACAAAAGAGATTAAAATGGTGTGACTAAGAGATGATGTTTCCCGTTTCGTAATAACCGCAATCCGATGAAGAGATCTTTTCACCTCAAATATTTCATTTTTCAAATTGTGTGTGTGAATTCGTGTCCATTACATTTAATCTTATATATCACGCATACCGATAGAAAATAGCCACATTTCGAGTGATTCGTTTGTGAATGTATGCGTGAGATTTTGAAATCAAAATGAATTTTGGGAAAGTAACGTAATGATCAATCGGTGGAAATTTGCGGTTTGATTTTGGCTTCTCACACACACACTATGATTTGAGACTTGTGAATATGATTTTAAGGTGACTATTTTTTCGGGGAGTTTAAATTGTCCAATTTTTAGATATTTTGAATTTTCTTGAGTAGAAAAAGAATTTTGTGGGTATATTCACTGCAAACCCTCACAGGATACAATTCGTCCTACTAGAGTAACCTAGGGGTTTAAAGGCTTGTTGCATATGCTAAATGCAATCGTTAGCCTGCGAAAGAGGTATTATATACCTAGTGAGAGTTTGACCATGCTTTTGATTCTTTTACATTGCTCGGGACGATCAAAGTTCTAGGTTAAGGGGGTTTGATTAGGCATAAATTCTTTAGATTTATCCCTTTAATTTAGAGGATTTTATCTCATCGGGCGATGTAAAATGCATTGATTTATCTCATATCTGTGATACTAACATCTTCTAACATATACCCCGAGTTTTGTGTATTTTTCATAAAATTTAAAAGTATTTAATGCATGGGAGAAAGAAAGAAACCGGAAGAAAAGAAAAGAAGAAAAGTCAAAAGGGAAAAAGAGTAATTTACAGCTAGAATTCAGATGAGGACCCAAAATGAAAGTTGAATACCTCGAGTCTATAAGCACGTAGGAAGAAACGACGTCCAAATTCGAGTCCCGGAATAAAAGTTATGAGCTTTGAAAGATGAGAGTTAATTATGAGAAACTAATGAGAAAATGAAGGGAAATTGATCCAAGGACCTGGACCGATCCGAATTACATCAGAAACGAATCGATCCGGCCCCCTTGAAGTCCAATGTCTAAGTTTGGCGAAGCGGATTGATCCGAATTACATCAAAAATGAACCGGTCCGTACCCTTGAAACTTACTGTCTAACCTTTGTGAAGCCGACCGATCCGATATAAAAAGAAAATGAACCGATCAGGTATACACCGAACCGAAATATCAGGCCGAACCGGTCCGGAGGTTGAATTTTGTAATTATGCAGTTTTCCAGCTAGAGTCTTGGATGGCTAAAACTCTTGTAATTTCGTAAGTTATTTATTCAAAAGATTCCCAAACATGAGAGAGTTTTCTTTTTACATTGTTTTAGAGAGAGAAAGTAGAGAAGAACCCTAGAAGCTCACAAATTACAGTTGTTAATTCTCAATTTCAATTTCTGCAGTAAATTTGATTTCTCTATCTTCTCTATTGTTTAATTTCAATAATTCTTGCATAATTAGTTTATTCCCAGTAGATATTACATTTGTATTCTTCTTTAGAAGTAATTTCATCATAAGTTCAGTTGCATGCACCGTAGAAACCCTAGTTTTTGTTAATTGTACCATGTTAGGCTAGACATTTAGGGGTTGGTATGCATGAATCCAACCCGATGTGGTTTGCATATGTATAAAATTAGTTCCTTGAATTAAGTAAATGATTAAATCATGTTGTATGGTGATCACAACCATTGTAGGACTTTTGATCTCGTTTGCCCTAGGTAACCGGGATGCTTAAGAGTGTGATGCGCGTGTAGCTACTACGACACGGCTTTATTCTTACTTTTGAATATGTATGGTGCGGGCTAGTACCCTCATATATGTAATGCTTGAGATTAATAAAGACTAGATTGAATCAGTTATTTAATTCATAACTAGTTTTATAGCCGGTAAATGTACTAGGGTCGAGGGATTGCATTCTAACCTATTTTTTCCATTCATACTTAGTAAATCATAATTAGCTTACTCTTGTATGTTTAGTTTCATAATTAGTTTAATTAACTTGTATTTAGTTAGTAGATATAATCCCACTTCAATCATCTTTTTGTTTCTTTTTTCTAAGTCAGTTTAGGGTTAACCATCTTACCTATCGTCGTCACGTTCCACGTCCTATTTCCCTGGTTATTACTTGAGCGATAGGATTGCACTTGAGCCTATATAAGCACGCACTTTAGACACTTTTTAATTTGCGTCACATACTTGTCTCATCCTTTTTCATTCTTTGCAAAACGTAATTCAATATCTTAAAGAAAACTTTTGGTGGTTACCTCATCAGACATACCACCCATGAAAATTTTAGAACACTGCGCTTTAGGATCATTAGAATTAAGAGATTAGAACGATCCCACTTCTCAAAGTTCGCTTTATCTCAGAGAAACTTTTATCCGTAAGAGGAGCGGGTTGTTCATTCATTATATTTATAGACATCTAATTAGAACCCCATAAATTTTAACTAGGTGACTCTTGAGTAACACGACTTTTGAGCAACCAGTAGGTGACTTTTGGGTAACACTTACTATTGATGTCGTTTTAGCTTATCTAATTAGATCACTTAATTTGCTCATTTTAAATTGAAAATCAATTATAATCAATATTTTAATATATGAGCCGACAATAAATTATTTGAAATATATAAAATATTCCAACATATACATGTGGTCGTCCAATCCCAATCCCCATTCGAATTCGGCGTCAAATTCATTTTCCCGCCGTTGTTGATAATATCGAATTTCCCGTAAATACATGTTTATTTGTTCCTGGGATAAACCCAAGAGTCATTGATCAAACACTCGATGTTGGCGATTATAATGGCTTGTCATTGTTAACAAACAAAAAATTGGCTCAAAATGGGTTCAAAGGTTGCACTCACGCCTTTTTAATGCATCACAAGTTTTATTCCAACTGGGAGTCCCAATTCTACTATAACTTCGTTTACTTGACGCTCAGGCTAACTATGTTGTCATCCTTTATGTAACACCTTGGGATGAGTACGGTATGACGACATAAAATAGGCGGCGGATAAGATTTTTGGCATATTACATATTATCCACTTCCATTCGTATATAAGGATATAATGTTTTCACTCTAATATTGGGGGTTCGTCAATTGTCTATGGGGTGAAACATTCGGTAGTTATTTATAACCTTCTATAAAAAAAGATTATTCTTTCATTTTTTGCATGGCCATTAAATTAAATTTCTCTTAGGCCCAGTTTGATAAGAAAGTGAAAAAATGTAAATAATTTTGAGGCAAATGATTCTAGGACAAATAATTCCAAAGCAAAAGTTATTTTTCAACATTTGTGTGTTTGATACAAGTCGAAAAATTATCAGTTTTCCACCTTTTCTATCAAACACAAAAGTTGGAAAGTAGAAATAATTGTGAAAAAATTGTTTACGAAATATATATATATATATATATATATATACATCTACATTAAATATATATTAAATAAAATATATTAAATATATATTAAAAATTTTGTTTATGAACAATATATTAAGTAAAATATATTAAATATATTAAAAATAAATTAATAAAAAATATATTAAATATATATTAAAAAATATATTAACAAATTAACGAAATATATGAAATAAATAAAAAAATATGAAATATTCAAAAAAATAAACGAAATATATTAAATATTTAAAAAAATATGAAATATAAAAAATATCAAAAAATAATATATGAAAGTTATGAATTATACAAAAAAATATATGTAATATATGAAATATTAGAAAAAATATACAAAATATATTAATATTTAAAATATATATATTAAAATACAAAATATAGGAAAATCTACAAAGTATATTAAATGTACAAAATATATAAAGGTTCAAAATACATACATATATGGAATATATCAAATATACAAAATATACACAATATAAAAAATACATGTATATACTAAAATATACTAATGTATGGAATATATAAATATACAAAATATATTAAATATACAAAATATATATATGTATACGAAATATATACATATATGAAATATACGCAATATACAAGATATACATATATACTAAAATATATAAAATATACGAAATATGTTAAATATACGAAATATATATATTTACAAATTTACAAACTATATATATTTGTATAATTATAAAATCTACTAAGTTTTTAAAAAAAAATCACTTTGAGTGTCACCTAAAGGTGGCAAACAAAAATCTGCCCCCCCCCCCCCCCCCCAAATTATGCTTAAGGCTCTTGTACATAGAAAATAAATTCCAAGGCAAATTTCCGCTATCAAACGGCCTAAAAGTTGGAAAATTTTGAAAAATTTTAACTTTTGAAAATTTGCCCTGGAATTAAAGTGCTATCAAACAGAGCCTTAAATCTTTTTGAAAACACATATATCTCAAACTCTCTCAAAGAAATCTATTATTCGATTTTCATGAATGAAGCCCCAATGTTCTTATTTCCTAACATTTTTAAAAAAATCCCTTTTATATAGGGCTCTTTGCATTTTGGGGGCCATTAACTTTTTGTTTATAAAGGTTGAGTCGCATAGTTTTTAGTATTGAAGGGTAGGTGCCATTTTAAGCTAAAATCGTTAATCCATTATATTAGTCGTTAATTTATTGTATCTCTCTATAATATTTTGAGCATAATTTTTATAATTATTATTTTTAAATTTTTATATATATATATATTATTTTAGATTTTCTTTGAAGACATTAGGTTCGAAATGGAAATAATTTATAAAATCAACATTTTAACAATTGTGATATTTTACTTTGTAAAATTATTCGAGTCAACTTTGACATAATTTAGTCCAAAAACTGTAAAAGAACTCTCGAGGGTTTTTACAAATTTTCCACAATATTAATGAATATTTGAGTGATTAAAAAGTGCAATGCTTAATTTTTTTATTATAATTATTTTGAATTTAATAATTCCATTAATTTATGACCGTTCTCAGATAAATGTGCATTATATATTTCAATAAACAAAAATATGAAATAGTTTAGTATTAGATGAGTTTTTTGGAATTAACTTTGGACCAATGGTAGAGACTTTCCTCACCAAAGTATTTTTTAACTTTTTAGCTATTTTTACAAACTTCATCCTAAATATTAAAGGTAATTACACTGGGGTGGGCTAGTGTGACACCCCGTAAACTTCATATTTGACTTGATTAGTCGCAGTACATCAAATACCATAAATTGTCACGATCTATGATGGTGACAAGTAACATGGGTCATGGTTTGTGACAATACGTAACCATTGCGAAGAGTTACGTTTACATTCGTAACCTAAATATGGCAACATAGTCACGGTCAATAAACATTACCACTCATCATGGTTCATGACCTTCTCGAGAAAATAAAATTTTCCAAGGAAATTAAAATAAAGTATTGCTCATTGAACCAACTTCTCAAGCAAATAAATTGACGAGGACGTATATGAGTTCTTATACTCAGAAAATGGAGCCCCGTCACCCAAATGGTCAACATACACACTCTCTCATTTGCACACCAGGTAGATTTATTCCACCGTTATCTTAGCATCACTTTTTGCAAAGGGTGATTGTGCATCATTATTTTCGAACTCGTAAAAATGAATGTACACCACACGAAAAATCTCGTACTGCTCAAGTTCTTTACATAATACTCCTCAACATAGTCACCGTGTACACCACACCAAATTATATGGATTTGGTATGTGACAATGTCCAAAATAGGCGTGACAAATTCCATGACCAAGTGTGGTCATGGAAGTACTTGGATCTGGTCAGGCCTTGAGCCCAAACCATAGTGGGTCACTACCCTCATCCCTGACCAAGGCATGACCGTCATGGCATCAAATTCATGCCAAAATTCCCTCCAAGAGTGATCACTGACCTAGGTCGTGGCCTTGTCCATGACTGATGCAAAAAATCCATCCAATAGGGTCACGGCTTTGAGCTGTGACCAGTTCAAAATGGTCTCGCATGTGGGTCATGGACATAGACCGTGACCACAAGTATTTCAATGCCATGGTCACGGTAGATGACGTGTAAAAAATATGGTCATGCATATGGGTCACGGCCCAGAACCCTGACTAGTGTCTTTATATATAAACTCAGAAACCATTCTTCATTCCCTCTCTCTCAATCTTAAATTCTAAGCGATTTTCGGCTCCATACTATCTCAATCTCAAGTTTTTCGGCTCCCCTCTCTATCAATCTCAAAGGTAACTCTCAAGCCTTAACATTTTGTATTGGGGTATTTGTGTATATGTATATATGTGTGTATTTGTGCATTTATGTGTGTGTATAATTCGTGTATGTTGTGCGCACTGTGTTATGTGTATGTGTGTGTGTGTGTGTGTGTGTGTGTGTGTGTATTATGTGTGTGTGTGTGTATCTGTGTATTGTGTTTTGTTTCATGTGTGTAGTGTGTGCGTGTGTGGTAACATTATTAATGAATATATGATAATATCCATAATTTTTTCTTCAAACAATACCCGTGTTGGTTCAAATTTTAAGGTGATTCTAGGCTTTAAATTTTGTGATTAAATTTGAGGGTTCAATTTTTGTTGTAAAATTTTAGAATAATGAATTCTGATTTTTTTTTTTTTGTTGTTAGTTTTCGATGTGTGTTAACATTATTATTGAATATATGAGGAATTTTAAGATATAAATGTAATACCCTGTATTTTTATGGCTTTTAAATTTAGGAATTTACTAAATTTAATTGAGATAGATTAATTTAATATTAATCCAAAAATTTGTTTTAAATATTTACTAGCGTGACGAGAGTTAGTAATTAATGGAAAATTGTTGATTTCTTAAATATTACTTATTGAGTAGAGTAATATGTATAATTGAATTTATTAAAATTGTCACGAGGGAATAATATGATAATTATGGAAATTAAGTGAGGACGCGCATGTGTCGTGTCGGGATTAAATTATTAATAAATTATAAGTCGCCCGTATGGTCTTTTCAAGTGCGCCAATGTATCCGGAAGGGTCGAGATAGTCAAAATAATGTACCCGAGAGTTTAGTTCGGGTCTCAAGGTATTTTTAAGCCTAAATAGCATCCCGGGAGGGTATTATAGACATTTTACATTTTTGGTCAATTAAACCCACGAATTTCCTAAGGATATGTCAGCCTTTAGGAGTTGTCTTCTAGGGTTAAAAAACACAAAACCCAAGAACGGCCATTAAAGAAGGGGTTGGAGAGCTTTCCAAGCAACTCAAGGCCAAAGACTCACCCGTTTGCACAGCCACCGCCACCAAAGCGTAGATCGCGCGGCGAGGAACGCAACCATACCTCTTTCGTTCACAAATCAGAAACTCAAATCCCAGGCAAGTATCTATCTTTCTTTATTTTTAGTTAATGTCTCACCCATGTTAGTTTAGTATTATCAAGAACATGTTTTATGAAAGAGATTGATAATTTAGAGACTTTATATCGCATGTTTAGAGAAATTTAAAATATTCTAGACATACCCATCACATGTAGAGGATTACCCATGAATTAGTATAATTTAGAAACAAGAAATCTGGGAAATAATTAGAAGAATGTATGTTTCCTCCAAAAATTAGGGTTCTTGAGGATTATGTCAATTTTACCCCATGAATTCGATATCGTTGATGAATTTGAACATGTTTCACATAGGAAATCATGTAGTCAGGTATATAGTACCAGTAGTAATGTTGTTTGGGAGTTTGGGCAAAATTGATATAGGTTTTGAGGACTTTTGGTGATGAAACCCATAGGATAGTATATGCAGAATCTGGGAAATATTTGGACGATCGATCGATCGACCTTGAATGTCAATCGATTGACTGGATCGATCGATCGACCCCCTACCTTCGATCGATCGACCTCTTCTGAATTTTGAAGCTTGTTCTTTATTCTTAATGATTAACCCTGTGTCATTTTGTGGCAACCCTTATACATATTTTATTTACCATAATAGGACTTGGGAAAGACCAATAGGGTTGTAGGCAAGGTTCGGGTGAAACGATTCATATGTGATTTAACCGTGGGGTTTCAGGAGTATAAATTTAGCAAAAAATCGTGCGTACGTTATAGTATATCTTGTGAGAATTAAGGAAGACTTAGACCAGTAGAGTAGTGAGGGTGCACCTACTGATTTTATATTATCTTGAGAGGATACACTTCGAGTGTCGAGAAGTACTTAAGGATTTGTTATACTTAATAGAATAAAAAGAGTGATTTTCTTATATGTAGAACTCGAGCATTATATGTTACGCATGGCTAGATTTATTTTTATGGGTCGTGGGCGCACCTAATTTAGAACATGTGAATATTTATATATATGACTGTATGACTGTATGATTGTGCTTATATTATGTATCTGTGTAAAAATCATACCCGGGCTACTTGCTATCACGGAGGTTTTCGTGCCGGGGTAGTCTTATCTCGATTGGACCTTTATGGGGGATATTGACTCGTACCCTAGAAGATAGTATCCTCGATGCAGGCTATCTGAGAATGATAGTTAGATGTTCTAAGAGACATGAGGGTATGTGCTGACCTCTTAAGACCTGAAACTATGCTTCGCCTCCATTTGTTTGTGTATTGTGTTAATACAGTTCGAGAGTGATTCCGAACTAGTATTTCCCTTAGTTTGTGTGATACGGGGACTTGATAGCAGAGTATGCCAGCACCATAGATTTTATTTGGGTTGCCGTTAGTATATATATTATATGTGTGACTAATATATATACGTATATCTATATGGGAACTTTCTACTGTGCGTATAAGTAGATAAGTAATGAATAAATGCTTCAACTTTATTATAAGTGTTCGGGAACTTCATAAAGGTAATGAGTTATTCTAAATAACGTAAGAAATCTTGAAGAGAATGATTTCCTAAAGTAAATATCATAACCTCGCTTTTCACATGATAAAACCTTATGGAGAATAAGTTAGAGAAACTTATGAGATTTATTAGTACGGTAGGCGTGCACACTAGATGAGAGGTAAGAATTCTCATGAGAGTGTCGTATACTAACATGGTTGTTCCATTAGCCGGTAAGCATTTTAAATACTTGCTAAACTATTTTTAAAACTGTTTTACACTCGGGCTCTAACCCGTTTCCTTTTTTTTTCTCTCTTGTATATATATATATATGTATTATAGGTGCCCAGCCACAGGGGCGTCATGCTTAGATTCCTTGGAACGGACGCGATGTAGCTTATGTGGGAATTACAGACCATTGCTTAGACGACCTCGTTATTGACTCTACTCTTATTTTAGTTTTGATTAGTTAGGGCAGGTGTCGCCCATTTGCCTATTCAGTTGGAATTGTCAGAGATTTATGTTTATTATTTAAATTTCAGTATTCTGTACTCTTTGGGTTTTGATTACTGTTGGGATGATTTCATTTGTAGTTTTAAAACTTGGTATTGGTTTATCTGAATGGTTGAACTCTTGGGTGTTTATTACCATTCTTCATATTTATGTGATTCTAAAATTGTTAATTATTAAAAAGGCTTTCATATCCGAATTTAAATAGAATGGAAATAAGGTTTTAAATTGTTTTGACACTTAGCTTAATTATTTAGGGTGATTAAATTGGAAATTATTTTGCGACTGTGATGCTAAGAATGAACCAAACATTCACCTTGATTTTAATTTAACAAAGGACTAATCACCCGGTATTTAATTAGGCGGGGTGTCACAGGTGGTATCAGAGTATCAGGTTCTAGTGTCCTTTAGGATTTGTACGGCTTACTTCATTTCTAGCTTAGCGTCTTTGATTTAGAGCCCTAATATTAATAATGGTGTATTCATCTTTATGCGTTGGGAATTCGTGCTTCTGCGATTGGTTTATGTGAATGATGAACTCATCCAGATTATTTAAATTTTTAGATGGATCGTCAAGAAGAACAAGCTAATGCCATTGGGGAAGTCAATGAGCATGGTCAGCTCACACCTCAGGTGTCTTCAGAGAGAGTATCAACCGCCGAGTTAGCAGGTATTATGGCAGAGGCAGTTACCACTGCGGTCTTATAGTATCAAGAACACAACACACAGCTTATAGGGTCAAAAGATCTAGAGAGTATAGTCAATCTGTCATGACTAGAAATAATAAATGTGCGAACGCACTAAAATCGCAACAACAATCTCCTCAAGACCGTAAAAGCCACGAAGGTAACAAATTGTCCAGGGAAACCCAAAAGTGTCAAGGCCAACAAAGCCGGGGTCTGAGTGAAGTTACAAAGAGGTGTTTGAAATGTGGAATGGACGGTCATGAACGTCAAACTTATCCGGATCAGACTGGAGAGGAACTCCAACCCGACCAACGAGAACTTTTAGGACTCTACTATAAGTGTACAAACGGGTCACAAGTGGAGGGACTGTCCTCAACCAGATGTCGTTTTTCATCAAGATGCTCAATAAGGCCAACAAGGCCAAGGAAAAAGTGGAACTGTACAATCGGACCAAAACCAACAGAGCCGTAAAATGAAACAATTTAGAGGTAGATGCTTCAATTACGGAAGGATGGGTCACCAGAGGCAGGATTGCCTAGATAAGAGTAAGATACCCCAGCAACAGGGGTAGAAACAGCACGAATGTGTGTATGACGTCCAGCATACTGAAATTCAGCAGCCATCATCGTCCATTGAGGTACGTCCCTTCCTTCTAGTACTATGGGACACATTTTATTCAATACTAGGGCATCACATTATTTCATAGATACTCACTTTGCATGGACCTTAGGATTTTTAGATATTACTGAGAGTACGGTGTCATGCGTAGACTCATCATTGGGAAAGGGTCTTTAATTTTCTTTATATGTCGGGGTGTAGGTATACAGTTTGGTAGTTTGATTTTTACCTGTAGTCATATTAGTTTTAGTCATACGTGAGCACGATGTCATTATTGGCATGAATTGGCTCGCTGCGTACAGAGCCATGATAAATTGTTTTGGTATGAGTATTATCTTTGCCATTGTGGGGCAGGAGATATTTTTGTGGTGATGCCTCTCCAAGAGGGAGGATCTTCCACCCATTTGTATTACATAGAGGAGGATACCTCTAAGGAGATTGTGATTCTCCTGGATTCAATTCCAATCGTTCATGGGTTTTCGAATGTATTTTAGGAGATAAGTGGGTTATGTGTTGAGGTATTTTGTGGAGAGTAAAACCACATAAACTAAAATTTTTAGAAGTGAGAATAGGGAAAGGGTATGGTGCTTACAAGGGAAACGGTTAATATAATTTTTGATTTGGTTCAGACCGATGCGTTATGTTTGAAAGATGATTAAGTAGCCAAGGCGATTGGTAGAGTAGAAGTATGAGTTTTATCCTCGAAGGATGAAGCGTGTTTTATGTGACACGAGCGAATCACTGTATTTTATTCATTGCTAGATTAGCATGTGAGACGATTTTAATACGTAAAACCATAAACATTAGTATTATGTGAACAGTTTCCCTAGTGTAGCGGGATTATCTTTAGTGCTATCCACGAAGGATGAATGGGTGTATTAATAGTGTTATATACTTTATTGAGGTTACTCATTTTAGTGGTGTGATATACGAGTATGATAATATCTTGGTTACAAATTTATAGTCATGGTTAGTACGATAGTAGGCAGTTATTACAAGGCTATCAGAGTGGCTACCTTAGTGCAGCATGTTTGGTCCTGGCGAGGCCTCACCTGTGAGAGGGTCGGGCTCGCATTTATATCATATATTGTAGAGGCTTCGAAGGGTATAGTGTTATCGAAATGTTTAATCCCAGGGCGTTTAGGGACCATGTTGACTTGGTTCAGTGTGTACTGGGTTTACCATTGAGCGAAAAGATTTAACTCAATATTATGTTTAGCGCTCAAGACTTGGTGATAGTAAGAGCGCGTTGATATATCTATCCTTTAGAGATGTGGGAGTTGAGAGTTACACCCATATAATTGGGAACGGGATTTCGAGAATCCCGATTGTATGTATACAAGGTTTATTTCCACCAATACTGAACGATTGTACAATTAGTGAAATGTTCTTTGTTAAGTGTAATTACGGGAGGAGATGTAACTTTTTCTGTCAAGAGATAGAATCAAGGGGTACATCTTATGGAGGGAGGGCCTAACAGATTTCGATAACCGATAATGCTAGGTAGTAGTGTATTGGGGGGGTTCCTTATTTGGATTTCTCTTTACGAGACATCCCACGCATGAAACTTAGCGTAAGGTTAGAAGTGGGAAAATGTTTGGTCATTAGTCTATGAGTTTGGTACCTCGATCGTAGTAGGAAAAGGTAATTATATCTGTAAGTTGGAAGTTGAATTATGATTTAAGGCCAGAGGAGCCGGTGGTGTGGTAAGAAGGCATTGAAAGTTTTGTCTTATCATCACGAGTTAAAGGGTGGAACGATGATAAGGAGGATTTAAAATTTCGATTTCCAGGGTGATTGAAAGTACCCAAGTGTTGTAATCACGTTGTGATCACAAGGAAAATAAAGAATTGGGTGTTATGTGTGAAGCGTTTGTGATGCTTATGCTAGAATGAACAGATTTATAGGGTGCGTGGGCATCCTGGTTAGCTAATGTCAAAATCGTCCGAGTTGAAGGGACGTGGAAATAGACGTGTGGAATAAATGCTTGTGGAATTAACATAACGAAGTGGAAGTGGTAGAGTGGATTGGGCGCCGTGTGAAAGGCGATAAATCCATATATTTGTGTTCAGAGTAGCACACCGGATCTGGTTGAAAGGCTGTGGGAAGCCATTTAAAAAGGGTTATCCCTTGAGAAGGGTAGAATTCAATAATTATGGAGAACACTTGGATCGAAGTTGTAATTATTCAAATGTTGAGAGCGATTGACGCATACAAAGAGTGAAGATGCTAGTATGGTATAAAAGGTTCGAAAGTGCACATCGTGGAGAAAAGTGCATGGGTCGGAACTTTCAGTATACGCAAAGGAAAGAAGGGGAGTATTAAGTGTCACTTAATGTGAGACATTACAAGTAGAAGTCGATGTCGAGCGGGACATAGTGAGTAGTCTCCGCTGGCACTACTCATAAATATAAATCGTTTGGAACAAGAGGAACAAACCAGAGAATTTTGTGGCTATCAAAAATTCCTATAATGGAAGAGGTCGGTAAAGTTTCTTGGATGAGTTGACAACCTCAAGGTAAGATCAAGAGTTCCTTAGAATATGTGGAACAAGAAGCCCAAGAAGGAAGTTATTGACATTCCTTTGGGGTGATTTACAATATTATCTAATATGCCCCAGTCTTCTTTTAAAAGGAAGGATCGCACCGGTACGTGGTCCTACACGGTATTTTTCTGTATTAGGTTGAGATTTTTTGAATCCCACCTTCAATATGGGATTTCAGGAAGCAGCGGGGACAAGATTTAGTTTTGAGCAAGTTTGTATCACCAATAACCCGGTGAGTAGGCGAGTGGTGATTAACCATTAGTGGAGCAGTGTGAAAGTAATTTTGGATTCATTGTGATCGTTTCTTTTCCATAACGGTTATAGCTAGTAAGTGGAGTATAGTACGGTAATTGGGGGAGGATATTACCTAATGGTAGGGTTTCGTGGGAGCACTCGTACCTGTTTATTGTGAACAAGATGCTTATTGAGGTTTTGGTGGCGAAAAACCTTAACTTTCTCACTCTAAATGTTAAGATATGGGTAGATAATCAGAATTTTGTATTGGTTGAGTTAGAGTCTGATGACTATGGTGGAATTAGACGACTGTTTTAGGCGAATAAGAGTGGTTAGATGTTCGTATGGTTTCTCCTAGAATGGGAGTTTTGTGTTTAGATAAATCCGAGTAGTTGTCATGTAGTGAGGTGCGGCCTCCCAATTATATTGAAATAATGGGAATCAATAATGTATAGGCGTGTCTTAGGCGAATGTTGTCGGATAAGAGCACAATGTGAAGTGTCTTTAATGAAAGTGTTAAACAAGTTTGCTGTGAAGCGAGGTCTATAATGATTGAGCGCCTTACTATGTAGATAGTTTGAGTACGGATAAGGTATCCAAAATTGTTTTACCAGATAGGCCTTATTTTCTAAATTTCGGGACGAAATTCCGTTATTAGGGGGGAAGTATGTAATACTCCGTATTTTTATGGCTTTTAAATTTAGGGACTTATTAAATTTAATTGAGATAGATTAATTTAATATTAATTCAAAATTTTGTTTTAAATATTTACTAGCGTGACGAGAGTTAGTAATTATTGGAAAATTGTTCATTTGTTAAATATTACTTATTGAGTAAAGTAATATGTAGAATTGAATTTATTAAAATTGTCACGAGGGAATAATATGATAATTATGGAAATTAAGTCAGGACGCGCCTCTGTCATGTTGGGATTAAATTATTATTAGTAAAAGTGAATAAATTATAAGTTGCCCGTATGGTCTTTTCGAGTGCTCCAATGTGTCCGGAAGGGTAGAGATAGTCAAAATAATATACCCGGGGGTTTAGTTCGGGTCTCGGGGTATTTTTAAGCCTAATTGGCATCCCGAGAGGGTATTATAGACATTTTACATTTTTGGGCAATTAAACCCACGAATTTCCTAAGGATATATCAGCCTTTAGGAGTTGTTTTCTAGGGTTAACAAACATAAAACCCAAGAACGGCCATTAGAGGAGGAGTTGGAGAGCTTTCCAAGCATCTCAAGGTCAAAGACTCACCCGTTTGCATAGCCACCACCACCAAAGCGTAGATCACGCGACGAGGAACGCAACCATGCCTCTTTCGTCCACAAATCAGATACTCAAATCCCAGGCAAGTATCAATCTTGCTTTGTTTTAATTAATGTCTCACCCATGTTAGTTTAGGATTATCAAGAACATGTTTTATGAAATAAATTAATAATTTAGAGACTTTAAATCGCATGTTTAGAGAAATTAATATATTCTGGACATACCCATCACATGTAAAGGATTACCCATGAATTAGTATGAATTTAGAAACAAGAAATCTGGGAAATAATTAGAAGAATGCATGTTTCCTCCAAAAATTAGGGTTCTTGAGGATTATGTCAATTTTACCCCATGAATTCGATATCGTTGATGAATTTGAACATGTTTCACATAGGAAATCATGTAGTTAGGTATATAGTACCAGTAGTAATGTTCTTTGGGAGTTTGGGAAAAATTGATAGAGGTTTTGAGGACGTTTGGTGATGAAACCCGTAGGATAGTATATGCAGAATCTGGGAAATATCTGGGCGATCGATTGATCAAACTTGAATGTCGATTGATCGACTGGATCGATCGATCGACCCCCCACCTTCGATCAATCGACCTCTTATGAATTTTGAAGCTTGTTCTTTATTCTTAATGATTAACCCTGTGCCATTTTGTGGGAACCCTTATACATATTTTATTTACCATATTGGGACTTGGTAAAGACCAGTAGGGTTGTAGACAAGGTTCGGGTGAAATGTTTCATATTTTATTTAATCGTGGGGTTTCGGGAATATAAATTTAGTGGGAAATCATGCGTACGTTATAGTATATCTTGTGAGAAAAGGAATACTTAGACCAGTAGAGTAGTGAGGGTGCACCTACTGATTTTATATTATTTTGAGAGGATACACTTCGAGAGTCGAGAAGTACTTAAGGATTTGTTATATTTAATAGAATAAAAAGAGTGATTTACTTATACGTAGAACTCGAGCGTTATATGTTACGCATGGCTAGAATTAAGATTATGGGTCGTGGGCGCACCTAATTTAGAAAATGTGAATATTTATATATATGACTGTATGACTATGCATATATTATGTATATGTGTAAAAATCATACTCAGACTACTTGCTATCATGGAGGTTTCCGCGCCGGTACAGTCTTATCTCGATTGGACCTTTATGGTGGATATTGACTCGTACCCTAGAAGATAGTATCCTCGATACAGGCTATCTGAGAATGATAGTCAGATGTTCTAAGAGATGTGAGGGTATGTGCTGACCTCTTAGGACCTGGAACTATGCTTCGCCTCTATTTGTTTGTGTATTATGTTAATACAGTTCGAGAGTGATTCTGAACTAGTATTTCCCTTAGTTTGTGTGATACAGGGACTTGATAGCAGAGTATGCCAGCACCATAGATTTTATGTGGGGTGTCGTTAGTATATATATTATATGTGTGAGTAATATATATACGTATATCTATATGAAACTTTTTACTGTGCGTATAAGTAGATAAGTAATGAACAAATGCTTCAACTTTATTATAAGTGTTCAGAAACTTTATAACGTTAATGGGTTGTTCTAAATAACGTAAGAAATCTTGAAGAGAATGATTTCCTAAAGTAAATATCATAAACTCTCTTTTCACATGATAAAACCTTAGTACGGTAGGCGTGCACACTAGATGAGAGGTGAGAATTCTCAAGAGAGTGTCGCATACTAACATGGTTGTTGCATTAGCCGGTAAGCATTTTAAATACTTGCTAAACTATTTTTAAAACTATTTTACACTCGGGCTCTGACCCGTTTCTTATCTTTTTTTCTCTCTTGTATATATATATATATGTGTGTGTGTGTGTGTGTGTGTGTATGTATGTATTACAGGTGCCCAGCCACAGGGGCGTCATGCTTGGATTCCTTGGAACGGACGCGCTGCAACTTATGTGGGAGTTGTAGGCCATTGCTTAGACGACCTCGTTATTGACTATACTCTTATTTTAGTTTTGATTAGTTAGGGAAGGTGTCGTCCGTTTCCCTATTCAGTTGGAATTGTCAGAGATTTATGTTTATTATTTAAATTTCAGTATTCTGTACTCTTTGGGTTTTGATTACTGTCAGGATGATTTCATTTGTAGTTTTAAAACTTGGTATTGGTTTATTACCATTCTTCATATTTATGTGATTCTAAAATTGTTAATTAATAAAAAGGCTTTCATATATGGATTTAAATAGAATGGAAATAAGGTTGTAAATTGTTTTGACACTTAGCTTAATTATTTAGGGTGCTTAAATTGGAAATTTTTTTGCGACAGTGATGCTAAGAATATACCAACCGTTCACCTTGATTTTAATTTAATAAAGGACTGATCACCCGGTATTTAATTAGGCGGGGTGTCACAATAAAGTAAGAAACCCCCAAATTCTCGGTGTTCATTACGAACTCATCCCCTACTCATTAGGATTCTTGGCTCCGTCCTTGTGTGAATCAAAACCTTAATCATTCTAATATAACTTATACCTCATATGTTGGAATTAATTAATAGTTATTAATTAATTAGAGCCCTTATTTGTAGGACTCATATTTATGCCATCGTATATTTTTCTCAGAAAAAATTAGGCATGGTGATAATCATTGACAAAAAGAGTATGAGAGGTTGCAATTGGAACATACATATAACTCTTTTATAGTGCACGCCATATAGATGGCACTCTTGTTTATCGGTATGAGAGTAAGGAGATCGAACAATTTAACTACCTTGCAAATCGTGGAGTTGATCTCCAGCAAGAGTACCTGTTCGATCATATTTTATTTTCCCTATCAGAAATCTTGGATGACACTATAGAGGATATATTCCACACACATAATACCGATATAGCCCCGACTTTCCTTATGTTGTTAGAGAAGGCAGGAAAAAAATTCACTCTTTACAGATTCAACTGCGTACAGAGAGCATTGACATATATTGTGATGTCTCGCGCCATGTGCATTTAAAATTGAATCTTGCCAACAAGTTGAAAAAGATGGGATTCCGAGTTCATTCTATGGATATCTATACATCAATTATAGATACGCTTCCTCCTAGTTGGCCACGTGCAAAAATCAATAAGTTTTTAAAAACTAATACCGAATGGATGGAGATCGAGCATATCGAACATATTCTAAAGTCTTACTCTGAAAAGGTATATATATATATAGAGAGAGAGAGAGAGAGAGAGAGGATCTCATGAGATCCCCCAGTTTGAGATCCCTGAATGAGGTTCATTTTTTTTAAATAGTAAAAAACAAATTGAACTGATTTTCTTTTTATAGTTTTTAAGTATTTCAGTAGGGCCATATAAAAAAATTAGCTCAAAATGAATTTATTTACTATTTTTAAAAAACCGGTCAAACTTTGTCAGTTTTTAAAAGCATAAAAACTGACACAGTTTGACCGATTTTTGTAAAATAGCAAAAAAATTCATTTCGAGTTGATTGTTTTTTATGGTCTTATTGAAATGTTTGAAAACCATAAAAAAAATCAACCCAAAATTTTTTTTTTACTATTTTAAAAATATGAACCTCATTTAGGGACCTCAAACTGGGACCACGTTTGATCCTCTCTCTCTCTCTCTCTTTATAGTTATAATTTCATATCATTATAATTATTTAGTCACTTATGATTTTTTATTTTTGTAGATAATGTCGGGAGGCAACGGCTAAAATGTACAGAGTGTCACCCCCATGATGATCCTCATCTCGTGCACAATAATAAGAATTCTCATCACCAATTGCTTAGGAATTCACAACTCCACCTCTGGTTCATTCCCTTACTCCCAATACGAGTAAGTAACAAACCCCTATTGTACTAACGCCCATATCCCGCACTCTCGGCACCTCCCGCTCAAATGAAAAGCAACACATTGGGTTCTCCTTTCTTGGGAATAACCCCACATGTGATAAAAATGACCTGCCAAACTTTAAAGCCCAGTGTTTATCACTGGAAAAAATTAATGTGGGAGTCTAGGGAGCAGATAATTGGAACCTTGTTGATCAAGCTATCAACGATGACATCTACAATTAAATCTGCAAGCAGTATATTTTTCTCAAAAATTTAAAACTAAATAATTGAGGACATACTGAATAAACCTTCGACAAATACATTTTTCGAAAGATGCATCAAGCTTTCATATTTTGGCTCTGAAAGACAAGGTGCCTCATAATGTTGAAATGTTGGTGGAGCAGTGAAATGACTTTTTGGATAATGAGTCAAAGGATGAGAAGCTTGTCCAGAGGGAGAATAATAAACAAAACAGGGAAAAAAATGATATCTATATGCTGGGATCCAAATCTTAATAAGATTTGAAGAATGAATGGTCGAGTAGGACAAAGGATGGTCCAGATGTTGGTAAACAACCAAATCGGACCAACTTTTAGGTCCATGCTCGACGGGGAAAAGATAATAAATTATCGTCGCACTTGGCTAAGTCTTTGGAATTAATAGAGGTCATTAGCAGTAAGTCAAGTTTGAGCCCCTTTAATGACTTGGATAATGATGCCCTGACCTATACCTTCGGAAAGGACAAAAGGGGGAGGACGAGAGGTGTTGGATCACATATGCCAAAAAAAATTACAACACACTGCACCTCTCCTGGATGAACTTCTTTTGGTCAAGAGTTATATATCGTTCCAAGAAGAACAACAGTCCAAGACCGATGGGGATGTCCCGGAGATTAAAAATAACTTGGGACTCTTGAGGAATCAAATTGAAAAACTTGTGACTCTTTTTATTGAAGTTTATCGTCCCTTAATTCCTCCTCAAGATTTCCCTTTCCCTCATCCTCAAGGTTTCCCTTTTCCTCCCTCTAGAAGTTTCCCATCCCAAATACCGCCTCCTTCAACATTCCCCTCCTAAATGCTTCCTGCTTCTATACTCCCCTCCTCGATGCTACCTCCTTCAACATTCCCCTCCCCAATGCCACCTCCTACAATATTTTCCTTCCTATTGCCTCCGCCTATCACAGGTCTTGTATCATCATCAACCACTCACGGTGACTATGACGAACAGTTATATTTCAAGGTCCTGGGCAATAGTAGGATTATTTGCATATGCACACTTATTTTCGTAGCTATCGGAACTAAAGTACATGACCAACCTTTGTAGAAGGGTGAGGCTCAAATAATGGTTGATGAAATATACAACGGCTGTGAAGATATACCTGTGCACTTTGACAGCGGGGAAAGGAGAGAATTGAGGAATTTTACAAATTCTTTTACCACTTGGCCAGTTTATATGTTGGTCAAGTTCTTCTAATATTTTTCTTTGTTTCGGGTGTAATAATAATTTTTTTGTTTTAGTTGTAAGAATATTTTTTTTGTTTGAGTTTTAACAATATTTTTTTTCAATTCAGTTGTAATAACTTGAATGCAACATGGCATTTTCGTAATCATATTCATTTCTTGAATGAAACATGACATTTGTTTTAATCTATCAACACGGGAATGAAATTTGAAGAATATTAAATGGATTTCCCACAAAACAAAGATTGGATGGGGGAGACTAATTAAATAACAAATAATTTATGTAAAGGACGTTCAAGAATTTGTTAAATATAGTTACAAAAAACTTAAAAGTGATAAGATCACGTGTTCGTGCACCTATTGTATGAACAAATAATATAATTTATTAGAAGACATTGATTTGTATTTAATAAAGTGGAGAATTAGTTAAGACTATAAAATATGGACATACCATGGTAAAAGAAATGTACCTTATGTTCCGAAAGAATTGCCGGTACCCGATCGCATGACGGAACTCCAACGAGTGGAAGTGGTACACAATTCACCAACACAAAGTCCATTGATCGATATAATTAATGATGCTTACGAAATCCAAAACCAAAAAAAACACCAACATATGGATACGGATAATGCACATTATGACTAAGTAAATGAATAATTTGATTATAAACTACCAGGAGATCCAGAATACATACGATTGAAAGTCGATGCGACTAGACCATTGTATAAAGATTGTGATGAAGATCACTCGGTATTATATGCAATGATTGATTTTCATAATTTGAAAAGTCAATTTGGTTTGTCTGGAAACAGCATAACCGGATTACCAGACAATTTATCCTACCATGAAGAAAAGCTTGAAGGGTTTAGGTTTGAAATATAAATCTATTCATGCATGTAAGTATGATTTCATATTGTACCGCAATGAGCACTAAGAGAAGGATGAGTGTCCTATATGCAGTTAGCCTAGATATGTAGTTTGTGAGAATGGAAAGGACAAAGATGCAAAATATCGCAAGTTCCAAGAAAGGTTTTGAAGTATTTTCTACTTGGGCCACGGTTAAAACGATTTTTCACTGTACCGTAGATAGTGAAGGTCATCACACGGCATGCTCTATGTGAGGTAGGTGGGAATTTAATGCGACATTCGGTTGATTCAGTCATCTCGCAAATTTTAAATGCACGACACCATGAATTTGCAAAGGAATCACGCAAAGTCCGTCTTGCAATCTCAATCGATGGGTTTAACCCTTTCCTTAATTTAAGTACTAATCAGAGTTATTGACCAGTTCCCATAGAGCCTTTAAGTCTCCCTTCGACATTGTGCATGAGAAAGGATTTCACATTGTTATCTTCATTGGTACCCGGGCCGAAGGCTCCCGACAATGATATTGATATATCCATTGATCTACTTGAGTTTTATCAAGGATAATTTTCAGAACGGAACAACCTCGTCACCAACTTAGAGTTCCCAAATATTGAGAATATCAGTAATGTTAATTTTTGTCCCATGTAGGACGTTAATTCTAGCTTTATTTTGTGAAGATTTTATCAAAGAAACTAATCAGCAAATGTACATGTACAAGAACACGTTGGGGGCTCCAAGATCAATTTGATCTAATCACACATTTAGATAACTCTATTTAATGGCATTCTTAAATTGGAGGAATCGAGTATTCTTTACTTTAACTAACATTTTTATATAATTGATATGCATTATTCTTTAAATCTTTTAATGATAGAAGGAGTACAGGATAATTATTGGTTTGGTTTGGTTGTTGGATAATTATTGGTTAGTGGTTTATTATTAGACAATATGTTAGAAGGATTATGGGATAATTAGAAGGAGTACGGGATAATTATTGGTTTGGTTGTTGGACAATATGTTGGATAATTATTGGTTATCATAGCACTTGAAAACGTGTCGCAAGGGGGAGGACGCCACTAACCCCCAACCCCCAAACGGCACTACGGGTGGCATTAACACCTCATGCGCGTCTAGCATAACATGTAGCAACTAGTTGCGCAGTCACAGGACTCCGAGTTTGAGAATAGGACCAGATTTGAATGTAGGAACACTTAGGCTTGGAAATATACCGTGAGGGGGTAGAAGCCATCAACACCACCTCCATCACCACCACCACAAAAAAATGGCACTGCAAGTGACATGAACACATCGTACGCATCCAACGTAACATGTAGCAACCAGTCACGCAGTCGCGGGACTCCCAGTTTGAGAATACAGTCGAGATTTGAAAGTACGAATACGTAGGCTTGAAAACGCGACACGAAGGGGCGAATGCCACCCCCTCCCCCCTAAACCAATGACACAGCGGGCAGCATGAACACCTCGTGCATGTCCAACGTAACACGTAGTAACCAGTTGCGTAATCGTGGGCCTCTCTATTTGAGAATAGGACCTATATTTGAACGTAGGAACACTTAGGCTTAAAAAGGTTCCACGAAAGGGTGGATTCCACCAACCACCCCCACCCCCCGTCCCACCCCACCCCAACTTACCCCTCAAATGTCACTACAGTCAATACGAACACCTCGTGCGCATCCAACGTAACACGTAGTAATCGGCTGCTTAGTCGCGGGACTCCCGGTTCGAGAATAGTTATCGGATTTGAAAGTAGTAAAACTTAGGCTTGAAAGTGTGCCATGAGGAGCTGAACGCCACCCACACCCCCTCCAACGGCATAGCGGGCGGCATGAATACCTCGCGCGTGTCCAATATAACATGTAGCAACCGACTACGTAGTCGCGAGACTCCCGATTTAATAATAGGACCCAGATTTGAAAGTAGGAACATTTAGGCTTAAAAAGATGCCACGATGGGGTAGATGCCACCAACCACTACCCTCCCACCAAACGGTACCGCGGGCGATATGAACACCTTGTGCGCATCAAACATAACACATAACAACTGGCTATGCAATCGCGGGACTCCTGGTTTGAGAATAGGACCCGAATTTGAAAGTAGGAACACTAAGGCTTGAAAACGTGCTGCGAGGGGACGGCCGACACCAACCCCTCCCCCCCAACCCAAACGACACCACGGGTGGAACAAACACCTCGTACGCATCCAACGTACCATGTATCAGCCACGTAGACGCGGGGCTCCAGGTTTCAACATATGACCCGAATTTGAAAGTCGAAACATTTAGGCTTGAAAACGTTCCGCGGCGAGGCGGACGCAACAAACCCCCTCCCAAACGGCACCGTGGCTAGAAAATACACCTCAAGCGTGTCGAAAGTAAAATGTAGCAATTGGTCACGCAGTCAGGGGACTCTCAGTTTGAGAATAGGAGCCGAATTAGAAAGTAGGAACACTTAGGCTTGAAAACATATCGTGAGGGGGCGAACGTCACCAACTACCCTACCCTCAAAGGTCACCGTGGGAGGAACGAGCACCTCGTGCACTTCCAATATAAAATGTAGCAACCGACCGTGTAGTCGCAGGACTCCCGGTTTGAGAATTGGACTCAGATTTGAAAGTAGGAACACTAAGGCTTGAAAATGTTTCGCGAGGGGGCAAATGCTACCCCCCAAACAGAACCTCAGGCAACACGAACAACTCGTGCGTATCCAACATAACATGTATCAGCTGGTCTCCTGATTTTGGAATACGACCCAAATTTGAAAGCAAGAACATTTAGGCTTGAAAACGTATTAGGAGGGGGTGGACGCCGCCACCACCACCACACACACACCAAATGGCACCGTAGGTGGCACGAACACCTCATGCACGTCTAAGTAACACATAACAATTGATTGCGTAATCGTAGGACTCCCAGTTTAAGAATAGGACCCGAATTTGAAAGTAGGAACACTTAGGCTTGAAAACGTGTCGCCAGGGGGCGAACACCACCAACCCCCTCCCCCCACCCCCCAATGGCACCACGGGCATAACAAACATCTCGTTCACATCCAACTTAACATGTATCAATCATTCGTGCAGTCACGGGACTATTGGTTTGAGAACAGGACCCAAATTTTAAAGTAGGCATACTCATTCTTGAAAACATGCCACGAGAGGACGGATGCCACCAACCTCCCTCCCCCCTAAAAAAATGGAACCGCGGGTGGCACGAACACCTCGTTCATCCCCAACGGAATACTTAGCAATTGACCGTGTTGTCGTGAGACTCTCGATTTGAGAATAGGACCCGAATTTGAAAGTAGGAACACTAAACCTGAAAAACGTGCCATGAGGGGGCGAATGCCACCAAATCCCACACACACACACCCAAGCGGTACCGCAGGCAGTACGAACACCTCGTGCTCATCCAAGGTAACACGTAGCAGTCAATCGTGCAGTCACAGCCTCACAGGACACTCAGTTTAAGAATAGGACCCAAATTTAAAAATAGAACACCTCATGCATGTCCAGCATAACACCTATCAACCATTCGTATAGTCGCAGGACTCGCGATTTGATAATATGACCCGGATTTAAAAGTAATAACACTTAATCTTGAAAACGTGTCACGAGGAGGCGGACACCACCAACCCCCCCAACCCCCCCCCCCCCCAAATCCTCCAAAATGGCACCGCGGACGATACGAGAACCTCGTGTGCATCCAACGTAATACATAGAAATCGTTCATACAGTCGTGGAACTCCTAGTTTGAGAATAGGATCCGGATTTAAAAGTAGGAACACTTTGGCTTAAAAACATGATGCGAGATGGCAGATTCCACCAACCCTCCCCCCCCCCCCCCCCCCCCAGTCACTGCGAGCATCATGATCACCTCGTGTCAATAATTTGTAATACCTAGAAATCGTCCACGCAGTCCTGGAATTCTCGATTTGAGAGTAGGACCTGAATTTGAAGGTAAGAACACTTAGGCTTGAAAAGGTGATGGGCAAACGCAACCAGCCCATCCCCCTAACCCACCCCAAAGGGTACTACGGGTAGCATGAGTACCTCGTGTGTGTCTAACATAACACATAGAAACTGACCCGTAGTAGGGGGATTCCTGATTTGACAATAGGACCCGAATTTAAAAATAGGAACACTTAAAATTGAAAACATTTTGCGAGGGGTGGACGCCACCAAACCACCACCACTACCCCCCCCCCCCCAATGGCACCTCGGGTAGAAAGAATGCCTCATGCGCATCCAACATAACACGTATCAACCGACCATAAAGTCGTAGGACTTACGATTTGAGATTACGACCCCAATTTGAAAGTAGGAACATTTAATCTTGAAAACATGTCGCGAGGGGGTGGATGCCACCACCACCACCCCTAAATATGTCCCCCCGGGTAGCACGAATACCTCATGCCCGTCCAACATAACACGTAGCAATCGACCGCACAATTGCGAGACTCCCGATTTGAGAATAGGACCCTAATTTGTAAGTAGGAACACTTAGGATTAAAAACGTGTCGTGAGGCGGTGGATGCCAACCCCCCTACACACATAAAAAAAGCATGAAACGGAACCGCGGGAAAAAAAACACCTCGTGCGCATCTAACATAACACGTAACAACCGTTCGTACAGTTGCAGGACTTCCGGTTTCAAAATAGGACCCAAATTTGAAAGTAGGAACACTTAGGCTTGTAAACGTGTCGCAATGGGGCAGACACCACCAACTCCCTCCCCCCTCAAAAAGGGGCACCGCGGATGAAACAAACGCCTCATGCGCATACAACGTAATACATATCAACCTGCCGTGCAATTGCGGGACTCCCAACTTGATAATAGGACCCGAATTGAAAAGTAGGAACACCTAGACTTGAAAACATGCCACGAGGGGGAGTACGCCACCAACAACCCAAACATCACTGTGGGTGGCACGAAGACCTCGTGCGCATCCAACATAACACGTAGCAACTGTCCATGCAGTCGCAGGACTCCCGGTTTGAGAATAGGACCTAGATTTAAAAGTAGGAACGCTTAAGCTTGAAAACGTGCTATGAGGTGGCGGATGCCACCCCCTCCAACGGCACCGCGGGAATCATTAACACCTCGTGTCAATCCAACGTAACATCTAGAAATCGTCTGCACAGTTACAAGACTCCCAGTTTGAGAATAGCATTTGGATTTTAAAGTAGAAACACTTAGGCTTAAAAATGTGCCACAAGAGGGTGGACGCTACCAACCCCCCCTAAACAGCACCACGGGCGGCAAAAACACTTCATGTGCATCCAACATAACACATAACAACTGTCCACGCAGTCACGGGACTCCTGGTTTCAGAATAGGACACGAATTTGAAAGTAGGAACACTTAGGCTTGAAAACATGTCGTGAGGGGCGGATGCCAACCCCCCTCCCCCCCCCCCCCCCCCAAATTTCCCCGAGGGCAACACGAACACTTCATCTGCGTCCAACATAACATGTAGCAATTGTTCGCGTTGTCGTGGGACTCTAGATTTGAGAATAGGAGCTAGATTTGAAAGTATATATACTTAGGCTTGAAAATGTGTCGCGATGGGGAGGACGCTTCCCCCCTACCCCCACCCCTCCGAAAAAACAATGGTACCACGGGCGGTACGACCACCTTGTGGGCGTCGAACGTAACACGTAGCAATCGGTCGCGCAGTCGCAGGAGCTCTTGATTTGATAATAGGACCATGATTTGACTGCAGGAACACTAAATCTTGAAAATGTATCGTGAGGGGGCGGACACCACCACCCAAATGGCACCGTGGGCAGCACGAATACCTTGTGCGTATCCAACGTAACACTTAGCCACCTGTTGCATAGTTGCAGGACTCTCGGATTTAGAATTAGATAGGGATTGGAAAGCAGGAACACTTTGGCTTGAAAATGTGCCGCGAGGGGGCGGACGCCAACCCTCCCCCCCCCCCCCCCCAACGACACCGCGGGCAGTACAAACATCTTGTGTGCGTCCAAAATAACACATAGCACGTGTTCGCGTAGTCACGATATTTTTTATTTAAGGATTGGACCTGGATTTGAAAGTAGGAACACTTAGGCTTGAAAACATGCCGTGAGGGGGTGGACGCCACCAACCCTCCCCCCAAACAGCACAGCATGTGGAACGAACACTTCGTGCACATCCAACGTAACACGTAGCAATATGTTGCGCAGTCACAGGACTCCCGATTTTAGAATCAGACCCGAATTTTAAAGTAGGAGCACTTAGTCTTGAAAATGTGTCGCGAGATGGTGGATTCCACCAATATCCACCCCTGACCCCAATGGCATTGCGGACGACACGAACACCTCGTGCGCATCCAATGTAACACATAGCAATAGATCGTACAGTAGCGGGACTCCCTATTTGATAATAAGACCCATGTTTGAAAGTAAGAACACTTAGTCTTGAAAACATGCAGCGAGGGGGGGGGACGCCACCAACCCACCCGCCCAAAGGTCACGATGGGCGATACGAACACCTCGTGCACATTTAACGTAACACATAACAATCGACCGCACAGTCACAGGACTCCTAATTTGAGAGTAGGGCCCGAATTTTAAAGTAGGAATACTTAGGCTTGAAAACGTGTCATGAGGGGGCTGATGCCACCAACCCCCTCACACCCACCTAAACGGTACCGCGGGCAATACGGACGCCTCGTTCGCATCCAACATAACATGTAGTAATCGGTCACGCGATCGCAAGAGTCCTGATTTTAGAATAGGACCCAGATTTAAAACTAGGAACACTTAGCCTTAAAAACTTATCGCGAAGGGGAGGACACCACCAACCCACCCACCCACCCAAATGGCACCGCGGGTGACATGAACACCTCGTGATCGTCCAACGTAACACGTATCAATCAGTCGCACAGTTGTGGGACTCTATGTTTGAGAATACGACTTGAATTTGAAATTAGGGACACTTAGGCCCTAAAATATGACACAAGGGGGCATATGCCACCAAACCCCACCATCACCAAATGGAACCACGGGAGGCACGAACATCTCGTGTCCGTCCAATGTAACACGTAGAAATTGGCCCCGCGGTCGCGGGACTCCCAGTTTTAGATTACAACCTATATTTATTTTGGCAGTTAAATATGGTCACGGCTCTAATCTGTGACCATATTTTATTTTATTTTCTTGATATATGTGATCTCGATTGGAGTCCATGACCCCAATGCAAAGGGTATATTGGTTGGTCATGGTTATGGGTTATGACCACCATCATGAGGGAGTAAAGAGTATTCACGACTTTCGATCGGGACCACAATCATGAGGTGTAAAATCAGTCACGGCTTTGGGTCGTGACCACTCTCGTGAAGGGTAAGAAGCAGTCACGGTTATGGGCCATGACCAAGCTACCATATAGTCATGATTGGATCATGGATTTGGTCTGTGACCAATGGGTCACGGCCCTTATCTATGACCGTGTTCCCTGACGTAGTGGTCCGTGATCATTTCTCTTGGTCAGGGACTTGGTTCGTGACCAGTAATTTTGGTCACGACTCAGGTCCGTGACCCGTGGGCCGTGTCATGACCCACATTCTCTACCGTTCGCCTAATTTGGAGTAGTGGCACCACCCATTGCACATATTATTATCACCATTTCTTACAAATGGTCGCAGTTTTAGACCGTGATCACCGATGTGGCCACTTTGGCGCCATATTTTCTGCATAAATAGTCATGATTAATCATGATCCCATACCATGACCAATGTTTAGCATAAATAAAAGTAGAAAATGAACCCTTTAAAATATATTGTAATAAGATGAATTTAATTCAAAATATAATAAGTTCTTATGTACCAAACATTAAACGATCCTTTTTAGATCACATCGAAAACACCTAATATTTGGGATTTTAAATGCTACGTGCACCTCCGTTTTATATTGTGGTGTTGGTAAAGCCCTCCTCAAAATACTACATACCACCATATGTATTAATTTTTAAGCATGATGTATAAATTCAGCCATTGTTATGGTTCTGGGTAGCAATTGTATGGTTATCTTTAACATCACTATCATATAAAACACAATCTTGATTAAAATGCTTTAAATGTACTAATTTTATCGTGCCTTAATTGACCATTAGATTTAAAGAAAGACCAAAGCAAGGTCATTTTGATTCGTATCCGAAGCAATTCCATTTCATTGATAACTTTGTTACAAGCATATTTTGTTAGTTTGTTAGTTTTTGGTTAATTTCTTTGTAGTTAGTTAGATGCTAGATGTCAATTGGTCAGTGGTTAGTATGGTTAATTAATGTTTAATTAGTTTGACGCTGACTATCAAATGGTCGGTGGTTAGTTTGTTACGATTGATACAATATTATATAAATATTTAATCAGTGAACTCATTATTGGAATTAAAGATAAAATAAAATTTCTTCTAATTCTTTCCTTAAATTCTCTCTCTCTCTCTCTCTCTCTCTCCCTCTCCTTTTCCCTCTCTCTCTCTCTTCCCCCCTTCCCTCTCTCTATCCTCTATTTTTATTTCTATTTCTATTTCAAATTCATCATATCCACCATTGTCAATCAAGTTAAGATCTTGAAAAGTGGTATCAGATCCTTTAATCTTACCCAAAATTGAACCTAATATCAAAACACCAACCAATAAAAAACCAAAAGAAAAAATTACCAAAACTAAAAAAAATGAATTAGAAAGAAGTACAGTTGAGATACAATAACAACAATAAGAAGAAGTTTAAACTAATACACAAGGGCTACATGATTCCCTTGAATCTTTAATGACCAGTGTAGCAAAGCAATTCAAGAAATTTGATGAATTGATGAGAAATTGGGAACATAATACGCTACTATTCGAAACTATAATTTGCTTATCTCTATTGATAATACTTCCTAAAGTGTTCAGCGTTCCACGTGTCCTTTCATTGCTCGCCCTTTAAGGTCTCATTGGTAAGTTTTAGGTCACACTACTACAGAAATTATATAGGGGTCGTGACAGTTAGGTTATATTTATTCACTTTTTGGATAATTTTCTTTAGCACATAATCTCCTTCCTTTAACGTTCTTGGTTTTACCCTTTTTATGTAAAATTGAGTAGTCCATTACTAATAAGCTGTCATTCAAAATGCTACATGTTCAGTAACTTCCTCGATTAGATAAAGATTCATTCTATGTATTAAATCACTCTTAGGATCAAGTTGAAGTTAAGTACTATATGGCTTGATAGGCCGATATCAGTAGGCACCATCGCCTTGGTGCCAAACGCTAACATGAAGTGGTTTCACTAGCAATCATTCTTGGCGTAGCTATATAGGCCCAGATCACACTGTGCACCTCATTGATCCAGTTTCCTTTGCATCGTCCAATCTTCTTTTCATTCCATCCAGCAGGGTTTTATTAGTGATCTTTGTTTACCCGTTGAGGATGGGAAGTTGCATATTGTAGCTTCTTGATCCCTAAGAGAATGTAGTGTTCCTCAAACTTATAATTATCAAATTTTGTGTCTCGATCGGTCATGAAAGCATACGATATACCATATAAATAGATTATGTTATTCCATGTGAATTGGAAAACCTTCTCGTACGGTATCTCAATCAGTGACTCAGATTCCACCCATTTTGTGAAGTAATCTACTGCAACAACCAAGTATGTGAATCTGCCTCGTCTTCAGCAATGGGTCGATCTAATCAATCCCCCATATTGAGAAAGGATAGCGATATCTACCAGTGTTTCCTCACGTCTTTTATGTATTATGGCATAATGTTGACATTTATCACATGTTTTAACATAATTGGCACAATTCTCCTTCCTGTTTAGCCAAAAATATCCCTAAGTGGCAACCCAATTTACCAATGCCCCATTCGTTAAATGGGATCGACATGAGCCTTCTGTACCTATCTGATAAGATTATACACTTTAGTAGGATGAACACACTTGAGTAGACACATAACAAATCCTCTTTTAAACAGAACTCCACCTTCAAGTTCAAATTTCGTCGTCGTGTAGCGGAGTCTCTTTGCCTCCTTAGGGTCTTTTGGTACCACGTCGGTCTCCTAGTATGCTTAGATGGCATTCATCCAATATGGTACCATGTTTAACTCTAATACAAGGAAACATTATTCTTCGATGCTATGAGATCTCAATGGGAACTGTTATTCAAATCTTGTGCTTTGTTGTTAATTTCAGACGAGGTAATGCATTTGCTCGGGAGTTTTAACTCTTAGGATTCTGACCATATGCTGAGAACCTTAGAAATAATATTTTTTCCTTTTCCAAATATTTTTCCATAGAATCCTATTTGGCTTCACAAACTATAAGGAATTGGTTCACAACCAATTGACAGTTGCTCAGTGCCCAGTAATAATGGTAGTCCCAATCTATCTACTCGGGCTTCATATTACGCCTAATTATTGGTCACATCAAAGTTGAACTTGAGGGCATACTCTATATATGCCCTATTAGGTGTTATAATGATCAACCTCGCTTTTCTGTCGCTGACATATGATGATCCATCTACAAATAATTTCCACACTAAAGGCTCGTTCTCAAAGTTGCCTTCAACCAAACATCCGTTCTTAAATAACTTTTTCATCTGATTCAAGTCACGAGATCTTTCTTCCTACCGAGATGATGACTTTAATCTTTCATTATTCTGCTCGGCTGGTTTTTCTATTATTTGATCAGCTGTTTTTTTTTTTTTGCAAAAGTGAACTCTGCTATAAAATTGACCATTATTTGGCCCTTAGTCCTCGTCCTTGTCTCAAATCAAATGTCATACTCTCCTAGTTCTACGGCCCAAGCCATCATCCTACCAACTTTTTTAAGATTATGGATATATTGACGTAGAGAAATGTATGTATACACAATAATTATATGTGCCCAAAAGTATGGCTTCATTCTCCGAGAAGATTCAATCAAAACTAATGCCAACTTCTCTAACCTAGGGTACCAAATTTTAGCTCCATGGTACGCCTTGCTAGTGTAGTATACAGGCTTCTGCACTCCATCTTCCAATCATACCCGTGTCGAGCTAACTTTCGACTCAGAAATTGCCAAGTATAAGTAAAGCCAAGGTTTTTTTTCGGTCGAATCGGATCGGAAAGTATGCTTCGGAAAAAAATTAATTTTTTTGGCAAAAAAATCATCATGCTAAAGCCAAATCCGATTTTTTTGGAATTATTTGTTTTTTCAGAATTTCTCCAAAATAATAATTTTCGGCAAATTCGAGAAGATGTTAATTTTTGGTAAAATTCGAAGATTCGACAGTTTTTCGAAAAATGAGAATAGTTTTAGTTTTTTTAAAAAATATGTATTCTGAAAAATAAATATTTCCTTATTTAAAAAATTATAATTCTAAATTTTGTATTATAATGGAGTTCATTTTTAACAATTAATCCATATATGACTTTTTTGAAAAACTAGCCCATATATGACATTTCTAAAAATAAATATTGCCCTATATTTGTTTGTTCTCAATTTCCTCACTTTGGACCACATCAAAGCAGTTCTTATGGTACTCTTATTCTTTTTTTAATTTTAGTCTATAATCACATTATTTTCTTAAGTATTTGTGATATTATCTATTATTTTATTCATCAAATGTAGTTCTTATACTACAAATATATATATATATATATATATATATATATATATATATATATATATATATATATATATATATATATATATATATATATATATATATATATATATATATTAAACCTCATTATCGTGTGTGTGTGTGTTCTTCTTAATGTTCTTAGGCTTACTTTTTTCATGTTCAAAGTATTCTTGTTCAAATCTGTTCAGAAAAATAATATATCAAAACATGAAAAAAAATATTGTTTTACATAAAATTCAAATCTGTTCACAACATGAAAAAAATCATTCTATATGAAAAAAACACATCGACTTCCAGATTAGAAGGCTGATGAAAAAAAATGAGGTGAAGTGAAAAAAACATATCAACATGAAAAAAAATTATTATTCATACCGTAGTAGAGGTGAAAAAAACCCGTAGTTGCTAATGAGAAAAAATTAGGTAAAATGAGAAGGAGAAGCTAAGAAGAGAAGAGAAGATTATTCATGCCGTGTTGAGGTGAGCAAAGCTGAGAATAGAATGAAGGTTTTTGGTGCAGATTGTGAGAAAGAATAGAGGTTTCTGGTGAAGTGAGAGGGAGAAGCTGAGAGGGTTTCTTGTTTTAGGTGAAAAAGTGAGAAGGTGTGAGGGTTTTTTATTTTAGCACTAAAACGAAACCTAAGGGTTGGTATTAGTTGTGCCAAGATCTAAGGGTTGGTATTAGTTGAGGTGAAACTAAAGAATAATATATATATATTTAAAGGGTTAATTTTTGGTAAATTAATAAAAATTGTAATCAAAAAATAAATTCAAACATACTTCGGAAATTCGGATCGGCAAAAATCGAAAATTCAAATTTTGAAAAAAAGATCGATTTTCGATCCCTTTTTTTCGAAAATCGAAAATCAAAATACAAAAATTTATTCCAAAATAGGAAAAAGATTGAATCAGAATTCGGAAAAATCGAAAATTCGAAAGAAAAAAGCACAACCTAAGTAAAACTTTTCACCCAAGATCAGCCTTAACAGCAAAGGCAAAGATCCTAAGTACTTATTTGACTCTATGAAGGCTTTACAAACTCCTCATTCCACTCAAAGGTCTTTTTGAGAACTTTGAAGAATGGAAGACATCAGCTAGTGACTTTTGAAATGAACCTGTTTAAAGCAGCTACTCATTCCATCAGGCTTTGGATTTCCTTCTTATTTTAGGGAGGCGTCATATTCATCAATGTTTGTATCTTGTCAGGGTTGGCCTCTATGCCCCTCTGATTGACGATGAAGCCAAAGAACTTCCTTGCTCTTACTCTGAATATATATTTTGTTGGATTCGGCTTCATCAGGCACTTATTTAGCTAATCAAATGTTCAGTTGAGGTCACTGATGTGACGATTGCCTTTCTATTCTTCATCAGCATATCATTCACATAAATTTCCATAGTTTTTTTTATCTGTTCTTCAAAGACCATCTTCACCATTTTTTGGTATATTGCACTAGCATTTTATATCCAAAAAAGGGAATAACACTACAGTAGTATGTACCTCATTTGGTGATGAATGAGGTCTTCTCCCAATATTTAGGGTTCATCCTTATCTGATTGTACCCCAAATAAGCATACATGAAGCTGAGTAGCTCAATCCCAATGGTGGCATCGATCAGTCGGTATCTTCGTGGAAAAGGATAATCATCCTTGGGACAAGCCTATTAAGGTCAGTGAAGTCGATGCACATTCACCACTTGTCATTCTTCTTTGGGACCATAACAATGCTTGAGAGCTAATCTAGATACTTCACATACTTAATAAATTTTGCTTTCTTTAAATTGTCAACCTCTTCTTGTTTACCTTTCGAGGAAGGCCCTTGTTTACCTTTCGAGGATGGCTCTTTACAGCTTCGACCAGATTCACTTCTCTGACATCCATGCAAGCTTTAGCCTTATTAAGGTAAGCTTTCCTTTTTGTTAGTCCACCACCACCACAAGCATCTCTTTCGACTTTAAAGTAACATCCCAAAGATATCATGCAGACCTCATGCACCGACTCCATAGACTTCTTAGGCTAATATGGATCAGATCCGTCATGTGATACCTTGTCTCGACCACGCTTCTTCTCGTCTTCCTTTTTGTAAGGAGACTTAGATCATCTCCTTGGCTTCCACTCGTCTCATGGCTTATCTACTCATCCAAAATTATCAACATATTTTGTCAAATTACCTCATCGAATCAAGGCCTCTATCTCATTTTTAAGGCCATACATTTGTCAGTGGTGTGGCTATGATCCTTGTGGAACTTGCAATACTTGATCTTATCCCTTTTGTTTGACAAAGTTCTTAACTTTCTCGGACACCACTACTTCCTCAGATATCATCAAGGATGTGGTGAATGCCCACAGTGAGCGGTGTATACTCGTCATACTTCTTCAGCTTGCCAAATATCTTAGAGTCCTTAGACCTCCCCTTTTTATCTGAACTCTTATCAGTATCACATTTATCATGAGTATACTTATTTGCCTCCATCGCTTCCTCTACATTCATAATCTTTCCCTCCTCATCCGGGATTTCAACCATTGTTCTTATTTATTTTTTTACCATAGTCCGGTATAACTTTCCAGGTAAGACCAATCATAATAGCGGTAATGGAAATCTTCTCATCATATTCCATTATCTCAATCTTCTCTGTAGTAAAAAGTGTAATGACCTCCCTGTATATTTCATTTTCCTTTTGGCGGATGCTTAACAAGTGAGACACCATCTCTCCTAGGTTGGTGTCAAAGTAAAAGTTATTGGCAAAGAGATTGGCCAACAACTTAAAGTTTGAAATCTTCCCCTAGGGAGGCTGTTGTACCAAATTTGGGTCAACCCAGTGAGAGCACTGGAGAACACCCTGCAATGCATCTCGTTAGGAATATAATAGATATTAGAAGAATCTTGATATTGGTCTATATGCAACATTGGATCATATTTCCCATCATATCTGGGAGTGATAGCATACGGCTTAAACTTCGTGGGTATTGGATAACCCACTACTGAAGTTGTAAATGGATTCCAATGAATATAACCCCTCTGAAAAGGGTATTTTATCTTAATGGTTTTTCCCAATCGATCTTTCAAAATCTGATGGACCCCTTTCAGGTTTGTTCCTCCTGCTCTGCTTTTATTTGAGCTCTCTTCCTTAAGCTCGACTTTAGTTGATCCTCACACACTTTTACTTGACCTGGTTGAGCACTCGACTTTCCTTGTCTTATTTCTCCTCCAGTATTCGATGTACTCTTTAAACTCTCTAGGGTCCTTGTACCATTGCCCTGGTGTGGATATTGTTCCCAGTCGATCAAAGGCAGGACCTCTTCTCCGCCTTTCCAATATGCTTAGACGTTCCCTCGAGTACGTTTGATCATCATCATACCCACTTGATCTGACTATGGATGTTTCTCCAATCCTATAGAATATATTATCTCGCCTAGATCCTAAGTATTTGGACTTGTTATCGTCTCCACATAAGCTCAAATCTAACCTCCTATGGGAATCAGTTGTTCTATCATAGTGTGCATATCTCTTATCTATGTAAGGGATCGAGGAGGCATTTCTCTCCTCATGTCATAGTTTACTCCACTTTTGGGGGTAACTGGGTTTATCTCGGGCTTATTATGTCCGGGAAAAAAAATTACATTAATTGCCTCACTCTCACCTGCATAGCTTCCTAGCCTCTAGATGGGCTCTATAAGATCCCCTGCAAAGCGCCCAAATCCACAAGCGTAGAGGGTCAAACATCTTCTCCAGTCCAGATAATTTCTAGATTTTCAGTCATTTTTCACAAAAATTATAGAAAAACAGGGTACCTTAAAAACAAAAAGAGAGTATCACAAGCATAACAGTAGAAATTGCAAAAAAAATAATTAAAAGCATGAAAAGGAAAATCTAATAGAGGATAATTGCAGAGTAACAGAATCTAACCCAACTAAACACGACTGAATCTGAGTGAGATTCACTGGTTTACCAAAAATGGGTATCCTCGAGTTTAAGAGATCTAAAATGGTAGAAAGCGAGAATGGCTAGTCATTTCCCATAGCTAGAGTGAATTTTTTATCGCCTAAAACTAGTATAGAAATTTATTTTAGCTTGAATATACAAATTATAAGCAAATAAAAGATAAAGAGATATAAAACTACTAAAATACTAATCAGAGAAAACATCAAAAAATGAGAAAAAAAGGGAAACAAAATGGGATTTACGTTGTTTGTCCTAAAGCGGTGCCTACATCCATAGGTGCAGTGTTTGTTGTTTTTTATTACTAGGCAAAATCCATTGATTAATACAAGACAGAAAATATCAATTTCACTTTAAAATTGGACCACATAATAGTGAGGAAGATATCTTGGATCTCCTAAAAGCGTGGGTGGGTGTGTTAATTATAGGTTGTTGTAAGAGATAGAATACAACTACACCGAGTGTAAAGTGCGACACAGAAAATATAAAATAAAAATAACACAACACATGCACTAAGTTGTACTTTGACACGAAAAAAAAGGACACTAACAATAAAATGAAAGGCACACTATAAGATTTTTTTTTTATTTTGGAAATAAGAAAATGCTACGGTAAAAAATAGAATTTTAGGATTTTTTTTTTTTAGGGATTAACTAGTGAAAAGAAAAAATATAAATTTTCATTTTTTTTTAACATATTTTAATGTTTTTATGATAAGACTACTACCAAAACTACTATTTACTAACAAAATCTGAATTTGTTTTTACTAACTAAAAAAAATTAATGAAAATATTAGCTACTAAAAATCATATTTTGTATGGGTTTTTATGTTTTTTCAAACTAAACTAAAAGTCAATAACTTTAAATTGATACAAAACCCCAGAAACGACATCAGAAATTATGTCAAATAACAAAATTACTGCAAGTGTATGGGCTATTATAATATAGTCAGTGTAAGTACGGGTCGAACCCACAAAGATTTGGTCAATTTATATAAATTATTGACTAATCAACTAGACAATATTGGTGTTGAGATATGATTAACTTCTAAATTAAAATAAGAAACGAATGAATAGTACAACGAGTTACATCATATTTATGGTATAACAGTATGGCTTGAGTATTTTGACCAATATTGGTGTCTTAATCAAGATTAGTGTTTTAAATTCGTCTCAAACATGGAATTTTGGTTTCACATTTCGGTATCTCCTATTAGTTTCACGAAATTGACATGGACTAGATTTTGGTTGCGAGTAGCAAGTTTTAATCCCCATTATTGAGCATTTTTATGTGATCTAAAAAGACACAATTACACCAAATTGTATTTTGCATTTATTTATTAGTTTTTTGGCTTTAGTTCTACAAACCAAAATCTCCAATCAGTTTATTTTAGGATTTAATTTTTTTCGTTTGTTTTGGTTTTAGGTTTTAGGGTTTTTTTAAGGTTTAGTTTTTCTTTTTTCATTTGTCTAAGGGTTTAGATTGTTTTTATATTATCGTTTATGGATTAATTTTTTTTTGTTTAGGGTTTTAGGAGTTAATATTTTAGGTTTTATGGTTTATGGGTTAAAATAAGATAAGATAAGAGAGAGTGTTTGTGAGTATTTTTTACAATGAGGGGTTAAGGAAAAAATTTGGACTAAATGTTAATTAAAATAAGGGCATAGAGACTTTAGTCCCTCATCATAAGACTAAATGTTAATTGAAATAATTGTTTAACTCCATCACACATACAAACACGCGCCCGCAATATTTTTTTGAATCAGGACCCCTGATTAACCCTTTTTTCATTTTTGCCTTTCATCTCCACCAGAATAAGGCCAGCCACGGTGGGATACCATTAACTTATGGTATTGTGGGATGATATGAGGGATGACGGTCGCAATGCAAATACCATAAAATAGGGGGGGTGAAACTATTGTGCGCCCAAGTCAAGCGAACAACAATCCCATGCCTAGCCTACGTGGCACTATTCGTTGCACTAGCCATTGGAGATATAACCGTTGGAAACATATTTTTTTTATTTAGAATTTCAACCCCTTTCATTTACTACAAATACCCAATTTCTAACTCATTTTTACTCGCACCTTCATCCAATTCTTCTCTATTCTACTCTCAATTTTTTGTAATTTTTCTTAATTTCTCTCTCATTTTTAGCCTATCTAAAAATATAGAGGTGAATATTCGCTTATCGCGTTATTTTGCTCATAAAAAATCGGAACCAATTCGCAATATTTTTCAACCTCAAGCCCCCCATCGAGACGAGGTCTATCAAGACCATCGTCGTTTATACGAAGTCGGTGTGACCCATATCAGCTCCTCTATTGTTCAAATGACTGCTTCTCCCGATGAAGAATTTATTACAATACGGGGTAACGTTCACTCATCTTGGGAGATTTATGCCCAAATTTCAGAGGACGAGAGCATGAAGACATATATTGATATATGTATGGGTTTTCATCGATTTTTTTGAAAAGATTCCCAAATTCGGATAACAAATTAGTTGAGGCACTAGCATCGCGATGGTCGGTCGAGACTCATACCTTTCATTTGTCGTTCATTGAGCTCGGAATTATGCCATTAGATTTCGTTCATTTAACACGTTCGTATTATTTACTACACTTTTAATTTATTCATTTAATTTATTATATTATAATTTTTAATATAATAATTAAAATTTATAATTTTTTGCAGGTATTATAGTCAGTGTGGGAAACAAACTCCCTCCCTTTCCTCAATACACCAGTCGAAAGGTTGAAACTATACTTGCCACATATTTTTTGGGAATAAATAATTTCACATCCATAACCAAAATATGGCTTTAGTTTTGGTGAAAGAGTATTTAATTGATTGATGGGTTAATAGGGCTAATCACCCATCTACTGCTTTACAAATAGCCGAAGTTTTTATAATTTTAGTTTTTGGGTCTATTTTCTTTCCAAACTCGAAAAATAACATTCTAATAGATTGGTCTACATACCTAGACGAGTATCAAAATATGGATGGATTAGACTGGAGTTCTGCGATAATGGCGAGAATATATTTCGCCTTAGATGTCGTTAGTTGGCATGATGGGAAGTAATTGAACTGCTTCTGGAAAGTTTTGGAGGTGAAACTAGTAATTTTTTTAATTATTAATTATATAATTTTTTAAAAAATATTTACTAATAAACTATTTTATGTTTGAGTATTGGGCGTACGAGTACTTACATAGAGTTGCTCCTCTCCGACTTTCTGATGCACCCGATGGTTGGCCTCGAATGGTGAATTGGTCTATAGATAATTGAGCGATTATTCCAGGACAAATGAGGTTCAAATCCAGCTCAATGCAGGAACAATTAGAGTCACGATCGGCCGATTTCATTACATGGCAATCATTTTTAATACTGCCCCAAAATAAGCATGGGCTAGTAAATGTGGTAAGAGAATTGGCTATACGATGCTATAATTTATGGGTCTAGACCTCGAAGAGACGTAGTATCTGGAGACAGATGTTATAGACAGTTGGCGCATACCAGCACGATCCCTTGCAACCCACCGCAACCAATGTTCTATTTGGAATGCCCTCACTTTTTTTATCGATACAACGATTGGTTGTTTGTTGGGGATGATTTAGTCGTTACTGAGCAAGAGAAATGAGATCAATATTGGAGTGTAGCATCTCGAGGCGTCGTATTGCGGGTTGTATTCTGTTGTAATGAAATTGTCGTTCTTGAATTCGGGTGAAATGAAATTGCAGGCAATGAATTATATTTTAATAAAGTTGGTTATTTTTATTATGAATACTTCTCAGTAGTGAAACAACTATTTTATTAAGTGGAAAAAGAAAATATTAAAAGACAATTACAAGAAAAAAAATAAGCATTTAATTGCCTCCGAATGGTGGGTTTTTTCGACTTTCGACGAGTCTACACTGCAGTATCTGGTTTTTTTTGTAGTTCATGAAGTTGCAACTGAACCGGAGATAAGCGAGAGGTATCCATGAAATTTAAAGAATTCTCAATCTCCTGTTTTCATAGAACAATTAACTCATCCAACTTCGAATTGACCTCCTCTTGAGTATGATGTGCTACTATAGAAAATTCTCTGTATAAATCAATCAAACTCATTGAATTCTCTATCAGCACGGTGTGAGCTTGTAGACTGCTAGACACGGCCTTGCGTTTAGCCCTCTATTTTTCAATGTTATGCATCGATGGTCATTCCAGTGTGGTACGCATGGCTTCAAAGTCCTCACCCAACTCAACGTCCTCTCCACCCATTGATGTCCCTAAATCTTCCTCCATAAAATGGGGTGGAAGAGTTTGTGAAATTATACTTTTGGACATCCTTTAAAATGTCAAAGCAATGATCATACGCAAAATTTCGTTCCATTTCATTTTAAAATCGTCGAGTGCACGCTCAATCTTTCAAAAATATAACATGATAAGATATAATTAATTAATAATAATAGAGGATGATAACACTAAATTTAAAATTATAAATTAGTATAAAAATTATATTCTACTCATCCCGTGATGTTTCGCTCCCACTGGTCATGCCAAATACACGAGTCATCTTTGCAGAATGCAACATACAATCTCAATTGATGGCCTACCACTTTCCTTGCAAGAGTTTTATCGATCGGTGATACAATACACCCTTGATATTATTGAACTCCGTGTGTATCTTCTCCCACATTATTCCCCCGCGTTGGTTAGTGCCCATCTTTTCGTCGATGAAATATTTACAATATGCATGACACAATACAATTTCATCAAACGAGCTCAAATTGGGAAGTCTCGTTGTTTGAGAGAAAGAAGCCATATGGAATTTGTTATAAATTTTTGGAGTAAACAAAAGTAAGAAATAAGTGGAATTTTAGAGTGAAATTCTATGGGGTGGAAAATGAAATATTTATGGAAAAGGAGGGAAATATGCCTGTTAATAGCCGTTATGCCAGGCGGGCAACAGTATTGGGCCTGGCATGGGGCGCCCTTCTTTTCCCCGTTTCTACCATACTAGCATATCCCTTATCCCTCCCCTCCGTTTATGGGACTCTAAGCGGATTCATTACAAATTATAAGGGATGTACACACCCATTATGAGTCAAAAGCAACAAAAATAAAGGATCAACAATGGTATTAGAGTACCCATTGTGAGTGGCCTAACAGAACTCGAGACTATGTCTCTTCCCAAAACAAGCGTTCAGTTACCCCGATTTTATATACAAAACAAGAAAAATAATATATAACTAATTTTACCATGCATCTTACTTATAAAATGATTGAATTTCCTCCCCCAACCAGTTCAATACGCAATCAATCAAATAAATAGCTAGGTGGTTTTAAAAACAAAAATACCAAATTCAAACTCAAACTCAAACTCAACATAAAACCAATTGTTTGATTCCATGCATTTTTATGTGACAAAGTGTTAATTTTTCTTAATAATACCCACGAGATACTTAAAGACCCAAACGAGATTTTGTTGCCAAAAATACGAAGGAGTGTTAAAGTTTGGTTTAAATTCAAGATTAACGAAATAAATAAATAAGAATTTGATCACAATACCATTTCTCGGGATATATGATGATGGTGGAATAATTGTACACGCATGATTAAGTCATTGTGGTGGAAGCCTCCATGAATAATTTTTGTGTCATATTCATGGTCTTCAATGATAGAGTCCGGATGGAACTAAATTTTGTTTGAAATGATTGTGTGTTGAGTATTTTACACAAGACTGGTGTTTTATATAATAGTGATTTTAAAGACACCCACAAAATTGCTACCCAGAACCATGACAATGCTTGTATTTATAGTAAATCATGTTGAAACGTTTGTACATGTTCTAATACATAGTATTTTGGAGAGGACTTTCCCAACACCCTTATATATAACGGAGGTGCGCATAGCATGTTAAAATCCCCAACATTGAGTATCTTCTATGCTATCTAAAAAGGATCAGTTAGGGTGTGTTTGATTGGTCATATTTTCCATGGAAAACTATCACTTTCTATCCATTTTCCATTTTTTAAGTGTTTGATTGCAAAATTTTCGAGAGAAATATTTTCTAAAAAATCCTCTCACGTGACCTGTTTTTCCTTAAAAAGTGAGAAAACAATTCTCCACTACCCCTAAAGAATTGGTTTTTGTAGGTAAAATTCTATCCACTATTTTTGTATTTATCTCCAACTTATTTTCTCTCTAACCCATATTTGTTCATTCTCCACCCACTTATCCACCTCTTTTGCAAAGCAGGTGCTCTCCCTCCTTCTTTCTCTCTCTCACAAACTTCTTCTCACAGTAAAAAAAACCATCTCCTCTTTTATTCCCCTCTCTATTGTATACATTTCTAAGTTTGTTCTTCCTTGTCTTTGCAGAGAACTATTGCTGAATAAAAGATTTCACAAGAAAAAATTGCTAACAGGTTTGTTCTCACCTTTCTGTACGTTTAAAATAATGTTCTTGTATACACACACACACACACACACACACACACACACACACACACACACACACATATATATATATATATATATATATTTCTCTTGTGCGGACTAGTCCGCATTTTAAGAGTGCGGACCGAACATGTGTCACCTAATGGTGCGCCTAGAAATTATCGCCTAAATTATAGGCACACTCTCACTCTTTTCTGGGCTCACCGCCAGGTGACACATGTCCGGTCCGCACTCTTAAAATGCGGACTAATCCGCACAAGAGCAGGACTTTATATATATATATATATATATATATATATATATATATATATATATATACTTGTTACCTGTTACCTCTCTTCATATATATAAACATGTACCTCTCTTAACAGGTATGACTCTCTTCATATATATAAACATGTACCTCTCTTAACAAGTGTATATATATATATATAAACCTGTTACCACAGCAGTATACTCTGTGTGTATATATATATACACATTGGTAACATGTTTATATAGAGAGAGCGTGGTAACATTATGAGCAGCACGGTACAGTGAGTAGTTCAACCATATATATATATATATATAAACCTGTTACCACGCTCTATATATAAACCTGTTACCAATGTGTATATATATATATCATACCCATCTTTTGAAGCAACTGGTTGATGAGTTTTCCATGTTAGAGGAGTAACAGCTAAACAGGTTTGTTAATAATGAATGAAACGAAATGTTTATAATATCTCATTTAGGAAATGATGGATGAAACAAAATGTTTTTTTGATTTAACTATTCCATTTTTTATATAATTCAGTGATAACTTTGTAGTTATTTCTATAATTTAGATTATTATGTTTTTTATAATTCAGTGATAATAATGTAATTAATATTGTAATTCAGATAATTGGATTGGTATGAGACTCTTATAATTTTTTTTAATAATTTGTCGTTGTTTATGTGAAGCATCACTCTCAAATGACAAGAACACCAAACGACATCCAACTTGCGGGTGCATTTTGAGAAATGGTAATGCAAGCGGTGGTTTTGTATAGCACTATTAGGCATTATCGTGATCGACGTCTCACTAGGGAACCTTATAGAAATTGGGATGAAGATGGGATTGTAGTACTACATTGATTGTATAACATGAGTGATACGGTTTACCATGAGCAACTTAGGATGAAACGAGGTCCATTCCATAGGTTGTGTGCTAGATTACGTAATTACGGGTTACTCGATAGTCGATTTGTGAGAGTTAAGGAACAAGTTGCTATATTTTTAACCCCAGTTGGCCATGACGAGCGTAATCATGTTGAAAGTTTACATTTCTTTAAGTCTAGACAAACAGTGAGCCATTACTTTCATAGAGTTCTAGATGCATGCCTTATGCTCTATAGGGATATAGTCACCAACGCAACTGCGGCGAATTACCCATACAATAAGGCTCATGTCGAAGACTAGTACCATTACTTTGAGGTTAGGTCTTATTACTAATTTTTTATTTTTTTACACGTTTATGTATGTCTTTTATTAACTAAACTTCCTTTTAGGATGTCGTGGGCGCGATAGACGGTACTCACATCGTCGCTAATGTTAATTTACTAGAGCAGGCTAAATATAGCAACAGAAAGCAAGTCCTATCGCAAAATGTTTTAGTGGCGTTTACATTTGATATGAAGTTTACTTAGGTACTTTCCGGTTGGGAGGGATCGGCACATGACGACGATTACTAAGGAGTGATATCTTGTGACAAGGAACTAAGTTAACGGTTCCTATTGGTAAAATTTGCATCTTATTGTCTTTTATAAATTATATAAAAAAATATCATTATCTAATGACGGTTCATTCATTATAATACTATGTAAATATTATCTAGTCGATGCTAGATTTCCATTGGTTCCGGGTTTTCTTTCACCATATCGAAATACTCGTTATCCCCGTAGAGACATCGAGGGTCAACGACCAGAAAATAGTAATGAGTTGTTAAACTTTCTCCATTCATCACTCCGTAATGTCATCGAGAGAACAATAGGGTTGCTTAAGAAAATATTTGACTATCTAAGACATCAACCCTTTCACGATATTGACACACAAGAATAAATAGTACTTGCTTGTTGTGCCCTTCACAACTTCATACAAATTAATGACATTGATGATGTTGGTAGCGATGAAAAGGTTAGTGATGATGAAGTTAATCCCTCTCCTCAAGATGTACCTAAAGTTGCCTCCCTTAATGCCCACATCACTTTCACACGTGAGGCTAGTTGGAATACTAGGACGAATATTACGGCCATCGCAAAGTGGAATGAATATCAAACGCATCCCAATGTTGGGGTTAACTTTGATTGAGCCTTTTTATTATGAATTATTACTGGCAGATTAAATTTTCAATTTTAGATTTATTATATTTTCATGTACAATTATTGGTATGCCTGTTCAATTGACTAATTTGATACATTAAATTTTGTTCTAAAAATGTTCAGAATATAACTTCAAACAGGTTTAATGGCAACTGATCGAGCGGGAAAAGTAGTGTCATGTCAGAACACTAATCATTGAGTTCCTTTCGCCTACTCAATCCAAAAACCTAAGTTACGACTGCACTTGCGATACAAGTATAGCGGTAAGTCGGGTATCGAGAATCCACAGGGAATGTTAGTATATCTCGTAATCGGATTATCAATTCAGGAATAAAAGTGTAAAAGGTTATGGGTGGTTGTAGATAAAAGGAAAAAATAAGAAGTTAAGTGTAAATAAAAGTAAAGTGAGGATTGGGATAGCGTCAAACCATACGGATCGAAACAACTATTAATCAGAATTCCGGCTAGAGAACAATTTAATCGAGCATTATCAATTAATCATAAACTTCACGCAATAAGGAATTTAGGCCAAAGTTGCGTGAATAAACATTTAATCGAAAATTGGTCGCACGTGGATTAAACTCAGATTATCGCTATAAACACTAACGATGCATGAAAGAGAAAGTTAAATGCATAATAATCCGACTTTAATTCGCGCGGGTTCAATTAAACGCAATTTTGTACAATAACCTAATTTTTGGAGCTCGGGGCCCGGTAATGGCAGAGCGAAATCCCGACCCTATTTATCTAAGGGTACATCATGAACTAAACTAATATATACTAATTAAACTAGGAAAGTAAGAAATAAAGCAAGTAAACTAATTAATAAAGCATGTAAATTAATCTATAAAGCAAGAATTAAACAAGAACAACTTTATTAATGGTAAAGGAGATGGAAAGTTCAACTTACAAAGCCCAAATGGGTGTCAACCAAATGAGGAAGAAGAAAGATCTCTCAAAACCCACAAACCCTAACCTAAAACTAAATAAAAATGAATCTATATTTATTACAACAAAAATCCCTTATATAGTAAGTTGGGAGAAAAATAAAGAAGAAAGAAAATAAAAGGGAAAATATCTCAGAAAATAGGGGATGGATTGATCGATACCTTTGATCGATCAATCGATCAATCAAATATCAGCCCACTGTCTCCCACGATTTCAGAAACATAGAGGGATCGATCGATCGATGATTTTGATCGATCGATCGATCAATCAGGTGTGAGCTAAGCTGCCCTGCTTTAGTTTCCTTATGATTCCCTTCCGCTATAAATCTCGTAACTTATTCATTCGGATTCAGAATCGCACATCGTTCACGTCCAAGCGAAGCTTGCGAGGAGGGATACAACTTTCGTGTAGATGTTGGGCCAGGTGCCCAAATGGTAAAAGACTAAATTGCCCTTGAACGTGCGATTGCGTACGAAACTTCATCGAAATGCGTCCAAACTTCATACTTAGCATCCAAATACCTATAAAAGCTCAATTAACCCCTGCAAAACATGTTAACATAGAAATACGAGGTTGTATGGTTAATGAGCATAAATATAGGGAATAAGATACCCGAGGGGGTTAATAACGCGTATGTTAATCGATAAAGTACGCAATATTTGCATATTATCAAACCCCCTAACTTACACATTGCTAGTCCCTAGTAATGAAATAAGATGCAACAAGAACTACAAGTAAACCAACAACAAGAGATAGGTATAAAAACGGGATAAGAAAGCAATAAAAAGATAAGGCCACTTTAGCGGGCGAACGATTGCATTTAGCATATGCAATAAGCCGTTAAACCCCTAGGTTACCCTAGTGGGCGAGTGTCGTCTCGTGAGGCTTTTCAGGGATGAAACCCACAAACATCATAAAGTTTCCTCAAAATATGCCCAATCAAGCATGCGACAAACTCAACAATATGAACAAGATTTCAACATGTTATTAGCATAGCAAACGAATTCACATGAAAAGTCCGTAGTTATTAACATTATAGAAAGCACCTCATTGAATTGAAACCTTAAACTTTGGGAGGGGATCGAGCACATGCAAAGAGTGATTTGGATAAAACTTTAATAAATCGAATAATAAACATCAACGCGTGCATATATTCAAATCCTCACCGGGCATTACACTCATCAAATGAATTCACTTTAAACGGGGAGGTAACACATGGGACATGCGGGCATAATGAGTAAATATAAAGGGAAACTAGGCAGCACAAATGTCGCAAATGAAGAACGCTACATAGAAAATAAAAACTGTAATCTCAGTGAAAGATACCGCACATATAAAAGAGGCGAAATGAATTTTCACAGATTATCAAAACTATTTAAACCTTTGAATTACATCTACTTAAGATCACATAGGACTTTAATAGGGTTGTAATGTAGGCTAGGCTAGATACGAAATGAAAGAGATGTATATACGGATTCAAAGGTGTTCGGAAATGAAAACTCGAGATAATGGGAAAAAGTGGGCAATTTCAAAATTGGACAAATGATTTCCAAACGAGCATTAGATATAATAATCGAGAGAGTAACAAGGATTATTGAATCACTATAAACAATATATAAAAATTTCTCATTCTTTTTCTTTTCTTCATTTTCTTTTGTTTTCTTTTATTTTTTGCTTTCTTTTAATTTAGTCTAGTGTAATTAGTTAACTGTTTGTTATTTGTTTTTGCTATGCTCAGTACTGACTTATTTTTTAGATTCTTTGGACTTGTTCTCATGGGGATCGCTCCAATTTTGGGTAATATGGCTATTTTCCTCTCTTTAACTTGGTTCTTAATTCACATTGAGGACAATGTAAGGTTTTAAGTTAGGGGTGTGGGATATTCTATCCATTTCTCCTCTCTTCTCTTTGGGTTTACACCCATTTTTATTAAGGGTGAAAAGTAGCGCGTGTCAAGACGCTAATCGTTATTTTCGTTTCACCTCCTCAATACAAACAACCTAAACTTATGACTACACTCAACGGGTGAGTATAGCGGCCAAGTCTGGGTATCGAAAAATTCACAGAGACGAGTTGCTAGAATTTATAGGATTTAATATTCTTAAATAAAAGTGTAAAAGATAAATATGAATAAAAAGGAAAAGATGCAAAAAAGGGAAATGATTAATCTAGGTGAGTGTCTTGAAACTAGATTAACAAAGCGAGTAAAAACTATAGGTTGTGTCAAATATCCCTCACCCGAGTTAATTAGTGTAAAATGGTTACATGGGTCGATGAGTTATTACAAATGCATCTCGTTTCGACAGTTAATTAAATAAAGGGTTGTCACGCCCCTAAATTCGCATAAAATCCTAACAAGATTTTGGCGTCAACAAATACCTCAAAAACTATGCACGCAAGGCCGTAAGCACGGAACATACATGATATGCCCCGTCAAATCTCCTAGGAGTAATAACTAGGACAACACACCCGAAATAGACCCGTAAATACCATCACCAAAGCAAAGCAACATGTCAACCCGAGTGAGTTCCATTCAAACACAACCTAGACTAAATTAGCTAGAAAGCATGATAAAAATGCGGTAAATAAACGCAATAAATCTACGCTACAAAGCAAGTAAATGAAAGTATGTAAATAAAGCAAGTAAACCTAATTACAAAGCAAGAATTAAGTAAGTACAAACTATATTAAATGGAGAGGATGATGAATAGTTCACTTACAAGCCCAAATGGGTGTCAAACCAAGAAGATATGAAGAAGAACTCTCCAAAAACCCTCAAACCCTAAGCTAAACTAACCTAAAACGAATTTTTTCTGATATTTACACAAAATTCCTTTATATAGTAAGTTGGAATAAAAGTAGAAAAGAAAAGGAAAAAGAAAAGAAAAGCCAAAATATCAACTGAAAACAGAGCATCGATCGATCGATCCCTTTGATCGATCGATCGATGGTAAAAATCATATCCCACTGTCTCAGCTCGATGGAAAAAATTTTAAGGATCGATCGATCGATCAAGCAGGGTTGCTTCTCTTTTCCTCCTACTTTTGCATGTTTGGAATTCCCTTCAACTAGAAACACCGTAACTTCTTCGTTAGGGATCAAAATCGCACACAGTTTGCGGCCACGCGAATATTGCAAGGAGGTCTACAACTTTCGTGAAGATGATGGGCCAAGTTACTAAAATGTGAATTGACTAAAATACCCTTGAACGTGCGATTGCATACGGAAGTTGAGCGAAATGCGTCTGAATTCCATACTTAGTACCTAAATACCTACAAAAGCCCAATTATACCTCATATAGCATGTTAACAATATAAACCAAAGTTGCCTAGTTAATGGGCTTACATATAGAGATTAAGGCACCCAAGGGGGCTAAAATGCGTAGGTTCGAGAGATGAAATAGGCAATATTTGCGTATTATTAGCAACTTATCACCAAAGTGGAAGTTCTGTGTCATTTCTTGTCCCATGACCTACCACGACCACATGCCCTCACCCTGATATTGAGTAAGTTAGTCAACCCCCTTCTCAATCAGTTCCAGGTAATGCAAAAAAAGGCAAGTTCGTTGGACCAATGAAATGGATGACCAGTTGGTAAACACACTCATTGAACAAGTGCTAGCTGGGACAAAATGGGTAAACAATGGATTCACGGTAGCTCAGATTTTGAAGGTGGTTGAGCGGGTATATTCTCTATGTGGTGTAGCGGTTGTTGAGAAGAACGTATAAGGACATCTGAAGACTTTTAAAAAAGATTATACGGATCTCCGTGAGCTATTCAAGTTTAGCGGTTTTTGGTGGGATGCTAATACTAGACGAATCACGGCGGGTCCTAATGTTTGGGAAGAGTACATTAAGGTAGCACCAGAAAAAATTATTAGCTTTAACAATTATTTATTTATTTATATTTTTTAGTTTAATGAAATTTGTTTATTTATTAAATTTATAGATTTTTTATTTAGGATAAACCTGATGCAGCGAAGTTAAAGGGGAAGGTATGTCTTCACTACCAGGATTTGGGTATTATTTTTGGTGATGACATTGCAACGGGTGATCGAGCCGTATCGAGAAATGACTTTCCCCCAATGAATGCAAATGATGCTAGTGAAAATATTGAGGTGAACTTAGACAATGAAAATGAGGCACATAAGAATGTTACTACTGAGGGAAGTTCTTCAATCACGTCCAAACGAACCTCGCTAGGATCAAACTCAAAAGTTCGACGTAAACGTCGGCAACCTGTGGACGATGCTTCTGCTGCCTTATCCGTTATTGCTGATTCATCAGACAAAATTGCAGTTCCTTTAGAAATGCAAGCTGTTGCATTTGAAAAGTAAGCAACGCAAACTCACGTCAATTGGAAAGTTATATTGGACAAGCTCAAGGCCATGAACATAGAGAAAACTGATATAATGCAACTCGTGAAAGTTTTCGAGCAACACAAAGAATTGGGTCGGATATTCATTGACTTAGATGATGATGAGTTTTCACATGCTTGGATTGTTGACAAGCTTGGATAGGAGTCGACAAATTGGCATCGTATTTTAATAGTTTTATGACTTTTTTATTTTGTTGGGTTAAATATTTGCAGTTTTTTAGACATTCTAGTTTTTGTTGGTTATGAATGAGCGTTTAAGCATTTTAATATTGAAGTTTATATTTTTATTATTTCAATGACATTTTTCTTGGGTTCCAAATGTTGAAAGTTGAACGATATTTATTTATTAAGTTTTAAATTTGATAGTTTTCAAAAAAAAAACTTTTACATATATATAATTGTCATAAGCCTTATTTTCTAGTTGGAAAATAATGCTAATCAAACAACAAAAGTTGAAAAATATTTAATTTTCCAATAGGAAAATATAAGTAATCAAACAACCACTAAATAGTTTTCCATGGAAAATAATTCCGTAAAATAATTTTGCATGGAAATCAATTATTTTCAATTCATTTTCCAACTTTGCAATCAATCGTACCCTTAGTGTTTGGTCCCTAATAACGAATTATATATTGAATTAAATTGACCTTATTATCTTATATTCCAAAAGGTTCATTTTGTACTTTTATTTACAATATTTCAATTTCTTTTTTCTTTATATTTTTTCATTTTTCTCTTTTTTTGGGTGGGTGGGTGGGTGAAGGGGGAAGCTTTTAAGTTCTAGGTTTTAGTGTTTAGCGCTTAATTTTTTTATGCCTACAGGTTAGGGTAAGATTCTATTTGTTTTTAGGTTTACTTTTTTTTTTAGAATTTAGAGTTTTTTTCAGTTTAGGGATTGGATTTAGATATTTATTTGGTTTAGAGTTTTAGGGTTTAATGGTTTAAGGTTGTAGGAATTAGGGTTTAGGGTTAGGATTAGATAATAGAGAGTTTTATAGAGTGAGGGACCGATAAAAAGGTTTAGACTAAATGTTAAATAAAACTAATCCCAACTAGCTACTTTCCAAATGACCATAAAAAAAATATTTAGGCTAATTACACTTTGTCCCTCTAATTTTTCTCCCATTTTCACTTCACCCCACTCCCCTCCCATAATTTAAAATGTTTAGACTAAAAACCTCTCTCTCTCTCTCTATATATATATATATATATATATATATATATATAGTCGTGTGTGTGCATGCGCCTGTGTGTGGTGGTGGAGATTGACTCGTCTTTTTTAGCTTTCACGTTTCTTGTCCATGTGCACAACCGGGGGTTTTTCGCTTCACTATAGCAAAAGGAAGCTTCACAGTAGAAAACGAGGTTCATGGGGTCCAAATCGGACTAGAGATTTGTGCCAGTTTGGATTAAAGACTTGTGGCTAGCGAAGACGCGGACGGGCCATTAATTGCGTAATTTTGGTTTTAAATGAGGGTCACTTTGGTATCCTCCCATTTGTTCACTTTTGTGTAAATAGAAACTTTTATATCGTTAAACCTAAGTTTGAGAGTTGTTATTGTTCATCATTTATTGCAATTTCTTTATTGTACACATATAGACGATTTTGAGGCTTGTGAAAGTTATAACCCTTGTTTATTTTATCAAAGAAAGATAGCCACCATCATCCGTGAATGTAGCCAAATTGGTGAACCATATATATCTTGTCTTGTGATTTGTTGGTGTGTGATTTGTATTTAATATATAATTAATTTGCATTCTTATTGTATTTCTCTTGTAATCTCTTGGTTTTTTCTTCATTTTGGATCTTAGGAATGCATAAATCACTCTATAGAGCGAGTATTCGCACAACATATTGGTATTAGTGCTTTAGATTATAGGGTCTTTTCCTTGTGTTCATCCAAGTTGTTTGACAAAAATTTTAAGGGGAATTTTTATCTTGACTCAATTGTTTCTTGTTGAAGGCTTGTTTTTTATATTAGAGAATATATACATCTACGTTTGAAAAGGTGTCAACATTGAAATTGGCTTGAATAAGTTTGATGGTAAAACCATAAATTTAAGCGTGTGATAATGTCAAATGAGAGATGTTTTGATCCACCATCGTTTTCATAAGGCATTGAAGGTGATTATAACTAAACGTGGATGTGTCAAAATATAATTGGAAGGAATAAAAATTACAAGCATATATAACTATATGATTAAATCACGTACAAAATGAGGTATATTATATGATGAAGGAGGAATCGATGGAGAAAATATCGAAGAAATTGGAAGATAAATTCATGAAGAAGAGCATATAGAATCAACTATATATCAAGAAGAAACTATTCTTATTTGATTATATTGAAGGTATGTCATTGTCCAAATATCTTGATGAGTTTTATTGAATTCCCTCTTATCTATTAAGCTTAGACGTTAATAATGGGGATGAAGATAAGTCTTAGTTAATTATAAATTCATTATCGGGATCATATGAGTATTCGAGCACTAAGGATGAAGAGTAGTTTGATTATATCTCTTTGGAATTGTTGAGAAATGAAAAAAAAAAGGAATACGAAGAGTTATTATCAGTCTGATGTGTTGGTGTAGGACTAAGGAGAGGAGTAAATATGGAAGAAAAATAATTTAGGTCCAAATTTTATACCAAGATTTTGGCAAATGTTTTGTGTTAAAGGTACAATAAGAAAGGGAATTTCAAGAATAGTTTTTATTACTTTAGTCCCATATCCTAAGATTTTTTAAGCTCCCGTCCCATGTGACTTAGTCCCATAACCACCCAAAACTACCCATAATTACTCTGTAATCACCTATCTTACTTTCTGCAGAGAATGACACTTGTCCCATGGTGCTTACATTAGGACCAACAACTAATATAATAAAGACATGGGAATGTATACAAATAAATCTTAAAAAATAGGCCTAGACACTTAAGATCCCTTTTAAGAATAATTTCCCAAAGCTAAAGGAAAAAGACTATAAGTTAGTGGTGGTGAATTCCACCAGTCTTGTTACTAAAGGACGATAAATTTGGAAGCACGTTGATAGTTTTTTCAAGGTAAAAATACTCAAATGATGAGATTCCTAACTCGGGTCTCTCTTACCACATGTGTCCGGATAGAGATTTGTTTCATATATTAAGGAGTTGAGTTGAGCTAAAGTTTTGTGGTTGATATCCATGTTTGTCGATGCAAGGGTGTTGGTACATTCAAATTATAGATTAATGATGGAGTGATTAGTCCTCTCACGAGTGCTCATCATGTATCATATTTGAATAAGAATTTTATTTCTTTAAATGATTTAGGTTCCAACAGGTGAAATATTATTCAATGGTGGAATGCTAAAGTTGTTGAGTGTGCTTTAGTGGTTATGAGAGGAAAAAATAGGTAATACTCTATTTACTTATAGAGGTCATGGTATCATGTCATGAATAAATCATTGATGAGAAAAAAAGGAAAATTTGAATTCTATTAAGCTTTGTCATATGTATTTGTGCCGTACAAAGGATAAGGTCATGATGGTTTTAGGTTAGATAGGGTTGCTAAAAGGTGAAAAGAGTTGCAAGTTGGAATTTTGTGATAATTGCATGCTTGGGAAGAAAATAAGGGTCAGTTTGGCACAGTGAGTCATTGTACAAATATCATACTTTATTACATTCACACGAATGTTTGGGTCCATCTAAAACACCATATATAGGAGTTAGCCACTATTTTCTTATATTCATTGATGACTAATCTCGGAGGAATTACATCAATACCATGAAACATATGGATGAGATCTTAGAGGTGTTTCTCAAATAGAAAAATATGATGAAAAATCAGACTGTCACGAAGATCAAGTTTTTAGTCGGATAACAACGGTGAGTATATGATCCTTATTTGAAGTACTATCATGTTGAGAGTATTGTTTGTAATTATACAGTTTGGAAAATGCCACAAAAAATGGATTAACAGAGAGGATGAATCGAACCTTACTTGAAAAGGTGAGGTGTATGGTTGTTGATACGGGCTTATAGATGAGGTTTTGATTAGAGGATTTATCATATGTTTGCCTCATTTTCAATCGTTTTTAGTTACTGAAAATAATTTTTTAGGTTTTGCATGTACTCATAAGACAGTGCATGTATTTGGGTGTCAGACTTATTTTCATATTATTAAGGCAAGTATTGATCCTCAAGAACTAATTTTCATGCATTAAAATAGTTGGGTCAAGGGACACCAGTTATGATGCCCAAAAGATAAGAAGATGATGGTGATTAGGGATATGAATTGATGGTGTGTATATGCTCAAGATGTCAAAGGTAGAGATAAAATATTCTCTAGTAGATAATAAGAGTTAAAGCATTCAAATTAAGGTGACAACTTTGATTAAATCTTCAAGTAATGAGGTGGAGGTTCTGGATAAAGAGCCTAGTTAGCAAAGATAATAATAAACATATTTGGCTAGTAAAATATAACGAAGGATTTTGGAAACCTACGAGAAGCTATGGCATCAATGATAAAAATTGCATACCTATGATAAAATAAGGCTGCGATGATGATACAGATGCATATGAATTGTTGGTTTACGGTGATAAGTTGTCCATGAATTGTGAAATGATTAGTGTACTAATTATAAAGAGTGGAAGGTGGCCATGGGCCAAGATTGATTCTCTTCACAAGAATTAACCTTAGGATCTAGTGAAGTTTCCAAATGGGAAGAAGTGTATAAGGTATAAATGGGTTTATGCTAACAAAGATGGTGATCCAGATTCTGAAGTTTATTACAAGGCAAGGTTAGTTTATAAGGGTTTTTCAAAAAGGGAATGTGTATATTACAATGAAGTTTTCTCTCTTATGCTGAAACACACTTCCATTCGGATGCTATTACCTCTAATGAAGCATTTTGACTTATAACTTGAACAACTTGATGTTAAAATGGCATTCTTGCATGGGAATATAGAGGAGGATATTTACATGTTTAGACCGTAGATATTCAAAGTTATTGGCAAATGATATTATTTGTGCAAATTTCAAGGTTAATGATTAATTGATCTAAGAGTTTGAAATGAAACAAGTGGCCAAACCTAAGAATATTATCATCCGAGAGATTCTTGGAGATGGGAATAGGTAATGTTCAGCTTCACGTTTCGGGAGTAGGATGCAAAACTTTTTAATACTTCCTTGGATGCACACTTCAACATTTATCTCTGATGGCTTCAAGCACCGAGGATAAGTTGGAGTAAATGGCTCGAGATCCATATGCGAGTGTTATTTGTAGCTTAATGTACGCAATGGTTTTTAATCTGGCAAATATAGCTCAATCAGTGAGCATTATGAGTAGATATATGGAAAATTCAGGTAAACATCAGTGGAATGTTGTGAAATGTATTTTGGATATCTACAGAGACCACTAGAAACAGAGAAGTCACATGTTTGTCGGTATATTTATTCGCACTATGTGAAAAATTTTAATAAGAGTGGGTCAACTGCAAGGTATGTAATTACTTTAACATATGCTTCGGCGACATGGAGGTCTATGTTGCAGGTTATAATGGATTTGTCTACTATAGAGGCAAAGTATATGATGGAGATGAAAGTCGTTAAAAATGACTTATGACTTCATGGTCTTATTAGTGATTTGAAGATTAAAAAAAATTGTGTGGAGTTACATTGTGATTTCCAAAGTGTCATCCATTTGTCCAAGAACAAGGCTCACTATGAGGTGACTAAGCATATCGATTTTAGATTTCATTTTATATGGGAGGTTATCGATGGGGACCTTGTCATTTCATTAGATGTTTATTAAATTTAATTAGCAATTAAATTTATTTAACTAAGCGAGTATTAAAAGCTTAACGCGGGGAATCACATTATGCACTGTTAGCAACTTTACAAATAAGACCACATTATAGCCGAGTAATTTTTTAGAAAATTAAATTGGAGTGTATTCATAATTATTTAGTGGAATTAATTATTATTTTACAAATAAAGTAAATAAATATGAGATTTATAATTTGAGATTTTCGAGTAGTTATTTGAAAGACAATTTAATTATTTGTCTTGGATCCCTAGCATAAACCACATACCCAAGTAGTTAGGCTCGGATTCTTAAGAAATCTAGTTTGGACAAAGCCCGCCACTTAAACAAGTACATATTTATTTAAATTTGGGATTTAAGATTCATAATTCATTATTAGGGTTTGAGACGGATGAGAGAAAATTTTATTCACATTTTTATCGAAGGAGTCTTGAGAGAGAGCTTATATCTCACACAAAAGAAAGAGTGTTCATCTCAAAAGGTACCCATACACCTACCAAACTTTGGACGGATCATATATTAGAAGATATAAGCATTTCGAAATGTTGTAGCAATATTTTGGAGATCTAAAAGAAGGCAGACCTTCATCATCAACAAATACCTTTCTCCACATCAGATTACAACCAAATCAACAAAACTATTGTATTCATAACCCTATATTTGTTCAAACCTAGTTTTTTATTTTTATCTTTTTTGTAGTTTGGTTAATCAAATATTCAGTGGAAAAAAAATTATTCCATGTATATCGATCCCCAATTATTGGTATTAGACACTTTAGCTTAGATTAATTGCCCTTTAGAAATATCCATTTTGCCCAACCTTGAAATCCCTAGTTTTACATGTTGTAGGATTGTACATCTTGGTGTATATTTCCGTACTAAAATGATTTTGCAGAGATTATTTGGATTAATACCTTCTATCGTGGTCACATATTACTTTTTGTGTGAATGGATCATACGGTGGTGTATCCTTAAATATTTTTCGCTCCTAGACTAGATACAGTTGATAATTAGGCTTTTGTAATTATTTCATTATTAATGTATTTGAAGGAGATTTTGAGGGGTGTAATTTTATTTACACTTAAAATCATGAATTTATAAGGGTTTAGGTGATGGACAAAGTTTCATTGAATTTCGTGAAGTTTCCTATGAGTTTTAGTCGTATTTGCATGCAAATCCCGTGAGGAAGATGAAGCTGCAACACATCGGGTCTGGGTTGATCCGAAAGAAGATCAAATCGATTCGATATGGGCTAGATCGATTTGAAAGAAGGTCAGATTGATTCCATGGGCGACAGTCATCTTTGATAATTGGTTTTTCATGATGTTTTCTAGTGGCTTTTCACCGTGGATCTTCCTCATCATTCTTCCCAAACCATAGTGGATTAACTCTGGTTGGAAACCTCATCAAGAACTCTTATTTTGTTTTAATTCTACTTCGAGTTGGACTCTACATCATAAGAAAGCCTTTTACAATAAGTATTCTCGAACTTGGAGTGTTTTATTTCAAAAAGAAGTTTAGGATTTTTGTCCTCTTATTTTTTGCTACATTTATTTATTTATTTATAATGTCCCATTATTATTGTGGTGACAATTATTGTGCAACACAAATAAATAAGAAAAAATCATTCACTAAGTAAGAACAAGGAATATAAAATGACAATCACACAACAAAGAATGTACGTGGTTCAGCAAAGATGTGCCTACGTCCACGGTTGTGCAGTCAATATTATTTCTATATACCCCGGAGAGTAATTACAGAGAATACAACTTGTCCTTTTGCCCCGGACCTAGAGTTTAATATATACATGTACATTTAAGTGAGTGGGGGTGACGGTTTCCCCACGTCTTCCATCCTTCCCATAACTTCCCTTCAAGGGAACGTGGGAAGAGACTGCATCAAAATAAGAAGTGGGGGGCCTAGACTTTGGGCCGCTAGAATTGGACTACTCGTCTAGGCCCATGGTATTAATTCTGGGTACCCACAATTGCCCCTAAGTTTGTTGGGCCATGTTCATGGGCTCAATAAATTTAAATGATCAGCCATAATGGCTCTTTTACGATTCTTCAGAAACTGTGAAGCTGGTTTTGGCGGCACCCGCTTCGTATCTTGTGCACTATGATTAGAAGAACTTGAAGGTTTCTTGGATTAGGTACTTTTCTATCGTCGTTTCAATTTTTCCAGCACTTTCTCATTCCTTGTGAGTTATAGCACTTCGTATCTTCTTCTCTCAACCTCTATTCTCGTTGCTTTCTCGCCATTTGGGCTCGCGCTTCTTCATCGTTCGAATTGATCTTCTATCTTGTAAGTTTCCTGTACTTTTTCTCTGTGATTTCTCTTTGAGTTTGTAGTTTTCTAAGATTTTCCAATGGTGAAGATTGGGCATAGGTCGGTTTCCGAGTTTAGGGAGTTTTACAATATTCCTGAGTGGGTAGATATTGAGTGATGTTCCTCCCCTCCTAGAAATATTAGGGAGATAGATGATGCCCACTGGATCCATGTTCTGTTGTTTTTCCCTGGGGGGACTCACTTTTCCTCCCAATGACTTGTTTTTGCATTTCTTTGGCTATTTTAATATTTTTCCTGCACAATGCTCGCCCAATGTGTGGAAAATAGTAAATGGCGTACATAGGATAAATCAATTGTATGGAACTAGGTTAGGGCTCGCCGAAATTTATTTTTGCTACTCCTTTTCTCGGACTAGTTCTGGTGTCCTTTACCTCAAAGCCAGGAGCCCTGACAGGGTATTGGTAGTAAATCTACCTGATTCCCATAAGGACTACTGGCAAGAGGGTTTCCTTGTTAGAAATTGGCAGTTTTCTCCCCAACTTAAAGGCTCGAGGTCTGAGAGGTTCTCTGTTCCCTTTTATGGGGAGGAATATATAGGTAGATATTGTACTGTTGTTTCGACTTTTGTTGATTTGTGATCTTTCTAACTCTTCTTTGCTTTTTCTTTCACAGCGAGGTCGAAGAACTTGGAACCTGCACTCAGTGAGGTCCGTCTTTCAGAATTGATAAAGGCTTGGAACATCCGATAGCCTTTAGGTGACGGCGAGCATCCCAGGTCTGCTGCCTTCCTGCTTGAGTACAAGAACGTTGGCTCCAGCTTCATAGCAAGGCCTGTGGATAGTATGCCGGAGTTTAGTTCACCTGAAGAGACTGCTGTAAGTCCTATCCACTTGGATGAAGAAGAGGGCAGCTCTGAGAGTGACATTATAGGAGCTGTAAATGATTTGCGGGGAGAGATCTCTAGCTGTAGCAGCTCCTCTGATCATAGGGAGGTTTCTGAAGCTCAAGGGTCGTCGAGCACTTCCAGTAGTTCGAGTTAAGGAATGGTTCCACCCTGGAAGAACCTGATCTGAGATGATGACGATGAAGACCATATGTTCCTCGCTCAGAGGTCGAAGAAACAAAAATTTACCTCGGGGGATGTGGCTACTGGTTCCCGATCTTCTGCTCAGGAGCAGGAGAGGAAGAGGAAGGAAGAGGAGCAGGTGAGAGAGAAATAAAGAGGAAAAAGGAAGAAGAGAGGAAGAAAATAGAGGAGAAACGGAAGGTAGAGGAGAGGAGGAGGAAAGAGAGCGAGAAAGAGGAGGAGAAAAGGAGGGCTAAATCGAGGACGAAGGCCGGCCAGGCCTTAGTCCCGATGTCTGCTCTGCCCGAGGGGGCCTCCATGGCAATTTCTCCCCAGCTGGCCCCAGCTCTGCTCGAGAGATCTGTCCTCCCGGCTGATCACCACAGGGCAGTAGAGTCAGAGAACTTGGCCCTTCGGGCTAGTCAGAGGCTTGCTCTGGTAAGGTTTTTCCCTTTTTTTCTTCTGTTTTTCTGACTTCCCTCATTTTCCACTTCTAACGCCTTCTCTTTTCTGCAGTTTGTTACTGACTTTGCCATGCTGTATCATTCACGCGATGAGATGGTGAAGAAGAATAGTGGGATGGAGCAAGAGAACTCTGCCCTGAAGCTGAAGGGTGAGGATCTCGAGGCCAACCTCAAAGCCGTTGAAGCTTCTCAGATTTCATCTGACTTGGCTCTTGCCACTGCCAACAATGAGAAGGACACTGCAGTCCAAGATTTGAAGGAGCTTAGGCAGGCGTATGACTTGGTTTTCTCGAGCAAACTTAAAGTCGTTGAGGATAACAGGGTGCTCTCTGAAGAGCTGAAGAAGAAGGAGTCCAAGGTTGTTACCGCCAAGGAAGACTCTTACAATTCTGGCTGGGCTGCAGCATATGAGGATGCTGAAGTTCAGATAGGCTATATTAACCGTCTGAACTTCAAAAAAGGATGGAACAAGGATCTCATTGCTGCTGGAGTGGATGTTTCATATCCTCTTTTTGACGAGCATGACCCAGGGCCAAGGCCAGTTATAGATGAGGACCCTGCCCCAGCCGTTGAAGGCTCTGATCCTGTTCCTCAAGCGTCCCCTGCTGACGTTTCTTCTGTTGAGGTGACAGAGACCACCCCTACCGAGGGCAGTGCTCCTGTTAATACTGATAAGGGGACAGGGCCATCAACCTCTGGGCCACCTGAGGTTGCTAATTAGTTATCTAATAGGATTGCTTTGTATTTTTTTTTTCCCAGTCTGTAAACTTTCTTTTTTCAGTTCGATGTAAATTCAATTTTCATTAATGAAAAAGGCTTCATTTCTGCTTGTACTGATTTGTCCCTTTTTCTCCTTTTTCTTTCTCTCACTTGTAGTTAGTTGATGTGGATGATTACGTTCCTGCTACTTCCCAGTTGGGTAGGACCCTTGGTCCCAATGCGAGTCCCGAAGTTCATCAGGCCTTCATTAAGCTTTGCAAGTCCCTTAGAACTAGAAATCAGAAGTATAAGGAGCAATCTGAGCTCGTGGCCAAGATGAAGGACAGGCTCCAGGAGATGGAGTACATTGGTGCTTCAGTGCAAGAGGAGGTCAATGTGCTGAGGACAAAACTATTAGAGGCCTCCAAGATCAACCAAGTAGGGGAGGTTCTTCAGCAGGAGAATGAAGACCTGAGGAGAGAAGTCTTACGACTTAGGGAGCATGCGACGAGCACTGTTCGAGCAGTATTGCAAGGCTCCTCATCATCGTGAACTAGAGTTGGTAATAATGTTACTCCTCCTATGTTGCGAAGTCCGACTCGCCTTCCCCTTTCGAGAGCTGGTAGGAGCACCAGGAGCAGAAACAGGGAAGCAGAAGAACTTTGCGATAGGGAAATGGAAGAACTCTGCGGTGATGTTCAGCGAGCATATGTAATCGCTGCTGGGCTTCAAAGGGACATTACTCGGTTGTAACACTTGTTCAAGAAAGTCCCTCGGCAAGCGTGGGCTGACGGTTATGATCAAGGGTGGTCGGATGCTCCAATGAGGCTGTCTGAGTTTGAGGAGCATTCTTTTATCAAGGGGTGGATAAGTGCCTTGAAGGAGCTGCAAGTCCCGAGGAACTCGGTGCTATGGTATCGTCATGAGATGTCTTCCTCCACCTTGATGACTAACCCATTCCGGAGGGATGATCGATGGATCCCCATCGATGCTATTCCTCGGCAATTACTGGAGTTGGATACGAATGAGGTTGTGGAGGAGTTAGCTCCTGCTCCTGATGACGGACGAAGAGCTCGAGTGGTTGATTATCATGCTCGGAGGCTTCCACCCCATTGAGATTTTGCCAGTTGTTATTTTCTTTTGTATTTTTGATAATGTAAATGCTTTGGGCAAGCTCGCCGACTAAACATGTATTACAATTGTTGTAAGTATGATGGATTAATGAAAAGTTTGTGTTTTGGGAAATTTTGTCGACTAAACATGTGCATCCTACTTTTCATATTCTTGCTGCTTTATAATCTTTTTTGTTCTGTCATGCAAGTGTCCCCCCAGTCCAGTATAATACCGAGATACCATTGTGCTCCACTTTACCTTTTAGGTTGTGTCATCACACTCCCCTAGGCCTAAGTGGGGCAATTGGCGAGGACACACCTGGTGTTGGACGTCTTCATCCGATCAGGATTTTACTCAATCGAAGTAAGTTTAATGACCAGTATAGAATTTGGTCGTATTGCCTAAGGATCCCCTGTAGGGCTTCATATATTGCCAGGGGCAATTCTAAGAGGTCTCTCGTGTTTTATGACGATGACCTGAGGAGGGGTATTTCCCTGCTATAGTGATCAATGTGCCTGTTATTTGGAAAAGATGTGCGATAAATGCAGTTGTTACCAATCAGAGTGTAACCAATTAAGTAGCTTTCATTAGTAATAAGGGAAATGAACTTCTATTTTCATAACAAAAGAATACAAGAAAAAGATCTAAAAATAGAATTTCTTGAGATTAGCTGCATTCCATGCTCGTGGTATTTCTCTTCCCTCCATCGTTTCCAAGTGATAGGCACCTTGCAGATCGTCTTTAGTTATCTTAAAGTGTCCTTCCCAGTTTGGGCCTAGCTTGCCGTCTGACGACTTCACTGTGCTGCCCAGGACTTTCCTTAGAACATAGTCCCCAACTTGGAACGTTCTCGGGTTAACCCTTTTGTTGTAGTGCTTCGCGAGCTGTTGATGATAGCTCGCTAGCTTCACTAGGGCAAGTTCTCTGCGCTCGTCGGCTAGGTCGAGTTCGGCGAGCAATGCCTCATCATTCTGGCCTTGGTCAACAAGGTTGGATCTCATTATTGGGAAACCCGCTTCTAGTGGGATGACTGCTTTCATGCCATATGCCAGCGAAAATGGGGTTTCTCCTGTTGCTCGTCGGGGAGTGGTTCGGTACGTCCATAGGATATGGGGTAGCTCTGTTACCCATGCGCCTTTGGCTCACTCTAATCGCTTCTTCAATCCATCGATCACAGTTTTATTGGAAGCTTTAGCTTGGCCATTGCTCTGAGGGTAGGCCACCGAGCTGAAGTGGTGTCTGATCCCATGTTCGTTACAGAAGTCCTGAAAGGGGCCACTTTTGAACTGTGTTCCATTGTCGGTGATGATGGTTCTGGGAATTCCAAATCGAGTGATTATATTCCTCCATATGAACCTTATCATATTGGCATCTTGGATGTTCACCAGGGGTTCTGCATCGATCCATTTGGTGAAGTAGTCAGTCATAACCAACAGATATTTGCGATTACCGGCAGCGGTAGGCTGTGGTCCCACGATGTCCATTCCCCATTGGGCGAAGGGCCATAGGCTGGACAGGGACTTTAGGTCGCTGGTGGGTTGGTGGGCCATAGGAGCTTGGAGTTGGCATTTTAGGCATTTGTGAACATATACTGTGGAGTCCTTTTGCATATATGGCCACCAATAGCCTTCATTCATTGCTCGAAAGGCTAGAGACCTTCCTCCGACATGACTTCCATAGATTCCTTCGTGAAGCTCGTGTAGAACTTGCTCGACATCACCTGGGTGGACGCATCTAAGGTAGGGACCGAAGAATGATTTCTTATACAAGTCGCCTCCTGTGGATAAGTGAAAGTGAGCAGCTTTGACTCTTATCTGGTGGGCAGTTTTCTTGTCATCTGGGAGCATGTCATCCTTTAAATAGTCCCTTAAGGGGTCCATCCACCTGGGGGCTGACCCCACCCCACGTTTGGTAGCTTACTGTTGTGGTTAATGCTCGGACAAATGAGGAAATCGATGGGGATGATCCTTTTTAGGTCAGAGTCAACTGCCGAACTCAAGGCTGCTAAGGCATCAGCATGACTATTTTACCCCCTGGGAAACTGCTGGATGTTGATCTCTTCAAAGCTTCATTAATTTTTTCACTAAGGCGAGGTAGGTTGCCATTATTTCATCCTTTGCATTGTAATCTCCACTTATCTGATTGGAGACTAGTTGAGAATCGTCGAACACCTGTAAACATTTTTCTCCTAGAGTTTGCACCTTTTGGAGACCGGCTATTAGGGCTTCGTACTCTGCATCGTTGTTGGAGGCTACAAATCCAAGCCTGATTCCTTGCTCAAGGATTATAAACGAAGAGTGATGAGAACAACGCCTACCCCTGCCCCCTTTGAGTTGGAGGATCCATCAACGAAGAGTTTCCAGGTTTCCTCTATTTCCTGGTTCTTCTCTTTCCTTGTTGGTTGAGGTTGGTCGAAGAGTTCTTCGCCTATGAATTTGGCTATGAAATCAGCAAGGATCTGACCCTTAATAGTTGTCCTTGGTTGAAATTGGATGTCAAACCGGCCGAGCTCGACTGACCACTTAGACAATCTGCCCGACAAATCCGCTTTCCTTAGGACCGCCTTAAGGGGATGTGATGTAAGGACGATGATAGTATGAGCTTCGAAATAATGCTTCAGCTTCCTCGAGGCTATTACTAGTGCAAAGGAGAGCTTCTCCAATGGTAGGTACCTTTGCTCAGTGTCTAATAAGGTCTTGCTTGCATAATAAATGGGGTATTGGATTCCTGCAACCTCGCATATTAGCGCAGAGCTGACAGTGTGATTGGATACGGAGAGGTACAGGTACAAAGAATCCGTTTGCTGTGGTATGACAAGCAGCGGTGGACTGCTTAAGTAGGACTTGAGCTCGTCCAATTCTCGCGAGCAATCTGGGCTCCACTCTATCGTTTTACTTCCCTTTAGAAGCTGGAAAAAAGGCTTGCACTTCTCGGAGGATTTGGAGATGAAGCGATTTAAGGCAGCAAGAATTCCAGTGAGCTTCTGCACGTCCCGGATTGTGTGAGAGGGTTGCACCCTGTTGATTGCATCGATCTGATCTGGATTAGCTTCTATGCCTCTGTTACTGACCAAGTATCCAAGAAATTTTCCTGACTGGACACCGAAGGAACACTTGCTCGCATTAAGTTTCATCCGGTACTTCCTGAGGATTTCGAAGGTGTTTGACAGGTCCGAGAGGTGATTTTCTTTATTCCTGATTTTAACAAGCATGTCATCGATGTAGACCTCCATGGTGTCTCCCATTTGATCCTTGAACATTTTAGTGACCAACCGCTGATAGGTTGCTCCTGCATTCTTGAGCCCAAAGGGCATGACCTTGTAGCAATATAACCCAGCTGTTGTGATGAACGCCATTTTGTCTTGGTCTAGGGTATACAAGGGGATCTCGTGATACCCTGAGTACGCGTCCAGGAAACTCATTCTCTCGTGAGCTGTAGTGGCGTCTACTAGTTGGTCTATTTTTGGGAGGGGGAAACTATCCTTAGGGCATGCTCTGTTGAGGTTAGTGAAGTCGATGCAAACTCTCCACTTCCCATTATTCTTCGGAACTACTACTGGGTTGGACAACCACTTGGGGAATTGTACTTCCCGTATGGATCCTGCATCCAGCAGTTTTTTTACTTCCTTTTCGACCGCTTTAGCCTTCTCGGGCGCAGTTCGCCGTGCCTTTTGGGTGATTGGCTTGAATGTGGGGTCGACGTGCAGCTAATGACAGACCACACCAGGGTCGATTCCAGGCAATTCGTATGGTTACCATGCGAAAACATCTACGTTGCGCCTCAGCAAGGTTGTCAACTCCTTCCGTTCTTGGTCGGTGAGAGATTCTCCAATCAAGAAGACTCTATTACTGTTGCCATCTTCAGCTGTAATTTCTACCAGGTCCTCGACGACACGCTCAGAGGGGGGGGCCTGGTCTCCTCTACTCTGGGTCTTCCATACTTTAATTGCTATTTGGAAGGTATCACACCTTCTTCAACTTTCTCGTTGGGTTGTCCGACCTTATTCTCTGGCTTTGGTCTGATGGCTGTTATGAAGTACCTCCTCGCCATCGCTTGGTCGTCGTGGATCTCCATTACTCCTAGCTCGGTTACATACTTGAGCTTCTGATGGTAGGTCGAGGGGACTGCCATCATCGCATGAAGCCATCCCCTGCCGAGGATGGCCTGGAATGGTGAATCGATGTCGACTCCCAAAAACTCGATCATCTTGGAAATGTTTCCAGCGCACACCGATAATACAACCTTGCCCAGGGGCATAGTTATTTTCCCAGCGAAGCCAACTAAAGGAATAGTAGCTTCCTTTAGGTCGGCGACGCTTAACTTTAATTTCCTGAATAGGTCAAGGTACATTACTTTGGATGAGCTTCCTTGATCGACGAGCAGCTTGTCGATGTCAAAGTGGGCTATCCTGAGTGTAATGACCAGGGCATCATGATGTGGGGTCCTTACTCCCACCAGATCTTCATCCGTGAAAACAATATGCTTGTCATAGTTGATGTCCTCTGCTCGTCGACGCTTTCCTGACTGTGATTTTGCTGGGTCGATTTGGAAAGCCTGCATTACCGCTGTAAGTTTTTTCATTTCCATTCGAGCTGAGTTTCCTTGTATCTGCTTGACGTTAGATGCTCCGTGGATTACTGCGAATTCATGTCCGGTATTATTTTCCAGCACGTTGTCAGGTCTCGCCTATCTGTTGGCATCCACTCTTTCTGCCCTCTTTTCCATAAACTCGTTCAAATGCCCAGATTGGGCCAACTCCTTGAGGTGAGACTTTAGAGCTTTGCAGTGCTCGGTCTTATGTCCTCCCTATTTATAGAAAGCGCATCTTAACGCATTGTTCCTCTTCGAGGGATCTCCTTCCATTTTCATGGGCCACTTGATGAATGGCTCATCTTTGATCTTCGCGAGAATTTTGTAAATTGGTTCTTTGAAGACAATGTTGACTGCCTGGAATGCTTTCGACGCGTCTGGTTCCCTCCGTTCTTAGAGCCATTTTTGCCCTCGTTTTTTTTGGTTCTCGATTTTGTCACTTCCCTTAGTAGTGAGTTTAGCTCGACCGTTTTCCCCTCTATTGGGGCGGGTGACGTCTTCTACCTTGGCATACTTCTCGATGCGAGCCATTAGGTCGTCGATGGTTATGGCTTCCTTCTTCGTCAGAGACTGGTGGATAAGGGAAGAACTGGGCAGCCCAATTTTAAAGGAGGCCATCGCCACTTGCTCCGAGCAGTCCTCGACCTCGTTGAACAACTCCCAGTACCTTTTTGCGTAGTCTTGAAGGGTCTCCTGAGGCGTCTTCTTCATTGTCAACAAGGCGTCCATCCTTTTGGGATGGGAGCTACTAGTAATGAAGAGGGTCGTCAAGAGTTCGGCCAGGGATTTGAAACTTCGAATGGATCAGTGGGGGAGTCTTTTGAACCATTTTTGTGCCACATCATGCAAGCTTGAGGGGAAAATACGGCACATCAGTGCATCCCGGTGATTCCAGAGGGCCATGGCCTGTTGGTATTGCCTGACGTGATCGATGGGATCAGTCTTACCGTCATAAATCTTGAACCTTGGAATAGAAAATTTCTTGGGGTCTTCTTCCTCTTCGATTTCCCTCGTGAAGGGTGACTTCATCTAGGTTTTGAGAGCTCACCTTGAGAGTTCTCTGGTTGATCTAGCACCGTGGTGGGCAGGATGTTGGTCCATTTCCCTGCGGACCAGATCTCGTATGTTCTTGTTGCTGCGAGCAGGGCTCTGGTAACGTCGAGCTGTTCGCGGAGGTCGTCGTCTGATTCGTCTCCCTCGACCTTTTGAAATCCTCGCCTTGGGCTCCTTCCTCGGCTGCGAGATTTGCTCACCTGAGGGCTAGGAGTGTGGTATGGATGTATCCTGTTATCAGGATGAAGCTCCCTCTCCAGTATTTCCAGTCTCCTTTTCAAGCGAGCATTCTCAGCTTCGTACCTGCGAGAAGACTCCCTCTGCTCGTGGAGCCTTGCCTCGTACGCATCAATCAATCTGGATATCTGTGTGGACCTTACTAGTCCCTGGCTTTCTTCTGAGGCTGGCCTTTCCAAGCGAGCCCTCTGATCTGAACGTCGAACTTCAGACCTAATCCTGCGAGGAGCAGGTGGTTCTTGAATATCCCCTGCCTGAGGGGCATTGACATCTTAAACTCCTTTCTTGGTGTGGGCTCTTCTCAGGGAAAGATGAACGCTTCCCACAGACGGCGCCAATTGTGGTGACAATTATTGTGCAACACAAATAAATAAGAAAAAAGCGTTCACCAAGTAAGAACAAGGAATATAAAATGACAATCACACAACAAAGGATGTACGTGGTTCAGCAAAGATGTGCCTACGTCCACGGTGGTGCAGTCGACATTATTTCTATATACTCTGGAGAGTAATTACAGAGAATACAACTTGTCCTTTTGCCCCGGACCTAGGGTTTAATATATACATGTACATTTAGGTGAGTGGGGGTGATGGTTTCCCCACGTCTTCCATCCTTCCCATAGCTTCCCATCAAGGGAACGTGGGAAGAGACTGCATCAAAATAAGAAGTGGGGGGATAAGACTTTGGGCCGCTAGAATTGGGCTACTCGTCTAGGCCCATGGTATTAATTCTGGGTACCCACAATTATCTTTTATTGCATGATTTTGTGTGCTTATTAACAAAATAATTAGGAACACTCGATTTTATCGACAATATGGTTTATAATCTAAGATCGGTTTAGATCGTTGATTTTCTTTTAAAATTAGTGTTAAATTATTCTTTTTAAAATTGAACTAAATTTTAAGGTGTGAATTAAATTGAGATCTATGTGAATTAAGTTAAGATCTATGGATTTTGTTTTAATTTTAAAAATTTTAATTATTATTGTTATTTTGGAAAATTTTAAATGTGAGATCAAGATATTTAATTTATACAATTAAATTGGAAAATTATCAAGGATTTAATTCAAGTTCTTGGAATTGAATAAATTATTTTAAAAAACCCTCAAGTTATTTTAAATCACTAAGTGGAGGAGGGGTGTCAACATAAACTTCACGGTCTCCATCGATATTTTAAAATTATGATGCGATTGATTCATCATGTCAGCTTAATCTGACCCCCCATCGGATGGTTGTAATCATGGTAGCGCATAAATTTTTAAATTCTTAAGTGATAGTTTAGTGAAATTAAATATTAGTAAGTTCGGTCCTCTTATTGAGTAAGTTCTATTCGAGCGGGTTTAAGTTCATTAGACGAACTAGTGGTATATACTTAGACATAACTTTTAATATCGTCCACATCGCAGTCACTATCATTAATAGTGATACATAACTAAAAGAAGAAAGGTTGTCTATTCAAGGTGAAGTGATTTAAGATCCCACCAAGAAATCTCATTTTATAAGAGAACCAGGATGTTCGATGGGATTTTACTTTTAAATGGCAATGATGGATGCCACTTTAAAACTAAATCGAAGTTAAATTCTCATATGTTTATTTTGAAATTAATACATTTTTTAAATTTGTGATTCTCAATTTTTAAAGTGGGATCTTTATTCAACCCACTTTATTCAATATTAGAGGACAATAAGTTAACTAGAATGAACTATATTAAGCGGGAATAAAATATAAACATTGCCCATACTGCTAAGGATTTTAAGTTTATTTTGACTGAGATCTTCCCTGCCAAGTTGGAGGAAAGTTCAACCAATAGGGATGTCCAAGTTTACCATAGGTGTCAAAAGGTAGATCATATGGCTCGTTGCTACCTATTAGCCTCTATAATTAATGTGTTTCAACACCAGCATCAGCGGATGTCTACCACTTACGACATGTTTCTTAACCTCAAGGATATATTTTAAAGGATCATAATCATATTGCAAGGTCAAATGTTATGGCTAGGTTTTTCAACACCAATATTCCTGAGGGTACTCCCATACATGAGCACGTTCTAAAGATGATGCCCGTATTAGGAGAACTGGAGGTGCTTGGATCTGAAATCGATGGGGAACCATAAGTCGATTTTGTGCTCCAATCACTACCGGAGTCTCTTAAATAATTTTGCTTAAATTATCATATGAACAAGTTTGACTACCCTCTGGCACAACTACTTAAGGAACTTTAGGTTTCGAAGAATATCAATAGGCATAAGGGTGTGATTCAGGTTGTTGAGAAATTCCCATCTTTATTTGTCCCGGAGAAGAAGAAAAAGTCTCAGGCACAACCTAAAGTGGACAAAATGAACTTTAAGACTCAAGGAGTGGGTAAGAAGTCGAAAGGCAACTGATATAGATACAAACTGAAAGGACATTGGAAGAAGCAGTTCCTGATCTTGTTAGCCAGGAATAATAGGAACGTTAATCTCTCCAATATCATTGAGACATGTTTTGTGGTGCAATCTATTGTTACGTGGTGTGTACATTCAGGATTCACTAATCATGTTTACAATTTTTTGCAGGGGTTCTAGGTAACTAGAGTTCTTAATAATGGATAAATGTTTATGTTCATGCACGATTATCACACGATGCAATAGTACAAGTAGGAAATTTAGTTTTGTAAGGGCAAATAGTTTAGCTTAGACTTGTTATTTTTGTCATTTTCACTTTGTCACACTTAGCGTATCATGTTACAAACTGACATGTGCCGACATGATGAACCAAATCTCCAATATATCCAAGTTCAAGACTTCTCTACATTATTAAGGTATAAATATTTTAGAAGTTTAAATTTAATTACATTTATAATTGGGAGAGTTTTTATAAAAATCGAGGCATATTTTTAAAAGTTAAAAAATATTTTTTTATTGAGGCAATTTCTTTAGAACACTGGTTTGATCATTTAATCGAACGAACATCCAACAAGGGTGTTCTATTTGAATTCGTTTGAAGCTCATTAGAAGCTTGTTCTAACGAGATTGGAATCTCATTCAAACGAATTGTATTTTTCATTCTAACGAGATAACATTCTCATTCAATGAATTATATTTTCGTTTCAATGAAATTCGTCGTCTTGAATTCTGTGTATGACCTATAAATACCTGTTTCGATTAGATTTTAATCGAGACTTTTGAAAAAATGAAACATGCATCTCTATTACAAAAGTCCTCAATCCTTTGGGTCAAAACACCTTTTTCGATTCCCATAACATCCTCCCCAACATACTTGTGAATCTTTTTGAAACCATAGAAGACTCATACCTGATCTATACTTGTGGAGAGAGATCTCTACTCCTAACCTTGTGATCCGAGGGATCACTACTGAAAAAAAGGATGAAAAAAGATTGATAGGTGGATACCGAGGATAGACCGCCACCTGTGGACTACTATGGATATGAGTAGTCTACTTTTGAAAGTTTTGTAAGTAAGTTGTCTTGTAAAACTATCTAAAGTTCTGAAAAAAGGTTTTGCCTTGAAAAGGGATTTTTCCTCATTTTTTATTGTGACTGCATGCGTAGTTTCTTGTCTATGATAGGAACGATCATCATATGCAAACTTAATTTAATCACAGATTAAAATTTGATAAAAATTCAATTTGTGTGTTTTTAGGCATTTAATTAAATAAGTTAATTCATTAAGATCATGCGCATTTCCAAATTGGTATCAAAGCATTCCACTCCCTTTCAAATTGGTATCAGAGCAGGTTACACAAAAATACTATGTGATCTTTTTTTGCAAAATTTTTCTTTGAAATTAATTTTTCTTGAAAAAATGTTGATCTTGAAAAAGGCATGATTTTAATGGATAACTTGTATAATCGTATGCCCATCTTTGATGGTTCCAACTATGCGTACTGGAAAGCTAGGATGAGGTCACTTTTAAAAGCCATTGATGAATGTGTTTGGTTAGTTTGTGAAAGAGGGTAGACTCCTCCCATAATCACTATTGATAATGTCGTTGGCCCTAAATTTGTCTATAAATAAACAGAGGACGACTTTAAGTGGAGTAATTTTAACTCTCGTGACTTACGTACTATTTCAAGAAACGTCACCCCTGACGAATTTCGTCGCATTATGACTTGCACCTCATCTAAAAAATCTTGGGATACACCCCGGCTCACTCACAAGGGTACCAACGCTATAAAGGCATCTAAGCTTCAAAATTTGACCACCCAATTTGCGACCATTACCATACTAAAGTTTGAGTCCTTTGATGAATTTTGTGCACGTTCGTCGGATATAATTAATTCTAGTTTTAATTTGGGTGAGAATATTCCTGAGATAAGAGTTTTTAAGCAAATTTTGAGGTCGCTCCCTGCCCGCTTTATTCCTAAGGTCATCGTACTTAATTCGTTAGGGATACCCTTAGGTTAGAAGAACTTGGAGGAGATCTTCAAAGATAAGAGATTGATATGTTCCCTAAAGCTATTAAACCTAAGGAAGTAGCGATTTCTTGGAAGACTTAAACTAATAAAAATAAGAAAGAGAAAGTTTGTGAGTCCGAATCTGAGGTTGATCTTAACTTAAATGACATGGCCCTTTTGCGAAAAATTTCAAAAAGTTTCTTAGATTTTCAAAAGAAAATATTTTTGAGAAAAATAAAAATAAAAATAAGGACACGAGCGGGGGAAACAAAGAGGAGGATATTAGGTTTTATAAATGTGAGGGTCAATGGCATAAGGCACATGAGTGTCCCACTAGGCTTAAGAGAAAGATCAAGAAACTTGCACATATGGAAACTCGTAGCGATTGTGACGCCGAGTCGGTTGATCCAGGGGATAATCACTACATGAATCGTGCATTTCATTCATGGCTAGTCACATCAGCACTTCTAATTTATCCCACACCGATGAGAATATATCAAAACGTGAATGCCTCGATGATGTTTTGATTCGTTCTCAAGATAGTGAGAATGAGGATGAGATTTTGAGTGAAGGAGGAGGTGGTCTCCAAAAGGCATTTAGTGATATTTACACCAAGACTTTTGAAAACTAAAAATTTGTTTAAAGATTTTTCTCTTAGGGTGTTATATTTGGAGAAGGATGTGAAAGTTTTAAGAGAGTGTGAGGCGTCGGTGAGTCAACTTAAGAAAGTGAAGATTTTTGTATGTAAGGAGTTAATCGTTTTGGGCCAAAAAAGACCAATACCAACACCGTGGCTAGTATTACGAGAGATCTTCAATCTTTATTAGAGACTCATGATAAACTTGAAACCCGTGTATCCCAACTCGAGAACGATCTCGAACGTGCCCCGGAGGTCTAAGTCAGTTTAGAGGACACATCTAAGAAGGTTGGAAATATGCTCCTTGGTCCTGCATTAGGTAATGTCGAGAGACAAGGAATAGGTTATGATGGTACATCCACTTGTCATGCCTTACCCGAGCCGATTCCCGACTATGTGTTGGATCCTTATGGCCCTCGACCTAACCCACCTAGGAGAGCTCATCCTAGACATTTTGAGGAAGATGGACCCAAGCCCATTTATTTTTGTTCTCATTGCAAACAATGAGATCACCTTAGAGAGTATTGTTTTAAGCTAGGGAGAGTGTCTTATTAGAATGTTCCACGGTAAGCTCGCACACGAGTTCCCGCACCACTCCTACACATGTTACACCGCATGCGCCCGCACATCACTTGAGAGATTTTATAAGTTTTCAAGAGCAAGTAGAGTATTTAGTCAAGACTTTATAAAATTTAATAGAGAAATTTCATATGATGTCATCTACTTTGGAGAACTCCTCCGGGCCTATTGATTGAGGTTGAGACTTATTTTCTAGAATAGGGTGATTTTCATGTTCATATATTACATCTCTATTGCTAGTGTGTAGTATCATTATACTTATATTTTTCATTTTGATATTTTTAGAAAAATCCAAAAAGAGTTTTATTTTCAAAAAAAAATTGAAAATTACGAAAAGATTTGTAGTTTTTAAGAAAGAGTGAAAAAAGGCAAAAAGATTTTACTTTTGATAAAATTTTTGAAAAAGACAAAAAGAGTTTTGTATTTTTTACACCATATATGGATGAACATTAAAGATGTCTGAGTCACCCTTTCATTCCATATTCGCGTGATTGTTTATAGTGTTTTGAGACATGATATCATTTCATATATGTGCTTAATAATATGTGGAGTCATTAAGTTATGATTTTATGATAACTTGTTATATGTTTGACTCCTTGTCTCCTTTAATATACACGAGAACAAGCTTATATGAGTATTACACTTACCTGTCACAGGTCGTTAAGAGTGTTTTCATCTCAATTTTGCTTTAAGTCAAACTAAATGTGAAAAACGAGATATAAAGTTGTGCATGTAAGAACAATTATCTAGATTCAAATCATTTTTCTGGAAAAATTGTTACATTTTAAGCAATGAAAAGGGGTTATGAAGGACAAAAGTCTTTGCGTTAAAAGCCGCCATTTGCAATGAAAATATCTTAAAAGGATTAGAGGAACATAAAAATATAAGTGCAAGGTTATTTATTTGTACATTAAGGCTTTGCTACAAATGAGCATTAATTTCTTCAAATTAATTGAGAATATTACTGCTATATGTGAGATTTTAAGGGAGCTAAGTCGAAGAACAATGGGTTTGCACAAACTATAAAAATCTAAAAAAAAAATTACATAGTTTTGGGCGTCAGTGGTGTGAAAATAACTTACGAGCTTGATTTGTTGATTAGGTTAAGTCAATTTCACATGAGTTCACAATTTTTTACACCTAAGGTAGAATCTGAGATCATCCGTTAGTGATAGTTCAATCCTTCGTGCACATGTGTTATGTTTGTCTACATTGATTAACCTATGGGTATTTTTCTTTATTTAATGTGTGCAGGTATCCAATCGAAGAACATATTGTACCGCAAGAAGACAAAGTGCCAAAGAGAAGAGCAAGTGGAGATTGAAGACAAAGTTTATCTATGCCATAGGGCTTGGGAAGGGTATTAGAATTTTTTGTCTTAAAAGGGATTTTTTTTGTAATTTAGGTTTTGATTATATTTTGTACCGGAATAGCCAAAAGGGGAGATTTTTAAAGGTAAATAGTTTAGCTTAGGCTTGTTATTTATTTTATTTTCACTTTGGAATATTTGGTGTATCCCGTTACAAATCGACACATGTCGACACGGTGAACCGAATCTCCAACATTTCCAAGTTCAAGACTTCTCTACCTTAAGAAGTTATAAATATTTTAGGAGTTTAAATTTATTTACATTCATATTTGGGAGATTTTTTATAGAAATCGAGGCCTATTTTCAAAAGTTAAAAAAAAAATTATTGACCTCGTTCAAATGAGATGACAATCTCGTTCGAACGAAATTGTAATTTTGTTAGAACGCTCATTTGATCATTTTATTGAACAAACATTCAACGAGAGTGTTCTGTTTGAAGCTCGTTAGAAGCTTGTTTAACGAGATTGGAGTCTCGTTCGAACGAACTGTGTTTTTCGTTCTAACGAGATGACATTCTTGTTTGAATGACTTCTATTTTCATTTGAACAAAAATTCTTCGCCTCGAATTTCGTGTATGACCTATAAATACCTATTTCGAATAAATTTTAATAGACACTTTTGAAAAAACGCAACCTGCATATCTGCTACATAAGTCATCAATCCTTTATGTCAAACACCTTTTTTAATTCCCATAACATCCTCCCAAATATACTTGTGAATCCTTTTGAAACCTTAGAAGACTCATACCTGATCTACACTTGTAGAGAGATCTCTACTGCTAACCTTGTGATCCGAGGGATCACTGCTGAAAAGAAGGATGAAAAAAGACTGATCGGTGGATACCGAGGGTGGACCGCCACCTGTGGACTTCTCTAGATCTGTATAGTTTTCTTTAGAAAGTTTTGTAAGTAAATTATCTTGTAAAACTATCTAAAGTGCTGAAAATAGTTTTGCCCTGAAAAGGGATTTTTCTCATATCTGTTGTGATTACATGTCTAGTTTTTGTTTGTGATTGGAACGATCATCAAATGCAAACCTAGTTTAATCACATATTAAAATTTGATAAAAATGGATTTGTGTATTTATAGGCATTTAATTAAATAAGTTAATTCATTAAGATCGTGTGCACTCTCAAATTAGTATCATAGCATTCCACTCCCTTTGAAGTTTTAAACTTTGGTGAAGATAGTAATATTTGTAGATTATTTTTATATTCCTAGCATTAGAAGAAATTTTATTTCGATTTCTAAGGTTGTGATGAATTGATATTTGGTTTATTTTAATAAAGGTGTTTTTATCAAATATGAAATATCTCCTATTTGTTATGGTGCAATCGAAAATGATCCTTACATTATAAGACATGTCCCACCAATACTGCTTAATATTGAAGTGTATAACTAAAATAGAAATAACTTAAAGAGATAAGAACCTTCAATGTTGAACCAAACATATCACTGGCCATAATACTTAGATCATATCAATTTAAAAAGAATACAAAGATTGGTTTCAAATGGACACTTAAGTTCATTGGAAGTGGAGGCACTTTAAGTCTGTTAATCCTGCTTAGAGGGTAAGATGAATAAGACGATGTTTAAGGCCAAGGGCTATAGAGACAAAGATGTTATAATACCTATTACTTTTATGTCATTAATTTTCATTTGTTTGGTAGACCTAATTTGGCAGAATTATTAAACATAAATTTATCATTATTGAAAAATAAGTATCTGCTTAGAATATTAAGAAATACATAGCGAATAATTATGTGATTTAATTACACGGCATATGTTGCATTGATAGAATAATTAAATGTGCACGCTACATGAATTAATTATATTGCATGTTAGTATAATTAATATGTGTAATTAATAGATGGACTGTTAGCGGTTAATGAGTAAAATAATTCAGGGTATTAATATATTCTACGGCGAGGGGTTTTATCATGTGATTTAAAGTATGCCTAGTTAGAGTGGATTTCGAAGTGATTTAGAAGCCCATTTACATGTTTTAAATATCCAAAGTTGGGCCCGGCGGATGGGTATATTTTTAAGGGAGATTTTTGGCCATTTCGGGTAGCATTATGGGCTCGTGGGGGTTAAAATTTGGCTTTATGAAGAGATACGGGAATTAAGATATTATTTATAACTTAAACAACACTAATTAGGTATTCCCATCCACTTTGCTTAACCCTAGAAGCATTAATCATTCTGGGAGGGGTTAATAATCTTGGAGAGGAGAAAGGAAGGAAAATTCAAAAGTAATTTTCAATCATCTTCTATAAAGCGAGAATTTTCTCGCAAAACCTTTAATAATGTGTTTCTTAAATTATAAGCATGATTTCTCATATGACTTCGAGTTTGTAATCATGTTGGAGACTGATTTATAAGGAGATTTGTCATTGGGACTGATTAGATTTAATAGTAAGTTAATCTTACTTTGAAATTTAAGACTTTGGTGATAAAATATGAGATCGACATTGAATAATAATGGGAATTTTGTTAGAATCCATTTGTTAGGATCTAATTTCATTTCTGAATCAAACCCATGAATCAATTAGAAGTTTTCTCTGAGAATTTTGATGGATATTATAAGATATTTTTAGTTTAGACAAAGATATGTTTTTTATTAATAAATCCTTGAATTGTAGGAAGGATTCTGTTTAGATTAATTATGAACGTATGTAGATTCATTCCCTTGGTTGTTATGAATTCGTAGTTGATTCAATTGAGGTTTAAAAATCTTATAGGTCATTAATGGATATTGGTAAAGATTACCACGTTTTTACTATAGGAAAAACTAAGCTCAATGCCATCACGAATCGATTTGTCTTCAAGAGCGAATCGACTCGGCCCTTGGAGTCCGATCGGGTCAAACCGAGGGAAATGGTCATGGAATTTTGGCAAGTCTATTTGAGTATATGAGAGGTTATCCAAGTGAGGGATCACTACCATAATTGAAAGTTTGCATTGTTATTCATTAGTAAACGATCATTTTAATTAACTGGAAAATTAATAAATAAGGATGGGGAGTTGTATTCTGATTTTATGGGAATTGAGTTGAATTAAATAGATGCATGAAAGGTGTGATAGCCGATGAGGTTGTTACATATGTATTGTGTTATATATATATATATATATATATATATATATATATATGTGTGTGTGTGTGTGTGTGTGTGTGTGTGTGTGTGTGTGTGTGTGTGTGTGTGTGTGTGTGTGTGTGTTCTATATTTGTGTGGACATATTGTATTCGTGTTAAATCTATCGGTTGGGGGTTGCGTTCAATATGGGATTGTGTACCACGAGTTGGATGAAACGTGCTGGGACGTAGTGGAGGTCGTTATTTTAGATCATACGATCAGCAACCATTGCTTCGTGATGAGAGGAGAAAGATGAACTGATGCATCAATATAGTATGATTTTTAGCGGTAGGTGGTGTCACTTCATAGTGATCGCCCCACTTATGTGTTGTGACACCCCACCTATTTAAATAATGGGTGGCTAGTCCTCTACTAAAATAAAATTGTAGTCTCATATGGCTCATTCTTAGCATCACTTTCAAAGCATGATTAATTACTAACCACCTAATTAATTTAACAAGCAATGTCAATTTTTATCTTCCGTTAATATACAACAATATTAACCAATCCACCATAATGCCTTGCACAGTAATCAAAATAGATGAGATCACAATATAGAGTCTAAAGCTGAGATAAATAAATAAAGTCCCTGAATAAACCGTCTGATAAAAATCTAGTACACCCAATCCAACTGACTAAAATAATCAAAAATACATAGGTCTGAATAAAACAGGCAATGCGCCCAACCAACGACTAAAATAGAGAACCTAATATAGATAGAAATAAATGAAGAGGCTACTCTGAATCCTGCAAGCTTTCACATCAACTACAGTTACATGACCCTGGAAATAATAATCACCATTGGCGTCCCTATGGTTGGACACCTGAAACTTTTTGAAAATATTTGATGCAGGTCAAAGCCCAAAACCTTTGAGAAATATTTAACAAGTGTATAAGTTGCAGTATTGAAAATTTAAAGAAATTTTCATATTTAAAGTGGTAGCGCACTCACATGAGATCATCCACGCCCCTCATCTAATGAGCGCACCTAACGTTTACTCTTAACCCTCCTAGTTATACTACCCCGCCTAACTAGCCTCATTAAAAATTCCAATGTAATGTATTTCCCCTATCTCGAGTATTGTTTATCACTGATTCTAAATTAGCTTACTTCTATGCTTAATTCATCATCTCAATATTATTCATTCTCATAACCTTACTTCGGTTATCAATCATATTCATAATTAATGTCTTATGCCCATATATAATTGTCTACCTCTTTATCTACGTATAATCGAAACATCACATGCATAAACACACATATCACTCACTATATATATGTAACCGCTATATCTCTGAGCTTTACCTCCCTGGATGTGAAATCGCTAGTATGTTATCAAGCTCCAGGGAGTCCACCACAACCTAGGCAACAGGGTCGGAATCTCATCAATGAACCCAAAAATGTAACAAAAAATCGGAGGAGGTCACGGCCTTAATTCTGTAGTCATAACCATACCACATTATTCTATGGGACTCCAACCCTACACAGCATGGGCATGCACAAACATATGACCCAGGGGAAATAGTACTACATCTGTTGAGATTTGCTAGAGTGACCTCCCACAGTGCGACCTCCACCATTAGCATATTCGCTAGGATCGATATGTTTCACACAGATATTAATCCTTATATATATATATATATATATATATATATATATATATATCCCGAGTCCGGTTAATCCATGCCTACCACCCGAAGCACTAGCTTATAAGTCCCGAGTCTGTCCTCGACTCTTGAATATTAAATTATTCACTAATTAAATTTCATTACATTACCTTTCTTAAATACCCGGACTTTCCCAACCAGCCCGTAAGTAATAATAATACTCCTCGAATTCTTCTATCCCAAATTCGTAGTTTATATTATAAGTGTTACCCCTCCTAACCACAAATAACCATAATTCAGGTTTAATCTCCCCTACCCGAGGTCGTATAACTATTGATAAAAATTTATAAGTCCTATAACACATTATGGACCTTCTACAATTTATAATTTACTAAAAGTCCCTCGAATTACATTAAAAGGCATGATTGTCCTTCATAGGAGGTCCGAATCGATTCTAGTTCATAGGCGAATCGATTTGCCAGGGTTTAGATTGTGTAAAGTGGTTGCCTCCTAAACCTAATTTCCTATTTAACCCTATTAATCCCGAATTTAGTTTAACCCCTTAATGAAAAATGACTTCAATGCCCCCGAATGAGACCCGACTATTCTAAAAATCCCACGGTACCCAATTACTACCCCCAGGTACTTAATTTTATTTTTTTCGACCCATTTTGGATCAACTGTGCACTCAAAATCACCATCCGAGTCACCTAACATAAATATCCTATCTCAATCCAAAAATAGTCTACTCGTATGTCCAAGTTGAGATACTGTTAATCCCCGTCGTTATTACCCACTACGACGTACTAACAAATTTCCGAATTTAATTTACTTAATCACACTTAGTAAATTTTAATTCCACATAAATAATAATTTTATTCTCATTAATTAATATTTATTAAATTTGCAATATTATTACAAGCACGAGTGTAATTAAAATGCTTAAATTAATTATTCAAAAATAAGGGGTGTTACATACTTCCCCCTTGCAAATGAATTTCATCCCTGAATTCGAACATACTTGTGGTGAAAAGCTCGGGATACTTCTCTCGCATATCATCCCCCCACTCTTATGAGGACTCATCTACATTATGGTGCCCCCATTGCACTCGAATCAAGGGCGCCACCTTAGATCGCAGCTTACGCTCAATACGATCAAGAATAGCAATCGGCATCTCCTCATGCGAGATGTCTAGCTACAAATCAATCTCCTCCAGAATGATGTTCTAAAAATCCCTCTCACTCCTATGATATCTCTTTAGCGATGACACATGTAATACGTCGTGAATCCTTTGTAATTTCTCCTATAACCCCAGCCTATAAGCAACTAGCCTGACTCTCTCAATGGTAGGAAAAGCCTACATACCTCGGATCTAGCTTGCGCTTCTTCCTAAATCTCAGGACTCCTTTAATGGGAGACATGCGAAATAAGACCTAGTCCCCAATCTCCATCTCTATGTGTCTCTTGTCGGTATTAGCGTAACTATTCTACTTATTCTGAGCTATTCGTATGTGTCCCTAAATGAGATCAATCTTGGCAGTGGTGTCCTGAATCATCTCCGGTCCCAACAGCTTATTGTCCCCACCTCTAACCAACAAGTGGGCGAATGATAAGGCCGTTCATAAAATGCCTCAAAGGGTTCCATGTCGAGGGTAAACTGGTTGGAGTTATTATAAGCGAACTCTATTAATGGAAGGTACTTCTCCTAACTCCCCTAAAATTGAGTATACGCATCCTGAGCTTGTCCTCTAACATTTGATTAAGTCGCTCAGTCTGTTCATCTGCTTGGGGATGATACGCCATACTCAATCGTAAATCAGTGGCCATCGCCTCCTGAAAGCTCCACCAATAGTGAGACACAAAAATCTTATCCCTGTCAAAAGTGATATTAATAGGTAACCCATGTAATCTCACGATCCTAGCAACAAATAGTTGGGGTACTGACTCATCTCAAAATCCATTCGAACTGGCAGAAAGTAGGCCACCTTGGTTAGGCAATCCACGATGACCCAGATGGAATCGTGACCCCTCTGTAATGTCGGTAACCCACTTACGAAATCCATAGAGATGCTCTCCCATTTTTAGACTGAAACCTCCGATGGCTGTAACATCCTTATCGATCTTTAGAGGTTTATCTTCACTAACTGGCATGTACTGCACTTCGAGATGAACTATCCTGGCCACCAGTACTGTCTACCCATATCCCAATACATCTTATCCCCATTGGGATGTACCTCAAACCTCAACCCATGAGACTCGATCATCACTACGTGTTTAAACTCCTCATCCTATGGAACAACAAGTCTCCCATTAAAGCTTCAGCCTCCCTCAGAACTAATCGAGTAGGACTCCGCCCCATCTGCCAATAATTAGCGCGCTTTATCCTGACATAATTGAATCCCAAACTTTGCTTTCACCATCCGCATAATAATCTCGAGAGTGATAGCCAATACTACCATACATTCTCTGGTGACCTCGTCATCATGACGAAGCTCCTCCGACTTCGCCTTCCAAACCTCTGTTATCTCCCTCGTATACCATCAGTTCAATGCGTCTTCACTACGTTAACCTTCCCATGATGATATTGGATATCAAATTGGTAATCCTTCACGAACTCTAACCATCTCCACTGCCACATATATATATACCTCTGCGTAAAAGGTATTGTAGCAACATATGGTCAGTGTATATACTGAACTACTCACCCAAAAGATAGTACCGCCAAATTCTCAAGGCAAACACAATCGTTGCTAACTCTAAGTCGTGTGTGGGATAATTCCTCTCATGGGGCTTAAGCTTATGATAAGTATAGGATATAGACTGATCCTCCTGCTGAAGCACACCTCCAAGTCCCTGTAGGGATGCATTTATAAAAACATTGTGCTCCACTCCTCCCCTAGGCAGTGCGAGCACGGGCACTGAAGTCAAATTGCCCTTTAGCTCGTCAAAATCTTACTGACAATAATCATCCCAAATGAGTGGTACCCCCTTGTAAGTCATATTAGTCAATGGACCCGCAATCTTCGAGAAGCCCTTTATGAAAAGCAATAATACCCGACCAACCTCAAAAAGCTTCGAACCTCTATCGGTGCCGTGGGCTATCCCAAATCCTTCACCGTTGATACCTTACGTGGATCCACAAAAATCCCTTTGTCTGATACAATATGGCCCATAAATTATACCTCCCTCTTCCAGAATCCTCATTTCTCAAACTTGGCATAAAGTTGATGATCCCTAATGTCTGCAGAACCATACGTAGATGCTCTGCATGATCGCCCTCCGTTCGAGAATACACTAAAATATCATCTACGAACACTATCATAAACTGGTCCAAAAATTCTCTAAACACCCTACTCATGAGATCCATGAACACCGATGGAATATTAGTCATCCCAAATGGCATCACCCTAAACTCATACGATCCATACCGCGTCAAGGAATGCGGTCTTAGGAATGTCCTCCTCCCTGATGTGCAATTGATGATATCCCGATCTCAAGTCTATCTTAGAGAAGTGCGTTGCTCCCCTCATTATCCTAACAAGTCATCGCTTCGAGGCAACGGATACTTATTCTGAATTATGACTTTGTTCATCTCCATGTAGTCTATACACAGATGAAATGACCCATCTTTCTTCCTCATAAATAATGTCGGCACACCTCATAGCGATGTACTCTGCCTGATAAAGCCCTGTCCGAGGAGCTATTGAATCTGATCCCTCAATTCTCGCATCTCTAAAAAGGCCATACAATATTCTGCTCATGCAATCGGCCTAGTCCCAGGTGCTAAGTCAATAATAAACTTTATCTCCCAACTAGTTGGTAACCCTGGTATCTCCTAGAATACATTTTGAAACTCCCTCACTACCAAAATCGAATCTAAGGAAAAAAACACCCCCTTTGAGTTCTCCTCCTCAATATAACAAAAATGCGTGTTTGACCCTCCCTTGGGAAGATGCATCACCACAAGGAACATCTCATGTCCTAGGATAGAGAACATAATGGTCCTACCATATCAATCCACCATTGCTCGGTACCCTGCCAACCAATACATACCCAAAATGAAATCATATCCCACCATATCTAAAATAAGAAAGTCGAACGCTAGACATAATCTCCTGACATCTATACCTACTTCCCTACAAATGAAGTGTATAAGGGCTTCGCTAGCTAACGATAAATCTAAACACATAATGGTACTATCGATTGTCTCTAGTAGGCTAGTTGTGCGTGAAAATCTGGTAGCTATAAATAAGTGTGAGGCTCCTGTACCGAAAAACACCTTACACATATGCCCATGAATATAAAACGTACCCTCAACTGATGGCGATGTCTGTTGCGCCTGTGGTATGACTACATCTCGAACGTTGTAGACACGTTCGTACTGTAACTACCCCTGTGGTTGTGGGGATGGTGGAGCTAGTGCTTCCGGTGGTAACTATGCTTATTGTCCCTCTTGGCACCCTATTGAGGCCCTCTGCCTAGCTGCAAGAAATCCATCGTACTATGGCCCATCTCATCATAAGTAAAGCATAAACCGGTGAATTCCCTTGTCTCTGGCCCTGGTGGCCCTGTTAAGGTTGTCCCGATCATTGGCCCCGATGGCCTCAGCCCTGTTGGCCTCCCCCATTATTCCTTTGGCCCTAGAAGCCTTGGGAAATTGTTTCTACTGTTGGTGTTGATACTAAGGGCCATGTTTACTCTGTTCGAACCCACTACTCTCTGTCAAAAACCTCCCGACTAAAATCTTTTAGCTAGATCCCCCTATTAAGAATCCTTATCCTGAAGTCTGCCTTTTTATGGCTGTGATGCTCCAACAGTACCACTCCCTCCTACTCTGCCTGCCTGACTAGTATCTCCCATTCTCTTACTTCCCTTCGGATGGAAGCGATGGTCTTGGCAATGAAATAGTACGGAATTGACAACCTCAGAATAGGTGATCAACGTCGGGTTACAAAGTAAGTGATGCCTGATCCTCTAAGTAAGTCCATCCAAGAATCTCAGTACCTTCTTCTCCTCCATGTTCACCTCATCGGGCACAAATTTGTGTAGGCAAGTAAACTCATCCTCGTATTCAGCCATCGACCTGTGTCCCCGAGTAACATCCAAAAAATTTCGTCGCATCTCTGTCTGAATTACTGACGAAAAATAATTGTGGTCAAATCGCACACATAGCTATGCTATAGTCATAACATCCCTTTCATCTACTGTCGTAATCGCCTCCCACCACTGCAGTGTTGTACCTATTAGCTTAGTATCAGTCTATGGGTTTCACTGCACTCCACAGGATAAGATGAAGTGTAATGTCCTTCGTCCACTAGGCGGCTGCCACCACACTCGAGATTCCCTAAAACTTTGGTGGATTCCTTTTCTAAAAGGCATCCCATACTCGCTCCCAAGCTAATGGGAAGGTTAGTCTGAATGACCGGTGCCACCTGCACCTGAGGCTGGTCCTGGGGAAAGTGTTGTGCCATAGCGTCCATCATCGCATTTATCGCTTGTACCACTATATCGGCCTCCTCTGTGTCTATAATATTCCGTTATGGGGCTTTCTCCCCAGTATTCTCTCTCGTCTGATGGGTTCTCTTTAGAGGCATCTGAAATGAGATTGAAGTTCATATAAGTCCACAGCCAAATACTAAATAATAGCAAAAGAGCATAAGTATGAAAATGTGTAAGTATGAATGCAATAGTCCTCAAATAGGGCTCTATATCAAAGAACGCCATGCCAAAATCGTAATAAGTGGCACAGATCCTAAAAGACTCTAGAACCAGATGCTCTGATACCATCTATGACACCCCGCCTATTAAAATAATGGGTGGCCAACCCTTTACCAAAATAAAACGGTAGTCTCATATGGATCATTCATAAAATCACTGTCGAAACATGATTAATTACTAACCACCTAACTAATTTAACAAGAAGTGTCAATTTTTATCTTCCCTTAACATATAACAATACTAACCAATCCACCATAATGCCACGCACAGTAATCAAAATAAATGAGATCGCAATATAAAGTCTAAAGTTGAGATAAATATATAAAGTCCCCAAATAAAATATCGGGTAAAAATTTCGTACATCCAATCCAACTGACTAAAATAATCAGAAATACATAAGTCTGAATAAAATGGACAACACACCCAACCAATAACTGAAATAGAGAACTTAATCTAGATAATAATAAATTAAGCGGCTAGTCTGAATCCTATAAGCCTCCACATCAGCTGCAACTACATGTCCCTGGAAAGAATAATCATCCTTGGCATCCCTATGACTGGACGCCAAAAAGTTTTTAATAATATTTGATATGGGTTAGAGGCCAAAACCTTTGAAAAATATTTAGCAACTATAAAAGTTGCAGTATTGAAAATGTAAAGAAATTTTCATATTTAAAGTGGTAGCGCACTCACATGAGATCATCCCCACCCCTCATCTAATGTGCGCACCTAGCGTATACTCTTAACCACTCCTAATTATACTACCCCACCTAACTAGCCTTATTACAAATTCCAATGTAACGTATTCCCCATATCTAGAGTATTGTTTATCACTAATTATTAATTAGATTACTTCTCTGCTTAATTCATTATCTCATTATTATGCATTCCCATAACCTTACTCTGGTTAATAATAATATTCATAATTAATGTCTTATGCCTGCATATAATTGTCTACTTCTTTATCTACATATAATCAAAACACATCAGGTGTATATAAACACATATATCACTCACTATATGTATGTAACCGTTATCCCTCCAAGCTTTACCTCGTTGGATGAAAAATCGCTAGCATGCTATCAAGCTCTAGGGAGTCCATCATAACCTGGGCAATAGGGTTGGAGTCTCACCACCGAACCCAAAAACGTAACAAAGAAACTGAAGGCGGTCATGGCCTTATGTCCGTAGTCATAATCATACCATATTATTCTACGGGACTCCAACCCAATACAGCGTGGGCATGCACAGACATATGACCCACGGGAAACAGTACTACCTCTGTTGAGATTCGCTAGAGTGACCTCCCACGGCGCGCAACCTCCACCGATAGCATATCCGCTAGGATAGATTTGTTTCACATAAATATCATGCACACACACACACACACACACACACACACACACATATATATATATATATATATATATATCCCGAGTCCGGCTAATTCGTGCTTACCACCCGAAGCACTAGCCTATAAGTCATGAGTCTATTACCGACTCTTAAATGTTTAATTATTCACTAATTAAATTAAATTTCGTTACATAACCTTTCGAAAATACCCGTACTTTCCCAACCACCCCGTAAATAATAATAATAATACTCATGAAATTCTTCTATCTCAAATTCGTAGTTTATATTCTGAGTGTTACCCCTCCTAACCACTCATAACTATAATTCCAAGTCTAATCTTCCCTACCCGAGGTTGTATAACTATTTATAAAATTTTCAGAAGTCCGACAACACACTACGGACCTTCTACAATTTATAAATTTCCAAAAGTCCCTCGAATTACATTAAAAGACCCGATTGTCCTTCATAGCAGGTCCGAATCGATTCGGGTTGATAGGCAAATCGATTCGCTAGGGGTATAGATTATGTAAAGTGGTTGCCTACTAACCTTAATCTCCGATTTAACCCTCTTAATCCCGAATTTAGGTTAACCTATTAATGAAAAATGACTTAAATGCTCATGAATGGGTCCTGACTAGTCTAAAAGCCCCCGGGACCCAATTACTACCCCCCGGATACTTAATTTTAATTATTTCGACCGTTCCGGATCAACCGTGCACTCGAAATCACCATTCGAGTCACCCAACATAAATATCCAATCTCAATCCAAAAATACTCTACCCGTATGTCCTGATTAAGATACCGTCAATCCCCGTCGTTATTACCCACTATGACGACTAAAAATTTACCAAATTTAATTTACGTAATCACACTTAGTAGATTTTACTTCCACATAAATATTAATTTATTCTCACTAATTAATATTTATTAAATATGCAAAACTTTTACAAGCACGAGTGTAATTAAGATGCTGAAATTAATTATTCAAAAATACGGGGTGTTACATACTTCCCCTATTGCAAAGGAATTTCGTCCCCTTAAAATTTGGACATACCTGCAGTGAAAAGCTCTAGATATTTCTCTCGCATACCATCCTCCTGCTCCCATGTTGACTTATCTACATTATGGTGTACCCACTACACTCAAACTAAGGGCACCACCTTAGACAGCATTTTGCGCTCACTACAATTAAGAATTGCAATCTACCTCTCCTCATACGAGATGTCTGGCCGCAAATCAATTTCCTCCAGTGGGATGTGCTAAAAATTCCTCTTACTCCTCTGATATCTCTTCATCTAAGACACGTGGAATACATTGTGAATCCTCTGTAGATGCTCCGATAACCCTAGCCTATAAGAAACTAGCCCGAATCTCTCAATGACTAAGAAAGGCCCTATATACCTCAGCGCTAGCTTCCCATTCTTTTCGAACCTCGGGACTCCCTTCATGGGAGACACGTGAAGCAAGACCTGGTCCCTAATAACTAGCTCTATGTGTCTCCTGTCGACAACAACGTAACTCTTCTGCCTATCCTGAGCTATTCGTATACATCCCCGAATGAGCTCAATCTTGGCAGTGGTGTCTAGAATCATCTTCAGTCCTAACAGCTTGTTGTCTCCCACGTTTAACCAATAAGTGGGCGAACAATAAGGCCATCCATAACGTGCCTCAAATGGAGTCATGTCGATGGTGAACTAGTATGAGTTTTATAAGTGAACTCTACCAGTGGAAGGTACTACGCTCAACCTCCCCTAAAATCGAGTATACACATCTCGAACATGTCCTCTAACATCTGATTAACCCGCTCAGTTTGTCTATCTGTCTGAAAATGATACACCGTAATCAATTATAAATTAGTGTCCATCACCTACTGAAAGCTCTACTAAAAGTGGGATACAAAAAGCTTGTCCCTGTTGAAAATGATATTAATTGGTACCCCACATAATCTCACGATCTCGGCAATAAATAAATGGGAGTACTATCTTATCTCAAAAGTTGTATGAACTGGCAGGAAGTGGGCCACCTTGGTTAGGCGATTCATGATGACCCAGATGGAATCTTGACCACTCTACGATATCGGTAACCCATTGATGAAATCCATAGATATGCTCTCCCATTTCCATACCGAAACCTCCAAGGGCTGTAACATCCTTGTCGGTCTCTGGTGGTCTATCTTCACTAACAGATATGTAGTGCACTTAGAGATAAACTCTCTCGACCACCAGTATTGTCTATGCATATCCTGGTACATCTTATCCCCATTGGGATGTATCACAAACCTCGACCCATAAGACTCAGTTATCACTGCATGTCTCAACTCCTCATTCTCTGGAATAACAAGTCTCTTGTTGAAGCTTAAGCCTACCTCGGAACTGATCGAGTAGGACTTCGCCCCATCTATCAATAACTAGCAGACCCCATCCTAACAGAACTGATCCCCGGCCTGTGATTTCACCACCCGCATTATGATCTCGAGACTAATAGCCAATACTGCAATACATGCTCTGGCCCTCATGTCAAAACTCCTCCCACTTTGCCTTCCAAACCTTCTTTATCTCCCCCGTAGGTCGTCGACTCAATGCGCCTGCCACCACGTCAGCCTTCCTAGGATGATATTGTATATCAAACTAATAATCCCTCATGAACTCTAACCATATTCACTGCCGCATATTAAAATCCTATTGCGTGAACAGGTATTGTTGCGACTTATGGTCCGTGAATAGACTTAACTGCTCAACTAAAAGATAGTGTCACCAAATCCTCAGGGAAAATACAACTGTTGCTAACTCCAGGTCATGTGTGGGATTCCTCTCGTGGGGCTTAATCTTACGAGAAGTATAAGCTATATCCCGATCCTCCTGCTGAAGCACACCCCCAAGTCCCTGTAGGGACGTATCTATGAAAATACTATACTCCACTCCTCCCTTAGGCAGTGCGAGCACGGGCACTGAAGTCAATTTGTCCTTTAGCTCGTCAAAAGCTAACTAACAATAACCATCCCAAATGAGTGGTACCCCCTTGCGAGTCATATTAGTCAACGGACATGTAATCTTCGAGAATCCCTTTATGAAAAGCAATAATACTCAACCAAACCCAAAAATATCCATACCTATGTTAGTGTTATGGGTTATCCCCAACCCCTCACTGGTGATACCTTACTCGGATCCATGAAAATCCTTATGTATGATACAATATGGCCCAGAAACTGTACCTTCCTCAACCAGAATCTGCATTTCTCGAACTCGAAATAAAGTTTATGGTCCCGTAATGTCTGCAGAACCATATGCAAATACTCTGCGTGCTCGACCACCATTCGAGAATACACCAGAATATCGTCTATGAACACTATCACAAACTGGTTCAAAAAGTCGTTGAACTCCCTATTCATGAGATCCATGAACACCGTTGGTGAATTAGTCATCCAAAATGGCATCACCCTGAACTCATACGATCCATACCGCATCAGTAATGCGGTCTTAAGAACATCACCCTCCCTGATGCACAACTGATGATACCCCAATCATAGGTATATCTTAGAGAAGTACGATGCTCCCATCAACTAGTCGAATAAGTCATCAATTCGAGGCAACGGATACTTATTCTAAATCGTGACTTTTCTCAGTTCCCCATAGTCTATACACAGACGAAGTGACCCATCCTTCTTTTTCAAAAATAATACCGATGCACCCCACGGTGATGTAATCGTTCTGATAAAGCCCTGATCCAGGAACTGCTAAATCTGATCCCTCAATTCTCGCATCTCTAATGAGGCCATAAGATATGCTTTTCATATAATCAGCCTAGTCCCAGGCGCTAAGTCAATAACAAACTCTATCTCCCGACTAGGTGGGAACTTGGGTATCTCCTGGAACACATTTATGAACTCCCTCACTACCAAAATCGAATCGAGGGAAATAACCACCTCCTGTAAGGTCTCTCCCTCAATATAATATAGATATGCAGTCAACCCTCCCTCGATAAGAGGCATCGCCATGGGAACATCTCATGTCCTGGGATAGAGAATACAATGGTCCTACCGTAGCAATCCACTATTGCCCAGTACCCTGCTAACCAATCCATACCTAAAATGACATCGTATCTCACCATATCTAAAATAAGCAAGTCATCTGCAAAACATAATCTCCCGACATCTATACCTACTCCCCTATAAATGAAGTGTATAAGGGCTTCGTTGCCTAATGGTGAGTCTACACACATAACAGTATTGTCGATTGTCTCTAGTAGGACAGTTGTGCATGCAAATCTGGTAGCTATAAACGAGTGGGATGATCCCATACTAAATAACACCATACCTATATGCCCATGAAAAGAAATTGTACCCTCAATTATTTGCGGTGCCTGTTGCACCTGTGGTATGATTGCATCTCGGATGTTATAGACATGTTTGTACTGTAACTGCCCCTGTGGCTGCAGGGCTGGTGGAGCTGGTGTTATCAGTGGTAATTGTGCCTTCTGTCCCTGTTGAGGCCCTATACCTGGCTATGGACAGTCCCTCTTTTTATGGACCATCTCACCACAAGTAAAGCATCGATCGGTGAATTCCCCCTATCTTTGGCCCTGGTGGACCTATCGAGGTTTTCCCGATTATTGGCCTTAATGGCCTCAGCTCTGTGGGGCTCCCCCATTGTTCCCTTGGCCCTTGCGGCCCTGGGTAAATGTTGTTGTTGTTGGTGCTGATACTTAGGGACCTACTAACCCTGTCTAAACCCACTACTCTCTGGTCAAAAACCTTTCGATCGAAATCTCTTAGTCGGATCCCCCTATCAGGAATCTCTCTCCTCATGTCTGCTCCTTTGTGGTTGCGATGCTCCACCGGCACCAATCCCTCCTACTTTACATGCCTGACTAATATCTCCCACTCCCATTATTCCCTTCATATGGAAGCGATGGTCTTAGCAATAAAGTAGTGCAGAATTATTGACCTCAGAGTAGGTGATCAATGTCGGGTTACCAAGCAAGTGCTGCCTAATCCTCCAAGTGAGTCCATCCATGAATTTCAGCATCTTCTTCTCCTTAGTATTCACCTCGTCGGGCACAAAGTTGGCCAGATAGGTAAAACCCTATTCGTATTCAGCCATCGACTTGTCTCCCTGAGTAACATCTAGAAATTTTTGCCGAATCTCTATCTGGATTGCTGATGAAAAATACTTACGATCAAACCGCACCCAGAACTCTACTATAGTCATATCACCCCTTTCATCTGTTGTGGTAATCAACTCCCACCACTGCATGGTTGTACCTACTATCTTAAAAGTAGCCAGTATCTATCTCTGGGTCTAACTGCACTCCGTAAGGAGAAGAAGGCGTGTAATGTCCATCTTCCACTGGGAGGTTGCCATCACACCCGAGCTACCCAGAAACTCTGGTGGATGCCCTTTCTGAAAGGCCTCCCTCACTCGCTCCCAAGCTTACGGGCCCAAGTTTTTCTGAATGGCCAGTGCCACCTACGACTGAGATTGGTCCTGGGAAAAGTTTTGTGCCAATGCGATCATCATCACATTTACTGTTTGTGCCACTATATTGGCCACCTCTGTGATCGTAATGTTTCCCTATGGGGCTTCCTCCCCAGTGCTCACTCTCGTCTGACGCGTTCTCTTTAGTGGAATTTGAAACGATATTGAAGTTTGTATAAGTCCATAGTTAAATACTAAATAATAATAGACGAGTGGAAGCACGAAAATGCATAAGTATTATAGCAACAGTCCTAAAACGGTGTTTTATATAAAAGAACACCACGCTGAAATCGTAGTACGAAACACAGATCCAAAAAAACTTTAGAACCTGATGCTCTAATACCATCTGTGACACCCCGCCTATTAAAATAATGGGTGGCCATCCCTCTACCAAAATAAAACGGCAGTATCATATGGATCATTCTTAGCATCAGTGTCGAAACATGACTAATTACTAACCACCAAATTAATTTAACAAGCAATGTTAATTTTTATCTTCCATTAACATACAAAAATATTAACCAATCCACCATAATTCCATGCACACTAATCAAAATAAATGAGATCACAATATAAAGTCTGAAGCTGAGATAAATAAATATAGTCCCGGAATAAATCGTCGGGTAAAAATCTTATACATTCAATCCAACTGACTAAAATAATCAAAAATACATAAGTTTGAATAAAATGAGCAACACGCCCAACCAACAGCTGAAATGGAGAACCTAATCTAGAAAGCAATAAATGAAGTGGCTAATCTGAATCCTGCAAACCTCCACATTAGCTGCAGCTACATGTCCCTGGAAAGACTAATCATCCTTGGCGTCCCTATGGCTGGACACCTAGAAGTTTTTAAAATATTTGATACGGGTCAGATCCCAAAATCTTTGAGAAATATCTAGCAACTGCATAAGTTGAAGTATTAAAAATGTAAAGAAATTGGTAGCGCGCTCACATGAGATCATCTTCGCCCCTCAATTAATGTGCACACCTAACGTATACTTTTAACCCTCCTAGTTATACTACCCCGCCTAACTAACCTCATTACAAATTCCAATGTAACGTTTTCCCCTATCCCGAGTGTTAATTATCACTCATTATTAATTAGATTACTTCTCTACTTAATTCATTATCTCATTATTATTCATTATCATAATCTTACTCCGGTTATTAACAATTTCACAGTTAATATCTTATGCCCGTTATAATTGTCTACCTATTTATCTATATATAATCGAAACACATCACATGCATATAAACACATCTATCACTCAATATATGTACGTAGCCGCTATCTCTTCAAGCTTTACCTCGTTGGATGCAAAATTGCTAGCATGCTATCAAGCTCCGGGGAGTCCACCAAAATCTAGGCAACCGGATCGGAATCTCACCATCGAACCCCAAAATGTAACAAAAAAAATGGAGGTGGTCACATCTTAAGTCCTTAGTTATAACCATACCACGTTATTCTACGGGACTCCAACCATATACAGTGTGGACATCCACAGACTTATGACCCAGGAGAAACAATACTACCTGTGCTAAGATTCGCCAAAGTGACCTCCCACGGCACGCAACCTCCCGTATATATATTTCTCGAGTCCGACTAATCCATGCCTACCACCCAAAGCACTAGACTATAAGTCCTGAGTCTGCCCTCGACTTTTAAAATATTTAATTATTCACTAATTAAATTAAATTTTGTTACATAACCTTTCTTAAATACCCGAACTTTCCCAACCATCTCGTAAATAATAAAAATAATTATTATTATTATTATTATTATTATTATTATTATTATTATTATATCCAAATTCCTAGTTTATATTCCGAGTGTTTCCCCTCCTACTCATAGCCATAATTCGTGTGTAATCTCCCCTACCCGAGGTCATATAACTATTTATAAAACTTTCAGAAGTCCTACAACATACTGCGGACCTTTTACAATTTAAAATTTCTCAAAAGTCCCTTGAATTACATTAAAATACCTCACTGCCTTTCACAGTAGGTCCGAATCAATTCGGGTTCATAGCCGAATCGGTTCACCCGCTGAATCGATTCGCCTATGAAGGCCGAATCGATTCGATTTTGGACAGGACCCAGTTCTTGAATTAAAGTGGTGGGTTTTCTAATTCCCAACATTAAATTTCAAAACTTTCACAACCCCAATAATATTTTTTGTTTCCCAAGGGTTCTATACCTAAAATCTAATCTAAGTCCATCCCAAAATTCACAAATCTCATAATCATCATTCCAATTTCATCAATTCAACATATTCAATGATTTCATCCCAATTTTCAAATTTCATCCTCTTTTTAATTACTTTTCTAATTAAATTGTTTTCCAAACTGTTTTGCACACAATTTAGATTATCATAATTATTAAATCTCACAGAATTCAAGGTTAATTCCACTCAAATCAAGAATATTCTGAGAGAAATCAAGATTAGTTTCGTCACATAATTCATATGTAAATCTTCTCCCAAAAATTTGTTTTACATGTGAATTCTCATCCCAAAATCAGTTTTACTCTACCATTTTGATATGAATCTAAACAATGTAAAATCAACAAGAAAGTTATACACTTGCCTTGAATGATGGTTGAATATTAGTTTCCTCCTTGTTAAATCAGTCAAGAATAGCCTTTTTCCACCCTTCCATGTGTTCTTCCTTCTTCTTTTCTCACCCAAATACTCTCATGGGTTAGATTGTGTAAAGTAGTTATTTCCTAACCCAAATATCCTATTTGACCCTCTTAATCCCTAATTTAGGTTAATACCTTAATGAAAAATTACTTAAATGCCCCTGAATGAGTCCCGACTAGTCTAAATAGCTCCCGGGACCCAATTACTACCCCGGGGTACTTAATTTTGACTATTTTGACCCATTTCAGATCAACCGTGCACTCAAAATCACCATTCGAATCACCCAACATAAATATCCTATCTCAATCCAAAAGTAGTCTACTCGTATGTCTCGGTTGAGATACCATTAATCCCCATCATTATTGCCCACTATGACGTACTAACAATTTCTCGAATTTAATTTACTTAATCACGCTAAATAAATTTTACTTCCGCATAAATATAAATGTATTCTCACTAGTTAATATTTATTAAATATGCAATATTATTACAAGCAGGCGTTTGTAATTAAGATGCTGAAATTAATTGTTCAAAAATACAAGGTGTTACATGTGTGTTTTGTTTGAGCCCATTAGGTGATGGACTCCTACGGACTTGTCGATTGAAGCACGAGATGGGCACCTAGGGTAGATGCATTTGTGCTCTCTCTCTCTCTCTCTCTCTCTCTCTCTATATATATATATATATATATATATATATATATATATATATATATATATATACGGGCTCACGTGCACATTAAGTTTGCACACGTGCTGGCGCACACCAATTTTTTTAAATATTGAAAAAAAATGAGTTGATTTTTTGTATGTGATATTTAAATATTTTAATGGACTCATATAAAAAAATCAATCCAAAAAAACGTTTTTTGCTATTTTTAAAAAATCGATCAAACTTTTGCAGCTTTTAAAGTGCTTAAAAGCAGCGAAAGTTTGACCGATTTATTAAAAATAGCAAAAAAGGCTTTTTTGATGTGATATTTTTTATATGGGTCCATTGAAATGTTTAAATACCACACAAAAAAATTAGCTCAAAGATATTTTTTATACTATTTTAAAAAAATGATGTGCAAACTTAGTGTGCACAGGAGCATCTCTCTCTCTCTCTCTCTCAATATATATATATATATATACACACACATATATAGTACTTAAGAAGTAATGTAATCTAATGAAGTAGACATTTGTTAATGGACCTAATGCTACGTAAAATACATTATGTGCTTTAATTGTATCATGTGGGGGGTAGTTTTGTTATTGTGATTGTGTATGTGTAGGTAGTTACATTTCTAATGCGTATAGTTGAACTTATATGAGGGACGAAATACTTACTGCATGTGAGATTCGATGAGTGCCATGTATTGTGAATTAATTGCATCATTATTTATTGGTATTGTAAGTTAACTATTGCAACTTTAGAGCTCTGACCCAAATTGTCAAAAATATTTCTCAAGTTTCCCTAGACAGGATCAGTAGGATTAAAGGAAGATCAAACTTGCAGTTCCACTTGCGTAGCAGATCAGTCTTTTGATTCTAGCATAAATTATTAGTCAATTTCATTCCAGTCATTTTTATTTCAGAGATTGTATGGGCATAATCTTAGGATTTATTTATTCAAACAGCTTATTTAAATTCGTATTATGCAGATGTTTCTATGTCAGTGGCATCTGAGACTTATTAATTTATTTAGTCTTATCATTTCAGTTCCTTATTATATGCATAGATGTTTCGGATTACAACTTTTATTTTATGGTTTTATGCTAAGAATGATATAGATTGTTAGTTAAGCCTTATCTTCAGCGTATTGGTCTGGTCAACCTTTATGTGAAAAATGGGGATTGTTACAGATGCGTTGGAACTGGATCATTTTTATCTGTGTGGACCTATGACTATCCAAAAAAGAGGTGGTTACGAGTACTTCATTCCTTTCATCGATGATTACTCGAGGTTTGGATATGTTTACCTTATGTAGTGCAAGTTTGAAGCCTTTGAGAAGTTAAAAGTGTACAAGGTTGAGGTAGAGCATAAGCACGATAAACTAATCCATACTTTTCGATCTCATCGTAAAGGGAAAAGCCCCTTGGGAGAGTTTAGAAAACACTCATTGGATTTGGGTATTACAACCCAGTTGTCTACATCAGGTACTCCACAACAAAATGGTGTAGTGAAAAAAAGGAACATGACTATTTTATATATGGTTAGATCTATTATGAGTTATTCAGATCTGTCGGATTCTTTTGGGGGTTATGCATTAGAGGCGGCCACTTATATACTGAACTTATTTCTATCTAATTCAGTCTCAATAACTCCTACAAAACTTTGGATTGTATACAAACCTAGTCTAGGACATATTCGGATTTGGGGTTTCCCATCACACGTGATGAGGAAGGAGCCTCAAAAATTGGAATCGGGGAGAGAAGTGTGTCTCTTTTTTAGTTAACCGAAAGGGACAAAGGGTTTTTATAATCCTAAGAACCAGAGGATAATTGTTAGCACATATGACCGGTACTTAGAGGAAGATTATATTATAAACAACAAGAGCAAGATTATCTTGCAAGATCTAAGAGGAAAAGAGCAAGTAAACGCTTTAGGACCACTTATATAGGATGAAATACAACTTGATATTGATAATACATTGCCTAACGGTAGTGGGAGTATTACCAATGATCAGGATACACATGTCACTTGTATCGGACCAAAAGTGGAGCCACGTCTTAGTGGGAGAATCAGGCATCATCCTGATAGGCTAATGTATTGGGGAGAGCACTTCAGTGAAGTCTCGAGGGAACACGAACTAGATCCTGAAAACTAAGATGACACACTCCAAGGCAAGGTTGTCGAACTTTGGCTAACGGCTATGAGTACCAAGATAGATTCAATGGATTCGAATCCAGTATGGGAGTTTATAGGCTTGCCAGAATCATGTATTTATGAGGGTTTGGATGCCGAACAAAGTTTCATGGAGTTTCATGAAGTTTCGAATGAGTTATGGCCATTTTTATATGCAAATCCCATAAGAAAAATAAAATTGTCAACATAACAGGTCTTGATCAATCTAACAGGGGATGAATTATTCGAAATAAGGTTGAATCGATCCAACTAGCGACAGTCATCTTTGCTAATTGGTTTTTCATGATTTTTTTCAAGTGGCTTTTCATGGTGACCTTTTCTCTTCATTCTTCTGAGACCTTTTTGAATTATTTCTAGTTGGAAAGATCATCAATGTTTTGTTTGAAGCCTACTTCGAGTTGGACTCTACATCATAACGAAATTGTCGATGTGGGTTTACAATCATTCGTTGATTTCTTTTGGGTTGAAACTAGGTTTGATATTATTTTTGTTGCATTTCAATTTATAATGGTTTGATTTTGATTAGATCTAGATTAGAATAATTTGATTTTGTTTTATACAAAGACTCGATGAGCCGATTTGGCCAATAGTTTTCCCTTTTACTATCAACATTCAAATTAGCAGGTTTTCAAATATATATGTATATCTGTACAGGTTGTAACACCCCATAACTTTTATTACTTAATTTTATTAATTTAATTGGAAAAAAATTAAATTGGAATTTAGTAAATAATAATTAGGGAGATAAATGATTAATATATATTATAATTGTTATTTACTTGTTGGTGATAAGTAAATAGTTAGACGGTTTATTATATGTCACGTATGAGTGTTAGCGACGACCAAATTGATGATGGGTCAATAGGATGTTACATCGACGGATCAATATAATTTATGGGAGATGCGTAAGGTACACACGTGTCGAACCCAGTTAATATAAAGTTAGCATAATTGGAGTTGGGTGACACGGATGACCTTTTCGAGTGCACCGATAATCCAGCAAGGGTCGAAATAGTTCAGAATAGATACCTAGGTGTTGTGTTTGGGTTTAGGAAACTTTTTAGACATAAAAAGGGTTGTATAAGGGCAAGAAAGACATTTTATAATACTAATTAAAGAGAAAAATGCGATTTAACTTTTAGGAAGGCTTATTAGGGTTTGAGAAGGTGGATGGCAGCCCACCTTTCACTTTCCAAACAAGGGGTTGAGAGAAAAGAACCCTAGAGAAGAGAAAATAGGTAAGAAGGAAGGATTTGAAGAGAAGATTCAACCCGGATTGAAGAACATCGAATTTGTAATCCATTAAGGCAAGTAAATACTTGTTTTATGTCGCATTTCAATTTGTAATTAATTACTTTCTTGAATTATATTAGTAATTAGGGGTTGGATTATAAAAACTGAACTTGATGATTAATTAAGGAAATTTGTTGGTAAAGATTACATGAACTTGAATAGATGAACAAATTGAGTGGATTACATTCATAAAAAACTAGGGTTTAATGGAAGAAAATAATGAAATTAGATGGGAGATAAGATCTTGATGATTAACTTGATGTGTGCGTTTTAAATCTTGAATCTGTGATGATTTCCATGTTAGATTTATATATAAAGCGATGGAATTGGGTTATATGGATGATCTATGAACTAAAATTCTGGAAATTTGGATATAAAGAACCCTAGAATCGAAGTTGGGAGGTTAGGGATGAATCCCGCCTAAGAAAAAGGGCTTCAGGTTCGTTCTCTAGAATCTCGTTCGAACCCCGTTCGAATGAGGTACTATTTTTCGTTCGAACGAAATGGATTTTCTGTTCGAACGAGAGGTACTGTTTTTCGTTCAAATGAGATGGGTGATCCGTTCGAACGACCCGTGGTTTTGTGTCGGGAAAACATTTCGGGTATTTTTATGAACTCGAACGAGTACGTGGGAGGTTATCCAAGTGAGTGGAAAATTAATTAAGAATAGATTTGTGTCGCAACTTATTGGTGGGAATTTAATAATTAACTAGGGTGCTCAGATGAGGGACTAGTTAAGTAAATAAATCGGGAAGTTGGGATGAACTTCGAGATTTGGATAGATCGTGAGCGGTGGGGATTGCGTACGGGTTCGATAGTTATTATATATACATATTAGAGGGACGTGTGTGTGTATATATATATATATATATATATATATGAATGTGTGTATGCTACTTGCTTCTTAAATATACCTACGCAGTAGTGCTATCGAAGGAGGTTGCGCGTAGTGGCCAGTCCACCTAGCGTTGACCAGCATGTGTTGCATTGATTCCCCAAGTCATTGTATTGTTGCGTGGCCACTATCCATATGCGAGGATAGGCGTGGGTTTGAGTCCGGTTGGGTGTAATGTGTTATGATCGCGATCCCAAGGGCGTATGGCTATGACCGCCTCCATTGTATTTGTATTCATTTGGGATCGGTGGTGAGATTTCGACCCGATGGCTCGATATGAGGCGTGATGCCTGGAGCCGGATAGTATACGAACATATCCGCGAGGTCCAAGATCTGATAATATGTTATACATATATATATATATATATATATATATATATATATATATATATGTATGTATGTATGTATGTATGTTTATATGATATAGTGTTTATATCTAGTTATAGCACGGATGTAACTATGTATATTTATCTTGTGATTAATTGAATTATAACTAGTGCGTCGCTAAAATATTGTTTATAAATGAATACCTAGCGAAGGTAGTTAGACATAGCTAATAGATAGTATTATCAGAGTTGGCATACATAGCAGTTGTATATCCAAGTTAGACCGGGTAGTTTAATTAGGATAATTGAAATGAACACACTAAGTGCGTACTGTAGTTGAGAGGTGAGGCTTATCTCAAGTGAGTGTGACTGGTTAATCTTGAAAGTAATACACTACAGTTTTAACAATTTAAAATAATTATTTACTGCAAAAATATTTTACTCTACATGCTCTAACCCGCATATTCCTGTCTTTCCTTGTTTTCCTTTTTACACCTCAGGTATGCAGAAGTAGCAGCCGAAACAGTAAGGATAGATATGTTCTTGCCAATGAAAGTTGTGAATCCTTGATTAGACGTTTCATTCATTTTTGCTTTAGATAGGATCAGTTATTTCTCTTTTTGTTGTTAAGCGTGTTGCCAGTGGATGATAGACTTATTCTCATTGCAGACTGTATATTTTGTCATACTTGTATTCAGTATTCAGCTATTATTCCATTTTTCATTGTGATGTTATTAGTTACTATGCATGATGTTTAGTCTGTTATTGTGGTTGTAGGAATTATTTATATTCCTTATGTTATATTAATTGCGATGGTGATGCTAAGAATAATCCATATTGAGATTTCTATTTTATTTTGGTGAAGGATTGATCACTCGGTATTAAAATAGGCGGGTTGTCACACAGGCATGATCTAAAGCAAGATTCTAAAAAACGCAGGGCGTGACTAAGACGTGGAGGCCAAGCCTTAAGCCTTAGAAGCTTAGGCTAGCCTTATGCGTGAAAAGGCGTTTAGGTCTTTTTTAATATATTTTAATATTTTTAACTATGATGATGCTATTAAAAATACTAAAATGGCATATACCTTAAAATTATTTTTGAATATTTGTAAATTAAAATACTATTTTTTTTTAAATACTAAAAAAAATAAAAATAAAAATCATTTTTTCACGCCTTGCTTCTAAAAAACTCCCGTTTTTTCACGTCTTACCCCTAAAAAATGCGCGTTTTTTCACGCCTTCCCCAAAAAATATTGACCACGCCTTAATCCATGCCAAGGGACAAAACTTGACGTATCTAAAAAGTTGTGCGCCTTGACGCGTTTTTTAGAACACTGATCTAAAGCGGACCTTAAAGACTAAAAGACGGACCAATTATTTAAAATACCAAAACAAATTTAACCAATCTTGGTGGAGATGATACCCACAATGTAGAGATCATATTTAAAAAGAATTAACCCAAGAGTGGGTGAAATGTAAAATATATATATATATATATATATATATATATATATATATATATATATATATATAGAGAGAGAGAGAGAGAGAGAGAGAGAGAGAGAGACTCATGTGCACACTAAGTTTGCACATCATTTTTTTAAAATAGTAAAAAAAATATTCTTTAGTTGATTTTTTTGTGTGTGATATGTAAACATTTCAACGGCGCCATGTAAAAAAATCAGCTCAAAAAAAAATTTACTATTTTTAAAAAATCGGTCAAACTTTTGCTACTTTTAAGCACTTTAAAAGCTGCGAAAGTTTGACCGATTTTTTAAAAATAGTTAAAAAAGTGTTTTTGAGCTGATTTTTTTTATATAAGTCCGTTGACATGTTTAAATATCACATAAAAAAATGAACTCAAAAATATTTTTTTTAATGCTTTAAAAAAATTAGTGTGCGCTACTGTGCAAATTTAGTGTGCACAAGAGTCTGCCTATATATATATATATATATATATATATATATATATATATATATATAGCTTTTGTGCGGACCAGTCCGCATTTTAAGAATGTGGACCGGACATATGTCACCTAACGGTGCACCTAGAAATTATTGCCCAAATTATAGGCTCTCTCTCTTTTCTGGGCTCACCGCCATGTGACACATGTTCGATCCGCACTCTTAAAATGCGGACTAGTCCGCACAAGAGCAGGACTGTATATATATATATATATATATATATTTCAAATTCTCTAAACATTATTTTATGTGATTTCCATCATTTTAATTGCTAGTCTTTATTGTTATATTTTTTTATTTTCTAATTTTTTGAGATGTCTTTCTGTAATTTTTATTTTTTTATATTTTATTCATTATTTCCAGATTTTCTATAAACAATTGAATCATTTGTCAAATAGTCCCTCGATTTTTTAATTAAAGTTTAGTCCAAGCCTTTCTTTTTTTTCCCAAAAATCTCTCACCATATAAAACATTCATTCTCTCCTCCCATTGTACACCCCAACTAAAATTGTTAAAACAAATGAGATAGACTTTTTGGAACATAAAAATCAAGTGGAGTAAATGCAAAATATAAATAGGTCTCCTGATTTTTGGAATGTTTCTCATAATGAAATATAAACAAAATTAAATAAAAAAAACTATTGCCAATCATCATACTCCCTTTTACCCAAAAAAACAAAAGGGGTAGTGAAGGGAACAAATGCTTTCAGGGAAATAGATGGTCAAACCTTCTCCTTTATAAAAAATGAAAATTGGAGAAAATTTATTAACTTTTAAGCATAATAGAGATCGAATTCCAAGTTAGCATGCTTTATAGTATAATTATCTTAGTTCCTCCTTTTTTTATCATCAATCAGAAAAATGATGAAATATTTTTTTAGGGTGCATGTAAAAGTACCTTTTAACTATGTGCACCTCTTTAATATAGGAAAGAAAAATATGTAGAATCAGTGACCCAGACGGACCACCGCAACTTTCAATACATATGCGGATCACTTCTATTCGAGATTTTATTCTGCATTTATATGTTTCTCAATAGAACTTAAATAGTTGATCACAAACTTTAATCCACCCATGCCCATAACAAGATGGCCAAGAAAGATCTATGTAGTCGCCCTATTATTGAGCATTGCATTTTTGGTCCTTTTTCCAATCACTTACATAATTATATGTATACATATATACATGTGTGTGTGTGTGTGTGTGTGTGTGTGTGTGAGAGAGAGAGAGAGAGAGAGCACATCGATAATTTTGAGCTCGAGACCTTTGCCGAAGTCACGAAAAAGTTTGTAAACAACAAAAAGCACAATCCATGGTTGGAATCATTTTTTGTTGAGGTAGTGTGGGGGAGGAGGCAATGATAAGAATTTAGAATTATTAATGAATAGTCAGGCTCTCCAACATACCTATAAACATATTTATTTTTACAAAATAGTAAAAAATGTATTTTATAACCAAATTTGGTGTACACTATCTATATAATACGGAGATCATCAAAAAATTCAATCCGAAAGTGAGTGAGATAATAAAAAAAAAAATTGAAAGGTCAAAAATGCACATATATATCGACCTTTCATTTCACCCACTTCCGGATTAAATTTTTTGATTATTTTTTTTTTCAGATGATCTTCTCATTATGTAGATCATGTATACCAAACTTGGTTAAAAAATATATTTATTATAATTTTAGAAAATTGATATATTTATAGGTATGTTGCTAAAAAAATATGTTGGAAAGCCTGAACTCTATTAATGAAAACCCATGAAACGAAGCTGAAATTATATTGGGAGATTCAAAACCCACTAATTCTCAATTCATATGATCCTAGCACAAAGTGCGACATTTTGCAGTAATAGGCTACAAGACCGCCACCATTCCAAAACTTGCAAGCAAAGAGCAGGACAAGAATTCACTACCTAATTATCACCATCCGCATTTGCTCCCTTGAGATGCAAGTGTTTTTCCCTCTTCTGAAACTCGGTCAGACCTTTCCCACTTCCGGTCACTCCTACCTTCCCGAATGGATCTTCCGGAGACTTGAAGATGCTCTCCCGTTTCCGCCCAGAGAAGAAACCAATCTAAGGAAGTAAAACAGCATATTAGAGGATCAGCCACATAAATTTACATGCCTTATTGTGCATAATAACCAGAGCACAGAAAGTAACACAAGGGGGGTAGAGGTAGACCTAAATTGACTTGGTGGGATATTTATAAAAAATGACATGATATCACATGGTTTAACCGAATATATAGCGCTGGACAGAATGAAATGGAAAAATAGGATTCATGTAGCCAACCCCAAATAACTTGGAAAAGACTATGTTTAGTTGAGTTGAGTTTAACCAGACCACAGAAAGTATTGATCAACAATTCTGACATGATAACGACTTCAGATTTGTTGACCCACTTTGAAAGGCGGTTATGGTGACCCTATCATCTAATTGGTTAAGATATTAAAAACAGCAAACACCCAATGAAACTACTTATTTATTATTTTAATGTTTCAACCAATTATGTGAGAGGGCCACCGTGACCCACTTTTAAAGTGGGTCAACATAACTCGACTCCATGCTTACATTAAATTGCCCGATTGTAAAAGATTTGCCTTTAGTGGTAAGGTCGCAAAATAACAGAGGCAGGGAGAAATGTAAGAATAAATTAAACAACGTGGACTTTTTATTTTATGATTCAAAATCTCAGTCATGGTCTACGACTCAGACGCCCAATTTTCAACGAGGTCGCGGTATCGGTCGAAACACAACAACATGCTATGTAAAGAGTCCAAAAAATTTCGAAAAAAATATAGAATTTTTCTAAAATAAAATTAATAAATTGGACACCAAAAATTTTAAAAACTATTATTTAATATGCATAACATTGTGAGTATACTATGTGCATCAGACTAGTCGCCTTCAATATTTTATAATAAATTAACACTAAATTAGAAAAACAATCTCATGACACATAAAACTCCATATATAATCTATATAAAAGCAAAACAATCCAATATAAGCAGCTTAATGAGAAAGTTTCACACAATGAGAAAGTTTCACACAAGACAAGGGGAAGGAAGTGTCGCATTGCACAAGAGAAGAGAAGGGTTAAAATTATTATTTTTTTACTTTAGGTCATTTCGAAAGGCTGAGAGTAGAATCATACAATTGGAAGGCCAAAAAAGTTCAGAACTAACGTTTTTTTTGGCTGAAAATTTGACCCAAAATTTTCCGACTTTGTATTGCTATGTGTATCATGTATCTTAAGATCCACGTATCATATTGGGATACATGTTCCATTTCGTAAGATACTAACATCAGAGATCACCAACATGAATTTTTAAAATATTAATATTGTAAACTATTTTTTCCCCTATGATTGTATTGGTGAAATTCCATTGGTTTGTCATACCACTTTATTAATTTATACATATACATGTAGAGAGAGGGAGAGGGAGAGGGAGAGAAGAAATTGACTACAATTTTATGTTCTATTATTTGAAACCCTAATTTTTCCCAAATTACAAACCAGCCAATTTTTACCGCCACAATTCACTGCGAAAACTGTGTATCCAACTCTCCAAACTTTCAAAAAAAATTACCTAACCCACCCCTAAGTTTCCAAAATCACATTTCAGCACTCCCACTTTCTGAAATTCACAAATCAGCCCTTCAATTTGACGATTATATATCCAAATTGGAGGGGTGTTACCCACAAATCCCTCGAAGATATCACAGACATTGAGTTGTGAGTGAACAACCGAGCCTCTTGAAATGAGGCTCTCCTGTCCCCCCATTCATGTTGCTTCTATCAGCTGTCTCCCCACCCTCGTGTGGCTCCAATTGACAGCCAGGGTTAGTGGTTGTTTTATATCGGAGATAGGCCTCTAAACGGGTCGGGTATCCCTTAACTGTCTCCGTATCCGTTTAGTTTTTGACAGATCGGGTCCTACCCAATTACCCGACGGGTCCTATTTTTTCTGACCAGAACCCGATTCGTTAAGGACCCACGACACGACCTGACCCGTTTAACAGTTATTAGAATTTTATTTTTTAATTAAATCCTAAAGCACATTCTAATAATAAGCATCCTTTTGAGTGACTATATAATATCATTTTTTGTTTAACAAAGTAATAATATAACATTAACCTCTTCAAAAAAATAATAAAAAAATAATAATAATATTAAAGTACCACTAAAAATAAGGAAAATATATTTTTTATGTTGGTGGGGTCCTAAACGGGTCGGATATAGCATGTACGAGACCCGATCCATTTATTAAATGGGTAATAGGGTATTCGGGTATAAAAAAGTTGCTCAAACCCTCTTAAAAGGACCGGGTCCTGATCGGGTCCGGGTTTAGACCCTATCCATTGAAAGGCCTAATTGGAGATTTCTTCGCCATCATCGTCAAACACTGTTGGTTACTAAGATCAAAAGTCAATGGTTGAGGTGTTTGTTGTTGGGGAATTCTTTCCGATCTTCGGGAAATAAGATGTTGGGTTATGTATTGAAGACTTCTTCGATATCTTTTCTAAGATTGTTTGGACGATTTGCAATCATTTTCACGAAGTGAAGTTGTAATGCTTTGATGACTTTTTCTCTCTTTAAAAATGAAGATGGTTCATCTGGAATGGTACATTCTGGTGGTCCATTTGAGGTGGTCGAACTCGACCGCGCGAGCTCCGCCAATCATAGTTGTATGGACCCGATTTTGGATATTATCAAATTCATGCTGGGATGAAACTTCAACATTCACTGCTGAAGTTTATTGAGAGAGCCAGATAGGGTTTGGGCCCACCTTCCTCCAGGGATGATCCGCAATTACTTGCTTGGGTAATTCTCAGGGAAATTTCTCCGGCCATGAATTGGAACAGCCTGTCCATCTTTTTGTTAGCATGCAGGCGGGTCGCTTTTGAGGACGACTTACCCTTCAAGTGGGGGAGACCGATGGTGATTGTGCGATGTAGGTGGTGGTCTCTTCTCCCACTTACACGCTCAACGTAAGCTTTTTCCAAGTGGGAAAGAATGATGTGTACATGATGTCCATATGGGTCGAATTGTTTTATCTTTCTTTGAGCAAGTTTATTCCTGCGTCTCCTTTAGGTTATTTATCACAGATTGAGAGAGATATTATTCTTAATGTGTGCCCTTTAGTCTTTTTACTTCTTAGGATATCTTGGCTACCAAGATGACTAAGCGTAGAAATAAGACCCTTTGCCAACCATTTTACCTTTAAGAATGAATAAATGAGAGAGAACTCAATATTTCTAAATACTGATTTGGTTGCATTGAGTATTTCCATTGCGCTTCCATCAATATTAACAGTATATATTGGTTAAGAAGTCTTCTTCTTCGCATTATTAAGTTATTGAAGTCAAAAGTTGCATTATTATTAATAATACCTAATACTATATGTTAGTATTAAAGGTAAAAAAGAGAGGCAAGAGTGAAATTACTAAAACCTGAACACTGTTTTCTAATTAAATTTACATTACTAAAAATCTTAATTCTTCAAAATTCAAAGAGGGGAGGAGACCAATTGTGACATGACAGATCGAATGAAACAAACAAAATTATCTTTTGCATTCCATTTAAAAATCTAGTGGATATGATAGCACTTGCTTGTGGATGAATATTTTATGGGCAAACAAATAGTAAATAGGATGGAATTATAGATGGCCAACAATTCGCATGAGCAAAAACAGTTGCAAAGAATACCTTCTTAGCCTGGCCTTTTGTGGTCTGGAATTGCTGCCAAGCATTCTGCCTCTTATTCTGTGTCACCTCAAGTTGCTCGAACCGCATCTTTGACTTGAAAGCATGTATCTTCTTACGTTTGGCGGCTTTCTGTAAATGTAACAGAATTTACAGTAAACAAGCATAGCTAAGACCTTTTTTTAAATCAAACAAATGTGAGGATGAAAATTTTGAATAATTCTATCAACTTTTATCAAGTTAAACAGGATAACAGGTAGAGTGACATAATTAACAAGGAGAGCAGACAGCAAAGTAAAAATGCAGTTCTACTTACTTTACCACGATTTAAACACATTATAGAGGGAGGGAACTATGGAAAGACAGCTTATCCTATTGTGGCTGTCAACACTTCTGATATGTTGCAAAGGAGATCATTTTGTCTTTTTCATAGTTTTCTTTCTATTGTGATCAAATCATGGTAAAAAAACTAGATAAAATAGCCTGGTGGCAGGGCTCCTACCTCTTAACCTGTAGGTCAAGAGTTCAAATTCTCTTGGGGCCACCTCCCACATAGTATGTCTTGGTATGTGCAGATTGGAGGGTCCAAACATACCTTGGGATTAATCAGATGCTCAAAAGAGGCCTGGACACCCCAAGATATCAAAATGGGGAAAAAATAGTGCTTAAATAACTGGAACCTTCCAGCATAACATTCTTTGCTTCTGGCTCATGAAAAGGTAAGGTGCTCAAAAGAGGCCTGGACACCCCAAGATATCAAAATGGGAAAAAAAGAGTGCTTAAATAACTGGAACCTTCCAGCATAACATTCTTTGCTTGTGGCTCATGAAAAGGCAAACACTAGTGATGTGTTGCAACTGAGAAGACCTTTCAAATGTTTCTCCTCGGTGTTGCCTTTGTGAAGATAATGATGAAAACTTGAGTCATTTACTGAGTACCATAAATATTCCCAATGTTCTAAAAGGCACTATACGGAAAGCGCACCTACGCAGCCTCCTAGACGGGTGCAAAGACAGTTTGCATATTAATTTTTAACTATAATACTTCCAGTGTTCTAAAAGGCGTGCCTTGGCGCCTCACCTAGGGGCCAGACGCCTCGAAAGTGGACCAAGTGAAAAAAAAATCGTTGTATTTAAAAAATTTGCCCCAATTTTGCATCACGCATCGAATGTATATTGGACTACAGCAGTAAAACAATATATATATATATATATATATATATATATATATATATATATATATATATATATATATATATATATATATATATATATATATATATATATATCATATGCATGAATGTTTCTGTGTATATAAAAGTCATACCTAGTGCGCAAGGCTCCCGCTTAATTGCGGGAGTGTCAGGGAGAGGCAAATCTTGGCTGGCCTTACCCCCAATACAGAGAGGCTGCTCCCATGTCTCGAACCCGAGACCAACCATAGTTTGGGCGAGAGCACTTGGCATCGCACCTAGGTACGATCTCTATGAATGTTTCTGCGTATATATAAAATGATTTCAATAGAATTTTTTAGTGAAATATTTTTTAACCTTGATCAGTTTTATACTTACAATAGCATTAATTTTTGTGTAATATTTCTATTATTTATTTTAGGAATCATATATCAATTGCACGAAATATTTGTGTGTAATATTTCTATAATTTGCCTTGGTGTTAGCAATCTTTTATTTATGTAAGTGACTTCAAAGAAATGTTAGTAATGTTAATAGCATATTTGGTTTGTATAACAAAAATATACAACAAATAAATAAATAAACGCCAATGCGCACCTAGGCCTAGGCACCCATCCCACGCCTGCCCTGCGCCCCATGCTTTTTAGAACCTTGGATACTTTAAAAAATTAGCTATTAGAACAAACTTAACAAGTTAACATAGAGTACAAATTCAACACAAAGTGCAAGCACCTAAATCAAATGTTGCAATAACAATGAATTCACCAAGACACTTGCCAACTATATATTTGGGTCTAAGCGAGACGACAGAGCACCACTTAATGCCTAGGCGGGGCAGGGAATAGGCAAGACTGAAGAGTACAACCTAGGAAGGGACTAGACAGAACCTAGGCTGGTTTTTTAGAACACTAAGAGCCTGTTTGGTTTGCAACTATAATTCTGTTTTATGTATTTAAATACAATTCAGATAAAAATTTGCGTTTGGCAACCTGTTTTTAAACACTGAATTATAATATTTCTATGTTATAATCCAGTTTTTCAGAAAATAGCAAAAGGGTGTTTTATAACTTCTGTTTTTTATTTTTCAACTCAAAATTATTCATTCTTAATATTTTAATGCATCTATACCATAATATATAAAATACATACATAATACATTAATATGTGTGTAATTTTTATAAATAAAAAATATATATGTACATACATGTACACAAAACTACGTATATTTACATTATTAAATCATATAATATACTAAGATCCATATGTTAAATGATATTATCAATAGTTACATGATACTTATATATAATTTTATACGTATATTATTAATGTATGGAATAATATACAATATACATATAGCACATATGTATTAAAAAAATATTATCAATTCATGTATGTATATAATTTATTGTGAATTATATATATATATATATATAAAGTTATACTTCCTAACAAATCTCATTAAATATACATAAAAATACATGATATTAAATGTACATGTATATAATTTATGATGTATATACGTACATATGTATGTATGTATGTATGTATGTATGTATGTATTTATACATTCATATATCATATACGTATGAAAGTTTTATGTATGTATGTGTGTGTGTGTATATAATATAATATAATATAATATAAATATACATGTTTGCCAATTTTGTCAAATTTTCAAAAAAATGTATTTAAAAACAAGTTTACCAAACACGCACCAATAATTAGAAACACAAAAAACTGAACTTTAAAACTGTATTTAAAAACAACGTTTAAATCGAATTTTCTGAATACAGAACCAAACATACCCTAATTATTCCATTTTCGTTTGTGATAAGGCCTTTCTAGAGTTGAATAGCCTGGAACTTCTACCTAAAGATTGAGTTGGTGTTTATGGTATTGGGAAGTATTGGGAAGCAATTCAAAAGTTAATTCGCTTTGGAGATGGGTGATGTAGCCTATGTTTTCGGATTCTGGAATGAAAAAATGATAAAATCTTAGAAGGGAATTATAAAGAGAAGAAACGGTTGAAGCTAAGAATCAAATTTAAGATTTCCTTTTCGTTTTGATGCACCTAAAAGATTACACTCGGATTTTGCTGAAAGTATGTTTGGCTGAAACTTTTGATTTGGGTTGACATCTTTTGCCACTACAGGGCCAGTTTCTGGTTGTGCTTCAGCAGTTATATACACTGTCATTTCTTGCAGTTCTTATTTCGTGTTTCTGAAAAAAAAAATTACAATAATCATCCACACACTTTTGCATCATTCAAATTTATATGAACAACCACTTTTCCCTCTATGCAGGTAATGCCCTTGCACGCTCGCATGCTTGGATACAAAAGAAACGTCCAAATTTGTACTTCTCACTGAAATTGGCTTAAAACCGCAAATCGGGAAAAGATACGACCATTTTTAATTCATTGCTCTTCCAGTAGGTTTCTTTGGAGTAAGATCTTGGGGAATTTCGGTATAGAGGGAGTTCTCGGACATATTTGCATTGGAGATAGTGAGGTATGGTCAACACAAGATGTCTGTGGAGATTCATAGTTACATCTCTTCTTTAGATAATTCAAATGTGAGAAAATTTGCAAACAAGGAGAAAGAAGCGACAATTTGAAATAGATGGTCACCTCATGAGCCCCTTCATCTTATGTTTGAAAATACTCCTTCCTCTACAGCACTTTTTATGAGAATAGAAGAGTGCAATGGGTTACTTGTAATATTGCCGGAGATGTATAATTTTAATGATTTAGCCTTTATTGTATTTCCATAAATAGGCTTGTATATTAGGTAAGGGATAATAATCCTTACAATATTCGTAAAGTGTCCCCTTCAGTCTTTTTACGTTTTTTACATTTTTAGGTTTATTTGGGCTAGCAATAACTTGGCGTATAAATAAGGTCTTTGGTCAACCATTGTAATTACATTATATTTTATTCAAATAAATCTTTGCGAAATTATAGATTCAAAATAATTGTCCAATAGCAAACTGACTGTTACTGACACTTTTGTTTATGTTCTGTCCAATACATAATGACTAATTTTGGTGCTGTGTGTCATTTGTCGCATTTGTAAACTGGTTATAAAGTCATACGCGATCCGAAGTTGTTGAAAAACAAATTGTGACAAGTTCAATGGCACCCGGGAGATCAAGCCAAATTATGATCAAACGATGCCTCTCTGCCTTAAAGAAGATGGGTGCCGATTCATTTCAGAATTCCAAGTCCTCACTACCACGCTCCACTACCCGGTGGCGGCAAACTCCCCTTTACCCATCACTGCCTCTCCATTTATCACCATTTGATCACCGTTGCCCAAACCAGTCCCCAACACCAAAACCAGGGGCAAACAGCCTCATCTTCTTTGCCCCGCTTCGGAAGCCTTACCGGCCTCTGATGATCCCCAGCCAAACTACATTCACTTTGACAAAGAGGAAACAGAAGAAGCAGAAGAATGGATAACGTGTTCAGAGATTTCTTTTTCCTTATGTTACTTTTAGGTTCCATTTTTGTTAGGTTATTTCTCTCTTATTAGTTGTTATATTAGGTTAGAGGGTGGCATTATCTTTTAATGTCTTTAGTGTGCCTCTTTAAGTCATTTTACACTTTAGAGCTCGTTTGGTTCGAGGTTTGGCAAGGGAATGGGAATTCATAATTCCAGGAATTCTAAGTTCCTGGAATCTTCAATTCCTTTCCATTGTTTGGTTCAAGCAGGAATTTCTTTTTCCCGCCATCTAAAATCCCTTCTATGTAAACTGTTAAAAAGATATTAAATATGTACTATTTTTTGAAAAAGTTAAAAAAAACGTGTTTTGTTACACTTTTATTTAAATATAAACTGTTTTTAGTAAATTTTTTTAATTCTTCACAAAAAAATAAAGTTGTAAAAAAACAGTTTTTAAATAAAAACAAAAAAAGTTTTTGAATAACTTTTTTTATTAATCTTTCCTGAAAAATAAAGTTATAAAAAATGGTTTTTTTTTTTTTCGTTTTTTTCCTTAAGCAAAAAAACAATTTTTTTTGTTGTAAAAATACAGTTTTTTGAATGTTTTTATATTTCTAATAAATAAAAAACAGTTTTTTTAATGTTTTTATTAGAAATATAAAAACATTCAAAAAACTATTTTTGTACAACAAAAAAAAATGCAAAAATAAAACTGTTTATATATAAAAACTGCTTAACAAAACACATTTTTTAATGTTTTAAACAAATAGCACATATTTAAAACATTAAAAAATGTGTTTATTAAACATTAAAAAATGTGTCTATATAAATAAAAATGTGTTTATATATTAACATATTAAACAGTTTTATTTTGCATTTTTTTGTTGTTGTACAAAAACAGTTTTTTGAATGGCGAAAAACATTTAAAAACTGTTTTTTATATATTAGAAATATATATTAACATTTTATTTTAAAAAAATCAGTTTAAAGAAACATTTAAAATATATTTTTATAGTTTTAATCTATAAAACACTGTTAATATATTAAAAAAATGTTTATATATGAAAAACAGTTTTAAAAAACACGTTTTTTAACTTTTTAAAAAAATAGTACATATTTAAAACATTTTTAATAGTTTATATAAAAAATTATTTTTTAACTTTTTTATTTAAAAAAAAGAGTTTTAAAAACATTTAAACATTTTTGTAATATTTTTATATATAAAAACTGTTATTAAAGAAAAAATGTTATAGTATAAAAATGTCATTCTTTTTTTATATATAAATGGTGTAAACTACTTTATTTCCTATTAAATGAAGCGAGAGAACGTCACTTGAATATGAGATAATGAATCATTAAATGAAGTGAGAGAACACTCCTTAAAAAACTATGTGATTGGACGACATCAAAACTTGATGTCGTTGAACACATCAAAAAAAAATTCGAGAAAGAGAGTGTGTATGTGTATGTGTGTGAGAGAGAGTGTTTATGTGTGTGAGAGAGATAGAGAGAGCATGTGTGTGAGTGAGAGAGAAAGAGAGTGTGTATATGTATGTGTGTGCGAGAGAGAGTGAGTATGTGTGTGAGTGTGTGTGTGTGTGTGTGTGTGTGTGTGTGAGAGAGAGAGAGAGAGAGAGAGAGAGAGAGAGAGAAGAGAGAATGTGTGTGTGTGTATGAGAGAGAGAAAGTGTACTTATGAGTTTATGTGAAATGGTATTTTTGTTACACCACAAAAATAAGGTAATATGTCCGGGAATATAGGATTACCCCCATTTTAGAGGGGAAAGGAGAATCCAATTTCGTGGGAATTCTAAATTCCAAGAATTCTAAGTTCCCCCTTAAATCTCCAACCAAACATTGTAATTCTAAATGAGGGGAATTCTAAATTCCAGGAATCCTAAATTCCCTTTCCAAACCTCGAACCAAACGAGCCCTTAGGGTTACTTGGCTAGCTGTTAATAAAATTTTCGGCCACTCTTTGCAATCAGTTGACTTTTGAGTATGAATGAGAATTAGAGAAACGAACTAGGCCATTGGCCTCGTAAAAATGCTTTCGCTTCCATCAATGCAAGGGTGAAACTTTATTGTTCGCAACTTAGGTCTGTTACCAGGGCCTCAAATAATAACAAAAGAGATGAGAGGTACGGAGACTAAGTTGGCAAGCGGCAGCATCTCCTTCGCAGAATGGCAAGGTGTGCAGCAAGTTTGGTTTGTAAATATAGTTTGCCTTGCTTTTGGGAGAAGAGTGGAGGAACTGTGTTACAGCTGTAACTTTTGTTCCAGTTATTAAAGGGAAGAGCAGAGGAAGAGTGTTGCAGCTGTAACTTTTGTTTAGAAGTTTTTTCTGTTCTTTTTTCGGTTAAAAAATTGTGTTACAGCTCACGAATTTTTAAAAATTGATCGTTTTTACAATATAAAAAATGTTTACAGAAGATTATTAAAAAAAATGTTTACAGCTAACTTTGTCTCAAAAGTTTTTTGTTTTGCCACAAAAAAATGTTTACAGCTCATTTATGCTTAAACATTCTTTCTTTATTACCAAAAAAATAAATGTATACAGCTTACCTACCTTAAAAAATTGATTATTTTTTACAAATTCAATTATGCTTAAAAATTCTTTGTTTGTAAAAAATAAAATATGTTTATACTCGACTTATATTTAAATTTTCAGTTTTTTAAAGAAAATAAAGAATGTATACAACTAACTTGTGTTTAAATTTTAATCTTTTAACAAAATAAATGTGAACTTTTTTGTACAAAAAATGATTAAAATTTTCCCATGAATGAAAAATAGTTTCTTACAAAATAGTAATAAGCTTTTTTTTAAATATTGAAGTACATATTGTAAATATTTAATAAATTACTACTATAGTTCACAGTCATTCCACCCTCAAAATATGTATTAAATTGGTACTGATTTTTGATTAACTTATATATATATATATATGTATGTAAAACTGTTATATATATATATAAGTTAGTTATATATATATTTAGTAACTATATGTAAGACTATATATATATATATATATATATATATATATACACATTCGGGTCGGGTCCTTATCGGATCGGAATCATGTATATCCAGATCCGGTCCATTAACTAATCGGGTAATCAGATAATCGGGTCTATAAAATTTGCTCAGATCCGTTAATTCAGGTCGGGTCCGGATCGGGTCTGACAGCCCTAATTTTATGTGTCATTTTATTATCTATTATGGAACTAGCGGATACCCGTGCTGAGGGCACGGCGATAAATTTGCCCCGTGATAAAAAAAACCCAACTTTAAAAAAAAATATTAATTTTTAAAATATATTTAATAAAAAAAAACACCTTTAAAAAAAATACTGAAAAAAAAATATTAATTTTTTTTAAATATATTTAATAAAAAAATAATATAATAATATATGTATGTATGCATGTTAAACATGTATGATATTTTATGTCTTCCATGTACCCATAAAAGACATTAAATATCATGCATGTTTAACATGCATGAAATCACCCCATGGCCATATGGCCCCTTATTATATGGATATTGGAGCTGACGAGTTCGACATGTTAGTATAATCAATTAGACAATGCCATAGTTATAGTTATAATCTCATCTAATTGGTCAAAATTATTAATCTTATTTTTTTTATATTTCTATATTTTTTTCGATTTTTTGGGTCTCTAAATAGCGTACTTTTGCGTATCGCCCGTTACCGCGACCGATTTGAAAATCGGGCGTCCGATACAGGGACCGATACCGAGACTTTGAACCATGAAATTTACTTTTTTTATTATATAGCTTTATTGTATTTCCTATTTTAAGTTAGAATTTTAGGTAAGGGGTAATATTCCTTTGAGATTATTCTTAAGGTACCCTCTTTAGTCTTTTTACCTTTTTAGGACTATAAAAAAAGCTTTTGGCCAGCCATTGCTTGCTCTTGTGTGCCATTGGTCATGTTACGTCAATTTTAATAATTGGAGAATCATGTATTATCTTTTCTTATTACTATTAGGGATTCTATGGTACAAACCCTAGGGGACATCTTGCCCCCTTTCTTTGTAATCATTTCACTGTTTTTAATGTCATTTTTGTTTCTGGTAAAAAAAAAATAGTAGTATAGGCTGTCCAGCGCGTTTCTTGTAGCATTGTTGCCACTGGATTTGATGGACTGCTGTGGCTGTATATAGGGAGTCCGGCGAATTATTTTTCATACTGGGTGGGGACCCTGTGATAGTTTATCTACGCAAGGAAAGGCAGCATGGTAAGGCCCATAAGCTCCAATACAACCATACTGCCCTTTTTAGTGGTTAGGAGGTGTGGCGATCATGTGAATGAGCTTGATCTTCCTCCGGAGTTTAAGCTCCATAGCGTACTTCTTCACGTAGCAGGCCTCAACCCATTTCGAGGCAACAGCATACCTGTTGTCCCACTTCATTCCGATGTTTCACAGCCAGTTCGTTCCCATGCCCTGTAGAGAGTACTGTAGACACTAAAAAATATCCAAACAGAGACCGGATTGAGCCTCCGTCTTCATATATTTATTGCCGTTTTATTTTCTTGTTAGACTTTAATTGCAATAGGCTTGTTATGCTATTAAGAGTTTTTTGTGTTTTAGTCAACCCTAGCGTTTAAAGGGAGCCTTGACTTCATTTCTGCATCATTCGTACAAGAAAGATTATAAGAGTTGAGAGCAAATACTTTATACCTTATTAGTTGTGCCTTCGTGTACATGTTTGCGATTATTCTGGTGTGAATTGCATCACCTTTTCTTCTAATCACAAGGTGAAACTCTACACTCGAAGTTTCAAACCCGCAATCTCTCAACAAGGTGCACTAACAATGGAGTTATGAGTTCATATCTGGTCCACTTCAATTCATTCATGATTAACGAAAAATTCTCTTATGCAAATAGAGAAAAAAAAAAGTTTAGGATTGGACTATAATTTCTGATCATCAAACTAGGCTTCGGGGAACTAGACCAAGATTATATTTGGCAACCAAAATTTCCTAATAACCTTGAAGGATTAGGTCATATCATTTTCCAAGGAATTAAAAATCAATAGAAAGGGAAATATACCTAATAACCCCTGATTTTTTTAATGTCTTTTAGTTTGTGGGGATAATTTTTTGTGCCCCATTAACAGTGGACAGAATATGTTAGTTCAACATACCACATCTTCAGGGTCATCGGGTTCAATACGAAGCTTTGCTGGTAAACTGCGTGACTGGAAGTCCACATCAGTAGAAGCAGCTTGGGCAATCTTACGCTTGAGAGCTTCCTTAGTAGCCTCAGCTTCCTTTTCAGCTTCTACCAGTGTGTCGACAGCACCTTCTTCTATTGCCCTAACATTGGCAGGATCCACCTACAAATATTAATAGGCAGTATCATGACATGCTCCGTATGTTCAAATAAATAAACATATCAAAAGAATAACAGCTTGCGAGTAAAGAATTGTATGCGCATAGGGGAAAAGGGACGAAGAAAATGAACAAGTTTTTTCCCTGATAACTAGACAACATAATCAAATATAACCCACATGAAAAAAGTGCATACTCAATAGAAGAACATGAATAATATATCAGAAGAAAAAAATCACAATCTTATGCATTGTTATCTGAGATAAATTTGCAGGTTTCAAAGGTAAAAGAATTTACATATCGGTGCCAACAAGCCAAACTGTTAAATCATGTTTAAACCTGGCTCAACTCAGCTTGACAAGGCTCAAGTAACTAAATGAACCACTCAAGATTGAGTTTGAAATCATAAAAGAGTTGCACTCTAAACACCGTCTCGATATAATAAGGGACAAAATCTTAAATAAGAAACTCCTAAGTTCAAGTTTCACTGCTTGACGCCACCCCCGAGAATTTATCACTATAATAGCCCGATTGATGTGAGTGGGATTGACTGTTTCCGGAAGGATTACCTGGATGCTTTAAGAAACACAATTACTTTCTACGCGCGCGCGCACATGAAAAAAATAAAATAAAATAGATAAAGAAAGAAAGAAAGAAAGAAAGAACAATATCTGAGGATATATATACATAATATGTATGTGCGTGTTCATGTCTCATATTAAGAAATCTAATCGAGCAAAACCTATCTGAATTTAATCAAGCTATGTTCGCTAGCAGACTTGAGCGAGACTACGCTCTGTTGAACTTCAAATTCAGCCCATTTGTTAAACATGTTTGAACACCGAACAAGTGGCTCGAGCCAAGCCCGGTAGCTTAACAAACTGAATGAACTATTAGATGAGAGATGTTAGCTTGAGTTTGACTGATTATTGAGGATAGAAATCACAATATAGATCACTGATTTATTAGCTGCTAAAGCTTTTGGGACGCAAAGGTCATGCATGTCAACCTAAAAAAAATACTTAAAGCAGTGAAGTATGATCGGAGATGGTACATGAGTATTGATGTGCTCTGGCTAAGTGACAAAGCAACTTGAGATCCTGCGGAATGTAGACCTTGCATGTTCAAAATCAGATTGACACACGTCACAAGCTTCTTAGCTAGATTCACAAGTTCAAGAATGACGAGCAATAAATTTTTAACCAAACCTAGTAGGAAGTGCCTGTTAGAACAAATTATATGACCAGTCAAATAGTGGCACAAGCGGAACCCGTTATCTTTTCCACTTTTTTTTATAAATGACAAACTTAATTGATAATATAAAATATACTTCCAAAGCTATGAGGACGGAGGAGTAAACAAGAAACATAAAAACAAAGACAATGAATTGTCAAGACAACAGTAACTCAACAAACTAATGCCATCAAAACAAAATATACTCTTCACCAGTTAAACCTATGGTGATTCATTCACGTGTCAGGCTCAATTTGCTGCTCCAACACACAAGAAGTGTATTAAGAACATAAAATCACAAATAAAATGAATGGATGGATGGGGTGGAGGGAAGGGGTGTAGGCAATGTTCGACAATGGAGGTGGTAGGATTAGTGTTTAGGTCAGGTTATATTAGTATTGGGAAAAAAGAAATAGGTGTGGTAGCTCCACATGTCGCGTAATTTCATTCAAGAGAGGACTGTAACGAATATATCGGAAGTCAAAACTCCATGGAGTTTGAGGTATTCACAAACATAACAGTGGATTCTTTAAATAAAAAACTCAGTATGTATCTGATAAACAAAATAGTTATGCTACTACAGAATTCTGCTCCATCATGCATGTTTTTCCTAAAAAAAAATTCCAAATACTTATCGAAAAGAAAATAGTTATGCAGATGTGTGTAAACAATACAGATGGAATGGTTTAATATCCCTTACCAATCGCCGCATTCATGAAACGCTCGGGCTCAAATCAGTCTTTGGGTTGTTCAATCTCATTTATTAATTTAATTAACCTAATTCGGACTTTATTCTAAAGCTCATTTAAAAGCAAACCAAGCCTAAAAAGGCCTCAGTTCAGCTTCTATAGACTAGTAAATATGAAACCCGTTTTCTTTTTGGTTGCGCTTTTTAGGTTTGAAAATTTGCACCATTTTTAACTAATTTCTAGCCTTACAAACCAAGCCAACCAAGCATGTGTAAATCTAGTTCAAGCAGAAGACTTCAAAACTCATCCAAAACTGAACTTTGCTTAAACATTGTTATGCTTTAGCTGGGATAGCGAACATTCTGAAACTTTGCATGGTTCGTTTCATTTGTAGTCCTACAAACCAACCCCAGCCAGCTGGAGGGGAAAATATTTATTTTAAAAAAATGAACAAACAGCTAATATGACCCAAAAGACATAACAAACTGAAACGAGATTAAGAAGACCTGCAGAATAAACAGAAAAGTGAATAGAGGATACAACTCAAATATGCTATGAAACCCTCATCATTCAAGAGCGTTGTCATATGATCCATACCTCTTCCTTGTTGCCCCATTCATCATAGCACACAAAATACCCATTCGGGGTATGCGCCTCGACTGTTGCATTATACCTGAACATTCAACTAAATCAAACACAGAAAAGAAAAGAAATGGTAAAGCGAATGAAAAATAAATAATATATGCTGATTAAAAAGTATAAACTTTCGAGAGAGGTACCACTCTCCATCGTCACTCCAAACAGCTTGAACTTTAGAGCCGACAGGAAACTTGTCAGAATGATCAAACATGGCACTTGATTCCTGATTGGTAAAGCAAGGAAACGAATGAATGAGAGAGACAAGGTAAAAATATTGCTTTAGTTACCAGTCTAGAAAAAATTTGAAAATAATCAAAATAAAAACAAAAAAGGAGGGGAATCATGCAGTGCTGTGCAACAGAGCCAATGCAAAAACATCATCAGAAATTGGTGCAACTTATTTCATTACATATCAGTATGCAATGTCGTGATTAATGAATTTTCGGCGTCTCTGCCCCCCACCCCTACGCACACACAAAAAACACTCAAAAAATTGAACAAACAACTTCTCTTGGCATAGACAAGCACCAATAACAATAACAACGTAGCAAAGAAATGCTATATGCAACACAACAACAAATCCACAATCATCATGCCCCGATTCACTGCATGATCCAGCTGTAATATCACCACAATGGTGTAATTAACTTTCCACATCCTACACGACAGTATGATAAATTTTAATAATGCTACCTCAAATCAATTTTAAGCTTTTGTTTTGAGAGTCATTTGCGTATTTGAAGTTCTTGCAAAAGCTCTGTTCTTGCTTTTTATGTCTGAGGTTTTTCTGCTATATCTCTTCCTTTTAAGAAGATCACTCATATTAGTTCCATCAATCTTCTTTGATGGCTTACTAAAAAATATCCCTTCTGTCATAACAGACAAGAAAAAAAGAATAGAAAAGAATAAATCTTGTCCAACACAAAGGGTAACTACAGTGAAATGAAACCCCATCTCTTCCAAGCTGTTGAAACACTGCATCTCTAAATGACATGAAAGTCTCAAATCCCAGACTAGGTTGTCGGACCTTTTGCAGATCTAAGGCTCCGTTTGGATTCAGGTGAAATATTATTTGCCTAGGTGAAAAGTAAAAGGGCAAAAGTTTTCACCTATTAGGATTTTGTTCACTATTTTGTCCAATATCACGTACTCAACATCTATCATTATTTACAATTTGATAAGAACAAAATTTCAACCCTGAAATTGTGGAAATGCATTTCACCACCCAAGAAAAATATATTTCACCTCGAATCATAGATTTTCCTTTTTCGCATGGAAACTGAATCTGTTTCTAGTCAAATTCAAATATTTCCTACTTTAACATAAATCTTTTCACAATGTAAAGCAATTTTCTACGATACTTTAAAAGTAATGGTGTAGGTTACATTTAGGAGATTTACCATATTATGCTGAGAGGTACCTCCAGAATGACGCAAAGAAGGAGATACATCAGCACTTGCCCCACTATATAATCCAGATTTCCCACTTTGCTTTGCAGTTGCCAGGAGTTCTTCTGTCAAAGCGATCACCTGCAGTCCCAAAACAATTAGCTGTGTCCAAAATTATATAACAATTCTTTACGTCAGAAAGAAAAATTCCTCATTGATTTTAAACATAGAATCTTAGGTCGAACATCTGAAACCAGGAGACAGAGAAGGAGACAGGCCAGCATGATACATAGCACACCTGCACAGGAACCAAGATAGAAGTGATGGACATCTTGATAAGGTTCTAAATCCAATAATTTGATAAATTCTCATATAGTTCACATTTCCAGTTATGTAAACACATAGACTGTCCTCACCTTCTGAACCCAAGGACAAAGGAAATACCATCATTTGCAGGTAATTAATGCACTTTCTTAAACAAAGGTAGTTATGAGAGAGAGAGAGAATGTAGCAATGAAGACTTAAGACAACCAACTAATCACCTAGGATCGGATCTGTGAACCTTCCCATTGAAGTTGACTCTGTTTCTCGAATTTTATATTAAGAAGCAAAAGGGCTAGCCTAGCGGTAATCAACAACAAGTCAATTGTGTTAGGTTGTGGGACCGAAACATTAGGCCAGTTTAGAATGGAAGAACTGCCCAAATGTAAACTAGCTACTTCCGAGCTTATCCAGAGTGAAAAAATAGATAAATAAAAACAAAAAAGGAAAGGATAACATACTTCTTTCGTATCACAAAGTCAAGAAGTTTACCGCTACATATTTTGTAGTGAAATAACTGAATGAAGAGCCCTCATAAAGATATTAAAACTTTGAAAAGGAAAATAAGAGAATAAAGGAAAAATTAAATGGGAACAAATTGAATAAAGATCACCTCTGCAAGCTCCGTTTCCATGTCTGCATATTCAGAATTTCCAGGGTCATCATCCAAAAGCTTCTTAACCTGATCCATTAGCAAAGAAAAAGTCATCGTTACAAAGTAGTAATGGTGCAAGTGCTTCACAACAGGAAAATTTATCCTATGACATTAAATTAGATATATATGATATCTATATTTTCAATTTCCATGAACAGACCAACATCGCAAAAGGCATTGGGGTATTTATGTTTTAAATATATCCCTTATAATACAGTAATATCAAATTCATCAAAAAAGTTGGAAACACACCCCTGTAGCAGATACACCTAACTAAATTGATAGAATCAGTGTAAATCACAAAAGGCACTAGTTTTCGTGTGCATTTTCATAGTTATTGGAGCAGTTTTATTTTCCGTATTTTTCCTATCATGTATGGAGCAAAAATTATTCCTGTATGTTTTTTACTGGGACATTTCTGACCTTGGAATACTGATTTACTTAAAGTACATTTCGCAAGGCAATGATATTTTCTGTCACACACTCGGTTGTTGGTTAGATGGGAAGAGAGTTTGTTTTTTAAGGAGCTTTGCACTGGAAATGAATTTGTCTCCTCTTTGTAACTTTGCTCGTATAGGCTGTTTAAGAATCACAATGTGACATTGCTTCCTTAGCTTCCATGGAATTTGATACACCTCTTTCATGGAATTTTCCATTTAGAAAAAACTCAACGACAGGGAGTTTGATGGGCTTTTGGCATTGCTATGTTCGAAGGAACTCAACTTTTTTATGGGTTTTTGTAACTTATGACAAACCCATTAAACGAGCAAAGTTACGGAAACTCAACTTTTTTTTAATCCAAAAAAACAAATGTATGACATACTCGAGCTTATTAAAGTTCAAGTCATGTTGGAAGATCATCTTTCTCTTGTCCAAGTCTTTAATGTTATTCTTCAGCATGATTGGATAACAAGTGAGAAACCACATAGTTGGAATGAAAAGTCAGGAGTCAGGAGCCTCCCTTGGAAAAAGTTTAAGATTGCCCAACTGCCAATCCCAGCTCTAAGGAAACAAATATATATATGCACACACACATATATAAGAGGCTTTTTTTAGATGGATGGTAGCAAAGTCCCTGGGCCAAATGGTCTATCTAGCCTAATTTTTTAGCATAATGATGTCATGACTTCAGTTGAGCAATTTTTTTAGCAATCCTAGTTGTATCCAAATTTTAACTCTATTACGATTACATTGATACCTAAAGAAAAAGGTACCCAAATTTCACCTCTATTTCATTTACATTGATAAGAAGAAAAGGGTGTCGAGAGAATTACCCGATTTATAGCTCTAACTAATTATGCTTTCAAAATCATCCCTAAGATCCTAGTTGAGGGACTTAACCCCATTGTGGCTAGTACATCTACAACTTAACTCAACTCAACAAAGTCTTTTCCCAATTATTTGTGGTCGGCTATATCAATCCTATTTTTCCATTCACTTTTGTTCAGCGCAAGCGCAATATCCTCATAAAACCACACGATATCCTGTCTTTTTTTACAATATCCCACCAAATCAAAATTGGCATACCTCAACCCCTAGTGTTACCATCAATATTAACTAAATCACTCCTCTTTACGAGGGTACGTGCCAGGTCTACATTTGACTGTCCACACCATATAAGTCGATTATTTTCTCTCAATGTATCTTCTATGGGTTCAAGAATATTTTAATTTCTAATTTTAAAATTCATCTTAACATCGGCATCTCCACCACGCTCATTTTCTGCACATTTTATTTCTTGATCACCCAACACTCCGTCTCCTAACATGGCAAGTCCAATGGTCGTCCTATAGAAATTTCGCTCTAACTGCAAAGGTATTCGTCAATCACATAATATGTAGGTAGCACTTCTCGATTTGACCCAACTTGCTTTCATATGTGTAACAACATCACTAATATCATCTCTTTGGATAATCAAGCCTAAATAACGGAAATGATCACATCTCTTGAGCTTCAAGTTTCATCACATCCCCATTTGTCCTCCTATTATTACTAAAATTGCACTCCATATAGTTTGTTTTTATTCTACTTATTTAAACCCACTTGTGGCTAGAACCATCTCTATTCAGCATAATGCTTTTATACCTGCGAGGAGTAGACTACATTGGGACTTTTGCCAGGCTCTCAATTTGATGGATAGGAAGGGGATCCTATATCCCCTATTCTTTTTTGCTTCCTCGGCAATGGGATCCTCTATCCCCTATTCTTTTTTGCCTCCTCGGCGGGCTGAGTAGGCGTTCGTAGAAGAATTACCACGCTTTCGATTTAAAAAAAAAAGTCGACGCATATGTCTCTCCTAAAAAATTGTTCTCCCGTAACTCACTCATTATATGTTGATGACTTGTTCATTTTCTCGAGATATATTGCATCCTTGAAGAACTTGATGGCATTAGTTGAGTTGTATGGGGCTGCTTCATGTCAGTTGTGAACAAGGACTTGAGCAAATTGTACTTGGGGGAATTCTCAGGGTCAAAGAACATTACTGTAGCTAATAAATTGGGATTTGAAGAATGTCATGGTCCTTTCATGGACCCTAGGTGTGCCTATGTTCGTTGATAGACACAAAGGAATTTCTTCAACCTCGAGCTAATAAAGCTATTTCCAAGATTTCAAATTGGAAAGATACCCCTTTATTCATGGTTGGGAGAGTGCAATTGGTCCACAAGAAGCTTATGCATAGCTTTTACATCTACAAATGGCCACAATCCTTAATCAACAAGCTAAATAGGTGTGCAAATAATTTCATTTGGTCTGGGGATATCAGTATTCAATACCAAAAAGATGGTATCGTTTCATGGACTCATGTCTGTCCCCTTAAGGATGAGGGTGGGCTGAGACTGAAGAATGCTAAAGCTTATGACAGGGCTGCTACTCATAAATTATATTAGTGTATCTTGACTACAAATACATGATGGACAAAATTCATGAAGCAGAGATTCAAAGTAACAAATTCTTCTGTACTACTGTAAGCCCTCCCTTTGACCGCGTATCAAGGCCTATCTTCCCTTTATAAGGCTGCACACTTAAAGGTGTTATTTGTAATGACAAGTTCACTGATTTCTGGCTAGATGATTGATTGGGCTGCCCCTCGGATGAGCAACTCAATATCCAAGACAGCATTATCACTGTCTTGAATCCACTGTTCAGATTTATCTTTAGGAGCGAGGAGGAAGTGGAACATCCCTAATTCCTTTATAGAAAACTTTCCTCAATTAGTGGGGCCCATCACTAGCACCCCCTTGGCCATGTATGACTTTGTGAGAAGAATCAAATACTGGGACTCTCTACATGTCTGAAGCTTACAGCAGTGTTAGAGATAACAATCCGAGACAGTCTATTCTACGTAGCCTATTGAACAACTTTATTGCCCCCAAACTCTCTATGTTTTCTGGAATCTCTTACATGATGACAATCATACAGAGAGATGTATCCCCATAGTCTCTACTTGCCTCATTTGCAACTCCTTCAACTAGGAAGAAACATGTCATTCATTCATCAATTGTGATTTTGCTCAACGAATGAGGAATTGGGTTGCTAACCTTTTTCACGTCAGCATCTCTCCCTCAGGGACCCCATGCCTATCAGTAAAACATAGATTTAGTCCCCAGCTTAGTACCATCTGGCTTGCTACAGTCATCTACACAGCTTACGAGGTGTAATGTGCTAGGAATAAACTAAGGTTTAACAATGAGGAGTGTAAAATCGGTGGTCATCTATAGCAGCATCAAACTTGGGTACAATTAATAGTCATTACATTTCCAGGTAAACCCACAACAGATTGTCTTTGACAGTTTGGAAATTAACAAAAAACAGAGAAAGGCTCACACTATCAAAACTGTAATCAGGAGGGCCCCTCCCATACAGTGGATTTATGCACACAGCGATGGTATGGTCAAAGGTAACCTACCTGTGACCTTGTTAACAGGAACTATGAGGGGAAAGTGGCTGGTTTCTATTGTAAGAAACTAGACCCGGATATTTGGTTTAATAAAGGTAAAACCTTTGAAGGCCTGCCCGGAAAAAAGGTGTCCGGGCCCCTGTTAATAACTAGTGGGTCCAAATGGTTTCACTGGACCATTTCTCTCAGGTCAATAGCAGGTTAATAGGAGAAAATGCATTTCACTTATTTCTATCTTGTCCTAAGCGATTAAACCATATTTCACCATGTGAACCAGTAGCTCTCCCTCTCTCGCACTCTGTTCTCCATAAACCATTCTCCAGCAAAAATCAATTTCTTTTCCGGGTCCAAATGGTTTGGTGTAAGATCATTCTCTCTCCTATAAATCGGTGGCGGTTCATTAGCAGTTTGTGACTCCCTATTTAGCGGATCGTGCAAATTGTTGGTTTGGTTTCCAGCCTTTGAAGTTCATTTCAGTAGATCTTCCATGTTTCTATATATATAGATATGTATAAGTTTGCCCTAATTTTTTAAGACTAAATCTGCCCTATATATTATTTTTAGAAGATGCCCGATTTGAATATATGGACACTGTAAATCTGTGAGATTCTGTGTATGCGTAGACCAATATTTAAAAAGGCACGAGGCGAGGCGAGGCGTTTTGACTTCAGTGAGGCGATGCGTATTGAGGCGTAAGCCTCACACACACACACACACACACACACACACACCAAAAAAAGGAGCAAAATAATATTAAAAAAATACTAATAAAACCATATAAAAAAATTAACAAAGAAATATAAAATAAAACTGCAAAAAAACATCTTTGAGGACTTTCTCACATAGTTGAACATTATATTGTTCCTCAGAGATGACTTTTTTACATATTGTTAATTTTTTAATATGACAATAAATTAATTAATGCAAAATCAAATTGACCAAATCATTTTTTTAGTTTCATTCACATTGGTTATTTTATAATATAACAATAAATTAAACAATGCAAAATCAAATTGACAAAATCAGTTTTTTAAGTTTCATTGACATATTGGTTATTTTTTAAAAATTTCTTTCAAGTTACAATAGTAAAGTTAAGTACAATTTTAAAACAAAAAAAAAAGAAAAAAAGTATAAGAGTTAGTAGATTAAAACAATATTTTATAAGTTAAGTGTAATTTTAGAAAAATGAAGAACTTTAACATTTAAAAAAACAGACTTCGTGAGGGAAGAAACAAAAATTTGCGCCTCAGCAAAAAGGCGTGAGGAGCATCGAAGCGGAAGCCTTAAATTCAACCTTGAGGCTTAAGCCTCGAGGCATTTTTTGCCCGCCTAGCCTCGAGGCGTAAGCCTCAAACGCCTTTTTAAACATTAGCGTAGACTTGTGGACACGTTAGTTTTTTAATTTATGTTTGGTGACATTATATATTCTCTATTATTTTCAAACTTTTTTTCGAAAGTATAAAAAGTCGGTTGACCCGAACCGACCCGGGGTACGACCCAACCCGAATTTGACCCGCACTGGAATCCTGACTCATTCCTGCCCACCCATATTACACCATATCCGTTTCATCCCGCCCATAACCAATGGCGGAGGGAGAATAGCCCTAGGGGGTGCACATGCATCGCCCATGATTTAAAAAAAATAAAAAATAAAAAGTAACCTCATTAACTCTACTCAGCACACATACATACATACCCAAACATTAGAAACCCCCTTTGCTCAGCAGCACAGCAGCTAAACTTTACCGCGTAACCCGGCTCCAGCTTTGGACTTCGGTGATACCCTCTCCAGCCACTGATCGTTGGTGATGAAGGTATATATATTCCGGCCTCTAATTTTACCTTCATTGTTTGATGGGTATTAAAGAAGTGTAGGTTCTCTGTTTTTTGGAATCATTGGTAGAAGGGTAGCTTCTCTGGGTTTTTTTTAAGGGTTGACGGAGATGAAGTGGGTGTTGTTTTTTAATGGGTATTAAGGAAACCCACTCCCTAATTTTTTTAACAGTTAATGCTTTCAATGCTTTAAATTTTCGGATGCTTTCAATTTTCTGAAGCTTTCATTTTTCGGATGCTTTAACAGTTAATGCTTTCTTTAATAGATATTCAAATGCTTTCAATTTTTAATTTTTTTCATGCTTTTTAACATATAAAGTAGGTGTTTTTTAATGCTTTCAATTTTTTTCATGCATTTTAATGCTTTTTAACAGATAAAATGGGTGCTTTCGGTGCTTTCAAGGTTACGATGGGGCAAGTAACATATAAGGCGAGTACAATGGGCTTAAATCACTTGTTTTGAGGGAGAACAATTCAGCATTCTATGTACATTGTTTTGCACATCAACTTCAGTTGGCACTTGTAAAAGTTGCAAAAGATCTTAAATACATTGATGAGTTCTTCTTCATAGTTAATAATGTAGTGAACATTATACATAGTTAATAATGTAGTTAATAGTTAAACATTATACTATAAAGTTGACTTGTTCTACATTTGCGTGGATAAACAACTTGTTGAACTTAACAATCGTTTCGATGAGGTGAATTATGAATTGCTTTTAAGCATGGCATCATTTGATCCAGTTAGTTCATTTGTTGCTTTTGATATAAACAAGTTGGTTCGTCTATCTGAACTTTATGTTGATAATTTCACCGAGCAATAGCGTATTGCTTCGGGATGAGCTTGAATTGTATGAATTTGATATCAAATCCCATAGTGACTTTGTTGATGTGAATGGGATTAGTGGGTTGACTAGGAAAATGGTAGAAAAAGGGAAACACGTTGTGTATGGATTAGTTTACAGGGGGATAAAGTTGTCATTAATTCTACCGATTTCCACAGCTATAGTTGAGAGGTCATTTTCTGCTATGAACATCGTGAAAACCGATCTTCGAAATCGTATGGGGGATGGTTGGCTAAGTGACTCTTGCGTGACGTATATCGAAAAAGATGTCTTTGATTGCATTGCTAATGACGCAATTGTGGATCGATTCCAAACGATGAAAAATCGTAGAGGGAGATTGTAGTTTGCTAATTTTATATTTTAATTAGTACTTGTAATGACAAATTTTGAATACTCGTTTTAGCAATGAGGTATTATGGTTTGGTTTGTTCTATTTTATTACTATTAATGTATGAATATATTTATTTCTTTAGAGAACGAAGTATAAATGTGTGAATAATCCTAAAAAAAAAAAAAGGGGCTACCGCCCCCGAACACCCGTAGCGTTTATTATGGTGCTCCACCAGTTGGAATTTCCTAGCTCCGGCCACTGTCCAGTTTCCGAGTCTATAAGAACTAAGATTCACGAATTCTTTCTTTGCAAACCTTGGAATCCTTCTGCGATTCAATTTGCGGTTAATCATGATCGCACCAACCTTGTTTCAATAAAAAGGACTTCTCCCGTCCTTGGCCACTCAAAGTTGAATGGGATAATTGTGTAACTGAACTTCTCACATACACGTATATTTTTTTTTTGTAGCATACCATGAGGTGTCCGAGCCAGCTTACGCGCACCTCGACTAATCCCCATTCGCAGATCGTGTCTTCCGCTGGCCAAGCATTATTTTGACAGTATCGGGGATCGAACTGGGGACCAAACCCAATCCACCCCCAAGAGTGTCCCAGTGGCAGCCTTATACCACTTGGCCAAGAGACTTGGTTACATACGCATGTATATGGATGGCAGTATGGTTGCAGATTACCCACATGATTGATATGTACATCTTAATTATTTATACTAGCTTTTGATGACCAAGATGTTATTCGTCATCAATTTCATTCGCTTGTGTTAGAATGCAGCTCAGCTTGGGCTAAGAAGCTTTCAGATTAAAATAAATTCATAACACAAACAACAAAACGGGTCTACCAAAAATATCAAAATTCAGGCATATGCTACATTTGTTTCTCGCAAATACAAATCATATACCATGCTACAGTATTATATATACATATAGAGGTTAGTACATAGTATGTACCTGTTGAAGCTGTTCTTTGTAAGTATAGAGATTTGAAGCGAGTTCTTCTATATTGAGTTCGTCGTCTCCTAGCATGTTTCTTTTTTCTGAGGGATTATTGGTTTGATTATTATATGATGATGATAATAATAATAATAATAATAATAATCACAATTAGGTCATCAACGCAACTGAGATTTTTCGGACAGAAAGAGAGATGAGGGCAATGCGAGGGAGAGAACAAATAGAAGAAACCCTCGTCCACATAGAAAGGGGTTTTATTATATGATTCGATGGATTATTTGGGTTTTCAAGCCCAAAAAGTTTACCCCTTTCGAATTTGACCCCAAAAACAATTCATTTCTCATTTGCCTTGATTTTTGGAGGGGTGGTTAATTGACGGAGTTTAGTCGTTAATATAATACGAAATTATCAAAATACCCTAGTAAGGTGAAAATAATAAAGTTGTAAATCACTCCACATACACACACAACTCTCGGCTCGCCCTCACCCTCGCCCTTTGATTTAAAATATTTACTCAAGAGTATTATAGTAATTTTGTTAATTGAAATATGTGTATATTTAACATTTTGATTTCTAGCATGTACATTTTATAGAGTTCGTGGTTTAATTACATATTAACTAGATCAAAGATTTAAGATATGCATTCAAGAAATAAGTTAAATATAACAACAAGAAACCAGTTATTTTAAGATTTTTGTGAGTATTGAGCGACAAGGTCAAGTAATGTGCGAGAGATCGCTGAATGCGATAACCATAGTCAATAGCCCTTTTGAAGAGATAGTTCACGAAAAACATCAAATTGGGTCTAGTTTGTTCAAGGGAAAAGTTGTGAATATGACATTGTGAAGAAACTTACAGACCAAATGGAGACCTTTGAGACCAGTGATTTTTTAGGTATTTTGGTTATCGTGATGGGAACTATGTAATATAACACATCTTTATGTGTTAGGTCGAAGACCTTTAAGCTATCAATGAGTTAGAATAAAATGAGTTCAAGCTGGGGAGTTAGATTTTTTATCAAAAGGAGTTATGTGGGGAGAATGTCAATGCGAAGTATGAGCATCGGGTATATGAATAAGTCTGTAGCCATTTGCATGAAGAAATGTCAATTTTGATGTGAAAGGTTCAAGTTGTTGAAATGGTTCGTGATCTTTTGGTCCAAGATACCTTCATAAAGACTAACCTTGAAGTTTAATGGTTGAGACCCGGTAGACGTCACAACTGTTGCGCCAAGATGAGTTATAGGCGTTTTTTGCTCATCGAGAGAGATATAAGGCCAAGGAGATAAGATCATGATCCCAAAATTTTATAAGGAATTACAACTTGTATAGGCTTATGTAGGATCCTTTTTTTTTGAAGATGTTATTTGGGAACTAAAACCCTTTGGAGTTTGAGAAGTCAGGACCATCCTTAGTCTTAGGATAATGTTGTGTGGAAGGGTGAGAATAGGGGTGGAAGAGGTACGATTTTTTACCGTACCATTTTGGTCCGAAAAAAATGATTTTGGTTTCATATTATGAAATACCAAAAATTGATTTTACCGAGACAAAAATACCGCAAAAAGTTTGGTTGGTTTTGGTTTTTAGATATAAAAAATTAATTTACCAAATTACCGTACCGATTTACCGTACCGATGTACCTTATCGAAATTATCGAATTTACAGTACCAAAATACCATACCAAATTTATCGAATGTTACTATACCAATTACCAAATAAATTTTATATTTAAAAAATTATATATATTCTAAATTAACAATACCCCACATTTAAACACATCTCATCCATCCATTCCTTTTAATATAAAAGACAAACCCTAAATGTTTCTCACATTCACAACCACAACAAATCAGCCGAGAGCAAACACACAGAACAAACACGAAAAAGGTAAAATCCCCTTCCCTCTTTGTCTTCCCCACTAGCACCCGGCCTCCCATCTCTGATCTCCCCCTCCCCCTCCAATTGTTAACCACACGACACACACGCACGCAAACAAGCAGGAACACACACACACGCTACTTACTTAATCCCTGTTAAAGCTTAGGTCAAAAAACTTACTCTACTGCCATCTACTCCCACACACACGCTACTTATGTGTGTTCTTTTAAGTGTGTGGTTTTGATGGCATGTGAGATTTCGACTACTTTGATGGCATCTAATCCCTATTAAAGATTTCGACTACTTACTTTTATGTTTCGACGGCTTTTATGTGTGTTCTTTTTTTGTTGTTGCTTGATGTGTATAAGCAGGGCCTTTTTTTGTCTGTGTATGTTTCAGCTACAAACATCTAAGAAAGGCTTGGTCAGCAGCATATCCCCTTGATCACACTTGACATGGTTAATTTCCCCCAAAGAAGGGGGGGAAATAAAATTAATAGAATAAATTTGTACCGGGTAATAGGGAAACATATAACAAATACACAAACATATATGGATATATTAGTCCTGTATATGTGTATTTATTATATATGTGAATTAAAGATCAATTCGATTTTTTTTGCTATTGTGTTATTCAATATGTATATTTCCGGCACAATATGTATAGTTATAGTTAATAGTTAATAGTTATTTATACAGATTTATTTATACAGTTTGGTTTTATCATTTTTTTTTAACTTGTAGGTTTTAATCAACAATGATTTTGAAAGGCAATGTTTGTGGGCTCATAGCAATCTCGGAGGTGTCGGGAAAGAGAAAATTGATAAAAAAAAATTGGGAATACTATAATAATGAATATTTTGAGCATTATGCAAAGATTGAGAGAAAAGGTACAGATTGAGTGCATATATTGTAAACAACGTTTTCCGGAGATTGAGTCGGCAAATAAACTTTGGGCTCATTTGGGAGATTGCATAGAATGGAATCATGTTGATTGTGTTAGGACTAACAAAAAAAACACGTTAAACATTAACTCGACAAGTGGTCTGTGAAGGACCTTTACCCTCATAAGCGGATAAAATATGCTAAGTTGCTGAAAATGTGGACATTGGGGCTTAATAACACAGATTAGAGTAACACGTGGGATTATTTTTCGAGAGGGTTTAGAAATAGTATCTTTTTTGTTATGATATGGATGGATTAAATAGTATCGTTTTTGCTAATACTTTCAAATGTTTCTACTCTCTAGCCTTATAACGTGTATTGTAGTACATGACGTGCTATGTCTTTTTGTATTATACCTCAATAATGTATTGTAGTATATGACATGTTATGTTATAAAGTATTAGCTTCTTGTTCGTGTTATCCCTCAATAATTATTTGCTCTATATTTTGTATTTGTTATTAGATGTCAACGATGGGTGAAACAAATAATGGTGTTGTTGAAATAAGCAAGGGAAGCACTGAAGTGAGTCAAAAATGAATGAAGGGAGGTACTAAAACTATCACAAACCAAGGTAATTCTCTCGTTTGGACTCATATGAATATACATATGGTTGATGGTAAATATATGAGTACTTGTGATTGTGTCCATTGTGGTGCAAAAAATATTCGCAATTCGAAAATAACCGATAAACAAACAACTTTATCGTTAGAAGGAACTAAAAAAATTAATTGAAAGTTTGATCAAGATATAACTCGCAAGACTCTTACTAAAATGATTATTCTTTGTGAACTTTCATTTAGTTTTGTTGAAAAAGAGGGTTTTCGGTTGTTTGTAAAAGAGTTAAATCCTAGGTTTCATATAGTTTCCCGACCCACTATCACAAAAGATTGTTGGCAAATTTATATTAAAAAACGTGCAAAATTGAAGCATTATTTTATGACATCCGCTACACGTGTCTCACTCACCACTGATTTGTGGACATCTATCTAAAATTTGGGGTATATGTGTCTTACCGCTCATTATGTGGATAATGATTGGAAGTTACAAAAGAAAATCATTAATTTTTGTGTACTTCCACACCCACATAAGGGTGAAGCCATTTCTAAAGCTGTGGAGTCATGTTTGCTAGGGTGGGGTTTAGAAAAATTGACAACAATCACCCTTGATAATGCAAAAAATAATGATAGGTATGTTGATGACTCGAGAAAAATATTTAACAAGATAAATGGGTTGTTGTTGTGTGGGGATTTTTTTTATGTGAGATATTTTGCACGTATTATCAATCTTGTTGTGAGGGATATGATTCTTGATATTAAGGAGATAGTGAAGCGACTTCGTAGGAGTGTGAAATATGTGAGAAATTCTCCATCAAGGTTGCAAGTATTTAAGTTGTGTGCCTCGAAAGAAAGAATAACATCAACAAAGTGTGTATGCCTTGATGTGAAAACGAGGTGGAATTTTACCTACCTTATGATAGGTGTGGTAATGTAATATCAAAAGGCGTTAGAACGTCTTGAAGTTAAGGATGATATGTACAAAATGGAAGTTTGTAGTAAAGGGAATGGCGTTATGTGTAAGAGTGATTGGATGACATTAAAAGCTTTGCACACATTTTTAGAAGAATTTTACCTTCTAACAAAATGTATTTCCAGTTCTCATTATATTACTTCAAATTCTTACTTTGATGAAGTGACTTCCACTAAAGACTTGCTCTTGGAGTATTTAGAGAGTGATGATCATTTTTTCCATGACATGGCTATCAAAATAAATTCCAAATTTGACAAGTACTGTGATGTTTCTTCTTTAAATTTAATTTTGGTTATTGCTATTGTCTTGGACCCTCACCATAAATTACAATATGTGGAGGATTGGTATAATGGATATTTTTCCAAGGACCACACTTTCTGAAATAGAAAGAGAGTGTAAAGTGTTAGATTTTATTGAAAAATTGGAAAGTTTGGTGTCATAAATCTATTATCACTACAAGTCGAAAAATGAGTCTTGTGGGGAAAGTGATTCAAGTAAGGTTCATCATTATGATGGCCAAAATTTTGGCAATTTCGTTGGAAATGTGGACAAATGTGCTTTGAAGAGGAAAGGATTTTCAAACTATTTGAAGAGGAAGAAGAATGTTGAATTGATGAATGATTTGGATCGATACTTACATGATGGTATCGAAGATATTGATGATCAAAATTTTAATGTTTTGACTTGTTGGCAAGGAAAGATTCCAACATACTGTGCATTTGCATTGATGGCATGTGATATCTTGACCATTCCCATGACATCGGTTGATTCCGAGTGTGCTTTTAGTACAAGCAAACGAGTCATTGATCCATTCTGTAGCTCCTTGACACCAAAATCGGTGGAGTATTTAGTATGCGCCCAAGATTGGATTAGAAGCTCCCCAACCATCGAAATTGAAGATTCACTTGAGGCACTCGAGAGTATTGAAACTTGTATGTATTTTACATTCATAATCTCTAATTGTACTTATTTCGTTATCTTATGTATATATATTTATTGATATTAATCTGCATTTTTATTGTTGTTCACTTGTAGGTGTAATGAATGAGTTCAATGCATTGAACATTGGTTCGGTTTGAGTGGTATTCAGCTTTGAAACACGAGGTATATTGCATTATCTATTCAAGGAGGCTGTTTTTAGGCCATTTAAGGTTATATTTTAGGCCATTTGTTGTTGTTTTTCAGGCCATTTTTAGGTTATTTTTTACACCAATTATAGACTGTTATTTTAGGTCATTTTGAGGCTATTTTTAAGCCATTTGTAACACCCCATATTTTTATGACTTTCAAAATGGGATTAATTATAATTAATCAAGGTTCTAAAAAATGCGAGGCGTGATCGAGGCGTGGAGGCCAAACCTTAAGCCTTAGAAGCCTAGGCGGGCCTAGGCGTAAAAAGGCGTGAAAAGGCGTTTAGGCCTTTTTGATATATTTTAATATTTTTTAACCATAACAAGGCTATTAAAATACTAAAATTGTACATATCATAAAAATATGTCTGAATATTTGCAAATAAAAATACTATTTGATTATTTTGGATGAGATAATGGTCCGGTTTGTAAAACAATATTTAAAAGGCGATATCGTTTCACTAAAGCATTGTTGTTTTTAGAAAAAAAGTACGCCTTAAGGGTTTTACCAAGCATAAGGCGTCAAAATCTTAAGACGGGGCGTTTCTCCCAAGCCTCAAGCCTAGGCGGGTTTTTTAGAACAGTGGAATTAATTATGAGATAATTGAAAATTAATCTTAATTTAAATATTACTCGTGAGTAAAGTAATATGTGATTTGATTAAAATTTATGTATATGATTATGACTTTTCATATGTTTATGATTTTATAAAATTAGCGTGGGTGATGAATACAACAACTTATGGAAATTAAGTCGGGACACGCATGTGAGTCGTGTAGAGACTATATTTAAGTGAAATGACACGTAAAATATTTTTAGGTCATTCAAATGGTCGTTTCGAGTGCGTCAATGTATTCGGAAGGGTCGAGATAGTTAAAAAAGTGTACATGGGTGTTTAGTTTGAATCTCGGGACGATTTTAGGCCTAAGCGGCAACCCAGGAGGGCCTTTTGGTAATTTTCATTTTAGGACCTTAATTAATTACAAAATTATTGAGGCTGTATCAGATGGTGTGTCGAGGAATTTAGGGTTATCATAATCAAAAAGTGAGGGAAGCCATAAGAAGAAGAAGGAGAGAGCTTTCCAAGGTGTTAAAGGCCAAGAACCACCCATTTTGCACCTCTACCGCCATCAAAGCATAGATCGGAAGAAGAGGATCGTTCCTATACCACTCAAATTCGTCGAATCAAACCTGCAACTTTAAGGCAAGTATGATACAACATCCATGTTAGAATAAGAGAAAGAATTATATGTTTTTATGGAGATTTAATGTATTTTGAAGACTAGAATTCACATGTTTGAATAGAAACCGTGTTAGGTTGATATCTTATTACATGTAGAACATCAATCACGAATTTTAATGATCCTTAGAGGAAGAAATCTGGAAATATTATGTGGTTCTTTAAATAACATGGTAAACTAGGGTTTGAGACAAAATCATGAATTGTACCCATTTAATGATGACTCCTTAAGGAGTTAATCAAGATTTTACGTTAGAAATTGTTCATACATGTTACTATAACATTTGTGATGTTTGGTTGGGAGTTTCGGCTGACTTAATAGAGGTTTTGAGGATTAAAGTTGATGAAATCCGCAGGCTTAAATGTGCAGAAAATCGCAGACCAATATCTGATCGATCGATCGACTCAAGAATGTCGATGGATCGACTGGATTGATTGATTGACTATTCCCATCGATTGATTCCTCCTGGAATTTAAATCTTGTTTGCTTTTAATGTTTAATCCAACCCCAATTTTTAAGAACCCTTAGACATAATTTATATACCATGATGGGACTTAGGAAGGACCAGTAGGGGTGTGGGTAAGGTTCGGGTAGTGCGATTTTATATGAGATTTAATCGTGGGGTCATGAGGGTATAAAATGGGTTATGATCGTGTGTGTGATAAATTGGACATTGTGCAAATTAATCACGACTTGGATGGGATATCGAGAGTACATCTACTGGTATAATACATATCAAAATGATACACTTCGAGGGATGAGAAGTACTTGATAACTTGCGATAAATGAGAATATAAAAGGATAAACTAATTATACGCAGGATTCGAGTGTTACGTGCCATGTATGGTTAGAATATGTTATGGGTCGTGGGTGTACCTATCTGAATAATGTAAATATATAAATATATATATATATATATATATATATATATATGAGCGTATGTATATATATTATATGAATATCTATGTTGAATCATACCAGCGTTACTTGCTATCACGGACGTTTCCACGCGGGGACAGTCTTGTTTTGTGTGCCCATAGGGGGAATATTGATTTGTACCCAAGAATATAGAATCCTTGTCACATGTTATCTGAGAATGATAGTACATATGGTCCTAAAAGACTTGAGTGTATGTGTTGACCTATTAGTGACTTGGAACTATGATTCGCCTCCAATATGTGTATTTTATGTTAATACAATTCGAGAGTGGATCCGAACTAGTTTTTTCCTTATTTGTACGAGAGGTACAGGGACTTGATAGTAGAGTATGCCTGCATCATAATTTAGTTTGGGGTGCCTTATTAGTATATATATCCTTAGTGATATATATATATATATATACTTACCTGGGATTCTTCTACTGTGTTTGTAAGAAGAAAGAAATTGATATATACTTACCCGGGATTCTTCTACTGTGTTTGTAAGAAGAAAGAAGTTGAATAATGATATATCTCTCTCTATATATATATATATATGTGTGTGTGTGTGTGTGTGTGTGTGTGTGTGTGTGTGTGTGTATACCTGACTTGTTAAATTCAGAAATTTGATCATGTATAAATTATAATTATGCGAAAACATGAATAAGGGTTGATGAGAGGAGACCGAGTGTAGAATAGTTAACTAGGTTAGCATTAACTAGAATAGTTAGTAGTGCGTTAGGTGTGCATATTAGTTGAGAGGTGAGAATTCCCAAGTGAGGGTAACACAACTAACATGTATGGAGTATCTTTTAGTAAGCATTTAAATACTTGTTAAACTGCTTTTAAAATTATAACTATCGGGCTCTGACTCGTTTATTGTCATCTCTTCTCTCCCTCTTGTATATATATATATATATATATATATATATGTATATATATATATATATATATGTATTATATCAGGTGTCCAGCCACAGGAACGCCAAGCTTAGACTGTTGGACAGATTGACGTGCTGCGACTGGTGTGGGGGTTGTAGGTCCTCGCATTTAGACGCCTCATCTTGATCATCTCAGTCTTATTCTCAGTCACTTCATATAGGTCATGTGTCGCCCATTTCCATCTTTTATTTTATTCATAGAAATATTGTACTCTTTTGGTTTCAGCATTTAGTTTGGATTGGGTTCGTGATTATTATTTATTATTGGTTTGAGATATTTTTACTGGAAGGTTTACTCCAGTTTATTTAACTCAGTTTAATGGTTAACACCTATTACTATTGTGTTCATTAGAATGGTGAATGTTTTTATCTAGTATGATCGTTGGAATTTAATTAATAAAATTTAAATGTTTTAACACTTAACTTAATTATTTATTATGTTATAAATAAAGAAATTATTTTTCGACAGTGATTCTAAGAATGAACCGACCGGATACTTTTCTTTAATTTAATAAAGGACCGATTACTCGGTATTTAATTAGGCGGGGTGTCATGCCATTTTGAGGTTGTTTTTAAGGTTGTTTTTTAGGCCATTTGTAGTTGTTTTTTAGGCAAATTGCAGGCTCTTTTTTACGCCAATTGTGGACTGTTTTTAAGGCCATTTTAAGGCTATTTTAAGGTTGTTTTTAAGGCTATTTTAAAGCCATTTGAGGTTGTTTTTAGGCCATTTGTTATTGTTTTTAGGCCATTTGCGGCTGTATTTTACGGTTGTTTTAAGGCTGTTTTTTTACGAATTTTTATTGTTGTTTTTTTAAACTGTTTTTCGAAGTCTTTAATATTATTGTTGCTTTTGTATTGATTTATAGGTGGAACAATTGGAGGCAAAAGAGAAGAATGAAGAGATTTGAGAGTTACATGTTACTTTTGGTTGTAAGAAACTATATTGGATGATTGTAAATCTTAATTTGGAGTTTTATGTGTATGGATTTGGAATGGACATAATTAATTACGTCATTTACGTTATGCTTCGTATTCATGTTATTTTGTAGTGCAATTTATATTTGATTCAAGTTTTAACAAATGAATTTAACCGGATTAAGTGAGTTTAAAATGTTGTACCGAAACTTAAATCAAATTTATCGAAATCACAATATCGAAACTTGTATCGGATTTACCGAATGCATAAAACCAACTTGTAATTTTGGTATTTACCGGGATGAAAACAAAAAGAAACCAAAATTAACGAAACCAAAATAAAACCAAAATTATCGAAAATACCGAAATATCGGGCGGTTTGGTTTTTGTTTCTATTTTGATGTATCGACCGGTAAATTAGGTACAAACGATTTTACCATTCAAATTATGGTTTTGGTATTGGTAAGGGGTCGTTACCGACCAAAACGTACAGCTCCCACCCCTAGGTGAGACCATATATCTTGGTTGAGGATAGGTTTATGACTTGGATTTGGAGGAAAGATGATTTCGGGGTTAGAATATTTGAGGCATATTTGGAGGTTGCAATTTATATTGTCTAGGCGTGATTATTATGAAAAGTGAAGTGGACTAACTATATTAATACTTGTAGAGTAACTTTTAGTGATTTTGGAAGATTCTTGGTTTACTCTAGAATAATGGACTCCTTTTGATGTTCATACTTCTTGCATTATGTAGCGTAAACCTATATAACTTGTTTATTATTTCTCTTTTCATGTTGGTTTATATTGATTCTTTTGATTTTATTTAAAGTGAATAATGTGTTACTCATGTTTCAAAGATGTTAGGTCATGGTTTGGGGTTTAATATTTAATAAATATTATAAGTGTTTACGACAAAAAATCAATTTATAAAATTAAACCTTTCCAGATTGGATATTAAGCGTCCTTACTCCTTCATGTTGGCCAGGGACACTCAAGCCATCTATTTAGTCCCAAAAGTTTCTTTCATTGCCTCTAATAATCTTTAAAGTTTGTGGTTGAGCCACAGGGAGTCTCATTATGGTTGTGGCCTATGTATGGGTTTACCTTGAACTCTTTACTTTGTATTCAATGATGAATATTGGGATAACATGTTAGTATGACTCATCTCCCACTTTGTGTTTAAGGTTGGTAAGAGTGAATAGATCTCGAGGTTGCTCATATACTAGATCTTGGGCAATGATGGAGTTATCAGGCACTCTATGCTAGGTTTCCTAGGTGTGAATAAGATAATTATGGTCACGATTTGTTCACAACATAACTAAGTCAATAATCTTGGAATATGATCGCAGACACGGGGTGTATAGGGAGATAATTCTACCAAAGGATATATGAGGTTGACATAAAATCAAGATCACGCCGAGGTGAATCGACATAGCTGAGGGGCTACCGATTAAACTAAGGTTGCAAAGCCAAATTAGAGTATTACATCTAAGATATACATAAAAATATATTTAGACCAAATGTTAGGGTTAATAGATGACCTTTGTGATACAATTCATTTAGATTACCTTATATCCTCCGATGGATCGAGCCTTTACACATGTTAAACTTGAGATCATTTTATTAGTATGAATATATTGTTTGGTTGTTGACTATATACACCTACATTGAGTTATGTTAGTTGTCAAGATATTTTCGTAACTATTCATTGTTCAGTTTCTCATTTAAGATTATAGATATCCATTACAGTAATATTTAACGTAGATTTCAAAGTCAACATATTCCCTTATTAAGCTATTTCATTGAAATATGTATAATAGTGGAAAACCTATGTAATTAATGGCTACGGAGTTATAATTATATTTGTAATGCAACAAATATCTGTCTTATCATGTGATGTAAAGTTTATTTGATAGACTAGAATTTATACATGTATACATATGAGGGGGAGGCATTTGATATGCAAGTCGGTGCTAAGATAAGACTATGACCGGGCCTTAAGTTTTCTCAATAAATCTTAACGCATGAGGCAAGACTTCACACCGCGACCCAATAAGGGAAAGGTCAAGGCATGACATGAAATAATCAATTAGTTTATAAATTATCATGACTTTAAAAGAGCTTCAAACACAACTTGTGACTAAAACAAATTGAAGAAGATCTCAAGTGATAAAGAATAATGTCTACATTCATAAACTTATTCTCCAATACAAAAAGAAGATTTGAAAACTGAAAACTTGAAAATTTGAGTGATATGTATAAATTGTCAATTTCATGTGCCCTTGAATAAATAGAGACTTAAAATTTATATAGTGTTATTAAGAATTTAAATTTATTTTCCCTCATGGAAAACTTATGATTTAACTCAAAAATGATTTCGTTTATTTTTTTAAAAATTATTACCATTCATAATTTATTGAGAAATATTAAGACTTAAATAATCTCCTTTAAGCTCTTCAAAATGTCCATTATTTAGATTTAAATGGGTAACAACTGAGAAACATGTACATCTCTAAGATTTGACACGTAGTCCAAGGGGGAGTAGAAGGTCACATACATCCCCGGTTATAAGATCGTGAGACCTTGTAGTCCTTAGTTCGATAACATTATAGTTATAGGTTGAAATATCTTGAAATCCTCTAATTGGATGATAGACTTTACTTAAATTGGGGACAACATGATATTAGAGGGATAAAACAATTGAGGCTTTGTTAGAAGCTGTGAAATTTTAATTTATGAGAAAATTTAAGTAGTTCAGTGATGTGTACCAATCAACTAGTAACTTGGGAACAATATAGGAGCTTCCATAAGGTTCAACATTGTTGACATTCCCTTTATTTGGGATTTATTTATAAGAATTTATTAAGGATTTTGGGGGATTTAATTGGAACTTCCCGAATTTTAGTAATGATGGGATGGTAAGGGTAGTTTGGTTATTGGTTAAGATTAGGAGCAAGTTAGGGTTGAGTGAAGTTGAAACTTCGTAACTGGTTAGGATTGTGAGATTTATGAGAAGAGGGAGTTTGAAACGAGCTGAAACCAAGGAGACAAGTGACCGCAGAAAATAGGACAGTGATTGCGGGGATATATGGCAAGGTTGCCTCATGGAGGTGTGCGACTAATCCGCGACCCACCCATAAGGTGTTCTGTTCGGTCATATTTAAGTGATACCTACACTCGGATTTGTATAGCTTTTCACATTTTATCTTTATATTAACCTTCAACATACACTTTTAGACTTGAACCTTAACCATTAAACCCTAAACATCCATTAGAATACATCTTCAAACCTTCATTAAAGGAACTTACACATGGAATATGATAGTTCTTCAATAGTAAATTTTGATCAGAATTTCAAGAAGTTTACGCATCAAATATCATATTCAAGATATGTAAGATTTTAGATTTCAAGCTTATTCGGGGATATTTTGTTTGTATATGATCCTAGATCCTTTACGCTATGTTTGGTTTAAAAAATCCTTTTTTTTTTTACTTTTAAAAATGAGTATGTTCTTGAGGTATCTTAAGTTAGATATATTGGAGAGTCTGAAAACATGCACACACGCGTGCGCGTGCACACACACACACACACACACACACACACACACAAATATATATATATAGAAAGTCTCCTATAAGGACTCCTTATGGTACAGACCCTGGTACATAACATTTTTTAAAATAGTAAAAAAAGATTTTTTTTATGAAACTTCGTAGATATGATCTCCACGATGAGAAGATCACCTCTAATTTTTTTCATCAAAAAATTCAATAAAAAATTGTTGAAATGAGATGATATGTCAAAAAATGATATAAATATGCATTTTCAATCGTTGAAAGTTTGGGTCGGTGACCACCACTTGATTGATTAAATTTTTTGATGAAACTTCATGAATATGATAATCTCACTGTCGAGATCATATTCATGAAGTTTCATAAAAAAATTCAATCAAAAAGTGAGTGAGATGATTGTCAAAATTTAAACGGTTGAAAATGCATATTTATATAATTTTTTGACGTATCACCTCATCTCAATGTTTTTTTTATGAAAAAAATTAGAGATGATCTTCTCATAGTGGAAATCACATCCATGAAATTTCATAAAAAAATTATTTTTTTACTATTTAAAAAAATGGTATGTACTGGAATTTGTACCATAAGGAGTCCTTACAGAAGAGGGTCTCTCTCTCTATATATATATATAATAGCTATACAGTGCTTTCTTTTCATGAGTGTTGGACACATGGATGTTATTTACTCCATTTTAATCTCTTCCCTCTCTTTATGAATTAGAAAAGATGAATTAATATAAATAAACATATTTTTGTATGAAATGATAAGTGGAACTTAATTGTAGTTATATATATATATATATATATATATATAGTCAGACTCTCCAACATACCTTCTAGCAACAAACCTATGAACATACCCATTTTTTAAAACAGTAAAAAAAATAATTTTAAGATGATATTTTTTATATGGATTCTTAATATTCAGTCTGCCCCTATAAAAAAATCAATTGAAAATAATATTTTTTGTTATTTTTAAAAAATAGGTAAAAATACTGACAGTTTTTACCCTTTTAAAATTATCAATTTTTTACCTATTTTTTAAAAATAACAAACATAGTATTTTGAGATGAATATTTTTAATTGGGTACATTGAAATATCATAAAATCGTATAAAAAATATCAACTGAAAATTATTTTTTTTACTATTTTAAAAAAATAGTTATGTTCATAGGTATGTTTAATGAGGTATGTTTGGAAAGTCTGACTATATATATATATGCGTGTGTATGTGTGTGTGTGAAAATTTTAATATGTAATTAGATTTATAAATATAGATGTTAAATAACATAAGAAAAATAAATTTCAACTTTTAAAAGCAAGTATTGAAAGGTTCTTAATTATTGGTCTTTTTATATAAACCCATACAATTGTTTAACATCCCCACCCTATTTAACCCCACACAAAGGTGTGAAAAATTACAAAATAAATGCGTTAAACCTATTGACAAAACCAATTATAAATAATACCTTGAGATAATATAAATCGGGGCAATCTTCCAACCTCTGTCCTCCATCAATTATAACTCTTTTGAGGGACTGATTCTTCCATTGCAAAAAAAAATTGGCAAACTAAAATGTCAAAGGATGTAACACATTGTATTTTATTTGTTATTTATTTATTAGTTATTGAGAGAAAAATTAATAAATGTGAATAATTATTACTTATGGGAAATGTCAATAATAAGTGCATAATTTAAGTGGCATTTAAATTGCATTATGTGTGACTTTTATTTCATGCATTTACTTATTATTAAATCAGTGCAAGTGATTATATATATAATGCTTCCCATATTTAGGATGGGCTTAAAGATAATCCTCCTCATTTAGAGATAAACCTCGTCTTTAAAGATTAATGAAATATCAAGATAAAGTGGAGCTTAATCGAAGACTGATGAGGCGTTTTAGAAGAAGATAGCTTATCCACCATGTATTTTATCCATTTTTATGCAATTATGATTTATATTGTAATATTTTTGAGATCATCCGGTACCACCGATGGACTAGGTCTGGCAGGACCTAGGAAAGCTTTCACGCACTATCGAGAACAACTCACTTGGGGAACCTTTGCTAAAATTGGTTTGGAAATAGAGATCAAGTCATCATTAATCCATTGAGCTTAACCATTTTAGATACTCCAGATAAAACACCCAACTTAGCCCGAATGATCATTAATCGAGAAACCATGGCTACACTGACTCTCATCCACAAAGAGTTTTCGCACCAAAAATGATCTCTATTCATAAAAGATATATGTAACATCATACCATACCTAACATACATCAAATAAATCTTACCTTAAATAGTGGGGGTTGGCCGTAAAGGTCCTGACACACCACTGTGACACCTGACATAACAACTTGCCACTCAATAATTTCAATCACTATTTAATGTTAATGCCATGTTAGGTATGGTAGGCTGACCTGACATTTAACGCCCCTAAAGTTCATCGAGACTAGCCTCGATTAATAAATACTCCACTTATCCTTTAATAAACCATAAGAACTTTACGCCATGAGTTCACTTTGATATAAGTTACCTCAATTAATACGCTTGTCCAGTTCTCTTTAAGAACTCAAGCATTTATTGAGATCGAAGCACTACTACATCCACATTTTAGTGTTTACATGCCAACTTTGGTATATTTAGAGTGCTTGTCTCTCTCTACCTCTAACTCACATTCAACAAAGGCTCATTTATTACCAAAACATATTTTATTTATTACTTATTATTATGATATATCTTAGAGTTTATTCCTCATTATCTGGAGTACTTTCATAACTGTTTTATCACCATTAAGATGTGTTATGCCTCAATAATTTATAAACACCCTAGGTTAAACTACTCTCTTACATTTGGTGAATCTTTTAGGGATGTATTATCTTTAAGATGGTTAACGACAACATTAATCGTACTCTTTTTTATGATAACAAGCCTGAGGGAGATCAAGAAACTCCCATAATTGAGCTTCCACGAGCATCGTGATAGGGCTAAGTCAGATGACCGACAGTATGGCGACGGGGTTTGGTTCCATGATGGATGTTAGTTCTTTCGCTACTCTTATAACACCACCCATAGCTCCCCTAATAGGGATGGTCGTTCAACCTATAAGACCCACTGTCGAAAACCAATCTTGCCACCACTATTATAGCTCCAACTATTGAAGTAGTTATTGCCATCAAAATCTCACTTGGGGTTACTCCAACAAAATCTAAGGCAGTTGAGATAAATAAATCACCAACTTTGACCCTTGAGGAGGTTAAAATATAAATGATGAAGATGATGGCATTAACCTCACAATCTTCTAGTGAGGTAGTGTCCATCTATGATAATTTTCGTACTCTTTACCCAGAGGAGTACAATGATGAACCATACACTGAGGGGTATATTCCTCCCATATTTGAAAAGTTCAATAGAAAAGGTGGAAACCCAAAATATCACATTACATGCTTTGTTGAACATTTGGGACCCATTGCAATAATAAAAGACTCTGTCCGAGGGAGTTCTCTAAATCGCCGACAGACAAAATATACACTCGGTACTCCCACCTAACTTTAAGGAGTGTAGCTACTTGAGAGGACATGCACAATCATTTTTTGAAAAAAAAATTACAGTTAAAGATGATTTCACCCTGGCCCAACTTACTCGTAAAATGCAAAGGTCAGGTGAGGAGGTTATGACTTACATTAGATTACTTAAAGATAAATGTCTTGACATTAGAGGGGAAGCACCAAAGGTAAAACTTCTTCAGATTTGTGATGAATTATTACTACCAGAGTACAATTGTCATTTCATAAATGAAACCATAGAAGGCATGCTCAAATCCTTCATTAGGATTGCTCGTAACATCTTCATAGTTATTTGCCCCAACCCCATTATTCTCAATGTTGCATGGAAGAAGGGGACAAACTAGCTAAATAGAGGAGGCCAGACACCATGAATTAACGATGTAGAGCGGGTAAATGAAGCATAAATTGGCAAAGAGGGAAAGAGGAAGAATAAAAAAAGTTTGATCGAGGAGATCCACCACCATTGCCTTGCTCTATCGAAGAGGCAATGAGTTATGACGCTACCATGGTGGCAAATGGCATCATTTTTAACCAAAAACACTTATTCTTATACTCCTGAGGCAGATGTAGAACTGACCCTAAATATTTTCATGTACATTGACATGTGTTCCATCCAACTACCTCATGTTTTATATTGAGGATGATCATCAATAAAAAATTGGTGGCAGAAAATTTGCAGAGTCCTTAAACTAATGTTAACAATACCCCCTACCAGCTTATGGGACGTATGTGGTGGTGGCTTTTGATGAGGAAGCAAAGGCTTTAAACTGGGAAAAAAATAATTAGAAATAAGGAGTTTCAACTAATGTATGATATATGTTTAATAGGAATAGATAATGTGGTCACTGCCTACAATGAATCAAGTATTAGAGACACATAACAAGATTATAAGACGGAGGATTATGAGGTGGATTTAGTTTGGCATACCAATTTGTATCAATATTTCCTAAGTTTGTATGGTTCTTCGACCATATTGTCATGCCCCAATGTAGTCACTTGGAGATAACACAACCAATCCTCAAGATAAAAAGGAAGAATGTTGTTCCTTCGCTCAATTGGAAGGGGTCCAGGCAAAGTTGATCCATCAATTTATGTCTGTGATAATTTTTTCAGACATAGACAAACATATTAGGTTTCCCCGCAATAGACCATTATATGTCACAATGATCATCAATGGAACAAGTTTCTCCAGGGAATTTATGGATGGATGTGCGTCGATCGGTGAATATTATGCCCATTAGTTATTTCTTTGAGGCTAATATCTCACAAACAAGATTGATCCCCACCACTCTTTCAACATTTATCTATGATAATCATATTTTTTAGTCGATTGCGTACGTAAATGTGGGGATAGTAATGGGCGATCTCACATCACATATAAAATCCCACGTGATTGAGTCAGCTACTTCTTACCACCTATTAGTTGGAAGGGGTTTGATGCAAAATCACGCTTTGGTCCTTTCGACCTACTAACAGTGAGCAAAAGTCAATATTAAGGGAACATAGATTGTGATCAATGAACATCAATGGAATAAGTTTCTCGAGGGCATTGATGGATGGATGTGAGTCGGTGAATATTATGCCCACTAGCTACTTCTGTGAGGCTAATATCTCATAAACAAGATTGATCCCCATGACTCTTTCAATATTTTTCTATGGTAATCAATTTTCTCAGTCGATTTACGTCAATGTGGAGATAGTAATGGGTGATCTCACATCACATATAAAATTCCATGTTATTGAGTCAACTACCTCTTATCACCTATTGGTTGGAAGGATTTGGATGCACAATCATGGTTTGGTCCTTTCGAACTACCACTAGTGAGCAAAAACCAATATTAAGGGAACGTAGATTATGATCTGAGCAACCAAAAATCCCTTTTCCAAAGATGAGGAACACTTGATGAACGTAACATTTTACATAGAGTTAAATATAAACACACGCATTTTGACAAGACTAGTTGAAGGCATTGGGGTGCCAATAATCAAGGATAGATTCGAACCTATGGTGGATCAAGAGGAAGAGATGAAGGAAGCTGAACAGTCAATGAGGTGGTTCTTCAAATTCATACTATCTCAAAGTAGTTGAGAAATAAAATGAGGCCAATAATTGACATGATTAAGAATAAGTTAGATGCTAGAGTGCATTGAGGCGGATTAAAAAACCTAATAATGAGAAAGTTGAGAGCTCTAATAAAATAAAGGCATTTCCACCTCCTGAACAAAAATTAAAAAAAAAATTGCTCAGTGATGGAATAGCAGTTCATCGTCTTTAAAGTTTTGAGTGGGCAGCTGATTTTGAAGCGGAAGCTGACCCGGAGTATGAGTGTTTTCATATGGATAATAAAGGGTATTGACTTGTCATTTATAGTTCTAATATTCAAGAATTCATTGAAGATATAGAAGATGAGTCGTAATACATGCAAGATCAACCCAAGCCCCAAGTACAAGAGTTGGAGCAGATTGATTTGGAAAATGGTGAGGAAGAGCTAAAGCAGGGCTTTATTTTAAAAGACCTGGAGGCATCGAAGAAGTTGCAGATGATCAAGCTCATATAATAATAAAAGGATGTCTTCACATGGAAATATACTGATATGCCTGGGCCAAATTAAGATATGAGCTACCACAAGCTAAATGTCACACCCTCAGCTATCCCAATCAAACAAGAAACTAGGACTTACAAACCCAAGTTGGATATTAAGATAAAATATGAGGTGGAACGATTATTGGAAGATGGATTTATCAAGCATATTAAACATCTAATCTAGCTTTCTACCATTATTATAATATACGAGAAAGATAAAAACAAATTTGCATTTTTGTGGATTTTAGAGATCTTAACAGAGCATGGCCCAACGATGAGTTACCTCTACCATTAATTGACATCTTGATTGATTCAACAGCTGGATATGAGATGTATAACATTATGGATGGCTATGTAGGCAATAACCAGATCAATATGGATCTAACTGGTGTAGAGAAGACAACTTTTAGGACCCCTTTAAGCAATTTTAATTACACTATAATGCCGTTTGGTCTGAAAAATATAGGGGCAACCTACCAGAGAATAATGATGGTCATTTTCCATGACCTCATTCATAACATCTGGGAATTTTATTTGGATGATTTAATCATCAAAAGTAAGAAAGAAGATTCACATTTGGTAAATGTAAGAAGAGTTTTCAACAGGTGTAGAACATACAAGCTAAAGATGAACCCACTCACGTGTGCCTTTGGTGTAACGAGTGGGAGATTATTAAGATTTATGGTGGATCGAAAAGAGGTTAAAATGGACCAAGATAAACGAAAGGACATACTTAATATACTATATCCAAATATACAGAGGGAGCTAAAAAATTTCCTTGGAAAAATTTCTTACATTACATGAGAAGATTTATCCTTGGTCTATCTGAGATCACTCACCCGCTGATTCGGCTTCTATGAAAGACCACCAAGTTTTAATGAGAGGAATCACACCAAGATGCCTATGACAAGCTCGAGAGATTGCTCATTTATCCCCAAATGATGATTCCACCCAAAGCTGGAATGTTTTTGTTGCTTTACCTTACCTCCACTACAAGGTCAATCGATGCATTATTGGCATAAGAGATTGATAGAAAAGAGATAAGCGTCTACTATCTGAGTAGAATTATCCATGGTCCCTAGGTAAGATATACAAACACAGAGAGTCGCTGCTTGGAGTTAATTTTTATTGCTAAGAAACTAAGATGTTATATGTTATCCTTTAATCCATATAGTAACAAAATGTGATGCAATCAAGTTTTTTATTGGCGCGAATAATTTTGATTAGGAGAGAAGCAATGTGGTTCCTTATCCTCTCTCAATATTATCTAAAGTGTGTGATCCCTCAAATAATCAAGAGCCAAGCTTACGTAGACCTTTAGGCGATCTCCCCCTCATAAATATTAAAACCACCTCACAGAGATACACTATGTGATGATTTACAAGCCAATGTTTATGAGGTGGATCTGGAAGAATGGTTTATGGAATTTAATGGTTATTAGACTAAAGGCAAATGAGGAAGATGAGTAATATTATCCAGAGGGAAGGAGGAGATTACTCCAACTTTTAAATTAGACTTTCCTTGTTTCAAATAATGAGGCCGCGTACGAGGCACTAATTTTGAGATTGCTCATAGCTCTACGAATACGCATTTGTTCCCACTGCATCAAAGGAGACTACAACCTTGTGGTTAAAAGGTGCATGGGGAATACATGTTGAAACATCTCATCCCAGAACCTTATAGAATGATTATTCAAAGGTTGATAGAGTAATTCAAAGTTGTCAAGGTGGAGAGACGCACAATAATGATGAATTGCCATGCAGATTCCTACAAGCTATAGATGGTGAATATCCAACGAAGAACAACACCATAATTTATGCTCCAGTTATTCCCTGACGATGATGATTCATATTGGAAGGGTGAAATAAAAAATAAATTGGAGACAAAAGGTAGCAAGATGAAGCTTACAGAGTTAACACAACATTTCCTTCTCCAAGGAATTTTATACTACAAAAATCTTATGGGCTTGCTGTTTAGATGTAGGTGTCTAAAGGAATCATAAGATCGGTTGAAGAGAACTCATGGTGAGCATTGTGAAACCACTGATATTCTCATCTATCGAAGAATTCGAATGAAGGGGTATTTTTTACCAACAATGAATCAAGACACAACAACAACACAAAATAATGTGTTAAGTGTCAAGCTTTCTCCCATCCAGCCGAATATAATTATGTGGAAGCTCAAACCGACATGAGGCAACCCTACATTGATTTCATCAAAGATGGGGTTTTCCCAAATGAAAAGGCATGTGCCATAACTGTAATACCCTTATTCAATGGTAATTATTCAGATAATTAAATATTAATTTAAAAAAAATCTAATTAATTATTTAATTTAATACTGAACTTTTAGATAATACAATTGAGAAATAAACAGTTTTATATTTTGAATTGGAGTTGGTGCATAAATGATTGAAAGTATGAAAGTTGTTATAATTATAGAATTCATTTGATGAATTATAGAATTTATTATGAATTATAAGAAAAAAATGGTGAAATAATCAAATGTGTAGGCCTAATTATAAATAAAGAAAATACATTATTCAAAGTATAAAAGTTATTATAATTATAAAATTCATTTGATGAATTTTGGAATTTTAGAATCTTATTTGATGAATTATAGAATTTATTTGGTGAATTAATAAAATGTTTGGGCCTAATTGTAAATAAATAAAAGTAGGGGCCTTAGTTATAATTATAGAAAGTAAAATAAAAGTTTGGCACAAAAAGAATTATGGTTTAAGATAAAGGTTACTTTGGTAATAAGATAGTTACTTGGAGAAAGGTTTAGTTTAGGGTTATTAAAGAAAGAAAGAAAAAGGAAGTAAGGTATAAAAAAAAAAATTATAAAGGAAGATTTAAAAAAATAGAAGCGACTCCTCTTTTGTTCTTGAAAAGTAGTGCTCAATTGCTTTTGCCTAATTTTTCTTTAAAACAGTGTAAAAAAACAACTGCATCCCATATTCATGACACAATTCAACCCTTAAACATCAACTAAAACAAAATTTACATATTTTTAACACGAAAAATATATTATTTTATTCTAGCCAAAATTATATTTTTCTGGAAGAGTTTTTTGAAGAAATTTGGATCAATTTTAAAGGACTTTTGGAGTGCCAATTCAACTATTTTCAAGAGGGATTTCTTCTACACATTTGAGGAATTATTTTCATCAATTGAGGAAAATTTTTGGAGGGACTTCTTCAATAATTATTTTTTATTATTTTGGGAGTTTTCTTAAATTGAGACAAGATAATTCCACCTCCTCCTTTCATGATGTAAATAATAATTTTTACCTAAATATATTTGTGTAGATTATAAATTTGTTAGAAATACGTAGATAATATTCTTATATTGATCACACCTATAAAAGTTATGATTTTTTATGGGAGTCATCTTCCCGTTACTCACACTGATCTTCACGTGCTGCCTCGAATATAAATCGATCGTCGTCGAAAGGGGAGAACTAGGAGAAATGGAGTTGCCGGCCTATTTTGCTCAAAACAGGCAAAAGAAATGTAGCCGTCCACTGAGAACGGCACTAAAAGAGATACTGATGCGTACGAAACCAAATGAGTAAATGGTCCAGGACTAAATTATAGAATGGGAAGGTGTTTGACACTTATCCATCCATTTATGTCTCTTATGGGCTATGATAATATTTTTCTTATCTCTAAAGTGTCATATATGTGTACATGTGTGCAGTATAAATAACGGGAGAGAGAAATCATCATAATCACACTACGGAAAAGACGGAGCAAAACCATCCTAAGAAATGTTTAAAAGAAATAACATAAAAATATAATGTGAGTGTTCGTCAAATCATAAATAACTATGAAGGAGTGAATGTGTTTAGTGAGCGGAACATGAATATGTAGGAGTACCCGAACTCATAATAGTAACTAAATATAAGAAAATATGAAATGGATAAATGAGAAAATTTAACTTGAATCCCAAGATTGGCTCGGGGCGCTTACGTGGACCAAAGGGAATCAAAGTCCTTGTAGTTCGATAACACGCAAGGGTGGGGTTTAATCCATAAATCCTAATTTAAAACTTCCTTTCATTTGTTTTTAGAAAATGTGCGGAAGTGTAAACATTGTGAAAAATGAGGAAATCCTAATTTAGGGTATATAAGAAAACCATTTTTTTTTTGGATTTTTAGATTTTGTGAAAATAACATTTATGTGTACTAAATAATAAAAAGTGAGATTAGTTTCGATGTGAGAGAATGAAATAAAAGACATATCAAATGTAAAAAGGAAAGTAAGCAACTACTGCTAATTGAGTGAGTTGTAAATGGATAAGGATAAACCTTTAAGAGAACTTTAATTCTAATTTTACAATGGTAGAAGGCTCATTTTAGTAGACCTGGATGGTGGTGAGGTAAGGATGGAAAGTATGGTGGAAAAAGGAGGAGAATAATGTATGTAAATGGATAGAATGTTTGCAAAAATTGAATTTCGGCGCACTGATTTCGAGAGGAATTTTAAGATTTCAACAAGGGCCCCCTTGAGAACGAGGTCATGGTCTCTTTAAATAGTAAAAAAAATAAGGTTTTAGGGGGGTTGACGATCTGCATAGCTCTTAGACTACCTATCAGCATAGCTCCTGCAATGATGGCCAAGGAAAGTACACCCTATCGATAGGCAAAGAGTCTTGCGTGCTATAGGCAGTCCATAACATATTTTTTTAGAAAAATGCACATAAAATTCAAACCCTAAGTTCGAATCATGCACGACCAGGAACGTTAAAAAGCGTATTCATAGACCTATAAGAATCCATTAAGCCATTTTTGGGTTCGAGAATTGACTGAAGTCAAACGGGACTTGAAAGCACCCGATGGTCGCTAAATCGAGGGTTCTGAGAGTAAAAAGGCAAGTATGCGCGAACCATAAGACCGATTCGTGCACGGTATGGACCATTGGAAAGGGGATTCAAAATCCTATGAGATTTCATTGAGCTTAATTCAGTTTGAATAGTTAGACGAGGTCAAACGGATCCCAAAAGCACCCGGTGGCCTCTAAATCAGGTCTCGTAGTAAAAATGTGAGAATGCACGAACCGTGAGGCCGATTCGAGCACGATATGGACCGTTGGAAAGGGTATTTATAGGCCTGTGAATTTTCAATGATATTCATCGGGTTTGATATTTGACTGAGGTCAAACGGGGCCTATAAATACTCGATGGCCTCTAAATCAGGTCTCGAAGTAAAAAGGTGAGTACGCGCGAACCGTGAGGCCGATTTGTACAACGTATGGACTGTTAAAAAGGGGATTCATTAATATATGAGATTTCATTGATCTTTTCTCTAGTCAAAGATTTAATCGAAGTGAAACGGGGCCCGAAAGAGCCCAATGGCCTCGAAATCGGGTTTTAGAGTAAAAAAGTGAGTACATACGAACTGTGAGGCCGATTCGCGCATGGTAGTGACCGTTGTAAAGGGGATTTAAATCCCTATGAGATTTCATTGATATTTTCTTGGGTCGAAGAGTTGACCAAGATCAAATGGGGCCCGAAAGTGCCCGATGGCCTTTAGATCAGGTCTCGAAGTAAAAAGGTGAACACGCGCGAACCGTGAGGGTGATTTGCGCACAATATAGACCGTTGAAAAGGAATTCAGAACCCTATGAGATTTCATTGAGCTTAGCTCAGTTTAAATAGTTGACTGAGATCAAGCGGGGTTTAAAAGTACCCAATGGCCTCTAGATCAGGTATCGAAGTAAAAGGGTGAGTATGTACGAATAGTATGGTTGATTCGTGGACGGTATGGACCATTGAAAAGGGGATTTATAGACCTATAAGTTTTCATTAAGATTTGATCAGGTTGAATAGTTGACTAAGGTCAAACGGGTTTTAGAAGCGTCAGTGGACTCTGAATTCGGGTTCAGAGTATGACTTCGGGTTTATGGTGGGAGGATAAGTGTTAGGGACCTAAGGAGTTACTTAAGGGATACTAGGATGGGGTGTCTAAAGATTCCCTCGATAGGCGATCTTAGAACAAGAGGAGGTCATTAAAAGATAAACACATCATCGACATTCAAGGATTGGGGACCCTGATGGGGGTTAGGAGGTGGTTGGTTAAAGGGTTGAGGTCGATTATGCTGACCTAAGTGGAATAGATGGCCGATTTAGAGGATCAAGTTAGATTCTACGGACCTAAGGAGTTGATACAATCGATGCAGGCGGTTTAGGTGGATTTTGCGGACCTAAGGAGTGGAGATGACTGATTCAGAGGACCGAGGGCAATTATAAGGACCTAAAGAGTGGAGAGGATCGATTCAGAGGATTGAGGTTGATTATGCAGATATAAGGAGTTGAAATGACCAATTCAAAGGGTCAAGGTCGATTCTACAGACCTAAGGAGTTGAAATGACCAATTCAGAGGGTCTAGGTCAATTCTGCGAACCTAAAGAGTTGATTTGATCGATTCAGATGAGCTCGATTCAATGGACCTAAAGAGTGGAGATGATCGATTCAGGGGGTCAAGGTCGATTATGCAGACCTAGGGCAATTTTGGGGACCTAAATTTTTTAAAATGACCAATTTAGTGAATTGAGGTCAATTCGGTGGACCTACAGAGTCGAGGTAATCGATTGAGTGGGTCGAGGTCGGTTTTGCGAACCTATATCAATTCTATGGACCTAAAGAGTTTGAGGTGAATGATTTAGAGGGTCGAGGTAAGTTCTGTGGACCTAAGTCAATTTTACGGATCTAAAGAGTTTGAAATGACCAGTTGAGAGGGTCGATGTCAATTATGTGGACCTAAATATTTTGAAATGACTATTTTAGAGGGTCAAGATCGATTATGCAAAACTAGGTTAATTTTGCGAATCTAAAGAGTTTAAAATAAATAATTCAGAGGGTCGAGATCGATTCTGTAGACCTAAGGAGTTAAAATGACCAATTCAGAGGGTCAAGGTCGATTCTGAGGACCTAAGGTGTTGAAATGACCAATTCAGTGAGTTGAGGCTGATTCTACAAACTTAGGTCAATTTTAAGGACCTAAAAAGTTTGAAATGACCAATTCAGAGGGTCGAGATCAATTATGTGGACCTAGGTCAATTATAGGGACCTAAAGAGTTTGAAATGACCAATTTAGAGGGTTAAGATCGATTCTACGAACCTAAAGAGTTGTTCATGGAGAGTGTTTTCTAGTACTAGCTCTGTTGCGAAGGGTGTTAGTTATTGCAAGTGTAGGCGCACTTGGATTTTGGTTCCATAAGGGAGTATGCTAGTGATGAGAGATTTGTAGGCGCCGATGTATCTGCTTATAATCCTACTGGAGACTAATGAGAACTTCTTAATTAATTCATTGATTCTTAATGATTTTTCTCCTAGTAATGACATTTTAGACCTTACGAGGATTTTTTGAGAAATTTTCAAGCATTTTTTTATAATATTTTTTGGCATTTTTGTAGCAAAAATTTTGAGGTATGTGTTGCCAAGAATAGTTATGGAGGTGCCTATCGGCATAGGGCATGGACTCGTGGGCTTCTTGGGGGAGGAGAAAGGCTATTGTCGATTAGTAGGTCCAGAGAACCTCCGATCGACATACCCCTTAGTCTCCTGTAAAAGGGGCCAACCCTCTTCATTTTTTCACACCTTCAATCGATTGAATCTCTTGATTTCTCTCTCTAAAAAATAATTTCGACTCTATTTAAAAAAAAACCTCATGGAGGTCACTTCATACAACAATAGCTGCTGGATAGTAACTGATGATTGTGAGGGTTTGGAATGACATGCTGCTATGCCGTTGGAATTGGAAAATGAGAATGTGTATGATAACTTTGAGCCCGTGCTTGATAAGAGGGTTCTGCTGAGGGAGATGGCACGTCATCGTTCTGCAAGGGTGAAGAACCCTAACGACTAAATTAGTGTTTTCCCTATGGTTTCCATTCTTATTATTCTATTATTTCCCCTTTTTATCCTTGGGATGCTTAAGGGTTTTCCTTTATTTTTGTGTAGATCGACATAGTTTATTTGAGCATTCACTTTTGGGGTTCGACTGGAATGAAGGAGGTCTAAAATCGCCTTCATGTGGCTATTCGATTGATAGTGGAGTCTACTGAGGTTGGCCCATTGGCAAGGGCTCTGGATGAGAAATTGTGTTCCACGATGGTACTATGTGCATTGGGTGGGAGTTGGTGGTGTACGAACCACACATTTCATTTGGACGTCAGGGAGATGATGATTAATCATTTGGATGTTTAGCAGTTGATGGGGCTGGAGTGCGTGGGGTAGCATATTATGGTGGATCACACTTTGCGAGTTTCAGAGGTGGCAATATGAGCTGCTTTGGGGGATATAAAGAGAATCGTATTGGGGGATTCCGTTCGTATATCCATGATGAAGGAGGCTCTACTGTTTAGGCAGATTGATTAGACCAACGGGCGACAAGTGAGGAAGGCAAATCATTTATTTATTTTGCTTATGTCAGGAGGGTTTGTGGTGGCTACGAGCGGTTACGGCATCCATTTGTGATTTCTTCCATTTTTGAGGATCTTTTAGGTGATCTATCTGTATTACCAGAAGAGTTTTACACTGGCGTCCCTATATACTTCTTTGGATGATTTGAGTTGGTGATACCAACAGACTTTCACGGGACCCACGTATCTCTTGGAGGTAATCTTTAGATTCAGTTTCCTTTTATTTTCTTATTATCTTTCACTTTCTTTCTTTTGACATTTATATTACCTTCTGTAGACGTGGTTTTACGAGGTGATAGGGAACATCGTTGGTTTGATATCCCTAAAGATGAGCGAGCCAGGAGATTTTTTAGGATGTACAAGTGGAGGAAGTCGAACAGGCATTCGAACCAATCCCTGTCTTTGAAGGATGTGTGGGCGATATTGAATGCCCTGGCGAGCAATCAGGTTAGCCTTTTTGTCCTTGTCTTTTTCGTGGCTTCAAAACTTTTCTTTTTGGTAGACTACTGACTCTTACTGGGGAATAAGTAACCTCTTATCCCAGACACTTATCTTTGAGGTCCGCGAGGGTTATGGGCATGCACGCCTAGATGAGGAGGTTGTTGGTGCATGAGTTCGGGTATGTCTGATACCCAGGGGAGAGAGTGGTGCGACAGGTTATGGAGGGTGAGGTAGAGGTCCCACCATCAGTACCCTGGGCTAATTAGGCATGTGAAGGAGATGTCTGGTGATGCCAGTGTGACGCCAATGAAGGGTGAGCCCTACATGCATTATACAGATATGACAGTGGGTTATGACTACCTGGAATTTGTTACAAGTTGATTGATGCCGTCGTGCATTTATGATGTGGGGAACATGCCTCCACCTGTAGCGGGATCAAGGAGAGGGACAAACGTACTAGCGATGTCGGCCCATAGGAGGGGGAGGCGTGACAACGGAGGGGGTTCTGTTTCATCACATTTCCACCCCTTCTTATTGATAAGCACCCAAAAATGTACATTTTATACCCCGAATAGATTTTAGTTGCTAATTCTCGACAAATTGGGTCTTATACGCGTAAATATTTAATATGCCGGTTTGATTGCAGTTGCGGTGTTAATGTCGTTATTTCGAGGTAATTTGCAATTGAATGGAGCTAATTACCTTGTTCCGTAACCTTACCTGAGCCTAAATCTAGCCCAAACCTTCACCTGAGCCTGTGTGTGTTTAGTTTGTGCCTTTTAATATTTTTTTAGATTATTATTTTGAGTCGTTTTATTTTTAGAGTTTATTTTTGATTTATTTAGTATTTTCTAAGTTTTATTTTCTATTTTATTTTTATTAGTATAATTTTATTTTGATTTTGATTATTTTTTAGTTTTTTTTATTAGGATTAGATTTTTTAGGATTTCATTTATTTTTTTTAGTTTTATTAGATTTTACTTTTTTTTAGGATTTTAGTTTTTAATTTCATAGATTTTTATTTTTATTTTTATTTCTTTTTAGTTTCATTTTTTGATTGAGTCTTTATTTTATTTTTAGAGTATGATTTTATTTTTGGATTTTAATTTTTAATTTTATTAGTTTTTTTTTTAGTTAGTTAGTATTATTTTTAGGTGTCCAAATTAAACACACACACACACACAACCTATACCCCCATACACCGAAACTAACTCACTCATACACACACTTATCCTAAACCCCAACTAACCTATCCTACACCTTAAGCCACACACATCATCCCCTACACCTTACCACACACAATCACACCTTAACACCCATCATCTTCCCAACACCACACTCTCTCTCCTCTTTCCACCATAACCAAACACCCAAACAAAACTCACCTCTCTCTCTCTAATCACCTCCACAATCCAACACCGCACCACATCTCTCTCTCTAATAGCCCCGAACTCGGAATCGACCCTAAAACTCGAGACCCTGCCTCTCGGCGACCTTGGCAACCATATTCGACAACTGCCTGACGCAACCATCTCCGTCGACCCCGACTGGCCTAGACCCATTGCCAGAAACCTAAACCCGGCCACCCCTTGTCGGAGTTCGCTCTATTCCAGACCTCTCGACCCGAGTTCGACCAAATCGACCTACTCGCCACCAGGACCATAGTCAACCAAAACAGGAATCCGAACACCCACCGCGACCATATTCAAACAACTAGCACCCATTTCCAATCCAAAACCCCATACCCATCACCCATTTCATCCATCACCCAACCAATGACCCACTTCCCATTTTCTACCCAGGTGTCTTAAACGATTTCCTCTCCTGCCAAAGACCAAACCTAAACCAAATGTAAAATAAACCCATTTAAACCACACATGTGCCTAATAAATCACTTATCCCCTTTTACCCAAAATGTCCCCCAGCTACCAATTTTAAACCAACTTCCCAAGTTGCCCCTCACCCAAATTTGATTTTTATTCCCCTCATATGACTTCACACCTCTCAAATCTCATGTGCACACACCCTATGCTCTTGCACTCCCATTACCAAATTTACCCCCATGCTCCATGTGCCTACTATATAAGATGGAAGACCACATTTGAAGAAGGAGGATAAAAAATATTGTAGAGAGAATTCTAGAGAGAGATTGTTAGAGTAGAAAATAAATTAGGTAGAACATTTTGTAAATAGTTTTATTTTATTTTTATTTTTGTTAGAGATTAGTGAGTGATAAATTAGTGAGAATCCATTTTTTGAGTGCAATTGTTGATGTAATTTTGGTTTGATCACACAAATTAGAGGGATGTAAATTTCAAATTCAAGGATTGGAGTTCAGTTTCACTCAAAAAGATTTTGTTTGATTGTTCTCTTCCCTACTTTTATTTTAATGGCCTAGTTTATTTGATTATCATGTTTAATATCATGTTAGGCTAAATCCTCTTTCAAGGGGTGGGGTGAACCCTTATTTGATGTTATTTTAATTTAATTAGTTTGATTACTTGAAAAATCCCTTTGAATATTAATTTTAATCCCTCACCCTTAAATTTATGCCTCGAGAGAGGGTAAATGATTTTCGAGGGAAAATCGAAATTCTAAGTTATAATACCCATTTTAGATTCGAACTAGAGATGGGGGTTTCCTAAGTGTGGTATTATTCCTTGAATTTCAACTCTAAAATTCATCTTCTAGATTTACATAAATTTTTATAAATCGATCCTAGCAGGTGATTAATTAAAAGGAGTGTAAATCTATTTTATAGAGTTGTTCTAAAATATTACTATTAAAATTACACTTCCAACGAGAGTTGATTTGTAATTTTGATATTAATTTGGAAAAATTCAAATAATTAAATTAATTAGTTAGAATAGCTCAAATTTATGGTGTAGTCTCATTCCTTGATTATTATCACTATTATTTACCGCACTTTATCTCTTATTTTACTGTTAGACTTTGTTTTTCATTTTAGTCACTTTTTAGTTAGTTGTTTTCATATCTCATTTTAGTTTAGTGTTAATTTACTTCTTCTCACCCAAAAATTATTTTAATATTTGAAATGTTAAAAAAAACGATAGAAAAAGTAAAAACCCCAAAAAGAAAATAAAAGTGAATTACAAGTGAGTTTGTCTCTAGCTTACCCCATTGAAGTGGATTGATACCATTGCTTGCCTCTACACTTGAGTTTGTTAATTTTTGTAGGTAATTGAGGTTTTGATTAGAGGATCTTTTCAAGCAACGACGAGAAATATACCGAAAAGTTCTTTCAATCAAATGGCGTTGTTGCCGGGGAGGTGATATCGGTGCCTCATCGCCCTCGTGCGACGATAAATGAGTTCGTGGGTCTTCCCGAGGAGGCTCTTCGAAGAAACATATGACCCTTTTCCTTTGTTTTCCATTTTTCTATTTTCTTTTCTCATTACTGACTTGCTTTGACTTCAGTGATTTGGTTCTTTTTGTAGTCTATCTGCCCATCGATGACCTGGCCATGGGACATTCGGGACTAGATGGCGTCAATGTCAGATTACGTGACAAAGTCGGCCAGTTCCTTCTTAGTGCTGCAGATTACATCTGAGGAAAACTCTAATTTTAGGAGTAGGGGGTCCACCGCATGTTGCCATGGGAAGCGTGTTCGATGAGGCGCTTGATTGGGGTTTATGAGAGATTTTGAAGGGTTCTAGATATGTCTCGATTTATCTTATCTTTTTTTTTTCTATTGCACCTGTAGGAACAATGTAATTATTCTTGACAAGTTAATATATGAGATGCATTTTTTGTGTTATCTTGATTTAGTAGCTTACTCTACATGCATTTAATTTATTGGTGAGATTTTTTTTTTGAAAAGATAAGATAAAATGATACAAATAAAATGGGGACTCGAAGATTTATTTTTCATAAGTAAAAGACATTTTTATTATGGAAGTTATGTACAAAAGAGAAAAGTAAGGAATTTTCAAAAAATAGCGAGTTATCGATTGGCATACCCATTTGCCTGCCTATTGACATAAGGGTCAAGTTAAAATCACTTCCTTAGCTTTGATTGCACTTTTTTTGTATTTATGGGTTTATGGGGATCCGAAAGTCCGACATCATCTTTGATGGATTGTCTTTTTTGTATGTTTATTGTATAAACGGGGGCTTTGGGGGGTGGTTTTCGCATCACCCCTCAATTTCTTTCATTTTCAGCCTTTCTTCATTTTTAGCAATGGAAAATGTCCGAGAATTTCTCAACTTACCTCGAAGTCTTAGAGTCTACGTGCCTCTATAACGTTAATTACGAAGCTTTCAGTTTGCACCATGTTTTCTTATGGCGTAATCACTTTATATACTGGAATCTCTTAGAAGTAGTAGTGGAGTTCTGGTACCTTGAAGATCACATCTTTCGATTTAGCCTGGATGAGGTGTGTCCCACCTACGAAGAATTTTTTATTATGCCAGGTGTCCTAGTGTGGAGACAGCTGTGCCGAATTTATTCGGTTCTCCTCTAGTGTCACGTGTAAAGTTAATCCATGTCTCTCCTTAAACTGCCCGACAATTGATGTAGGGAGGTAATATCGTCCTCTCGACGATAATGAGTTTCGTGTGTTAGAGAGATTTTTTTGATAATGGATTTTCTGGTGCTGTAGCCTTGGGATTAACTATCAGGCTTCTATTTGTGTTGGGCGATCTTACGATTGATCCTCGAGTAGCCACGATAGTGCTGTGAATATTTTACTACTACGGTCCAACTGCGGTGATACTGGCGGAGACTTTGAATGGTTTGGATGCCTTATGAGGGAGCCATGTCATGTTATTTATGTGGTTATTCTAGAGACTGCTCCTGGAGGCCCCTCCCGAGTACCCTCTGTTAGGTGTTCCCACTTTTTTAGGCCTTTCTTCGGTTTCGGCCTGTCGACAAAGAACTGGCTAAACTGGATTATAGAGTATAGGGCTCAATGTCTTTCATTGGTCTGTACCGTGGTGGGAAAACTTGTAACTTACAGTTGGTGGGTTTTCATCAGACCTCTTTTTACTTTGTATTGCAGCTTATGCGTCAATTAGGATGGGAGCAAATCATTTCTCTGTGCATAACCAACTTCTTTCCTATGGAGGACTTGGCAGAGTCTTTGAGGATTTTATTGGGACCATTATGGCAGCGTCGTCGACCATCTACTTGTCCATCAAAATCTGTTGGGGAGGTTGGGTTCATATCGGGGGACTACCTGACGTGGTTATGGAAGCGAGTGGTTGAGAAGATTCTAGCTAAGGGGACTGGGCAGAGATGGATTATGATGTTCGACACTTTAGAAGGAGGTATCGTGGTTTCATCCAAGCTTATAAAGGCCTGTCGCCGCGTAGAGCTAATTCGGAGCCATAACCGGGAGTGGGATTCTTGGGGTCCTTTAGGGACAAGCAATGGTGATGAAGCGTGCTCATCAGGTAGTTGAAGGCAAGGTCTTAGGGTATGTACGTTCTGAGAGGTTTGTGGGAATATTATTTTTGGTTTGGTAGGTGTTTGATTTTTTGCGAAGCTGTTAATGGTGTGGGTTTTTATGCTTTTATGGGGTTTGAAAGGGAGTGGGCTATTTTTCACTCCCATCGCTGATATGTCATGTAATAGTTGCATTCGCATTTTTAAAAAAAATAAAAGAACAGTAATTTCATGTATTTTATTGTATCTTTGATGAATTTTGTGTTTGAAATATCTACACCGATCGCTAATGCATACATAATCCTTTTGTTTGTTTAAATGATGAGGGAGACCATTGTTCTCGGAGGGAGAAAAGAATATCATTTGTGAGAGAGAAAGGACCACGCCCATGTGTGCCTTATGGGCTGCCTATGTACCTCTGTGGGTTTAAAAGTTCGTGAGCTTCTCTTTTTCTGAAAAGGGGTTTATGAGAGGATTAAGTCCTATGTAGTTATGAGTAGAGAGGAATGAAGATATTTTTTTAGAATAGAAGGTGGATGAGAAGAGTGGTAGCGTGATGAGAGTTCAGATTATGGGTAAAACTTTTTTAGACGGTCCAAGTTGACTAGACACACTACTTCTTCTCCGTCGAGGTCTATGAGCATAGTGGCACCACCGGATATGATTTTCTTCATAGTGTAAGGGCCACTCCAATTGGATTTGAACTTTCCTCTCTGATCCCAGATGGGCTCCACAATTTCCTTGAAGGCCAGATCTCCTTTATGGACAACGCGGTCCTTGACCTTTCTATTGAATGATCATACAATACGACGATGGTACCCTTTATGTGGTATTGAGCTTTCAATATCTTTTCATCTTGGAGCGAGAGTTTGTCGTAGCGACTTTGATTCCAATCTTCTTCATTGACCTTAATTTTGAGCATAACCCGTAGAGAAGGTACTTCTAATTCGAAAGGGATAACTCCTTCTATGACGTATACCAGAGAATAGGGAGTAGACCCAATGGGTCTGATGGAGGTACGGTAGCCATAGAGGGAATATGGGATCCAGACGACCTAGTCTCTGCAACTTTCAGTCATCTTGTTGATGATGGTCTTAAGGTTTTTTATTGGCAACCTCAATAGCGCCATTGGTCTTTGGTCAGTAAGGAAATGATTTTTGCCTTTAAATTCCACATTCGTTAACTATTTCTGTGACTCAACCTTGAAATTAAGCCCAATGTCTAACACCAACTCACGGGGAACTGTGATACCCCTCCTATCAAAATAATGGGTGGCCAGCCTGCTACCAAAATAAAAAGGTAGTCTCATATGGCTCATTCTTAGCATCATCGTCGAAAAGTTAATTAGATTACTAACCACTTATTAGTTTAACAAGCAGTGTCAATTTAGTTAAACTATCCATATATAAACCATATGAAATAATAATAAATGATAAATCACGTCCAACAGAAGTCTAAATGCATAATAATAACTGGGCACCGAATAAACGGTCGGTCACCATAAATCCAGTACAAATATCCAAATTGTTATAAATAAACTCAACATCACAAATGTCTGAATAAAAGGGCAACATGACAAACTGGTAGCTGATATGGAACCTAGTCTAAGAAACAATAAATAAAGCAACTACATTGAACTCTGTAAGCCTTCACATCCACTGCAGCTACGCATACCTGGAATGAATGATCATTTATGGCGTCCCTACGATTGGACACCTAAAAGTTTTGGAAAATATTTTTGACACGGGTTAGATCCCAAAACATTTTGAAAATATTTGCAAATGATTAAAAGTTAGTAAATAAATATGTAGTAAACTTTCTATATTTAAGCCGGTGTCGCACTCTCTTGAGATACCTCTCACATCTCATCTATTGTGCACACCTAATGCGTACATCTTAACCCGCCTAGTTATGCTACCCTGACAAACTAGCCCTGTTGCAATTCTTTCTAACACACTACTCTAACCCGAGTACATTCTATAATTCATTACTAAGCTAGTTTGCTCGTTAGCTTATTTAATTATCTCATCATTTATCATTGATGTAACTTTAATCCAGTTATTTCTAAACATTCACACTTAATGTATTAAATCTTGTATATAATTTGTCACTCGATTATATACCTATAGGTACATTATAAGAGTTATACATACAATTACTCTTTTTGTATTAAATTCGTATATAAATTACACACCATTATATACGTAAAGGATATACCACAACAAGCACATATATGTCGCGTATAATTATAATCCCCCCGAGTAAAAACTCATCAGAGGTCTTTCTTTACAATGCTATCACACCGAGGCATACTCACATCATCCCAGTTACTGGTGGTCGGAATCTCACACCGGCTTGGTAAAATCGCAAACGTATTGGGGGGGGGGGGGCATAGTCCTTCGATAGTGAGTCATAAACTTATCCACAATCACCTCCTGTCTCTATACCCGTATATATATTTTAATGCCATTTCCGGCTAAACCGTTCCTGTCGCTCAGAGCACTAGCCTAATTACTACGAGTCTACATCCCCGACTCTTGAACATATAATAATTCTCATTCATAAATATTTAAAATAGTAGCATCACTCCACAATATCCTCAAACTTACCCAACCAACCCGTACGTCAAACAAATCACGAATTAACCCACCTAATCCGTTAATGAAATCAATCACTAATTAGTTCTCGCCTTATAATAATTTTTAATTTTAATTACTCCCTCAAATCGAGGTAATATAATTCTGCCCAAATTACCCAACGAAGTTTTTCATTCTTACGGGTCAAGTCTCTATTGGAAACCCTTTGAATTAACGCACAAATTAAACAACAAAACTTGAAGTGTCAGGTGGTCCAAACCTGTTCGGCCTGACAACCGAATCGGTTTGCTCAACCAACCTGAATCGGTTCGCCCCCAAATCTGAATCGGTCGTTACGCCTGACTGCGAACCATCTCTTCCAAATTCGTTCCAAACCTCTTCAATATGCTACCCAACCTCCATTAAAACACATACACCATAATGGGACACAAATATGATGATTCTAACGCTTCTGAATCATCCTAACATCAAATATTAGATTAATATGAGTGGTTAAATCAATTAATTGGTTTATTTTCAAATCTCTCAACCAAAACCTTAAGTTAAATTCACAAATTCGAATTAAGATTCAATCAATCTCTATATCTCATTCAAGTTAAATTTTCCAGTAGTCATGAGCCCTCTAAATTCATCAATTTATCATTTAAATCAATTGAACATCGCAAGAAATAGATTCAACCCCAAATCCCCTTTCGTATGAGAAAACCCTCCCCCAAAATATATTTTTTTACACCGACTATGATATAAACATGAATTCCACACATAAAATTCATAGCAAGATAACCACTTGCCTTATACGATTCGTAAGGTTTGAAATTCCGTTGGAGAAGATTAATTGCTACTCGAATTGGCTTTCCAAACTCTCTTTTTCCTCTTCCTTCTTCACTTTCCCCTCTTCCTTCACTTGGTTAGGGTTTAAAATTGTGTTTAGATTGCCTCAAAACCTTAACCCTAGATTAAATTGTCTTAATCTCAAAATTACTCTAATGGGCCAAGCCCAAATGACCTAAACACCCTCGTGTGAGCCCGATCTAGTCTAAAAAGCCTCCAGAACCCAATTACTACCCCCGGATACTCAATTCCGCCTATTTTGACCCATTCGGGACCAACCATAAGCTCGAAATTACCATCCGAGTTGTTAAACATAAATTTCCCATCTCAACCTTAATATAGTTTACTCATAAGCCCCAGTTAAGATATCATCATAATCCTGTCATTGTTACTCATTACAACGTACTAGCAATTCACCGTATTTTATTTACTATAAACACGCTTAGTAAATTTACCATATAAATATTAATCTTATTCCCACAAATTAATATCTATTAAATAATCAACATTTCATTTTAATTAAATTACTGCACACGTATAATTTAAAATACCAAAAATAATAAAATTCATAATCATTCAAAATTATGGGGTGTTACAGGACCATCGTAGCGTAAGATGATGTTCTTTTTTATGAACTTGGCAACTTTTTTTGCATCCAGTACAATGTATGATTCGACTTTGACCCATTTTGTGAAGTAGTCAATGGCGACCATGATGAATTCATAACCATTCAAAGCTTTGGGAGTAACTTTCCCGATGATGTCTATGCCCCAGTTGGAGAAAGGCAAGGGAAAGGTCATGTTGTACAACTCCTGAGAAGGCAAGTGCTGAAGGTTGATGAATTGCTGGCATTTGAGGCATCTTCAAACATAAATAGTGCACTGCTGAACCATGATGGTACAATAATACCCTTAATGGATGTTTTTCTTGACAGGCATATGACCGTTCACACGAGGCCCACACTCCCCAGTGTGGATTTTTGCATCATGTCTTCGAACCCAGACCCTCCTATACAATGCAAGTGGGTTCCATCGAAGTTTGTCTTAAAGAGTGCTTTATCACAGATGATGTATGGAGCAGCCAACTTACGAAGGGTCGCACGATATTTTTTATCAACATCTCGAGGATACCTACCATATTTGAGGAGGCGCCAAATGTCATAGTAGACAATCCTGATATGTAAGAATCTTATTTTGTAACGAGTTCGATGTGGTAGCAGTGGGAGGGTGCAGCTTATTTTTTAACCAGAAAGGGGGACGTTATTATTCCCTCAAGCATGTCGACCATGGAGGCCAAGGTTGCTAGTGCATCTACTAGGATATTCCTTGAGTGAGGAAGGTAATGTAAAGTGACATATTCGAATCGGGAGACAATCACTTCTAGTGAGCATGGAAGGGTAGGAGCTTCTTATTTTTTACTTTCCATTTTTTGAGGATTTGCCCTCCGATGAGGGCAGAATATCCATAGACGCCCACATGTTTGATTCCTTTCTTGAGGGAGATATTAAGTCCTACGGTGGATGCCTCGTATTCTATCATGTTGTTTGTAATGTCAAATTTCTAATTGAGTCAATTTGTAGTATTGGCTAATTCCATTAGACAAAACCTTTAGGGTTATTATGTGTCATACACCTATTATCGATAAAGATTTTGAGCATCCGGGATTTCATCACTCACCAATCCGATTCCGAGTGATCTTTTACCAAAGGTATATGACCCGGTTCTTTTCTATATTATTGGAGACATTTTTAGTTTTATTAAATGCTTTGTGATGAAATTTTCAAATCAATTTAAGCCTTTTAAAATTAATTTTTTATTTTTAAAAATTACCGAGGTCGTTCAAACGACCATGGTTGAATGACTTTCGAACGATTTCTTTTATGGAATTATCGTTCGAAGTCTCGTTCAAATAATATCATTCGAACGAGACCGTTCGAACGACTTTCCAACGACTTCCTTTACATATTTTTCTGAATTGTCATTAGAAGCTCATTCAAATGTTGTCGTTCAAACGAGACTGTTAAGTCTTACGAACGACCGGTTATTTTTTTAATTTTTTTTCAAAATTTGACAGTTTTTATCCTTAACTTTTTTGGCCCACTTCTTTCACTTAAGTAACTGCACAAAGGACAAAATTAGTAATAAGAACACTTCTTGAACTTGAAGAGAAAATTCATATCCTTTTTCACAAAAGTCTCCAACAATTTTACGTGATCTTTTTATCATTTTACAAGGACCCAAACCCCCAAACACATCCTATCATACATTCATCCTGGTTAGGTGCAACGGATCTCTGCACAAGTTTGGATTAAAGACGACTTCTGGCTTTCGGTGGATACCGAGACGCCAAAGGTGTTGTACAACTTGTTGGACTTTTGCGTACTACGGACGGAGGTATTGAAGACGACATGAGCGGGTCTTGTTGTCTCAAGTTTGTAAGTCTTTTGTGTCTTTTTGTAAAACCATATTCGTAGTGGATTTATCTAGGCCTAGCTGTCCGTGTTTTTCTCATTTGGGCTTTCCTCGTATATCAGCGTGTTGTGGTTGCGCTTTCTTGTTGAATTTTTATAATCTTGCATGTTCAATTAGGAGTTAGTAAGTAAGATTTAAATTTGGAAAGTATCAACTCGGTGGCCTAATTAATATTCGTATCAAGGAGTGTATTTTACGAAATTGAACTAAATTCATATAACCTTGGAACTTCAAATTGGTATTAGAACGAGTTTGTAAAATTTATTTAGATGAATCCTGGAGGATATATGGAAAGTTTTTCGTCGAATAAACCACCTATGTTTGATGGAACTAACTACGCCTATTGGAAAGCACGTATGAAATCTGCTTTAAAATCAATTAATGAACGTGTTTGGGTTGAAAAATGATGGTCCCCTCCTACTGTTACTGTTGAAGGATAAATTGTTTTAAAACCTGTAGAGGAATGGAGTGAGGATGAATTGAAATTGTGTAACTTTAATTCTAAAGGTTTAAATGCATTGTTTAGCATTGTCACTCCCCAGGAGTTTCGTCGTATCATAACTTGTGAAACTTCAAAGGAGCTATGGAACATTCTCCAAGTTACTCATGAGGGAATGAGTGCAGTTAAAGCATTTAAACTTCAAAATTTAACCACCCAATTTGAAACTACCACCATGAAAGAAAGTGAAACATTTGATGAATTTTATGCCCGTATTTCTGATATTGTTAATTCATATTTTAACTTAGGTGATAAAATCCCCAAAAATCAAGTAGTCAAGAATATTCTTAGATTTCTCCCTAGTCGTTTCATTCTGAAAGTCACAATTCTTAATTCTTTAAGAGTGTTAAATTCACTAAAACTCAAAGAGCTTGTAGGTGATTTACAAACATATGAATTAGACATGTTTCCAAAAGATAAAAAAAAGAAAGATATTGGAGTAGCTTTAAAAGTTAAGAAAGAAGAATTGTATGAATCCGAAGAATCCGATATGGATCCTTATGATATGGCTTTATTTGCTAAAAAATTTAAGAAGGTTTTCAAGTTTAAAAAGCAAAAATCAAAATTTGAAAAACCTAAATTTGAGAAAAACAAAAACAAGGCAAGTAGAAGTTTTATTAATCTAGATCAAAAGAAGTTTAAAAATGACAAATCTATAAGAGATAACTTTAGTAAGGATGATTTAGAGAGATGTTTTTAGTGTGAAGGACAAGGTCATAGAGCGTATGAGTTCCCCATTAAGTTTAAGAGACAAGGTAAGGATAAAACCATTTATAATGCAATTCTTAGTGACAGTGCTAATGAGTCTGAGGACTCTGATGATTCCGTTGCTTCTGGAAATACCTTCACTGCTTTTATAACAAGTCATGCTAACGCTTCAAGTGAGTCAATCCTAGTGTTGACAATTTTGAGCATGATCTTGAGGTTGTATCCACTCACTCAAAAGGTGGTGATGAAAAAGGAAGTGAGAATGATTGCAATCCGCTTATTCTAAGTTGTACACTGAGTCTATGCGTATTCAAAAGATAAATAAAAGGTTAGCTTTTAAGGTGTTGACTTTAGAAAAGGATTTGAAAATCCTAAAGGATAATGTGGCTTTAGTCAGTCAGCTCGAGGCAATTCAGATTTCTCCATCTGAGAAGCTTATTTTGATGGGTAATAAAATTGTGATTTGACTGACTCTCTATCTCGTGATCTTCATGAATCCTTGGAGATTTAAAAAACACTTTAAGCAAAAATTATCACACTTAAGAAAGATCTCGAGTCCTCTCGGGAATTCAAAGTCACACTTAAAGATAATTTCTAAAGAATGGGAAAGTTATTCCTAGGTCCAATTATAGGTTATAAGGAGAAAGGTTACCAAGAGAGAAAGGGTATAAGATATGAAGATGACGAGTCATCCAAAGTTAAATCTGAACCCATAACTAATTTTGTTACCAAATAAAGCCCCCCAAACCTAACTCTCCTAAGAGAAGTTAACTTGAGCAACCTATGAAAGTGATTGCAAATCAACCCTATATTTGCCATTGTTCCCATAAAAGGGGTCACCTTAGAGATTTCTGTTACAAGCTTGGGAATAATTCTTATTTCACAACTCCTATGCCACACTATAGCTCCTTAGTTCCCCTTAAAAAATAAGTTGAGTATCTAGTCAACACATCCAAAGGTTTAATGGAAGAGTTTTTAAGGTTCTCTATGGCCCAAAGAAATAATTCCAAGCAAAAGACTGGAGTCAACAAAGGGAAGAACACAACTCAAGCTTGGGTTAAGAAAGATAAGACCAAAAAGGCTTTTGTTGTTCATGTTACTCTTAAAGCTCAAAATACCTCCCAATGGTATATTGATAGTGGATGCTCTAGACATATGACAGGCGTTAAATATCTTTTTATCACTCTTGAAAATTATAAAGATGGTAAAGTCACACTTGGCGATTGGAGTAAATCTTGAATCATGGGTAGATGCACCATTGAAGTTTCTCGATTTCCAAAACTAGAAAATGTTCTTTATGTTGATGCTCAAAGATAATTTGATAAGCATTATCTAGTTGTGCGACGAAAACCCAGCAGTTAAGTTTAGACAATCGGAGGGCACCGTTTATGATAAATCGAGTGAGGCTATTCTATAAGGTGTGAGGACCGGTGATAATTGTTATGGAATCATTCCAAAGTCTTCTTTCAATTGCAATAGTGCTAAGGTCTCGTCTACCGATCTTTGGCATCAACATCTAGGTCATGTAAACTTTAGAGATCTTGATCATCTAGTGAGGAAAGACCTAGTTCGAGGCTAACCATCCTTAGGAAAACCAACCTCCTTCATTTGCTAACCTTTTTAACTTGGAAAATAAACTAAGAGCCCTCATAAGAAGTTGAACTCTATAACCACCTCTGATGTCACCATAAACCGATTTAGAAGTGATAATGGAACTGAATTTAATAAATTTGATGTGAATGCCTTTTATGATGAAATTGGAATTAAACATGAATTCTCGATCGTTCGAACTTCACAACAAAATGGTATAATAGTGAGAAAGAATTAAACGATCCAAGAAATGGCATGGTCCGTGTTCCTTGGTACGAAAGTGCCTTGTAGGTTTTGGTCGAAAGCGATAAGCACCGCTTGTCACACCGTGAATAGGGTATACTTGCATCCTAATACTAATAAAACTCCACATGAATTGTGGACCAGTAAGAAACCCAACCTAGCCTATTTTAGTGTTTTGGGGAGTCCTTGTTACATCCTTAGGGATAGAGATCCTCTAGGTTAATTTGACTCAAGGAGTGATGAAGGTATTTTCCTAGGGTATTCACAGAATAGTAGAGGAGTTTATAACTTTATGAGTTCTAAAGTAATGGAATCAATAAATGTTATCATAAAAGATGATGCTCCAGCTACATTTGTTAATGATGAGGAAGATTTATCTTGTGAGTGTGATGCACCTCCCGATGTTGAAAACATTGAGTCTCATAATGAGTCGGTGGACCCCACAATTGAGAAAAAAGATCCATCTCCCTGGGTTCGTAAAAGTCATGACCCTTACAAAATTATTGGGAATCCCAAATTAGGTGTCAATACTAGGGAGCAATTAGAAAATGAAGTTAATCATTTGTGTTATACCTCTAAAATCGAACCTAAAAATATCAAAGAAGCAATAAAAGATGAATATTAGATTAATGCCATGCAAGAAGAGTTGCTTCAATTTCAGAAAAATAATGTTTAGGAATTAGTTCCTCGGCTTAGTGATACTAACGTCATTGGTACCAAATGGATTTTTAAAAATAAATTGGATGAAAATGGTGTCATAGTTCGTAATCAAGCTAGGTTAGTTGCCCAAGGATATACCCATATAGAATGTATTGACTTTGATGAGACTTTTGCTCCAATTACTAGGTTAGAGTCTGTTCGTCTCTTACTAGCTATAGCATGTCATCTTAAGTTCAAACTTTATCAAATGGATGTTAAAAGTGCCTTTTTAATTGAATTCTTCAGGGGGAAGTCTATGTGGAACAACCAAAAGTGTTTGAGGATCCTAAGTATCCAAATCACGTCTTTTATTTGAAGAAATCTCTATATGGTTTGAAGCAAGCACCCTATGCATGGTATGAGAGGCTTACTTTTTATCTCCTTACTCGTGGATTTTTTAGAGGTATATGTTCTTCAAGATGAGAATGCCATCTTAGTTTCCCAAGTGTATAGGGATAACATGGTTTTTGGATCCACATATGATAAACATACTAAACTCTTCTCGAAAGAAATGCAAAATGAATTTGAGATGAGTATGGTCAGCGAGGTCACATTTTTCCTAAGTTTTCAAGTGCATCAACTCGATAGCGGGATATTTTTATCCCAAACTATGTATTCAAAAGATCTTGTGAAGAAATTTAATCTAGAATCTGCCAAATATGCACCTACTCCAATGAGTTCTTTTGTTAAACTTAGTAAGGACACGAAAGGAAAGTATGTATAGCACACTCTATTTAGGAGTATGCTAGTTAGTTTACTATACTTAACCGCTAGTCGTCCGAATATTTCCCTTAGTGTAGGAGTTTGTGCCCGATATCAAGTCGCCCCAAAAGAGACTCATTTACTTACCATTAAGTGTATTATTAAATATGTTAGTGGGACCTTATCTTTTAGGATGTGGTATTCCTTCAACAGTAATGATTGTCTATCGGTATATTCAGATGTCGATTGGATAGGAGATATTGATGGATGTAAAATCACATTTGGCGGATGTTTCTATTTTGGTAGTGCACTTGTCTCATGGATGAGCAATAAATAAAATTATATTTCTTTGTCCATGATGGAGGCCGAATATATAGCCGTCGGGAGTTGTCGCACTCAACTCATTTGGATGGAACAAATATTGGAGGATTATGGTATTCCACAAGGCACAATGACTATTTATTGTGACAATACCAGTGCAGTCAATATTTCTCGAAATCCCGTTCAACATTCTATAACAAAGCACATTAGGATTTGAGAACACTTTATTTGAGAGTTGGTTGAAGAGAAAGTCGTTTCCTTGAACTTTGTAAGTACCGATCATCAATTGGCCGATATATTTACAAATCCTCTAGATACCCTTAGGTTTGAAAACTTTAGGAAATCCATTGGGGTTTTGCTCAATTGATTGAGTTCATAGTCGTTTATCTAGTTTAGGTTGAGTATCGTGTCAATATCTTTACCTATGAACTAAATTATATTTTGTACATAATGTTTTAAAAAATTCCAAAAATATTTTCATTTTTTTTTGGGTAAAAAGGCCTTCTTAAAACTTTTGCCCATATAGGTTATGTGTATGATGTTTCGGATCACTATTACATTCCATGTCCACGTGACTTTCGATGTGTAGTTAGTTCGTACTTCGTCTTTCTTGTACTCTATGATGCTTGTTTATGGTATATTATTATATGATTACCTCATATATTTGCCTTTCTTTTACACACTTTTAACGGAATCTTGAGGACGTTTACATCACTTTGCATACGCTAGGTGAAGTAAGGTGTTGTCTTATCAATTTTGTCACCACATATTATAAGCAATCGATTTTGTGCATGTAAAACCATTTCCCGAATTTGGAAAAAGAAAAGAATATTCCTCCAGTTAAGTTTTGTTTAGCAATGGACTTGGGCTGCGATTTTTTTTTTGCGTGAATAGCCTCCATTTGCAAAAATAAAAAGGGCCTAAAAAAGTGTGGCAGTGATAAAAGTAGCCAAGGCCAACATAGTTTAGCATGTTTTATCTTTCAAAAGAATATTTGATAGTGATGGGAAACATATGTTGAAGATCAACGGGTTTGCACATTAAATCACTATATTGCTTTATTTATGTGACGTTATTGGCTAGAGAATCATCAATCTTCTTGGCAGTTTTACTTTTGTGGCTAGTGTCCAGTTGTATTCCATTTTATTGTCATAAGGCATATATGAATGTATATTGTATTAATATATTATTTGACATTTTTCACTTGTGCGTTGTCTTAGGTAATGCACTCACTCACATTTTTCACACCCTTTTATGTCGGTTCCACGGTTCGGACATGTCTACGCTACCTAGGAGAATTGAAAAATCAACTTTTATAGGTTTGCAACCTGCTTAGGCCTTTATACATATTATTTTTGCATTTTTTCTATTTTTCATAGTGTTTTTAGAAACTGCATTCTCGTTTGATTTCTCGTTCGAAAGAGATTTCAAATGACCTATGCATAATATTTTCTGCTTTCTCATTTGAAAGTCGTTTGACTATCGTTCGAACGAGATTTCGAACGAACTTTGGCCTATAATTTTCTGCATTCTCGTTCAATAATTCGTCTGTATGTCATTAAAATGACATCGTTAGAATGAGATTTCCAAAATTCGTTCGAACGACCGGACTTTATTTTTGGCAGTTCAGTTTATTTTTTATCGTTTCTTCTCCATTCTTCTATATCTCTCCACACTTCCCCACGTTCTAACTAAACTCCATTTATCCACTCTCTCTATTTTTCCTTTCTTCTCTCTATATTGCCACTCCCCATTTTTCCCACTACTATCCTCCACCATAACTCCATTTTAAACCATCATCCTCTGTTTTCTAGAGCCCCATATACTCTCAACGATTTGGGCTTCTTCTAGACTCCTCTGTTTTCAGGTATTTTTTCTTTCCAATTTATTTCGTTTCTATTGAGCATTGTCACACCCCGCTAAATTCTGGCATCGGCCGCCACCAAAACTAAGCCGGACGCGAGTAAATAAAATATCATTCTTAGCATGAGACAGATATGAGACATAAATAAAACAATCCACAATATTAATAATTTAATCAAACCCAAAAGATAATAACCAACTGGGCGATAAGATGGCCATCACATGCTAAAACTCCAAATAATAATCCAATCTTTAATAGTATAAAACTAAATAATCTCCAACTGACTCCATAAAGAAATATATGAATAAAACCCATAATTTTGGAACCAAATGGCCCAATCAAAACCATAAACCATGTCTCAATGTAAATACGAAGGAAAGAAAACCAAACTAAACTAGTACGCATAAAGTAAATAACTCCAACTGCACCTTTAAGAAAGTCCTTAAATAATCCAATGTAGCTTCTCAAAACTTATTCCTGAAAAGGTTAGTCAACACATGAGGTCAGATCCCCGAGCATGAATACGCACTACTCCCCTCAAATTGGGTCGGTGAACCCACACAGTAGCATTATACATGATAAATATCACAATAGAATATTTATATTAAATGAAATATAATTAAACGCGATAACAAAAGTCACTAACTACCCTCAGTAATTGTTATTCACAATGCACACCAATATGATTTTAAATAATTAAGCCCCAAGTTTTTAATTTAATTAAATTAACCCAATCTATCATTATTCTCACTTTTCCCCTATTTGAGGGGAGTAGTGTGTATTCATGCTCGGGGTTCTGACCTCGTGCGTTGACTAACTTTTTCAGGAATAAGTTTGGAGAAGCTGCATTGGATTATTTGGAGACTTTCTTGGAGGTACAACTGGAGTTATTTACTTTATGCCTATTAGTTTTGTTTGTTTTTCTTTCCTTCGTATTTATATTGAGACACGATTTATGGTTTTGATTGGGCCATTTGGTTCCTGAGTTGTTATGGCTTTTATTCATATATTTCTTTATAGAGTCAGTTGGAGATTATTAAGTTTTATATTATTGGAGATTAAATTATTATTTGGAGTTTTAGTATGTGATGGCTATCTTATCGCATAGTTGGTTATTATCTTTTGGGTTTGATTCAATTATTAATCTTGTGGATTGTTTTATTTATGTCTCATATCTGTCTCATGCTAAGAATGATATTTTATTTACTCACACCCGACTTAGTTTTGGTGTCGGCCGATGCTAGAATTTAGCGGGGTGTGACAAGCATATATATATATATATATGATTTAGGTTTTATTAAAAAATTACAACATCTTTGGGTTATCCTTTCCTTACCCATTTCATATATTCTCAAACTATTTTTGTTGGGGCTTTACTATCTATATAATTTCGTTCGTATAAACTCTTTTATCATAAAAAATTATTCTTTTGCCCCTATTAAATGTTATCTCATGAATTCTTTTGACATTTTTTAATAGATTCATTTTTTTCTTGTAAAAAATTTCACGGCATTGCATTTATTTATTTTTATCCATTATGTATTTACATCTCTATTTTTGTTGCTGACGGAGTACAGGATTTTGTTGGTGATGTTGGTGTTGTGGCGGTTTGGTTGGTATTTGTTTATGGGAAGGTTTTAGTTTGCTTTTCTCTCATCCCTATGGCAAAAGGTGGTAGATGCTCTCGTCGTGTTGGGTCATTTGATGAGGAACATTCCTCAGATGAAAAGTCATCCATACCCAACCTTCGACTTCATTGGAGGAATTTTGAGAATCATACCCTCTACCACACCCAAGGCTTTGCGACTAGGTCCTTTGTCCGAGAAAAATTGTCAAGCTGTCCTCTCTCTCCGGCACTATCATTTTCTCTTGGCCATCTACCCTTGGTTGGGATACCCTCTTTAATCTCCGCGATCCCATTCATCCCGGTCTCATTCCTGAGTTTTTCTTTGGGATGCTTGTGACCAAGAGCGGTTTAGTATCCACTATCCGTGATAGGGAAATCAAAATCTCCCTCGACTTTATTGCACGTCTGATTGGTATGCCACGCATCCCCAACCACACATTTACTTAGCCTAAGGACGCCAGGCCTGAGTTACGTCTTTTTATGGAGACTGTTTGTCAAGTTTTCCAGACTGGTACCACCATCCTATACCATAAACACTCAATGCTGATTTTATGATCCTCAATTGGCTCGTTTGTGCGTTCCTTCTTCCCCGTGCAAACCACACTCAAATTTTGGGGAATTATGTGGATTTGATGTACGCTATCAGTATACGGGCATCCATTGATCTTCCTAGTTTCATTTTTATGTTCTTACGGCTGTTCGTATATCTCCATATAATCTCGTTCGATAAGGCTTACCCTTTACAGTTATAATTACTCTTCACTATCTAGAGGTCGGTTACCCCCTCATTTCATCGAATGTTCGTGTCACTCGTTATCAGAAAATTGATAACTCATCCATAGGTCATTCCTGTGGTAACCTTCTTCGAGACATATACCTCATCCTACTCCATCCCACTCCAAGCCATCACATTCCAGCGCCTCTTCCACTCCAGCTCAGTCTATATCCTCCACTTCTCGTCGTCCCCCCTACCGAGTCAGAGGATATTAGGTATGTGCGTTTACAGGTTGAGAAGATTCAGGAGGAGCGTCATCAGGATAGAGAAATATTGCAATATCTCTTAGCTACAATGAAGAGAGACCGAGAGAGAGTCGAGGAGGCTCAAGCTCGTAGAAAGGAGGACTAGGCTCGTCTCTATGAGGCTCAGGCTAGGAGTGACTCCATTCTCATGTAGGGATGGCAACAGGTCAGGGAAAACATCCTCATCCCCGTCCTCATTAGAAATATCATTCCCCGTCCCCGCCTCGTTCCCCATTATAACGGGTTCGGGGATCCCCGTCCCCGTTTAAAGCGAGTATCGGTTTTCCCGCGGGGAACCCGTTATGAAACTGTCACCTATATAAATTTTAAAGTGTCTCCTTTGACATTTTTACCAAAACAAATTTTAAAAAAATTATAGTTAAGTATACATCATTACATTGTCTGTTAAATCTTAAAAATAAAAAAATAAAAAAAGTAGAATAGACATGCCAAGTAGTACATCTGATATATCAATCCCTTAAAATAACACTTAGATTTGAATTCAGTACATATGAATTCAATCGTATGATGGGTATTCTACTATATTAAAATAGCACACTGATACTGGACAAAGAGAAAACAACAAATTAAGTACCTAATTTTCAAATGACTTGGATAGACCATAACAAAGAGCCTGTCGTAACAGAGCGCTTGTTGTATATTGTAGGTTGTAAAAAAATTCAGTGCAATAACATCTCATAAAAAATTTCAAGACCTTTTGAAGATATAACTTTTCAATGCAATAACATTAACCCTCAAAATGCCACCTGTAACAGACTTCAAAATTTTTAAAAATTTCAAGTTACAACTTAAACAAAGAAATATGGAGAGAGATATTTACAAACATGCGAAGAGGTACCGACGCATGTTCAAGAGAGGCGACATCGTGGGAGGCAGGACGATGAGGCGTCGTGGTGGGTGGGAGATGAGGAGGCATCGTCGGTTGAGATGAGGGATGGAGTGATTTTGAGACGAGGAGAGGAGGGGGGGATGAAATGAAGGCTTAGGGTTAGTAAAGAAAGTTATGTCCCCTCTTATATCGTATATAAATTTATTATAATATATACATATATATTTTATTATATATTAATAATTCGGGTATCCCCACGGGGACCCGAGTCTATACCAGAAACCGACCCAAGTTTTTTTGGGGATTTTTTTAACTCCCCGAACCCACTCCGATCCCCGAAACTTTATCCCTAAATCCTACTCGATAGGGTCGGGTATCCGCAGAGAATCGAATTTTCAGGGAAAAATGCCATCCCTATTCTCATGCAGTATACTGCAGGATCTTCCGGTACCGAATCCGCTCCTGATGGCGATGATATCGATGCTCCACCTCCATGATTTTGTTTGATTTAGTTGTTTCACTTTATGTACTTATGAGAGACATATTGTTATTTTCTTTATGTATTGCTCTCATTTGAACCAAAACTTCTCATTTCCCTTTCCAGTTTCTATATTTGGATATTTCTATGGTTATGTTGGAATCTCTTGGATTTTATACTTTAATGTTAATCATCGTCTATTTCATCTTATTTTATATTCTTTTGTGGATTATTTTCTATACTTATGATGTTGTGGATATTGTCTTGATAATATTCATCATTATATTGTCTATCTTTTGGTTCATGCTCTATTCACTAACATTGCAGGTTTAGTTCTACCCTTTGTCTTCTCCGGATAAAAAGGGGGACAACATGTTTAGTGGAATCCTAAAAAATTTGGTTATTTAAATATTTATTTCCCAATGCGTTTTATATGTTTGTTGTTTCATGTGTGCAGGCCATTTATTATCAACTTCTTACCTACTTTCAAAGATGTTGCTTTGTAGTCAGTCGAGTCAGTCTGTCCTTTTTTTTAGGTTTTGGGGATGGGCATTGGGATTGGCTTGACGACTTGGCTTAGAAAATTCAGAGTCATTTTATTTTTGTATTTTGTATTTTATGTTTTGTCTTGGAGTAGCCAAAGGGGGAGATTTGTAAGGTCAAATATCTAATTGAGTCAATTTGTAGTATTGGCCAATTTCATTAGACAAAACATTTAGGGTCATTGTGTGTCATACATCTATCATCGATAAAGATTTTGAACATTCGGGCTTTCATCACTCACCAATCTGATCTCGAGTGCTCTTTTCCCAAAGGTATATGACCCGATTCTTTTTTATGTTGTTGGAGGCATTTTTAATTTTATAAATGCTTTTTGATGAAATTTTCAAATCAATTTAAGCCTTTTAAAATTAATTTTTTATTTTGCGAAATTGCCCAAGTCGTTTGAACGACCATGTTCGAAGGAGTATGTTCGAATGACTCTCGAATGATTTCTTTTATGAAATTGTCTGAATTGTTGTTCGAAGTCTCGTTCAAACAATTTCATTCGAACGAGCATGTTCGAACGACTTTCCAATGAATCCCTTTACATCTTTTTCTGAATTGTCGTCAGAAGCTCGTTCAAATGTTGTCGTTCGAACGAGACTGTTAAGTCTTACGAACAACAGATTATTTTTTTGAAATTTTTTCAAAATTCGACAGTTTTTGTCCTTAACTGTTTTGGTCCACTTCTTTCACTTAAGTAAGTTCACAAATGGTGAAATTGGTAACAAAAACACTTATTGAACTTGAAGAGAAAATTCATATCATTTTTCACAAAAGTCTGCAACAATTTTATGTGATATTTTGATCATTTTACAAGAACCAAGAACTAAAAACCCCAAACACATCCTCTCATGCATTCATTCTGGTTAGGTGCGGTGGATCTCTGCACAAGTTCGGATTAGAGATAACTTCTGGCTTTCGGTGGATATCGAGACACCGGAGGTGTTGTGTAAGGCGCTGGACTTTCGCGTACTTCGGATGGAGGTATTGAAGACGGCATCAACGGGTCTTGTTGTGTCAAGTCTGTAAGTCTTTTGTTTCTTTTTGTTAAACCATATTCGTATTGGATTTTTCTAGGCCTAGCCATCCGAGATTTTTCCCATTTGGGTTTTCCTCGTATATCGACGTGTTGTGGTTGTGTTTTCTTGTTGCATTTTTATAATATTGCATGCTCACTTAGGATTTAGTAAGTAAGATTAAATTTGAAAAGTACCAACTCGGAGGCCTAATTAATATTTATATCCAGGAGTGTATTCAACGAAATTGAACTAAATCCATATAACCTTTAAACTTCATTATTGGTGCAAGGAAAATCCAACTTAATGTAAATAAGAGTGTGAGAGTCATCGGGGGCGACCAATAGTATCCCAATACTATACCCTTTTTGTATTGGCAACTCTGTTGTAGAATAGTCGTCACCCAAGGTCGTCGAGAAAGGTGCAAAGGATGTCTGTATTTAGGAATTCAGAGATCCAAACCTCAGTTCCTTCCATAATATTATTGGCAAGGTAATCAAAGATAACTCTCCCTTTCATAGCTTTTTGCGTGACATAAACGATATCGAACTCGACCAGTAACATAATCCAATGAGTTATGTGACTAGAAAAACTGGGCTTTACTAACTGATATTCAATGTGATCCATTCGGGACACCAGTTTGATAGGGAATGTAAGCATGTAGTGCCGGAGCTTCTGTATGACCCAAACTAAGGTGACACACGCCTTTTCTAATGCGGTGTAGTTTACTTCGTACCCGGTTAGATTTTGACTAGCGTAGTAAATTTCCTTCTCCTTATTAGATTCCTCAGTATATTGGGTCAGAATAACCCCTACTACAGTGTCGGTGATAGTCAAGTAAATGAGGAGGGAGACCTTACTGCATAAGCATGAGTACCAAAAGTCGGGTAAAGTATCGTTTGATCTACTCGAAAGCTTCTTGGCATGCCTAATTCCAAACCTTAGTTGATTCTTTTCGGAGGAGCTTAAAAATGGTCTCACAGATAGAGGTCAGTTGGCTGATGAACTAACTAATGTATTCGAGCCAACCTAGGAATATGCTCACTTCTTTCTTCGTCTGGGGCAGTGGCATTTCGAGTATGGCTTTTAATTTGGCGGGGTCTGCCTCATTCCTTTTTCACTAACCATGAATGCAAAAAGTTTCCTTTAGTGACACCGAAGATGCATTTCTATGGGTTGAGTCGCATCTGGTACTGTTATAACCGCTTGAAGAATTTTTTTCAAGGCAGGAATGTAACCTTCCCTAGTCTTGGACTCGTTAATCATGTCGTCGATATAGACTTCGACTTGCTTATGGATAAGGTCATGTAGGATGGTTATAACGCCCCTTGGTAGGTAGCCTCGACGTTCTTGAGACTGAATGGCATGAGTGTGTAACAAAAGGTTCCCCATAGGGTGATTAAGGCAGTTTTCTATTGGTTGTCAAGATTCATCTTAATCTAACTATACCCAAAAAAATCGTGGACACATGACTGGCAGTATTTTCTATGATCATGTCGAAATTATGTATAGGGCAATCATCCTATGGGGATATTTTGTTCAGATCTCAATAGTCAATGCACATGCAGACTTTCCCTCCCGATTTCGGCATGGGGATGATGTTATAAACCATGTAGGGTATTCGACCACGTGAAGGAAGCCTACGTTTAATAGTTTCACTACTTCATCTTTGAACTTTAGGGACCATTCTATTCAGAGCTTTCTCAGTTTTTGCTTGACAGGTTTGCTCTCTGGGAAGGTAGAGATCTCATGTTGTGTTATCTCTGGGTCAATAATGGTCATGTAGTTATAGGATCACACAATAATGTCCACGAAATCCTTCAGAAGCTCTTCAAATTGCGACTGCTCATGCTCGTTGAGGGTGGACCCTATCTAAATCTTGCGAGATGTCTACTAGAACTGAGATTAATAATAATAGTCTCATCATCATTAATTTGACTACGGTCATGTTGTTTATTTTTTTCCTAATTGAGAACAGTTAATAATTGTTCATTTACTAAGTCATCTTCATCAAAAGTTTGATTAGAATCAAGACAATTAATGTAAGGCACAATGAGATACTCAAATCCTCATTTATTTCATTAAAAGAGTTTTCAAGAAATACAACAATGAGGACCTCATTAAAGGAGGCCTCGTTTATAATTACATCAGAAACAGGAGAAAAAACATTAGGCTCGGGTATTTCTTGGAGAGAATGGATGGCATGGTATAGGTTAACTTGGGCGGGTTGAACAGGAATGACATGCCAATTAAGGAAGGGTACTTTAGTAGTGGTGATCTTCTTAGACATGTAGATAGTGTGTTTTTCTGTCTGATCATGTAGAGGTCCAGACCTAGTGTGTGTAGGTCGAACGACTCATCGGTATCAATATTCGCAAAAATTTCAGTATTTTTTATGGCTTTATCGGTTAAAGGCTCTACCTTATGTTTCTGCCCTTCATCCTAGGCGACGTCATCCTTGAAGAAGATTTTTAGTCCCGGTTTCCCTTTCTGTCGGCATAGTCATACCATGGTTCAAGGAATCCGCATAAGAGGTTATCCTCACCCTCTGATTCACTATTCAAGCTATTAAAATCATCACCCTAACCGATGCTAACAATGTCATCTTTTAAAGATTAGTCAACACACTAAATGACTTCCAGGGCTTCATCATATAAACATTTCCACTCAGTGGTAAAGTCGTGGAATGAAGGGACCAAACGCCCTTGGAGTTTCAGGATCGTAAGCAACTCGAAGATATTATATATCTCTTTCTTTATAAAGAACACATCTATTATGACTTGCACGATGTCACCTAGACTGAATTCTTTCACAAGCATATCCCATTTATATGACTATTCGGCCCACCTCCGGGCTTCTATAAACAAACCGCTGAACTTCTCACATTCAATAGTCATTTTTAGGGCAATTTAAGCCCGAACTTCTAAAGTTGGTCTAGAATTCCAGGTAATTCCACGCCTCTCCCTTCTGAACAGGTTCAAATGGAAATACAGGCTCAGGTGAGGTGTGAAAAAGCTTTATCAGTAAAGCTTATTGGATGCAGGAGAAAGGAAGGACAATCATTAAGGGGTTTTAGTGATATGGTAGGTAGATAGGGTTTTTCAATGGAGTTAATTATGGTTGAGGGATCAAGTTCTAGACTTCCTTCTTGAAGGTGATCAATCTTAGCACTCAGTGAGGCAAGGATGGTCATCAGATCTGGTTGAGCATTTTCATGGTTGAGCATTTACAGCCTGGTCTACATTCTCTATGAATAACTTTTGGAGGGATATCTCAAAATCAGTGGAAGAAACATAGGAAACGGTGGAGTTTTAGGGTGGTCTGACGAAAGACTAGAGCCGATGGGGAGTCAGACCAAAAATTAGGGTACGCGATCACACCTGAGAGGAAAAAATGATTTTGGGTTTATTTTGAGGCAAAAAGGAATATTTTTGGTATTTTTTTCTTTTTAAGAAGGGGGAAAATATTTTGATATTTTTTGTAAAGAGGGAGAAAAGGAAAATCCTCAGCATGGTTATTATTATTAGGTACCACTTGTATTATGTTTGCCTAGAATGCAAGAAAAATATCGGGCAGGATCCGAGCCTGGGAAAAAGATAGGGTACATGATTCAGGACATGATTTGACTTGTTTCCAGACTCACGGGCAGGTCCTTGTTTAAAAATGGGAAAAATAACTTGAAAATTCGGGTGGTAAGGTGACTGAGAATTTCGATAGAGTTTCACATAATAACTCACAAACTAGGTATAAGTGTCCGAGACTAGACGCTTATATGAGGTTGATGCTTTTGTGGCTAGTGGAAAGGTTTCCCCCTTTGGTATGACTTCCACGATATACCTATTGCCTATAAGGGCAATCTTTGATTGGTACATGTGTATAAGACATTTGATATACCCGAGTGTACATGAATTGCCTCACGATATACTTCATGGAGATGGTACGTGCGAGAGTGAATTCGATATACTCGAAGTATGTGAACGAGTTCCCTACTATAGACCTCCCGTTGTGAGTTCAGTAAAAGCGGTACGATTCAAGGGGAACCGTTCTATATACATCAAAGTTACTAAAAAAAAATGGAAGGTGGGAATCATATTTCTTAGGTTAATTGCACCCCGCAGGACCAGTACCTATCACGAAGTGACCCGCAGTGCGGGATAAAATTTTGGTCGATATTATAATGCTCAAGTGATGTAGTGTGTAAGAATACTCTTAATTTGTAATTTATGGAGAGTTTTATGTATGCTAAGTAAGATAAGTACTACCACTACGAGGGAGAATATAAAATATACAAGTATCATGGGATAAGGGGGATAATCATGGAAATTGAAACTAACAAGTATATAAATGAAGCATGGAGATTATACAAATCATGATGGTAGATACAAAGTGTGAAGTGTGTGAATATACACAAGTGAGTGAGAAATATGTACAAAGGGAGAGAGTGACATGCGAATATGTGTGAGTGAAGATAACATATGGATATATACGAGCAGGAGAAATGTGGAAGCGTGTGCTAGTGTGACTAAGCATGAATATCTATAAGGGGTGTGTGAAATGTGTGTAAGTGAGCATGTAGCTATATACAAGTAATAAGAATGTGAGGATGTATGCTAGTGTGGTTAAATATGAATATCTACAAGTGGTGTGTGCAGCATATGAGTAAGAGTGAAGCTACATACGAGTGAGAGTGTGTGAAGTGAACGTGGTGAATATATACAAGTAGGTAAAGGGTGAAACATAGTGAATATATACACGTGAGTAAAAGGTGAAACATATGACAAGAAGGTGATATATACATGTGGTGATAAAAGAGGACGGTAGAGATAAACATCATGATAAGAATGATACATATATATAATATATAAGTATAAAGGGGAAGGAGAACAATCAAGTGGAGGCATATGCACACATATATAAACGGAGGAGAGAAAAAGAAATAACACCCATGCCAAAATAGAGTCTATTACTCTAAAAAAAGTTCCCAGCGGAGTCGCCACTGTGGCTATCCGGGTCGAATTCCTCAAAGCGGGCTGGTCCCAAAATCGAAGGGGAGGGGTAAAACTAAAAAAATCCCTCTCTCCCGCGCCTGCGGGGATTCGAGGATAGGGGAGTTTCGATATAAACCATTGGAATGGGGATTCAGATCTCTATGAGGTTGCATTGAGTTTCGATTAGGTCAGAGAGTTAACAAAGGTTAAACTGGGCCCGAAAGCTCCCGGTGGTATCTAGATCTGGTCTTGGAGTAAAAAGGTGAGTACACGCGAATCGTGAGGCCGATTCGTGCATGGTATGGACCGTTGGAAAGGGAATTCAGAGCCCTATGAGGTTTCATTGAGCTTCACTTAGGTCGGATAGTTGACCAAGGTCAAATGAGGCCCGGAATCATCTGTGGCCTCTGGATTGGGGTCGAAGTCGTGTAACACCTCGAGAAAATCGAGGCGTCACAGTGCTTAAAATTAAACTAAAATCCTCAACAATCTATATAGAGTATCTATATCCACAAAATAAACATGGCAGGTCAGCAAAATACATAACGTCCAAATCCACGCTTACCTGCCACTAAAAAAAAGAACGGGGAAGTACAAAATATGATAAGAATAGATGCTCAAGACAATAACGGTGAGTGAAATCTAATAATACCAAACTGTATACGAGTTTAATTCGACACACGAGCATTGTACCAATTTATTTCTCAATAACATATCAACAGGTCACTAAGCCTCACCTCACCTCACCTAAGCTTCTTTAAGTCTCATTCCAGCTATTAGACTTTTGGACTTTTGGTGGGTGGGTGACCATTCTTAGTGCCACAATAAAATTTCATGGCACCATGCCCTAATAAATAAATAGATCATATCTCAATCGAATAACACATAGGATTCCAATGAATACCACAACATTTCAAGAAGAATACAAATAACTGAGAAACAAGAAAATACTCTCAAGAGATTTAAAGGGGCATATTATGTAAACCTCGTACATTAAAATAATCACTTAAAAGATCATAAAATTCTTCCTCGAAATTTTGAATACACCGTTGCGTTCCTCTCGTGAAAATAACAAAAATACATTCTTGGTTGTTCTTGAGAAATCTTGATTTAGATCTTCAAAACTTGGGTTGAAAGTTGTATTTAATGGGGTTTAGATTTTTAGATGAGAGGAAATAATAATTTGGGTTTGAGAATGGTTAAAAGTGTTAAAAAATTCTAAACCCGTCCATTATATAAAGAATTTAAAGAAAGAGTCATATTCACATACAAATACTAAAAAATATATTACGGAAGATCGAAACATCGGAATTAGCTGAAATTTTAATATGTTGTAGCTGATGGCGAGACGAAGTTGCTGTAAAAAAATTAGCTCGATCGGACGGTCAATTTTTTTCTCCTTAAGCCAGATCCTCTCCCAATTTTTTTAATATAAAAAGTTATAATTTCCAAATTTTAATCCCAATTTAAATTCCACTTAAAACCTTATTTTTATATATAAAAACCAATATTTTTACATACTAAAATTAAATATATTCCAATTTTTTTTTTAATTTTTTAATTTAATAAAGATTTTTACGGCTCAAAAATCACCGGGGGTTACATACTCCCTCATTAATACATGAATTTCGTCCTCGAAATTCGCCGAAGCGTAAACGTCAAACGTAAAGTCGCACAAATAAAATAAGGCTTACATATGCCTACCTCTAGAATGCTATGATTGGACGCCCATACACTCAATCCTACATGCACACACGCCATGAACAAAGATACAATATATATATATATATATATATATCCCAACTATATATATACACATAACTATGAAAATAACGACGTACTAGGTTCTCTCACGAATCACCACTCGATTCTATCTCCAAAAGGCATCGCAACCTTAAATCCTCAAATAAAATCACATCACTGCATCGATACTAGATATACCCAAAATTTATACTAATGATCTGCCAAATAAATATCGTTTTCAAAATCAAGTATAAGGATCCTCACATCAAGATTAATATTTATATCCTCAATGCCTACAACGTCCTTAACACAAAACTCACGACCTCCAAGAAACACAACTAACACGTACGCTAGATGATAGGCAAGGTATTGATGCGGCACGAGAGTAACCTGCACGCCGATCATTTTATATTCGGCTCACCAGCTCTATACAAAAACCTAAACTTATGACTACACTCAACAGGTGAGTATAGCGACCAAGTTCGGGTATCGAAAATCCACAGAGACGAGTTGCTAGAATTTAATCGATTTAGTATTCCTAAATAAAAGTGTAAAAGATAAATATAAACAAAAAGTAAAAGATGCAAAAAAGGAAAAGATTAATCTAGGAGAGTGTATTGAAGCTAGACTAATAAAAGCGGTAAAACTATAGGTTGCGTCGAATATCCCTCACCCGAGTTAATTAGTATAAAATAGTTACATGGGTCGACGAATTATTACGAATGAGTTTCGTTTCGACAGTTAATTAAATTAAGAGCTGTCACACCCCTGAATTCGCATAAAAGCCTAATAAGATTTTGGCGTCAACAAATACCCCGGAAATTACGCACGCACGATCATAAGCACGGAGCATACATGATATACCCCGTCAAATCTCCTAGGCATAATAACTAGGACAACGCACTCGAAATAAACCCGTAAACTCCATCACTAAAGCAAAGCAATACGTTAACCCGAGTGAGTTCAATCCGACACAACCTAGACTAAATTAGCTAGAAAGCATGATAAAAACGCGATAAATAAAGCGATAAATAAACGCGATAAAACTACACTAGAAGGCAACTAAAGAAAACATGTAAATCTAATTAACAAAGCAAGTAAATTAACTATAAAGCAAGAAAATAAGGAAATACAACTTAAATTAATAGAGAGGGAAGATGAATAGTTCAACTTACAAACCCAAATGAGTGTCAAACCAAGAAGAAATGAAGATGAGCTCTCCAAACCACCAAAATCTAACCTAAACTATCTAAAAACTAATTATATTTATCTATATCTATCTATATGAAAATAGAAACCAAAATTGGCTTATAAAGTAAGTTACAAAAGAAATAAAGGAAAAAGAAAAGAAAAGAATCAAAGCAACAAATATCTGGTATACGCCGTCGACATGGTCGGGGGCCGATTGATCGCGCCTTTGAGTTAAAGCCCACTGTCTTCGAGCCAAGGAAAAATGCCAAACCACGGCAGACCGGTACTCTGTTTTTGGCAGCTATTTGGTCCAATCATGAGGGGAAAAGGTTGAATACAGAAATGACCATATCTTCATCGTTCGGACTCCAAACGACGCGCCGTTTGTGACCACGCGATGCTAACTCAACGAACTAAGCATTCGTGGAATTACCATAAGCTGGAGATGAAGTGTGAATTGACTAAAATTCCCTTGAAGTAGCGTTCGCTGACGAAACTTCCCCGAAATTCAACGAATCCTCACTTTTACTGTTCCAATACCTACAAAAGCACAATTAATCCCTGCAAAGCATGTATATATCCAAATACGAGGTTGTATAGTTAATGAGCATGAATATAGGCATTTAGGACCGTGAAAGTGATAGAATGCATAAAGATAAAGGGAGGAAATATGTAATATTCGATATGAATCACACCCCCTAACTTAGACATTGCTAGTCCCTAGTAATGAAACAAACAAAACCAGTCCACAAAGGGCAGTACAAGACGTATATATGCATATAAATATAAATACCACTTTCGTAGGGAGCACAATTGCATTTAGCATATGCAATAAGCCGTTAAATCCCTGGGTTACCCTAGTGGACGAGTGTCATCTCGTGAGGGTTTTCAGGGATGAAACCCACAAACATCATATGGTTTCCTCAAAATATGCCCAAACCAACATGCGACAAGCCCAACAATATCGAAAAGGATTTCATACACATTATTAGCACAATGAACGAATTCAAACAAAAGTTCGTATTATTAACATTGTAGAATGAACTTCGTAGAATTGAAACCCTAAAATGTGTGTGTGTGTGGGGAGGGGGGAGCAAGCACATGCAAAGTGTGATGTGGCAAAAACTTATATAAAGCGGATAAAAATTAAAGCAAGCATATATTCAATCCTAATTGGCATTAAACTCATCAAGCGAATTCACTCGAAACGGGGAGTTAACACACGGAACATGCGGGCATAAATAGTAAATGTAAATGAAAACTAGGCCGCACACATGTCACAAATGAAGAACGCTATATATGAAACTAAAAATTTTAATCTCAATGAAAGATACCGCTCATTAAAGGAGGCGAAATGCATTTTCACAGATTATCAAAACTATTATTACTTTTAAATTAAATGCACCCTAAGATCACATAGGACTTGAATATGGTTATAATGTAGGCTAGGCTAGGGTACGAAATGAACGGAATGTATGTACAAATTCAAAGTGTTCGGAATGAAAACTTAGAATAATGGGAAGATGCGGGCAATTTTAAAAATTGGGCAAACAACTTCCATAAAAGACATTAGATATACAAATGGGGAGAGTAATCAAAGCTTATTGAACACTATACATAATTTACAACTTTCTCTTTCTTTTCTTCTTTTTCATGTTTTCTTTTGTTTTCTTTTACTTTTTTCTTTCTCTTTTTCTTCTCTTTTTTTCACATCTCTTTCTTTTCTTTACTTTTCATACTCTCACATGCCTAAATTACAACCGCAACTCAACAACAACATTCAATCCCAAGTAACATTCCAAACATAGGCATGGAAGGTAATATATATGGCTTATAAATCCAATTTGGAGTTGGCTATGGGATTTTGGGTTATGAAACGAAAGACTATTATTTAGGCTCAAAGGGGTTAACGAGGGAAAACATTTAAGGTGAGTTCAAGGTCAATATGGGTGATATAACAGAGATGGACTATTATCATTTCCTAAAGTTTACGCAATTATCGAGTCAAAATAAACTTTGAAAATCATGCTCAAGTAATACATTTCAAGAATGAACTCAATTAATGAACAATCAAATGAAAGAATATAGAGATTACCAATGACTTCAACGTTTTCAAAGAGGAAAGAATAGTGTATAACACTCACAAATGATAAAAGGTACAAAGCTTACTCGGTGTAAATATATACAATGCAACAAAAGATTATCGAGTTATAAAAATCTTAAACCAAATCAATAGAACAAGAAAAATGCATGTGCTCATGGGATTAAAGTTTAATTCATGAAGTTATTCATAATCTTAATAATTAGGACTAAAATCTAATAACTTCTAAAATCGAGAACATGCATCATTGAGTTGTCTATTGGATCGGGCATTTATTGAAATTTATGTAACAACCCGCGTAATTTTTGGGGTATTTTCGAAATAAAGAGGAAAAAATAATTTTTGAGATAAAATTATTTTTATTGCTCAAATATGTTGGATTTTATTTTTAAAGATGAGAATTTCAAACGGTTTCGAAATCGGAATTAAAATGGAGATTTAATTGAATTTTTATTATTTAGAAGAGTCCTCAAAATATAAAACTCTCTAAAAGTACTCGGAACATAAAACTCTCTAGTAAAAATAATATTTTTAGAAATCCGACCGTCCGATCAAGCTGAATTTTTGTCAGAAGTCCGGTCTCGCCGTTCGCTACAACAAGTTAAGATTTCAAGCAATTCTAACGGTCCGATCGTCCGGAATAAAATTTTTAGTGTTTGTATCTGATTAGAACTCTTTTCTTAATCAAACACTTAACCCTTTATATATCAAATAATTCGTGGCTTGGCTTTTCAAATCACTTTTTCATAAACTTTTCAACCAGAAGACCTCTCCAAAATTACTCCCTTTCATATACAAACCATAGCCCCAAACTTATTCAAGATTTCAACCTTAGATTATAAGGCTTATTTGGTGTTTTCTCAAGTTTGGGCTAGAACGAGATTTGATTATTTTCGCGAGAAGAACGGGATGATGTGATTAGATTTTGAGGCTGAATTATGCGATGATTCATTTGATGATTTTGAGGTATGGGGTTTTACACAATATGCTCCTAAATCTCGCGAGTGTTTATTCCGTTGAATTCTTGTCAATTGAACTCGTATTTTGAATTGTTAAATTCTTGGAAATCTGGAAAAATAATTGTTGGAATTATTTTCATTCACGAGGTATTATTCATGTTGTTTTGAGCACGTTGTCATGAGATTTTAATATGGCACTGATGTTGGGCACCCGCCAAGATTCCTTTTCCGGCTACTTGATAAAGTATGGCGCGGTATGGTGAGGCCTCGTGACTCCGGTTAATGTGTTGTTGAGAAATTTATTGATAAAATACTATTGAGATTTGTATTATTTGATTTGAGTATTCGTAGTCGTATTGTTGCACTTTGTTCATCGCTAACATCTTTATTGAGCATATTCCTGTCGTATTGTGTACTTCCCCATCTTTTTCTTAGTTGGCAGGTGAGCACGGATTTGAGTGCTATGGACCAATTGGAATGATTTTAGCGAGGATTATTTGGGAAGAATTTTTAATACAAGAGATGAGAAGACTTGTATTTATTTTGATGTATAGAGCATTTGGAGATTGTATTTTATTTTCGAGATAGTTAGATTGTTGTAATTATTTCGAGAGATTTGTTGTGTTAATTTGAAGATGAGAATAGTGGTTTCTTGTTTTATTGTGGGATTTAGATGCTCTATACCCTGTTATTTGTGGATTAGTTTAGTTTTATCGACAGTGGCGCTCCGCTCGCTCTCCCCGGGCGGGCGGGGTGTTACAATTTATCACTGGAAACAAAGGCAAAATGCCCCAAAAGGAGAAAAAAGGACAAAAATCTTTTTGAAATTTTTAATTTTTCTCAGAAAAGCATACTTAGTAACTAATATGTGGGTAAAAACATGGACTAAATAAAGAAATGGATAGAATATCCCACACCCCCTCACTTAAAACCTGACATTGTCCTAAATGTGAATTAAGAACCAAGTGAAAGAGAGGAAAAGGGCGATATTACCCAAAATGGGAGCTATCCCCATAAGAACAGGTCCAAAGAATCTACAAAACAAGTTAGTACCGATCATAGCAAAAATAAATAACAAAAAGTTAACTAATTACACTAGAATAAATTAAAAAGGAAAGAAAAGATAAAAAGAAAGAAAGAATGAAAAGCTAACTATATACAACCTACTATTTATTCTTCACACTAACTATACACTAAAAGTTTAAATAGTTGAGGGTCCACCATGAAAACTATTTGACTTTGGAGGGTGATCGGTGTACCCTCAGTCTCAAGCATGCCTTTCGAAAAATATGAATTTCGTTTGAACAACGGAAGGCATGTGTAAGGCGGAAGAAATGAACCATCCCCAATTAAAAAATTTAGAGGGAGGATGGGGGATTTGGATAAGATGGGTGACAAAAACACAAGAGGTTAAAAAAAACTGAATTTTCTCCCAAGTATTTTGAAATTGGAATGGGAGGGGGAGCACATGAAGGTAAAGATGCGATAATGGAAGGCGACTCGAGCAAGTACTACTCATCGGTGAAAAGGTTGAACACATTAAAATTTGAAACCGATTCATCGGGTACTTGTATCGGTGTGATAATGGATAATGAAAGGGGGGAGGAAAGAAATTCAAACTCAAGAGATGAGTCATCATCGCTTGAAGATTGAGTTTCGAAAGAAATAAGATCATTTTCAATGAAATGTTTTTCTTTGGGGGCCAAAGAAGAAATCATTTCATTGTAAATGGATATTACTTCCATTTCATCCTCACTTTTAATATCTATTACGCAATGGGCAAAGTCAACAATGATTTGTTCCAAAGTAGGCACAAAGTCCTCATTTGGTTCAAAACATTCCTTGACTTCAAAAGTCTCGGAAGAAAAATTGCCGTCGGATTCAAATAATAAATCAAATTCATTCCTTCACAAACGATTTTCTTCCCGATAACGATTTTGAAGTTTCTCATTTTCAAGCATGCGCAAGCCCTCACCAAAAGTCATAGGCCGAGGCGCGAATTCTCGAAAATGCGAACTTTGAAAATTACCACCGGACTTAAACTTAAACTCATTATTATAAGAATTTTGAAAACTATTGCAATTCATTTCAAAATTCCTATTATAAGGAATTAGAGGCCCAAAATCGTTATCATCATCCTCAAAATTCCAATAACCCAATTTTTGACTTTCGTTATACTCGTCCAAAGTAATTTTTGAGTTTGTAATTTTTTGGACTCTAAGTATTGATCGAAACTCATAGGATTACGGGAATTTTGAGAATTATAATAATGATTACAGAAAGAATTGAAATAAGACATGCTTACCCCCAAAATGGCTCGAAGTGGAAAATTCTATAAAGTAGATGCACGCGCGAATAATTCAAGCGTTTCTTGACGCTCAAATGTAGAAGTCCTGTAAAAAGGTTAGAAAAAAATATAAATAGAAAGAAAATATTACGAAATACTAAATCAAATAAATTCTAAAACAAAGTCATCCCCGACAACGACGCCATTTGATAGGCAAGGTTGAGTCGCGGTGCGAGAGTCACTTATGCGCCGGTCGTTTTATATTCGACTCAGCAGCTCTATACGAAAACCTAAACTTATGACTACACTCAACAGATGAGTATAGCAGTGTAATACCCCGTACTTTTGGCTATATTTATTTTTGGGATTAATTAATTAAATGCGTATTAATTGGAAATTAATCCGGGTTATAAATACTAATATGATGCGAATTGGTATTTGATTATGTACATATATGATTATATATGTATTTGGTATTATGAAATTTGTCGTGGGATTTATATACGGCGATTTGGAAATTTTGTTGAGACGCGTGGGACCGCCGCGTCACGGTATAATATTTTGTAAATAAAAGTGAGTTTAAAATCTATAATCCGTATGGTCGTTTTGAGTGCGCCAACGCGTCCGGAAGGGTCGAGATAGTCAGAAAACACTAGCCGGGGGTATAGTTTGGGTCCCGGGGTATTTTTAGGCCATTCCGGCACCATAAAGGGTATTTTAGTAATTTGGTATTTTTGGGTAATTAAAAGTGACGAAAATTGAGAGTTGTAATCTGATAAGGATTTGACCCAACCAACCCTTATTAACCCAACAAGCTACGGAGGTTTATTAAATTAGGTTTTCATAAGTTTCCCCAAAAGCAAACCCTAGCCACCATAGCTTTTTAGAGAAGAAAGCTTGGAGAAGGAGAGAGAGAGAGGAATTCTGCAGAAATTCTACACCGAATCCACACCAAATTCAGAAATCAAACCAAGGCAAGTGACTTTATTTCCATTTAATTACTGAGAATGTCTTTTCCATGTTAGAAAATTCAGATTTATGGTTGTTCTTGATGAAATATGAAAACCCATGTAGTCTAGATGATAAAACTTGAGGAATTTGAGAAGGATTGCATGTAGAAGGATAGGTAAATGATTAATCTGATGTTAATACATGATTTGGGTGAAAGAAAAACGGATTTTATTTGATGAATTGAAGGTTCCAAATTTTAGGGTTCATGTTCATAAATGATTTGGGGAAAAGTTTAAGTAATTATAAATTGATTGATGATTTGGGTGAGTAAATCCATACAAACGTGATAGGATGTGGTTATACTATGTTTAGAATTGTTTAGAGACTTTAAAACAATCGTTGGGATAAATTGTAGAGGTGATTTGAGGAGTAAATGGTGAAAAACGATTTTTGGGAAATTCTGGGCCGAAACTGGCCTCTCGTTAGAAGCAATCCCCAGGTCGTTCGAACGAACTCGTTCGAACAAGCTTCTAACGAGTTGACCAGTCGCTACTAACGAGTGGGGATTTCGTTCGATATCTCGTTCGAACGAGATATCGTTAGAAGGGTCAGTTCGTTCGAACGAACTGGGATCTCGTTCGAACAGCCTCGTTCGAACGAGACTTCTAACGACCTGACAGTCCAAACTCGTTCGAAGCCTCGTTCGAACGAGACTTCTAACGAGTTGACAGTTTGGTCCTTTTTGGACTGTTTTGACTTTTGGAGTCCCGGGAACTGGTTCAAGGGTAGAGTTAGTATTCCTTTGATGATATAGTGATTGATTTGGGACTTTTGGGTTATTGAGATGAGTAAATCATACACTAGAGTTATATTCAATGAACCGTTTGGGTTGAGACGTGAGTGTCTACTACGATGTGAGGATAAATTATGGCACGTATAATTATGAACCGGAATAAAATAAGTTGTGATAATTATAATTAGTACGAGAGTGCAATATGTACTACGAATATAATACGGTATTACTAAGACGTGTATTTACTTAGTATTGGTATATGGATTGTTTGTATGACATACCTACCATACTTGCTATCACGGGAGGTTGCGTTCGCTTAGGACCCTCTAATCCTTGTGTGCCTACGGGGGGGATATAGACTGGTACCTTGATGAACATAGGTCATAGAAAGACTTATTGTGATATTAATAAGTCCGCTGACCATGGGAGCGTAGGTATGTGCGTGACCCATGTGATGGTGACTGTGTTCGCCTCCACTATTTGTGATTTGTGTTATCTGAACTATTCCTGAGAGATTCGGAATATGTGATCCTTATGTACGTGATGTACCGGGATGGATAGCAGAGTATGTGTGCACCATAGCTTAGATTGCGGGGTGCTTGTATCGTATATTTATGATGTGAATAATATACATTAAATTAATAGAAATCCTTATGTTAATGTTGTAAAAATATTACAGTATTGTTTCGAGATATATAATGAGTTAGCTGATAGTTATATCAATGGCATACTTAGTAACTGAGTTTACGTTAAACCTCTATTAAATTACGAGCGTTGTTATGTTAAATTAACCGAGTAATATGGGTAGAACCTTTGGTAATCTAGCTAGTTACGTTGTCACTTAGCTAGTGGAAAGGGTAGTTATAGATGGGTACTTACGTTAGGAGTGCACAGTTAGACGAGAGGTGAGAATATCATGCGAGTGTACGTCCTAACATGTACTTTGCATTTAATGTTTTAAATGTTTTTAAAGCACTTGCAGTTTTTTTTTTAAAATATAACTCCACATTCGGGCTCTGACCCGTTTGCTTTTCAAATCTCTTTTTTTTTGTAAAACCATTTTAGGTGCCCAGCCACAAGGACACCAAGCATAGGATACTCATTCAGGTGACGAGCTGTAGCTGCTTGTGGAAGCTACAGGGATTTGCATGTAGACGCTTCTATCTTTTGGATTCCAGAGTCACCATCTATCCGTTGTAGGGCATGTTGCCCATTTCTATTTAGAGACATCGTTTATACTTCAGTTTTCAGACTTTAGCACGTTTTATTATTGTTTCAGTTTATTCATTTCAGTTATGGGATTGTAGTGAGGGGTTTCCTCCAGACTCTATTTATTTCTATTGTGATGGTTATTCATTTTACTTCAGTATGGTGAATGGTGTTATTTATTTCTTCATTACTCTTGTTGCATGTTAATCAGACTTAAATTAAAATTTGGCAACTTGCTTTTTAAATACTAGGTGGTTAGTAAAAATAAAATGTTTTCGACAGTGATGCTATTAACCGAGCCAACTTGGCATTTTGAATTAATTTTATAAAGGAGTAGCTACCCGATATTTAATTAGTCGGGGTGTCACTGGTGGTATCAGAGCATCAGGTTCTAGTGTCCTTTAGGATCTGTACGGCTATTATGTTTTCGCTACGTTTTCTTTGATATAGAGCCCTATATTTTAGGACTGTTGTACTCTTTTGTGTATGCTTCGTTCTTCAGCTATATTAAGTTTATAAACTGCGAACTTATAAACTTTGTTCTTATTTCAGATGCCTCCACGACGTGCACGACGAGTTCCCAGGAATGCAACGCTCGAACCCCAGCCCGCTCCAGTTCAGGGTATGTTGAACGCCGCTGAGGTTGCTGCTATAGTAGCCCAAGCGGTAAATGCCGCGATTGCCGTGATTCAGCAGGCACCGCCTCAGGCGCCAGTTGCCGCGCCAGCACAGGTTAATGCATTCCCGTCTGCTTGGGAGCGTGTACGAGACGCCTTTCAAAAAGCGCATCCGCCAGAGTTTGCAGGTAGCTCAGACGTAATAGTCTCGAGCCAATGGAGGAAGGACATACAGAGGCATTTGAGGATGCATGAGTGCACAGACGTTCAGAAACAGGTGCTAGCTACTTTCAAGCTAGTGGGATCTGCACTACAGTGGTGGGAGTCTATCACCACTGCGGAGAAGAGGGATACCCTCACGATTCAGGAGTTCTGGGTGCGGTTCGACCGCAAGTACTTTCCATCCGCAGTTCATACAGAGATGAGGAGGAAGCTGATGAGTTTGAAGCAGGAGGGCAAGACAGTGGCCGAGTATGAGGCCGAGTTCACTAACCTGTTGAATATCGTTCCAGACGAGATTCCAACAGAGAAGAAGAAGATAGAGAAGTTCACTGATGGGTTGAATTGGAGGATCCGTCAGCATCTGCTAGGGAACCTATCGTTGGCCACGTATTCTGATGTGGTTAACGCTGCATTATTACACTGCCAGGACCACCGTTTTCATATGGCCGAGGGCAAGCGGTCAGGGGAGTCTAGCCATCAGGGCAGGACTGGAGGACATGGTGCCAGCGGGGTACAGACCGGTCAGGGGCAGAGACAGACTGAGCAGGGTACCCAGCAGGGGGACAATAAGAGGTTCCGGTCAGGGAACTACAGGCAGGGACAGGGAGGTTTCCGCCAGGGCCATCAGGGTCCAAACGGCCATCAGGGCCAGCAGGGGCAGAATGGGCAGCAGTTCCATCAGGGCCAGCAGGGCCAAGGGAGGAATGGTAACGGCCACCAGGGCCGGGGACAGCAGGGGCAGAGGGGAGGGAACTTCCCAGGGAAGTGCTTTACTTGTGGCAAGACTGGCCATAAGAAGCAGGATTGTCCTGATAGGGGCAGGGCCCCACAGCAGCAGCAGCAGGGTGCTCGCCAGGAGCCACAGAGACCTATGTTTCCCGCCGCTCTTCCTGCACCGCCACAGATGGAAGCTTTGCCACCCATTCCAGCAGTCCCAGCTCAGCAGGGGCAGCTACAGTATGGACGTGTCTACAACGTTCACCAGGCTGCAGTTCCACAGGCACCGCCCGCGATCGAGGGTACGTTTCCTATCCATGGCACTATGGGTCGGGTGTTATTTGATACGGGTGCTACACACTGTTTTATTGCTACACACTTCGCGAAAGCTTTAGGATTGTTAGCTACGGCAGAGAGCACAGTGACGTGTGTCGACTCACCATTGGGGAGTGGGTCACTTATTTTCTTTATATGCCGGGGAGTCGGGGTAGAGGTTGGTGGTTTGGTATTGCCTGCAGACATGTTAGTGTTAGACATGCATGTTCACGATGTGATCATCGGTATGGATTGGCTCGTAGCATATAGGACCATGATTGATTGCTTCAGCGGGAGCATTGTTTTTGCCATTCCGGGGCAAGAGATGTTTGTAGTGGCGATGCCTCGCCCAGAGGGAGGATCGACCGCTCATCTGTATTACATAGAGGAGGATACCTCTAAGGAGGTTGTTATTCCTTTAGATTCGATCCCGGTTGTCAGGGAGTATTCAGATGTGTTTCAGGAGATACCAGGCTTACCACCCAGTCGAGAGATAGACTTCGTTATTGATTTGCTACCGGGTACGAGACCTATAGCACGTGCACCGTACCGTATGGCTCCAGCTGAAATGCGTGAGTTACGGGATCAGATAGAGCAGCTGTTAGGGCAGGGCTTTATTCGCAGGAGTACCTCACATTGGGGCGCTCCAGTTTTGTTTGTGAAGAAGAGGGATGGTTCGCTGAGATTGTGCGTGGACTACCGAGAGTTGAATAAGGTCACGATACGGAATAAGTATCCGTTGCCTCGAATCGATGACTTATTCGACCAGTTGAGAGGAGCTTCTTTCTTCTCGAAGATTGACTTGAGGTCAGGATACCATCAGTTGCGTATCAGGGAGGAGGATGTCTCAAAGACTGCGTTCTTGTCGAGATATGGTTCTTACGAGTTTCGGGTTATGCCTTTCGGTTTGACCAACGCTCCAGCAGTGTTTATGGACTTAATGAACAGAGTGTTCAGGGATTTCTTAGACCAGTTTGTCATTGTCTTCGTCGATGATATCCTGGTTTACTCTCAGACAGAGGAGGAGCACGCCGAGCATTTGAGGCAGGTTTTGCAGACACTTCGTCAGAACGAGTTGTGTGCAAAATATGAGAAGTGCGGGTTTTGGCTGAAGGAAGTCCAGTTCTTGGGTCATATTATTTCCGACCAGGGAATATCGGTTGATCCGGGGAAGGTGTCAGCGGTGAGGGAATGGGGATAGCCCACGACACCAACGGAGATTCGTAGTTTCTTGGGCTTAGCAGGATACTACATGAGGTTTATTCGGGGTTTCTCGGAGATAGCAGGTCTTTTGACACATCTTACTCGTAAAGGTGTGCCATATATCTGGAGTGATGCTTGTCAGTTGGCATTCGATGAGTTGAAGGACAAATTGACCTCAGCACCTGTGTTAGCATTGTCGAGACCGGGAGTTGAGTATTTGGTTTACACCGATGCGTCTTTGCAAGGACTGGGAGGTGTGTTGCAGCAGGAGAGACAGGCCATAGCTTATGCTTCCCGTAAGCTTAAGCCTCATGAGAAGAATTACCCCACACATGATTTGGAGTTGGCGGCAGTAGTATTTGCCTTACGGATTTGGAGGCACTATCTTTTGGGGGAGAAGTTTCAGCTGTTCACGGACCACAAGTCACTACAGTATCTGTTCACGCAGAAGGAATTGAATATGCGGCAGCGTAGGTGGCTTGAGTTTGTGAAAGACTACCAGTTCGACATCCAGTACCACCCGGGTAAGGCTAACGTGGTAGCAGACGCGTTAAGCCGTAGGCCAGCAGACGAGGTGGCAGAGGTGTGGAAGGCGAAGTGGAAGGAATTGGGACACCAGGATGCAGTGGCCCGATCTTTCATGTCCGTGATGACCGTTACACCGCAGATTGTCACAAAGGTAGTACGGGCACAGGCCAATGATTCGTTCTGTCAGGAGCAGATAGTTCGATTACTCGCTGAGGGAGCTGACTCCTATACCGTTAGCTCAGACGGGGGATTACGCTTCAATGGGAGATTGGTAGTTCCGGAAGGAGAGGAATTGCGACACGATGTTATGGCAGAGTCGCACGGCTCACGGTTCGCGGTACATCCCGGAGGGGACAAAATGTACCAAGACATGAGACGGCAGTATTGGTGGAGCGGTATGAAGAGAGATATCGCTGAGTTTGTCTCGAAATGCGCCACTTGTCAGCTTGTAAAAGTGGATCATCAGAGACCATCAGGATTGCTACAGCCGTTGAAGGTTCCGGTGTGGATGTGGGAGAGCATATCCATGGATTTCGTCACGGGGTTGCCTACGTCGCAGAGGGGTCACGACTCTGTTTGGGTAATTGTGGACAGGTTGTCCAAGGTCGCTCACTTCTTACCCGTAAGGACTGACTACACTACGGGACAGTATGCCCAGCTCTTCATCTCAGAGATTGTGAGACTTCACGGTGTGCCCCTGAATATCGTGTCTGACAGAGACAAGATATTTGTTTCGAGGTTTTGGGAGAGTTTCCAGGAGGCCATGGGCACGGAATTGCGGTTGAGTACGGCTTATCATCCGCAGACCGATGGGCAGACAGAGCGCACCAATCAGATGTTGGAGGACATGCTACGCATGTGCATTATTGACTTCGAGGGTGGATGGGAGCAGTACCTCCCACTGGTGGAGTTTGCTTACAACAACTCCTATCAGTTCACGATTGGCATGGCTCCGTTTGAGGCATTGTACGGTAGGCCTTGTCGTTCCCCAGTATGTTGGTTGGAGGTGGGGGACAACAAACTGCTTGGGCCGGAAGTGATTCAGGATACTTCGGCAAGGATTGAGTTGATTCGGAGTCGCATTCGGGTAGCTCAAGACCGGCAGAAGAGTTACGCTGACGCGAAGAGATTTTTCAGAGAGTTCAAAGTGGGGGACCAGGTTTTGCTCAGGGTATCTCCTATGAAGGGGATTATGCGTTTAGGGAAGAAGGAGAAGTTGGCACCGAGGTATGTGGGACCGTTTCCTATTATTGAGCGGATCGGACCGGTTGCGTATAGACTCGGGTTACCGGAGCATTTGCATCGGATTCACGACGTGTTCCATATTTCCTCGCTGAGGAAATACCTTAGAGATAATTTGGCTCATTCTCACATTGCTGTGGAGGACATCGATCGCCAGCCGGATAGCTCTTATGAGGAGGGGCCGATTGCTATTTTGGACCGAAGCGAGAGGAAACTGCGGTCAAAGATAGTCCCGTTAGTGCGTGTTCAGTGGCGACATCACAATGTTGAGGAGTCCACATGGGAGCGCGAGGATGAGATGCGCGAACGTTATCCAGAGTTATTTTTAGCAGGTACTTTCTAGTTTCGAATTTCGGGACGAAATTCAGTTATTAGGGGGGAAGTATGTAATACCCCGTACTTTTGGCTATATTTATTTTTGGGATTAATTAATTAAATGCGTATTAATTGGAAATTAATCCGGGTTATAAATACTAATATGATGCGAATTGGTATTTGATTATGTACATATATGATTATATATGTATTTGGTATTATGAAATTTGTCGTGGGATTTATATACGGCGATTTGGAAATTTTGTTGAGACGCGTGAGACCGCCGCGTCACGGTATAATATTTTGTAAATAAAAGTGAGTTTAAAATCTATAATCCGTATGGTCGTTTTGAGTGCGCCAACGCGTCCGGAAGGGTCGAGATAGTCAGAAAACACTAGCCGGGGGTATAGTTTGGGTCCCGGGGTATTTTTAGGCCATTCCGGCACCATAAAGGGTATTTTAGTAATTTGGTATTTTTGGGTAATTAAAAGTGACGAAAATTGAGAGTTGTAATCTGATAAGGATTTGACCCAACCAACCCTTATTAACCCAACAAGCTACGGAGGTTTATTAAATTAGGTTTTCATAAGTTTCCCCAAAAGCAAACCCTAGCCACCATAGCTTTTTAGAGAAGAAAGCTTGGAGAAGGAGAGAGAGAGAGGAATTCTGCAGAAATTCTACACCGAATCCACACCAAATTCAGAAATCAAACCAAGGCAAGTGACTTTATTTCCATTTAATTACTGAGAATGTCTTTTCCATGTTAGAAAATTCAGATTTATGGTTGTTCTTGATGAAATATGAAAACCCATGTAGTCTAGATGATAAAACTTGAGGAATTTGAGAAGGATTGCATGTAGAAGGATAGGTAAATGATTAATCTGATGTTAATACATGATTTGGGTGAAAGAAAAACGGATTTTATTTGATGAATTGAAGGTTCCAAATTTTAGGGTTCATGTTCATAAATGATTTGGGGAAAAGTTTAAGTAATTGTAAATTGATTGATGATTTGGGTGAGTAAATCCATACAAACGTGATAGGATGTGGTTATACTATGTTTAGAATTGTTTAGAGACTTTAAAACAATCGTTGGGATAAATTGTAGAGGTGATTTGAGGAGTAAATGGTGAAAAACGATTTTTGCGAAATTCTGGGCCGAAACTGGCCTCTCGTTAGAAGCAACCCCCAGGTCGTTCGAACGAACTCGTTCGAACGAGCTTCTAACGAGTTGACCAGTCGCTACTAACGAGTGGGGATTTCGTTCGATATCTCGTTCGAACGAGATATCGTTAGAAGGGTCAGTTCGTTCGAACGAACTGGGATCTCGTTCGAACAGCCTCGTTCGAACGAGACTTCTAACGACCTGACAGTCCAAACTCGTTCGAAGCCTCGTTCGAACGAGACTTCTAACGAGTTGACAGTTTGGTCCTTTTTGGACTGTTTTGACTTTTGGAGTCCCGGGAACTGGTTCAAGGGTAGAGTTAGTATTCCTTTGATGATATGGTGATTGATTTGGGACTTTTGGGTTATTGAGATGAGTAAATCATACACTAGAGTTATATTCAATGAACCGTTTGGGTTGAGACGTGAGTGTCTACTACGATGTGAGGATAAATTATGGCACGTATAATTATGAACCGGAATAAAATAAGTTGTGATAATTATAATTAGTACGAGAGTGCAATATGTACTACGAATATAATACGGTATTACTAAGACGTGTATTTACTTAGTATTGGTATATGGATTGTTTGTATGACATACCTACCATACTTGCTATCACGGGAGGTTGCGTTCGCTTAGGACCCTCTAATCCTTGTGTGCCTACGGGGGGGATATAGACTGGTACCTTGATGAACATAGGTCATAGAAAGACTTATTGTGATATTAATAAGTCCGCTGACCATGGGAGCGTAGGTATGTGCGTGACCCGTGTGATGGTGACTGTGTTCGCCTCCACTATTTGTGATTTGTGTTATCTGAACTATTCCTGAGAGATTCGGAATATGTGATCCTTATGTACGTGATGTACCGGGATGGATAGCAGAGTATGTGTGCACCATAGCTTAGATTGCGGGGTGCTTGTATCGTATATTTATGATGTGAATAATATACATTAAATTAATAGAAATCCTTATGTTAATGTTGTAAAAATATTACAGTATTGTTTCGAGATATATAATGAGTTAGCTGATAGTTATATCAATGGCATACTTAGTAACTGAGTTTACGTTAAACCTCTATTAAATTACGAGCGTTGTTATGTTAAATTAACCGAGTAATATGGGTAGAACCTTTGGTAGTCTAGCTAGTTACGTTGTCACTTAGCTAGTGGAAAGGGTAGTTATAGATGGGTACTTACGTTAGGAGTGCACAGTTAGACGAGAGGTGAGAATATCATGCGAGTGTACGTCCTAACATGTACTTTGCATTTAATGTTTTAAATGTTTTTAAAGCACTTGCAGGTTTTTTTTAAAAATATAACTCCACATTCGGGCTCTGACCCGTTTGCTTTTCAAATCTCTTTTTCTTTGTAAAACCATTTTAGGTGCCCAGCCACAAGGACACCAAGCATAGGATACTCATTCAGGTGACGAGCTGTAGCTGCTTGTGGAAGCTACAGGGATTTGCATGTAGACGCTTCTATCTTTTGGATTCCAGAGTCACCATCTATCCGTTGTAGGGCATGTTGCCCATTTCTATTTAGAGACATCGTTTATACTTCAGTTTTCAGACTTTAGCACGTTTTATTATTGTTTCAGTTTATTCATTTCAGTTATGGGATTGTAGTGAGGGGTTTCCTCCAGACTCTATTTATTTCTATTGTGATGGTTATTCATTTTACTTCAGTATGGTGAATGGTGTTATTTATTTCTTCATTACTCTTGTTGCATGTTAATCAGACTTAAATTAAAATTTGGCAACTTGCTTTTTAAATACTAGGTGGTTAGTAAAAATAAAATGTTTTCGACAGTGATGCTATTAACTGAGCCAACTTGGCATTTTGAATTAATTTTATAAAGGAGTAGCTACCCGATATTTAATTAGTCGGGGTGTCACTGGCAGTTAAGTCCGGGTATCAAAAATCCACAGAGATGAGTTGCTAGAATTTAATCGGTTTAATATTACTAAATAAAAGTGTAAAAGATAAATACAAACAAAAAGGAAAAGATTAATCTAGGCGAGTGTATTGAAGCTAGACTAATAAAAGCGGTAAAAACTATAGGTTGCGTCGAATATCCCTCACCCGAGTTAATTAGTATAAAATGGTTACATGGGTCGACGAGTTATTACGAATGAGTCTCATTTCGACAGTTAATTAAATTAAGATTTGTCACACCCCTAAATTCGCATAAAAGCCTAATAAGATTTTAGCGTCAATAAATACCCCAGAAATTACGCACGCACGATCATAAGCACGGAGCATACATGATATACCCCGTCAAATATCCAAGGCGTAATAACTCGTAAACTCCATCACCAAAGCAAAGCAACACGTCAACCCGAGTGAGTTCAATCTGACACAACCCAGACTAAATTATCTAGAAAGCCTGATAAAAATGCGGTAAATAGAGCGGTAAATAAACGCGATAAAACTACACTAGAAGGCAACTAAAGAAAACATGTAAATTTAATTAAAAAAGCAAGTAAATTAACTACAGAGCAAGAAAATAAGGAAATACAACTTAAATTAATGGAGAGGGAAGATGAATAATTCAACTTACAAACCCAAATGGGTGTCAAACTAAGAATAAATGAAGATGAGCTCTCCAAACCCCCAAACCCTAACCTAAATTATCTAAGAACTAATTCTATCTATCTATCTATCTATCTATCTATCTATCTATCTATCTATCTATCTATCTATCTATCTATCTATCTAAATTAAGAAACCAAAATTGGCTTATAAAGTAAGTTACAAAAGAAATAAAGGAAAAAGAAAAGAATCAAAGCAACAAATATTTGGTATACGCGGTCGACCGCGGTCAGGGGGCCTGCCGACTGCGCTTTTGAGTTAAAGCCCACTGTCTTCGAGCCAAGGAAAAATGACAAACCACGGTCGACCGGCATCAGAAGCGCGGTTGACCGGTACTCTTTTTTGGAAGCTATTTGGTCCAATCATGAGAGGAAAAGGTTGAATACAGAATTTGCCATATCTTTATCGTCCGGACTCCAAACGACTCGCCGTTTGCGATCACGCGATGCTAACTCAATGAACTATGCATCCGTGGAATTCCCATATGCTGGAGATGAAATGTGAATTGATTAAAATTCCCTTGAAGTATCATCCAACGATGAAACTTCCCCGAAATGCAATGGATCATCACTTTTAGCGTTCCAATACCTACAAAAGCATAATTAAACCCTGCAAAGTATGTATATATATCCAAATACGAGGTTGTTTGGTTAATGAGCATAAATATAGGCATTTAGGACCGTAAAAGTGCTAGAATTCATAAAGATAAAGGATAAAAATATGCAATATTCGATACAAATCACTAGACCTAACACCTTAAGGAGTACGAATCAACAAATGGGATGAAAGATCGATGACACAAAAACTAAACGGACTCACAACGAACGAAACCTAAGACCATGCTCTGGTACCATATGTAACACCCCGAGAAAATCGAGGCATCATTGTGCTTAAAATTAAACTAAAATCCTCAGTAATCCATATCGAGTCTCTATATCCACAAAATAAATATGGTAGGTCATCAAAATACTTAACGTCCAAATCCACGCTTACCCACCAGTAAAAAAGAACGGGGAAGTACACAATATGACAAGAATAGATGCTCAATACAATAACGATGAATAAAATGCAACAATACGAAACGAGTCTAATGCGACACCCGAGCATTGTACCAATTTATTTTTCAATAATACATCAATAGGTCACCGAGCCTCATCTCACCTCACCTAAGCTTCTCGAAGGCTCATTCCGAATATTGGACTTTTGGACTTTTGGCGGGTGACCATTCTCAATACCACATTAAAATTTCATGGCACAATATTTCAAGAAGAATAAAAATATATGAGAAATAAGAAAATACTCTCGAAAGATTTATAGGAGCATATTGTGTAAACCCCGTACCTTAAAATAATCACTTGAAAACTGATAAAATTATTCCTCAAAATTCTGATTACAACGTTGCGTTCTTCTCACGAAAATAACAAATACACCTTCTTGGTTGTTCTTGAGAAATCTTTGTTTATATCTTTAAAACTTGGGTTGAAAGTTGTATTTAATGGGATTTAGATTTTATAGATAAAAGGAGATAATAATTTGGGAGGCTACTACTTTTTTAGAAGGGTTAAAAGTGTTTTAAAAACTCTAAACTCGTGCATTATATAAAGGATTTAAAGAAAGAGTTCTAATCATATACAAACTCTAAAAAATACATTACGGACGATCGGATCGTCGAAATTGGCTAAAATTTTGATAAGTTTAGCTGATGGTAAGATGAAGTTGCTGTAAAAAAATCTGATCGATCAGACGGTCGATTTTTTTTCCTCCTTAGGCCAGATCCTCCCTCGATTTTTTTATATAAAAAGTTATAATTTCCAAATTTTAATCCCGATTTAAATTCCACTTCAACCCTTATTTTTATATATAAAACCAACATTTTTACATACCAAAATTAAATAATTTTTAAAAAATTAATTTTTCAAAAATTTTAATTTAATAAAGATATTTATGGCTCAAAAATCACGGGGGGTTACAAGTAGAACCTATGGTCTATGGTGGGAGGAGAAGTATTAGGGACCTGAGGAGGTACTTTTTAGGGTACTAGGATGGGGTATCTATAAGTTATATAATGAATTATCACCAATTAAGCATGGGAAATTGGGGATTTAACTAAAGGTTGTAATTTTGATAAAAATATGTGAATAAACTATAATTCTTATTTTGGAATTTTACATTCCTCTCTTCTTTATAATGTATCCAATGCTATAGAATTGAATGTTTCCTATGTATAATTAACAACTACAATCCTTTGAAATTTTATAAGGGTAATGGATCAGTGGGTATTAGTTATTGGGATTGAATTTTAGGTATGAGTAAATAACCCATGATAAAGAACACGCACCCCATTAATTATATTGTTAAAAATAATAAAACATAATTTATATGTTTAATTTTAGCCTCCATATATAGGATATGCGTTATTGCCCTTACATATAAAGGGTGGGGGTAAATGATTAAAAGATGGGATATATTTCTTGAATATCATTAGGCTAATCACTATGGTCTGGATATGATTATTGTTATGTTGCATGGATCGAGTTAGAGTCGTGATCTTGCTATACTATTTATATATTTTTGAGACGGGAAGAGGGGTGTGCCAGTTTGAACTGAGGGCAGAGGGGTGTGATTGTTTATTATGTTTGCCCCAACTACAAAAAATGGACTTACGTGTTTCAGTATATAGGGGATAGTCACGAGTTATATGGTGTAATAGTAATCTCTCAACAAATGAGGTTAGTCTCGACTTATATATACGAAAATTATCCTGTAAGGACTCTTTATGGTACAAATCTCGGTAGATACTATTTTTTTAAAATAGTAAAAAGATGATTGTTGTGATGAAACTTCATGGATATGATCTCCACGGTGGGAAGATCATCTCTAATTTTTTTCATAAAAAAAATAATAAAAAACCCGTTGAGATGGGGTGATATGTCAAAAAATGGAATAAATATGCATTTTCGACCATTTAAATTTTGGATATGCACCAACCACTTGATTGATTGAATTTTTTGATGAAACTTCATGGATATGATATTCTCAGTGTCGAGATCATATCCACAAAGTTTCATACAAAAATTCAATCAAAAAGTGGGTGAGATGATTGTCAAAATTTCAGCGGTCAAAAATACATATTTATACCATTTTTACATACAATTTCATCTCAATGCTTTTTATTGAATTTTTTAATGAAAAAAATGTAGATGATCTTCTCACTGTGGAGATCATATCCATGAAGTTTCATCAAAAAATTCATTTTTTTTTTATTTTTAAAAAATGGTATGTACGGGGGTCTGTACCTAAAGAGTCCTTACAGGAGGAGGCCTATATATATATGGACTACAACCCAATTATTAATATTGTGGAAATTATATTTACTAGTCATTTTTTCTTATATGGGAACTAGTGGGATTTTAATATAATTGTTGAATACACGATTTAAAGGAAATTAGACGTGCAAGGGTGGGGTATAATAGTTAATCTAACAACTGTAGATTTATTATTTATACTCAAGATTTATATTTTTACCACTCTAGTGTGTATATAATATCTTCTTGGAGTGGGCCTGAACTATCACATTGTTTCAGGTGCTCCAGTGTACCCGACTCTCACTCTAACACAGAGTCTTCTTCTCCTGTCACTAATGAATCTTGGAGACGCAGGTTTATTTACTTTATGTTTTAATAGATGCGAGGTTTATCTTTATTCCTAGAAATTGTATTAAATTTTGGAGATAATATGATTTGGGGAGATTCGACATATATTAGTTATTGCCAAACTGAGTTTACTTTACTTTACCTAGTAATGGTGATTTACTTCTATCTATCTTATATGATTATTTGAGAATTTGTCGTATCATTATCTACTTTGATTTATCTTTATCCATTGATTCATGTTACATGATAAGGATGATATATAATTATTTTAATAACCTGTGCAATTTTAATAAATAAACTTGATCAACCTAATTATTAAAAATATATGTGGTATTACAGTTGGTATGAGAGCATGGTTTTAGGTAACGTAAATTCCATAGGTCTATATTAGTCATCCACGTAACGTTCTTTAATAGGTTCTTTATTTTTTTTTGTCATATTTTTCTTACTACTAATAAGCGTTGCGTATCATATTTTAGATAACACCAAAGAGGAAGACTTATTCTACCCACGTGCTGCTCTAGCCCGATCAAGCGAAACTAGAGTTACCCGCACTAATAGTTGCACCATTTCCACAAATGTTAGCTGTCCCAGCTCCAAATTCCTAGTTCCAAATTCCCAGGGATAGTTTACTTTTGGAGCTCAATAGCTTATAGAGTTGATCTCCTAAGTAGTTGAGGAAGGGTTGGCCACAGGCAGTCAGGACAGACCTGTTGAGGCACCAGAGCCAGTATTACGATCTACCACAGCATACTAGGCGACGATTCATGGCGTGTTCATGAATAGGCCACCGACATTCTCAGGGCCAATAGATCCTCTAGTGGCTATTAAATGGTGTCAGGACATCGAGCGCCATCTCATGATTTTTTTCCGTACATAGATGTTCAGAGGAAGATTAAAGCCATTTTTCGATTGATCGGGGATGTTGTACAGTGGTGGAAGAATGTGACTACTATCGAGCAGAGGGATCAAAGGACTTATGGTGAGTTCATACAGAGGTTCAATGATAGGTTCTTTCCCAATTACATTTGCTTGCAAAAGAAGATAGAGTTTGTGGCACTTTAGGAGGGGACTCATATTGTTGTCGAGTACGAGAAAGAGTTCACCAATTTATCATTAGTTGCTACAAATGAGGTGAACACAGAGAAGAAAAATATCCGTTTCTTTATGAAGGGTCTTATATACCCATACATTAGATTATGATGGAGAATCCGCCATATACCACATATACTCGGATCATAGATGTTGTACTCACCCTTTGTAGAGATCGTTCTGACCACAAGAATAAGTTTGAGAAAGGGGGCCAATGAGGTGGACCCAAGACCGTAGGAGGAAAAAATGATGACCGAAAGGGAGGTCAGGGATAGTAAGGTTGAGGACCATGGATAAAGTTTCAGTTTAATTAATGCAAGCCCCATCATAATGGGCATGGTCAACAATAGTAGGGGAGGCAAAGTGATGCCTCTCAGGGACAGTCTCCATTAAGTCGTTTCAAGTGTAAGGGGTTTGTCCATATGAAGAATGACTGCCCAATTGGGGGAAATCCAGTCCAGCAGGTCCAATATGGATATGGCCAGTATAGACAAGGTTAATAATAACAAGATTTTAGGCCCATTTATCATTACCAACAATCTAGGTAACAACACGTGCCAATTCTCCCAGCTTTGAGGCAAAAGGCACCTGCAGTACTTCCTGCACCAGTCGTATCACTTCACCCTCAGTTAAAGTATGACTAGAGCTATCAATTTGGCTGGGTGATCTGGGATTGGCTATGCTTAATCTCGGCTCATAATTATTTCAGGCTTTCGTGCTTTGGGTTATGAGGACTTAGGCTTAAACTTAGCTCACACTTGATAGCGGGCTTCAGGACTACCCAAATATTTTTTTATTTTATTGCCCCATGAAATATTTATAACATGCATCTTATAAATAATACCTAAAGGAAAGAAAATTTAAATATTCATTCAGAAAGTCGGTCGAGATTAAAGAATTATTCTTCAGTTTGAACTCAAAATTATGATTTATTTATTGTTCTCAAACTCAATACTCGCATTATAATGGTGTCATTACAATTGTTATTCTAAAAAGGTTAAAAATAATATTACACTATATTAGCATGTACCTAAATATAACTATTTGGTTTAAAAGCTAAACACGTGTTTATAAATAACACATAACCTTTGTTTTTATCTAGTTAAAATGTATAAAATATATATATATATATATATATATATATATATATATATATATATATATATATATATATATATATATAGAGAGAGAGAGAGAGAGAGAGAGAGAGAGAGAGAGAGAGAGAGAGAGGCCCTCTCTTGTAAGGACTCCTTATGGTGCAGACTTCAATACATACCATTTTTTTAAAATAGTAAAAAAATGAATTTTTTGATGAAACTTCATGGATATGATATCCATGGTAGGAAGATCATTTTTAATTTTTTTCATCAAAAAATTAAACAAAAAAACCATTGAGATGAAGTGATATGTAAAAAAAAATGGTATAAATATGCATTTTCGATCGTCTAAATGTTGGCGATCATATCACCCACTTTTGGATTGAATTTTTTGATGAAACTTCATAGATATGATATCGATAGTGAGAATATCATATCCATGAAGTTTCATAAAAAAATTCAATCAATAAAGCGGTTGGCGCCGACCCAACATTTCAACGGTTGAAAATGCATATTTATACCATCTTTTTACATATCACCTCATCTCAACAATTTTTTTATTGAATTTTTTGACGAAAAAGATTGGAGATGATCTTATCACCATGGAGATCATATTCAAGAAGTTTCATCAAAAAAATCATTTTTTTACTATTTAAAAAAAATGGTATATACGGGAGTCTGCACCGTAAGGAGTCTTTACCTGAGACTTTCTATATATGTATATATATATATATATATATATATATTTGAGTTCGGGCCTAATTCGGGCTTTGCCACATGTGGCTCAAGCTCAACTCGAATATAATTTGGGCTTAAAATTTGGCTCAAGCTCAGCCCGTCTGAAGCTTACTTACCGATCGGGACATATTAATCAGGCCAAATAGGAGGGTCGGGCTTGCTCGTCCCAATTGACAACTATAAGTATGACATGGTTTATTAGGTGGGACCAAAGGATGATCAGGCACTTATTCATGCCATTAATGGAATGTTCTTTGGTCATAGAACTTTAGCCAGGGTTTTCTTCGATACGGGTGCTATATACTCTTTTGTTGCACGAAACTTAGTGGGTTTACCGAGGATGATTCCGACTCCATGTGCTAGAGTAATATCCATGGCTACTCCATTTAGTGTATCCTCCATTATTACCGAGACTTATAATGGGTTAGACATTGATATTGGTAGGCTACAGTATGTATCTAATTTATTAGTTTTAGATACCCACATATATAAGGTGATTTTAGGGATGGATTGGTTATATACATATCAGGCTCATATTGAGTGTGTAGGTAGATTAATGGTATTTTCTATACCCGGACATGAGATGTATTTGACGGCTATGCCAAGATGTGAGGTCGGGGATACTACCCATTTATATATTATTGATGAAGAGACCAAGGAGGAGACCATAGTGTCCCTATATATGATTCCCATAGTTCAAAATTTCACTGATGTTTTCGATGAGATTTCGGGTTGACAACATACTCGAGAGATTAATTTTGTGGTAGATTTTACATCAGACACTAAGTTGATAGCTAGATAACCTTATCATATGTCCCTTATAGAGATGAATGAGCTCATATATCAAATTAAGTAATTGTTAGAGTGATGATCTATCCGTCATGGTAGTTCACTTTGGGATGCACTAGTGTTGTTTGTGAAGAATAAATATGGGCCTTGAGACCATGTATCAATTATCGGGAGTTGAATAAGGTTATAATAAAGAATAAGTATCTGCTATCGAGTAATGATGATCTTTTTTATCAGTTAGAGGGAGTTTTTTTCTTTTTGAAGATTGATTTGCGATCCGGTTACCACCAATTGAGGGTGTGAGAGAATGATGTGCCCAAGATAACCTTCTTGACTTATTATGGGTCTTATGGGTTCCAAGTGATGTTATTTGGATTGACTATTTCCCCAACTATATTCTAGACTTAATGAATCAGGTTTTCTGGCCATATCTGGACCAATTCATCATCGTATTTATTTTTGACATTTTGATATATTCACAGACATGCGAGGAGCACGACCGACATTTTTTTTATTACACTGCAGACGTTGCAGGAACATAAGATTTATGCGAAGAGTTTTGGAAGTAGGAAGTGAAATTTTGGTGGCATGCAGTGTCAGAGAAAGGACTTTTAGTGGCCCAAGTAAGGTTTTAGCCATGTTAGATTGAGTATAACCCATGATATCTATCGAGGTTTGCAACTTTTTGAGCTTAGCCAGTTATTACATGAGATTCATCCATGGTTTATTAATTATAGTGAGGCCAATGAATGAGTTTACAAAAAAAGGGGTAGTATTATTTTGGAGTGAGAATTATCAGCAGGCGTTCGACACTCTCAAGGAAAAATTGACTTATGCACCAGTTCTTACCTTGCCTAGGAGTGGAGTGGAGTTTTTGGTGTACATCGATGATTCTCTGCACGAATTAGGTGGGGTGTTAATGCAGGAGGATAGTCCAATTTCTTACGCCTCTCGAAAATTGAAACCACATGAGCTTCATTACCCGATTCATGACTTAGAGTTAGAGGGCATTATATTTGAGTTACAGGCATGGAGGCAATATCTTTAGGGCGATAAGTTTAGACTCTTCAACGATCATAAGAGTCTAGAGTATCTCCTTACACATAAAGATCTTATTATTAGGCAACAGTGTGGTTCGAGTTAATTAAGGATTACTAGGTCACGATCCAATACCACTTGAGTAATGCTAACGTGGTGCCAGACGCATCAAGCCGACCACCGAGTGGTATCCTATGAGCTCTTTAGTTGGTCGAGTTGGGTTTTGTTGGAAATCTAGGACCCACAATTTAAAAAAAAAATCACTTGAATTTTCTATAAGTGCAGAATAAAGATGGTTACTAACAAAATTTAATTTTCCAAAATTTATTTAATTTTCTTTTCTTTAAAAGGATGGAAAATTATAGTGAACACACATTTTAATTTCTTAAAACAAATTTAGATTAAACACTACAAAGTGAATTAAAGTAAACACACACACACACACACACACACACACACACACACATACTTTAAATTCACTCAAACCAAATTAATTTAATTAACAAGATTAAACAAATAAGGCAAGAGTATTTTCCAATTAGTTTAGTGCCAACTTGAATTAAATTAAGTTAAAATAAACTTTACCCGAATAATTAAACATGCACCATTTTAAGAAAGATTGCGAATTAAACCCAATTTTTATCCTTTTGCCCTAATCATGCGTTCTAGGTGATTTTTGAAAAAGATAAAATAAATTCACAATCCCACAACGCGTCAATGTACGAGAAAAAACCCAAATCGGGAAAAAACCTCGGACGACCCTGGATTAACAAATTCACTAAGTATGGTATGAATTTTACAAAGACTCGACAAGAGGACTTACACAACGGACTCGACTCCCTTCAAGCCTTGATGCGCTCCTTCAATCTTCAACCTCAACCTAGCGAATAACCGTGGACTCTGCCACAGTCTCGGACTCCATCGATGGGGCTTTTGGACACCGTCACCCTCACAAGAAGCCTTTCTTCGAGAGGGAACACCGCAGCGTAAACAAATATTTCTCCTTTTGTTGGGGTAGTGAAACAAGACCCAAACTCTTTTCTTCTTGGGTAGAAAAGTGAACCCGGTGCCAAACACTCCAAGCTAATATATATATATATATATATATATATATATGTAGAAATACTTGAAATATTAAACTAAACAATTTTATGGGTGTAAACACATGTGTGTGAGAGAATTTTCTTGTTAAATTTGACACATGAAAACTGGGACTTTTGTTTTTCTAAATATTTGCTCTCTAAAATCTCTTAAAGATGTTGCAAAAGTCTTAAGGAAATTATGTCTCGAAGTTGGTTTAAAAACTGTCAAAAGAGAGTGGGACAAAAGAGTGGGAAAATGGGATAAAACTACGAAAAAAATTCCCGCCAGAAATCTCGTTCGAACGAAATTTTCGCTCGAACGACTTTTCTAACGAAAAATCAGTGGAAAAAATGGGAAACTCGTTGGCAAACTCGTTCAAATGAAATTCTCGTTCGAACGATAATTTCGAACGAAATGACAGAATGTTCATTTTCAACTTTAAGCCCCAAAACTTTATTTTAAATAAAAATTACACCCATTAAAGTTATTCCAAGTCTACTACAAATATATAAAAGCATTCATACCTTTAGAGACTTTAAATATGATGTTGATGATATGAAACGAGGCACTGAAACTCGACAATGACGTTATGTTGAAAAATAGGCGGCAACGTCTTCAACTTTAACATCTCATAGGCCCGATGGATAGACAAGAACTCTATCCTATGACTCAAGTGTTTTTGATCGAAATTGAGCCAAAACTACAAAGGACTCGATTGAAAATTTGTGTCCTTACAGGTTCAATTGAGATGATTAGGGAATTGAACAGAGCCTTCATGAATATGCTTATAGTGACTTCGAAGATTGTAATACGTGTGATTAGAGGTAGTCATTGGACGAAATATGTAAGAGGAAGGTGATGGAGTTTCTCGCTACCGGGGTACCTTTATTCTCAGTGGAATTCAATGGGTGGTTGTGTTATAAGGGTAAGTTAGTGGCACCCTTGGATGAGGAGTTACGATGGGTCATTTTGGAGGAGATGCATGGTTCACATTTTGTGGTATATCAGTGTGGGGATAAAATGCACCAAGATATGAAGTGCCAATATTGGTAGGATGGTAAGAAGAAGGATGTGTCCGAGTTCGTATCGAGATGCACTATTTGTGAGATGGTGATGGTGGACTATTAGAAGTCGTTTGGTATGATTTAACCTCTATCCATTATCGATTCGAAGTGGGATAATATCTCGATGGATTTCATCATGAGTCTGCCTTTGATGCCTCGATAATATAATTGTATTTGGGTAATTGTTGATTGCCTTATAAATGTGGCATAATTTTTGCCTGTTCATACCAGTTATTATACTAAGAAACTTGTACGTTTATATGTGGCCGAGATAGTTCGACTGCATGGGGTTCCATTATCGATCATTTTATACAGGGGACCTACATTCGTGGCACATTTTGGGGAGAGTATCCAGTAGGCCACGGGGATTGAGATGCATTTTAGCACGACGTACCATCCGTAGATAGATGGCCAGTTCAAGAGGGGCAATCAGGCATTAGAGGATATGTCACGGGATGGGAAGTCCATTTTACAATGGTGGAGTTTGCATTTTTATGAAAAGGGATATGACCCCCAAAAATGTTATTAAAAAAACAAAATTCGAAGAAAAATCCCCTCCGAGGTGGCGAGAACAAGCTCTAAAGAAGACCCTAAGAAAAATAATTGATTACCGAGCAAAATGAATCGTTTGCAAGAAAGCTACAAAATTGGGGATTTATAAATAGCCCCATTACAGACAAGCTAAAGGATACCCATAACAAAATAACCAAGAGAGAATCTCGGACTTGAAAAATTAATTTTGGAAAATCTAAGGTTTGGAATGACACAAAGGTCCATTCTACACTCACCTTTAAGCATTTTAAGGAAATCTTAAATATTGCTTGAGACAATAAAACTTTTGGAGGAGAATCTATGATTGGTAAGCAAGTCGTCACAATGATTACCTTGTCTATAAACATGGGTGACTAAAATAGGTTTGTCAGTAGTGATTTGTTGAATTTGATTGATAGTGCATTTGATGGCCCAAGGACACGAAATTCTCTTGTTAAGAATATCCACAAGAATTTTAGAGTTTGATTCGACTATCACACCGTAATTTAGAAGATCCCCAAAAGTTTATAACCTGTGTAAAATAACTAGAGCTTCCGCTTCCATATTGGAGACTCTACCAAAGAAGACTGTAAATCCTTTAAGAAAGTGGCCCTTATAATTTCTAACAAGGCTGCCACAATCTCCTTCACCCAAGTTACCTTTCGCATAACCGTCCACCTTAAGCTTGAAGAGGTTATTAGAAGGGGACTCCATTTGGCTGAAGTGACAGTTTTGGGAACATCTACAGGGGAATACAAAATTTTAAAATTGAAAAAATATAATGGAACCGCGAGCTTGGAGAATTTATTACAGTGAAGGTGGAAGATGTCAATGAGTTGATTTTTCATGCTAACCACAACAGGGGAAATATCTTAAAATTTTTCCTTACATCTAGAGGTCCAGAAGATCCAACAAATAAAAGCTGGAAGAACTTTGTAGGTCAATCATGTGGGAGAGCTATTTGCCAAATATCACCAGACTATTAGGATGCCTCTAAGGCCATCTCCAATGCATGGGATTATAGTCTAAATCTACACATTTTAGCTTCACAGTGGGTATAGAAATATGTACATTCCGGTGAGATAAAACATAGAGACAATGTAAAAGTATATTGTGGCTAGACGGTGGATAAGTGGGGCCAGGGAGCTGGACGGTAGACAGTTGGCCGTCCAGTCCCCAGACGGTTAACAGTTGTCCTGTAACAGCTCTAATGTAACGGCTATTTAATTTTTAACGGATATATTTAATCTTTGTATATAAATATCTAACCCCAAAACTTTTAAATTACAAATCCAATATTTATCCTTTCAAATATATTGTATGGATTATCCGTCTCAAAGTACTCCAACTAATTCATATCTGTTACCAAATTTCACTTCGCATGAAGAGATATTATCGTGTCACTAGTACATAAAATACTCCATAGATGGGGTTGTCGGGACAAATCAAACCTCACTTATGACGTGGGAAAAAATTACTACAGAATATAACTCTAGCGAGGGAGTTAACTACAAATGCAACGAGAATGCATTGCAGGAGAAATTTCGAACAATAAATAGAGAGTGTTTATTGTATTCAACGAAGTTGTCTCGAGCATACGAAGACGGTAAATATAGCGGCATGATGAAAGTTGATTGGGTGATTACACTTGGTTTCGATTAATTTATTATTTAAATTTAATATTCTTAATTTATATAACTAATGCTACAAATATTTTTTGTAGCTACAACGTGCTAGTGATAACTTTTGTGCTAATACGGGTCATAAATTCAGGTACGATCATTGCTACGAGGTGCTTAAGGATTTGCCCAAGCATACCATGTTAACCATGGGTTCACGATATACGGATGAAGACATAAATGTGAGTCCCAATGATTCAAACGATCGTGAAAATTACGACTTCAATAATGGCTTACAACGACCGGTGGGACGTAAAGAGGCGAAACTGAAAGGGAAGAAAAGAGCGGCCACCAACAGTGTGGCTATACACACGGCCCTGGTAGATAACAATGATGAATTCAACACACTTTATTCCAAAAATTCTGCAGAATTACAATTAATCAAAAAAATCTGAATGACAAAATTGATAATTTAATTTCAATTCGCAATAAAGAGTACGAAGCACAACTCCAACGCGATGAAGATAAAATTATGTATAAGGATACCAGTAACTTCACGCCATAGCAACTAGCCTTTCGAATGAATGGGATAATGCCTCGTCGTACTGAAGCATATCGGAACATCTCTTAACCATAGAGTTACATGATTTTATATGTTAAGCAATTTCATTTCATATTTAGTTCTTTTTAATTGTTGTCAAATACAATTTGTTATTTTTAATATTTTAATTGCATGGATAACAACGTGAACAAGGATAAAATATTCATAACTCAAAATAAAATATAAAAATTTGCAATAAAAACATAGTTATGGAAGTTACATTTTAATGACTATTTAATTCAATTATTTTCTAGGCAACCACGGAACACAACATAAGTCATGCCCATCGCCCATTAACATGGTTGGTAGATGATGTACTAAATCCATGTCCGACTCGACCCATTTGTAATTCGGCAGGTCCGAATTCGATGCATACATCGGATCTTCAAGTTCAGTATTTATCAAATATTTAGCGTGCCACCGCTCTAGCCTTTTTTCCATCTGTGCAATTTCGCGTTGCAATAAACATATACATATACATATATCATTATCTTTGTTTCGATCTTTGCAATATCTTGTCGATTTTGCTTGTGGCACGGGTATACAATGCCAATAACAGTAGCACTCCAAATCGCAACGTATATCAAATAACCTAAGCCATTTAAAATGATCATCCCATGGAATATCTCCCTTTGTCGGCGTTAACCATTTCATCACATGATTAAAGCCGCCTAAAGAATGGAGTTTTCAAATAGGGATGTTTTCAAAATACCTTTTCTCGCTAAACCAACTACCTCCATGGGGATCTTGGTAGATCCCTGGGTTAGTCAATGCTAGTTCAACATTTCTAGTTGTTGCCTCATCGTGTTTAACACCAAACGATGTTGATGCTTTAGGCTTACCCTTTGTATTCGTGACCTGTTGCTTCCTGCTTCCCGCACGTGTTAAGAGGTAATCACATTGCACTACTCTTTTAGGCGGTGACCAGTTATAATATGGAAGTTTTTCCCCAGATAGAGTTTTCCTAGGAACATATGTTAGGTAGGGTGAATCTTTATCAGACATGTAGACATGGTTATGCATTGTGACGTTTATGATATTAAGTAAGTATACCCAGTGTTGTAGCGGAATACCCAAATGAGTCCACATATTTATATGGAAAAATATGGACGAATACCTACAAAGACATCGTGTGGTCAAATCATAAAGGAAGTATAACTGTTCAAGCACGCGGGTGTCTTTTTCTCGCATTATGACACACAACAATTTTGATGATGTGTTTCATTAATATTCAAGCACGCAGGTACCGTTGCTGTTCAAGCACGCGGGTGTCATTATTGTTCAAGCACGCGGGTGCCATTATTGTGCATTATGCACGCAGGTGTCATTAATGTTCAAGCACGGGGGTGCCGTTAATGTTCAAGCACGCGGGTGCCATTATTGTTCATTAAGCATGCGGGTGTCATTAATGTTCAAGCACGCGGGTGCATCAATTAATCAAACCTAAATATTTAAAATATTTTTGATGTTTTATTATAACATTACTAAATAGGACATATTACAAACGAACCACAATTAAGTTAATGATTCAGCATGACGATTACAAATGTGTTCCATCAGGTTGTCACATAACTGGTTATGGGCATCCTTGTTCCACATCTTTGCCTCTCGGACTTGGTACTGATAATGGCCAACGAGACTTTGCCAGCTTAAGCAGGGTGGTGGCTCACGTAAGGGTTATTCGGCTTGCCAACTCCCATCCCGCAACTCTTCCTCAATAATCATATTATGTAATATGACACATGTCTTCATTATTACACGTAAGTCTTTATATTCCCAAAAATTTATCGGGTTCCTAATAAAATGGAACTGCTGTTGCAAAATGCTAAACGCCCTTTCCACATCCTTTCGAGCTGCTTCCTAGGATCGTGTGAACACGCTTTGTTTTTGAGTGGTTGGCCTTTTGAAACATTTGATAATAGTTGCGAGGGGAGAATAAATACCATATGCGAGGTAGTACCCCGTGTCTTACGTGTTTTCATTAATTTCGAAGTTCATTGGGGTCCGATTTCCTTCCAGAAGTTCTTCAAACACGTGAGATTTGGCAAGAACATTCAAATCATTACATGCACCTGGCATGCCAAAGAACGCATGCCAAATCCGTGCATCATAATATGCCACGAACTCTAAAATAATATTGGCTGCATGGCAATGACCTTGATATTGTTATTTCCAGACATGTGGACAGTTATTCCATTCCCAGTGCATGCAGTCGATGATACCGATCATCTCGGGGAAACCTCATCGCTCATTCTAAGGCAGGAGGCGAGAAATATCTTCGGTCGTAGGCGTGCGACAATACTCCGGGCTAAACACCTTCACCACATTCCTACATAAATGTTTTAAAGTCTCTATCGCCGTTGTCTTGGTAATTTTTAAGTATTCATCCCGTAAGTCACCGCATCCACCGTACGCTAACATACGAAGTGCACATACGATCTTTTGGTGCGAGCTTAATCTGAGTCGACCCACGTAGTCGGGTCTTTGGATGAAATATGGATCTTTTTTGAAATGTCTTCTAAAATGCGATTGAAGCTCGCCTTGTTCATCCTGAAGCAACACTTAAACATTTCTCCAGTATAAGTTGGATTCTCTTAAAAATAGTCTCTCCATACATTTTGGTGAGTCGTAAATATATCGCGATGAATCCTTTTTTGCTCATGAATTGCTCTATTATTCTGCAACGAACCGGATTGATAGATTCTTGTTAGTATTCTGTTATGAATCGCTGCGGCTTCATCATCAGAGTCATCATTATAAGTTGCGACGATCTGGGCTAGTATCATTTCGTCCATATCACTGTAAGACATAATTTGTATATAGTTGAGAAATATATTTTTCTCGGCAAGTGTAGATGGGAGGTGAAGATGTATCATTTCCTCCACATCTCACTACTCTTATAGCATGGGATGTGAAAAAAATAATTACTACAGATTGGACAACACAAACCCACCAACCCACTTATTACTGATCTGACAACACGATCTAACCAACTCATTGATTACCAATTGGACAACACAAACCAACCTACTAATTTATTACTGATTGTACAAAACTGACCCACCAACTCATTTATTACCGATTGGACAACGCAAACCAACCTACTCATTTATTACCGATTGTATAACACTGACCCTCCAACTCATTTATTACCGATTGGATAACACAAACAAACCCATCAACCTATAGTGATATGGACAACACAAACAAACCCATTAACTCATTTATTAAATGAACAATAAATGGAGCAAGAATTTTATTATAACAACATCCATTAAAAAATGAACAAGATTTTATTATAACAATATCCATTAAAATGAACAAGAATTCAGACGATATTTATATCACCCAAAAAATGTGTTGAAAATTCCAAAAGCGTCATCGGCAAGAGATGCTTATATAGCCGATCCTCCGGGATCTTATGAGGGTGGCTGGACAATATTAGAAGAACCAAGAGGATGTTCATCTCCGTATATGTAAGGCGGTGTGTGTTGGAGAATGGGGTAGTCTCCCGCAGATAAGGGTGGCTGGGTAACACTAGGTCTTGCGCCTCGCAGATGATCATTATCTTCATCTTTCTCTTGTAACATCCTCATTAACATAAGTTCACGTTCTAACATTATGGATTTAATTTTTTGAAAGTAGTCCTCTCTTACAAATACCATTTCATGCCATTGTGATCGTGAGTAGAATTAACTAGGCGATAAAAGATTTGGCGTACTGGGCGGATGTACTTGAATAACTGTTGTGCCATTCCCACTTAAATCGACAACTTTAACATCACGTGATAAGGGTAGAAAGTTTGAAGAGGAAGATTGTACCTTTGTGTTGTATGTATATGGAGCCTCCCATCTATCTGATAGTGCGATGGGCACCCGTACATCATCTAGTACAATCGAGGCAAACCCAAACCTGTCATGGTTTTGCCATCGAAATATTATGGGTAGAATTGCACCCTTACCCGCAATCTTTCAGTATGTGAGCCATTCCTCCAGCGATGACATTGTCAAATGAGCAATCGCAGGTTCCCAGTTACCGATGTGTTGCATATATATATTTCTTGGAATGAATGACATTGGATAAGGCGGGTTATCGGGAATAGCAATATGGCTTCACATTTGACGGTAGCAGCGATCTTCGAGGTACCAAGTTCCACCTAACTGAGGATTAAAAAGCATGTACCATCTCTGAGCCAAATCATGTGCAACTCCAGGGCCTTCTAACTGGTTTTCAGGAAATCCCATAAATGGTTGCCATATAATTAACTTGGGAGAACGCATTTTTAGTTGCTCTTGAACGGTCCCGTAGTTAAATCGCAGTTGGCCGATTAGAGCGCCATGTTGATTTGTCACCCATCGTAACATTCTTGGCCACATTTCCATTGCGTGGTCGAGTAAGACTGGAGCCATCGTATGGAGATACTCGTACCCTAGGTATTGTAAATTTAAATAAAAACTCATTAATACTTGGTTACTCATAAATCAAGTACCTTTATAATCGTATGGAGATACTCGTACCCTAGGTATTGTAAATTTAAATAAAAACTCATTAATACTTGGTTACTCATAAATCAAGTACCTTTATAAATTATCGAGAAAATTGAAATGCGGGGACGATAGACTTTACCTCTACAATTTGCCAGAAATAATTAACTATTTTCTGCTCATTTGTGGTGCATGCATAGAGAGCGTAGTAAAGTCGTGCAAGAATGGCAGAACCCCAACCCCTATCATCCATGTCGTTTAGGTTGTGTAAAAATGGTGCCCATCCGAACTTACTGAATTAATTGAAGTGGGAAAAAATAGGGAACTCATAACGAAAATAATAAAAGAACGAGCGATTTGTTCTGCGCTCGCTAATCTGTCCTCCGGAGCTTGCGCACTCCACTGAAATATGTATAATTTTAAGGTCCTGCAGGATATGTTTCGTCCTTTGTGTTCTGGATTGCCTATTCCGGGAAAATATAATTTGAATATTTCATCCACGGTATGCGGACTACTCGTAGGAAAGGGGGAAAATTGGATGGATACCAATTTGAATTCCTATAAAATTAATAAAATTTAATGAGTACTAATTACAGAAAAATTCTTAAATAATATAGGTGAATAAAATAAATTGCGTAGAATTATATTCAAATATTACCGAATAAATGCACAAAATCGAAATGGGTAATCCCTAACTCCACACAAGGTAGGTGAAATGTATGCGTTATCTCTGACCACATACTAATTAGCGCTGTCGTCATTTGATTGTCCGAGTTAGGAAAAGTTTCCCTAAACAAATGACTGAATCTGAAATTATCGATGATATCTTGAACTTCCGGAACATCGGCTAAACGAGCGCATACTTCTATCGGACCTTGTAGACTCCCGCACATGTGAAGTTGATTCTCGTTTTCATGTGCATTAGGATCAATTATTTCATCTCTCGCATGTGGTCTACTATCGTCATACACCCGAACCAAATTTCTATACACGATTGGCAAGATTGGTTGGGGGGGGGGGGGGGGGATTCTCGTTTGGTTTAGCGGTTTTGCCACACCATTTCCTTTGAATAACATGCATTTTGGATAATAAAATTGATTAATAATATAAATAAATATGAGTGTTTAAAATTGGACTGAAAATATGGAATTGGGAATGGTAGGTGCTAATATTGGTATGAAATTAAATAAGGTATTTGAAATTGATATGAAATGAGAATGAGATAATTTTGAATGGTATTTATAGGGGTTGATTTTTAATTATATATATTTTAACGGATACATTTTATAACAGACGGATTAATAATGGTTGAATTTTGGACCGTTGGGTGGGGGGGCTTGGACGGGTGTCAATTGTCCGTCCAGGCTTGGACGGCTGACTCTTCCCCGTCCAGCAACTGCCACATCAACTTTTACATCTTCGACTACCCTCTCCATTGTGTACACTTACCGCATAATTAACCTCCAACGATGTAAATTTACATCTTTTTTAGCCTCTCTATTGGAGATGGCCTAATACTCGTATTATGAACAATCACACCACAAAGATTATTAAAAAAACCCCATAAGTGCGAGGCCAAATCACTCTTACCAAACGAGTAATCCTCACCTCATCTTCTACTTTGAAGTTAGGGCAGTAACAACATTTAAAAGGGCCCCTCACTCATTTGAACCGATGATTAATGTCCAGCGGAAGGCATTTGTGAAAGAGACACCATAGGAAGAAAGACATTTTTAACAGAATGCACTTGTGACAAATAAAAGAGTTGGATTTTGAGAACAAGTGTTTCTGTCTAACTAGATTGAAGGCCGACTTAAGGGAAAAAATACTGTCATAGTTATCTTAACACACAATCTGGTCAAGGTTGTGAATATTTAAGCTATTAATGTGAGGTAATTTGTATGCCATATTTGAAGGAAGGTGGTTTAAAAGCCTATCCAGTAACTATATACTATAATTATCCCAAACAGATGAAATTTGAGAATCATATGCAAATATACCTCTTCCTATGAAGGCACCATCACCTGATCAGTTATCCAATCTAAAATTAATATCCCCGTTCTCAATAAGCCATAACACGGATTCTTTCGCTTTGATTCTGATTTTTATCATCCTTTTCCAACTCTTGGACCCATACCTCATTTCCACTTCACAAGGATGCTTTAATCTGTAGTATTTGGCCATAAAGAACTTGGACCGCATCGAATTCTATCGTCTAAAATGCCACCACAGTTTCAGACTATAAGTGTCTACCCAGTCTTGCATAGTTCTCACGTTTATCCCTCCTTCATTGCAAATGAGGCTAATATAAGACCATTTCGCCTAATGAAATTTTGGGACACCCTCCATATGTACCCAACGGAAATCGGCCATAATCATTTCTATCTTTTTGAGCACCTGCTTTGGGGGTTCAATGGATGCGATAAGGTAGGGGCATCGTTTAGATTATATGCTTAAGATGGGTAATTCTAGTTCCCATAGAAAGTAGTCTCGATTTCTAACCAGAGAGTTTGGATCTCACTTTTAACAAAAGGTCCGCGAAGAGGATGCATTTTGTTTCTACCTGTGTAGATGCGGCATCCGAGGTAGATAACAGCAGTTATCAGAAGTCCATTTCTGTAGACTGTTATGAGGCACTTTATAGGAGACCATTTCGATCACTGGTATGTTGATTAGACCCAGGTGAGGGCAGATAGTAGGAACCGAAGTTCGTCCAAGAGAGGACCGAAAAGATCAAGTTGATTAGGAGCGAATAAAATTCGCTCTGGACAGTAATAAGAGCTATGCTGATAAGAATAGGAAGCCAATAGAATTTTAGGTGGGAGAGTAGGTTTTACCACGGGTTTTCCCTATTAAAGGGGTGATGGGATTCGGTAAGATAGGAAAATTAGATCCATTTTACGTTGGGTTGTTTACGATTATAGAGAAGGTGGGGAAGGTTGCGCATTGTCTAGTACTTCTAGAACACCTAGATCGTGTGCATAACATGTTTCACGTATTCCGACTTTGACGGTTTTTACACCCTATGGCTACATATCAACATATTAAGTTGGGTGAGATCGAGTTAGAGTCGGATGCATCATATAACGAGGAGTCAATGAGCATTTGGATAACAGATTTAAAAGTTGTGTTATAAGGAAATTTCATTGGTATGTGTGAAGTGGAGTCACCATAATGAGGATAAGTCCACTTGGGAGGAGCGCGATGATTTGATGAGGCAAGAATACCCACATTTATTTTGACTCAAGTAAATAAGGTAGTATTATTTTAACTAAGTATATGACGTCGTATTTATAAATTTTAAGGACAAAATTCTTTTTGTTAGGAGGAGATTGTAATACACAGTAATTTAGTGGTAATGATTAAATAATTAAATATTAAATTTAGTGAATTTATAATTATTTATTTAATCAAAAACTATAAAATATAAAGTTTTATACGCTAAATTGGAGTTTGTTTGTAAATTATTGAAATTATAAATTTTATTATAATTATAGAATTCATTTGATGAATTTTAGAATTTTCTTTGATGAATTGAAGAATTTGATATGAATTATAGAATTTATCTGGTGAATTAATAAAGTGTTTGAGTCTAATTGTAAATAAATAAAATAAATTATTCAAATTATTAAAGTTATTATAATAAAAGAATTCATTTGATGAAGGTTAGAATTTTATTTCATGAATTATAGAATTTACTATGAATTGTTTAATTTATTTGGTGAATTAATAAAGTGTTTGGGCTTAATTATAAAAAAATAAAACTGTGGGACTTAATTATAATTATAGAAAGTAAATGAAAGTTTGGCACAAAAGGAATTATGATATAAGATGGATGCTACTTTGGTAATAAAGTAGTTACTTAGAGAAAGGTTTATGGTTAGGGTTATTAAAGAAAGAAAGAGAAAAGGGTTTAAGGTATAAATAAAAAATAAATACAATTTTTAAAGTTTTTTTGAAGCGGCGTATCTTCCATTCTTGAAAAGCAACGCTCAGTTGCTTCTGCCTTATTTTACTCTACAATAGTGTAAAAAAAATTACTGCCTCCCATATCGAGTACACAATTCAACCCTTAAACCTCAATCAAATTCTAAAAAATTTATATATACCCACCCCTAAAAATATACTCTTTTATTCGAGCCAAAAATTATATTTTTCTGAGAATAAATTTTGGTACAACTTTGGATCAATTTTAAAGGACTTTTGGAGGTCCAATTCAATTACTTTTCAAGAGGGAGTTCTTCTACACATTTGGCTAATTATTCTCATCAATTGAGAAAAAAAAATTAGAGTGAATTATTTTGTAATTTTTCTTTATCATTTTGTGAAATTTTCTTCAATTTAAGCAAGATAATTTACACATTCCTTTCATAATGTAAATAATAATTTCTACCTGAATATATTTTTATAAATTATAAAATTTGGTAGAAAGACTTAAGTATTATATTATATTGATCACACTTATAAAAATTAAGATTTTTATAAATAAACAAATAAACCTAATTTATGGATTTTTTATGCTAGATTAATTTAGTTAAATTAATGGGTTGGAATTTAATTTTTGAGAATTATTTATTATTAATTATATTTTTCATAATAAAGTAAAAATTCCTCATAATTGAAATTACATATTTTAGATTATCCTTTTGTTATAGAATTAGGATTTCCCTTCTAATTTATAATATAGATAGTTAGGAATGGGTTATATAATAATTTTCACTAATTAAGTATGTAAAATTGAGGATTTAAATAAAGGTTGTAATTTTGATAAAAAGTATATAAATAAGCTTTAATTCTTTAGTTGGAATTCTACATTTATCTTTTCAACATAATATACCCAATGCTAAAGAATTGAATATTTTCTATGTGTGATTAATAACTACTCCTTTGAAATTTTATAAGGTTAATGGATTGGTAGGTATTAGTGGTTGGGATTGAGTTTTACAACCCATGAAATATATTATTCTAAATAATAAAATATAATTTATACGTATAATTTTAGCCTCTATGTATAACGTTTACGTTATTGCCCTTACACATAAGGGATGGGTGAAAATGATTAAAAGATGGAATATGTTTCTTGAATATAATTAGGCTAAACACTATGGGTCTGATACGATTGATGTTATATTGCGTGGCTCGAGTTAGAGTCATGGTCTTGCTATAATATTTATAAATTTTGGTGGCGGGCAGAGGTGTGTGTCGATTTGGATTGAGGGGAGAGAGGCGTGCAGGTTTATTATGCCCTCGCCAACTAAAAAAATAATGGACTTACGTGCTAGTGATTCAGTATATAGAGGTTAGTCATGGGTTATTTGGTGTACTGATGACATTTACACAAATGGGGGCTGCTATCGGTTTATATATATACTAGCATGTAAGCCACGCTATGCGTGGATGAATTTATGTAAACTCTATTAATTAATTTTTGTAGCATGTTTCACACAATATATTCTACAAATGAAAGGATATTGAATTTTAAATTAATATTAAAAGTCATATGAATGGCATTCAATAAAATTTTAAGATAAGTCTTTAAAATAGACTCACCACATCACTCTTTGCCAACCTCGCCACAATCTGCCTCATCTTATACCTATAAATAACAAATTCACCATTAATATCCTCTAATGTTTTTTTCTTTAATTTTTTCCATGCAGACACTTAAATCATTAAGGATTAACTGTCACTAAATAGGCCATAGTAAAATGACCATTGTACATAGAGGAAGAAGCAAGTAAACACATTTGTGGATGGAAATGAGGTTTCAGTTATGACGTTTAGATTTAACCTCAACATCCACTGCCGCCTCAACATTATGACAACAACTTTGGCAATATCCATTAAAACATCGGCAATACACATAACGGCAGATATCCCCTTGGTCTAACTCATATGACGCCTCCCTGCACTTGTTACGTTTATATTAACTATTAGTGCTTTGTTATATACATAGATTATTGCATGCGAAAAGACAAATGGAATTAGGCTCCATGATGTATTTATGGTGGGTGAAGAGATAATACTCACTATTTGTCTTAGAAGCCGTAGTCTCAACTGGCTCCTTCATTGGATCCTGAGTGATAGCAATTAATTTGTTCAGATCTCACTTGCGTGCTTGCAGATTTACAACTAAAAACTAGAACTACAGATATGCATAGAATTAAACAATAATCAATGTAACCATGTACAATAGGTGCAGTTGAAAAGTCATTTGTGACAAAACATGATCGTGAGTCATAACAACGAATTAAGTTTTTTTTTCGTAATCCGGTAAACAATAATTTAGTGAAAACACAAAAAATATTATGTCTTAAGATTGTTGTTTACCGGATTACGGAAAAAAAATATATATATTAGTGTGAATTAAATCTAAAGGTTCACTATTCATTTCAATTGAATGGGAAGGTGTTTTAGTTAATTTAGCTTCTACACATGTTTCACATTTGTGATTTGTATCAATGCTAAATTTAGGAATTGATTCTAAGTGAATTAATTTACTTAAAGTACTATAATTAACATGTCCAAGTCTACCATGCCACATATCCATAGACTCAATCATATAAGCAGAAGATATCATATTATTATTATCATTGTAACTTTTAGGTACAACAGTCATGACGTTCAATTTGAACATCCCATCACACATATATCCTTTCCCTACATACATTCCATCTTTACTTAGTACAAATTTGTCTCCAACAAAGACTAGCTTAAATCCTTTCTTGCTTAGCACGGAACCGAAAACAAGGTTCTTTCTAATGTCAGGCACATGTAATACATCGTTGAGTGCGAGATGCTTCCCCGAAGTCATTTTCAGCACTACTTTGCCTTTACCTTCAACCTTCGAGGTGGAGGAGTTTCCCATGAATAATTGTTCTCCATTTGCAATTGATTGGTAGGTTGTGAACATACTTTTATCGGAACATACATGGCGTGTAGCGCCGGTATCAACCCACGACTCTTTGGTATTACCCACCAAATTTACTTCAGATACAACTGCGGAGAGAGAAACATTGGAAACATCGTCGGATAATGCATCAACTTCTGTCATGTTGGCTTGTGGTGCTTTCTTCTTGAAGTTCTCTTATTTTTTCGTCTTGCGACAATCCTTGGCCCTATGACCTTCTTTGTTGCAATTAAAACATTTTCCTTTGAACTTCTTAGCACCGCCTTGTTGACTTGTGCCTTCATTTTTGTGCTTCTTCTTTTTATTGAATTTTTGTCCATCCTCAACAATATTTGCTTTTGCAGACATAACATGGTTACCATTTTTCTTTTCAGATTTACGATTATCTTCTTCTATCCTTAATCGAACAATTAAATCTTCAAGTCCCATTTATTTTCGTTTATGCTTCAAATAATTTTTGAAATCCGTCCAAGAAGGAGGTAATTTTTCAATTACCGTAGCAACTTGAAATGTTTCACTTATGACCATATTTTCAGCAAGTATTTCATGAAAAATTAATTGAAGCTCTTGGACTTGGCTTATGACAGTCTTTGAATCAACCATTTTATACTCGAGAAATCTACCGACCACGAATTTTTTCATGCCGGCATCCTCGGTTTTATATTTTTTGTCCAAAGACTCCCATAATAATTTAGCGATTTTGATTGGACTATATACATTATAAAGTGTATTGTCCAATCCATTAAGGATATAGTTTTTGCAAATAAAATCTGAATGCTTCCATGCTTCTACAGTTAGCAAAGTTGTCTTATCCGTTTCATTTTCATTAACCACAGGAGCTTCTTCGTTAATAAACCTTGAAAGATTAATGGTAGTTAAATAGAACAACATCTTTTGTTGCCAACGTTTAAAATCAGTACCATTAAACTTTTCGAGTTTTTCTCCATGAGTTAAATGAGTTGGAACGATATTAGGAATACTAACCACCACATCATTTTGAGGAACAGACATCACATTTTCAGAGGATTCAGTAGCCATTATTCTGTTATTGAATAACAAAAAAGCAATTTATGAAATGTATAAAAAAATTTTCCAAAATTAAAATTGTAAGAAAAGAGATATTCAATGTAAACACGTTTTAGTATGTAAAAAAAACAGGTAAAACAGTACCAATCTAATTTCAATTAAGAAATTTATTTATTTAGTGAAAACACAAAAAATTATTCTGTCCTAAGATTGTTGTTTACCGGATTACGAAAAAAAAATATATATATATATATCACTAAATAAATAAACAGTAATTAAAATTACTTACTTACTATAGAACAATAAAGGGAGATAAGAAGAACATACAGTTTGTGATTGAAACAATCACTTGTAGAATTTTGACCGAATCGAAAGTTGAACTATCTCTCCTTAAGACAGAATACGCCCCCGCTACGGTGCTGACAACAAATTCAATGGGCGTCTGCCTCCCAGGATGAAACGGTCAACGATTGTTACAAGAAGCACTTCAGTGCAACAGTTCCACGAACCAACAATGGCGAATTTCTCTCAAACAGTAAAAAGGGAACAAGGACAGTAGTAGGGAATTCGGGTATATTTTCTAATCTTTCAATTGGACTGCATATGGTCCCTTTTATAAGTGGTGAAGGGCTGCAACTCATGGCTTTTTTCAGAACATATGTGACTGTTTGAACAGTTGCATCTCTCTAATAAAGCAACTTAACGACAACGTTTTTTAAATAAGAGGCGGAGCAAATAAGTTTTTTATCATTGAATTCTATCGGATCCAAAGTTTCTAGTACATGCTTGCAGCTGATTCACTATGTTGTATTCTTGTTATTCTTTGGGAGGAAGAGATTTTTCTCTTTCTGCTGTTTTAACAGTGACTTTATGCTTCGTTTGCCATCTTTTACATGTGACACCCCGACTAATTAAATACCGGGTAGCTACTCCTTTATTAAATTAAACCAAAATGCCAAGTTGGCTCAGTTAATAGCATCACTGTCGAAAACATTTTATTATTACTAACCACCTAGTATTTAAAAAGTAAGTTGCCAAATTTTAATTAAAGTCTGATTAACATGCAGTAAAAGGTTTAATGCAAGAATAATATCACCATTAATCATAACGAAGAAATAGAATAACCATCACACGATATAAATAAATCCGGAGGAAAAACTCCTCACAACAAACTCCACAACTGAAATGAATAACTAAATACTGAATACTGAATCAATACATGCCAAAGTCTGAAAAACTGAAATGGAAAAGTCTCTAATAGAATTTGGGCAACATGCCCTACAACTGAAGAATACTGAAAATGGAATCCAAATGGTAGAAGCGTCTAAAAGCAAATCCCTGTAGCTTCCACAAACAGCTACAGCTCGTCACCTGAATGAGTATCCTATGCATGGTGTCCTTGTGGCTGGGCACCTAAAAATGGTTTTACAAGAAAAATAGATTTGAAAGCAAACGGGTCAGAGCCCGAATGTGGAGATATTTTAAAAACCTACAAGTGCTTTAAAAATATTTAAAACATTAAATGCAAAGTACATGTTAGGACGTGCACTCACATGAAATTCTCACCTCTCGTCTAACTCTGCACTCCTAACGTAAGTACCCATCTAAAATGACACAAACCACTAGCTAAGTGACATCATATCTAGCTAGACTGTCATAGGTTCTACCCTTATTACTCGGTTCCCATTAACATTATAACGCTCGCAATTAAATAGGGGCTTACGTAAATTCAGGTTCTCATATAAAAGTAATACAACTCGTTATAGATTATCCCTTTTGTTATTCCATAGTTATACACACAATACCATATGAAAGTTCTCATTTTACTAAGTGTATATTATCACGTCAATAAATATACAATACAAGCACCCCGAGCCTAAGCTGTAGTGCACACATACTCTGCTATCCATCCCGGTACATCACGTACATAAGGATCACGCATTCTGAATCTTTCAGGAATCGTTCTCAGATAACAACATCACAAATAATGGAGGCGAACACAGTCACATCACATGGGTCACGCACATACCTACGCTCCCACGATCGGCGGACTTATTAACATCCCAATAAGTCTTTCTCTGACCTATGTTCATCGAGGTAACCAGTCTAAATCCGGGCAACACAAGGATTAGAGGGCCATAAGCGAACGCAAACCTCCCGTGATAGCAAGTATGGTAGGTATGTCATACACACAAATCATATACCAATACTAAGTAAGCACACATCTTAGTAATCACCGTAGTTTAATTGTAGTACTTATCGCATTCTCGTACCAACTTAATATATATACAACTTATATAATCCCGGTCCATATTTATACGCGCCATAATTTATTCTCACGTCGTAGTAGGCACTCACGTCTCGACTCAAATGTCTATTTGATTTGATCCACACTCGTATAAATTACTCCTCATTATATCCCAAATGTCCCAAGTATACTAATACACCATCAAAGGAATGTTATCTCTATCCTCGAACAAGTTTACGGGACTCCCAAAATCAAAACAGGCCAAAAAGGCCTAAACTGCCAGCTCGTTAGAAGTCTCGTTCGAACGAGTCTGTTCGAATGAGATTTCGTTCGAACGAACTGGGCTATCTAACGAGATCTCGTTCGAACGAGATTATCGAATGAACATCCCTCTCGTTAGAACCCCAAACTTTCAACTCGTTAGAAGCTCGTTCGAACGAGCTCGTTCGAACGACCTGGGTAGGTCTTCTAACGAGTGACCGGATTCAAGCCCAGAAATCCTATCTCGTTTTTCCAATTTCTCTACACCTCAAATCTCATCCAAACCTCAATTTAACAATTGTTTAACATCTCTAATCGTCCCTAAACATGTTAAAGTCACATACTAACGTATTGTAAAGGATTAATTCTTCCTAAACATCATCAAATCACAAATCTCTACTCTTTTCCCCAATTTCTCAAGAACATAAACCCTAGAATTTATCATCATCAATTCCCAGAATTTAATCCGTTTTTATAACACATAAATTTGTAATTCTCTTAATTCAATCTCCCAATAACGTTTCTACATGCAAACCTACATCCACCATTAAACTAACAACTCCAATTTCATGGGTTTTCCTTTATCTCTCAAACAAGAATGATTATCAAGATTTCTAACATGGAAGAAACATTTACTGCATAAAATGTAAATTAAACCACTTGCCTCGAGTGTCTCTGAATTTGGTGTTGGTTTGATGAAGCTTTTTCTGCAGTATTCCTTCTCTCTCTCTCTCCACAAGCCTTCTTCTCCAATGGCTATGGTGGCTAGGGTTTTCTTTGGGAAAGTTTTGGAAACCTAATCTAATAACCCCCGTAGCTTATTGGGTCATTAAGGGTTGGTTAGTGGGTTTAGTGGGTAACTTCCCAATCAGATAAAACTCTTAATTTTCGTCACTTTTAATTCCCAAAAATACAAAATTACCAAACTACCCTTTATGTTGCCGGTATGGCCTAAAAATACCCCGGGACCCAAACTAAATCCCCGGCTAGTGTTTTCTGACTATCTCGACCCTTTCGGACGCGTTGGCGCACTCAAAACGACCATACGGTTCATAGAATTTAAATTCACTTTTATAATCAAAATAATTATATCCTGACGCGACTGTCACTCGCGTCCCAATAAAATGTCCAAATTGCCGTATATCAATCTCACGACAAATTTCATAATTCAATATTCATATAACATCATATATACTCAATATAGTCAAATACCAACTCACATCTCGCTAGTATTTTATCTGGATTAATTCCCAATTAATTTTCATTTAATTAATTAATCCCAAAAATAAATATTGCCCAAAAATACGGGGTATTACATACTTCCCCCTAATAACAGAATTTCGTCCCGAAATTCGGAACTAGAAAGTACCTGGTAAGAACAACTCTGGATAACGTTCGCGCATCTCATCCTCATGCTCCCATGTGGACTCCTCGACATTATGATGTCGCCACTGAACACGCACTAACGGGACTATCTTTGACCGCAATTTCCGCTCACTTCGGTCCAAAATAGCAATCGGCCCCTCCTCGTAGGAGCTATCAGGTTGGAGATCGATGTCCTCCAAAGCAATATGAGAATGAGCCAAATTGTCTCTAAGATATTTCCTCAGCGAGGAAATATGAAACACATCGTGAATCCGCTGCAAATGCTCCGGTAATCCAAGCCTATACGCAACCGGTCCAATCCGCTCAATAATAGGAAATGGTCCCACATATCTCGGTGCCAACTTCCCTTTCTTCTCGAAACGCATAATCCCATTCATAGGAGATACTCTGAGCAAAACCTGGTCCCCTACTTGGAACTCTCTGAAGAACCTCTTCGCATCAGCATAACTCTTCTGCCGGTCTTGAGCTACCCGAATGCGACTCCGAATCAACTCAATCCTTGCCGAAGTATCCTGAATCACTTCCGGCCCAAGTAGTTTGTTGTCCCCCACCTCTAACCAACATGCTGGGGAACGACAAGGCCTACCATACAACGCCTCAAACGGAGCCATGCCAATAGTGAACTGGTAGGAGTTATTGTAAGAAAACTCCACCAGTGGAAGGTACTGCTCCCATCCACCCCCAAAATCAATAATGCACATGCGTAGCATGTCCTCCAACATCTGATTTATGCGCTCGGTCTGCCCATCGGTCTGCGGATGATAAGCCGTACTCAACCGCAATTCCGTGCCCATGGCCTCCTGGAAACTCTCCCAAAACCGCGAAACAAATATCTTGTCTCTGTCAGACACGATATTTAGGGGTACACCGTGAAGTCTCACAATCTCTGAAATGAAGAGCTGGGCATACTGTCCCGTAGTGTAGCCAGTCCTTAAGGGTAAAAAGTGAGCGACTTTGGACAATCTGTCCACAATTACCCAAACGGAGTCGTGACCCCTCTGCGACGTAGGCAACCTCGTGATAAAGTCCATGGATATGCTCTCCCACATCCACACCGGGACCTCCAATGGCTGTAGTAGTCCTGCCGATCTCTGATGATCCACTTTTACAAGCCGACAAGTGGCGCATTTTGAAACAAAGTCGATAATATCTCTCTTCATTCCGCTCCACCAATACTGACGTCTTATGTGTTGGTACATTTTGTCCCCACCGGGATGTACCGCGAACCGTGAGCCGTGCGACTCTGCCATCACCTTGTGTCGTAATTCCTCACCTTCCGGAACCACCAATCTCCCATTGAAGCGCAATCCCCCGTCTGAGCTAACGGTATAGGACTCGGCTCCCTCTGCTAGTAATCGAACTATCTACTCCTGACAGAACGATTCATTTGCCTGTGCCCATACTACCTTCGTGACAATCTGCGGTGTAACAGTCATCACAGACATAAAAGATCGGGCTACTGCATCCTGGTGTCCCAATTCCTTCCACTTGGCCTTCCACACCTCTGCCACTTCATCTGCTGGCCTACGGCTCAACGCGTCTGCCACCACGTTAGCCTTTCCCGGGTGATACTGGATATCGAACTGGTAGTCTTTCACAAACTCAAGCCACCTACGCTGCCGCATATTCAACTCCTTCTGCGTGAACAGGTACTGTAGGGACTTGTGGTCCGTGAACAGTTGGAACTTCTCCCCTGATGATGCTGGGAATCAACACCAACAGGTAAGGTGTTTCCAAGCTCTATATGTATATAACAATGGCAGTACAGCTATAAAAAGAGAAGAGAAGGAGGTGAGGATATGGGGAGATTAACACCGGAATATGGGTGGTTCAGCCTGTTCTGGCCTACATCCACAGTGAGCGTGTGAGTAATATCACTGACAGATGGTACTAATGACCATGGGTACAATTCCCTCAAGCTCTCTCTTTCTACTGTATATTTTTACAGGGTTTCTGCTAGGGTTGCATGAATGAATCCTTTTGCAAGGTAGGGGATGACCCCTATATATAGTGCCTAGGGGGTGTAATGTACCCCCCATGCATGCAGTGAGCATGTGTGTGATATCCTCACCAATGGGGGAATGCCACCTGTCCTAGTCACATGTAAGCAATGATAATGAAATATTCTCCCCCATGTGGAGAATAATCTTGTTACAACTGATTTGTGCTCAGGTGTCCTTATCCTAATGTCAACAGATGCTCGGCAGTCATGTTGGTGAATGGCCTCGGCCTAGGAGAGGCCGAGCTATAAAGGTTGGATGTCCGCTCAATCCGCGAAGTGTCATGAAGAATCTCGGCCTGATGTCAGCCGAGGTATATGCTGGTGTCGGCTTGAGACGAGGTTGGGCATGTGGCATGCTGATGTTTATTAATACCTCTGGTAACCTCGGCCCAAGCTGAGATAGGATCCATGTTGAAGGTGAATCAGTGGCTCCTTGTTATCTCGGCCTAATGGTGGCCGAGGTTGCTATTCCTGGGAACTTGAGGATGCTGTTTATATCTGTGACGTGCGTAGTATCCTTGGAGAGGTGCATGCAGTAGTGTCGGCCGGGGCCGAGGTAGTCCTGGCCGAGGGATGATATCGGGGGCCCTTACCCCTCATTGGGTCTACCAATGTCTCGGCCATTATCTCGGCCGAGGTAGGTATCCCTGGCTGAGGTTATACTTGGGCATATCAATCACCCCCCAGCCCTTAGTCATTTGCGAGAGCAGGTGGCTAGGGGATTCTTGCCTCCGAGGCCTGTTCACCCCAAGGCCAACACCTGCATGACACCTGTCCCAAGCCAAGGCGTGCCCACTTGGTTAGCATGTGATGTCAGTTGTCCCTTGGGCTTCCCAAGTCAATGATGAGCCTTGGGAATCGTGCCCCAGTATTTAAAGGTTAAAAACCTTTCTTCTTCCTCATTTCTCTCCTTCGCGCACTGTTTTTTGCGAATTCTCTCTCCGAGGTTTCTTCATTCCCTAGTTCTTTCTGCAGAGGTGTCGTCCGATTTATTGCGAGATTTCTGCTTGCCCAACCATCAACTCATCTTCAGGTATCTCCCCCTCTCCATCTCCTTCATTTTGGCATTTTAATTTGAATTTTTCGGTGAGGGTTTGAATTTTCCGGTGGTCATATGAGTTTTCCAGTGAGGGTTTGAATTTTCTGGTGAGATAGGTTTTCTGCAAAAATTCTTTGGTTTGATCTTTGGTCCCCTTAATCTTTCAAGCCAAACTCGTTTGTAGTTTTTAGGAGTTTTCCTCAAGTTCAGGGTCTGCCAAAGTTTTGGGTCGTCCCCTGATGCTCAGACCCCTGTATCAACTTCTTGAAGACTTCCCATCTCTTAGAGAAAATACCTTAGAGAAAATTAGGCAAATAGAGAGAGCTCAGGAAGAAGCTCGTAGGTCACAGGAGTTCCCTGTTAGACCTCTCTTTCCTCCACCTCTCAAGGTGGTATACCCTCGCCCACCTGAGAATTTCTATCAGACAGACGTCTCTGCCAATAACTTGCCGATGTCTGAGTCTGAGTCTTCCACCTCCGACCCGATGTCTGTGGACTCTTTCCAAGAGGCCATGGACTTCACTCCTCAGGCTGGTCAGGACCCTGGTCAGGCCGAGGTCTCCAGTCGTGCCTCCTCCCAATATGGCTCTAGCACCTCCAATTCTTCTTCCGGGGTCGAACTTATCGAGCCAAATGTGGTTGTGCCACCCATTCTAGATGCCATCCCACTGTCGGCCGTTACTGGGGCCGAGTTTGCTCAAAGGTTCCCTGGTCACCCGTCCACGTTTGCTCCAGCCGACGTTGAGTCTGACGACGATGAGGATGCCGAAAGTGATGTTGACACATCTGAGGCGGCCGAGTATGAGAGCACAGTTACTGAGGTGGATCTATTGCACTTCAGGTACTTATACTCCATCAGTCCCTCTATCCATTTAAGGAGACCTCTGAGGGAAGAGAGGGCCTACCATGGTCAAGATGGAGAGGCCTGCTTGTACGAGCAGATGTTCAAGTTAGGTTTCCGTCTTCCCTTTCACCCTGTCATCAGGTCCATCCTTTGCTTCATTAACTTGGCCCCCTCACAGCTCTCTCCCAATGCCTGGAGAGTTATCATAGGGTCCATTATCTTGTGGAGGGCGGTCCACCACTCTGACCTCCCAGTTCAGGTCTTTGCTGGTTGTTACGTCCCCACCTCGGCCAAGAATCATCCGAGCTACTACCACTTCGTGGCTCGGAGGCCTGAGAAAAAGATGCTTTTGGTCACTCAGACCTCCAATCATAATTGGAAACCTCGGTACTTTTTTGCCTTAGGGCCGTGGGAGTTTGGTTCTTCCATTCCCTCTTCCATTTATGAGCCGAGAATACCCCTTAAATGGGGAAAAGTCACCATGTCTGCGAGGGCCGACCCTGGACTAAGTGTTCAAAATGGCAAAAAGGTGAAGGCCCTGCAAGACCAAGGGGCCCATGGGATGTTTGTCAAGTTCGAGCATCTGTTGACCCCCCAGTACCTCTCAGGGACGAGCTTAGGTGGAAGTCCCCTAGCTGACTTTGGTAAGGATTTTTATTTTTATTCCAAGTCTAACCTCTGATAATACTTACTTTATTTCTGAGTCTTATCTTTTCATTTTTGCAGAGAGACCACCAGGCATTTCAGACGAATTGTGGGAGATGGCAGCTCCAAGCTTGGCTAGACTTGTCAAGAAGACCGGTTTGAATGCTCCTCCACCTGATCCCTCAACATCCAAGTCCAAGAAGAGGGCCCCTGAGGTCCATCCCCCTGAGGATCAGAGGCCGAGCTCCAGGCAAAGGAAGACTCCAGACGCTGCGATTCCTATCACAGCCGACACCTTAGCTGCTCGTCTGGACTAGCTGAAGCTTTCCGAGAGCGTGGTCGGTAACAGCAGGCAGGCCATGGACGCTCTTGCCAACGTGATGACTGATGCCGACAAGCGCTTTTACAGGGCCATGGACACTCATATGCTGGTTGAGTTCGGCCTCCATAGAGCCGTCCAGGTATGGCTCGTTCATTTTGCCAAGTGCGACCTCTGAATTTATTTCCCTCTAACCTCTTCATTGTCTGTGCAGAGTGTGACTGCCATGTACCAGTTATCTAACTAGGCCTTGAAGGAAACTGCCTCTGATCCAGAAGGGGCAAGAGGCTGATCAGGTGGAGAGCACCCTGAAGGCCGAGGTCGATCGTCTGAGGACGGAGTTACAAAATGCTGAGACCAAGGCCCAAAATTCTGAAAACAAGGCCCAAGGCCTAAAAAAGACATCTCTGCACTTATCCAGAGCCACACCAAGGCCCTGAAGGAAAAGGATGATGCCCTGTAGAGGAAGGTTAATGCTGCTGTGAAGGCCTCTCTTGCAGATGCCTCGGAGAAAATAATTGCTGATTACAAGGTCTCCGAGGAGTTTGTAGGTTTTGGTCTTGAATACCTTGAAAGGGGTATCAAGGCCACCACCAAATGGGCCGAGGTCAGGGAGGCCGAGGTTGGCACCATAAAGGCCTCCGACTTTGTGGGCCTCGGCCTTGCCGACGCTCAGTTTGCCCAGGCCTTGCAAGAGATAGAGGACGAGGCCGCTGCCCCTGGTCAGACTGTTACTCTGGAAGGGACTGATCTCGGAGGGACTGACCCTGCAAATGAAGTGGCTGAGGTGACCAATGCTGAGCAGGCCAATCCAGACGAGACATCGAATGTACCTCCCTCTGATGTTTGACTTGGCCTTGAATTTTGCATTTTTTGTTTAGACTTGTAATCTTGCATTTGTAATTTCTCAGACATGTAAATATTATGTGATTTCTTTCATTGAATGCCAATTTCTTCCTTAATCTTCATCTCTGAATGTATTTGAATGCCATGCAATCTCTGAAGTCATTATTTAATATGATGCCATAACCATTACCTAAGAGTCTGAGGTCCTCTAGCCAAGGTGTCTGAGCTCAGACCTCGTCACCACCGAGTGATGTTATGAGGGTCTGAGGTCACCACCTGGGACGAGGTTAGCCTCATAATAAATCACCAAACTTATGATGTTAAGAGTCTGAGGTCCTCTAGCCAAGGTGTCTGAGCTCAGACCTTGTCACCACCGAGTGATGTTATGAGGGTCTGAGGTCACTACCTGGGCCGAGGTTAGCCTCATAATAAATCACCAAACTTATGATGTTAAGGGTCTGAGGTTCTCTAACCTAGGTGTCTGAGCTCAGACCTCGTCACCACCGAGTGATGTTATGAGGGTCTGAGGTCACCACCTGGGCCGAGGTTAGCCTCATAATAAATCACCAAACTTATGATGTTAAGAGTCTGAGGTCCTCTAGCCAAGGTGTCTGAGCTCAGACCTTGTCACCACCGAGTGATGTTATGAGGGTCCGAGGTCACTACCTGGGCCGAGGTTAGCCTCATAATAAATCACCAAACTTATGATGTTAAGGGTCTGAGGTCCTCTAACCTAGGTGTCTGAGCTCAGACCTCGTCACCACCGAGTGATGTTATGAGGGTCTGAGGTCACCACCTGGGCCGAGGTTAGCCTCATAATAAATCATCAAACTTATGATGTTAAGGGTCTGAGGTCCTCTAACCTAGGTGTCTGATCTCAGACCTCGTCACCACCGAGTGATGTTATGAGGGTCTGAGGTCACCACCTGGGCCGAGGTTAGCCTTATAATAAATCACCAAACTTATGATGTTAAGGGTCTGAGGTCCTCTAACCTAGGTGTCTGAGCTCAAACCTCGTCACCATCGAGTGATGTTATGAGGGTCTGAGGTCACCACCTGGGCTGAGGTTAGCCTCATAATAAATCACCAAACTTATGATGTTAAGGGCCTGAGGTCCTCTAACCTAGGTGTCTGAGCTCAGACCTCGTCACCACCGAGTGATGTTATGAGGGTCTGAGGTCACCACCTGGGCCGAGGTTAGCCTCATAATAAATCACCAAACTTATGATGTTAAGGGTCTGAGGTCCTCTAACCTAGGTGTCTGAGCTCAGACCTCGTCACCACCGAGTGATGTTATGAGGGTCTGAGGTCACCACCTGGGCCGAGGTTAGCCTCATAATAAATCACCAAACTTATGATGTTAAGGGTCTGAGGTCCTCTAACCTAGGTGTCTGAGCTCAGACCTCGTCACCACCGAGTGATGTTATGAGGGTCTGAGGTCACCACCTGGGCCGAGGTTAGCCTCATAATAAATCACCAAATTAATGATGTTAAGGGTCTGAGGTCCTCTAACCTAGGTGTCTGAGCTCAGACCTTGTCACCACCGAGTGATGTTATGAGGGTCTGAGGTCACCACCTGGGCCGAGGTTAGCCTCATAATAAATCACCAAATTAATGATGTTAGAATGGAACGAGAATTTGTGTTCTTTATTAACAACCTCTTCTCAATAAGATGGTACATTTACAATTTTACAAAATAGATGCAACATCATATGAAATATCTCTTTAGGTGGTCAGCATTCCATGGGTTGGTGAAGGGTTCTCCCTCTAGGTTCTCTAGCCTATACGTGCCAGGCACAACCTCTTCCGTTACTCTGTAGGGGCCATGCCAGTTCGGGTGTAGCTTGTTTGTTTTCTGTAGGGTCTTCTTAAGCACTAGGTCTCCTACCGTAATGGGTCTTGACTTCACCCTTTGATTGTAGAATTTTGCTGCTCTCTGTTGGTATGCTGCTTTCCTGACCTCTGCGTCTTCCCTTCTTTCTTCAATAAGGTCCATGTCTAACCTCCTCCTTTCCTCGTTGCTGTCAGAATCGTAGGTCTGAACCCGATGAGTTGGTAGGCCTATCTCCGTTGGTATGACGGCTTCTGAATCGTGTGCTAGCATGAATGGGGTTTCTCCCGTGGGAGTCCTTGCCGTGGTCCTATAAGCCCATAGCACCGCATAAACCTCTTCTGTCCATCTCCCCTTCGCGTCTTCTAATCTCTTCTTGATTCCATCCAAGATAGTCCTATTTGTGACCTCGGTCTGGCCATTTGCCTGAGGTCGACCAGGAGATGAGAAGAACTGCTTAATCCCCACACTTTGGCAATACTTCTCCAAGGAGGAGTTCTTGAACTGTGTCCCATTATCCGAGATGAGCGTGTTTGGGAGGCCATACCTACATATGATGTTCATCCAGATGAACTGAAAGGTCTTCTGCTCCGTAATTGTTATCATTGGTTCGGCCTTTACCCATTTTGAAAAGTAGTCAATGGCAACTATCAAGAATCTATAGTTGTTGACAGCTCTTGGAAAAGGTCCTACTAAGTCAATCCCCCACACCGCAAATGGTCATGGAGAAGAAATCGACGTCATAGGCTGATGGGGTTGGTGAGGGATAGTAGCGAACCTCTGAAATTTGTCATACCTCTTCACATAGTCGGCAGCGTCCCTAGACAAGGTGGGCCACCAGTATCCCTGAGTGATGATACTTTTGGCTAAGGGTCTTCCTCCTATGTGGCTGGAGCAGGAGCCTTCATGAACCTCCTGTAAGATCCGAGGTACCTCCACAGGATGCACACATCTGAGGAGGGGCAAGAGAAACCCCTTTTTATACAAGACGTCTCCTATCAATGAGAACTTTGCAGCCCTGTATCTCAACTTTTTCCTTTCCATCTTAGACTCAGGTAGCTCCCCCTCTCTTAGGTATCTGACAATCGGGTCAATCCACGAGTCTCCCAGGTTTACACTGTGACAAGGGTTACATACCTCGTCCTCCTCGATACTTGCCTTTCCTAAGATTTCAATTGGGATGGTTCTTCCCAAGTCTGTCTTCATTGCTGAGGCCAGCCTTGCCAATGCATCAGCGTGATTATTTCTCACTCTAGGCACTCTCTTCAGTTTGGCCTCTTCAAAATACTCTAGCAAACCTCTTACTTTCTTTAGGTATTTGGCCATCCTTTCATCCTTGGCCTCGTATGCCCCCAGCACTTGATTGACAACCAACCTTGAGTCACTATGGAGTAGGAGCCGCTTTACTCGAAGAGCTGTTGCCAACAAGAGACCTGCTATCATGGCCTCATACTCAAACTCGTTGTTGGAGGCCTTAAAGTTGAATCTCAAGGCGTACTCAATGTTGGCGCCATCTGGAGCCGCGAGTACTAGCCCCGCGTCGCTTCCATGGTCACAAGAAGAGCCATCAACGAAGAGGCTCCACACGTCCGCATCGGATGAGAAGACCCCTTCACTCATAACCCCCTTCTTGAAGAGGTACCGATCCTCTTCGTTCTCTTCCGCTCTGCTACGGGTTTTTCCTGGTATAACCTTTTCTCGACCTTGGAAGACGTTTGGTTCTGCCTCTTCCAAATTTCGGAAGACACTACTGTTTGTCTCTTCGCCATCATCCAGGCCTTTCTCTGTCTCGGCCTCTTCCGAACCTCTATCTGCCTCTTCCCAGGTGAACTCTGCGACAAAGTCTGCGAGGGCCTGCCCCTTTATGGCTGTCCTGGGCTGGTAGGTAAGGTTATACTCTCCTAGCTCGATGGACCAGGTCATCAGTCTTCCGGACTTCTCAGGCTTGTGCAGGACCTGCCGTAGTGGTGAGTCGGTGAGGACTGTCATGGAGTGAGCTTGAAAGTAAGGCTTCATCTTCCTAGAGGCGTGTATCAGGGCATAAGCCAATTTCTCCATGCGGGGATAGTTTTGTTCAGACCCTTGAAGGGCCTTACTATTGAAATACACAGGTCTCTGAACCCCATCCTCTTCCCGTATGATGGCCGCGCTAATGGCTGACTCAGAGACTGCGAGGTATACAAACAACCTTTCCCCCGCGATAGGCCGGGACAGCAGCAAGGGAGACCCCAAGTAGAACTTCAATTGATCAAAGGCTTTTTCACACTCTTCATCCCACTGGAAGGCCTTCCTTAGAACTTTGAAGAATGGGAGACACTTATCCGTTGCCTTGGAAACAAACCTGTTCAGGGCTGCCACTCTCCCAGTGAGCCTTTGGACATCCTTGATACTCCTAGGAGTCTTCATGTCGAGTAAGGCCTTGATCTTGTCTGGGTTTGCTTCAATTCCCCTCTGATTAACGATGAACCCCAAGAACTTCCCTGCTCCTACCCCGAAGACACACTTTGCCGGGTTGAGCTTCATTCTATACGAGTCCATGACATCGAAGGTCTTCTCAAGGTCTTCCACGTGAGTACATGCTTTCAGGCTCTTCGTTAGCATATCATCCACATATACCTCCATGGTCTTACCTATCTGTTCCTCGAACATCTTATTGACAAGATGTTGATAGGTTGCACCCGCATTTTTCAAACCAAAGGGCATCACCTTGAACAGTACGTCCCTTTGTCAGTGATGAAGGCTGTCTTCTCAGAGTCCTCGGCATCCATGAAGATTTGGTTATAACCTGAATAAGCATCCATGAAACTCATAAGCTCGTGCCCTGCTGTTGCATCCACCATCTGGTCTATCCTAGGCAAGGGATAGCTGTCCTTCGGGCAAGACCTGTTCAGATCTGTGAAATCTACACACATCCTCCACTTTCCATTGGCCTTAGGCACGATGACTGCATTTGAGAGCCACTCTGGATAAGTAACCTCTCTTATGAACTCGGCCTCTTCCAACTTTTTCACCTCTTCCCTGATGACCTCATACTTCTCTTTGGAGTAAATTCTTCTCCTCTGTTTGATAGGTCTGGCATCCTTGTCCACGTTGAGCTTGTGGGTCATGACCTCAGGGTCTATACCAGGCATGTCTGCATGACTCCAGGCGAAGACGCTCTGCCTCCTCCTAAGGAAATTTATCAGCTCTTCCTTGATCCCTTGATCCAGGGCCTTGCCGACCTGGACGGTTTTTTCCGGCTCGTCCTCATTGAGGACGATGGATTCTACCTCTTTCGCGGCCTCGCCCTTCTTTAATTTTGTTTCATCTCTGGGATCAAGTGTGTCAATGCTGTAAGTGACGGTTTCTCTCTTATGGGTCTCTCGCTCTTCGGCCGAGTTGAAATAACACTCCCGCGCCATGGTCTGGTCCCCTTGCACTTCCCCTACCCCATAAGGAGTCGGGAATTTTAGCATCTGGTGGACCCTTGACGGCACGGCTTCAAATTCTTTGAGGGCCACTCTTCCGATGATGAGGTTGTAGGCCGAGAAGACATTCTCGTCCATCACAAAAAAGTTTATCTTCTTAGTCAGCCTCTTAGGCCACTCATCTCCCATCCGTATATCCATTTCATACATGCCCAATGGGTGCATCTTCTCACCACTGAAGCCTATCAATGGGTGATGGTAAGGCATCAGCCTTGCCCTGCTAAGACCCAAGCTCTTAAAATAAGGCCAGAACATCACATCAGCTGAGCATCCACCATCTATGAGGATTCTCCCTACGTCGCACCCATGCACCCTTGTCGTGATGACCAATGGGTCATCATGGGGGGCCAAGATGCCCTTGAAGTCGAGTCGGGAGAACCCCACTACGAGGGTATCCATGTCTACCTTCTTTCTCTTCTGTACTGCATCAGAAGAGGTCAGATTCACAACCTCAGTCTTGACCACTGACTTCGCCTCCACTACATGAGCCTTCCTATCGGCTACCTCAGAGCCCGGTCAGTCTTGATTTCATTAAGGATGTGCTCACAGCTCACAGTCAGAGGAGTGTAATGAGCGAACTTGTCGTCTGCTGACCTCTTCTTCCCCTCTTTCTTACCCTGGGATCTCCCAGTGCTACCACGGTTCTCCTCCTCATATTTGGCGGCCATTGCCTCTTCCGCATTCATCACTTTCCCTGCGGTGGACAACAGCTCTGCCATAGACTTGGGGGGGTCCTCCGCCAGCTTCCACAATAGCTTCCCCTTCTGGAGGCCTCCAATCAGGGCGGTCATGGATATGCTCTCTTCGTAATCCTCTACCTCCAACTTCTCCTTGTTAAATCTTGCTATATAGTCTCTTAGGCTTTCACCCTTAGCCTGTTTGACATACAAGAGGTGGGTGGTCTTCTTCTGAGGTCTTACCCCAAAGCAGAAGTTGTGGATGAACTGCTTTGTTAGGCCCTTGATGTTTTCAATCGAGTTTTTTGAAAGAGAGGTGAACCAACTATGAGCTGCCCCTGTCAAGGTCCCTGAGAAGGCCCTACACTTCATCTCATCAGGGATTGAGTAAATATCTGCCGCCGATTGATACATCTCGATATGGTGCACTGGGTTAGTGCTACCATCATACTTAGGCGTCACCGTAGGAGGCTTGAACTTAGCTAGGGTTGGGAATCCCACTATCCTAGCTATAAACGGGGCGCCCTCCGAGTAACCCCTCTATAGTGGGTCCCTGCTCTTTATGAGGTCCCCTATCTTTTCCTCGAGATGTTGGATTGAGTCGTTCCAGGGTCTTCTCTCTTCAGCTAGGCCGAGGTTATCCCCTGCCACCTCCCTTCGATGGACAGAGGGTTCCTCAGCCACAACATGCTGACTATTGACTTCTTCCTGCTCCCTGACTCTTCTCTCCACGGGTCGGCCTTGATCTAGCCGAGCTTGCCTATTCCCTCTTTGAGAGCCTGACGCGCTTCTTGACCTCGATAACCTCTGCCTCAGGTCATTGACTGGGCCTAGCCTCTCGAAGGCCGACCCTCTGCTCAATCTGTTAAAGGTCGACCCTCTCTGCTGGGCCTCATCTTTTCCACGGCCGACACATCCGTGGCTCTGCCTATCAAAGGCCGACCCCCTATGTTGGGCCTCGTCTCTTATTCGGCCGACACACCCTTGGCTCTGCCTAAGGGGTCGTACGGTGTTATCTGACACCTCATACGGCTCCCAGCAATCTTCCGGGGCCTCCTCAGCTTCTAGGTCATCATACCTGCCCTCTGGGCAAGGGTTTCCCTGCCTCCCCAGGCGCAAGCGCCTAGGGTCAGCAACGTCCCTCCTCCGCTGGGGTGCAGGTTGGTCCTTCATGGGCGCCTGGGGTGGTCCCCTGGCATCAGGATGGGGTTGAACTGCCGCCGGAGTTATCATGTCCGGGGAGACTCCCGGTGGCCTCATCAACATGGTTTGGCTGAGCTGGGCAAATTGCTCCTTCATGGCTTGTTGTGTTGCAGCTAAAGATTTCAAAGCTGCTGCCACCTCCGCCATTTCGGACTGGGGAGGAGCCTGACTGGATCTAGCCCCTCCACCTCCAGGCGGAAGAGGCGGCGGTAATTCAGGTGCCATGTGTTGATAATAAAGAGCCTGGACAGCAAGTGAGCTTAATACCTTAAAGGACCTCTTTCAATGGTGAAACAGTTCCACACAAGGGGTGGTTCCTGGTTCACCACCAGAGTCTCCGGTGAGGTAAAGCAAAAAAAGAGGAAGAGATAGCCTCTCGTTTCCCACAGACGGCGCTAAAATGATGATGCTGGGAATCAACACCAACAGGTAAGGTGTTTCCAAGCGCTATATGTATATAACAATGGCAGTACAGCTATAAAAAGAGAAGAGAAGGAGGTGAGGATATGGGGAGATTAACACCGGAATATGGGTGGTTCAGCCTGTTCTGGCCTACATCCACAGTGAGCGTATGAGTAATATCACTGACAGATGGTACTAAGGACCATGGGTACAATTCCCTCAAGCTCTCTCTCTCTACTGTATATTTTTACAGGGTTTCTGCTAGGGTTGCATGAATGAATCCTTTTGCAAGGTAGGGGATGACCCCTATATATAGTGCCTAGGGGGTGTAATGTACCCCCCATGCATGCAGTGAGCATGTGTGTGATATCCTCACCAATGGGGGAATGCCACCTGTCCTAGTCACATGTAAGCAATGATAATGAAATATTCTCCCCCATGTGGAGAATAATCTTGTTACAACTGATTTGTGCCCAGGTGTCCTTATCCTAATGTCAACAGATGCTCGGCAGTCATGTTGGTGAATGGCCTCGGCCTAGGAGAGGCCGAGCTATAAAGGTTGGATGTCCGCTCAATCCGCGAAGTGTCATGAGGAATCTCGGCCTGATGTCAGCCGAGGTATATGCTAGTGTCGGCTTGAGCCGAGGTTGGGCATGTGGCATGCTGATGTTTATTAATACCTCTGGTAACCTCGGCCCAAGCCGAGATAGGATCCATGTTGAAGGTGAATCAGTGGCTCCTTATTATCTCGGCCTAATGGTGGCCGAGGTTGCTATTCCTGGGCACTTGAGGATGCTGTTGATATCTGTGACGTGCGTAGTATCCTTGGAGAGGTGCATGCAGTAGTGTCGGCCGGGGCCGAGGTAGTCCTGGCCGAGGGATGATATCGGGGGCCCTTACCCCTCATTGGGTCTACCAATGTCTCGGCCATTATCTCGGCCGAGGTAGGTATCCCTGGCTGAGGTTATACTTGGGCATATCATCCCCCAAAATATAGTGCCTCCAAATCCGTAGGGCAAATACCACTGCCGCCAACTCCAAATCATGCATGGGGTAATTCTTCTCATGAGGCTTAAGCTTACGGGAAGCATAAGCTATGGCCTGTCTCTCCTGCTGCAATACACCTCCAAGTCCTTGAAAAGACGCATCGGTGTAAACAAAATAGTCAACTCCCGGTCTCGGTAATGCTAACACAGGTGCTGAGGTCAATTTATCCTTTAACTCATCAAATGCCAACTGACATGCATCACTCCAGATGAATGGCACACCCTTACGAGCCAGATGTGTCAAAGGACCTGCTATCTTCGAGAAACCCCGAATAAACCTCCTGTAGTATCCTGCTAGACCCAAGAAACTACGAATCTCCGTTGGTGTCGTGGGCTGTCCCCACTCCCTCACCGCGGATACCTTCCCCGGATCAACAGATATCCCCCGGTCGGAAATAATGTGTCCCAAAAACTGGACCTCCTTCAACCAAAACCCGTATTTCTCAAACTTTGCATACAGCTCGTTCTGACGTAGTGTCTGCAAAACTTGCCTCAAATGCTCGGCGTGCTCCTCCTCTATTTGGGAGTAAACCAGAATATCATCGATGAAGACAATGACAAACTGATCTAGGAAATCCCTGAACACTCTGTTCATCAAGTCCATAAACACAGCTGGAGCGTTGGTCAGACCAAAAGGCATAACCCGAAACTCATAAGAACCATATCTCGATAAGAACGCAGTTTTCGAGACATCCTCCTCCCTGATACGCAACTGATGGTATCCCGATCTCAGATCAATCTTCGAGAAGAAAGAAGCTCCTCTCAACTGGTCGAATGAGTCATCGATTCGAGGCAACGGGTACTTATTCCGTATCGTGACCTTATTCAAATCTCGGTAGTCCACACACAATCTCAGTGAACCGTCCCTCTTCTTCACAAACAAAACTGGAGCGCCCCAAGGTGAGGTACTCCTGCGAGTAAAGCCCTGACCTAACAGCTGCTCTATCTGATCTCGTAGCTCTCGCATCTCTGCTGGAGCCATACAGTACGGTGCGCGTGCTATAGGTCTCGTACCTGGAAGCAAATCTATAACAAAGTCTATCTCTCGACTGGGGGGTAGGCCTGGTATTTCCTGAAACACATTCGAATACTCCCTGACAACTGGGATAGAATCTAAAGGAATCACAACCTCCTTAGAGGTATCCTCCTCTATGTAATACAGATGAGCGGTCGACCCTCCCTCTGGGCGAGGCATCGCCACTACAAACATCTCTTACCCCGGAATGGCAAAAACAATGCTCCCGCTGAAGCAATCAATCATGGCCCTATAAGCTACGAGCCAATCCATACCAATAATCACATTGTGAACATGCATATCTAATACCAACATGTCTGCAGGTAATACCAAACCACCAATCTCTACCCCCACTCCCCGGCATATAAAGAATATAAGTGACCCATTCCCCAATGGTGAGTCGACACACGTCACTGTGCTCTCCGCTGTGGCTAACAACCCTAAAGCCTTCGCGAAATGTGTAGTTATAAAACAGTGTGTAGCCCCCGTATCAAACAATACCCGACCCATAGTGCCATGGATAGGAAACGTACCCTCAATCGCAGGCGGTGCCTGTGGAACTGCTGCCTGGTGGACGTTATAGACACGTCCATACTGTAGCTGCCCCTGCTGAGCTGGGACTGCTGGAATGGGTGGCAATGCTGCAATCTGTGGCGGTGCGGGGAGAGCGGCGGGAAACATAGGCCTCTGCGGCTCCTGGCGAGCACCCTGCTGCTGCTGCTGCTGCTGTGGGGCCCTGCCCCTATCAGGACAATCCTGTCGTTTATGGCCTGTCTTGCCACAAACAAAACACTTCCCTGGGAAGTTCCCTCCTCTCTGCCCCTGCTCTCCCCGGCCCTGGTGGCCGTTACCGTTCCTCCCTTGGCCCTGCTGAAACTGCTGCCCATTCTGCCCCTGTTGGCCCTGATGGCCGTTTGGACCCTGATGGCCCTGACGGAAATCTCCCTGTCCGTGCCTGTAATTTCCTGATCTAAACCTCTTCTGATCCCCCTGCTGGGAACCCTGCTCACCCTGTCTCTGCCCCTGAATAGATTGTGCTCCACTAGCACCATGTCCTCCGGTCCTGCCCTGATGGCTAGACTCTCCCGATCTCTTGCCCTCAGCCATATGAAAACGGTGATCCTGGCAGTGTATCCCTTTTGTTATACAACTCGTTATGAAAGTAATACAACTCGTTATAGATTATCCCTTTTGTTATTCCATAGTTATACACACAATACCATATGAAAGTTCTCATTTTACTAAGTGTATATTATCACGTCAATAAATATACAATACAAGCACCCCGAGCCTAAGCTGTAGTGCACACATACTCTGCTATCCATCCCGGTACATCACGTACATAAGGATCACGCATTCTGAATCTTTCAGGAATCGTTCTCAGATAACAACATCACAAATAATGGAGGCGAACACAGTCACATCACATGGGTCACGCACATACCTACGCTCCCACGATCGGCGTACTTATTAACATCCTAATAAGTCTTTCTCTGACCTATGTTCATCGAGGTAACCAGTCAAAATGCGGGCAACACAAGGATTAGAGGGCCCTAAGCGAACGCAAACCTCCCGTGATAGCAAGTATGGTAGGTATGTCATACACACAAATCATATACCAATACTAAGTAAGCACACATCTTAGTAATCACCGTAGTTTAATTGTAGTACTTATCGCATTCTCGTACCAACTTAATATATATACAACTTATATAATCCCGGTCCATATTTATACGCGCCATAATTTATTCTCACGTCGTAGTAGGCACTCACGTATCGACTCAAATGTCTATTTGATTTGATCCACACTCGTATAAATTACTCCTCATTATATCCCAAATGTCCCAAGTATACTAATACACCATCAAAGGAATGTTATCTCTATCCTCGAACAAGTTTACGGGACTCCCAAAATCAAAACAGGCCAAAAAGGCCTAAACTGCCAGCTCGTTAGAAGTCTCGTTCGAACGAGTTTGTTCGAACGAGATTTCGTTCGAACGAACTGGGCTATCTAACGAGATCTCGTTCGAACGAGATTATCGAACGAACATCCCTCTCGTTAGAACCCCAAACTGTCAACTCGTTAGAAGCTCGTTCGAACGAGCTCGTTCGAACGACCTGGGTAGGTCTTCTAACGAGTGACCAGATTCAAGCCCAGAAATCCTATCTCGTTTTTCCAATTTCTCTACACCTCAAATCTCATCCAAACCTCAATTTAACAATTGTTTAACGTCTATAATCGTCCCTAAACATGTTAAAGTCACATACTAACGTATTGTAAAGGATTAATTCTTCCTAAACATCATCAAATCACAAATCTCTACTCTTTTCCCCAATTTCTCAAGAACATAAACCCTAGAATTTATCATCATCAATTCCCAGAATTTAATCCGTTTTTATAACACATAAATTTGTAATTCTCTTAATTCAATCTTCCAATAACGTTTCTACATGCAAACCTACATCCACCATTAAACTAACAACTCCAATTTCATGGGTTTTCCTTTATCTCTCAAACAAGAATGATTATCAAGATTTCTAACATGGAAGAAACATTTACTGCATAAAATGTAAATTAAACCACTTGCCTCGAGTGTCTCTGAATTTGGTGTTGGTTTGATGAAGCTTTTTCTGCAGTATTCCTCCTCTCTCTCTCTCTCCACAAGCCTTCTTCTCCAATGGCTATGGTGGCTAGGGTTTTCTTTGGGAAAGTTTTGGAAACCTAATCTAATAACCCCCATAGCTTATTGGGTCATTAAGGGTTGGTTAGTGGGTTTAGTGGGTAACTTCCCAATCAGATAAAACTCTTAATTTTCGTCACTTTTAATTCCCAAAAATACAAAATTACCAAACTACCCTTTATGTTGCCGGTATGGCCTAAAAATACCCCGGGACCCAAACTAAACCCCCGGCTAGTGTTTTCTGACTATCTCGACCCTTCCGGACGCGTTGGCGCACTCAAAACGACCATACGGTTCATAGAATTTAAATTCACTTTTATAATCAAAATAATTATATCCTGACGCGACTGTCACTCGCGTCCCAATAAAATGTCCAAATTGCCGTATATCAATCTCACGACAAATTTCATAATTCAATATTCATATAACATCATATATACTCAATATAGTCAAATACCAACTCACATCTCGCTAGTATTTTATCCGGATTAATTCCCAATTAATTTTCATTTAATTAATTAATCCCAAAAATAAATATTGCCCAAAAATACGGGGTATTACATACTTCCCCCTAATAACAGAATTTCGTCCCGAAATTCGGAACTAGAAAGTACCTGGTAAGAACAACTCTGGATAACGTTCGCGCATCTCATCCTCGTGCTCCCATGTGGACTCCTCGACATTATGATGTCGCCACTGAACACGCACTAACGGGACTATCTTTGACCGCAATTTCCGCTCACTTCGGTCCAAAATAGCAATCGGCCCCTCCTCGTAGGAGCTATCAGGTTGGAGATCGATGTCCTCCAAAGCAATATGAGAATGAGCCAAATTGTCTCTAAGATATTTCCTCAGTGAGGAAATATGAAACACATCGTGAATCCGCTGCAAATGCTCCGGTAATCCAAGCCTATACGCAACCGGTCCAATCCGCTCAATAATAGGAAATGGTCCCACATATCTCGGTGCCAACTTCCCTTTCTTCTCGAAACGCATAATCCCATTCATAGGAGATACTCTGAGCAAAACCTGGTCCCCTACTTGGAACTCTCTGAAGAACCTCTTCGCATCAGCATAACTCTTCTGCCGGTCTTGAGCTACCCGAATGCGACTCCGAATCAACTCAATCCTTGCCGAAGTATCCTGAATCACTTCCGGCCCAAGTAGTTTGTTGTCCCACACCTCTAACCAACATGCTGGGGAACGACAAGGCCTACCATACAACGCCTCAAACGGAGCCATGCCAATAGTGAACTGGTAGGAGTTATTGTAAGAAAACTCCACCAGTGGAAGGTACTGCTCCCATCCACCCCCAAAGTCAATAATGCACATGCGTAGCATGTCCTCCAACATCTGATTTATGCGCTCGGTCTGCCCATCGGTCTGCGGATGATAAGCCGTACTCAACCGCAATTCCGTGCCCATGGCCTCCTGGAAACTCTCCCAAAACCGCGAAACAAATATCTTGTCTCTGTCAGACACGATATTTAGGGGTACACCGTGAAGTCTCACAATCTCTGAAATGAAGAGCTGGGCATACTGTCCCGTAGTGTAGTCAGTCCTTACGGGTAAAAAGTGAGCGACTTTGGACAATCTGTCCACAATTACCCAAACGGAGTCGTGACCCCTCTGCGACGTAGGCAACCTCGTGATAAAGTCCATGGATATGCTCTCCCACATCCACACCGGGACCTCCAATGGCTGTAGTAGTCCTGCCGGTCTCTGATGATCCACTTTTACAAGCCGACAAGTGGCGCATTTTGAAACAAAGTCGACAATATCTCTCTTCATTCCGCTCCACCAATACTGACGTCTTATGTCTTGGTACATTTTGTCCCCACCGGGATGTACCGCGAACCGTGAGCCGTGCGACTCTGCCATCACCTCGTGTCGTAATTCCTCCCCTGCCGGAACCACCAATCTCCCATTGAAGCGCAATCCTCCGTCTGAGCTAACGGTATAGGACTCGGCTTCCTCTGCTAGTAATCGAACTATCTACTCGTGACAGAACGAGTCATTAGCCTGTGTCCGTACTACCTTCGTGACAATCTGCGGTGTAACAGTCATTACAGATATGAAAGATCGGGCTACTGCATCCTGGTGTCCCAATTCCTTCCACTTGGCCTTCCACACCTCTGCCACTTCATCTGCTGGCCTACGGCTCAACGCGTCTGCCACCACGTTAGCCTTTCCCGGGTGATACTGGATATCGAACTGGTAGTCTTTCACAAACTCAAGCCACCTACGCTGCCGCATATTCAACTCCTTCTGCGTGAACAGGTACTGTAGGGACTTGTGGTCCGTGAACAGTTGGAACTTCTCCCCTGATGATGCTGGGAATCAACACCAACAGGTAAGGTGTTTCCAAGCTCTATATGTATATAACAATGGCAGTACAGCTATAAAAAGAGAAGAGAAGGAGGTGAGGATATGGGGAGATTAACACCGGAATATGGGTGGTTCAGCCTGTTCTGGCCTACATCCACAGTGAGCGTGTGAGTAATATCACTGACAGATGGTACTAATGACCATGGGTACAATTCCCTCAAGCTCTCTCTCTCTCCACTGTATATTTTTATAGGGTTTCTGCTAGGGTTGCATGAATGAATCCTTTTGCAAGGTAGGGGATGACCCCTATATATAGTGCCTAGGGGGTGTAATGTACCCCCCATGCATGCAGTGAGCATGTGTGTGATATCCTCACCAATGGGGGAATGCCACCTGTCCTAGTCACATGTAAGCAATGATAATGAAATATTCTCCCCCATGTGGAAAATAATCTTGTTACAACTGATTTGTGCCCAAGTGTCCTTATCCTAATGTCAACAGATGCTCGGCAGTCATGTTGGTGAATGGCCTCGGCCTAGGAGAGGCCGAGCTATAAAGGTTGGATGTCCGCTCAATCCGCGAAGTGTCATGAGGAATCTCGGCCTGATGTCAGCCGAGGTATATGCTGGTGTCGGCTTGAGACGAGGTTGGGCATGTGGCATGCTGATGTTTATTAATACCTCTGGTAACCTCGGCCCAAGCTGAGATAGGATCCATGTTGAAGGTGAATCAGTGGCTCCTTGTTATCTCGGCCTAATGGTGGCCGAGGTTGATATTCCTGGGAACTTGAGGATGCTGTTGATATCTGTGACGTGCGTAGTATCCTTGGAGAGGTGCATGCAGTAGTGTCGGCCGGGGCCGAGGTAGTCCTGGCTGAGGGATGATATCGGGGGCCCTTACCCCTCATTGGGTCTACCAATGTCTCGGCCATTATCTCGGCCGAGGTAGGTATCCCTGGATGAGGTTATACTTGGGCATATCAATCACCCCCCAGCCCTTAGTCATTTGCGAGAGCAGGTGGCTAGGGGATTCTTGCCTCCGAGGCCTGTTCACCCCAAGGCCAACACCTGCATGACACCTGTCCCAAGCCAAGGCGTGCCCACTTGGTTAGCATGTGCTGTCAGTTGTCCCTTGGGCTTCCCAAGTCAATGATGAGCCTTGGGAATCGTGCCCCAGTATTTAAAGGTTAAAAACCTTTCTTCTTCCTCATTTCTCTCCTTCGCGCACTGTTTTCTGCGAATTCTCTCTCCGAGGTTTCTTCATTCCCTAGTTCTTTCTGCAGAGGTGTCGTCCGATTTCTTGCGAGATTTCTACTTGCCCAACCATCAACTCATCTTCAGGTATCTCCCCCTCTCCATCTCCTTCATTTTGGCATTTTAATTTGAATTTTCCGGTGAGGGTTTGAATTTTCCGGTGGTCATATGAGTTTTCCAGTGAGGGTTTGAATTTTCTGGTGAGATAGGTTTTCTGCAAAAATTCTTTGGTTTGATCTTTGGTCCCCTTAATCTTTCAAGCCAAACTCGTTTGTAGTTTTTAGGAGTTTTCCTCAAGTTCAGGGTCTGCCAAAGTTTTGGGTCGTCCCCTGATGCTCAGACCCCTGTATCAACTTCTTGAAGGCTTCCCATCTCTTAGAGAAAAGACCTTAGAGAAAATTAGGCAAATAGAGAGAGCTCAGGAAGAAGCTCGTAGGTCACAGGAGTTCCCTGTTAGACCTCTCTTTCCTCCACCTCTCAAGGTGGTATACCCTCGCCCACCTGAGAATTTCTATCAGACAGACGTCTCTGCCAATAACTTGCCGATGTCTGAGTCTGAGTCTTCCACCTCCGACCCGATGTCTGTGGACTCTTTCCAAGAGGCCTTGGACTTCACTCCTCAGGCTGGTCAGGACCCTGGTCAAACCGAGGTCTCCAGTCGTGCCTCCTCCCAATATGGCTCTAGCACTTCCAATTCTTCTTCCGAGGTCGAACTTGTCGAGCCAAATGTGGCTGTGCCACCCATTCTAGATGCCATCCCACTGTCGGCCGTTACTGGGGCCGAGTTTGCTCAAAGGTTCCCTGGTCACCCGTCCACGTTTGCTCCAGCCGACGTTGAGTCTGACGACGATGAGGATGCCGAAAGTGATGTTGACACATCTGAGGCGGCCGAGTATGAGAGCACAGTTACCGAGGTGGATCTATTGCACTTCAGGTACTTATACTCCATCAGTCCCTCTATCCATTTAAGGAGACCTCTGAGGGAAGAGAGGGCCTACCATGGTCAAGATGGAGAGGCCTGCTTGTACGGGCAGATGTTCAAGTTAGGTTTTCGTCTTCCCTTTCACCCTGTCATCAGGTCCATCCTTTGTTTCATTAACTTGGCCCCCTCGCAGCTCTCTCCCAATGCCTGAAGAGTTATCATAGGGTCCATTATCTTGTGGAGGGCGGTCCACCACTCTGACCTCCCAGTTCAGGTCTTTGCTGGTTGTTACGTCCCCACCTCGGCCAAGAATCATCCGAGCTACTACCACTTCGTGGCTCGGAGGCCTGAGAAAAAGATGCTTTTGGTCACTCAAACCTCCAATCATAATTGGAAACCTCGGTACTTTTTTGCCTCAGGGCCGTGGGAGTTTGGTTCTTCCATTCCCTCTTCCATTTATGAGCCGAGAATACCCCTTAAATGGGGAAAAGTCACCATGTCTGCGAGGGCCGACCCTGGACTAAGTGTTCAAAATGGCAAAAAGGTGAAGGCCCTGCAAGACCAAGGGGCCCATGGGATGTTTGTCAAGTTCGAGCATCTGTTGACCCCCCAGTACCTCTCGGGGACGAGCTTAGGTGGAAGTCCCCTAGCTGACTTTGGTAAGGATTTTTATTTTTATTCCAAGTGTAACCTCTGATAATACTTACTTTATTTCTGAGTCTTATCTTTTCATTTTTGCAGAGAGACCACCAGGCATTTCAGACGAATTGTGGGAGATGGTAGCTCCAAGCTTGGCTAGACTTGTCAAGAAGACCGGTTTGAATGCTCCTCCACCTGATCCCTCAACATCCAAGTCCAAGAAGAGGGCCCCTGAGGTCCATCCCCCTGAGGATCAGAGGCCGAGTTCCAGGCAAAGGAAGACTCCAGACGCTGCGATTCCTATCACAGCCGACACCTTAGCTGCTCGTCTGGACTAGCTGAAGCTTTCCGAGAGCGTGGTCGGCAACAGCAGGCAGGCCATGGACGCTCTTGCCAACGTGATGACTGATGCCGACAAGCGCTTTTACAGGGCCATGGACACTCATATGCTGGTTGAGTTCGGCCTCCATAGAGCCGTCCAGGTATGGCTCGTTCATTTTGCCAAGTGTGACCTCTGAATTTATTTCCCTCTAACCTCTTCATTGTCTGTGCAGAGTGTGACTGCCATGTACCAGTTATCTAACTGGGCCTTGAGGAAACTGCCTCTGATCCAGAAGGGGCAAGAGGCTGATCAGGTGGAGAGCACCCTGAAGGCCGAGGTCGATCGTCTGAGGACGGAGTTACAAAATGCTGAGACCAAGGCCCAAAATTCTGAAAATAAGGCCCAAGGCCTAAAAAAGACATCTCTGCACTTATCCGGAGCCACACCAAGGCCCTGAAGGACAAGGATGATGCCCTGTAGAGGAAGGTTAATGCTGCTGTGAAGGCCTCTCTTGCAGATGCCTCAGAGAAAATAATTGCTGATTACAAGGTCTCCGAGGAGTTTGTAGGTTTTGGTCTTGAATACCTTGAAAGGGGTATCAAGGCCACCACCAAATGGGCCGAGGTCAGGGAGGCCGAGGTTGGCACCATAAAGGCCTCCGACTTTGTGGGCCTCGGCCTTTCCGACGCTCAGTTTGCCCAGGCCTTGCAAGAGATAGAGGACGAGGCCGCTGCCCCTGGTCAGACTGTTACTCTGGAAGGGACTGATCTCGGAGGGACTGACCCTGCAAATGAAGTGGCTGAGGTGACCAATGCTGAGCAGGCCAATCCAGACGAGACATCGAATGTTCCTCCCTCTGATGTTTGACTTGGCCTTGAATTTTGCATTTTTTGTTTAGACTTGTAATCTTGCATTTGTAATTTCTCAGACATGTAAATATTATGTGATTTCTTTCATTGAATGCCAATTTCTTCCTTAATCTTCATCTCTGAATGTATTTGAATGCCATGCAATCTCTGAAGTCATTATTTAATATGATGCCATAACCATTACCTAAGAGTCTGAGGTCCTCTAGCCAAGGTGTCTGAGCTCAGACCTCGTCACCACCGAGTGATGTTATGAGGGTCTGAGGTCACCACCTGGGCCGAGGTTAGCCTCATAATAAATCACCAAACTTATGATGTTAAGAGTCTGAGGTCCTCTAGCCAAGGTGTCTGAGCTCAGACCTTGTCACCACCGAGTGATGTTATGAGGGTCTGAGGTCACTACCTGGGCCGAGGTTAGCCTCATAATAAATCACCAAACTTATGATGTTAAGGGTCTGAGGTTCTTTAACCTAGGTGTCTGAGCTTAGACCTCGTCACCACCGAGTGATGTTATGAGGGTCTGAGGTCACCACCTGGGCCGAGGTTAGCCTCATAATAAATCACCAAACTTATGATGTTAAGAGTCTGAGGTCCTCTAGCCAAGGTGTCTGAGCTCAGACCTTGTCACCACCGAGTGATGTTATGAGGGTCCGAGGTCACTACCTGGGCCGAGGTTAGCCTCATAATAAATCACCAAACTTATGATGTTAAGGGTCTGAGGTCCTCTAACCTAGGTGTCTGAGCTCAGACCTCGTCACCACCGAGTGATGTTATGAGGGTCTGAGGTCACCACCTGGGCCGAGGTTAGCCTCATAATAAATCACCAAACTTATGATGTTAAGGGTCTGAGGTCCTCTAACCTAGGTGTCTGAGCTCAGACCTCGACACCACCGAGTGATGTTATGAGGGTTTGAGGTCACCACCTGGGCCGAGGTTAGCCTTATAATAAATCACCAAACTTATGATGTTAAGGGTCTGAGGTCCTCTAACCTAGGTGTCTGAGCTCAGACCTCGTCACCACCGAGTGATGTTATGAGGGTCTGAGGTCACCACCTGGGCTGAGGTTAGCCTCATAATAAATCACCAAACTTATGATGTTAAGGGCCTGAGGTCCTCTAACCTAGGTGTCTGAGCTCAGACCTCGTCACCACCGAGTGATGTTATGAGGGTCTGAGGTCACCACCTGGGCCGAGGTTAGCCTCATAATAAATCACCAAACTTATGATGTTAAGGGTCTGAGGTCCTCTAACCTAGGTGTCTGAGCTCAGACCTCGTCACCACCGAGTGATGTTATGAGGGTCTGAGGTCACCACCTGGGCCGAGGTTAGCCTCATAATAAATCACCAAACTTATGATGTTAAGGGTCTGAGGTCCTCTAACCTAGGTGTCTGAGCTCAGACCTCGTCACCATCGAGTGATGTTATGAGGGTCTGAGGTCACCACCTGGGCCGAGGTTAGCCTCATAATAAATCACCAAATTAATGATGTTAAGGGTCTGAGGTCCTCTAACCTAGGTGTCTGAGCTCAGACCTTGTCACCACCGAGTGATGTTATGAGGGTCTGAGGTCACCACCTGGGCCGAGGTTAGCCTCATAATAAATCACCAAATTAATGATGTTAGAATGGAACGAGAATTTGTGTTCTTTATTAACAACCTCTTCTCAATAAGATGGTACATTTACAATTTTACAAAATAGATGCAACATCATATGAAATATCTCTTTAGGTGGTCAGCATTCCATGGGTTGGTGAAGGGTTCTCCCTCTAGGTTCTCTAGCCTATACGTGCCAGGCACAACCTCTTCCGTTACTCTGTAGGGGCCATGCCAGTTCGGGTGTAGCTTGTTTGTTTTCTATAGGGTCTTCTTAAGCACTAGGTCTCCTACCGCAATGGGTCTTGACTTCACCCTTTGATTGTAGAATTTTGCTGCTCTCTGTTGGTATGCTGCTTTCCTGACCTCTGCGTCTTCCCTTCTTTCTTCAATAAGGTCCAGGTCTAACCTCCTCCTTTCCTCGTTGCTGTCAGAATCGTAGGTCTGAACCCGATGAGTTGGTAGGCCTATCTCCGTTGGTATGACGGCTTCTGAATCGTGTGCTAGCATGAATGGGGTTTCTCCCGTGGGAGTCCTTGCCGTGGTCCTATAAGCCCATAGCACCGCATAAACCTCTTCTGTCCATCTCCCCTTCGCATCTTCTAATCTATTCTTGATTCCATCCAAGATAGTCCTATTTGTGACCTCGGTCTGGCCATTTGCCTGAGGTCGACCAGGAGATAAGAAGAACTGCTTAATCCCCACACTTTGGCAATACTTCTCCAAGGGGGAGTTCTTGAACTGGGTCCCATTATCCGAGATGAGCGTATTTGGGAGGCCATACCTACATATGATGTTCTTCCAGATGAACTGAAAGGTCTTCTGCTCTGTAATTGTTATCATTGGTTCGGCCTTTACCCATTTTGAAAAGTAGTCAATGGCAACTATCAAGAATCTATAGTTGTTGACAGCTCTTGGAAAAGGTCCTACTAAGTCAATCCCCCAGACCGCAAATGGCCATGGAGAAGAAATCGACGTCATAGGCTGATGGGGTTGGTGAGGGATAGTAGCGAACCTCTGAAATTTGTCATACCTCTTCACATAGTCGGCAGCGTCCCTAGACAAGGTGGGCCACCAGTATCCCTGAGTGATGATACTTTTGGCTAAGGGTCTTCCTCCTATGTGGCTGGAGCAGGAGCCTTCATGAACCTCCTGTAAGATCCGAGGTACCTCCACAGGATGCACACATCTGAGGAGGGGCAAGAGAAACCCCTTTTTATACAAGACGTCTCCTATCAATGAGAACTTTGCAGCCCTGTATCTCAACTTTTTCCTTTCCATCTTAGACTCAGGTAGCTCCCCCTCTCTTAGGTATCTGACAATCGGGTCAATCCACGAGTCTCCCAGGTTTACACTGTGACAAGGGTTACATACCTCGTCCTCCTCGATACTTGCCTTTCCTAAGATTTCAATTAGGATGGTTCTTCCCAAGTCTGTCTTCATTGCTGAGGCCAGCCTTGCCAATGCATCAGCGTGATTATTGCTCACTCTAGGCACTCTCTTCAGTTTGGCCTCTTCAAAATACTCTAGCAACCCTCTTACTTTCTTTAGATATTTGGCCATCCTTTCATCCTTGGCCTCGTATGCCCCCAGCACTTGATTGACAACCAACCTTGAGTCACTATGGAGTAGGAGCCACTTTACTCGAAGAGCTGTTGCCAACAAGAGACCTGCTATCATGGCCTCATACTCAGACTCGTTGTCGGAGGCCTTAAAGTTGAATCTCAAGGCGTACTCAATGTTGGCGCCATCTGGAGCCGCGAGTACTAGCCCCGCGCCGCTTCCATGGTCACAAGAAGAGCCATCAACGAAGAGGCTCCACACGTCCGCATCGGATGAGAAGACCCCTTCACTCATAACCCCCTTCTTGAAGAGGTACCGATCCTCTTCGTTCTCTTCCGCTCTGCTACGGGTTTTTCCTGGTACAACCTCTTCTCGACCTTGGAAGACGTTTGGTTCTGCCTCTTCCGAATTTTGGAAGACACTACTATTTGTCTCTTCGCCATCATCCAGGCCTTTCTCTGTCTCAGCCTCTTTCGAACCTCTATCTGCCTCTTCCCAAGTGAACTCTGCGACAAAGTCTGCGAGGGCCTGCCCCTTGATGGCTGTCCTGGGCTGGTAGGTAAGGTTATACTCTCCTAGATCGATGGCCCAGGTCATCAGTCTTCCGGACTTCTCAGGCTTGTGCAGGACCTGCCGCAGTGGTGAGTCGGTGAGGACTGTCATGGAGTGAGCTTGAAAGTAAGGCTTCATCTTCCTAGAGGCGTGTATCAGGGCATAAGCCAATTTCTCCATGCGGGGATAGTTTTGTTCAGACCCTTGAAGGGCCTTACTATTGAAATACACAGGTCTCTGAACCCCATCCTCTTCCCGTATGATGGCCGCGCTAATGGCTGACTCAGAGACTGCGAGGTATACAAACAACCTTTCCCCCGCGATAGGCCGGGACAGCAGCAAGGGAGACCCCAAGTAGAACTTCAATTGATCAAAGTCTTTTTCACACTCTTTATCCCACTGGAAGGCCTTCCTTAGAACTTTGAAGAATGGGAGACACTTATCCGTTGCCCTGGAAACAAACCTGTTCAGGGCTGCCACTCTCCCAGTGAGCCTTTGGACATCCTTGATACTCCTAGGAGTCTTCATGTCGAGTAAGGCCTTGATCTTCTCTGGGTTTGCTTCAATTCCCCTCTGATTAACGATGAACCCCAAGAACTTCCTTGCTCCTACCCCGAAGACACACTTCGCCGGGTTGAGCTTCATTCTATACGTGTCCATGACATCGAAGGTCTTCTCAAGGTCTGCCACGTGAGTACATGCTTTCAGGCTCTTCGTTAGCATATCATCCACATATACCTCCATGGTCTTACCTATATGTTCCTCGAACATCTTATTGACAAGATGTTGATAGGTTGCACCCGCATTTTTCAAACCAAAGGGCATCACCTTGTAACAGTACGTCCCTTTGTCAGTGATGAAGGCTGTCTTCTCAGAGTCCTCGGTATCCATGAAGATTTGGTTATAACCTGAATAAGCATCCATGAAACTCATAAGCTCGTGCCCTGCTGTTGCATCCACCATCTGGTCTATCCTAGGCAAGGGATAGCTGTCCTTCGGGCAAGACCTATTCAGATCTGTGAAATCTACACACATCCGCCACATTCCATTGGCCTTAGGCACGATGACTGCATTTGAGAGTCACTCTGGATAAGTAACCTCTCTTATGAACTCGGCCTCTTCCAATTTTTTCACCTCTTCCCTGATGACCTCATACTTCTCTCTGGAGTAAATTCTTCTCCTCTGTTTGATAGGTCTGGCATCCTTGTCCACGTTGAGCTTGTGGGTCATGACCTCAGGGTCTATACCAGGCATGTCTGCATGACTCCAGGAGAAGACGCTCTGCCTCCTCCTAAGGAAATTTATCAGCTCTTCCTTGATCCCTTGCTCCAGGGCCTTGACGACCTGGACGGTTTTTTCCGGCTCGTCCTCATTGAGGACGATGGATTCTACCTCTTCCGCGGCCTCGCCCTTCTTTAATTTTGTTTCATCTCTGGGATCAAGTGTGTCAATGCTGTAAGTCACGGTTGCTCTCTTATGGGTCTCTCGCTCTTCGACCGAGTAGAAATAACACTCCCGCGCCGTGGTCTGGTCCCCTTGCACTTCCCCTACCCCATAAGGAGTCGGGAATTTTAGCATCTGGTGGACCGTTGACGGCACGGCTTCAAATTCTTTGAGGGCCACTCTTCCGATGATGAGGTTGTAGGCCGAGAAGACATTCTCATCCATCACAAAAAAGTTTATCTTCTTAGTCAGCCTCTTAGGCCACTCATCTCCCATCCGTATATCCATTTCATACATGCCCAATGGGTGCATCTTCTCACCACTGAAGCCTATCAATGGGTGATGGTAAGGCACCAGCCTTGCCCTGCTAAGACCCAAGCTCTTAAAATAAGGCCAGAACATCACATCAGCTGAGCTTCCACCATCTATGAGGATTCTCCCTATGTCGCACCCATGCAACCTTGTCGTGATGACCAAGGGGTCATCATGGGGGGCCAAGATGCCCTTGAAGTCGAGTCGGGAGAACCCCACTACGAGGGTATCCATGTCTACCTTCTTTCTCTTCTGTACTGCATCAGAAGAGGTCAGATTCACAACCTCAGTCTTGACCACTGACTTCGCCTCCGCTACATGAGCCTTCCTATCGGCTACCTTAGAGCCCGGTCAGTCTTGATTTCATTAAGGATGTGCTCACAGCTCACAGTCAGAGGAGTGTAATGAGCGAACTTGTCGTCTGCTGACCTCTTCTTCCCCTCTTTCTTACCCTGGGATCTCCCAGTGCTACCACGGTTCTCCTCCTCATATTTGGCGGCCATTGCCTCTTTCGCATTCATCACTTTCCCTGCGGTGGACAACAGCTCTGCCATAGACTTGGGGGGGTCCTCCGCCAGCTTCCACAATAGCTTCCCCTTCTGGAGGCCTCCTATCAGGGCGGTCATGGCTATGCTCTCTTCGTAATCCTCTACCTCCAACTTCTCCTTGTTAAATCTTGCTATATAGTCTCTTAGGCTTTCACCCTTAGCCTGTTTGACATACAAGAGGTGGGTGGTCTTCTTCTGAGGTCTTACCCCAAAGCAGAAGTTGTGGATGAACTGCTTTGCTAGGCCCTTGAAGTTTTCAATCGAGTTTTTTGAAAGAGAGGTGAACCAACTATGAGCTGCCCCTGTCAAGGTCCCTGAGAAGGCCCTACACTTCATCTCATCAGGGATTGAGTAAATATCTGCCGCCGATTGATACATCTCGATATGGTGCACTGGGTTAGTACTGCCATCATACTTAGGCGTCACCGTAGGAGGCTTGAACTTAGCTGGGGTTGGGAATCCCATTATCCTAGCTACAAACGGGGAGCCCTCCGAGTAACCCCTCTGTAGTGGGTCCCTGCTCTTTATGAGGTCCCCTATCTTTTCCTCGAGACGTTGGATTGAGTCGTTCCAGGGTCTTCTCTCTTCAGCTAGGCCGAGGTTATCCCCTGCCACCTCCCTTCGATGGACAGAGGGTTCCTCAGCCACAACATGCTGACTATTGACTTCTTCCTGCTCCCTGACTCTTCTCTCCACGGGTCGGCCTTGATCTAGCCGACCTTGCTTATTCCCTCTTTGAGAGCCTGCCGCGCTTCTTGACCTCGATAACCTCTGCCTCAGGTCATTGACTGGGCCTAGCCTCTCGAAGGCCGACCCTCTGCTCAATCTGTTAAAGGCCGACCCTCTCTGCTGGGCCTCATCTCTTCCACGACCGACACATCCTTGGCTCTGCCTATCAAAGGCCGACCCCCTATGTTGGGCCTCGTCTCTTCTTCGGCCGACACACCCTTGGCTCTGCCTAAGGGGTCGTACGGTGTTATCTGACACCTCATACGGCTCCCAACAATCTTTTGGGGCCTCCTCAGCTTCTAGGTCATCATACCTGCCCTCTGGGAAAGGGTTTCCCTGCCTCCCCAGGCGCAAGCGCCTAGGGTCAGCAACGTCCCTCCTCCGCTGGGGTGCAGGTTGGTCCTTCATGGGCGCCTGGGGTGGTCCCCTGGCATCAGGATGGGGTTGAACTGCCGTCGGAGTTATCATGTCCGGGGAGACTCCCGGTGGCCTCATCATCATGGTTTGGATGAGCTGGGAAAATTGCTCCTTCATGGCTTGTTGTGTTGTAGCTAAAGATTTCAAAGCTGCTGCCACCTCCGCCATTTCGAACTGGGGAGGAGCCTGACTGGATCTAGCCCCTCCACCTCCAGGCGGAAGAGGCGGCGGTAATTCAGGTGCCATGTGTTGATAATAAAGAGCCTGGACAGCAAGTGAGCTTAATACCTTAAAGGACCTCTTTCAATGGTGAAACAGTTCCACACAAGGGGTGGTTCCTGGTTCACCACCAGAGTTTCCGGTGAGGTAAAGCAAAAAAAGAGGAAGAGATAGCCTCTCGTTTCCCACAGACGGCGCCAAAATGATGATGCTGGGAATCAACACCAACAGGTAAGGTGTTTCCAAGCTCTATATGTATATAACAATGGCAGTACAGCTATAAAAAGAGAAGAAAAGGAGGTGAGGATATGGGGAGATTAACACCGGAATATGGGTGGTTCAGCCTGTTCTGGCCTACATCCACAGTGAGCGTGTGAGTAATATCACTGACAGATGGTACTAATAACCATGGGTACAATTCCCTCAAGCTCTCTCTCTCTACTGTATATTTTTACAGGGTTTCTGCTAGGGTTGCATGAATGAATCCTTTTGCAAGGTAGGGGATGACCCCTATATATAGTGCCTAGGGGGTGTAATGTACCCCCCATGCATGCAGTGAGCATGTGTGTGATATCCTCACCAATGGGGGAATGCCACCTGTCCTAGTCACATGTAAGCAATGATAATGAAATATTCTCCCCCATGTGGAGAATAATCTTGTTACAACTGATTTGTGCCCAGGTGTCCTTATCCTAATGTCAACAGATGCTCGGCAGTCATGTTGGTGAATGGCCTCGGCCTAGGAGAGGCCGAGCTATAAAGGTTGGATGTTCGCTCAATCCGCGAAGTGTCATGAGGAATCTCGGCCTGATGTCAGCCGAGGTATATGCTGGTGTCGGCTTGAGCCGAGGTTGGGCATGTGGCATGCTGATGTTTATTAATACCTCTGGTAACCTCGGCCCAAGCCGAGATAGGATCCATATTGAAGGTGAATCAGTGGCTCCTTGTTATCTCGGCCTAATGGTGGCCGAGGTTGCTATTCCTGGGCACTTGAGGATGCTGTTGATATCTGTGACGTGCGTAGTATCCTTGGATAGGTGCATGCAGTAGTGTCGGCCGGGGCCGAGGTAGTCCTGGCCGAGGGATGATATCGGGGGCCCTTACCCCTCATTGGGTCTACCAATATCTCGGCCATTATCTCGGCCGAGGTAGGTATCCCTGGCTGAGGTTATACTTGGGCATATCATCCCCCAAAATATAGTGCCTCCAAATCCGTAGGGCAAATACCACTGCCGCCAACTCCAAATCATGCATGGGGTAATTCTTCTCATGAGGCTTAAGCTTACGGGAAGCATAAGCTATGGCCTGTCTCTCCTGCTGCAATACACCTCCAAGTCCTTGTAAAGACGCATCGGTGTAAACCAAATACTCAACTCCCAGTCTCGGTAATGCTAACACAGGTGCTGAGGTCAATTTATCCTTTAACTCATCAAATGCCAACTGACAGGCATCACTCCAGATGAATGGCACACCCTTACGAGTCAGATGTGTCAAAGGACCTGCTATCTTCGAGAAACCCCGAATAAACCTCCTGTAGTATCCTGCTAGACCCAAGAAACTACGAATCTCCGTTGGTGTCGTGGGCTGTCCCCACTCCCTCACCGCGGATACCTTCCCCGGATCAACAGATATCCCCCGGTCGGAAATAATGTGTCCCAAAAACTGGACCTCCTTCAACCAAAACCCGTATTTCTCAAACTTTGCATACAGCTCGTTCTGACGTAGTGTCTGCAAAACTTGCCTCAAATGCTCGGCGTGCTCCTCCTCTATTTGGGAGTAAACCAGAATATCATCGATGAAGACAATGACAAACTGATCTAGGAAATCCCTGAACTCTCTGTTCATCAAGTCCATAAACACAGCTGGAGCGTTGGTCAGACCAAAAGGCATAACCCGAAACTCATAAGAACCATATCTCGACAAGAACGCAGTTTTCGAGACATCCTCCTCCCTGATACGCAACTGATGGTATCCCGATCTCAGATCAATCTTCGAGAAGAAAGAATCTCCTCTCAACTGGTCGAATGAGTCATCGATTCGAGGCAACGGGTACTTATTCCGTATCGTGACCTTATTCAAATCTCGGTAGTCCACACACAATCTCAGTGAACCGTCCCTCTTCTTCACAAACAAAACTGGAGCGCCCCAAGGTGAGGTACTCCTGCGAATAAAGCCCTGACCTAACAGCTGCTCTATCTGATCTCGTAGCTCTCGCATCTCTGCCGGAGCCATACGGTACGGTGCGCGTGCTATAGGTCTCGTACCTGGCAGCAAATCTATAACAAAGTCTATCTCTCGACTGGGGGGTAGGCCTGGTATTTCCTGAAACACATTCGAATACTCCCTGACAACTGGGATAGAATCTAAAGGAATCACAACCTCCTTAGAGGTATCCTCCTCTATGTAATACAGATGAGCGGTCGACCCTCCCTCTGGGCGAGGCATCGCCACTATAAACATCTCTTACCCCGGAATGGCAAAAACAATGCTCCCGCTGAAGCAATCAATCATGGCCCTATAAGCTACGAGCCAATCCATACCAATAATCACATCGTGAACATGCATATCTAATACCAACATGTCTGCAGGTAATACCAAACCACCAATCTCTACCCCCACTCCCTGGCATATAAAGAATATAAGTGACCCATTCCCCAATGGTGAGTCGACACACGTCACTATGCTCTCCGCTGTGGCTAACAACCCTAAAGCCTTCGCGAAATGTGTAGCTATAAAACAGTGTGTAGCCCCCGTATCAAACAATACCCGACCCATAGTGCCATGGATAGGAAACGTACCCTTAATCGCAGGCGGTGCCTGTGGAACTGCTGCCTGGTGGACGTTATAGACACGTCCATACTGTAGCTGCCCCTGCTGAGCTGGGACTGCTGGAATGGGTGGCAATGCTGCCATCTGTGGCGATGCGGGGAGAGCGGCGGGAAACATAGGCCTCTGCGGCTCCTGGCGAGCACCCTGCTGCTGCTGCTGTGGGGCCCTGCCCCTATCAGGACAATCCTGTCGTTTATGGCCAGTCTTGCCACAAACAAAACACTTCCCTGGGAAGTTCCCTCCTCTCTGCCCCTGCTGTCCCCGGCCCTGGTGGCCATTACCGTTCCTCCCTTGGACCTGCTGAAACTGCTGCCCATTCTGCCCCTGTTGGCCCTGATGGCCGTTTGGACCCTGATGGCCCTGACGGAAACCTCCCTGTCCGTGCCTGTAATTTCCTGATCTAAACCTCTTCTGATCCCCCTGCTGGGAACCCTGCTCACCCTGTCTCTGCCCCTGAACAGATTGTGCTCCACTAGCGCCATGTCCTCCGGTCCTGCCCTGATGGCTAGACTCTCCCGATCTCTTGCCCTCAGCCATATGAAAACGGTGATCCTGGCAGTGTAACAAAGCAGCGTTAACCACATCAGAATAAGTGGCCAACGAAAGGTTCCCTAACAGATGCTGACGGATCCTCCATGTCAACCCGTCGGTGAATTTCTCAATCTTCTTCTTTTCTGTCGGTATCTCATCCGGAACGATATTCAACAGATTCGTGAACTCGGCCTCATACTCGGCCACAGTCTTACCCTCCTGCTTCAGACTCATCAGTTTCCTCCTCATTTCCGTGTGAACAGCTGACAGAAAGTACTTGCGGTCGAACCGCACCCAAAAGTCCTGAATAGTGAGAGTATCCCTCTCCTCCACGGTGGTAATAGACTCCCACCACTGCAGTGCAGATCCAACTAGCTTGAAAGTAGCTAGCACCTGCTTCTGAACGTCCTTGCACTCATACATCCTCAAGTGCCTCTGTATATCCTTCCTCCACTGGCTCGAGACTACCACATCTGAGCTACCTGCAAACTCTGGCGGATGCGCTTTCTGAAAAGCGTCACGTACACGTTCCCAAGCAGACGGGAATACATTTGCCTGTACTGGCGCGACAACCGGCGCCTGAGGTGGTGCCTGCTGAACTACGGCAATTGCAGCATTTACCGCTTGGGCTACAATGGCTGCAACCTCAACGGCGTTCATCATGCCCTGAACTGGAGCGGGCTGGGGTTCGGGCGTTGCATCCCTGGGAACTCATCGTGCACGTCGTGGAGACATCTGAAATAAGTATTAAGTTTATAAGTTCGCAGTTATAAACTTAAAATAGCTGAAGAACGAAGCATACACAAAAGAGTACAACCGTCCTAAAATATAGGGCTCTATATCAAAGAAAACTTAGAGGAAACATAATAGCCGTACAGATCCTAAAGGACACTAGAACCTGATGCTCTGATACCACCTGTGACACCCCGACTAATTAAATACCGGGTAGCTACTCCTTTATTAAATTAAACCAAAATGCCAAGTTGGCTCAGTTAATAGCATCACTGTCGAAAACATTTTATTATTACTAACCACCTAGTATTTAAAAAGTAAGTTGCCAAATTTTAATTAAAGTCTGATTAACATGCAGTAAAAGGTTTAATGCAAGAATAATATCACCATTCACCATAACGAAGAAATAGAATAACCATCACATGATATAAATAAATCCGGAGGAAAAACTCCTCACAACAAACTCCACAACTGAAATGAATAACTAAATACTGAATACTGAATCAATACATGCCAAAGTCTGAAAAACTGAAATGGAAAAGTCTCTAATAGAATTTGGGCAACATGCCCTACAACTGAAGAATACTGAAAATGGAATCCAAATGGTAGAAGCGTCTAAAAGCAAATCCCTGTAGCTTCCACAAACAGCTACAGCTCGTCACCTGAATGAGTATCCTATGCATGGTGTCCTTGTGGCTGGGCACCTAAAAATGGTTTTACAAGAAAAATAGATTTGAAAGCAAACGGGTCAGAGCCCGAATGTGGAGATATTTTAAAAACCTACAAGTGCTTTAAAAACATTTAAAACATTAAATGCAAAGTACATGTTAGGACGTGCACTCACATGAAATTCTCACCTCTCGTCTAACTCTGCACTCCTAACGTAAGTACCCATCTAAAATGACACAAACCACTAGCTAAGTGACATCATATCTAGCTAGACTGTCATAGGTTCTACCCTTATTACTCGGTTCCCATTAACATTATAACGCTCGCAATTAAATAGGGGCTTACGTAAATTCAGGTTCTCATATAAAAGTAATACAACTCGTTATAGATTATCCCTTTTGTTATTCCATAGTTATACACACAATACCATATGAAAGTTCTCATTTTACTAAGTGTATATTATCACGTCAATAAATATACAATACAAGCACCCCGAGCCTAAGCTGTAGTGCACACATACTCTGCTATCCATCCCGGTACATCACGTACATAAGGATCACGCATTCTGAATCTTTCAGGAATCGTTCTCAGATAACAACATCACAAATAATGGAGGCGAACACAGTCACATCACATGGGTCACGCACATACCTACGCTCCCACGATCGGCGGACTTATTAACATCCCAATAAGTCTTTCTCTGACCTATGTTCATCGAGGTAACCAGTCTAAATCCAGGCAACACAAGGATTAGAGGGCCCTAAGCGAACGCAAACCTCCCGTGATAGCAAGTATGGTAGGTATGTCATACACACAAATCATATACCAATACTAAGTAAGCACACATCTTAGTAATCACCGTAGTTTAATTGTAGTACTTATCGCATTCTCGTACCAACTTAATATATATACAACTTATATAATCCCGGTCCATATTTATACGCGCCATAATTTATTCTCACGTCGTAGTAGGCACTCACGTCTCGACTCAAATGTCTATTTGATTTGATCCACACTCGTATAAATTACTCCTCATTATATCCCAAATGTCCCAAGTATACTAATACACCATCAAAGGAATGTTATCTCTATCCTTGAACAAGTTTACGGGACTCCCAAAATCAAAACAGGCCAAAAAGGCCTAAACTGCCAGCTCGTTAGAAGTCTCGTTCGAACGAGTCTGTTCGAATGAGATTTCGTTCGAACGAACTGGGCTATCTAACGAGATCTCATTCGAACGAGATTATCGAATGAACATCCCTCTCGTTAGAACCCCAAACTTTCAACTCATTAGAAGCTCGTTCGAACGAGCTCGTTCGAACAACCTGGGTAGGTCTTCTAACGAGTGACCAGATTCAAGCCCAGAAATCCTATCTCGTTTTTCCAATTTCTCTACACCTCAAATCTCATCCAAACCTCAATTTAACAATTGTTTAACGTCTCTAATCGTCCCTAAACATGTTAAAGTCACATACTAACGTATTGTAAAGGATTAATTCTTCCTAAACATCATCAAATCACAAATCTCTACTCTTTTCCCCAATTTCTCAAGAACATAAACCCTAGAATTTATCATCATCAATTCCCAGAATTTAATCCGTTTTTATAACACATAAATTTGTAATTCTCTTAATTCAATCTTCCAATAACGTTTCTACATGCAAACCTACATCCACCATTAAACTAACAACTCCAATTTCATGGGTTTTCCTTTATCTCTCAAACAAGAATGATTATCAAGATTTCTAACATGGAAGAAACATTTACTGCATAAAATGTAAATTAAACCACTTTCCTCGAGTGTCTCTGAATTTGGTGTTGGTTTGATGAAGCTTTTTCTGTAGTATTCCTTCTCTCTCTCTCTCTCTCTCTCCACAAGCCTTCTTCTCCAATGGCTATGGTGGCTAGGGTTTTCTTTGGGAAAGTTTTGGAAACCTAATCTAATAACCCCCGTAGCTTATTGGGTCATTAAGGGTTGGTTAGTGGGTTTAGTGGGTAACTTCCCAATCAGATAAAACTCTTAATTTTCGTCACTTTTAATTCCCAAAAATACAAAATTACCAAACTACCCTTTATGTTGCCGGTATGGCCTAAAAATACCCCGGGACCCAAACTAAACCCCCGGCTAGTGTTTTCTGACTATCTCGACCCTTCCGGACGCGTTGGCGCCCTCAAAACGACCATATGGTTCATAGAATTTAAATTCACTTTTATAATCAAAATAATTATATCCTGACGCGACTGTCACTCGCGTCCCAATAAAATGTCCAAATTGCCGTATATCAATCTCACGACAAATTTCATAATTCAATATTCATATAACATCATATATACTCAATATAGTCAAATACCAACTCACATCTCGCTAGTATTTTATCCGGATTAATTCCCAATTAATTTTCATTTAATTAATTAATCCCAAAAATAAATATTGCCCAAAAATACGGGGTATTACATTACACTTCCCCCAACCTTCCCCTTTTTTATGATATTCTGTGAACCTCTTTTTGATTGCATAAGTGCCTCTAATTCCTGATTTAAGGGGACTGAATGGGAGGGATAGTGAAGAGGCTGGATCGATTTTTTTTGGATATGGAGGAAGGCAACCGGATTATAGCAGGGATAGTGATAATTTCGTTTGACGTTCTGAATGTTTTTCCTTATTTTGTTTGGGAAACGGGGACAGAGATGAAAGGGAAAGAGTTGTTTTATTTTTTTTTCCTTTGGTTAACAGTTCACAACGTTGAAGTTTCTGCCTTTTTTTTTCAACGTTTGTTTGGGTAACTGTTTCTATGTTCGACTATATCTATGTAAAAGCTTGAACCGTAGGTGTTATATAATTAATGATGTGTACACGGTAGATTTACGAGGCTTTCAAATGGTTTCAAGATATATGTATATATATATATATATATATATATATATATATATATATATATATATATAGGGAGAGGTTCACAAGTGGACCAAAAGAATGGACTTTTTAATGGACTTAAAAAAAAGACTAATAAGTCTCGGTTATTGGGTGCCGCTGGCGCGGACCCATTACACCAAGGAATTAAAATTAGTGGGTTATTAGTCTTTTTTGTTAAGTCCATTAAAAAGTCCATTCTTTTGGTCCACTTGTGATCCTCTTCCTATATATATATATATAGAGAGAGAGATAGATATTATTTACGTCATGGTTATTTGGAATACATCCCGTTTAGTGATATTGTGGAAACTATATATACTAGTCAACTCTTCTTATATGGAAACTAATGGAATTTTGATATAATTGTTCAATACACAATTTAAAGGAGATTACACCCGTAATTGTGGCGTATAACAATTACTCTAATAATCGTAGATTTATTATTTATTCTCATGATTGATAGTTTTATCACTTGAATGCATAGCTATTATCTTGTTATGGTGGACCTGACCTATCGCGTTATTTCAGGTGCTCCAACGTACCTGACTTAGTTTCCTACTCGAACACACAGTCTGAAAATCTGTTACTAAAGCCGTTTATTAAAAATAAACTATTTAAGTAACTCCGAACAGTTTTTTGAAAAAACACTTTTCTTAAAAACCAAAATTATTTGAACACAAGATGTGTTTAATAAAACAGTATGCACGAGATCTATTCAAGATTTAACTAACAGGTTTATAAAACAGTTTAAACAAACTTTAAACTCAGCACAACCAAGAATGAGATGAGAAGAAGTAGGAAGATTAAGTTCACGATTTTTTACGTGGTAAAACCTCACCAACTGAGGAAACATTCACGACTCCCTCTACGGAGTAAAATAAAAAAATCCACTAAAACAAATTTACTAGTTACAAACTATATAACTAACATGCATACAACTCAGACCTATATAAGTTTAAGGATGTACCCTCTAGTGTCCTTATAACTTCTCTGCAGTTCTGATTGTCGATGTTGTTCTCCCAGTTTGTTAACTTTTGATTTGTTCCAGCACTTTACATCGACTCTTGTTCACAAGATCTTATTACCAACACTTTTCGTGTGGTAGGGTGAAAGTGTTTGTAGAGGTGCTCTCTAACACATGCATGCACACACACACACACACTTATTAAGTACAAACGGTCCTAACAAATTACATATAAGACTATATGCAGTGATTTTTCTTTTTCTCTCTTATCACAAAACTTTAACCCTTTTTGACCTTTAAATCAATCCCAGAATCCACGGATATCTTGCTCAGAAGACGTATCGAGATCTTAATTAATCTCAGAGTTTTGAAAAGATTTTTGAGATTGAAAACCTCCAAGTGTGATTCCAAACTAGGTCAGAGGTTTAGTTTTAAGAGAACTAGAAACAGAAAATATTTATTGTTGATTTCAAAGTTAAAAACGATTTTCAAAAAAGAATCAACAATACATTTCTCAAGATGAGAAATAAAGCATGCAAATCTAAGTGTGATGTAACATGCAGAACATAGGTCTGAAATTTCTATGAAGAAGAAAATAGATCTAAGTACACAGTTTAAGTTGGGAACAAGATCTAACGAACAAGAGGCTACAGCAACACAACCAACAACACAAATATCTCTCAAAAACTCAAGAACACTCAGGGTAGTGTTTTGGATATGTAGGAGTTTTAGAGGAGTGTTTGGTTTGAAAGATGCTTGACGAACCAGGATGAGGGTTAGGAATTCTAATTCTCTCTCTCTGGTTTCTCTCTTCTCTCTCTTTTTTCTCTCTTCTCTCTACTCTCTCTTTTTACTCTAAAAAATGATCTGGCCAAAAGTCTTAGACGATTGAGAGGAGGGTTCCTTTTATAAGACGAAGAGAAGTATCGAGAAGATGGTTCAAAACCAAGGGTCAGGATTGAGTCAAGCTGGATTGACTTTGATCCAAGGGCTCACAGAACGCGGTGATTAAAATTCAACTGATTGGTTCAAGATGGATACACAGGGATTACCAAAGAAAGCATGCAGATCGCTGATAAAGATTGATCCAACGGTTGTAAGCATACGCGATTATATACTCAGTAAAGAAACACAAAATGCACCAATCAACAAGCAACAGGTGTTGATCAATTAGGTGATATAAAACGCGCATCATAAAATAATTACAACCATACCCTGAATTCTCTACCGCTTTTGGTTTCTACCCAAAGCAACTTTAAGCCAATAACCCCATTAAACCATAATTGTAGATTGAATCCACAAACTTTTAAAACTAAGTTTTAATTAATAAAACCTTTATTAAAAAATGTTTATAAAATCCCAAAAAATATTTAAAAATCAAATCTAGGGATTTAAACATACTCAACATATGTACACACATTAATATGCAATATGCCATGTATATGATGCATTCTACTGTGTGTGAGTGTTGGTAATTTGGTCTAGATCACTACAAGATAGATGAATGAAATAGCAAACCAATCTCTGAGGTTCTTTGGTTTCAAGGATAGACATAATTTTGTCACAATTTCCAAACTAGATGAAAACTTATACAATATAGACTCAAGTGAGTCAAGAGTATAAGGGCATCAATCTCCCCATTTGGAAATATGAGACAAAATCTCCTTTGAGTCGTCTAGAACTCGTAGGGTAACAGAAATAAGAAAAACAAATTCCTATAAAGATTCTATCTACCCAAATCCTAGAAAACAAAAGTACATAACTCAACTATTTACAATTGAATACCCTATTACATCATTTGAGAATAAATGTACAAAAACCTGCAATGAATCACTAAGATCAAGCTGTTTAGCATATATACAAATATTCATAGAGACTCAAATTTCTCCCCCATTTTGTCTCAAATGGACAAAGGGAAAAAACTTGGATAAACAACAAAGATATTACTCAGCACAAACCATACCAATAGATTTACGCAAGGAAATGAATCTATTATAATATAGAGGTTTGGTAAACATATCTGCGAGTTGCAAATCAGTAGGAAGATAATTGATTTCTAATTCCTTAGTTTCAACCAATTCGCGTATAAAGTGATGTCTTATTTTTATGTGCTTTGTTCGCGAGTGTTAAACAGGGTTTTTAGAAATATTAATCGCACTTTGATTATCACAATAGAGATGCAATTGGTTTTCTTGAATACCATAATCACTTAGCATTTGCTTAAGCCACAGTAATTGAGCACAACAGCTGCCAGCGGCTATGTATTCAGATTCAGCTGTTGAGAGTGATGTGCAGTTTTGTTTCTTACTACTCCATCCTACCAAGTTATTACCTATATAATAACATGCTCCTGATGTGCTTTTACTATCATCAGTACACCCAGCCCAGTCGGCATCAGTGTACCCAATTATAGTGCTTGGTGTGTCATTAGTGTACCAAAGCCCTAGATTCAGAGTGCTTTTTTACATATTTAATGATACGTTTAACAGAATTCAGATGGATCTCTTTAGGATTATTTTGATAACGAGCATATACACACACATCATACATAATATCAGGACGCGAGGCAGTAAGATATAGTAAGGTTCCTATCATACTACGATATAGAGTAGGATCTACGGATTTTCCAGTTTCGTCTTTAGAAAGTTTTATCGTAGTACTCATGGGTGTTCTAGCATATTTAGCACTCTCAAGGCCAAATTTCTTTACTATCTCTAAAGCGTATTTAGATTGCGAGACAAATAATCCTTCTGAATTTTGTCTGACTTGAAGACCTAAGAAGAATTGCAACTCCCCCATAAGAGACATTTGAAATTCCTTATGCATAATTTCAGAAAAGGATTTTACTTCTGAGGGAGAAATTGATCCAAAGATAATATCGTCAACGTAAACTTGAGCAATAATGATGTGTTTGTCAAAATGTTTGACAAAAAGGGTTTGATCATTTCCACCTCTTTTGAAACCTTTATCTAAGAGGAAACTGGAAAGACGCTCATACCAAGCTCTAGGAGCTTGTTTAAGGCCATACAAAGCCTTTTTAAGACGAAATACATGATTTGGATATTGTGGGTCAATGAACCCTTTAGGTTGTTCTACATAGGTCTCTTCAGTAAATATTCCATTAAGGAATGCATATTTGACATCCATTTGGTAAAGTGTAAAATGCATGTGGTAAGCTCTAGGAAAGAGCAGACGAACAGATTCTAAACGAGTAACAGGAGCAAAAGTCTCGATAAAATCTATTCCTTCAATTTGAGAGTATCCTTGAGCAACTAATCTAGCTTTGTTTATAATGATTATCCCATTTTCATCAGACTTATTTTTAAAAATCCAACGTGTGCCAATAACCTTTTTGTGATCAGGATGAGGAACAAGATACCAAACATTATGAATGACAAATTGAAGAAGTTCTTCCTGCATAGCAGAAATCCAGTGAGAGTCATTCAATGCCTCATTTACATTCTTTGGTTCCACTAGGGAAACAAAACATGCATAATGTGCATAATTTCTTAGTTGGGATCTTATACGTACTGGCTCACTAGGGTTACCAACTACGTTATTTATGGGATGATCTTTAGAAACCCAGTTAGGCACTTAAGGTATCTCAATTGGTAATGAATTATCTATTTCAGAAGAGTCATTTTCTAAAGTGTTTGTAGGTTCTTCCTCAATAGTTGATTAACCAGTCTTGTTCTCTACAGTAGTGTCACTCACAATTACATTTATGGATTTTATCAAGGTTTTAGTGCGAAGATTATACACCCGATAGGTTCTACTGTTAGGCGAGTATCCTAGAAAAATAGCTTTATCTACCCGACTCTCAAATTTGGACAAGTGTTCCCTATCTTGCAAACATAACAAGTGCTACCAAAGGTTCTAAGGTACTTAAGATTAGGCTTTTTATTATACCGAAGTTCGTAAGGAGTCTGCTTGGAATTATTTCTAAGATAGACCCTATTTATGATATGACACGCAGTACGAATAGATTCTACCCAAAAGTATTTAGGCAAATTTTTGGCATGTAACATAACACGTGCCATCTCTTGAAGGGTATGATTCTTTCTCTCGACAATTCCATTTTGTTGAGGTGTCTTAGGAGCACTAGACTCATGTTTGTAACCATTATAGTCACAATACTCTATTATACCAGTATCTTTGAATTCTCCTCCTCTGTCACTACGGATTCTATTCACTTGAGTGTCCTTTTCATTTTCAATCCGAAGAAGTATTTTTAGGAAAGTTTGAAAGTGTCAGACTTTTGTTTTAAAAAGGCTACCCAAGTAAATCTGGTGAAGTCATCAACTATAACTAAAATATAACTGTGTCCACAGAGACTAACAGTTTGGGAGGGACCCATTAGGTCCATATGGATGAGCTCCAAGGGATTAGAGGTAAGAATATCATTAACTTTCTTATGAGGTGCCTTAGCAATTTACCTTCCTGACAGAAACCACAAACAATGTTAGGAATGGGTTTGATTTTAGGAACTCCTCTAACTATTTCCTGAGAGGTCAGTCTACTAAGATTATCGTAATTTATATGACCCATTCTGTTATGCCATATCTCGTTGTCATCCATTCTAACAACATTACAGGTTTCAGAATTGTTCATGACAGTATAACAATTGTCAGGAGTCCTGAATCCTGTAATTATGCATTCACCTTTTTCATTTAAAATTTTACAATTGTTCTTTGAAAAGGTAACAGTATGATCTGAGTCACAAAATTGCGAGATACTAAGTAGATTGGCCTTAAGACCTTTAACTAGAAGGACATTTCAAGAATAGGGAGTCTATCTTCTTGGAGAGTTCCTTTGCCTATGATTTGAGATGATACTCCATCACCAAAAATGACTTTACCACCAGCGAAGATGGTTTTGTTCAAAAGTTTAGTATCATCCCCAGTCATGTGCTTAGAACATCCAGAGTCTAAATACCAACCAGATGATGTGTGCTCAGCTTTTAAAGCAGTAACAACAATGTTACACTTCATCTGGGGTAATAGATCATCTTTTCTAACCCAAATTGCTCTAGTTTTCATTTTGCGCCTATTAGCTCTCAATTGATAAAATTTGCGAGCATTCGATTTTTGTTGAAAAATGTTTTGCGCATGATTTTGAATTTTATGAAGGACTTGAGCATTTGGTTTAGGAAGATTTTTAGGCATCCTTCTAGGGAATGTTCTTTTAGGTTTGGTCTTTCTCTTCCTATAATTAGAGTTTTTGTCTGGTTATCTAGGAAGTATATAATTGTTGCGGCTCCTCCTAGAATAGTTAAAATTCTGATAGATAGGAGGATTACAGACATGTTTAACTACTCTCCTAGCATAGCAACCATCAAATGAGTGACCGTATATGTCGAAGTAAGAGTAATGAAGTTTGCTCAAAATTGGGGTCTCTTTAGGAAAGTCTCTAAACAAGGGTTTTGAGGAATTTTGAGGTTGAACTCTATTCCTAGGTAGTACAGGTTTGAATGTAGATTCACTCTTCCTAATATAGGGGCAGACGTATTTAGCCTTAGGTGAACTTACACGTTTAGAGAAACTTGATTCCCCAATGTTAAAATTTTGATGTTTTGAATCAAACTCAGTTTTTAGGGAATGAAAATCTGGGCATGTATCAATAGGTCTTTTACCTCCTTACACAAACTTGATAGTTTCAAATAATTTTGTTTGTGTCTTTAAATTGGGGCAAAATCCTATTCCAGTTCGATCATCAGAATTGGGTTTGGAATCAACAACAAATTCATCAAAACAGTTTGAATTATTTTCAAATTTTGTAAATTTTTTGAAAACAGTTGCTGTCTTTTCTTTGGTTTGTTCCAATTCTAACAATGTCCCTTTATATTTTTTCTCCAGAGTTTCATTTGTTTCAGACAAATCTTTGAGTTTTTGATCAAACATTTTAATTTCACTTTCATAAGTTAAGCATTGGGTAGTATACTCTTCAGAATTCAGTTTGACCATCAGGCTTAGATCTTCCAACTTTTTGGTAAGATCTTTCACAATTTTTTCTAGTCTAGTGCTTTTCTTGAGAGTTTTAGCGTAAAGTGTGTGAATATCTGGGAGGTCTTCATTGTCCGAGTCACTAAGTGTAGTGTGTGAAGTGATCCCTAAGGCTTCATTCTTTGAACTCACGCACCCATTGACATCGTCATTATCGCTTTCCCTTTGACTCACACACCCCGAAGAAGAGATAGCAATATTCTCAGTTATCAAAGCATCTAAACCAGTAACAGCAATATTCGAAACATCAGACATAGAATTACTAGATTCATCCTCACTAACAAGCACAGGCATATCATCATTATAGATAATCTTGGCAAAGAAAGACATGCAAGGGTCAAAAACATCAGATGACTCAGGTTCCTCATTTTTAGAGTTTCTTGAATCATCCCATGTTTTGCAAATGTTGGCTCTAGTGTGTTTATTTTGAGTGTTCAAGTTAACTCTACAGTCTTGTGCAATGTGTCATAGTTTACCACATCTATAGCATTCAGTCTTCTTAAGGTCTCTGTTAGGTCTAATGTGAGAGTCCTTGTGATTTTTGTCATGGCTTTTCTCATGAGGTCTGTGATTAAAGGGAGTTGGATAATTTGACTTGCCTTGTTTATTTACCATGTTGTTTCTAAACTTAATGATTTTCTTAAACTGTTTTGACATTAAGGCAATCTGATTGTCCAAGCTCTCTATATTGCATTCCTCATCAGAGTCATCATTGGAAGTATTAAACTCAGGCTTAATCAATTTAGAAGAGAAGCTTAGATTAGAACTAGTCTGTTTCCTATGGGACTGGGTCAATTATTTCTTAAATTCCAGTTCCATTTCCACAGTTCTTAATTTACTACTGAGTAGTTCAGGAGTGAGATTAATATCACATATTTCCTCAATAGCATATCTTTTGTTATCAAATTTATGTGGTAATGATCTCAGAATTTTAGATATAATTTCTTGTCTGTCATAAGTTATCCCATTAGCATGCAGTTTTGTCACAATATCAGTCAGGTTCGTCATCAAATGACTCAGTCTCAGACATAATTAAGGAATTATACTGTTGAATGAGCATTTGAGTTTTAGCAGCCTTAACTCTAGTATCACCTTCATGAGCAGTAACCAAAGTGTCCCAAGCTTCCTTAGAAGTGGTACAAGATGAGATTCTTTTGAACTCATGTTCATTTATGGACATAAAGATGGCATTCTTTCGTTTGTTATTATTTCGAGAAACTTGTTTCTATTCTTGAGTGAACTCACTTAATACTTTCTTAACCCTCTCATTACTTCCTTCAGTGGCTGGTTTTGTAGGAAAAGTGTAACCATTTTCAACAATGTCCCAGACATCATCTCCCAGAGTTCCTTGAATGAAAGCAATCATTCTTACTTTCCAGTAAGCAAAATTGGTTCCATCAAATATAGGAGGTCTGGTCAAGTTACCAAATCTTTCATTTTTCTCGTCCATATTTGATTTTCAGAAAACAATTTCAGAAACACATGATCTCTTTAAAAGAAGTTTACCAAGCTCTGATACCAATTGAAAATCTGTTACTAAAGTCGTTTATTAAAAATAAACTATTTAAGTAACTCCGAATAGTTTTTTGAAGAAACTCTTTTCTTAAAAACCAAAACTATTTGAACACAAGATGTGTTTAATAAAACAGTATGCACGAGATCTATTCAAGATTTAACTAACAGGTTTATAAAACAGTTTAAACAAACTTTAAACTCAGCACAACCAAGAATGAGATGAGAAGATGTAGGAAGATTAAGTTCACGATATTTTACGTGGTAAAACCTCACCAACTGAGGAAACATCCATGACTCCCTCTACGGAGTAAAATAAAAAAATCCACTAAAACAAATTTACCAGTCACAAACTATATAACTAACATGCATACAACTCAGACCTATATAAGTTTAGGAATGTACCCTCTGGTCTCCTTATAACTTCTCTGCAGTTCTGATTGTTGATGTTGTTCTCCCAGTTTGTTAACTTTTGATTTGTTCCAGCACTTTACGTCGACTCTTGTTCATAAGATCTTATTACCAACACTTTTCGTGTGGTAGGGTGAAAGTGTTTGTAGAGGTGCTCTCTAACACATGCATGCACACACACACACACACACACACACACTTATTAAGTACAAACAATCCTAACAAATTACATATAAGACTATATGCAGCGATTTTTCTTTTTCTCTCTTCTCACAAAACTTTAACCCTTTTTGACCTTTAAATCAATCCCAGAATCCACGGATATCTTGCTCAGAAGACGTATCAAGATCTTAATCAATCTCAGAGTTTTGAAAAGATTTTTGAGATTGAAAACCTCCAAGTGTGATTCCAAACTAGGTCAGAGGTTTAGTTTTAAGAGAACTAGAAACAGAAAACATTTATTGTTGATTTAAAAGTTAAAAACGATTTTCAAAAAAGAATCAACAATATATTTCTCAAGATGAGAAATAAAGCATGCAAATCTAAGTGTGATGTAACATGCAGAACATAGATATGAAATTTCTATGAAGAAGAAAATAGATCTAAGTACACAGTTTAAGTTGGGAACAAGATCTAACGAACAAGAGGTTACATCAACACAACCAACAACACAAATATCTCTCAAAAACTCAAGAACACTCAGGGTAGTGTTTTGGATATGTAGGAGTTTTAGAGGAGTGTTTGGTTTGAAAGATACTTGACGAACCAGGATTAGGGTTAGGAATTCTAACTCTCTCTCTCTCTGGTTTCTATCTTATCTCTCTTTTTTCTCTCTTCTCTCTACTCTTTCTTTTTTACTCTAAAAAATGAACTGGCCAAAAGTCTTAGACGATTGAGAGGAGGGTTCCTTTTATAGGACGAAGAGAAGGATAGAGAAGATGGTTCAAAACCAAGGGTCAGGATTGAGTCAAGCTGGATTGACTTTGATCCAAGGGCTCACAGAACGCGGTGATTAAAATTCAACTGATTGGTTCAAGAGGGATACACAGGGATTACCAAAGAAAGCATGCAAATCACTGATAAGGATTGATCCAACGGTTGTAAGCATACGCGATTATATACTCAGTAAAGAAACACAAAATGCACCAATCAGCAAGCAACAGGTGTTGATCAAGTAGGCGATATAAAACGCGCGTCATAAAATAATTACAACCATACCCTGAATTCTCTGCCGCTTTTGGTTTCTACCCAAAGCAACTTTAAGCCAATAACCCCATTAAACCATAATTGTAGATTGAACCCACAAACTTTTAAAACCAAGTTTTAATTAATAAAACCTTTATTAAAAAATGTTTATAAAATCCCCAAAAATATTTAAAAATCAAATTTAGGGATTTAAACATACTCAACATATGTACACACATTAATATGCAATATGACATGTATATGATGCATTCTACTGTGTGTGAGTGTTGGTAATTTGGTCTAGATCACTACAAGATAGATGAATGAAATAGCAAACAAATCTCCGAGGTTCTTTGGTTTCTACGATAGACATAATTTTGTCATAATTTCCAAACTAGATGAACACTTATACAATATAGACTCAAGTGAGTCAAGAGTATAAGGGCTTCACATTCTTTTATCCCAGTCACCATCAAGTTCTAGAGAAGTAGGTGTTGCACCTGCTTTTATCTTTATTTACTTTATGTTTCGAGAGATGCGAGGTTTATCTTTATTATTATCATTTGTACTGAGTTATCGAGATTGCACGATTTCCAAGGATTTGGTGTGTATTTGTTACTGTGAGACAGTCTTTACTTTACTTTGCTTAGTGGCGGTGATTGAATTCTCTCTATCTTATACGATTATTTGAGGATTTATCATATCATTATCTACTTTGATTTATCCTTATGTTTTGTTCATGTTACATTCTAAGGATAATATATAATTATTTTAACGACCAATATAAGGGACCCAAGATTCTACTTATTAGAAGATAAGCTCTTTCAAATGGGATATTTTATCCGATCATTGCAATACATCACCTGACAGGAAGTGGAGGAAATTGACGCGACTGAAAATGTGTCTTAGAAATGCGTTCACTCTAGGCTCAAGTGCAAGCTTGTCGCTCAAGTAATAATCCGACAAGTCGGGTACCGATCCTTAGGAAAAAAGGACAACGAAGTTGTGACGACGGGAAAAGACGGAGGAACCCTAACTCTGACTCTAAAAAGAGAGGAAAATTGATTTGGTTTTTGAGAATGATTATGCTAAATGCAATTATGAACTTATGAGGAAATGAAACTACACTAATTTACCTACAATATGATGAAAAAATGATTCGAAACTTTTGAACTATGTGATGGGAAAAATAAGACGGGAATACAATCCCCCAACCCTAGTGTATTGCTGGTAAAATACTAATCGTAAATTTAACTGATTGATTTGACCCGAAATTTAGTACTCCCAAGCATTATGTATACGGGGTTCAAGCTCGCGTCATACCTAATCTTAGGACGAGTAAATCGGTATCACGATAGTAACACTCGAATTGCATTCTAAATCATCACGGTTACCCAGAGGCAAACGAGATATAAAGACTTACAATTGTTATGTTGCTACACAATACGGTCGTAATCAATCACTAAATTCAGAGGATTAATGTTATACACATGCAATTAACACATCAGGCTGGGTTCATGTATCCCGACCTTAGAAAATCTAGCCTAACATGATGAAAGTGATGAAAACAGTGTTTAATATGCAAGAGATCATGATTAATCTAAGAAAAACTGATGAATTGATGTAGAATAGACTCAGAAGGAAGAAATACTCACTAAAATCACCCAAGAAATAATTGCAGCAATCAATAAAACTGGTAATCACACGAACTCTGAATAAATCCTCAATCCTTGAATTAAAATTGGTAATTGTAGCGAAACTAGGGTTTCTGGAGAAAAAAGAAAAACTAACTATTATCCTCCAAAAATAATCTGTCCTAAAAACAATGATAAAATGGGTTTTTATACCCTCCATGAAAATAGGAAATTCAGCTGCACTAGGACTCTTTCTAGAGAAAATCAGATTTGCAAATCTCGATGTTCGGACCTGTCTGGGCCTTAGGCGGACCGGTCTGCCTCTGAAGCGGATCAGTTCCTTTTATTTTGGGGAGGACCGGTCCGAGGGCAGACCGGTTCTTTTTATTTTTGCCTTCTTCAGTTTGCTTGTGGTCCGGGGTCTTCTGGAGTTTGGCAAAGCGGACCGGTCCGGGGTAGGGACAGACCGGTGTGCCTATTTGACTTTTTAGCTCAACTTTGACTGCTCATATCTTCTGCTCCGGGACTCCAATTGAGGTGTTGTTTCTTCCTATGTGCTCGTGAAATAGATCTCTTCAACTTCTCTTTAGGTACCTCATCCGAATTCCGGGTGGAAATTACACTTCTGCCCTTATGACTTTCCTTCTTTTCTTTCTTGATTCTTCCGGTTTCCTTCCGTTTATTGACATCAAATACCTGTAAAAACACTACGAAATACCAGAAACTCGGTGTACTCATTAGGATCAGTCAGTAGCAAGATTATGAGATAAAGTCAACTCAATTACGTTGTTCGAGGTGCTAAAAGTAACTAAATTAAGGGATAAATTAGGAGGAATTTATGCCTAATCAAACCTCCCTAACTTAGAACTTTGCGCGTCCCGAGCAATGTAAAAGAATCCTATCAAGGCTTAACTAATGAAAATCACATTTTATTGGGATAGAATACCTTTTTCGCGGGCAAGCGATTGTATTTAGCGTATGCAACAAGCCTTTAAACCCCTAGGTCACCCTAGTAGGACGAGTTGTGTCTCGTGAGGGTTTGCAGAGAATACACCCACAAAATTCGATTCAAAGAAAATTCAAAATATTCAAAAATTGTGCAATTCAAACTTTTCCAGAAAATAGTTATCATCAAGTCATATTTACAAGTCTTGAACTGTAGTGTGTGTGCGCGAAGCCGGAAATATAACCGCCAATTTTCACCGATTGATCATGACGTTACTTATCCGAAAATTCGTTTTGATTTTAATATCTCACGGAATTCTCTCTCAAACGAATCACTCGGATTATGGTTATTCTCTCGGTATGCATGATATAAAGAGTAAATGTAATGGATGCAAAGTCACGCATACAAGTAGAAAGACAGAATTTTCATGGTGAAAGGATCTCATCAATGGATTATGGTTTGAAAAACGGGAACATTGCCTCTTTTTCCGCGCACTTAATCTCCTTTATTATATTTTGGTATATTAGCTCTCCACGCGGTAACCAATTTCGCAATTTAGACTCGGTTAGGACTTTTTCGGGGTTTGAGGTATATTGGGTAAAATGAAAGAGGTAGGGAAGGTTGGAGTTGGAAAATCAATATATGATGTCCATTTCTGCTTTTTTCGGGCTATTGCTCATTTTTTTTTTCTTTTTCTCTAATTTTTCTCTGTTTTTCATTTCTTTTCTTTTCTCACTATTTTTGTTGAGCATATTTTTTTTTTGCCCCTTTTCATGCACTTTTCGGACTTTATTGAATATTCTATTTTCGCAATTCCGGATTACTTGAGTTTTTCGGGTTGTCAAACGAAAGGATAAATTTTATTTGGCTCAATTTGGGTTGCAAAAGGGGTAATTTTTCGCTACTTTTTCTAGCCAGTATTTTTGGGTGACAAACGAGGGCCTACTTCATTGTCCAAAATATCAATTGCGTTACCATATGCGTTTCGAGATGAATTTAAGTTTAGAGATTAATTTGGCACGTTTTTTTTTTCAAGGCAATATTACACACATTTTTTAAAACCGATCAAAATGGAAGGATTGAGATCCTCGATAACTTTTTAGGCGTTGAAAAGAACTTTGAGTTAATAATTAACTCGGATTGATTTAAAAATTCGCAAAAAGTGATAGGCTCGAATCTCACCGGGTTTTGTTAATCTCCACACTTATTCGTTAAGTCGTCAATTTTCGCTCAATTTCCATCTTTGATCAATTCCGACTTTATGTATGTTGAATTTTTACAACTTGAGACTTTAAATCGACTTTTAATGATATTTTTGAAAATTTTGAATTCCAATTTTTATTTATTTTGAACAAAAATATTTTTGGATTTTTCAAAATTTTATGATTTTTTTGGAAAGTTCTGGGCATTTTGAAAATTTGTGAAGTTTTAGAAATACGCACTTGTGACCCCCCCTAACTTAGACTTTTGCATTGTCCTCAAGCAAAAAGGACTAAAATCTAAATAAGGCAAAATAATAAGTGCGATAAATAAAACAAACAAATGAAAAAAATGCAGTTTTTATTACAAACAGGACTGTGTTACAAGTGCAGGGAAAAGCATACAACTGTGAACAGGAAAAACAAATAAAAAACTGCCAACACCATATAAAGCTTCACCCGGGTGGGGGATGGGAGGAACCGGGCGCGTTGGGGTCATAGGGGTTATGGTAGTAGGAAGGCAGTGGCTCATTAGGATCCCCTAGGCGGTGATAGATGTCCACTTGGAAGTGGAGAACTATGTTCATGTCGCGCTCGTAGTTGGTCTGAAAGGTGTTGAAGTTCGTTTGAAGAGCCGACATGCGGTCGGATAGGTAGGTTCCCTCCTACTCGAAATCTGGGCTGTCCTCCTCGTCCGTCGACTCACCATCGCTCGTCTTGGCGAGAGCATAACTCGCCATGATCGGAGGGTTGGATCTCGGTGGAGTCATATTTGGTAGGGGCAACACGGGGAGCCATTGAAACAGAAGGGATTTATTTTTGCTAGGAAAGCTAGAGAAGGAGAAGAGAGGATTTATGTTGGAGGTGTGAAGAGAAAGGGAGGGATGGGGGTGTGTTTATAGTGGAAGAGGTGAGGGGAGGGGTTGGAATTGGAGGGAAAGGGTTTGGAGGGAAAAGGGGGTGGATTTGGGAGGGAAAGGATGGGGTTGGGAGGAGGGAAAATGGATTGGAGAGAATGAATGGGATTGGGGGGAAAGGGGGTGAATCTTGGGAAGGGGAGAAAACAGACCAGTACAAGGCGGACCGATCCGGGATAGGGGCGGACCGGTCCGGGTCTTTGACTTTTCAAACATTCTCCAGGTGGACCGGTCCTTTTTAAAATTAAAGGAATCGGTCCGGGGGCGGATCGATCCGGCCATTAAAGGAATCGGTCCGGCCCCAGGGCTTTTGGGCTGGATTTTTCCCAAACTTGGTTTCGATCCCATTTCTCCGAAAACTTTCACTTTTACAACGTACTCTCTATCAATCTGGACTAAAACCCTCACGATTTCGCTGGTCAACACCCTTTGACTCAAAAATTTCTGAAACACACGAATGCTTTTCCCGAATGAACCTAGTCCTAACGACTCTCACAACACACACGACTCTCAATACACACGACTCTCAAAACCCACGAATCTCACCCCATACGCGTCGGGGGTGCGACGACCTCACTGTAACAACTCACTCTACCCCGTAACGGGGTCCGACAACCAGACGGTGTCGACTTCTTCTGCACACGCCTCTAGATATGGCTTTAGGCGTTGTCCATTCACTTTGAATGTATTTCTCCCTTTTAAATCATCTAATTCAACAACTCCATGGGGGAAAACATTCTTCACGATGAACGGGCCAGACCATCATGACCGCAACTTGCCCGAAAAGAGGTGAAGCCGAGAATTATAGAGGAGAACTTTTTTCCCCGGAAGAAACTCTTTTCGTCGAATGATGCTATCATGAGCGAGTTTCATCCTTTCTTTGGAAATTTTGGCATTCTCATACGCATCATTTCGTAGTTCTTCTAACTCATTAAATTGAAGCTTGCGAGCTTCACCGACCTTGTCCATGGCATAATTCAATTGCTTAATCGCCCAATACGCCTTGTGTTCGAGCTCAATGGGAAGATGGCAAGGTTTTCCATACACAAAGAGGAAAGGGGACATGCCGAGTTGATTCTTATATGTGGTACGATAGGCCCATAGCGAATCGTTTAATCTAAGGGACCAGTCTTTTCGGGTAGGATTGATGGTCTTTTCAAGAATGCTCTTGATTTCTCGATTCGCTAATTCGTCTTGCCCATTCGTTTGTGGGTGATAAGTCGTTCCAACCTTGTGAACGATGCCATACTTTCTCATGAGCTTCACGAATGGCCTGTTGCAAAAGTGTGTGCCATTATCGCTAATTATCGCCTTCGGATCACCGAAGCGTGAAAGTATGTGTTCTTGCAGGAACTTTATCACCACTTTGTTGTCATTCGTCTTGGTAGCTATAGCTTCCACCCATTTAGAAACGTAGTCTACCGCGATAAGGATGTATAGGAAACCAAAGGATGGGAGAAAAGGGCCCATGAAGTCAATACCCCAACAGTCGAAGATCTCAATGATGAGTATGGGTGTAAGAGGCATCATGTCTCGTCGAGTAATGGCTCCCATCCATTAGCACCTATTGCACGATTTGCAAGCATCGTTTTCATCCCGGAATATTGTGGGCCAATAGAGGCCGCATTGCAGAATTTTAGCGGCCATCTTTTTTGTCGAAAAGTGGCCTCCACAAGCTTCCGAATGACAAAGCTGGATGACCTTCGGGATCTCGTCATCCGGTACGCATCGTCGGATGATTTGGTCGACGCAATATTTAAAAAGGAAGGGATCATCATAAAAAAACATGCGCGACCAAGTAATAAATCTCTTCTTATCTTGAGGTGTCCAATCGGGAGGGACGGCTCCCGTGACAAGATAGTTCACTATATCTGCAAACCAGGGATACGAAGAGGTAGCAAAAAGTTGCTCATCCGAAAAGTATTCATCTATGGGTACGGGATCACTAGGTACATCGGACGAAAGCCGAGATAAATGGTCGGCAACGACGTTTTCTACTCCATTCTTATCTTTGATGGATAGATTGAACTCTTGTAGGAGTAGGATCCACCTTATGAGGCGCGGCTTGACATCTTTCTTTGCAAGTAGGTATTTCAAAGCCTCGTGGTCGGTGAAACACGTGATGGGAGAGCCAATGAGATATGACCGGAATTTATCAAGGGCAAATACTACCGCTAGCAACTCCTTCTCCGTGGTAGAGTAATTGAGTTGAGGTTCGGTAAGGGTCCGGCTAGCGTAGTAGATGACATGAGCTTACTTATCTTTTCGTTGGCCCAAAATAGCCCCGATCGCGTAATCTCTTGCATCACACATAAGTTCGAATGGGACCAATTCGGAACTTGCATGATGGGAGCGGACACAAGCATGTTTTTTAATTTTTCAAAAGAGTTTTGGCATGCTTCCGTCCACTCGAATGGGGTGTCATTCATGAGTAGGTTGCTTAAGGGTCTAGCGATGGCGCTAAAGTCCTTAATGAACCTTCGATAAAACCCCGCGTGACCCAAGAACGAGCGCACGTCCTTAAGGAATTTTGGTGGGGGAAGATCAGCTATGACATCTATCTTTTCCCTATTAACCTCTATGCCCTTGGATGATACTATGTGGCCAAGAACTATTCCCTCGGTGACCATGAAATGGCATTTCTCCCAATTCAGCACTAAGTTCTTTTCCACACACCGGGCAAGTACTTTTTCCAGCTTTTCTAAACAATGATCGAAAGAGGTGACAAAAACGCTGAAATCGTCCATAAACACCTCGAGTCCTCTCTCGACCATATCGCTAAATAAGCTCAACATGCACCTTTGAAAGGCTGCGGGTGCATTACACAAGCCAAATGACATACGTTTGTAGGCAAACGTACCAAAAGGGCAAGTGAAGGTCGTCTTCTCTTGGTCAAGTACATCTACCTCAATTTGGTTATATCCGGAATAACCATCAAGGAAGCAATAGTAAGGGTGGCCCGCTACTCTCTCAAGCATTTGATCAATAAATGGTAAGGGGAAATGGTCTTTCCTAGTTCCTGCATTGAGTTTTCGATAATCAATGCAAACGCGCCACCCAGTGGTGGTACGTTGGGGAACTAGCTCTCCCTTAGCATTCTCAATCACAGTCATACTCGACTTCTTCGGGATGAGTTGAATAGGTCTCACCCATTTTCTATCCGAGATTGGGTAGATAATCCCGACATCTAATAATTTGATAATCTCAGTTCTCACAACTTCTTTCATGTTGGGATTTAGTCTTCTTTGCATTTCTCTAGAGGGTTTGACATCCTCTTAGAGATGGATCTTGTGAGTGAAAATCAAAGGACTTATCCCCTTCAAATCGACGATGCACCAACCAAAAGCACTTTGGTGCTTCCTCAGAATTTTCAACAATTTACCCTCCTGTGCCTCGTCTAGGTTAGAGGAGACAACAACATGAAATGTCTCATCCTGTCCTAGGTATGCATATTTAATATGGGACGGGAGTTTCTTCAACTCGAGGGTTGGAAATTTGTCACCGGAGGGAACCGTGCGTGTATCCCTCTGCGGTAACTCCTCAAATCTAGAAACCCAATTGACATCTTTCACGTCCTCATCCGATGCACTCTCATCGAGTAACTCTCTCAACTCCCCAACCTCCCTCTCGAAGTCGGTGTACGTCCCCTCACTCTAATTTCTTGCCGCTAAACAGGACTCTAAAGCGTCGCCATAGTAATTCTCCTCAAAATACTCCTCTACTATCTCATCTATGAGACTCACCGTGTGAAGATCATCTTCCTCCCCCGTATGTTGGGTTATGTGGAAGATATTAGTTTCCAAAGTCATGTTACCAAAGGTGAGTAGCATTCGCCCATTCTGAGTATTGATGATTGCATTAGCCGTAGCTAAGAATGGACGCCCTAGGATGATGTGAACATGATTGCTCGAGTTGAAGGAGGGCTCCGTGTCCCAAATGATAAAATCTACCGGGAAGTAGAAAGTGTCAACTTGGAAGATCACGTCCTCGACTATGCCTCGTGGGATCTTCACTGTTCGATCCGCTAATTGGAGAGTGACCTTTGTGGGCTTGAGGTCGCCCAAATCAAGTTGCCTATAGATGGAGTAAGGGAGGATATTTACGCTTGCTCCCAAGCCAAGTAAGGCTTTTTCGATTCTATTCTCTCCAATGATGAAGGATATGGTGGGTGCACCAGGATCTTTGAATTTAGGCGGGAGATCATTTAGTAGAATGGAGCTCACATTTTGTGCTAGAAACACGTTATTCTTTACCTTCATCTTTCTCTTCACCGTTAACAAGTCCTTGATGACTTTAGCATAAGCTGGAATTTGCTTAATGGCATCGAGGAAAGGTAAATTCATCTTTACTTGCTTTATCACTTCTAGCACATCTTCACGTGGGTTTCCTTTATGGGAGGGAATCAACTTTTGAGGAAACGGTGCCGCGGAGGGTGGTTTCACTACGACCTCTGTCTCACTAGCGTCTTCTTTGTCACTCTCATTAAAGGGGACATCTTCGGCCTCTTTCGTGCCGGGCGAAATCTCCTTGTCTTTTATCGTGTCGTGTGGGGGAGGTGATAAATCAACGACTCTCCCACTACGAAGAGTGGTAACAGCTTGACATTACTCCTGATGTTCAGTAGAGGTGGAGCTAACACTAGTTTGACCTTGGGGAGGTCTTTGGCCTTGGGCAGGAAACTTGCCCTTCTCTTGGACACTCAACGAGGATTGTATTTTTGACAGACTTACATTTATGTTGGCAATCAAACGATCATATTTGGCATTGGTTGCGGTCTGGCTTGAGATGAATTGATTCATGGTATCCTCGAGAGTTCTCCGCGGTGGCGGAATACACGCTCCTTGAGGTGGTGGTGCTTGCACATGTCCTTGCATGTATGGAGCTTGTTGAAAGTGTTGTGGTGGAGGAGGGGCAACATGTAAAGGAGGGTTCATTGAAGCATGTTGTTGCCCATAGCTAAAATCGGGATGGTTTTTCCATGAAGGGTTATATGAATTTCCATGCGGGGCACCGAAATTTACCTTAAATCCTCTTATACCACTAACTTTCTCCTGAAGCATAACTTTGTAGGCGGGTATCGTCGGGCATTCCTCAGTTGAATGTCCCGCCTCACAAAAGCGCACACACCTTCTCGATGGGGTTTGGTATGGATCCAGCTGGTCCTTTTCCATATATCTCGTATAGGTCTCGAAATCCTTTCTCAAGAGTTTCCAATCGACTATCAGTCATAGAGTTCTTGTCTACGTGGAATATGCCGGACGCCGACGGAGTGGTGGTCACATGACGATTTCTATTTTGAGCATTAGGATCAGATGTATCCCAGGATTGGGTAGTCTCAGCGACATAGACCACTTCCCATAGTTTCAACAAGTTGTTTGGAGTTAAGATTTAACCCATTATAGATAAAAGAGATGATTTGCGCTGAATCAAATCCATGATGGGGGCATGAAGTAACTAACTCGTTGAAACGTTCATAACATCGATGGAATGGCTCATTTTTAGCTTGTCTGAAAGCCTGAATTTGAGCCTTTATAGAGATTGTTCGATGTGTTGGGAAGAATTTCTTGAGAAATCTCGACTGTAATTCGTTCCATGATGGAATCGAGCTCGGAGGTAAAGACCATAGCCAGGTCTTAGCTTTATCTTTAAGCGAGAAAGGGAAAAGTTTGAGGCGGATCACCTCTTGTGTGCAAGTTTGATCATTGAGAGTATCGCACACGTCCTCAAATTCCCTAATATGGAGGTATGGCTTTTCAGAATCCATACCGTGGTAATGCGATAGCATCTAGATCATCCCATTTTTGAAACAGAACTTCTCGGCATTATACGGGAGTATAATGCATCCCGGAGTGACATTGCGCTCGGGATATAAGAATTATCTCAGCGGGCGGTATGAGGGTTCTTCCTCACTGGCGGGTGCACTGCCGTGTTGCGACATCTCTCCCTCACTTAATGACTCGGTTCTCTCACTAGGTGTGCTCGAAGTGTGTCCTAAGAAGGGAAACGGAGTGTTATTGGAGATTGTGTGCGACGGTGTGGGAGGTGGGATCCAGAACTATGGGGCGTCTGGAGTTTGGGGACTATCGAGATTATACTCAACAATTGGATTTTCGTGAATGTTGGTTGGAGTATTATGGGGTGTGGGAGTGGTTTCTGAATTTTGCATTAAAGCTTAGGAGAGATGATGATTGTGAATCTTTTTGTGCTTTTTGATTTTTGATTTTTTTTTTTATGTTTTTGGATTTTTGGAAATTTTTGGTCAAAGTTTTGGATTGACTCGATCTAATCCTAAGTCTACCTATTTCCCCGGCAACGGCGCTAAAAACTTGACGCGACTGAAAATGTATCTCAGAAATGCGTTCACTCTAGGCTCAAGTGCAAGCCTGTCGCTCAAGTAATAATCCGACAAGTCGGGTATCGATCCTCAGGGAAAAAGGATAACGGAGTTGTGACGACGAGAAAAGACGGAGGAACCCTAACTCTGACTCTAAAAAGAGAGGAAAATGATTTTGTTTTTGAGAATGATTATGCTAAATGCAATTATGAACTTATGAGGAAATGAAACTACACTAATTTACCTACAATATGATGAAAAAATGATTCGAAACTTTTGAACTATGTGCTGGGAAAAATAAGACGGGAATACAATCTCCCAACCCTAGTGTATTGCTAGTAAAATACTAATCGTAAATTTGACTGATTGATTTGACCCGGAATTTAGTACTCCAAAGCATTATGTATACGAGGTTCAAGCCCGCGTCATACCTAATCTTAGGACGAGTAAATCGGTATCAAGATAGTAACACTCGAATTGCATTATAAATCATCACGGTCACCTAGAGGCAAACGAGATATAAAGACTTACAATTGTTATGTTGCTACGCAATACGGTCGTAATTAATCACTAAATTTAGAGGATTAATGTTATACACATGAAATTAACACATCAAGCTGGGTTCATGTATCCCGGCCTTAGAAAATCTAGCCTAACATGATGAAAGTGATGAAAATAGTGTTTAATATGCAAGAGTTCGTGATTAATCTAAGGAAAACTGATGAATTGATGTAGAATAGACTCAGAAGGAAGAAATACTCACTAAAATTAGGGGTGGCAATTCGGGCCAACGGGTCGTGTTTTGACCTGGCCCGACACGACACGACTATATTTTAGGCAACACGAACACGACCCAACACGAAGTCGTGTTTTTTTTGCCAACACGAACACGACCCATTTATGACACGACCCAACACGATATAAAAATTGTGTCAATTTGACACGATTGACACGGCACGACACGACACGATTCATCTTAACCCACATTTTGCCCATTTGACCCGATTGACACAAATAATATTGCTAAAAAAAATGGCATCCCATCAGATCAGTGCTAATAAATATACCAACTTACTAAATACAAATAATATTCAGAATAATGGGTAACATAACATCCCATAATTTGATAAGCGTCAACATATACTAAACAAAAATAACATCCACGGTAATTAGTATTTCCTTCAAATTTATACAAAAAAAAATATTCATCTTCAAGTGATAAATCTTCAAAAATCAGCAACTTCTCCCACCAACTTGAAAATCATTAATCCAAAAATGCCACCAAGACAAATTGCAATCAATCCTGCATAGGACAATAAAAGTGTATTAAAAAATTGTGAAAAATATAATATTACATTTATTCTAAACAATCAATTTAAATTACCTTTTTAGAAGGATCAAATTGAATGATGTCTTTCGTTAGCTCATGCAAACTCAACTCCTCATCTCCTAAAATAACAAAAAACAACATGTAAATAACATCGAAAGACTCATATATTTTTATTAAGTAAATTAAAAAAAATATAAACTACCTTTAATTCCGAACAACCAATCCCTAGTACAAATCAACGCCTCAACTGTTTCAGATTTGAGTGAGCTTCGATATTGATCAAGAACACGACCTCCATTACTAAAGGCAGATTCAGATGCAACCATAGATACGGGAACACTCAATATATCACGTGCCATGCAAGCAAGATCGGGATAGCGAAATTGATGTGCTCTCCAAAAAGCCAATACATCCAAATCTTCTTCTAAATCACTTCTTGGTTCATCCAAATACATTTCAAGTTGAGACTTTTGTGTAGAAGCAAGTGATTGACTCTCATATGATGAGAATTCCTACAAAGTAATGAAAATCAGTATTTTATGATGAAAAAATAGCAGTATATGCTGAAAAACAGCATATATATACATAAAAACAACAATATATGCTGAAAATCAACATTTTATGGTGTAAAAAACAGCAGTACATGCTGAAAATCAGCATTTTATGGTGAGAAAATAGCAATATATGCTGAAAATCAGCATAAATGTGCATAAAAACAACAATATATGCTTAAAAAGAAAGAAAAAAATTACCTTGAACATGTTTTTTGTGCCTTGACAAAGAACCGTAGCATTCTTTTTCTCCTCATCAACCTTCTTCTTACCACGCTCATGCATTGAACCAAAATTTTGATCGCTCAATATTGAACTACTTGAGTACTCACTAAACAAGCAAAATAACTTTTCCCGCACTAGAGAGGCTTGACAATTATTGATACCGTAGACTTTTTGATATGCGAACTCAATGTAATTCAACTTGTACCGAGGGTCCAACACCGCCGCCATTGCTAAAAGCATATTATAATCACTCCAATATTTTGAAAATTTTGTATACATTTGACAAGCCATTTGTTTCATGAAAGGATCTGGACTTCTCATTTCTTGTTTCAAAGTTAACTCAACCGTGGAAACAGAAGTAAAGTACAAGTTTGATGTTGGGTATTTGTTTCCCGAAAATATGCAAGTCACTTCATAAAATACTTCCAAAAACTTGAATAATTTCTCTATATTACTCCATTCCAATTCACCCAGGCAATGTGTGAAATTTGAGTCACTTAATGCCAAATGAACAAAGGCACGACGATAAAATATGGCGCTCTCAATCATAATAAATGTGGCATTCCACCTTGTGGGAACATCTTGTCGCAAACCTTTCTTAGGATCCAAATGAACAAACTTCACACATTCCATAAACTTTTGTTTCCTAACTTGTGAACCTTTAACATATTTAACACATTCCCTCACTTTCCCTATTCCTTCATCAATTGCTTTTAGCTCGTCTTGTACAATTAAGTTGAGAACATGTGCACAACATCGAACATGAAAATACTCACCTCTACTAACAAGTGCACCTTCACTATTCAATTTACTCTTTAATAACTCGACAAATGTATCATTACTAGATGCATTATCTAAAGTAATAGCAAACAATTTCTTTTCAATCCCCCACTCGGACATCAAATTAGATATTTTTTCAGTCAAACAAACACCATTATGTGGGGGAGCCATAAATTGAAAATTTAGGATCCTCTTGTGCAATTTCCACTCATGATCGATAAAGTGAGAAGTGACACAAACAAACCCATCTGTATTAATGGAAGACCACAAATCCGAAGTCAAGGAGACCCTACCAGGAGCTAATTCTAGCATTTGTTTCAATTTAACCTTCTCCTTTTTGTACAATTTTAAAACATCAGATTTAGCGGTATTCCTTGTGATTGTGGGAACATCCTCATACAAATAACTAAAAATAGCACGAATACCCTCATACTCCACAAATTGAAAAGGCAAATCATGCATTACAATCGCCTCACTAAGTAACTCTCGAAATTTTTCAGACTCAAATTTAGACGAACGCATTGACAAGTGACCACGAGATTGATTCATCAAAAGTTGCGATATATCTTTTTTATCCCTACTTGGACACTTCTTCAAATGTCGTCTTAAACTGCCCGTTCCATTTTTAGATGCACATGCATATATCTTTCCACATTTTTTACATTTTGCTCTCTCTTTAGCATCTGAAGTTTTTGGAAGAATTTCAAAAGAATCCCATACCTCAGACCAGCGCTCCCTAGACTGTTTAACCTCTTCCATGCCAACCACTTGTACCGGTACTTCAGTTACATTATCGTCATCGCATGAACTATCGTCCCCGCTGTCCACATCCTAGAATAAAAAAATTATAAGTATACCAGCAACAAATGACAGATAACTGTTAAAACAACTAAAAACAAAATCAGAAATATACTTGTTCCTCATTTGTTTCACTTGGTGGCACTTGAATAATCTCTGAAATCTTCCTTTTTTTCTTTTGATTTAGGTCCGTAATGTGGGAGGAGGGTGTAGACGATCGTTTTCCACTATCCATGGCTGAAATATATAGAAAAAACATTACCAAAATTATTTCTTGAACGAATGAATAGGTATTAAACATTACCAAAACTAAAAAAAAACATTACCAAAATTATTTCCTGAACAGATGAAATGAATAGGTATTAAACAGTACCAAAACTAAAAAAAAAACATTACCAAAATTATTTTTTGAACAGGTGAACATTTATTAAACATTACCAAAACAAAAAAAAAACATTATCAAAATTATTTTCTGAACAGATGAAATGAATAGGTATTAAACAGTACCAAAACTAAAAAAAACATTACCAAAATTATTTTTTGAACAAGTGAACATTTATTAAACATTACCAAAACTCGGATGAACATGTACTGAATTTATTAAACATTACCAAAACATGTATTAACAGATTAAACTGAAAAAAAAGAGGTATGAGTACCAAATCCTCAACTTGAGACCTCTGTACTTTCAATATGGTATGCTTATCTTCATTACACAGTTCTTTGGCAAACAGAACGAACGAACAGGTATAAACAAAAAAAAAACCTTCAAAACTGGTTGGAACACACACCCATTATTAACTTATTACAAACACCAAAACTGGTTGGAACCACCGATCTAAAAAATCAGCACCACCGGCAACAAAAAAAAAACAGAAACCTTCAAAACTCCTTAACCTTCAAAACTCCTTAACATGGTATGCTTATGTTTTGTTTGTTTTAGACAAACGTAAAGGGAAACTCTCAGATAAAATGGGCATACAAAATGAGAAATGTAGAGAGAAGAAAAGACTCACCGGCGACGGAGGTGTGCTCTAACCGGTGGGAGGTGAACGGCGACGGAGGTGTGGTAATCGGCGACGGTGAAGGAGAAGGAGTAGCGTAGAGAGAGAGATGGAGTCTTGAGGAAAACGGCGTAGAGAGAGACAACGACGTAGAGAAGAGTAGGGTTTTTTTAATTTTGAAGTTTCCTTTTATACGAGTGTGAGGAGTCTTCTTGAGGAAGCCCTAATATTTTTTTTCAAATACACAAATGGGTCAATCGGGATAATTTGGGATTATTATCGGGCTCTTATCGTGTTTTAATCGGGCTGGAACGGGCTAATTTCGTGTCAATTTTCTGACACGAACACGACACGACCCGCTAGTGGGCCAAAAAAATTGGCCTGAACACGAAAGTGTATTTTAATTTCGTGTTGGATCGTGTCGTGTTCGGGTTCGAATTGCCCCCCTAACTAAAATCACCCAAGAAATAATTGCAGCAATCAATAAAACTGGTAATCACACGAACTCTAAATAAATCCTCAATCCTTGAATTAAAATTGGTAATTGTAGCGAAACTAGGGTTTCTGGAGAAAAAAGAAAAACTAACTATTATCCTCCAAAAATAATCCGTCCTAATAACAATGATAAAATGGGTTTTTATACCCTCCATGAAAATAGGAAATTCAGCTGCACTAGGACTCTTTCAAGAGAAAATCAGATTTGCAAATCTTGATGGACCGGTCCTTAGGCGGACCGGTCTGCCTTTGAAGCGGATCGTTTTTATTTTTATTTTGGGGCAGACCGGTTCTTTTTATTTTTGCCTTCGTCAGTTTGCCTGTGGTCCGGGGTCTTCTGGAGTTTGGCAAAGCGGACCGGTCCGGGGTAGAGGCGAACCGGTCTGCCTATTTGACTTTTTAGCTCAACTTTGACTGCTCATATCTTCTGCTCCGGGACTCCGATTGAGGTGTTGTTTCTTCCTATGTGCTCGTGAAAGAGATCTCTTCAACTTCTCTTTAGGTACCTCATCCGAATTCTAGGTGGAAATTACACTTCTGCCCTTGTGACTTTTCTTCTTTTCTTTCTTGATTCTTCCGATTTCCTTCCGTTTATTGACATCAAATACCTGTAAAAACACTACGAAATACCAGAAACTCAGTGTACTCATTAGGATCAGTCAGTAGCAAGATTATGAGATAAAGTCAACTCAATTACGTTGTTCGAGGTGCTAAAAGTAACTAAATTAGGTAGAATTTATGCCTAATCAGAAATCCTCAAGCAAGCTCATGACCCAACTCACATTGCAGGAGCCACATCATATAATCAACTCGTAATACTTGAATATTATTGGCAAACAATGGAAAAGATTCATATAAGTTTGTTAATTAATGCAAGACTCAACAACTTCATGGTAACCTCATTCATGATCCGTCGATAAAACTTCATTCTTTAGCAAAGCTCTATCCATTTTATAGTTGGTCATTTGACCTTGTGCAGAAAATAAATCCTTCCTCTAGGTGAAAAATATGGATTCTAGTGGCAACTGAGTGTTTTACCAAGTGGGAAAGGTAGTACCATTAAGAAAGGTAAACAACAGGTGCCGTGGCACAGTTCATTCGAGAATATACCACTTATCGGTTTAGCTTCCCAAGGTTATTATATTAGATAATGGAACTCCATTTATCAATAAGGAAGTGGCAATGCTAACTGAAAAATATTCGATCATCCACCACACTTTGACAATGGCTTACCCAAAAGGCAATGGTCAGGCTGAGGCCATTAAAATACATTGGTAAACATTTTGACCAAGATAATGAAAGATTTTCTTGGTGTGTGAGATGGAAAGTTATCAATGGTGCTTTGGTCTTACCGAACAATTAAGAGGAAACCAACGGGATATAAACCATTTTAATTAGTTAATGGAGATGGCCAGTAAAACTAGAATTAACTTCCCTTGGATATACTTGGTGAATCATCATGTTTCCACAAAGTAGGCACATTCAACTACAAGCACTAGATGAGCACATAAATAATGAGAGAAGGCATTTCCAGATCTATACAAAATTACTCTCCAGAGCTTATGAGAACTTGGTGAAAGAAATAAAATTTGTACAGGGTGACCTAGTCCTAAAAAATGTTGTCAACTATATTAGAAGACTTATTTTGCCAAAATTTACTGCAAATTGTGAGGAACCATGGTTAAAGAAGAACATGACTCAGGTTATTGCTTGATCGCAAAGATTGAAGACGATAGACCATTCAAAGTTAACAACAAATGGTTGAAGATATATTATGTATGAAACAATTGTAATTTTTTTGTTCTTATTTTTTACTTAATATTTGCAAATAAGCACATGTAAATACAGTGTTAAAATTTATTATAAATAGACAAGTATTGAATCAATCAAAGTGAGTAAAGTACACAATTATTCAAGTGCAAATAATTTTTGTATTTCATTTATAAATAGTTACATACAAAATGGGACTACTGCCCATAAATACATATAAGAGAGAATTTCCCCTAAGAGGAATAGTAAATTAGGAGAAGTGAATAATCCCTACCCAATCGATAGTTCCCTTTGGTAATCAAACATAACTGAGATATTAGATTCAACTTATGCCTTCTTCTCGACCTTTCATATTTGGTCTTCAAGTCCTTCACATTCTGTAAGTACTGAGTGCGATAAGTCCATATAAGGATCCTTGAGGTATTTCAAACTGTTGACGAGCCATGAAAAATCAAATCCATCATTTTGAATGTCCTTGAGGGTGCCCAAATGACGAATAATGATTGAACTTTCAAGGTAATAGGAAGATATGTTCACAACTTCAGCTACCAAGGTTGCTACATCTTAGAATCAATAAGGAATCAATAAACCATGAGCTTTCAGATAATCAGATGTAAATGCCTCAGGGTGAGAAGCAAGGAGCCAATCTATAACAACGCAAAGTGAGCCTTGAATAAAGGCACTATTTATAAGTATTTGCTGACAATACTCAGCTGGTGCAATAATTAAAATGGTGGAACCACACCCATATTAACTTTCCTCCTTATTTACACTGGTCGTTGAGCCCTAGTCACTTTGGCCACATGATCAACTTCCATTGCTTGCAAAGGCACATAAATAAAAAGTTGTGCCACCTTTGGTGCTTCGAATTGATCGTTGCCTCTCCAAGGATTAAAAATAAAGAGGAAAAATGAAGCCCCTATAATACGGACGATAGTCTAAACAAAAGTCAATTTTTTAATTTTCCAAATTAAATATAAAACTTAAACATAGTTAACCCAAATAAAACTTTGTATTAGTTTAAAACCAAGTTTTTGTGATAAATCGATTTACCAAATTTTATCTTAAACTAAAACATGCATCTAGGTGACAGCAGATAAAATAAATAAATCAAACCACAACATGAAGATGTACGAGGAAAAATCACAATAGAAAAAATCTCGGACGGCCCAACCACACAAATCTCTATGATGAGGAATTACAAAAAACATGCAGTAGACTTCTAACACAGAATTGACACCATGAAAGCCTTGATGCTCTTCAGTCTTTAACCTCTCCTCCACAGCACATGCAAGAGTTCACTTACGCAGTGCCAAAACATGTGAGTCCCCAAACGCCTCGGTATCCACCGAACTGTCTTAGTAACCATTTGATAGAAATAACTATTTGCCTCTAATGTTGATTTTTGTGTCGTTGTTGCAACTTCTTTCTATCAAAATTTCCCTTGAACCTACAAAATTATAACAAAACTAGTGTAGAGGGTAAGTAAGGGAGTCAATCCACATCTAAGGGTGAAACACAAAATTAGAGAGGACATATATATAGATTCATTTGCATTTTATTATATTTTTCTATTTTTACTTTTTCTATCTTTTATGGATTTTTCAAGGGAATATTAATTAACTAACTATATACTAATTTTTAAAGTACTACTAAGTTGTAAAAGCTAATAAAAAAAATGAGGTAAATAAAATTGTGCTAAAAAGTAAACTAACTAAATTGGATTCATGAGGGCTTCAAAATTTCATCCCATGAATGGGATATTAGCCCTCAATAATCATCATCCACAAATATAAGATAAACAAATAAAAGCATGAGAAGATTAAACTAAAAGTAATCAAGAGGAGGAGATCAAACCCATTTAAGCCTTGAATTGACATGAAATCTTCAATTACATCATCAATCTCTCAATTACAATCCTCACTCATATATTTATTGAATCTAAACTAAAAATTACAAAATAAAAATGAAAAGGATAGTGGATGAATTAATAATGGACAATTAAATAATAAAAGAGATTTGCTAAAAATGCAAATCCTAAAATTATAAAATTGTACATTAGAATTCACCCAAAGAAATAAATTCTAGATCATTAATTTATATTGAGATAATTGCTAAAAATGCAAAATCTCAACATAAAGGAATGGATTAGAATTTACCTCCCATAAGGGATAAATTCAACTACATCAATCTATAATGAATTAATGGCTAAAAATGCCAAGATTCATTATAGATGGGTGGGGTGAAATTTATCCTAGAGATAAATTTCACTACGCACCTCTTTATTGAGATATTTTGTAAAAATGCAAATACTCTCTAAAGAGGAGTGTAGAGAAATTTATCACACAAGAGTAAAAAAAACTAAGTTAGAGAGCTCCAAATGGTGTCTTGAGTCTTCTTTTATAGTAGATGCATGGCACACATGGGGCTAAGGGGTATTTTGGGTAGACAAAGGTGCAAGAGGGTGTGTAAGGTATTGGGTGAGGGTTTATTTAAGAATTTAATGGAGGGTGCATGTGGTTTGGGTGTGAGGTCATGATAGTGGGAGAATGAGGGTATAAAATCTGATTTGGTATAAGGGTTATTTTTGGGTATTGAGTGAAATAGGTAGTTGGGGGGTATTTGGGTAAAAGGGTTAAAAGGGTTTAAATGATTTAATAAGACATGTGGGGATATCTAGTTTGGTTTGCATTTTGGCTTATGCAGGAGAAATCGTTTTTGGCTTTGAGAGACATGAAGTGGGTCTTTGGAAAAGAGGGGAAATGGGTTTGGGTAGTAGATAGATGCTTTTAGACTTGTTGAAATGGGTATGGGTCGGTCAAGGTTGGGATGGTGGCAGTCGGCGTCGGACTTCGGGTTGGCGACGACGAAAGGGGTTATCGCTGTCGCCGGAGGTGGTCGGCGGTGGTTAGAGGTTCGCCGGAGAGGGGCGGCGGCAGGGTAGCGCCGGTGGGGGTTGCCGGATGGGGTTAGGCTGGGACGGATGAGGTAGGGGGTAGGGTGTTGATGGTTTTAGGTGAGGTGAGAGAGTAGAGAGCGGTGTTGGGTTTTTGTGTTGTTAATGGAGGTTTGTTATTGGGGTAGGGAGAGGAGAGAGAAGTTGTTGGTTGGAGGTTGAAGATGATAGAGTGTGGTTTGGGTGTGGGAGGGTGTAGGGTGTTAGTATGAGGGTGAGGGTTTAGTTAGGTGTAGGTGTAGGTGAGGGTGTTGGGTATTAAGGTAGAAGTGTGTGTGTTTAAATTGTGACCCTTAAATAATAAAGACTTAACTAAAACTAATAAAATTGAAAATTAAAAATAAAAAAATAAAATCTAACTAAAAATAAAACAAATTAACAACAATAAAAATAAAAAATATTAAAAATTAAAATCCTAAGCTATTAAAAACTAAAATAATAAAACCAAAGAAAGAAAAAATGAAAAATTTAATAAAATATGAAAACGAAAGTCCTCAAATATAAAATCTAATAAACTAAAAATAAACTCCTAAAATTAATCCTAATAAAATAAGACTAAACTAAAAGCTAATAAAAATCCAAATAAAATAAAATAGAAAATAAAAATTAGAAATCCTAAATAAATCCTTAAAATAGAAATGACTCAAACTAAAAATCTAAAAAATATTAAAAAGGGACAAATTAGAGACACACGGGGTTCGAGGTAGGTTTAGGCTGGGGTAAGGTTACGGGATTGGTAATTAGCTCCATTTTAACTGCAAATTGCCTGAAAATATAGCTTTTGACACCACAACTGTAATTAAGCCTGCATATTAAACAATTAAGCGCATAAGACCCATATTGTCGAGAATTAGCAACTAAAGTACATCTCTTTGGAGTATAAAATGTACAGTTTTGGGTGCTTATCACACCATCCCCAAACAGAGCGTTGCTAGTCCTCGAGCAATAAGATAGAGAGAAAGAGAAAGATAAGAAACTAAAAGTGTACCACTTTTGCGGGCACTTGCGATTGCACTTAGCATGTGCAGCAAGCCTTTAAACCTATAGGTTGCCCTACCGGACGAGTTGTGTCTCGTGAGGGTTTGCAGGAAATATAACCGCAAAATTCTTTATTTGAAAATATTTATTAAAAGGTAGTCAATCTCTTATTAGACATAGAATAATCGCACAATCCATCACATGAGAAATATTTGATTTCAGAAACACAAGATATAATGTGTAAAAAGATTAAGCTAAGTAAATACACAAGGCACATCCTTCCTAGAACTCAACGTGTGTAGTGTGAATCAGTCAAAATGGGTCGAGAATCATAAAAGTAATTCCTAGATTGTCTTTTCGGAATCAACACTTCAACTTTAAAATCTCACAGATATATCTCTCTCAAATAAACTCTCGAGATTAGGGTTAGTGTATCGCTCTTGTGTGTGAGGAGGTGAGTAAATATAAGTAAGTTCAAATATCTCACACACACATAAGAAAGAACGAACATATTGGAAAAAAATTGATCTCATGAAAGAATGCTAATCACTATAGTGAGAACGTCGAGTTATTCACCACGTCGACTTTCATTTGCTCGAACACCTAGGGGAAATAATGATGTTTATGGGTGAGGGGGAAATGAAATGGGATATGTGGGGTGAGGTGAGGTAGGATAGGATGGGATGATGATATGATGGATGGATGGTGGATATTTGAGAAGAGTGTATCACTCATAGACGAACAAATGTCTTTATTTCTTGACTGCAACTTTCTCTTTTCTTCTTTTCCAAATACACATCAATGTATGAGATAAATCTGCTAAAAATACAAATAACCCCAACATAGATTTGTATCAAATTTTTCTCCATCTGAATCGGCTTTGGGAGAGATATTCGCTAAAAATGCAAACACTCTCTATGACGGATCTTCTCCTTTTACTTTCAACACTATTCTCTGTGGATATGAAAATGGGCGGTATGGTATATGGTGATGATATGGAAAATGGAAGGTGTATGAATGTATGATAAATGGAATTTGGTTGGTGTATTAGTGAAGGTGTGGTGAAAACCTAGTGATCGGGACAAATTTCAAGACACGTGTTTCTTACAACTCGAAAGTGATGTCGTTCTCGGTGATCAAGCCAAAATTTTATGAAAGACAATGAGATCATACAACAATTAAAGTGCGGATCCAAACGAAGTTGAATTAACTTGTGACTCGGAGATTGCGTAAAACTCTCTAAAAGGTGAAAGGAACGAATCTCACGGGCTAAAGTATCCACTAGTGATCCTTAAGGTTCTCTTTACAATTGTAGTACTCCTCAACTCTAAACGTAATGACGTGATAAGTGCGCAAATTTTGTTGAGTCTAGAAATTCATAGTGCAAAATGCCTTGTTATGTATTACATAAGCTATTTAGAAAAAATATTTTCTAGATTGAATCCTAGACTTTAAAAGATGGATGATTGAAAATTCACATCAATGAGTGAGATGAAAGAAACTGCACGAAATTTTAAAAATCAGGTTTAAAAATCAAAATTTTTCAAAAGAGGCACGATTTTGATAAAATTCTCCACCCCCAAATAAAAAGGAACATAGTCCTCGATGTTAGATAAAATGATTTTTAAAATGAGAGCATAAGGTAGGAAAGAGATTACCAGAATGAACCGCTAATGAAGTGGACATGTGAAGCCAAGAATAAAGCTGAATAAGTGATCAGAAAAAAAATGTGTAAAAGTCTATAAACATGATAAAGCATAGGGCGATGTGAAACACCACCCCCAAATAGGATGAGACTAGTACAAGAAATGCGGGCTGCCTCCCGGTAGGGCTAAGTTTAATGTCTTCAGCCAGACCGATGGGATCTCACCCTAAAGATAAGATCTATGAAAGCTCGGGGTGGCAGAAAAATTGGGTAATGAGAATCACCCCCAAACAAGACTGAAGCGTCAGTCTTGTGGGATAATTTGACAAAGGTGAGGGTGAAGAAACACCGATCACTTCTAGGTTTATTTTTTATTTATTTTTTATTTTCAAGATTTTCTCTCTCTCTCTCTTCTAGGTTTTTGAATAATTTAAAAAATAAAGGAAATATTTTTGGGATTTTTAGAGAATGAAAGGAAGAAAATATTTTTGGAGTTTTTGGAAGAAAATAGTGGTAAAAAAAATAGTTTTGGATTTTTTCGTAAAAAATAATAGAAAAAAATATTTTTGGATTTTTTTTGTAAAAAATAAAGGAAGAAAAATATATATATATATATTTTTTTTGATGATTTTTTTTTGGAAGAAAAGGGTGGGGAAAGAAAATATGGACTCTTTGAATTTGCACGAACTCACTAAAACCGACTACTGAAAAATAGAATTGGACACACACACAAGTCAAGAAAAATTCCTAACTAGCACATAGCCAATTTTTATCTTTAAATTTAGTGAAAGGGGTAGTCAAATTTTAATTAAGTCCGCGGGCGATAAAAAAAATCACGGAAATCTTTGTGATCACCTTTGCAAAATGTTCTCCTAGTGGGCTACCTAGTTGTTTGATTTTAAATTTAGTGATGTCTAGGGTAGCACACAATGGTAAGCGATTGAGTCGGGTGATGAAATCCCTTCTCGTGAGTGACCGGGTGTAGGTCTTAGTAATTTAATTCATCACACCATTCAAAAAATAAATGCGAGAATAAAATCACACAAGAGCACACAAGTACACACAATAATTGACTCGCTAACAGGAGAGGCGCGTGGGTTTGAGAAATGTACCTCCCACGGTTTTTAGGTCGTGGGGTGCCGAAAAATTTGAGTCGATCTGGGGAGATTACGCCTATCTCAGTCGTCCCCGGGAGTCCTACCGACCCAAGATAGAGAGGCTTCTAAATCCTTGCCAATGGACGCCCTCTCTCTACCTTTTCCGGTTTCCCTATCACGCTTATCTTTTTTTTTATTACAAATTTAAATACGAAATAATAAGGTATCTCTATGCACCGCAATACAAGCCAAGTAATAAAGTCCTAATACAAACCTTCTAAACAAATGAAAAAAATGGTACACAAAAATAAAATAAAAAGTGCAATACAAATGAATCACAAATAGGTAATTCTCGCAAGTGCTTCAAGCTCCAAAGACCGGCAACGGCGCCATTTGATAGAAAGAACTATTTGCCTCTAATGTTGATTTTTGTGTCGTTGTTGCAACTTCTTTTTATCAAAATTTCCCTTGAACCTATAAAATTATAACAAAACTAGGGTAGAGGGTAAGTAAGGGAGTCAATCCACATGTAAGGGTGAAACACAAAATTGGAGAGGACATATATATAGATTCATTTGCATTTTATTATATTTTTCTATTTTTACTTTTTCTATTTTTTATGGATTTTTCAAGAGAATATTAATTAGCTAACTATATACTAAATTTTAAAGTACTACTAAGATGTAAAAGCTAATAAAAAAATGAGGTAAATAAAATTGTGCTAAAAAGTAAACTAACTAAATTGGATTCATGAGGGCTTCAAAATTTTATCCCATGAATGGGATACTAGCCCTCAATAATCATCATCCACAAATATAAGATAAACAAATAAAAGCATGAGAAGATTAAACTGAAAGTAATCAAGAGGAGGAGATCAAACCCATTTAAGCCTTGAATTGACATGAAATCTTCAATTACATCATCAATCTCTCAATTACAATTCCTCACTCATATATTTATTGAATCTAAACTAAAAATTACAAAATAAAAATGAAAAGGATAGTGGATGAATTAATAATGGACAATTAAATAATAAAAGAGATTTGCTAAAAATGCAAATCCTAAAATTATAAAATTGTACATTAGAATTCACCCAAAGAAATAAATTCTAGATCATTAATTTATATTGAGATAATTGCTAAAAATGCAAAATCTCAACATAAAGGAATGGATTAGAATTTACCTCCCATAAGGGATAAATTCAACTACATCAATCTATAATGAATTAATGGCTAAAAATGCCAAGATTCATTATAGATGGGTGGGGTGAAATTTATCCTAGAGATAAATTTCACTACACACCTCTTTATTGAGATATTTTGTAAAAATGCAAATACTCTCTAAAGAGGAGTGTAGAGAAATTTATCACACAAGAGTAAAAAAAAATAAGTTAGAGAGCTCCAAATGGTGTCTTGAGTCTTATTTTATAGTAGATGCATGGCACACATGGGGCTAAGGGGTATTTTGGGTAGACAAAGGTGCAAGAGGGTGTGTAAGGTATTGGGTGAGGGTTTATTTAAGAATTTAATGGAGGGTGCATGTGGTTTGGGTGTGAGGTCATGATAGTGGGAGAATGAGGGTATAAAATCTGATTTGGTATAAGGGTTATTTTTGGGTATTGAGTGAAATAGGTAGTTGGGGGGTATTGGGGTAAAAGGGTTAAAAGGGTTTAAATGATTTAATAAGACATGTGGGGATATCTAGTTTGGTTTGTATTTTGGCTTATGCAGGAGAAATCGTTTTTGGCTTTGAGAGACATGAAGTGGGTCTTTGGAAAAGAGGGGAAATGGGTTTGGGTAGTAGATAGATGCTTTTGGACTTGTTGAAATGGGTATGGGTCGGTCAAGGTTGGGATGGTGGCAGTCGGCGTCGGACTTCGGGTTGGCGACGACGGAAGGGGTTATCGCTGTCGCCGGAGGTGGTCGGCGGTGGTTAGAGGTTCGCTGGAGAGGGGCGGGAGGGTAGTGCCAGTGGGGGTTGCCGGACGGGGTTAGGCTGGAACGGATGAGGTAGGAGGGGTAAGGTGTTGATGGGTTTTAGGTGAGGTGAGAGAGTAGAGAGAGGTGTAGGGTTTTTGTGTTGTTAATGGAGGTTTGTTAATGGGGTAGAGAGAGGAGAGAGAAGTTGTTGGTTGGAGGTTGAAGATGATAGAGTGTGGTTTGCGTGTGGGAGGGTGTAGGGTATTAGTATGAGGGTGAGGGTTTAGTTAGGTGTAGGTGAGGGTGTTGGGTATTAAGGTAGGAGTGCGTGTGTTTAAATTGTGACCCTTAAATAATAAAGACTCAACTAAAATTAATAAAACTAAAAACTAAAAAAATAAAAATAAAATATAACTAAAAATAAAAAATATTAAAAATTAATATCCTAAGCTATTAAAAACTAGAATAATAAAACAAAAGAAATAAAAAATAAAAAATCTAATAAAATATGAAAACAAAAGTCCTAAAATTTAAAATCTAATAAACTAAAAATAAACTCCTAAAATTAATCCTAATAAAATAAGACTAAACTAAAAGCTAATAAAAATCAAAATAAAATAAAAATAAAATAAAATAGAAAAATAGAAAATAAAAATTAGAAATCCTATATAAATCCTAAAAATAGAAATGACTCAAACTAAAAATCTAAAAAATATTAAAAAGGGACAAATTAGACACACACGGGGTTCGGGGTAGGTTTAGGCTAGGTTTAGGCTGGGGTAAGGTTACGGAATTGGTAATTAACTCCATTTTAACTGCAAATTGCCTGGAAATATAGGTTTTGACACCGCAACTGCAATTAAACCTGCATATTGAACAATTAAACGCAGAAGACCCATATTGTCGAGAATTAACAACTAAAGTACATCTATTTGGGGTATAAAATGTACAATTTTGGGTGCTTATCAGTAACCATCTACGGATTAGGAACAAATAGTCCACAACTTATTCACTGCAACACCACACCATGGAGTTCACCGTATGTAAAATAACAAATCGGATACGAAATCCTATGAATAAAATGACTCTCAATTAAGATGAAATGAATAAGCTTTTTGGTGCCCACAAAACAAGATCTCAAAGCATATAGAGTAATGAAACTTGGATCTTAAACACTTTGTGTGAAACTAGAGTTCGGGAGCTTTTGTATATGTATAGGAAAAAAAATTCACCAAAAGTATCTGTAAAATAAATCCCCGAACCCCTTTATACAGAAAACATATTTTTCGAGGTGACACATTTTTCGAGAAAGCTTATTCGAGCGAAAATAAAACCTCATTCAAACGAAACTACAAACTCGTTGGATTAAAACAAAACTCGTCCGAGCGAACTACTAGTCTCATTCAAACCAACTTTAAACGAGCTTCGAACAGTATTATCTATGTAAATAAAAAAATCTCATTTGATGTTCGTTTGAAATTTATTGGAGCGAAACGATAAGCTCATTCGAACAAAACCCATAAAGTCATTCAAACGAATTTAAAACAAAAATTGCTTTTCTTTAAAAATCTTTAAAAAATAGCGCCAAATAATTATGAAAATAAACACCCCAAAATAGCCTTCCAAGTATCAAAATTCGTATGCATTCATACCTGAGAGATCCTCAGAAATACGAAGACGAAACATGAAACATGGTACGATAATTCAATCTCTAAAGTTTTGCCACTTTGTCTTGAATAAAACACGCCATAGGCTTGAGAGGTTAACAATACAAAGTCAACCCATGACTCAAAATGTTTTGTCCGAAACTAAGCCAATACATACAAATTGACTCAATTAAAAATTTATCCTATAAAAATCTCCCCATTTGTCTATTCCAGGACAAACCAAAAACAAAACACATATGGTCCATCAAGCTCTTTAAAAGAATCAATTTCAAAAGGAAAAAAGTATAGACAATTGACAGACACATACACTTAGTAGCTTTGCGCGCTCGAAAACTTTGTCGCATATTGCAAACCTACACATTTAAACACACCTCCAAATACCTTCAAATACAATTTAAATATAAAACAATATAAACTGCATAAAGATAAAACTCCCTCATGTCTAACAATACCCACTTAGGTAAGACGTCTCCTATCTAAAATAAAGATCTCCTCTTAAAGCTAAAGTGAAAGATTCCATTTCTCCTCCCTTTTGTTCAGGAATAGACAAATAAAGAATGCATAAAACTATTTCTCCCCCATTAACCATTTCTCCCCATAAATGAGAACATATGATACCAATTTAAATTCATGAAGAAAGAATAATACCATGAAATGGTGTAAAGTGAAACAAAACACAACATGGCAATACAAGCACAAATAATCCACAAAATGATAAATTAATAGCAATATTGATGAAAATATGATAACTACTTGAATACACAATGAAACATAAGATACCAATCTAAACAAACAATAATATATACAAATATGATCATGTAACATGCCGATTTGATTAAAAGATAAATCATATGGCAAACATGGATTAAATGCAAACACAAACACTCAAAACAAAAATGATACCATATATATAAATATGCAAAATACACCAATGACACGCAAACACACACACACACACACACACACACACACACACACACACACATATATATATATATATATATAGAGAGAGAGAGAGATAGATAGATAGAGAGAGAGTCCGGCTCTTATACGGACCTAATTTATAGACCTACTACCGTCCAAGAATAACTAGGGACCACTTTGTCATTTTAGGACCACCTTTTGGGGATCGAAAATGCCTTTTATATTCTTTTGTCTTTTTCTAAGTTTTAGGGAATATAAATTTTTACCCCAATGACTTCTAGCGTCTTTAAGTTTTATCTAATTAATCTGGGAGTCTAAGGGAAGTTTCAGAACTGTTACTTCTACAACTTCTTCCGTCACTATCGTACTAAAATTCTGAATAGCGAGGATTATCTATATAAATATTTTCCTCAGGGAGTCTGGAAATTGCAAGCGATTTTGATGGAAAATATTCTAGTCTTAAATACCTTATACGGTATTGCGGGTTTATCAGTCTAGTTTCTTTATATATCTGATTAAAAATATCAATTATATCGTTATTTATAAATTCGTCTAAATTATTATCACCATAGGAAGATAAGAATCTACGATATGTTCTAGGGCAGCTGTTTCTACATTTTTAAGGAGAGGACGGATTCCTCCGACTCTAATTAAAATAGCTTTTGTTTCTGCTAGCCTTTTTCGTCTAATAAATTTTAATACGTCTATACTGTCTTTAAGTATTCTATCATATTCTTGATATTTTTCAGGTCTTGACAGTTCTTCTGTAAAATCTTGAGTTCTTAGTTTTTGTCTAAAGAGATCATGGATCCCTGTTCTAATTATTTCTATTCTAGGTACTTCTTGAACTAACCACTCAATAACCCGGTCTATATATTTATAAGTACCACCTGCGTATGTTAAAGCAGTTTCTATAAGTTCTTTATCTTTAGAGTCTGTAAGAGTCCAATCTTGGATTTCTGTAGTTAAGTCTAAATTTGTTTGATTAACAAATGCTAAAAAGTCTGTAGTGATTTGTAAGCTCATGCAAGTTTCTTTAAAAATAATAATATGTAAAATAGTTAAGGGTTTGGTTCGAGTTATACCTTCCTTCTGTTCTGCAATGTCTTTATCTTCTTTCCTTCGTCTCTTCAGCTTTGTTACTATTTTTCTCTGGTCTTGGCCTCCTGCAACTCTCTCTTTATGTGTCGCACCTCAATCCACTATTTTGGCATCGTACCCATTTCCTGCCTGTACGCCTTCACGCCTAACGCCCACCTGGCTAATGGCTCGCAAAAAATCATCACCTGACGGCGGTTCAATAGTATAACACCTTATGTGCTACACCAAAGGTTCCACACAATAGTCTTCTATGAACAGAAAGTTGGAGATAATTTGGAAAATAATAACAACTTAACATAAGAGATTTATGAAAAAAGAATATACTTTTATTGCATTGCATTAGTAATTACACCTCTCACCATTCCCCTAACTATATGGGAATTACTCACTCACATACATATTACTTTCTTCAAGTTTACCCACTCCTCTCACTTCTAAAAACTCCTCCTCTAAAATCAAACTGGACGCTCCCTTTTATAGCATAAGGGAGCTACATATGACTTGCTACCGGAGGCTAAAAGCTAACCGGTTAAAGAGATACAAATTATTAAAGTCTATACTATTTACTTTACATAAAGTAAATTTGTCGTCTAACAATAATTCTAACTTAACGTCTTTGTAAGGGTCTCTTTATTCTTTATGAAAAAAAGCTTTTTGGGGGACCATGTGGGGCATGTCTGTTCCTTATTTATCTTCATAATGTAATGGAATCAATAGTCTAGATGATCGAGTCTCCGATCGTTAATAATTTGCTGAGTAGGGCGGGGCCCTTCTCTGTTCTATCTTCATCTTCTTATGTCTTGTCTTTATCTTCGTTTAGTAGAGAATTATTATTGAAAAATTCATCAATGAGGCCTACCACTCTAAGGCTGGATGGCAAGGCGATCTCTACCATTTTTTTAGATTCTTTCTTAAGTCTTCCATTAAATGGCTCATAATCCTGAATAATGAGGCCTTCTTTATGGTATGCAGTATACCATCTGTCTTCAACTGTTAACAGTTCCATGATTTTTATCATCTCCATAGCTTGAGTAATCTGGAGTTTGGACTTATTAATAATTACATCTTTAGTCTCGTCTTCAGATAGAATCTCAACGTCTTCAAATATATAATTGGAAAATCTAACAAGTCTAAATCCTTCAACTCTCATTCCTCTACAGGAACTTGGAGCAATTTGATAGATTCTATCAAATAGAGGAATGAAATCTTATACCTTCTTGACATACCCATGGATTATATTTCCAAGATAAATAGAGTTTTCTATAGTCTCAATTTGGATGAGTCCAATGAACCCATAGTCTGCTAAGGTTATCTGGGCTATCTCTGCTTTTTCAGAAAGATAAATTTTTGGAACGTCTTTGAAGAAACCTCTCATCATTAAGGCATATTCATTAGTCTCATATAATAACATATTAAAATGTTAAATAATGCTATTAGCATCTTTCTAATAGTCTTCTGATATTATAATATTATTATGACCAAAGGGTATAACAATCTTAGTCTTAAAAGTCTTTTTCTGATAACAAAAATTATTAGCAGGTCTAGTTTTGGAGGATTCTCCAAGAGTCTGAGCATAAGTCTGAGGCTGCGATCTAGGAGTACCACTAAGCTGGGTAATTGCAAGTCTTTGAGTTCTTATGAATCTGACAATAGCTACCAAATTCTGTTTGAATTCTACCCATAGTTTATTCTTCACGTTCCACCATATAGAATTTATAAGAGTATTTTCATCATCTGAAAATTCTCTTCTAAATTTTATCAGGTCTGGATATCTTTGATCGGGTCTATATTGGGGGAAATACATATTCCCAATGACTCTATTTTTAAAAACAATCTCATGTCTAGATTTTACAGGAGGAACTAATATATCATTAAAGTTCTCTAGGATTGGTCTTTCTTGAGAGTATTGAATATGAGTCTGTCTTTGTGTTACACTAGCATTTGGTCTTACGCGTCTAAGATAGTCTGCAATGTCTTCTTTATTCAGTCTATTCGTTCCAGAAGAACTCATGTTGTCTAAGTCTTCTGTTTGCAACATAAAACGTGAAATCACATTAGTGTTAGCGAAATTAGTTCTTGATTTGGACAAGTCTAAATCTCTGAATTTTACTACACAAGAGGAGTCAATATACACAATAAAATGTTTAGGTCTAAGAAAAAGCATATATTTTTCTATTGCCCTTACTATAGCTAAAACTTCTTTTTCATGGACAGTGTATCTTATTTCTGGATCAGTAAAGGTTCCAGAACTATGTCTACAAAGTTTCTTATTTTTAGTCTAATGATCAATGGTAAAGTATATTGCTCCCCATTGTTTATCAGATGCGTCCATTTCTACTATAAATTGGTCTTTAGCGTTGGGAAGTTCAAGTAAAGGAGTATTTTTGACTTGTTCTTTGATTTATCTTATAACTTCAAAATCATCTTTAATCCAATAAAAAGGATTAGTCTTGTCTGTTCCTTTTAATTTGGAAGTTAAACTTTGTCTCTTTGAAGCAAGATCTTTAATAATATATGCAGCACAATAAGCAATCCTAAAAATGATTGTAATTATTTTCTATCTTTGAGTTGGTTTGGAAACTCAAGAATCTTTTTGGTTATGTGTTCTGCTAAGGATAATTTTCCTTTATTAATATGCATTCCCACAAAGTCTATCTCAGTATGAAATAGTTACATTTTCCTTTTGAAAATAACAATACCATGTTTATCTATACCATGTTTATCTAATTCTAATATAATCTTTTTAAGATGGTCTACATGCTTTATCTCAGTCTTACTAGAAACAAGAATGTCATCTATGTAAACAAGACAAAATTCTGAATAAGGTCTAAATATATTATCTATTCTTCTTTGGAATACTTGAGGAGCATTCAAGTACCCAAATGGCATTACTATCCATTCGTATTTTCCTTGGGGCACACTAAAGGTTGTCTAAGTAATACTGTCTGGATGCATCTTAATTTGTCAGAAGCCTGATTTGCAATCAAACTTACTGAATATAATTCTATCTTCAATCAAATTGATTAAATTATTCTTGTTTGGTATCTTATAAGAATAAAATTAACAATTCTTATTAAGTTGTCTATAATCTATAACCATACGTCTTTTTTCTCTTTTACGTTCAGATTCATTTTGAACATAGAAGGCGAGGCTGTTATGTCTACTTTTACTTTCTCTAATAATGCCTAACTTAAGCATTTCATCTATGTCTTTTTTGAATTCTTCCCTGTCTTCTTATGAATATCATTTCTTATAAGTTCCACCATTAATAGTGGCGTCTGGGTTAATAGGGATAATTTTACAGTAACTTTGGTCTTTATCCCACTTAGCAATGAGATTTTCTCCTAAAGTAGGCTCTGCTAATTGCCTAATATTTTATTTTTCTACCTCTATATTAATTTTCCTTTGTTTGGATATATCTTGAACCTGTAATAAGGTGTGTTGGGCTTGATCTAGAATGTCTTGTTGTATAAGCGCTATTTTCTTATAACACTTTTGGTCTGGACACTTACATTCTTTTTGTAAGGGTTTAGTAATGTTTATGGCTTCTTGTTGGGTTTTAGGTCTAGGTCCACCATGCTCAGCTGAAGAACTCTGATGTTTTATTAGTCTACAATGAATCTTGTTGTTATACTGAGTATAAGGATGATATTTACTAATAAAGTTTTGTCCTAACATAATATTTCCCGTGAAACTAGGACGGGGATCCATTATCCAAAACTGATGATTAACAGTTTTGTTGGTCTGATTTCCTAATTTAAAATAAATAGGAATGGTCTTGAAATATAAGGTAAATGGTTCTCCAGTAGACACTTTACCATAGATTTCTTGATTACTTTATAAAAAATAGTCTTCAGGGAAGGCATTAGCCTTGTAAATACTCTAGGAGCATCCTGTATCTATAAAAGCTGAAAGTCTTTTAGGATAGTCTTTGTGTTGAACGAATAACTCTACAAAACAAGCATGTGGTTTAGTAGAAATTCCTAGATTATTATTTTATAAAATATATATTCCTTTTTGAGGTTTATCTATAAAATCTAAGGGTATTAGGTCTTCTGAACTACTATCAGAGTGGTATCCTTCTAAATCATAGGAAAATCTCTTTCCTTTCAAGTCTTCATTTTCTTACAATATTTTAGCTATATTTCTATCAATATCTTGATAATATTTTTTAATATCTAGGTCTATTTGAGCATCATACTGGCTAGTATAAATTGCTCTAAATCTAGTTCTCCAATAATTTTTATAGTAGTGTAATTGACAAATAACACAAACCATAAACAATTTCGTTTGTATAATCTCAAAGCATTCTACGCATTTAAAGTCTTTCTTTCTACATTTCATTTCAAATGTTCAATAATGTCTTTCATCAAAGTAACATCTAGGTATATAGGTTAGTAACTCAGAATTACTAACTGTCCATCTTTTCTTTAAAAAGGGGCTTAAAATACACTTGTACTAAGCTTCTTCAAAGTCTATATTCATTAACTAAATCGTCTTGATTAGTTTGCATCATATATAAGTCTAGACTATCCTGAGAGTCTTCATATTCATCAGTATCACTATTATCGTCTTCTGGGTCACTATCGGTATATGCATTATACATAATAGTATTATCATCATCTTTTATGTCTGATATTTCTATAGCATATAGGATATCTAATTCTTCTTGATCTGCATAGTCTAATATTGTATTAATAATCTTAATACATTCTTTATCTTTTTTATTAGGGCAGTCTTTAGCAAAGTGTCATTCTTTGACGCAAGTCCAACATTCTTTGATGGCGGTCTTACATTGAGCTACTTATTTTTTCCCCTATAATTAGGAACTTTCTTATACTTATTAGTGTTCTTCTTAAAATATCTTCTTTGGTTAAATCTATTTTTCTTAGTCTTAGAGTTCTTTTCCCTAAAGGTAGTAGATGGTCTAAATCTATATTTCTTTGGAAATCCTAAAGGTCTAGTCTTAAACTTTTTATGTTTCCATTCTAATTTCTTTTTGAATTTATTAGATTCACTTCCACATCCCCATTGGATTGGAGAGAGGTCTCTCTCGTCTTTGATCTGAGTGATCTGTGTGAAAGTCTCTTCTATCAACTTTCCTTGAGTTATATCACGTCTCTTAGATATGATATAGTCTTTGGCTAAATTGGTTCTTTCACTAAGGGAGTTATTATTAACTCCAACTACTCCTGGCCAATTCCTATATTCATTAATTAGGATTTTTCCTATGGTAGGTATCTTCCTAAAGTATTCAGATTTTAAGGTTTCTCCAAATTCTTTAATTTGGTAATATAGTTGCTCATAATTATTGCTATATTCATTGATATTATCTAGTTTGAAAATGCTAAGGAGGACTAACTTAGTTTTTTCTAGGTCGTGTTCATTGATATGAGCTAAACGTCCAGCTCCAATGAATTCTGACGTGAACAATTGAATATATTCTTCAATTGATCTTTCTTGTAGGTTTTCCTTCATTTTCTCAATCTTATAAAAGGAGTCTTCTTCTGTAGCCTTTCTCAAACTATCTAAATAATCTTTTGTAATTCCTCTAATGGATTGCTCAGCGTATTGCTTACATGAAGTTTCATCCCATTGTTCATTAGATGAAAAACACATGTTCATCTGGTTACGCCATTCATCTAAGGCCTTCTTCCTATCTTGGACATTGTCTAAGTTAAACTATATCCCAACTGGATTTATGGCTTGACTTGCCATGGTCTTAACAGGAGTAAAACTCTTATCACTAGTTGGAAAGTCTTTTATATAATTAGGCTTAGTCTTAACTAATGTGCTAGAATATATAGGAATATTTATTCCTATTGGTTTACTAAAAAGTCTAAGAGCATCTTTTAGCCTACTACTACTACTACTACTACTACTACTACTTCCTATCTCTTATTTATTAGGACCTACTTGTGTAGCTGTCATTAGTCTTTCTTCTCTTTTTTCTATTAGTCTTAAGTTTTTAAGAAGTTCCTTAGTCTTCTTAGATTCTTTTAATTTTAATATACGCTCTTGAGCTATCATATCAAATCTTTCTCTTTCTTGAAATCTAACAGATTGACTTTTCCTAAGGTGATCTTTAAATGTCTTCATGTCTAATTCTGAGGGTTCATGTCCAAAGTTTTGGATCCTAGCTTTTCTCTAACTAGGTCTTTGTTTTCAAATGATCTTCTAGGTCTAATTACCGGGGCTTGTCTTAGTAAACTAAAACTAGTCTTACTACTACATTCTCCTTCTGAAGGATCATTGATTATGACTTCTCCCATATTCCTAAATCTAACTTCCTCAGTCTAGATATTCTTATTGATAATCTTAGGAGGGACAAACTGGATAGTAACATTTCCAGTGACATCGTCTTGATTAATAAATAAAGGTTTATTCTGTATAGTCTTAGTTTCTTAAAATTCTGGCAATTTCCAGAGGGTCTTAGCTTTTCTTTATGGGTCCAGTATTCCTAATACTGTAAGTATGATTGTAGTCTGAAACATTGGTTCTAACTAATATGTCTTCATTAAGTCTACCGCTAGGAATTTTCGATTGCATTCCTTTATAAGGAAATTGGAAAAACTTCACATAACTTTGGAATTCTATATTTATATTAGCGTCTGGGATAATATAGTCTTCATAGCCACTAGCATACAAGATCAACTTAAAATGTTTAGTTGTGTCTATGGTTACTGTAAATGCCGGAATGGCATTAAAGTATCTTATGTTGTCTGACATTTCTAGTTGGGCTATCCCAATAAGACTTTGCTCAAAATATTTCCATCTTTTATCTATTAAAGAACACAATATGTTGATATTATTCTGCGGTCTATGTAATCCTTGGATTCTTGCTTGAAAGAGTCCAAAGGTTAGGAATTGGAACTTCCTATCAGTTCCTCTAGATCTAAGCCATTTTGAGTCAAAAAGTTGAAGCTTAGTGTAGGATTTGTCTAACACATGATTTCTACAATGAGAAGTCATGTTATAATTAGGAGTCTTAGGAGTGGCACCTTCTTTAAACAAGTCTATATATCTAACGGCTCGAAGTTGTCCATTATGAATGGAATCTTCAATAATCTTCCAGCCATCTTCACCCCATTCTTTCCATTGGAGAGGATTGGTGAAATTTCTCTACTTCCACCATGTTCTAACATTGTAAGATGAATCCTTAAGTCTTTGGAGCATACAATTACTTTGTCCAATATTTGGGATAGAGCTAGCTATTTTACTAGTCTTATTTAATCCGTCATTTATGATTCTTCTAGTTATGGTCTTTCCTTCCTTAGTTTCTATATAAGGAGATTCTCTAAATTTACATATGGTTATCTATTTTTGTTCAAGTCTTTTTTCAATTCTTTCTAAAGAGTCTGCATAATCTTTTTGTCTTTTTATCTGCCTAAGGATTTCTTCATTAAATGTCTTATTTTCTTTTCTTGCATTATTGTTAATAGCTTCATTATTTTTAACAAGAGTATTAACAAGGGAATTAGCAATCTTATTAATATAGTCTTTTACCTCATCTTCTTTTTCTTGTTTATGCACATATTCGTGTGCCATCCTAGTTTCTATAGTTTTTACAGTTTTTTCTATTTTATCTAAACGAGTTAAAATAAACGAAGAGTCTAATTCAGCTTGGGAAGGTTTACTATATATAAACTTAATTCCCTTTATAATTTCTTCGTATTTTTCTTCTACTTGGGACATGTCTAGTCTAAGTTCAATAATAATACTATCCATTTTGGATAGGTTATGGCTTTTCATATTATGAAGATAATTTGCTAAATTTTGTTGGAATTTAACAAAGTCTGTGTAAAAGGTGGTTAATCCTTCTGTCTTAGCCTTTAAGTCTAAATGTAAGTCTTTAACAAAGCTACTGTTATAGTCTTGGGTAGTTACTATAGATGTAGAAATTAAATTTAATCTTTCTAAAATGAGTCTAGTTGCTTTAGCAGCGTTGGCAATCTCATTTTCATTTATCTGATAATAAAATCTTTCATCATTTATCTTTTCTAAAATTCTTTGGTAAAAGTCTGCTAGGGTCTGAATTGAGAGGTTTTCAGTAACCTCATTCCAGTTTGATCTAACTATCTCCATTAGGTAGATAATTGTCTAATCTATGAATAAGCTTAGCTTGTTTTTGATAAGTTTAATTAACTCACTGTCTAGATTTTTTGTTAAAGTTTTAATTTCTAAAATGTCTTTGTTAAGGACTTCTATATGATTAGTCTTAATATTTATTTCTCATAGAACTTGTATTAAGTCTATTGGGATTTGGTTATCTTTTTCTAGTATCCTTTTAGAGATATTTTTTATCTATGTTTCTAGGGTTTAAGTGTCTTTTATTAATTGTCTTAATATAAGGAGTATACACTTATTTTGGTCTATTATACTATTGATAGGGCTGGCAGTAACTTGTCTACTATCTGCGTGTTTAGCTGGGATGTGTTCAATATGTGAACAACCGTCTATGTGAGAGGTTAATCAACCTTCTGTGTCTAAATCAGTTATGGGTATAGGATGGTAGTCTGGGTTGGTTCCAAAAATATCTTTGTAAATGCGAGGGATAAATCCTAAGGGCATTAAAGTCTTTTTACTAAATAGTTGAAAAAGTGCGTCTTGGCTCTGATACCAGAATTAGGGGTTTGGTCGGAATTCAGCGAGATTCTAAAGCTCTTAAGGTCTTGATACCGATTTGGGTCTAAACTATAAATCTTTTAAATATTAAGTCTAAAAATAAGGTTTTAATATAAGACAAGAGGGGACCATTAAGGAAAATAACAAAAGTCTTTGGGACCACGAGGGGACCACTTTCGGGATAAGGAAAAAGTCCGCACGGTTGAGTCCGCACTATATATATATATATATATATATATATATATATATATATATATAAACACCACAAAATAACACAAAATACATAAGCTTTACACATTAGCATAGTATCGATATGTCTAAACATGTGGAATGGAATTAATGGGCGTGATCTAAATTCAAAAGAAGTATGATCCAATCACTCAAAAATGTTTAAGGAGTTCAGTTTGACCGAACAAATTTATAAAACAAATATTTAGCCTCAAGTAAGAGTTAAAATGAACTCAATGAAAAAATAGGCACAGTAGAAACAAACCTAAAACTTTAATGATCTACAAATCATTAAAGTCATGACATGATAAGAATAACTAGGATTTATTGTGCATACCCGTTGATCTTCAACTATAAGACCCTCAAAATCTATGACAAACATCATATATAATTTCACTCAATTCTTTTGAAGATAACATTTTCAAAAATCAATCAAACAAACTTATTTGTCTTTAATATATTCTTCTTGTTTATTATTTTTTAGGATCTTACCAATGGCGATTTTACCACAAAAGAGATTTTCTCCTTTCTTAGCCCTTCACCGTGCACCTTCATATTTTTGATAAAAGTCAACATACTCATGGACAACGGTTTTTACATACACAAATCTCTCGTAGTCAACAAATATGTATATAACAATATTGATGGGAGAACATATCACTTAGCTCAAATATAACGTGTAAAGTTAAAATTCAAAGAGCTTGTCCATATGTATGGAGGCATATAGAAAGTGAATTCACTAAGCAAATCAAAGTTGAAAAACTCCATGCAAGCATAATTAAGAACAATCTAAGTATTAAAAGATAATAAAATGTTCTATCCACATGGAAACATGGAATGAAGTGGACTCAAACACATTAATATGCTATAAAAATGTTTATAACAAAACTACACATAAACTAAAAATATTTTTGAATTTTTAAACATTTCTCAAAATGATACCAATTTAAAAACACAACTCAAAAGATAGAAAAAATCTTTTTATTTTTATTTTTCTCATTAAGACCCAAAAATGAAAAATCAAAATAAGAAAAATAAACATGTCATAACACCACCAGTAAAAAATAACATGAGGCATAAAAGTAGCGTATGACAAACATGCAATCACAATCACTCGTAAGATGTATCATAGGAAGAATCGCGTGAAAGAAAACGAGATTCAACAATCCTAACATTTAGTGCCTCCAAATCATAACTCCTAATCCATATATGTGTAACATGAAGAACTCAGGCTTGCGGAACCTTTGTGACACTAACCTTAGCTTTCTAGAACTTTTTCTAAGATCATAACAAAAATGCCTAAGGTGATATTTCCTATCATAGTGTGTGAAAGTTAATACATAAGGAATGTTACCCTTAAGTTGACCTTCTTTAACGTCCCTAACAGTTGTTGGCTCTCTCAAAGCATGATTTTGGCTTTAGCAACAGAAGAATTTGGATCATCGAAGCCTGTTCCACACGTGCCATCTTTAATTTGAACGGTGCCTAACATTTTATTAAATATTTTGACCCAGATTATAAATCAAATTTGACTTTACCCTTGTATCTCTATCTCTCCTCTAACTCACAATCCTAGACTCGAGCAAATGCCTAGACTCTTCAAACTCAAGAAGCTCCTTCTTCATAACCTCTGTCAAACCTCTAAGGGTATTTCTCTCACCCTAAACATAGTTTATCTTCTCCTTAAAAGTCCTCTCACATGCCCTAAGATCCTCAATTAATATAATATAATCATTAACTATGGCATGTTCTTTCAACCTAGCTTCCAACGTCAAGTTTGCCTTTTTATTTATTTCAATGATTACGTGAACAACTCACAAAAGGTAACTTGGAGTTCACTCTCCTCCTCCTTTTCTTCTTCCCACTCTTCTTCTTCTCCACTCTCTTGGTAATAATAAAACATGGCCTCATAGTGCCATGCTTAGAATTACATTAATAGGAAGATATTTCGTTATTGCTCTCATGACTAACCATAAATGTGGTGTAGTTGCACTCAATAGAGTAATCGGGTCCTTCTTATGAATCGTTATCACTAAGGGTAGCGTTATACACCTATAGGTTCTTACCCTCCTTCCATAGTTTAGTCTTACACTCAGTTGCCTTATACTCATAACCCTCACCCCCAAAGCATTTATCTGACTCCCCCATCTTAAAATTATCATTACAAGTTTTAGGGAATTGATCCTCCTTGTTATACTTATTTTCTCAAATTTCTTTACATCTTTCGATTGTTTTTCAAACTTGAGAAATTTTTTAAACTTCTTTGTAAACATGGACCTATCATCAGAATCGATGTTAGACTCATCATTCGAAACATGAGTTTTCTCCTTTCGGGATTTCAAATTAATATCCTTATCTTTCTTCAGATTTTTTAAGAAAACATATCGAGCTTAAAGGTTTGAAGATCACCTACAAGCTCTTCGAGTTTCGTAGAGTTTAAATTACCCAAGGAAGTTAAAACTATCACCTTTGAATTAAATCTTTCGGGTAAGGACCATAAGATTTTCTTAACTATGCGGGTTTTAGGTATTCTCTTTCCTAAGTTAAAATAAGAGTTCACATTATCTGACAATCTAGTGTAGAACTCATTGAAGATTTCACTCTCCTCCAATTTAATGATTTCAAACCGAGTGGAGAGGTTTTGGAGTTTGGAAGCCTGAACAGAGCTAGTACCTTCATGCGTGAGTTGGAGTATATCCCAATCCTCTTTTTACGTTTCATAAGTTATAATATGACACAACTCCTCCGTTGTGATCGAATAAAATTGAGCATTTAAACCTCACAAATTATTATTAGCTAACCTTTGTCCTCCCTCACTCCATAATTCTACCGATTTGGAAATCCCATAATCACCTGCTAAGGTTGCGGGTAGGTACCAACCATTAATTATCGCTTGCCATACCCCCCCGTCTATCGTCTTAAGTGATGATTTCATTCACATTTTCCAATACGCGTAATTAAACCCATTAAATATCGGTGCTCTAGACACTGAATAACCCTCCGAATAAAAACTCATTCCTAAAACATGGATCTAAAATTAAATCTTAGCATTCCCCCTCTGATACCAATTTGAATTCCTTAAAGTATAGAGGATGGTCTAAAAAAAAGTAAATTTTTAAAATTTTCAAATTAAATATAAAACTTAAACAGGATTAACCCAAATAAAACTTTGCACGAATTTTACACCAAGTTGTTGTGATAAACCGATTTACTAAATTTTATCTTAACCTAAAATATGCATCTACGTGATAGTAGATAAAATAAATAAATCAAACCATAACATATCGATGTACGAGAAAAATCCAAGCCAAAAAAAACCTCGGATGTCCCACCATGCAAATCACAATGATGAGGAATTACACAAGACAAACAATAGACTTGTAACATGGACTCGATGTCCTTGAGAGCCTTGATGCTCTTCAATATTCAACCTCTCCTATACAGTGCATGTAAGAGTCCACCTATGCAGTGATAAATATGTGAGTTTACACACGCCTCGGTATCCACCGAACAAGCTCAGTAACCATCTATGGATCAGGAATACAAAGTCCATCACTTCTTCATCGCAACATCACACCATAGAGTCCATCGCGTGTAAACAACAAATGAGATGTGGAATCCTTTATATGAAACTATTCGTAATTAAGATGAAGATAATAACTTCTTGGTTCCACAAAATAAGAACTCAAAGCATATAGAATAACGAAACTTGGACCTTAAACACTTTAGGTGAAACTAGAATCAGGGATCTTTTGGACATGTGTAGGAAAATATTTTTATCCCAAAGTCTCTCTAAAAATAAATGCTTGAACCCCTTTATATGGTACACGCTTTTTGAGGTTTCATGTTCTTTGAGAAAGATCGCTCGAATGAAAACAAGACCTCGTTCGAATGAAACTCCAAACTTATTTAAACAAAAACAAAAGTCGTTCGATCGAATAACTAATCATATTCGAACTAGCTCCAAATGAGCTTCAAACGATATTATTTTAGAAAAGAGAAAATTTTTGTTTGATGTTTGTTTGAAGTTCGTTTAAATGAAGTGCCAAACTCTTTCGAACAAAACCCATAAAGTCATTCGAACGACTTAAAAATAAAAAAAGTTGAGTTTCTTTTAAAATCTTTTAAAAACACCTCCAAACAATTATAAAAACTAACACCCAAAAATAAACTTCCAAGGATCAAAATTCATATTCATTCATACGTGAGAGATCCTCAAAAACACGAAGACAAAATGAGGCATGAAACATGACACGATAATGAAATCTCTGAAGTTTTACCGCTACGTCTTCAATCAAATACTTCATAGGCTTTAAAGGTAAAAAACACAAAGTCTAACCTATGACTCAAAATATTTATCCGTAATTAAGCCAATACATACAAATTGACTCAATTAGAAATTTATCCTTACAATAAAAGAGTTAGTCATATGTTCAAAAGATTTTTTTTCCCAAGCAAGTAAAACTACAAAATCGTGGCAAATGTTGAGCCAGGACACCAAGCAAGTTTATTTTTAAGAGGAACCACACCCAATCAGGGTACATCACCAAACAAGTGTATTTTTATAGAAATCGTACCCAAGCAGGGTGCATTTTTAAGCAGGTGACAAACTTAATTTTTTCTTTACTCATTATCATTAACTAAATCACCATGCATGTGAGATTTTTTGTTTAGTTACACCAAGTAGGGTATAATTCTAAGAAAAATCATTCATACACAAAAACATTATGAGAAACAAAGTGGAATAAAAAGATAAATGTATAATCCTATCTCATCAACATATGAAACATTGGCCAAGGATGGGGAAACCATCATATTACCAGATTCAACTTGGGCTTCAGCCACTGGAGTGTCCTCAAGAGATAAAATAATAGGCTCCACTGGAGGAGGACCAACCTTCATCGAAGAAGGAGAAACCTCCATAGAAGGTGGATTAACCTTAGCCAACAGGGTTGCCTGTTCCTCTTCCTCACTAATGACAGGATGAAACAACACAATAGAGGAAACTCAGTACAAAGGTGAATATGAGAAATCAAAGTAAAAGATAATCTTTTACAAGTCAAATAGCTCATCATTGGCTGGACAAATGTGAGCAAAGACATCCAAAGACACTATAAATATTGGTATCACCACTGGAAAGTCCAAAGATATAAGTAGTCTCACTAGGATACAAGGAAAGATTTCCCTCATTGATAAACCGTACGAGCACTAGTACATCAATAATAGGAGCCATGTGAAGAATCTTACCAGTTCCCTACACATACAAAACAAAACAAGGTCTTGAGAATCACAAATGTTAAAAATTAAAAATGATCAAGTCAAGTTTCAAGTAGAGGTATTACGACAGATTGAGCAAATGGGATAACTGCTGATGGTGACTCGACATAAAGTAGGGGAATAATTGGATTTTCCATTTCTGGAGTTTCAACTGAGTCCCCACAACCTTTTCAATCGTTGACAATTTTCTTTACACCGAAGAAATACACCTAGGAGGGACATGTCTTGAAGATGCTCGCCCAATTTTTGAAGAAGGGGATACATAAGAAGTTGGAATGTATTTTCTTTAATAACTAGCCTCGAAGGATCTTTCCTAGGAGGAATGTCTCCTAGAGAGGGACACTACAGATAGAATAATAATATTAAAGCTAAACTTAAGAAACTGAACACTTAATTTTTTTTTATAAGGGGAACAAGTTTCTTACTAGTTGATTCGCATGAGGGGTAAAGATGGATTAATTGGGGTGGAAACATCCACCATATCCTCATTTGCACCATCTTCCAGAGTTTTCTCTGAGGAAGTTGAAGGTGTTGGGATTGGAACCGTATATCTTTCAGCACGGTCATGCATAACGTTTTCTTACGTTGATGATGTACATTAGTTGGAGGCACCTACGCCGCTTGCTCAATGTAAGTAACCTTCTTCCTAGTAACTCAATGAATGATAAAATCGTCATCTAGGTGGTGTCTCTTCAAACCACCTAATGCATTATCTACAGTGATAAGTGTAGATGCCATCCGAGGTGGAACCTCATACACATGGTACACCTACCTTGTTAGTAATAACATGATTTACTGGAGGAACATATAAAGGTTGAAATAACTAATGACACATTTATACTTCTTTAGGACTTTGGAGACAAATTCCCCCTTCGAAGAAGCTGCGATCGATGAAGCATTACTCTTACTCCTATGACACGACTAAGAATGTGTCTCAAAAGTGCGTTCTCTCTAGTCTCAAGTGCAAGCCTATCGCGTTAGTAATAAACCCGGTAAGTCAGGATCGTATCCACAGGGAAATAGGAAAACAGATTTGTAACGGCGTTGGATAGATAAGGAATCCTAACTCTGACTCTAAAGAAAAAGGAAAAGATGATTGGATTGATAATTAACTACAACTAAATGTAATTTTTGAAAATATTTATGTAATGCACTAAAATATGAATGGAATGCAACTATTCTAAATTACCTAAAATACTAACGATGAATGATTTAAAACTCGAACTATGTGATGAGAAAAACATGAATACAATCCCCTAACCCTAGTGTATTGATGATATAAAACTAATCGTAAATTTAAATAATTAATTAGGCCCAGAATTTAATACTCCAAAGCATTACGTATATGAGGTTCAAGCCCGCACCATACTTAATCAGAGGACAAGTAAATCGGTATTGTAATAGTTACACTCGAATTGTATTCTAAAGCATCTCGATTACCCTGAAGGAAAAGATATCCAAAGATCTACAATTGTCGCATTCCTACGCAATACGGTCGTAATCAAATCATTAAATTTAGAGGATTACTTTTATACACATAAAACTACCACATCGGGTTGGGTTCATGCATCCCCACCCTTAAAAGTCTAGCCTACCATGATGAAAGTAATGAAAACGATTTTTAAATTGCAAGAAGTCATGGTTAAACTAAGGAAAAATTGAAGAATGATGTAAATGGGAAATTAAACAGAGGAAAGTAATCACTAATCTTACCGAAGCACTAAAATCATTAACTAAAAGTACTTGTAATCACAGAAATCGGAACAATCTTCAATCTTGGAATTAAAATTATAATCTATCTTAAAACTTGGGTTTTTCTGAAAAGAATGGAAAATTAGATAAATTCTCTATTCTGAAAAAAATGATAATAACTCGGGTTTAAATACCCTACAACACTCCAAGAGTTTTAGCTGAACTAGGACTCTCCATTAGAGGAAGAGTAAAAAATTAAACTTCGACTGTCGGACCGATCTGGTCCTCCTTCAGTTCGGTCTGGCTGGAATTCGGATCGGTTCGTTTATTTCTTGGCCGGATCGATCCGGTACGGATCGATTCGTTTATTTTCCTTCAACTTCGATCCGTCTTCGGTCCGGGGTTCTCTGGAAATTGGCATTTCGGATCGATCCGATCCGGATCGGTCTGAATTTCCTTTGACTTTTTCTTCAAACTTTGACTGGCCATAACTTTCACACCGGGACTCCAATTGAGGTAATGTTTCTTCATATGTGCTTGTGAACTTGATATATTAAACTTTTCTTTAGATGCCTCATCCAAATTCCGGGTAAAAATTATGATTTTACCCTTTTGACTTTCCTTCTTTTCTTTCTCAATTCTTTCGGTTTCTTTCTTTCTTCATTGACATCAAATACCTGCAAACTTTGTACGAAATACCAGAAACTCGGTGTACTCGTTAGAATAAGTCAGTAACAAGATTATGAGATAAAATCAAATCGATTACGCTGTTCGAGGTGCTAAAAGTAACTAAATTGAAGGGATAAATTTGGAAGAATTTATGCCTAATCATCCTACTAGTTGTAGTGTCACCTTTTTTGTACTTTTTTGGTCTCTTGAGGAATCTCAATAGTTGGAGTCAAAGGAGGGAATTATTTTGGAAGAGGCTTCTTTGTTGTTCTCAAAGCAAACTCTGCACTAACATTAGAGCTATATTTTAGATTAATCTTTGATGGACCATATCGCTCCACCACAAGATACATGGTCTCTATTTGAACAAACTCCTTAAAAATTTTGAGAAGCACCAATCAACATTACAGAACCAACCTAAGGACATATCACCCACTCAGTCTTTTCATGAATGACCAATTAGTCATGATTTTCTATGGATAGAACCACAACATTATGGTGAGTAAAGTCAAGGCAGGAAGGCAAGGAGAGTAAAAAGATTCATCAACCCTTCTAGTGTTACAAATTGGCTTGGGGATGCTTTGGCCGTAACTAAATTATCTAGCACACCAATGAGAGTTGTAGAACCCACTATCGAAATACCACTTTGTAAATATTAGAAGATAATTGGGTGTCATTAAAGGATCACAATGCGAGATGGATCGTCTTTAATGCCCTCGTCCGCATGAATAAGCTGCACCATTGAAGTTTCTAGTTTGAAGAACAACCAAGTTTGAGAGTTAGCCTCTCTAGAATAAGGACATTAAATAAAATATCTATAGTCATCAATCAATGGAAAGAATTGCTTCTTGCTATATTTTTATTCCAGTGCATTATAGATGGACGTCTAAGAGGGAAAAGGCTAGTCGGTTAAGATTTGGGAGCAAATGCGAGGAACCTAACACAGAACAACCCTATTATAAGGGTAGTGTTGGAAAAACTAGACACGTCATGATGACCCACTGCCCTTTTCATGTCAAAATCCATCCCATCTAACTAAGTATACAAAGATCTAAGAGTAATGGCAATAATTGTAATTTTTACTCCACGAGCCAGTTTGATAGACATATTAACCAAGTTATGACATTTTTGGTCATTGGGCCTGCTAGGAAGAAAGTGGCATGATAACAAGCCTAAAATATAGGCAACTAACTATGAATATATGTCATTGCCAGCGCCAAATGGTGCTTAAAATTAACACATTATTTGTACATATTATTCCAACTAAGGACTTTTGTCGATTGTGTTCGAAGAAGGAGTTTAGATAGAGATATATGGGAGATTCATATAGTAATTTAGAAAAATAAGAAGTGATAAAGTTACGCAAATGGTTTTCATAAATTAGTAAATTCATTTTGGCGACAATACCTTGATCCTTTTGTTCTTGAGTGAGCTTCACATATGGCTTGTGAAAATACTTGATAAATTGGCCAAAAGTGGCCTTAGTAGAGTCCCCAACAGATTTACAAACTAACTTGCTAACACAAATCATTCTTTAACTCGAGTTTCATCTATAGTTTTATCATTGAAAGGAAGAGACCCACATGGTTCTAGACCAAGCATCTCACAAACATCTTCCTAAGTAATTAAATATTCCCCCCAAGCTTCCATTAAAGTGTGAGAAACCACACTCCATCGTGAAATCAATCGTTCAAGTGTTGGGTTGTTCTTGGACAAAGTAAAATCCCCAAGCCAGAGGGCAGCAACCTGGAGAATTTCATCTTGGAATTTTTGGTAGATATAGCTCGACTAAGGTGTGAAACCATCTAGAGAACCACTTGCTCTCTAGAATTTAACGTGGGAATGTGGGAAATCTCCCCGATCCGAACTAAATCTTAGAGTTCCTCAACCATCAACAAAGCCTCATACTTACTTTGTATAATTAAATAAAACACTTTAGACATTTTCTAACATTCATTACTGTCCCCAAATAACGAAGAGCGATGGTAAAAACCATACAATGCCTCACGCTCCATTATTTTCGTCGTTACAACCTTGTCGAAGCTCTTTCCAGTTCTATAGGAAGAGGTAGGTATAAGTCGTTTGCCAGTTTTAAGGGATAAAATGGTTAGGAAAGAACACTAAAAGAAAATGACTTGTAAATATGAGACTAAAAGAGATTCTAAAGTAAGTTTAAAATTGTAACTCATATTTCTCTCTCTAGGACACAAAAAACTTTGAACTCTCTACTGGAAAAAAATGGTAAGAATGTTTTAAATTAATACACAACAAGTTATTTAAAGGGTTGAGAAAAATGACCGTTATGGTTATTCGACGATTCATTTTCCAAAGACTATTTTAAAAATAAGGTGTAAAATGATGATTGTGTGAACCAAGACTGTTCAGAGTTTACTATGATGCCACATGTCAAAAGGTGGCAGAGTTGGTAGATGATGGAAATTCAAAATTAAATGTTAGAGAGTTACAAAGATTTGGTTACCACACATAGAAACAAGATGTGTCGGTGTTAGATGATGTGTTGATTGAAGGTGTTTCGTACAGAAACTTCTTGTTTACACAAAAACTTTCTCTAGGAGGGGGGAAATATAAGAGGGGCTTAAAGATAATCTTCCTAACTTATAGATAAACCTCTTAATAAGATATTAATGAAAGATCAAGAAAAAGTGGAACTTAATCAAAGACTGATAAAGCCTTGAAAAAGAAGATAGCTGATCCACTATGTATTTTATTTATTTTTAGGTAATTATGATTTATATTATTATATTTGTGAGGTTACTCGGTACCAGCGATGGACAAGGTCTGGAAGGACCTATGAGAGATTTCACGATCTATCAAGGAAACTCACTTAGGGAACCTTTGAGGGAATTGGTTTAGAGAATAAAGACCATAGTTAATGCATCACCCTTAAATATTTGAGATACACCAGTTTAAAACACCCAGTTTAGCCCGAATGAGCATTACTCAAGCAACTAGGGCTAAACTTACTCTCAACCACAAAGAGTTTTGGTGCCCAAATAGTATATTTCCATAAAAGACCTTGCGTGACGTTATTCCACAACTCTATAAATCAATCTTACCTCAAACAATGATGGTTTAGTGAGTAGTTGGCCATAAAAGTGATAATACACCACTATTCCACCTGATAGAATGACCAGTCACTCTAGAATTTCAATCAACATTTAATTCTAATGACATTTTAGGGATGATAGTTCGAACCAACATTCAATGCCCCCCAGGTTCGTCGAGACCAATCTCAATCTATAAATAACCCATTTATCCTTTGATAAACCATCAGAACTTTGATCTATAAGTTCACTTCAAGATATCAAGTTATTAAAACCTTGAAAATAGAGAATATATTCTCCACCATTAATACGTTTATCTAGTTCTCTTTAACAAATCAAACATTTATTGAGATCGAGACACTTTTCCATCCATAATTTGGTGTTTACCTTCCTACCTTTGGTGTATTTAGAGTGCTCGCTTCTCTCTTCCTCTAACTTATATTAACCAAAGGCTCATTTATTACCAAAGCATCCGGTATTTATTGTTCATCATTATGATATATATATATATATATATACTAGAGTTTATTCCTCATCATTTGAATTACTTTCATTACTATTTTATCACCATTAAGATGGGTTACGCCTCAGTTATTGATAAACACCCCAGGTTTGAGTACTCTCTTACAACGTAAAATAATTAAGGGTGTATGTTATTTTACGATATGTGATATATTTGGTTTGGTTAGGGATCAAAGGATGGTTCAGAGGCCTGAATATTCATTTAAAGATGTTAAATTGGGCCATGGGGTACGTAAACATTTGGACTAAGTTTCGGGTAGTGTTTTGCAGGTTCGTTTGGGGGTCGAAAGTTGGGCCTTTTAAAGAACTTCGAGATTAGGGATTTATAAGTGGGTTTTATCCTCTTTAATCATTGCATAATCCTATTTTCACAAAGCACACTGCCACAGAGGTATTTGATAGAAACAAAGGAAGATTATTTGGGAAGAACAAGAAAGAACTAAAGAGATCGAAGCCTAAACCATCAACCTCTAGTTAAAGGCCAGGAATATTTTGATCTATCTCCCTTTTAGAATGTTTTTTATTTATGATTTGATTACTGATATTAATTTTATTGGGACTAGAAGAATGATTATAACTTAGTCTGTTGTTAATTAATTAATCCTTCTAAGTTATTAATGATTAATAGACTTATGTTTGATGAATTTGTCTTAAGTTAGAATAACTTGGATTAACATTGTAAACCCATGTAATTCGATATTAAAACAATGAAAACATTTAATGTAATTAGTGGTGATGAACCATATGATTTAATAGATGTTATGATGATTAAAATTCTTAATAAAGGTAAAGCCCAGATCTATTAATGAAACTTAAATTTAATATATTGGAATTATTTAGGTGGAACTTATTTTAATGAAATCAGACGAAAGAATGACCGTATATCTTTAAATTTTTATTTAGTATCTATTATAGTGAATTTTGAACTTATTCTAGGTAGTTTCAGACGTTTAAAAACCATTAATGGCAGACTTTATAATGGAATTTACAAAGTTGGAGGTTAGGGATAAACTTATCAATGAAACTATGTCATTTTGGAAGAGGACACAATGGAGCCACACCCGCGATACTTGGAACCACTCTTATGCCTAGGAAGACCAACATTGCGCCTGTAAGAGCAGCACCTACTGGTCTAACCAGGTGTATAATGGGTTAGGGTGTTAGTATGGGTGGGTAATTAGAGTTTAAATTAGATATTTGGGTTAAGGTTTATTGGGGTTTTTACTATAGTTTAATTAGGGACTTGGGGAGAATTTTAGGTCCTTTTTGGTATTTGGTTAGTAAACCTATTTATACTCATAGAGACGCTAATTTAGGTTTAAATATAGCACGGATTATGCGAGCATATCATAGTAGTTCATTGTATGATTTAAATATACGTATGATTATTTGTGTGTGTATAAGTATACCAATGGGGCTCACTCGAAGGGAATCTGTGACATCCCGTAAAATTTATAAATAGAATTATCAGGCCTAATACAAAAATAGGGGAATAAAAAATATTTGGTGACATTCTCAGCATAAGGAAATAACTAAAACTGAACAAGTAATAACAAGATAATGAAATACTGAATAATACAAATACAACTCTGATACTAATCGCTGCCAATAAAAGTAAACTAACATTGAAATATAAAATTTAACTCATACAATTTATGAATACAAGAACCATATATACAAACTGACTGAAACTAAAAGTACAATAAAAGGATAAGCTACACTTTCTCGACTCCTATAACCTAAGAGAAATGAATGCAACGTCAGTAGAGGTTCTCCTCTAATAATAAACTCCGTGAATGGCTGGAACAGCGACCTAAGGCTCGTCAAAAACGCAGATGTACAACAACTTAAACAAAAAGTCTATGTAGAATAAGATTATAACAAAGTTTAGGCCATATTATATCTACATATCTTCCTCTCGCCTGTTAGTGAATTTTAAGTTATTAGTTACCTAACCCAACAACCTAAAATAATATGTGGTTCTAAGTCCCAAACCCATATGTATCCCATGTGATTAAAGTTTTGCATCTTCATTCTTTAGTCTTTACCATTAAAAAATTAGGTTAATCTCTTTCATTATGAAACATATGATGTACCAACGTCTCAAACCTAAGGTATGTCTCACTAAATAACCACAATACCAATAACAAGCTTATATCTCAAGTCTATCCACATAATCAGAGGAATTTTAATTAGTTTACAATTGAAAGCATATTCTCATCATTTTCTAATAATTTTAACCCAAGTTCGTGAGGATATTAAACAATATAAAGAGAAATTAACCTAATTAATATCTTGATTAAATTAATTATAAAAATTAACAATTTAATCATAAAAAATCAAACTTATAATATAATTAGTTTTACATTTCAATGAATACATGCAATCTTAACACACAATTAATCATAATCAAATTCTATATAAACTTGTCTCAAATGATTTGTGGAGAAAACCATGCCAATATACCCAACCTTTTATTCTCTTCAAGTTCCCTCTCTCTCATCTCAAGGAGCTTACTCAATTGTGATATGTGACTTATGAAATACCCAAATGACTCAGTAAACCCCTTAACCCACAAAATTAGGCTTGAGCCTTAAATGGACCTCACCTAAAAGAGACCAAAATCACCTCCAAATGACTTAAAACATTAACCAAACCTTATCCCCATATAATAGGCTTAAAGCCCAACATTTTAAGATAATAACATACATTCTATACGTCCAAAAAGTTCAATACAAAATATACTAAAACAAATAACTAGTAACCCACTTATTTAATTATCAACCAGTATGAGTCAGATATCATTTAATCAATTAAATGAATTAAAATATATATAATTCAATTATAAATTCAAATTAAATAATACATAAAAATATAGATAGCGACATCTCAAGTCACGACAAGCATACATAATTAATTTTCACAATTTTTTATAATTAATTTATATGCATAAAAATACGCAATATTACATCCCTCCCCCTTAAACAAGGAATTTCATCCTCAAAATTTGAATTCTTTGTAAGTATAAATATATCTCACCCGTAGCATCCTCAGACTACTATAAAGGAATCTACTCCACTATGACCTAACACACACCCATGTCTCTCTCGTCGTAAATCACATTCGGCTAAGATCCTGCACCAAACCAATCTAATCGTTGCTAAAGTAACTTGTTCCCCACATCGTAATAGTGATCGAGTAACGTCTTATAGCACTGGCCTCACCCTATCTAATACTATCAATAAGAAACTTCTCATTGGGTTAACTATTCCCATTTGGAACCTAAACTCAAAATTTTCCCTTATCATAAAGATAACCAACAATACCTGGTCTAGTTTATTGGGACCCCTAAACCCATCTCCCTCTGTAAGAACAATTTTTCTAACATTGTTCATAGCATAGTGTTAGGCTAATTTGGCGTATCCCATCACAAATCGTCACGCAATTGAGAAAACAAACCGAACTAATACATCTCCATGTTTGAAGACTTCCCGGCATCCCAAAAGTGACAAAACGATTTAGAGTTTCAATCAATTCATAGAAATATATTTGGGATGTTTATTTTTTATCAAAAAGACGAACAGGACTTTTACTTTTCGAAAAATATTTTTTCTATGACCTGTAGGCGGAGTTTTAAAAATAATATTTTTTTTTCGTTCAAGTCATTCAAGCGACAGGAGCTAGTCGTTCGAGCGATAGGTGCAAGTCGTTCAAACGACATCGATGTTTCGTTCGAACGAGATGCAATGTCGTTCGAACGATCCCGCCACCTTAAATTTTTTTTATTCTTTTAAATACCAGTTTGGTTAACCATATTGTTTAAGACTTTTGATGAAAACATTACTGCATATTCTGGGCAAAATTTCTTCAAGTTTTGTGTGTCAAAACACTTTTTAATTCACAAACAAAGCATACTTGAATATTATTCTTGTGAATTAGTTTAGAACCCTAGATTGGTTTGTATTTATTTGCATACACCATGTGGAGAGTCACTTCATGGCTGACTGGTGATACCTCGGGGGATTCTATGCTGACATAGGCTAAGGTTGGGCTGAATTGGGACTGCGCGTTCTTGTGGGTTTGCAGCGGTTAATCCATGGCATATTTCATTGTGTAAGTTGTAAGTTGCGATTTACTGTTAATAGTGAAATAAAAGTTTTACCCGAAATGTTTTTTTTTTCCTGAATCTTGGCCTTCTCATATTTGCGTATTTGATTTATCTATTTTTTCACATAGCTTCATGATTAGGAAAAATAAGATAAAATCGGTTTATAAAGTCGCTTCCGCAAAATTAAAATTGGTGTTGCAATTTTTTATTGAAATCACCATTTGCGAGTGTTCTCGCTTTCTCAATTTGGCATCAGAGAGGGTTACACTAATTTATTACGTTTGATCTTGTTTATCGCCTTTTGGGTGATTGTATTTTTTCATCGCTTATCTGCTTGTTTTTACTCTCGATGGATTCTCCTTGTTTTGACAATTTAAATAGCTTGAATTTGATGTTTGCGAAAAGAATTGATTTTTGGAAAAAGAAAATTGTCGTTTTAAATCCGCTATGGATCTTTTGCAAACGGTTCAAAATCAAAGAGATTTTTATCTTGAGAAATTTGTTGCTTTGGACCATGACTTTAATGCTTTAAAACTGTCCACAAATAAGAGTGATGATAGAGTCCTATTTTTAGAGAAAGAATTGACTGACTTTATAAATTCTAGGGTTTGTGTTTGTGCCAATGAGGATAAAAATATTTTAATCGATGAGTTTGTGGCACGTGAGGAGACTCTTAGGGATAACTGCGCATATTTAAAGTAAGAACGTGATAACCTTCTAGGAATAATTAAAAATTTAGATAAGGAGTCCCTAATTTTGGAAGAGTATAATTATTTGCTTGAGTATAAAATTTTGGAGTTAAAAAATGATTTGATAGACTCGAGTAGTGTTTGAAGCAATGGTAGTGGCTCACATGTTTCTAATGTTTCCATTGTCAAAGCCAAAACCATTATTTGTTTTAGAGGGTCAACCAACCCCAAGGACGTTAGAAAAGGTCAACCCATAGGTGTCGTTCTACGCTTTTACACATGTTCACATTGTGGTAGGAAAGGTCACCTCAGGTGTTTTTGTTTCGATCTTCAGAAAAGTCCTAGGAAGTTGAAGTCTAGTGTTCCCTTGGTTCCCAAAACCCCCATGCATCATTGCACACCTATTTGGGTTAGGAAATCACTTTTAGTTACACTAGATGGTAAGCTAGTTTATTCTCACATGCTTGCATGATTCGCCTCTTGCCATATCATATCATTGATTGCTTACATGATTTGTTTAATTTTTGTATTATATTTTTCTTTTATTGAGTCATATTTGAAAAATACAACAAGAGTTTTGGATTTATATATTTTTTTTGAAAAACATAAAAAGATTTTTTTTTTTGAAAAAATTCAAAAATATTTTTGGTTCTTTGTGTGTTTTAGTTTTACACATTTGGTGTGGCATATTGGTATGTTTGAATCCACCAAACGCAATTTCCACCTGTTTAGGACATTTGATTATGACTTTGGATGCTTAGATTGTTCTTAACCATGCTTATGGAGTAGTTTCGACGTTGATTTTCTTTACGGATTCGACTTTGTACATGCCTTCACACACACATGCACGAGATTATCGGATTCTCCTACAAATCTTGTAATCTACATATTTATTTGACTATGGAGGATTTGTGCATGTAATAACCATTTACAGTGAGAATTGAAATTGAAAAAATGATGAGTGTCCATGGAAAAGGGTTGCGATAGTGTAAAATTGACTCATCGTGAAAGCTACCGTTTGAAAAGAGACCAAAAGAAATTAAGGCAAGAAAAAGAATAATATACCAAAAAAGGGGCCAATTTGTTTAGTTTGATATATTCATTTAAAAGAAAAGAAACAAATTATTTTGAGGGAGTTTGGATGGAAATATCAACAGGTTTGCACATTGACAATGTATACTTGTTAAGCTTCTTTTGTCATGAAGCTATTGATTTGTAGAATCATTAAAATTCTAGGCTTATGTGCACTGTGTTAATTTTTTCAAATTAAATTCGACTTGAATTATCCCTTGAGGCTAAATCTTAGTTTGATAAAGTTTTGCGGTCTATTAGAACCTCTTGAATATATATGAGTGTTTGGGTTATAGTTCTTTTGTTTCTAGTTCACGCCCATTCATTCCATTCCACACATTTGGACACAATGATACTATGCTAGTATGTATGACTTATGTATTTTGTGGTCGTTTTTACCTATATATGTGTGCCTAATTTTCTTGAATATATTTCTCATATATTATATGTAGGGGGTGTCCCCCCACATGGATGATTAAATTAGACAAGTGAACTAATTGTTCAAAAAGAAGCATGTCAAACAAACTCATTTCGAAGATTCTTCATAAGCAAGCAGCTCGCAGCGCTCTACCTTGAAAAGTCTCCACAGACCTGGCCCGAAGGATCTAGCGCAAAGAACAAAATGGTACCCGTATGACAATAGTTTGTAATAAGAAATATAATGTTGTATTATGTATTTTATCTTATGAAGGTTTATGTTGAGTGAGGTCGTTTGGTACCCATGAGGGACCATGCCTAGCAAGGCATGGGAGGGCTTTCATGCTCTATCAAGCAACCTCCTCTTGGGAACTTCCCAAGGACATGGTTTAGAGGATTGAGAACAAGGCAACATTAGGAATTATTACTAACCCTCTTGGCACACTTGGACAAAACTTCCCCCCAAGATAAATGTCACTCGAGCCTACATATTGCTTACCTATTCGAGTGAACCTTCTCGAGTCATTCAACCGCCCTCAATACTTGCCCCCTCGAGGTCACCTCCTCGAGGTACCTTGGGTACCAGCCCGCCTGACTGATGTGACTAGATACCTAACAATAGCAACTGTTTGAACCACTTCCTGACGTCATGATGTCTGACGGTCAGGGACTCAAGAGTGTAGCACTCAAGTTCCTTTATCCTTATGATGGAAGGTCCAGTTCACCAAATCTGAACATATTGCCATCCTAGAGTAAGTTTCAAGCTGAAAAGTCACATCCCTCATTAATGCCCTCAATACTTCCAACCAATAGAATATTTTCCTGATAAAACTACCAGATCACATGCATTAAATGTAGTATCTCATGCACTTAATACACCGTACTAGAGGGATCGAGGACATGCTAACTCGAGCAACCTATCCCCCATATAAATATGACCAAACAACCAAATCAAGGAGAGAGATCCATAGCCCAGAATTGCTGCCCGAATTTTCCTATACCAGAGAACTCTCGCGAGAGCATTAACTCCCACACACATTCAATGCACCCATCATTGGGCATTAACTGAGCTTGAAGTTCCTGCCTTGTCTTTATTGTGCCTAGAGTGCTTGTTCTTTCTCCCTCCAACCACGCTACCTGCTGGTCCCATTCATTTATTTTGTTTCCCATATGCTTCTCATGTTAATATGTTCTATAATGCAAATTTGAATATTGAATCTCTCTGTCTCTGATTCGCTTGTGGCTCTGACCTACACTCTATATCTAACGATGTTAATCTCGATCTTGATAAGGGGTTACGCCTCACTTAATACTAACAGTATTTGAAGAACCCACACCCTACATTTGGTGACTCTGCTGGGGAGGTATTCTATTTTGAAAAGAATCCACAGGATGACACCATTAGAGACATTAATTTCGACGCCATACAGCGTGAAGAAAAACCAAACAACATTGCATTACCTGAAGCATGGGAACGACAAGGATAGAGCTTAGCGCACCTAGTGTTGGCATCACGGAGGAGATGGCTACGTAAGGAGGAATAGGCCTGGCATAGATGCATGGGCTGATGGGACTATTCGCAGAGTTCATTAAGACTCCGACAACCCAAGCAATGTTGAGAGACCCTACGGGAGCGAGACCCTTTACCAAACCACCAATATACCAGCTTCAACTGTTACTGGAAGGGTGGTGGTGCCTGCTTTTGTTAACACCTTCCCCATGGTTCCACCACCCTCAGGCGGTGCATGTCATACCATGGTCCCATCTACAATAATGGAACCGGTGTTGCAAAACGGGGGAGTAACTCCAGTTGCTCCAGCTGTTATGGTAAGTCAGAGAATAGTCACGCCGGTGACAACAATGCCGTCGTCAGCTAGCCCCTCACCATCCAGCTTGGAAGATATGGAGAAAGAGCTACAGAAGTTCATAGTTGTGTCTAAAGGGGAGAGCTCCTCCATATATGATGACTTTCGTACTCCCTGCCTAGAGGAGTATAATAACGAACCCTACCCAGTGGGTTACATTCCCCCAATCTTTGAAAAGTACATGGAGAAAGGTGCGAATCCCAAGGAGCATATGAGATTCATTGAGAATCTGGGGGCCCATTGCAATGATAAAAAGTTAAGGCTAAGGGAGTTCTCAAAGTCCTTGACAGAGAAAGCCTACACGTGGTATTCCCACCTAGCTCCAGGTAGTGTAAGTTCTTGGGAGGAATTGCATGTTCTGTTTGTGCAAAAGTTTTTTTTGGCTGAGGATGAGTTCACACTCACCCAGCTCGCGCATAAGAAACAGAAGCCAGAAGAGGACGTTGGGCCTATATCCGAAGGTTTTGCAAGTGCTCTCTAGATGCGAGGGAGGAGATGAGAGAGGATAAGCTTTTACAAGTATGTGCTGAAGGCTTGCTGACCGAATACATATGTCACCTGATTAACGAGACAAGAGAAGGTACTTGGCAGCAAGGAATATCGCATTAGTGGTAAAACCCATAATACCACCTCCTGCTTTGCCTAGCTTATTGATGAGGCCAACAGTTACCTCGGGGAGGGGAATACCCTCGAGGATTAACTATGCAAACGATGGGGTAGAGAAGGAGGTAATAGATGTCGAGGAGGTAGAAGGGGTAGAAGCAACAAGAGAAGGTTTGAATCAGCTACCTTGAACGGTGGAGCAATATTTGAACCTGTACGATCTCATGGTCCTTGATAAAGTTTACAGGTCGATTAATGTCCACACCGTACCTCTCACTCGAGATGACAGAGAGAAACCCCATTATTGCGCACTCTATAACAGGGTAAATCATCCTACTAAAGTGTGTTTTTCATTAAGAAGGTTGATTGACCACCATGTAAAGAATGAAGACATTGAGTTATCGCAAACCAATGTAAACAATAACACTTTACCGCCCCACGAGGCCCATATGGCTAGTGCCTTTGATGAGGAGGTCGAGCAATCTTTGATGGAACAATGGCTGGAAGGGAATGACTCCGAAGACACTTCAGAGAATGGCTTCGATATTCTCTCAAAGAATGCAATTTCGAGTTGGCTGGCCTGCATTTATATGATGAAACTGAAGACGAAGAGGACCAAGAAGGAGAAGCATACGATGTCGTTGAGATGATCAGCGGGCAGATAAGAACCTATTCTCTGGGAGAGGTCAACACAGTGATGGCATATAATGAGCCTTCATATAGATATATAAAAGAAGTTTATGAGCTCGAGGATGATCGAACAGATCCGTGGATTGAGTGTGAGGTTGTGGCTCGCTCCCCAAAGTTTGGCTAGTTCTTTGACCAGGTTGGCCTTCCTGAAGATTTTCGTCTGGAAGTTACGAGGGTTATTCTAGAGATTGAAAAGAAAAATATGGCCTCACATTTGAAATGGAAGGGACATATGGCTAAATTGGTGAGTAGATATCTCTTAGAAGTCACATTCTCATAGGTGGATAGGATGATCAAGTATCCACATAATAGACGTTTCTATGCTACTGCATCGATGAATGAATGCATTTTCTCATGAGTATTGTTGGATAGAGGGGCATCCATAAACATAATGCCTGTGGGATCCTTTTATGCCATCGGGCTGTTAGAGATGAGGATAGTGCCCCATTCGTTGGAAATATCGAGTTATGACAATCAATCCTCCAAGTCAGTGGGTTACGTCAACGTGAGCATTACGATGGGGAATATCACTTCCCACATTAAATTCCACATTATGAATTGTGAGACGTCATACCAGTTATTTATGGGTAGGGTATGGATGCACAACCTTGGGTTGGTACCATCCACCTATCACCAATGTGCTAAGGCAAACATAAAGGGTAAGGAGGTGGTGATACGAGCTACCAAGAAACCTTTTGCAAAAGAGGAGGCCCATATGGTGGATGTATCTTTCTATATCGATCTGGCAGAAGAGGCTACTATGGTGACAAGATAAACTGGGGGGACAAAGATCCTGTTAACTCAAAAGAAGGTGTGGGCACATGTTCGAACGATGGTAACTTATAGAGAAGAGCGCGGACAAGGAGCGGTGAGGCCCCCCAGCCTGTCAAGAAAGCTTCGTGATCAGATAACCCCGCAAATTGATCCCATTGAGCACCAAGTTCAGACACAAAGCGTTCTTAGTACGTGAACGGTGAAGGAGATGGATGAGAATCATAGAAAAATACCTTTTTAAAGTGATGCAACCCGACAGTGCAAGCGAGTGGTTTTGCCTAACGATAGAATTATCTATAAATTATAAAGGTGTGAGCAAGCAGCCAAGAGACTGGACGATGAAGTTGACCCGGTGTATGAATGCTTCCTGGTGGATAACCATGGGCAATGCTTAATAATTGATAACTCTTGGATCCAATAGTTTGTAGAATAAGTGGAGGATGAGCCGAAATGTATGAAATATGGCCCTAGGCCACAGATCCAAGAATTAGAAAAGATCGATTTAGTTAGGGAAGGTGGGGATTCGAACCCCATATTTATCTCGAAGGACTTGGAGGTAGCCCCTCAAGAGGGGTTAATCAAACTTATGATGGAGTTCAAAGATAACTTCTCATGGAAGTACATCGAGATGCCTGGGGTTTACAAGGAGGTAAGTTGCCACATACTGAATGTCTTACCCTCAGCAATCCCCGTGAAGCAGGCCACTCGAACATACAAAGCAGAGTTGGATTTGAAGATCAAGAAAGAAGTGCAGAGGCTGCTCACGGTGGGGTTTATAGTTCCGATCCAACACCCGATATGGTTGTCCAGTACTGTACCCGTGGGAAAGAAAGACAAAAGCCAAATCAGGATATGTGTAGATTTCAGAGATCTGAAACGGGCGTGCTCGAAGGACGAATTCTCACTGCCCTCCATTGACAGCTTGATCGATGCAACAGCGGTCCATGAGATGTACAGCTTCATGGACGGTTATATGGGTTGTAATTAGATAAAAATGGATCTAGCTGATGCGAAAAAGACTGCCTTTCAAACACCCTTGGGCAATTTCATGTACACAATCATGCCCTTCGAATTGAAGAATGTAGGGGCTACCTAACAGAGAACAATGATGGAAATATTCAGTTTTATATTAACGACTTGGTGATTAAGTTCAAGAAGGAAGAATCCCACCTAGACGAATTGAGACGGGTGTTCACTCGCTGCAGGAAGTACAAGCTAAAAATGAACCCTCTCAAGTGTGCGTTTGGGGTGACGAGCGAGAAGTTTTTGGGGTTCATGGTGAATAACAAAGGGGTGCAAATGGACCTGGATAAACAAGGGCCATCCTTTACATGCCAAGATCGAAATCAGCGAGGGAATTACAAATTTTCTTGGGCAAAGTCTCCTATTTGAGGCGATTTGTTCTGGGGTTGGCTGAAGTAATGCACCCTTTGATGGAGCTGCTGAGAAAAGGTATAAAGTTTGGGTGGGAAGCAGTGCACCAGGAAGTCATGGACAAGCTGAAGGCGCTCCTTACCTCCCCTCAAACAATGATCCCTCTGAAGGCAGGTACCCCTTTACGCTTATATCTCACGTCAACTAAATAATATATTGGGGCTTTGTTGGCCTAAGAGAGCGAAGGCATTGAAAAACCTATTTATTATCTAAGTATGATTATACATGGGCCAGAGGCTAGATAAACTAGCATCGAGAGGCATTGTTTAGCCTTCGTATTTGTAGCACAAAAGCTTAGGCACTACCTGTTATCATTCACGGTTCATTTTGTAACTATATGTGACCCCATAAAGTTTTTTCTTGCTAGAACTGTATTGATTGGCAGGGCAACAAGATGATTCTTAATTCCCTCAGAGTATGAAATAAAGTGTGTGGTCCCTCAAGCAATCAAAAGCCAAGGGTATGTAGATCTATTGGAAATATTTTCGATGGGAACATTTGAGCCGCATGTCGAAGAGCTCCCAGGGGATGATCTCTAGGCTAATTTTGTAGCATCTATCCTGGAGCAATGGAGTATGGAGTTCGATGGTTCTTCAGCCGAGAAAAAGGAGGAGCGTTCGTACCCCTCCGAAGAGGCAATGAAGAAATTTGCCTGTCTTTTAAACTGGAGTTTGAATGCTCGAATAATGGGGCCGAGTACGAGTCTTTGGTATTGGCACTTCTAGAAGCACTGAGGAGGTTATCCAGGTTCTAACAATCAAAGGGGACTCAAGCTCGGTGGTGAAGCAAGTGACGGGGGAATTTTCATTAAAGCACATGAGTTTGGCGCCTTACCGTACGATCATCCAACGACTCCTGGGCCTATTTAAGGAGGTGAAGATAAAAAGTCACCCTCGAATGATGAACAGGCATGCGAATGGCTATGACACCATTATAAAAAAGATTGATTTTTATGGAGAATCAACCGTGGTTCGAATCACAAAGAGAATGGCCCCCTCGATGGTATCTGAGATGCTGCCGTCAGAAGACAAAGATGATTGGGTAGGTGAAATCAGAAAGAAACTAGATAGAGGCGAAGGACCACTTAGCTTGGTTGACTTAGTACATTACTTTGTCACCAGGGGCAACATATATTATAAGAACAAGGGAGGTTGGTTGTCCAGGTGTATGGACCCTAAAGAGGCTAGAAGGAGATTGATCGAAGTATATAAGAACAATTGTGAGACTACTGAGATCCCTCTATATAGAAGGATACAGTGGGGGGGGTACTATTGGCCCTCTATGAGACAAGAAGCCACTGCAGTACAAAGAGAGTGCTCGAAGTACTGCCTTTTCTATCCAGCGACATAGTGTAACTTCATTGACCAACCACAAGATTGTAAGTAACCCTACATGGACTTCTTGATAGATGGGGTAATGCTAGCAGATAAAGAGGATGCTACAAAGATAAAGAGTCAAGCACCGAGGTACTTCATGCAAGATGGGCAGCTGTACCGATGAGGCTATCATGACAGGCTCCTAAGGAGCATAAGAAGTGAAAAGGTCGAAATGGTGTTGAAATAGGCTCACGAGCCAGGTCATATTAGGGGAGACAAACTTTACGATCAGCTGATGACTTTGGGATATTACTGGCCTTTAATGGAGAAAGACTCAGCTGATTTTATTAGAAAGTGAAAAGCTTGCCAGCTACATGAGAATATGATCCACGACCCTTCGGTGAACCTACAGTCTTTATCCGCTCCATTCACATTCCATACTTGAGCATTCGATCTGGTAGGAGAAATTAACCCCTCGTCGAGAGGAAATATATGGATCTTGGTGACCATAGAATGTTTCACGATGTGGGCAGAAGCCGTACCATTCAAGAAAGCCACTGCGGGGGTAGTAGCTCGATTCATGAAGGAATATATTATTTGCCATTTTGGCATCTCGAAGGTGTTTTTGTCGAATAATGGTATCCATTTATAAATAGTGAAGTGCATCTACTCAAGAAAAAGTACTCCATCATCCACCACAAGTCAATAGTAGCCTACCCGAAGTGCAATGGACAAATAGAAGCTACGAACAAGATGTTGGTGAATATTTTGGCAAAAATGTTAGAAGACTTCCCTCGCACATGGGGTAACAAAATCCCCAAAGTTCTATGGGACTATTGAATGACGAAGAGCAAGCCAACAGGGTACACACCATTCTCCTTAGTATTTGGGGCAAAAGTTGTGCTGCCAGTCGAACTAGAGGTACCTTATGCTCGTTACAATCTACAAAGTGCTATGCTCCCTCACAACCACTATGTACAACTCGAAGCCTTAGAATAACATAGGGATAATACCGCGAGACACTTTGATATATACAGGAGGCAGTTGTTTAGATCTTATGATCAATAGTAAGGCCAAGGAAGTTCAAGGAGGGAGACTTGGTTTTAAAAGCATGCACGAGACACATAAGGGGTTTGTCATTACTAAAGTTCGAAGCAAACTGGGAGGGGCCTTATATCGTTCGAGAAACCCACGATTCGGGCTACTGCGAGATATCTAAGCTAGAAGATAATGTGACTTTCAAATTGAACAACAAGTAACTGAAGATTTATTACATCTGAATGTATGTTCTATCACTCTTATTCAATGACGTGTTTTTTTGTTTAAACCATAGATGTATGCCTTAAAGCAGTTGGGCTCGCCCATTTATATAGTCAGAAGTAAAATTCATGGGGCATATGCTAGATCAATATTTTATTTTCACAAGTTCACTGAGTAGGGCATATGCTAGATCAATATTTTATTTTCACAAGTTCACTAATTGATTCCTTTATTATACATAATGTACTTAGCATTGATGTATTAGTGTAGCCAATATTCAATTAAAACAACATAAAGGAAAGGAAATGCCAAAGTAGCCAATGTTTCTTTATTTCAAATAAACGATAGCATTGTGATTACAACCAAGTTAGAAAAACTCAAAAGTTCACAAAAATAGGCAAGACTAATAAAAGAAACACTGAATAATGATGGTAGGGGTCGTCCATGATAAAGCGAAGATTCTCTAAACCAAGTATCTGATGGTGCTGCTGGGGTAGATTCTGCTCAAGATGGCTTTGCTCTATAATAAGGTCGGCTAGATTCTTCTGGCAAATTTCTCGGGTCTGGTAGATCATTTCTAACTCCTGCTCTTTTTCAGACAACTGTGCCTCTGCATGAGTAACCGCCCCGCGGGCCTCAGTTACCAGCAATTGGGATTCCATACCCACAAGTTCTTCAGAGATAACCACCTGCTCATGATGGGAATTCTGGAGGCGATCATAGACGCTGGGAAGATCACTCTTCTTGAAACTCCGCAACAGATCCACCAACTATGTCATGGAAAAACCATCATTGGTTAACATGTTAACCCTACCCAATAAAGATTTGATAGTGTCAAGGCTAAGGGACAAAAGGGAGTGTTGAGAATTTATTTTAATACCATCGCGAGCCCAAGAAATCGGCAGGCCATCATCCCAGACAGTGAATAAAGGTCAAAATAAATCAAGCTAATAATTTCTCGATCAATAAACAGGGACCCTCAATCATAACAGAGGGGAAATTGGCCAAAGTTTGCTAAACAACCACCTCGGGGGTTGCCTCAGGCGGATGAATACTGAAAATGCTATCATTGGCAGATGGTCGTGGGGTATGCGAAGCACTATCACTTGCTTGAGCTTGAGGAGCGCATAGTGCAGGAGTATCACCAAGTACACGGTCCCTGCCCAAAGAAGTAACTGAAGCCGCTGTCGTCACTTGAACTAACTTTTTAACAACAGGATCCACTTCGAGCCCATGAGTTGCTAGTTGATCGACCTCCACCTGAAATGCAACAAACAATTGAAGTTAGCAATAAAGACAAAGGAAAGCATGAATAAAAACACTATGATAACTTAGAGATTATGCCTATAAGACTAGGCCCGCCTGACCCTCGGTTATGGGAAATTTATGCTTATAAGACTAGGCTCGCCTGACCCTCGATTATGGGAGATTTATGCCTATAAGACTAGGCCCGCTTGACCCTCGATTATGGGAGATTTTGATTTTAAATTCCTTCATTACTAGGCTCGTTTGACCCTCGGTTATGGGAGATTTTTTTTTAAAGTCCTACATTACTAGGCTCACCTGACCCTCGATTTGGGAGATTTTGTTTTTAAAGTCCTACATTACTAGACCCACCTGACCCTCGATTATAGGAGATTTTGATTTTAAGCCTAAAATATTTACATACAGAAGATAGATGGAAGAGTGGAAATACCTTAGGGCATCGCTCATCTACAAACTCTCGAGTGGCCATCTAGACCACATTCTCCTCTTCAATCACACTGGGAGCTACCAATAGGGGATGACTTTGGGGGGCAATCAAATTCCCCCCAACCTCAGCAACCTGCTTCTGCCTATTTTCCACCGTCTCAACAACATGTTCTTGGTCACCCTCTCCTTGGGAAACTTCAGCTGGCTCAGCACCTTCTTGGTTTGAAATCAAAGGCCCAAATTAAGTAACAAGCATTTGATCGTTTGAAGGTGGAGGCACCACGAAGGCGGTTGAAATGAGCGTGGGAGCCTAAGAAAGGAATAAAGTCAGAAATTGAACCACTAAATTGAGGGAGTAATAAAAGGGGGAGATAAGTGTAAAAAATAAAGGCTTACCACAGGTATCAAAGTTATAGCAACAACAGGCACGCACATAGTTTCCATAACTTTCATAGAAGGCACCTCCCTCTAGAGGCCAGCCTGCTCGCACAAAAAAGAAGGATCGGGAGAATAGCCGATACTAGAATCAAACGAAGTATCAGATATAACGTCCCCTAGGGGGAAATGGGAGATTACCTGCGAAGTAGTAGGGGAAACTACCTCGATGGGATGATCCTCTCCAACTCCATTGTACGCATCTCCTCGCGCATCAACCTGAAAAAGATACATGGGAGTATTAGTACGAAAAGAAGAGAAGGAAGAAGATATTTACGGTAAGAGAAATTGAGAGGCTTACCTCTCCTTTCAACACATTCGCTACAATCTCATAATCTTGAGGGGGAGGCAGGTTTTGAAGGAGAAAGTATCCTCCACAACCTATGCCGTCGCACTAATGCGGTTTCTTCTTCTTCTTTTTTCTCTTCTTCTCCATCTTCTACGGCTTCCTCCTCTTCTTCCTCATCTTCATCATCATCATCACGAACATCACGACCAGACACATTCCCCTCAGGCAACTCCTCCTCACTGGACTTCCTCGACTCCTCCATCACAAGCTTGGGGGGGATAATCATTTTCCTATTTTTACTACCCCCAGCAGATTGGGGGTTATAAGAAAACCCACAAGCAGAAATCTCGACTGATATGAAAGCTTTGTCTTGTACACTAAAATGTTCTCAAGTCTGGCAAAGACAATCCACCATCTAGCTCATAGCTTCAGAAATATTTGGCTCAGGAGTAGAGGCTAATGGAGGTTTTGGAACGATTTTAAGATTCTTTAAAGGCACCTTCCAAGTGTCCCTAACTGATGCACCCATTGAAGCAACGCGAGGAGACTCAGTCCTTCCAACTAGCCTCGAAAGACCAGGGGAAACATCGGTCATAAGAACGGAAGGATGAGTGGTTCACTTTCTCTTCATAACTTCCTGATCCACAAGTGCTATGGGAGGCTGCTCGAGGGGGATTGGTGTTGGTTGTACTGAGGGGAAATACAAAAGATTGGGTGGTGCAGTTTCTCAAACCCAACTTAGTGGGTGGAAATCCCTCAACTTCGGGATAACGGGGTTCTTTAAGAAGGTTAGTTTGAAAGCGAACCAATTAGTTATGCCAGAACACATTGATATACATCGCTAATCTCCCTGCTTGAGCTCTCTTGCTCGGGATCACAGCATTAACAGGATAATGGGTACACAGACTGATAACAGTGGAAGTGAGGAAATTTGAACAAGCAAATAAAAAATTAGTGGGCTTCTCTCTGGTGAAATGGCTTAACAGGGGGGCCTTAATCATAGCCAAACTGCATGGCTATCCGATGGGGGCTATATACAGAGTAAAATGATGACCATTCAGTACATAAAGGCAAATATAAAGGGCTCAACAATAGGGGGATACTGTGCTCGGCAAAACTTCTGTCAAGGGCTTGTTCAATAGGAGCAATGGGACGCTCCTCTTCACCAAAGAAATCGTTTGTAAAAAACTGGCTCACCCCAATATAAGGGCGAGGTTTGAATCGCTCAACTCGATCAATCAGAGCTATCAGAGGTTTCTTCACACTCTTATTCTTATAACATCAAATATGGGGGATTCTCATATCCAGTGAACCGGGGAAGTGGCCAGCGGGGGCATAATTCGAGAAATGAGCGTAGAGGAACGCCGTCAAAAGAATATTGCTTGCACATTTGGAAACATCAAACCTACCAATTCTTTGAGCGAAGTCTGAAGACACACGATCTAACCAAGTGTATAGATATCCAAGAGCAATGGCAGTGAGGGGGATCTTTACACCACTGGCCATTCGAATGGCCATATTGACCAGGTCCTTATGAGGACAGTCATGGGGCTTATCCGAAAGGTATACCTTTGACAATATTACCCATATGTACCCCATTAGCTCTAATTTTTGGACTCATAGCCTTCCCCAGTCGGAGGATGCTCAAAAACTTCTTTCCCTAGAGGGTTCTCCCTAGCATCCACATAGACTCTAATGACAGCCTTTTCCTCAATGAAGTAAAAGTAGCGGATGACCTCAGAGTAGGTGCACTTGTTGTAAGTGACCATACAATCCTTCACAACGGCTTCTAATTCGCTGCTCAGAGTTTTTTCTTTACTAGAGACAGCTTCCTCGAAGAAGGTGTCAAATCTAGCAGCTTCCAGTCCCAACAGTTCATACACATCCTCCACGGTAACAGTAAACTCAACCCAGGTGGCCACAAAGGTGTGTGACCTATGGCTGCACCTGAACACCAACAGTTATAAAGCGGTGTTATTCTTAGCTAAGGTAAGGTCACCCAACCACATGGAATAAGATAAGCCCATGAGGGTCAGTTGAACAGAGTACTTTGAATGAATATACTCCGTCCAAGTGCCCAACCCTTCACTGGCACTAGAGGACGCCTTAAATTCCACCTTAGAATAGGGGAAATCATCACGCTCTATGCGAAAATGGGTAACCGTGGCTATAGGGATGTAAGCGAAGTCTTCATCATCTTCACCTTCTTCCATCAGTAAGTTTGGCTCCTCAGTTGGCACCAAAGCACCGATAAACTGCTCTGACGTCGCCCAGAAATGATCATTTTCTCCAAAGTAAGGGGCACGATGGTATCATTCCCATTAAGCCTGGCGTGCCTGGGTGGTAGGAGAAGCGCCCCTAATGGAAAGAGTTCTCTTTACCGGTGCCATAGTAGATGAGAGAAAAGAGAATGAAAGATAACTGAAAAAAGAAAAGTGGTTAGAAGAAGGCAATAGTTTCTTTGATAAACTCTCGCAGAAAAGCTTAAACTCAAAAAATTAAACCCAACGGTGAGTTTGAACTAAAAGTGATTCCCCTTTTATAGGGGCAACATGAATTCCAAAAGATATAAAAAAAAGTGACGTTTGAAAAAGTGTAATGATGGCGTTTCAGAATTATGTGGCTGGCGTGTTGGCCAAACGCACGTGGTCACATAAGACCAAAGGTTGCTATGATGGATTTGGGGAACGATGCATCCAATGGTTGTGTCGCCTTCACGCGCTCACCCTGGCACTTCCATGTGTAACGCACTGAAATGCATACGACAACTGCATTTAATGAAGCATGCTTGGGTGTCTTATCTACCTTGGGGAATGAAGAGCTTTGGGGGAAATTTGAATAAATCTCTTCATTTTCCTCAAGAAAGAAAATTACAGATAAACGAAGGTTTCATATAGATATTTCTTCATGTAATAAACAAATATCTCTACGAAAGGGCAAATGAAGGGGGTGTCCCCCCACATGGATGATTAACTTAGCCAAGTGAACTGATTGTTCACAAAGAAGCATGTCAAACAAACTCATTTAAAAGATTCTTCATAAGCAAGAAGCTCACAATGCTCTACCTCGAAGAGTCTCCACGTACCTGGCCCGAAGGATCTAGTGCAAAGAACAAAAGGGCACCCGAATGACAATAGTTTGTAATAAGAAATAGAATATTGTGTTATGTATTTTATCTTATGAACGTATATGTTGAGTGAGGTTGTTTGGTACCCACGAGGGACTATGCCTGGCAGGGCATGGGAGGGATTTCATGCTCTATCAAGCAACCTCCTCTTGGGAACTTCCCAGGGACATGGTTTGGAGGATTGAGAGCAAGGAAATATTGGGAATTATTACCAACATCGGGTTTCCATTGACACGTGACACGTGTGAGAGTGATCTCGAGCGGTCTCTTTATGATATTCTTCATGATTTCACCTCTCTCACGAGTACCGTTGGTACTCTTGACCCATCCATGCATGCACCTCCTATTCCATCACCCTCGGTGTCAAGTGTCACTGTGCCTCCTCCTTTGTTGTGCACCCACTGTTATTATGCCGATCACATGTCCCATGAGTGCCCTTACATGTCATATCCATACAAACCCACTACAGACCATGTGTATGACACTGTTCCGGAACCCACCTCGGCCTATTCTCCCTATATACCCAATCCCGGGTTGTGTGAGTCCCCGAGCTATTCATGGAGGCCTGATCCCCCTTCCATGCAATACGTATCCCAACCCGATGTTGTGGATCCTCACACGTTCCAACAGTCGTCATGGAAACCTTGTGCACCTGTTCACGATCAGTCCCCTCACTACGCACCCCATGAGTATCAACCATTTGTCCATCATGAAAGCGGTCCTTTCGTGTATAATGTACCTGGCCCCACCCCACACACTTCCTTTGAGTATTCTCCATACACTCACGATTATAGCGAGTTGTGTCCACCTCAACCACCACCACCACCCATCATTCCACCAACACCATCATCCACCTCCACTCTCGAAACCCTCTTGCAAAAGTTAATCCTTGAGCAAGAGCAAGCCACTCAAATTCAAACTCAAGCTCTCCAAAGGCTTGAACAACGTTTAAATGAATTGGAGTGTGAGCGAGAGTCGGATATTCCCATGGCCCCACCCATCTTTGCCACCGAGTGTGACGATGATGTGTCCCCTTGTGACACATATTTTGAGTGTGACCAACCTTACCACCCCGAGAATCTCAAAGTTGAGACCATTCCATGGTCTGGGTCCCAAGTCGACAATTGTGTTGACGTACCTTTTGATAGTGAGCCTGATCAAATCCCACCATGTCATCCTGAACCCATCATTGCGGTTCACACTCCCGTCATATCCAAAACAATGCCCGAGTTTACACCTATCGAGCTTCACCCTTGTGTTCCCAAGGAACCACTTCATTCTAGGTTAGCTCCGGCTACGAGTGCTCACCAATTTCCCGAGATAGAATTCGTGATAGTTCCTAACTATCCGGATATGTATGATATCCCACCATGCATGGCTCCCTTTGAGCCCGATATTTCTAGTGATTCATCTATCTTCGATCTTGGGGCCTCGTCTTACCCACCCACCACATCCACTGATTCTACGTTTATGGAGAAGTTGACCACTCCATCTTTAGAAACCACATTCCCTTGTGAGTATTCCTTTACTCCTCCTAATGAGTGTGTGTCTCCCACTCTTGAGTTGGATCATCTTACTCCACCATTTATCCCACCCGACCCACCCATTATCCCTTCCACCCCACCACCTGGTTTGGATCTTGATTTTTCACATTTCAAGTTTCCATATACATATTTAGATCCTAACCTGAAACCATCCTTCATCTACGAGAGTATTTGTGGTGCTACTCTCCACCGTGACACCGAGGTTGTTCCTCCATACACATCACTTCCTTATGGTGTTGATTTTTCTCAACAGCTCCCTGGTGTGTCACGGCATGACCATTATCATCGCCCATTTATAGAATGGTCGTGTGAATTTTATGAGCCCCACCCCATTCCACTTACCAAACCCTTTTGCCTTCCTCACCAACTAGAGCATTATGCTTATAGGGCCCTAGTTGCCCTCACCTTTAAGCTCAACAAGGCCCGTGATCGATACCTTTCCACCCTCACCTTAGCCTTTTTCCCACCCGCCCATGGTCCACCGATACTTTGCATCGCGTGATGCACTTTGCCATACAAGTGCATTGACCCGTTTTAGCCTCTATCCAACAAGACTGACGCTTCAGTCTTGTTTGGGGGTGATTCTCATCACCCAATTTTTCTGCTGCTCCGTGCTTTCATAGATCTTATCTTTATGGTGAGATTTCATCGGTTTGGCTGAAGACATTAAACTTAGCGCTATCGGGAGGCAGCCCGCGTTTCTTGTATTAGTCTCATCCTGTTTGGGGGTGATGTTTCACATCACCCTATGCTTTACCATGTTATGGACTTCTACAATTTTGTTTTCTTCTCATTCAGGTTTCATCTTAGATTCACATGTTCACTTCAATAGCGGTTCATTATGGTACAATCTTTCCTACCTTATGCTCTCAATTTTAAAAATCATTTTACTTAACATCGAGGACGATGTTCCTTTTTGTTTAGGGGTGGGGAATTTATCAAAATCGTACCTCTTTTGAATTTTTTTTATTTTTAAACCTGATTTTTAATATTTCGTGCAGTTTCTTTCATCTCACTCATTGAAGTGAATTTTCACTCATCCATCTTTTTAAGTCTAGGAATCTGCGACACCCCGACTAATTAAATACCGGGTAGCTACTCCTTTATTAAATCAATACAAAATGCCAAGTTGGTCCAGTTAATAGCATCACTGTCGAAAACATTTTTTTTTATTACTAACCACCTAGTATTTAAAAAGTGAGTTGTCAAATTTTAAATTAAATCTGATTAACATGCAATAAATGGAATATAGAAATGTAACACAACCATTCACGATAAAATCCAACTATAATGAATCGACAAGTAAAGATGAGTCTTGAGGAAATACTCCTCACAACAATCCCAATATGAAACGAAATAAAATAAGTCTGCATCCTGAATTAATTACCAATCAAAGTCTGAATAACTGAAATATAAAATGAAATGTCTCTAAAAGAAATGGGCGACATGCCCTACAACTGATGAAATCTGAATATAGAGTCAAGGCAAATGAAGCGTCTAATAGCAAGGCCCTGTAACTTCCACAACAGCTACAGCTCGTCACCTGACTGGAAATACTATGCATGGTGTCCTTGTGGCTGGGCACCTAAAAATGGATTTTACAAAAAGATAGATTTGAAAGCAGACGGGTCAGAGCCCGAATGTGGAGAGTATTTTAAAAACAGCAAGTGCTTTAATAACAATTAAAACAATGAATGCAAGATACATGTTAGGATGTTCTCTCACATGAAATACTCACCTCTCGTCTAACAGTGCATTCCTAACGTTCATGTACCCATACATGTGTTATTTATCTAACTAAACCATCATAAGTTCTAACCCAACTACTCGATTCACAATATGAATTCCCAATGTTATTATTTAAATAGATAGCTTTACTTGAACTCGGATTCTCAATTGTTAGCATTACTGTTTACTGGAGGTTATCCCCTTATTTATCATCTCATGGAGTTACTAAAAATGATTCTCATAGGTAAACATCACAATTCCTTTTCATTCCACCGTATATTATTCACATCATAAATATACAATATAAGCACCCCGAGGCTAAGCTGCGGTGCACACATACTCTGCTATCCATCCCGGTACATCACATACATAAGGATTACAAATTCCGAATCTCTCAGGAATTGTTAGAGTAAACACCACACACAAAAATGGAGGCGAACATAATTCAACATATCCATGGTCACGTACATACCTACGCTCCATAGTCAGCTGGCTTAATAACTCACAATTAAGTCATTTCCTTGAACTATGTCCTCTAGGTACCAAACTAAATCCGGACACACAAGGATTAGAAGGCCCTAAGCGAACGTAAACCTCCCGTGATAGCAAGTATGGTAGGTATGTCATACACATAAGAATATATACTAAGAATGCACACATCTTAGATATCTCAATATTAATAAAGGTATTTTCTACATCCTTATACCATTATTCCTATTGTATACATTTTTAGTCTTCCGATAATATATAATGTAGACTGTCGACACATCTCACGTCGTAGATTCTTATACTTAAAACCTATCTCAAAGGGGTTATTAAGTTTCCTAATATTCCCACATATTACATCATTATTCTAAAGGTCCTTACTTCTGCCCCAAACCTCAATTCATCAACTTATTCAAAATTACTCTATTAATCCTAATATTATCTCACTTATCGAGCTTCAATAGCTTTTAGAATAATTCCTCAAATTAAATTCTAATTAAGGTCCTAACTTTATAACCATACCTACTGGTCTTCCTTAAGTCTAAGGATATTCATAAGGTCTCCAATAATATTTTCCAAGGGTTAACATCATTAAAATTTAACTAGGGAAATTTTACTCTTTCTGGGAAGGTCGATCGATCAACCTTGACCTTCGATCGATCGATGGTGCTCGATCGATCGACTGATGAATGTCGATCGATCGAACGCACCAGGTATGGCTACGGACTGCTTCGTTTTGCAGTTTTCAAATCGACCCAAAACACCATTAACAAGCATGAAACTCTAAGATAACGTTATAATATCATCATACAATCATCCTACAACAGTGTTAACGTTCTAAAACTAATAATTCATCATTCAAGGGCTTTGTATGGATCAAATCTTCATCAAGAATTCCAGTTTTCTATTTCTTTCAAGAACATTAATAAACTTCTTCTAAAATCCATTTTTAATTCATCAAGGGTCATAATTCTGAGTTCATAATTCATCCAGAATGTTTCTACATGCAGTCCCTAACATAGTTCATAGTTTTACATCTTCAAATTCATGGGTCTAATCAATCTTCCAAGATAAATTTGATAATTTCCTAAACATGAAAAAGCATAGCATTAAATCAATTGGAATTAAACCACTTGCCTTAATCTTTATCTGAATGTGAGGTTGAATCTTGAAGGTTGAATCTGTCCTCTCTCTCTCTCTCTGCAGAATTCTCCTTTTTCTCTCTCTCTCTACAAGTTCTTCTCAAGGTGATAATGGAGGTTGGGTTGGTTTTTGCCAAGTTTTAAAGTTTCTAACTTCTCCCGTAGCCCACTTCCTAAATTGGGGTTGAAGATGGCTTAGTGGGTTAAGACTAAGTCAGATTTTTAACTCTAATTTTCGTGGGTTTTAATTACCCAATTTCCGAAATTACCAAAATGCCCTTATAAGTTGCCGGTATGGCCCAATAATGCCCCGGGACCTAAACTTAACCCCCGGCTAGTGTTTTCTGACTATTTCGACCCTTCCGGACACGTTGGCGCACTCAAAATGACCATACGGTTAATAGAAATAAAATTCACTTTTTAATTCAAATAATTATATTCCTGACGCGACTGTCACGCGCGTCCCAACAAAATTTCCCAAATTGTCGTATTTCAATCTCGCGACAATTTCAATATTTCCAATATTCATATATTGCCATATATACACATTATAATCAAATATTAACTCACATGTCGTTAATATTTTATCCGGATTAATTTTCAATTAATACATATTTAATTCAATTAATCCCCAAAAATAAATATCACGAAAATACGGGGTATTACATACTTCCCCCCTAATAACTGAATTTCGTCCCGAAATTTGGAACTAGAAAGTACCTGGTAAGAACAACTCTGGATAGCGCTCGCGCATCTCATCCTCGCGCTCCCATGTGGACCCCTCGACATTATGATGTCGCCATTGAACACGCACTAACGGAACTATCTTTGACCGTAGTTTCCGCTCACTTCGGTCCAAAATAGCAATCGGCCCCTCCTCGTAGGAGCTATCAAGCTGGAGATCAATGTCCTCCAAAGCAATATGAGAATGTGCCAAATCGTCTCTAAGATATTTCCTTAGCGAGGAAATATGAAACACATCGTGAATCCGATGCAAATGCTCCGGTAACCCAAGTCTATACGCAACCGGCCCAATCCGCTCAATAATAGGAAATGGTCCCACATATCTCGGTGCCAACTTCCCTTTCTTCCCGAAATGCATAATCCCCTTTATAGGAGATACTCTGAGCAAAACCTGGTCCCCCACTTGGAACTCCCTGAAGAACCTCTTCGCATCAGCATAGCTCTTCTGTCGATCCTGAGCTACTCGAATGCGACTCCGTATCAGTTCTATCCTTGTCGAAGTATCCTGAATCACTTCCGGCCCAAGTAGTTTGTTGTCCCCCACCTCCAACCAACATGCTGGGGAACGACAAGGTCTACCGTGCAATGCCTCAAATGGAGCCATGCCAATGGTGAACTGGTAGGAGTTGTTGTAAGCAAACTCCACCAGTGGAAGATACTGCTCCCATCCACCCCCGAAGTCAATGATGCACATCCGCAACATGTCTTCCAACATATGATTTGTACGCTCGGTTTTCCCATCGGTCTGTGGATGATAAGCCGTACTCAACTGCAATTCCGTGCCCATGGCCTCCTGAAAACTTTCCCAAAACCGTGAAACAAATATCTTATCTCGGTCAGACACGATATTTAAGGGAACACCGTGAAGTCTCACTATCTCTGCAATAAAGAGCTGAGCATACTGTCCCGTAGTGTAGTCTGTCCTTACGGGTAAAAAATGAGTGACTTTGGTCAACATGTCCACAATTACCCAAATGGAGTCGTGACCTCTCTGTGAGGTAGGTAACCCCGTGATAAAGTCCATGGAGATGCTCTCCCACATCCACATCGGGACCTCTAATGGCTGTAGAAGTCCTGCCGGTCTCTGATGATCCACTTTTACAAGCTGACAAGTGGCGCATTTAGAAACAAACTCGACAATATCTCTCTTCATCCCGCTCCACCAATACTGTCGTATCATGTCTTGGTACATTTTATCCCCACCGGGATGTACCGCGAATCGTGAGCCGTGCGACTCTACCATCACCTCGTGCCGCAATTCCTCCCCTTCCGGAACTACTAATCTCCCATTGAAGCGTAATCCCCCGTCTGAGCTAACGGTATAGGATTCGGCTCCCTCTGCTAGTAATCGAACTATCAACTCATGACAGAACGAGTCATCTTCTTGTGCCTTTACCACTCTCGTGACAATCTGCGACGTAACAGTCATTACCGACATAAATGATCGGGCCACTACATCCTGGTGTCCCAATTCTTTCCACATTGCCTTCCACACCCCTGCCACCTCATCAACAGGTCTACGGCTCAACGCGTCTGCTACCACGTTAGCCTTCCCCGGGTGATACTGGATATCAAACTGATAGTCCTTCACAAACTCAAGCCACCTTCGCTGCCTCATATTCAGCTCCTTCTGCGTGAATAGGTACTGTAGGGACTTATGGTCTGTGAACAATCGAAACTTCTCTCCCAAAAGATAATGCCTCCATATTAAAAGGGCAAATACCACTGCCGCTAACTCCAAGTCATGGGTAGGGTAATTCTTCTCGTGAGGCTTAAGCTTACGGGAAGCATAAGCTATGGCCTGACTCTCCTGCTATAGTACACCTCCAAGTCCCTGTAAGGACGCATCGGTGTAAACAAGATACTCAACTCCCGGTCTCGGCAATGCTGACACAGGTGCTGAGGTTAACTTGTCCTTCAACTCATCGAATGCCAACTGACAGGCATCACTCCAAATGAACGACACACCTTTACGAGTTAGATGTGTCATGGGACCCGTTATCTTGGAGAAACCCCGAATAAACCTCCTGTAGTATCCTGCTAAGCCCAAGAAACTATGTATCTCAGTCGGTGTCGTGGGCTGTCCCCACTCCCTCACCGCGGATACTTTCCCCGGATCAACAAATATTCCTCGGTCGGAAATAATGTGTCCCAAAAACTGGACCTCCTTCAGCCAAAACCCGCACTTCTCATACTTTGCATACAGCTCGTTCTGACGTAGTGTCTGCAAAACTTGCCTCAAATGCTCGGCATGCTCCTCCTTTGTCTGGGAGTAAACCAGAATATCATCAATGAAGACAATGACAAACTGATCTAGGAAATCTCTGAACACCCTATTCATCAAGTCCATAAACACGGCTGGAGCATTGGTCAAACCAAATGGCATAACCCAAAACTCGTAAGAACCATATCTCGTTAAGAACGCAGTCTTCGAAACATCCTCTTCCCTGATACGCAACTGATGGTATCCCGATCGCAAATCAATCTTCGAGAAGAAAGAAGCTCCTCTCAACTGGTCGAATAGGTCATCGATTCGAGGCAACGGATACTTATTTCGTATCGTGACCTTGTTCAACTCTCGATAGTCCACACACAATCTCAGTGAATCATCTCTCTTCTTCACAAACAACACAGGGGCACCCCACGGCGAAGTACTCCTCCGTATAAACCCCTGACTCAACAACTGCTCAATCTGATCCCGTAACTCTCGCATCTCTGCCGGAGCCATACGGTACGGTGCGCGTGCTATAGGTCTCGTATCTGGCAATAAGTCTATGATAAAGTCTATCTCTCGACTGGGGGGTAGGCCTGGTATCTCCTGAAACACATCTGAGTACTCCCTGACAACTGGGATCGAATCTAATGGAATCACAACCTTCTTAGAGGTATCCTCCTCTATGTAATACAAATGAGCGGTCAAACCTCCCTCTGGGCGAGGCATCGCCACTACAAACATCTCTTGCCCCGGAATGGCAAAAACAATACTCCCACCGAAGCAATCAATCATGGCTCTATAATCAGCGAGCCAATCCATACCGATAATCACATCGTGTACATGCATATCTAATACCAACATGTCTGCAGGTAATACCAGACTACCAATCTCTACCCCCACTCCCCGGCATATAAAGAAAATGAGTGACCCACTCCCCAATGGTGAGTCTACACACGTCACTGTGCTCTCTGCTGTTGCTAACAACCCTAAGGCTTTCGCAAAATGTGTAGCTATAAAACAATGTGTTGCCCCCGTATCAAACAAAACCCGACCCATAGTACCATGGATAGGAAACATACCCTCAATAGCTGGCGGATTCTGTGGGGCTGCGGCCTGCTGAAGCTGATACACTCTCCCATACTGAAGCTGTCCCTGCTGAACTGGGACCGCTGGAATGGGTGGTAATGCTGCCATCTGTGGTGGTGCTGGGAGGACGGCGGGAAATATAGGCCTCTGTGGCTCGTGTCGAGCACCCTGCTGCTGCTGCTGTGGGGCCCTGCCATTATCAGGACAATCCTGACGTTTGTGGCCAATCTTACCACAAATGAAACACTTCCCCGGGAAGTTTCCCCCTCGCTGTCCCTGCTGCCCTCGGCCCTGGTGGCCGTTACCATTTCTGCCCTGGCCTTGCTGGCCCTGGTGAAACTGCTGTTGTTGACCATTTTGACCCTGCTAGCCCTGATGGCCGTTATGACCCTGCTGGCCATTCCGGAATCCTCCCTGACCGTTCCTGAAACCCCCTGATCGGAACCTCTTATGATCCCCCTACTGGGAACCCTGATCACTCTGCCTATACTGACCCTGAGCTGATTGTGCCCCGCTGGCACCATTTCCCCCTGTCCTGCCCTGATGGATGGACTCTCCTGATCGCTTCCCCTCTGTCAAGTGAAAGCGGTGGTCCTGGAAATGGATCAATGCAGCGTTAACCACGTCAGAATAAGTGGCCAACGAGAGGTTCCCCAATAAATGCTGACGGATCCTCCAAGTCAATCCATCTATGAATTTCTGAATCTTCTTCTCTTCCGTCGGTATCTCATCCGGTACAATGTTCAACAAATTTGTGAATTCGGCCTCATACTCGGCCACCGTCTTACCCTCCTGTCTAAGGCTCATCAACTTCCTCCTCATTTCCGTGTGAACAGTTGACGGAAAATATTTGCGGTCGAACCGCACCCAGAACTCCTGTATAGTGAGAGTATCTCTCTCCTCTGCAGTGGTAATAGACTCCCACCACTGCAATGCAGCTCCCACTAGCTTGAAAGTAGCTAGTATCTGCCTCTGAACATCGGTGCACTCATACATCCTCAAGTGCCTCTGAATATTCTTCCTCCACTGACTAGATACCACAACATCGGAGCTACCTGCGAACTCCGGAGGGTGTGCTTTCTGAAAAGCATTTTGAACTCGTTCCCAAGTAGACGGGAATGCATATGCCTGAACTGGCGTGGCTACCGGCGCCTGAGGTGGTGCCTGCTGAACTACTGCTAGTGCGGCATTTATCGTCTGGGCCACAATGGCTGCGACCTCGGCGGCATTCATCGTGCCCTAAACTGGTGCGGGCTGTGGTTCTGGCGTTGCATCCCTGGGAACTCGCTGCGCACGTCGTGGAGGCATCTGAAATGAGAATAAAGTTTATAAGTTCGCAGTTATAAACTTAAAATAGCTGAAGAACGTAGCATAAACAAAAGAGTACAACAGTCCTAAAATATAGGGCTCTACATCAAAGAAGGCTGAGCGGAAACATAATAAGCCGTACAGATCCTAAAGGACATTAGAACCTGATGCTCGGATACCACCTGCGACACCCCGACTAATTAAATACCGGTTAGCTACTCCTTTATTAAATCAATACAAAATGCCAAGTTGGTCCAGTTAATAGCATCACTGTCGAAAACATTTTTTTTTATTACTAACCACCTAGTATTTAAAAAGTGAGTTGTCAAATTTTAAATTAAATCTGATTAACATGCAATAAATGGAATATATAAATGTAACACAACCATTCACGATAAAATCCAACTATAATGAATCGACAAGTAAAGATGAGTCTTGAGGAAATACTCCTCATAACAATCCCAATATGAAACGAAATAAAACAAGTCTGCATCCTGAATTAATTACCAATCAAAGTCTGAATAACTGAAATATAAAATGAAATGTCTCTAAAAGAAATGGGCGACATGCCCTACAACTGATGAAATCTAAATATAGAGTCAAGGCAAATGAAGCGTCTAATAGCAAGGCCCTGTAACTTCCACAACAGCTACAGCTCGTCACCTGACTGGAAATACTATGCATGGTGTCCTTGTGGCTGGGCACCTAAAAATGGTTTTTACAAAAAGATAGATTTGAAAGCAGACGGGTCAGAGCCCGAATGTGGAGAGTATTTTAAAAACAGAAAGTGCTTTAATAACAATTAAAACAATGAATGCAAGATACATGTTAGGACGTGCTCTCACATGAAATACTCACCTCTCGTCTAACAGTGCACTCCTAACGTTCCTGTACCCATACATGTGTTATTTATCTAACTAAACCATCATAAGTTCTAACCCAACTACTCGATTCACAATATGAATTCCCAATGTTATTATTTAAATAGATAGCTTTACTTGAACTCGAATTCTCAATTGTTAGCATTACTGTTTACTGGAGGTTATCCCCTTATTTATCATCTCATGGAGTTACTAAAAATGATTCTCATAGGTAAACATCACAATTCCTTTTCATTCCACCGTATATTATTCACATCATAAATATACAATATAAGCACCCCGAGGCTAAGCTGCGGTGCACACATACTCTGCTATCCATCCCGGTACATCACGTACATAAGGATTACAAATTCCGAATCTCTCAGGAATTGTTAGAGTAAACACCACACACAAAAATGGAGGCGAACATAATTTAAAAAATCCATAGTCACGTACATACCTACGCTCCATAGTCAGTTGGCTTAATAACTCACAATTAAGTCATTCCCTTGAACGATGTCCTCTAGGTACCAAACTAAATCCGGGCACACAAGGATTAGAAGGCCCTAAGCGAACGTAAACCTCCCGTGATAGCAAGTATGGTAGGTATGTCATACACATAAGAATATATACTAAGAATGCACACATCTTAGATATCTCAATATTAATAAAGGTATTTTCTACATCCTTATACCATTATTCCTATTGTATACATTTTTAGTCTTCTGATAATATATAATGTAGACTGTCGACACATCTCACGTCGTAGATTCTTATACTTAAAACCTATCTCAAAGGGGTTATTAAGTTTCCTAATATTCCCACATATTACATCATTATTCTAAAGGTCCTTACTTCTGCCCCAAACCTCAATTCATCAACTTATTCAAAATTACTCTATTAATCCTAATATTATCTCACTTATCGAGCTTCAATAGCTTTTAGAATAATTCCTCAAATTAAATTCTAATTAAGGTCCGAACTTTATAACCATACCTACTGGTCTTCCTTAAGTCTAAGGATATTCATAAGGTCTCCAATAATATTTTCCAAGGGTTAACATCATTAAAATTTAACTAGGGAAATTTTACTCTTTCTGGGAAGGTCGATCGATCGACCTTGACCTTCGATCGATCGATGGTGGTCGATCGATCGACTGATCGTTTTGCAGTTTTCAAATCGACCCAAAACACCATTAACAAGCATGAAACTCTAAGATAACGTTATAATGTCATCATACAACCATCCTACAACAGTGTTAACGTTCTAAAACCAATAATTCATCATTCAAGGGCTTTGTATGGATCAAATCTTCATCAAGAATTCCAGTTTTCTATTTCTTTCAAGAACATTAATAAAATTCTTCTAAAATCCATTTTTAATTCATCAAGGGTCATAATTCTGAGTTCATAATTCGTCCAGAATGTTTCTACATGCAGTCCCTAACATTGTTCATAGTTTTACATCTTCAAATTCATGGGTCTAATCAATCTTCCAAGATAAATTTGATAATTTCCTAAACATGGAAAAGCATAGCATTAAATCAATTGGAATTAAACCACTTGTCTTAATCTTTCTCTGAATGTGAGGTTGAATCTTGAAGGTTGAATCTGTCCTCTCTCTCTCTCTCTGCAGAATTCTCCTCTTTCTCTCTCTCTCTACAAGTTCTTCTCAAGGTGATAATGGAGGTTGGGTTGGTTTTTGCCAAGTTTTAAAGTTTCTAACTTCTCCCGTAGCCCACTTCCTAAATTGGGGTTGAAGATGGCTTAGTGGGTTAAGACTAAGTCAGATTTTTAACTCTAATTTTCGTGGGTTTTAATTACCCAATTTCCGAAATTACCAAAATGCCCTTATAAGTTGCCGGTATGGCCCAATAATGCCCCGGGACCTAAACTTAACCCCCGGCTAGTGTTTTCTGACTATTTCGACCCTTCTGGACACGTTGGCGCGCTCAAAATGACCATACGGTTAATAGAAATAAAATTCACTTTTTAATTCAAATAATTATATTCCTGACGCGACTGTCACGCGCGTCCCAACAAAATTTCCCAAATTACCGTATTTCAATCTCGCGACAATTTCAATATTTCCAATATTCATATATTGTCATATATACACATTATAATCAAATATTAACTCACATCTCGTTAATATTTTATCCGAATTAATTTTAAATTAATACATATTTAATTCAATTAATCCCCAAAAATAAATATCACGAAAATACGGGGTATTATAGAATCAAGCTAGAGAATATTTTTTATAAATGGCTTTTGTAATACATGACAAGGCATGTTGCACTATGAATTTCTAGACTCAACAAAATTTGCGCACTTATCACGTCATTACGTTTAGAGTTGAGGAGTACTACAATTCTAAAGAGAACCTTAAGGATCACTTGTAGAGACTTTAGCTTGTGAGATTTGTGCCTTTCACCCTTTCAGAGTGTTTTACGCAATCTCCGAGTCACAAGTTGATTCAACTTCCTTTGGGTCCGCACTTTAATAGTTGTATGATCTCATTATTCTTTCATTAAATTTTGGCTTGATCACTGAGAATGACATCATTTTCGAGTTGTAAGAAACGCGTGTCTTGAAATTTGTCCCGAATACTAAATTTTCATCCATACACTTACCACTTTTCCATATCACATTTACATTCCCTCACCCATAATCTTCCATATATTTCCCCACACCATCACCTATCACCTCCATTTATATCATCCATCATCATTTTCAAATAAAATAGTGTGATTTCAAATGTAAATGTCTTCATTGTTAGTTTGAAAAGAGAGAGAAAAAAAAAAGAAAAACAGAAAAATAGCAAAAATAGAGAAAAAGAAGAGAAAAAAAAAGAAAAGAAAATAAAGAGAGTTTGTAGTTAGTAATAAAGACATTTGTGCCTAAAGTATAGAACACTCTTCTATCATATACATTCATCCATCCATTTTTACATTCATCATTTCACACATTCATCATACACCATCCATCCATCATATCACCACCTTACCTCATCTCATATCTCATCCTTCTCATTTCATTTCCCCCTCACCCATAATCAACCATATTCTCCCTAGGTGCTCGGACAAATGAAAGTCAACGTCGTGAATAACTCGACGTTCTCACTATAGTGATTAGCATTCTTTCATGAGATCATTTTTCTTTCTAATTGTTCGTTGTTTCTTATGTGTGTGTGAGACGCTTGAACTTCCTTACATTTACTCACCTCCTCACACACAAGAGCGATACACTTACCCAAATCTCGAGAGTTCGTTTGAGAGAGTTATATCTAGTGAGATTTTGAAGTTGAAGCGTTGATTCCGAAAAGGCAATCTAGGAATTACTTTGATGATACTTGACCCGTTTTGACTGATTCACACTACACACGTTGAGTTCTAGGAAGGATGTGCCTTGAGTCTTTACTTAGCTTAATCTTTTTATGCTTCTAGCCTGTATTTCTGAAATCATTTATCATGTGATGGATTGTGCGACTATTCTATGTCTAATAAGAGATTGACTGCCTTTCAATAAATTTTTGCAAATAAGAATTTTGTGGGTATATTCCTTGCAAACCCTCACGAGACACAACTCGTCCTGTAGGGCAACCTATAGGTTTAAAGGTTTGTTGCACATGCTAAGTGCAATCGCAAATGCCCGCAAAAGTGGTACACTTTTGGTTACTTATCTTTCTCTTTCTCTCTATCTTATTGCTCGAGGACTAGCAATGCTCTGTTTGGGGGTGGTGTGATAAGCACCCAAAACTGTACATTTTATACCCCGAATAGACGTACTTTAGTTGCTAATTCTCGACAATATGGGTCTTATGCGCTTAATTGTTCAATATGCAGGCTTAATTGCAGTTGCGGTGTCAAAAGTTATATTTCAAGGCAATTTGCAACAATATGGAGCTAATTACCAAATTTTCCGAGCCTAAACCTACCACAAAACCATGTGTGTGTTTTGCTTGTCCCTTTTTATTATTTTTTAGGTTTTTAGTTTGAGTCATTTTTATTTTTAAGATTTATTTTAAATTTATTTAGATTTTCTAGGTTTTATTTTCTAGTTTTTATTTTATTAGTATATTTTTGTTTTATCTTTATTACTTATTAGTTTTTAGTTTTTATTAGGATTAGGAATTTTTAGGATTTTATGTATTTTTAGTTTTTGTATTTTCTTTTTAGGATTTTAATTTTAAATTTTATTAGATTTTATTTTTATTTTTTATTTCTTTTTAGTTTTATTGAGTCTTTATTTTATTTTTAGAATAGAAATTTAATTTTTAAATTTTTATTTTTTATAGTTTTATTTTATTAGTTAGTTTTAGTATTATTTTTAAGGATTCAAATTAAACACACACACAAAGACACACCCTATACCCACAAACATATTCTACACACCCTCACCCTACACTCATATACACACCTACTTTTCCTACACCCTCACCACACACAAAAAGTCCTACACCCATCTTCAACCTCTCACCTTCTTTCACCCCTACCAAACTCCATTAACACACACCTCCAAACCCATTTCCCAAATACCCATCTCCTACTCCACCATTAACTCCACCACCATTTCCCAAATACCCATCTCTTACTCGCCGGAGCAACCACCTGCTCCCTTCTGTCTCTCCAGTGACGCTACCGCCGCCACCCACTTCAACCCAGAACGGCGGTCGAGCTACCCACCTCCGACCCCCTCTTCCATTCTCCTCGCCAGTTTCCCTTACCCGCAGAAAACCCGGCCACCTCTGCTCAACCCCCCAACCATAGGCGACGTCACAGCCCTGCACCCCTCCTTCCGCCGGCGTTCCCTCTACCGGTGCCCACTCACAGCTACTGCCGCCGAAAACCCCAGCCCCATCGTTGGACCACCAATCTCCACGCCAGCGTCGACGATCCAAGACCCAGCGCCCCCTGTCCAAACTCCGGTGCCTCTAGCGAGCTCCCGGCGGCGTCCCGACCTGCTCCGGCCTGAACCCGGTCGCAACCCCTTAGCCACTGCCCCACTCGGCAGCCCACAACCTCTAACCCGCTGCCGACACCGCCTTCGGCGTTCCCCTACCGGACCTCCATTCAAAACCGACTTTACCCCCTGCCATGGTCTACCCATTTCAACCCATCCATTCCACTCCTTACCCACTTTCTAACCCATTTCCCATTTCTCCTAAGTCACGATTTTTCCACCTGCTATATCCCTAGCCAACAAAACCAAAGACCAAAATAAACCAACTAAAACCCATGTGCCAAATAAAACTCATTTAACCCCTTTTACCATTTTACCCCCAACCACCTCTTTTATCCAACTCTCCAAAATACCTCGCCCAAATCAGATTTTTGTGACCTCACACCTCTCAACCCACATGATCCTCACACCATTCTCACATGCACCTTAATTCTTCCAAAAATATCCCCATACTTCATGCCTTGTATTTAAAGAGAGTTGAAGACCATCATCAAATAGGTAGAGAGAATTGTAGAGAGAGAAAATACCATTTTAGTGTAGTTTTAGATTAGAATTTTTATTTTATTATTTTTAGATAGTGAGGATAAAGTAAATTGTTGTGAGGATTAAATTGAGTGAGATTCTTGATGTAATTGTGTTTGAATCATTCAAATTAAGGGATGTGAATTTCAATTCAAGGAATAGAAGCTCAGTTTCACTTCAAGAGATTGGGGTTTGATTGTTTTCTTCTCTTCTCATTTATTTTATGCATATTGAATATTTGTTTATTATGTTTGATACCATGTTAGGCTACATCCCCTTTCAAGTGGTGGGGTAAAACCCTTATTTGATGTTATTTTATTTTTATTAGTTTAATTACTTGAAAAGTCCATTTGAATGTTAATTTTGATCCCTCACCCTTAGATTTATGCCTCGAGAGAGGGTAAATGATTTTTGAGAGAAAATCAAAATTCTAGTGATAATACCTATTTTGGATTCGAACTAGAGATAGGGGTCTCTTAAGTGGGGTATTATCACTTGAATTTCAACTCTAAATTTATTTTATAAGATTGACATAAATTCTAATTGACCGATCCTAGCGGGTGATTAATTAAAAGGAGTGTGGATCTATTTTTTCTAGAGTTGTGGGGTGTTAAATTTATTTTTCTAAAAGATTACTATTATAATTACACTTGCAACGAGAGTTGATTTGTAGTTTTGATATTAATTTGGGAGAATTCAAATAATTAAATTAATTAATTAGAATAACTAAAATTTGTGGTGTAATCACATTCCTTGATTGTTCTCACAATTATTTACCTCACTTTATCTTTTATTTTAGTATTAGACTTTATTTTTCATTTTAGTCATTTTCTAGTTAGTTATTATCATATTACATTTAGTTTAGTTTAGTTTAGTTTAAATCTCACCTCACCCTATTGTTTTAATATTGAAAAAGCTAAAAAAAATTAAAAAAGTGAAAAAGAACAAAAAGAAAATAAAAAGTGAATTACAATTGAATTTGTCTCTAGCTTACTCCCTAGTAAGTGGATTGATACCCTTACTTACCTCTATACTTGAGTTTGTTATATTTTGTAGGTACATAGGATTTTGACTAACTTGGCTTTCATCAAACAACGACCACACCCAAAAGTCAAGCTATCATCACTCGAGCCTACATATTGCTTACCTATTCGAGTTAACCTTCTCGATTCATTTGATCTCCCTCAATACTTGCCCCCTCGAGGTCACCTCCGTGAGGTACCTTGGGTGCCAGCCCTCCTAACTGATGTGACTAGATACCTAATAATAGCCACTATTTGAACCACTTCCTGGCATCACGATGACTGACGATCAGGAACTCAAGAGCGTAGCACTCAAGTGCCTTTATCCTTAGGATGGCAGGTCTAGCTCACCAAATCTAACCATATAGCCATCCTAGATTAAATCTCAAGCTGACAAGTCACGTCCCTCATAAATGTCCTCAATACTTCCAACAAATAGAATGTTTTCTCGCCAAAACTACCATATCTCATGCATTAAATGCAGTATCTCATGCACTTAATGCACCATACCAGAGGGATCAAGGGCATGCTGACTCGAGCAAACTATCCACCATATAAATAAAACCAAATAAAAAAATCAAGGAGAGAGATCCAGAGCCCAGAATTGCTGCCCAAATTTCCCTATACCAGAGAACTCTCGAGAGAGCATTAACTCCCACACACATTCAATGCACCCATCATTGGGCATTAACTGAGCTTGAAGTTCCTACCTTGTCTTTATTGTACCTAGAGTTCTTGTTCTTTCTCCCTCCGACCATGCTACCTGCTGGTCCCATTCATTTATTTTTCTTGCCATATGCTGCTCATGTTAATATGTTCTTTAATGCAACTTTGAATATTGACTCTCTCCGTATCTGATTTGCCTGCGACTCTGACCTACACTTATATCTAACGGTGTTAATCCCAATATTGATAAGGGGTTACGCCTCGCTTAATACTAACGGTATTTGAATAACACACATCCTACATTATATATGGTATGTTTGTTGTATTTGTGAATTTATTTATTTTTTGAAAAAAAAATAAACATTTCAAAAATAGTTGGTGTGTTTTGTCTTTGAGATGATCATTACATGTGCTTGACTTAGATCTTTTTGTGATGATATCCTTTTCTTGTTGTGATGTTTTGGACTTAACGTTCATTGTTTTTACTTCTTTGTATATTTATCTATTTTGATAAAAACGAAGGGGTAAAATGGACGTTTTTGATGAGTTTGAATCATGGGGGTAGAATGTATTCATGTTTAATATGTCTCAAACTTGATGCATCATGAAGGTATATGTTTGTTGTCTCATGTGTGTAGGTACTTACTTAAAGTGGAATTTAAAGACACACGTATGAAGACAAACTTTTAAAGGGAAGAAGTTTTTTGAAGACGAAGAGACTTATGTTGTTCCGTTCTAGTGTTGGGAAGGGTATTAATAACTTTGTAATAGGAGATTTTAATTTTAATTTGGTGATTGGATCTATTTGTTTGTTTTGTACAGGAATAGCCAATGGGGTGATTTGTAAGAACAATTTTCCTGACATTGTTCATAGCATATCATTAGGCTAGTTTGGTGTATCCCGTTACAAATCGTCACGCAATTGAGAAGACGAACCGAACTAATGCATCTCCATGTTTGAAGCCTTTTCGGCATCCCAAAAGGTATAAAACAATTTAGAGTTTGAATTAATTCATAGAATTATATTTAGGATGTTTAATTTTTATCAAAAAGATGAACAAGACTTTTACTTTTCGAAAATTATTTTTTCTAAGACCTGAAGACGGGGTTTTAAAAATAATTCTTTTTTCGTTCAAGTGATAGGAGCAAGTCGTTCGAGCGACAGGAGCAAGTCGTTCAAACGACATCGCTGTTTTGTTCGAACGATCCCGCCGCCTTAAGAATTTTTTATTCTTATAAATACTTGTTTGGTGAACCATTTTGTTTAAGACTTTTGACGAAATTATTACTGCATAGTCTGGGCAAAAGTTCTTCAAGTTTCATGTGTCAAAACACTTTCTAATTGACAATCAAAGCATCCTCGAATATGATTCTTGTGAATTATTTTAGAACCCTAGGTTGGTTTGCATTTATTTGCACACACCTTGTGGATAGGCACTCCATGGATGATTGGTGATACCTGTGAGGATTCATTCCTGACATAGGCTGAGGCTAGGCTGAATTGGGACTGCATGTTCTTGTGGGTTTGCTGTGGTTAATCCATAGCATATTTCATTGTGTAAGTTGTAAGTTGCGATTTACTGTTCATTGTGAAATAAAAGGTTTTACCCGAAAGGTTTTTTTTCTTGAATCTTGGCCTTCTCATATTTGCGTATTTGATTTATCTGTTCTATCACATAGTTGCATGATTAGGATAAACAAGATAAAATCGATTTATAAAGTCGCTTTCGCATAATTAAAATTGGTGTTGCAATTTTTTATTGAAATCACGAGATGCAATGTCGTTCGAACGATCCCTCCGCCTTAAGAATTTTTTTATTCTTATAAATACCCGTTTGGTGAATCATTTTGTTTAAGAATTTTGATGAAAACGTTACTGCATATTCTAGGCAAAAGTTCTTCAAGTTTTGTGTGTCAAAACACTTTTTAATTCACAAACACAGCATCCTTGAATATGATTCTTGTGAATTAGTTTAGAACCCTAGATTGGTTTGTATCTATTTGCATACACCATGTGGAGAGTCACTCCATAGCTTACTGGTGATACCTGGGGGGATTCTTTGCTGACATAGACTGAGGCTGGGATGAATTGGGACTGCGTGTTCTTATGGATTTGCTGCGGTTAATCCATTGCACATTTCATTGTGTAAGTTGTAAGTTGCGATTTACTGTTCATAGTGAAATAAAAGGTTTTACCTTAAAGGTTTTTTTTCCTGAATCTTGGCCTTCTCATATTTGCGTTTATCTGTTTTATCACATAGTTGCATGATTAGGATATATAAGATAAAATTGGTGTTGTAATTTTTTGTTGAAATATACCCTTTGCGAGTGTTCTCGCTTTCTCACCCTTTCGATTTCATAACTACTTTTTCCTGCTTCGGTAATACTCAGATAACCTATACTAAACAACATTTATTCTGAAGTGCTCCGAAAACATCCCTAGACGAAGTACTAACTATTCTTAGCTTTAAGCAACTCGATTAATATAACTCAAATGACCCCAAATTTTTTAAGATCCCCTTTGAAACTCCCAATTACCATAAAAATCCATCGCTTTACTCTCCTAATCCTACATTGGGATTTCAAACACTGCACCTCCTCAAATGTTTCTAGTGTTCTATTGTATCGATGAGCATGAATACCATCTTGACATAAACTGTACTAATAATTACTTCATCGTATTAACTATACGGAATCCCCCAAATACTATACACCCAATCACTTTTGGAATGTATAGAAAATCACAAAACATTTATCTTAGTCAAAACCACTTCTCATAGTTTAGGAACCTCCCCTCAACAAAAGAATTTACTTGAAAAATGTAACCCTCCCATGTCTTTAAACGGAGAAAGGACCTATTCCCAATACTATTTTCATACCTAATCTCAGTAAACTTCAAAGTTGGGGCATAAACTACCCCTAATTACAAGTTTGGGTGTAGCGAACACCACTACTACACCATTCCATCTTCAACAAGGTATCATCACAAATCGCAACGAACAACCCCTTCGTGCAATTAAAAATTCACTAATGATGTGTCCACTCCATATTGTTCTAGAAATTTGCTTCCTGGATATTCTCCACCCGCCATTGAATATAACTCTCTCATGTTTAAATCATCAAAACTAAACACTCCCCTCCTTTGTTCCGACAGGTCTTTTCTACGTGATAACACACACTCATCCCGTATCTTGACCCTATCCCGCTCCCGGTAGTCCACACATCCTCTCATTGAATCATCCCTCTTTTGGACCTTCCACACGGTAAAGTCATCCTTGAATACTCAATAGAATAAAAAACTATGGTGTCTTCTACCACGACGCCTCTACACTTTCTTAAAGATTTAATCCCATAAATATGCCCTCGTAGCGAATCCAACGCTAGTGCCAACTCCACGAAAAAAAATATTTGTTTATGTATGTGACAACTTAACACCAATATAACTAAGACCAGAAGAACCTGGACTATCGGTGACACGTATATACAATTGTAATCATCTCTAATAAGCTCACATCCATACATAAATAAGTGTGCCAGATCTTCTCCCGAGCCTAAGCATAACTACCCAAAGTAAATCCCAACCCAAAAAAGGTCTACTAAAGCTTACCCAGACAATCAATATAAGCGTACACCATATCTGTATCCTCAAGTTCAATACTAATATGTTGAAATCTCATCTAAAATCAAAATCAGATGAAAACAAAGTCGATTAAACAAATTGTGGCGTCTTTATAATCATAACAAAAGGCAAACCCTACCCATCGGGCTATCCATGTACATATAAAGCCCAGAGATTAAATATATATCCCTCATAATATTAGTAAACATGCACTCCTAATAAAGAATGACAAACCCTCATTGTCTAAGCCAGACTCATGCACGTGAGCCATAACGTATTCGTATCATCCCTCGGTGGTGACATAAAAAGTTGATTACCACTAAGGCATAAAATAACTAGGTGGCCTCACTCGCCACGAGCTATACGCCTTACTCTAAAGGAACTATTGAAATGATAGCCCCATCAATAGCCCTATTGACCTTACTTATTTGGTCATTTATGTTAAAAATAGCATCGTTTGGCCTGCTCTCGTTGGTCATGACTCCAATGATCATAATTTTTTTAGCCATATTGGACATAACAGATCATATCGTCTACTCTTATAAACCTCTTTGGATCGTCTCCCCAATGTAGTTCCTTCTAATGGTGAGATATCCCTACTCAAGTCGACGCAACACCGTCTCTAATCACTGAGCCCACTTTAGCCTTAGTCTTCCCAATATTAGGGACTTATCCCTACAATGGTTGTAATGATCCCAATTATATAAGAGGGTAACTTCATCCACCTAAGCGCAAATTATGGAGAGCGGGTTGCCCAATAACACCTTACAAACCTTTCATGCAAGATTTATGCCAATGCTATAAAGTCTTTCTCTCACTTCAACTGATAAAGCCAACATCCTCCTTCTCTTTCATATTAATCTCTCCCAATGTAAAAGTAGAAATATAGTTTAACTCCTCCTCATACTGCACACCACACGGTTTCACAGACGAGGCCTTCGAAAACTTACTTCTAATTTCGTTATGGATGGTGAGTGAAAATATTTGCCCTCGAACCATACGCTAAGCACTTGCTAAAGGCTCTCATGCCCAAAAGATCCTAACTTTCAACCAAAGTTGACCTCATGCATGGGACGTCTCGCAAGAAAAATTCAAATAGAGAACCTTCCAGATACACTTCGTCTATCCGAGTCGTTTGTTAGGAAACAATGGTGCAAAACCTCCTAAATGGTCTGCGTTAAAGATAATACAACCCCTAAATGATAAAGCTCTATAGTAGTCAAATAATGCAATGCGAAAAAGAGACAAACGTACTCAATATCCCTAGGACACTAGATACTGGAATGCTTTAGTACCAACTGTGACACCTTGTAAAATTTATAAATAGATTTATCAGGTCCAATATAAAAATTAAGGGAATAAAAAATATTTGGTAACATTCCTAGCATAACAAAATAACAAAACTGAACAAGTAATAATAAGATAATGAAATACTGAATAACAAAAATCCAGCTCTGGTACCAATCACAGCCAATACAGGTAAACCAACACTGGAATATAAAATGTAAGCCATATAATTCATGAATACAAGAACCATATATAAAAGCTAACTAAAATTAAAAGTATAAGAAGTGGTGGGGATACACTTACTCTACTCCTACTACCTAGGAGAAATGAATGAAACGTCATTAGAGGTGCTCTTCTAATGATCAACTCTGTCAATGGCAGGAACAACTTTCTAAGACCTATGAAAAACACAGATATACAACAACATAAATAACAAGTGTATATAGAATAAGATTATAACTGAATGTTGGACACATTATATCTACACACATTCCTCTCGTTAATTAATTAATTTTAAGTTATTAGTTACCCATCCTAACAATCTAAAATAATATGCGTTCTAAATTGCGAACTCATAAGCCCATGTGATTGACGTTTTGCCTCTTCATTCTTAATCTTTACCATTACAACATTAGATTAATATCTTTCATTATGAAACACGTGATGTACTAAGGTCTCAAAACTAAGGTACATTATAATAAATAACCATAGTACTAATAACATGCTTATATCTCAATTTTATCCACATTGGGCTATCTCACTTGAATTATGCAATAAACATATCGCTAGTACATGTAATACACAAATTCGACTCAAATGTAAATAGGAACCCCTACTATAAGTCATATACACCCCTGGTATAACACATAAATCGGTACAACTATCTCTAGTACCACAACACATAATCACATAAGATAGGATAAAAATAATATTATGTCTAACATCCATGCATAGGTACAGTCCACGACAAGTATAAGTAAATCGGCTACTCGCACGTCCGTACATAATGAAAGTCTATCCCTACAGCTTTTCGGGATCACTCGTGTGTACTAGGTATAGTTTCAGGATGCCCCAAGCCTAAGACCTCATCGAGATCAAGGGATAAATTGCTACGCCTACATGTCATAAATATAGCCTACCATAACCAAGACTATACGATGAACACTCTCTGCGAAACCATCTCGATAAACATATACCTAGACGCTGGACCCTAGGGTAAAATGACCATGACGCACTTGTCTACTCATTAATGCACCATCTCGGTCAATGTAGCACGTGATCCATAATGGAATCCCTCCTAGTACGTTCGTTGCGAGCACTCACACGTGGTATACATTGCACATAAAGCATCCAATCAAATATAACCCCCGCTAATCGATTGAATCAAATAAACATTTATACAAACCGACCTAACATTAACGTATCATATTTAGCATCATTATAAAAAAACTAAAGCACATCCTTAACCCTATATTCATCTCATATTATTTTAACCCAACATCCCAAGTTCCCAAATCTAGGTATCAACTATATTTAATCTTAATTAATCCTAGTCCAATGTTCTAAGGCATCGCGTATCGGTCTCAATCCACACCTAATTTATATAAGCCATCGTATATGATAACTACCCCTCCCTAGGGATTTTAACCAAATCCAAATCTCAACCAAAGGGTATCACTCCACTAATCCATGAAAATGATGTAAGTAAATCCCGTCCAACAAGACCACACCTCTAAAACTTTCCAATTTCTAATAACAACCCATTCTACTCTTGGGTTTGCAAGCTAATGCTCTATATTTAAAATAATCCCCTGTAAACCAATAAATTTTTCAAATACCCAAATAACCCAAGCACCAATTTCCAACATATCAAATCACTAGAATTCATTGTCATTCAAATAGTAGGAGTAGTCTATAGGCTAATTCATCCTAGCCCTAAGTCCCTAAACCCAACAATTCAACTGAATAAAAAAAATCCTACACCTGTCCAAACCTGGGACCATTGATCGATCGATGGCCAGGGGTCAATCGCTCTATCTTCCCCAAAATTTGACACTTCCTTATTACGGGATTCTATATCTTCAAACCTAACTTTCTCTCTCTAAACCTCCATTAATGAACTCAAAAGCTTCATCTGAGGCCCCAATCGTCATCCCAACAATAAAAACACCTCATATAAATGATTGGAACCTATTTCAAATATCAAATCACAAGTTTATATCAAGATCCAAAGGAAAATCCAATCTGTCATTCAATAACCCTAAATATACCAATTTCCTAAATTAACCTATGATTTCAATAGATTAATATACATAATTAGAGGGATTTTAATTAGTTTACAATAGACAAAATTTATTCACTCGTTTCTAATAAATTTAATCTAAGTTCATGAGGAAATTAAACAATATAAGGGAAAATTAACCTAATTAATATCTTGATTAGATTAATTAAGTAAATTAACTATTTAATCATCCAAAATTATATTTACAACATAATTAACTTTAGATTTAAATGAATAGATATAATCTTAACAGACATGCAATCTTAATCAAATTCTATATAAACAGACCTAAATTGATTTGTGGAGAAAACCAAGCCAATATCCCCAAATTCCTTCTCTTCAAGTTCCCTCTATCCCATCTCAAGGACCTTCCCCAATTATTATATGTGACTTATGAGATCCCCAAATGACTCATTCAAATCCTTAATTCACGAAATTCAGCTTGGGCCCTAAATGGACCTCACATAAAAGATCCTAAAATCACCTCCAAATGACTTAAAACATTAATCAAGCCTTATCCCCATCTAATAGGCTTAAAACCCTAAATTTTAAGATAATAATGGGCATTCTACGCGTCCCAAAAGTCAAATACAAAATATACCAAGACAAATAACTAGCAACCCAATTATTTAATAATCAGCCAGTACGGTCCAAATATCACTTAATCAACAAAATTAATTAACATGTATAAAATTCGATTTCAAATTTGAATTAAATAATACATAAAAAGTAAATAGCGACATCCCCAATCAAGACAAGCACACATAATTAATTTCAATAATTTTTTTAAATGAATTTATACGCATAAAAATTTATGGTATTACAAAATCTATCAATTGGGGCATGTGATATGATAAGAGATAGGGACTGAGTATCGTGTCCCTGGCTGATGTAGCATGCTACAAGGAGATCGATTGTTTACATCATACATTCAGTTGGCTATCGTATCACAATGTATAGACCAGATGGATTAATCCATCGAGGGGCTTGGGTATATGACCACCTATTAGTGTGACTGCATAGAGATACCCCATTTATTTATATATGCACGTTCTGAATCCATTAGGTTCGAAATCCGTATAGATTTCCAATAAATGTAGGAGAATATCTCAGAAGGTCGTCGCCTTCGTGTGATTGTTATAATATGGATATTTAGTAATGCGAGGGACCTACTTATATATTGGATCACGTCATGTGTTATGGTTTTTTTATATGGCGGATATATATTTATTAATGTGGCACTGCCTATATAGGGGAGATTATATTCTTTGAGCTTGGTTAGGTATATAGCCATAGTGAAGATACGAAATAGTTTTCTCTTTATCGTAAGATGAGACTTATGAGCTACAATTATTAATTAGATTTGTGGAAATTATATTAGACTATGTTTACTCATGTTGAGGGGTTTGATATACTTTGATGTGAGTGATAGAGAGATTAACTTGATTACATGAACAAAGTGCATATTATTCCAGTTCAATATAACAAGTTATTTATTGAACATTTCGGGCTCTAGCCCATTATTCTAAAAACGTTTTTTGAGTATTCCTATGCAAGAGAAATAAGGTTAAGCATTAATACTCCCCTTCATCGTATACTATTATTTTCAGTTCCTTATTTAGTCTCTTATTTCCATTCAATTCATTTGAGTATTCAAACAATTTCTATTTAGAGATTTGTTTATTTACCACGTTGGACTCAACAATATTTATTTATCCAGTTGAGACTATTCACGAGTTTGGGATGATGTCTATTTATTTTATTATGGTTGAGAGGACAATTGGTTTATCTAGCAGTTATATTTTATTTCATCACATTTTATGGATGTTTTCAATTATTTACAATCACTTATTTTCACTATTATTGTCAAGATCCTAAGGATGATATAAGTTGGTTTAACGTGCCCTATCTTCGACGGTGAGGTTATCCATCCCATACATGGAAAATAGGGGTTGTTATAGTTGGTATCAAAGCAACGTCGTGTCTTAGGTTCTGTGAAATTTTTGTTACGTTTTTGCATTTCATTATTTGATTTATTAGATCCCTATAGAATTCTTTGTATTCTTATCTCTGAATCATTAGTTAATGTGAATTCATGGTTTGATTTAAGATGGAAAATAAATGAGGTAGGATATGATGGTCGTCTGTCAATATGTGCCAACCGAGATGCTTAATCGAAACAGTAGTCACAGCAGTAACAGGTACCACAGGTAACACCCATAATGGACATAATTTCCATTATTGTTCAAGTATTTGAGGATTTTGATTAGAGGAGATTTTCAAGCAACGACAAAAAAATATACCGAAAAGCTCTTTCTATCAAATGGCGTCGTTGCCATTCTTGGGAGCGTGAAACACTTGAAGCGGATTTCATTTTGTAGTTCATTTATTTTTCGCACTTTGTTATTTTTTTTAGTACCATTTTTTTTATTTTAGAAGGCTTGTATTATGACTTTATTATTTGGCTTGTATTGCGGTGCATAGAGACACCATTTATTTTTTATTTAAATTTGTAATAATTAATTGGGAAGACAAGCATGATATGGAAACCGGACAATGTAGAGAGAGGGCGTCAAAAGGCGAGGATTTAGAAGCCTCTCTACTTTGGGTCGATAGGACTCCCAGGACCGACTGAGATAGGCGTTATCTCCCCCCGGTCAACTCAAATATTTCGGCACCCCACGACATAAAAATCGTGGGAGGTACATTTCTTGAACCCTCCCGCCTCTCCTGTTAGCGAGTCAATTCTTTTGTGTGCTTTGTGTGATCTTACTTGATTTTATTCTCGCATTTATTTTTGAATGGTGTGATGAATTAATTGACTAAGACCTACACCCGGTCACTCACGAGAAGGGATTTCATCACCCGACTCACTCGCTTATCATTTGTCTGCTACCCTAACCATCATTAAATTTAAAATAAATAAACTAGGTAGCCCAATAGGAGAAAATTTTGCAAAGGTGATCACTAAGATATTTTTCGTGATATTTATCGCCCGCGGACTTAATAAAAATTTGACTACCCCTTTTACTAAATTTAAAGATAAAAATGGGTTATGTGATAGTTAGGAATTCTCCTTGACTTGTGTGTGTCCAATTCCATTCAATTTTTCGGTAGTCAATTTTAGTGAGTTCGTCAAATTCAGCGAGTCCATATTTTTCCCCACCTTTTCTTCTAAAAAAATCTAAAAATATTTTCTTCCTTTATTTTTCACAAAAATCCAAAAATATTTTCTTTCTTTCATTTTTCGAAAAATTAAAAAAATATTTTCTTTCCTTTTGAAAAAATTTAAAATACTCCAAAATATATATATATATATATATTTCTCTCCATATGGGCGAAGAACGTCCCTTACAAGACTACTTTGGTCATTTTTCATTATCACGCGACACGTGTGAGAGTGATCCCGAGCCGTCTCTTTATGATATTATTAGTGGTTTCACCTCTCTCACGAGTACCGTTGATATTCTTGCACCATCTATGCAAGCACCGCCTATTCCATCACCCTTGGTGTCAAGTGTCAATGTGTCGCATATTTTGTCGTGCACCCATTGTTCTTATGTCGATCACATGTCCCACCAGTGCCCTTACTTTTCATATCGTTACGAACCCACCATGGACCATGTGTATCCATATGACACTGTTGCGGAACCCACCTCGGCCTACTATCCCGATGTATCTAATCCCGAGTTGTGTGAGTACCCTAGTTATTCGTGGAGGCCTGATCACCCTTTCACGCAATAAGAATCCCAACCCAATGTCGTGGATCCTCACATGTTCCAACAGTCGTCATGGCAACCTTGTGCACCCATTCACGATCAGTACCCTCACTACGAACCCTATTAGTATCAACCAATTGTCCATCACGAAAGTGATCATTTCGTGTATGATGAACTTGACCCCACTCCACACACTTCATACGAGTATTCTCCGTATAGACTTTCAATAAATGTAGGAAAATATATCAGAAGGTCATCGCCTTCATGTGATTCATAATGGTTTTATAATATGCATGTTTAGTAATGCTAGGGACCTACTTATATATTGGATCACATCATGTGTTATAGTTTTTTGATATGGCGGATATATATTTATTAATGTGGCACTGCCTATATAGGGGATATTATATTCTTAGAGCTTGGTTAGGGATATAGCCATAGTAAATATACGAAATAGTTTTCTCTTTATCATAGGATGAGACTTATGAGCTACAATCATTAATTAGTTTTGTGGAAATTATATTAGACTATGTTTACTCATGTTGAGGGGTTTGATATACTTTGACGTGAGTGATAGAGAGATTAACTTGATTACATGAACAAAGTGCATATTATTACAGTTCAATATTGCAAGTTATTTCTTGAACATTTTGGGCTCTAGCCCATTATTTTAAAAACATTTTTCGAGTATTCCTATGCAAGAGGAATAAGGTTAAGCATTAATACTCCCCGTCATCGTATACTATTATTTTCAGTTCCTTATTTAGGCTCTTATTTTCATTCAGTTCATTTGAGTATTCAAACAATTTCTATTTAGAGATTTGTTTATTTACCATGTTGGACTCAATAATATTTAGTTATCCAGTTGAGACTATTCAGGAGTTTGGGATGATGTCTATTTATTTTATTATGGTTGAGAAGACAATTGGTTTACCTAGCAGTTATATTTTATTTCATCATATTTTATGGATGTTTTTAATTATTTACAATCACTTATTTTCACTATTATTGTCAAGATCCTAAGGATGATATAAGTTGGTTTAACGTGCCCTATCTTCGACGTTAAGGTTAGCCATCCCATACATGGAAAATAGGGGTTGTTATAGTTGGTATCAAAGCAACATAATGTCTTTGGTTTTGTGGAATTTTTGTTACGTTTTTGCATTTCATTATTTGATTTATTAGATCCCTATAGGATTCTTGGTATTCTTATCTCTGAATCATTAGTTAATATGAATTCGTGGTTTGATTTCAGATGGAAAATAAATGAGGTAGGAGATGATGATCATCTGTCAATATGTGCCAACCGAGATGCTTAATTGGAACAGTAGTCACAACAGTAACAGGTACCACAGGTAACACCCATAATGGACATAATTTCCATTATTGTTCAGGTATACACCACTGGAGTAGATGCCTCACTACAACACCTTCAGTAACCCCAATAACCACAACTGCAGGTGGTAGTGACAACTCAACCATGGGTTTCCACTTTTGAGATGACAGGTGGGGCCTTTGCTAAAGATAACCCAACAGAGTTCGTTGGGAAGACTGATATTCTAGTGGAGCATTAGTGGAGTAAGGATATTCAGAGGCACTTGAGGATTATTGAGTGAACCAATGTTCAGACGCAGATGCTTGCTAACTTTAATGTGGTGGGTAAGGCATTGTAATGGTGGGAGTTTATCACCACCTTAAATGAGAGTATAACCATGACTATTTATGAGTTTTGGATCATATTTACCGCAAATAATTTTTTCCAACCATTAGGGTTAAAAAGAAAAGGGAGTTACTGTGTCTAACATAAGGGAGCCTCATTGTTATGGAATATGAGTAACATTTTACTAGCATTTCTTTGTTTGTATCAGTAGAGGTGGACAAGGAGGCAAAGAGGATGGATTTCTTTATCTGTGGTTTGACATGGCGGATTAAGTAAATATTTTTGGGGAACCCTTCCTACGCTATTTTTACTCCTATGATGAACATCGTTTTATTGAAATGCCAGGATCGTAGATAGTTTCAGAAAGTAAAGAGCAAGAAGAGGCTCAATGGAGATTTGTTTATCCACTCTGGAAAGATAAGTGAAGGCATCATGGGAGAGTTTTCCTGCACAGAGGGGGACTAGAAGCCTAAGGGGATGCAATTAGGAGATCAGCCTCCAAGAGGTATAGGGGTTATGGTGATCATAACGGATTAAGCATAAATTCTTCCCAATTTAACCCTTAATTTAGTTACTTTTAGCACCTCGAACAACGTAAGCGAGTTGAATTTATCTCATAATCTTGCTACTGACTTATCCTAACGAGTACACCGAGTTTCTGGTATTTTGTATTGCTTTTACAGGTATTTGATGTCAAGAAACGAAAGGAAGAAACCGGAAGAATAAAGAAAGAAAGGAAGGAAAGTCAAAAGGGAAAAATCATAAATTTTATCCGGAATTCGAATGAGGTACCTAAAGAGAAGTTGAAGATATCACACTCATGAGCACATAGGAAGAAACCACACCTCAATCGGAATCCCGGAACAAAAGATATGAGCAGTCAAAGTTGAGAAAGAAAGTCAAACAGGCAGACCGGTCCACTGTGCCATACTCCAAAAGACCCCAGATCGAAAGCAAACCGAAGAAGGGTAAAATATAAAAGAATCAGTCCGCGCCGAATCGATCGGCCAGAAAATAAAAGAAACCGATCCGCATGGAAGGCAAACCGGTCCGCCTAAGGCCCAGACCGGTCCGGCCATCAAGATTCTAAAATCTTATCTTCTCCTAAGAAGAGTCCTAGTGCAGCTGAAACTCCTGAATTCTTGTAGGGTATAAAAACCTATTTTATTATCATTATTTGCACGGAGAATTTTAGTTAATTTTCCATTCTTTTTCAGAAACCCTAGTTTAAATACAATTTACAGTTTCAATTCCAATAGTTAAAGATTATTCAGAAGTTCTTTGATTACAAGTTTTATTAATTGCTGTTGTTACTATTTTGGTGAGATTAGTGAGTTATTTCTTCTTTTAAATTATGTTCTACATCAATTCAAAAGTTTTCCTTAGATTAATCATGGTTTTTTGCAAATCAGACACTGTTTTCATTACCTTCGGCATGCTAGGCTAGATTTTCTAAGGCCGGGATACATGAACCCAGCCTGATGTGTTAGTTGCATGTATATAATATTAATCCTCTGAATTTAGTGATTGATTACGATCGTATTGCGTAGGTACACAACAATCATAGATCTTTATATCTCGTTTGCCTCTGGGTAACCGGGATGATTTAGAATGCAATTCGAGTGTCACTATCGCGATACCGATTTACTCGTCCTCGGATTAAGTATGATGCGGGCTTGAATCTCGTATACATAATGCTTGGGAGTACTAAATTTTGGGTCAAATTAATCAGTTAAATTTACGATTAGTATTATAACTGCAATACACTAGGGTTGGGGGATTGTATTCCCGTCCTGTTTTTATCATACATAGTTTAAAGTTTTAAATTAGTTTTCATTAGCAGTTTAGGTAATTTAGTATAATTTCATCTTTTCATGATTTCACAATTGCATTTAGTTTAATCATTCCCAAAACCAAATCATTTTCTCTTTTTCTTTTTAGAGTCAAAGTTAGGATTCCTTCGTCTTTTCCCGTCGTCACAACCCTGTTGTCCTATTTTCCTGACGATCGATACCCGACTTATCAAATTATTACTTGAGCGATAGGCTTGCACTTGAGCCTAGAGTGAACGCATTTCTGAGACACATTCTTAGTCACATCAAGTTTTTGGCACCGTTGCCGGGGAACTAGGTAGACTTAGGATTAGATCGAGTGAATCTAAAGCTTTGACCAAAAATTTCAAAAAAATCCAAAAACATAAAAAAATTCAAAAAGCACAAAAAGATTCACCACCATTTGTCACAAGCTATTAATGCAAAATTCTGAACTCACTCCCACACCCCGCAATACTCTAACCAGCATTCACGAAATCCAATAGTTGAGTATAACCCCGATAGCCCCCATACTCCTAATGCCCCACAGTTTTAGATTCCACCTCCCACACCGTCACACTCAATCTCCAATAACACTCCGTTTTCCTTCTTAGGACACACCTCCGAGCACACTTCGAGCACACCAAGTGAGAGCACCGAGTCGTTAATAGAGAGAGATATATCACAACACAGTAATTCACCTGCCAGTGAGGAAGAGGCCCCGTACCGCCCGCTCAAAGAATTTTTATATCCCGAGTGCACTGTCACTCTGGGATACATTATACTCCTGTATAATGCCGGGCAATTTCGCTTTAAACACGGGATGATCCAGATGTTACCACATTACCATGGTATGGATTCCGAAAAGCCATATCTCCACATTAGGGAATTTGAGGATGTGTGCGATACTCTCAATGATCAAACTTGCACACAAGAGGTGATCCGCCTCAAACTCTTCCCCTTATCTCTCAAAGATAAAGCTAAGACCTGGCTATGGTCTTTACCTCCAAGCTCGATTCCATCTTGGAACAAGTTGCAATCGAGATTTCTCAAGAAATTCTTCCCACCACATCGAATAATCTCCATAAAGGCTCAAATTCAAGCGTTCAGACAATCTGAAAATGAGCCATTTCATCGATGTTATGAGCGTTTCAATGAGTTAGTTACTTCATGCCCTCATCATGGATTTGATTCAGCGCAAATCATCATTTTTCTCTATAATGGGCTGAATCTTAACTCCAAGAAACTTGTTGAAACCATGGGAAGTGGCCCCTTTGTCGACTTAGACGCCCATGATGCTGAGCTTCACCTGAGGTATGTCGTCGAGACTACCCAATCCTAGGATACATCTAACCCTAATGCTCAAAATTGAAATCATCAAGTGACCACCACTCCGTCAGCGTCCGGCCTATTTCATGTAGAAAAGAGTTCTATAGCGGACAGTCGGATCGATATACTTGAGAAAAAAATGCGAGACCTGCGTGGGATATGTGGAAGAGGAACAACTGGATCCCTACCAAACCCCGTTAAAAAGGTGTGTGCAATTTGTGAGGCGGGTCATTCAACTGAGGAATGCCTGACTATACCCGCCTACAAAGTGATGCTTCAGGAGCAAGTTAGTGGTATAGGAGGTTTTAAGGGTAATTTTGGTGCACCGCACGGGAACTCTTACGACCCTTCATGGAAAAACCATCCTGGTTTTAGCTATGGGCAACAACATGCTACGATGAACCCTACTTCCCATGTTGCCCCTCCTCCACCACAACACTTTCAACAAGCCCCACACATGCAAGGACATGTGCAAGCACCACCACCTCAAGGATCTTATATCCCGCCACCACGGAGAACTCTCGAGCCAGACTGCAACCAATGCTAAATATGACCGTCTAATTAGCGACATAAATGCAAGTCTGCTAAAGATACAATCCTCGTTGAGTGTCCAAGAGAAGGGCAAGTTTCCTGCCCAGGGCCAAAGACCTCGCCAAGGTCAAACTATTGTTAGCTCCACTTCTACTGAATATCAGGAGCAATTTCAAGTTGTGACCACTCTTCGTAGCGGGAGAGTCGTTGATTTATCACCTCCCCCACACGACATAATGAAAGATAAGGAGATTTCGCCCAGCACGAAAGAGGCCGAAGATGTCCCCTTAAATGAGAGTGATGAAGAAGATGCTAGTGAGCCCGAGGTAGTAGTGAAACCACCCTCCGTGGCACCGTTTCCTCAAAGGTTGATTCATTCCCATAAAGGAAACCCACGTGAAGACGTGCTAGAAGTGCTAAAACAAGTAAAGCTGAATTTACCTTTCCTTGATGCCATTAAGGAAATTCCATCTTATGTTAAAGTCATCAAAGACTTATTGACAGTAAAGAGAAAGATGAAGGTAAAGAAGAATGTCTTTCTAGCCCAGAACGTGAGCTCCATTCTACTAAATGATCTCCCGCCTAAATTCAAAGATCCCAGTGCCCCCACCATTTCCTGCATCATTGGAGAAAATAAAATTGAAAGTGCCTTACTTAATTTGGGAGCAAGCGTAAATATCCTCCCTTACTCCATCTATAGGCAACTTGATTTGGGCGACCTCAAGCCCACAAAGGTCACTATCCAATTAGCAGATCGAACAGTGAAGATACCAAGAGGCATAGTCGAGGACGTGATCGTCCAACTTGACACTTTCTACTTCCCGGTATATTTTATAATTTGGGATACGGAGCCCTCCTTCAACTCGATCAACCATGTTCCCATCATCCTTGGTCACCCTTTCTTAGCTACGGATAACGCAGTCATCAATACTCGGAATGGGCGAATGCAACTCACCTTTGGGAACATGACCTTGGAAACCAACATCTTCCACAGAGCCCAACATACGGGGGAGGAAGATGATCTTCACGCGGTGAACTTCATAGATGAGATAGTAGAGGAGTACTTTGAGGAGAATTATTGCGGCGATGCCTTAGGGTCCTGTCTAGTGTCGAGCCACGAGAGTGAGGGGACGTACACCGACTTCGAGAGGGAGGTTAGGGAGTTGAGAGAATTACTCGATGAGAGAGCATCGGACGAGGACACGAGAGATGTTAATTGGGTTTCTAGATTCGAGGAATTACCACCGAGGGATACACGTATAGTTCCCTCCGACGAAAAGTTTCCAACCCTTGAATTAAAGAAACTCCCCTCCCATATTAAATATGCATACCTAGGAGAGGATGACATATTTCCTGTTGTTGTCTCATATAGCCTAGATGACGAGCAGGAGGGTAAACTGTTAAAAATTCTGAGGAAGCACCAAAGTGCTTTTGGTTGGTGCATTGCTAATTTGAAGTGGATAAGTCCTTTTATTTGCACTCACAAGATCCATCTCGAAGAGGATGTCAAGCCCTCAAGAGAAATGCAAATAAGGCTAAATCCCAACATGAAAGAAGTAGTGAGAATCAAGATTATCAAGTTATTGGATGCCAGGATTATCTACCCAATCTCGGATAGCAAGTGAGTGAGACCCATTCAAGTCGTCCCGAAGAAGTCGGGAATGATAGTGATTGATAATGCTAAGGGAGAGCTAGTTCCCCAACGTACCACCACCGGGTGGCGCGTTTGCATTGATTACCGAAAACTCAATGCGGGAACTAGGAAAGACCATTTCCCCTTTCCATTTATTGATAAAATGCTTGAGAGACTAGCGGGCCACCCTTATTATTGCTTCCTTGATGGTTATTCCGAATATAACCAGATTGAGGTAGATGTACTTGACCAGGAGAAAACGACTTTCACTTGCCCTTTTGGTACGTTTGTCTATAAACGTATGTCAATTGGCTTGTGTAATGCACCGGCGACCTTTCAAAGGTGTATGTTGAGCCTATTTAGAGACATGGTCGAGAGAGGACTCGAAGTGTTCATGGACGATTTCAGCATTTTTGGCACCTCTTTCGATCATTGTCTAGAGAAACTGGAACAAGTACTTGCCCGGTGTGTGAAAAAGAACTTATTGATGAATTGAGAGAAATGTCATTTCATGGTCACCGAGGGAATAATTCTTGGCCACATAGTATCATCCAAGGGGATAGAAGTTTATAGGGTAAAAATAGATGTCATAGCTGATCTTCCCCCACCAAAATCGCTTAAGGGCGTGCGCTCTTTCTTGGGCCACGCGGGGTTTTATCGAAGGTTCATTAAGGACTTTAGCGCCATCGCTAGACCCTTAAGCAACCTACTCATGAAGGACACCCCATTCGAGTGGACGGAAGCATGCCAAAGCGCTTTTGAAAAATTGAAAACCATGCTTGTGTCCGCTCCCATCATGCAAGTTCCGGATTGGTCTTTGCCATTCGAACTTATGTGCGATGCTAGTGATTATGCGATAGGGATTGTTTTGGGCCGAAGAAAAGATAAGCAAGCTCATGTCATCTACTACGCTAGCCGAACTCTTACCGGACCACAACTCAATTACTCTACCACGGAGAAAGATTTTCTAGCGGTAGTCTTTGCCCTTGATAAATTCCAATCATATCTTATCGGTTCTCCCATTACTTGCTTCACCGACCACGTGCATTGAAATACTTACTTGCAAAGAAAGATGCCAAGCCGCACCTCATAAGGTGGATCCTACTCCTATGAGAGTTCAATCTCTCCATTAAAGATAAGAAAGAAGTAGAAAATGTCGTTGTCGACCACTTGTCACGGCTTTCGTCCGACGTGCCTAGTGATCCCATACCCATAGACGAATACTTCCCGGATGAGCAACTTTTTGCTGCCTCTTCTTTGCCCTGGTTTACGGATATAGTGAACTACCTTGTCACGGGAGTCGTCCCTCCCGACTGGATACCGCAAGATAAGAAGAGGTTTATTACTTGGTCGCGCATGTTCTTCTATGATGATCCGTTCCTTTTTAAATATTGCGCTGACCAAATCATCCGACGATGTGTACCGAATGACGAGATCTCAAAAGTCATCCAGTTTTATCATTCGGAAGCTTGTGGATGCCACTTTTCGATGAAAAAAACGGCCGCTAAAATTCTGCAATGCGGCCTCAATTGGCCCATAATATTCCGGGATGTAAACGATGCTTGCAAATCTTTCAATAGGTGCCAACGGATGGGAGCCATTACTCGACGAGACATGATGCCTCTTACCCCCATACTCATCATTGAGATCTTCGACTGTTGGGGTATTGACTTCATGGGTCCCTTCCTCCCATCCTTTGGTTTTCTATACATCCTTATCGCGATAGATTACGTTTCTAAATGGGTGGAAGCTATAGCTACCAAGACGAATGACAATAAAGTGGTGATAAAGTTCCTGCAGGAACACATACTTTCCCGCTTCGGTGCTCCGAAAGCGATAATCAGTGATAATGGCAAGCACTTTTGCAATAGGCCATTCGCGAAGCTCATGAGAAAGTATGGTGTCGTTCACAAGGTTGGAATGACTTATCACCCACAAACGAATGGGCAGACCGAACTAGCAAATCGAGAGATCAAGAATATTCTTGAAAAGACCGTTAATCCTACCCGAAAAGATTGGTCACTTAGATTGAACGAATCGCTATGGGCCTATCGCACCGCATATAAAAATCAACTCGGCATGTCCCCTTTCCGCTTTGTGTATGGAAAACCTTGCCATCTTCCCGCTGAATTAGAGCACAAGTAGTATTGGGCGATTAAGAAATTGAATTATGCCATGGATAAGGCCGATGAAGCCCGCAAGCTTCAATTGAATGAGTTAGAAGAACTACGCAATGATGCGTATGAGAATGCTAAAATTTCTAAAGAAAGGATGAAACTCGCACATGATAACATCATTCGACGCAAAGAGTTTCTTCTCGGGCAAAAAGTTCTTCTCTATAACTCTCGGCTTCATCTCTTTCCGAGCAACTTGTGATCACGATGGTTTGGCCCGTTCGTTGTGAAGAATGTTTTTCCTCACGGAGCTGTTGAATTAGACTATTTAAAAGGGGGAAATACATTCAAAGTGAATGGACAATGCCTAAAGCCATATCTAGAGGCGTGTGTGGAAGAAGTCGAAATCATCTGGTTGTCGAACCCCGTTTACGGGGTAGAGGGAGCTGTTACAGCGAGGTCGTCGCACCCCCAACGCGTATGGGGTGAGAGTCGTGTGTGTAGAGAGAGTCGTGTATGTAATAAGAGTCGTGTGTGTAGTGAGTGTTGATAGGATTAGGGTACATTCGGGAAAGATCATTCACATTTTTGGAAAATTGAGTCAAATCGCGTTGACCATTCGTATCGAGAGGTTTTGGACCAAAATTGATCGGGAGTATGTTGTGAAAGTGAAAATTTTCGGAGAAGAGCGTTCGAAACCAAGTTAAGGGTAAAATCTAGCCCAAAAACCCTGGGCCGGACCGGTTCCTTTATTTTAGGGCCGGATCGGTCCGCCCCGGACCGATTCCTTTAATTTTGAAGCTAACCGGTCTGCTAGTCAGATTTGCCTGAATTTTAAAGGATCGGACCGGTTCGCCTTCTGCAGATCTATTTTTAACCCTTCCCAATGTTCACCCCCCCTTTTCCCCAATCCTCTTCATTCCCTCCAATTCATCTCCTCAACTCCCAAGCCTACCCTTTCCCTCCCAAATTCACCCCCTTTTCCTCCAACCCATTTTCCTTCAAATCCAACCCCTACCCCCACCCCTTCACCTATAAATTCACACCCATACCCTCCCTTTCCCTCCACACCTTAAACCAAACTCCTCTCTTCTCCCTCCCTCATTTTCTAAGCCAAAATATCTCTTGTTATCATGGCCCAAAGAGCTGCCCCCACCAAGTACGACTCCACCGACATCCTCCCCTCCGGTCATGGCAAATTTTGCTCCCCTCCAAAAGGAGCGATGGTTCCATCGGTTCTTCGGTATGGATTGCAAACTCCATATGGAGCGCGCTGTCCAATGGACCGGGCTGTCCAACTCCGTCACTGCCCTATTCATGGCTAGGGGTTGGTGCCGACTCCTCAACGAACCCTATGAAGCGGTTTGGGCAACCGAAGTCTGATCCTTTTATGGAACCCTTGTTCGGACGGGCCAATTCGAGGCCCAAGCTTACGTGGATGGGAATGTAATCCCTTTTTCTTTGGCTCTTCTCACGGCCAAGTTGGCCGAGTACGATGTTCCGTACGTTCAAGAATTCATCTATCCACAAAACGTCCCCCCGGTCGCCAAAGACGTGATCATGGAACGCATTGCACCGGATGTGGCTTGGACGGGTAAAACCTTCGCCATTCGATGCCTTAATGAGAAGGTGCGCCTCACTTTTCAGATTGTGTGCGCCAACATATTGCAAACGTCCAACGATTCCGCCATGCGGCCCCGGCAAGCCACTTTAACCTATCACCTCTTTGGCCTCCACACTTCCATCCACTTATCTCGCACCTTATACGTCGATATCATCAGCGCGTCCTTGGATGAGAAGGGTGCTGCCCCACTTCCCTATGCAAGATTGATTACCTCCATCCTCAAGGATGCTGGCATAGCGGTGCCGCTCGATCATACTCGCATTCCCGGTCCTTTTGGACAAGGAACCCTCACTAAGAGCTCCAAATAGCTAACTGTCCTATGGGCACGGCGAGGAGGTGATAGTGAAGAAGAGGTTGCCTCGAGCGAGAGCGACGAGGAAGAAGAGGCAGCCGGTGCGGATGTCGAAATGGGGGATGTTGGTCCTGATGAAGAATCGGTAGACGAAGAAGACGACCCGGATTTTGAGTGGGCGGGTAGAGACCTCACCAACCGGATGGTGGTACTCGAGACGAACTTCGGCAACTTTTTGACTGATTACCGTCGCGACACGAGCTTGATACTCCGTTTCCAAGAGGACATATATCAACGCCAAGGGGATCCTAATGAACCACTGCCACCCTATTTCTATGACCCCTATGGCCCCGATGCGCCTAGTTCTTCCCAACCCCCGCCCCAGTGAAGCTTGATGTGGTTCTGACAGTTTTTATTTTTTTTCCTTGTTCACATGTTTTAATGCTTTTGCTTGTAATTGTACCACAATCTTGTTTGCTATAAAATTTGCATTTTTCTCCATTTGTTTGTTTTATTTATTGCACTTATTATTTTGCCTTGTTTAAAATTTTAGTCCTTTTTACTTGAGGACAATGAAAAAGTCTAAGTTAGGGGGGTCACAAGTGCGTATTTCTAAAACTTCAAAAATTTTCAAAAATGCCCAGAAATTTCCAAAAAAAAATCATAGAATTTTGTAAAATCCAAAAATATTTTTGTTCAAAATAAATAAAAATTGGAATTCAAATTTTTCAAAAATATCATTAAAAGTCGGTTTAAAGTCTCAAGTTGAAAAAAATCCAACATACACAAAGCCGAAATTGACTAAGGATGGAAATTGAGCGAAAATTGACGACTTAATGAATAAGTGTGGAGATTAACAAACTCGGTGAAATTCGAGCCTATCACTTTTTGTGAGTTTTTAAATCAATCCGAGTTAATTGTTAACTCAAAGTTCTTTTCAGCGCCTAAAATGTCGTCGAGGATCTCAACCCTTTTATTTTGATCGGTTATGCAAAAATGTGTGATATTGCTTTGAAAAACGTGCCAAAAGTGATCTCTAAACTTAAATTCATCTCGAAACGCAAATGGTAATGCAATTGGCATTTTGGACAATGAAGTAGGCCCTCGTTTGTCACCCAAAAATATTGGTCAGAAAAACTAGCAAAAAATCACCCTTTTTGCAAACCAAATTAACCGAATAAATTTTTCCTTTCGTTGGACAACCCGAAAAACTCAAAGCCCAGAATTGCGAAAAATGGAAAAAATTCAGAATTTAGTCCAAAAAGTGCATAAAAGGGGGAAAGAAAAAATAGATATGCTCAACAAAAATAGCAAGAAAAGAAAAGAAGTGAAAACAGAAAAAAAAAATAGAGAAAAAAGAAGAAAAAATGAGCAATAGCCTGAAAAAAGCACAAATGGACATCACAAATGACTTTTCCAATTCCAATCTTTCCTACCATTTTCATTTTACCCCATATACCTTAAAACCTGAAAAAGTCCTAACCGAGTCTAAATTGCAATATTGGTTACCGCGTGGAGAGCTAATACACCAAAAGATAATGAAGGAGATTAAATGAGTGAAAAAGAGGCAATGTTCCTGTTTCTGAAACCGTAATCTGTTGATGAGATCCTTTTACCATAAAATTTTTCATCTTTCAATTCGTATGCGTGACTTTGCGTCCATTATATTTACTCTTTACATCACACATACCGAGAGAATAGACACATTCCGAGTGATTCGTTTGAGAGAGCATTCCGTGAGATTTTGAAATCAAAACGAATTTTCGAATAAGTAACGTAATGGTCAATCGGTGGAAATCTGCGATTATATTTCCGTCTTCGCACACACACACTGCAATTTGAGACTTGTAAATATGACTATTTTCTGGAAAAGTTCGAATTGTACAATTTTTAGGTATTTTGAATTTTTATTTGAGTCGAATTTTGTGGGTATATTCACTGCAAACCCTCACGAGACACAACTCGTTCTACCAGGGTAACCTAGGGGTTTAATGGCTTGTTGTATACGCTAAATACAATCGCTTTCCCGCAAAAAAGGTATTCTATCCTAATAAAATATTTTTCAAGAGTTGAGCCTTACTAAGATTCTTTTACATTGCTCGGGACGCGCAAAGTTCTAAGTTAAGGGGGGTTTGATTAGGCATAAATTCTTCCTAATTTATCCCTTAATTTAGTTACTTTTAGCACCTCGAACAAAGTAATCGAGTTGACTTTATCTCATAATCTTGCTACTGACATATCCTAACGAGTACACCGAGTTTTTGATATTTCGTATTGCTTTTACAGGTATTTGATGTCAAGAAACGAAAGAAAGAAACTGAAAGAATAAAGAAAGAAAAGAAGGAAAGTCAAAAGGGCAAAAGCATGAATTCTATCTGGAATTCGGATGAGGTACCTAAAGAGAAGTTGAAGATATCACACTAATGAGCACATAGAAAGAAACGACACCTCAATCAGAATCCCGAAACAAAATATATGAGCAGTCAAAGTTGAGAAAGAAAGTCAAACAGACAGACCGGTCCGCCCCTACCCCGGACCGATCCGCTGTGCCATACTCCAGAAGACCCCGGATCGAAAGCAAACTGGAGAAGAGTGAAAAATAAAAGAATTTGTCCGCGCCGAATCGATCCGTCAGAAAATAAAAGGAACCGATCCGCATAGAAGGCAAACCGGTTCGCCTAAGGCCCGGACCGGTCCGGCCATCGATATTCTGAAATCTTATCTTCTCCTAAGAAGAGTCCTAGTGCAGATGATGAAGCACCTTATACCTTTGACTTACTTAAGTCTATATTGTATAAGTGTTCATCTAGTTTAGAAATAGTGACAAAATTAGTTGTATCACCTAGAATCCAAAGAACCTCAGACTTATTCACTCTCTAATCCTCTTCAATGATCCAAAAAAGGTATAAATTGAATCACACTACACACATTAGAAGTGCATACATGTGTATATATTGCTCATATTGATTGTGTGTTAAATTCCCCTTAAAATGTTGTTTTAATAATTTTTTGGGAATTTTTAAACATTTTTAAAATAATGTTTTCTTTAATAAAAGTTTGTTTATAAACTTTGTGGGGTTAAAATGATATTATGCAAAATTATTTTTTTCATGAGAATGTTTGATTGGGTAGAATATCAATGCGCCAGAGACATTAGGGTGTTGCCTGTAATTAGTTTGGACGCGCGTTTGCCAGCCAATAACATGCCAACACTTGTCAAGCTCTTGTTATCTCTTTTGTGTTTGTTTTGTGAGAGAGCAGCCTGGTGAATTGTGGATCGTTAGATCAAACGTTATCAACGGCCTGCATGTGTTTAAAGACTATCCGTGTGTTATCACTGTGGACCAATCATCTTCGTTTTGACCACCGCTATCTTAGCACCCTTGGATCAAAGTCAATATAGGAAGACTGAATCTCAACCATTGATTGCTATCTTCGATCCAGAACCTTCCTTGGCTCCTATTTAAACCCTCTCATTCTTAGCCTTTTAAGACTTTTGGCAGTCGTCTAAATTGAGAAAAAAAAAAGAAGAGAGAAGTGAGAGATAAGAGATAAAAGAAAAGAAAGAAGAGAGAGAAAGGGAAACTGAGTTAGAGAAACCCTAACCCTAAACAACTTCAAACCATATTCAAACCTTCGTAATTTCAAAACCCCAAACACAACCTTGAGTGTTTGAGAGAGAGTGGTGTTACTGGTTTGATAGTTTGTAGCTATAACCTCTTGATCTGTGATCTTGTTACCAACTTAGACATTTTGGTGAGATCTGTATTTCTTTTTTCATAGAAATCTTAGATCTACACTATTGCATGTTATATATCACTAGATCTGCATATTTGTTTCTCGTTTTGTGAAAATCTTTGTTGATTTAGATTTGTAAATGTTTTCTGTTTCTTGTTCTTGTGAAACAAAACCTTGACCTAGTTGGATTCTCACTTGGAGGTTTTCAATCTCGAAAATCTTTTCAAAACTGAGATTGATTAAGATCTTGACTGATTTTGAAGCAAGATATCCGTGAAATCTGGGATAGATTAAAAGGTCAAAAGGTTTCAAGTTTTGTAAGAAAGAAAGAAAAGAAAATCACAGCATATAGTCTTTATATGTAATTTTTTAGGACTGTCTGTACAAACTAAGTGTGTGTGAGTTCATGCATGTGGATAGAAATCACATCACAAACACTTGACACACTACCACACTGAAAGTGTTGAGAATAAGATCAAAGATTATTGAGTCGACACAAAGAAAGCTAAAGCAAAGTGGAAGTTATCAAACTGGAAGAACATCATCCATAATCAGATCTACAAAGAAGTTAGAAGGACACCAAGTGGGGTATATTCCTAAACTTAGAATAGGCTGAGTTGTGTGTATGTATGTTGTATTGTTTGTAACTGCTATTTGTTTTTAGTGGATTTTTTACTTTCGTGACTTAGAAGTCACCGTGGATGTTTCCTCTATTGGGAGAGGTTTTACCACGTTAAAAATAGTGTGTTCTGATTATCTTCATCTCCTCATCTCATTCTATAGTGTGCTGATATTTTAAAACTTTCTTAGTTTTAAAACTGATTACAAAGTCTTGGTTATTCTCGAACATAAGTTTTTGTAAACACAACTTGTTGTTTATCTATTTTATTTTCAAAAGAAAATGGTTTCTTCAACAAACAACTCGGAGTTGCTTATACAGTTTAATCTTGTATTAAACGGCATTAGTAACGTCTTTTTCAATTGGTATCAGAGCCCTGTAAACTTTTATTTCAAAAAGGATCTTGTGTTTCTGAAATCGTTTTCTGAAAATCTTAACTATGGACGAGAAGAATAAAAGGTTTGGTAATCATTCCAGACCTCCACTCTTTGATGGAAACAACTTTGCTTACTGGAAAGTAAGAATGGTTGCCTTCATACAAGGGACTTTAGGAGATGATGTCTGGGACATTATTGAAAATGGATATACTTATCCTACTAAACCAGCCACTGAAGGAAGTGATGAGAGGGTAAAGAAAATCTTAAGTGAGTTTACCCAAGATGAGAAAACACTTTCTCATAATAACAATAAAGGCAAGAATGCCATCTTTATGTCAATTAATGAGTATGAGTTCAAGAGAATCTCATCTTGTGCCACTTCCAAGGAAGCTTGGGACACATTAATCACTGCCCATGAAGGAGACTCAAGAGTTAAAGCTGCTAAAACTCAAATGCTTACCCAGCAGTACAACTCTTTGATTATATCTGACTCTGAGTCTTTTGATGACTTTTATATGAACCTAACTGATATAGTTACTAAGTTGCATGCTAATGGTATAACATATGATAGGAATGAGATTGTTTCTAAAATCCTAAGATCATTACCACAAAAGTTTGACAACAAGAGGTATGCTATTGAGGAGATGAGTGATCAAAACCTCACCCCTGAGTTACTCAGTAGCAAACTTAGGACCGTGGAAATGGAATTAGACTTTAAGAAACAATTAAATCAGTCTCAAAGAAAACAACCCAACTCTAACTTGAGTTTTTCTTCTAAGATATCAAAACATGAGACTAATTTGACCAACTGTGACTCTGATAAGGAGTGTGATATAGACAAACTAGATAATCAGATTGCCTTAATGTCCAAACAATTTAAGAAAATTGTTAAATTTAGAAACAAAGAGGCATCTAAACAAGGCAAGCCTAATTATCCAACTGTGTCTAATCCCAAACCTCATGAGAGAGGTCATGACAAACATCCTAAGGACAACAATTTCAGACCTAACAGAGACCTTAAAAAGATTGAATGTTTTAGATGTGGGAAACTAGGTCACATTGCTCACGATTGCAGAGTTAATCTGAATAAAACCAACACACACAATAGAGCCAATGTCTGTAAAACTTGGGAAGATTCAAGTGACTCTGATGAAGAGGAACTTGAGTCATCAAATGTATTTGACCCTTGCATGTCTTTTTTTTCTAAGATCATTTACAATGATGATATGCCTGTGTGTGATAATGATACCTATACTCCTGCTTTTTTTGAATACTGCTTTGACTGGCCTAGATGCCTTATTATCTGAAAATGTTGCTAGCTCTAGTTCCGTGTGTGTGAGTCAAAGAGATCTCGATAACGACGATGTAAATGGGTGCGTGAGTACTAAAACTGAATCGTTAGGGGTCACTGCACACACTTCACTTAGCGACTCAGACACAGATGACCTCCCAGATATTCATACTTTGTATGCTAAAACCCTTAAAAAAGGCACTAGACTGGAGAAGACTGTTAGAGACCTGACTAAGAAATTAGATGATCTAAGTCTTATTGTGAATCTGAATGCCGAAGAGTACACTAACCAGTGTCTGACACGTCAATCTGAAATTGAAACTTTTGATCAAAAATTGAAAGAGTTTACCAAAACTAATGAAACCCTGGAAATGAAATACAAGGGAACATTATTAGAACTGGAGGAAGCAAAAACAAAGACAGCAACAGTTTTCAAAAAAATTTCTAAATTTGAAAACAATTCAAATTGTTTCACTGACTTTGTTGTTGACTCTAAGACCAATTCTGATGATAGAACCGGTATTGGATTCTGCCCTAAGAATAAATCACAAACTAAAAATCTTGAACCGATTAAGTTTGTGTCTGGGGGCAAAAGACCAATCGAAACATGTCCAGATTTTCATTTTATTAAAAAGGAATATGATCAAAAGCAACAACAGAAAGACATTGGAGAGTCTAGTAACTCTAAGGGTGACAGTACACTTGAGACTAAATACGGCTGTCCTTTGATCAGAAAGGCTGAATCTACCTTTAAAACCATACCTCCTAGGAATAAGACTTCTCAACAGAATCCTGTTAAACCCATCTTTAGAAGTTTTCCTAAGGAACTACATCCCTCAAGCAATCAATATTACTCCTACTGTGACGTTTATGGTCATTCCTTTGAAGGTTGTTGTGCTAGGCATCTAAACACCCCTGTGTACAACACTCCTGTTTACAAGAACTTTAACTATTCTAGGCAAAATCGTAACCATTATGTCCTTCCAAGACAACCTGACAAGAACTCTAACTACAGGAATAGAAAGACCAAAACTAAGAGTTCATTTAAGAGAAACGCTCCCAGAAACTTTCCTAAACCAAAAGCTCAATTTTTCCACAAAAATCAGTTTGTTGCGCCAAATGTTTTTCGACAAAAAGCTGCTTCTCGAAAATTTTATCAAATGAGAGCAAACTTGCGCAAAATTAAAACTAGATCTATTTGGGTTAGAAAAGATGATCTTTTACCCCAAATGAAGTGTAACATTGTCATCACTGCCTTAAAAGCTGAACACACTTCATCTGGTTGGTATTTAGATTCAGGATGCTCCAAACATATGATAGGAGATGAAACCAAACTCTTAAACAAAACCATATTTGCTGGAGGTAAAGTAGTTTTTGGCGATGGAGTTTCATCCCAGATCATAGGTAAAGGAACCCTAAAAGACGAGGGAATGCCTGTTCTGGAAAATATACTTTTAGTTAAAGGCCTTAAAGCCAACCTCCTAAGTATATCACAATTTTGTGACTCAGACCATACAGTTACCTTTTCAAAGAACAATTGCAAAATTCTAAATGATAAAGGTGAATGCATCATTACCGAATTTAGAACACCTGACAACTGCTATACTGTCAAGACTAGTTCTGAAACCTGTAACATTGTCAGAATGGATGACAATGAAATCTAGCATAATCGTATGGGTCACCTAAGTTATGATATCCTTGGTAGATTGTCTAGTCAAGAGATAGTTAGAGGAATTCCTAAAATTAAACCTATTTCCAGTGTTGTTTGTGGTCATTTCCAGGAAGGAAAAATAGTTAAGACTTCGCATAAAAAAGTTAAAGACATTCTCACCTCTAGACCTCTAAATCTCATCCACATGGACCTTATTGGTCCCTCTAGAACTGTTAGTCTTTGTGGACACAGCTATATCCTAGTCATGGTTGATGATTTTACACGATTCACTTGGGTTGCCTTCTTGAAACATAAATCTGACACGTTTCAGACATTTTTGAAAATTTTACTAAGAATTGAAAATGAGAAGGACACACAAGTCAATCGCATTCGTAGCGATAGAGGGGGAGAGTTCATAGACTCAGGAATAGTTGAATATTGTCACTACAACGGTTACAAACACGAATTCAGTGCCCCTAAGACTCCTCAGCAGAACGGTGTTACCGAAAGGAAAAACCGAACTCTTCAAGAGATGGCGCGTGTCATGTTACATGCCAAATCTCTACCTAAGTACTTCTGGGTAGAATCTATTAGAACTGCATGTCATATCATTAATCGGGTTTACCTTAGGAAAAATACTAAACAAACCTCTTATGAGTTATGGTACGGTAAGAAGCCTAATCTGAAATCCCTAAGAACTTTCGAAAGTCGGTGTTACGTCTGTAAAGACAGAGAACATTTGTCCAAATTCGAGACGCGTGGAGATAAAGCCATCTTTTTAGGTTACTCTCCAAACAGTCGTGCATATCGTATATACAATCTGCGTACTAAGACCCTTATGGAGTCGATAAATGTAATTGTAAGCGACACTATTGTCGAAAATAAGATATCTGAATCACCTATTGTGGTTGAATCTGAAAATGATTTCAAAAATGATTCACCAGAAATAGATGACTCATTACCTATTGAGAGTCCAGAAGTACCTGGTTGGGTCTCTAAAGATCATCCCATTAATAACGTGGTCGGTAATTCTAATGAGCCAGTCCGTACTAGATCCTAGTTAAGAAATTATGCTAATTACGCATGTTTCGTCTCCCTTGTGGAACCGAAAAATGTTAATGAAGCATTGAATGACGCACACTGGATTTCTGCTATGCAGGAAGAACTTTTACAATTTGTCATTCACGATGTCTGGTATCTTGTACCGCGGCCTCAAAACAAAAATGTTATTGGCACATGTTGGATCTTTAAGAACAAATCTGACAAAAATGGGGTAATCCTTAGAAACAAAGCTAGATTTGTTGCTCAAGGTTACTCTCAAATAGAAGGGATAGATTTTAGCGAGACATTTGCCCCAGTCACTCATCTTGAATCTGTTCGACTTCTTTTCACCATAGCGTGTCACTCAAAATTTACACTTTATCAAATGGATGTCAAGTCTGCCTTCCTCAAGGGAATTCTTTCCGAAGAGACGTATGTAGAACAAACCAAAGGGTTCATTGACCCAAAATACCCGGACCATGTCTTTCGTCTAAAAAAGGCTTTGTATGGCTTAAGACAAGCTCCTAGAGCTTGGTATGAACGCCTTTCCAACTTTTTGTTGGATAATGGTTTTACGAGAGGAGGAAATGACCAGACCCTCTTTGTCAAACATTTTGACAAAAACATTATTATAGCCCAAGTCTATGTTGACGACATCATCTTTGGGTCTACTTCAACATCTGAAGTTAAATCCTTTTCTGCTATTATGCATAAGGAGTTTCACATATCCCTTATGGGGGAGCTACAGCTTTTCTTAGGATTTCAATTAAAACAGAATTCTGATGGATTATTTGTCTCTCAAACTAAGTATGCCTTAGACCTTGTTAAGAAATTTGGTTTAGATAATGCTAAAGTTGCCAAAACGCCAATGAGTACTACTGTTAAATTATGTAAAGATGAAAATGGAAAGTCAGTTGATTCCACACTTTATCGTAGTATGATTGGTAGTCTACTCTATCTAACTGCCTCACGACCAGATATAATGGATGTTGTATGTCTGTGTGCACATTACCAGAATAACCCTAAAGAGAGCCATTTATCTTGTGTAAAACGTATAATAAAGTACATAAAAGGCACTCTTAATCTTGGACTTAGGTACACTAATGATACCTGCAGCACCATCATAGGGTATACTGATGCTGATTGGGTCGGTTGTACCGATGACAGTAAGAGTACATCAGGTGCCTGTTATTATATCGGGAATAATTTAGTAGGTTGGAGTAGCAAAAAACATAATTGCACATCTTTATCTACGGCTGAGTCCGAATATATAGCAGCAGGAAGTTGCTGTGCTCAATTGTTATGGATAAAACAAATGTTAAGCGACTATGGGATTAAAGAAGATCAGTTACAATTGTATTGTGACAATCAAAGCGCCATTAACATATCTAAAAACCGGTTCAACACTCGCGAACTAAGCATATTAAAATAAGACATCACTTTATACGCAAACTTGTTGAGACTAAGGAGTTAGAAATCCATTACCTATCTACTGATTTGCAACTTCCAGACATGTTCACTAAACCTCTAGACTATAACAGATTTCTGTATTTGCGTAATTCTATAGGTATGGTATGTGCTGATTAATCTCTTAAGACCGTAATTTTTTACCCTTTGTCCATTTGAGAAAAAATGGGGGAGAAATTTGAGTCTTACGGGTTCAATGTTTTGTTCACATTACATCTAAACTGCTTGATCTTAATGCATATTTGCAGGAACCTCTTCTACTGTTTATCTACCATTTCTCTCTAGTGTACAAATTTGTAAATAGTTGAGTTATGTAATTTTTGACTTTATAGGAAATGGGTAGATAGTATCTTTTGCATAGGACTAGGTTTTATTTTTTTTGGTTCCCTAAGAGTTTAAGCTAACTCAAAGGAGATTTTGTCTCATATTTCCAAAGGGGGAGATTGAAGCACCTTATACCTTTGACTTACTTAAGTCTATATTGTATAAGTGTTCATTTAGTTTGGAAATAGTGACAAAATTAGTTGTATAACCTAGAATCCAAAGAACCTCAGACTTATTCACTCTCTAATCCTCTTCAATGATCCAAAAAAGGTATAAATTGAATCACACTACACAAATTAGAAGTGCATACATGTGTATATATTGCTCATATTGATTGTGTGTTAAATTCCCCTTAAAATGTTGTTTTAATAATTTTTTGGGAATTTTTAAACATTTTTAAAATAATGTTTTCTTTAATAAAATTTTGTTTATAAACTTTGTGGGGTTAAAATGATATTATGCAAAATTATTTTTTTCATGAGAATGTTTGATTGGGTAGAATATCAATGCGCCAGAGACATTAGGGTGTTGCCTGTAATTAGTTTGGACGCGCGTTTGCCAGCCAATAACATGCCAACACTTGTCAAGATCCTGTTATCTCTTTTGTGTTTGTTTTGTGAGAGAGCAGCCTGGTGAATTGTGGATCGTTAGATCAAACGTTATCAACGGTCTGCGTGTGTTTAAAGACTATCCGTGTGTTATCACTGTGGACCAATCATCTTCGTTTTAACCACCGCTATCTTAGCACCCTTGGATCAAAGTCAATATAGGAAGACTGAATCTCAACCATTGATTGCTATCTTCGATCCAGAACCTTCCTTGGCTCCTATTTAAACCCTCTCATTCTCAGCCTTTTAAGACTTTTGGCAGTCGTCTAAATTGAGAAAAAAAAAGAATAGAGAAGTGAGAGAAAGGGAAACTGAGTTAGAGAAACCCTAACCCTAAATAACTTCAAACCTTCGTAATTTCAAAACCCAAACACAACCTTGAGTGTTTGAGAGAGAGTGGTGTTACTGGTTTGATAGTTTATAGCTGTAACCTCTTGATCTGTGATCTTGTTACCAACATAGACATTTTGGTGAGATCTATATTTCTTTTTTCATAGAAATCTTAGATCTACACTATTGCATGTTATATATCACTAGATCTGCATATTTGTTTCTCGTTTTGTGAAAATCTTTGTTGATTTAGATCTGTAAATGTTTTATGTTTCTCGTTCTTGTGAAACTAAACCTTGACCTAGTTGGATTCTCACTTGGAGGTTTTCAATCGCGAAAATCTTTTCAAAACTGAGATTGATTAAGATCTTTACTGATTTTGAAGCAAGATATCCGTAGAATCTGGGATAGATTAAAAGGTCAAAAGGTTTCAAGTTTTGTAAGAAAGAAAGAAAAGAAAATCACAGCATATAGTCTTTATATGTAATTTTCTAGGACTGTCTGTACAAACTAAGTGTGTGTGAGTTCATGCATGTGGATAGAAATCACATCACAAACACTAGACACACTACCACACTGAAAGTGTTGAGAATAAGATCAAAGATTATTGAGTCGACGCAAAGAAATCTAAAGCAAAGTGGAAGTTATCAAACTGGAAGAACATCATCCACAATCAGATATACAAAGAAGTTAGAAGGACACCAAGTGGGGTATATTCCTAAACTTAGAATAGGCTGAGTTGTGTGTATGTATGTTGTATTGTTTGTAACTGCTATTTGTTTTTAGTGTATTTTTTACTTTCGTGACTTAGAAGTCACCGTGGATGTTTCCTCTATTGGGAGAGGTTTTACCACGTTAAAAATAGTGTGTTCTGATTATCTTCATCTCCTCATCTCATTCTATCGTGTGCTGATATTTTAAAACTTTCTTAGTTTTAAAACTGATTACAAAGTCTTGGTTATTCTCGAACATAAGTTTTTGTAAACACAACTTGTTGTTTATCTATTTTATTTTCAAAAGAAAAGGGTTTCTTCAACAAATAACTCGGAGTTGCTTATACAGTTTAATCTTGTATTAAACGGGATTAGTAACGTCTTTTTCAAACTCCTGAATTCTTGTAGGGTATAAAAACCTGTTTTATTATCATCATTTGCACAAAGAATTTTAGTTAATTTTCCATTATTGTTTAGAAACCCTAGTTTAGATACAATTTACAGTTTCAATTCCAATAGTTGAAGATTATTCAGAAGTTCTTTGATTACAAGTTTTATTAATTGTTGTTGTTACTGCTTTGGTGAGATTGGTGAGTTATTTCTTCTTTTCAATTCTGTTCTACATCAATTCAAAAGTTTTCCTTAGATTAATCATGGTTTTCTGAAAATCGGACACTGTTTTCATTATCTTCAGCATGCTAGGCTAGATTTTCTAAGGCCGAGATACATGAACCCAACCTGATGTGTTAGTTGCATGTGTATAATATTAGTCCTCTGAATTTAGTGATTGATTACGACCGTATTGCGTAGGTACACAATAATTATAGATCTTTATATCTCGTTTGCCTCAAGGTAACCGGGATGATTTAGAATGCAATTCGAGTGTCACTATCGCGATACCGATTTACTCGTCCTCGGATTAAGTATGATGCGGGCTTGAATCTCGTATACATAATGCTTGGGAGTACTAAATTCTAGGTCAAATTAATCAATTAAATTTACGATTAGTATTATAACTGCAATACACTAGGGTTGAGGGATTGTATTCCCGTCCTGTTTTTATCATACATAGTTTAAAGTTTTAAATCAGTTTTCATTAGCAGTTTAGGTAATTTAGTATAATTTCATCTTTTCATAATTTCACAATTGCATTTAGTTTAATCATTCCCAAAACCAAATCATTTTCTCTTTTTCTTTTTAGAGTCAAAGTTAGGATTCCTTCGTATTTTCCCGTCGTCACAACCCTGTTGTCCTATTTCCCTGAGGATCAATACCCGACTTATCGGATTATTACTTGAGTGACAGGATTGCACTTGAGCCTAGAGTGAACCCATTTTTTAGACACATTCTTAGTCGCGTCAATAACTGTTAAGGTTAATGGCAACAGTCCTACCTGGAACAGTAGTGGGGCGATAGTTAACAAGTCCAACAGTAAGGTAGGAACCAATACGGGATGTTTTCGGGACTCGTTTTGCATGTAGAGAGGTAGGGCATATAACCAAGAGGTGCTATAATGGAATTTAAGGCATCCAGGGGAAAATAGACCGGTAGGGATACCAAACACCATAGGGCCAGAATCAGAGATTATCAGAACCACCAGTTATTGTTGTGCCAACATTACCAACTCCACCAACAGCTCAACCACATAGCCGACCAAAATTGTAGTACAATATTGTGTACCATATCTTTCCTTGAGATTCTCACGTGCCGATTTAGGCAATAGAGGATACATTTCCTATCCACGAGCACGTTAAATGTGTTTTGTTTGATACTGGGTCATCGTATTCATTTGTTAGTAGAGCCTCTTATCAATTAAGTAGGATGTTAGATTTAGTGTCAGACACTTTATTGCACATAGACTCACCGTTGGGCCGAGTTACACCTATTAATTTCGTATGTAAAGGTATAGGTGTGGATATTAGGGAGCTACACTTTGTAGGTGACTTTTTGATTTTAGACATCTCCAAGTATGTCATTATCTCGAGGATGGAATGATTGCCAATGTATCATTCTAGTGTGGACTATTTTATTAAGTCCATTACTTTTGCAATTCCTGGATAAGAGATGTACTTAATTATAATGTTGCATCCCAAGCGAGGGTCAAACACATATTTGTATTATATCGAGGTGGATACTTCTGAGGATATCAATGTGTCATTAGACTATATTCCTGTAGCTACCGAGTTTTTTTATGCCTTTTAGGAAATTATGGGGTTGCCACCGAGTAGGGAGATTGAGTTTGTGATTAATTTAGCTTTGAACACTAAACCAATAGTCGGAGCTCCTTACCTTACGGATCAATTGGAGATGATAGATCTAAAGGAAAATGTAGTAGTTGTTTGGAGCAATTCACCTTGAGGATCTTGAGTCCTTTTTATGATAAAGAAGAAGACTAGGTCATTGAGACTGAGTGCGAATTATTTGGAGTTGAACTAGGTCACCATACAAAATAAGTATATGTTACCCCATATCGATGACCTCTTCAACCAGTTGAAGGTTGCTTCGTACTTCTTGAAGATTATTTGAGGCCGAAGTACTATCAATTAAGGATTTGAGATCAGGATGTTATGAAGATAATATTTTCTAATACGATATGGATTGCATGAGTTTATAATTATGCCATTTGGGCTAACTATGCACCAGTTGTATTAATAAACTTGATGAACCATGTGTTTAAGGAGCATTTGTATTAGTTTTTCATCGTGTCCATATATGATATTTAAATTTATTCTAGGACTGTAGACAAGACGCTCAATATTTATAGGTAGTCCAACAGACAATGCGTGACCACTATCTCTATAATCATTACGAGTGATGTAGTTTTTAGGATACATTATGATAGAGAGGGGGATCTCAATGGACCTGAGTAAGATATCAAAAGTTTTAGAGTGGGGACAATCCACAATACCTATGAAGGACGTAGATTTTTAGGTTTGGCAAGGTACTACGGATGTTTATCCGGGGCTTTTCAAACAATGGGGTACCTTTTATATGGGATGAGTTTTGCCATAAGACTTTCGATGAGTTGAATACTAAGTTCACTTCAACTCTAGTACTTACTTACCTCGTTGTTGGGTGGACTATATGGGTTATACCAACACCTCGCTACAGAGCCTTGGGGTGTATTGATGTAGGAGGAGAGTCCTATAACTTATGCTCTCCAAAATCTTAAGCCTCACGAGGGTAATTACCCCACCCGTGACTTAAAATTAATGATAATCAATTTTGCCATTTAAGTGTGGACGCACTATTTATTGGGAGAGAGGTTTCATATGTTCTCTAACCATAAGAGCTTTCAGTATATATTCATGCATAAGAAGTTGAACATGATGCAAGGCCAATGGCTAGATTCGTATCAGTATGATATTTAGTTTGACGCAGGCAAGGAAGACGTAGTTGTAGACTCCTTAAGCCACATGTCGACAGTTGTGTTATTGAATATTTGGAATTCAAAGTGGATTTTTATTCACACAACATACGAGTTGGCGCATGCCTTTATGGGGATTCCCACCATCACATATGTGATCATTATTCGGGTTATGAAGGCACACGTAGGGTACCCTTCATGAATAAAGAAGGATGGGGAGTTATTGATGGAGGGGGCGCCATATTATTTGGTTGGATCATATGGGGGTTTACAATTCCACAGCAGATCAGTGTTACCTGATGATGAGAAGTTATGATGAGCAGTGTTGGATGAGGTGCATGGGTAATGATTTGTGGTACATCTCGAAAGGGATAAGATGTATCAGGATATGAAACGCTGGTAGTTCTGAGCAGATATAAAGAAGAACATTGCAGTGATTGTGTCCAAGTGTATGACTCTACAGAAGGTGAAGTTACATCACTAGAGATCATTAGGTGTTTTATAACCTCTTAGGAATCCATTATGGAAATGGAGAGCATTTCTATAGATTTCATTACTGGGCTTTCTACGTCACAAAGGGGAAATGATTCCACCTGGGAGATCATGGACCGTTTGAATAAGGTACCTCACTCTCTTCCGATTCAAGCATATTTCACTTTAGAGAAGTATACCGGCATTTTCATATCAGAGATTGTAAAATTATATGGCGTGCCATATGATATTGTGTACGATTGGGACAAGACGTTTGTGTTCCATTTTTGGTGAAGTGTTTAGTAGGCATTGGGGACTAATTTATGATTAAGTACCTCATATCACCCACAAACTAATAAAAAGACATAGTGGGTAAACTATGTGCTGGAGGATATGTTACATACTTATATTCTAATCTTCAAGGATAGATAAGAGCAGTACTTACCATTAATGGAGTTCTCTTACAACAACAATAATCAGCAAACAATTGACATGAAAAATTTAAGAATCATTTATTGGATATAATTGGGGGAGAACAACCTACTTGGACCCAAGTTCATTCACGACACCTCAGAGAAGGTGGAGCTTATTATGGTTAGGATGAGGATTGTTTAGAGTAGGCTATAGATTCATACAGATTTAGGAAGTAGGTGCTAAGAGTTTTTAGTTGGGGTTGACGTGTTACTTAAGGTATCTCCTGTGAATTGAGTGATGCGGTTTGGGAAGAAGGGAATGTTGGATCCCCGATATGTGGGGCCATTCACCATTATCGATGATATAGGACCAGTTGCGTACTGTTTAGCCTAGTCGGATCTTTTATAATAGATGTGGCAATTTGTGTTTTTGGATCATGTTTTGGAATGACATGACATGACATGACACGATAAGGAAATATTAAACTCAAACACTAAGTCTTGTTTTTAGGTGACACGAACAAGACCCCTGTAAAGCACGACATGAAGCATTTAACCGAATTATAATTTTTAATCCAATTTGTGAGTGCAGAAAAATTCACAATAAAAGAATCTATGAAAATAATCATAAATGGAAGAAAGTAAATGGAATCACACACAACAACGATGCACGTGGTTTGACAACTTGTCTACGTCCACAAAGAGGTTACTTATTCTTATTAAGTGTCTCTCAAAGTTACAAGTTTTTCATCCCCTTACCCCAAGTCAGGGTGTACAATTTATATATGTTGTTACAGAGATCAAGTTGCTTAAGGAACTCTATGATAGGGTATGGATTGTCCATGAGGTGCTTGAATATCTCATATGAGATTCTTGGCGCTTGATTTGATCAAATATGCGAGTGTCTTTCTTCAGCTAATCTACCCGTGTAGAAATTAAGTCATGATTTGGGTCAGGCCAAATAACTTAACTTATCCTGGTCGGCTACTCTCATGGACTTGTAGAAAATGGGCTCCCACAATTGCCCCAGAAATCTTTAGGTTAATCATCATGGGCCAATATATTTCAACAGGGTCGGAGGCCCAAGGCCTAAAAATATAATGGGAGACTGCCATGGCATATTTTTAATAGCTTGACTTGCACAAGGGGTACACTTGTCTTAGAAAGAAATTTAATTGCCAAAATATTTCTGGGAAGACGAAACTCATAATTAGAGTGTTCTGGTGATCAGTTGGTGTATACTCAAATGTTTGTTCACTATCTCTGGTCGTTATTGTGAATACTTCTCCCCTAAGCTTCTCCTCTGCTTCAAAAATCAGAGTTTTCTTCTTTTGTGCTTTCCCAAAGCTCTATTACTACCTGCAACTTCTAGTCTCTACCTTTTCAGTTCTTTTTCTTTATATTAGCTAGTTACGGTAGCTAGTATTTCTTCTTGTTGGTTCAATTATGGCGATGTTAGATAATAAGTATGTGGAAGAGTTTTGGCTTCAGTATAACAGTCTTGATTGGGTGATTATTGAGTGTGCCCCCTTCCTTGAAACGTTCGTGATGTTGATGGAGTGCATTGGATTCACACCCTTCTGATAACTCAAAGGGGTTTGACATTCCCCCCAAATGAGGTTTTTCTTAGATTTTATAGGTTCTTTGCCATTGCTGCCCAATGTTCCCCCAATATATGGAAGATAGTAAATAGAGACCACATAATAAATACACTCTATGGATTAATGTTAGGTCTTGCTGAGATATGTTACAGCTATGTGTTCTCGAAGACCAAAGAGGGTCTGCTATATTTGAAAATTAGAAAAGCTGAGTGATTTCTGGTGGTAAATCTCTCGGATTCCTATAAAGACTACTGGGAGAGTGGGTTCATTACTATGAACTAGCGACGCCCTCCACCGTTGGAGGGGGAATACATCGTGGTCGTACAATTTTTGAATATGGAGAGGCCGAAATAGGTTGCTTCTTATTTTTCCTTTCAACCGTCTTCTTTTTATTTCTTCCCATTCTTATGGTTGATAGTCCTCTTCTTTGTTATATCAGCTCGTGCCAAAAATTAGGAACCTGGTCTTAGGGAGATTAATGATGACGAGCTCGTGAAGTCCTGGAGCATCAGGGAAAGATTGGCAGATGATAAACATCCTAGGTTAGCGGCCTTTCCCTTAGAATATAAGAATACATGAACAAGATTTATTTCTCGATTGGTTGATAAGGTTCCATCTTTGAAAGTTCCATAGGTGGTACCTTCTGATCTAGTTGTTATTAAAGAGGAAAGTTTTGAAGAAGAGGAAGAAGAAGAAGAAGAAGAAGAAGAAGAAGAAGAAGAAGAAGAAGAAGAAGAAGAGGACGAGGAGGAAAAATACATGTCTCCTTTAGTTAAGAGGGGGAAGTTAAAACTTAGAAGAAGAAGAAGAAGAAGAAGAAGAAGAAGAAGAAGAAGAAGAAGAAGAAGAAGAAGAAGAAGAAGAAGAAGAAGAAGAAGAAGAAAAGGACGAGGAGGAAAAATACATGTCTCCTTTAGTTAAGAGGGGGAAGTTAAAACTTCTTGATGATGATGACGACTATGCGGTTCTCTCTGATGGGATTTTAGATTTAAAAATCTATGCAACAGGCTCTTCCAAGGGCAGTGGGTCTAGCCCATCTGATAAGGGAAGAGAGAAAGAGAAAGAGAAGAAATAATAAAAGAGAGAGAGGGGGGGATATAGATAAGAAGAAGAAAAGAGGAAAGAGAAAGGGAGGGTTGAGGCTAAGATGAAGTCAACCCTGCAATCCTATGGAGTACCCACTTTCCCTAGTCTTGAGGGGGATAGTGTGTGTGATTCCCCCTCTTTGTCCCCTAGCCTCCTAAATAGTTCAGTGCTCATTGTTGATCACGAGCGTTCCTCCAGGCTGGGGCCAACTCAACTCGCCCACAAGACTGCACAAGGGATGGCTCTGGTAAGTTTTTCCTGCTTATTTCTTTTACTTTTCTCTTTCTGTTTATGTCCTAATTCTCTGTTATTCTCTCTTGTAAGCATATGCTATATGATTTTACTACTCTTTTGGATAATCAACCTAATAGCTTTAGAAGAAAGGAGGAGATGAAGAAAATCCTAGAGGCTGAGAAGGAGTCCTTTTCCATCGCTCGCCGAGCGTGGGAGTGTGAAAATAAGGAGATGTCAAAGGCCTATGATTCCCTTGGGGCTACTCAGAATTTGATAATTACTGAGAAGTTCGGACTGGTAGAGGGCAACAAAAATTTAATTGACAAAGCAGCTAAGTTGGAGGATGATCTTATCATTCCTGTTGAGGTCGACAGAAGTGTTAGTGCTGATCAGGAGCAGCAGGTGGTCGATAAGGGGAATGCCATAGTTGAGGGAGACAAGATGAAAGACTAGGGCTTTGTAAACTAGGAGTTTACATTTTCTTTGTACAATTTTTAGTCTTGTCAATTTGTACCCATCTTTTGAGAACATCGTGTATTGTCCTTTGGCCACCTTTTTATGTTATATGGTAATGGAATTCTTCTCCTTTTTTATGTGTTGATCTAACTTTCCATACGCTAATATATTTACTTTTGGTTGGGTGTGTATCATTTATATTCTGATGATTTAGATCGCTATATATCCCCCAACTCTCAACTAGGGAGAATACATGGACCTGGCGTTAGCTTAGAGGCCCGCAAAGCCTTTGTGAAAATCTATAAATCTTTAATATTAAGGAATCAGTAGTACAAGGACCAGTCTAAGTTGGTCGCTAAACTGAAGGATAACCTTCAAGAGATAAAGTAAGTTGGATATTCAGTCCAAGAGGAGATAAATGACATAAAGGCTAAACTCCTGGATGACGGCGAGGTAAACCAAGTGAGCGAGATGAATCAGAAGGAGAATGAGGATTTGAAGAGGGAGATTGCTCGTCTGAAGGGGAGCATCCTCTCGGGATCCTCCTTGGTGTTGCGAGAAACTTCATCATAGTCTAGAGGAGTTTCTCGAGCTGAAACTCAAGCTCTGCAAAGGGAGGTTACTGAGCTGAAAGGGTATATTAGGCGAGCGTATGTAATTTTTATTGGGTTCCAGAGGAACATGAAAAGGTTGAGGCATTTATTCAAAAGGGGTCTTAAACAAGTCTAGGTAGATAGTTATAACGAAGGCTAGACTGAGGCCCCAGCGAAGATGAAGGAGGCAGGAGACCTTGCCTTTGATCGGGAGTGGCTTAGTGCCCTTAGAGAGCTAAAGATGTCCAAGGACTACCCCTTATGGTGCCAATATTAGGTTGACTATCCTGCCTATTGACAAAACCCCTTCTTTAGGGATTATCGGTGGATCCCTAATGATTTTATTCCTGCTCAGCTTATGAAACATCATTTCGAAGATGTTGGAGAAGAACTTGTACCTCATCTAGATGATGTCAAAGAGCGCATGTAGAAAATTACCTTGCTCGCTGTCCTGGGTCATCATAGATCTCCTGTATATTTAAGTTTTGACTGTAAACATAACTTTTCATTTAATGAAAATTTTCTTTTTACTACCTTTCAATTTTTTATATTTTGAGCTCATGCTGACTAAACGTTTGGCTAGTTATATATTCAGCCGATCAAGCATTTGTTTTCCTTTGACTTTATCATTTTGAGCTTAAATGACGTTGAGAGACGTTGGTGGTTATATGTTGTTTTTATTGACCAAAATGATCCTAACTGGTCAATCTTAAGCTTTAGGTTGGCTTATACTCAGTTTGAATCATTTTGGACATTTTCAGCTGATTAAATGATGTTTAAGTATTATCTTTCTGCCTTTTATGTGTTTCCAGTCCAATATGCCTAAGAAATATCATTCCATTCACTTTACCTTAAAGGTCGTGTCGTCACACTACCTTAGGCCTAAGTGAGATGATGGAGAGAATTCACCTGGCTGGTAGGAAATTCGAACGAGTAGGCTTTTATTAACCAACAGAAGTTAGCGACCAACCAGAGTTGGCTTTATTGCCTAAGGATCCCCTGTAGGTCTTCAATTGTTGTTGGACAACTCATGAGGCCTCTTGTGTTTGCAACAAGGGACAGAGGGAAATTTGAAGTGCTTGTAGTTAACTTACTAACCCTATTCGTTAGGCATATAGATATGTGCAAAGGAGTTATCATTGGAAAAAGTGAAAATTGATGAGATATAATCAAGATAAACTAAGCATTCAATGAAAAATACGAGAATAGAGGATACAATCGGCCTTTATTCATTGAAAATTATCTATTAAGAAATAAAAAATAAAAATTTCGCTAACTTAGGTAAAAGAGAAGATCTAGAAGTAGAACTTATTGAGGTTGGATACATTCCAAGCTCTTGGTATCTCTCTTCCCTCCAACGTTTCCAAATGATATGCTCCTTGAAGAATATCTCTGATTATTCTGAATGGTCCTTCCCAGTTTGGTCCTAGTTTTTCGTCTAATGATTTCACAGCACTATCGAGGAATTTTCGCAGGACATAGTCTCCTATTGAAAACTTCCTCGGATTGACTCTTTTGTTGTACTGCTTGGCTAATTGTTGTTGGTAGGAAGCCAACTTGATCAAGGCTAGATCTTGTCGCTCATCTTCTAGGTAAATTTCAGTGCGTAGTGCTTCATCGTTGAGGCCTTGGTCGACTAGAGTGGTTCTCATAGTGGGGAGACCTACTTCCAGAGGATGACACCCTCCATCCCATAAGCGAGGGCAAATGGTGTTTCCCCAGTTGGTCTCCTGGGCGTTATACGATAAGCCCATTAAACATGAATAAGTTCATCCACCCAGGCGCCCTTAGCCTTTCCAGTTATTTTTTTAGTCCATCGATCAGGGTTTTGTTGGAAGCTTTTTCTTGCCCATTGCTTTAAGGATACGCCACAGAACTGAAGTGATGCTTGATGTCGTGTTCGTCACAGAAATATTAAAAGAAACCACTTTTAAATTGTGTACCGTTGTTGTAATTGATGATTCTTGGTATCCCAAAGTGAGTTATGATGTTCCTCCATATGAACCTTGTCATGTTAGAGTCTCGAATATTTTCCAATGCTTCTGCCTTTACCCATTTGGTGAAGTAGTCTGTGGCAACCAACAGATACTTGTGATTTGCCGATGTAATAGGTAGTGGTACCACGATATCTAATCCCCATTGAGAGAAAGGCCATGGACTGGTAAGTGATTCCTGGTCGCTAGCGGGCTGGTGAACCATAGGCGAGTGCTTTTGGCACTTTTCACATTTGCGAGTGTATGCACCAGCGTCTTGCTGCATGCGAGACCACCTTCTTCTTCTTATTCTTAAGCATAAGGATCAGGACTAGGAGAATGGAGACTGAAAAGATTCGTGTCTGTAGGAGTTCTAGCAACCTTCATATTGTGTACCAGCACAAGTCAATTACGATGCACGGGATCATAAAATGACCGAAATTAATGGGATAAATATGAAATATTTATGCCTAATCAAATCCCCCTAACTTAGAACTTTGCGCACCCCGAGAAATGTAAAAGAATAAGAGTATGGGTTAAGAAACTCATAAAAACTTTATTGGGATAGAATTGCTCGAATTATTTTCTCAAGTTCGTCACTAATAGATAAAACCTCATGTTTCATCATACTTTCAGAAGGCTCGGGTGCATATTTATAAAGAAAAACTTTATCAATCCTGTCAACAATGATGTACATGGTTCGTCAACTTGCCTACGTCCACAGAGAGGTTACTTATTCATATTAAGTGTCTCTCAAAGTTACAAGTTCATCCCCATGCCCCGGGTCAGGGTGTACAATTTATATATGTTGTTACGAGTTGCTTAAGGAACTCCATGATAGGGTACGAATTGTCCATGAGGTACTTGAATATCTCATCTAAATTTATGCTTACCTGATTTGAACAAATCTGCGAGGGTCCTTCTTCAACTAATTTACCCATGTAGAAATTAAGTCATGATTTGGGTCGGGCCAAATAACTTAACTTATCCTTGTCGGCTACTCTCATGGACTTGTAGAAAATGGGCTCCCACACAATTTAACATGACAACCACAATTTCCATGAGAAACATGACAGATACGAGACAATTATTGAAGGATTTCCTAAAATTAAATAAACAAATAAAATTTGCATTTAGACTTTGCAAAAATCTGTATTTAGACTTAGTTGACTAAGAAAAAATATTCTTTTCTGCAATCAGACGAACCAAAAATTTGCATTAAGACTTAGAAATAAGTAATTTGTAACATTGTGTCCAACATCAATTTATCCTAAAATAATAAAACACAATCATTCACACCTAAAAACCAAAGCAGTCATACATATATCACCGTTGTATAAAGGCTTGAAAGTCTTATTAAAGTAAGAAAAAAAAGCCTTACTAGGCTACTAGCAAAAAAATGAAAACTACCCCCAAAAGCTTCTTCCAAAATTTCACCAGTTTCAATTAATCTAAAAAAACACATTAATCTCAACTCCTCATCATCTACAGGGTAAAAAATAGAGGGAAAAAGGTCAGAGAAGTAAATTTCATAAAGTTAATAGTTAATATTAAATGAAAAAACTAAATACACAAAACCTTGGGATAAAACCAAATCAAACCTTCAAATAAATTTGCTACAAACCATAATATAAAAATATGCAAAAAAAACATTCAAATCTAGCCATAGTATAAAAATTTGTAGAAAAAGCTTTGAATCAAACGTGATATGAATATTTTCACAAAAACCATTAAATCATACAAACATTTTAGGGAAAAAATTGAGGTTCGGTGATGCATGTTAGATTTAAGAGAGAGAGGGGGAGAAAAAAACTCATCGTTTTCATCCACATCAGTTTCAATCAAAACCATTTTTATGGTGTCAAACGTTACTTTGACCTTTTTATTCACATTCATTGTGATTCAAAGTGGGTTTGTGAGTAAGGTTTGGAATGGAATGGAAGTGGAAGAATGGAGGAGAGAGAATAACAGGTTTATGGGCTTGTCTATTGGAATCAAAAAATGAAGGGAAATTTATAATTAGGTCCCTCGCAAATAATTTTTAAACACTTAAGAACAATATACTATTAGGTCTAAATGTTATGCCACTAGCGTGGACTTATATAAGAAGAGAATTAGTGGACCTAATTGTTTAAAATTTGTCAAAATTCCTTTAGTGATTAAAATTTGTTTGCGAGGGACCTGAAATTACTTTCCCCAAATATGAATGGGAGGGATTATGATTAGGGTTTTATGTCTTTCAGTGTGCAATGATTAAGATGGGAACATGTGGCAAAAATGATAAAAAAAATGGATAGTGTAGATTAAGTGGTGCCACCAAACTTGTACGCTTCACATTTCAATAGAAAATATGTTTTGTCTATTCATGTTAAAATTTTCATGTTTGTAGTGCCAATTTTGATTAATTTTGTGTCAAAAATTGACACGAACGTGACAACTCATGTTAATTTCAGGTATATAATGTGTTATGTCATGTCATGTTATCGTGTAGTGTAAAAACTTATCACTCCTAATCTACAATAGGTGCATGATGTATTCCATGTCTTTATGCTACGGAGATTTCTTACGGACGACTTGGCATACCAGCACACTAATATCAGTGATATGGAGCTTCAATCATACGTCAGTCATAAGGAGAAACATATTGCTATTCTGGATCGTAAGGAGTAAATTCTTAATTCCAAGTTCATGTTGGCGCGTTTCGAGTGGGGGTACCACAATGAGGCAAAATCTACGTGGGAGAGGGAGGATGATACATGAGAAAAATATCTGAAATTCTTCTAGTCAGATACATATCAAATTCCGAGGATGTAATTCATTTATTATGGAGAAGAATGTAACACCCGATATTTTTATTTGGTGTTTATTTATTATTAATTGTAGGAATAAGTTAATAAATGGGAATAATTATTACATGTGGAAAATGGTATTAATAAGTACATGATTTATGTGGCTTTTGAATAGCTTGACTGTGAATTTTAATTTGTGAATTTCTTTATTTTTAAATAAGTGTAAACACACACACACACACACACACACACACACATATATATATATATATATTGTTTTACGTAAAATAATTAAGGTCGTATATTACTTTATGTTATGGGATATATTTTATTTGGACCGAGCTCCGGGTATGGTTCGAAACTCTAAAGATGCGTTTTTAGCATGTCAAATTGGACCTAGGGGATAGGTATACCTTTAGGCTAAGTTTCGGGTCAGTTCGAGTAGTGTTTTGGGCCTATTTGTGGGCCAAAAGTTAGACCTTTTAAGGATATGCGCGAATAGGGATTTATAAGTGAACTTTAGCCTCATTAATCATTACCTAATACTAATTTAAAAAAATCTCAACATGAGAGGGATTTGGGAGAAACAAAGGAAGAGTTATTGGGAATAACAAGGAAGAGCTAAAGATATCCAAGCCTAAACTATCAACCTCTTGTTAAATTTAAGAAATATCTTGGTTTATCTCTATTTTAATATAATTTTCATTTATGATTTGATTGTTGTTATTAATTATATTGGGACAAGAAGCATGATTAGGACATGATCCGTTGTTATTTAATTAGTCCTTCTGAATTATTAATGATTAAAATACTTAAGTTTGATGAAATTATGTTAAATTAAAATAAGTTGAATAAATGTTGTATATCCATGTAAACGTTAATCAATGATAAATGTTTAAGGTAATTAGTAGTGATAGACCTCATGATTTAATAATAAATGTTTTGACAATAAAAAAATTTAATAAAGGTGAAACCTGAATCTGTTAATGACCCTTAAATTTAATACGTTGGAATTGATTATGCGGGCGTTATTTTGATAAAGTCAAATTAGATAATGACTCTATATCATCATACTTTTACTTAAGATTGATTAAAATGAATTTGGAACTCATTATAGACTGTTTAGGAAGTTTGGAAACCTTTAAGGGCGGAATTTAGAAAGGGATTTACGAAGTTTGAGGTCAAGGATGAACTGAAAAACAAAATTACATTATTTTGGAAGTGGACACGGTCTAGCTGTGCACACGACACTTGGAACCACTCCCACGTCTATTAGGGCAGCTCCAAATCACCTAGCCAAGTGGACTACGAGGTATGGTAGTTGTGTAATTAGGACTTAAATTGGGTATCTAGGTTAAGGCTAATTAGGGTTTGGACGATAGTTTGATTACAGACTTAGGGAAACTTTTAGGTCCTTTTTGGGATTTGTTTGGTAAATGTATTTATATGCATCATAACGTTGATTTTAGTATAAATACGTTTGACACCCCACCTGTTCCAATAACGGGTGATCCGTCCTCTACTAAAATAAAATAGGAATCTCAGTTTGGTTCATTCTTAGTATCACTATTGAAAACCAAATTAAATACTAACAATTAGGCCTGGTGTCAAATTTTAAAAACTTAATAACTTGCTTTATTAAAAACGTTCAACCATTTAAATCACCAATCCAATAAATAAATATATTTAACAAATTTTGACTAAACATTCACCACAAGAATAGACTAAATACCAATGACTAGGAATAAATTTATTAACCGAATAAATCTCGGTAAAATCAAATACAGTAACCCACTGATAAGGATATAAAGTAAAGTTTGAACAATATAACAATTGTCTAACCGAACGGCATGCTTGAAATAGAAACTGGAGTAAGCATTATATCTAGATAACAATGATAGAAGCGTCTAATCAAACCCTGCAGTCGTCCACGGCTATTGCAACATTGTCTGACCGGAAGGATAGTTAAGCATGGCGTCCCTGTTGGTGAGCACCTAAAAGGTTTTGAAAAAGGATTTTTGATATGGGACAGAGCCTAAAATCATTTGAAATTATTTTGCAAGTATTTAAAATGCAATAATGCAAATGTAGTAGAATTGTCCATAATTATCTGGTGTCGCACTCCCATGAGAATATCCCTACCCCTCATCTATAGTGTGCACCTAACGCGTGTCTTTTAAATTTTCTAGTTATGCTACCCCGCCTAACTAGTTTAATCACTTGACTTATCATCACGTGCTAAATCTCTAGCCTAACCGTGTTATACATATTTTACTTTGCTTTGTTTCTCACTTAGCTAGTCACATAAGATATATCATTACAATTCTCAATTATAATCTTATTGTTAATCAATTTACACAACTGTACACTAATTATAATTCCAATGTTAACACATTCGTTAAATTTACCTATACATATAACACTCATTTATACGTATATAAACATAGTATCCCCGAACTGTCCTCCCGGATATATATAATTTAATGTTCACACGTTCATTGAATACACATATACATATAACACTCCTTTATACGTATATACATAAAATCCCCGAGCTGTCCTCCCGGATGAATTCCCTGGTATGCTATCAGGCTCTAGTTACGTCATGTACCATTACTGGGCCACGGGATTGGAATCTCACCACTGAACCCAAATCTTAAACACGTAACTGGAGGTGATCATAGACATACATACGTAGTTCATAATCATACCACATTACCTCGACTAGACTCTAAACTCATATACAGTGGTCATGCAACAATCCTATAACTTGAGAAAATGATCGAACACCTTCTTGTCACGCTAGGGTATACCGCCCACTATGCACAGCCTCTAACGATAACATCCATCAAGTAGGTATGTTCACGTATATCAATCACACATAGATATATTCATATATACAAACTATCACCCCTGGTACATATACACATACATAAAATCGTCTACTCATGCATATATTACTCATAGCACTAGCCCATAAATCCCGAGTCTTTCATTACTCGTAATTTAACAAGTATTCATTTACTTATATTAATTCAATAATCTCATGTTTCTAGCCACCAAGTTATTCTACTCAAACTGGTAGTCTAACTCTTTCCGAAATCCCAATCCGATTTCATAAACTATAATCCTAGTGTTATTCACCCTAAAACACCCGTAAACTCATACCTGAATTTGATTCCAGTCCAATCCCAAGGTAGAATATAATCACACTATATATTTCCTGGAGTCCTATGTCAACTATCGAACTCCGTAAAATAAGACGAAACCTCAACGGCCCATGTAAACAACATAACAAAAAGGGAAGGCAGCCATGCCCAGTGAACCAGTTCACAAGGTTGCCCGAACCGGTTCAGTGGGTGAATCGGTTCCCCCTACCCAGCGAACCGGTTCGGTTCACCCGAGCAGAAAATCCAACTTTTGACGAGTTTCTTCATCTTCTCATCAACCCTATGAATTCCCAACATCAACCAACCCTTCACATGAGTTTCCTATTAATCCCAGACATAATACAACATTTTTCTACGTATAAATCAACCCAAAAACCTTTTTAAATGTGGGATTATCGATCGTTTATCAAGGATTATTCATAATATAAACCCTACTTCAAGATTTCATCAATTATCTTAATAAACACCCAAGAATGCATCTTTATATATTCGTTTACATCAGATTTCACATGTAAACATGTTTGAATTATTTCTCTATGAATCCATTCTCAAAATACCCGTTTTACATGTTAATCTCACCCAAAAATATTTGTATTCCTACACCAAATTTATTCATGAACTATTGAAACCACATAAATTATTAAAGCAAGATAAGCACTTACCTTATAAATCGTAAAGATTCTGAATTCTTCCATTGTGATCCTCTTTTATGTAATGTCCTTGTGCCCGGAATGCTCGATTCTCCTCTCGGATCGTTTCTTCTTCAATTTCTTAGTTTTTCCTTCTATATTCTTTTCTCTCAAACCCCAAGTCTTTTGGATTGTGGAATGGCTTCCCACTCCATCCACCTTCCCTAGATATAACCTCAATACCAAAATTAGTCCCATGTGTAAAATGACCCGAATGCCCTTATACGGGTCCCATTTAGTCTAAATAGTCCCCGAAACCCGGTTATAATCCCCAGGCACCTAATTATAACTATATCTCGATCCATTATGGACCATTGGTGCACTCAAAATCACCATATGAGTTATCAAACATAAATTTTCTATTTCATTCCCAACACGACCCTACGCTCGCGTCCCGATTGAGATACTGTCACACCCGTTGATTTTACTCACGTACGACGTCATATTATTTAACATAATTTTGTTTACTTATCACACAAGTAAATATAATAATCACATAAATATTCATCCTTTTACTCGCTAATTAATATTTATTTAGTTCACTTTATTTCTCAATTTAATTAAATTACATGCACACGTGTAATTTAAAAATGCCCAAAAAAGAAATGCTAAAAAATATGGGGTGTTACAATACGGTACAGATTACACGAGTATATTACAGTAATTATGTGTGTGATTGTTTGTGTGTGTAGAAACATACCAATTTAGTTCACTAGGGGGTATCTATCGGTTGGGATATGTGATATGATTAAATTGAGGGACAAGGTACTGTGCCCTTGTCAAATGTTGCAGACTACACGGAGGTCTATTATTTAGATACTATGTTTAGTTGGTCTTCATCTCACGGCATGGAGATGTATATTACTTGATTTATAATGGGGTTTGTGTATGTGAACACTCGGTGTGATTACATAGCGATACCCCCTTTTTATGTGCATGTTTTGAATATGTTAGGTTTGAAATCCCTATGAACTTATCGATAAAGGCATAAGTATATCCCCAAAGGTCGATGCCTTCGTGCGATTCATAGTGATGTTATTATATGTATAGTTAATCCTGTGAAGGACCTATTTTTATGATGGATTGCGTCATGTGTTATGTTGTTTTATATGGAAGATATCTATTTATTATGTAAAACTGGGTATATAGGGGAGGTCACATCATTAGAGCCTAGTTAGGGATCTAGCCATAGTATATATACAAAATAGTTTACTCTTTATCTTTAGGTTGATACTTATGAGCTACAATTGTTAATTTAGTTTTGGGACACTAACATTAGACTATGTTTACTCATGTTGAGGGGTAATATATGCTATAATGTGAGTATTAACGAGAACAACTTGATGAGAACACACTATATGGTTGACTTACTTGAGTCTGTGCCATATAGGAGTTCCAACTAGTTTGGATATCGAGACAAAATAGGATTATATTTTTCTGAGTTACTCTATCTCAAAAAGGCATCCCAGTCCAAGCACCTCGATGAACATCACGGGGAAGTATTTTCTCATGAAACACATTAGGACACGCACACACACACTCTTTGCATATATGTGTTTTTTATGCGTGCATAATTGTTTAGTGGTTAAGACCTCGTCAAACATTTAAAAAAATAGAAGGGGATTCAATTAAAGCATTTTTTTAATCATTTAAAATAATGTTTTTGATTAATTAAAATTGAGCTTTTAAATGTTTGAGGATAAAAGAAAATCTTCTTTTTGTAAAGAAATCTTTGGGGTTTAAAGTAAAAGTTCTTTCGTGGAGTTAATTTGAAATGTTCAAAACTTTTTATAATTGCAACTGATTTGGTGAGTTTGGCATATTGCCATTTTCGTTTCTTTCTGAGATAAGTTGGTGACTCTTGATCTAAGACTTTATCTAAGGCCAAAATCTCCATAAAACTCTCGATCCTTGTAACCTCATAATCATCCAGTTAGCATATCGGTTTATCACAGCCAATCTTGCAAGTGTGCTGAAAATATCAGCTTGTTGCGTTTCTTTCGAAATTTAGATTAGGACCTTTGCTCGTGAATATATCAACGGTCAAAATCGTTCTAGTTTCCGATCCTTGTGACTTCACCCCTCCAATCAGCATCTTACCTTCACTTCTGAGTGTTAACCATTAGATGCAGAATCCATTTAATGCAAACTGATCTTCACCCTTGGATTATAACCGTTCGTCCATAGCTGACTATATAAGTTCTTTTAAGGTTTCAGTTTTGCTGTTGGAGAGATAAGAAAGAGGATGGCTATCTCAGTTGAGCGAATAGGGCAGCGGTGCTCCAAGAGAGATTAGATATAGGTCGGCATAAGGTAGAAATCGAGAGTGAGAAACAGAGAGAGAGAGAAACCCAATTCCACATACAACCATACTTGTTTCTTTCTTTCAAACCAAAATACCCAAAGCCAAATTTAATTTCCAAACAGTAAATCCATTTATTTGAGAGTTATTATGGTTAAGGTATTTGTGAGTTTGGTTGCTGATTTTATTTGGTATTGAAGACCTTCTTCAATATTATATCTCCCTACGAACCTATTTGATTCACATAGAAGATTTTTCTAGGGTTCTTTATTTTTCTTGGATCATTTTATTTCGTTGCCGTTGTTGCTGATTGATTCAAGATAGTAATCTCAAATTTATTTTGAGAAATTTGACTTCTGAATTTTTGTGTATATTCTCAGATCTGAAATATTTTTTTGTTTCAAAATTTTATTTCACATTTTGTGAATTTAGTTTGAATATAAATAATTTTGGTTTGAAACAAAAACTTGAGATATTTTTTTTGTGACAGATCTAAAAAATTGTTGAAGTCGTATTGCTCAAAGCACATTTGAAATTACTGGCATTGCATATAGAAGTGGATTGTAATTTATAGGATATTGCTTGTATTATTGATTGAGAGGGTGAGAAGCATTATTGCATTTAGTTTAATTCACAAATACTATCACTCTCACACGAACACTTAGAGATTGTGGTTCTTGGTGATATATTTTGTTTGTTGGAGCTACTATAATAAAAGAGGACAAGGATAAAGCAAGGAAGCTACGGGAAGGGAGACTACATCTAGTCAGAAGCCTTTGAGAGTGGAGGAAACTCGTGTAGGTAACATTCTGAACTTATATTCAGGTCTTGTATTTGCATGCTTAGTGCTGTAACTTGTGCCGTGTGATTATTAGTGGATTTTTTATTTTTCTCCGTAGAGGGGGTCGTGGATGTTTCCCTTATTTTAGGGTTTTACCACATCAAAAATCACGTGTTAATTTGCTTGAATCTTCTTTATTACTTTGGTGAACGATATCGCACTTAAGACTTAAGTTGAACGTTTCAGTTTTAAAAACTTAAGGTAATCTAACTAACGAATCTAAAGATCATATTCACAAAAACGTTTTAACACGTCTAGTCTTTATTTTTAAAAGAGGTTCGTTCAACGAGTTTATTTCGGAGTTACTAAAATTATAGCTTTTTTTATTAATCTTGTAAACAAGTTTTTTCAAGTGGTATTAGAGCGGGGTTATCAAAAGATTTTTTGATACTAAAACTTTAAAAATTATTTTCGAAATCTATTTCTGAATATGGATGAAAGATTTGAGAAGTTAGGTAACCTTTCCCGACCACCACTCTTTGATGGAAACAACTTTTCTTATTGGAAAGTACGAATGGTTGCTTTCATTCAAGGAACTCTTGGTGATGATGTTTGGGATATGATTGAAAATGGTTATGAACATCCATCTAAGTCTTTATCTGATATTGATCCCACAAGGGTTAAGAAATTTCATAGCGAATTTACTACGGTAGAGAAAAAGAAGTCTCTCGACAAAAATAAGGGCAAGAATTCTATCTTTATGTCCATTGACGATCATGAGTTTAAAAGAATATCTATTTGCTATACTTTTAAGGAGGCTTGGGACACTCTAGTCACCGTACATGAGGGTGATGAACGAGTTAAGTCCAGAAAAACACAAATGCTTGTCCAACAGTACAATACACTGATTATGGATGACAATGAATCCTTTGATGATTTCTACATTAGGTTAACCGAAATTTTTACAAAATTACATGAAAATGGTGTAACCTATACTAGAAAAGAAATCGTTCAAAAAATTCGTATGTCATTACCTGCTAAGTTTGACAATAAGAGATATATAATAGAAGAAATGAATGGCCCAAACCTGACTCCTGAATTGTAAAGTAGCAAATTAAGAACTGTTGAGATGGAGTTAGAGTTCAAAAATAATTGACTGCCCGAAATAAGAGACTCACTGGATCTAATGTTGTGTTTTCATCACAATTGGCTTCACTTAAAGTCAGTCCCTTAGACTTTGACCTTGACTTGAATGATGGTTGTGACTTGGATCACCTTGACAATCAAATAGCTCTTATGAGTAAGCATTTCAAAAAGATTATCAAATTCAGAAATGCTTTAGCCTATAAATAAGGCAGACAAAATTATCAAGGTAATCAAAATTATAGACCTCATGAAAGATATGATAACAAAAGTACCTATGACAATAGAAGACCCAAGATAGACATGCAAGATGTTAAATGTTATGGATGTGGCAAAATGGTACATGCTGCTAATAAATGCCCAAATAAGCCTACCAACAATACAAGGGCTAATTTGTGTAAGACTTAGGACGACTCTAGTGATTCTGATGAAGATGAAACCGAGTAAACTTGTAATTATGAGTCCTGCATGTCATTCTATGCTAGGATTATATACCATGATGATGATGATGATGATGAATGTGTGTCTACTCATGATTCTATTGTGCCTATTGTTGCATTTATTATTGAGAATATTGTGACTGTTGATAATGTAAACAACATTGATAGTGATAGCTTAAGGGTGTGTCAAACTGAAAGCATTGTCATTAAACCTGATGTGTGTGTGAGTTTCGCATATGAAATGAGCGATATAGGAGACACATCACACGATACACTTAGTGATTTCGACTATGATCTTCCAGATTTTCATAAGCTATACACGAAAATGCTTAAGAAAAGTACTCGTCTTAATAAAATGGTTAAGCTACTGAAAGAGCGTATTGATTTACTTAATCAAACTATTAGGGAGAACGTTGAAGAACTTACAGCACAATGTGTTGCCCATGAGACTGAAATTGAAGAATTTTCCATAAAAATAGGAGATCTTTCTGAGAAAAATAATATTTTGGAACAAAAATACAAGTCTACCTTGGTAGAACTTGAAGAATCTAAGCAAAAAGTTTCAAACGTGTTTAAAAAATGCTTACACTTTGAAACTCAATCTAAATCCTCGAAGAAATTATTGTTGGAAGCAATTTTGATTCAGAAGACAAATCTAGTTTTGGATTTGGAGAAAAAGTTTATACTTGCAAAAATGTTTCTCCTGAAAATGTTTTTTTTAAAACAAGGCCAGAATCTTCTGAACACTCAGAAAAAAGTTGTTTGAAAAAGGTTTCTAAGGCAAAACAAAGTGATTGTACTCAACAGCCCAAATCTAATGGTCCAGCAAAGTACGTGTGTCCACCTGTTAGAAATCATTATCAGAAATCCAAAGCTAATGACACTTGGATGACCATTCCTATTAGGGATAAACCAATTTTCAAAGACTTTAGTAATAAAGTCAAGTCCGCCACACATCAGTTCTGTTTAAACTGTGATGTCTATGATCATTCCATTGCTGAATGTTTTCAAAAGAGATTGTATAAACCTACTTATTCAAATTTTAACTATTCTAGAAAGAGTAGGAATACTTATGTTCTCCCAAGATAGGCCACTCATGACTCTAACTATAAAAAGAAGGGAGGACCTAAAACTAAGAAGAAATCATTTAGAAAGACCCATCAAAATTTTTATAAATCAAAGGCCAATCAAACTGTTAAAAATAGGCCTATTTGGATTAGAAAATATGACTTTTTACCGCAGCTCAAATGCAACATTGTCATATCTGTTATTAGGGCACCAAGCACTTCGTCTGGATGGTGTCTTGACTCCGGATGTTCTAAACATATGACCTGAGATGAAACTAAATTAACAAACAAAACAAACTTCCTTGGAGGTAGTGTTGTGTTTGGTGGAGTTTCATCTAAGATCATATGAAAGGGAACATTGTGTGAGGAAGGTCTCCCCGAGATAAATGATATCCTCCTAGTTAAAGGTCTCAAGGCTAACCTACTTAGTATATCTCAATTTTGTGATTCCAATCATACTGTTACCTTTTTTAAAACTAATTGCAAAATCCTCGATGAAAAGGGAAAATTTATTTTAACAGGAAACAGAAATGAGAATAATTGTTACATAGTCCTTCCTAAGTATGAATCATGTAATAGATTGGGACATACAAATTTTGATAATCTTCGTAAGAAAAGTTCTCAATAAATTGTTAGAGGGTTACCTAAAATCATAAATTCTTTTATCCTGTCTGTGATCCTTGTCAGAATGGGAAAATAAGCAAACCCTTTCATAAGAAAGTTAAAAATATTTTAACTACAAAACCTTTGGAATCAATCCACGTGGACATTGTGGGTCCCTCTCAAACTGTCAGCTTTTGTGGTAACAATTACATACTTGTTATTATGGATGATTACACACGATATACGTAGGTTGCATTCATGAAAAATAAATACCGTACCTTCGATGAGTTCTTAAAAATACTTTTAAAAATAGAAAACGAGAAAGATACCCAAGTATGTCACGTCAGAAGTGACAGAGGTGGAGAATTCAAAGATTCGGGTGTTGTAAAATATTGTATAGACAATACCTATAAATATGAATTTAGTGCACCTAAGACATCTCAGCAGAACGACCTTACTGAAAGGAAAGATAGAAATTTATAATATATGGCTAGGGTTATGCTTTATGTGAAAAAATTTCAAATGACAAAAGATGCCTCCTAATATTTGTTTAGTGTAGGAGACCCTTGTATCTGCCCTTCCATATGTTATTGCATGTGTTGGAACATTATCTCATATTCTCCTGATTTATATATTTTTTACCCCGTTGTATATTTGAGCAAAATTGTAGGAGAAGAACTTGAGTACCTGTGCTGCGATGTATATCTTATCTTGTACTAACTCAACTAATATGCCATTGAGTGTTTATATTTTTCAGACATTATTCAGACCCGATGTTGCATAACTAGTCCTATTTATTAGGGTATCGGTCTGTATTGTAGTTGAGTAATGTATTTTCTTCTCTTATTTTTGGTTCTAGAATGGGAATGGGTAGATAGAGATTTTTGTATAAGAAATCTAGGATTTTTATTTTTACCCACGAGTTTAGGATCCTCAAGGGAATTTTCTCTCCAACACCCAAAGGGGGAGATTGAGAACATACTATACGCTTGACTTACTTGAGTCTGTGCCATATAGGAGTTCCAACTAGTTTGGATATCGAGACAAAGTAGGATTATATTTTTCCGAGTCACTCTATCTCAAAAAGGCATCCCAGTCCAAGCATCTTGATGAACTTCAAAGGGAAGTACTTTTATTGTGAACCACATTAGGACACGCACACACACACTCTTTGCATATATGTGTTTTTTACATGTGCACAATTGTTTAGTGGTTAAGACCTCGTCAAACATTTTAAAAAAATAGAAAGGAAATCAATCAAAGCATTTTTTTAATCATTTAAAATAATGTTTTTGATTAATTAAAATTGAGTTTTTAAATGTTTGAGGATAAAATAAAATCTTCTTTTTGTAAAGAAATCTTTGGGGTTTAAAGTAAAATTTCTTTTGTTGAGTTAATTTGAAATGTTCAAAACTTTTTGTAATTGCAACTGATTTGGTGAGTTTGGCATATTCCCATTTCCGTTTATTTTTTAGATGAGTTGGTGACTCTTGATCTAGGACCTTATCTACAGCCAAAATCTCCATAAAAATCTTGATCCTTGAAACCTCATAATCATCCAATTAGAGTATTGGTTTATCACAGCCAATCTCACGTGTGTGCTGAAAATATCAGCTTGTTATGTTTCTTTCGAAATTTAGATCGGGACCTTTGCTCGTGAATATATCAATGGTCAAAACCGTTCTGGTTTCTGATCCTTGTGACTTCGCCCCTCCAATCAGCATCCTTACCTTCACTTCTGAGTGTTAACCATTAGATGCAGAATCCGTTTAACGCAAACTGATCTCCACCCTTGGATTACAACCGTTCGTCCATAGGTGACTATATAAGTTCTTTTAGGGTTTCAGTTTTGTTGTTGGAGAAATTAGAAAGAGTATGGCATTGCATATAAAAGTGGCTTGTAATTCATAGGATATTACTTGTATTATTGATTGAGAGGGTGAGAAGCATTATTGCATTTAGTTTAATTCACAAACACTATCACTCTCAAACGAACTCTTAGAGATTGTGGTTCTTGGTGAGATATTTTTTTTGTTGGTGCTGCTATAATCAAAGAGGACAAAGGCAAAGCAAGGAAGCTGCGAGAAGGGAGACTATATCAAGTCAGAAGCCTTTGAGAGTGGAGGAAAATCGTGTAGCTAACGTTCTGAACTTAGATTTAGGTCTTGTATTTGCATGCTTAGTGTTGTAACTTGTGTTATGGGATTATTAGTGGATGTTTCATTTTGCTCCGTAGAGTGGGCCTTGGATGTTTCCCTTATTTTAGGATTTTACCACGTTAAAAATTACGTGTTAATTTGCTTGAATCTTCTTAATTACTTTGGTGAACGATATCGCACTTAAGACTTAAATTGAACGTTTTAGTTTTAAAAACTTAAGGTAATCAAACTAACGAATCTAGAGATCATATTCAGAAAAACGTTTTAACACATCTAGTGTTTATTTTGAAAAGAGTTCCGTTCAACGTGTTTATTTCAGAGTTTACTAAACTTATAACTTTTTGTTATTAATCTTGTAAACAAGTTTTTTCACTTGATTACATGATAAAAGTGCATGTTATTCCAATTCGTTATTATAAGCTATTTCTTGTACATTTCGGGCTCTGACCCATTTATTCTAAAAATATTTTCAAGGTATTTCTAAGCGGGAGCAGCAGGGCTGAGCATTCAAACTTTCCTTCATCCCTGACTAGCATTTTCAGTTCCTAGTTTATGTTGTTATTTCCATTCAATTAAGTTGAGTATTTTGACAATTATTATTCAGAGATTTGTTTATTGGCCATGTTGGTCCTCCCAACACTATTTATTTATCCAGTTGTTACTATTAACTAGTTCAAGATGATGCATGTGTACTTTATTAAGGTTGTGAAGAAAGTACGTTTATCCAGTAGATATATTTTATTTCATCTCATGTCGTGGACGTTTTCAATTATTTAGTCACATATTTTCATTATTATAGTCATGATTCTTAGCCACCCAATATGTGAAAAATAGGGGTATTAAAAAGGGCTATTGATTATTCATATGATTATTTCTTATGCTGCCCTATTGTATTTGTATTTTATTGCATTCCTATACCAGTGTAATACCTCGTATTTTTACTGATTTTAATCATAGGATTAATTGAATTAATTGGAAAATTAATTAGTAACTAATCTAGATTTAAATGCTAGCAAGACAAGAGTTAGTATTTGATTATGATAATTATGTTGAATATTACTGAGCGAGTATAGTAATATATGATTATGAAGTTATTAAAATTGTCACGTGTGGAAAATACGACAGTTTTGAAAATTAAGTTGGGGAGTACGTGTCAGTCGTGTCGGGACCAATTTAATGGATTATAAAGTAGTTTATTTATATGTCATCCTTATGATCATTTTCAGTGTGCCAATGTGTTCGGAAGAGTCGAGATAGTCAGAAAAGACTACCTGGAGGTTTAGTTTGGGTCCCGGGGCATTTTTAGGCCAAACCGACAAACCGGAAGGGTATTTTAGTTATTTTACTATTTGATAAATAGTGACCTACGAAATTTAGGTTAAATATATTATCCAACCCTTAGGATCATTAGGGTTATTGGTCGTTACAAACTTGAGAGAGAGAGAGAAGTAGAGAGAAAGAAAGGGTTTTCAAAGGTTTCTAGGGCCAAACAACCACCTTGCACCACCACCATCGTCGGATTTGTGACCGGAACGAGAACATCACCACCATATCATCTTCCCCAAAGGATCAGACCTGCGGTTTAAGTAAAATGATTTATTCTTGCAAAGATTCAATACATATTTTAGGCATGGTAGTTTAGAATTGAAGATATATCATAAATATTGAAGATTTTATATAATTGAGGAATTAAATCTTGATCTTTGGGTAGGGTTACATGTAGATAAATTCTTAAAAGATTAGAGAATTGAATCAGATCCTAAATGATATAAATCACGGATCAAATTTGATTATTTGCCTATCTTGAATTGAGAAAAGTTATCCTAGGGTTTAGACATGAAAACTTGATGTACAATTAAATTTGTATGCAATTTTTGTGATGATTTGATGATTATGAACTTTAAAAATCATGTGTATAGGTTGTTATAACATCAAGTATATTTACTTTGGAGAATGGGATAATGTAATGAATTTTGGAGACAAAACTATGGCCTAAAATGCTAGAATTCTGGGCGGTAATTGGTCGATCGATCAACTGGTTCGATCGATCGACATTTACAGTTGATCGATCGACTCCCCTTTTATTTGTGATAAAATTTTCTTTTAAGGTTTAACCAATCTCAGCCTTTAAGAATTATTGGTGTGGACTATTTGAACATATTGGGACTTAGGGAAGGTCAGTAGGGGTGTATTTGAGACCCGAAAAATATTAGTTTGGTTTGGGATTACAATATAAACTTACGAGTGTCCGACGAGTGAGTTACGGTTGGAAATTATGGGAACTTGAATTTAATTCGGATAAACAATAACTTAAGGTTAGAGACAGTAGTAGGGGGAATTTAAATTATTGAAATAACCTTAGAGACAAGTGGGAGACTTAGTAAGCGTTTGGGATAGGTTTAAGGACTCGGATTTATACAATGAGAGTCGCGCTAAATATATTACGTTGAATAATCGGGACGAAATTATACTATGTATGAGACTTGTAATATAGGACAGGAGTATACCTATATTGAAATGATAATTACTTAGGTTGTGTGATTACCTAGTATATGGATTATTATGTGTTTGGCATACCTACCATACTTGATATCACGGGAGGTTGTAGGAAGAGGACAATCTTATCTTGTGTGCCTTCGGGGTGATTTAGATTTGGTACCTCAAGAACATAGGACTGTGAAGACTTATTTATGAGTTGATAAGTCAGCTGACTATGGGAGCGTAGGTATGTGCGTGACCCAGAGGTATGTGAACTATGTTCGCCTCCAATATAAGTGATTCGAAACTTGAAATCCTTCGTGCGTGATGTACCGATATTTGATAGCAGAGTATGTGTGCACCGCAGGTTCTAGCCTCTTGGGGTGCCGGATTTATATATAAATTATGTTAGTGATATATATATATATATATACCCTTGTGATTATTCATTGTTGCTTAGTAGATGAGAATGGCTAAGATATTTAAATAACTTAAAGATGTCGGGACCTAAATAATACATGAGATAATTGATTCAATTAATGAGTATTTGAAATGTAATTATGTCTTAATTGGTTAATACGGGTGGGCATCGTAAAGATGTTCGTATAGATAGATTTGGTACAAACTAGTTAGGTAGTGGCATAACTATAATGGGCTAAAAGAATGCGTTAGGCGTGCACATTAGTTGAGGGGTGAGAGTCTCAAGTGAGAGCACGTGACTAACATGTTTATTATATGTGTTGTTTAAATTGCATTTAAACACTTGTTATTTTTAAATTGTTTCCAAATCGGGCTCTGACCCGTTTGCTTCCAAATCTATTTTTGTTTTGTAAAAACCTTTTAGGTACCCAGCCACAAGGACGCCAAGCATAGGAGTTCTATTTTATTAACGTGATTTAGTTTTATGGAAGTTACATGATCTTTGTATTAGACGCCTCCACCATCTATCTTTAATTCTTATAGAGTTATCTACATCAATTAGGGCATGTCGCCCCTTTTTCATTTAGAGATAATAGTTTCAGACTTTTATTTTCATTTCAGTCGTTGGATTTATTTAGATATTTAGACTTTTGTCCTGGGATTATTTGGCATTGAGACTATATTTGGAGTGTTACTCCAGACTCCGTTATTTCTTTCTATTAATTATTCCTACGAGATTGTTTATGTGAATGTTGAATGGTTGGTTATTTATTACTTGGTTGTAAGTTAATTTAATAAATAAAAATTGGCATCTCACTTTTTAAATATTAGGTGGATAGTAACTAATTAAATATTTTTCGGCAGTGATGCTAAGACTGAACCAACTTGATATTCTGTATTAATTTAATAAAGGAGTAGCTACCCGGTATTTAATTAGACGGGGTGTCACAACCCATTTGCTCCATATCTATGCTCATTTACTGTATAACCCTTCTTTTCCATGTTTAGACTTTTTTTTAGGTTTACTTGAGCTTTTGTAGGTATTGGGAATGCATTGTGCGAAGTTGGATGCATTCTGGGAATGTTTCGTTGAAAAAAGCGACTTCAAGGGAATTTTCATAATTTCAGTCTTTGGAGTCCATGAACAATATGGATGCGTAAGTCGTCGAGTTAGCTTCATGTGGCCACTGACCGCCCATCAATATATGTTATAACGAATTTTTTACCACCTTTTTAGTGAGCCATCCCTTATGAGATTTTATTTTTGGCCACATTTCCTTCTTCCTTCCCTAAGGCAGTAACTTCCCTTAAATGAAAAATCGACCCGACCCGACCCTGGGAGTTCTGTCGCTTTCTCCTTTTTATTATTTATATTTATTTTTCCTTTTTTGATACTAACTATATATGGTAATTTTGTTTGTATTGTACAGATATATAGTTTTTAGGAAAAAATTTAAAAGGTTTTGCTCTCTACTCTCTCCTAGGGTTTAGTACACTTCATTCATTCCCTCTCTTCATTTACTCCATTTATAAGTTTGTTAAGCTTAGTTTTGTTATAATTTGTTATCATTAAATACTTTTTTTATCATTAATATAGTTATTGTGTTTGAACCCTAGCATTTAATGGCTTTGTCTACCTTAGTTAATTCTCCTTCGAATGTTTTATTGTTATTATTAAGATTGGCTAGTTCAATTGGTTTGGGATCATAAACCCACTTTGGATTATTGCATTTCTTTGTTGGTTTTTAGTTTAACCCAATTACTGGGTGTATATATTGATATTAGAGTATCATTGTATATTATCTTCTCTTATCATGTAATGGTTGTATTTTAGACTTTACTCCAACATCAATGCATTTGTCCGATAATTTATTGTAATCTTCATTTCGTATTGTTAGAATGATACCTTTCATGCTTAACTATTGAACACAATAAATTATTCCTTATTGATTGTGATTTAATCGCAAGGACTATTTTTGTTATGATAGTTCGAGGTGTGGGAATGCTTCTTAAACTCTTTTAAATCTCAGTTTATAATCCGTCATATTAAAACTCGCCTTTTCTTATTAACTTTACTTAAGTGTTCTCCTTAATTGTTTATTAACTCTCTCTAAACATAAATAATCTTTTCTTATTTTTATCTCTTGCTTCTTAACAACTAACTAAGCGAATATTGTAACACCTCGTAATTTCTAGGTTATTATTTTTATTTAATTAATTCAGTATTTAGTAATTCACCTGTGTAGTAAATTAATAAGATTTAATTATTGGGAATATTTTAAAGTAAATATATTTAAATAAGTTAACGGGTGAGAGTTAATGTTAGAAATTTATTCTAGATGGTGATTTTAAGCGTGCAGTTGAGTCCGGTAGGATCTAAATAGCCCGAAATGAGTGGTTATATGCATACATTGGGTTTAGAAGTCTAATTAGACATATTGGAGCTCCATATAGAGAGTATGGACCTTTTTTATAAGGCTCATAGGCCCAAAAACGTGAATAGGGTTTTTAACTCCAAATGAGTAAGGGGTAGGCAACATTAGATCACATTAGAAGACTAAAGAGGGAAAAAGCTTAAAGGGAGAGCCAAAGAGAAGAGGAACTTGGGGATCTTGGAGAGATTTCTTCAATTCCAATTCAACACCTTCATTCAAGCCCTAGATCTTCATTTTTTCAGGCAAGTGGTTTAAATTGTGATTATTAAATTGCATCTATCTTTTCATATTAAAAGAGATGGAATCTAATTGAATTCTAGGGTTTGTTCTTGAGTAAATTGGGAATTTCCTTTTAATAGGAGTTATAAATCTGTAGAGGATTTGATAGTTGATGAAATTGATGATTGAATTGGTGAAATTGTTAGGGCTAGAATTTTTATAATGAGAGAATGAACTTAGGATGAATTTGGGGACGTTTTAATGCAGAAACCTATTCAGAACATAGGTTTAAAACTTGCCAATGGCGGACTGGATTTTTAGCAGAAGAGAGAGAAGGAGAAATAACAATGTCGTTCGAATGACATGGTATTTCGTTCGAACAAGATCCACTGTCGTCCGAACGACAGGGCTCTTCTTTTGAACCATCTCTAATGTCTGCCAGATTTCTGCAATCCCCCTGATTCAGATCTGTTATGTTGAAAATTTGCAGTTCCTGCCCTAACTGAAATATGAAATTGAGCATTGAATTAGGATTAATTTGGGAATACTTAACCTTGAAACTTATTTGACTAAATTGCATGAAATTGGAGATATAAGTTCATGATTTAGCATATTGAAATTTTGTTATTTAAGTGATTAGACTTGATTGCATGAAATCGAAGGGTGGATTGAAACTATTGAATTTTGGGCCGAGAGATAGAGAGTCCGGGTATACTTGAAAGGGGTTACGCCAAAATAATGGGAATTAATTAGGGTGTAATTAATTAAAATGATGTCGGACCATTGACTTAAATGTTTTAGGCTTGGGTATGGACATAATACTCCGGTAGCCTGGATTTCTAAATATATGTTGATGTAGTGTATATATATATATATATATATATATATATATATATATATATATATATATATATATTTGTGTGAATAATATATATAGTAAAGCCATACCAATATTAATGCTATCATAGGAGGCTGCGCGATGTGGGTGATCCCCCGGACTAGCGAATGCAGGGTGATTATACTCCCCCAAGCCATAGCGTCTGTGACTTAGGGGTGGGCCGTTATGGTATGGAGCGGACACTTTCGATGGGAACTATGGTCGCCTCCTATGCGTTCGGTGATAGCATTTTATATCTAACATGTGTGTGAATGTTGAGATGTGATACGTATATATAGTGCAGAATTATATACGGGAATTTATATATATATATATATATATATATGGTGTGAAATGTGTCGATACTATAACTTGTGGGAATGTTATATGATTTAAATCGAGAAACGATGCTTCATGAAAGTTAATTTGAATAATAACTCGTAAAGAAACGTACTATATTCAGCTGGGGTGTAATAGTGGGGTAATTTGTATAGTATTTTGGGACAAGGCTAGTTACGGAAAAAGTGGCTAGGTGTGTTATGTATGATTCGTTAGGCGTGCACATTAGTTGAGGGATGAGGTAAACTCAAGGGAGTGCGAGGTACTAATTTAAATATGGAGAGCATTTGCATATTTATTTCTTACATTTAAATTCACTTGCTAAATATTTTCAAATATTCTGGGTTCTAACCCTTGCTATAAAATATTTTCAAAAACCTTTTAGGTGTCCTACCACAGGGGCACCGGTCTTGATCCTTCCTACAGGGGGCGCAGCTGCAGCTTATGTGGATTGCTGCGGGATCTTTGTTTAGACGCTTTCCTCATTCTATCTCTAGATAGGGATTTTTTCAGTTGTACTATTGAGTTTGTAAATTTATATGCAGTCTTGGCATGTATCAGTATTTTTTTCCTGCACTTTGTGGATAGCTTGTAGTCGATGTTGTTCGACAAATTCCGATACTTACTTTGTGGCATGTTTAGTTTCTTTCTTATATTAGTTAATTTAGTTTCCTAGTATGTTGGTTGGGTTTGATTTAATTCATAAGATAAAAATTTGACATCATTTTAATTTAAAACTAGGTGATTAGTAATTAAAAAGTTTTTCGACAGTGATGCTAACAATGAACCAGAGGAGATTCATGTTTAATTTGGCATAGCACTGATCGTCCGGTATTTTATTAAGCGGGGTGTCGCAAATATCAACTTTGCTTGCATAAATCCCTCCAGAATTTGACTCTGGTCTTACTGGATTTTTACAACACTTGTGAGTAGCGTACACTTTCCCTATACAATATTATAGGTGAGTCAGCTACCAAATATGAATATTCAAAACATCAACTATGTTGTCTCTATCTACTAAACCTTGGAGGACTATGAGTTCTTCAATCGATTTGCTTCAAATTGTTTGTTGAAGTTTTCTTAATATTTTGTGGTGGAGATCGGGTGAAACTCAATATCTTATATATATATATGTAGTTTAAAATTCAAAATTTTCGATTTATTTCATGTTAGTGGTCTATTGGAACTCAATACCTTCAATGTTGGATGTAATCTATATCTTCATTCGTTAGTTGTGGGTTGCATGATTGTCGGGTAGGAGTGCACATTGTTCGGGTTGGTTCGGTTCCACTATTAACTCGAAATTGGAATTGGGGTTGGTAGGTTCCACATTTTTTGAATTGGAACCGAACCAATTATGTCTAAAACTGAACCAATCCAAACCAATGGTTCTTGGGTTGGTTCGGATCGATTCTCGGTTCTAAAAATGTATTAAAATAAATAATTAAAATAATAAATTTTCCTTTAATATAACTTAAAAAATACAATCTAAGCAAACATTATAGATTTAATCCAAATTCCAAAATCAAAACTAATTGAAAACCTTTAAATTTAAAAGAAAACAACATTTTTCATATATATGAAACATACAAAAAAAACATGTTAGGACCAATCTGTTTTAGTTTAACCTAGATCCTTGGTCTAATTTCGAATCGAATCGGTTATAGTTCGATTCTATTTGTGTTGGTGGTGAAATCGGGAACCGAACCGAAAAAATTAGTTTTATAATTTTTGGAACCAAAACCTAATCATGACATCATGACATGAATAAATCAAATTAAACCAACCCAATGCAAACATTTCATTCAATTTATCAATTTTTCGGTTCCATTGCACACTCCTATTGTTGAGTGTTAAAAGGGTTATATCATAGTCTTTTTAATACCTTGTTATTTTTATTTTTGAAAATTAATGATCAGGGTTTGGAAAAAGTTGCAATGGGTTTATATAATGACACCCTTAATTATTCCATTACACCCTTCGTGTTTATAAGGAAGTTTGGATTTTTATTAAACGTTGATATTTTTTTTTAGAAATAAAATCTTTTCTTTAATGTTTAGAAACAAAATCTTATATCATTTTAACAATTTTATTGTAAAACCACCAATCGACGCATGGATTGCACACCTGTGTAGATTCACTGCGAGGTTATAAAACGGATATTAAAGAAAGGTAAAAAATGAACCAATTATTTAAAATACTAAATAAATAAATTTTCCAACCAAACTTGATGGAAATAATCTTCACAATAAGGAGATCATTTGCAAATAATTTCATCCAAAAAGTGGGTGAAAAAATTTCAACGACTTAAAATGCACATATTTATCAATTTTATATTGCACGCACTTTCCGAATGAATTTTGTGATGAAATTATTTGCATATAATCTCCTTATTGTGAAGATTATTTCCATCAAGTTCGGTTGGAAAATTTATTTTTTAAGTATTTTAAATAATTGGTTCATTTTTTTTACCTTTCTTTAAAGTCCGCCTTAAATTCTCCCTGTATACACATACATACAGCGAGCGACTTTCATAATTACCAAGTACACATACTTGCTAGTGTAAACCTATTTTTCTAAGATATTAAAAAAAATTAACTAAAATTTTTTAAATGACATTAAAATATTTCAAGGGACCCATATAAAAGAATCAGTTCAAAAATATTGTTTTTTTGCTATTTTAAAAAAATCGATCAAACTTTTACAGCATTTAAAATACTTTAAAAGATGTTAGCTATTTTTTTTATACGAGTCCCTTGAAATGTTTAAATACCAAAAAACTCAACTCAAAAATATTTTTTTTACTATTTGAAAAAAATCAATACATGTATTTAATTTGTATACTTGGTATGTATTGAAATTTGCCTGCATATATATATATATAGATATAGATATTCGTCTTGTGTGAAGAAGACTGTCAGCTTTCAAGGTCATAAAATACTTCTGTTAATGAATTCAGATCATTAACTTTTGTAATAAGACATTGTATTATTATGATGCTATTTTGTTAATCCATGCCGAACTCTCATTAATTTTATGTACATGTTTAATAGTACCTACATAGTACATACGTGTCTCGATAATTATTATAAATTGAAAATAAATTAATATCTAAAAATAAAAGATTCAGAGCTGATAATTGAAGGTATGAAATAAATCAATATCTAAAAATAAAAGAATCAGAGTTGATAAGGTATGAAGTTCTTTTCTTTTGTATTTCCTCAAAAGAAAATAACTCTCACTCAAATATGTGTAACTCTTGATTCAACTTGTTACATGTAGAAACATAGAATACAAACAAAAAGAAAAATAACCATTAATTTGATGATTGTTTTCCTGCTACGATAATATTATTTGAATGATACATCAGCAAGAAGCTACTTTCTTACTTTTCCCTTTTCCGTGGGATTGGGTGGGGGGATGGAGGTTAGATTCTATTATTACGCAACAAATGATCATAAAATTTACAAGTGGCAAAAATTAAATTTACAAACTCATGGCTCTTGGTGAAATTTGAGATTCCCCCTGCACGGCATCGTTGGTCCCCTCCCCGTTTTCCTGAAATCAAAGATCAATTATTTATTAAATACTTTTTAAAAATATGAAAATAAACTTTCCACGACCGAGGCGCAGTTACTTTATCATCAGAAAACAAAGCAAAAAGCATATATATGGCTAGAGTCTTCCGTGGATCCACAAGGAAGATTGAATGGAACGATAATTATTCTTGGGAAAAATATGGATGCTTTTATTAATGCGACAACAAAATATATCTATATCTATATCTATATCTAGAGAGAGAGAGAGAGAGAGAGAGATTACAGTGCACGATCTTCCCACTTCGCTCCAAAACTGAGTGGCAATAGGTTGTGTCCCGTCGTGTCAAAATTGGGTCCATTTAAATATAGTTGTATCGTATATATGAGGTAACCTATTTGTTCAATCACTTATAACAGGAACTTTTTAAACTAAACTTAAACCCACCAACTTCATGTCAGCTGGCAGATTGTGTAAAGAATTGTCAACCCACATACCTCTAGTGAACTACAAATTGAGTCGAGCAAGTACAAAGCATACACTTTCACGAAAAGTCGAGAATCTTATGTTGAAATTTTATCTAGAAGGATGTCTTGTTCAGGTGAAGCATCTGCTCAGATAGAACGGGGAATTTGGAGGAACGACTTACGGAAGAAATGTATATCAAGTTAAATTTAGAAATGTCAAAAAACAAATATAACTTCTGGCAACTGAAATTGTAATCTTAAAATTTTAAACCATGAGCATTAGTGGCTCACTCAGCAAATCTTGGTTCTGCTATAAATTCAATTGATTATATATTGTGCTTTATAACTTAGCTAATTTCAAATGTCTCATCTTTCTCATTTGTGTACAGAATTGAAAACAAGCTTCACTGTGAACTTGGAAGAGTTTGGGCTTTTGGATGCTTGACGAGTTCCGGGGGTGGGTGGGGGGGGTGGGCAGCCAATCTCAGGGAAAAAAAAAAAAGTGATGATTACTAAAATTTTAAATTGAGGGGAAAAAAATGTAAATACCCTAAACATTAAAACAAAACACGAGCAGCAAACCCTTACCCTCCCCTGCTCAGTCTAGCCGGCCGCCCTGCTGCTTCTTACCTTCTCTCACCGCCGCTGTGCCGCCCTGCTGCTTCTACACCTTCTCTCATTGCTCAGTCTAGCCGCCCTGCTCACTTGGTATGTTTTTATACTAGAAACTTTTTATCTTATCTCCAAATGTTGTAGCCGGCTCATTTATTTTTTATAATTTGTTGTTAGATATACCAATAGCTACAACTCGTCATTTTTAATTAGAACTTTTATCAAGGTAATTTTTAATTAGGGCTTTTATCAAGAATAAATCATATTTATTTATTACTTCATATTTATTTTAGGCCTTTCTGTAATTTTAAATGTTGAAATTAGAGCTTCTTATCAATTTTGAGACTTTTTATTGTTGTAATTAGGATTTTTATTGGTCCATATTTATTTTCATTTATTGCTGAAATTAGGGCTTTTAATTCTTTTTTCATTTTAGGTTCTAATGTCAAGAAAAACTTTGTTATCATTTTTCAAACCAAAAAGTGATTCACATGTACAACACTTTCACTCGAGATCCTGGGTTGAGTCTACAAATATGGCAATACCCCGTTGATGATCGGAATGAGATTCGAAAGAAACACCTAAAAATGGGATCTTATCAACCCATACTTCAAGAATATCCACCCATTCAAGGAGGAAAACAAATGCGTCGCTTTCAAAGTGGTTGGTTTCAAAGATACCCTTAAGTTGAGTATTCTATTGAAAAAAAATAAGGCATATTGTTTTTATTGTTTCTTGTTTGAAACTAATCCACCCACCCGGCCGGTATTTACTGTTGAAGGGTTCCAAAGTTGGAAAAGGATTGGTGGCCCCAAATGTTCTTTTTTGAAACACATGGGTTGTACTCCTTCAGTCCATATGAGTGTTGTAAGATTTGATGAATCCTTTTCAACACATTCGGGAGGTTTTGAATTCACAGTCTAAAGAAGTTGAAAATAATCGGTTGCATTTAAAGACATCAATTGAATGTGCACGTTAGCTTGCCTTTCAAGCATGTGCATTTAGAGCTCATAATGAAACTCCTTTCATTGAATTGATAAAATACACAGCAAATCATGATGAGAAAGCTGCTGAGGTTGTCTACAAAACGCTCCAGGAAGTGCAAAATATACCTCTTCAATGATTAAAAAAGAAATCTTGAATGTTCTTGGTGATAATGTGAGGAGTAAGATCCATAAAGAAATTGGTAATGGGAGTTATTGTATATTGGTTGATGAAGCACAAGATGTCTCTATTAAAGAGCAAATGGCCATTGTCATAAGATTTGTTGATGAGGGAGGGGTGGTATGTGAACAATTTTTTGGAATTGTGTGTAGAAGACATTACTGCTTTGACACTCAAAAAAGAAATTGTTGGGGGACTTTCTTGTTATGATCTTCATATTGATAAAATGCGGGGTCAAGGCTATGATAGAGCTAGTAATATGTGAGGAGCTTGGAATGGATTGCAAGCACTCTTTCTTAAGGAGTGTCCATATGCTTATTACGTGCATTGCTTTGCCCACAAGTTGCAACTTGCATTAGTTTCAGTATCGAGAGATGTGCAAGATATATGGTTGTTCTTATCAAAGTTGAATGTTATTGTGAATATTGTTGGTACTTCTCCAAAACGTAAGATGAATTACAGTCGAGACAAGCTGCTCAAGTTGCAAATAAGGTGGCACTTAGTGAGCTTCAAACGGGAAAAGGCATTAATCAAAGGAAGACAGTACATCGTGCGGTGGCCACTCGTTGGAGCTCTCATTCAAGTTCTATTCGCAGTTTGATTGATTTGTTTGACCCATCTTGTGAAATTGTTGAAAATGTTTGGTTAAATGGTCCTACTTATCCTATACGCTCTTAGGGTAAAGGTGCTTATGATGCGATGACCCCTTTTGAATTTGTCTTTATTTTACATTTATTGAATGAGATCATGGGGATCACTGATATACTTTGTCAAGCACTTCAGCAAAAGTCTCAAGACATTGTGAATGCTATGCAACTTGTTTCAACAACAAAAAAGCTTCTTCAAAAGTTAAGGGAAACTGGTTGGAATTCCTTATTTGAGAAAGTGAAGTCGTTTTGCGAAAGACATGGCATTGAGATCCCAAATATGGACGCTTCTTATAAAGTGGGCACTCGGCGGTCTTGTCAACAACGCCATAATATAACAATTTATCATCATTACCAAGTCGATACTTTCAATGTTGCGATCGACTTTCAAATAATGGAGTTAAATTGTAGATTTTCCGAGGGGGCAATGGAAATTCTTACTCTTAGCTCTGCTTTGGATCCTCGTGATGCTCATAAGTCATTTAACATTGATGATATATGCAAGCTTGTGGAAACATTTTATCCTCGTGATTTTTTCAAAGATGATGTATGCACAATGAGGCGTCAGTTGCAACACTATGAGCTTGATATTCCAAATCATCCTAGTTTTCAAAATTTGTCTAGAATCTCTAAATTGTGTTAAACATTAGCTGAAACAAGGAAAAGGGATATCCATTCATTAATTGATAGATTGATTCATTTTGTATTGACTCTTCTCGTATCCACAGCATCAACAGAACGTGCCTTTTCAGCTATGAAACTTGTAAAAACAACTCTCCGTAACAAGATGGGTGATGATTACTTAGAAGATTGCATGACACTCAGAATAGAAAGAGAGCTTGCTAAAGACATTGATTTGATTTGCTAATAGATGATTTTGATTCACGAAAGGATCGTAGGGTTCAACTTCATTAACTCATATGATGTATTTTTTGTCACATGTGACTAAATATAGCGAAAAACGATTTTTTGCCTATTTTGAATCTAGAATTTTGGTATGCTTTTGTCTAAAAGTTGCATTTGTTTCATTCAAATAATATGTAAGTTGCTTCTTAGCCCGTCCTGATCAAAAATTCGGGCTCCAAACCTGTTAGAAAGTAGAAACGAATGATACAAAATAGAGATAAGTTGATTAAAGATACGCACTTTCAACACCCAATAACTTGCTTAGCGTTGATCAGAGAAGTGAACTCTATAAACTAAAGCTTTTGCAACTGTTTTGGACATCTATAAAGCAGAGAGAGAGAGAGAGGAGCTAAGCGTTTCCATATATAAAGTAGGAGGTGTGGAAGAAGAAATGAGGAAGACAATGCTGACTTGGACAAATAAGAGACGTCTAAATGAGACCAAAGGAAAAGTATGGTCGGAACGGAAAAGTGACAAGCAGACAAAACACTTCACTAAATTAATTACAAAAATAAACAAGAATAAAAAATTTATTACTCCAGGATTTCATAATCTTCTAGGGTTTTACATCATCTCTTACTCCTCATTCAAAATTGAGTAATTTGAACCATCACATTATGTTAAATTTAACAATTTTGTCAACCTACGTACATCCATAGTTGTCAAAATCATCTGATTCGTAATTCGAATCGGACAATTCGGTTCGATTCGATTCAAAGGTGGAACGATTCGAATCAGTAGGTGAATCGCAAATGGCTAATTAATCGTACGATTCGAGTTGGAATCATGAATCGCATCTCAAAACGATTCACTAAAATGGATTTTGTAAACCCCTGTTCGGCGCACGTGTTTTGTTTAAGTTGTATTATATTGAAACAAAAACAAAAAAAATTTACGAGCCCTAATCAAAACCACGAACAGCAAACCGAAGCCCTTATACAGCAAACTTCTCTCAAAACCAACCCCTAATCCAACCGGAAACAGCAAATCGAACCTATAATCCAATCGAAAACAGCAAATTGAACCCTTATACAGCCGCAAACAGCAAACCGACCCAAAATTCAACCGAAAACAGAAAAACCGACCCAAAATCCAACCACAGACTACGAACCGAAGTTTATTGTTGCTTTTTGTTTTAAGACGGTACATTTTATTGTGTTTTTGACGTTTTATTTGCTTTTTTTTATTAAAAATCTTAGTATTTGTTATAAAATCCCCTGTTTTTTAAACCCCTCTTGTTTTATTGGTAGCAATTGTCTTTATATGTGTTTTATTGTTTTAAATTAATATTGTTTTAATTTTGTTGGTTGTTTTAAATTAATATTGTTCATCTTAGTAGCCTGTTTTAAAATTTTGAAAGTATTTGTTTGCTCTTTTAAATTAATCATAGTATTTGTTTTATTGTTTTAGATAAATATGTTTTTACTGTTTTAAATTAATATTGTTTTAATTTTGTAGGTTGTTTTAAATTAATATTGTGTTAATCGTAGTAGGTTGTTTTAAATCTTTGAAAGTATTTGTTTGTTGTTTTAAATTAATCTTAGTATTTGTTTTGTTGTTTTAGGATATATTTTTGCTTTTTACATTTTTAAGCTTAAAATGAATGAGAACATGTGCTACGGTTAATTTTTGTGATATATTTTGGTATATTATCACATGCTATGATTACTTTTTCGTCATATTATGCTTGATTACCAATTCTATAGTGTTAAATTCCATTTACGTATGTTTTACTACATTTTTATCATTTGGTTCCGATTCGACCAATTCGATTCACGATTCGAGGGGTAAACGATTCACGATACGATTCACAATTTGACAACTATGCGTACATCCTATTCGGAGGAATGACTTGAGGGGAACGGGCAGTATATGTATATGTGTGTGAGAAAGGGAAGAGATAATATGGGGGGTTGTATTGTATATTGGAATGGGGAAAAATGGGAAATTTTGGTTGGGAATGAAAGAAATGGGAGCTTAACGAAGGACATGGAAGTGGCGATTTCTGGTAATAGGGTTTGTTGAGCGCATGCCTGGCACCTGGTAGGAGCAAATGGAGGGGAACCGACTTTTAGTGAAAGGTGAGTCGAAAAAAGCTCGGGTTCATCAATTTTTACACTCAATTGATTGTTTGCTTTATTAACAAGTTTGCAATATGCCACCGAGTTATGTACTTTTTTATTATAATTATAATACAAAAATCACGAGGAAGAGGTTACATAATTTAGGTCAAGTTGCAAATTTGACTCTTAGATCTAAGATCAACACTTTTAATGAAAACATGGGAAAATATCATTTCAACTTTTCAGTAATACACGCTTGGGACACGCGTCTTACATATTTTTCAACAAGTCCACGTGGTTATCCTTGAACAAAGTTGATGCATCCTCTTAAGTTTTGCAAACAAGCAATATAAAGATAAAAAAAGTTCCACGTGAAGCATCTAACTTTGTTTATGACTTCATGGTTGGTAGTTAAGGGGGGAGGGGGTGGGGAACTAAGTTGTTTTCTTTCTGTCACCAAAAACCTCTATGACATGGTCGTTAGTTTCCGCAAGCAGGTGCCACAAGCATGCTCAAGCTATAGTTTTAGATGCAAACAATTCTTTGAAAACTCAAACTCAAATCGGTCTCAAGTGGGAGGCAAGATATGCCACCATATCGGACTCCAATTTTGGACATGGATCTTCACCTTTAAGGATCTTCACAATGGTGAAAGTTACGAAACTGTGCCCCATTTTCCTACGAACTGATGTTGTTCGTAGGAAATAAAAAATATTTCTTACGAACAACATTAGTTCGTAGGAATGTGTAAGATCGTATTTATATTTTGTACGAACTTCATTTGTTCGTAGGAGTTCCAATGAACTTCAGAAGTTCGTAGGAATTCCTACGAACAAATGAAGTTTGTAGGAAGCTTTACAAATTCAGTAGGCGTTCAGTAAAACTAGCAAACCTCTACCATTTTAACTGCGGAATTTGTTGCCTTTCGTTTTGCAACTTTAACAATTTCTGTGTCTTCTTGCTCCACCATTACGGGTGCTCTTATTACTAAGTAAAAGGCCACAAACTAGTCCTATTTTATGCGAATGGGACACGTAAGTGTAATTAACACACTAATATCAACACACAAACGCTATCTCAATATTGCCATGAACAAAGAAATAACTGAACTGAATAATTACAAAGGAGGATGCCTTTACAAAAAATCTAAAAAGGAGTCCTAAAGCCTAGCCTAGCTAAACTAGGACACCAATATAGGAAAATCCTAATCTAATCCTAATATCTAATAGCAATTTCTACTCCCTAATATATCTTCCAAAATATATCCTAATTAATAGCTACTCACAATAATCATAAAACAAATTGAAGATTAGAAATTACTTCCCAGTAGAAATTCTGATGTCTCCTGGGCCCACATAACTGGTCCACTTTACTGTCTTTCCCTCCTGGCTACGGCCTAGTGGTGTATCGCTTCTCTTTGGACCATTTCGACACCCTCGGCCAGCTCTCTCTCTCTCTCTCTCTCTCTCTCTCTCTCTCTCTCTCTATATATATATATATATATATATAGAGAGAGAGAGAGAGAGACACACACACGCACACACATATGGTCTAATCTATTTATTTTTTGAGTTCAGGCTTCACAATTTACATTTTGGGTTTTTGTGGTTGTGGATTTAGGATTTCTTTCTATAATATATGGGGTTCCTCTTTAAGAACTCATCTCAAGTCCCCAAAACCTCAGGCGAGGAATAATTAACGCAATTTCATTTTCTTCCCCTATGAAATATAAATTATTTAATTGAAAGATGCGATCAATTTGACTTCAGACAGAAAGCTCAGAACTGATAATAGAAGAAAACGGAAAAACTGGCTTGAGATCCTCCTAAATAAGGAATAAGAAAACATACCATTGGATCTCTTGATTTTGTTTGATAAAGCAATCGTTCCAAAGCGTCATCTCCATGAAGAATTTTTGCTCCACATCCTGGTGAATCAACTGATCCTACAGCCTCTTCATCAACCAAAACTGCATCTATACAATCGTTTCCTGTCCTGACATCTGGAATCTGTGCATGAAGAGCATACATAAGCTTCCATTAAGGGACATAGTGGACCTGCATGCTCAAATGACAAGGTGCATCAAAGCTATGCGGATCCACAAGGGTCATATTTAGACTAGATGGCAGTGTTAATAATAGAGCTAGCAATGGGCCGGGTTGGGTAGAGTTTGTGTGGTGTCCAACTCATGTCTGGTCAAAATTGACTCGACCCATAACCAATGTTTTAAAAATCACTCAAGACGTATGCCTCAAGGCGAATTAAAATTGAGGATTACACCTAACAGGGTTGAGGCGCATTGAGGTGGGGCGGTGGGTTCTTAAGTGTGTTTGAAAAAAAAAAAGGAAAAGAAAGGAACGAACGAACGGAACTTTAGTAAAAATACAACACCAAACATCTTACCAAACCCTAACAACACTTCTCTCTCTCCCGACAGCAGTGTAGCAGACATTACTCCTTTCTCTCTCCCCTGACCAAGGTAAGCTATCCCATCACCTCTCTCCTCTGTTGACTACAATTAATCTATAATTTCCTGTCAGATGAATTGATATTGATCGAATTTTGTTTTCATTTCTTTTTTGTAACTATTTTACTGTCAACTTGTGTTTTATGTTTTTATTTTTTACTGATCCTTTTTTTCTTCTTATGTTCGGCATTAGTTTTCAGCTACCAAAACAGAGAATATTTTTTTCTTATGTTCGGCATTATTTTTTTACTGATAAAGAGCATTTTTTTGTATGGCTTTTTTTTAGGGAGCTTGACAAATAAGTCCTATTTATATAAGACATTTTCTAATAGGGCCTACCATAACAATTTTCCCCCAATAGGTCATATATATACATATAGTGAATATTCACTATATGTTTACAAATAAGACATATTGGACCAAAAATCTTTTTTTATGGAACCTGTTGGAGCAAAACAAAGATGATAGAACCTATTGAACTATATTCTTAGTAAACGGGACTAATTAGTAAAAAAAAACTTTTTTAATGTCTGGAGGATTCTTTCATGTTTTTATCAAACTAATCTGTTTTATCAAACTGATCTGTTTTATTTTTAAACTGAGCTGTTTTTATCTAAACGGAACTTTTTTGGAGGATAAATGCTTTGTTTTTAAAAAGTTACTGCATTTATTTTTGAACGGCTACTTTTTTTTAAAGAGTGCTGTTTTTTTTTTAAAACAGCTACTTCATTTTTCTAAATTACGTGAATGAAAATTACTTATCTTTTGCTGTAGTTGAATTATGGCATCAAGAAAGGATCCGGCTTAATTACATGGGAAGGAGGTTGATACTGGGAAGGGCTATGTGTATATTCAATGCAATTATTGCAATAAAATTGTAAAGGGGGGGGTGAAAAGAATGACATAATATTTGTGGGAACAAAAAGCAAAGGAGACTATAGCTGAGAATTTGGGAAGAGATGAGGGTCTTATAAGGAGATATGGAGCATCATAGTTACTAATTGGGAGTTCAAGTTACATCGCCATTTGCATACCGCAGCATATTTTCTTAACCCCTACTATCATCAGGGCCGGCCCAAGGGGTAGGCCAATGAGGCAACCGCCTTGGGCCCCCAAATCTGATATAAAAATATAAGTCCCAAATATTGTATAGGTATGTATTATATAAGTTTCTAAAAATAGGGCCAAGCCCAAAAGATAAACTTAAAATCCACCCACCAACAACTAACCCTTCATCTCCACTTGCTCATTCATTACACTCATTTATGAACTGAAAAAAACGGCTCCCACCCCACCCAAGACCAACTTTCCAAATTCCATCCAAGTTCCAACCATTTAAACTCTCTTTCATTATCTCTAAGAAAATCAACCCTCTTTTAAATGCTTACAATACTCTCAAGTTTCAACTCAAAAATATTCAAGAGGTTTGTATTTTTTTTATTCACCCTCGCTCATTATCTCATGTTAATTTTTTAGATTGAAATCTTCATTGTTGTTAAATATAAATGTTGTTTTTTTATTAATTTATTGAACACTTGTAAAATGATGTTAATTTTTTTGTTAAGTTATTCTTGTTCATATTTTTTTTAAATCCAGAAATATAAATGTCGTTTTTTTACTAATATGTTAAACCCTTTTATTATTTTTTTTAAAGGTTGTTATTTTACTAATCTAAGGTTTAAAGTGTATATAAAGTTATCTCTTCTTGTTGTCATTTTTGTACCTTTTCTTGTTGTCATTTTGTTAAGTTCTTGTTACCATTTTTTTTTATTAATCTGTCATTTTTTTAATTATAATTATTGTTGTTAATTTTTGGATTTAAATGCTGTTTTTTATATTTTTAAATTTAAATGATGTTCTTGTTGTCATTTTTTTTATATATTTTAAACACTTAGATTAGTACAAACAACATTTATATTTAAAGATTTAAATGATGTAATTTAAAAGTGAATAGAAAGTTACATGTTCTTGTTATCATTTTTTTGTTAATCTGTCATTTTTTTTAATTATAGTTCTTAATGTTAATTTTTTTTGTTAAGTTCTTGTTATTAATCTTGTTGCTCCTTTTAATCTCCTTTTAATTTTTTTTTATTCTAATGATGTTCATTTTTTATGTGTTTCTTCAGCATTTTATTAGCAAAGAAGGGCTTTCAAAGTTGCTTTACAAATTCAGCAAAACAGGTTCCAATGTTCCTTTATTTTGTTGTGGTCGAAAATTTTTAGATTGATTGTTGGGTTGTTGTATATTCTATTTTGTTCGTCTCTTGTTAACTTGTAAAAATACATATTATACTTTTCGGGAAAAAAAAATATTATATAAAGGGCCTCATTTTACAAGTTCGCCTTGAGCCCCCAAATCTTCTGGGCCGGCCCTGACTATCAATATGACGACTTCTAAGCATACTACAAATAAAATGGGTTTGTTGATTTGCATGGAAAAGCTTTATTTTGAATGAGTAAGACATAATGAAAGCGGATTTACAAATTGATGATTTTCATAATAGAAAAGATGTTTTTTGTCGTTTGGACATCCAAAATCAACTTGCAAGTTGCGTAGTCCAGTTAAGCAATTTTTTTTAGTAAAGTGTGCTTTGCTTTTGATTAATATCACCATATAAGCTTTAACTCTAAATTTTACTTTAATCTTATTTTAGGGAATTGGTGGATTCAATTTGAAGATGGAAATCCTGAATTAACTAGCTTTGCGGCGAGGGCTTTGAGTCGCTCTTCATCGGCATGTGAACGCAACTGGAGCACGCGTATTCATTTGTTGAAAATTAACTTACATTAATGTTGTTAAATAAGCTTATTATTTAATGACTAAAAAACTATTATTTGTAAAAATTATACAGCTCCATGCAAAGCAAAGAAATGGGTTGTTAACGAATAGGCTAAACTCAGTGGTGTATGTAATGTACAACAAGAAGTTAAAAATGAAGTTTTTGAAAAATAAGTCACTTAAGGAGGATGAGGATCCTTTGGATCTTGATCATCTACCGTCGGATGATGAGTGGGTTGTGGGGTAAGAAGATGATTCCCAATTGACGGATACAGATGCCTTGGGGGTGACAGATGATGTAATGGGGGGAGTTAGGATTATTTGGCGTGAACGTGCACGAGGGGAACGACGAAGAAAAAGGAAGAATTCACAATTGGACACTTTAAGAAAGATTAGTAGTAATTTTATTTTATTTTAATTTCATTAACATTAAAGAATTATTTTAAAAAATTACATACTCATTTATATACTTTATCTTATAGATAAAGGAAAGGAAAGGGGAACTTAATGGATGAAGAAAAAGAAGAAGAATTTGTGGATGTTGACTCGGGTGATAACGAGGATGATACGATCATTAGATATGATGGTGATTCCATGGAAGATCCTCTTAGCGATGATGGTGATAGCAAGGATGATGGTATTCAAGCCATTGGATATGAATGATCCATTATTATTTTAGTAGACAACTTGAGGATGCATTGGTTTTTTTGGATGTTACAATGCACTTTACATTTTGTTGGTTACTTCGATTTAATGATTATGAACTTTTTTGCATTATTTAATGTGTTAGATTATTTTTTGTGATTTTATTAGACGTTCTATATTATTTTTCTCTCTTTTTGGGGGGGTGAGGCTTACGCCTCAATATGCCTCGAGGCTTACTCCTCACCTCCGCCACACGCCTTTTTAAACATTGCCCATAACCGGCCCATTATAGTTGGTTTTGTGCTTGGTTAAAAACTGTGCCTTTACTATGTGAAGTCCCTACAAAATTCGTTATGTGTTCATGCCAAACTGGGATCATTTCAAGATCAATCCTTGTTCAGTTGATTCAAAGCAAGCATTGCATGTATAATTATTTTATTTTATAAAAACAAAAATATAATTTTAGATTGGGGAAAATTCTTTTCACCATTTCAATTCTCACAAAGGGGCAAAATATTGCACCCCAGGCTAGATGGGGCCTGGGAAAAAATATTGCCACTCCACACTGTGATGTGGCTTCAAAGGTGAATGGCAGCATGCTGGTTATTGCAAAAGAGCTAAACCTGGAACATTACAACAGCTTCACTTGCATTCCCATTGTAAAGAACACAAAAACTCGAACCCTATTATATACCTCAAACATGGATTCCGTAAGAATACTTTCTAATATGGCTCTTAGACCTCTTGCACCAGTGTTTTTCACAATTGCTTTCTTTGCAATCAATCTCAGTGCATTATCTGTAAAGTGTAACTTGACCTGCAAAAATATACAAAGAAAAAAAATTAACAGGGGTGGAGGGTACACGTCACTTACATCAACCAATAAAAAGAAAAAAATAAATCAGTAAAATACGGCATGTATGGGAGATGAAGTAATTCAGAAGCTTACATTGTTCATGCTGAACATTCTCTTGTACTGTTTACCGAGAGCATTTTTGGGCTGCACAAGGACCTATTGTACATATATTACACGATAGAGAGTCAACATTCTTGAGACTAACATAAGTTCAATCTCATGTAAAAATTCGGTTTCGATAACAGGTGTACTTCAAGTTGCTTGATGTGTGTAAACATCTACAGCTACACACACACACACACACACACACATATATATATATATATATATTATCAAGTTTGATACAGTGAGGTAATACATTCATTTCCAAAGTTATTGATAATTTTGTAGTTGGCTAAGGATACCCATGGCCCCCATCCATCACTCTGCAGCTATGCTAAGGACACCCCCTTACCAACTCAACACTGACAACTGAGAAGTATAATGAGTAATTAATGTTACAGAAATTAACACACACCTGAACAAGTTGGTCCTCGTCTAGAGCAGATAGACTCACTAAAATAGGTAATCGGCCAATAAATTCAGGTATGAGGCCATATGCAATAAGATCACCACTTTCCACCTAGGATTCCAAAGCAGCTTTCAGGCCAACCAATCGGAGGAGTTACCAATATAAATTCAATGTTTCGGGAGAAAAAGACAATTCAAAAAATTGCACATTAAGTAAGAATAGATTGCAAGCAACCATATGAGCAATCACACTACAAATACCTCTGTGAATGCTGGAACTATTAATTATGCCAAAACACCCTTGCAGTATTCCAATCGTAGATAAATCTCCCCCTTATGTGCTTGCTAAAAAGGCTTTTAGCAGCACATAAGTAAACATTAGAAAGTTTTTCATACTTTAGGGGGCTATTTGCAAATAGTTTTCAGGTTGCTTGCATTTCACCGCTAAAATGAAAATGTATACTGTATTTCGCCATGATAGAGTAAGATTCTCACAGATTCCAATAGTGATGATGTCAGTACAGCATTCGTTAGGCCGCCAACTCTCATATTCGCACGGACTGGTGCTCCAAAACCAATGGAAGAATCTTGTCGTCTGGGACAAAAGAAGTGTTCAAAGCTTCACCCATCGAGATTAAGACTATAATTGTTCAATCAGCAACCAACATTAAGAAAGATATTACCTCTCAGAAATGGTCTTCTCCAAATCAACAAAGGCACCGCCGCATATAAAAAGGATGTCTTTTGTATCTATCTACCAATATCGCGTTGAAACAAAAAGACTAATAAGTATCCAGTGTTAATTTGATGAAATCAATCAGCACTAAGAAACATTTAATCATTTCATTTCCACATTAAGAAAACAACCGTTTCTTCATAATCGCTTTTCACATTTCCTAATGGAAAGACCAACAGATGTCAGCCTTTTCAGAATAAGGGATATGTACATCCTACTGCATAGCTCAAAAGAAAGCATTAAGATATAACTACAATGGTTGAGGCGGTGAAATTCTGCCCTGTACATGTTTTATATATATATATATATCTGCATAATCAAGCTTTAGGTTGAATTTAGATCTTTATTCATGTCGAATTTAAGGTAATATGTTTACATCCAGTTTGTTTAAAAAAAATCAGTATAGTAAATTTAATATACAGAATGCACTGAAGTTCAAGAACTAAAATTAAATGCCCGGTTAATTAAACAACCAATCTCCTCTCTCTGTCAGTTCCAGCATTGGTTCATCATCATCATCCTTGCCTTAATCCCATCATATGGGGTCGGCCACATGGATTCTCTTTTTCCATTCTAATCTATTATATGCATTATTATCATTCACGTTTAATTCCTTAAGGTCTCTCCTAATAATTTCTTCCCACGATAGCTTAAGGCGCCCTCTTTTTCTTTTATCCTCTATTTTCAGCAATCTTCCTCTTGTTATCGGGGGCATCTACTGGTCTACGCAACACATGTCCGTACCACCTAAGTCTACTTTCTCTTGATTTATCGTTAATGGGAGTTACTCCTAACTTTTCTCTCACATATTGGTTTTTAATTTTGTCCTTTCTAGTAATTCCTATCATCCACCGGAGCATCAGTTACAGCATTGGTAACCATCCCTAAATGACAGCATCACAGAAGAAAAATCTATCGTAACTAAGTTCAATAATTCTACTCACTGAAAGTTTAAATATATTCATAAAACTCAGCTTTAATAAATTCAGGATAAGTTTAAGTCAAGATTATTCTCAAATTCAGAAAATAGAAAAAACAGACATTTGGAAATAGATAAAAATCTCCCAATATCATCTATTAAAACATTTATTGGAGGTGTCTAGTGTGAGAAATTTATATCATATTTTCATCTATAAATCACAGAGACAGCAGATGAGAAAGAAGCTTGGAAGATATACAAAGACATGCAAACACAGGTCTATTAAAACCTTTATGGTCATTCATTCTGGTTTTAAGGTTACGGAATAAAAATTCACATTTGAAACTATTTGAAGAGGTAACATAATGAATACACCGAATAGTCCATATCAATTATGGGACAAGCAGCTCCACCAAGAGACATCAAAATAATATAGGGCGTGGAGAAATTTACATAAATGCAACCGTTGAAGAATAAACTATCAGTGATATATATATGTATATATATATATATATATATATATATATATACTAGCGGATGCCCGTGCCCGAGAGCACGGTGATAAATTTGTCCCCGTGATAAAACCCAGCCCATAATAACCCGTCATTTTTTAGAAAAAAAACTTTTAAAAAAAATAAAAAATATATATATATTTTTAAAATATTTTAAAAAATTATTATTTTTTTAAATATTTTAATAAAAAAATAATAAAATAATAATATATGTATGTATCATACATGCATGCGTATGCATGCAAGCATGCAACACATAAAATGACATGCATGTTTATCATGCATGTCTTATCATACATGAGTTACTATTCATAACACCATTGTCCTATATTATATAGATATATATATACACATATACATATGTCAACTATAAATGTAATTAATCATTCAAATACATAAACTAGTATAAAGATTGGGAACTAAAATACTCGAAATAAATAAGGTTTAGTCCAGTATACCTGAATGCTATCGCCACGAGGATGTTTCCGAGCTCTATTATCAGGAACATTCACAATCTGAACAAAATCATTTGATCTAAGATACCCAAAACAGGATTGATGTTCAAAGCTTCAAAATGATGATAATTCATCTATATTGAGAAATAAAGTACAAAATCAACGATATAAAAGCACAAAGATAGCATTGCAGCATTTTAATTCCTAGAAATTTTGAGTTATAAGGTTACATAAGCAAATCAAAACAAGATCGATTCACAACAGATTCACGCACAGTTCCTTCCAGCATTTTCAGCAGCGCCTGTTGAACACCCTCTCCAGATACATCTCTGCCAGTATTTAAGCTCTCAGCCTGCATATAAATTCAACTAGAATGATAACTTATAAGTTTTCAAGTGCTAAAACATCAAACTTGAAAAATAATAATACCTTCTTAGTTATCTTATCAACTTCATCAATGTACACAATTCCTCGCTGAGCTGCTTCCACATCGAAGTCAGCAACCTGAACATTGATAAGAAGAATTACTATATACGCATATCAACTGAGCAATAAATATAATAACGATCTGAATCCTATAATTATATACAATCAGATTTGGGTTTAGATCGAGTAGGGTGCTACCTATCAGATCCAATCGAATTTGAATTGCCGACAGGTATAGTTAAAATACTGACCCAACGATGGCACAGAGTAGCAAACAATAATGACGAATTACATAACATAGTTATTTTTTGAAAAATAAGAAGATAACAGAGTATCTTGAATAAAATATCTTGAATAAATTGTCAGGTAAATTTGGTCCAAAGTACGTTGTGATGGCATTATGCATAAAATCTTGAATAACCAACACAGGCCTATCTTAGACTTTGTTTTATTTTGGGTTATTTTTACTTTGCCCGCCGAGATAATGCCGTAATTAGACTTAAACCCCCGCCATCTAACCAATTTAAAAACCGCTAACTATCCCCAATAATTAAAAATCAGATTTACCCCCCTCATAGTTTAAGACAAAAATACTCTTTATCATCTCATCTTATTCATTGAACTAACAATCTGTAACCCTAATTAACAATACACAAATTAATTAAGTTGAAGGACACTAAAAATAAATGCAAAATAAATCCCATAAACATACACATACCCATTGAACACAACCCATAAAAATGCACATACCATTGAACAAAGAAACCCAAATCGCTAAAATTAGTTTGAGAAAGAGATGGTTCTTTGTGCTCTAGTAAGGTCTCGAAATTGATCAAATATTAAGATTTCAAAATCGAGTTAGAAATCATTCAAAATCTCATATTCAAAACCAATTTGAAAACTTAGATTTGGAAACTGTTTTGAAATTGATTGGTGCTAGGAGATTTGAGTTCAATTTTTCATAGGTTCAAAATCTATTGGTAGTTTTTCAAATCTGGATTTTGGTTGGTATGTTCATATGTTTCAGTTTGTATGTTCATTTTCCAAGTTTTCTCCATTTTTAAAAGATTTCTTCTTCGTTATCCTGGATATCCTCAGTTTTTCAGTTTGTTTAGTTCATTGACATGATACTTGTTCATGGATTTGACTCTTGAAGATTTCTCAGATATTTCATTTCTTCTTCAAGTATTTCATTTTTCAATTTTTTCTTGATGCTCGTGTTTGTGAGTTCATCAATATCATGTTCATTGATTTAGGTTTGGAATTTGATATGGGCTTGGAATTGATTTGGGGTTCTTTTAATTTAATTTTACCTCTCTAAAAAAAGGGGGGGTTGGGTTAGATAAGAATATGAATCGTGAAAGAAGATGTTTGAGGGAAATTTTGTCCAAAAAAAATAAAGGGGTTAAGCCTAATTTTCAATTATAAGTGTGAGTTAACGGTGTTAAAACTCCGTTTGGCGGCGGCCAGGGTGGGGGGAACGTTAATTCTAATTTTTTGAAAAGCGGGGTGTTAAGTCTAATAATAGCATTATCTCAGGGGGGGCAAAAAACTTTTATTGTTATTTGTTTCTTTTATTTTTATTTTTCTATGGCAGCAGGTACGGTAGATACTGCTGAGTGCTTATCCCCTATATAAAAGGGACGGCTGATGGGGGGATTTGTAAAGGGTCGGTTGTTAGGGATTTTTGATATATAATTATTTAATTATCTATTAGTCATTTTATTAGTTTAGGACTATTTATTTCTATAAATAGGGCATTACATTCTCATTTTTAAGCATTGAATATTACTGGAAGAATTATTTCTTGGGTTTTGTGCCTTTGATGTGTGTATTTTTCCATTGTGTACTCTGATTACATCAAAGCGTATCAATGCGATGTAACTCTCCTCGAAGTGCAAGTGCATTTTTGTATATTTGCAAAGGTGCCAAGGGACAGAGAACCACCAATACAGACAATATTCAAGAAGCCCGAGTCAATCTCGCTTCAAAATTCGATTCCTTTAACCAACGCGTCGAGGATATAATCAAACAGCCAGATAAAGAAGATAGGATTGATTCCGGGCCAAGGGGAAGGCTGACTGAAGCTTCGGTCGTGGACGGAACAGCAACAGAGAGAGGCGGACACTACCCCAGGTGGTCGAAACGCGACCCCCGATCGATTCAGATCAGATCAGCTCTGGGACAGGATGGATTTCCACCCACTGGTGACGCCGACGTGCAGGGAGCCCCCAGGGCTCAGGGGGCACTGCGGCGCGCAACGCCCAGGAGCAAGAATCACGACTCAGGTCCCGGCAATAGGACCGGCAGGCTTTCCAAGCATCTTTTGCCACCTTTGATGCTGTGGAGGACCAGCATGTGGGGTGGATGGGAAAAAACAAACTACGCCAGAGATTTTCGGCAACCACTCGATTATGGAAGTCATTTTAATCGAAGGATTGCTTCCAATAATAACCGAAACCCGCTAGCGTTCATTCGTTAGCTTCAGCCCCCACTAATTGAAACAACAACCGCGATTGGGGTATTGCGTACTTGCAGTTGAATGCAACAACCGAAGTCGGGTTCTCTTATCTTGGGAAATTATGACGATGAAGGGCGAGAAGATTGGTATCCGAGGGTCTTGAATACGGTGAAAATTCCAAAATGGTTGTTCATATGTTCTAGTAAGCGAGCGGGTTTGTTTCGTTTTGTTTCACATGCGAGGAAGTAAGGCACATGATCATGTAGTGTCCCAACAAGCCACTATTGGAGCAACAGCAGCCAAGACGAGTGGGGAATATTGCAGGATAGCAGCCTCAAGAGGACCTCCCACGAGGTTGCAAATAGTGTCCCCCCGGCGCCATTAAGGAGGAAGAGAATGAAGTCAATAATGATACGGAGAACGAAAAAAAATCCTTATGCTACGAATCCTCAAGAGAGCAATGGGTGGGTGGGTGGGTGGGTGGGTGGGTGGGTGGGTGTGTTGGGGGGAGGGGGGGAATGTGCCCGTCTTCAATAGACATATGAACCCAGGCGCGTTCTAGATATAGGATTGACTCCATAGAAAAGATCTTTGATTACAAGAACATAGGTATAAATGTGTCAGGCTAGTAGCAAAAAAATAGGAGGGGTAGCTGAAAGGGTGGTGGAATCAACTCGGAATTGAACGGAAGGAGTAACAATTGCCACCGATACGCAGTTAACCGGAAATGAAAGAGCATTTTAAGTTGGCCTTTACTTTTGCCCAGGTCCAAGCCTCAAGCAAGGGTTAATTGTCGAGGAATATTCTGAACAGCTCTAACTACTGTGTACGAGAGACAAGTTGACGTAGAGCAAAGAACAACAAACCCGGAGGTTCATACAAGGCTTGCAATACTGATACCGAATGGGACTAACTTTATGGGAAATCATCTCACTGAAGACAATCTATCGAATACGCCCCAAAGGTAAAAGAGTACTTCAAATCAGCCGGGTCAATGGATAACAATTCTAGCACTTCAGCAGCCCCAAAGAGTGCGGAGGCAGCCCATTCTCCGGCGGTCATTTAATCTTACAGTTGTGCAGAAATTTCCACCGAGCAGCAAACTGTCAAAAGAAGAAGACACAGATACATAGCGGATGACATAGAAGTAAACGCACCGGTGGTAGAGGAAATTCAATAAGACGTGCTCACTAAGCGCATTTTAGTTCCACCCGAAACCAATGGTATACCATTGTGAGCTCGTGGAAGAGTTCTTCTTTAGAGGAGGGGGAGAGTGATAAGTTTTGGATGTGTGGCTTTGTTTTATTTTTATTTTTATTTTTATTTTCTATGGCAGTGGGTAGGGTAGATAAATGCTAAGTGCTTATCTCAAAAATAAAAAGGACGGCTGGCAGGGGGTTGTTACTTGTTAGGGATACTAGATAGATATTCCTTAATTATCTATTAGTTATTTTATTAGTTTAGGACTCTAGGGACTTATGTTTCTCATTTTTAAGCATTGAATATTAAAAAGAGAATTATTTCTTGAGTTTTGTGCCTCTCATGTGTGTATTTTCCCTTGCGTACTCTGATATCAGTGTTGTTGGCTCATTGCATGGCGAGCTAGTTCTACTCAGTAACATGAATCACATACATTTTTGATACCCAACAAATACTGAGGAACTAAGAATCATAAGAATGAAGATAAGAAGCAAACTGTTTATACAGAAAACAAATCTTTTGTATATGCACCCTCCCCTTTTTCCGGTTTCAAAAAAGCATTAATTCCGCAATATCAAATGCCAAAATCTCACCACCTAGGTAAATGTACAAAAAAGTCACAATATGTCAGCTAAATAGAGGAATAAAAATTGTATATGCCATTTGAATGTAACCATATATAATATGCCCATTCAACACCCTCTCTTATATATACAATCAACTTACGAACTTAAGGTATCAAATGTGATATCTGAGTCAATGCAATTCTGTGTTTCAGTCACACTAGTAGTATTCTTTTGGTTGGTAAAATGTAAATCTTATTTGTCAAATGATAAAGTTGAAGATCAAAAATAAAGAATTCAAAGAGGAAAGAGACACAATAGTATTCCTAGCATCACAACATAACATGTATACATATAGACTTAAAGTATTTGCACCATAATGCAAAATTACACATACCTCAAGAGTAAAATAGCATAAACTTCGCCACTACCATTTTAGACACTTGAGTCAATACAAACCAAACTTTGAGCAATTATAATCTAAAATATTTTAGTTCCAATAATTAAGTAAATGTCCTTGCATATTATGCATCAATATTTTTTCCCTATTTTATAAGTCATGCATGAAATAAAATGATCATACCATAAGTAGTTTGGACAATATTGATTCCACGTCTTCTCCAACATAACCTGCCTGGAGAGAGAGAGAGAGAGAGAGAGAGAGAGAGAGAGAGAGAGAGAGAGAAGTGCCATGGAGATGATAAGATACCGCTGGAATATGTGATGGCAAATTCAAGAGGCCAAAGTTTGTAATGGAACATGCATACAGATCATACGAGATAAGCATCAGTGCTCTAAATGTACTTATTGAAGATTAACTATAACTGACGCTTACACTTATGACAAGTCTTTTATGATGAATATAAAGTAGGAGGTCCAGATAAATTAGAAGTGAGGGCCTCTCTCATCACAAAATGAAATTGGCTTCAAATAATTGTTTTTAAAAAAATAATTTGATAGCAAGCAACTTGGCAAGAAAAATGGCCAAAACGAGTTGGATAGAGGTATGTTCTCAGGTGGTCTCTAGTTTTATATTATGTTAAAATTATCTTCTTTTTTCCCCCTTGAAAATCATCTAATCTTAGAGAAGTAAAAACATACACTTCAGAGAAAATTAACTTGCAAATCAAAACAAAAGTTACGCGTGCTCTAAAATTAATCTCTTCAAAGATTGTATTGAGTAACAGAAGTGAAGTACTAAATTATCTCAAACCTGCCTGTGTTAATGTCGTCGCATCAGCAATTACAAAAGGCACATTCACCACACGTGCTAGGGTTTTTGCTAGTAATGTTTTCCCTGTCCTTGCAATTAAGATCAAAACATACAACTCAAAATGGCAGGCCTTGTATGCAGAGCTGCTTCTCACACTAATAGCCAAATAACGGGGGGAAAAACATAATCTAATTTGAAAGAAAGTCATCAATTTTAAGATACACTCAAAAAGAGAAGTGTGAAATCAGAAAATAATCACTGACCTGAGCCAGTTGGGCCCATCAATAACACATTGCTCTTGTCTAGCTCAACATAATCACTGTCATTATTATCAATTCCGGCTTTACCTGACACGGCACCTGCCCTGGTATTAAAATCAATTGTGAACCATGATTATTGGGTTTTAAGGGGGGAAACTGAGACAGTAAAAATGGAGTATCTTAAATATCACATAATATCATATATATTCCAGCACTGACTATACTACGTTCTTTTATATATATAAGAAACCGTACTGTGTATCGTGTCATATCATAAATTGTATGAATGGTTTAAAAATTTTAAAGTAACAAAATTTTACGAAACTATCTAGTACTTCGAAATAAAAAATAAAAAAAACAATCAATTAGTAAATGAAAATAACAGGAGCAAGTTTTCATTATTTCATATTCAAAATTAATATATAGATTAAGATTTACCATTAATGTTTATCATATGCTATATAAAAGAAAAAGTACTGACAGTTGTAATATTTCTAGATAATTTATTATCTCGTCTTTAAAGAGAAAAGCGTGGAGTTATGAAACAGAATTACCTATAGATACTCGTCTTTTACAAGAATGGATTATGACTTTTACTGTGTATTAGTATAACGTTTAGACCCCAATTCAAATTTGCAAATTATAAGTGGTAACTGAGTGTAAATCCTCAAATTCTCAGTGCGAATCAGTTATTCAGTGTACCAGTTAGTTTTTCTACAATAGAAGGGTTATAAAATCCATTGGAAATTTGCCACAAAGAGAGGCCAGTCAATCTGTCATCCTCATTTGAGTAGATGAATGTTTCCTTTTAATCTTAAAGCACCCCTAACTACAGCTATTCACTTGGCGAAGGGGCATTAGTTTTTCCTTAAAACTGCTACCATACTGGTGAGAATAATGCACTAATTTTGGGGCAAACTATCCGTAAGGGGCGTGTTAAGAGTTTTACTTTGGCACTGAGAAATCAAGAGGTAAAAACTTTGTTAAGAGTTTGGTCTGAACAACGGAATTTTTTTTTAATTGGAAACAAAACATTTATTATTGCTTAAGCAAAAGCTACGATGTACAAGCCACCCACCGTGGAAGCAAAGAAAAATAATTGTGACTGAAAAAAAAAATCTATCCCCAATAGGAGCTGCCATCCTAGGAGGTAAGCAGCGACCCAAGCAGCTTATAATGCCAGTCTTCATTACAAAAAACTGATGCTGTCAAAACCAGAAGCAAATCGCAGCTACCCATCAGAAAACTCCCACAATCTATTAACACAGACCCTAAACTAAACACATCACTAACACATTTCTCTTCTCTAGCACATTGCTCCTCTACATCAGCACAACACAACAATCACGCAGCTGCCATGAAGGAAAGAATTGGTGAGGATGTGGTAGTTTCACATTTGTCATTTGCATATGATATAGTTGTATTTTGCCGAGTGACGAGCTCCAATACAGGCATTTTAGGATGGTGATCTGTCTACTACATGCAATTACAAGCTTGTTTGGGACTGAAGGTGAAAATCAGTATAAGCATCATTTATCCGGTTGGAGAGATTTCGGAATTACATCATCTAGCAAAAAAAATTGGAGTGTCTTCTAGGAAGTCTACCCTAGCGTCTATAGAAATCCCTCTAGGCTCAACCTTCAAGGACACATCAGTTTGGTCTCTTAATTGTAAAACGTCTTAAGAAGAGGCCAGCGAGTGGTAAATTCAAGTACTTGTCGACAGGAGGGAGACTCGTGCTCGTTTTCTCATTTCCCCGCTTATTTATGTCCTTCGTAGTGACCTTTTGAGGGAAGTAAAGGGGAAGATTGGAAGTGCTATAGGGTGAAGTGGAAGTTAGCGTGTTCTAATGTCACGTTACGTGGTCTGGGTATTAACAAACTGGGTCTATTTAACACCGGGCTTCTCAAGAAAAGGTTGTATCATAGACGTTTACATCCTAGAGAGAGGCGGCGTGGAGAAGAATAATGGTGGCTAAAAATAGTAGGCCTTTGTAATGGATATTTCAAAGCTAGGCTGCTGAACTTTGCCACCCATTTTATGCCTAATCCGAAGATGATGGTAAGAATGTAGGATCGAGGGTAATGCTAATATTATTTCTGATGTGCAAGCAGCGTGACATGGTGACTTTGTAGATGAAGTCTTGCCGAGCCCATCAGGATTGGGAGTTCGATATAATAGCAACGTTCTTCAAAGTCCTGTATGCAGTTGTGTGGAGGGGGTTATGATGGTGAAGACTTTGTCTATTGGAGATAGGGGAAAGCCAGGATGTTCTCAGTTAAATCCTATTACCACCTGGTCACTACTAGAGTTAGGACACTACTCGTTACGAGCTTAATATGGAGTGGTTTGGTTCCTTACTGAACTCATTTTTTGTGAGAGAAGTCGCATGTCAACTGTGACAATTTGTATAGGAAGAAGAAAACTTAAGCGAACTAGCTGTGTAAACAATTGAATGGGTGTATCAAACACGTGTTCACACATTGTAGTGTGGCCAGCAAGAATGTGGAACTTGATCACTGATTTCTTTGGAGTCCATTTGGTGATCCCCATGACAGGACATATTTTCTTCTTCATTGGGAACTCCTTTAAAGGTTCAGAGTGTGGTTCAATTCCTGGGTGTCTCTTTTGGTATAATATGTTAATAAGGAATAGGGGAACCCTAAGATATATTTAATGGAAGATGAACACCAATGCGACAATTTTATTAGCCTCCTTACTTTTTTTTTGTTGGAATGATGTCCTTTATGCTCGGAAGAGGCCTTTGGATTTTGTGGATGATTTGTGATTGACTTGACCTTTCAGTCCTCTGCCCAAACCCACCACCACCACCACCACCCACCACCCAACACGCACACAAAATTTAGATTTTTGATTACTTTTTGTAAGAAGTAAAGGAACATAATAACTAATAGAAATTATTCCTAATAAATCCAGAGAGAAGCATCTGGGAAAAAATGAAAATTGGAGGATTTAAGGACCAAGCGATATTTCTGTAGAGGCTTGTGACTGTTAGCAAGATGGAGTGACGTAGTAGTAAATTACATTGATGGACCTTGAACTTTGGTCATTGCAACGTTTTAGTCCTCAAACTTTTTTGTAACTGTTAAGACCCTAAACTATGTTGGGTTTGCAGTGTTGGCCCTTCCGTTAAATCTAACAGAATTCTTTGTGCGACTTGTAAATCAAGGAAAATACGTCTTCTATACCGCCGTAGCCAAACCCTATATCCAAAATAACTCTAAACCGTACCCAAACCCATTTTTGGGACCAAAAAACTTGGATAATACATATTATTTTCCAAATAATTGGTTTCGAAAACATGCTATCCGCTACCTACGGGGGATCTAAATGCTCTATATGGTTGGTTGAGTGCGAATATAGGATTTATACGCTTTAACTAATAAACTTGGTTGAGTGCAAATATAGGATGAATATGCTTTACCTAATAAAACTAAAAAGAAGAAAATAATGTGAGACGGTAAAAGTAGCACCTGAAAATTAAGAGAAAACCATCTTATACGACACATGAACTAAAGGTCAAAAGTGAAGTAAAGAAGAGTAATCTGATGTCCATTGATGATGATGAAAAAGAAAAAAACATAATGAATTATATTTGCACTGATAATGAGGATCTATCAGCTTGTGATTTAACATGGGATAAAGCTTTAAACAAAGTAGATTCGCAAAAATGAATGTGTAGTTGAATAACACTTATTTGAATTACGAATTACACAAACTAGCAAAAATGGATAAAACAATAACTTCACTTGATTATGACATATACATATAAGCTGACAAGCACGTGCGCGCGCGCACACACATACATACATACATGTATACATACATACATATATAGGAAGGCTCTCCTACATCACACCTTATATATCACACCATACATCACACCTAGTTGTAGACCCTAAGAAACCTTTTTTCCAATTTTTTTATTTTTCTCTTGAAACAACACATGTTCAAAAAATTAGGTCAAAATACATTTTAAAGCTATTTTTAAAAAATTCACAAAATTTTGTTGGCGCAGACCCTTATAAATAAGGTATTTTCAGCATAAATTTTTTTTCTTAATTTTTAAAAAGTGGCTAGAAATTGTATTTTGACCTAGCTTTTTTTTGAACATGTGTTGATTGGAAGGTTAACTCCGTGAGTAAAATAAATCAAAAATTGGAAAAAAAAAAGTTTTACAGTGCTTAAAACCAGGTGTGATATATGGATGATGGAGCCTCTCTCTCTCTCTCTCTCTCTCTCTCTCTCTCTCTCTCTCTCTCTCTCACTCACTATACACAGACTCTCCAGCATACCTTATTTAACATACCAATTTTTTAGAATACTAAAAAATTGAAATTTGTAACCAAACTTGGTATAAATGATATCCTTGGTAAGGATATCCTCTACAAAAAAATCATCAAAAAATTCATTTTAAAAGTGTGTGGAATAAAAAATTGATGTACATGTGCATTTTCAACCGTTCAAACTTTTGATTATTATCTCAACCACTTCCGAGATGAATTTTTCAATGAAATTTTTGTACATGATGTCCTTCCAATTGAGATCATCTATATCAAATTTGGCTGGAAAAAAAATATTTCTTACTATTTAAAAATTTTGGTATATTTTTAAGGTATGTTGTTAGGAGGTATGTTGAAGAGTCTCATTATATATATATATAGGGCTTGAGGATGTAAAGAAGGTTTCTAAAGAACATATTTGCCTATTGGGCAATATTCCTTTATTCTTCTTTCTTTTTCTAATGGTTAAATATTGGACCTCAAAGCTCATGGAAATCAAATCTTTCTTGCTGCTACCCATAAAAAAAAAAAAAGTCGGACTCGAGTATATTGTTAATGGAGTTCATTAATATTTGTACTTTTCCTGGCTACGTCATATATATCTCATGCAAATCATTTAGCAACAATGATGCATCATCCTATCATATTTTTTAGGTCACTAAAACTTACTTAAAATGAGTTCAAGGAGAACGCAAGGAATGACTCACTCTTTATGCGAGGCGTGATATATCCTTTTGTAGTGGTTGTAAACTGCCACAGAGAGCACCTGTCACGTTGAGCAAATCAATTCAATGAAAAGCTCCAAACTTCTATGCAATCCTTGAAAAAATTGGTATTGATAATCTAAATTCCTCCTCTAGCATAATTTATATTGACAGCTTTACTACTTCTATCAAGAACAATAAGCAAACACGTTTAGAAATGATCATAGAATACCTTCATTTCCTACAGACATCTATACCGTCAAAATCATATATATCAACCAGTTTTAATATAATGTATAATCTTATAAATATTGTTATGAAAATGTTAACATGTGCCCTCCTAAAAATAGTAAGTATGGAAGTTGCACATGAATATTTATGTCCTATTAATTGTATATCGGAACTTTGTCTATTTTTTGGTTCTTCGGGACACAAGTTATCACGACATAGATGCAATTTTATGAAAATTACAGAGAAACAAGGGTAGACATAAATTGCGAGCAATATTGCATTCCTTCTCATAATCAAAATAGAAATTGTCAAAAAGTATTCTACCACACTTTTCCAAACCCACCTCCGAAAAGATCCCAAATCGATCTCACCCAATGTGGATCGATTTGGGAAATCTTTTAATATAGCAAATTGATTTGGGCAATCTTTTTGGAGGTGGTTTTCTTCTAACATTAGCCCTAATCAAATTCACTGAGTGTTCAAACATTACAAAAGACAATTTGATAAAAAAATTCGAAACCTTTTTTGCCTTTTCCTGGCCTATAACAAACTCATCAAGCCCTTTGCATATCTCCTTGGGTGTGGGCAAATTAGTCCCAAAATCCAATCCCCCGACTCCATTTCCCTGTCCACCACACTCCGTAAAAGAAGCCACATTGCCATCAGTATGATCATCAGAAACACCCAAATTGTCCCCACCATAAGACCTCAGCTTCTCCCACATTTTAACCTTAACCTCACCCCCATCCCTCCCTTTGACCCGCCCAATCTCAATAAAACTCCCCTCCAACGGTTCCAACTTAGAGGGTCTAAAATAAAAGGCAGTTTTGCAATTAGGGCAAATATTGAGGGCTTGGTAAATTCCAATCTCACCACCAGTAATCGATAAAGGACGATTAGAAAATAATAAATTCATGAACTTGGAACATCTAGGGCAGTTAACTTCTGCCCGGATTTGATCGTAATCGTCCGAGCTTCCTTCCCATTTGTGACGACTTTGAAACCCTAACCCTAACCCTAACTGTAACCGTAGAGGTGATTTTGGGTGACGAACTAAAGTGGAGGTGAGGGATAGTTTGGGTTTGAGGAGTGTGTGATGGTTAGAGGATGAGAGGGAGGAAGATATAATTGTGGATGTTATTATATGTCTGAGCTTTGTTCTGCAACTTAATATAGCAGACATTGTGTTGTTGTTGATGAGGATATTACAAATTCAAATTCAGAAATATATGCAGTAACCAGAGAAGAGAGGTGTGTGTGCATACATCCATCCACATCCCGCCTAATGACACCTATTTTCGGTTACGTTAGAGTGGCAATTCTTAGACAATCCACGAAATGCAAATGCTACACCACCAGCATTCCCCCTTCCCCACAAAACGATACGAGTCTGAATAGCTTCCTTTTTTTCGCTTCAAATACTTTATGAGTGCCCCTTGACCGCTCGAACATTTATATATCTATATTATAAATCTATCTACGTACTTATCTAATATGATCTAAGAGCATCCATAGGGACCTGTATGAGCGAAAGATAAGTTTAACAGCGTTTGAGACGCGTGTGTGAGTTTTACCTATCGTCCAAATGGACACCAAGTAGTGGTAGAGTTCTTACGAACTTCTATAGTTCGTAAGAACTTTTTACGGACAAATGAAGTCCGTAGGAAGTTCTTAAGTTCGTAAGAACTTTTTACGGACAAATTCAAATGAAGTCCGTAGGAAGTTCTTTAGTTCGTAAGAACTTTTTACAGACAAATGAAGTCCGTAGGAAGTTCTTAAGTTCGTAAGAACTTTTTACGGACAAATTCAAATGAAGTCCGTAGGAAGTTCTTAAGTTCGTAAGAACTTTTTACGGACAAATAAAGTCTGTAGGAAGTTCTTAAGTTCGTAAGAACTTAACGATCAAATTCAAACGGTAACATTCATCCGTCTATATATTCAGGAGACTTCTTCCTTCTTCTTCATTCTTCTCCATTCTTTCCAATCCGTTTATTTATTCAGGCTTCTTATTCCTTCTTTCATTTGTCTTCTGCATCTTCTCCATTTTCATCTTCCTCCATTTTCTTTTCTTATTTACTCAATATTTATATGTACCAATCTCATATAATTCAGTCCAAATATTTTATATATTTTTCCTAAATTTATTCATATACTCTCAAAAATCATTCCATTTATTCCCAAATATAATTTCAAACCAGTCTCAATCTAGATATAGAAAATCCTCCAAATCAGATCTTGTCAACACGATGGAATTAGGTAGAAAATGGAAGAAATATATTAATATCCGAAAATCGAAAAAACACGGGTCGACTTCGACGATAATTCCCAATTCTTCCGCGCCGACTCAATCGTCAAATCCCGCTATTGACAACTATACCCGTATTTACGACGGAGTATCACACGCGTCGGACGGCGAAACTCCGATAATAAACGAAAACAAATTCGAATTTCGGGGGAATTGGGTGGGGCCAATGAAATTGTACAAATTGATTCAAGAAAGAAAGTCGATATCAAAACAATTATCGACAGTGTCGGTTTTATGTCGAATTTCTTTTCTATGGTGATGCCCAATTCCGATCAATGTATTGTGACGGCGATGATCGAACGTTGGTGGGACACGACGCATACCTTCCAACTACCATATGTCGAGCTTGCGTTCACTCCGATGGACTTCACAATGCTTTCCGGTAATAATTTATGGCTTATTTCGTTCTACTTATATTCATAATTGTTTAAAAATGTGAAAATAATATGTTGTACTTAAATTCATAATTAAATGTTTGAAATATATTTTTAGGTAATTATATTCATAATTATTTCAATATACGACAAATAAATTGAAAAATGTACCCGCATTCCGATTATGTCAATATATGAAAATAATTATTTATATTCACTTAATGTTTCAATATGTGAAAATAAATAGTTGTACTTAAATTCATAATTGATTGTTTGAAATATATATTATGAATTTCATATTCATAGTTATTTAAATGTATGACAAAATTTTAAATATATGTACCGGCATCATAATCGTTTCATAATGTGAAAATAATATGTTGTACTTAAATTCATAATTAAATGTTTGAAATATATTTTTAGGTAATTATATTTATAATTATTTCAATATACGACAAAAAAATTATGAAAATGTACCCGCATTCCGATTGTGTCAATATATGAAAATAATTATTTATATTCACTTAATATTTCAATATATGAAAATAAATAGTTGTACTTAAATTCATAAATGATTGTTTGAAATATATATTATGGTTTTCATATTCATAGTTATTTAAATATATGAAAAAATTTTAACCTTCGTGTACCGGCATCATAATCGTTTCAAAATGTGAAAATAATATGTTGTACTTAAATTCATAATTAAATGTTTGAAATATATTTTTAGGTAATTATATTCATAATTATTTCAATATACGACAAAAAAATTATGAAAATGTACCCGCATTCCGATTGTGTCAATATATGAAAATAATTATTCATATTCACTTAATGTTTCAAATGTGAAAATAAATAGTTGTACTTAAATTCATAATTGATTGTTTGAAATATATATTATGATTTTCATATTCATAGTTATTTAAATATATGACAAAATTTTAAATATATGTACCGGCATCATAATCGTTTCAAAATGTGAAAATAATATGTTGTACTTAAATTCATAATTAAATGTTTGAAATATATTTTTAGGTAATTATATTCATAATTATTTCAATATACGACAAAAAAATTATGAAAATGTACCCGCATTCCGATTGTGTCAATATATGAAAATAATTATTTACTTAATGTTTCAATATGTGAAAATAAATAGTTGTACTTAAATTCATAAATGATTGTTTGAAATATATTTTATGGTTTTCATATTCATAGTTATTTAAATATATGACAAAATTTTAACCGTCGTGCAGGCATTCCAATTGGACAAGGACGGCCGATTGAAAATCTACGAATTGAACAATATACAAATTTTGTTAATACCATAAATGAATTTTTCCCAGAAATTCATATACAGAGATTTACTGGTGCGGGAATTCCAGTTTCTGACCTAAAAAAATACATAGAAAATTTTGTCAAGGTTGAACCGTTACCAGATTATATGTCCCCAATCATAACTCGGGCATTTTTGTTTTATGTATTGGGGAGTGTATTTTTTTCCAAATGCTCACTCCACTACCGACCTCGGTTATTTACATTATCTTGAGGATATTCCTGCCATCGGCACATACGACTGGGGTTCGGCTATTTATGCCCGTATTTTATGGTCTTTGGACAAAGCCAGTCAACAATCGTTGACTAGCGTTGAATGCATGTGGCAAATACTCGAGGTATATTATTGTTTTATCTTATTTATTAAAATTTATGTTTCATTACAATATACGTCAACTTATTCTAATGAATTAAATTTATTGAAATTTTTTGCAGTATTTACATCACGAGTACATGCCCATGACATGTCCTATTCTCGTCGATCCGTCTATCGATGTGTGGCCCCGCATATTTCGTTGGTCGAGGGGGAAAAGAAAGAAAGCAAAGGGAGCACAGCGATTTAACATCTCAAGCAGTCAACATCAGCTTGAGATGCGGTCACCCGAGTCCATTATATGGCATCCATACGAGACTTCTGCCTACCGTGACTCTGATGTCATCTTATATGCTCGAGAGATATCGGGGTTGCGGATGATTTTTTGGGATCCCCTATTTAAGGGTTTATGGTACTTAGGTGATCGGGCCATCCGGCAATTGACTGGGAGGATATGTATCGCTGACAACCCACCATCAAGTTTGTGTTGTGCCTCAGAATATGATTTTCAAGCAGCTGCCGCCTAAAATTGGCCTATCGCAAATCAATACGTAAGAGATGTGTCACAAGAAGAGTATAATGCATATTAGAAGGCAGTAGAACTCTGGCCAATACAACCGCTGATTGCCAGATATGTTAATGTAGATTTGATTGGAGTTGGTTCAGTGGCACCTTCGACGTTGCGAATCCCACAAGCACCAGCACCGACAAATGATCCGCATGTGTATGAGACACAGTTCTCTGTGGGTGGTTCTACGCACATCCAACCACCGAGGAAGAATTGGACGGTTGACGTAGGCCTACCGGAGGGGGCTTCATATACTATAGATGTGCCGAGACCTGAGTTTTCAACCAACGCACCTCCAGCTCAATCTTTGACGCAGCTAGAATGGCGTCAGTCCTACGTCGAAGCCACATATAACATTCGAGGTCTACGTCATTTAATATTACACGAGACACGTCAGCGAGAGGATCAACTCAAAGCACGTGATGATCGCATTGATGAGTTAGAGCGTAGACTAACACGTTTTACTATGCCTAGTCGAGGGTTTGAGGAGGGCGGTACTAGTTCTAGTCGTCCGAGCATTTACAGACCACACCTAGCCCCACCCTCTGACCCGGTCCCGACATATGAGGCCCAACGAGGTTGGGGTAATTTATTTGGGTCTGACCCTTACACGAGTTCACATGCAGATTTAGGTGCTGATTTTGAGTTCGCCCCGGGGCGCCAATGATGTATAATGTACAATTGAAAAATGTTAAGAATAAATTTTCTTATTGTTGTCTCAATGTAATTGTGATGATAAATGTTATGATGTATAATGTCTCATATTTATGAAAAATGTTATGATATAATGTCTCATATTTATTTTCATTTATTACACATAGAATTATTGCGATTGCTTTGAAAAATATTATGATATGATGACAAACAATTATTGCGATTGCTCTGATATGATATAATGACAAACAATTATTGCGATTGCTCTGATGTTATTTTTTATTATTGACTTAAGTAGTAAAAACAATAATACACGATCAAAATGATTATTAGGAGTATGTGTTCAAACGCTTAGGTCGAACCTAGTAGAAGTACAACAATATGGTTTCCCATTGCGCACTAAACATTTAGGTAAGTAAGATCGTTGCATATCTGAATCAACATATTCTTCGTTGTAGTTTGATATATTTGGTTCGTGCTCTTCCCCATCATTTTCATATATGCATTCCGAAAAGTAATCATAACCGGAATTCGTGTAGTCTGAAATATCATTATATGATGCCAATGTAGAGTCGTTATATATGTTAATTAATTGTTCTTGAATGTGAGGACCTGATAGCATCGCGCGTTGTGCTTTGTGATAACGTTGTAGGCGCCTCTCCATCTGCCATATCTCTTCCTCCAATAAATTAAGACAAAACATATCCGCTTCTTCGGGATAAGATATTGGCCAAAGTGCGGCAACCCGATTTTTTGGCACGGATATGTGATGGTAATGGCAAAGCACCTTCAGGTCACACCTTTCATAATATTTATCTGGCCATGTGAGGTGTTCCCAAGGATACACAACTCCGTCTTCAGGTTCCGAATTGGGAGAGATTATGAATATATGACCAAAGTCATTGAGAAAACGTCCAGAAGTATCAATTGGATATGTTTAGAAAATTATTTTTTTCCCATACCAATCGTTACCAACAATATCTGTGTAAGAGCCATTGTAAATGGATGAATAGTAGGGAGATGAAGCCATTTTGAAATATAAGACAATGGTAGATAAAACATTGTTGCAATCCTTCTAATTTATTTATAGGTAATTTTAATCCTTTGAAGATATAATTTTAATTTACAATGATATAAAGGCACACATACCAATGTAAAAGTAAAACTATATAAAGGCACACATACCAAGGGACACATAAAGCTATCAAATTATCACGTAGTAATTTTATAAATTTATAAATTATAAAAAGGCACATATAAAGGCACAATAATAACATACAGACGATTGAAGTTACCACATAGTAACTTTCTAAATTAACTATACAACATATTGATTGCTCGAAGAACCTGAACCCAAAATGAATCACACTTACCAATAGCACTGATAATATCAGTAGCACACTTACCAATATCATACAGTATATTTACATACGGAAGGACACAGATATTATTGACGCTGAACGAGCGCACTAATCTAGATAAATTTGTATTGCACACTTACCAATAGGACACAAAAATTTACATTTTACCTATATTATCTGTAGCACACTTATCTGTAGCACAGTTACATGTAGCACACTTACCTATATAAGATTTTACCTATAATTATAAATACCTGTGTACCGTAAAACTATATAGGTAGAGTATAATATTTCATCTACATCTAAATTAATTTATTTATAGGTAATTTTAAACCTTCGAAGATATAATTTTATTTTACAATAATAAAAAATATTTATAATAATACAAAGGCACACATACCAATGGAAAAGATAAAAAATAGAAAGGCACACATACCAAGGCATAAATAATGCTGAACAATTATCACGTAGTAATTTTATAATTTTATAAATTATAAAAATGCACATATAAAGGCACAATAATAACATGCAGACGATTGAAGTTACCACATAGTAACTTTCTAAATTAACCATACAACATATTGATTGCCTGAAGAACCTGAACCCAAAATGAATCACACTTACCAATAGCACTGATAATATCAGTAGCACACTTACCAATATCATACAGTATATTTACATACGGAAGGACACAGATATTATTAACGCTGAACGAGCGCACTGATCTAGATAAATTTGTATAGCACACTTACCAATAGGACACAAAAATATATATTTTACCTATATTATCTGTAGCACACTTATCTGTATCACAGTTACATGTAGCACACTTACCTATATAAGATTTTACCTATAATTATAAATACCTGTGTACCGTAAAACTATACAGGTAGAGTATAATATTTCATCTACATCAAAATTAATTTATTTATAGGTAATTTTAAACCTTCGAAGATATAATTTTATTTTACAATGATAAAAAATATTTATAATAATACAAATGCACACATACCAATGGAAAAGATAAAAAATAGAAAGGCACACATACCAAGGCACACATAATGCTGAACAATTATCACGTAGTAATTTTATAATTTTATAAATTATAAAAAGGCACATATAAAGGCACAATAATAACATGCAGACGATTGAAGTTATCACATAGTAACTTTCTAAATTAACTATGCAACATATTGATTGCCTGAAGAACCTGAATCCAAAATGAATCACACTTACCAATAGCACTGATAATATCAGTAGCACACTTACCAATATCATATAGTATATTTATATACGAAAGGACACAGATATTATTGACGCTGAACGAGCACACTGATCTAGATAAATTTGTATTGCACACTTACCAATAGGACACAAAAATTTACATTTTACCTATATTATCTGTAGCACACTTATCCGTAGCACAGTTACATGTAGCACACTTACCTATATAAGATTTTACCTATAATTATAAATACATGTGTACCGTAAAACTATACAGGTAGAGTATAATTTTTCATCTACATCTAAATTAATTTGTAACCATATTATATCATGGACTCCTCTAGTTCTAGCGATGAGGGACGGAATATTTTGCTCCAATATGCACAATTTAATGAAGGTGGATCATCCGATGATTCAGACGAGGAAATGATTATTATGATGGAGATTACCCGGTGGTATGCTATAAAAAATATAATTCGTGATGGGAAAGAACTCGAAACGAGACGTCGAGTGAATCATAGGAGAGAAAGGGGACATATAACACTATAGGAAGATTACTTTGGGGAAGATAAGGTATACAACGAGTATTTTTTCCGAAGGAGATTCAGGATGCGGTATAGTGTTTTCAATCGTATCCTTGAATCTGTTTGCCTTTATGATAACTACTTTGTTCACAAGAATGATGCTTGCGGTCGTCAAGGTTTAAGCTCTCATCAGAAAGTGTTGGGGGCAATTCGACTGTTAGCTAATGGGGGTTCCCATGACCTGTGGTCTGAGCAGTACGCTATGAGTGAAACCACTCTCTTAGAAACTGTTATTAGATTTACAGAGGCAATTGTACGAATTTTCGGTCCCAAATATGGCAGAAATCCGACACAAGGCGACGTTACAAGGTTACTCGAACAAAATGCAAATAGAGGTTTCCCAGGAATGCTAGGGAGCATAGATTGCATGCATTGGCGTTGGAAAAATTGTCCAACAGCATGGCACGCTCAATATAGTGGTCGTAAAAAGTCACCAACTATAATCCTTGAAGCGGTTGCCTCCTACGATCTTTGGATTTGGAAATCATTCTTTGGGGTGCCTGGTTATTGCAATGATTTAAATGTCTTGCACCGATCTAATGTCTTTCAAGAATTTCGCAATAGGACGGCAGCTCCCGTTAATTACAATGTTAACGAAAATTCTTACGACATGGGCTACTACATTGGATATGGCATTTACCCTCCGTACGCTTCAACAGTAAAAACATTTAGGAACCAAAATGGTATTACACAAAAACATAAATTATTTTGCAAGTACCAATAAGCGTGCAGAAAAGATGTTGAACGTGCGTTTGGTGTATTACAAGCTCGATTCGCTTTTGTTCGGGAACCTTGTAAATTATGGAATATGGCGGCACTATCAACCATTATGAAATCGTGCATTATAATGCATAATATGATTATTGACGATGAACGTAGAGATTGTCCATGGCAAAATGAGTACGAACAGAATGATAAAACACCTGTAATTATGAGGGGTCAAACTAATTTCTACGACTACCTCATACGGGATGCTAAGATAAGAGACGTAACTAAACATCAACAGTTACAGAATGATTTGGTAGAGCACATTTGGAACACCCACGGTGATGAAATGGTCAGTTGATGAATTTATTGTATTTTTTATTTTAACCATGGTTAAATGTTATGTTTGTTCCATTTTCAATTTGTATTTTTAGGATTGTCGTAGTGATAATATACCTGTTATTCTATATAAAATAATGGTTTTATCGATAATATTATATAAGTGGAAAATTATTAAACGATACTCACATTTCATCTATTTAAGGGTGACATTTCATTTATTAATATGGATAGTGAATCACTCTCCATATACCGAAAAAAAATGAAATACGATTATGAGGGTTCAATACATCATTTAAAAACACTACTCATCATTAATTGAACCGCTTGGACCAGACGATCCGGCAGAGTTCGATTGCAACTCAGATATCGCAGCTTCGGTCGCAACAACCATCGTTGTTAGGTAATTGAACCTTTTAAAATGAAGCTGCTTTTGTATTTCATTCATATGGGTCATATCCAGCTCCATGATGTACGATTGCTCTCGTCCTAGGCGCACGAGTTGATCCTGCTTTTTGGTGAGTTGATCAGCTCGCTTCATCTGAATGAACGCATCCATTTGAGAGTCAAATTTAAGGGCACGATTATTCTTCCACTCTTGCTTGCTTTTAAACATTGCATTGAAGTCTTCGCAATGTTTGAGTACTGCCGTGTTACAATCCAAGCTGTCAAAACACGCTCGTTGACGTACACGTTGTTTCTCACCCTTCCTGCCTGGGGGTCTATCCGGTACGTCTCGTACCCCCGGAGTATCATCTTCGCGTACAGGTGTAGGGCTGTCGTCGTTCCCCGCTGTATTTTCTAAGTTAAATTTTGGTAAATCTTTTAAAATTTGATAGTAGTTATCGAAATTAAAATGTTTATTGGTTTCGACGCGGTACGCGTCGCGTGCATTAGTAACCGCTTGGAATTCGTTCATCCCGCTTCCCATATTATTCATTTGGTCAGAAAGCTTTGCAATATATAGCATTATTTGATGCGATATATGATTATAACGTGTTGATAGCATGGATCTCGTACGAGTAATTGTAATTCCATGCGTGACGTTATACTCATCTTTCTCAGTGTCCCAAAATGTGCCCGATGATATTGAGTTTCCTTCAATACTTCGAGCTGTATATTTTGCATAAATGGTACATAATACTTCATCCTCAAAAGGAGTCATATTAGGTTGTCGAGATGTACCATAAATAATTGGTTGAGAAGAAGACTTATTTTTTTTATAGAAATATAATATATTTAGAATGAAAATAAGAAAATGGAAGAGAAATTGGAAGACTCTAAAAATTTATAAAGGGGGACAATAAGAAATTGGAAGAAACTTGACCCTATTTATAAAGAATTCTCTCAAACGGTGTTAGATTTTACTGTGGGTAAAAAGGGTTTCCTGCGAACTTCTTTTCTTCGTAGGAATTCTTACGAGCTTCTGAAGTTCGTAGGAACTTCCTACGAACTTCTTTTGTTCGTAAGAACTTCTTACGGACAAAAGAAGTTCGTAAGAAGTTCCTACGAACTTCAGAAGTTCGTAAGAAGTTTTTACTGATTCAGTAGCCAACCGGTAACTTTATAAATCCCTTACCACTCCTCTCTCCAGTTTTGGCAAGAGCCTATCCCCATTGTACGTCTACAAATTTATAATTTTACCATTTTTTTTGTCCAAACACTTCACCATTGTGGATGCTCTAAAGATTGTCCCTTAGCTATAATAGCTTTAGAAGGATATGTAGACTGTTTGGACTTTTGCAGGTCCTATGCCTAAAGCTGGCGTGTATATACAGTACGTTGAGCGCTCAATGGATCGGATCTGAGCCTGAATCTGATCCGGATCCAATTCGAATTAACGACTCTGAGCAAATTTTATAGACTCGATTTTTTTATTATTCGATTATTTAATAGACCGAATCTAGATATACATGACTCCGATCCGATAAGGATACGACCCGAATGTGTATATACATATATTTATATATAAATATATATATAAAACTGTAATTATATTACTATATTATAATACAGTTTTATAATATATATATATATATATATATATATATATATATATATATATATATAGAGAGAGAGAGAGAGAGAGAGAGAGAGTCAAGTTTATATATATATAGTAATATAATACAGTTTTATATATCAGTTTTATATATATATATATATATATAACTGATATATAAAACTGTATTATATTACTATAATCAGCTTAAAAAAATTATGCCATTTTTAAAAAATCGGTCAAATTTCGCTGCTTTTAAGCACTTTAAAAACTGTGAAACTTTGACCGATTTTTTTAAAATAGCAAAAAAAACGTTTTTTTTAGCTGATTTTTTTTACAAGGGTCCGTTAAAATGTTTAAATATCACATAAAAAATCAGCTCAAAAACAATTTTTTTAATGCTTTAAAAAAATTGGTTGTAATACCCCGTATTTTCAGGCTATATTAATTTGGGGAATTATTAAATTTAATGTGAGTTAATTATTTAATAGAAATCCGGAAATTAATTATGTTATAATTATTAACGTGACGAGAGTTAGTAATTATATGAAATTTGTTGAATATTACTAATGAGCAAAGTAATATATTATATTGGTTATATTGAATGTCATGAGTGAATTAAATTATAATTTCGGAAATTTAAGTCGGGCCGTGCTCGTGTCGCGACTAAATTTTGGTAAATAAAAAGTGAATATTTTATAAGTTGTCCGTATGGTCGTTTTGAGTGCGTCAACGCGTCCGGAAGGGTCGAGATAGTCAGAAAAGTGAACCCGGGGGTTTAGTTTGGGTCTCGGGACGTTTTTAGGCCTTATTAGTACCCCGGGAGGGCATTTTGGTCATTTTATATTTTTGGGTAATTAAACCCACGAAAATTAGAAGGATTATATCTGATATTGAGGTTGTCACCTAGGATTAGAACACCCAAAACCTAGAACGGCCATTGGAGAAGAGAGGAGAGAGCTCTCAAGGGATTCCAAGGCTCGAAACTTAACGGTTTGCACCGCCGCCACCACCAACGCGTAGATCGCGAGACGGGGAACGCGACCACACCAAAATCAGCCGTAAACCAGACTTCTGAAAATCCCAGGCAAGTGTTTATCTTGCTTATTTCGTTGGTGCAATTTCCATATTAGTTTGGGAATGATTAGGAATGAAATATATGGAAGAAAACTCAAATTGTGATAGGAATTTGCATGTAGTAAAGACTTAAACCTTATTCTGGAAATCTTTTGTGATGTAAAAGAATAATCCACGAAATTTTGGTGTAATTAAGAAAGAAATTATGGGGTAAAACAGATTAGAACCATGATTTAGAGATTTTTAGGGTTCTTGAGTTTTAAATGAATTTCGGTATGATGAATCCATGTTTAGTGACGTAAATTGACACGCTTTACGTAGGATGTGTATCATATCATGTTAGGATGTTAGTAGTACAAGATTTTGGACGTTTGGGAATGCAAAACTTGGATTTGGTTGAAGATAGATGGTAGAACCCGCAACTGCAATTCTGCAGAAATCAAAATACCTGCTTGATCGATCGATCGAGCCTAGAGCTTCGATCGATCGAAGGCTCGATCGATCGAGCCCCAAACCTCGATCGATCGGCCCCTCCTGGCAGACTCCTATTTTCCCTTTTTAAATGAGTTACATTCATTTGATCGTGAAATAATTCTTGGGCATTCTTAATAAAATGATTTGGGAGACATGGGGGACCAGTAGGGTATATGAATAAATGTTGGGATCTTTAATGTACGATGAGAATGGTATTTATGGGATATTTACTTTAGGGTTGGTAAAATTTATGTATTAAAGGGTGAGGTGCGTAAGAGAGTTACGTTGGAACATAATAAGGACACCTACTAATTTTTATACTTGGGAGGATAGGGTCCACGAGTGTCACGTAATGGGTTGGAGAACCCTTCGAGTTAAGGTTATAGACGAACCCCTATAAGAAATACTTAATGTGAAAGTAAGGATAAATATTGTAATTATGGGTGATGAGAGAAACCTATATTGATATGATAACAAGTGGTATATTTATATGATTGTGTATGCATATATTATATACGTGTGAAAACCATGCCCGCGCTACTTGCTATCCCTGAGGTTACCGCGCTGGGACGATCTTATCCTGTGTTGCCTTATGGGGGATATTGATTCATACCCTAGGAGATAGATATCCTTGGTACAGGCTATCGAAATGATAGTTCAGACGGTCCTGAGAGACGTGAGGGTATGTACTGACCTCTTAGAGATTTGGAATCTATGCTTCGCCTCAATCTTGTTTGTGTATATATGTTGATACATTTCGAGAGTGATTCTGAACTTGTATATCCCTTAGTGTGAGCGATACGGGGATTGGATAGCAGAGTATGCCTGCACCATAGTTTTATTTGGGGTGCCGTTATAATATATATATATATATATTGTACGAGTAGTTAATATATATATATGAAATTATGAGATTTAGAAATGCCTACGGTGATTTGTTAAGTAGGACATCTTGATGACTCAAATTGTAGGTACTTGTTTGAAAAGTATAATATGACACCGGGAAACTTTATAAATTAATGAAGCTAAAACGAGAGTTGTGCTACTAATTGGAAGTATCCTATTTAAACAATGATATTGTTCGGTTTTGAAATCTTACGAGTAATTTAAGATAAGCTAGATTGTTGGGAAGGTTAGTGATAAAATGATAGGATAAACCGTTGGGAGGTTAGTGCGATAGGTGTGCACATTAGAAGAGAGGTGAGAATTTCTCAAGAGAGTGCCGCACTAATATGTAGTTGTATTGGCCTGTATCAATTTAAATACTTGCTAAACGAATTTTAAACCATACACACTATCGAGCTCTGACCCGTTTCTCTTTCTCTCTCTCTCTTGTATATATATGTATGTATTACAGGTGCCCAGCCACAGGGGCGTCTTGCTTAGGATCCCTTGGAAGGAACGCGCTGCAGCTTAGGTGGGAGTTGCAGGTCTCTTGATTAGACGACTTTGTTCATTTGGATCCACTCTTAGTACTTTCATTTAGTTGGGCATGTGTAGCTCTTTCCATTATTCCGTTGTTATTGGACATGTGTATTTCAGTTATTTCCAGTACTGTTACTATGGGATTTATTCAGTTTGGATGTATGATTTTAGATTTCGTATGTTGTCATTCGATTGACGAATGTTTTATATTAATTGGATTATGTTGCAGAATTAATGTGGTGTACTTCTTACTTATTGGATGTTGTTAATAAAATAAAATAAATAATTTTTCTTTAAATAAAATTTGGAAAGCTATGTATGAAAATGGTTTTGACACTTAGCTTAATTAATTAGGGTGTTAAATTGGGAAATTTATTTTTCGACAGTGATGCTAAGAATGAACCAACTGTTCACCTTGATTTAATTTAATAAAGGTGTGATCGCCCGGTATTTAATTAGGCGGGGTGTCACAGGTGGTATCAGAGCATCAGGTTCTAGTGTCCATAGGATCTGTACGGCTTATTTCGCTTTCAGCTTAACGTTTTTGCTATAGAGCCCTATTTTTAGGATTGTTGTACTCTTGCTTTTAAGGTTAAGTCTTCAGCTATTTGAGATTTGATAATAACTGTAGAATAATAAACTTTTTCACGTTTCAAATGCCTCCGAGACGTTCTCCGAAGGATAGGCGTGCCCAGGCCGAGCAACCAGCAGCTCCGGCACAGGGTACTATGAATGCCAATGAGGTAGCCGCCATTGTTGCTCAGGCGGTGAATGCCGCAGTAGCGGTGGTTCAGCAGGCTCCACCCCAGGTTCAGGCAGTGGCGCTAGTACCAGCACAACTTCCATCTGCATGGGAGAGGGTTCGGGATGCTTTTCAGAAAGCGCATCCCCCTGAGTTCTCTGGTAGCTCCGATATTGTCACAGTTAGCCAATGGAAGAAAGACATCCATCGGCATCTCCGTATGTATGAGTGCACTGACGTGCAAAAGCAGTTATTGGCTTCCTTTAAGCTGGCGGGGGCCGCATTGCAGTGGTGGGAGTCCACTACCACTTTGGAGGAGAGGGACACGATCCCTATTCAGTCGTTCTGGGAGCAGTTTGACCGCAAGTACTTTCCACCTGCAGTGCAGACTGAGATGAGGGGGAAATTACTAAATCTGAAGCAGGAGAGTCTTACCGTAGCGGAGTATGAGGAGGAGTTCACGATACTTCTCACCATTGTGCCAGATGAGGCACCCACTGAGAGCAAGAAGATTATGTTATTTGTCGACGGGTTAACTTGGAGGATCCATCAGCACCTTATTGGGAATTTATCCCTGAGTACTTTCACTAATGTACTCAATGCTGCGTTACTACATTGCCAAGATCACCGCTTCCATCTTCAGGGAAGCAAGAGAGCAGGAGAGTCCAGCCAGCAGGGCAGGGCTGGGGGTAATAGTGCCAGTGGGGCACCATCTCATGGACAGACTCGTCAGCACGAGCAGAGTTCCCATCAGGGGGTCCCTGCTAAGCGATTCCGTTCCGGCGATTCCAGGCAGGGATTTAGGGGTTATAGGCAGGGCCAGTAAGGCCAACACCGACAGCAGGGTCAGCCACAGGGCCAGCAGGGCCAACAACGTGCTAATCAGGGCCAACAGGGCCAGTGGCGGGGAGGTAACGGCCAGCAGGGCCGTGGTCATCAGAGACAGAGGGGAGGAAACTTCAGAGGCCGATGTTTTGGGTGCGGTAAACATGGCCACAGACGTCAGTATCGTCCGGAGGGTGATAGGGACCCACAGCAGCAGGGTGCCCGTAATGAGCCACAGAGACCACTTTTTCCACCTGCCCTCCCAGCTCCAGCCCAGGTGCCAGCCCTACCAGCCATTCCAGCAGCTCCCGTGCAGCAGGGGCAGTTACACTATGGACGTGTATATAACGTCCACCAGGCAGCAGCTTCACAGGCACCACCCGCGATTGAGGGTATGTTTCCTATCCATGATACTATGGGTCGAGTTTTATTTGATACGGGGGCAACACATTGTTTTATAGCTACGCATTTTGCAAAGGCCTTAGGGTTGTTAGCCACAACAGAGAGCACAGTGACGTGTGTAGACTCACCACTGGGGAGTGGGTCACTTATTTTCTTTATATGTCGGGGAGTGGGGGTAGAGATTGGTAGTTTGGTGTTACCTGTAGACATGTTAGTCTTAGACATGCACGAGCATGATGTGATTATTGGTATGGATTGGCTCGCAGCTTATAGATCCATGATTATTTGCTTCGGTGGGAGCATTGTTTTTGCCATTCTGGGGCAAAAGATGTTTGTAGTGGCGATGCCTCGCCCAGAGGGAGGTTCGACTGCTCATCTGTATTATATAGAGGAGGATACCTCTAAGGAGGTTGTGATTCCCTTAGATTCGATCCCAGTTGTCAGGGAGTATTCCGATGTATTTCAGGAGATACCAGGCCTACCCCCCAGTCGTGAGATAGACTTTGTCATAGATTTATTGCCAGATACGAGACCTATAGCACGCACACCGTACCGTATGGCTCCGGCAGAGATGCGAGAGCTACGAGATTAGATAGAGCAGCTGTTAGGTCAGGGCTTCATTCGTAGGAGTACCTCACCTTGGGGCGCTCCAGTCCTGTTTGTGAAGAAGAGAGATGGTTCACTGAGATTGTGTGTGGACTACCGGGAGCTGAACAAGGTCACGATACGAAATAAGTATCCGTTACCTCGAATCGATGATATGTTCGACCAGTTGAGGGGAGCAACTTTCTTTTCGAAGATATATCTGAGGTTGGGGTACCATCAGTTGCGTATTAGAGAGCAGGATGTTTCAAAGACTGCCTTCTTGACGAGATATGGATCCTATGAGTTCAGGGTGATGTCGTTCGGACTCACAAATGCTCCAGCCATTTTCATGGACTTGATGAATCGAGTATTCAGAGAGTTCTTGGATCAGTTTGTCATCGTCTTCATAGATGACATTTTGATATATTCACACTCCGAGGAGGAACATGCTGAGCACTTGAGGCAGGTTCTTCAGACTCTACGAGAGCATCATTTGTATGCCAAGTACGAGAAGTGCGGATTCTGGTTGCGAGAGGTACAGTTCTTGGGGCATGTTGTTTCTGAGCAGGGGATAGCAGTTGACCCGAGAAAAGTGTCAGCGGTGAGGGAGTGGGGACAACCCATGACACCGACGGAAGTGCGTAGTTTCTTGGGGTTAGCTGGTTACTACATGAGATTTATTCGGGGATTCTCCAAAATAGCGAGTCCACTGACGAATCTGACTCGCAAAGGGGTACCGTATGTATGGGATGATGCTTGTCAGTTGGCTTTCGATGAGCTGAAAGACAAGCTTACTTCAGCACCAGTCCTTGCGTTACCGAAGCCGGGTGTGGAGTACCTGGTTTACACCGATGCGTCTTTACGGGGACTTGGGGGAGTACTTCAGCAGGAGGAGAAGGCCATAGCTTTTGCCTCCCGCAAGCTTAAGCCGCATGAGAAGAATTACCCCACCCACGACTTGGAGCTAGCAGCGGTCATCTTTGCATTGAGGATATGGAGACACTACTTATTGAGGGAGAAATTTCGTTTGTTCACAAACCACAAGTCATTGCAGTACCTGTTCACTCAGCGAGAGCTGAATATGCGTCAGTGCAGATGGCTAGAGTTTGTGAAGGACTACCAGTTCGATATACAGTATCATCCGGGAAAGGCCAACGTAGTTGCTGATGCGTTGAGTCGTAGACCGGTAGACGAGATAACGGACGTCTGGAAAGCAAAGTGGAAGGAGTTGGGTCACCAGGACGCAGTAGCCCGCTCTTTCATATCCGTTATGTCAGTTACACCCGAGACTGTTACGAGGGTGATACAGGCACAGACCACAGACCCGTTTTGCCAGGAGCAGATTGTACGACTTCTAGCCGAGGGTGCTGAGTCCTATTCTATTAGTTCTGATGGAGGTTTGCAGTTTAATGGGAGGTTGGTAGTTCCTGAAGGGGATGAATTACGTCATGCAGCGATGACCCAATCTCAGGGGTCCCGATTTGCGGTGCATCCTGGAGGGGATAAGATGTACCAGGATATGAGGAGACAATACTGGTGGAGTGGGATGAAGAAGGAAATTGCTGAGTTCGTGTCCAAGTGTTCTACCTGCCAGCTGGTGAAGGTGGACCATCAGAAACCGTCAGGGTTGCTTCAGCCATTGGAAGTACCCGCGTGGAAGTGGGAGAGAATTTCCATGGATTTTATTACAGGGTTGCCTACATCACAGCGGGGCCATGACTCTATCTGGGTGATTGTAGACCGTTTGACCAAGGTGGCTCATTTTCTACCGGTGCAGACAGATTATACCACGGGTCAGTATGCTCAGCTGTTCATTGCTGAGATCGTCAGATTACACGGGGTGCCCCTGAATATTGTGTCAGATAGAGACAAGATTTTCGTGTCACATTTCTGGGAAAGCTTTCTGGAGGCTATGGGTACTGAGTTGAGGTTAAGTTCAGCTTATCACCCACAGACAGATGGACAAACAGAGCGTACTAATCAGATGTTGGAGGATATGCTACGCTAGTGTGTTCTTGATTTTGGAGGAGGTTGGGAGCCACACCTTCCACTGGTAGAGTTTGCTTATAATAACTCGTATCAGTTCACGATTGGCATGGCTCCATTTGAGGCTTTGTATGGCCGGCCTTGTCGTTCCCCAGCTTGTTGGCTCGAAGTGGGTGATAACAAGTTGCTAGGACCAGAGGTGATTCAGGAGACCTCCGCGAGGATTGAGATGATCAGGAGTCGCATTCGGGTAGCCCAGGACAGGCAGAAGAGCTACGCCGATGCGAAACGATTCTTCCGGGAGTTTAGTGTGGGGGACCAAGTGTTATTGAGTGTATCTACTATGAAGGGAGTGATGAGGTTCGGGAAGAAGGGGAAGTTGGCTTCGAGGTACGTGGGACCATTTCCCATCATCGAGAGGATTGGGTCGGTTGCATACAGGTTGGGACTACCAGAGCATTTACATCGCATTCACGATGTATTCCACATCTCGTCGCTGAGACGGTATCTTCGGGATGATATGGCCCATACTCACATTGCGATAGATGAGATCGACTTACAGCCTGGTAGCTCTTACGAGGAGATACCGATGGCTATCCTAGACTTTAGTGAGAGGAGATTGAGGTCGAACATAGTTCCACTTATGCGAGTCCTGTGGGAGCACCATGATGTGGAGGAATCCACTTGGGAGCGCGAGGCAGATATGCGCGAGAGATATCCAGACTCGTTCTTACCAGGTATGCCTTATTTTCCGAATTTCGGGAGGAAATTCCGTTATTAGGGGGAAGTATGTAATACCCCGTATTTTCAGGCTATATTAATTTGGGAAATTATTAAATTTAATGTGAGTTCATTATTTAATAGAAATCCGGAAATTAATTATGTTATAATTATTAACGTCGCGAGAGTTAGTAATTATATGAAATTTGTTGAATATTACTAATGAGCAAAGTAATATATTATATTGGTTATATTGAATGTCATGAGTGAATTAAATGACAATTTCAGAAATTTAAGTCGGGACGTGCTCGTGTCGCGTCGGGACTAAATTTTGGTAAATAAAAAGTGAATATTTTATAAGTTATCCGTATGGTTGTTTTGAGTGCGCCAACACGTCCGGAAGGGTCGAGATAGTCAGAAAAGTGTACCCGGGGGTTTAGTTTGGGTCTCGGGACGTTTTTAGGCCTTATTAGTACCCCGGGAGGGCATTTTGGTCATTTTATATTTTTGGGTAATTAAACCCACGAAAATTAGAAGGGTTATATCTGATATTGAGGTTGTCACCTAGGGTTAGGACACCCAAAACCTAGAACGGCCATTGGAGAAGAGAGGAGAGAGCTCTCAAGGGATTCCAAGGCTCGAAACTTAACGGTTTGCACCGCCGCCACCACCAACGCGTAGATCGCGAGACGGGGAACGCGACCACACCAAAATCAGCCGTAAACCAGACTTCTGAAAATCCCAGGCAAGTGTTTATCTTGCTTATTTCATTGGTGCAATTTCCATATTAGTTTAGGAATGATTAGGGATGAAATATATGGAAGAAAACTCAAATTGTGATAGGAATTTGCATGTAGTAAAGACTTAAACCTTATTCTGGAAATCTTTTGTGATGTAAAAGAATAATCCACGAAATTTTGGTGTAATTAAGAAAGAAATTATGGGGTAAAACAAATTAGAACCATGATTTAGAGATTTTTAGGGTTCTTGAGTTTTAAATGAATTTCAGTATGATTAATCCATGTTTAGTGACGTAAATTGACACGCTTTACGTAGGATGTGTATCATATCATGTTAGGATGTTAGTAGTACAAGATTTTGGACGTTTGGGAATGTAAAACTTGGATTTGGTTGAAGATAGATGGTAGAACCCGTAACTGCAATTCTGCAGAAATCAAAATACCTGCTTGATCGATCGATCGAGCCTAGAGCTTCGATCGATCGAAGGCTCGATCGATCGAGCCCCAAACCTCGATCGATCGACCCCTCCTGGCAGACTCCAATTTTCCCTTTTTAAATGAGTTACATTCATTTGATCGTGAAATAATTCTTGGGCATTCTTAATAAAATGATTTGGGAGACATGAGGGACCAGTAGGGTATATGAATAAATGTTGGGATCTTTAATGTACGATGAGAATGGTATTTATGGGATATTTACTTTAGGGTTGGTAAAATTTATGTATTAAAGGGTGAGGTGCGTAAGAGAGTTACGTTGGAACATAATAAGGACACCTACTGATTTTTATACTTGGGAGGATAGGGTCCACGAGTGTCACATAATGGGTTGGAGAACCCTTCGAGTTAAGGTTAGAGACGAACCCCTATAAGAAATACTTAATGTGAAAAGTAAGGATAAATATTGTAATTATGGGTGATGAGAGAAACCTATATTGATATGATAACAAGTGGTATATTTATATGATTGTGTATGCATATATTATATACGTGTGAAAACCATGCCCGCGCTACTTGCTATCCCTGAGGTTACCGCGCTGGGACGATCTTATCCTGTGTTGCCTTATGGGGGATATTGATTCGTACCCTAGGAGATAGATATCCTTGGTACAGGCTATCAGAATGATAGTTCAGACAGTCCTGAGAGACGTGAGGGTATGTAGTGACCTCTTAGAGACTTGGAATCTATGCTTCGCCTCAATCTTGTTTGTGTATACATGTTGATACAGTTCGAGAGTGATTCTGAACTTGTATATCCCTTAGTGTGAGCGATACGGGGATTGGATAGCAGAGTATGCCTGCACCATAGTTTTATTTGGGGTGCCATTATAATATATATATTGTACGAGTAGTTAATATATATATGAAATTATGAGATTTGGAACTGCCTACGGTGATTTGTTAAGTAGGACATCTTGATGACTCAAATTGTAGGTACTTGTTTGAAAAGTATAATATGACACCGGGAAACTTTATAAATTAATGAAGCTAAAACGAGAGTTGTGCTACTAATTGGAAGTATCCTCTTTAAACAATGATATTGTTCGATTTTGAAATCTTACGAGTAATTTAAGATAAGCTAAATTATTGGGAAGGTTAGTGATAAAATGATAGGATAAACCGTTGGGAGGTTAGTGCGATAGGTGTGCACATTAGAAGAGAGGTGAGAATTTCTCAAGAGAGTGCCGCACTAATATGTTGTTGCATTGGCCTGTATCAATTTAAATACTTGCTAAACGAATTTTAAATCATACACACTATCGGGCTCTGACCCGTTTCTCTTTCTCTCTCTCTCTCTCTCTCTTGTATATATATGTATGTATTACAGGTGCCAAGCCACAGGGGCGTCTTGCTTAGGATCCCTTGAAAGGAACGCGCTGCAGCTTAGGTGGGAGTTGCAGGTCTCTTGATTAGGTGATTTCGTTCATTCGGATCCACTCTTAGTACTTTCATTTAGTTGGGCATGTGTAGCTCTTTCCATTATTCCGTTGTTATTGGACATTTGTATTTCAGTTATTTCCAGTACTGTTACTATGGGATTTATTCAGTTTGGATGTATGATTTTAGATTTCGTATGTTGTCATTCGATTGACGAATGTTTTATATTAATTGGATTATGTTGCAGAATTAATGTGGTGTAATTCTTACTTATTGGATGTTGTTAATAAAATAAAATAAATAATTTTTCTTTAAATAAAATTTGGAAAGCTATGTATGAAAATGGTTTTGACACTTAGCTTAATTAATTAGGGTGTTAAATTGGGAATTTTTTTTTTCGATAGTGATGCTAAGAATGAACCAACTGTTCACCTTGATTTAATTTAATAAAGGAGTGATCGTCCGGTATTTAATTAGGCAGGGTGTCACATTGGTGTGCGCCAGCACTGTGCAAACTTAGTGTGCACAGGAGTCTCTCTCTCTCTCTCTCTCTCTCTCTCTCTCTCTCGAGTAAGTTTAGTTACAGCTATTCGGGTCGGGTATTCGGGTTCGGTCTCCGGGTCCTTAACGAATCCGGACTGGATCCATTTTTTGAGACCCGACGGGTAATCGGGTAAGACCCGATCCACTAAAAAATACCTGAATCAGATCTGGATATACCCTTACCCGATCCAGGCCCGACCCGTTTACACCCCTAATCTAATCCATGTATATATATATAAAACAATAAGCCAGAATCGTGATGAGCTTACACGTGACGCTTTGACTCAACCAATTAATTTTGTAATAGTGTAAATGACAACCTTTACAATTGTGAGCCTAAACCGAAAAGCCTATCAGACTTTTATTTACACTTTCTACGCAGTATCTTTCTATCTTCCCCATTTAATTACTATGTTCCTTTATCTCTTTCATTTTTCAGTCGCTTCATTAACATCGTTTTTATTACTGATCTACTGGTCCTTTCATTTACACTCAGATTTATAACTGATTTGTATACAACCACAACATGTTTCATAAACTTCATTTGATCTAGCTGATGACTCTCTCTGTGTCCACGAATTTATTTCTGGTGGGTTTCTTCACAAACCTCTATATTTATATTATTTTGGTATTTCTTGAGAGAAGGAAGCAATATGTGATAAGTTTTTTTTCTAAGCACAACAACTATTATACAATATGCATAAACCATTTGTTTTTTTGTTCTTTTTAAAAAGACATTTTGAAACACATTCATCTTCTATTATTGTGTACTTATTGCATGTGAAAACTTACTACTTAACAAAACGATATGCTATTTACAATAAGATACAAAGTTATTAACATCCATTAGGCAACACAATCCATAGTTTAGGCTTTTAACAAAAAGCCCAAAAAGCTATTTTGGAAGTGCTACATGTTATTTATATTTGCTAATAAGTAAATATATTTGAATTATGATGGTAGATAAATATTATTGTAAAAGCTAGATGATGTTGGTATAGGTACTAATGTAATAATTGTTTCATACTATTTTTATTTCTATGGTAACATCCTCTTAATTTCTTGAATTTTATAGAGATCTTCATGACATTTTTTCGAGTACTAATATATATATATCCTTCTTATTTAAAATAATATAATATAAAAAAAGTCGGTTACGCATCGTGTGGCCTTCATGCTAGTATAATAATAAAAAAATAGTGTCTCTAGATCTGATAATATCTATATAACTATATAAAAATTGTTGTCCCAAATCGTGTGACGCTGACATGTGACAAATGTATTAAATGTCATTAAATCCCAAATATTTTCCTTTCTCCCCATATTTATGATTTACGAGTGCTTCCTCTCTCCATCTTTTACCCTTTCCTATGGGCGTCCCTTCCATTTCCCACATTCTTTTTATCTCACACAATTTATATGGGAGTACACACCAACCATTTGGGTATTATTTATAACCAACAAATTCTATAGGTGAATCTGAAAACCCTTCCAAGTCATCTTCATTCAGACTCCTCACCCCCAGGAGTTATTAAACCACTCCCCACTAACGTATATGCGAAATCCAGGCTATTTGATTGATCAGTGAGAACTATTTATAACTTTCTTGATTTTAGAAAATATAATTCCAAATTTATTATTGATTTAAATTACAAAAATCCAAGTCGTTATTTACAATAAATCATGAAGACAAGAAATGACCATTAATAAATGTTGAGAACAAAATGTATGCTACTTCCTTCGATGTATGTACTTTGGATTAAACGAATCTTTGGTTACAACCACCAGTATACTTTAACTGCACATTATAGAGCACCTTTGGTAGTAAAGTTTGTCTTATGTAGGATAAGTTTCTTTTATCCACTTATAGCAGTCCCAACCAAAAATACAAGAAGGATGACAAACATAACCAACAGGTTTCTTGGTTTTGTTAGTTTCCATTTTAATTTGTGTAGGTATTTTACTGCAGTTTAATGGATGGTATTGCAATTTTAGGGGTTGGTGTTGAATTGGTTACAATGGTTGTCTCTTCTAAGAGAATTGGCTTACTGGATCTCATACTAATATGAGGTAATAAAAGTTTGTAGAAACTTTTTTTTACTTGTTGACTTGAAAAATTATTTTTGTTTTTTTGGAAACAAGGAGAATTTATAATTACATTTTCAATGTCTAAGGATTGTATTTTTGTCCGTATATTTAACATATATGAATATACTTCTACAAATAATAGTGTCATTCATGAAATTTTATATATTTATTTAATATTAAGTTTCATTTATTTAAAATAATATTACCATAATCGGTATTAAGTTAATCAATATAATTTTTTTATAAACGCTATGAAAATAATAAAACATAATTTCTATAACTACAGTCATGCAACGCATGGCCTGCAAACTAGTAATAATATAAAAATGTGTCTCTATATCTAATTTTGCTATGTGCCTCATAATTAATGCATTAAAATCTTTCAAAATACAAATCTTTGTCGAAAATATATAATTCCTCTACAATTAATGGCAAAAATCAAAAGTTACTAAGAGCTCTTTTCTCTCTCTCATTCTTAATGACTAAACTCTTTCATTTTCTTCTTTTTGGGTTAGTCTCTTGAAATGGTGGTTGATGAAAAAGCACAATAATATATGTTAAATTTAAAAAATTGACATGGAGCTATAGAGTAAATTTTGATTTTGTTCATAGTGTTTTCTGTGAGGACTGCAATAGTGTTCTTTTTTGGGAATAACTTCAATTTAAACTTTTTATACATAATTCATACTAAAATGTGGATTTAGTTAGTGAGAAGTATTGTGTATGCCGCCCTGTTTTAAAGTAAGTGAGGTATGCTTCCATGTTTTATGATTGCTTCTTAAATAAAAAATACAACATTCCTTTTTGGGCTGCGAAATCATTTTTGTGCTTTGATATATGTTTGATAAATTTATTTTGATTCATTTATACGTTCCCTTTCATACAAATTATATCCTTTATGCTTTTATTTTTTAAAACACAACTTCTAATTGTTTGTCATTTACATGTTCTGTCTATTGTGTCCGCGTAAAGCATAATTTATTTAAAGTTGATTAAGTGTCTAAATAAAATATTTTGAAATATATATATGATAGTAATTATCATAATCATATACACTTAATGAAGGAGTTTGCTTTTTCTCTCTATCTATTATTAGTACTTGTATAATGTGCCAAATGGACATAAAAATATAATTATGTCTTAAATAAAAAAGTCTCTTGGTGTTTAATGCATACTAATCATAGAATAATCATCTTTACTCAAAAAGTATAACTATGTAGTTAATTTGTAATTTTCAAATAGAGGCATATTCGTATGTCCCAAACATTTTACTCGTTTTCTTCCTTCATATTATTATTAGTTTAAATATTAGAATAATAATATATATGTCGCATATACTTTACGTATAAAATTATAACACGTTCGTGTATCGCACGGGGTTTAAAACTAGTATAAAATAGAAGTCAAACATGAGGAGAAGATGACACATGACACTTTCTTTAATTAACAATCAGTTGCAAAATGTCCCACCCGATTCGTTCGTCTTCTTATTTCCAAATGGTTGAACGATTTATCTACCTATTTTTCAATATTTTCTGCTATTCTCTCTCTGTCCCTTCATTAAATCTACAACTATTCATCTTTTTCCATAACTCAACCCACATAAAACTGCGTTGTATATATCGGCCATTCCGTAAAAATTTCCACGAAATTTACATCAATTGTTTGAACGCTATCAAACGATCTGAAGAACCTGTTTGTATACAAATTTTGCATCACATGTTTGCATCACTTGTTTCCACAAATTTCCACAAATCTTGTACTATGGACGTGAATTCGTGAACTTTTCTATGTTCTGACTAAGGGTATCTATTCAATCAGATTAGTTTATATACAAATGTAAGTGGGTTTCTAACTATTTATTTATGTTGGGAGATATTTATGTAATGCTAACATTTCCTCTTCATTACCAATAACCGTAAGAATTTTTATGCATGGGTATATATCATTTGAAGAGATGAGGGAGATTACGAAAAATTCCAAGATACGATGGTTTGGTTGAAGGGGCTGAAATGTATAAATAAAAACAACTAGGATCTATAACTGTATTTATCCTACAGTAGCTGGTGGTGTCTCCATCTATAGCGTATCAGAATCATGAAAAGTTTAAGACAAGTTTGAAGGAAGTTATCAAAATGGGCTCTAACCCTTTGAGGTCCACATTCATGGAAGCAGTCCAAATGGTTTTTGAAATGACTAAACGAACTTGGGACCATAAAATGGAGGTCTATGGGAGGTGGGGTTTGTCTCATTATGACATTATGCTGGCTTTTATATCACACCCATTGTGTATGAATTTATCTGAAGGGAAAATAATGAGTGGAATGGATTTCTTTGTGATTTTTTTCCATTATCAATTGGTATTTGGGGGGATTATGAGTCTATGTAATTATTGTGACTTGATGAAGATAAGCTACTAGGGTGTATGGTTGGAGTGGGTGGAAATTGTTTATAATTAATTTTTTAAGGAAAAGTTCTCACCCCATCCGAAATTTTTTTTGAACAAATATATGTATCATTGAGTTTTAGTTTAGGCAATCAAACACACAAAAAATTGGACGCCAACGTACAGGTTGACCGTTAAAACTTTGAGTTCGGTGTGATCTCTATTAATGGATAATAGAATAGTATGAAATGTAATTTTATGAAATGAATTAAAAAAGTGCGGAGTTTAAGATTTTCCCCATTATCATCTATTGGTGCATTTTACATATAGGTGTTGTTCATTGGTGATCTTAATTCATCTTTCATTCGTGGAATATATTATGTAAAAAGAAACACAATAACAAAAAAAATAAAGTTTTGATATGCATGGCTTGCATGCTAGTTATCTATATTATAGAGAGAGGTTCTTAAGTGAACCAAAAAAATGAACTTTTAAATGAATTTAATAAGATATTAAAAAATAATCCAATTAAATTTAATTTCTTATTGTATTTGGTCCGCGCCAGCGGCAACGGATACACATTTTTTTAATATACACATACACCTCACAAACCTTATCCCCCTCCTAAATTTAAACCACCCACCTCTATTTACCCACGACCTACACCTGCCTAAACCCATGATGGCCAAACACGGTAGCTAACCACATTGGACTTCCTAACCTCCATAAACTTCGCGCGACAACCCGATCCCAACCCCTGACCAGCCAAAACCCACGTCGGCCATCACACCTTCCAAAACCCAACCTTAACCCGAACCCAGCATACCAGAAGCCTCAACCTGCCGGGAAAATGCCAATAGCCATTAAGCCCGGCTGCTCAATCTGACCAAGACCTACCTGCCTTGACCTCCTAACCCATGCACCTCACTTTCGGTAAGCCCCAAACCCAAAACCAACAATGCCCCATAAGCCCGAAACACCAGTCAGTTTAAAACTCATCTCCGGCCTTTACCCTCACAAATAACTAACTCCAACCAAAACTCAGTTTTAACCCCTGCCGACCTCCACACCCACTACCGACGACGAAAGCTATATCTAAAACCCACCTTGCCACATACTACCTTATACCTCCCCATTCACCTACCAACAAACCCATTACTCGACAACTTTCGACCTGCTGGAGACCACAAATTCGATGGCATGTCCGTTACCGCTGGCGTGAACCAATTACGACAGGGAATTAAAATTGATTGGGTTATTTTTTAATGTCTTATTAGGTTCATTAAAAAGTTCATTATTCTGGTTCACTTAAGAAACTCTCTCCTATATTACAATTATAAAATCAGGAAGATTACAATTTAAGACAAATTTTGTTATCATTTATAATTCTATTTTTTATATTTAAATAAAAATTTGAGAAGAATTTGCATTTGGCACGTGTTTTTAAATAATGAATTATAATATTTATGTGTTATAATCAAGTTTTTCAAAAAATAATAAAATGATGTTTTCTAAATTTTGTTTTTTTTTCAATTCAAAATTATTCATTCTCAATGCATTTATACCTTAGTGTTTGTGTGTATATATATATATATATATATATATATATATATATATATATATATATATATATATATATATATATATATATAATACATTAATATGTGTATAATTTTAATAAATAAAAAATATATACATATATGTACACAAAATTACATTTATGTATATTTTAATCTATATATAACTATATAAAAATTGTAGACCCAAATCACGAGAGGATGACACATGGCTATCATAAATGCAACTTCCTAAATACACATATATTGAATCACCCCAAGAACCGTTTTGGCATTGTCTTTTTTCCATTCCTACGTTCGTTAAAACCTTTCGTTTTCCCTCAAAAAAAGTTTGTTCAATTTCCACTGCCCCAATAAAGCTACAACTATCATCAGTGCCCATTCATTCTTCTTCTAAGAGCATAAGTATACAACGCGCGACATGGGTGAGAAGGCTAGTTATGTGATGGAGAAGGAGTTGGGTCAAGGTGTAGATGATTTGTTTGAAAGATTTGAATGGTATCCTCTTGGTTTTGCTTCGATTGCACAAGTACCTACCTCTATCCTCTTTGCTAAATAGATCAAATGGACCATCATCTAAAATATTTATAAATTTCCTTATTGTTTCCATCTTTATGTATTTATTTACCTTTTTATCCGGATAAGTAATAGAGTTCGAAATCATGAAACTGTCCAATTTCTACTTGGGTTGTGCTTACTTGAAACATATGTTGGCAATGTGAGACATCAACCATGTAGATTGATGGAAATGGGTCCGTTTTAAGGATATGAGAAGGTGACAGAAAAACTGATTTTAACAAGGCATTCTCTGAGCTATGAAGTAGATCTTTGGCATATTTAATTCCCATATATATACTTCTTCGTTATATTTAGAAGATGTTGATAATATATCCAGTTTGATGTTTAGGGTTTAGGGTTTTTTCTTCGTTTCTAGCACACATTGGTCGACGATGATGACGTTTCAGATTTTTTTTTATAGATTGTTGGATGATGTTTTTTTTTCCTGAGATTTGATGATAGTTTTTTTATTTATAAGAAGACAGCTTTTTTCGATAAAATTTATTTTCTCTGGAAATTATTTTTATTTTCCTAGAAAATATTTTTTGGATGAAAGCAATATTTTTTTCTGGAAATCTTTTATCAATATTGTTTTTTATGTTTTTAAATAAAGGTTAGAATTTTTATTTTTGGAAATTGTTTTTCTTTTTTTATTGTTTTAAATGTTTTTCTGGTTTATCTATATATTCCAATTTTTCTGTTATTATTGAATATTTTCCTGATTTTATTAGAAATTTATTTTTTAATTTGAAATCTATTTCGTTATTGGAAATTCATATTTTGCACTCTTTTCAAACTTTTTAGAATATTTATTCAGTCTGCAAATTTTTTTTTTATAATATTTTTTCAATTTATTGAATATTAAAATTTATTTTTTTAATGTATTTTCCATATTTTTATTATTTTTTTTGCATTTTTTGTATTTTTTTGATTTTTTATAATCATTGAATATTTTTTTCTATATTTTATTAGAAATTTGTTTTTAATTGGAAATCTACTTTGTTATTAGACATCGAATTTTCTATAATATATTTTCAAACTCTTTAAAATATTTATTCAGTTTTACATTAGGAGTGGATAGCCAACACTGGAATTAAATGTCAACTAAATACTTTATAATTTAGTTCCATCATTTAAAATTAATCAATTATCATATTAAATTATTAAACTTAATTGATTATTAGTTATTGAAATTTATTATAAATATCTAATTATATATTGGTTTTCTGAAAATAAAATACTGAAGTTTATATAATGAAATATATATATATATATATATATATATTCGGCCACGCATCGCGTGGTCTTAATGCTAGTATATTATATACTAAAATCCATATGCTATTATATTATAAATACGTACATGATACTTATATATAGTTTTATATATGCATTATTAATGTATGGAATAAAATAAAGGGTCTTTTACTATTTGGGGTTCTGTAGTTCTTACTGTTTTTTCATTGGGGTACATTGATTTTCGTATTTACTCATTGGAGTCTATTTTCACCTTTAGCGATGATTTTTTTGAAAAAATTTCGTCGCTAAAAATCTTATAAATCGTCGCTAAAGGTGAAAATGGACCCCAAGGAGAAAATACAAAAGCAAGCGTACCCCAATGAGAAAATAGTGAGAACTACTGGACCCCAAACAGTAAAAGACACTAAAATAATATATATATATATATATATATATATATATATATAGGATTTCGAACTATCATGTGTGTAAATATGAGAGTAATATTCGGTTCCTCTCTCCTCTCTCCTATCACGTCACTTCTCTTTATTGTTCCATTCCAAAGTCCACACTACAAAAAATAGTAAATTATAACAAGAGTTTCCCTTATAACAAAAGACTAACCTCAAGTTCATCTATTTCTTCTGAAACGTGCTGAGAACTTGAATTTCATTGAACAAATAAGTCTCTCTATTATTTTGTAAGTCCAAGTTTAAAACAAACAAGGATAAGAAAACACCACGACAATTAATTGGTTCACAAAGTACGAAAATCAATGTTGAAAACCATTGTAAACAGAAATTATGAAACAAACAAAATAATAAGGATGTAAATATAATAAATCCATGTTGCACAAAAATAAAGTAAAAAATAAATGAAATATTCTTAGTTATTCTTTAGATGAATAAAACATGCAATAATTATTGGCTTCATTTGAAGGCACCAAATTAATTGTACCAAAAAAAGTGCAAAGAATAAAATTTCGGCTATACATCTTCATCGTAATCTTCATCGTTGTCTTCATCTCCACCCATTAAATCTCTAAAAAAAAGTATGAAATGTTAAAAGAAATTACAAATTTAATAAACTAGTCGTAGTTACAAATTATAAACAATTACTAAGTCCCATTTTAAATTCATATTACCCGTCGTAAAAAAATCTTCCGTGGGTGCATCTCCATATATATCACCGCCTTCACTGTTCGATCCAGAAAATCTACAAGAAACATATATAAAATAAAATAACTGGCAATATTTAGTAATTGAGAAAAATATATAAATTTACCTTGTGGTTAACATTGAATAATTTCTTTTATCGTGTGATTGACCACTTCGTCCACATCCATGACAACGCTGACCTTGAACCTTTATTTTTTCCTTCCCTCTTTGTATTCTGTGTTTTCCACATCCTTTCGTCCATTTAAAGAAATTTGTTGATGACTTGTTTCCTCCCTACTAACACCACCAATTCTACTTGCATTGACCTCATTAATTTTTCCATGCGCCACTTTTATATAATCCTCATAAAGATAGTCGTCTCTTCGCTAACAACAACATCATCAATAACCCTCGATGTAAGAAGAGATAAATTTTTTTGCCTCAACAATAAAAAATTGTCACTATTATCTTTCACTTCCGTGCCACACTCTTCTATCACTTTTTCCAAGTTTGCATTTTGTGTCCATCTCCGCAATATATATTCATCCAGTAAAAACACATTTTGATTAAATTTAAAAAAGGCCAAAACATGTCTGCATGAAATTCCTTCAAAATCAAATTTCTTACAACTGCAGCTCATAAATTTTGAAATCTTATCGTATAAAATTTTTCTAACTCTCGAATCCCTTACATTTGGCTTTTTCACAATGTAGAGATAATGATCACCTTCATCTTGTGAACTTTCAATTACATACTCTAAACTCTCCCATAACTCGTGCTGAAACTTTAAAAAAATAGTCCGTGTGTATATATTTGACATTTGCTTCTCCACTGACATTGGCGATTTCATCACCGGACATTCATTTATATCGATGTGATTGGATTTTAATTCCTTGTGACATTGGTATTCAAGTTCCCTATTGAACCGTGTCACAAATTCATTTAGTGAGTTATTTTTGGACAAATATGTTTAAGAAAATGCACGTGCACTCTCAGCGCGCTGACTACTTGAAATTCCAGCAGCAAAAATATGTTTCACAAATGCAGGTACCCATCTAGCTCGAATATCATACAACCCAGCTAACCAAGTATTTTGTTTCAAATCACTTTTTTTAATTATGTCCTCCCAACTTGCTTCAAACTCTTCTTTCGTATCTGAATCCCAAACAAATTGTTGAAAATCGCTAAAATGATCTCTATAATTGATTGCATCCAACTTTTCAGAAAATTTGTTCACAATGTGCCAAATGCAGTATCTGTGATATGTATCGGGAAGAACTTGAGCAATAGCTTTTGACATTGCTGGATCTTGATCAGTGATAATTATTCGTGGCGGGCCACTGGACATAACTTCCTTCCATTTTTCTAAAAGCCAAATAAAAGAATTTGTGGTCTCGTCACTTAAGAATGCACAACCAAAAATTGCGGTTTCCCCATGATTATTAACATCGGTAAATGGTGCAAAGATCATATTATATTTATTTGTGTTGTACGTAGTATCAAACACAACCACATCACCATAAAATTTGTATGCCCTTCTTGAAATTGCATCAGCCAAAAAATTGTGAGTCAACCTAATTTCATCATCTATTTCGTATGTAAAAACAAATGACGAATTTTTTTCTTATTCTGACAAAATATACTCCATCAATAATTCTGCATCATGTCCGTCAATTTATTTTTTTGAATCACGTATAAAATTTCTAATATCTTTTTTGGTACAACCAATATTTTCAATCCCTCCTGCTTGTACCGAAGGAAGACTAATTTGTTAATGTGTAGGTATGTTAATACATGAGAGTTGTTGGGTTAAGGCTTTTTTTTGTTTCGGATACAGAACGGTGAGATCTTAATAGATGTACTTCATGTGGGGTCGAAAGAGTGTGATTGTGACCTTCAACAAATTGACTTACTATGTAATTTGACCCAGACTTACTCTTCACAACGGACAACTTTGCCTTATAACCCTCTCTTACGATGCCTCTTATTTTCCTCCTCATTTTTATGGTTAAACTTTCCTTCTTTAAAACAACAATATTCCTTCCTAATAATTTCATATGTATTCTTTTTTCTTTTTAGAAGAATTACACCGTGTACTAAATCCCGCCACTCTCGCATAACTATTGTAAAATTCATAAGCATCGTTTAAAGATTGAAATTCTTGTCCAATTTTTGGTTTATCCTTATCTTTTACTTGAGGAATAAATACTGTGTCAGATTGTTCATCAAAATTCAGCAAATCGGACTCATCCATCACTGAAAATTATAATAATATTAACATTTAATGAAAATAGATTGTGCAACTTACTGTTTGGTACCTACATATTTCATTTGCACACATTTGGTACCTATTAACATTTAATAAAAATATATTACGAATAAAAAACAGATTTACAACTTTAAAAAGGAAAACCATATTTTCAATTAATAAAAAACAAACTTTCAATAAGTAAAAAATAGATTTGTAATTAAAAAAAATCCAACTTAATAAAACAGATTTCAATCAATTAAAAATAGATTACCAATTAAAAAAAAACATATTCTAAAAAACACAGATCGATTAATTAAACAGGAAAACATAATTTTAATTAATAAAAAAACTTTCAATAAATAGAAAATATGTTTCAAATTAAAAAGAAAAAAATAGATTTATAAACATGTATAAATGAAATGTACGAAGGATCTTTTTTTATTATCTAAATAAATGACAAACTATAAAAAGTATTATATGAATTGTACCTTTAAATGCCTTGAAAACAAGCTTTCTGTATAAGACTATCTTTGTGCAGAAGAAGAACAGTTTGGTAGGTTTAGATTGGTAGGTTATTAAGAATTAATGAAAGAATAACAAATAGACTTTAGAGAAGTGACGTGAGAGGATAGGAGAGAGGAGAGAGGAGAGAGAAGAGAGAAGAGAGGACGGTGAATAGATGTGAGAAAAATAGGAGTGACGTGAGAGGATAGGAGAGAAGTCTACTGATTTTTGGGTGTAAAACACAACCCCATTATTTAATATTGTGCCACGCACTCAGCCCGTAAATTGTAGAATCCGGGAGGTATGCACTGGATCGTTATTGTGTGTATATATATATATATATATATATATATATATATATATATATATATATATATATATATGTATGTATTACATAATATTATTAATACATGTATGTATTGTAACACCCCGTAATTTCGAGGACATTGAATTTAAGTTTTTTTGGGTGAAATGGAGCTTATTTTAATTTGGAGAAAGTTAAATTTATAATTTGGAGAATTTATTTAAATTGGAGAATTAATTTAATTTGGTGAATTGAGATTTAATTAATTCGAATCATTTTTAGATTTCGCATGAGTCATATTTTGAGGTCGAAATTGGAGAATGTTATAAAGTAATTCGAATGATAATTCTGAGTGTACGGTTGATTTGGAATAGGTCGAGATAGTCGAAAAAGAGCACCCGGGGGTAGTAAATGAGTCTCGGAGCATTTTTAGGCATAACTGGGCACTATGGGGGTATTTGGACAATTTTAATTTAGCCCACAAGTCTAATTTCAGGATTATACAAAATCTAGAGTTGAGAGTTTGGGGTTAGAGAGATTGTGACAGACATAACTCAAGAAGAAAAGAGAGAGAAAGAATGGAGATTTTGGGGAGCCAAATCAAAGGAATTTGAGTGTGTTCTTCGTGGAATCATCATCTACACCGAATAAATTCAGACTCTACAAATCATATACAGGCAAGTAGTTAATTTGCTTCGATGTATATTTGTGATAATCGATTCATATCATAATGGGTGTGATAAATTTCAGTATTTTTGGGTTGGGTTGACATACAAATTGGGTTTTCATACTGTGGATCTTTATGTGTAAATTTTTAGGAAAGTTTGATATCTAAAAGAATATAATTAAGGGCCCACTACACCAAAACACTCTTTTAGTAACAGACTAATTATATGATTAGTAACAGTAATATACCATTACTATTTCTTACCATACAATACTGTTACTAATATAACATAAGTGCTACTAATTCTATTTCGATATTTTAAAAGTGAAAATAAAAATACTAAACTAAATCTTTCCTCCCAAGCCCAAAAAAAAAAACTCTCCCCGACTCCACGCACCTAAACGAAAAGCCCCAAACCAAAAAAAATTCTCACAACTCTCAGCCTCCTCTTAGCTTTGCGTACCTAGGGTTTATCTGAATCGTGGCCTCTTCTCGTACCTCAAATTCCATTGATGGCCTCCTCTCTAATTCAGAGCTAACCTAAGGTTTGTTATATTCACCTAGGGTTCATGATTTGGGTATTTTAAGGTAAACCTCCTCTCTAATTCGAAGCTAAATATTATTAGATCTAGCCCTGCTTTATAATTTCGTTCCTAAATATATGGTTCCTAAGTTTTCCCTTCGATTTGAACAATAAATAAAATCAGGTATAAGTTTTTGAGTTCACTTTTCTATTTTGTTCGAGGTGTTTGATAAATCTCTAATAATAGTATATGTTTGGTGTGTGTTTTATGTCCAGATCTTTGTGTATTGACAAAAAAGGAGTAGAAGATATGGGTTCATGGGTAATGCAGTAGTTGGAGCCATATATTTACTCAGAGTTTGAATCGTCTCTCAAGGTAATCAAATCTACATTTATATGAAATAGCCTACACCTCCAATAGATGTTATTTTCTAATCACAGTGGTACACTCCTTACTCTAATTTTATGTTATAATATGAAATGATGATTTTTCTTCAAATTAGATTGTAATGTAAACCTATTTGTTTCTCTAAAAAGAGAAAATTGATTAGCTTTCTATTCTAAATTGTGTGTAGAAACTGATAGGAGAACTCGTGCATGTCAAAGTTTCACTGGTACAATGTTTGAATATGTATACACACACACACACATTTTTTTATTACATTAACTTAATAGAATGTTGTTCTTGTGTTAGATCTTGAATCTTGAGACTAAATGCATGAGTTAAGGTGCTTGAATTTAGTAACACACTATTTTTTATTAGTAACACTATTATTCTGTTAGTGTCAAGGTTCTAAAAGGCGCGAGGCATGGTCAAGGTGTGGAGGCCAAGCCTCAAGCCTTAGTGGTATGATGTTCACTCGAAATCGCAGTTTGTTGATATAAAACCCAAAACCTATATTTTTCGATACATAATCGAAATCAACAAAATTTCTATTCGGAATCATGTGTAGTTGTATATATTTTAGGCTTTAGGTTTCTATTAACCTATTTAGTAAGATTTCTTAACTCCTTTTTTTTTTACATATTTTAGGCTTCGATTCACCTGTTCAACAAAACCTCGAGATTTCACATGTTCGATAAAATCACTTGTTCAACAGAATCACTTGTTCAAAAAAACCTAGCGATTTCGATTCACCTTTTTTTTATTGTACCAGTCATATGCTTCCGTCCTTCTAGTGATTCCAATTTGTGTTGTATTGATGAAAGTTGAATCATGAAATGAAAGAATTTGACGAGGTGAAGAAAATTGCTCAAAATTGAATTATCTTATATTATTTTTATCTCGTTTGATCTTCTTAAAATTAGTAGAAAAGTATATAGATTCTTATATCAACTTCCTCCCCCCGAGTATGCAGGACTACAACCCTGGTACCCCAATCGATAGTGAAAATACTTATATGGAGGAGGAAACTTCTACTCAATAAGTTGATTATATCAACTTAATTCAATAGCTTATCAGGTGGTAGAGCTCCTCAGCGGGGTAGGGAGTAGGAGGTCGGGGGAGTTACGAGCAGGTGTGGGGCTGAAGAGGGATGATCTTTGGGACAAGTGAAGGCAAGGGGTTAAAGTTAGGTATGGGCTTCGTATTAGGTCAGGGGTTTGGGGTTTGGGTTTGGTAGGGACTAATAGTAGTTGGGTAGGTACAAAGGTTATGGTGGATTAGCAGGTATAGGGGTAAGTGGTGCGTGGGTAGAGGAGTGCATGGGAATGGTGATTGTTGGGGTTTGGGGGTGGTCATGGGTAACAGCAGGTTGGGTTACAGAGGGACTCATACCTAAAAATAAGCACACCACGCCCAATCGAAGTTGTTCATCTATTCTTGGAGGAACTTATTTATAGAAACTTGGTTCAGCCTACTCAAATCAAATCTTATGGTGGTGTGAAGTCACTCCGCATCCACAATCTCGTATGGGATTTCTTCATATCAAAGTCCTCTTGTGGAGAAAAGGATCTTATAAATCATCCCACTATTTTAACACTGCATTATATCTCTTCTAATCCCATTGTTCCACACTTTCGTAGACTATTTTCTTTCGGGCTACAAAGCGAACAGATTTCTTCAAAACAATGTAAATCTCTTTATACAGGAACTATGATGCGGGTTTTAGACTTATGAGGTGTGTTGGTAGATAATATCCCAAGTGACAGAGATGCACTGATATTTATATATAACTAGACTTTAGCCCCACTATTTTATACTCCTCCCATCCCACATTTAAGATCCTCTTTGTTTCATCCCGAGTTAAGAACATTGTCTATATATCATACTAGGCGAGAGTCTAAAATTAAGTATCCTACTAGTATCCATACAAGAGTAATGAAAGATGTGTGTGTAACGTATTGCTTCCATTGAGGTAACAATATCATTGGCGAAGATGTATACACTCCATTTCATCTAATTAGACAATTATTTATAATCATTAGGAGGATAAATTTGGAAAGAAAACATATGTTCCTCCTTAATAAATTTTACTTTCAAACTAGGACCCTTACTTGGGAAAGTGATCGTATATAGTTAGGCATGGATTTTGATCTTTAAGTCAATGCACTATGGTTTGTGATGATTATATGACAACATTATAGAAAATTAAGGTGGAAGTCCAGTCATCATAACTTTGAGACTAAAAGTTACTTTCAGTCGCTAATGTTGAGAGTTCAAATTAAGGCGCAAGCCTAGTAATCAGAACTTTGACAGAGAAAAAGGTTCATTTTGTACTTGAACCTTAAGTGAATGAAAAGGAAGTTGGTGGCATTCCTCTTGCTGAAAATATTTGCATCACCTCTTCAATTGAAAATCATGTACGTCTAGATAATTTTGTTAGAGAGTTTGATCCAAAAGTCTCACTAGAGAATATTGCTTGCCTCCAAAATGCTGAAAAGTTCGCAGTTTCATAGCTTAGAGAGAAGTTTATGATAAAATATACGGTTGTTATATAAATTCGTGAACATTCAATTATCAGATAAATAAAACCAATCTTTGAGTTTCAATTAATAAAAGTGGTACGTTGTTTCATTCTCTCAATCCTTACGTCGAGGATTTGATTTATTATTTTTTCTCATTCATGCACGTTTTTTTTGTTTTACAGGTTGAAACTCATTTATGCTAATGGAAACGACATTGTGGTTCAGAAGAAGCCGTCAAATTTTGATTTGGAGGTGGGTCCGATTATGGTTGGTGTGTCCTGGCCGGCTTTGACACAGTACCAAGGCTTCACCTAAGTCTTTGACGAGAAGGATGTCGTCATTTTGACGGAGGGAAATTTCACTGACTTTCTTGGTGAAAATAAGTACATGATGGTAGAATTTTACACCCCTTGGTGTGGCCATTATCTCTCTCTTGCCCCCGAATATGCCGCCGCCGCTACGGAGTTAAAGTCCCAAAATGTTTCTCTTGCCAAAGTCAATTCTACTGAGGAGACTCAGATTGCTGAGCAATACCAGGTTCAAGGCTTCCCTACTGTTTATTTCGTCGTTGATGGTGTTCATAAACCTTACCCTGCTCAACGTACCAAAGAGGCCATTGTAACTTAGATCAAGAAGAAAATACGTCCAGGGGTCTACAACATAACCACCACAGACGATGCGGAAGGCATATTGGCTACTGAAGACAAAATTGTATTGGGCTTCCTCAACTCCATGCTAGTATTTACTATTTACAAACTTCCCTGGTACAAGTTGCTCTGGTACAAACTTCCCTATTACCTTAAATCTCCAGTACTAAATCTTTGAGCTACTGACAGTACTAATATCATCTTTCAACAAGGCTTCCTAAATTTCAGTTCTTATTAAATGGCCTTTTCTTAAATGAAAATGAGGGTAGACCCAGATCTTTATAATGTCAATTAGATTCAAAATCTTATATAACAACCGTATAATTTATCATGATAAAAATGAAATCAAATCAAATGGGCCCTGAGAACAAACAACGTGTATTTTATAAGATTGGGTTTTTAAATTGCACTTAATTTATCTTTAGCGTTAAACCCATCCTCCAACACTTCACGGCCAACCAACACAATCTTTCGCAACCAGCCCTCATGGTAGACACAGGTAGAGTCTCCGAAAATGGAACCAAAACTAGCCTCCAATTTCGGTAGAGCCAACAATGAATAAATCACCTCATGGATGGCCTTAGCTGACCTAGTTCAACCACCTCTATAGTCTCCCCTCCAACATACCATATCTGCGGTAGAGCCCAAATTGTCCAGTGAAGTCGGTGCAACCACACAAAGAGCAGCTGAGTGGGGTCTGCTACTCAAAACGAATGACAAGACTGGTAAGCCTCGGGGGGTCAAAGTTAGAACATCTGGAGATGATCCCAATGAAAACTAGGGGGGACTAAGAGGGACTCCGGTAATTGTCTCCGGAGCTCCGGTGAGAGTCAACTATTCTAATGTTTATTTTTTATCTTTTTAAAATAAGAAGTTGGATACAAACAAATGATAAATTGTTATATTTACTGGGAAAAATAAAACAAAGGTCAATATTTATCTAGGTTGTGCGAACATGTTTAGTTCCATTATTAATTTATGAAGCCAAATCGCAAGAGTCCATATTTGAAATACCCAAATAAATGCCTGAGTTAATCATATCTATACTTGTCTTTTTATAATTAGCACTCAGTTTTCGGCATATTGTAAAGGACTATAATGGAAGTGTACCTCAAAAACACATTATTAATTTTCATATATTTCATGAAAATTTACAACTTTTGCCTGTGCTTCGACTTGTTTTGGGATGTCTCTGCATGTCTATTGTGTTCAGCTGTCATCTGATGTTAAAGAAAAGCTAACAGGTATTTGTACAGGTAATTGCCATATCCAATGCACTCATTTTCTTTTTACGCATGTGTTTTATCAATCCGTATTAACAATAATTTGATGATAACAATATGCCTGAAAATCACTTGAATTTGTATCCTTCCATAACAAAAACTATAAAGAAAATGTTAAAATATAAGAGTGACTCTGTCCCAGAGAGAGGTCGGTTCATATGTTAATTCCTTTCATCCACTTCATTTCAGAGGGAAATTTTCATGAAAAATAATTATATATTCAAAATGTTATATGTTTGTAAGCTTTGAATGTCTTTGATGTTTGACAGGTAGTAAATGCAAGTGTATCCTTAAAACATCTGGAGGATTTTCTTTTAGCTGAAGAGAGAGTTATTCTTCTGAACCCACCTCTTGAAGCAGGACTACCAACCATATCGATTAAGAATGGAATATTTTCATGGGATTCCACGGTAGATTTCTGAATCTGATTTCTTTTGCAATTGACATACTGCATACATACATCATTGTCACTTGGCATTTCAGATTCGAGGAACCGAGTCAAACCAATATTTAATAAGTCCACTTCTTAAATAATTTGAAGCAATGCATAACGATGAACCACCAGAGTTTGTTATTGAACATGGCATGTATTATCCTGCAACCACCAACTATGGGTATATCTGTACAGGTAATTTTTTTTCTTATTGTAGTCAAGATCAGGAAGATGACTATTTATATCTTATCTATGCAAAATGGTGTAATTATCTTGGTCAGGATTAGAATCACCTGCCAACTGGGATGACCACCATAACATTTTTGTTACGGTTGGGGTCTAAAAATAATTCTTAGACCGCTTGGATCCCGATAAAATACTATACATTATTTTATACTTTAAATTCACATCTCAAATGAGGAGACATAAGGCCGTGTTTGGGGGAATGGAATTCGCTTTATGGAACTGTATTTGGGGAGGGGTTAGTTTGAAAATTTGAAGTAATATATACTAAGTTTTAATTTTTCAACATTTGAAAGCGTGGAATCCGTCCTCCCAAATGCAACCAAAGTTTATAAGGCTATGTTTAGGAGAATCGATTTTAATTTTGTGGATTGGAGTTTGAGCGAAAACTAGTATGAAAATTTGAACTAAATAGACTCGTATTTTTCAAATCATGGAATCCGTGATCTCAAACGCAACCTAAGTGGGGCTTTAAAGCTGTGTTTGGGGGAGGGGAATGTGGAATGGATTTATAGTGAAAGTAGTTTGAAAATTTAAAATTCTCTAGAGTCGAGTTTTAATTTCTCTAAGTTTTAAAGTGTGAAATTTGTGCTTCCAAACGCAGCCTTGGTGGGTTTCTAAGGCTGTGTTGGGGAGGATGGAGTTGGAACGAAAACTAGTTTGAATATTTTAACTAATACGGACTCCAATCTAATTTCTTCAGATAGAAAAATAGATGAGGAATGTTATTATCTAGACTACTTATTTTGTGTTTTCTTTTTAATTAATATTTATTTCTAGGATTTATGTTCCTGGAAAATACTACTTTTTAATTAATATTTAATTTATTTCTTTTTGCATCTCATTGACATGAGAGGATAGTTGGGTACTGATTTTTCTGCACTTCACACCAGGTAATGATTTTTCGTATGTTTTTGTTTCTTCCTCGTCAGACTCTTCCAATCCACCCTTTTCTTTCAGGTCTCTCTCTATGCATATATTCAGAACAATTTATAGGTATGTATATAATTTGCGTGCATGAATGGTATTAAGCCCAAACTATTTTCATCAATTTTTGTTGGGGGGATGTGTTGCCCATTATGTAGGGCCTAAGATCTATTTCGAACCAGATACACCAAACTTAATATTTCAACAATGCTACGAAAATGATCTAGCGTACTGTGGAGTTGCATGATGCGAGATTTTAATTGTCTCAACATTATGCAATTTGTGTGGCGTGCCTTAAACACGCCATATTAATGTGCGAGAGAAATTAATCTGAGCTGAATTACGCCAACTTGGTCGTAATTCAGATAAAAGGTATGTACTTTCAAGTTTTATAACAGATCATCTTTTCTCTTACATTCTTCCTGTAATAAGAATTGTATATATACTCTGTTTATCAGACAATTCGAATAAATTTGAACATTTCTTATGTTATGCAATTAAAGTTGGCCATTTCTACAACTGGAGTAGAGTTGGAAGGAAAAGAGAATTTTCTTTTTGAGTCAATTAAAGTCTACTTCTATAATTCTCATCAGAAATATTTGAATTTGGGAGTGAATTATGCACACAAGTCTCATTTATATGTGAAATTTCCTACTTTAAAGTGATGATGTGAAAGTGCGATATTGTAAGTTCACATACTGGTGCATTTAATTTTACTGGTTGATAATTTTTTGTACTATATTAATTTTTTATGACTAAATGTTGATATTATAACTAATATGATAATTTTATTTTGTTTGATAGAATTTCATTTTTGGATCCTCATCAAGTTTCCAGCATTGCGGGTTGCGGTGTTAATGGCGATGATAATAGAACGAAAGTTGATAGTCAACAACAACGGACTTCTTTTTTATATTTTATTTGATTGGTTATAATATAAAAATATCTCATTTGGGGATTATTGTATTATGATGTTATATTGGATGCTTTTATTAAAATAATGTAACTTTCGAGGCGATTGTATTACGATGTTTCATATGTTTGGTTTAAGTTTCTTTTGTAAATAAAGAGTGGAGGCTTATGTAAATGTTAAATATAATGCCATTGTTTTTTTAGACTATTTTTGTATATGTTCTTAGAATTTAAATAGTGTGGTAAGAATAATTAGGATATTGGATCTTGATTTTTTTTTAAATACGTATTAATATTACTAACAGAATTTTACCGTTACTATTAGTAACATAATTTTACCGTTACTAATTTTGAATTTTACCGTCACTATTAGTAACATAATTTTACTGTTACTAATTCTTAATTTTACCGTTACTAATAGCAACAAAAAATTTCGTTACTAATTCTGAATTTTACTGTTACTATTAGTAACATAATTTACCGTTACTAATTCTGAATTTCACCGTTACTATTAGTAACAGAATTTTACCGTTACTAGCTTCGTGCCCCACGCCTTTTTTCTAACAGAAAAATTGTGTTACTAATATTTTTAGTAACGGTAAAATTGTGTTACTAATGGCGTGTTTTGGTGTAGTAGGGATTAAGATTTGTGAGTTAAACCAGAAAGTTATCTCCTTATATTAATGATTAGTGAAATTAAATTGACGTGGAGGCTTTGTAAATCTCGCATATTTAGAGTTATATATTTTTGAAGAGGAATTTGTATTATGTAAAGGAGAAATATTTAACAGAAATTGACAAATTTGGGTCTTTAACTCAATATGGAATTTGGGATTGAAATCGGGAGAATTCGATTTGCTACTAAGGGGTTACAGAAAGGGTTTTGGGAAGAAAGCTGTGAAGAAAACGTTCACAGCAGACAAATAAAAGGAGAAAGAAGAAGAGAAGAAAACCCAGGCGTCATTCGAACGACCCTGGACCTCATTCGTGCGACATCACCTAATGACATGGCGAGTCGTTCGAACGACGTTGAAGGACCAGGCGCGATTTGGCTTATTCTTGATTGGGACGGAGGGGTTGATTTCTGGTGGTTCAAAAGGAGTTAGGCAGTGGGGTATTTATATTTAGGGATTAAAAAAGGAGATGAGTATAAATAAGTATGTAAAGATAAAAAGAGTGAAACCTAGGTTTTTGGAATTTGGGGCAATAAATCCTAAGGCGATGATAAGGACTAAGGGAGCGAGTCCGGACATTTTTGGTTGAGTAACAACGTGGTAATAAATTAATTAATGTTAACAAATTAATTAAGTCTAGAGTCGGGAAATTGACTCGGATATTTTTAGGATAGTACTACGGGAATTAGGCACGAAGTAGCCGAGTTTATATATATATATATATATATATATATATATATATGAGTGTGTGTATGCGGTGATTGTGTAATATATATATTTTTGTGTACTTTATAAATATTGGTGTGAACAACATTTATAGTAATACATATCCCTCTAGTGCCATCACAGGAGGTTGCACGATGTGGGTTAATCCCATGGCTAGTGAATGCAGTGCGTGTATAATCCCCAGGTCATAGGCATCAAGTATTTATATATTGTGATTCTTTTCGGGGGTGAGACGCTTTTGGTATGATTCGGTCTCAGAACCGGGGGAACTATGGTCGCCTTCGCTACGTTTATTTTTATTTCACTGATTCGGGGAGCTAGCTGGGTCGGGTTGCCGGGATGGATGAGTATACCCGGGGTGATAACATTTTAGGGAAAACATCCGGTGAGTTCTTACTCGGGAGGATGGTTATATATACGACATGTGTGTGAATGTTGTAATATGATTGATACGTATATAAGAATGTAAATATTTATATACGAATAGAATACATAAAGTGAAATTGTATTGAGTATATACGTATATAAGAATGAGGATATTTATATACGGGCGAATTATATGGAGTAAAAAGGTAGTAATTGTATATAACTAGTGAGATTGTTATATAATGCATTTAAAAATGATTAATTAAGTTAATGCGATAAATAACTTATGAAAAAAAGATACGAATTACTCGTGCTAGAGTAGTATGTCAAGGAATTTTTAGGACAAGGCTAGTTAGACGGGGCAGTGTAAGTAGGAGGGTTAGATAGGAAGCGTTAGGTGTGCACTTTAGATGATGGGTGAGTAGTATCTCGAGTGAGTGCGAAACTAACTTAAATATGAAGAGCATTCATGCATTTTAATTATTGCATTTAATCCACTTGCAAAAAATTTTCAGAAAGATTTGAGCTCTGTCCCATACTTGCAAAATATTTTCAAAACCTTTTAGGTGTCCAGCCACAGAGACGCCAAACTTGACGATTTGTTTCAAGGATGCGTAGCTGCAGCAGGTGTGGATGCTTGCGGGATTCGGACTTAGTCGCTTCGATTATTTCATTCGTAGAGTAGGATGCAACTGAGTTATTTCATTTGGGCATGTTACCCTTACTATTTTATTTCAGTCAGACTTTGTATTCGGATTATTATTCTGTTGGATTTGGGATTTTTAACCGATGGTTTATTCGGCGAGTCTTTTATTTATTTATTCAGATTGATTTGGACTCAGTGATGGTGTGAATGGTTTAATTTATATTATCTCAGCATGTTGTTATTGTTTAATAAAAAGATAAAATTTGACATCGGCTTTTCGAATACTAGGTGGTTAGTAAGTGATTAGGCACATATTCTTCACATTTATCCCCTTAATTTCGGTATTTTTATGATCCCGTGCAGTGTATTTAGCTTGTATTTGTCTCTTATTTATGATACTAACCTTTTTTGGCAAGTATTTCGTGTTTTGTGTATTTCTCATGTGCTTTACAGGTATTTCACGCAAGTTAGTGCGAAGGAGAGCTCAAAACAGTGAAAGAACCGAAGAAATGGGGAGTTCAAGGGCTTTTTCGTAATTTTTCAGCCTTAGTCCGAAGGTGGGGCCAACTAGAAAGTTTAAGATATCTAAATTACAAGAATACTGGAAAAAACGGCACCTCAATCCGAGCTACGGTGAAGAAGTTACGATGTTTTGAAGTTGTGGGATAATGAAGAGTCTGGATGTGCGGATTTCTGTAATTAATTATGCATTTAATGCAGTGCAACTCTTGGAAAACTTGTTCCACAAGCGAAATTTGATGCCAAATTCGTGCAACTTGGTTCTATAAAAGACCAAGCCCTACCTCATTTTCAAAGAGGAGTGGAATTCTAGAGAGAGGGAGTTGAATTCTAGAGAGAGGCTAGGTTAGGAGTAGGTTAGAAGTGCTAGATTAAATTTTAGAGTTAGATTTTGAGAGAAAATTTTCTATTCCTTCAAGAGTTTTCATGAAGATTCCAATTCCATTTTTTGTTGCTGAATTCAAGTAATATCTTTCCATTCTCTAGTTTTATTATTTGCAAATTATTTCCCATGTCTTGTAGATCCATAATTTTGTGTGTGAATTTATTCTTGAACCAAATCATGAGTAGCTAAATTCCCAAGGGTTGGGGTACATGAACTCAATCCAAGGCAAATTATTTATGTAGAAAATAGAGGTTAAATTAAAATATTGATTGAATCGTGAAAGCACCGCTTTATATTTATCTTTGATTTCGTATGATGCGGGCTTGAACCTCATATACGTAATGCTTAGAATATATAAAGACCGGATTCATTCACCGCTTTATATCTATCTTTGATTTCATATGATGCGGGCTAGATCCCTCATATATGTAATGCTTAGAATGTATAAAGACCGGATCTAGTCAATAATTTTAATTTACAATTCTAGTATTCTATACGGTAATTTGTTAAGGATTGAGGGATTGTACCCTACCCTATTTTCTCCCATTTGTCAGATCTAATTTCTTTTGCACTTTTTAGTTTGTTTTTCTTAATTAATTTTTTAATAGAAATTTTCCCAATTTTTAATCATCTTTTCGTTTCTTTTACGAAATCATTTCAAGATTTAATAATTTTTCTTATTACTATTTGGCAATCTCGATCCCTGTGGATACGATCCCGACTTACCGGGTTTATTACTTGAGCGACAGGCTTGCACTTGAGCCTAGATTGTACGCACTTTTGAGACAAATATTAAGTCGCGTCAACTTTTGAGGGATCTAGCCCGCATCATATGAAATCAAAGATAGATATAAAGCGGTGAATGAATCCAGTCTTTATATATGTAATGCTTAGAATGTATAAAGACCGGATCTAGTCAATAATTTTAATTTACAATTCTAGTATTCTATACGGTAATTTGTTAAGGATTGAGGGATTGTACCCTACCCTATTTTCTCTCATTTGTCAGATCTAATTTCTTTTGCACTTTTCAGTTTGTTAAATTTTTCCAATTATTAATCATCTTTTCGTTTCTTTTAAGAAATCATTTCAAGATTTAATAATTTTTCTTATTACTATTTGGCAAATCTCGATCCCTGTGGATACGATCCCGACTTACCGGGTTTATTACTTGAGCGACAGGCTTGCACTTGAGCCTAGAGTGAACGCATTTCTGAGACAAATTCTTATTGACTAGATCCGGTCTTTATATATTCTAAGCATTACGTATATGAGGTTCAAGCCCGCATCATACGAAATCAAAGATAAATATAAAGCGGTGCTTTCACGATTCAATCAATATTTTAATTTAACCTCTATTTTCTACATAAATAATTTGCCTTGGATTGAGTTCATGTACCCCAACCCTTGGGAATTTAGCTACTCATGATTTGGTTCAAGAATAAATTCACACACAAAATTATGGATCTACAAGACATGGGAAATAATTTGCAAATAATAAAACTAGAGAATGGAAAGATATTACTTGAATTCAGCAACAAAAAATGGAATTGGAATCTTCATGAAAACTCTTGAAGGAATAGAAAATTTGCTCTCAAAATCTAACTCTAAAATTTAATCTAGCATTTCTAACCTACTCCTAACCTAGCCTCTCTCTAGAATTCAACTCCCTCTCTCTAGAATTCCACTCCTCTTTGAAAATGAGGTAGGGCTTGGTCTTTTATAGCACCAAGTTGCACGAATTTGGCATCACATTTCGCTTGTGGAACAAGTTTTCCAAGAGTTGCACTGCATTAAATGCATAATTAATTACAGAAATCCGCACATCCAGACTCTTCATTATCGCACAACTTCAAAACATCGTAACTTCTTCACCGTAGCTCGGATTGAGGTGCCGTTTTTTCCAGTATTCTTGTAATTTAGAGCTATTCAACTTTCTAGTTGGCCCCACCTTCGGACTAAGGCTGAAAAATTACGAAAATGCCCTTGAACTCCCCATTTCTTGGGTTCTTTCACTATTTTGAGCTCTCCTTCGCACTAACTTGCGTGAAATACCTGTAAAACACATGAGAAATACACAAAACACGAAATACTTGCCAAAAAAGGTTAGTAGCATAAATAAGAGACAAATCCAAGCTAAATACGCTGCACGGGATCATAAAAATACCGAAAAGGGGATAAATGTGAAGAATATGTGCCTAATCAGTAAGTTTTAAAAAGTTGTTGACAGTGATGTTAAGAATGAACCAAATGAGAAACCTCTTTTGATTTAATAAAGGACTGATCACCCGGTATTTAATTAATCGGGGTATCACATGTATATAATTTTATTGTAGATTATAAATGCAGCATCATAATATATATATATATATATATATATATATATATATATATATGTATTTTTACGTTTACGTATGTATGTATCCATATGTATTATGTATGTATGTTTTTGTATATATAGTTAAATTTCCCAACATAGCTCATTAAATATATCAGTGTTTGGTAAAATTATTTTAAATACATTTTTTAAAAATTTGACAAAATTGACAAACATATATATTTATATTATAAATATATGCATATAGATATATAAACACATACATAAAACTTTCATACATACATGATAAATGAATATATACACACCCACACACCCACAACCATACCATGTATGTATATAACAATGGTATGGTTGTGGGTGTGGGTGTGTGTATATATTCATTTATAATGTATGTATGAAAGTTTTATGTATGTGTTTATATATCTATACGCATATATTTATAATATAAATATACATGTTTTTCAATTTTGTAAAATTTTAAAAAAAATGTATTTAAAAATAAGATTACCAATCACGCACTAATATTTATAAATACGAAAAACTGAATTTTAAAATTGCATTTAAAAATAGTGCTTAAATCGAGTTTTTTAAATACACGACTAGACGGGCCTTACGTCTCCTTGAAATCTAAAGTGTTCACGTAGAATTTTTCTTTACCGTCCTCATTACCTCTACCATTTATTCTTCCATTCGTCCCTTCCTTTTCATCATTTTCTCCCCCTTATTTCTCTCTGCCCTTTCTTCTTCCCACTCTATCTTTTATGGGTCTTATAAATTAAAAATAGCGTATATCAACATCACACTATTTTATCTCCCATTTACCCTTTTCAGAAGTTTATTACCATATCTCAACCATACCTGTCCCCCCCCCCCCCCCCCCCCCCCTTATATGTTTATATATAACAATGGTATGGTTATGGGCTTATGGGTTCAGGTTAAAAACCAAATGAATTGCGTTAAAATGGTGTTAAGAAGCAGTTTCATGCCAGAGTTACGAGATTAACCCAACAAACTTTGTTTGGAGATATATGGTGTCTTGGGCAATGATTCATTTGTGGACGAACTTCTTAATTTCTATCAAGCATGCTTTGTTGAAAAAGAGGAGAATAAGATGTCAAAAACAAGGGTTGTTCTCTCTCTCTCTCTCTCTCAACAATAAAAAACAGACCCAATAATTAGGATTTCACCGATGTCTTCACTTCCTCTTCCAGAGACTTCACCACCGCAATCACACCAATCCTCTTATTCGAGTGTAGCAAGTGAGATGACTGTGTGATCACCGCCTTGGATTTTGATGGTATAAATCCACACTATTTACCTTGGAAATCCGAGTTATAGAACCTACATACTATTTAGCTTGGAAATCTAAATTGCAAAACATACTATGTAGTTTGGTAATGAAGAAATGTACGTGTACTTTGTAAACAGTAGTGGCTGCAAGCTAGTATGCTTCATAATACCAAACTAAAATCTAAGTTGTAAATTATTATTTCCCATCACATTATATATAATATTTTTTAAGTAATTAAATAATTCACATTCATTTGCCCTTCAACTTTAGCCAACTCTCCCGGAAGTTAATGTATTTGCTCAAGTATCAACACTACCACCACAAACCAAATCAAACATAAAAAATAAAAAAATTAAACTTCAAATTATTATTGCATACCGTCATTGCATTGATAGTATATACTTTTCTAACGAGTTTGATAGAATTTTTTAACATTTCGACCCATATAAACCTTGGAAAGTGATGAACGAGATTTTGTTGGTTTGGGGCCTTCAACATCACATAAAATTAGTCCCAAGAGTCCCTAAGAGGTACACAACTTTACTTATGATCCTGTTATATTGTTTTTAAGTAAATATAGCTCAGAAAAAAATTATAGTAAAACAAATACAAACCCATTTGGTATTGGGGTTCCGACAACTAAGAACCTTTTTGGTATCACGATACCAAATCCTTTATTTATTTTTAATAAGTATGAATTTGTTATGGAGATGGCGACACGGATCAAGATATCTTGTTATCTAAATCCCTAACTAACAATAAATGATTAATTGGTGAATAATTGTGTTCAATATCTGGAACCAATGCTTCTATACTCTCTCGGGATGAAGATGACGAATATTGGTCATTGTTTTGGCATACATTCTCCGAATATTCTTTTTATAGTTTTCATTTGACTCGTAAGGTTTATGCCAAAATTTGTAGCCTATATCGGTATAACAATATCGATTTCTAAAATTTATCACGTGTTAATATTTCCTAGGATCCACGGATGCAGTTTAATTTGGTTATTTTTTATGAGACAATCATTGAAGGAGATGAAGACAAAAAGGATAAGGTTGCTCTAAAAATTAATGTTAGTAAGCATCTTTTACTCATCGGGTTTGTTCAATTACACTTAATCAAAGTTGTTCTATTTTTTCAAAGTTATTCTAAAAAATATTTTATTCTACACTTAATCAAAGTTGTTCTATTTTATTTCAGGTATTTGCTTCCCGACACGAGTTCGTTAATTGGGCTCAAAATCAGGTTAGATTGGTATGAATTATTATCACAACAACCAAGTCAAAGGCTTTATTGTCTTCATAGAAGGGTCATCTTCACTTTGGGTGAGAAAGAGGAGGAATTTGTAGGGAACAACAATCTAATTGATGCGACTCAGAATGTGTCTCAAAAGTGCGTTCTCTTCTAGGCTCAAGTGCAAGCCTGTCGCATTAGTAATAAACCCGGTAAGTCGGGATCGTATCCACAGGGAAATAGGACAACAGAGTTGTGACGACGTTGGATAGATAAGGAAATCCTAACTATGACTCTAAAGGAAAGGAGAATATGAGTGGTTTGTGGAACAACTACACTATATGCAATTATGAAATTATAAAAGATGAAACTATTCTAAATTACCTAAAATACTGATGAAGAATGATATAAAACTCTAAACTATATGATGAAGAAAAACAGGACGGGAATACAATCCCCCAACCCTAGTGTATTGATGTTATAAAACTAATCGTAAATTTAAATAATTAATTAGACCCAGAATGTAGTACTCCCAAGCATTACGTATATGAGGTTTAAGCCCGCATCGTACTTTATCTGAGGACGAGTAAATCGGTATTTCAATAGTTACACTCGAATTGTATTCTAAAGCATCCCGGTTACTCGGAAGCAACCGAGATCTAAAGATCTACAATTGTCGTGCTTCTATGCAATATGGTCATAATCAAACCCTTAAATTTAGAGGATTAATTTTATGCACATGCAACTAACACATTAGGTTGAGTTCATGTATCTCGACCTTTAAAATCTAGCCAGACATGTAAAATTTGAAAACAACATGATAAGAATGGATGCAAACATTTTTATTGAAGAATGAAGATGAGGAAAGATGAAATTATAAGTGAACAAATAACTAAAACCCATATTGAAACATAAATTGGAATACTTGTACTTGAATTGCAACTTGAAAATAACTAGGGCTTCTTGTTCTTCTCCTTCTAAATGAATTACAAAGCTTCCTTCAGGAACAGAAGCCTCCTCTACGTTTGGGAGGAGTTTACAATTTATTAACTACGAAATATCAGAGTTTGAACCAAATAGGACTCTATTTTTACAAGTGGATAAATCTGAAAATTCGATAACAGAACCGATCCGTCTAAATGGTTCGATTCGGTTCCATCTTTTCTTCCTTTACAGAAGACTTGCTTATGAGGGATTCAGTTCGTTTTTAGCTCCTTGGGTTCAATTCTGTCTTTGCCTGTTTTTACAGAATCCTTTTCTTCTTGTATTTCCTTGAAGCTTTTGGTAAGGACCTCAGATTAGAACACCAAACACTTGCAAAATAGATGACGAACATATGAAACTAGATGTACTCATTAGAAATTTGCCATTATCGAAGATATGATATAAATCCACTTGAATTACATTGCGCGCAGCGATAAAACCCTCTAAATTACGAGGATAAATGGGAAGAATTTATGCCTAATCAAACCCCCTTAACTTAGAACGTTGATCGTCCCGAGCAATGTAAAAGAATCAAAATATGGTCTAGCTTGTAAAGGGGATAGGATACCTCTTTCGCGGGTACGCGATTGCATTTAGCATATGTAATAAGCCTTTAAACCCCTAGGTTATCCTAGTAGGATGAGTGGTGTCTCGTGAGGGTTTGTAGAGAATATACCCACAAAATTAGACTCGAGGAAAATTCAAAATATGCAAAAATTGTATAATTCAAACTTTATCAGAAAATAGTCATCATCAAGTCATATTCACAAGTCTCAAATCATAGTGTGTGTGTGCGAAGCCAAAAATTTAACCGCGGATTTCCACCGATTAACCATTACGTTACTTATCCGAAAATTCGTTTTGATTTCAAATTCTCACGAAATGCTCTCACAAATGAGTCTCTCAGATTATGGCTATTCTCTCGGTATGCGTGATAAAAAGAGTAAATGTAATGGACGCAAAGTCACGCATACAAGTAGAAAGATGGAAATTTTATAGTGATAGGATCTCATCAACGGATTACGGTTTTAAAAACGGGAGCATTGCCTCTTATTCACGCATTATCTCTTTTATTATCTTTTGGTGTATTAGCTCTCCACGCGGTAACCAATTTCGCAATTTGGACTCATTTAGGACTTGGTCGGGTTAAAGGTATATTGGGTAAAATGAAAATGGTAGGGAAGGTTGGATTGAAAAAGTCATTTATGATGTCCATTTGTGTTTTTTTCGGGCTATTGCTATTTTTTTCTCTATTTTTTTTTATGTTTTTCACTTCTTTTCTTTTCTTGCTATTTTTGTTGAGCATATCTATTTTTTTCTTGCCCCTTTTTATGCACTTTTTGGACTTTATTAAATATTCCTTTTTCGCAATTCCAGGCTTTTTGGGTTTTCGGGTTACCAAACGAAAATGATAAATTTTATTCGGCTCAATTGGGTTATCAAAGGGATAATTTTTCACATCTTTTTATAGCTAATATTTTTGGGTGACAAACGAGGGCCTACTTCATTATCCAAAATACTAATTGCGTTACCATATGTGTTTCAAGATGAATTAAGCTTAGAGATCAATTTTAGCACATTTCTCAAGGCAATATCACACACATTTTTTATAATCGATCAAAATGAAAGGATTGAGATCCTCGACGACTTTTTAGACACTGAAAAGAACTTTGAGTTAACAATTAACTCGGATTGATTTATAAATTTCACAAAGATGAATAGGATCGAATCTCACCGGGGTTGTTAATCTCCACATTTATTCGTTAAGTCGCCAACGTTCGCTCAATTTCCATATTTGGTCAATTTCGGCTTTGTGTATTTTGAATTTTTACAACTTGAGACTTCAATCCGACTTTTAATGATATTTTTGAAAAATTTGAATTCCAATTTTTATTTATTTTGAACAAAAATATTTTTGGGTTTTTCAAAATTTTATGATTTTTTTGAGGTTTTTGGGCATTTTTGAAAATGTGTGAAGTTTTAGAAACACTCACTTGTGACCCCCCCTAACTTAGACTTTTGCAATGTCCTCAAGGAAAAAAGACTAAAATCTAACTCAAAGTGAATTAAAAGTGCGGAAGAATAAAACAAGCAAATGAAACAAAAATGTAGCTTTTATATATAGAAAGAACAACTGTGTTACATAGGATAAGGGAAATCATACAAGCAATACTGAGTAAACAATCATTTCACGCATACACAACTAACAAACACAACAGAAACAAGCATGGGCTTTATTGAAGGGGCTGATTGGAGGGCACAGGTGCGCGCGGATCATAAGGATCATAAAAGAAAGATGGTGGGGGACCGCCAAAGTTTAGCTCATAGAGGTGGGATTGGAGTTGGTGCATCATCCTTGTGTCTCTGCGATAGGCGGCTTGATCTTGGTTGTATTGGGTGATGAATCCGTCAAAACGGGATTCCACTGCTGCCAGTCGTCTCTCGAAATCAGCACTCGGGGGCTCGAAATTCGAGTCATCGTCTTCATTGTATTCTTCCTCGTCAGCTCCTTCCATCTCAACGTCTTCTGCCACCGGCTCTTCAACCTGAATTTCGTCCTCTTCCTCTAAATTGATCGCCACCCGGGATGCTCGAATGGCATCCCTTTGCTGGGTACTCCTCGTGCGGGATGTCTTTCCAATGGGTTTCGAGGGACGGGGGAAAGCTTGGGGAGGCTTAATACCAGCGTCGTCTAAGAGGGACGTGATGAGGAGGGCATACGGGAGGGGTACCACACCTTTGTGCTCCTAGGCGGCGAAAATAATATCTGCGTAAAGCATCCTGGCCAAGTTGAGGGTGAAATCGGGGTCGAGCAAGTGGTACACAAGGGTCGCTTGACGAGGGCGCATCGCCGAGTCATTAGAAGTTTGGAGCAAATTGGCGCACACGATATGGAACGTGATGCGTGCCTTGTCATTGAGATGACCCATGGGGAAAGTACCTCGTTCTCAATTGTCGCTGGGCAAGAGGCGACCGGTGCACTGCTGTTTGGGAATGGTGGGGGCGTTGGTTGGGTAGTTGTATACGTCCGGGTGGGGAACGCTTTTTTTTGCAAGCTTGCAGGCGAGGATGGTTAGGGTGAATGGAATAAGGCGGCCGTCAACAAATGACTGGCACGCAAAGTCGCCCGTGAGGATGAGAGTGCCATATAAAGCCCGGACTTCATCCACCCATATGACTGGATGAGGCTCTTGCAAGTATTGCGTCCACCCCGTTCGACTAAAAAGGGCTGTGACGGGGTGGGGCAGCTCGTCCCAGTTGACCACCTGCTCAATGTGCAATTGGCGGGCGAAACTGAAGAAGGGTTCACACCATACTCACTCCATATGGGAGCGGTATTGACCATTGCCGTTGGGCAGAACTTCGGTTGACAGATATTTTGGAGGGAGAGCGGGATTGGCCATTGGGGAAATCGGAGACTTAGGAAAGGGAGGATTAGGTTTTGTAAAGAGAGAGAGAGAGTTGGAGGTGTGAGGGAAAGAGGAAGGAAGATAAGGTATAAATAGGGGATGGGGAGGGGTGTGGGTGGTGGATTTTAGAGGGAAAAGGGAGGGGTTATGTTGGAGGGAAAGGGGGGAGAATGGGGGGGGGGGGGGGGGAAGAGAGGGGATAGGGGGGTTGAATGGGTTCCTCGGAAAGAAGCAAAATCGCAAGAACCGAACCGATCCGGTTCAGGGGCGATTTGGTTCGGTCTTAGGAATTTTTATTTTTCGATTTTTCCAAACCGAACCGATTTATCTTAGGGATTCAGTTCGGTTCCATCTGTGACAGAACCTCTTATTTCAGTCTGTTGCTCAGGAATCCTATTCTCCCACTTTTCTAGACTTTTGCACTTATTCTCCCACTTGAATTCCTCGATGCCCTCATGAATAACGTGTTGGAATGTGTGAGTTAACCCATATCTTTACATAACTTACCTACGGACTCACCCTAATCTAACGAATCCTAACTACTATACACAAGAATTCACCCCATACGCGTCAGGGGTGCGACGACCTCACTGTAGCAGTTCACTCTACCCCGTAAACGGGGTCCGACAACAAAACGGTGTTGACTTATTCTACATACTCCTCTAGATATGTCTTGATGCATTGTCCATTTACTTTGAATGTATTTCCCCCTTTCAAATCGTCTAACTCAACAGCTCCGTGAGGGAAAACATTCCTTACAACGAACGGGCCAGACCGTCGTGATCACAACTTGCTCGAAAAGAGATGAAGCCGAGAGTTATAAAGAAGAACTTTTTATCCAGGAAGAAACTCTTTGCGTCGAATGATGTTATCATGAACGAGTTTCATCCTTTCTTTGGAGATTTTAGTGTTCTCATACGCATCATTGCGTATCTCTTCTAACTCATTTATTTGAAGCTTGCGAGCTTCACCGGCCTTATCCATGGCGTAGTTTAATTCATTAATTGCCCAATACGCCTTGTGTTCTAATTCTACGGGAAGATGACAAGGTTTTCCATACACAAAGCGGAAAGGGGACATTCCGAGCGGATTTTTGTATGCGGTACGATAGGCCCATAGAGAATCGTTCAATCTAAGTGACCAATCTTTCCGGGTAGGATTGACGGTCTTTTCGAGAATGTTCTTGATTTCCTGATTTGCTAGTTCGGCCTGCCCATTCGTTTGTGGGTGATAAGTCGTTCCAACCTTGTGAACGACACCATACTTTCTCATGAGCTTGGCGAATGGCCTATTGCAAAAGTGCGTGCCATTGTCACTAATTATCGCCTTCGGTACACCGAAGCGGGAAAGTATGTGTTCCTGCCGGAACTTAAATACCACTTTTTTTGTCATTTGTCTTGGTCGCTATGGCTTCCACCCATTTGGAAATGTAGTTGACCGCAACAAGGATGTATAGGAAATCAAAGGACAGGGGGAAAGGGCCGATGAAGTCAATACCCCAACAGTCGAAGATCTCAATAATGAGTATGGGGGTAAGAGGCATTATGTCTCATCGGGTAATAGCTCCCATCCGTTGGCACCTATTGCAAGATTTACAAGCATTGTTCACATCCCGAAATATTGTGGGCCAATAGAGGCCGCATTGCAGAATTTTAGCGATCGTCTTTTTCGTCGAAAAGTGGCCTCCACAAGCTTCCGAATGACAAAATTGGATGACTTTTGGGATCTCGTCATTCGGTACGCATCGTCGGATGATTTGGTCAGCGCAATAATTAAATAGGAAGGGATCATCATATAAAAATATACGCGACCAAGTAATAAACCTCTTCTTATCTTACGGTGTCCAGTCGGGAGGGACGACTCTCGTGATAAGGTAGTTCATTATATCCGCAAACCAGGGCAAAGAAGAGGTAGCAAAGAGTTGCTCATTCGAAAAGTATTCGTCTATGGGTATTGTATCACTAGGTACGTCGGACGAAAGCCGTGATAAGTGGTCAGCAACGACGTTTTCTACCCCTTTCTTATCTTTAATGGAGAGATTAAACTGTTGTAGGAGTATGATCTATCTTATGAGTCGTGACTTTGGGTCTTTCTTTGCAAGTAGGTATTTCAATGCCGCGTGGTCGGTAAAGTAAGTAATGGGGGAACCGATAAGGTAGGATTGAAATTTGTCATGTGCAAACACTACTGCTAGCAACTCCTTCTCGGTAGTGGAGTAATTGAGTTGTGGTCCGGTAAGATTCCGGCTAGCGTAGTAGATGACATGAGCCTATTTGTCTTTTTTTGGGCCCAAAACAGCCCCTATCGCATAATCGCTAGCATCACACATAAGTTCGAATGGTAAAGACCAATCCGGAACTTGCATGATGGGAGCGGACACTAACATGGTTTTCAGTTTTTCAAAAGCGCTTTGGCATGCTTCCATCCACTCAAATGGGTCGTCATTTATAAGTAGATTGCTTAAGGGTCTAGCGATGGCGCTAAAGTCCTTAATGAACCTTCGATAAAACCCCGCGTGGCCCAAGAAGGAGCGCACGTCTTTGAGCGATTTTGGTGGGGAGATCAGCTATGACATCTATCTTAGCTTTATCAAATTCTATCCCTTTGGATGAAACTATGTGGCCAAGAACTATTCCCTCGGTGATCATGAAGTGGCATTTCTCCCAATTCAGCACTAAGTTCTTTTCCACACACCGGATAAGTACCTTTTCCGATTTTTTAAGACAAAGATCGAAAGAGGTGTCAAAAACTCTGAAATCGCCCATGAACACTTCAAGTCCTCTCTCGACCATGTCGCTAAATAGAATTAACATGCACCTTTGAAAGGTCGCGGGTGCATTACACAAGCCGAATGGCATACGTTTATAGGCAAACATACCAAAAGGGAAAGTGAAAGTTGTTTTCTCTTGGTCAAGTACATCTACCTCAATTTGGTTATATCTGGAATAACCATTAAGGAAGCAATAGTAAGGGTGGCCCGCTACTCTCTCAAGCATCTGATCAATAAATGGCAAGGGGAAATGGTCTTTCCTAGTTCTTGCATTGAGTTTTTGGTAATCAATGAAAACGCACCACCCGGTGGTGGTACGTTGGGGTACTAGCTCTCCCTTAGTATTCTCAATCACTGTCATGCCCGACTTCTTCGGGACAACTTGAATAGGGCTCACCCATTTGCTATCTGAGATAGGGTAGATAATCCCGACATCCAATAGCTTAATTATTTTAGTCCTCACCACTTATTTCATATTAGGGTTTAACCTTCTTTGCATTTCTCTCGAGGGATTGATATCCTCTTCGAGATGGATCTTGTGGGTGAAAATCAAAGGACTTATCCCTTTCAAATCAGTAATGCACCAACCAAAAGCATCTTGGTTCGTCCTCAGGATCTTTTGCAATTTACCCTCATGATTTTTGTCTAGGCTAGAGGAGACAACAACAGGAAATGTCTCATCCTCCCCTAGGTATGCGTATTTAATATGGGAGGGGAGTTTCTTCAATTCGAGGGTCGGAAATTTTTCGTTGGAGGGAACCATCCGTGTATCCCTCGGTGGTAACTACTCGAATCTAGAAACTCAACTTACATCTCTCACATCCTCGTCCGACGCTCTCTCATCAAATAATTCTCTCAACTCCTCAACCTCCCTCTCGAATGCGGTGTACATCCCCTCACTCTCATGATTCGACACTAAACAGGACCCTAAGGCGTCTCCATAATAAATTTCCTCGAAATAATCCTCTATGATCTCGTCTATTAGGCTCACCGCGTGAATATCATCTTCTTCCCCCGTCTGTTGGGCGATATGGAAGATGTTAGTCTCCAGCGTCATTTTCCCAAAAGTGAGTTGCATTCGCCCATTCCGAGTATTGATGATTGCGTTAGCTGTAGCTAAGAAAGGGCACCCAAGGATGATAGGAACATGGTTTTTCTAGGTAAAGGCGGGCTCCGTGTCCCAAATGACAAAGTCTACTGGGAAGTAGAAGGTGTCAACTTGGACGATCATGTCCTCAACTATTCCTATCAGAATCCTTACGATTCGATCCGCTAATTAGAGAGTGACCTTTGTGGGCTTGAGGTCACCCAAATCAAGTTGCCTATAGATGGCGTAAGGGAGGATATTGACACTCGCTCCTAAATCAAGTAAGGCTTTCTCAATTTTATTTTCTCCAATGATGCAGGAAATGGTGGGCGCACCGGGATCTTTAAACTTGGGCGGGAGATCATTTAGTAGGATAGAAATCACATTCTGTGCTAGGAAGACATTTTTCTTTACCTTCATCCTCCTCTTTACCGTCAGCAAGTCTTTGATGACGTTCGCATAAGCTGGAATTTGCTTAATGGCATCGAGGAAAGGTAAACTCAGCTTCACTTGCTTTAGCACGTCTAACACTTCATCACGGAGGTTTCTTTTCTGGTAAGGAATCAACCTTTGAGGAAACAGTGCCACGGTGGGTGGTTTCATTACTACCTTGGGCTCACTACTGTCCGCTTTATCACTCTTCTTCAAGGGGACATCTTTGGCCTCTTTCGTGTTGGGTGAAATCTCCTTGTATTTAGTTGTATCGTGTGGGGGAGGTGATAAATCAACAACTCTCCCACTACGAAGAGTGGTCACAGCTTGACATTGCTTCTAATGTTCTGTCGAGGTGGAGCTAATACTAGTTTAACCTTGGGGCGGTCTTTGACCCTGGGCAGGAAACTTGCCTTTCTCTTGGATACTCAACGATGATTGCAACTGTGAGATGTTCGCATTCATGTCGTTCATCATGCTCTCATGCCTAGCATTAGTTACAGTCTGGGTATTGATAAAGTGGTTGATCATATCCTCGAGACTTCTTCGCGGTGGAGGGATGTATACTCCTTGAGGTGGTGGTGCTTGCACGTGTCCTTGCATGTGTGGATCTTGTCGAAAGTGCGGTGGTGGAGGAGGGGCAACATGTGAATTAGGATTCACCGCAACATGTTGTTGCCCATAGCTAAAACCAGGGTGGTTTTTCCATGAAGGGTTATAAGAATTCCCGTGCGGGGCACCTAAATTACCCTTAAAGCCTCCTATGCCACTGACTTGCTCTTGAAGCATCACTTTGTAAGCGGGTATAGTCGGGCATTCTTCAGTTGAATGACTCGCCTAAAAAATTGCACACACCTTCTCAACAGGGTTTGGGATGGATCTAATTGGTCCTCTTCCCAATACCTCACGTACGTCTCGCAGTCCTTTTTCAAGCATATCGAGTCGACTGTCCGCTATAGAATTTTTTTATACATGAAATAGGCCGAACACCGATGGAGTGGTGGTCACTTGACGACTTAGATTTTGAGCATTAGGGTCAGATGTATCCCAGTATTGGGTAGCCTCGGCGACATACCTCCGGTGAAGCTCAACATCGTGGGCGTCTAAGTTGACAAACGGACCACTACCCATGGTCTTAACGAGTGGCTTGGAGTTAATGTTCAGCCTATTATGGATAAAGGAAATGATTTATATTTTATCAAAACCATGATGGGGACACGAGGCAATTCACTCGTTGAAATGCTCGTAGCATCGTTCGAATGACTCATTTTGTAATTGTTGGAACGTTTGAATTTGAGCCTTGATGGAATTCGTTCGATGTGGAGGAAAGAACTTCTTGAGAAACTTGGATTGTAATTCGTTCCATGATGAAATCGAATTTGGAGGTAAAGACCATAGCCATGATTTAGCCTTATCCTTTAGCGAGAATGGGAAGAGTTTGAGGCGGAGCACATCTTTTGTGCAAGTTTGATCGCTAAGAGTCTCGCACGCCTCCTCAAATTCCATAATGTGGGCATATGTATTTTCTGAATCCAGTCCATGGTAAGTGGGAAGTATCTGGATCATCCCATTTTTGAAGCGAAATTGCCCAGCATTGTACGGGAGTAAAATGCATCCCGGAGTGACAGTGCGCTCGGGATATAAGACGTCTCTCAACGGGCGATACGGGGCCTCTCCCTTGTCTGCGGCTGCACTACCATGTTGTGACATACTTCTCTCTCTAAAAGATTCGGTGTCCTCACTTGGTATACTAAGAGTGCTCTCTGAAGTGTGTCCTAAGAAGGAAAATGGGATTTTGTTTGAGATTGAGTGTGACGATGTGGGAGGTGGAACCCAGAACTGTGGAGCATTAGGACTGTGGGGGCTATCAGGGTTTTACTCAATAATTGGGTTTTCGTAAATGTGGGTTGGGGTATTCTGGGGAGTTGGAGTAAGTTCAGAATTTTGCATTAATAGCTTATGAGAGATGGTATTGAATCTTTTTGTGCTTTTTGAATTTTTTTATGTTTTTTGGATTTTTGGAATTTTTTTTGGTCAAAGTTTTAGATTGACTCGATCTAATCCTAAGTCTACCTAAATTCCCCGGTAACGGCGCCAAAACTTGACGCGACTCAGAATGTGTCTCAAAAGTGCGTTCTCTTCTAGGTTCAAGTGCAAGCCTGTCGCGTTAGTAATAAATCCGATAAGTTGGGATCGTATCCACAGGGAAATAGGACAATAGAGTTGTGACGACATTGGATAGATAAGGAAATCCTAACTCTGACTCTGAAGGAAAGGAGAATATGAGTGGTTTGTGGAACAACTACACAAGATGCAATTATGAAATTATAAAAGATGCAACTATTCTAAATTACCTAAAATACTGATGAAGAATGATTTAAAGCTCTAAACTATATGATGAAGAAAAACAGGACGGGAATACAATCCCCCACCCTAGTGTATTGATGTTATAAAACTAATCGTACATTTAAATGATTAATTAGACCCAAAATTTAGTACTCCCAAGCATTACGTATATGAGGTTCAAGCCCGCATCATACTTAATCTGAGGATGAGTAAATCAGTATTTCAATAGTTACACTCGAATTGTATTCTAAAGCATCCCTGTTACTCGGAAGCAACCGAGATCTAAAGATCTACAATTGTCGTGCTTCCATGCAATACGGTCATAATCAAACCCTTAAATTTAGAGGATTGATTTTATGCACATGCAATTAAAACATCATGTTGAGTTCATGTATCTCGACCTTTAAAATCTAGCCAGACATGTAAAAATTTGAAAACAACATGATAGGAATGAATGCAAACATTTTATTGAAGAATGAAGATAAGGAAAGATGAAATTATAAGTGAACAAACAAGTAGAACCCATATTGAAACATAAATTGGAATACTTGTACTTGAATTGCAACTTGAAAATAACTAGGGTTTGTTGTTCTTCTCCTTCTAAATGAATTACAAAGCTTCCTTCAGGAACAGAAGCCTCCTCCAAGTTTGGGAGGAGTTTATAATTTATTAACTACGAAATATCAGAGTTTGAACTAAATAGGACTCTATTTTTACAAGTGGATAAATATGAAAATTCGATAACAGAACTGATCCGGCTAAATGGTTCAGTTCGGTTCCATCTTTTCTTCCTTTACAGAAGACTCTTCGAGCATGGGATTGGTTCGTTATTTACCAGCTTTGGTTCAGTTCCATCTTTTCTTCCTTTACAGAAGACTTGCTTATGAGGGATTCGGTTCGTTTTTAGCTCCTTGGGTTCGGTTCTGTCTTTGCCAGTTTTTACAGAATCCTTTTCTTCTTATATTTCCTTGAAGCTTTTGGTACGGACCTCGGATTAGAACACCGAACACCGAACACCTATAAAATAGATGACGAACACACGAAATTAGATGTACTCATTAGAAACTTGCCATTATCAAAGATATGGTATGAATCCATTTGAATTACATTGCGTGCAGCGATAAAACCATCTAAATTACGGGGATAAATGGGGAGAATTTATGCCTAATCACCAATCGATGATGTAAAGAAACTGAGAGAGATTATTTCGCCAATAAGTGCAATTGTCCATTTTTATTGAAGGACATTCCATTGAAAGATGGTCGGTGTATACTTCAAGTTTGTAATAGGGTTCTCAACCATACTCTCCCCCATACTCTTGTTTGACATCCACATATCGGGCATTTAGTTATTGAAGAGAAAGAAAAATTACAGAGGAGATAACTCTAAGCGATATGAAGCCAGTTGCAATAGCATCAACATGAATTCGTGTCAATTATGAAGACAATTGATAATGCAAGCGCGAAGTTGAAGACAAATGAGAGGGATGATAGACCAACAATGTATCATTTGATGAAATTATTGAGTGACAAGCATTATGTGTAGTTATAAAGTGATAATGACAATACCGGGGAAGTAGAAGACATATTTTCGGTCCATACCAAATTCATTCAATTAACAAAGTGTTTTTTGTCTGTTATTATGATTACGAATTGTACATGCAATACCAACCAATACAAGATGCTACTTTTTGAGATGGTCCGGAGGACATCTTGTGGTTGAACTTTCGCCATCATATTCTTTTTTTTAGTTTCGTAGAAGATAAATGATTATCGATAGGCTTTGGGATAAATAAAGACGTTATTTGATGCATTTGCGACACACAATGTGTTTGTTACCAATTAAGAATTCACATGCATGAATGCGCTAAGGAATGTATTCTCGCATGTAAGTTGCATGTTGTGAAAATTTCACATTGCCAAGAACTTCTAATCTCATGCAAGGAGAGAGATTTTTGACGATGATGTCTACAAGAAGTTCACTAATGATTGGATTGTTCTGGTTGAATCCCCAACGAAGTAAGATTTTAATGAAGCATGGTTGTTTACGAATGTGGATTGGGTTGCTTATCCCAATACCATCAAATACATATCTCAAACGTGGTACAATTTGAATGGGTATTTCATTTATGCTTAAACAAATTTGAATAAATGAGTGTGTTACTTGTAATCATATTAAGTCTATAAATTGTGAATACGGTGCAATTTGGGATCATTATGATGAATAATGGATCATATTTCGTGACCTGATCCCCAATTACTTCATAATACCACAACCCAAGTATTTTTCTTCATAATATCACATGCAAAATTCCATTCGGGATATGAATCATGAGTCTTTTCAAAATGATTCGGTGTAAAGGTCGCTAATAGAAGAAAACATAAATAGTCTTAATATCTTACTCTGCGATTTAGATAACGAATAGCATTCGATATGTTCGGCGTAAACATCACGAATGAAAAGTTTGTAAGATTGTATTGTCCTGAGAATACCGAATGTGTGTGTGATCATTCTGGATTTGTACCCTTAATAGCATAAAGCATGAGGCCTTAATATTTTAGATACAAACCTGTGTCTTTAGCAAGATAACATATATAAAGGCCATGATTCGGTATGCATATCCCGTTTAGTTACTAATATGAATATGCAACATTTAAATTATAAGTCCAATAATTATTCAAAGATTATGGGTCCAAAAATTATCCGAAGAATGTGAGTGCAAAAATGATCCGAATAATATGACCCCTAAATCATATAATAATCCAAAAATTATGAGTAAAAAAATGACAAGAATATGCAACATGGTCATTTGTTGCCAACATCATACAATAATAAAAAAATATGATGCAACCAAAGTCCAAATAACAGCCAAACTATTCCTCTTCCTTTCAGATCCTTAAATCTATTCAATTCAACATTACAAACAAACAAGGTCGTTTCCTCTTTTTTATTTGATGTCTCTTTTGGGATCATCCTCCCGATCTTTGGAAACCTTTTTCTTATTATTTTTTTTCTTCTTCTTATTCTCTTCCTTTTTTTGAGGTCCCCCTACTATCCCAGTTTTTGTTGCGAGGATATCGTATGCTTCAATATCCCATTGAAGTATGGTTGCAACATCAATAGTGTCCTCATCTTGGATGTTTTTAAAGAGAAACTCCATTACATTCCGGACTTAATCATACTAAAAACAAATCAAAATTATCATCATTTTGACATACAATTTAAAGTAAACCAATGGATATACAAATTTACAAGTGAATGTTTTTAAAATCTCAATTGGCGGTTGGTATGCTTTTGAACAATTGTATGGTAGAATGTTAGGAACCCGTCATGTAATCTACAGTTGAATCCCGTAAGAATGAGACTAATACTCAATAGGACTTAGTTGTAAGACAACAGTTTTGTTAATTATCTTGGTACTATATATAATTATCGAACTTAACATTATGATGGAAACTTTATTTCCTCTCATATATACAATAGGTGTCATTGGGTCCCTATGAATGATTTGAACACATCCCAGATGCCTCAGTACGCGCTTTGGGTAGTACGACTCCCCCACATCGAAGCAAATCAATATACAACTGTATAACGTGACTTCACAGAATGGGTACACATCTCTTTCGTCCTCGTACAACCCCCAATAGACTTAAAGACAAGTATAAAACATAATCAAATTCTCAGTAATGCTAAAATGTGAATAAATAACAAACTTACAGTATTAGAAAACAAATCATCCAGTTCCTCCCCATATTTTTATAGTTGTGGAACAACATTCTTTTGCGATATAGGTTGCAATGCCCACCAAGCAATCTTTGACACGGTGTTGTAAAATTCCATATTCAAGCATGCCCCAAGTCCGCTAAAATGCTTATAAATCCATGAACACATGAACAATATACAGAGTTATTAAAGTCTCAAACAATACAGTCTTTAATATATTAATAGTCATCCAATAATCCACTCATTTGTACCCGTAAAAGAGAAAGACACCCACCAATTTGCCTCACCCTGGACCTGGATCCTAATTTGAGCTTCCGGTATAGGTGGCATAGGATCCTCATGCGCGATGCAATCCCCCCAACATTATCCAGATTCTTCAGGAGTTGCAAATAGTAAATATAAATTTTATTCTCCGTCTTGTCAGGAAAGACGGTGCAACGAGATTCAACCAGTTTCTCCTTCTTTTTAAACATATCAACAATCCAATTCAACCGTACAATATATCTCGTATGCATTTATAAAGTTTCACCACTAGCCATTCATTGATTTTAGTCCAATGGTCACACATAGTACTAGCCCATGTTCATCCTACATAATAAACATTAATGTAGGTTAATGAAAATGTTAATTTCAGTTGTAAAAATCTATGAATTCATATTACGTGTTTACCATATAACCACTCCATATATCATATGCAATATTTTTAATGAATTGCTTCAGTAACCAAAGATGAACCACCGTAATCTTGTGGTATCTCGACGCCCAACTCTCCTTTATTGGATGAGCCTGTCTCAATTTTAGATTCCCACTCATCACTACCAGCCTCAAGGATATTTGTAGGTTGACCCCCTCCTGTATTGTGCTATCCATATGGATGTTTGGAGTACCAACCTCCTCATGGACACTACTAGTCTCGAGTAGGTTTTTCCCTTCAATTATAGCATTTAGTTATGCATGACGTTTCCCATCAAAAGTAGTAATTGGAACCCTCTTTCTCCTTGAATATATCAATTTAGGGTCCATTTTTCATCGTGAGATAAAGTTTATAATATATAGTTATAATATTTCAATCTAGGATAAATTGAACATATAATTTTAAACTTTTGGAATTCATATAGCGAAAAAAAAACATTTGGGGTTTAAATAACGAATGATCATATAAATAGTCATCAGTATTATGACGAATGAGAAATATGAAACATTTTTAACAGTTGTATTAGTCGAAATAATGATACCGAGTAAAAAGAATAAGGTTCCTAATATAGACCCCGAGTGCTATCTTAACAAATCGATATGAGTATGACGACTGATAAATATGAAAAATTTAACAAATGTATTAGTATGTATAATGATAATGAGTAAAAGGATTATGGTTCGTACTCTAGACGTGTTTTTTAAGTACATATGACTGGGAATAAGGCATCCAAGTCATACATAGGATTATTGGTATCGGGATCCCGATGTTATAGACCATTTTTTACATTTTTGCATGGCATTTATTTATATTTTTATATCGAAGTTTGATGATTTTAATGATTTCTGAACAATGGAACAAGGTTTCATGACACATATACGAGGTTATTCTTGCATTTGTGGTGTAACGTTAAAATGGCAAAATATTGTTCAATCATTTCTCGGTGAAACCCTAGCTGTAGGGATTTAGGAGAATACCTTTGTGAGGGAGAGGAGTAGGAATGATTTGGACCTTAGTATAGTGGTTGTTATTGCTCTAAGTGAGTTTGCTTTCGGTTTGTAACCCTATTAGTTGTGTCTTGAAAGAGAGAGAGAGAGAGAGGGAGAGAGAGAGAGAATATGGAAAACATGAGTTAGAGAGAAAGAGAGAGAGAGAGAGAGAGAGAGGAAATTGATAAAAAATCACATTAAATATATGGGTTCCATATGGCAATACAAGGTAGTGTTAATATGTAGCTTGTGGTATTAGTAAGTTCTTCTCGAGTGTGGGTATTATGGAGTTGTATATTGGGTGTCAATAGCAACACCCTACTTTATTGATATAATAATTCTATAGGGACATCCTTTATTGACACTTTTTTATTATCACCCTAATGTGTTTTAATGTATTGGTCAATCAAATGTATTGATTATGAGTAACTCACACACTAACCAATGTATTAAAGTCACAACAGGGTGTCACTAGAAGAATGTCCCTATAGAACTACTTTTATTGGTACGTCATGTTAGTTGGTAATGAACTAAAGAAGGCTATTTTTATATAAACCCATGACACCTATATACAACTAGACCTGGCAAACTGGGGTACGGCTCGATAAAATGACACAAGTTATAAGTTAATAGGTGGACTCCTAATGATTTTGGGTCATATTAGTGCTAAATCGGTAAGATACGATAGTTAACGGGTCGAGTTAGTGTTGACCCCTTCATAATACCCAATAATACCCGTTAAGACCCATTACTTTAAGTAAATAAGATATATTATTAGGACTTATAAAGGGCTTATATAGCTTAATATTAATTTAATAATAACAAATTATATAAATGAGGTATCTGGTAATGTTAATGAATTAATGGGTCTAATTGTGTTTAAAAACGTGCTAATATGTCAACTTCTATAAGATTCGAAGTAAGTCATTATCTTACTGGGTAGTAACAGGTGGACACGAAACCTTAAAATAATAAGTTGGGTTTGAATATGGTTTTTTAACACGATAAAAAGTCATCCATTTAGACACGAACCCGATAAGACCCAAACAAAGATAAAAAAAGAGACACGAACACAACTTGACAAGACCTGTTGCCAGGTCTATATACAGCCCCAACAAGAATTTTCCAATTATTAAATTGTAAAAGTTGTAAAAAAGACTTAAATATCCCTTTTAAACCCCCTAATCATAAGATTTATAAATGGGAAAGAAAATATAGACGCATATCAATATAACTCAATTAAAGAAACCATTCCATTTGTGCAAACTCAATTAAACGAATATTTTAATCGGTGCCCTAATTAATCACATTTTGTGAATGAAGGAAAGGAGCTGTCATAGTGTGATTGACATTCTTGACATAAACAATCAAATTTTACACGTGTATCTTTAACAATCAAGTATTAACCACACACACACACACACACACACACACACACACACACACACACACACATATATATATATATATATATATAGTTCCAATACAAATGTTCCTATCAAAAGAACATCTCAACTCAATAAAATAACGTGATGGAACTGAACTCTAAAAAATATGGTTATACAAGTCTTGAATATATGTGTTATACATTTAACATTAACCAAGTATAAAATTCTTTGCAATTTTATTCGTAAAACAATTGAAAATTACTCAACAAACTAAACTATTTTGAATCACTCAGCAATCCATACAAGATCGTGATTTAATTCACATTTTGTTTCGCTTCAATAAACCTGATGAAACAAAACAAAATAAATACAATTCATCAAAAAGACAAACACAAACACAAAATCTAGCTAATTACAAACCTTAAAAGTTCCAAACTTTGATCTACACAGTCTATCCTAATTCCCGCGAGTTCAAGATCTGCTGATAATTATAATAACTTTAGCATCTCAATCATAAAAAATTTCCAAAGTTGGATTCATAGTCTTCGTCCTCTAATCGCTTCATTTTGCAATATGAGAGAGAAAGGGGAAGATAGTCTTTAGCAATTTGGGGGGAAGAGGAAGTAGTTGTTGTCTGAAAATGTTGAAAGTTTTATTTTATTCAATAAACCCCTTCACTTGGGTGTGATAAATGTGTTTAAACCTATTAGTGTGGGCTTAAAAAGTGGGGGCTATAAATTAAAAGGTTGGGTTTATATGAAGACACTTTTAATGAATTTAATTAGAACTTGTAATTTTATTGAGGACTCATAGCATTAATTTTTTAAGAGAGGTTCTTTTCTCTCCCTCCCAAACACTTCTTTCTCTCAATCTCAACTCCTAATGTCTATACTCATCACCATCTTACACCACCACCAAAACCACCTAAAACAACCTCGATAACTTGCTTTTATCATAATGTATTGTTGCTAACTTGACAATATATACGTTTTTTGACTAGTTTGATACCATTTTGTATCATTTCACCAATTATAACACATATAAAGTGGACAACATAATGCAGACAGTTGCGGGCCTTCAAACTCCACTCAAAAGAGTCCAAACGATCCTCTATCCGTATTATTCTTCATTTATAAATGTATTTTATTTTTATTTTGAGGTTTGAAAATTTTGGAGCACATTAATGGAGGTTGTTATATTTATGGTTTGATATACCGAGAACAATGATGTTTTTCAGTATCTAGAATAGAAACAAACTTAATTTTTTTTAATCTAAAAGTTTTGGTTTGGGATAAACCCCATGAGTTGTATCCAAAATTCTAGGGCATCTACACAGAACCAAAATTTTTAGCACAAATATTAGCTAACTTGGTTCGACCTATATACCCCTACCAATTCTAAATAAATCATCACATGGATATAGAGTTTAAATCAATATTACTTGTTCTTTCATATAAATAATTTTTTTTATAGTGTGCATTTATTCATCAGTGTGACCCAACTTGGTATATATATACTTAGTCGGTGTCCCTATTACAACCTATTCATTTATTTTGGTTTGATTATTTTACTAGGATCCATTCATGGAGTTTAACTCAGTTCTTTTTTATGATGTACTTATTGATGAAGATTAAGAGAAGAAAAAAGGTCTTGCTATAACTGTTGATGTCAACAAACATTTTAATGTTGACTAGGTTTGTACCTTTATGATTAATTACATACACATTGTTTAACCAGATATCTAATGAAGTCAATCTAACGCATAATTAATTGATTTTGTGTTCCACCTCATGTTATGAGTTGGTTGATTAGGATCAAGAACAAGCTAGTGTAATACCTCGTATTTTTTTAATAAAATAAATTAAGTAGGAATTAATTTAATTCATTGAAATTAATTTATGGAAGTTGTGATTAATTGAACCAATTATTGTTTATAAGGTTTATAGTCGAACTTTAATGATTTGGAATAAATTTAAAAGGGATTTTTATTTTGAATAAAAAATATTTACGCGTGTCACGTTCCAATTAAAATATATTTTTGGATAAAAATATTCGGGACACACTTTGAGAGGCATTTCGGTCTCCTTAGGGCATTTTAGACCCTTAGGAATGGTCTCAGGGTATATATATATATATATATATATATATATATATATATATATATGAGTTGGGTAATTATTGGGCTAATTAAATAATGTTTTTGGCATACGGCTCAACTAAGGAATTAAACACTAATATTATTTATTAAGAGTTAACCCACTCCTTGACAGGTACATCTAAGAACCCTAGACACACCCACCCAAGATGAAGAGGAAGAACCACCATAGGAGGAAGAAGAGAGGCACCTCTGCTATTTTCAGGCAAGGATTCTCTTGCCATTCTTATTCAAATTGTACTATTCTTATATTAATATTGATTCCATGCTTAAACTAAGAATGAATCATGTTTTGAGACTGCATCTTTATAGATATTTTGATTAGTGCAAAAATTGATGATAATTGTGTGATCCATGTTTAGATCCGCAACCGCTTATATTAAATCTGTATTCATGAAGTTTAAATTGAAGAATCATTATAGAAAACATGTGGTAGAACCCTCTAAACTAATCCGAAAATCATTGGGGCAGTGCAAGATGAAATTTGAAAATTTCATGTTCATAAGTTTTTGACATAATCTTGATAATTTGATGACAAATCTAGGGCTGAATTTGAGGTTTAATCATATGTATAATGATCCTATGATGTTTTGGAGACTACATCCATACAAGTCTTTAAGTTGTTGAATCATTATAATGATATCTGATGAAGGAGGTTTTGAGAAGGAAAATCCCGTCTTGGAAGAAACCTGTTCTTGGCTTACAGGGATAACAGAATCGATTCGATCTCCCTACCGAATTGATACGGGGAACCTGCTTGTGGATTTTTTTTGTCACGATCATGTGGGCATCGATCGCATATTTTTCTGATTTTTTAATTAGTTATGATTTTTCTACGAAAGGGTGTGCGAGACCATTTTTGCCCAAGCGACGGATAAAGACTTATTCCAAGATAGTAATGATAATGTTATGAGCTTATATATATCGTTAAATCGGGACGGGTTGATGTTATGGTAGTGCATGTGTGATAACTTAAAATACAAGTAACTATATAAAGGAAACGATTTATGTAGAATTCTTGAATAACGTTATACGGATTAAATATATTAAAAGGCAGGGATATGCCTAGATGATTTGGAAATTTTGGTAGGCTCACATAGATTATATGATCCTAAAATATACGATAAGGCTATTATGATTAATTCAAGGTAGGTTTGAATAAAAGAAATACTCATTAGAGATAATTCGAACGCTTGAGAACTTAACTAATGGTTAGTTTCCTCAAATTATTACCGTATGAGGATACTAAGTAGAAGTGAACCGTAAGCTTAGTGGGCTGAGTTTAAATGGTTAGTATCGGCCATGACAGTAGTTAAGGTGAAACTACTTATACATATTGGTAGATTCCATATATATGTACATATAAACCTTATCGAAAAGGTAACAGGAAGCAAATGATTATTAATAATCGAGAAGGATTTAGTCTAAGCTAAGAAGGCAACTTGCTAAAATCATTAATAGTATTAGTAGGTGTAGTTTGGGAATAACTATACCTACAATTGTGTTGGCAAGGGTAGTTGGGGATAACTATACCTATAATGGTTTTGGGGAGGTTAGTTTGGGATAACTATACCTAGATATTTATGGAGAAATAAACGATGAAATAAATATGATTATTCAGCCTCGGAGGCATTATGTGGGACTTAATCTTTAATTGGGAAATAGTCGTAGGATGGATACTTAATAGGGGTTATGTAATAACTTACTAAAATGTTATGATTAAGCTAAGAAGGCTATAGTTATATGGACGGATTCTTCTGGGGTAAAGTAGTTATTGAGTAACTAATTATATATGTTGGATGATAATATGTATTACATTATTTTGTGTGGACATACCTGGGTTCATGAACCGTCCTATCGGTTGGGGTTGCGTGCATTCGGGATCGAAGCACACATCGGCACAGGTGGGATATGCGTAGTGTTAGGTCATATTATAGGTACTACGTAGCATCGCCACTTATTATAGGTAGTTATTGATGCTGGGATCCTTTGTCACTGTTGGGTATGGGCCGTGAACTGGTGTACTTTGTAGGTACTACCCACTTGCTTATGCTTTATTGTTACCCCCTTTAGGATGAGGGACTCCTCTGGGTACTACAGATTGACCACGAATAAGACGCCGAAGATAGATGTCTTCGTGTGTCATACATATATATATAGACATATGTATTTATTTATATGCACATTGTGGTGTGCCTGGTATGAGAATGCGTTCCCATACTTTATAGATGTAGACAATATTTAATGATAATAAAGATGGATTATCACAGTGACATGGATAATTAGTGGCAAAAATGTTCTAATGGTCTAATACATAAGACAATGATTAATGAGAATGATAAATGGGATAGTCTAAGTATGTAGGCGGTAGTTAAAAAGAATGAAACCTATAGTCTAAAAGGTATAGACGGTGATTGGTGCAAACTAAAAGTTACATAGTCTGACGAGATAGACTAAAAATAAGGAATATTATATGACACCTAAATACACACTGAATTTATATAGAAATTAATGGACAACAATGTGAAGTTAATTCGAGCACTATAGTATTAGATGTAACACCCACTTTCCGTTGATATATGGGCAGATAACTTTTTTATTACGTGTTGGATTAAACATTAGAATTCATAATTAATATTTGTTTGAGGATGTGAGTAGGATTGCTTCTAGATGAGAAGTGAAATACTCGATATCTACAAGCATCGATGGAGAGATGTGAAGTATGAGTTAGTTACATTTTTCATACTTATTAGTGAAGAATCCTTGCAAGTCTAGGGCTCTGACTCAAAATTATATATGTTTTCCCCCCAGGTTTTATCATAAACAGGGATGGCAGAACTGACGATGGATCATACTTGCAGTTGCTTTGGATGTAGCGGATCTTGTTCCATTGATTCTATTATAGGTTGTACTTCTTCATTGGGTTATTTTATTTCATATAGAAATTGTATGGGCATTATCTCGAGAGTTTATTTATATCAATTTGTACGTATGGGCATTAGCCCGAGATTTTATTCATTCAGTTTTGCACGTATGTATTAATTCAGTTTTGGTTCAAACGTTTTTTTATTTATTATGAATTTTGGTAAAGAACAAAGACTATTTCTATTTCGTAAGGTTGAGAATGGTATAAATTATGGATAAGCCCCATCTTTGGTGTATCGTGCCTGGCCAACCTTTACGTGAGAAAATAGGGATTGTTACAGTTAGAGTATTAAGAATTATTATTGTAACAATCACGGCAGAGAGAATCATCTTCACTTGGGGTGTGAACTGGGAGGACATTATAGGGATCCCAAAGGCAAAAATCTATAGAATCCCCCACCCAAAGTAATAATGAGAAATCCAAAGATAGATTCATCCACTGAGAAATGCAATTGTCAATTTATCTTGAAGGGAATCCCATTGATTGATGGTTGGTGTATGCTAAAAGTTGGTTATGACATACAAAACCACTTTCTACCTAACACACTTATTGGGCATCGATATGTCGGCCATTTAACGGTAGATGAGAGAAAAATTATAGAGGATATAACCCTTAGCAGTGTTAAGTCATACGTTTTTCCAACTATTCTAAAAAGTCTTTATGAATCTAGATGCTCAAAAATAAAGATCATTTATAATATGAAAGAGAAGTTACATATACGGGACATGGAGGATAGAAATATGATGTAACATTTGATGAAGTTATAAACTGAGAAGAGTGCGCTTGTGTTCAAATAAAGAAATTATTTAATTAAATACAGTTTTTATCAATTAAGTCCTAAACATGCATCTAGGTGTGATTGATGATGATAAAATCAAGCAAGAACATTCAAACACACACAAATGAGGAAAAATCCCTCAAAGGGGTAAAAACTTTTATTTTCACTATAATTTTGTAAGAAAACAGCTTACACGGATTACAGTAAAAATACAATGACACAGAAATACCCTCGGGTGTCAGTTCTGTTATCGGCGGCTGGAACTATCCCTTTCCAATAGGGCAGGAATGAAGGAGAGAACAACTTCCTCAAAAATTACTCCAGATGAGTAAATGATCCTCTTGAAGGTTTAAAGATTCACACACATATATGGGAACGGTTTTGTGAATCAAAAAGGTTTAGAAAACCTTAAAAAGATGAAGTCTTATTCTGGGCTAGAATTTTGAGATTACAGAAAGACTTGAAAAATGTGTAGAAGGAGAACGGATATTTATACGAAAATCGAGGCGGTGGCTCGTTCGAACGAGATAGCCATGTCGCTCGAACGAAGGACAGAAGTCGTTCGAACGAGATCGCGCGACATGCCTATCTCGCACGAACGACTTTCAAAGTCGTTTGAAAGAGCTCTTCGTTCAAGGCAATTCGCTTCTACACTAAGAAACAATTCTGCTTTTGATAAAAAAAATAATCCAGACTTCAAAAATAATTTTCTAAAAAATTTCCCAAATATTTATGCAAATATTAAATCTCCAATAAACCATTTTACCGATAAAGTGTAGTGGAGTAGTGAGAATGAGCTGAGCAGCACGTCGCATGAAGAATGATGCACGTGAAGATAATGGATGCATTGAATTCGGATAAAGGCCATCAAGGTTGATCGTGTTGACGTGCCGAATGTAGCGGTATCAGATATACAAACTGTGATCTAGGAGAAAACAGAAAATTCCTAGATTCTACCCTGGACATTTATAGAATTATGTCCTTACAAATCTCCCCCTATGTTTATGCTGGTACATAAAAAAAAAATCCGAATTATGAAATCAAATGACATACAAGATAATATCCCTATTAAACCCTCAAACTGAGAATACTAAATGACATGTCTTCCAAATCTTCAGCTCTTCAGAAACTTCCAAAGCTTTTCTCATCAGGGTGTGCAATGAACAATGTTATACCTACACACATGAGATAAAGCAAATACCCGTGATAAGCAACAGTTTAAAATATAATGATATGCAAAACTTGATGATCAATTAAGCTTAAGCAAATTATTCATAAATCAACCAAACAAACACCAAACACCAAAACAATCCCCATAATTCTTCTGCCCCTTTTTATGATGTCCCCAAATAGACAAATATGAGAAGAATAGATAAATGCACATGGAGAATGACACACGGGAAGAAACTGCTATTTTTGTATTTTGCAAAAATTTTCACACATAATATACAACAAATAATCACACCATGAAAGAACACAAAAACAACCAAGTCGATGATAGCGTAAATGAACGGGTGTGATAAAATTCGATAGGAAAATCAATGCATACAAACATGACATATGTGTACGATGAATATCGAATACTCCTAACGAATGAATTCAAACGCTTCCTTTGGTGTAAAAAAGTGGTAATATGAGACATTGACTCAATCAAATCAACAAATCCAAGCTTAAAGTGACTTCCACACCAATAACATCCAAAACTATTTCATGCTTTTTCAGGACTTTCAAGGAAGTGCAAACCCGTTTATAGTCTCCAACAAAACTATTTCAGATTTATATTTTGAATAGAGGCGTTCTAAATTCTCAAACTTTGGAGAATTGATGGTGAGACCTAATGGCCCATAGATGACATATATTGTTTTTTATTGCCTTTAATTTTTTCGGGCTCTTTTAACCTTTTTGGACCCCGGATAATAAAATTTCTCAATTTTTTAGTTCCTTTTTAATGGTGGCTTAGAATCGCAAAGGCCAAATGAACCTTTCACAGCCCTTTCCCGTTTTCAAATAAACATACAGTCTCACCAAAACAGTTTTTACATGCATTCCAAGCTTGTCAAGTTTTATAGCATATGGTTAGTTGTATAGATAGAATTGAGATAAACACTCAAGCCAAAATGTGATAGACAAGTACAATAATCAAATAAAGCCGTGATATGTGTGCAATAAAGGAGATAGGAGTCAAACATATAGGAAGATATCACTAATTACATCTCAGAGACTCCAAACAATGTAAAACACATGGATGAAATGATGTAGCGTCTCAAATCTCTATCAAACAGTCACACGGATAAATGGAATGAAATTGTGACTTAGCTACCTTAAATGGTCATCCATAAAAGGTGCAAAAAGAATACAAAAATCTTTTTGTGCTTTTCTAAAATTTTTATAAAAACGAAAATCTTTTTGGATTTTTCAAATATTTTTTGTAAAAATAAATAAAAATCTGTACAACAAAGCAATAATACATATAACACAAAATAACAATAGGATGCATATGATATGAACATGAAGAAGCATCCTATCCTAGACACGGACCAACGCCTCAGTCAACTGTGCAAATCCCCAAAGACTTCCTAAGACTCTCAAATCTAAGGGCATCTAAAGGTTTCGTGAAAATATCGGCTAACTCACGATTGGTGGGTACGAAACTCAGGGATACGACTATCTCCTCAACTAACCGACGTATAAAGTTCTCGCGTATCCTGATGTGCTTTGTGCGTGAATATTGGACTGGATTGCAAGCTATATGTATCGCACTCGTGTTATCACAGGAAATAGTCATGGTGTCCTGTGAGATCCCATAATCCTCTAACATTTGCTTCATCCACAAGAGTTGCGTGCAATAACTCCTGGCGGCGATGTACTCAGCCTCCGCAGTGGACAAAGAGATGGAATTTTTCTTCTTGCTCAGCCAGGAGACAAGAGCAGAACCAAAATAGAAACACCCACCATAAGTACTTCTACAACCATCTACATCCTTGACCCAATCGACATCTGAATAGGCAGACAAATGGTCATCGGTATCAAAGGAATACCAAATACCGTATGAGAGAGTCCCACTCACGTATTTGATAATACATTTTAGAGCGAGTAAGTGTGACTCTTTTGGGGATGCCTGATATCGCGCACAGACTCCAACACTAAAGGCTATGTCGGGACGACTGACAGTCAAGTAGAGAAGACTACCTATCATACTTCGATACAAGGTTTGCTCTACATCCTTGCCTGAAGTGTCCTTACTAAGCTTGGTAGTGGTACTCATAGGTATACATGCATTCTTAGCAGAGTCTAACCCGAATTTCTTCACTAAGTCTCTAGCATACTTAGATTGGGAGATGAACATCCCATCCTCTAGCTGACGAACCTGGAGACCAAGGAAGAAAGTAAGCTCACCAACCACGCTCATCTCAAACTCACTTTTCATCTCATCCTCAAAGTGATGAGCATGTTGGGAATACGTGGATCCAAAGACTATGTCGTCCACATAGACCTGGGCAACCAAAATAGCACCGTCATCTCTCCTGATGAACAACGTCATATCATATCAACTCCCCCTCTCTTGAAGCCACGGGCTAAGAGATAAGAAGTAAGCCTCTCGTACCAAGCACGGGGTGCTTGCTTCAAACCATACAAGGATTTTCTCAGATAGTAGATGTGCTCCGGATGCTTAGGGTCTTCAAACACTTTTGGTTGTTCCACATAAACCTCCTCCTGTAGAATACCATTAAGAAAGGCACTCTTGACATCCATATGATATAACTTGAAGCGAAAATGACATGCGATGGTGAGTAGTAAGAGGACGGACTCAAACCTCGCAACAGGAGCAAATGAATCCCCAAAATCTACACCTTCTATCTGTGTGTAGCTTTGAGCAACCAACCTAGCCTTGTTTCTGATTATGGTACCATTTTCATCCATTTTATTCTTAAAAATCCATCTGGTACCTATCACATTAGTCTCACTAGGTCGGGGGAAAAGTTCCCAGACATTATTCTTTTTAAACTGAAGCAACTCATCCTGTATAGAAGATATCCAGTGTTCATCCTTGAGTGCTTTTTTGTGATTTTTGGGCTCGACTTTGGATGTGTAGTAAAAATGGCTAACAACGTTCTCGAGCTGAGCACGAGTCTTGACCCCTAGAGTGGGATCACCAACAACGGAAGAAGGGTCATGACTTTTACGAACCCAAGAAGGTGTGTCCCCTAACACGGGAGTAGGGTCCACAATGTGTGGGTGAGGTACAAGTAAATTACTGCCAGAAACATCCTCATCCTCACACTGAAGGCTAGAATCAATAAATGCCGAAGGTTCGTCATCTTGCACGGTGACGTTTATTGACTCCATAACCTTAGAGCTCTTCAGGTTGAAGACCCGATACGCTATACTATTCGATGAATATCCTAACAGTATTCCCTAGTCGCTTCAGGAGTCAAACTTTCCTAATTGCTCTCTATCCCATAGGATGTAGCATTTACACCCCAAAATACGGAAATATGCAAGGTTGGGTTTCTTGCCAGTCCACAATTCATAAGGCGTCTTAAGTGTGTGTGGATGCCGGTAAACCCTATTCACCGTGTGGCATGCAGTAGACACTGCCTCTACCCAAAATCTTCTAGAAACCTTATGACCTAGAAGCATAGATCTAGCCTTTTCCTGGATCGTCCTATTCTTTCTCTCAACAATCCCATTTTGCCGAGGAGTCTTCACAGTAGAAAACTCATGTTTGATCCCAATGCTATCACAGTAATGATCTACCTTTGCTTCCTTAAATTCAGTGTCGTTGTCACTACGTATCCTGTTAATAGTGACTCCGTATTGATTTTGCAGGACACGGCACTGGTCGTTAAAAATTCCACAGCATCGAATTTCTCCTTCAGAAAACCTATAATCGAGTATATGGAGAAATCATCCACCATCACGAGGATATACCTCTTACTACCGAGACTTTCAGTACGAGTAGGACCCATAAGATCCAAGTGAATAAGCTCAAGTACACGAGAAGTGGTAATGGAAAGCAACTTCCTATGGGGGCTACGAATTTGTTTTCCCAACTGATAGGGTCCACAAATCATCGAAGTTGACTTTCCAAGTGATGGTAAGCCACATACTAGGTCCTTTTTAGCTAAACGAGTTAGATCTCTAACGTTCATGTGACCTAGACGTTGGTGCCACAGATTCATAGGAGTGATCGTGGCACTGTTGCAGACGAGTGAGGATGTGGGCTCAGTCCCATAGCAATTATCTTTTGTCCTCGTACCTCGTACTAAAAGTTTATCGGCTTGATTATAGACATTACATGCGTCCCGGTTAAACTTTACAGCCAAGTCAGCGTCGCACAGCTGGCTAATGCTAAAAAGGTTTGCTTTCAAACCTTTGACGTACAAAACATTCTCTAGCTTAGGAAATCCTGGTAACTCTACAGTACCACGTCCTACAATGCTAGACTTGCTCCCATCTCCAAAGGTGACTCTACCATCCTGACAATCCTCAAGAGAGGCAAAAAATGAGGCATCACCTGTCATATGTCAGGAGCACCCACTATCAAAATACCACTGTAAGGTATTATGTGCTTTGAGAGAGATATGAACAACAAAGTCCTTTTTATCTTTCTTAGGTACCCAAGAAGTGGTGACCTTTTGTTTACCTTTGTTGTTGGTGGTTTTATCCGGAATGTGAGAAGTATTCACTGACGGCGAAGACATCCGTCGAAATTCCTCTATCAAACTCTGTGATGTGGCAGCTAAAAACTCAACTCGCTCTCTCAGACTGGTAAAATCATCAGTATGTTGTGGTGGAGCAGTAGTGCGTCGTGTCCGACCCATACTATAGCAAAACTCCATGAGGTGTCCTTTTCTTTTGCAATATGTACAAAAGAAAACAGTCAAAGACGAACTTTGGTTTGCTTTTCTTGGTCGAACTCTCCGTCGAGGTTTTTGACGATGGCCATAAGGAGTCGTAGTAAACTCAAGAACTGGTCCAGGTGCAATTTGGGATGTGGAAGCACCAACATAACCTATTCCTTGCTATCACCAAAACCTAAAGCGGGGCCAAGGAGCATCTTTTCCATCTTTCCAGATCCGTCCTCAATTTGTACCTTGACTTCCCTTGCTCTCTCCAGATCATGAGTAAGCTGGGCTATAAGGGCTTTAAGTTTCTTACGAGTCTCCACGGAGGAATAGAGCTCACTCGTAAGACTAGCCACTTGTTCAGTCAAGTCCCCTCTCTCTTTCTCAAAATAACTCTCTCTTTGTTTAAACAAACTCTATTTCTCAACACAGGCAGACTCTCTCTCTCTTAAGGTAGTGCAGGTGGAGGACTCTCTATCTCTCACTTTTCTTAAATCTTCCTCTAAAGCGGTGATCCTAAGAACCAACGGTTTGTTACACTTTTTTGTTTTAAAAGACTCAGAATAAAGCTCGGCGTAGGTGCATTGAAGATCACTCTCGCTCTCACTTGTGTCATCCTCCCCCTCACTCACATCGCTCTCACTGTCGAGGTGTCCTTGTGAAGTAGCATCCTCATCGTCGTGAGGAGCACTATAAGTACTCACATGACTAGCCATGAATGCGGTGAAGTTACACTCATGCGATGATTCATCTCCAGAATCCACTGACTCGACCTCACTGTCGTCACTAAGGGTAGCATTAAGGACAGCTTTGACCTTTTCTCTGTTCAGCCTAGTAGCACACTCAAAAGATCTATAACCCCTACCGTCGCACTCAAATCATCTTTCACTTTCCTTCTTAGGAGGATCTTTAAAATCTTTTTCATTTTTCTTTTCAAACTTATTTTTCTCAAACTTCTTTTTATCTTTAAAATTGCCATTTTTCTTGAATTTGGGAATTCTTTTGAAATTTTTAGCAAAAAGGGCCAAATCATCTAAGTCAAAATCACATTCAGAATCCGACGTATCTGTCTCTCTTTTCCTAAATGACTCTCCTCTCTTTCTTGCCGACCCCTCACTCTTTCTCTCCTGGACATTAAGTGCAATTCCCTTATCTTTAGACTTAACAGATTTAGAAAACATATATATTTCTTACGTTTGCAAGTCTCCTACAAGTTCCTCCAATTTAAGCGTATTTAAATTACCCATAGAATTTAACACAATGACTTTAGGGATAAAACACTTAGGCAATAATCTAAGAATCTTTTTGACAAATATAGCATTAGGAATATGTTCACCAAGATTAAAGCTAGTGTTAACAATATCAGACAGTCTAGCATAAAATTCATCAAAACATTTAGATTCAAGCATGGTGATTGTTTCAAATTGAGTTGTTAAATTTTGCAGTTTCGACTCTTTTACAACATTAGTACCTTCATGGGTAAGTTGAAAAACATCCCATGCCTCTTTTGACGTGGTGCATGCCATTATGCGTTTGAACTCATCAGGTGTGACAGACCCAGAAATAGAACTTAGACCCTTAGAATTAAAAGATGACCATTTAAATTCTTCTTTAGTCCATGTAGTAACAGGTTTTAAATTGGTCACGTTTTCAAGAGTGACGGAGGGAGGTGTCCACCCTCTTTAAACCAAAATCCAGACACGTTCATCATTGGCTTTTAAAGCAGATCTCATGCGGGCTTTCTAATATGCGTGGTTTGTCCCGTAAAAAACTGGAATTTTATTATATAACTTCTCCATAACACACTCGTTTTCAAAAAAATCATTTTTTTCCAGAAAATTGTTATCTTAGAAAAATTTTGCCAAAAATTACACGGTAAAATTGTGTAATTGGCTCTGATACCAATTTGAGAAGAGTGCGCTTGCATTCAAATAAAGAAATTATTTAATTAAACACAGTTTTTATCAATTAAGCCCTAAACATGCATCTAGGCGTGATTGATGATGATAAAATCAAGCAAGAACATTCAAACACACACAAATGAGGAAAAATCCCCCAAAGGGGCAAAACCTTTTATTTTTACTATAATTTTGTTAGAAAATGACTTACACGAATTACAGTAAAAATACAGTGACACAAAAATACCCTCAGGTGTTAGTTCTGTTGTCGACGGCTGGAACTATCCCTTTCTAGTAGGGCAGTAATGAAGAAGAGAACGACTTCCTCACAAATTACTCCAGATGAGTAAATGATCCTCTTGAAGGTTTAAAGATTCACACACATATATGGGAACGGTTTTGTGAATAAAAAAGGTTTAGAAAACCTTAAAAAGATGAAGTCTTATTCTGGGCTAGAATTTTGAGATTGCAGAAAGACTTGAAAAATGTGTAGAAGGAGAACGGATATTTATACGAAAATCGAGGCGGTGTCTCGTTCGAACGAGATAGCCATGTCGCTCGAACGAAGGACAGAAGTCGTTCGAACGAGATCGCGCGAAATGCCTATCTCGTGCGAACGACTTTCAAAGTCGTTTGAGCGAGCTTGTCGTTCAAGGCAATTCGCTTCTACACTAAGAAACAATTCCGCTTTTGATAAAAAAAATAATCCAGACTTCAAAAATAATTTTCTAAAAAATTTCCCAAATATTTATGCAAATATTAAATCTCCAATAAACCATTTTACCGATAAAGTGTAGTGGAGTATTGGGAATGAGCTGAGCAGCACGTCGCATGAAGAATGATGCACGTGAAGATAATGGATGCATTGAATTCGGATAAAGGCCATCAAGGTTGATCGTGTTGACGTGCCGAATGTAGCGGTATCAGACATACAAACTGTGATCTAGGAGAAAACAAAAAATTCCTAGATTCTACCCTGGACATTTATAGAATTATGTCCTAACATAAACTAATATGTGTATCGGTATAGGGATAATGGGGTTACCGATCAAGTTTAAGCATATTCTAAGCCCATCTTGAATCCATTCAATTAGTTAAATATTTTTGTTAGTAGTGATTGTAGAGCGTATATACATGTTAAATCGTTACAAGATGGTATTGTTTGAGATGTCTAGGATAGTCTCTTAAAATCTCCCATTCTTAGTAATGAAAAAGGAATAAAACGATCAATGGGCTTTGGGACGATTACATGCATTGTTTAATTCATTTACGATACCCAATATTTTTATAATTGATCAGGAATAGGCATGCACGAATGAGTTAAGGGTGGTATTACCGCATGCAAAATACATGTTATGTACATTTCACTTTACCATAATGTGGAAAATCATGAAAGGAAAAAGATAAGTGACGACAATGTGTTCAAACAGTTCTTGATCGATTGCGTATCTTTGGTTGAATCCCCAACATAGCGAGATTCTAACAAGGCATAGTTGTTGTTCAATATGGGTTGGGTCACTTAATCTAATACCCTTAGTGACACCATTCATACATGGTATAATTATAAAGAGGTATTCTTTCGTTCGTTAATAAATTTGATTAAACATCGTGGTTGAAACACCCATAGGAGGGACTTCCTTAGGTTATTTTGAGACCACACAAATTTCTGGTATCTCACATTTTTGGATATTTTCTTATCAAAATAATTTTTAGTTCTTTTATGAGATAAGTAATTATAGAACCAACCTTAAGTCAAGATCAAGTATAAATCAAGGGTAAAATGCATGTCAGGTCGTAATATGACAATTCACTATAATTTATTTCACACAATACACATTTTTAGGCACCCTCAATAATTAATATTGCATGATTTAGACAAGACAAATTCTGGATAAAATTGGAAATATCTATATTTTTGATAAAAATAATTTCCAGATTTTTTTCATATTTATAAGATTTTATTTTGCATTTTAAAATAAGTTTTGAATATTTTAAACTAATAAAATGGATTTTTTAAACATTTTTTTATCCATTTATTAAATGAAATTTTGCATGTTATTTTTTATATATATAAATAAAGGGCGACAATTTGCATGTTATTATCTGACCATTGATAAGGAATGCTGGAGTTTAATGTGGATTCTTCCTTTTAGGGTTTGTTGATTATGTATCTTTGAGAAAGCACACCAAATATATTATGTGTTTGTTTTATCTCTTGTGTCTTGAGATGCATTTATTACCGTTTATTATGTTTCAATCCTATGGTGGTTATTGTTATCCATGTGAGAGTTTGACCAACCAAGGAAATCATGTTACCAGATTAACCTGTTATAATGGGTTGGTTTACTTGAGATGCTTTATCATAAGATGTTCAATATCTCGTCAACCGGTTACATTAAATTTTAATTGTTAGAATAAAACCCTAGTGATCATATTAACAAAACTCCTATATAAACACTGTGTTCTCTTATTTACCACTTTTGTCACTGTTTTGAAAATCCCTAAGAGAGAGAGTGAGTCCATCAGAGAGAGAAATGGACTTAATTAGAGAGAGAGAGAGAGAGAGAGAGAGAGAGAGGGTTGAGTTACTCATAGTGAAAAAAGAATAGATTAGGGGGATCAACACAAAGAGATTGAATGTCGTTTTCTAAAGAAAAAATAAGGTGGATTTAATGTTTGCCATTTGTAAAGTTTTTTTTTCTATATGCAAAGGGTTCTACGACTTGGATCCATAATATCTTAATCAAAATCAACTCTAGTATACATAAATCAAAGACAAGGTTAAAGGATTTACATCTTTGTAAATACTTACACAATCTCACATTTTCACTCAAATCACTTTAGGATTCACGTGTATGCGATTTCAAACTCTTGTAAAGGTGTCAATAGTTATTTACACTTGATTAATGTTCAAAAATGAAGTTTGGTTTTGAAAAATGTTTTACATCTTTTAAAAATTCATATATAAAGTATTCTTAGTCACATCTGAGATTTAGAAATGTTATTTTTAAAAAGAAAATTTCTAGATATTGATGTTCAAATAAGTTTGTGAAAATCAATAGTGAAATCATTGTAGAAGTTTATGAGAGGACAACCTTATTGTTGGCGTGCATATTCCGGTAGATCTCGTGTAATTTGTAGGGATTGTGTGTAATATTAAGTGTGCATGAGTATTAATTTATTAGATTTACATTCATACACTTAGACACACAAATCACTTGGTATATTGGGGAGACTAAAGAGTTATTTTCAGGAATGAGTGGAGCAGCAGAACAAACGATCAAAGACCATTGAGTAGGACTCTCACTTAGGTACATTCTTATTTTTCTTTTATTCTTGAGTTATTATTGTACCTGAATCCATATTTGATTTTAGTAAACTTTTTAGTTTTGTGGCTTAGTAACCACAAGGGGGATGTTTCCTCCATAGAGGTTTTACCACGATAAATCTTGGACTTGTGTTGATTCTTATTTATTCTTAACTATATGAGATTTACAGCTAAACTATTAGTTAATTGATTTTGACAAAATCTTAATTAAAGATTTCAAAGTTAAAAGTAACTTAGGTTATTGGAAGAAGTATTTAACAATGTTACATCTTGGAATAAAGTTTCTTTATTCATTTAATCACAAGAGATAACTCAAAAGAGGAATTTTGATATAAATTAAAATTTGAAATAAAATCAGGAGTTAAATTATTAGTTTAATATTTGAGTCAGTTTATTTAAGTGGTATCAGAGACTTTAATTATTTTTCCTGATCCCGTTCTCTTTATCCATTTTAGTAAAAATGGATGAAAAACATGGTAACTTTAATCATGCCCCCTCTTTGATGGAAACAATTATACATACCGTAAAGTAAAGGTGATTGCTTTCATCCAAGGGATATTGGTTCATGATGTTTGGGATAACATTGTGAGTGGATACACTACCAACTAAGACTGTTGGTGAAGAACCAAATGTTCTGACAGTCTAGAAATTAGTTATTAAATATACTAAGGAAGAGAAACTCCAGTCTCAATATAACTATAAGGAAAAAAAATGTCATTTTCATGCCCATGACTAAGACTGAGTTTAAGAGGATATTCGTTTATGCCACGGCCAAACGAGACTGGGACATCCTTGTCATTGGTCACGAGGTTGACAAGCATGTCAAATAGGGAAAATACAAATCCTGATTCAACTATTCAACACCATAATGATGTCAGAAGATGAAACTTTTCACGAACTTTATTTAAAACTGAGTGATATCATTATAACAATCTTGGTCCCAATGGTGTTGAGTTTGTCGGAATAGACATTGATATGAAATTACTTAGGTTATTGCCGCCTAATTTTCACTCTAAGAAATATGTTATAGTGGAGATGACCGACCCAAATTTGACTCTTGAATTGTTATGCAGTAAACTTAGGACAATTGAGATGGAATTATCTAATAATAAATAAATTAAGTCCACATCTCTCCCTAAGAGGACTAATGATTCAAATTTTGTCTTTACCTCTAAAGTGACCACTTTAGAGTTGATAATGCAGATGTAGACTTACAAGCATTAACACTGAAATAGCTTTGCACAATAAACATTTTAAGAAAATTTTAAAATTTAGAAATATTCCCTCTAATAAACAAGGACATTTAAGTGGCCAAGATCACTCTCGCCCTGAACCACATGAGAGTACATATTGACAATTTGATAAGAAGGATAAAAATAAACCTCCATCGGACATGTTTAAGGTCTGATGTCACAGATTTAATAACTTTGTACATTATTCTAATAAATGTAGGACTAAGGAAAAAAACTACCAAGGTTCATATAACTAAAACCTCGGATGACTCATCAGAGTTTGATAGTGACAAGTCTTAGTCCTTTTGAGCCTAATGAATATTGCATGTCATTTTATGTTAAAAAAATTTAGAATGATGTTAATGGATGCATGGATACTACTGATTTTGATGATGAATTGCTTGATGCGGATGCTACATATGATGTGAATGATATATTTGTTAGCTTAGATGCTCGGCGTGTGAGTTCAAATCTATTCAAAAATGAAAATGTAGGGGATGCTACTTCATACAAAACACGTTGTTATAACTCTGAAAGTGAGAGTGAAATCCCCGGTTATCATGTAATTTACGCTACCTCTATCAAACGGTGTTTGAAATTGAAAGAATTAATTATGAATTTGACTAAAAAGTAGAGGTTTTAAGCAAGCAAGTTATGTTGAATGTCAAAGAGTAAAACACCCAATGCTAAATATTTGAGACTAAAAATTGATTTTTGAAAAGAAATAAAAAGAGTTTTCAGATTCAAATATGATCTTGGAACAAAAATGCAAGGCCACATTGGTCGAATTGGAATAATATAAAGAAAAATGTTCCAAGGTTTTTAAAAGGTATCAATACTTTGAATATGGCAATAAACAACTTGACCAGATTTTAAGTGTTGGGATGACTGATAATGGCAAACATGGGTTAGGTTTTATTGAAAACCAATTTAAAAAAAAATACCATGTTTGTCAAAGTGATTTCAAGTAAGACTGAAATTCTAACACTTGAGAAAATCGTGAATTTTGAAAAAAACTCTTTTCTAACCACAACCCCAAATATGACGGATAAGGTTGAGTCTCCTAAGCATACACATAAACCTGTCATAAAATATAGATGCCCCCCCGTTAGAGACATTGAGAATAAGTCAAAATCTTTTGTAATCAAACCACGGATGGAAAATAAAGTAAAACTTATTTTCAAAATTTTTACCAATAAGGTAAAGCCACGTCAGATAAATATTGTTCATATTGTGATACTTTTAGGCACAACAGAGATGAGTGTTTTCAAATCAGAATCAATACTCCTGTCTATAAAATTTTTAATTACTCTCGAATGAGGCGCAATTACTATGCTTTCCCAAATAAAATTTTAATCAAAGAAAAACTCATAAAACTAAGAATAGGTCGAAGACCAAATCATGGCGTAGGAGTCCTAGGTCCTCTTACAACCTAAACGATGAAAATGGTTTAAAATTAGGCTAATTTCGGTTAGAAAGGATGAGTTAATACCCCAACTAAGGTTGAACATCATTGTTACTGCCCTTAAAGCACATGACACTTCAGTGAGTTGATATTTAGACTCAAGTTGTTCCAAGCATTTAATCGGGAACGAATCAGAGTATCCAATATAACTAACTACCTCGCTGGAAACGTTATGTTTGCAGACGACGAGTCCTCCCAAATCATAGGGAAATGGATAGTCAAAGAGGCAGGATTCTCATTACTGAGTTGTAATACCTTGTATTTATGAGGATTAAGAATTTAATTAATTCGGTGATATATGAATTAATTTATCTGGAGGATTTAATTAAATTAGTGAATTGAGATTTAATTAATTCAGTTCATTTTAAAATTTACATGTGTCGTAATTTGAGGACAAGATTGGATGTTTTAGTAAAGTAACTCGGATAACGATTCTGAGTGCACGATTGATTCCTAATTGGTTGAGATAGTCGAAAAGGAGTACCCATGAGTAGTAATTGGGTCTCGGAATATTTTTAGGCATGACCGGGCTCACACGAGGGTGTTTGGCTCATTATCATTTGGCCCATAGGCTTAATTTTGAGATTTATGATTTAAAACCTATATTAGGGATTTTGTGGCTGACACAACTCAAAAAGAAAACCTTAGTTTGACATCGGAGAAAAGATAGAGAAATTGGGAGAGCTTTTGGGAGCCAAACAAAGAGAAGAGGGGTGTGGTCTTCATCAAATCTTCATCTACAACAAAGAAAACCAGACCCTACAAATCTATCAGGCAAGTAGTTAAACTTGCTTTCATATAATTTATAATATTTCAATTCATATCATGGTGGGTGTGAATCATATTCATTTTTAGGTGGGTCATCGCATAGAAAATTAGTGTTTATGAATTGGTGAATCTACGGAGATTAAAAGTGAAATTTATATGTTGTTACAAACAAAAGAGTTGTATCTGATTTTTATTCATAGACTCATAATCCTCGTCGTGTAATTTGGAGTTCGAAATCAAATTTGGAGAAACGAGTATAAGGAAATTATGAAAATCAAACTTAGATCACCGTTGGTGTTATAAATTCGGTTGGATTTAAAGGTTGAATGTTTAGGGGTTACATTAATGGTCTTAAACTAATATAATGAGGGATTAAAAGTTATTAATGTTTGGTTTTATGTTTTGGAATAACAAACTGGTGAAAGTTTAAAAGTTTGAGAACTCAATAATGGCGGAAGCAGCGTCTAGGAAGACGAAAGGGCTGTAGAGGTCGTTCGAATAACTTGGGGAGTCATTCTAACGACATTAGAAGTCGTTCGAGCGACCCATGGTCTCATTCAAACGATGGTGGGGGTTCTAAATTCCTGCCAGCTTCTACATGAGATTACTATTAGTACTTTATTTTTGAGGATTTATATGGGTGAGAATAAAAGGGAGGACAATTATTAAGGGTCTTGAGAGATGGACACTTAGGAATATTTAAGCTTATTAAGGGGGGTTTAATTTAATAGTGGGACTTAGTGTAATAAAGTTTAAAGAGAGAAATATTTAGGGACTTGGGAGGTGGATATTAAAATATGTCTTATTTAGATAAAGTGATAATCTAAATAATTAGAATTTTGGGAAATAAATTCAAAGGGTTAAAATACGGATCAAGTTAATGAATCCGGGCATTTTGGTTGAGTGACACTGCATTGATGAAATTAATGGAGGTGGAATTAATTTAATTAAGGGTCGAAGATTTGACTCGGATATTTTTTAGGCTAATGCGATGGGAGTTAAACACGGGATAGCCGGTTTAATGTACTATAGGTATATATAATAAATTATCATATATATTAAATTTAACGAGAGGTGTTAACCCCAATAGTGGGATTTTGTGTAACAGAGGGTGAAGATACGGATCGAATGAGTGAGTCTGGGTATTGTAGTTGGGTGACGCTACTTAAATAACAAAATAATTCACGTGTGATTAATTAAATTACATGTCGGGATATAGACTTGGGTATTTTGGGCTAGTGCTACGGGTGTTAGGCACGGGTTTGACGGTTTAGTTAGCTTATATATATATATATATGGTGATTGTGTAGTGTATATATATTTGTGTGCTTTATAAATATTTGTGTGAATAATATTTATAGGAATACATGCCCCTCTAGTGCTATCATAGGAGGTTGCGTGATGTGGGTGAATCCCCTGGATAGGGAACGTAGGGTGAGTATAATCCCAGGTCATAGCGTCCATTATTTTATATTGTGATTCTTTTCGTGGTGAAATGCATTGGGTATGATTCGGTCTCACAACCGGGGGAACTATGAACACCTCCACTATGCTTATCTTTATTTTTCTGATTCGGTGAGTTAACCGACTCGAGGTTTCAGGTGGATTGAGTATATCCAGGGTGATAATATTTTAGAGAAACATCCAGTGAGTTATCATTCGGGAATGGATGGTTATTATAATTGACATGTGTGTGAATGTTCTGGTATACTAGTACGTATATAATATGAATAGATAATTATATATGGGATTAATACATAAGTGTGAATCTATTTCTTATATAACTAGTGTGAAAGTTATATGATTGAAAAATGGAATTTCTTATATAACTAATGTGAAAGTTATGTGATTAAAAAGGTGCTTCCTATATAACTCGTGTTAATGTTATATGATTTAATATAGTTGAACCAATTAATAAGTTAATGAGAAGATAACTTGATAATCAATGTAAGAATACTCGGGTTAGAGTAGTGCGGTAGTTAGAGGTGTGATACGACTAGTTGGTTGGGGTAGCTTAACTAGGAAGGTTAGCAGGCAAGCGTTAGGTGTGCACATTAGATGAGGTGTGGGATATACCTTACGAAAGTGAGACACTAGCTTAAATACAAAGAGTGTGTATGCATACTTAATTATTGCAATTTAACTGCTTGCTAAATATTTTCAAAATGTTTTACTTGGGCTCTTACCCGTGTCAAAATATTTTTTAAAACCTTCTAGGTGTCCAGCCATAGGGATGCCCAGTTTGAGGATTCTATCCAGGGATGCGCAGTTGCAGCTCATGTGGAATTTGAAGGACCTTGTTATAGATGCTTCGTTCATTTATTCCTAGTCTATGATCTTTACCTCAGTACTCATTTGGGAATGTCGCCCTCCAATTTGGTATTTAGTTATTTATTTGACCTTGTGTATCCAGGTTATTGCTTCAGTTTACTGTTGTATTTTATTATTGAACCGATAGTTGATTCGGTCATCTTTATTCATATTATTCATCTGTGTTGGATTCAGTTACCCGTTTGTGTTGATGGTTTAATTATTATTTGTTTTTGCATGTCATTAATTAATGAAAGATAAAATTTAGCACCGGTCTAATTAAATTACTAGGTGGTTAGTAACTTTAAAAAGTTTTGAACAATGATGGTGAGAAAGAGACATGTGAGACTAACGATTTATTTTGATCATGGGCTAGCCACCCGGTATTTTAGTAGGCGAGGTGTCACAGATGGTATAAGAGCATCAAATTTTAGAGTCCTTAGGATTTGTGTGGATTATTACGTTTTAGCGTAGCATTATTTGATATAGAGCCTTATTATAGGATTGTTATATCCCTTTACGTATACGACTTACATTCTCCTGCTATTAGTATAGACAATGTGATTCATATACGAGTTCGTTTGGGCTTCGTACACCGAACAGTTTTGGACGACCAGCGAGGGCCGTTGGAAGGACTGCAGGGGGAGAGGCTCAGTAGAAGGCATGGAATATTCTTAGAATGGTGACCGCGATAGAAGTCATCATAGTTATTATTCAGGAAAATGGTGTTGGGATAGTCACTAGGGCTGAGTAGTTTCCCTAAGCACCATCGTAAAAAGCGGTGGTGCAAATTTAGACTCACCCAACGTAGTAGGTAAAGGGGGAGTCAGAGGAAGCCTTATGAAAAGCCTTCCGTGAGGATTCTAATTAGAGAGGGAGTGTGATGGGTCAATGGAAGGAGAAAACCCAAAGGCAATTGTGTGGGGTGGTGTGTAATGTCACCCAGGACTAAATTTTGAGATTTACTCAGAGGAGCGATTTTATAGTGACAGGAGTCAGTCATCATAACTATGGAAATATACCATGAATAATGAGGAAGTTGGAGTGAAGTTTGATCGCAAATCCTTTCATTTTCTATTTAAATAGGGAGGCAAAGGAGATTTCTATACTTGCTTAAAATGGGTCGGTTATGAAGGAGAGTTGACGTGTTTAGCGAACTTCGTACCCGACGAGGTGGATAAGGAGAATCAAGAAGGTTCGTAAGATAATAATGAACTCATGGATGGGGAAATTTGGCTAGAATGACCGGTACCGTTTTCGTTAATGTCGTACGTTTACAAATTAATAACATCGCTTTCGTGAGAAGGGAGCCAAGAGGGTTGGAGAACCAAACCGAAGGTCAATATTTAAATTAACAGTGCTAGGGGGCACCACAAGAGAGGATAACTAGTAAAGGACCCAATGTATTAATTGAGATTAATAGAATTCCTACCAGGTGACGGTGGATTCAGTAAGGGCCATCAAGGCAGTCCCATTGGGCCAGCGGAGCCAAAGGGACAACGAGGGTAGCAATCAGAGTCAAGTCTATATGGTCTGTGAGAAGGACAACCCCGACATGGCCAGTGGGGCCATGGAAAAAGGAATGAAACAGAGAGGTGTCTTATGTGTAAAGAGTAGGAAAACATGTGTGGATTTTGTCCGGAGCGAATTGGGGGACAAGGACGGGATGCCTATTAGGGGAAAAAATTATAAGAAGTTTTTGGATTGGTTGGGATGAGGGTGTTATGTCCAAGAACCATTTGAGATGCGAGTGCTATTGGCAAATGCAAATATGAGTTTTATCCCGAGATGATCGGGGTCTGTTTTGTGTTACACGAGCGAGTCACAGTATTTGTTAGTACTAGATTCACATGTGAAATGGGTTTAACAGAAGTGTCATTAATATCATTATAGTGTGTGTATATTTACCGTGGAGTAGCGGGGCGCTCTTCAGTTCCATCTACAGGGGAGCGGGTGTGGACAATGAGAGCATATATATTTTATGAGGAAAACTCATTTTGAGAGGTGATATTCGAGGTATGGTTTTATCCTGGGTACAGACTGTTAAGCGATGGTGGGCGGTTACAATAAGACTATCGTGTTCGCTCTTTCGGGACATGATGTATATTTTTTCAATATCTCACTTAAAAGAGGGTCGAGATCGCAGTGATATTTTTAAGAAGTAGACTTCAGAGAGTACGGTTTTCTAGTTACATTGGATCACAGTGCGTAGGGATTTTTACTGATGTGATCCATGGTATATCAAGTTTACTATTGAGCGGAGAGATTTAGATCATTGTTGTTTACGCTGAGAACTTATTAATAGTGAGAGCATAGTATCCTGTGATGCCTTGAGAGACATGGGCATAAATGATTTGATTGATGTGTTGGGAGACAGGGATGGTGATATCTTAGTTATGTGCTTTGGACCCATGAATTCGATGATCGACAATGCTAGGGAGTAGTGCATTGGAGAAGTTCTTTTGAGCTTCGTTACGGGAGGTTACACGCATGGACCTTAATAAACATTGGGAGCAGTGAGACGTTGTTGGATGCTAATGCATCGATTTTAAATGTTAAATTATTGAACGAGTAGAAGAAACACTTTAAGATGAGAGCTATTACGATATATGGCTAGTGGAGCCGGGGAGTGCTGCGAAGGAAGCACCGAGAAAACATATGTACCACATGTTAATGGGTGGGGCAATATCGAGAAGAATTAAATGGAAAATTGGTGGGGTAATCGAGAATACTTGTATGATATAGCCACACCGAGAGTGAGGAGCTAAGCTTGAGATAAATATGTTACATACGAGACGTTAGTGATATTTATGTTGGGATGTTTGAGCTATCTTATATAGTATGGTGATACTTTGTATTCACTGTTCTGAAATATGATTTACTCGTGCCAGTTATCACTTGAAAGAGGGTCTAGTCTATATATATGTGTATATATGTTATCGTGTGTTGCATAATAGACTTATAAGAAAATGTTTGTATTGTTATATTTTATCCTGGTGAGTAGGGACGGATACTGATGGGATTCAACATGGATAGGTTTATTATCGAGTGGGGAAAGATAATTCGTGGTTGATTCGCGCTAAGAAACTAGTGATAGTAAGGGGCGCCGTATTGTATAATGTCTTTTGTAACATGAAAGTGGACGAGTATAATTTTATGTCAGGAGATAGAAATTTGGGGGTACGTGCTATGGATTGGGGGCCTAATGGATATCAACGACTGACAATGTTAGGTAGTAGTATATCGGGGAGGGGAGCCTTGTTTGGATTTCGCTTTGTGAGATATCCCACGCATGAAATGTAGCGTCACGTTGGAAGTGGGGAGATGTTTGGTCATTAGGAAACGAGTTTGGTACCTTGGTTATTATACATATATGTGTTTATAACTGTGAGTTGGAAGTTATATTACGATTTAAGGCTAGTAGAGCCGGGTAACATTCGCACGGATGAGAATGAGTACATGGTGTATGGGAGCCCTAGGTAATTAATTTAATATTTAATATAATTCACGGTTAGAAGGGGTAGAGTTATGTGTAGAGATCTTAGGGGAGTAAGAAAGTATTCAAGGCTTGGAATATTAGACTTATCTTAATTTCGAGGATGAAGGGAAGTATGTAATACCCCGTATTTATGAGGATTTAGAATTTAATTAATTCGGTGATATAGGAATTAATTAATCTCGAGGATTTAATTAAATTAGTGAATTGAGATTTAATTAATTCGGATCATTTTAAATTTTACACGTGTCGTATTTTGAGGAAGAGATTGGATATTTTAGTAAAGTAAATCGGATGACGATTCTGAGTGCACGGTTGATTTTGAATAGGTCGAGATAGTCGAAAAAGAGTACCCGTGGGTAGTAATTGGGTCTTAGAGCATTTTTAGGGATAACCGGTCTCACACGAGGGTGTTTGGGTCATTTTAATTTGGCCTATAGACTTAATTTCGGGATTTTTGATATAAAACCTATATTAGGGAGTTTGTGGCTGACACAACTCAAATATAAAACCCTAGTTTGGCAGAGGAGAAAAGAGGGAGAGCTTTTGGGAGCCAAACCAAGAGAAGAGGGGTGTGGTCTTCGTCAAATCTTCATCCACAACAAAGGAAATCAGACCCTACGAATCTATCAGGCAAGTAGTTAAACTTGCGTTCATCAAATTTGTAGTATTTCGATTTATATCACGGTGGGTGTGAATCATATTCATTTTTGGGTGGGTTATCATACAGAAAACGGGTGTTTATGAATTGGTGAGTCTACGCAGATTAAAGGTGAAATTTATATGTTACGAATCAAAATAGTTATATCTATTTTTTATTCATAGAATCATAATCCCTGTCGTGTAATTGGATTTCGAAATAAAATTTGGAGAAACGAGTATAAGGAAATGTGAAAACCAAACTTGGATCACTGTTAGTCTTATAAATTCGAGAGGATTTAAAGGTTGAATGTTTAGAGGTTATTCATGGTCTTAAATTGATTTACGAATGGATTAAATGTTGGAACATTTGGTTTTATGTTTTGGAATAACAAACTGGTGAAAGTCTAAAAGCTTGAGAACTTGACAATGACGGAAGCAGCGTCTGGGAAGACAAAAGGGCTGTACCTCGGGAGTCGACATTAGAAGTCGTTCGAACGACCCATGGTCTCGTTTGAACGACAGCGGGGGTTCTGAATTCCTGCCAGCTTCTACCCGAGATTACTGTTGGGACTTTATTTTTGAGGATTTATATGGGTGAGAATAAATGGGCGGACAGTTATTAAGGGTCTTGAGAGATGGACACTTAAGAAGATTTAAGCTTATTAAAGGAGGTTTAATCTAATAGTGGGAGTTAGTACAATAATGTTGAAAGAGAGAAATATTTAGTGCCTTGGGAGGTGGATATTAAAATATGTCTTATTTAGATAGAGTGCCAATCTAAATAATTGGAATTTGGTGAAATAAATTCAAAGGGTTAAAATACGGATCAAGTTAATGAGTTCGGACATTTCGGTTGAGTGACACTACTTTTATGAAATTAATGGAGGTGAATTAGTTTAATAAGGGTCGGAAATTTGACTCGAATATTTTTCAGGCTAGTGCGACAAGAGTTAGGCACGGGATAGCTGGTTTGATTTATTATATCTATATATAATAAATTATCATATATATTAAATTTAATGTGAGGTGTTAACGTTAATAGTGGGATTTTGTGTAGCAAATTCTAAAGGGTGAAGATACGAATCGCATGAATGAGTCTGGGTATTGTAGTTGGGTGACACTACTTAAATAACAAAATAATTAATGTGTGATTAATTAAATTACAAGTCGGGATATGGACTTGGGTATTTTGGGCTAGTGCTACGTGTGTTAGGCACAAGTTAGCCGGTTCAGTTAGCTTATATATATATGCGGTGATTGTGTAGTATATATATTTATGTGCTTTATAAATATTGGAGTGAATAATATTTATAGGTAGAGGGCTATCACAGGAGGTTGTGCAATGTGGGTGAATCCCCTGGCTAGAGAACGCAGGGCGAGTATAATCCCCAGATCATAGTGTCCATTATTTTACATTGTGATTTTTTTCGGGGTGAGATGCTTTGCGTATGATTCGGTCTTAAAACCGGGGAACTATGGCCACCTCCACTATATTTATCTTTATTTTTCTAATTCAGTGAGTTAACCGTCTCGGTGTTTCAGGGTGGATTGAGTATACCTGGGGTGATAGCATTTTAGAGAAAACATCTGTAAAAGTGGTGATCGATTATATAAGCTATGATACCAATTTGTAAAACGTATATGACTGTGTGATAATTGATTAAATTCGAAATGTCCTAATTTGGCACACTTATTTAATTAGAGTCTATTTTTATACCAAATTAATTCAGCCCCTAAACATGCAACTACGTGTGTGCGTGTGTCAAGACATAAATATAACATGCGACACAAAATTTCAGGAAAATCCCCGAAGGGCAAAACCTTTTTATTTTCACTATAATTTGTAAAGAACGGTTTACACGGATTATAATGAAAACATGAGTGACATACGAAATATTCGCAGGTGTCGGTTTCGATGTCGTCGGCTGGAATCTCTCGCAAGAGCTCTAGATGATCAACAATGGAAAATAAACGGCTTCTCCACAAGAGTGAACTGCGCAAGGACTCCCTCCAAAATAGCACGCAGCTGTCAGTTGTAGAGTTCTCCTCACAAAGAATGAACAAAAGTGAAATATGTTCGTGGGTTCCACAAAACAACTCACATAAAAGAAATTGGAATTTTTGTGAATTGAAAACAAAACAAATATTTGAACCCTTAAATGGTTGGAGAAAAACTTTCTGCCAAAGGTATCGAATTAAATTCTGGGCAGATAAACAAAAAAAAGTTTCAAAGGTTAAAACTGTTTAAAGTTGAAAACTGTTCTCCACGAAAACCATGGCTGACAGACCCCTTTTATAAGAAAATTAAGTCGGTCAAAGGATAAGCATGAGATCAGCGTGTCAGCCAAAAAGTCACGTCGCTCGAAAAAATCCCACCTCGCTCGAACGAGATACGCGTGTCATTCAAACGACATTACACGACATCTCAATGTTGCTCGAATGAGATATGATCTCGCTTGAACGAGCTGAGCGTCAAAACCAAGGTACGCTTACTGCCTTAGAAATTTTCTCTAAACTTTCCAAAAATCAACTTTCTCTAAAACAGTAATGAAACCTTTTTATAAAAAATATTTATAAAAACATTTTTATATAAAAGCTTTTTAAAACTCCTTTTAAAAATATCCCAACACTCTCAATATGAAATGTAAATGAAACTTTAAAATATTATCTTACCAAATGTCATATTTTTGGGCTTGAATGTTGAAGACAACATGTAATTCGGATCCGTCTTTTGTAGATACAATCTTCTCAATTCTTCGACGACTTGTAGCGGTATAAAACATAATTAATTGTGATGGAAATTTATAAAATTATATCCTTACAACATCCAGTGAGTTCTTACTCGGAAATTGATGGTTATTATACTTGACATGTGTATGAATGTTGTAGTATACTAGTACGTATATAATATGAATAGACAATTATATATGGGATTAATACATAAGTGTGAATATATTTATAATATAACTAGTGTGAAAGTTAAATGATTAAATAGGTGTTTCCTATATAACTCGTGTTAATGTTATACGATTTAATATAGTTGAACAGATTAATAAGTTAATGTGAAGATAACTTAATAATCAAAGTAAGAATTCTCGGGTTAGAGTAGTGTGGTAGAAAGAGGTGGGATACGGCTAGTTAGGTGGGGTAGATTAACTAAGAAGGTTAGAAGGTAAGCGGTAGGTGTTCACATTAGATGAGGGGTCAGTTATACCTCAAGAGAGTGCGACACTAGCTTAAATATGAAGAATGTGCAATTATATTTAATTATTGCAATTTAACTACTTGCTAAATATTTTCAATATGTTTTACTTGGGCTTTGATCCGTGTACAAATCTATTTCAATATATCTTAGGTGTCCATCCATAGGGACGCTTAATTTAAGGATTCTATCTAGGGATGCACAGCTGCGGCTCATGTGGAAGTTGCAGGATCTTGTTATAGACGCTTCATTAATTTATTCCTAGTCTTGGATCTCTACTTAGTACTCATTTGGGCATGTCGCCCTCAGATTTGGTATTTAGTTATTTATTTGAACTTGTGTATCGAGGTTATTGCTTCAGTTTACTGTTGTATTTTAATTGTTGAACCGATAGTTGATTCGGTCATCTTTATTCATATTATTCAACTGTGTTGGATTTAGTTACCCGTTTGTGTTGATGGTTTAATTATTATTTGTTTTCGCATGTCGTTAATTAATGGAAGATAGGGTTTGGCACTAGTCTAACTAAATTACTAGGTGGTTAGTAACTTTAAAAAGTTTTTGACAGTGATGCTAAGAATGAGACACATAAGACCAATATTTTATTTTGATCACGGGCTGGCCACTCGGTATTTTAGTAGGCGGGGTATCACATGAGTGAGGCTCTTTTGGTTAAGGGACTCAAAGCTAGCCTACTTAATATTAGTCAATTCTATGATGTAGACCACACTATTTTGTTTTCTTAAACTAATTATAAAACTATTAATAAAAGTGGTAAATGTATTATAGTTAGGAATAGAATTAGGTACACCTATTATATAGTCACCCTTAAGTCTGAATCCTATATTTTTAAACTGATTAAATTGGATGATTCAGTCCTATGGTATAATAGTCTAGGCCACACAAAGTTTGACAATCTAAGCATACTGACCAGTCAAGAACTTGTTCGAGGTTTACGCAAGATTAAAAGAGTTGAAAATATTATTTGTGACCCTTGCAAAGTAGGAAAAATAGTAAAGGCGCCTCACAAGAAAACAAAATACATTATATGTTCTAAACCTATATAATTAATCCATATGAACCTCATGGGCCCCTCCGAAACTGCTAGTCTTTGTGGAAAAGTTATATACTGGTTGTAGTGGATAACTTTAACCGATTTTCATGGTTATCCTTTATGAAAAATAAATTCTATAATTTTAAAGAGTTTTTTTAAATTCTTTGAAAAATAAAAAATGGGAAGAATACTCCAGTAACCCGTATACAAAATAATATGGTGGATACTATAAGGAAACGAGAGTTATTGACTATTATGTTAGAAATGGGTACAAACATGAATTTATTGCTCGAAAACCTCAACAACAAAACGAAATAGCCGAACAAAATAATAGATGAATCCAAGAAATGGCTAGGGTGATGATCCATGCCAAGAACCTCCCAAAATATTTTTGGGTTGAGGGGGTTCTAATGGATTGTCACGTAATCAATAAATTCTATCTATGTTAAAATTCCCAAACCACCCCATATAAGATTTAGTATAACAAAAAATCTATTTTAAAATACCTTAGAACCTTTGGCAGCATCTGCTACATTTGTAAACATATAATACCTTTCAAAGTTTGATGCTAGAGGTGATAAGGGGATTTTTTGGGGATATTCGCATAACAGTCGAGCCTATAGGGTTTTTAATACTCATACCAAATCAATTATGGAGTCCATTAATGTGGTTGTAGATGACATGAAATAAAACCCCGTTAGAAATGATTCATCTCCTATAGTTCAATATGAAAATAATTTTGCAAACAACTCAACTTAGGACACTGCATCATTACCAACACAGGAACCAACTGTACCAAATTAGGTTTCTAAAATTCACCCGACCAAAAAATTGTTGGTAACCTTAGAGAATCAGTTAGGATGATGTCCCAATCATGTTAATACGCTAACTTTGCGTGTTTTGTTTCTCTCGTAAAAATGAAAAATGTGAATGAAGCTCTTAATGAATTGTAGTGGATCAATGCAATGTTGGAAAAGTTGGCCCCATTTACTATCAATGACATATGGTACTTGGTTTATAAGCCTAGTCACTCTAAGGTAATCATAAAAAAAATGGATTTTCAAAAATAAATTTGATGAAATCGGCGTAATTATTAGAAATAAGGATGAAGTGGTGGCTCAAAGGCACAACCAGATAGATGGTATTAATGTCGACAAGACCTTTTCCCCTTGAAACATCTTGAGTCAGTATGTTAATTATTAGCTTTCGCATGCCATTTGCAATTTAAATTATACCAAATGGACATTAAATATGCCTTTTTAAATGGAGTTTTGATAGAGGAAGTCTATGTTGAATAACCAAAAGATTTTATAGATCCGCACGATCCTGACCATGTCTTTTGATTTAAAAAGGAGTTATATGGCTTAAAGTAATCCCCCATGGCTTGGTACGACCGAATTATAAGCTTTTTAGTCAATAAAGGCTTCGAAAGGGGTGGTAACTAAAATTCACAAATATATGTTGATGGCATCAAAAGTTTTTATTGCACAAAAATATGTTGATGACATCATTTTTAGATCCACTTACGAAAAAAAAATTAAAGAATTTTCAGATATTATGCACGGTGCATTCCAAATATCATTAATTGAGGAGTTACAATACTTTTTAGGCTTACCAATAAAATAGAGAAATAATGGATTTTATATTAATAAATTCAAACACGCTTGACAATTAATTAAAAAATTCGTAATAAAAAATTCTAAAAAGGTTTGTACTCCTATACCATCAAAATGAACAGAGACAAGTGTAGCACACCCATAGATAATTCTTTGAATAATAGTATATTCGGTAGGATCCTTTACTTGACCATTAGTAGGCCATATATTATGTTCTCAGTTTGTATGTGTGCTAGCTATCAGTCGTTACCCAATAAGAGTTACCTTAAGTACCTAAAATGTATTATTAAATATATTAAGTGTATGATGGGCTTAAGGATAAACCTCCTCACTTAGAGATAAAACCTCATATTCAAGTGATTAATAACAAATCAAGACAAATTGGAGCTAATCAAAGATTAATGAAGCCTTCCACAAGAATCTAGTAAATCTACCATGTATTTTATCTATTTTGTTATAATTATGTTTTGTATTGTAATATTTCAAAGGTTACTCAATACCAGTGATGGACCAAGTCTGGCAAGACTTGAGAGAGCTTTCATACTCTATCGAGGAAACTCACTTGGGAACATTTGACGGAATTAGCTTGGATGATATAAATCAAGTTATCGTTACGGCACCGAACTTAGCTATTTTAGATACACTAGTTAAAACACTCAACTTAACCTGATTGATCATTACTCAAGAAACTACGTTAGACTTATTTCACAATTACAGAGTTTTGGCACAAAAAATATTATCTTCAGACAAAAGACATGTGGGATGTCATACTATACCTGACACATGTCAAATTAAACTTACCTTATTAGAATGGTGGTTTGCCGAGCAGTTGGACATAATGGTGCTGTCACACCTATCGTGCCACATGACACAATGACCAGTCACTAGAGAATTTCAATCAACATTTAATGCTAATGAATTATTAGGTATGGTAGTCTGACCCATCATTTAATACGCCTGAGGTCCATCGAGAGATACCTCAGCCTATATATACCTCATTTATCCTTTGATAAGCCATTAGATCTTTGATCCATAAGATCACTTTGATATATTCATTACAAACCCAAAGCTTTTTCTCTCCCCTATTAATATGCTTATCCAGTTTTCATGAAGAACTCAAGCATTTATTAAGATCCAAACACTATTACCCCCACATTTTGGTGTTTTTCTACCTACCTTTGGTGTATTTAGAGTGCCTCTCTCTCTCTCTCTCTAACAAACATCCATGAGAGGTTCATTTATTATCTAAATAACTCGTATTTATTACTCATAATTATAATATAAACTAGAGTTTATTTATTATTTCTTGCAGTACACTTATTACTGTTTTCTTGGAGTACATTTATTACTGTATCATCACCATTAAGATGGGTTATGTCTCTGTTTGTTCATAAACACAATAAAACAAACTACTCTCTTACATTTGACGACTCTACTGGGTAGGTATTCTCTATGAAATGGTGAATTATGACATTAACCCTATTATTTTTAATGATAAATCACTAGAAGGAGAACATGATACTCCCTCAACTGAGCTTCTTCAAAACATTACTGTCATAATAGGTTGTAACACCCCGTATTTTTGGTACATTTATAATTTAATTAATTCGGAAATCCTAAATTACTAAGTGTGTTGTAATTTAATGAATTAATTAGGATAGAAATATATATAAATATTAATCTGGGATTGAATGGTTAATATTTAGGGAAAACTTATTTACTAAGTGAATAGTAATAATGTAATTACGTCGTCTCGAGTATTAATGACGAGGTATGTACTTATCACATCCGGAAGTCGGTATAGACTATATTGGGTGGGGGATAAGTATTTTTATAAATTAATTCGGATGCAAATTCTGAGTGTACAGTTGAGTCCGGATGGGCTAAGATAGTCGGAAAAGTGTACCCGGGGGTAGTAAACGGGTCACGGGACGTTTTTAGACATAGTCGGGCCCACTCGGGGACATTTTGGTCACTTGGGCTTGGCCCATTAGTCAAAAAACGTGAATTGAATTATTAACCTAATAAAAAGAAAATTTAGGATGGCTGAGCTTAATTAGAATGAGGAACTAAAGGGTTAGGAAATCCTAGCAGCAGCCAAGCCATTTTTGGGATCTCAAAATACCAACAAGGTCATCTTCAACCTTGGAATCCATCACAAATTCAGACACTACGAAACCTAAGGCAAGTGAATAACTTGCAGTTAGCATTAAATCTGTTTTTTTTTCAAATTCATATTTGTGTGCTGTTATGAATTAAAAATCCGTTTTGGGGTTCATGGTATAAACATGGGGTTTTGATAATTCAAAAGAAAACATGAATCTGTTTTGGCCGAAATTTATGAGGAGTTATGAAATATCTGATATTGGATTACTGATGTATACTTGTTAGGATGATATTCAATTAAACCAGAACGAATTAGATGAAGAAATTCGGAGTAATATGTGTTTAAGAAAAGAAATGGATTTTTCCCCAAATCTATGAATCAGTTGTTTATGGACGAATTAATGATTGTTGTAGGCTTTCTGTATAATCCTAATAAGGTTTTTAATATACTCTGGTGATAAGAAGGCTTAAAACTCATGTTAGAAGAAGTTAGGGTTTGAGGAACTCCGTCCATGGCTGCCCTGCCTCCGCGAGGAAGATGCAGACCTGTACGATCGATCGATCGACGGTCTGGGGTCGATCGATCGACGGTCGCCAGAATCTGGCAGTTTCGCCAGTTTGTTATATAAGAGGAAAAATTTATATAAAAACCCCTATGTAATTAATTATGGAGAAATTAAATACATAAGTTAAATCTAATTAATTATAGATGAATTAATTAGGGTTTGAGGCAAATAAATTAGAGTCGGAAATTTTGACGCGGGTAAATTTTGGGTTACGAGTGTAAAGTCCAAATTTATGGTGGGGGCGACACCAAAATAACTGAATTAATTAAAGTGAAATTTAATTAATATTTAGAGTTGGACCATAAACTCTTAATAATTTTATAGGCTCATATTACGTATTTAGTAAAAGATATAGCCGGGACTTTTATATGTATATATATATACGGAGGCGATTGTATATATATGTGATGTGTACTATTAATATCGGTGATTAGATATTTTGTACTATAGTGCTATAGGGGGAGGTTGCGCGTAGTGGATGAATCCCCTAGCTTGAGGAGTAGGGTGAGTATATTCCCAAGGTCATAACGTCCGTTATATGGGTGAGGGACAACTCACTTTCAGGGAAGGAATATGACCGCCTCCAGTATATTATTTTTATCAAGTTGGTGTGAGAATTCTGACTTGGGATAACTAGGCTACGTGATGTTTACCTAGTGGGTTAGCACTTTATGGAATTTATATTCCGGGAGTATTCTGCTCGGGAGGTTGCAAATTGTTATATATTACAGTATGAATGTGAATGTTGAAATATGATTATAAGTATATAATGAAATAATTAATTATATACGGGTTATTAATGAAAAAGGAGTTTTTATTTCTACACGTATAACAAGTGTAGAAGTTATATACATATAAAAAGGGAAATGATATAGTTAAGTTGATGTTACTAATAACTTATGCATCATAATCACTACACACTCAGTTAGAGTAGGGTGGGTATGAAGGCACTTTGTTAAATATCTAGTCATGAGATGAATAACTAGGTAATTTAATTAAAGCGTTAATAACGTATATTAGAGGAAGGGGTAAGGAAGTCTTCAAGAGAGTGCGACATTTACTGAAAATATGAAGAGCATGCATATTTATTTTATCACTGCAAGTTAATCATTTGTTAAATGTTTTCAAATGTTTTGGGTACTAACCCTTTCTATAAAAACTTTTTAAAAACCTTTTAGGTGTCCAGCCACAGGGACGCCAGCCTTGACTATATTCCAGGAATCCGATGCTGCAGCATATGTGGATGTTGCGGGGTTTTGATAGACGCCTCATTCTTCATTCTTAATGTAGAAGTTCGTGATTAGTATTCGAGCATGTCGCTCACTTTCCATTTAAATGTTTTTAGACTTGTTGGGATTTTATTCTTGTCTTTATGGGATTTATTATTTGGACCGTTGGTTTACTCGGTCAATTATATTCTTACTTGTGGATGATAAATTCAGCTATCTGTGATTGTTTATAGTTTTTATTATCTGCATGGATTTTGTTTAAATAATGAAAGATAAAAATGGCACCAGTCTATTTTTCTCACTTAGGTGGTTAGTAATTTAATATGACGACAGTGATGCTAAGAATGAACCAAATGAGAATCCTGTTCTAACTTGATTTAGGACTGATCACCCGGGATTAATTAGGCGGGGTGTCACAGATGGTATCAGAGCATCAGGTTCTAGAGTCCTTAGGATCTGTGCGGCTTTCTACGTTTCAGCGTAGTGTTCGGTTGTTATAGAGCCCTATTATTAGGACTGTTGATTATATTTTCCGCTTGTGAGATATCGTATTCCTGCTATTAGTTTTTGTATAAATTGTGTACTTATACAATTCAATCTATTTCAGATGCCGCCAAAGAGACAGAGAGCGGAAAGTGCTGAGGCTAGAGATGAGGTGAGGGAGGCTCGTCAGGAGCCACAGGTACCGCCACCACCACCCCCACCCGAGCTAATTTCTACCACTCAGGTGGCAGTGATAGTGGCCCAAGCGGTCGAGACAGCGATGCGAGCTATGGCAGCTCATTTTCCACAGCCTCAGGCACCGCCTCCATTGGCTCCAGCAGTTCAGGCTCCGGTAGGGCCACCATCTTGGCAGCGAGTGAGGGAGACCTTTCAGAAGGGTCACCCACCTGAGTTTCGAGGTAGCACCAATGTGGTCGAGGCTTGTGACTGGAAGAAGAAAATTCAGTGCCATCTGCGCATGTTAGAGGGTACAGAGGTGCAGAAATAGATACTGGCTACCTTTCGTCTGTCGGGGGCAGCCTTACAGTGGTGGGAGTCCGTAACCACCGCTGAGGAGCGGGATTTGATGCCGATTTCTGAATTCTGGGTGCGGTTTGACCGCAAGTACTTCCCTCCAGCAGTAGAGTCTGAGATGAGAAAGAAATTCAGCGAGTTGGTACAGGGTGACAGGTCAGTAGCAGAATATGAGGAGGAGTTCACCCGCTTGGCAAACTTTGTGCCAAATGAGGTGAGCGATGAGGAGCGGAAGAAGTCAAAGTTCATGGATGGCCTAGCCTGGAGAATCAGGCAACACTTGATTGGGAATCCGGCGTTAGTGACTTATACAGATGTCGTTAATGCTGCACTTGTACATTGCTAGGATCATCGTTTCCATGCTAAGGGGAACAAGAAGGCAGGTGAGCCGAGCCAGCAGGGCAAGGCGGTTACTAGTAGTGAGGCAAGTGGCACACAGCAGCAGGTTATCATTCAGCAAGGGAATCAGTCTAAGAAGTTTAAGCCTGGTGGGTTCCGACTGGGAGGACAGGGGTTCAGACAGGGGCAACCAAGCCCTAATCAGCAACAGCAGGTTCCTCAGGGCCGTCAGGGCCAAGGGAACAATGGGGGAGGCCACCCGGGGCAGCAACGTCAGGGCCAGCAGGGCCAACGACAGGGGGACGACCAGAAACGCTGTTTCTCCTGTGGCCAGCCAGGACACTTCAAGAGGGAGTGCCCGCAGAGGGGCAGAGGCCAGCAGCAGGGTGCCCAGCAGGGGCAACAGGGTCAGATGCCACCAGCAGCAGCAACCCCACCCGCCCCACAGCAGCAGGGGCAGATGCACTACGGATGTGTGTATAACGTTCGGGACGTTCCCAATCCTCCAGCACAACATGCGCCGCCCACGATTGAGGGTACGTTCTCCATCCATGGCACTATGGGTCGGGTATTGTTTGATACGGGGTCTACTCATTGTTTTATAGCTACACATTTCGTGAAGGCTTTAGGGTTGTTAGCCACCGCAGAGAGCACTGTTACGTGTGTCGACTCACCTTTGGGGATTGGGTCGCTTATATTCTTTATATGTCGGGGAGTAGGAGTAGAGATTGGCGGTTTAGTATTACCTGCGGACATGTTGGTATTAGATATGCATGTTCATGATGTGATCATCGGTATGGATTGGCTCGCTGACTATAGAGCCATGATTGATTGCTTCGGTGGGAGCATTATTTTTGCCATTCCGGGGCAAGAGATGTTTGTTGTGGCGATGCCTCGCCCAGAGGGAGGCTCGACCACTCATCTATATTACATTGAGGAGGAAACCTCACAGGAAGTGGTAGTTCCTTTAGACTCTATTCCGGTTGTGAGGGACTTTGAGGATGTATTTCAGGAAATACCAGGATTACCACCCAGCAGAGAAATCGAATTTGTTATCGATTTGGCTCCAGGGACGAGACCGATTGCTCGGGCACCTTACCGAATGGCCCCTTCAGAGATGCGGGAATTGAGGGAACAAATTCAGCAACTACTGGGTCAGGGTTTTATTTGGCGGAGTACATCGCCGTGGGGTGCGCCGGTATTGTTTGTGAAGAAGCGAGATGGTTCACTCCGCTTGTACGTGGATTATAGGGAGCTGAACAAGGTGACGATACGGAATAAATATCCGTTGCCTCGGATCGATGATTTATTTGACCAATTGAGAGGGGCGTCTTACTTCTCCAAGGTCGACTTGAGGTCAGGGTATCATCAACTGCGTATCCGAGAGGGGGATGTTCCTAAGACCGCTTTCTTGTCGCGGTATGGATCATATGAGTTCAGGGTGATGTCCTTCGGGCTCACCAATGCACCAGCAGTGTTCATGGACCTCATGAACAGGGTTTTCAGAGAGTACTTAGATCAGTTTGTCATCGTGTTCATTGATGACATCCTAATCTACTCGCGTACCGAGGAGGAGCACGCAGAGCATTTGCGCATGGTTTTGCAGACACTGAGGGATCATCAGCTCTATGCCAAATTAGGGAAGTGTGGATTCTGTCTTTGGGAGGTACAGTTCCTTGGTCACGTCGTGTCAGATCAGGGTATTGCAGTGGATCCGAATAAGGTGTCGGCGGTGAGGGAGTGGGGACAGCCCACGACACCGACCGAGGTGCGCAGTTTTCTGGGTTTGGCCGGTTACTACAGGCGATTCATTAAAGGATTCTCTAAGATTGCAGGACCTTTGACGAATCTGACTCGGAAAGGAGTACCTTTCAAGTGGAATGATAGTTGTCAATTAGCGTTAGATGAGCTAAAGGACAAGTTGACATCTGCCCCCGTGCTTGCATTGCCAAAGGGAGGGCTAGAGTATCGGGTTTATACAGACGCATCCTTACGGGGTCTTGGGGGTGTGCTCCAGCAGGAGGAAAGGGCTATAGCTTATGCTTCCAGGAAGCTGAAGCCCCACGAGAGGAATTACCCCACTCACGACCTAGAGTTAGCAGCGGTCGTTTTTGCTTTGAGGATATGGAGGCATTATCTTCTAGGAGAGAAGTTTACTTTATTCACGGATCACAAGTCTCTTCAGTATCTCTTCACACAGAAGGATCTGAATATGAGGCAGAGGCGGTGGCTAGAATTCGTGAAGGACTACCAATTTGATATTCAGTATCATCCTGGTAAGGCCAATGTGGTAGCAGACGCATTGAGCCGAAGGCCTACTGGGGAGATAGCAGAGGTATGGAAAGCGAAGTGGAGAGAGCTTTGATATGAGGATGACGTAGCCAGGGCTTTCATGTCAGCTTTATCCATCACACCCGAGATCATTATGCGAGTTGTGAAGGCTCAGGCTGAGGATCAGGTTTGCCGGGATAGGGTGGGCCAGTTGTTAGCTGAGGGAGCAGAGGGTTACTCAATTAGCTCAGAAGGAGGCCTACGCTTTCATGGGAGGTTAATGGTGCCAGAGGATGAGGATTTGAAGCACGCTGTTATGACAGAATCCCATGGTTCGAAATTTGCGGTACAGCCCGGTGGGGATAAAATGTACCAAGATATGAGGAGGCAGTATTGGTGGGCAGGAATGAAACGGGACATAGCGGAGTTTGTTTCGAAATGTGCCACGTGTCAGCTTGTGAAAGTTGACCATCAGAGACCATCAGGGATGCTACAGCCGTTAGAAATTCCCGTGTGGAAGTGGGAGAGCATCTCCATGGACTTCATCACAGGGTTACCTGTATCGCAGAGGGGTCACGACTCCATATGGGTTATTGTGGATCGGTTGACTAAGGTGGCCCACTTTTTACCGGTACGCACAGACTTCAAGACGATGCGTTATGCACAGCTATTCATAGCAGAGATTGTTAAGCTGCATGGAGTGCCTATAAATATTGTATCCGACCGAGACAAAATCTTTGTCGCCCACTTTTGGCAGACCTTTCAGGAGGCAATGGGCACGGAGTTGTGCTTGAGTACAGCGTTTCACCCACAGACGGACAGACAGACTGAGAGAGTTAACCAGATGCTGGAAGACATGCTCAGAATGTGCATTTTGGACTTCGGGGGAGGATGGGAGAAATATCTTCCTTTGATAGAGTTTGCGTATAACAACTCTTACTAATTCACGATTGGCATGGCACCGTTTGAGGCACTGTACGGGAGACCTTGTCGTTCACCCGTTTGTTGGTTAGAGGTGGGGGACAACAAACTCTTGGGGCCGGATATTGTTCAAGAGACATCTTCCAAGATAGAGCTGTTTCGAGGAAGAATTCGGATAGCTCAGGACAGGCAAAAGAGTTATGCTGACGCTTCTCGACGACATGTGGAGCTAGAAGTTGGGGACCAGGTTTTAGTCCGGGTATCCCCAATGAAGGGGGTGATGAGGTTCGGCAAGAAGGGTAAGTTAGCACCGCGATACGTAGGACCTTTCCCTATTATTGAGAGGGTGGGACCGGTGGCGTATAAGCTTGGGTTACCAGAACATCTTCAGCGGATACAAGATGTATTCCATGTGGCATCGCTGAAGAAATATCGAAGGAGCGAGAGAGCCTTTTGGCACATTCCACTCGAGGAGATCGACTTACAGACAGACATCTCGTATGAGGAAAGGCCGGTAGCTATTTTGGATCATAGTGAGCGGAAATTACGATCCAAGTTTGTTCCATTGGTTAGAGTACAGTGGGGTCATCACAATTTGACGAGTCTACCTGGGAGCGAGAGGAGGATATGCGGGAACAATATTCAGAACTTTTCAACGCAGGTACGATCTAATTTCGGGGACGAAATTCCTTTATAAGGAGGGGAGTATGTAACACCCCGTATTTTTGGTACATTTATAATTTAATTAATTCGGAAATCATAAATTACTAAGTGTGTTGTAATTTAATGAATTAATTAGGATAGAAATATATATAAATATTAATCTGGGATTTAATGGTTAATATTTAGGGAAAACTTATTTACTAAGTGAATAGTAATAATGTAATTACGTCGTCTCGAGTATTAATGACGAGGTATGTACTTATCACATCCGGAAGTCGGTATAGACTATATTGGGTGGGGGATAAGTATTTTTATAAATTAATTCGGATGCAAATTCTGAGTGTACAGTTGAGTCCGGATGGGCCGAGATAGTCGGAAAAGTGTACCCGGGGTAGTAAAAGGGTCACGGGACGTTTTTATACATAGTCGGGCCCACTCGGGGACATTTTGGTCACTTGGGCTTGGCCCATTAGTCAAAAAACGTGAATTGAATTATTAACCTAATAAAAAGAAAATTTAGGATGGCTGAGCTTAATTAGAATGAGGAACTAAAGGGTTAGGAAATCCTAGCAGCAGCCAAGCCATTTTGGGGATCTCAAAATACCAACAAGGTCATCTTCAACCTTGAAATCCATCACAAATTCAGACACTACGAAACCTAAGGCAAGTGAATAACTTGCAGTTAGCATTAAATCTGTTTTTTTTCAAATTCATATTTGTGTGCTGTTATGAATTAAAAATCCCTTTTGGGGTTCATGGTATAAACATGGGGTTTTGATAATTCAAAAGAAAACATGAATCTGTTTTGGCCGAAATTTATGAGGAGTTATGAAATATCTGATATTGGATTACTGATGTATACTTGTTAGTATGATATTCAATTAAACCAGAACGAATTAGATGAAGAAATTCGGACTAATATGTGTTTAAGAAAAGAAATGGATTTTTCCCCAAATCTATGAATCGGTTGTTTATAGACGAATTAATGATTGTTGTAGGCTTTCTGTATAATCCTAATAAGGTTTTTAATATACTCTGGTGATAAGAAGGCTTAAAACTCATGTTAGAAGAAGTTAGGGTTTGAGGAACTCCGTCCATGGCTGCCCTGCCTCTGCGAGGAAGACGCAGACCTGTACGATCGATCGATCGACGGTCTGGGGTCGATCGATCGACGGTCGCCAGAATCTGGCAGTTTCGCCAGTTTGTTATATAAGAGGAAAAATTTATATAAAAACCCCTATGTAATTAATTATGGAGAAATTAAATACATAAGTTAAATCTAATTAATTATAGATGAATTAATTAGGGTTTGAGGCAAATAAATTAGAGTAGGAAATTTTAACGCGGGTAAATTTTGGGTTACGAGTGTAAAGTCCAAATTTATGGTGGGGGCGACACCAAAATAACTGAATTAATTAAAGGGAAATTTAATTAATATTTAGAGTTGGACCATAAACTCTTAATAATTTTATAGGCTCATATTACGGATTTAGTAAAAGATATAGCCGGGACTTTTATATGTATATATATATACGGAGGCGATTGTATATATATGTGATGTGTACTATTAATATCGGTGATTAGATATTTTGTACTATAGTGCTATAGGGGGAGGTTGCGCGTAGTGGATGAATCCCGTAGCTTGAGGAGCAGGGTGAGTATATTCCCAAGGTCATAACGTCCGTTATATGGGTGAGGGACAACTCACTTTCAGGGAAGGAATATGACCGCCTCCAGTATATTATTTTTATCAAGTTGGTGTGAGAATTCTGACTTGGGATAACTAGGCTACGTGATGTTTACCTAGTGGGTTAGCACTTTATAGAATTTATATTCCGGGAGTATTCTGCTCGGGAGGTTGCAAATTGTTATATATTACAGTATGAATGTGAATGCTGAAATATGATTATAAGTATATAATGAAATAATTAATTATATACGGGTTATTAATGAAAAAGGAGTTTTTATTTCTACACGTATAACAAGTGTAGAAGTTATATAAATATAAAAAGGGAAATGATATAGTTAAGTTGATGTTACTAATAACTTATGCATCATAATCACTACACACTCAGTTAGAGTAGGGTGGGTATGAAGGCACTTTGTTAAATATCTAGTCATGAGATGAATAACTAGGTAATTTAATTAAAGCGTTAATAACGTATATTAGAGGAAGGGGTAAGGAAGTCTTCAAGAGAGTGCGACATTTACTGAAAATATGAAGAGCATGCATATTTATTTTATCACTGCAAGTTAATCATTTGTTAAATGTTTTCAAATGTTTTGGGTACTAACCCTTTCTATAAAAACTTTTTAAAAACCTTTTAGGTGTCCAGCCACAGGGACGCCAGCCTTGACTATATTCCAGGAATCCGATGCTGCAGCATATGTGGATGTTGCGGGGTTTTGATAGACGCCTCATTCTTCATTCTTAATGTAGAAGTTCGTGATTAGTATTCGAGCATGTCGCTCACTTTCCATTTAAATGTTTTTAGACTTGTTGGGATTTTATTCTTGTCTTTATGGGATTTATTATTTGGACCGTTGGTTTACTCGGTCAATTATATTCTTACTTGTGGATGATAAATTCAGCTATCTGTGATTGTTTATAGTTTTTATTGTCTGCATGGATTTTGTTTAAATAATGAAAGATAAAACTGGCACCAGTCTATTTTTCTCACTTAGGTGGTTAGTAATTTAATATGACGACAGTGATGCTAAGAATGAACCAAATGAGAATCCTGTTCTAACTTGATTTAGGACTGATCACCCGGGATTAATTAGGCGGGGTGTCACATAGGTGTTCTCACTGGGCAAGCCTCCACGAGCACTGTGATGGGGCCAAACCAGATGACAAATATTATGGCTAAGTTTATGGAATTCTTGTAATCCCATCCCGAAATAATGTGGTTTGGTTCCGCAATGGATCCTAGTTCTCTTATTACTCTCATAGCATCACATATAACTCATTTTAATGGGGATGATCATTTAACCTACAAGACCTGCATGTCCTTCGATAGCCAATCTTGCCACTTCTATAACAACAGCTGTTGTTGTCAACATCTCACATGACATTACTACCTTAAAATCTAAGGCAGTTGGGATAGTTGCCTCACCAATTTTTACCATTGAGTAATAAAGAAATAATAAAGATGATGGCCCTTTCCTCATAAACTCCTAGGGAGGAAGTGTCCATATATAATATTTTTATACTCTTTATACAGAAAAGTACAACTATTAAACATACTCCGAGGTGTATGTCCCTTAATTTTGGAGTAATTCAATGGGAAAGGTGGAAACCATAAGGAGCATATCAAGTGCCTTGTTGAGCACTAAAGAGATCATTGTAAAAATAAAAAGCTCCATCCAAGAGAGTTCCCTAAGTCTTTGATTGACAAAGCTTACACTTGGTATTATCATCTAGTGCAAAGGAGTGTGGATACATGGGAAGACATGCATATCCAATTTCTAAGGAAATTTTATCTGGTAGAAGATGATTCAACCTTGGCCCAATTTGCTCGTGCAAGGCGAAGGATAGATGAGGAAGTTATGACTTACATTCAAAAGTTTATAGAAAGATCTATAGATGTTATAGAATATGACATAAAAAGTAAGCTCCTTCATATTTGTTCCAAGGGATTTCAAAGTAAATTTATCATCTGATAAATAATACTAGAGAGGACACATTTAAAGCTTTCATTAGTGTTTCTCACAACATCAATGTGGTTGTTCACCCTAACCCCATTATGCATAACATTGCATGGAAATGCTATCCAGGCAGGCCAAACAAGTAGAGGAGGCTAGGCACCACGATCAAACTTCATAGATAAGGGTGAAGAAGTATAAATCGGGGGAAAGAAAAGAAGAACAAGAGAAAGTTTGATCGTGAAGATCCAAAACCATTATCTTTTTCTATCGAAGAGGTAATACATTTTACAATACCATGGTGGAAAGTGGCCTAGTTTTTCCATGAAAGAACTCCCCTCTTAATGCTCCTACGATAGAGGTGCAAGCTGGCCCCAAATACTTCCATATACATTGGAATGTTTATCATCCAAAGGTCTCATGCTTTACTTTGATGAGGATCATAAAGAATGAGGTTATGTTTGGACACTTGCAAATTACTTAAGAGAACATCAACAAGAATCCCATGCCAGCTCATGAGACACATATGGTGGTGGCTTATGATAAGGAAGCAGAGGCCCAAACAAGGAAGGAAAGGAAAGAGGAAGAAGAGTTTTTACGTTAAATGTTTGTTAGGAATGGCCAATGTGGTGATTTCTTACGATGAACAAGGTGTTGGAGATAGAGGGCAAGCTTGTAAGGTGGAGGATTATGCGGTAAATCCAAACTTGGAAGACCAAATTATGTCCATGTCACCAAAATTTTCATGGTTCTTCCTCCAGATTGGTATGCCTCGAAATAAACGTTTGGAGATCACACATGTAATATTGGAAATAAAAAGGTAAAATATTATTCCTTGAATTAATTGTAAGGATCCCATGGATAGATTGATGTGTGGATTTATATTTGAGATAACTTTCTCAAATATAAATAGAAACATCAGGTTTTCCCGCAATAGGCCATTATATCATTATATGTGACACCGAGCATAAATGAAACCATATTTTTTGGTGCATTTATTGATGGAGATGCATAGGTTAATATCATGCCAATTTTATCTTTCTACGAGGCTAATATCTCAGAGAATAAGTTGATCACAATGCCTCTTTTAATATCAGGATATGATAATCAAACTTCTATATCCATTGAATATTTTAATGTTGGGATAGTGATGGGAAATCCCAAATCACATATAAAAGTCCATGTGAATGAGTTAACCACCTTCTATCACCTTTTAATTGGAAGAGTTTGGATGGAGAACCAAGGTTTAGTCCCTTCGACCTACCAGCAGTGTGCAAAACCAATGTTAAGGGCATGAATTTTATGATCCGAGCAACCAAAAAGACATTTTTCAAGGATGAATCACACTTGGTGGACGCATCCTTTTACATAGAGTTGAATAAAGATACACACATTCTGACAAGGCATATTGAAGGTATTAGGATTCCGACCATTAAGGACAGATAGAGACATATAATTGATCAAAATGGAAAGTTAGAAAAAATTGAGAAAGAGAATGAGATCATTCCCCAAACCCATGCTATCTATAAACAACTTAGAGATATAATGAGGCCAAGGATTGACCCCGTTGAGAAGGAAGTGAGACGCCAAAGTGCGTTGAGGAGGATTACCAGACTAAAGTTTGAACAAATTGAGAGCTCAAAGAAGAGAAAAGCTCCAAGATAACCGAATAAAAATGCACAAATGTTTTGCTCAGTGATGGAAGGCTTGTTTATCATCTCTGAAGGTGTGAGCGGACAATTTATTTTGTAGAGAAAGATGACTTGGAGTATGAGTATGTCCTCGTGGATAATCAAGGGAAATTCCTCGTTATTGATAATTCTAACATTCAGGAATTCGTTGAAGATATAAAAGATAAGCCAAAATGAATGCAATATCACCCCAAGCCCCAAGTAAAATAAATAGAACAAATTGATGTGGAATATGGTGAGGAAAAACCAAGGCTAATATTTATTTCAAAATACCTGGAGGAAGCAAATAAGCTTGAACTGATCAAGATCATCCAAGAATATAAGAATGTATTTAGGTGGAAGTACACTAAGATGTCGGGGTTAGATCAAAACGTGAGATGCCACAAGTTAAATGTCATTCCTTCAGCAAACCCGGTCAAGTAGGTAACCAGAACATACAAACTTGAGTTGGATCTCAAGATAAAAGGTGAGGTGGAATGATTACTAAAAGTTGGATTCATCAAGACAATTTAACATCCAATTTGGATTTCTAGAATTGTCCCAGTGGGCAAGAAAGATGCAACATAAATACACATTTTTATTGACTTTAGACATCTTAATAGATCCTTCCCAAATGATGAGTTACCTATACCATCAATTAATAACTTGATCGATTTAACAATTGGCCATGGGATGTATAGATTCATGGATGGTAATATAGGCTACAACTAGAACAAAATGTATCCAACTCAAGCATCAAAGACCACTTTTAAGATCCCTTTAGTTAATTGTAACAACATTGTCATAACTTTTGGTATAAAAAATATGGGGACAACCTACCAAAAAATAATAATGTCCATTTTTCTTGACATCTTATAATTCTACATGGATTAATTGGTTATCAAGTCTAAGAAGTAAGACTCACACTTACTTGATTTGAGAAGAGTTTTCAACAGGTGTCGAAATACAAGTTAAAATGAACCCGCTCAAGTGTGCCTTTGGTGTAACAAGTGGGAAATTATTGGGATTTACGGTGGATTGACAAAAGGTTAAGATGGAATAAAACGAACAAAAATAAGGATTAATATATGTGTGCTATCACAATTACACAAGAACGAACCTAGAGGGTGGAGGTGAATATGTTAGCTAGCAAACTTGACCAATTTTTTATGATTTCAAAATTGTTTTCACAAACACAAATTTCTAACATTTGTTTTGATTTAAACCTTCTCAAAATGATTCGAACACGCTCAAAAAATTGAATTAAGTGAGCCTAGATGAGCAAATCTAGTTCTACAACACTTAAGATATTTTCAATCAAATCTCAGGATGTAAATTAAACGATGGGAGATATTAAATGTGTATCGATAAACACAAATCAATATGAGACAAATTTTATGAGGAAAACCCCCCACCTAGGGGTAAAAGAAGTCAATGTGCTCACTATTTCCATTTCTACTTGAAATTGCAATAGGTAGGAAGGTACCTCTCATGCAAAAACGATTGTGTAGTCACCTATGAACCTATAAACTCCCCTATAGAAAATGGAAACCTAATCCAAGCTCCTTGAATTGGGTGAATACCTCATGTCTTCCTAGAAGTTGTGTCATACCTCTATCTCCCCAATAGAACAAGATGTCTCCAAATTTGGATCGCAGAGTACTTGACCATAGCAATTCAGTAATGAAATGATTTGAATTACAAAGTTACTGTTTGATTTGATCATCTCATAAAAATTTAACTCATAAAGTTATTAGATCAAAAGTAGTGATTTAATTTTAATCAAAAAAGGAGGGAATAAGTTAAAATGGTTTGGGGGCAAAATATAATGCTCTATGCCTCGAAATTTATCATAGAAGAAGAGTTTTAGATAATAGGAATTCAGATTTCTTTAAAACGAAAACACAAATTGGCTATTTGTAGAGATTTTAAAAACAATTGGTAATACTGTGCACACAGTTAGATCCAACCGTTCGCATAATGTTGTGCAGAATGGACATCGACCCTTGGTCATGCGCACGAGCTTCGAAAGAATCCATGCAAACGGATCCATGTGCATGCCTAATAAAAGTGGTTTTACGAATGGTCGTGCTCAAAGACCATTAAAGATAGTTTCAAAAGCAAAAATTAAACTTAGCCAAATTTTCAAACTGTTTTAAAACATTTAAAACGTTTGAGACTTTTTAAAAAAGTCACTTGAATCCATTTTTATTTCAAGCCATCACACATTTTGAAAACAAGTGCAATTTAAAAATTCAGTTTAAGAAAAATGTACATGTATGTGATTAGCCTTGTAATAACACAATCAAGTAAAAGTATTCATCTTCAATCTTCAACTCAATGTGTGGCTATAGAATTCTCCAAAATGAGCGGCGGAGCATGATCTTAAATATTAATCTTCTAGATTCATATAATCTAATCTAGACCTCACCTCACTCAATACGAATCAACTTGATTTGACTTAATTGACTCAATGACCCAATGTTTTCCCTCGAGAAAATTGTGTATTATATAATAATACAATTTTTTACATTTTCAATCTCTCATTTTTGTTATTCCCTAGCAAAACGTCCCCAAAACCAAAAAAATTCACATTACCACTATAAGATATACATTCCACTAGACATTACGTGAATGTAGTAGGAAGTAATGTACAAAACTACACGACTAAGCGAAAATCCAAAATTCATATATGAATATAGGCTGGAGTCGAAATCATCAATGCTAAGCCTGAAATCACACAAAACAACAAATAACATCACACAAGCAATAGCGTGCATAAAGAAACATTCCCGCTATTTAGGAATAATCCAATAAGTATCAAGTGATATAAATGGGATAAAGAACATGTGATAAGCAAGTGAAATTATTACATGCAAGCAAGTGAATCAACATCTGATCAATATACCAAATGATACCAATGTGAAACTCAACCCAAGTAAAATATCTTTTGAATATGTAATAGGAAAGTGCCCTTAAATAACAAACTACCACCATTATAGACATTATTTTACCCCCTTAGTAACTGATAGTAAAATTTATAAAGAAATTTTACCCTCCTTAATCTAAGGCGAACAATGTTTTCTCCCCCTTTTTAACACTAAAAATTCAAAGAGAACTCGAAATCATAGATAACGAGTATAGCAAGGCGTATAAAGTCACACAATCATTGAGAAACTAGCAAAGAAAAAGATAAAATATATGTGAAGTACAGAGCTATTAGAAGGTAATCAACAAAATGACCATATAAATGTGTAAATCACAAAATCACAACATCAGAGTTTGAAAAGAATATACTAGACAATGAATGATATCAATCATGAAAGCACACGAGGAGGATATGTGATAATCAATTACATCGTACTAGTAGTATGAACATTGATAGATAATAAATGATAAGAAGATGGAATAACAAAGCTCAAAATCACGGATAAAGAAAAAATAATCATAAAATCCATACAACTTGAAAGCTATTTAAACATCAAATATACCAAAGCAAAGGTATCAATATCCAAAAGAAAGGTCCAAATGTAGCATTTTACAACTACAAAAGTACCAAAAACATATATAAACCATAAATTTGTCAACTACGATATGCGTTACGCAAAAAAATAATAACTTAAACTAAAGATGAGCATCTGAAGAAACTAATCATCGATCATGTCATCCTCATATGGAGCTCCTCCATCATAATAATCTCTATCATAATAGACATCACCATCAATATCATCACCATCAACATCATCAGCACCATCATCATCATCAACTACATCATCATTGCAGGTGGACGAGGAGAAAGAGGAGCAGTATTAGGAACCTATGAATCAATATTAGGTACCAAATGTGATCGTCGAAGATAATCAGAAATAAACATAATGTATGTGCGATGACTAGAAATATCGCCATGAACCTAATGAAACTAATCTCTAATGAATTTAAATTAGGTTGTCATGAATGTCCTTTAACTATGATGACCGATAGGTATTTAAACTCAGTTGGTGCAGGTAGTATTTGAGGAGCCTAATGACGTGCATTCTGCATTGTAGAATGATTTGCAGTCATAAAAGAAAGACCACTCATGATATGTGCATCAATATCGGAAGTGAGATGAGGCACTTCTACTGAGTATAGATAACTCATGACCAATTTCCCATAAGGCAAAGCGATATCAGTAGATTCGATCCAAACTATCTTCATAGTAACAATAATGAGCTCTCAATAGTCGATGGACTCACGACGAGCAAGGGAATAAATTAACTAATTCGTATGATAAAAAAAATTACGGGTGCTACGACATGGCATGAGGTTATACACAATAAAAAGCTGTACAAGAGAATAATCACGATCCATATAACTCGACCTAGCAAAATAAAGGACATATCCAGTTAGCCTCATGACTAGTATGAAACGTCAAAAGCTTATGATGATAAAGATCATCATCAATGATATACATGACATAGTCAGGATTACATATATTACTCACTAAGCCAAAGTATGTACTAGGATCTACCTCAGATAAAACGACGACGATCACCAGACAAAATCATATTTGTGTAAAACTTGTGAACTAGTTCGCATCGGATGAATCGAAGGGTCGAACCAATTATTATGTGTTAAATTATTCATACACGCGGACAAATGCTCCTAACATCCACCTCAAGGATTCACATATACTTGGTCGTCCCCAGAGATACGTGGTTGGACAACTGACCGACCACAACCAGGAAGGTGAACCAATCAAATAGGGGTCACTCACAAGGGGGTTAATAATAGCCATTCCACACGTGAATTTGAAGATCAACAGTCTCATTTATTATTTATGGGTGTAAATACTTGAATATATAAAGGCATACCAATCCTAGGTTTCCTAACCAATATAAATACATTATCTCCATTAACTTAAGGGATAGACAAGCTAGCACGAGCAAGATTGCATTAAGTTTTATGCAACTACCGCTCAACTACAATATCATAACCGTGGATGCAGGATTTTTCCTTAGCTAAACCACGTTAAAAACTTTTGTTGTCTTTCTTGCGCTACGTAATCTTTATATACATTTATTTGTGATTATAGAATTGGTATTAACAGGCTAAGATTTGATCTATACCAATTTTAGACATCAACAAATTTGTGCCGCCTGTGGGAACAACTGTTTGTCATCATTCTCTATCAATTCTATTCATGAATGTACCTTTGATTCCTTCCTGATGGATTACTAACATTCTAGAAATAGTCTTACGGCTACTTTCACTCCATCTGCTCCACCCAATATAACAGATCTCCAAGGAATCTTAATCAACCTTGCCAAGGCGCAAGAGGAAATGCAGTAAACGATGAGGCAATTGTCCGAATCACTGAAAGCCAAGTATACTATATTTCCATCTTATAAAAGAGAAATGCCTCCTCCTCCTCCCAGAAGTGAAATAAGTAGCTATTCCAAGTCCTCGCGTGACAAGTCTTATCGCCTAGGACAACTTCTTTAATTCGATCCACTGATTATTATAATGGTCGGTCTTTCACTATTGAACGATTGAGCACCTTTGAGAGGTTGAGCAAGGCTTATGACTTTGATTATCTTGGCCCCCGAGTAACTAGAGGACATCATAAAGAACCAGTGAGATCGCGTGAGAACCGGGAAGGATCAACCAGGTCTAGAGTAAGTATTAGAGGATCCACGCGCGCCGAGAAGACTTTTCAGGAAGAGAGCTCAGTAAAAATGCATGGTAGAACTGCCAAAGTTGTATCAGCCAAATCTAAGCCAGAAGATCACTCTTAGAAGGGATCAATAGAGAGATTGGAAGATCGCTTTGGGGAGATAGATAAGACTAAAAATCCTCTATAAAGAAGTTTTGTGAAGGAATTTCCCTTCATTCCAGCCATTGTGGATTTCCTCACAACTTCTAAATTCAAGCCACCAGTAGTCACTCCTAAGTATAATGGTAAGACTGATCTTGTCCTCCATGTTAAGTAGTACCAGGCTGTAGCTGATATCTACTCTGTTCCCGATGAGATACGTTGCCGAGATTTCTTAAGTACCATCACTATATCAGCCTAGATATGGTATAATAATCTACGCCGAGGATAAATTTCCAATTTTTAGCAGCTCGCTGAACCTTTCATTAGTAACTTCTGCTTTGGGTAAAAGACGATCAAGATAGTAGCCTAACTACTGAGTTTTCACTGTGACCAGGATAAATTACTCTGAATATATTACCCACTTCAATAATGAGAAGGTAGAGGTGGTAGATTATGAAGAGAAAATTGTTATTACTTCCCTGACGAGAGGACTACTTCCTGAGAAACTTTACGATGCACTGGTAAAAGAACCTCCTAAAATTATGATGGAGTTGATAGCAAAGGCGGGTAAGATCATGAATGCCGAGGAAGCTATGGTTGCCAAGCAGGCCCTCAGGATGAAATATGACGATCTGAAGAGCTCAGATAAGAAGGAACATAAAAAAAGAAATATGAGAAGCCTAAGAAGTATGAGGACCATACCCCACTTACCATCGGTGTGCATCACATCTTAGAGGACATTAGGGGCCGTGGGGACTTGAAATGGCCTGGGAAACTAAAATCACAACCCATCTGGCGAGATAAATCCAAATAATGTGATTTTCACAAAGATCATGGGCATACCACTGACAACTGTATTTCCCTGAGAGATAAAATTGAATCTCTTATTTGCTTAGGAAAGCTGTCCAAGTTGGTTGATCGAACAAAAGGTCGGGACTCTAAAAGGAGGCCAGAATCACATTATAAAAACAGAGATGACAAAAAAAGGTCGAGACAATAACTCTGAAGATTATCCAGACCTGCCAAAGAAACCTTGAGAACTGAAACTTGATATAAAGATGATATCCTTTGGTTCTCATTTAATTGCAGGAGGAGACGCTGGAGGTGGAGATGGAGCTGTCGAAAGGAAGGACTATTTAAACGAGGCCAATGCCTTTTCCTACACTCGACGGATCGACATATCAGACGAGGTAGATGGTCAACCTAAAAAGGTTGATAAAGATAAGCTAGTCATTGGATTCTCAAAAAATTACTTATCAGGGGTGATTTACCCTCACGATAACCCATTGTGTTTCACCTTCAAGGTACATGAACCAAGGATTGCAAGAATTCTAGTGGATAATGGTAGTTTAGTCGATGTTATGTTTAATAATTATTTTCACAACCTGGGGTTACGAGATAGCAAACTATAACTATATCATAAGCCCTTAATTGGTTTCTCTGGAGAAAAGGTTTATCTTTTAGGAACTATCAAGTTGGAGATTTTTATTGGCACTTGGCCAACGAGCAGAATTGATAAGATCTATTTCTTCATCGTCGATAAGAATGTTCAGTCAGCCTATAATATGATCCTCGATAGAGTCAGATTGAAAAAGTTTGAAGAAATGTCACCCATAGTTCAACAGTGCCCGAAGTTCCCCACTCATTACTATGTCGACATAGTAAAGGGCAACCAGGTGGAGGCCAAAGAGTGCTATTATACTTCAGTCGACCAGGATGAGATGAACAAAAACACCACCACTGACTAGATTGATACTTTGGATCCACGCGAAGAAACATATTTGGTCAAAGAACAAACGGTGGAAGTTATAAAGATAATAATATCGAATGACAAAAAACCAATGAGGACTACTAATATTGGTTCAACCCTAGCACCATCCCTTAAACAAGAATTAATCATATTCCTTAAAGAGCGAAAAAGTGCTTTTGCCTATAGCCATGAAGACATGCCTGGAATCGACCTCAACTTTATATGCCATGAGCTTAAAATCATCAAGGACACCAAGTTGATCAATCAGAAGCGAAGAGTGTTTAACCCCGAGAAGAATGTATCTATCCAAGAGGAGGTGGACAAATTACAAAAGGCCACATTTATAGATGATGTCAAATAACCTGACTTGTTGGCTAATGTAGTGATGGTAAATAATAAGAACAATAAGTGGCATATGTGTGTAGATTTCACTAACCTCAACAAAGCATGCCCAAAAGATTATTTTCCTTTGCCATGGATTGATCAATTGGTAGATTCTATAGTAGTTCACGAGTTACTAAGCTTGATGGATGCATACACTGGTTACAAATAGATCAAAATGAAGCCTAAGGATAATGAAAGTACATCATTTATCACCAGTCGAGGTATTTACCACGATAATGTTATGCCTTTTGGGCATAAAAACACCGGAACAACATACCAAAGATTGGTAAACAAGATTTTTGAGGAGCAAATTTAAAATAATATGGAAGTCTACGTGGATGACATGCTCACCAAGAGCAAGAAAACTATCGACCACATCAAATACCTAAGCCAAATCTTTAATCAACTTGAGAAACATCAAATGAAACTCAACCCGACCAAATGCATGTTCGACATATAGGAAGGGATGTTTCTAGGCTTCATTGTTAATTAGAGAGAAATTGATGTCATTCCAGATAAAATCAAGGCGTTAAAGGGGTATTCACTCGCTGCAGGAAGTATATGTTAAAGATGAACCCCCTCAAATGCGCCTTTGGGGTAATGAGCGGGAAATTTTTGGGGTTCGTGGTAAACTGTCAGGGGGTACAAATGGACTTGGATAAATGAAGAGCCATCCTTGATATGCTAAGACCAAAATCTGCCAAAGATCTAAAGAGTTTTTTTGGCAAGGTGTCTTACTTGAGGCGGTTTATCCCGGGGATGGCTGAGGTAACACATCCCTTGATGGAGCTGCTGAGGAAGGGCGTGAAGTTTGCATGTGAAATAATGCACCAGGAGGCTATGGACAAGTTGAAGGCGCTCCTTACCTCCCCTCAAATAATGGTCCCTCCGAAGGCAGTTACCCCTTTATGCCTATATCTCACGTCAATAGAACGGTCCATTGGGGCTTTATTGGCCCAAGAGGGCGAAGGCATTGAAAAACCTATTTATTATCTAAGTAGAATTATACACGGGCCTGAGGCTAGATGCACTAGCATCAAGAGGTGTTGTTTAGCCCTCATATTTGTAGCACAAAAGCTTAGGCACTACCTGTTATCATTCATGGTTCATATTGTAACTATATGTGACCCCGTAAAATTTTTGCTTACTGGAATTGTATTGATAGGCAGGGAAACTAGATGGTTCTTAATCCTCTCGGAGTATGATCTCAAGTGCGTGGTCCTCTGGGCCATCAAAAGTCAGGCATATGCATATCTGTTGGCTATTTTCCCATCTGCGACATTCGAATCGCCTATTAAAGAGCTCCTGGGTGATAACCTTTAAGCCAATTTCGTAGCAGCTAGCCTAGACGAATGGAGTATGGAGTTCGACGGCTCTTCAGTTGAGAAAAAAGGAGGAGCGTGAGTTATTCTTTGAAGAGGCAGTGAAGAGAATCGTTTGTCTTTTAAATTGGAGTTTGAATGCTTAAATAATGAAGTTGAATATGAGGCACTGGCCCTTGGGTTACTCTAAGCACTGAGGAGGGGCGTCCAGGTTCTAACAATCAAAGGGGACTCAAGCTTGGCGGTGAAGCAAGTGATGGGGGAATTTACATTGAAGCACATGAGTTTGGCGCCTTACCGCACGATCATCCAGCGATTACTGTGCCAGTTTAAGGTAGTAAAGATAAAAAGCCATCCCCGAATGATGAATAGGCATGCAGATGCCTATGCCACCATCGCGCAAAAGATTACCTTTAATAGAGAATCAATCGGGGTTCGAATCACAAAGAGAACTACCCCCTCGACGGTATCTGAGATGCTGCCATCAGAAGACAAAGATGATTGGAGAGGTAAAATCAAAAAGCATTTAGAGATATGGGAAGGACCACTTAGCTTGTATGACTTATCATAATACTTTATTGCCAGGGGCAACTTATATTTAAAAAATAAAAGGGGTTGGCTGTCCAGGTGTGTGGACCCTAAAGAGGCTAAAAAATATTAATCGACGTACACGAGAATAGTTGTGAGACTACTGAGATCCCCCTATACATGAGGATACAATGGACGGGGTACTACCGGCCCTCAATAAGACAAGAAGTCGTCATAATACAAAGAGAGTGCTTGAAATGCTGCCTTTTCTATCAAGCGACAAAGTGCAACTTTATTGACCAACCGTAAGACTGGAGACAACCCTACACGAACTTCTTGATAGACAGAGTAGTTCCAGTAGATAAAGATGATGCTACGAAGATAAGGAGGTGAGCACCGAGGTACTTCGTGCAAGATGGGCGGCTGTACCGACGAGGCTATCACGATAGGCCCCTAAGGTGCATAAGAGGTGAAGAGGCCGAAGAGGTGTTGAAAAAAGCTCACGAGCCACGTTATATTGGGGGAGCCAAACTTTACGGCCAGCTAATGACCTTGGGCTATTGCTGGCCTTCGATAGAGAAAGATTCAGTTGATTTTGTTAGAAAGTGCAAAGCCTGCCAGTTACACGGGAATATGATCCATGCTCCTTTAATGGATCTGCACTCTTTATCTACACCATTCCTATTCCACACTTAGGCCTTCGACCTGGTAGGGGTCATCAACCCTTCATCACTAGGAAAGATATGGATTTTAGTAGCCACATAATGTTTCACGAAGTGGGCAGATGACATACCGCTCAAGAAAGCCAATGCGGGAGTAGTAGCTCAATTGATGAAGGAATACATTATTTATCGCTTTGGTATCCCGAAGGTATTTTTTTTGGATAATAGTACTCCCTTTGTGAATAGCGAAGTGCTCTTGCTCACAAAAAAGTACTTCATCATCCATCACAAGTCAACAGTGGCCTACCCAAAATGCAATGGTTAAGCAAAAGCTACCAACAAGATGCTGGTGAATATTTTGGCAAATATGCTGGAGGACTTCCTTGGCACATGGGATGATAAGATCCCCGAAGTTCTATGGGATTATAGAAATAAAAAGAGAAAGCCAACAAGGTTCACACCATTCTCCCTGGTATTTGGGGTAGAAGCTATGCTTCCAGTCAAACTTGAGGTACCTTCGGCTCGTTAAAACCTACGAAGTGCTATGCTTCCTTATAGTCGCCATGTAGAACTCGAAGCCTTAGAAGAACTTATATATAATTCCATGATACACTTCAAGATATATAAGAAGAAGTTATCCCGATCTTATTACTAATTGGTAAGGCCAAGGAAGTTCAAAGAAGGAGCCTTGGTTATGAAAGCATGAACGAGACACATAAGAGGCTTGTTTCTACCAAAGTTCGAAACAAACCGGGAAGGGCCTTATATCATTCGAGCAACCCATGATTCGGGCTACTGCGAGACATCTCAGCTGGAAGATAGTGTGACTTTCAAATTAAACAACAAGTGGCTTAAGATTTATTACGTCTAAATGTATGTCTTGTCACTCCTATTCAACGACTTGTTTTTTTTGTGTTAAACCAGAGATGTACGCTTTAAAGCAATTGGGCTCGCCCGTTTAATATAGTCAGAAGCAAAATTCAGGGGGCATATTCTAGATCAACATTTTATTTTCACAAGTTCATTGATTGATCTCTTTATTATATTTGATCTAATTAGCATTGATGTGTAAGCATAGCTAGTAATCAATTAAATAATAAAAAATAAAGGAAACACCAAAGTTGCCAATATTTCTTTATTTCGAATAAATGATAGTATTGTGGTTACAACCAAGTTAGAAAATTTCAAAAGTTCACAGAAAAGGGCAAGACCAATAAAAGAAGCACTGGATAATGAAGCTAGGGGTCATCCATAATAAAGTGAATATTCTCTGAACCAAACAACCGGTGGTGAAGTGGGGGAAGATTCTGCTCAAGTTGGCTCTGCTCTGCAACAAGGTCGGCTAGATTCTTCTGGCGACTTTCTTGGGCCTGATAGATGGTTTCTAACTCCTACACTTTTTCAACTAACTGTGCCTCCGCACGAGCAACTTCCTCACGAGCCTCTTGCACTTCTTGCTCAGTCACCAGTAACTGGGAATCCAGACCCACAAGTTCTTCAGAAACAACAACACGCTCACGATGGGAATTCTATAAGCGGTTATAGACACTGGGAAGATTGCTCCTTTTGAAACTCTGCAGCAGCTCCACCAGCCATGTCATAGAAAAACCATCATTGGTGAACTCGTTAACCCTACCCAACAAAGTTTTAACTGTGTCAGGGCTAAAGGACATAAAGGGGGTACTGAGAATGTCCTCTAATACTATCGCGAGCCCAAACAATGGACCCTCCATCATCCCAGGAAGTGGATGCAGACAGTGAACAGTAAAGGTCAAAGGAAAGCGAGCTATCAATCGCTCGATCAACAAACGGGGACCCTCAGTCAGAATAGAAGGGACACTGGATAAAGTTTGTTGCACAACCACCTCGGGGAATTCCTCAGGCAAATGAATACTGAAAATGCTATCACTGGCAAATTGCCATCGGGTATGCGAAGCACTACTACTTACTTGCACTAGAGGAATGCGTGGTGTAGAAGTATCGCCAAGTGCATGTGTCCCGCCCAAAGAAGCAGCCACAACGACTATTGGTGATTGAAATAACTCCTTAACAACATGTTCCACTTCGATCCTATGAGTTTCTAGTTGATCGACCTCCACCTGAAATGCAACAAATAGTTAAAGTTAGCAATAATGACAAAGGAAAGCATGAAAAAATACATACTGTACTAACTTAGAGATTTATGCCTATAAGACTAGGCTTGCCTGACCCTCGATTATGGGAGATTTATACCTATAAGACTAGGCCCGCCTGACCCTCAGTTATGGGAGATTTATGCCTATAAGACTAGGTCCGCCTAACCCTCGATTATGGAAGATTTTTGCCTATAAGACTAGGCCCACCCGACCCTCGGTTATGGGAGATTTATGTCAATAAGACTAGGCCCGAATGACCCTCGGTTATGGGAGATTTATGCCTATAAGACTAGGCCCGCCTGATCCTCGATTATAGGAGATTTATGCCTATAAGACTAGGTCCGCCTGACCCTCAGTTATGGGAGATTTATGCCTATAAGACTAGGCCCGCCTGACCCTTGGTTACGGGAGATTTATGCCTATAAGACTAGACCCTCCTGACCCTCGGTTATGGGAGATTTATGAAATATAAAGTCCTACATTCCTAGGCCCGCCTGACCCTCGGTCATGGGAGATTTATGAAATATAAAGTCCTATATTCCTAGGCTTGCCTGGCCCGCAGCTATGGGAGATTTTGATTTTAAAGCTAACATATTTATATACAGAAGATATATAGAAGAGTGGAAATACCTCAGGTTGTCGCTCCTCTACAAACTCACGAGTGGCCATCTGAACCACGTCCTCCTCTTCAATCATCTCGGGGGCCACTAATGGGGAATGGTTTTGAGCGGTAATCACATTCTCCCTAACCTCAGCAACCTGCTCCTGCCTATTCTCCACCGTCTTAACAACATGTTCTTGTTCACCCTCTCCTTAGGAAACTGCACTGGGTCAACACCTTTTGGGTTTGAAATCGAAGGATTGAATAAAGTAATAAGAATTTGATCGTTCAAAGGAGGAGGCACCACGGGGACGGTTAAAACGGGCATGGTAGCTTAAAGAAGGAGGAAAAGCAGAAATTGAATCAGAACAATCGAGGGAGCAATAAAAGGGGGAGATAAGTGCAGAAAAAAAAGGCTTACCATAGGCATCGGAGTCACAGGAATAATAGGTACATGCACCGCCTCAACAACTTTTGCCGAAAGCACACCCCTCTCAAGGCCAGTCTGTTCGTATAAAAAAGAAAGGTCAGGGGAATAGCCACCGCTAGATGAAGTATCAGATAAAACTGCCCCTAGGGGAAAATGGGTGACTACCTGAGAGACAGTAGGGGCAGCTGCGTCGAGAGGGAGATTTTCCTCAGCACCATCACACGCATCAACATGCACACCAACCTGAAAGAAGAAAAAGAGCAAGTTATAATAGACTGAGGACATCAACATGAGAAATAATGAATAAAAGGAGGACATTTAGAGTAAGAGATGTAAGAGACTTACCTCTTCTTCCATCACATCCTCAATGATTTCATAATCTTGTGTGTGTGTGTGTGAGGGGGGGGGGGGGGGGAGGTAGGTTTCGAGGAAGAAACCATCACCCTCAACCTAAGCTTACATACTAAGGAAGTCTCATCATCTTCTTCCTCGTCTTCCTACTCTCCTTCCTCATCATCATTATCATCTTCACCAATATCTCCACCATACAAATGCTCCTCAACAATCTCCTCCTCATTGGACCTGCTCGACTCCTGCATCACAATCTTGAGGGGGCTAATCGCTTTCCACTTTTTACTACCCTCAACAGTCTTTTTACCACCCTCAACAGATTGGGGGTCATAAGAAAACCCACGAGCAGACATCTCGGCTGACATAAAAGCACAGTCTTCTTCATTAAAATGTTCCCAAGTCTAGCAAAGACGATCCACCATCTGGCTCACTTCTTTGGAAATCTTTGTGTCAGGAGTAGAGGCTAACAAAGGTGGTGGAATGGTTTTAAGATTCTTCATAGGCGCCTTTCGGGTGTCCCTAACTGCTTCACCCGTTGAGGCAGCGCGAGGAGATTTGGTCCTTCTAACCGGCCTCGAAGGACCATAGGCAACATCGGTCGAAATAATAGTAGGCTGAGTGGTTTTCTTTCTCTTGACAATCACCTGATCCACAGGCGCTAGGGGAGGCAACTCAGGGGGAACATTGGTATTGGTTGCACTGAGGGGAAAAACAGATGATTGGGTGGTGCAGTTTCTCAAACCTAGCTCAGTGGGTGGAAATATCTCAACTTCGGGATAACGGGGTTCCTTGAGAAGGTTAGATTGGAAGCGAACCAATTGGTTCTTACAAAACACATTAATGTATGTCGCCGATCTTCCTCCTCAAGCTCTCTTACTTGGGATCTCGGGGTTAGCAGTATAGTAGGCACACAGACTGGCAATAGTAGACGTTGAGGAAATTCGAATAAGCAAATGAAAAATTAGTGGGCTTTTCTCTGGTGAAATGGCTTAATAGGGGGGCCCCTTGATCATAGCTGAACTGCATGGCTACCCAATGGGGGCGATAAACAGATTACAATGATGACCACACGGTATATATAGGCAAATAAGAAGGGATCAACAATAGGGGGACACTTTGCTCAGGGAAATTTTTGGCAAAAGCTTCTTTGATAGGAGCAATGGGACGCTCCTCTTCACAAAAGAAATTATTTGAAAAAAACTAGCTTACACCAACATAAGGGCGAGGATTGAATCGCTCATCTCGGTCAATCAGAGTTAACAGAGGTTTCTTCACACTCTTATTCTTCCAACAGCAAATACGGGGGACCTTCACATCCTGTGAACTGGGGAAGTGCCCAGCAGGGGCATAATCCTTGAAATGAGCATAAAGGAACACCGTCAAAAGAATATTACTGGCATAGTTAGACATATCGAACCTACCAATGCTTCGAGCAGAGTTCGTAGACACACGATATAACCAGGTGTATAGATACCCAAGAACAATGGCTGCGAGAGGAATTTTTACACCACAGGCCATTCGAACGACCAGGTTGATCAAGTCCTTACGAGGACAGTCGTGGGGCTTACCCGAAAGGTATACCTTAGACAACATCACCCATATATACCCCGCCAACTCAATTTTGGGCTCATAGCCTTTCCCAGTTGGAGGATGCTAAAAAACTTCTTTCCCTCGGGGGTTCTCCCTAGCAGCCTCACAGGCTCTAATGACAGTCTTCTTTTCAATGAAGTAAAAGTAGCGGATGACCTCAGAGTAGGTGCACTTGTTGTAAGTGACCATGCAATCATTCACAACGGCCTCTAACTCATTCCTTAGAGTTTTCTTTTCACTAGAAACAACCTCCTCGAAGAAGGTGTCAAATCCAGAAGCTTCCAGTCCCAACAGTTCGCAGACATCCTCAAGGGTAATAGTAAACTCGCCCAAATAGCCACGGAGGTGTGTGACCTATGGCTCCACCGGGACACCAACAGTTGTAAAGCAGAGACATTTTTGGCCAAGGTAAGGTCACCCAACCACATGGAATAAGACAAACCTATAGGGCCAGTTGAACCGAGTACTTTGGATGGATATACTCCGTCCAAGGGCCCAACCCTTCACTAGCACCAAATGATGTCTCAAATTCCATATTGGAATAGGGGAAATCATCGCGCTCTATACAAAAATGGGTGACAGTAGCGATAGGGATATAAGCAAAGTCCTCCACATCTTTACCTTCGTCCATCAACAAGTTTGACTTCTCAGTTGGCACTAGAGCACCAGGAAACCGCTCGGGCGTCGCCCAAAAATGATCATTCTATCCAAAGTAAGGGGCATGACAGTATCATGACCATTAAGCCTGGCGTGCCTGAGTGGCAGGAGAGGCACCCCTGATAGAAAGATTTCTTTTTACTGGTGCCATAGCAAACGGGAGAATTGAGAATGGAAGATAACTGACAGGCTTGAAGAAGGGGAGATTTTCTTTTCCAAACTCTCATAGAAAAGATTGAACTCAGAAAGTTAAACCCAAGGGTGAGTCTTAACTAAAGGTGTGTCCCCTTTTATAGGGGCAACAAGAATTCCAAAGGACGACAACAAAAGTGATGAATGGAAAAGTGTAATGATGGCGTTTTAGAATTATATGGCTGGCGTGTTGTCCAAACGCGCGTGGTCATAGAAGACTAAAGGTTAGTATGATGATGATTCAGAGAACGATGCATCGAATGGTTGCGTCGTCTTCACGCGCCCGCCCTGGCACTTACACGTGTGACGCACTGAAATGCAAACGACTGCTACATTTAATGAGACATGCCTAGGGTCTCGTCTACTTTAGGGAACGAAGAGCTTTGGGAGAAATTTTAATAAATCTCTTTATTTTCCCCAAGAAAGAAAATCATAGTTGAACGGAGGTTTTATACAGATATTTCTTCATGAAATAAACAATTATCTCTACGAAGGGGAAAATGTGTGGGTGGGGATGTCCCCCTCCACATGGATGATTAATTTAGCCAAGAGAATTAATTATTCACAAAGAAGCACACCGAATGATCTCACTTCGAAGATTCTTCATGTGGGTGGTTCGCAGGACCCACCTCGAAGACTCTTCACAAGCAAGTAGCTCGCAGCGCTCTACCTCGAAGAGACTCTAACGGACCTGGCTTGAAGAACAAAGGTCACCCAGATGATAATAGATTGAATAAGAAATAGAATGGTGTATTATGTACTTTTTCTAATGAATATATATGTTGAGTGGGGTCGCTTGGTACCCGCGAGGGACCATACCTGGCAGGGCATGGGAGGGCTTTTATTCCCTATTAAGTAACCTCCTATTGGGAACTTCGCAGGGATATGGTTTGGAGGATTGAGAACAAGGTAAAGTTGGGAACTATCACCAACCCTCTTGGCACACTTGGAAAAAACTTCACCTAGGACGAATGTCATTCGAGCCTACTCATTGCTTACCTACTCAAATGAACCTCCTCGAGTCATTCAATATCCCTCAATACTTGCCCCCTCGAGGTCACTTCCTCGAGGTACTTTGGGTGCCAGCACGTCTGATCGATGTGACTAGATACCAAACAATAGCCACTGTTTGAACTACTTCCTGACGTCATGTCATCTGACGTTTAGGAACTCAAGAATACAACACTCAAATGCCTTTATCCTTAGGATGGCAGGTCTAGTTCACCAAATCTGATCGTATAGTCATCCTAGAGTAAGCCTCAAGTTGACAAGTCATATGCTTCATTAATTACTTCAATACTTCTAACCAATAGAATGTTTTCCTGCCAAACTAATAGATCCCGTGCATTAAATTTAGTATTTCATGCATTTAATGCACCAGGCCAAAGGGATCGAGGGTATGCTATCTTAAGCAACCTCTCCCTCCATATAAACAAATCAAAGGAGAGAGGATCTAGAGCCCATAATCGCTGCCCAATTTTCCTTGTACCAGAGAACTCTCGCGAGAGCATTAACTCCCATAAACATTCAATGCACCCATCATTGGGCATTAACCGAGCTTGAAGTTCCTGCCTTATCTTTATTATGCCTAGAGTGCTTGTTCTTTCTCCCTTCAACCATGCTACCTACTGGTCCCATTCATTTACTGTGTTTGCTATATGTTGTTCATGTCAATATGTTCTTTAATGTAACTCTGAATATTAAATCTCTCTATCTCTGATTCACCTGTGGCTCTGACCTATACTTCATATCTAGCGGTGTTACTCCCGATCTTGATAAGGGGTTACGCCTCACTTAATACTAACGGTATTTGAAGAACCCACATCTTACAGATTAATATGCAATCTCTTATGTGCAAGGAAGATGTGCAAAAAACTAACTAGAAGGGTTGTTTCTCTCAACCAATTTATCTCCCGAGCTACGGATAAGTGCTTACCATTCTTCAAGGTGATTAGAAAAAACATTCGAGTGGAATGAAGAATGTGAAAAATCTTTTCAAGATTTGAAGAAACACTTGGGATCACCAACACTGCTTCCCCGACCACTTATGGGAGAAAAAATATATCTATTTTGGTTATATCAGAATCTGTTGTCAGCTCGGCATCAGTTCAGCTGGAAAATGGAGTACAAAAACCAGTATATTACACTAGTAGAAACTTCAACAACTATATAAAATCGACTTCATGTATGACTTCGTCTTTGACAAGTCACGAACAAAAAGTTCCTAAAACTTTAAGTATGACTTAAAGTTAAACAAGAAGTTTTACTAAATCGAATTAAATTAAGGAAAATCCTAGATTCCTAAAATATTTGGTCGCCAATGATAACTAATGCAGACACTTATCTCCAAGAACGACCAAGATACATTTTTATAAACCTAAGTGCATTAGTGGAACCTAGGTCCCAAAAACTCAAGTTCATACTTGTTAAACACACAAAACTATTAAGTAGGTTAGTCAGTTACACAACCGATCAACTAATCAAAAGATTAATTGTTGACAAAGTTAAATACATAGACAAAACATGTATGCAAAAGTAAATATTTCTTATTCCAATGCCAATAGCTTCAGCAAGACAATACAAGGATAATATTAAAGTAGAAACAATCACTATAAGAAAAAACAAATCTCTTAGAAGTCATTCAATCGGGCATATTCCCCCAGCCTTATCCATACCAGTAGGAGAAACATAAAGGGTAGAAAGAAGAGTTGTGGTCTTAAAATCCCTCCACATATTGCACCACTTGTGCTCGATCTATCTAACAAATGAAGAGGAAGAATATATGTATTTTCACCATATAGACCATAGTCACCTAGGTATTTTCTTACTAAGATCTGAGGAATAGCATCAGTCGGAATCCACTCAGCATTAATACTCAAAGGAGGGTTGGGATAATCCAACATGCCTGGATTATGACAATACCATAACTGATCTTTCTGAGGCACCTTTAACATTGACAATACATTTTTCTATCCCCATTTACAACCTTTTCGACGGGCCTTGTTCATCCTCCATATGAGTTATAGCCTCATCATAGCCATCCAGACAACTTTGGGTTACTTATGAAAATGGAAGGTCAGCTGATCAACTTGGTCCGTTAGCTTCTTGAAGGCATTGTCTTTATCTTTGAGCAAGGCTGTTCGACTATCACCTTCTTGGTCCTTTCTTCATATTCAGTAGATCGAGCAACCATAATTTATTTGGATGACTGACCAAACTTAATCTTCTTTAAACTCTCGAATTCCTCTATCAGCTGAGTAACTTTTTAGAGTAAATTCTCCATCCTTTCACTAAATCATCATGCATGGAGCATTGTGGGATTTTGTTGTAGGTTAAATTATTCATCCACGTGGACTAATGAGATATGGACACCTGTCCTCATAAACATCCACCTCAAGGCTTCACAATTACTTGGTCAGCCCAGAGATACATGGTCAACTAATCGACCGACCAAAACCAGAAAGGTGAACCAATCATGTAGAGGAAAGGTCACTCACATGGGGGTACCAGCAGCCATTCCACACGTGCATTTGAAGATCAACAGTCTCATTTATTATATATGGGTGTAAATGCTTGAATATATAAAGGCATTCCATTTCTTGGTTTCCTAACCACTATAAATACACTATCTCCCTTAGATTAAGGAACCGACAACTTAACACAAGCAAGATTGCATTAAGCTTTATATAACTACCCTTCAACTGCAATATCATGATCATGGATGTAGGCTTTTTCCTTAGTTGAACCACGTTAAACGCTTTGCTGTCCTGCTTGCATTACTTAATCTTTACATATATTTATTTGTGATTATATAATTATTATTATTATCAGGCTAAGATTAGTTCTATACCAATTTTAAACATAAACACCAATTAAGACTCTCGAATCCCCTCTATCAAGGATAATAAAAACTAACCATCGTTTCTATGCTCCAAATGAGCCAAGTCAAGTATCTCTCTCTCTAAAATGACCGAACAAGATATAAATGTGACAAGCTATGAAGAACCATCTCTAGTAAATCGGCTACTAGAGAAATCGATTGAAGCGATAGGAACATAATAGGAGGCACTATGGGCCCATCAGTGATGTCTTAGAAGGTCTAGGAGGTGACGTTGAGTCTTAGGATCCATATGCCTCACTGGGTCCATTCGATGGACGTGTATTTTTCCTTGGATTTCTCTTCCCTCTCGATATATCGAACAATCACAATACGAGTAGAAATAACAAAATAATACAACCAACTAACTCGGAAGCTATGAACCTAGAATTCCTTTAAATAATGTGTCAAAACCATTCAAACCTTGAATTAATCATTCTAAATCCTCAAATATCTAGGGAATCAACTTAAAATGGCTAATAATAGAGTCAATTACTAATAATCAGAAGAAATCAAGGACCTAACAAAAATAATTTTTGGGATGTGAAATTGACTAAGGTTTTGGCTCTGGGTGATTTTTAAAGATGGAAATGATTAAATGAGCAACTTATCTTTAAAAAAAAACTAACACCATTCTAATGAATGAATTTAACAATTTTCACGGGACTGTGCGAATGATATACCGAGTATAACCAAATCTAAAAATTCAACATTAATCCCCAAAGAAGTTCCAGAATCCCAACTCTCAAACAAAAGTCTAAATGAATGCGAATGCATGAAAATAACTCAATTTTAAAATTAAAAGATTTAATTTTGGACAAAATTAGCGAAAGAGCAAAAAATAAACAACTCACACACACACATATACAAATGCAAACTCTAAAAGTGAAAAGTGTGTTAGTGAATATGCAATTATTGATTCAATCATTTGATATGGACATTTCCATTAAATCTTGATTAGAAAACATGAATTAAAAACACATCAAAGTTAATTTCAATCAATTAAACATCAATAACATGGAATTCTTATCAAATTAGTATTTTGCAATTATGTAATGTACTTCAAAGCATTATTAATGTGACAACTAAATTTGCAAAATCAACATGAATACATGTAACCGAATCATATAAGACATTACTAAACATGATTAAAGATAATAATCATATCAATATCCAAATGGTAGTTTCAAGCCATTTAACTCCCTCAAGCATATGTGGTTAAAAATCTTTGGAATGCTACCTAAAATCAAATTTCATTTTAAAATGCTTAGCCCTATCTTGTTTTTTCATGCTGGTTCAAGCTCTTGGTTTATGGTTCTTTTTCAATATATTTTGAATTTTTCCATTGATTGATTTTCACACTCCTGGATGACACCTACCCATAAATATTTGATTTCTCCAATAAGGTGTAATCACTCCTAGTTGCAGCCCTTATCAGTGCTTATAAAAACGATCTATTTTGAACTCCAACCAAGTAATAAACACTCACAGTTATCACACATGGACAAAAAAACTTTTTAAAATGATTATTATATAAGGATTTAATCGTGATCAACTTAAGCACACAAAGCAAGATCAACATGATTAGCATCATATGCAAAAGTGAGATGAATGTGCAAGTAGTGTGAAATCAAATGTGTCATAGATCTCAATAAGTTAAAAATCATAATTTTTGAAATAAATTCCAAACAATAATAAAATTAACTTTTTAATCATCATTAAGTTAAATCTCATACCAAATCATAATAAATCAAAGACTTAACCACATAAATAATAAAAAGAATAAAAATAAAATCTTTTTGGCTTTTTTAAAATATGGATGATGCATTAATATATAACAAATCATGTATTAGATAAGAAATGATGCATAGAAAGGAAGTGCATATAGAATGCATATATACATGAAGAATCTCACCCCAAAACATGAAGAAATCCCTCAAGGAACACTCTCACCCGCAATAAACTTGTTTCCCTACAAATTAAGAATGAAAGGTGAATGAAAAACTATGAGAAACTAGTCATCCTAAGCAAACTACTATCCAAAATAGTGATGGGTGGTTCATCCCCCAGGTCACTGGGTAAGACAAACTTGACTTCACACAATTCAACTTTTTTTTACTCTATCTTAAGTTAACCTTAACCGTTGGTGTGTTACTAGGCATGCCTCTAATGTTTCTAGGTATCCATCTCTCTTACCTCCCAGTATTCTTATGCCTAGTCCTCGAAAATTGATTTTGGTGTCTTGGTCTAGAAATGTTACCTCTAGCCTCACCATTGCAACACATAAGAAAATCCATCCTACGTATCAAGTGATCCATTTGCCTTTTAATTTCCTTAATAGAATTTTTAAGAAATGTGTTTCTCCTATTTTTGATGAACTTCTCATTTATCCTCTTCAATCACCAACATGTTTGATCTAAATGCCCACAAACTTGACAAAATTATCAAATACTAACATTCTTTTTTATAAGCCTTCTCTCATATCTTCTCATAAATTGTGCCTTTTGACTCACTCTTTCAAGTCTCTTTTAAAAAAAAAAAAAATCACCAAGTGATTGGCTTTTCCACAAAATGAACAACTAACGTAATCATTTAGCAATATTGGATTTAGGTTCAACCTTGTTTTCATGTTGCAAAGAAGTTTGTACCTTATTCACTTTTTTATGCAAGTTTAAACTTTCAAAATTCACTTTTTCTTTTTTGATCCTCTTTTCAAGCTTTGGGTCATTGAAACCTATCCCGTGGTTATTATGCTTAGATTGAGAATTCCTTAGCAAAATACTATCAAGAACTTCCATTCTATTATAAACTTTTGTCTTCAACTCTTTTACATGTTCCAAGTTTTAATTTCTCAAATTAATTTTCATAACTTAGTTTTCAAGTTCAATCTCTTCTTTTTCTTTCAACATGATTGCATTTTGAGATTTAAAATATTCAATTTGTTTATTCAAAATCGCAACCACTTTTTCAAGTTCAAAACATTTCGTTTGAAAATTCTCAAGATTTTCTTCTTCTCATTAAGCTCATTCTGGACAAAAAAAATTTGGACAAAAACTTAATCTTTCATTTTCTTGAGTATTAAAGATTCTTGATAAAGCTCATCAAAAGGTTCTTCAATGTCCTCACCTTCGTAATCACTCTCTCCTTGTGATTTTTTTTTTATTAAAAGTGCATGAGTGCCTACTACTACTACAACATGACGAGTCGCTCAAATATGTATCACTACTAGACCTCTCCCTATTTTTTCCCACAACACCACCCAAATACACACTATCCTCACTCTCTTTCTAATTATCATCAAGCTTTACCATCAATGACATTTCATTCCCGCTATCATAACTAGAAGAGATATCATAATTCTTACTTAACGAATCACTAAGAGTGGCTTTGTAATCTTTCTTCTTCTTCTCGCCACTCTTGTTCTTCTCCATATTCCTTAAATGTGTTGGACACGTATTAATATGATGACCAATGCCACCACAATAGAAACACTTATTTTCATCTCTGTTCTTTCACTTCTTGAACTCACCTTTATCTCCAAATGGGACATGTTTAGTAGATTTGTGAGGTTTAGTATCAAACTTTTGAGTGTTTTTAAAAAATATTTAGTTATTTTTATAAAACTTGCTAAATCTCTTCACAAACAAAGCAACATCTACCTCAACATTCTCTTTTGGGTTGTCACCACTCTTCACCACCTCATTAGACTCAACAACAAGGCCTAAGTCCTTCTTTGGTCTCCCAATAATAATGTTCTCCTCTTGATCATATATATGGAGTGATGCAACCAACTCTTCAAGGTAGTGTGTGTCCGTGTCCTTAACTTCATTCAATATGGTAACCTTAGTAGCAAACCTCTTAGCTAAGGTTCTAAGGATATTCTAAACCACTTTGTTCTTGAGAATGTTCTCAGCAAGATTAATTGACGCATTTACCACCTTCGTTAACCTAGTGAAATACTCATTGAATGTCTCGCTCTGATCTATTCGCATTGTTTGAAACTTCGTTGTAATATTTTTCAATTTCGCCCTCTTCACACTCCAAGTCCCTTCACGACTAACACGTAAAATATCCTAAGCTTATTTATCTTGTTCATAATTTAAGATATGGTTATACTCTTCAGCATAAGTCGATGAAAATAGTGCATTCAACGCTATCAAACTAAAATTACATTCCACAAATTTAGCATCCATCTACAAAACCTTTGGTTTCTTCAATAGTCAGGTAAATCCACCATTCCTTAACATTCATCCACGTTCTCTTGTGTTTAGATCGAAGATGTTCTCGCATTTTAAACTTCCAATGACCATAGTTAGATCCATAAAATAAGGAGGATGGTTATTAGAACTCAAATCACAAAATTGATCAATCAAAACAAATGAACAAAATAAGATCAGTTTATAATAAGAAAATCAAGCAATTGATCATAACAACAATTAACACACATAACAAGATATACTCAAGCACATTAATGCTTAAACAATGAGAACCACACTCTGATATCAATTGACGATTAATATTGATGTGCTAACACAATTACATAATAGCTAACCAAGAGGGTGGGGGGTGAGTGGGTTAGCTACCAAACTTGACCAATAGAATTGTTTTCACAAACATAAATCCTAACACTTGTATCAAATTTACACCTTCTTAAAATTATTTGAACACACACAAAAACTTGAATTAAGTGAGTGTAGATGAACAAACCATGTATTGCAACACTTAAGAAATTTCCAAGAAAATATCAAAATGTAAACTAAACAATGTGAGTTGTGTGATATCAAATCTGTAGAGATAAGAAAAAAACATAAGACAAATTTTATGAGGAAACCCCCCCACCTAAGGCTAAAAAACCTCGATGCCCTCACAGTTTCCATTTATAATTGAAAATCAAATCTTACAATAGGCATGAAGGTACCTCTTATACAAACACGATTTTGACTACCTATGAACTTATCAAATCTCCCCTACAACAAACGAAAACCCAATCCAAACTCCATTAATTGAGTGAAGAACTATTGTCTTCTTAGACGTCGCGCCAACTTCGATCTCCCTAATACAATAAGATGTGTCCAATTTTGGATTGCGAAGTACTTGATCATAGAAATTTACTAATGAAATGATTTGAATTACAAAACTAGTGTTTGATCTGATCCATCTCATGAACAGTTCAGTCATAAAGTTATTAGATCAAAAGTGATGATCCTATTCTCACCCAAAAAGGAGGGAAAATGGTTAGGAGGCAAAATATAATGCTCTCAACCTCAAAATTTATCTCAGATAAGTGTTTTAGAAAATATATATTCATCTCTTTAAAATGAAAACAAAAATTAGCTATTTATAGAGATTTAAAAAAAAATATGTTCGTGTCGTGCGCATGGTTAAATCTAACCATTCACACGCCTACCAAAAATGGTCGTGCGGATTGTTATGTTCAAAGTCCATTCAGATATTGTTTCAAATGAAAAAAATGAAACTTAGCCAAATTTCCAAAATGTTTTAAAACATTTAAAACCTCTTAAACTTTATACATTAGTCACTTGAATCCCTTTTTATTTCAAACCATCACCGTTTTTGAAAAAAGTGCAATTTGAAAAATCATTTTAAGAAAAATGTGCACGTATGTGGTTAGCCTTCTAATAACACAATTGAGTAAAAGGATACATCGTCAATCCTAAACTGAATCTGTGGCTATGAAATTCTTCAAATTGTGTGGTGGAGCATGATCTTCAATCTTCATCTTCTAGGTTCATCTAACCTAATCTAGACCGCGCCTCACTCAATACGAATATAGTTGATTTGACTTGATAGACTCAACGACTCAATGTTTTGTCTTGAGAATATATCCAATTATATAATAATAAAAAGTTTTGCATTTTCCATCTCTCATTTTGGATATTCCATGTTAAAACTTCCCCAAACCCAAAAATTTCTTACTACCACTACAAGATATACACTCCGCTACCCATATAATGAATGTAGTAGGAAGTCATGTAGAAAATTTATAAGACTAAACGATAATTTAAAAGTCATGTATGAATATGGGCTGGAGTGAAATCGTCAGTGCTAAGCCTGAAATCACACGAAACAACAAATAACAACACACAAGCAATAACATGCACAAAGGGACATTCCACTGCTTGGGAATACTCTAATGGGTACCAAGAGATATAGATGCGATAAAGAACATGTGATAAGAAGGTGAAATAATCAACATGCGAGCAAGTGAATCAACATCTAATCAATATACCAAGTGATACTAATGTGAGACTCAACAAAGTGAAAGATCATGTGAATATGTAATATACAAGTGAACTCAAATAACAAACTCCTCATATCATAGACATTACTTCATCCCCTTAGTAAGTGATAGTAAAATTTACAAAGAAATTTTGGCTCCCCCTTAATCCAAGGCGAACATAGTTTTTCTCCCCCTTTTAACACGAAAAATTCAAAGAGAACTCGAAATCACAGATTACGAGTATAGTAAGGCATATAAAGTCACATAATCACGAGAAACTAGCAAATAAAAAGATAAAATATATGTGAACTACCAAGTTATAATAAGGTAATCAACACAATGACCATATAGATGTGTAAATAAAAAAATCACAATATCAGAGTTTCAAAAGAATATATTAGACAATGAATGATATCAATCATGAAAGCATAAAAGGAGGATATGTGTTAATAAAAATCATCATACTAGTAATATGAACAATGATAGATAGTAAGGGATAAGTAGGTGGAATAATAAGGCTCAAAATCATGGATAAAGAAAAAATAACCATAAAATCCATATAACCCAAAAGCTATCCAAACATCCAATGTACCAAAGCAAAGGTACCAATATCCCAAAGAAATCTCTAACAATATCATGGTACAATCAATAAAATTTCCAAAAACACATATAAACCAGAAATGTATCAATTACCACAAGGGATACCTCAAAAATGAATGACACGAACAAAAGATGAACAAAGAAAGAAGATAATCATCGAACATGTCATCCTCATATAGAGAATCTCCATCATCATTATCTCCGTCATCATGGACATCACCATTACTCTCATTACCATCAATATCATTAGCACCATCATCATCATCAGCAGCAGGTGGAGGAGGAGCAGGAGTAGGAACCTCTGGATCAATATCAGGTACCGAATGTGATTGTTAAAGATAATCGATGATTTTATCCATTTACCATGTGCGATCAAGAGCCAAACCTATGCATACCTTTTAGCCATTTATCCCTCGGGCTTATTCGAACCAACTCGCAAAGATATACTAAGTGATGATTTATAAGCCAATGTTTGTGAGGCAGATCTCGAGGAGTGGTCTATGAAGTTTTATGGTTCATCTGCTAAGGGAAAATGAGGGGTGAGTGTTATCTTATCCAGAGAGAAGGAAAATATTACTGTCTTTTAAGATGGACTTTCAATATTCAAATAATGAGGTTGAGTATGAGGCATTAATCTCAAGGTTGCTCGAAGCACTGGAAAGAGGCATTCATTCCCTGCATCAAATGAGACTCCAACCTTGCTATTACATAGGTGAGTGGTGAATATGCGTTGAAAAGAGTAAATGCAAGCCTCTCCAAGTTCATGGTAACTTCATTCATGCTCCGTCAGTAGAACTCCATTCAATAGGAATGCACTATCTTTTCATACGTGGGCATTTGACTTGGTGGGAAAATCAATCCTTCCTATAGGGGAAATATAGATTCTATTAGCAACTGCGTGCTTTATGAAGTGGGCATAAGCAATACCTTTGAAAAGGGAAACAATCGTGTAGTGGCACAATTCATTTGAGAGTATATCATTTATCGATTTAACATTACCACGGTTATTCTATCAGATAATGGAACTCCATTTATCAATAAGGAAGTGTGAATGCTAATTAACACATATACGATCATTCATTAAACTTTAGCCATGGCAAATCTAAGGCCCCAAATAAGACCTTGGTCACCATTTAAACCACGATAATGGAAGATTTTCCTGGTGCATGGGGTGACAAAATACTAATAGTTCTTTGGGACTACCAAACATTCGAGAGGAAACCAACAGGTTACACACCATTTTCCTTAGATTGCGGAGTTGAGGCAATTCTTCTAGTATAACTAAAAGTATCTTTTGCCAGCTATGCCTTACAAAGCAGTATGGTACCACATATTAGGCATGTTTAAATAGAGTCACTAGATGAACATATAGATAATGGGACAAGGACTTCCAGATCTACACGAAGCAACCCTCCAGAGCCTATAAAAATTTGGTAAAACTAATAAAATCCATGGAATAAGACATGGTCTTGAAAGTTTCTATTAACCATATTAGAGGATTCTTTTTGCCAAAATTTGAAACAAATTTAGAGGGACCATATTTTGCTAAGAAAGAACATAACTCAGGTTATTGCTTGATCACAAAGATTGAGGTCGATAGACCATTCAAAGTTAACAACAGCTGGTTAAATATTTATTATGTATAAGAAGCACATGTAAATTTTTTTCTTATTTTGTACTTCAAAATTATGAGGAAACACATGTAAATTTTTGGGTTACATTTTATTATATATAGACAAGTGTTGAAGCAAGAAAAAAATTAGAAAAATACACGTATGTTTGATAACAAACATTCTTTAAATTTTATTTTTAAATAGTTACATACAAAATGGGACTACTTCCCAGAAATACATATCAAAGAGATTCTACCATAAGAGGAACCACAAATCTAGAGTACTAAAGAAAACTTCCCCAATCGATGCAGCAACATCAAAGGAAACTTCCCTTTGATAATCAGACAAAACTGAGATATTAGATTCATCTTCTGCCTTGTTTATAAGGTTGGCTTCATGATTTCTTTTCACTTGGGACAAATTTTCTTCAACCGCCTTTAATACTCAGACACTATCCTCAATTAAGGGCAATCTCCATCAATTTTCCTTCTTTGAGCTTCAAATCCTCTGCATTCTTGATATATTGAGCACGTGAAGTCATTATATGGTGATCCTTGAGATATTTTAAACTGCTGATAATCCATGAAAAAGCAAACCCATCCTTTCGCATATCTTTAAGGGTGCCCAAATGTCGATTAAGGACGACGACAAAGGAAATAAATGTGTTCACAACTTCTGCTACCATAGCCGCCAGACCTTGTATCCAATATGCCATTAACCAACCCTGGGCTCTTGAACACTTATTGATAAAGGTCTCATGATGAGAGGTAAGTAGTTTATTGATCACAACACGAAGAGCGGCTTAAATGAAGTCATTACTTTAAAGTATTTATCGATAATACTCAATTGGTGCAATATTTGGCATAGGGGCACCACAAGCAAACTCATTTTCCTCCCTGTTTACATTGGTCATTGAGCCATAATCACTTTGGTTGGGTGACTCAACTTCATTAGGTTTGGCTAAATCGTGATCAACTTCAACAATAGGATGTGCCACCTCTGGTGCTTTGGGATGTTTGTTCTCTATCAAAGGCTATAAAATAGAGAAACCATAAGAGTTAGTAAAAAGTTCTAAAAAAATTACCAAAAATATAAACTATAAAATCTTATCAAGAGTTGAGATAAGTCACCGAATAGATGTATTTTTTAATAGTAACTATACCTAAGAGGTGTACATCACCAAGCACGTGACAAAATTTGACTTTTTTTTATGAACATTTACTCAATAAGAAAGAGTAAATCACCATGAAAGTGAGTTTTTTCGCTAAGTTTTATCCAAGTAGGATATAACATCAAGAAAATCGGTCATACAGAAAAAGCGTTGTGAGAAACAACAAGTTGCAAAAATAAGTATAAGTATAAAAACCAACCTCATCAACAGATGCAACATTGGCCAAGGGTGGGGAAAATACCTTATTCGTAGATTCAACTTGAACTTGAGCCGCTAGAGTGACCATAAGAGCCAAAACAACATGCTCCACTAGAGGAGGTCCAACCTCTTTAGAATAAGGAGCTGTAATACCCCATATTTTCTGCGTATTTAAAATTTAATTAATTCAAAAATTTATTTAGAAAATACTTTTTATTTATATTACGCGAGTGAAGTAATTTAATATGATTAAATGTGATTATTAAATATTAATTGAGAGATAGATACTAATTAATATTATGATATATTATTTATTAAGTGTGAATAGTAAATAATTGATAATTAGTGTTATACGGCATAGTAAGTGATATGAGTGTATTTTATTTATCCTAACCAGGAGTCACGTGTAGACTAATTTGAGGTCGAGATAGAAAATATATTTTTAATGACTCGAATGATAATTTAGAGGTCACAGATGACTTCGAATGGATCGAAATAGTAAAAAAAGTGTACCCGGGGGTATTATTTGGATCTCGGGTCATTTTTAGACCGAACCGACACCTATTGAGGGCATTTTGTCATTTGAAAAATAGAGGTTAAGGGACCTACGAAATTTTCAAGTTAATATCAGATGTTAAGGGTCTTAAATTAGGGCTAAGAACCTACACAACATAGAGAGACCTTTAGAGAGAAGGGAGAAACCATTCTCAAGACTTAGGAGATGTTGTTGAAGAAATTGAACCTTAATCTTTTGTCCTAAGCATCTAAGGAGTGAGGATTTGAAGAGGGAACCATCAATCCATCATCAACACTATGAAATCAAACCTCTTCTGTTAAGGCTATTTGTTTATTGCAAATTAATACGAAGTTTTAATACTAATGAGTAGGGTTTCATAGTAAACATGATTTAATCATGATTACTGGATGAAAAAGAATGAATTTTGATGCATGATTGGGTAAGTTTGCATGTAGGATGATTTTCTATCTGTAGATAAGTAGAAATCATATGATAAAGGCCCATCATCACAAATTAAATATGAGATTTTGGTTGAATAACTGGAAAGAACACAAAACTAGGTTTTTGGAAGAGTTTGGGATTTTAATTCGTTCTTGATTGAATTCTGCGAAAATTTGATATGTTTAGAACGTTAGAAATCACCCTTATACATGTAGAAATAGTTTAGGACTATTGGTTGTGATTTGTGTGAAGTAACATGGGAGTTGGAAATTGTTAATGGAGGAAAAATGCATGAACTGGATGAAGAAGACGAAGTACGGATCGACGAGCCGATTCGGTTCAATGGGCGAATCAGTTCAGTCCTCGAAGAAATTTAAAAATTTCCTGTTTGGGCCTAGTTCTTCTAAACGGTTATCGTGAGAACTTTTGGGACTTTGTTAGGATGTAATAAGAGATTTATTACATTATCGTAGGCCTATATTGGGTTTTTAGTTTAGTCTTATTGAGAGGGATAAGACAAGAATAAATTGGATTGATTTGTGTCGAAAATTATCCGAGAGGAAGATAATGAATTACGAGGAGTTTGGGAATTGAATTGATAAGTAAACCAACAGGGAAATAGTGGTTTAATGACTGAAACTAACAAAGGGGTAACTAGGACCCTTAGAGTTGTGTGAGCACTCAAGGACCCTTAGAGTTGTGTGAGCACTCAAATATATATATATATATATATACACGATAGTGAGACAAATATTTAAACCATATGTAAAGTGAGTACGCGGGAGATATACATTCCGTACTTGTATGGATGTTAGGTTGTGTGAATACCTATTGTATTAATACTTAGGCGGTGTGAATACCTAAAGTGTACTAAATGTATTGGGGTCGAGGGAACATCCGGACCAATACATGAAAGTTTGATTTTGGATCGAGGGTTGTCCGGACCAATATTGAAAATAAATAATATTGGGGTCGATGGATCATCCGGACCAATATATATATATATATATATATATATAAGATTTACATTGGTGTCGAGGGCTATCAAGACCAATGTGAATGATAGGATAAATTGGGGTCGAGGGAACATCCGAACCAATAATTCTTAATGGGTGATACAAGGACATTTTAGTGGAGTATACACTTATAGTGTATATTTTATGCATAATATATACACCATATAAATAACCTACTTATGTATGATAGTAGACTCCTAAAGATATATGGATGTATGATGATACATCTAGATAATTTTAATTAAGTAGAGAGAGACTTAATTATAAAGGTGAAATGATGATAGTGAAACTATAATGACAAAATGTAAAAGATAACGAAGGGTGTAAAGTTACCTAAAAAGGGAATAATACATGAGAGGTGTAAATTCTATTAGTGTAGTATATGGGCGATACGGGAACTTAGACGTGTAGATAAGTTCAGTTGGATACTTTAGTCTAGTTAGCTTAGGTAGTATTTCTAGGTGGGCTAAGTATCAAACGTTAGGCGTGCACTATTGACGAGAGGTGAGGAAAATCAAGAGATTGTACGTGAACCTAACATGTGTAATCAATAACCAAATTTTATTGTGATAAACGGTTGCTAAACATTTTCAAAACGTTTTGATTACTAACTCTTGCTATAAAAATATTTTCAAAACCTTTTAGGTGTTCAGCCACAGGGACGCCAGGCTTGAAGACTCCATTCCGGGAACTCGGAGCTGTAACACTATGGATGCTGACAGGATTTGAGTAGACGATTCTTCCTTTCAGATCTAGTGTAGGATCTCAATTTATATTCCAAGTATGGACATGTTTTCCATGGCAGTTTTTAGTCTTTTAGTTCTTTTGTTATTATGGAGTATTTTGTTTTGGATTTTAGTTGATGGTTTATTCGAGAAAACTTTATTCATTTATATATTGTGATGGTTGGACTCAAGAATATTGTGAATGTTTAATTTAGTTTTTTTTTTCATATTCATTTATCTGTTTTAAGGAAAGATAAAATTTGGCACCGGTCTAATTTCACTTAGGTGGTAAGTAATTAAAAAGTTTTCAATAGTGATGCTAAGAATGAACCATATGAGAAACCTGTTTTAATTTAATAAAGGCCTGATCAACCGATGTTTAATTAGGCGGGGTGTCACAGGAGAAACATCCACTGATGGTAGATTAACATCAACCGAAGGATTTATCTTCTCCATTTCTTTATAAACAGCATGCTGAAGCACCATAATAGAGAAAACTTTGAATAAAGGTGAATATGAGAAATCAAACTAAAATATAGAAAAAAATTTACAAGGCATATACCTCAGCATTTGTTGGACAAATGTGAGGAAGAAATCCAGATACACCATAGATGCTCATATTACGACTGGGAAGTCCAATGATATAGTTGGCCTTATAAGGCTATAAGGAAGAATTTCCTCAATAATGGACCTTCTGAGGGACCACATAAGGAGTAAGGTGAATAATGTTTTCAGTTCCCTAAATATATAAAACACAACTAAGTATTGTGAATAAAAAATGAAGGATAATCAAGTGATCAAGTCAAAGTTCAATTTGAATTAATCGAGAGAAGGAGTTGGGGGAATAATGACCAATGGTGGTTCAGAAGAAACTGGGGGAATAATTGGATTTTTAATTTCTAGATTTCCACCTAAGTCCCCCACAACCTCTTCGCTCATTGAAAATTTTCTTGCCACTGATGGAGCATCCATAGAAGGAGAACGTCTTGAAAAAGATCCCATTTGTCATTGATGGGGCAAAGGATAGGTTGGAATCATGTCTTCCTCTATAATTGGATTCGAAAGGCCCAACTGGGGTGAAAACATCGACCACATCATCATTTGCACCATCTATAAGAGTTTTCTCTGAGGAAACTAATGGTGCGGCAGTTAAAACCACTATTTTTCCACTAAACTTTTTCATTAACCTCTTTTTTCATTAATGAGGTGCATAAGTTGGAGATACATGATCCACTTGCTCAATGTGAGTAACCTTCATCCCAATAACCTGAAAAATAATAAAGTCATCAGTTGGATGGTGTCTCTTATAGCCATCTAAGGCATTATATAAAGTAACATGTATAGATTCCATCCTAGATAGAACATAAGATAGTAAGGAAACTACTTGGTCTACCATAACATGATTTAGTGTGGGAGAACTAACTAGTTTAGATGAATCTTTAGTGGACTCTAGATTCTTGGAATCCTAGATATAACTTTTCCTTTTGAGTAACCTACTGTTGATGAAGCTTTTCATTTAGTCCGATCAGCTACATCGACACTTTTTTTTGTCTTTTTGGGCTCCTGAGTAACCTCGCCAGTTAGAGCCAAATAAGGGAACTATTTTAGAATAGGCTTCTATGTTGTACTCAACTCAAACTCCATGCCAACAATGGAGCTATTTTATAGACCAAGCTCCAAGGGCCCATATCATTCCACCAAAAAATACTTGCGCTCTATTTTAACAAACCTAGAGACACATCACCCACTCGCTTGATTTCATGAATGACCAACCAATACTAATTATCTTTATCTAGAACCACCAGATTACGGTGGGTAAAGTTAAGGCAGGTTCTACATTACGACGGGTAAAGTCAAGGCAGGAAGAGTAAAAATATTCATTAACTCTATTACTGTAAGAATTAGCTTAGGGATGCCTTGGTCATAGCCAAACTTCCTGACACACCGACGAGGGTTGTGGTCCTCACTTTCTATAGACCACTCTATTAATATGGATAAATGGCTTGCTGTGATTAAAAGTACCATAACCTAAGATGGATAATTTTCAACACTCTTCTCCCCTTAAAGGATCTCCACCATTGACGCTTCTGGTTTAAAGAAATCCAAACTTTGAGTGTTAGTCTCCTCAATATAAGGATGACCATAAAGATAGTTATAATTATCAATCAAAGGCAAAAATGCATTCTTGGCTTGCTTACTATTTTAGTGCATTATACGTGGACACTTGAGAACAAAAAAATTAATCATTGTTCTTTAGGGGAAAGAGCAGGGAACATGGAATAGAGTAACCCCATTAAAATGATAGTGTTGGAAAAAATTAACACATTATGGCAACCGATGGAGCAATGCATGTCAAAATGAGTTATATCCAGCCAAGTATACAAAGATACATGATCAAGGGCAACAAGTGGAATGTTAACTCCTGATGTGGTTGATCGTTGGGATTTATAAGAAGAAAAAAGTGAGAAAACAGACTCAAACTGTAGGCTGCTAACTCTGACAGTTTGCCATCACCAGGGCCAAGAGGTGCATATGGAACAATGCCCTATTCCTTTTGTTCCTTAGTGGATTTTATGTAGGGCTTATAAAATGACTCAATGAATAAGCTAAAAGTGGCCTTAGTAGAATCACCAACACACTCATGAACTTGTTATTACCATTTAATTTGTTCCTTAATTTTAGCTTTGTTAAGAGGTGAGTCATCATATGGGAGAGAACCACAAGGTTAGAGACCCGTCATCTCATATATGTCCTTTAAGGTGATAATAAATTCACCCTAAGATGCCATCAAAGTATGAGAAATCACACTCCATTGAGAGATTAGTAGTTGAAGCACAAGATTTTTCTTCGACAAAGTGAAATCCCCAAACTAGAGTGCAACATGAGACAAACCAACCTTGAGAAGAGTATCATCGTATTTTTGGCATACGTAGCTCGAACAAGGTGAAAAACCACCTTGAGGAACCATTTGGTCCCTCAAAGTCAGCATCAGATTAGGGGGAATCCCTACGATCTAACCTAAATCTTGGAATGCTGAAAGAAGAAAGGTAACCTCCTTGAGTGTTGTCACGGGGCTCCTCAGCCATTAACAAAAGTTTATCCTTACCTTGCACAATTAAATAGAATACCTTATCCATCTTCCAAAACTCATCAGCATCCCCAAAGAATAAAGCACAGTGGTAAAAACCATATAATATCTCATGCTCTGCCATTTTCGTTGTTGTAGCCTTGTCATAGCTCTTTCCAATTTTTCTTCAAGATGCAGTTATAGTGGTATTGGAAGGTGTTTTGTACAGAAACTTCTTATTATTTACGCAACAACTTTATCTACGTGGGGAAAATATAGGAGGGGCTTAAGGATAATCCTCCCCAGTTACTAGATAAAACTTCCTCATCAAGTGATTAATTTTAAATCAAGATAAAGTGAAGCTTAATTGAATATTAATAAAGCCTTACAGAAGAATCTAGTAGATCCACCATGTATTTTTTCTACTTTGTTATAATTATGTCTTGTATTGTAATACTTGTGATGTTTTTCAGTATCAGTGATGGACTAGGTCTTGTAAAACCTAGGAGGGCTTTCATGTTTTATTGAGAAAACTCACTTAGGAACCTTTGAGGGAATTGGTTTGGAGGATAAAGAGAAAGACATTATTAAGACATTGAACTTAACCGTTTTATATATAACAGGTAAAACACACAACTTAGTTTAGTTGAGCATTACTCGAGCAACCATGACTAAAATTATTTCTCATCCATAGAGTTATGGACCCAAAAATATTATCTTTCCATAGAAAAGTTTATGTGACGTCATACCATAATTAACACATGTCAAATTAAACTTGCCTCAATACAGTGATAGTTTGGTGAGTAGTTGACCTTAAGGTGATGACACACCTATTGTGCCACCTGACACAATGACTGGTCACTCGAGAGTTTAAATCAACATTTAATACAAATGACATGTTAGGTATGGTAGTTTGACCTAACATTTAATTACCCTAAGGTCCATCGAGGGATACCTTAGCCTATATACACTTACTTATTCTTTGATAAGCCATCAAATATTTGGGCAATAAGATCACTTTAAGATATTCATTGCAAATCGGGGCTCTTATTCTCCCCCATTAAAACAATTGTCCAATTCTTACCAAAAACTCAAGCATTTATTGAGATCCAAACATTATACCACCTACATTTTAGTGTTTGCCTGCCTAACTTTAGTGTATTTAGATTACTTATCTCTCTCTAGCCCTCTAACTAACATCCATGAGAGGTTCATTTATTATTTAAACAGTTTGTATTTACCACTCGTCATTGTAATATACATTAGAGTTTATTCCTTAGTTCTTGGAGTACATTTATTATTGTTTCATAACCACTAAGACGGGTTAGTCTTCAGTTTATTCATAAACACCCTCATTTTTTATTAATTAGTCCAATTACGCTAGAGATTTGATTAAAAAATTTGGACTAAAAAATTCTAATATGTCCCATACTCCTATGAGTACTATCATCAAAATCACCAAAGATGAGTCTAGCACACCCATGAATCCTACCTTGTATCATAGTATTTTCTCTAGCCTCCTTTACTTGACTGCTAGTAGGCCATATATTATGTTCTCACTTTGTGTGTGTGCTATATATCAGTCAATACCCAATGAGAGTCACCTTTAGTTCGTAAAATACATTATCAAATATATTAAGGGTACTCTAGAATATGGTATTTAGTACTTTAGATATACAATTAGTGCGATTATAGGATACAATGATGCTGATTGGGTTGGGTGCACCGAAGATATTAAGACAACCTAGAGTGGGTGTTACTATGTTGGCAATAACCTCGTTGACTGGTCCTTCAAAAAAAGAATTGTATCTCACTATCGACAATTGAGGCAAAGTGTATCGCGACTAGCAGTTGTTATGCACAACTTATCTGGATAAGATAAATGTTGATTGACAGGATTTTTGAAAGCAAAAAACTCTCATGTGTGACAATCAAAGTGCTATAAATATATAAATAATCCTGATTCAACACTCTAGGACTAAACATATCAAAACCCATCTTCATGTTATCCATGACCTTACTAAGAGTAAAGAAGTATTGATTGAATATGTGAATACTGAAAAATAACTTGCTCATTTATTCACGAACCTCTAAATAATCTTTGATTTGAGTATTTACGCAAGTCTATTAAAATGTGTGTTATAGACTAAATTTTAAAACTGCCTACAATAATTAGTTTTTTGTGTTTTAGTCTTTGCTTAATTGTTCTCTGAGGTTTTAGGTCTTGGATGCATGATAAATGGCAAATCTCACCTCTTTAAACTATTTAATGTAGGATGGACACGAGATTAGACATTTGGTTATAGTTTGTTGGTAGTTAATCTTTATATCTCTCTCTGTTTCATATACTGAATCCTTGTCTATTTGAGACAAAATCGGGGAGATAGTACATCATTCCTTACTCCCGTTATTCGAATCATATTGTTGATATTTATTTTTAATATTCTTTGATATCTTACACTTGATCTTATGATATGGTATTTCTCGTTATTTGCAAAAAATCACAAGAACGTGTTAGGATATTGGTTTGTATATAGTTAAGTGATGTAATTTTTCTTTTTAAGATTTGGGCTGTGTAGATTAGAAATTGATGTATATGATAGGATATATTTTTGTCCAAGAGTACCCATGATGTACTCAAGGATGTTATGTCACAAGTATCTAAATGGGGAGCTTGAAACACCCAAATTAGGTGGATTTCCCTAGGTTATTTTGAGACCAAACAAATTAATGGTATTTCAGATCTTGAATATTTTTTTATCAAAACAATCTATATTTTTTTTGTGAGAGAATTATATTTTATCCAACCTCAAGTCAAGATCAAGACCTCAAGTCAAATATGTATTAAGGGCTAAAAGGTAAAAAATGTGCCAGGTGGTAAAATGGAAATTCAGTGCAATTTGTTGGACACAATACACATTTAAGGCCCGCATAATAATTGATATTGCATCCTCTCGAAAAGATAAAATTTGGATAAAATTGAAAATATGTTTATTTTTAATAAAAATAATTTCCAGATTTTTACTCTTCAGATTTTTCAAGTTCTATTTTGCCGTTTAAAATAATTTTTGAACATTTTAAAACTAATAAAATTAATTTTTAAATATTTTAATCCATTTATTAAATGAAAATTCGTGCGTTATTGGCCGATCATTAGTAAGGATTGGTGGAGTTTAATCCGAATCGTTCATTTTAGGATTTATTGATTATGTGTCTTTGAGAAGACACACCACCCACATTTTGTGTTTATTTTATCTCTGGTGTCGTGAGATGCATTTATAACCGTTGATCAAGTTTTCATTCCTAATGCTATTGTTGCTATCCATGTGAGCTTTTGATTAACCAACGAAATCATGTTACTGGATTAACCTGTTATAAAGGGTTGGTTTACTTAAGACGTTTTATCACAAGACGTTGGATCTCTCATCAACCGTTTAAATTAAATCTAAATTATTCGATTAAAACCCCAGTGACCGTTTTCTACTAGACTCCTATATAAACGTCCGTGTTATCTCATTTACCACTTTTGTCACCATTTTGGAACCCCCCAGGCTCCGTTTGCTTGTCTGAAAAGTTGAGCGAGAAAATGATTCTCGGAAAAAGTGAAGTGAAGTGAAGTAAAGGAAAAGGAAAGTTACTTTTTTGTGTGTGTTTGGTTAACAGGAGAAAAATTGCAAGAAGCTTATAAATAAAAAATAAAAATTATATAAATACACACACATATATAGTTATAACTTTACAATAAAAAAGTATAATATATTTTCTTATTTCAATCACCAAAAAGTATAATTTATACAATAAACATCCATTTAAATCAAACATTATAAAATATGAAATAAAAATTATGAACATTTAATTTGTGAAAATATCAACTAATAGCGTATTATTATGAATAGTTATTGGTAAATACTTTCGTAGTAGCTGTAACAACAACAACAACAACAACAACAACAACAACAACAACAACAACAACAATAATAATAATAATAATAATAATAATAATAATAATAATAATAATAAAAGTAAAAAATAATTGCAATAATAATTTACATGGTAAAATATCAAGTTTTCTTGAGTTTTCCTGCAAAATCCCAGGTCTTTGGTAGGATGTGTTTTGTGGGAAAGTTTTTCCTGCAGGAAAATTTGATGATCATTTTACCATAACTTTCCTACTAACCAAACACAACAAAAAGTGCAGGAAAGTCATTTTCCTTCACTTTTTCTTTCCTTTCTTGGCAAAAAAACACACCCCTAGAGAGACAAAGAGAATTAGTTTATTTTAGAGAGAGAGAAAGATAAAGCCTTAGAGGGACTGAGTTAATGAGAGTGAAAAAAGGAGAGGGTGTGGGAGATCAACACACAAAGATCAAATGTTATTCTCTAAAGAAGAAATAAGGTGGGTTTGATACTTGGTATTAGTAGAGGGTTTGTTTGCTACATGCAAAGGGTTCTACAACTTGTATCTATGATCTCTTGATCAAAATCAATTTCGATATACATAAAGAAAATATAAAGCTAAAGGGTTTAGAGTTTTGTAAAACCTTACACCTAAATCTCACACTTTCACTCAAATAACTTAAGGATTCACGTGTAAGAGATTTTTATCTCATATAAAAGTTTTAAAACTAATTTACACTCGATTCATGTTTAGATATAAAGTTTATATTTGAAAAATGTTTTAAATCATTTATAACATTTAGACATAAAGTTTTCTTGGTCATAATTGAGATTTAGAAATGTTATTTTTATAAGGAAAATTCCAGATCTTGATTTTCAAATAAATTTGTAAAAATCAGTAGTGAAATCATTGTAGAATTTTACTAGAGGATAAACTTATTATTGACCTACATATTCTTGTAGATCTTGTGTAATTTTTGGGGATTATTTGTAATATTAAGTGTTCGTGAGTATTCTGTGATTAGATTCACATTCACATACTTAGACACACAAATCACCCATACACAAATCGCTTGGTACGTTAGGGAGATGAAGAGTTGTTGCCAAGAGCGAGTGGAGTAATATAACAAAGGATCGAAGATCATAGAGTACGACTCTCAGTTAAGTACCATCTTATTTTTATTTTCTTCTTGAGTTATTGTTGAACTTTCATCCTTATTTGATTTTAGTGGACTATTTAGTTTCTTAATTTAGTAACCACAACTGGGATGTTTCCTCGGTGGAGATTTTACCCAATATAAATCTTGAACTTATGTTGATTTTTTATTATTCTTAACTGTCTCAAATTTGCAACTACACCAATAGTTAATTAATTTTGGCAAAATCTTAATTACAGATTTTCAAATTTAAAAGCAACTTCGGTTATTAGAACAAGTATGTTACATTGTTACATCTTGTACTATTGCCTCTTTATTTATTTAATTAAAAGAGATAAATATAAATAGAGTTTTGAAATAAAATTAGAAGTTAAACTTTTAGTTTAATATTCGAGTCAGTTATTCAGTGGGAACATGATAACCAATAGGCGTGAAGTTTCCCATGATAAGTCGAAAAAAATACTCAGCTAACTTTCATCAAGCATTTGACCTAGTCTAGGTCGGTATGGAAAATTTCTTGAAACCGCAAATAACATAAATTAGAAAATAATTTGGAACTTCTTTACATATATCAAAGCAGGCATGTGATATCCTATTTTTTACAGAACTAATGGGTAGGGTGTCGCGTTATTGCATTAACCTGATATTAGAAGAAAGCACAAAATTCCATATTGTAGTGATGGATGTGAAGGCGTGTGGTCGTGTATTACGCATTGTTTATGTACTTCAATGCAGTGGCGGAGATATAATTTTTTGAGTGGTGGGGCACCATAATAAAAATAGGGGCCGCCCCCGATTTTTTTTTTTGGGGGGGGGGGGGATTATTCACACATTAATACTTCGTGACATTGTCGATTTTGGATTTTAAAAAAACATTTTTTTTGGTTGGAAGCGGTGACATTATCGATTGGAGAGACTTCTACACGGGCTTTTTTTGAGAAATATTTATCAAGAGACTGCAATTAAAAAAATACTATTAGAAACCTAACATGGAAACATTAACAATACATTATCTACTATTAGAATGTGCTCCCAAAATCCCAACAATACAAAATCCCAAAATACATTGTAAGAACGTGCTTCCAAAATCCCAACTCACACGAACCATGATAGTAAACTAATTTACACAAACCAAAATCCCAAACTAATTTATAGAAAAAAATTGACAATTTACACGAACCAAACCATGACAGTAAACTAATTTACAAAATCCCAAAATCCCAGCAATCATCAACTATAAGAATGTATAGAGAAATCATTGAAATACCTTCATCATGAAGGATTAACTGGATATTGATTAGAGGAGGAGCAGGAGGCCGGAGGGGAACTTGAGAAGAGGACGAGGGGAACTTGAACAGAGGAGTCATCGTCGTTAGGGTTTTGTTGTGATTGGTTTGGACTCCAAATGGTTAACTCATCTTTGTTTTGATGTTTTCTCTAGGATCATCCAGCTGTTCAAATATAATTTTTTTTTAAAAATACTGAGTGAAGCACGTGCCCCACTCAATGAAGCATTGCCTCCGCCACCGCTTCCATGCACTCACGAATCAATCATGTATCAAATGGAGGATAGTATAATACCTTAAAGAGAATTGGATGACCACTGGAATAAACTAACAATGATTCCCAATTTGAAAAAGTACCAAACAGTTGAATATGGACCCGAGATGATCTTGTTTAAAGATGATACATGTAAGAGTTAACCTAGGATGAATACCAAGAAATATTATGTAAGTTTTGAGGATACTTTTACTTTAGTAACTCAAAGATGCATGAAGCTTATATAGTAAAGGTTGCTAAGAGTCAACCTAGGGGGCATAAACCAATAGTTAAAGGATATAAGAATGTGATCTCAACTAAAAAGGACCCCTAAACTTTTGAATATAAGAGGGGGCGGTGGTATAGACCCCATCAATGTAGATAGTTAAATCAAACATCGAGTGTATTTCATTTTTGTATCTAGCTCTGTGGTGTCCTAAATACACACCTACCTATATGGAGTATGTGAATGTGATACTTTAGTTCTTTAAATTTTTTTTGAAGACATAATGTCGATGCCAATGGGAACCGCGGTTACCTGTGTGTTGCCAAAATATTGAATAATGGTGGTGAGGTAGAGTTTTAGAGGGATGTAAAATCTGACTTGATGGAAAAATTTACTAAAAATAAGATTTTGAATAATGATGTTTTCGAGAGTTAATTTCATGATACTGTTCAAATAGTATTTTATAACTAAACTAGTCTATGTAAGAGAAAATATTAGTTTTTTGTGCGCTAATGTGGTTATCTTATTGCCCAAGTCTATAGTTGTGTGTGCGTATTCATATCCCCAAAACAATGTTAACATTATTGCCTAAGGTGTCTTACGTTATTGCCTATGAGATAAAAACCATAAAAATTCCCAATGGTTATTCCAATGGCCATTGCCTATAGTATTCATTTGGTGCTTCTTAATTTGAAAGAGGGTCCTCAATGCCATTAGTTACAAGCATAAAAATCCCTCCTTGAAGCCCAACGATGGATTGATAAATATGTTGAGAGAATAGCTGACTTTAAGAAGATTTTCCCTCAGATATCTACCCGTGACACTCCATTTGATCTCACCTAATGGGAGTTTTCTTTCGAGCTTTTTTGGACACATTTGAATGATAATATGTAGTTTTTTAGATAAAGTTGGGTGTTAATATTTTGTATCATCCATTTTGATGTGCATAAACTTAATTGTAAAGTTGATGAAATGATGGGTTATCTTATTCTTATAAACTTAGTGTGTTTTCAAGATGGTATTAATTAGACGTTGATGGGGGTATTTTATTATTATCAATAAGATATTGACGTGTTTGGTATTTTATATTTTGTGTAAATGTTGATTAAGTTATATTTTCTCCAATGTATGAGTTATGTTCTCTATTGTGTTTTGGTGTAAATATTAAATAAGTTATGCTTGGTGTACCTATTCAATGTCAAAATTTGGTATTTCGTTTAACAATCAAAGTTATTAGTTGGAAATATTTAATGTACAATTGGTAGGTTATCCACACACTGATTAATCAATTGCACCACCAAATAACGAACTTAGATTCAAATATCACAAAGGGAATATAGTTTAGGGTTGAACCTCGAATTTTTTCAATAGAATTGGTATGTACGTCTCTAACAAAAACATACCAAATTGGTAAAGAGTTTGGGATTGAGACGGTGAATGACCTAAGTCCAACACGTGATATACACAATGAACGACCCTTAAGGAGTTTAATTTCGGGTTTTGATGCCTATTTATGTCATATGTTTCGTTATTTAGGTTCAAAATGGTAACATCCCATAATTTTAATCCTATTATGTTCATGATTGAGATGCCAAAAATACGGAGTAACCCTGTTGTCCATAACATGATTAGGTTTTCTCATATCTTTGCTTTGTTAATTTTTAATAAACAAATAAAAAGTTTCATAAAATTTTAAATTGAAATTGTTAAACTTAACCATAAACAAATCAACATGAACATCCAACCAATAACACAAATGAAACAACAAAAGGTACATGATGAAAAGTCAACAAATGCCAAAATTTATTCAAGATAGTCACCAAAATTCATCTACGAAACCAACAATCTTATCCAAATTTCACAAAATAAAAAATGATAGTTTAATTCTTCTTTCATTTCTCAATCTTCTTTAGTGATCAACCTCTCGATAGTCGCCAACTTTTCTTTCTTTCTTTCTTTCCTCCTCCTTCTTCTTCTTCTTCTTCTTCTTCATCATCATCATCATCATCATCATCATCATCATCATCATCATCATCATCATCATCATCATCATCATCATCATCATCATCATCATCATTATTATTATTATTATTATTATTATTATTATTATTATTATTATTATTATTATTATTATTATTATTATTATTATTATTATTATTATTATTATTATTATTATTATTATTATTATGTTCCTTCTCTTATTGGGATCCAACTCGATCTAGAGAGAAATGATATTCGAATATGATGTTATCTTAGGTATGGACTAGTACGGTAAGGCTATCGTATTTAATGTTCTAAGGTAGGATGTGTTGTTTTTGTAATGACTCGCCTCAGAGAGGGTCGAGACCGCGTATATATTATATTGTAGAGGAGACTTCGGAGAGTATATTTGTCTCGCTATATATGAACCCGATGCCTAGGGACTTTATCGATGTAATTCATGTGATATCAGGCTTACCATTGAGCGAAGAGATTGAGCTCGTTATTAATTTTTCACTAGGGACTTATTTATAGTGTGAGCCCCATATTGCATGAATTTTTTAGAGATGTGGGAGTGGATGATTAGACTTATACGTCTGGGAACAAGATTTTAGGTTCCTCGATTACATGCATCGAGAGTTAGGAGACATTGTTGGGCATTAGGGCATCAGTTTTGAATGTTAATTATTTTATGTGTGGAGAAAACACTTTGAGATGAGCTATTATGAGATATAAGACCATTAGAGCCAAGTAATTCGGTGTAGGAAAAATTGGAAAAAACTCTTTCACCACTAGTTGATAGGTGGGGTAATCTCGAGAAGAATTGAGTATGATTAGTAGGGTACTCGATCATACGCGTCTTGTATAGACACACCAAGAATATAAGTTCGAGTTTGAGACAAAAATATTATATTGGGATGTTTGTGAAGATATGCACGAGATATAGGGTGTAGGGGTGCCTTGGTTAGTTCGATTTTTAGAATCGTCCGAGATAAGAGGACGTGGTAATAAATGTGTTGAACAGTTTGCCTGTGTGCCAATAGAAGCACAATAAGAAAATTAAGATGGACTGAACTTTTTTTGAGGAAGGAGATAGTCCGGATATGTGTACAACAAGGAGAACTATCACACCAGAGGGGTTAAAAAACTGTGGAGACACTGGTGAACGATATCTCTTGCTAAGAGAGGATCCAACAGTTTTGTGGAAGTAGCGCGGGGTCGTACTAAGTCAAATTCTGAGGGTGGCTTGCGCATAAATAGGATATTGATTTTTACTGGTGAAAAGGACCCAAGAAGTGCGCAGTTTTAGAGCAAACGCATGGATCACGAGTTTTGGCATACCCCAGGAAGGGGAGTAAGACATACCACGTAATGTGGAGTATAGAGTGTGAAGATCCATGTGGAGTGATACATAGCCAAGTTGTCTCCAGCTACACCACTCATATATTGGAAAAGGCTATCTCGAGGCGATACACTAGAATTTTGCAAAAAAAAATGGCGATTCTAGTGAAGAAATGGATAGGCAAACTGATAGAGTTCATTGTTGGGTTACGAACATCGTTAAATGATCAAAATTTCCTTTGGGCTTATGGAATTGGTTGACCAAGATAGAACAAGTATTATATATTGAGCAAGACGTGTCACACGTAGATCGAGCACTAGACGGGGGAGGTAAATAAGATGTTGGAGAATTTAGAATTTTAGGGTAATTGGGAGGAGTAATTACCGTTGGTAGAGTTGCGTGTAATAACTCATACCGATTTATTATTGGCAGGGTGAGGCCTTGTGCAAACAACCTTGTCGGTAATAATCCTCATGACACTAAAAAAATGATTTTTATCACTTTTCACCTGCAAGGAGTTGTCACGGTCAAGAATCTTGACAAAAAACACAGAGCTATTGTCAAGGTTATTGAGCGTGACACGACTGTGACAATTTGTTATCACAATCGTGTCACAATCAATAACCTTGACAACAATGTTGTCATGAACGTGTCAGGGTAACAACATCTAAAATTTTTATCACGATCAAAATCCGGGACACAACCGTGACAACATGAAAATTAAAACCTTACATCGACAACCAACATCCATTTTACCCAATACCCAAACTTAAAACTCTCTTTGCTAAACCAAACTCAACACTATAGACTTTATTTGGTAATTGGTTATAACATCGAAAACATGCATTGTTTGATGATTAAAATTTACACTACTAGCATGTTGGAAGGTCAATCAGCCAAAATTGGAGATGGGAGCATTTGAATTCGATGAGGTCGTGCAAGCCAGGAATCTGTACTCGTGTGATATAATAATACGATTCTAACTACTGTGTGTGTAACATTATTCATTTAAATAGTATATACTTTTTGAGTGTATGATTGTTTCCTATCATATAATTGTATCACGCGGGTAAAATCTAATTCATAGTAAATTTGAATTATCAAACAATGCATGTTTTCGACATCACCACCAATTACCAAATAATGTCAACGAGGTAATATTATACATATTTATAAGCCTCTTAAGTTATAGATAGTGCGCATAAATACTAGCCTTTTAGTTCTTATGCGTGCGCATTTAATATCCCTTAGACCCATTCGAGAGTCACTACCCCGTAATGAGATCTCTCGAATTATCCCATTTGGACAGTTTGGGACAACATAGTTTCTGTATAATAATGTACTTAGTGGCTTACATTTGTTACTTTTGGGGAAGTTCTGTTACCGTCTCTTAATTTGCTCTGAGTAAATGCTAGATGGTGTGGTGTTGAGTGTTATTTCAATTGATAAATTGAAATAACACAAACACTTGTGAATTTATGCCGTGCATTTGGAGAATTATGGAGAGATTTCGCCAAATTTTACTCAAATTGGAACAATGTGGATGAGTTGATAAGTGTATTACATAAATGTGCGGTCTTGAATGGGATAAGACCACTCACCCTTGAGAGGAGATGGAGGAAATCAGATTCATAATACATCTTGTGTTAACAGTGAAATTAATTTATATTATTTTTATAATATAACACTCAAAGATGAAATTTCATTCTTGAAGTAAAATATTTACTAGAGAATAAATTTTCACACTTTTATTTATACTAGTTCGTGAATACATGCTTCTTACCTATAATAGGTGATTGTTTGTAGTAGCTGTGATGGGATATCCTCTATGCAAAGAGTGTATGGGTGAGAGAAATAAACTAGGGGATATATTTCTTAGAGGTGCTAATGAATTTGTGAAATATGTAAAAAAGAGATGTTATATTGACGAAAAGTTCACGTGTTTATGTGCTAAGTGTAGGAATAGTAAGGAGTTTGAGTGGAAAACAGCTGAACTATATTCGTTAAGATGGGGTATATAAGATAGTTATCGATTTGGATTTTTCACGGGGAGTTGCAAGTTCCCTTTGTCCTTGAATAACCTTCATAAAATCAACAAGTATGATGTATGTACAAGGGAAAGAGGACAATGTAGATCATAATATGCTCGATGATTTAGTTGATGATGCGTATAGAGTTCATGAAGTGGAAGAAATAAGGTCATTGAGATGTACAAGGTTCAGATGCATGAAGATATTGGGATAAACCTTGATGATGACTATATTAGTTTGAAATTTAAGGCGAACCAACTGTTGTACATAGGTTGTGACAAAGATTAAATAACTTTACATGCCTTGGTGGGTTTCATAGTTTAAAGACACAATATGGTTTGTCTGGAAATAGAGTGGCAAGAATTTTGAATTGGGTGATGGGCTTGCTACCCAAGAAGAATACGCTCCCAAATAGCTATCCTACTATAAAGAACATTTTTAAAGGTTTGGGAATGAAGTATAAATCAATTAATGCTTATGTGTATGAATAGATTACTATATTTAAAGTAGTATAAAAATATCGATCGGTGTCCGGTATGCGAGGAACCTAGATATGTGCAATCTACTGGCAAGGAAGGGCCAAGCTCAAAAGTACCTAAATAGCATTAAAATATTTTCCCGTTGAGCCTAGATTGAAGAGGTTTTTCAGAGTACCATGGATAATGGAGACAATAAATCGGCATGCTAGGGGATAATATCACGTGTCATCCTATTGATTATATAACTTTAAAGAGAATCAATTATGAATATTCGAATTTTTCTCGAGAACAACGTAATATTCATTTGGCAATATCAATAGATACTATCGATCCATTTGGAAATCTAAGGACCAATCAGAGTGTATGACCAATGATCCTAGCACGACTCAAGCTCACTCCTTCACAGTGTATGAGATCGGTCTTTGTTGAAACTAGGTACCTGAATTTTTGATGTTGTCCTTATTGATATTTGGGCCAAAGGTACCAAGTGATAACATCGAGGTACTTGGCTCCTTTGGTAGAAGAATATAATGAATTTTGGAAAGAGGGTGTACAAGCATTTGACTTTTAAAAAAAAGAAGAGTTTATAGTGAAAGCTATATTGATGTGGGCCATTTATAATTTTGCAGATTATGGGACATTATCCGGTTTTCTAGTACATGGTTATTTGGGGTGTCCTATCTGAGGAGAGGAGACTGAATTTCTGCACCTCATCGCTATCACACAAAATATATACCATTGCCATAGGAGGTTTTTACCCCGACTCATACCATTATCGGGCGGGGTTAAACATTATCTACCTTCGAGAAAACTTTTAGGTTTAGAAATTGAGAGTGAATCTTCTAATTATGGCCCTAATATTCCATGTAAGAATCCTAGACTGAAGAATTTCAAGCATAAGAAGACCCCATATGGAGATGAAACTGAGACAAGAGAGGTATGGTCTAAGAGGTCAATTTTATTTGACTTGACTTATTGGAAGAGTCACCCGATGCATCATGTATTGGATATGATGCATGTAGAGAAGAACATCACTGAACATATTATGGACACGTGCCTTAGGGGAGTTATTCGATGGATGGAGAAAATGCACTAAAATCGTTGAAACTTAAGCCATAGATATGGCTGAAAGAAGATAGTAGATGAAGGATAATAATTCCCCCTGGTGCATTTACTTTGATGAGTGAGGAAAGAAAGGTTCTTTTAGACAGAATATATAATTTGAAGGTTCCATTTCATGTAACTTGCAAAGGATTATGAATTATGCTACCCATGATTTACACAAGTGCAAGTTTCACAATTGGCATATGATCATCCAATTGGTTATTTTATTATTTAAGCACTATTTCTCTAAGTGTAAGGATTTACGGAGGGCTATTATGAAAATTAGCATCCGCTTCACATTTTTACGTGAGAAAGTAGTAAATTGAAAGCACATAGTGGCCGCAAAAGTAGCTATATCCAAAGCGATTTGTGTGTTGGAGAAGTACTTTCTCCCATAATTTTTTGACATAATTATTCACTTGTTGGTACACTTATGCGACAAGACACTTCCTTGCGACCCAGTTAGATATTGGTGGATGTTCCCCTTTGAAAGGTTGATGAAAGTTTTGAAAGATTATGTCAAGAATACACGATATATTGAAGGATCAATTGAAGATAAATACACCACCATGGAGTCATAAATCTACACTCAAGAATATATGCTTGACCCAAGCATCCTGGATAACAGTGATGAGTTCGTCGATAAGTGTGGTCGGGAGATGGGCACGCAAGTGAAATTAACAAGTTTACAGTATGAACAAGTATCTCATTATATTTTTGACACACATTAAGATTTCAAAGAATGACAAAAGTAAGTTCATATTATTTTTTTAATACTCGATCAATTTCATAATACGTTCGTCACGATCAATACAAGAAATATGAAGCGTATGAAAACAATAAAAGAGGAAGAATGATGGCACAATTAGATAGTGAATTTAAGCTGTGGTTATCACAAGAGATAATTATAATTAGAATGTCTCTTATTAAATGACATATTACAAGAAAGATTTAAAACTAACCTAATTAATTTATCTATAATCTCAGCTCTTCAAGATGGGTCATGCGACATCAAAGCTTGCTCGTCTAGCCACTGGGACCTTGTTAATGGAATATGAGTATAAAAATTATCGATTGAACGATTATGTATTCGGTGCTAGGGTGCACGAGCAAAATACAAATGTACAGAATTCAGACATTTCATACAAGGATCTTACTTATTTTCAAGCGAGCACGAAAGATAAAAACCTCGTTGAAGCTGAAATGACTTACTATGGCATCATTCAGAATATATTTGAATTGGAATATATAAGCTTAAAAGAGGTTGTATTTTATTGTGACTGGGAATGAGTTGAGGATAAAAATGCTTGTAAAGTTTATCCTGGTACTAATTTGATTATGGTTGACTTGTCCAAGTTGAAGAGCAACGAGCATGTGAGCGACGAGCCCTCTTCTTGTGCTTTTCAAAAGGTCAAGCAAGTGTTTTACTCGGAGTATATTAACAATGAGCTTTGGTCAATCATCCTACACGCGCCAAAGAGTCTAACCAATAATGTTGATGACTTGACTGCTCCTACCAAATATAAATCTAATTTAGATGATAACCCGAATTTTAAACTAGTTTTAAATTTGTAATAAGAATTCCAATTATTTGAAATATTACTTAGTTTGGTTTATGATATGGATTTTGTATTCTTTTGATTTCGTTAATTTCTATTCTTATAGTGCTTTGTTATTATGGGATGGAAGTTTAATGCTTTTATTCATTTGGATTTGATCAGTTTTTGTGGATTTGAATCAAATTTGGTTGGTTGGTTAATGAGTATGTTAATTTGATTTTTAATCAGTTTAAGCATTATTTCAAAGTCCATGACATAACCCGAATTTGAAACAATTTTTAGATTTGTAATAAGTATTCCAATTATTTGAAACACTGCTTAATTGGGTGTATGATATTGATTTGTATTCTTCTAATATTGTTAATTTGTATTCTTCTAGTGCTTTGTTATTATCGGATGATAGATTAATGCTTTTATTCATTTGGATTTGATCATTTTATATATATATATTTCTACTAATAACAATTTTTGTAGAAAATGTCTACATCAGGGGGTAAGGGAAGGGGGGGGGGGGGGGGGGGGGCGAGGAAGGCTCGTCTAACACTAGGCCCCCAAAGTGGGGTAAATTGGGGACCATAGTGGAGAATAAGACGACCTTACAAGCTAGTGCCTTTGAATTGATGAAGATGATTATTGGCCTCGGGTACATGGATTGAATGAGGGTGACCTACATCCTTAAGATGGCCATTTAGGGACATTATAAGTACTTGATCACTTTCTGTTTGTTTTGTATTTATATTTGTATTTTATAATTGAAATACTACTAATTCACTTTCTTTTTGTTTTGTATTTTTTTGATAGGAACAATTCGGATTGCCCCCACATTTACCCAACTCCACGTTGGAACAATTAAGAGATCAATATAAAACGTGGAAGAAAAATATGCATGTATGCCACTTTAACTGGGATCGAGAGTCCAGATTACGACTTAGGGACACGGTACCCTTGAAGGAGCCAATATCATTGGCAAAACTGGAAATAGTTTATCAATAATGAGGTCTCGGAGAGGTAATTGTCCTCTCGTGAATCGAGGAGGGAAAATCAGGCCAAAAAGGTCAACATGGACTACTCCAAACATACGTCTTACGCCGAGGTGGTGCATGTGATGGTAAGTTTTGAATGTTCTTTCATTTTAGTTTTATTTTATTCTATTTAGTTATAATTATATACAAATTTACTAATTTTTCATTATTTTATTTCAGGAGGCGGGGAGTGGTCCCGGGGGTAAGCCAAATAGGATCGATGCCTATGTGGCAATTCGAACGAAGAAAGGGATGGATAAAGAGGTGGATTCGACAATGGCCTCTACTATTGTAAGTTATAATTTTTATTACATTATAAAATATTGCTATCACATACTTTTTATTAATTTATCTAATCGTGTACTTTTTGTTGTTTAAGGAAAAGATTAAAGAAGTGCACAACTCGCAGGGTGATGCCGACAAGGCATCTCTGGCTACGGCCGTACTAAGCCAAGTGCTCGGAAGGAATCAAAAGGGCCTCACTCGGGGGTGAGATATTGGCTGGGGAAGTCGAGGTTCACCGGGATTGCGTCGAGCAACATTGGGCTGGCAAGAAAGGTGGACGAGTTGATGATCAACAATGTCGAGAAGTTTGATAACTTTGAGAGAACAATGAAAAAAATGTTTGTATTTGTCAAGCGTGCTGTTAAAGGTCGGGATAAGTCCAGATCAGGGAAGGGAAAGGAGAAAGTAGTGGATGAGGGGACCACTGCTCCATCTTTTACCCCCTCACCCTCACTGATACCCTTTAGTCACTATATGATATATTCGCTGCCCCCACCCATACCCCTTTGTCCCAAGGTCATTTTCAACAATTGGTTAGCCTATTGGGTATATAGTAGACACATGGGGTGGAGATAGAATATCTAAGGGGTTCAGGGACTCGGATACACGCCCAGGTACTATACTGCATAACCGTCCATTGCAACTGTACGAGGCACGAGTCTGCATCATGAAAGTGTTAGTGGAAAAATAGAATGAACCTAGTTGAACGAACTGTGCAAATTTTGAACTATTGAGGGTTGTCTCCATTCTTATGTAGTGTGGCCTACCTTTCTTCTTCAAATTAATAACGAATGAACATTTATTTGTAATAATTTGATTAGTATTTCTTTAGTTTTTTATTATTATGAATATGCACATTGAATCTTGTTTATTGTTTGATAATAATTGAATGAATGTTGTATGGCTTAGATCTTATGAATGAATGAATGTTGGTTGAGAAAATATGTTATATATATGTTGTAAGAGGTTATAATATACAGCTGGGTGGTGGAAACACTGCCCATCAATTTTTTTGGCTACTGCCCAGTATTGTCATGGACTTTGACAGTGACAAGACCGTGATAAATATTTCTTGTCATGAACTTTGATCATGACATGTCCGTGACAAGTTATCGATTTTCACAAATATGTCAGAGTCAAAGTCCCTTGTCACGGTGTTATCAAGGTTTTTGACCATAACAAAAACGTGATAAGGAAAAATGTGTCACGGACATTGACCGCGATACGTCTGTGATAAAATAATTTTCACCCCAGCCATGTCACGGTCTTTGACCATGAAATTTTACACTTCTCAAGGTTTTTTACCATAACAATTCGCCTGTTTTGGTGTAGTGTGTATTGGAAATATGATTGACATCCAGATCTTTAAATCCCAATGTTTATCGCTTAGAAAAATAAATGTGGGAGTCACGGGAGCAAATGACTAGAACGCAGTTGATCAAGCCATCAAGGATGATATTTATGACCAAATCTACAAGCGTTTTTCTTTCCCCGACCATTCCAAGCAAAAGGTTTTTTCCTGTGTTGATGAACAACTGAGAACATATTGGAGAAACCTTTGGCAACGACATTTCTCGAAAGAGCATTGAGCTCCGACTTTTTTGCTCTGAGACCTCTGAATGTTGAAATGTCGATTGATCAATTGAACAAGAAGCTAGTCCAGATGGAGGGGAATAAACAAAATAGGGTGACAAAAATTAATATCCACACACTGGGCTATAAATCCTATACGGATTTGAAGAGTGAATGGTAAGATAACACAAAGGAGAATCCAAATGCCGGTAAAGAACCTAATCATGACTACTTGTATGTGCATTCCCGACGGGACAAAGATAATAAATTCCCACCACACTTAGCTGAGACTCTGGAATCGATCAAGGCCATTAACAGTCAGTCCAGTTTGATCCCCTGACCCAAGAATTTGGAACTAAAAAAAGAGGAAGGACGAGAGGTGTCACATCACATATGCCAAAAACCAAATTAAAACACATTGTACCTGTTGTGGAAGAGCTTTCTTTGGTCAAGAATTGTATCTCTAGCCAAGAGGAAAATTAGTCCAAGACAGATGGGGATGTCCAGGTGATTAAAAGTAACCCGAGAGCCTTTATGAGTGAAACCAGGCGCCTTGTGTCCTTATTTACTCAAGGTTTTTATCTCCCAATGCCTCTTCAATATTTCCCCTATCCTCATTCTCAAGGTTTCCCCTATCCCTCATCTCCATGTTTCCTCTCACAAATTCTGTCTCCTTCAACATTCCCATCACAAATCCTGCCTCATTTAACATTTCTCTTCTCAGTGCCTCCGCTTTCCACTTGTCGTGGATCATCATCATCCTTTCACAATGACTATGGTGAGCAGTACTATTTAAGGGAACTGACCAATATTAGGGTTATTGGCGTGTGCACACTCATTTCCGTAATTATTGGAACTCAATTACGTAATCGACTTTGTAAATGGGCAAGGCTGAGTTTATGGTTGATCGAATATACAACAGTTGTGAAGATATGCCCGTGCACATTGACAACGGAGAAGGGAAAGAACTGAAATACTACACAAATTATTTTATCACTTAGCCAGTTTATTTGTTGGTCAAGGCTAGGCCATGAACAACGTTTGGAAATTTATAATATTTGAAAACAAGTTGTAATAATATTTTGTTTGTTTAAGTTATTTTAATTTTAGTTTAAGTTGTGTTGAATAATTTGAATGAATTATGAATTATGAATTATGCATTTTTGTATGCAACATGACCTTTGTTTCAACCTATTAATATATGATAATTGAATTTTGAAGATTATTTAATGAATTTCCCACACTATAAAGAGATGATGGGGGAGAGTAATCAAATATCAGATTATCATGTAAAGGGCATTCAAGAATTTATTAAATACACTTATAGAAATCTTAAAAGTGACAAAATTACATCCGTGCACCCGTTGTATGAACAAAAATTATAATCTTTAGAAGACGTTGAGTTACATTTACTAAAGTGGGGAATTTGGAAAGACTAAGAGATATGAATAATATAACGCCCTAACCCAATTTTGGGTTACCGCTGGCATAACCCGCATCCAAGTCAAGGTGTTCAGGTGAAGGGGTAACTTTAATTCATTTTTATTTGGAAAAACATTTTCCTTATTATGCTAAAAAAGTATCTATATATTTTATTATGAAAAGGTGACCACTTATCATGCGAATTACGCCCATTTAATAATTTACTCAAGAAAACATTCATTACAATAAACCATCAAATAATGAAATAAGTGCCCTATATTACAGTACAACATTTAAATCAGAGTACAATAACATGATAAAGTCTTAAATGATAAAGTGCGGCACAGATCTCTAACGTCGGCTAGTACCCTCAGCGGCCTTACCGTTGTCCTTTCCCGAAACTCAACATAACACACTTGGGGGGAGGGGTACCAAAAAGGGTATGAGTAAAATGCCCAGCAGGGTGGAAAATACTAAGCAATAATTTTTATAAACAAAATACTATACACATACAATGTATTTTAGTATTTTTCGAAAAATATTAACCTTCTTTTTACATGTTAATGTACATACATAGAATGCATCCGGGCTACGTGCCCCAAACTCACACTTAAAATTTTTGATGTCTCGTACCAGGGATGTAATTAATTCCAATTATGTCATCCACTTAATTATTAATGAATTCTTCTTGACTCATTATTTTAGATTCAAGAATTTTTGTCATTCATTACTTAACATTATCTTTGGGATTTTTCCAACATACACTCACAGACTTCGTGGCCTCACACCACCTGTCTCCACGCTATATACTACTGCAGTTGGTTTGGGGTCTTTCCCCACTAGGGAAGACATGACCTCCTTAATTATTTTCTCCCGGCATCATCTGAGTAATGTTTATCATTCCATGTATTACATTATTCTCGATGTTCATAATTAACTCATCAAGTTTTATTTTTCTCCGTTTCATTAACGACCATTAATTCCCATTAAGCCGAGGGGGCCATCTAATTTCAACACCGTGTCATCAACATACTAATTTTGCCGTTCTTCACTTTATTTCATTAAAAATTCTTTCTTACACTTACATTTCATCAAAAGTATTTTCGTAGCATTTTCTAGCCATATTCAAAGTAAAGAACACCATTTTTTAAATAGTTTTCTACTTATTTACCAAATCTACCACTAAGGCATTTTTATCAAATATTCACTTTTTAAAATGGATTTTTAATATAATAACACTTCTTCCTTGTACTATAATGTTCCTATAATATTCCCACCCATTCTAATGATGATTTAACAACTAACATGATAACTTTGAATGAGTGTTCAAAAATAAAGATTAATTGGACTTTCTTCCTTATTTCACCATTTAAGCTAACTTTTTAACAAGACTAAAAAGTGGACTGTTTTTAATCAATTCTTAAAACATGTTTAGTTTATTTAAATATTAATTAACTTAAATAGCAAGAGTGAAGATTACTACATGCTTTAATACATGAAAGGGGCTTCTACCTAAGAAAACCCACCAAATGGCACCTATATGTTCATATTCATATAGTGTCACATTTTCATCATTTTTCTTGTAAATATTAATCTATAAACATGTATTTGAACTAATATTAACATTCTGAAAGTTTCCAATCCATTCTTAGTTCATATTTTCAACATAAAATGAAATGGGTCTTTATCATACTAGAAAATAACCAAGATTAATATTACCCACCTTGAATAGTACTTTCTACACATGGATTTAGGCTTGAAAAATATGAGTTAAGTGAGGAGAACGCCACTTGTTGATGGAGAGTGAGTTGCAGAGCTGAAGAAGATGGAGACAAGTCCTCCAAAGTTCCACCCAAAAACTCCCAAGCAAGCCTTCTTTGAGATCCAAAGACATTATGCAAGAACCTCCACTTGCTGTCCCAACTTTGGTAGGGGCTTTAATGGAGTTTTGAGGCCTTTCAAGTGGTATTTAGGTGGTGAAAAAATGAAGGAGAGTGGAGCTACGAATTTAGAGGGATGTTTTGCTTGCTAGAACACAAGAAAAGTGGGAGGAAACAAACTGCAAATGACTCTAAGTTCACACACCCAAGGCTCCTTCCCTCCCTCTCTCTTATAAATTATATGTGGCAACCTTCGATCCTTGACCCAAGTTCACAAATTAGAGTGTCCCAAATCGTGCATGACTCTACCCAAAGTCTGAAAATCTGAGTAGGAAAAGACCCAACACAACTACCATCTTAACCTTTCAAAATTTGAAAGTGGCGGCCAGCCATAAGGGATGCCACCATGCGTTAACTTCTATACTTTTTTCTGTAATTTTAAGCCTTTAGACATCCTTTCTTATATTTTGGGAGTCCAAATATGTGTTCGGAATATTTTTCTGACATCCCAATCGTCCTAAACAATTCGCGCAAGAGTTCGTACCTCTGAAAAAATATCCTTTTATTTTTTATTTTACTTTACATGGTATTTTGCATTATATTTTTATGAGTTTAAATATATGGACAATTTATATTTTTGGTGTACCAATTGTTCTAAGCTATTCGCGCAAAACTGGACTTCCACAGTATCACGCACCATCAAAAGTGTGGAATTAATTTTTGTTATATTTTATTTTTTCTCTACCTGGTATTTTTATTTATATTTTAAGAGTTCCAAATATGCGGTGATGCTATTTTTATCCCTTTCCAATTGTCCTATAAAAATCGCACAAGTTCGCGTCGTGCGCGACGCGAGTTGACAAAAATCCACCTAAAGTGGGCCTAAATGATTTTTGTCGAAGATGTCGAAGAAGGAAAAGTTGCTTAAAATCAAATTTTACATATTTATGTTGATTTCCATATTTTTTTGAACATTTTCATATTTTGACGAAAAAATAATTTTATTATTATTTTTTGACAGTATTTGTATTTGTATTTTTGAACCCTATAAATGTGGTCATTTCGATATTTGGGGCAGTGATGCATTTTAAAAAAAATCGAGCAAAGTTACATATCCTGTGCGTCGCCTACTTCCCAAATTAGTGCATTGTTAACTATGACCGTGTCACGCCCATTTCTTGGTATCTTCGCGTCAAACTTAACCAATATACAAATAATATATATGATATGAACGCAAATACACAACCCTGCAATGTAGGAATTTTATAAATAATGCGTTGTTACAATAATGATACTTATTGGATAAATGACATAAAGTATATCTTGAAAGGGAGGACATTACATTCTCCCCTCCTTAGGAGATTTCGTCCTCGAAATTTATGGTCATAAATCTTAGAATCCAGTTACCTACAATCCGTTTTTAGTCCTAGGGAATCCTCAACACTATGGTCTAAAATCCAAAGATTTTATTTTCATCAATGACATTGTGAACCCAATCATGGAAGACACTAAGGTCTTACTACTAATCCCAATCATGCCTAACTCGTCCATTGAAACAATCCCTAGAAATAATCGGTATTCAGAACATATCAGGCTACCACCAATGAACTCATCATCATGAATATTTCATGCGTTAGGATTTACAAGCCTATGTTTCCACAATGATTTGGGATGACACCTAACCTAGGCTGATACAACCTCAACGTTTCTAATCATATATATTAATGATCATAAGACAGTCATCTTTATCACATTGGTCTACCCGATAGATATCTCTTACGACATCCTTATGCTAACCTTGAGTTATCCAAGGTATCATAACAAAAATATACACGAGCGATCACATTCTCAATCTGCAAAATCCCAAACAAATTAAAACACCAACATCTAATGTTTTATCAGGTTCTAATTCTCACAAGATCCTCAAGTCACACCCTCGAAACCCACGACCAAGTCATAACTGTTATATCAGTTAACTAATGAAACATGTCAACCTAAATCAAGACAATCAAGTAACACATGCAAACTACATGCAACAAACACGAAGCCACGCTTACACACAAACATATATGGAACAAAGGTGCCTCCGAAGAAGAGCGCACTCATATACCGTGAAGCATCAGCCACAATTAGCCTAACTCGCATCACTACAGAGCTTATATAGCGCTATACCCGAATCACAACTAATAAAAAATTTCCCATTATCACGATCAAAGAAGACACGAGGAACAAAACGAATCTGGTGACTACTACACTAAAAGAAAATACTCAAATTTTAACAACGAATCGTACCACATGAAGTACGGACCCACAATATACACTTGAAAACCATAACTCTCACTGATATATTCTAACATCTTAGGCTTGCCGCATACCCTGGCTTGACCCATTAACCCTGACAGGTGCTAACTACGAATTATCCATCCTTGCCGAACGAACGGAATAAAAAATCAATTTCTTTGGGAAGTTAAAAAGCTAGGCTTCCCTCCCTAGGATCAGTGCTACCTATTCCATCACTAATAAGCATAACTCTCCTAAATTAAGGTGAAGTTATATCTCTTGGTGCTTATCATTAGTCACCGACCTATCTTACCTAGGCCTCCATAATTTCAATATGTGATAGCTAACCTCAGTTTCTGAGATCACTCTCATCAAGTGAAACACAACGCTCACATAGTTTCAAACATTCAACTCACGGACCACTACTACGACTTTTATCAGCATCCCACGTGATCCCAAATTATAACTATCCTAATGGCATCTCAAACTTTCAAGCATTACCCATGCCTAAAACCTAATTATTTCCCTCCCCAGAGTCATACCAAACCATACATGTAGCACATGTAGGTGCTATAATCAATCCTAACACCCCATTCCAAGTGCTATCTCTAAAACCATGATGAATCATCATTATGTTTTAAGTCTCCCAGGTGCATAACCTAGCACTTATCAACCTATTTTCAACATCCTCAAAGGTCATACCATGGAACATGATCAGAAAACAAATTATGGAACTAGTTCCGAGGCATTGCCATAAGTCCCCACAACTTAACCACACTACAATCATTAATGATCTATCATCGTTATGTAAACTTCAATGAAGCAATTATTTCCAAATTATTCATGGACGACGACATCAAACTCAATCCTCTCTCTACACAGCTTACACATCTATCACGAGAAATCACAAGTCACACCTTGATATATGCTACACCACCTCGAATTTACCATAAAAAGTTCTTATCACTCGCGTTAAAATATCATTAGCTAAACCTTAGTACACATTTCCAAAGAAAAAAATTAGTATGGATTCATATGCCTATCCGAAAGGCTAACCCCAAACCAAATTCACTATACCACATTATTAATCCTCAATGAGTGTTTAACTATAGCAACTGAATTTCCTCGCTATGTAACATGATGCTATGTGCTAACCTACAAGCTAACACAACTATATATATTTTGGTAGGATATGGGACGTCGGGTATTGCCTATAAACACCAAGGACCTTACCATGGATGCTATAAGAGATCTTATTCCTCAACACTACATTATTATCTCTAAGACTATAAATTAATACGATCAAAGTTTTGGTAGATCATCAGACTGGATATTGCCTAAGAGGAGGCTCACCCAAATGACGCCATAAAGGGTTCTATTCTAGAACATCACAACGTTAATACTTAACACTAAATCACCAAGATTTTTTATGTTCACTCCTAGGTCGCATCATATCATCATGATTATATAGACCCACATTATAATCCAGATTCCCTAAATCTAAATCCCCAACAAAGGGACCCAAATACCTTATTAGCACAAAATAAATTCTTAAGAACGCCACTCGATCACCTATCCTCCATAGATGAAATATAGAACGTTTACAGCTAGGTTGCAATGAACACTACTCGATATTGCCATTACTAAGGCTAATCTCCTCAAAAAGTTACCACACAATACATCTCACGCAAAGATCACGGTGTTTTCGCTATTATCCTACACAACTTCACATGTTTACCAGACTACCAACAATCACGATATTTCCTTAAGGATCGAATTTGACTAATTACATTATCGGTGTTAATTATCCGTAAGTACCGCACCTAAGGGCTAAATACTTTTTAATCACGAATCATTAGTGCTTAATCACAACACCCTAACCATCAGCCTCCATAGTTAACTATATGCAATTTGTGCCACCCATCCAATGGGCGTCATCTCACTCTATTAACATCTCAGAAGACTCTATGTCATTATGGATTGGAGCATAAGTACCTCAAACTAACAATCATGACGCCACAACTATTGGCTTGCATGGATGCCCGTAAATTACTAACATATTTAATCATCAGCGCAAAAGCAATTAGTAACTATTAACTTGATCTCTTGCCACTAGCTTACTTGTTGTGATAACCTCTTTGACTTTACTATTTAGGATACAAACTGAAATCGTCATTAATCCAGCGTGACCGGAACAAACCAACATTGATGTCGAGAGGATTCGTTATCGACCTCACCACGTCACACCCAAAAGAAAGATTGAAGCTAAAGCTCTGATCCCAAGTTGTAACGCCCCGACCCGATTTTTGGTTACCGCTAGAATAAACCACATCCAAGTCAAGGTGTTAAGGTGAAGCGGTAACTTCAATTCATTTTAATTAGGAAAAACATTTGCCATATTATGCTCAAAACGTATTTACCAATTTTATTTTGAAAAGCTGACCACTTATCATAATAATTACGTCCATTTAATAATTTACTTAAGAAAACATTTATTGCAATTAAACCATCAAATAAAGAAATAAATGCCCTGTATTATTACATCATAAGGTTCAAGTTCAAATTACAGTCCAACATTTAAATCAGAGTATGATAACATGACAAAGTCTTATATGATAAAGTGCGGAACAGAGCTCTAATGCTAGCTATTACCCTCAACGGCCTTATCGTTGTCCTTTCCCCGAAACTCCAATTGACACACCGGGGGGGGGGGGGGGGGGGGTACAAAAAGGGTATGAGCAAAATTCCCAGCAGGGTGGAAAATATGAAGCAATAATTTTTATAAATAAAATATTATATATATAAGATGTATTTTAGTATTTCCAAAATATATTAACCTTCTTTTCACATGTTAATGTACCTACATGCAATGCACCCGGGCTACGTTCCCCAAACTCACACTTAACATTTTCGGTGTCTCGTGTCAGGGGCATAATTAATTCCAATTATGTTATCCACATAATTATTAATGAATTCTTCTTCACTCATTATTTTAAGCTTTTAAAATTTTCTCATTCATTACTTAACATTATCTTTTGGATTTTGCCAACATACACTCACGGACTTCGTGGCCTCACACCATCGGTCTCCACTGCCATATACAACTACAATTGATTTGGGGTCTTTCACCACTAGGGACGTAATGCCCTCCTTAATTATTATATCCCGGCATCATCCGAGTATCGTTCATCTTTCCATGCATTACATTATTCTCGATGTTCATAATTAACTCATCCAGTGTTATTTTTCTCCATTTCATTAATGACCATTAATTCCTTTTAAGACGAGGGGGCCATCTAATCTTAACACCGTGTCACCAACATACTAATTTTTTCGTTCTTTACTTTATTTGATTAAAAATGCTTTCTTAAACTTACATTTCATCAAAAGTATTTTCGTAGAATTTTCTAGCTGTTTTCTAAGTAAAGAACACCATTTTTGAATTTTTTCCACTTATTTACCAAATCTTCCACTAAGACATTTTTATCAAATATTTACTTTTTAAAATGAATTTTTAGTATAATAACACTTCTTTCTTGTACTATAATGTTCCTACAACATTCCTACCCATTCTAATGATGATTTAACAACTAACATGACAACTTTTAATGAGTGTTCAAAAATGAAGTTTAATGGGACTTTCTTCCTTATTTCACCATTTAAGCTAACTTTTTAACAAGTTTAAAAAGTGAGTTGTCTTTAATCAATTCTTAAAATATGTTTAACTTAGTTTATTTCAACATTAATCGACTTTAATAGCAAGAGTGAAGATTACTACATGGTTTAATACATGAAAATGGCTTCTACCTAAGAAAACCCACCAAATGCAACCTACATGTTCATATTTATGTAGTATCACAATTTCATCATTTTCTTGCAAATCGTAAGTTATAAACATGTATTTAAACTAATATTAACATTCAGAAAATTTTAAAGCCATTCTTAGTTTATATTTTCAACATAAAATGAAATGGGTCTTTATCACACTGGAAAATAATCAAGATTAATTTTACCCACCATGAAAACTACTTTTTGCATATGGATTTAAGCTTAAAATACATGTGTTAAGTGAGGAGAACTGTACTTGTTGATGGAGAGTGAGTTGTAGAGATGAAGAAGATAGATACAAGCCTCCAAAGTTTCACCCAAACACTCCCAAGCAAGCCTTCTTTAAACTCCAAAGACATTCTGCAAGAACCTCCGCTTGCTATTGGTCAGGAGTTAATGGGGTTTTAAGTCTTTCAAGTGGTGTTTGGGTGGTGAAAAAATGAAGGGGAGTGGAGCTAAGAATTTGGAGGGACGTTTTGCTAGCTAGAACATAAGAGAAATGAGAGGAAACAAGATGCAAATGACTCTAAGTTCACACACCCAGCGCTCCCTCCATCTATCTCTCTTATAAACTATATGTGAAAACCTTCCATCCTTGACCCAAGTTCAGAAATTAAATTTCCCCAAATCGTGCATGACTTTTCCAAAAGTCTGAAAATATGAGTAGGAAAAGACCCTACACCACTACCACATTAACCTCTCAAAATTTGAAAGTGGCGCCCAACCGTAAGGGTTGCCACCACGCGTTCACTTATATACTTTTTTTGCAAGTTTCTCTTTAGACATCCTTCCTTATATTTTTGTGAGTCCCAAATAAGTGTTCGTAATATTTTTCAGACCTCCAAATCATCCGAAACAATTCGTGCCAAAGTTCGTACCTCCGAAAAAATATCCTTTTACATGGTATTTTTCCTTATATTCATATGATTTTAAATATATGATGTCACATCCCGCGTAATTCTAGCATCTTCCGCCACCAAAACTATGTCGGGTGCGAACTAAATTAAATATCATTCTTAGCATGTGACATAAAATTACTTCCATGTAATAATAACTAAATTGATCACATAAATAATAACCATTCATGCATGGATATTAATATCAGAATTATCAATCGATTTTTACTCAGGTATGGATACTCTATTCTCTTTCTTTAGTATTATACGTTTTAAGTGTCACCTAAACACTTAATTACATATTTTTCTTAAAATAACTTAACAACTTAATTAGAAAAGGTAAAAACTAATTATGGTATTATTTTCATGAAAAATATTAATATGAAATAAGATTTGAAACCCTTGGGTTCATAGAATAGAGTATTGGGTTTTGGTTGTTGTGGGTGTAGGATCACATGTAGAATTTTATGGGGGTTATTTAAATGAAATTGGGAAGTGCACAAACGCATGAAAATTGTGTAGTTAATAAAAGTGGACAATTTTGGTGTGTTCCATAACTTTACGTGATGATTAATCAATAATGATTAAATGGAAATCATTGTGTTAAGAAGGATGACGGTATTATTAATTAAATTAAATTAATTTGTGCCATCACGAATATGTTTATGATACTGTTTATATGTATTCTTGGATTATGTGATTGAATGACATTTATGTTTATCATCACGGGTACGACGGAATTTTGAGTAGTATGCTCTCACCAATATTTTAGGATGCTTACTAGGTATGGGACTAGTGAGTATAGATTTTTACAGATGGGTAATTCTAGGGTGGAGTTGATTTATATGTTATGTCATCATTGTGCTAGCTAAGGTAAGAGACTAGGACAAAATTAATGCTAGAAATTCATCCTGTACATAGGGTAGGACATATTGGTGATTTGGGAACCTTTAGGTATGGGACTAAATGATGTTTTGAGGATCTCACATCGATGATAAGGGTGGGGTAGATTTAATAAAAATATTGAGAAACTTGAGAAATTGGGAATTAATACCTAAGATAATAAAACGGGTATTAAAATATATTGGCGTCACTAATAACACGCAGGACCAACAGTTTAAACGGGTTGGCTGACTATTGCGGCATGTGGGTGTGTGACGTCTGAATAACATGCAGGGCTGACAATTTAAACGGGTTGGCTGGCTATGAAGACGTATCATACGTGGAACCTCGTACATAACGTACATGATCAACAGTTTAAACGCACTGGCTGGCTATGGCGAGGGGAATATGTGTGGTATAGAATAGCGGGAGTACCACAACCAAACAAATAAAATGAGATAAATATTTAAGTGGGAGTTCCACAAAGTGATGTTTATAATGATGAACATTTAATAATTGGAATAACTTAAATTAAGTTAAATGATTGGATAATTGGACTTAGATGTTGAGATGGCATAAATGAGTATTTCTAGCATAGGTTATTTATTTACTCGCATCGTTATTAATTTTCTCCTTTAATTTAAAATAATCTATTATGATATTTATTATGTATAATGCTACTGCCTAGATTCACAAACCCTAGTTGAGTGGAGTAGTGTGTATTCATACTTGGGGCTCTGACCCAGTGCGTTGACTAACATTTTTCAGGTATTAGTGCTAGAGTAGCTACATAGGAGTGCTTGGAGTTATATCTTGGAGGTGCAACTGGAGTTATTTATTTTAATGCTTAGTAGTTTAGTTTAGTTTACATTCCATCGCATTTCTATTGAGACTCAGTTGATGGATTTGGTGGGCCACTCGGTTTTACAGTTGTTATGATTTTTATTTTGATATATCAGTATGGGTTCAGATTTATATTATAGGAGTTATATTCAATTTGAGATTGGATTTACTTGGAGTTTAACATGGTGATGGATTTTATATGGCATGAATGGTTAATATTTATGGGATCAATTTAATTATTATTTTATGAAAGTAATTTTATGTTTCATATCTGTCACATGCTAATAATGATACTTAATTTAGTTCGCACCCAACATTGTTTTAGTGGAGGCCGATGCTAGAATTACGCGGGGTGTGATGTATAGCCAACTAATTTTTTTTGACTTACCAATTGTTCAAAACAATTCGCGCAAAATTGGACTTCCACAGTGTCGCGCACCACCAAAAAGTGTTGAAATAATTTTTATTCTAGTTTTTTCTCTACATTGTACTTTTATTTATATTTTTAAAGTTCCAAATATATGGTGGCGCTATTTTTATCCCTCTCCAATTGTCCTATAAAAACTGCGCAAGTTCGCGTCGTGCGCGACACGTGCGAACAAAAATACGCCTAAAGTGGGTCTAAATAGTTTTTTAGGAAGACGTCGAAGAAGGAAAAGTTGTTCAGAATCAAATTTTACATTTCTACGTTGATTTCCATATTTTTCTGAACACTTTCTTATTTTGACGAAAAAATAATTTTTTATTATTTTTTGACTTTTGACCCCATGGTATTTTTATATGTTTATTTGGACCATATAAATGTGGTAATTTCGATATTTGGGGCCGCAATGCATCCTACAAAAATCGAACAAAGTTACTAATCGAGTGGAGAAACCGAGCGTCCGTGTAATACGCTAGTCGTTGTTATCGGTTTCCAACCTCAATACCAAAAAAACTAAACCTGAAACAACACTCTTTAAGGAGTATAGTGGTGAGTCTGGGTATCGAATCCACAGGGATTCAGGACGTGTGAGCGTGATGACAAAGGTAAGGTAGTTTAATCCTAAATTTGATATTAAAAGAAAACAAAAGAAAAGATTATTGATGGGTTATTTTTTTTTAATTTGTGATGAAATAAAATGTGCACAAAACACTAAGCATTGTAAAGAAATTAGATTTGAAAATGAGAGAAAATAGGGTGGGGTACAATCCCTCAAACCTTAGTAAATTACCGTATAGAATACTAGAATTACAAATTGAATTTTTTTACTAAATCCAGTTTTTATAGATCCTAAGCATTACATATATGAGGGAACTAGCCCGCATCATATGAAATCAAAGGCAAATACAAAGCGGTGAATGGAAAATTACACTTTTCATAGCGTTCTTAAACATCCCAAGTACCTAGGGCAAGAGAGATTAAAAGATCGGCTATGTTCGTATAATTTCCATACACGATTCGGTCAATATTTAATTTACCCTCTATTTTCTACATTGGTAATTCACCTCAGAATGAATTCATGTACCCCAGCCCTTGAGAATTTAGCTGGACATGATTTTTCTAGAAAACAAATTCATACCAATATATGGAATTATGGATCTAGAAAACATTGGTAACAAATTGCAAAACAATCAAGAATTGAATTGAAAAGAAAGAATAACTAAGAGAACGAAAATTTTATACTTGTATTCAGCAACAGGAAAAGCAAATGAACTTGAATCCAGAAAACTTCTTCTTAATCAACCTTACAAACTAGGGTTTATGAAAACTTCTACCAAAGAAAACTAAAAAGACTCTCTAAAATCTAATTCTCTCTTTAATTCGACTCCCTTGGAATGAGGTAGGACTTGGTCTTTTATAGCACCAACTAGCATGAATTTGACAGCTAGAATCGTTGGTTGCGCAAGATTCTGCCAGATATGCACCTATTCAGCTCTAAATTAAATTTCAGAATTTTAACAGCCGGATCGGTTCTGTCCGGATCGATTTGGTAATCGGATCGGTTCTTTTTACTTTTAGCCGGACCGGTTTGGTTCCATCCGGATCGGTCCTATTTTTCTGGTCAATTTCTCTTCATTATCTCGCAACTTCAAAACCTCATAACTTCTTCACCGTAGCTCGGATTGAGATGTCATTTTTTCCAATGTTCTTGTAATTTAGAGATCTTCAACTTTCTAGTTGGACCCACCTCTGGAATAAGGCTGAAAAATTACGAAAATTCCCTTTAACTTCACATTTCGTGCTTTCTTTCACTGTTTTGAGTTCTCCTTCGCACTAACTTGCATGAAATACCTATAAAGCACTTGAGAAATACACAAAACACGAAATAATTGCCAAAAGAGGTTAGTAGCATAAATACGAGACAAATCCAAGCTATTTACACTGCACGAGTTCATAAAAATACCGAAATTAAGGGGATAAATATGAAGAATATGTGCCTAATTACACCCCCTAACTTAAAACTTCGCGCGTCCCGAGCAATGTAAAAGAAATTAGTTTAAAGTTCAACTCTTAATTTTTTTTTATTGGGATAGAATACCTTTTTCGCGGTCAAGCGATTGCATTTAGCGTATGCAATAAGCCTTTAAACCCCTAGGTTACCCTAGTAGGATGAGTTTTTTCTCGTGAGGGTTTGCAGTGAATACACCCACAAAATTCTTTATTGACTAAAATAAATATCAAAACAATTAAAAATTGTATAATTTAAACTTTTCGAAAAATAATCACCATAAATTCATATTCAAATGTCTCAAACCATAGTGTGTGTGTGCAAAGCCAGAAATTAAACCTAAAATTTCCACCGATTGAGCATTACGTTACTTTTCGAAAATTCGTTTTGATTCAAATTCTTACAGAATGCTCTCACAAACGAATCTCTCGGATTGTGGTTGTTTTCTCTCGGTATGCATGATATAAAGAGTAAATATAATGGACACAAATTCACGCATACAAAATTGAAAAGAAGGAAATATATGGTGAAAAGATCTCATCATCGAAATACAGTTATTAGGAAATGGGAAACATCATCTCTTAATCATACCAGTTTAATCTCTTTTATTATCTTTTTGTATCTTTTCTCTCCATGCAGTAATTAATTTCGCCATTCGGACTCGGTTAGGACTTTTTCGAGTTAAAAAGTGTAAATGGTAAAAATGGGAATGGTCGGAATTGGATAATGTCCTTATGACGTCCATTTGTGCTTTTTCGGGCATTTTATCATTTTTCTCTTTCATTTTCTCTTTTCATTTTTTTCTTTTTTTTTAACAATTTTTTTGTTGAGCATTTTTTTTTCTGTTTTTCTCTTGCCCCTTTTTATTGCACAATTTGGACTTACTTGATGAATTTTCTCAATTTTCACAATTCCGGGCTATTTGGGGTTTTTTGGGTTATCAAACGAAAGGGAAATATTATATTAGGCTCAAAGTGGGTTGCAAAGGGATAATTTTATTTTTCACAACTTTTTATGGCTAATTTTTTTTTTGGGTAACAAATGAGGGCCTACTTCATTGTCCAAATTGCTAATCACATTACCATATGCATCTCGAGATAAATTATGTTTAGAGATATATTTAGCACGAATTTCGAGACAACATTTCACACATTTCCCATAACCGATCAAAATAAAGGATTGAGATCATCAACGACTTATTAAAACGCTGAAAAGAACTTTGAGTTAATCATAAACTCAGATTGATTTAAAAACTCATAAAAAATTGAAGCTCGAAATCTCACCGGATTTGATCAATCTCCACATTTATTCGTTAAGTCGTCAATTTCTTTCAATTTCCATCTTCGGTTAATTTTGGCTTAGTGCATTTTGATTGTTAACAATTTAAGACTTTAAATAGAATAAATGTGATATTTTTGAAAATTTTAAATTCCAATTTTTATTTATTTTGAAGAAAAATATTTTTGGCTTTTTTCAACTTTTTTGATAGTTGTGAAATTTTCTAAAAAAAACACACTTGGGAAGAACGTGTGATCGAATCAATGAATCTAGACAATAAATGGGAAGAATATCCTCCCCTAACTTTAATGTTGCATTGTCCTCAATGCGAATCAAGAACACAACATAAAGAGAGGAAAAGAAAGATATTACCCAAATGGAGCGATCCCCGATGAGTGAGAGTCCATTGAATCTACAAAACATGTTAGAACCAAGCATAGAAAAAAGAATAACAAAAACTTTAACTAATTACTCTAAACTATAAAAAAAAGAAAAGGAAAAACAAAAAGCTAATTATGTACAACCTACGATTTGAACTTCTAATAAGTTAAACACTAGAAGTCGAAAAATTTGAGGGTCCACCCAAAATACAATATGACTTTGAGGGGTTAATGGTGTGCCCTCACTAGAGAGCATGCCTCCCGAAAAATAAGAATTCCGTTTGAAAAACGGAAGGCATGTGCAATGCGGAAGAAATGAACCATCACCTATTAAAAAAATTAACGGGATGATGGCGGGTTTGGGTGCTAGGTGGGACAAGTACAATTGAGATCCAAGAAAAATATAATCACCTCCTAAAGATTTTTCAAGTAGTATGGGAAGTGGGATATACAAATAGAAAGAGTCCGTCTTGGAATACAATTCAAGCAATAAGTCCTTGTCCTCAAAATCTTCTCCCCCAAAATTTTCAAATGGATCTGGTGGAGTGACACGTCTAAGTGTATGGCCCGTAAGATGAAGCATCTCAAAAAAACATTCCCATACAAGAATCGGATCAACATCCTCAAGACATTCATCCATTTCTTGTGATGGATTTAATGGTTCGATAATAGTGAATGAGAATGGTGAGGACAAAAATTCAAGCTCAAGTGATTCTTCATTGGATTCCTCATTTGGTTGAAAACATTCTTTAGTTTCAAAAATATCGAAAGAAAAATCGTCATTGGATTCGAATAATGCATCCAACTCTTGCTCCCAAAAACGATTTTTTTCCCTATATTCTTTTTCACGCCTTTCTTCTTTAAGCCTTTCATTTTCATAAATTTGGATGGCCTTAGCACTGGGCTTGTATTTATGAGACTCATATTTAGTGATATTGATTCAATGTTCATAAATCGTGAGTTCATTCTCCTCCTCACTATTAGCATAACAATTAAAGCCACCAAATGAGTTAAAGTAAGACATTTCAAATTTGGCAATTCAAGAACGTGACACCCATGTTTTTGATTTTTTTTTTCGATTTTTTTCGATTTTTTTGTTTTTTGTTGTAAAGGTCAAATTCGGGATTAACCAACCTAACCTAAAGTCTACCTAACTCCCCAGCAACGACGCTATTTTGATCGAGTGGAAAAATCGAGCGTCCGTGTAATACGCTAGTCGTTGTTATCGACTTCCAACCTCAATACAAAAAAACCTAAACCTGAAACTACACTCTTTAAGGAGTATAGTGGTGAGTCTGGGTATCGAATCCACAGGGAGTTAGGACGTGTGAGCGTGACGACAAAGGTAAGGTAGTTTAATCCTAAATTTGATATTAAAAGAAGACAAAAGAAAAGATGAATAATAAAGATAAGAAAAGAAAAGATGATTGATGGGTTGATTTTTTCCAATTTGTGATGAAATAAAATGTGCACAAAAAAAAGAAATTAGATTTGAAAATGAGAGAAAATAGGGTGGGTTACAATCCCTCAAACCTTAGTAAATTACCGTATAGAAACTAGAATTACAAATTGAAATTTTTACAAAATCCAGTCTTTATAGATCCTAAGCATTACATATATGAGGGAACTAGCCCGCATCATATGAAATCAAAGGCAAATACAAAGCGGTGAATGGAAAATTACACTTTGCATAGCGTTCTTAAACATCCCAAGTACCTAGGGCAAGAGAGATTAAAAGATCGGCTATGTTCGTATAATTTCCATACACGATTCGGTCAATATTTAATTTACCCTCTATTTTCTACATGGGTAATTCACCTCGGAATTAATTTATGTACCCCAGCCCTTGAGAATTTAGCTGGACATGATTTTTCTAGAAAACAAATTCATACCAATACATGGAATTATGGATCTAGCAAACATTGGTAACAAATTGCAAAACAATCAAGAATTGAATTGAAAAGAAAGAATAACTAAGAGAATGGAAATTTTATACTTGTATTCAGAAACAGGAAAAGAAAATGAACTTGAATCCAGAAAACTTCTTCTTAATCAACCTTACAAACTAGGGTTTATGAAAACTTCTACCAAAGAAAAATAAAAAGACTCTCTAAAATCTAACTCTCTCTCTAATTGACTCTCTTGGAATGAGGTAGGGCTTGGTCTTTTATAGCACCAACTAGCATGAATTTGATAGCTAGAATCGCTGGCTGCGCAATATTCTGCCAGATATGCACCTATTCAGCTCTAAATTAAATTTCAGAATTTTAACAGCCGGATCGATTCTGTCAGGATCGATTTGATAATCGGATCGGTTCTTTTTATTTTTATCCGGACCGGCTTGGTTCCATCCGGATCGGTCCTGTTTTTTTGGTCAATTTCTCTTCATTATCTCGCAACTTCAAAACCTCGTAACTTCTTCACCGTAGCTCGGATTGAGGTGTCGTTTTTTCCAGTGTTCTTGTAATTTAGGGCTTTTTGACTTTATAGTTGGACCCACCTCTGGACTAAGGCTGAAAAATTACGAAAATGCCCTTCAACTTCACATTTCGTGCTTTCTTTCACTGTTTTGAGTTCTCCTTCGCACTAACTTGCATTAAATACCTATAAAGCACATGAGAAATACACAAAACACGAAATACTTTCCAAAAGAGGTTAGTAGAATAAATACGAGACAAATCCAAGCTATTTACACTGCACAGGATCATAAAAATACCGAAATTAAGGGAATAAATATGAAGAATATGTGCCTAATCAGTTACTTATCTTGCGCGATGCGTATCGCCCAAATTAGTGCATTATTAACTCTGGCTGTGTCACATCTATTTCTTGTTATCTTCGGGTCAAACTTAATATATATATATATATATATATATATATATATATATATATATATATCATACGCACCCAAATATGTAACCATGCATACCATGCAACGTAGGAATTTTATAAATGACATGTCGGTACAATAATGATACTTATTGGATAAATGACATAAAGTACGTCTCAAAAGGGTGAGTATTACATTCTCCCCTCCTTAGGAGATTTCGCCCTCGAAATTTATGATCATTAATCTTAGAATCCAATTACCTACAACCAGTTTCTAGTCATAGGGCATCCTAAACACTATGGTCTAAAACCCAAAGATTTTATTTTCATCAATGACATTGTTAACCCAATCATGGCGGACACTAAGATCTTACTACTAATCCCAAGAATGCCTAACTCGTCCATCAAAATAACTGGTATTTAGAAAATATCAGGCTACCACCAATTAACTAATCATCATGAATCCTTCCTGCGTTAGGATTTATAAGCCTATGTTTCCTCAATGATTTTGGATGATGCCTAACCAAGGCTGATACAACCTTAACATTTCTAATCATATACATCAATGATCATAAGACAGTCAACTTATCACATTGGTCTACCCGATCGATATCTCTTACGAGATCCTTATGCTAACCTTGAGTCATCCAAGGTATCATAACACAAATATACACAAACGATCACATTATCAATCTAAATAATCCAAAACAAATTAAAACACTAACATCTAACATTTTATCAGTATCTAATACTCATAATATCCTCGAGTCACAACCTCGAAACCCACGATCAAGTCATAACTAGCTATATCAATTAACTAACGAAACATGTTAACCTAAAGCAAAGGCATCAAGTAACACATGCAAACTACATGCAACAAACACGAGGCCAAACATACACACAAATAAGTGTGGAACAAAGGTGCCTCCGAAGAAGAGCGCACTCATATACCATGACACATAAGTCATAACTGACCCAACCCGCATCACTGAGCTTATACATCACTATACCCAAATCACAACTGATCAATAACTTCCCGTTATTGGTATCAGAGAAGACACGAGGAACGCAACGAATCAGGCGTCTGCCCCGCCAAAAGGAAACAATCAAATTTCGACAACGAAGCGTACCACTTAAAGTACGGATCGACAACGTACACTTAAAAACCATAACTCTCACCTATATATGCTAATGTCTTCGCCTTTTCGCATACCCTGACTTGACACATTAATCCTGATGGGTAATAATTATGAATCGTCCATCCTTGTCGAACGAATGAAATGAAAAACTAATTTCTTTAGGAAGTCGAAACGCTAGGCTTCCCTCATCAGGATCAATGCTACCTATTCCATCATTGGTAAGCTTAAGTATCCTAAATTAATGCGGAGTTATATCTCTTGGTGCTTATCGTTAGTCACCAACCTATCATACCTAGGCCTCCATACTTTTAACACGTGATAACTAACCTTAGTTTTCGAGATCACTCTCATGAAGTGAAACACAACTCTCATATAGTTTCAAACATTCAACTCTTGGACCACTACTATGACTCTTAGCAGCGTCCTACGTGATCCCAAATCAAAATTATCCTAATGGTATCTCAAACTTTCAAGAATTACCCATGCCTAAGATCTAATGATTTCCTTCGCCAGATTTATACGAAACCATACACGTAGCATACGTAGGTGCTATAATCAATCCTAACACCTCATCACGAGTTCTATGTCTAAACCATGATGAAATATCCTCATTTTCTTAGTCTCCCAGGTGCATAACCTAGAACTTATCGACCTATTTTTGATATTATCCTCAAAGATCATACCATGGCACACGCTCAAAAACCAAATCATGGAACTAGTTCTGAGGCATTACCATAAGTCCACACGACTTAACCATACCACAATCAATAATGATCTATCATCATTACGTAAACTTCACTGCAACAATGATTTCCAAATGCTTTATAGACGATGACATCACACTCAATCATCTCTCTACACAATTTATATATCTACCACGAGAAACCACAAGTCATATCGTGATCTATGCTACACCAACTCGAATTTATCACTACAAAATGCTTATCACTCGCGTTAATATATCATTAGCTACATCTTAGTACACATCTCCAAATAAAAAAAATAATACGGATTCATATGCCTATCCAAAAGGCTAACCCCAAACCAAATTCAATAGACCACATTATTAATCCTCAATGAGTGTTTAACCCCAACAACTGACTTGCTTTGCTATGTAACATCATGCTATGTGCTAACCTATAAGCTAACACAACTATATATATTTTGGTAGGATACAGAATGTTGGGTATTGCCTATAAACACCAAGACCCACACCATGGATGCCATAAGGGATCCTATTCCTTGACACCACATTATTATCTCTAAGATTATAAATTAATACCACCAGAGTTTTGGTAGAACATCGGACGTCGGATATTGCTTAAGAGGAGGCACACCCAAGTAGTGCCACAAGGGGTCCTATTCTAGAACATCACAACATTAATACTTAACACTAAATCACTAAAATTTTCTACGTTCACTCCTAGGTCACATCATATCATCATGATTATATAGGCTCCCATTATAATCAAGATACACTAAATCCAAATCTTCATGCAAGGGACCCTAATATGTTATTACCATAATATCAATTCTTAAGAATGCCACTTGATCACCTATCCTCCATAGATGAAATATACAACCTTTACAGCTAGGTTTCAAGGAACACTACTCAATATTGCACTACTAATGTTAATCTCCTCATCAAAGTTACCACACAATACATCTCACGTAAAGTTCATGGTGTTTTTGTTATTGTACTACACAACTTCACATGTTCACCAGACTACTATCAATCGCGGTATTTACTTAAGGATAGAATTTGACTAATTACATTATTGGTGTTAATTATCAGTAAGTGCCGCACCTAAGGGCTATATACTTTTTAATCACCAATCGTTAGTGCTTAATCACAACACCCTAACCATCAACCTCTACCGTTGACTATATGCAATTTGTTCCACCCATCCAATGGTCATCCTCTCACTCTATTAACATCTCAAAAGACTCTATGTCATCAGGGATTGGAGCACCAGTACCTCAAACTAACAACCACGACGTCACTACTATTGCCTTGCATGGATGCCCGTAAATTACTAATATATTTAATCATAAGCACGAAAGAGATTAGTAACTATCAACTTGATCACTTGCCACTATCTTACTTGTCTTAATAACCTCTTTGTCTTTACCATCCAGGATACGAACTTAAACCGTCACTAATCCAGAATGATCGGAACAAACCCACATTGATGTCGAGAAGATTCGTTACCAACCTCACCACTTCACACCTGAAAGGAACATTGATCCTAAAGCTCTGATACCAAGTTGTAACGCACCAACCCGATTTTGGGCTACCTCTAGTATAAACAGCATCCAAGTCAAGGTGTTAAGGTGAAGCGGTAACTTCAATTCATTTTCACTTGGAAAAACATTTGCCTTATTGTGCTCAAAACGTATTTACCAATTTTGTTTTGAAAAGGTGACCACTTATCATGCGAATTACATCCATTTAATAATATACTCAAGAAAACATTCATTACAATTAAACCATCAAATAAATAAATAAATAAATAAATGCCTTGTATGATTCAATCATAAGGTTCAAGTTCAAATTGCAGTCCAACATTTAAATCAGAGTACAATAACATGATAAAGTCTTAAATGATAAAGTGCGACACAAAGCTTTAACGTCGGCTAGTACCCTCAGCGGCCTGACCATTGTCCTTTCCTCGAAACTACATCTTACACACCTGTGTGTGTGTGGGGTGGGGTGGGGGTTACAAAAAGTGTATGAGCAAAATCTCCAGCAGGGTGAGAAATATGAAGCAATAATTTTTAAAACAAAATAACATACATATACGATGTATTTTAGTATTTATGAAATATATTAACTTTCTTTTCACAAGTTAATGTACCTACATGCAAGGCACATGGGCTACGTGCCCCAACTCACACTTAACATTTTCGGTGTCTCATGCCAGGGACATAATTAATTCCAATTATGTCATCCACATAATTATTAATGAATTCTTATTCACTCATTATTTTAAGCTTTATGAATTTTTTTCATTCATTACTTAACATTATCTTTGGGATTTTTCCAACATACAGTCAGAGACTTCTTGGCTGCACACAACCGGTCTCCGGCGCTATATAATACTGCAGTTGGTTTGGGGTCTTTCTCCAATAGGGACGTCATTCCCTCCTTAATTACGTTCTCTCGACATAATTCGAGTATCATTTATCTTTTCTTATGTTACATTATTCTCTATGTTCATAATTAACTCATCCAGTGTTATTTTTCTCCATTTCATTAATGGCCATTAATTCCTATTAAGCCGAGGGGGCCATCTAATCTCAACACCGTGTCACCAACATACTAATTTTGCCGTTCTTTACTTTATTCCATTAAAAATGCTTTCTTACACTTACATTTCATTAAAAATATTTTTGTAGCATTTTCTAAGTAAAGAACACCATTTATGATAGTTTTTTACTTATTTACCAAATCTGCCTTTAAGGCATTTTCATGAAATATTTATTTTTTAAAACGGATTTTTAGTATAATAACACTTTTTCCTTGTACTATAATGTTCCTACAACATTCCTACCCATTTTAATGATGATTTAACAACTAAAATGACAACTTTTAACGAGTGTTCAAAAATGAAGATTAAGGGGACATTCTTCCTTATTTCACCATTTAAGCTAACTTTTTAACAAGACTAAAAAGTGGGCTATTTTTAATCAATTCTTAAAACATGTTTACCTTAATTTATTTCAATATTAATCAACTTAAATATCAAGAGTGAAGATTACTACATGGTTTAATACATGAAAAGGGCTTCTACCTAAGAAAACCCACCAAATGCAACCTATATGTTCATATTCATGTAGTGTCCAAATTTCATCATTTTTCTTGCAAATCTTAAGCTATAAACACATATTTGAACTAATATTAACATTTTTGAAAATTTCCAAGGCATTCTTAGTTCATATTTTTAAGATAAAATGAAATGGGTCTTTATCACACTAGAAAATAAACGAGATTAATTTTACCCACCATGAATACTACTTTCTACACATGAATTTAATCTTGAAAAACATGAGATAAGTGAGGAGAACCCTACTTGTTGATGGAGAGTGAGTTTTAAAGATGAAGAAGATGTAGACAAGCCGTCTCCAAAGTTTCACCCAAAAGCTCCCAAGCAAGCCTTCTTTGAGCTCCAAAGACATTCTGCAAGAACCGCCAGTTGGTGTCCCAACTTTAGTAGGAACTTTAATGGAGTTTTGAGGCCTTTCAAGTGACGATTGGGTGGTAAAAAAATGATGGGGAGTGGAGCTACGAATTTAGAGGGGTGTTTTGCTTGCTAGAACACAAGAGAAATGAGAGGAAACAAACTGTAAATGATGTAATACCCCGTACTTTTGGCTATATTTATTTTTGGGATTAATTAATTAAATGTGTATTAATTGGAAATTAATCCGGGTTATAAATACTAACGAGATGCGAGTTGGTATTTGATTATGTGCATACATGTTTTGATATATGTATTTGGTATTATAAAATTTGTCGTGAGATTGATATACGGCATTTTAGAAATTTTGTTGAGACGCGTGTGACCGCCGCGTCATGGTATATTATTTTAATTATAAAAAGTGATTTTTATTTCTATTACCCGTATGGTCATTTTGAGTGCGCCAACGCGTCCGTAAGGGTCGAGATAATCAGAAAACACTATCCGGGGGTGTAGTTTGGGTCCCGGGGTATTTTTAGGCCATACCGGCAACTTAAAGGGTATTTTGGTAATTTTACATTTTGAGGAATTAAAAGTGACGAAAATTGGGAGTTTTAATCTGATGTGGATTTAACCCACTAAACCCACTAACCAACCCATATTAACCCATTAAGCTACGGAGGCTATCATTAGGTTTACAAACTCTCCCAAAGAAAACCCTAGCCACCTTAAGCCACCATTGGAGGGGAAGCTTGGAGAGAGGGAATTCTGCAGAAATCTTCACCAAACCAACACCAAAATCAGAAATCCAATCAAGGCAAGTGTTTTAATCATATTTAAATTCGTAGAATGTTTCTTCTATGTTAGAAAATTGGTGAATTACAACTGTTCTTGAAAGATAATGAAAACCCATGTAGTTTGGAGCTTAGGACTTGAAAATATTGAGGAGAATTGCATGTAGAATGATAGGTAGATAATTATTCTCATGATATCTGTGATAGGAAGGAATTAAAACGGATTTATATTGAGTTAATTCATGATTCAAAAGTTAGGGTTCATGTTCTTGAAATAATTGGGGAAAAAGTGTAGAGATTTATATTTTGATTGATGTTAAAGAGATTTAATCCTTGAAAACATGTTAGGAGTTGACTTGAATATGTTTAGGATGAATTAGAGAGCCTAAAACGTTGTTGGGATGAACTTTGGAAGAGATTAGGAGTGATAAAATGGATAAAAACGAGATGGGGAAAATTCTGGGCCGAAACTGGTCCCTCGTTAGAAGACCTACCCAGGTCGTTCGAATGAACTCGTTCGAACGAGCTTCTAATGAGTTGACCAGTCACTGCTAACGAAAAGGGATTTCGTTCGATATCTCGTTCGAACGAAATATCGTTAGAAGGCACAGTTCGTTCGAACGAACTGGAATCTCGTTCGAACCGCCTCTTTCGAACGAGACTTCTAACGAGTTGATAGTGGAATCTCGTTCGAACAGTCTCGTTCGAACGAGACTTCTAACGAGTTGACAGTTTGGTCCTTTTTGGACTGTTTTGATTTTTGGAGTCCCGTAAACTTGTTCGAGGGTAGAGTTAACATTCCTTGATGATGTATTGATGGATTTGGGACTTTTGGGTTATTATGAGGAGTAAATTATATACGAGAGTTATATTCAATGAACCATTTGGGTTGAGACGTGAGTGTCTACTACGACGTGAGAATAGATTATGGCGCGTATGATGATAAACCGGAATAATATAAGTGTATATATTATAAATTAGTACGAGAAAGCGATATGTACTACGATTAAACTACGGGATTGCTAAGATGTGTGTTTACTTAGTATTGGTATATGAATTGTCTGTATGACATACCTACCATACTTGCTATCATGGGAGGTTTGCGTTCGCTTAGGGCCCTCTAATCCTTGTGTTTCCCGGATTTAGACTTGTTACCTTGATGAACATAGGTCATATAAAGACTTATTGGGATATTAATAAGTCCGCTGATCGTGGGAGCGTAGGTATGTGCGTGACCCATGTGATGTGACTGTGTTCGCCTCCATTACTTGTGATGTTGTTATCTGTTAACTATTACTGAGAGACTCGGAATATGTGATCCTTATGTACGTGATGTACCGGGATGGATAGCAGAGTATGTGTGCACCGCAGCTTATTTCTCGAGGTGATTATATTGTATATTTATGATGTGAATGATATACACTTAATTAATGGGAACCTTCATGTTAATGTTGTGAATATAATTACGGTATTGCTTCGAGAAATATAACGAGTTAACTGATAGTGATATATATATATTGCTTATTGAGCATCTGAGTTCACGTTAAACCCCTACTTAATTACGAGTGTTATAATGTTAATAGAACCGAGTAATATGGGTAGGACCTATGATAGTCTAGCTAGAGATGATGTCACTTAGCTAGTGGGTTGTGTCGTTATAGATGGGTACTTACGTTAGGAGTGCACAGTTAGACGAGAGGTGAGAATATCATGTGAGTGCACGTCCTAACATGTACTTTGCATTTAATGTTTTTAATGTTTTTAAAGCACTTGCAGGTTTTTAAAATATAACTCCACATTCGGGCTCTGACCCGTTTGCTTTTCCAATCTTTTTCTTTGTAAATCCATTTTAGGTGCCCAGCCACAAGGACACCATGCATAGGACATTCATTCAGGTGACGAGCTGTAGCTGTTTGTGGAAGCTACAGGGATTTGCTTATAGACGCCTCTATCACTTGGATTCCAGATTCATTATCTATCAGTTGTAGGGCATGTTGCCCATTTCTATTAGAGTTACATTTCCATTTCAGTTTTTTAGACTTTGGCATGTATTATTTCAGTATTCAGTTTAGTTGTTTCAGTTGTGGGTTTGTAGTGAGGAGTTTTCCTCCAGACTTTATTTACATTATGTGATGTTTATTCTATTTAGTTCTTTATGGTGAATGGTGTTATTATTCTTTATTACACTTGTTGCATGTTAATCAGACTTTAATTAAAATTTGGCACTTACTTTTTAAATACTAGGTGGTTAGTAATCATTAAAATGTTTTCGACAGTGATGCTATTACCTGGACCAACTTGGCATTTTGAATTAATTTAATAAAGGAGTAGCTACACGGTATTTAATTAGTCGGGGTGTCACAGGTGGTATCAGAGCATCAGGTTCTAGTGTCCTTTAGGATCTGTACGGCTATTATGTTTCCGCTACGTTTCTTTGATATAGAGCCCTATATTTTAGGACTGTTGTACTCTTTTTGTGTATGCTTTTTCTTCAGCTATATTAAGTTTATAACCGTGAACTTATAAACTTTGTTCTTATTTCAGATGCCTCCACGACGAGTTCCCAGGGATGCAACGCTCGAACCCCAGCCCGCTCCAGCTCAGGGCATGATGAACGCCGCTGAGGTTGCAGCTATAGTAGCCCAAGCGGTAAATGCCGCCATTGCCGTTGTTCAACAGGCACCACCTCAGGCATCGGTTGCCGCGCCAAGACACGCTAATGCATTCCCGTCTGCTTGGGAGCGTGTACGTGATGCTTTTCAGAAAGCGCATCCGCCAGAGTTTGCAGGTAGCTCAGATGTGGTAGTCTCGAGCCAATGGAGGAAGGACATGCAGAGGCACTTACGGATGTATGAGTGCACGGATGTTCAGAAGCAGGTGCTAGCTACTTTCAAGCTAGTTGGATCTGCACTACAGTGGTGGGAGTCTATTACCACCATGGAGGAGAGGGATACTCTCACGATTCAGGAGTTCTGGGTGCGGGTCGACCGCAAGTACTTTCCGTCGGCCGTTCATACGGAAATGAGGAGGAAGCTGATGAGTCTGAAGCAAGAAGGTAAGACAGTGGCCGAGTATGAGGCCGAGTTCACTAATCTGTTGAATATTGTTCCAGATGAGATACCAACAGAGAAGAAGAAGATTGAGAAGTTCACGGACGGGTTAACTTGGAGGATCCGTCAGCATCTGCTAGGGAACCTATCGTTGGCCACCTATTCTGATGTGGTTAACGCTGCATTGTTACACTTCCAGGATCACCGTTTTCATATGGCCGAGGGCAAGAGGTCGGGGGAGTCTAGCCATCAGGGCAGGACTGGAGGACATGGTGCCAGCGGGGCACAATCTGGTCAGGGGCAGAGACAGAATGAGCAGGGCTCCCAGCAGGGGGATAACAAGAGGTTCCGGTCAGGGAACTACAGACAGGGACAGGGCCATCAGGGCCCAAACGGTCATCAGGGCCAACAGGGGAAGAATGGGAAGCAGTTTCACCAGGGCCAGCAGGGCCAAGGGAGGAACGGTAACGGCCACCAGGGCCGGGGACAGCAGGGACAGAGAGGAGGGAACTTCCCTGGGAAGTGATTTGTTTGTGGCAAGACTGGCCATAAACGACAGGATTGTCCTGATAGGGGCAGGGCCCCACAGCAGCAGCAGCAGGGTGCTCGCCAGGAGCCACAGAGGCCTATGTTTCCCGCCGCTCTTCCCGCACCGCCACAGATGGCAGCATTGCCACCCATTCCAGCAGTCCCAGTTCAGCAGGGGCAGCTACAGTATGGATGTGTCTACAACATCCACCAGGCTGCAGTTCCACAGGCACCGCCCGCGATTGAGGGTACGTTTCCTATCCATGGCACTATGGGTCGGGTGTTATTTGATACGGGTGCTACACACTGTTTTATAGCTACACACTTCGCGAAAGATTTAGGATTGTTAGCCACGGCAGAGAGCACAGTGACGTGTGTCGACTCACCATTGGGGAGTGGGTCACTTATTTTCTTTATATGCCGGGGAGTGGGGGTAGAGATTGGTGGTTTGGTATTACCTGCAGACATGTTAGTGTTAGACATGCATGTTCACGATGTGATTATCGGTATGGATTGGCTCGTAGCTTATAGGGCCATGATTTATTGCTTCAGCGGGAGCATTATTTTTGCCATTCCGGGGAAAGAGATGTTCGTAGTGGCGATGCCTCGCCCAGAGGGAGGATCGACCGCTCATCTGTATTACATTGTGGAGGATACCTCTAAGGAGGTAGTGATTCCTTTAGATTCTATCCCAGTAGTCAGGGAGTATTCGGATGTGTTTCAGGAGATACCAGTCTTACCCCCCAGTCGAGAGATAGACTTTGTTATAGATTTGCTACCGGGTACGAGACCTATAGCACGCGCACTGTACCGTATGGCTCCAGCTGAGATGAGGGAGTTACGGGATCAGATAGAGCAGCTGTTAGGCCAGGGCTTTATTCGCAGGAGTACCTCACCTTGGGGCGCTCCGGTTTTATTTGTGAAGAAGAGGGACGGTTCACTGAGATTGTGTGTGGACTACCGAGAGTTGAATAAGGTCACGATACGGAATAAGTATCCGTTGCCTCGAATCGATGACTTATTCGACCAGTTGAGAGGAGCTTCTTTCTTCTTAAAGATTGATTTGATATCGGGATACCATCAGTTGCGTATCAGGGAGGAGGATGTCTCGAAGACTGCGTTCTTGTCGAGATATGGTTCTTACGAGTTTCTGGTTATGCCTTTCGGCTTGACCAACGCTCCAGCTGTGTTTATGGACTTGATGAACAGAGTGTTCAGGGATTTCCTAGATCAGTTTGTCATTGTCTTCATTGATGACATTCTAGTTTACTCCCAGACAGAAGAAGAGCACGCCGAGAATTTGAGGCAGGTTTTGCAAACACTTCGTCAGAACGAGTTATATGCAAAATATGAGAAGTGCGGGTTTTGGCTGAAGGAAGTCCAGTTTTTTGGACATATCATTTCCGACCGGGGAATATCTGTTGATCCGGGGAAAGTATCAGCGGTGAGGGAGTGGGGACAGCCCACGACACCGACTGAGATTCGTAGTTTCTTGGGTCTAGCAGGATACTACAGGAGGTTTATTCGGGGTTTCTCAGAGATAGCAGGTCCTTTGACACATCTGACTCGTAAGGGTGTGCCATACATCTGGAGTGATGCCTGTCAGTTGGCATTCGATGAATTGAAGGACAAATTGACCTCAGCACCTGTGTTAGCATTGCCGAGACCGGGAGTTGAGTATTTGGTTTACACCGATGCATCTTTGCAAGGATTGGGAGGTGTATTACAGCAGGAGAGACAGGCCATAGCTTATGCTTCCCATAAGCTTAAGCCTCATGAGAAGAATTACCCCACGCATGATTTGGAGTTGGCGGCAGTGGTATTTGCCCTACGGATTTGGAGGCACTATCTTTTGGGGGAGAAGTTCCAACTGTTCAAGGACCACAAGTCCCTACAGTACCTGTTTACGCAGAAGGAATTGAATATGCGGCAGCGTAGGTGGTTTGAGTTTGTGAAGGACTACCAGTTCGACATCCAGTACCACCCGGGAAAGGCTAACGTGGTAGCAGACGCGTTGAGCCGTAGGCCAGCAGATGAGGTGGCAGAGGTGTGGAAGGCTAAGTGGAAGGAATTGGGACACCAGGATGCAGTGGCCAGATCTTTCATGTCTGTGATGACCGTTACACCGCAGATTGTCGCGAAGGTAGTACGGGCATAGGCCAATGACTCGTTCTGTCAGGAGCAGATAGTTCGGTTACTAGCAGAGGGAGCCGAGTCCTATACCGTTAGCTCAGACGGGGGATTGCGCTTCAATGGGAGATTGGTGGTTCCGAAAGGGGAGGAATTGTGACACGATGTGATGGCAGAGTCGCACGGCTCACGGTTCGTGGTACATCCCGGAGGGGACAAAATGTACCAAGACATGAGACGTCAGTATTGGTGGAGCGGTATGAAGAGAGATATCACTGAGTTTGTTTCGAAATGCGCCACTTGTCAACTTGTAAAAGTGGATCATCAGAGACCGACAGGATTGCTACAACCATTGGAGGTCCCGGTGTGGATGTGGGAGAGCATATCCATGGATTTTATCACGGGGTTGCCTACGTCGCAGAGGGGTCACGACTCCGTTTGGGTAATTGTGGACAGGTTGTCCAAGGTCGCTCACTTTTTACCCGTAAGGACTGACTACACTACGGGACAGTATGCCCAGCTCTTCATTTCAGAGGTTGTGAGACTTCACGGTGTGCCCCTAAATATCGTGTCTGACAGAGACAAGATATTTGTTTTGAGGTTTTGGGAGAGTTTCCAGGAGGCCATGGGCACGGAATTGCGGTTGAGTACGGCTTATCATTCGCAGACTGATGGGCAGACTGAGCGCACAAATCATATGTTGGAGGACATGCTACGCATGTGCATTATTGACTTTGGGGGTGGATGGGAGCAGTACCTTCCACTGGTGGAGTTTGCTTACAACAACTCCTATCATTTCACAATTGGCATGGCTCCGTTTGAGGCGTTGTATGGTAGGCCTTGTCGTTCCCCAGCATGTTGGTTAGAGGTGAGGGACAACAAACTGCTTGGGCCGGAAATGATTCAGGATACTTCGGCAAGGATTGAGTTGATTCGGAGTCGCATTCGGGTAGCTCAAGACAGGCAGAAGAGTTATGCTGATGCGAAGAGATTTTTCAGAGAGTTCCAAGTGGGGGACCAGGTTTTGCTCAGAGTATCTCCTATGAAGGGGATTATGCGTTTCGGGAAGAAAAGGAAGTTGGCACCAAGGTATGTGGGGCCGTTTCCTATTATTGAGCGGATCGGACCGGTTGCGTATAGACTTGGGTTACCGGAGCATTTGCATCGGATTCACGATGTGTTCCATATTTCCTCGCTGAGGAAATACCTTAGAGATAATTTGGCTCATTCTCACATTGCTGTGGAGGACATCGATCTCCATCCGGATAGCTCCTACGAGGAGGGGCCGATTGCTATTTTGGACCGAAGCGAGAGGAAACTACGGTCAAAGATAGTTCCGTTAGTGCGTGTTCAGTGGCGACATCACAATGTCGAGGAGTCCACATGGGAGCGCGAGGATGAGATGCGCGAAAGTTATCCAAAGTTATTTTTAGCAGGTACTTTCTAGTTTCGAACTTCGGGACGAAATTCAGTTATTAGGGGGGAAGTATGTAATACCCCGTACTTTTGGCTATATTTATTTTTGGGATTAATTAATTAAATGTGTATTAATTGGAAATTAATCCGGGTTATAAATACTAACGAGATGCGAGTTGGTATTTGATTATGTGCATACAGGTTTTGATATATGTATTTGGTATTATAAAATTTGTCGTGAGATTGATATACGGCATTTTAGAAATTTTGTTGAGACGTGTGTGACCGCCGCGTCATGGTATATTATTTTAATTATAAAAAGTAATTTTTATTTCTATTACCCGTATGGTCGTTTTGAGTGCGCCAACGCGTCCGGAAGGGTCGAGATAATCAGAAAACACTAGCCGGGGGTGTAGTTTTGGTCCCGGGGTATTTTTAGGCCATACCGGCAACTTAAAGGGTATTTTGGTAATTTTACATTTTGAGGAATTAAAAGTGACGAAAATTGGGAGTTTTAATCTGATGTGGATTTAACCCACTAAACCCACTAACCAACCCATATTAACCCATTAAGCTATGGAGGCTATCATTAGGTTTACAAACTCTCCCAAAGAAAACCCTAGCCACCTTAAGCCACCATTGGAGGAGAAGCTTGGAGAGAGGGAATTCTGCAGAAATCTTCACCAAACCAACACCAAAATTAGAAATCCAATCAAGGCAAGTGTTTTAATCATATTTAAATTCGTAGAATGTTTCTTCCATGTTAGAAAATTGATGAATTACAACTGTTCTTGAAAGATAATGAAAACCCATGTAGTTTGGAGCTTAGGACTTGAAAATATTGAGGAGAATTGCATGTAGAATGATAGGTAGATAATTATTCTCATGATATCTGTGATAGGAAGGAATTAAAACGGATTTATAGTGAGTTAATTCATGATTCAAAAGTTAGGGTTCATGTTCTTGAAATAATTGGGGAAAAAGTGTAGAGATTTATATTTTGATTGATGTTAAAGAGATTTAATCCTTGAAAACATGTTAGGAGTTGACTTGAATATGTTTAGGATGAATTAGAGAGCCTAAAACGTTGTTGGGAAGAACTTTGGAAGAGATTAGGAGTGATAAAATGGATAAAAACGAGATGGGGAAAATTCTGGGCCGAAACTGGTCCCTCGTTAGAAGACCTACCCAGGTTGTTCGAACGAGCTTCTAACGAGTTGACCAGTCGCTACTAACGAAGAGGGATTTCGTTCGATATCTCGTTCGAACGAAATATCGTTAGAAGGCACAGTTCGTTCGAATGAACTGGAATCTCGTTCGAACAGCCTCGTTCGAACGAGACTTCTAACGAGTTGACAGTGGAATCTCGTTCGAACAGTCTCGTTCGAACGAGACTTCTAACGAGTTGACAGTTTGGTCCTTTTTGGGCTGTTTTGATTTTTGGAGTCCCGTAAACTTGTTCGAGGGTAGAGTTAACATTCCTTGATGATGTATTGATGGATTTGGGACTTTTGGGTTATTATGAGGAGTAAATTATATACGAGAGTTATATTCAATGAACCATTTGGGTTGAGACGTGAGTGTCTACTACGACGTGAGAATAGATTATGACGCGTATGATGATAAACCGGAATAATATAAGTGTAGATATTATAAGTTAGTACGAGAAAGCGATATGTACTACGATTAAACTACGGGATTGCTAAGATGTGTGTTTACTTAGTATTGGTATATGAATTGTGTGTGTGACATACCTACCATACTTGCTATCACGGGAGGTTTGCGTTTGCTTAGGGCCCTCTAATCCTTGTGTTGCCCGGATTTAGACTGGTTACCTTGATGAACATAGGTCATAGAAAGACCTATTGGGGTATTAATAAGTCCGCTGATCGTGGGAGCGTAGGTATGTGCGTGACCAATGTGATGTGACTGTGTTCGCCTCCATTACTTGTGATGTTGTTATCTGTTAACTATTCCTGAGAGACTCGGAATATGTGATCCTTATGTACGTGATGTACCGGGATGGATAGCAGAGTATGTGTGCACCGCAACTTAGTTCTCGGGGTGCTTATATTGTATATTTATGATGTGAATGATATACACTTAATTAATGGGAACCTTCATGTTAATGTTGTGAATATAATTACGGTATTGCTTCGAGAAATATAACGAGTTAACTGATAGTGATATATATATATTTCTTATTGAGCATCTGAGTTCACGTTAAACCCCTACTTAATTACGAGTGTTATAATGTTAATAGAACCGAGTAATATGGGTAGGACCTATGATAGTCTAGCTAGAGATGATGTCACTTAGCTAGTGGGTTGTGTCGTTATAGATGGGTACTTACGTTAGGAGTGCACAGTTAGACGAGAGGTGAAAATATCACGTGAGTGCACGTCCTAACATGTACTTTGCATTTAACGTTTTAAATGTTTTTAAAGCACTTGCAGGTTTTTAAAATATAACTCCACATTCGGGCTCTGACCCGTTTGCTTTTCCAATCTTTTTCTTTGTAAAACCATTTTAGGTGCCCAGCCACAAGGACACCATGCATAGGACATTCATTCAGGTGACGAGCTGTAGCTGTTTGTGGAAGCTACAGGGATTTGCTTGTAGACGCCTCTATCACTTGGATTCCAGATTCATTATCTATCAGTTGTAGGGCATGTTGCCCATTTCTATTAGAGTTACATTTCCATTTCAGTTTTTCAGACTTTGGCATGTATTATTTCAGTATTCAGTTTAGTTGTTTCAGTTGTGGGTTTGTAGTGAGGAGTTTTCCTCCAAACTTTATTTACGTTATGTGATGTTCATTCTATTTACTTCTTTATGGTGAATGGTGTTATTATTCTTTATTACACTTGTTGCATGTTAATTAGACTTTAATTAAAATTTGGCACTTACTTTTTAAATACTAGGTGGTTAGTAATCATTAAAATGTTTTCGACAGTGATGCTATTACCTGGACCAACTTGGCATTTTGAATTAATTTAATAAAGGAGTAGCTACCCGGTATTTAATTAGTCGGGGTGTCACAGGTGGTATCAGAGCATCAGGTTCTAGTGTCCTTTAGGATCTGTACGGCTATTATGTTTCCGCTACGTTTCTTTGATATAGAGCCCTATATTTTAGGACTGTTGTACTCTTTTTGTGTATGCTTCGTTCTTTAGCTACATTAAGTTTATAACCGTGAACTTATAAACTTTGTTCTTATTTCAGATGCCTCCACGACGTGCACGACGAGTTCCCAGGGATGCAACGCCCGAACCCCAGCCCGCTCCAGTTCAGGGCATGATGAACGCCGCTGAGGTTGCAGCTATAGTAGCCCAAGCGGTAAATGCCGCCATTGCCGTTGTTCAGCAGGCACCACCTCAGGCGCCGGTTGCCGCGCCAGTACAGGCTAATGCATTCCTGTCTGCTTGGGAGCGTGTACGTGATGCTTTTCAGAAAGCGCATCCGCCAGAGTTTGCAGGTAGCTCAGATGTGGTAGTCTCGAGTCAATGGAGGAAGGACATGCAGAGGCACTTACGGATGTATGAGTGCACGGATGTTCAGAAGCAGGTGCTAGCTACTTTCAAGCTAGTTGGATCTGCACTACAGTGGTGGGAGTCTATTACCACCATGGAGGAGAGGGATACTCTCACGATTCAGGAGTTTTGGGTGCGGTTCGACCGCAAGTACTTTCCGTCGGCCGTTCATACGGAAATGAGGAGGAAGCTGATGAGTCTGAAGCAAGAAGGTAAGACAGTGGCCGAGTATGAGGCCGAGTTCACTAATCTGTTGAATATTGTTCCAGATGAGATACCAACAGAGAAGAAGAAGATTGAGAAGTTCACGGACGGGTTGACTTGGAGGATCCGTCAGCATCTGCTAGGGAACCTATCGTTGGCCACCTATTCTGATGTGGTTAACGCTGCATTGTTACACTTCCAGGACCACCGTTTTCATATGGCCGAGGGCAAGAGGTCGGGGGAGTCTAGCCATCAGGGCAGGACTGGAGGACATGGTGCCAGCGGGGCACAATCTGGTCAGGGGCAGAGACAGAATGAGCAGGGCTCCCAGCAGGGGGATAACAAGAGGTTCCGGTTAGGGAACTACAGACAGGGACAGGGAGGTTTTCGTCAGGGCCATCAGGGCCCAAACGGCCATCAGGGCCAACAGGGGCAAAATGGGCAGCAGTTTCACTAGGGCCAGCAGGGCCAAGGGAGGAACGGTAATGGCCACCAGGGCCGGGGACAGCAGGGACAGAGAGGAGGGAACTTCCCTGGGAAGTGCTTTGTTTGTGGCAAGACTGGCCATAAACGACAGGATTGTCCTGATAGGGGTAGGGCCCCACAGCAGCAGCAGCAGTTGTGGGTTTGGCATGTATTATTTCAGTATTCAGTTTAGTTGTTTCAGTTGTGGGTTTGTAGTGAGGAGTTTTCCTCCAGACTTTATTTACGTTATGTGATGTTCATTCTATTTACTTCTTTATGGTGAATGGTGTTATTATTCTTTATTACACTTGTTGCATGTTAATCAGACTTTAATTAAAATTTGGCACTTACTTTTTAAATACTAGGTGGTTAGTAATCATTAAAATGTTTTCGACAGTGATGCTATTACCTGGACCAACTTGGCATTTTGAATTAATTTAATAAAGGAGTAGCTACCCGGTATTTAATTAGTCGGGGTGTCACAAATGACTCCAAGTTCACACACCCAGGGTTACCTCCCTCTCTCTCTTATAAACTATATGTGGCAACCTTCCATCGTTGACCCAAGTTAAGAAATTAGAGTGTCTCAAATTGTGCATGACTCTTCCCAAAGTCTGGAAATCTGAGTAGGAAAAAACCCTACACAACCATCTTAACCTCTCAAAATTTGAAAGTGGCGCCCAACCATATGGGCTTCCACCATGCATTCACTTATATACCTTTTTTTTTTGAAACTTTAAGCCTTTAGACATCAATTCTTATATTTTTGTGAGTCCAAATATGCGTTCGGAATATGTTCCGGCCCTCCCAATCAACCTACCTCCAAAAAAATATCATTTTTTTTTTATTTTTCTTTACATGGTATTTTTCTTTATATTTTTTATGATTTTAAATATATGGTCAATTTATTTTTTTGACATACCAATTGTTCTAAACAATTCGCACAAAACCGGACTTCCTTAGTGTCGCACACCATCAAAAAGTGCTGAATTAATTTTTATTCTATTTTATTTTTTTCTCTACATGGTAATTTTATTTATATTTTAGAGTTCCAAATTTATGATGAAGCTATTTTAATTCCTCTCCAATTGTCCTATAAAAATCGCACAAGTTCGCATCCTACACGATGCGTGCTGACAAAAATTCGACGAAAGTGGGTTTAATGATTTTTTCCGAAGACGTCGAAGAAGGAAAAGTTGCTCAGAATCAAATTTTACATTTTTATGTTGATTTCCATATTTTTGTGAATACCTTCTTATTTTGACGAAAAAAATAATTTTTTTATTCTTTTTTTACTGTTGTCCCCATGGTATTTTTATATGTGTTTTTTGGACCTTATAAAAGTGGTCATTTCGATGTTTGGGGACGCGATGCATCGTACGAATATCGCGTAATGTTACCTACCCTACGCGTCGCGTACCGCCCAAATTAGTGCATTGTTAACTATGATCGTGACTTGTCCATTCCTTGGCAACTTCACGTTAAACTTAACAAATATACTAATATATATGATATGAACACAAATACGCAACCATGCATACTATGGGACGTAGGAATTTAATAAATGACGCGCTGATGCAATAATGACACTTATTGGATAAATGACATAAAGTACATCTCGAAAGGGCGGGTATTACAAATATAACCTGGTGAAAAAAATTTACCTTATGTTTAAGAAGAATTACCAGTACCCAACTGCGTAACGGTACCCCACCGGGTGGAAGTGGTACATGATTCGCCAACATATCATCCTTTGACCGAATTAATTGATGATGCTTATGGATTTCACAACCATTAAAACCACCAACCTATGGATACAAATAATATGCATTATGATCAAGTTAATGAACAAATTGATGATGAATTACCAAAAGATCTAGAATACATAGGATTAAAGGCCGTCGTGGCTAGACCGTTGTATAAAGATTATGATGAATATTACACACTATTATATGCAATGGTTGGTTTGCATAATTTGAAGAATCTACTTGGTTTGGTTGGAAACATCATAACCAAAATTTTTAAGTGGGTGAAAAACATTCTCCCCAAAGAGAACACGTTACCAGACAATTATCCTATCATGAATAAGAGCTTGATGGGTTTGGGTTTGGGTTTGAAGTAAAAAATTATTCATGCATGAAAATATGATTGCATATTGTATCATAATGAGCACGTAGAGAAGGGTGAATGTCCGTAAGCAATGAGCCTAGACATGTGGCTTGTGATAATGGAAAGTACAAGACTATAAAAAATTGCAAGTGCTCACAAATTCCATAAAAGGTTTTAAAGTATTTCCACTAGGGCCACGATTAAAACGATTTTTACTGTACCATGGATAGTAATGTCCATATGACATGTCACACTCGATGTGAGGTGGGTGGAAATCTCATGCGTCATCCAGTTGATTCATTCATCCGGAAATTTTAAAATGCATAACGCTATAAATTTGAAAAACAACTGAACGATGTCTGTTTTTCATTATCAACTGATTGGTTTAATCCTTTCGATAATTTAAATACTAATCAGAGTTATTGGCCAATTCTCATGTTGCCTTTAAGTCTCCCTTTGACATTATTCATGATAAAGGAGTTCACATTATTATTTTTGTTGATACCGACGATGATATTGATATATTCTTAGCTCCATTAATCAAAGAAGTTACAGAGTTGTGGGATAAAGGCGTGACGACGTCTGACTCTTCACACTTAAAATAATGGTGATGTGGGCAATATATGGCCTTCGTGCTTATAAGACCTCGTTCAGTTGCGATATTCATGGTTATATGGATATACCACATGTGGGGAGAAAATTGAAACCATTTGGCTACCTTATAGTGATAAGATGAGCTCTGTTGATCCGTCACCCTTTTACCCTTTTAGGAATGGCACATCTAACTTCTTAACTATCGATCATGAGCGTAGGACGAATCCCGCTTGACTTTCTTCTCAATAAATTAAGGATAAAAAAGGATAGAACTACGGGGAATACATATATAGGCAAACACTTTAAGTTTGTAAACCTGAAGCGTGGGGAATCTGAATGACCCTAATAAAATAATGTCATAGTCTAGACGATAAATGATATGCCTAAAGTGTACCCTCGTAGTCGGGGTAAACAACCTCAGCCAACCTCAGGGTCGAGTCATCGGGAAGCTCACAACAACCATCAGAGAGGTTATCTTTCACAAGGTCGGCTATCAATGATCAATCTCGACTGGTCGACAGCCGAGGTCAGCAGCACCTCATTGGCTCAACCATAGTTACTCTCATACTCTGCTTTAGCCGATAATGCAACCAGGCCCTAAATACAACCTCATCTCATCTACATGGCTGAGGTCATACTTATGATTGGCAGACAACTCAACTCTCGAACTTACCAATATTCTACTCGAATGGGCTGAGGTTCCAGTGGATGACATCACAGGTCTGAGCATACGCAAGCACATGGGAGACTTGGAACACGTGGACTAAACCGTTATAACCAACTCATTCCCCTCACGTGAGGGAATATTTGGTCATCATTATCTACATATGGCACATCCAAGTGTCCACATGAGATTGGTTTGATCACCACACACATGCTCATGGCATGCTTGGGGGGTACACTATACCCCCCAAGCACTATATATACATATCTTCTTCTACCTTGGAAAGGGATCTCATTATTCACAACCCTAGTAGAACTCCGTCAAAATATATAAAAGAGAGAGAAAAGCTTGAGTGTTGTATTTACAAGCCATTAACTCCACACTTATAGTAAAAACCACCATTCACAGTGTACAATGGATGTAAGCTCCTGCCAAATCACTTACATTTGCTATCATCTTCTTCTTTGACTCATATCCTTCTGTCTATACATTTATATCTTTTGTACACCATCATTGTCTGGTTTGATCCTATATACATCTTGACCTGGTGATACTATTTTTGGTATCATCAGTTTGGCACCGTCCGTGGGAACGAGAGGCTATATCTCTTCCTTCTTGAAGCTTGGCCTGATTGGAGACTTTGGTGGTGAACTAATCCTCCCTCCTTTGTGTGGAGTTGTTTCACCATGAAAAAAATATCCATTAAGGTTTTCAAGCTCACTAGTCTCTTAAGCACAGCTCAAAAAAATGGCACCATAGTTACCACCACCTCCTCCTCCAGTTGGTGGTAGAGGGCCTAGTTCCATCCAAGCACCACCATAGTCTGAAATGGCTGAGGTGGCTGTTACCTTAAAGTCCTTAGTGGCTAGTCAATAAGCAATGAAGGAGAAATTTTCCCAATTTATCCAAAACATGATGATGAGGCCACCAGGAATCTCACCGGAGATGATCACTCCAATATCTGTACAAGAACAACACCAGGAGCCTAGGGGACCACCCCAGGCACTACACAAAGATCTGCCTCCTCCTCAATGATGGAGGAACGTTAGTGACCCTAGACATTTATGCCAAGGGAGGAAAGGACACCCTTTCCCTGAGGATCAGTATGACGATGTGGAGGCAGATGACGCCCTGGATAAATGCTGGGAAACTTATGAGATTTCTAACAACACTGTATGAACTGTTCACCACAGCCGAGGTCAGTGTGGTAGACGAGATTCTGATGCCCACCCAAGAGGCTCAGCATTTGATCGATTAAGTAGAGGGTCGGCTTTTGAAAGTCTCAACCTAGTTAAGGGAGAGGTTATCATGGTCAAAAAGTCTTGCTGGATCTAGAAGAGAAGGGGGAGATTATCGACCCCAGTATGATCGAGATGGAGTCTAGGGGGAGGTCGACAGCCGACGTCGTGCTACAGTAGGGGAACCCCCAGTTGAACCCTTGGAGATGGAAGGGGATAACCTCAGCAAGGACGATGTTGCTAAGACATGGAATGACTCAATTCAAAGGATTGAAGATAATATTGGGTATATCCTATAAATCCGAGACCTCTTGCATAGGGGGTACTCAAAGGGTTCACTCTTCGTGGAAAAGATCGTCAACTTTCTAACCCCGGCCAAGTTCAAGCCTGCTGTAGTGTCACCTAAGTACGATGGAAGCACCATCCCTGTCCACTATATAGAAATGTACCAGTCAATAGCAGATATCTACTCCATCTCTGATGAGATGAGGTGCCGAGCTTTCTCAAGCACTCTAACTGGGGCTACACATGTATGGTTCACATCCCTTCGAAATAATTCCATAGAAAACTTCAAAATATTAGTCGAGTGATTCATCCATAACTTCTATTTTAAGGTGAGTCCTAAAAAAAAGACGATCCATCTGCTTTATGTCTAGTAAGGGAAAAATGAGAGTCTGAGAGACTACATCGCAAGATTCAGCAAGAAGAAGTTGGAAGTGGAGAATTATGAAGAAAGCATAGCTATGACAGCCCTCATCAGAGGCCGTCAAAAGGGAAAGTAGTTATGAAAGCTTACTGAAGACCCTCCCAAGTCAATGGCCGAGTTTCTAGTAACAGCTGGGAAGGTCATGAAGGCAGATGAAGTTATGTCTGTTAGGTATGAGGATGATAAGGAAACAATAGTGGAGGCAAGTTTCAGAAAAAGAACAAAGATAGGAAGAAAAGGTCGGTTGATGATAAGTTTGCAGACTAAACTCTATTGACTGTAAGCTCTGAACACATCCTCAATGAGATAAAGAACGATTAGTCTTTAAGATGGACAGAAAAGCTAAAGGCTCCTCCTAATAAGATGAATAAAAATTCATGGTGTGAGTTCCACCAAGACCACGTTCATCTGACTGATAGGTGTTTCCCCTCAAAGGACGAGATTGAGAAGATGTTGAAGTCCGGGAAGCTAAGAAGGTAGATGGATACTAGAGCCTCACAGGGTCGGAAGCTAAAAAGTACATGGAATCAATATTTTTTAAGTTACAGTATTGGAAATATCATTTTGTAAGGCATGTAATTGATATCATACACATGAAGAAAAATGTTAAGGAACATCTGATAAGACATGTTTGGATGGATCTCAGTCAAAAGATGGAGAGCAGGCGCACCACGTTCCACAAGATATGAAGATGAAGAAATTTTGGTTAAAAAATGATCCTACAATTGGAAGAATTTCCACCCCCTACTACTTTCACTTTGACTACTAGTGAGAAAAATATCCTCTTAGACACATTGTTTAACTTGACGACTCCAACTAGTTATTGGGGTAATTTTTTCAGGGTAGTAAGCCACTAAAAAAAGATTTGAAATAGTGCAAGTCTCACGACTAGCACATTATCATTCAATTAATCACTCTGCTATTTAGGCATTGCTTATCTGAACAGCGATCTCCGTCGGACAATTATGCAAATCAGTTTGTGATTTACTTTACTTTGTGTAAAAGTGGTAAATAGAAAACGCTTTAAAGTTGCAAAATCAACTTTAGCTGAGGCAGTTTGTATATAAGAAAATATGACCAACAACTTGTAAATAGTTAGACTTAGGCTTGAAAACATGCCGTTAAAGAGAAAAAATTCAAAATATCTGGCAAACGGCCCTGCAAGAGTCACAAACACCTCGTACGGGACCAATATAACATGTAGCAGCTGACGACATTTGACTCTCATAAGGGTGAAGAATTCATACTTAAAGTAATGGTGATGTAGATGATCCACGAACTTCCTGCTTATGGTACCTTGTCCAGTTGTAATGTTCATAGCTATTAGGATATCCCATACATGGGGAGGAAATCGAAGCCACTTGGCTACATCATAGTGGTAAGATGATTTACACGGGTCATCGTAGATTTTTACCGACCAATCACCTTTTTAAAAATGAAAAGTCTAACTTTTTACCTGTTGATCACGAGCATAGTATGGAACCGGCTCGCCTTTCTCATCAGTAGATTGAGGAGAAGGTGAAGGCTACGACGATGAGGAATACTTATGCAGGAAAACACCCTTAGTTTGTACACTTGAAGTGTAAATCTAGGGAGGATCCAAATGACCCTAGTAAAATGAAGGCATGATCAAGACGATCAATATTTTTTGACTTGTTGTATTGTAAAGAACATCGTATAAGGCATGTAATTGATGTGATGCACACAAAGAAGAAAGTTGAGGAACATCCAATAAGAATATTTCTAGGTGGATCTCATTCAACACACCGTGATCTACATAAGATTAAAATAAAGAAGAAATTTTGGTTAAAAACTGATCCAACAACAGGAGGAATTTTTATCGACCGATTGCTTTCACTTAAGTACTAGTGAGAAAAAGATCCTCTTAGACAAGTTGTTCAACTTAAAGACTAAAACTGGTTATTCTGATAAGTTGTGTAAGGTAGTATGCTACCAAACAAATGACCTAAAACAGTGTAAGTATCATGACTGACACGTCATTATTCAATTAATCCCTCTGTCATTTGGACATTGCTTCTCCGAACACAATAATCTTTGTCGAGCAATAATGCAAATCCGTTTGTGATTTACCCTACTTCCTATAAAAATGGTAAACAGAAATCACACTATATTTGTGAAATCAACTTTAGCTGAGGCAAGTTGGGTATTATAGAAATATTTTCTTTCGTCGTTCTTTAATATTAGCATCCACCTGCTTGTGCATTTCTGCAATGAGGCTTTGTTATATGGTCCTGTTAGGTATTTTTAGATATATCCTTTCGATAACTTGATAAAATCCTTCAAAGATTACGTAAAGAATACACGATATATTAGAGGGCCAATTGCTAAAGAATACATAACAATGGAATCATCTCTATACAAATAGGAACATATGACACAATAAGATATGAGGAGGTTCAATCCTCATCGAGAACGAGTGTTTGAGGAACCTGATGAGTTTGAGGATGAATTGTCTTTTGGGAACCCTAAAGAGGATAAACTCAAAAATCTATAATATGAGCAATCAACTCGTTAATCGCAAGATGAAGTTGAAGATTAGAGAGAGTAAGTATCTACTGAATTATTCTTGTTTGATTATACGTATTCTATATATTATGGTCTAAGCTCTATAATTTACTAGTAGGAAGTACGAGAACAAAATTGGCCAAAATTAGAGGAGAAATTGCACGACAAATTATTTTAAGGCATGGGTATCAAAGGAGGTAATTTACACCTCTTATGTTTGCGGTTATTTATTCTTGTGTGCTAAAAACATAACCTAATACAAATTTATTAATAAATGTAGCTTTAAGAAAGAGGTTATGTCTCTTTAAGGCTTTCACTCCTAGAAAAAGGTCCCAAATTTCGTGAGATAGAGTTTAAGATATTCTGCACTAATGGTTTTGACTTCGTTTCACATCCATTTAAGGAAAAGATTTTGATGCAAAACAACGGAATTCAATTTCTACCTTGACTACCTATGTTGCTAGAAAAGGCGATAAAAATCCAAAAGATACGGTGCCAATCTATTATGGGATTGTCCAATAAATCATGGAACTCGATTATTTAGATTTCATGAAAACCTTATTTTATTGTTATTTTGGGTGAAGGTGGAGGATACCACGAATGTTTGCAAAGTTGATCCTGAATTGAAACTTATCATGCTTGCAAAGTTGATCCTGAATCCAAACTTATCATGGTAAATTTATCTAGATGAACAGTAAAGGTTACATAGTCGACGAGCCTTTTATTTTTTCCTTTCAATACATAAGGAAGGTATTCTATTCGAAGTGCATAAACACTGATAATTAGTTTATTATTTTGCATGCACCAAAGGCTATGACTACTCAAGTAGACGCATTAAAGGCTTCTAAAGAGTTTTAATTCACTCTTGATGACAACCCTAATTTGAAGGATATTTTAGTTGATTTAGGGGAAGATTAAGTATCAAAATATTAATTTACCCTTGGCAATCCTATTTATATCCTCTTAGTATATTGGCCCTTGACAATATGATTTGTAACCTATTATGATATTAACATTATATTGGCGATTTAGTTTGATTTTTATATTGATTTATGAATATTCAATTTGATTTATGAATGCTACATTTGAATTATGAATGTTTAGGGTCAAGAACACCTTTCACGGTATGCCCGGTTTGAGAATGAAGTCTCATGAGTTTATGGTGAGACTAAATTAGCCTTAGCACCCCTATATTCGCTGTCTTTAACTCTGCACTGGTCAATGTTTTGATGTCTCGTTCCAAGCATAAAACAAGAGGCTCCAACTCTTGGAATTTTTTTGTCTAGGCTTTAGCCTCATATTCAACTTTAGTTTTGGCACGCTCCAACTGCACAACATTGTCTTTCGCTAATACCCCATTGTATTTTTTTTAGCCCTATTTTCTCATACGGGGTATAATTAGTTGTCCTCATTAACGTGGGTTAGTTTTTCTCTCAGGTGTTCGACTTCTAACTTGCACCTTTTCAAATCAACTTCTATCTCGAGATTTTCCAGCACAATTTCCTTGTTTACCTTTTCCATGGAGTTATATTTGTTTTTCATGATTGATTCTAGATTCTTCAGAATATTTTTGACATTTGAACTCAAACATGTGAAAGGCTAATCAAATAACCACCTCGATGAGCACTATCTCGGAGCTCATTTTTTCGATCCGATCAACCATTCACTTGTCCGAGTTCAAGAATATAAAAAAAATTTGGACGAATTGAGAATCAATCATGAAAACTAAATACGACGACATGGAAAAGGAACGGCTAGAAATTGTGCTGGAAAAGCTCGAGATGGAAGTTGATTTGAAAAGGTGCAAGTTATAGGTTGAACACATGAGAGAGAAATTCAACCTTGTTAACGAGGACAATAAAATGTACCTCGTATAACAAAATAGATCTCAAGAAAATATAATAACCTACTAGAGAAAGACAATGTTATGCTATTGAAGCATGCCAAAACTAGAGCTGAGGATGAGACTGAAGCCTCGAAGAATAAATTTGAAGATCTAGACCCTCACGTTTTACGCTTGGAACGAGATGTGGATGCATTGAGAAAGAAGGTAAATGGGAGGGGGTGCTAGGACTAATTTGGCACAACCACAAACTTAGAAGACTCTATTTCATTGCTTTAATGGATCACAGGGACTAGGTATTATTTACCTTAACTCAAATTTATATATACTTGATATGAATAATTTTTTAAATGATTTGTTCCTATATAATGCTTAATTAAGTGCTCATTTGTTATAATATAACCCACAATCATGAGACTTAGGCTTGAAATTTTGCAAATAAGCAGACTTAGGCTTGAAAACATGCCAGATGTCCCGGGGAAAAACTCCAAACAACACTAAACAACCCCGTGAGGGCACGAACACCTCATACGAGACCAACGTAACTTATAGGAACTGACCGCGTAGTCACAAAACTCCAAATTTAGAAACATGACTAAAATTTGAAAAAATAAGACTTATGCTTAAAAACATGCCCGCATGCCCCTAGAGGAAAAATCAAAACAACCCTCGAACGACACTGTGAGGGCACGGACACCTCGGGATAAATGTAACTCGCAATAACTAATTGCGTAGTCACATGACTCCTGGTTTACAAATATGACTAAAATTTACATATAAGCTAACTTATGATTGAAAAATTCCTTTATAGGGGAACCCAAACCAACCTTTGAACATCCCCGTGAGGGCATGAACACCTCGTACGGGACCATCGTAACATGTAGGAACTGAAAATGTAGTCAAGGGACTCCTAGTTTGGGAATAACACTAAAATTTGCAAATAAGAAGACTTAAGCCTAAAGATATGACACTAGGGGAAAACCTAAAATCGCCCCCGAATGACTCCGTGAGGGATACAGGCACCTTGTACAAGACTAACATAACTTGTAGGAACTGACCGTGTAGTCACAGGACTCCTAGTTTGGGAATAAGACTATAATTTACAAATAAGGACACTTAAGCTTAAAAACATGATCACATACCCCTAGGGGAAAACCCAATAGTCCCCGTACGGCCACATGAGGGGTATGGACACCTTGCACGGTACCACCGTAACTCATAGGAACTGACCACGTAGTCATGGGACCCTCGATTTGAGAATAGGACTAAAATGTGTAAATAAGTAGACTTAGGCTTGAAAACACGCCCCTAGGAAAAACACCTCGCACGGGACCAATATAACTCGTAGGAACTGACCGCGTAGTCACGAAACTCGCGGTTTGTAAATAGGACTAAAATTTGCAAACAAGCAGACTTAGGCTTGAAAACATGCCCACATTCCCTTGGGGAAAAACCATAAAATATTCCTGAACGACCCCATGAGGGGAACGAACACCTGACATGGGACCAATGTATCTCATAAGAACTGATCGCATAGTCACAGGACTTTCAATTCTGGAAATAGTACTAAAATTTACAAATAAGCATACTTAGGGCAAAAAATATGCCTCTATGGGAAAACCCAAAACAACGCCCGAATGACCTTTTGAGGGGCACAGACACCTCACGTGAGACCAACGTAACTTGTAGGAATTGACGAAGTAGTCATGGGACTCTCGATTTGAAAATATAAAAAAGAATTAAAACAAAGTAGACTTTGGCTTGAAAACATGTCCCCAAGGAAAAACCCTCGTGAGGGGAACGAACACCTCGCACAGGACCAACATAACACGTAGGAACTAACTGCATAATCACGTGACTCTTGATTTGGGAATAAGATTAAAAATTACATATAAGCAGGCTTAGGCCTAAATATATGTCCCTTGGGGAAAACCCAAATAGCCCTCGAACATCCCCATATGGGCACTGCCCCCACCTCGCATGGGACCAATATAACTCTAAGAATTGACCGTGTAGTCAAGAGACTCCCGTTATGGGAATAGGACTAAAATTTGCAAATAAGCAAACTTAGGCCTGAAACATGCCTCAAAGGGAAAAAAACTAAAATTGCCTCCAAATGACCCCGTGAGGGGCATGGACACCTCTTAAAGGACCATTGTATCTCATAGGAACTGATCGCGTAGTCACGGAATTCTCAATTTGGGAAAAGAAGTAAAATTTTCAAATAAGCAGATTGAGGCTTAAAAATATGCCTCTAGGGAAAAACCCAAAACAACTCCCGAACGGCCCCGTGAAGGGCCTGAACACCTCACATGGGACTAACATAACTCGTAGAAACTGAGCATGTAGTCACGGGACTCAAATTTGGAAATAGGACTAAAATTTGCAAATAAACTGACTCAAGATTTGGGAATAGGACTAAAATTTGTAAATAAGCAGACTTAGGCCTGAAAATATGCCTCGAGGGAGAAATCAAGAACAACCCCATAAGGGACACATACACCTCGCATGGGACCATCTTAACTCATAGGAATTGACTGTGTATTCATGGTACTCCTGGTTTAGGAATAAGACTTAAATTTGTAAATAAACGGAACTTAGGCTTGGAAACATCCCCCCAATGGTCCCGTAAGGGTCATGAACACCTCACACGGGACCAACATAACTCGTAGGATTTGATCGCGTAGTCATGAGAATCTCGATTTGAGAATATGACTAAAATTTAAAAATTAGCAAACTTAGGCTTGAAAATATGCCCCTAGGGGAAAAACCCAAGATAACCCTTGAACAGTCCTGTGAAGGGCACGAACACCTCCCACGGGACCAACGTAACTCATATGAACAGGCCACATAGTCACAAAACTCTCGATTTGGGAATATGACTAAAATTGGCAAATAAGCAGACTTAGACCTGAAAATATGCCACGGATGGAACCCTAAACAACCCGAATGGCACCGTGAAGCCCATAAACATTTCGCACGGGATCAATGTAACTGGTAGGAAATGACTGAGTAATCATGGGACTTTTAGTTTGGGAATATGACTAAATTTGCCAATAAGTGGACTTAGGCCTGGAAATATGCCCCTGGGGAAAATTCAAAATAGCCCCGGGATGACCCCGTAAGTGGCATGGACACCTTGCACGGTACCAGTGTAACTCATAGGAATAGACTGCATATTCACGAGACTCCTAGTTTTGGAATAAGACAAAAAATAGAAAATAATCAGACTTACCCCTAAAAACATTCCCATAGGGGGAACCCAAAATAGCCCCTAAACGACCCCGTGAGGGGCACAAACATCTCGCACGGGACCCACATAACTTATAAGAGCTCACTGCGTAGCCAAGGGACTCCTAATTTGGGAATAAAATTAAAATTTGAAGATAAGCAGGCTTAGGCCTGGAAATATGGTCCTAAGGGGAAAGCCCAAAATAGCCCCCGAACGGTAACGTTAGGGACACGAACACCTCGCACGGGACCAACGTAACTCGTACGAACTAGCTGCATATTCATGAAACTCTTGGTTCGGGAATAGGACTAAAATTTTCAAACAAGTATACTTGTGACTGAAAAAAGGCTCCTAGGAGGAAAACCCAAAATAGCACCTAAATGGACCCATGAGGGTCCTGGACATCTCGCACAGGACCAATATAACTCGTAGGAACTAAATGCATAGTAAAAAAACTCTCGATTTGGGAATATGACTAAAATTTGTAAATACGCAGACTTAGGCCTAAAAATATTTCCCAAGGGGAAATCCCAAAATAGCCCTGGAATGACTCTGAGAAGAGCATAAACACCTCGTATGAGACCAACATAACTCTTAGGAACTGACGGCATAGTTATGAGACTTTTGATTTGGGAATATGACTAAATTTTATAAATAAGTGGGGGAAAACCTAAAATAACCCCTGAATGGCCCCATGAGGGGCACAAACACCTCGCATGGGACCAACGTAACTCATAGGAACAAATTGGATATTCATGAGATTCATGATTTTTAAATAGGTCTAAAATTTGCTAATAAGCATACTTATGTTTGAAAACATGCCCCAAGTGGGATAACCCTAAACAACCCTCGAACGACCCCATGAGGGGCACAAACAACTCACATGGGACCAACGTAACTCGTAGAATCTGACTGCATAGTCACGAGACTATCAATTTTGAAATATGACTAAAATATGCAAATAAGCATACTTAAGCCTGAAACCTTGCCCCTAGGGGAAAACCTAAAATAACTCATGAACTGCCCATGAGGGACACGAACACCTCGCACGGGACCAACATAATTCGTAGAAACTTATCGCGTAGTCATGGGACACCCAGTCTAGAGATATGACTAAAATTTATAAATAATCATACTTAGGCCTGAAAACATACCCCCTTACAGCCCCCGAATGACTCCATGAGGGGAGCAAACATCTCACATGAGGCCAATGTAACTCGTATAAATTGACTGTATAGTCATGGGACTCGCAGTTTAGGAATAGGACTAAAATTTATAAATAAGCAAACTTAGGCCAGAAAACATGCCCCTGGGGGAAAACCCAATATATCCACCGAATCTCCTTTCATAACTACACTCGAATCTCCTTTCATAACCACACTCAAATTAAAACCTTATTTTGTAGTTTTTATGGTTGATATATAAAGCCTTAATGTGGATGAACATGAGGTAGACAAGGAGGCAGGGAAGAAGCTTTGCACCAGCTTTCTCAAGGGTAAAGTTTGATGATAAAAATGTACGGGCATATATTTTCACTATTTTAATGGTTTCGAGTTCATTTTTTGTTCAGTTTTAGAGATTTAAGTATGAAATCAGTTATTTAGTTCATGCCCCTCGTTCTTATTTGTCCTCATGCTTTCATTTGATTTTTTGTGGGTTTTAATTGAATTTTTTATTTCAGGGGAGTTTTTCAGTATATAGTTCCTTTTCAGGCAAGTTGTTCATTCCTGGTTTTAGATACAATTTGAAGTGTGTGTTGAGAAAGAGGGAGATAGCAGAAAAATGAAGAGGAAGAAATGGGTTCACAAGCTTTATAAAATGGCTTCACGAGCTTCAGAAAATGGTTTTATTATATTTTAAATTCTCTTTCTACCTCTTATTTTCCCACTTTTATTTATTGTTGTTTAAAACCGGATCTTTGTATTTCAAATTTGAGCATTTGGTGTTTTTTTTATTTAATAAACTAAGAGTTATTTTTATTTTTTTCTTGAGTAAAACCTCATTATAACTGGATTATTTAATTTCATAGTTAGACATATTCATTTATATATTTTTTTAAGTACCGTGAATAAGATGTGTATGTCTGCACATGTTGGTTTTTTTTTCATATTATAAGGATGAGTAGTATTTACTGGTTATATTTTAAGTGAGAAAGATAACTCAATAGATTTTGATATACTTTTTATTTTTTTATGTTTTTACTCCATTTTTTATTTTATTAAGATAACTCAATATTTATGGAGTGTAGTATTTTTTACTTTACTTAAAAAAAAAATACTATGTGCAGCTAATATGTAAGGTGAAATCTGCCCTATCCACACTCGTAAGCCATTTAGACTTCTTGCTAACTGGTTTGAAACTACGAATTTTGAAGATATTGTGAATAAAAAAGGTTGTTAAACAGACTTAAAGGTATTCAAATCGCACAACAAAACTCCTTTTCTCATAATCTCGACACTCTTGATAAACACTTAGACTCGATTATAATAATATTTTAAACACGAGGAGCTTCTTTGGCTCCAAAAATCCAAAATCCCATGGCTTGCTCATGGTGATTGAAACACCAATTTTTATCACACATCCACCATCATTAAGAGAAGGAGAAATAAAATTGCCTGAATTAAAATCGATGGGGAGTGGGTAGAGGACCCTCAACTCATAACAAATCACATAAACAACATTTTTATTAACCTTTTTGAAAAGGATTCCAACCTTAACAACTCTTTGCCTTTAATCGACCAAATTTGGTTAAGTTTAGTGTGAGAGACAACAACGCTCTTGATTTCCCTTTATCCTTGTGTGATATTAGAAGATCCTTGTTTAGTATAAATCCCCATAAGGCACCGAGTCTGGACGGGGTTTAACCCTTGCCCTACAAAAAGTTATGGCAAAAAGTAAACCCTTGCCTTATGAAATTTATTAATAATTTCTTTATTTGGGGTAACATGCTAGACTTCATGAACGAGAGTCATATCACCCTCATCCCCAAACTAAACAACCTATAATTGATCAACCAATTTAAACCCAAAACACTGTGTCATGTGTCTTATAAAATCTTGGCTAAAATTGTGGTTAATAAACTTATACCAATCCTCAATAGAGTCATTGGGCCATTCCAAACGAATTTTCTCTTAGGAAGGCAAACTTTGGATAACATCATCATTTCCCAAGAAATCATTCACACTCTCAATAAAAAGAAAGGGAATAACAGGGTGTTATTTTTAAAATCGACCTTGAAAAAGCTTATGATAGATTGAGTTGGGATTTCCTGGAAAAAGTGCTTATTGGATTTGATGTTAGCAATAAACGTACAAAGCTTATCTTAAGTTACGTCATAACCATTTCCACAACCATTCTTTCGAATGGGGCATCTGTAATGCCCCTACCTGGATTTATGGGTTACCCATAGTCAACCCGATCCGACCTGAGCGTTAGGTGTGAAGTGAAATAAAATAACCTATATAATGTTTCTAGTTCAATTTTATTTTAATTAATGTTTCGTTTATTTAACATGCAATTCCAGTTTCAAAGTGAACTACATGAGGGACCCATATGGAGCACCGCAAAGTCTAAGTATATAGAGCTACTAACGTAAAATAAAGAAAGTATTTTAACTATATAACGCTCTCAAAATACAAAACTGCTCCAAACTAGTCATGCCAAAGCGAGGTTGTGAGCCTATGCTCAGTAGCAAATATACAAATAAAGTATAAAATCGAATGGCAGAAAGGAGACACAACACATTATGCCTACATGTATATATATATATATATATATATATATATATATATATATATATATATATATATATATATGTGTGTGTGTGTGTGTGTGTGTGAGTGAGTGTGTGTGTGTGTGTGTGTGTACACACTTGCATATACTCAATGCATGCAACGTTTTTTACTTCCCCAAACCTTATTTATCCAGATTAATTTACCATAATCTTATAGAAACTTCCTTTACACATTCTCAGAAGTTATCACTTTATTTAACACACTCGGTTCAACACTTAAAACCACTACATTTGATTTATTCGAACACATTCCTTTATCGAAATCATTCTTTTTATTATTTTATTCAATACACTTTAGTATTTTCATTGAGACCCACCCTTTCAACACAGGCGAATGCCATGTAGAAAATACTTATTTAACCTTTGAGAACCTCTTACAACACATTCTTGTGTTAATTATGAGTTTAACCACTTACGTTGCTTAATCACCCATTTACCCACTTACCCACTTACTTGACCTTTTTCCTTACTTTATGGACATTAATTAATTACGCTGTTGATGTAAAAAATTAGATTATCTCTAATTGTTTAATCACAGATAAAAAATAAATAAGACAAGAGATTTTAGAGTGGTTCAGCCTTGAACGAATGGCCTACTTCCACTGTTTGTGTTATTATTGACTGTTTGGGAATTCTTGAGGTAGGGTTTATCTCAAGAAATTTTGGTCCCCCTTACAATGAGGATGATACAATGTATTTATATCCATGAGGCTGTACATGTGAATGGGTAATACATAGCTGTTCAATAGGCGTATACATCTGTATGATAATAATCAGCATTTAATGCGCATTTAATCCTCTTAATTGTATGATAATAAATGCTCTGATCGAGGTGAAGCTCGGACCGCCTAAGCTGCTCGGACTGCATAAGTATCTCGGTATCCATGAGTTGATCAGTGCAGTAAAGTTCCTCGGTGAGCACCTACTGCTCGGAGTATCCGAGTTGGTCGGGGAAATTGAGTTCCTCGAAGTCAAGGTATTGTTCATAAATGTTTGTTAATTCCGTGTAGATTGACATGTGTCTCCACTTCATTGTACCATGTCAGCAAACTAAATTTGGTATCAACAGAAGCCCCCAATGTTTCACAGTTCGAGACCAAGGAGTGTGGAACATTCTTCTCAAAATATGGCGGGATTAAATGGTCATCCTGAATTTTAGGAGCGTGTTCTTTGCATTTATTTTTCTTTTCGAATTCATAGAATCAGACTTTTCGAATTTTTCTAACCGCTTCGACTCCGCGCCCTTTTTGTCCTTTTAGCCGCCGATAGCGTAAGCGTCTCCTTTGTAATCATTATTTTTACCTTTTCCCAAGGTAAGGTATTTAAGCATTGCAGAAAATCATTTCGTCTTTTACTTTTTCAAATATGTATCTTTGAGTTTTCCGTTTTCTCTCTCTCTTGTGCGTTCATCCTTTTCATTGTTCGTTGTCAACAGATCCATCCTTTTTCTGTAAGATCTTCTTCCTTCTCTTTTATTTCCTTTATTCGCCATGGTTTACCTTGTTGAGTCGCTTGATAAGTTTCGTTCTAATTTTTCTATTCCTTTATGGGTTGTTTTGGAGGAACTTTCTGAGCCTTAAAATTATTTTCGTTTGGCTGAGGGACATTGGTTCCCCAGTCTCTTTGTGGCTGAATGTGGTTTTTCTTTTCCCCCAAACCCTTTATGTCTGGAATTCTGTCAATATTTTGACGTGGTTCCTGCAAAAATAGCCCCCAATACATGGAGAATAGTTAATAGAGTTCATAGATTAAATCAGATTCATGGAACTCGTATAGGAATTCTAGAAATCATGTTTTGCTATAGATGGGCTGTCGGCGACAATACTTTTTACTTAAAAACTAGGTTTTTAAATAGAGCTTTAGTGGTCAATCTCCCAGATGCCAATAGGGATTATTTCGAGCATGGTGTTGTTATAAAAAATTGGCAACATGCTCCACTAACTGGAAATGATGTGTATCAGGGTCCCAGATGCCCTCCCTATGGCAATGGGATAGGTTGTTTTTAATTTACTTTATTTTTGAAATTTTTCTTTCTTTGTGTTAGATAAAATATGTCACTGATATTTTAATTTTCATTTATTTGCAGTTGACAGCAAAAGAAGGTGTCCAAAAGAGACCGAAGTTAATTTAAAACATCTGAAACTTATCTGGGGTTTGCATCAGACTGTTGCCAACGAGCATATCAGATCAGCTTCATATTTGCTGCAGTATAAGAGTTACACCTCGTCTTTTACTACTCGTACGGTGATAAGTGACGTAGAACCAGTACCAGCTTCTGCAAGTTCTTCCCCTGAGTCACATATTCCTCTGAGTGAAAGAATGAAAAGAAGAAGAGCTCCTGCCCTCTTCGAGAAATCTACCTCTATTGCTGGAGAGGCAAAGAAAAGCAAGCCTAATGTCCCAGAAGAAGGGACAAGAAAAATCGATGCACCTCCTTCGGCTACTACTGTGTAGGTTGACAAGAAGCCCCCAGTGGCTCCGAGCAAGGTCGTTGCTCCAAGCGAGGTTATAGTCATATCTCCGACTAAGACCACATCCTTGGTCGAGACCATTGATGCTCCTCCAAGGAGGCTGAAGAAGAGCTCCTCGGTCAATTTAGCTGAATCCATCTCTCAGCCCTCGACTACTGGAAGTGGTGTTCCCACTTTTGTTGCCCCGAGCTCTGCCATGAGCTCGGTGAAGTCTTGGATCATTATCGAGATCCAAGGTATTGAAGAAAATCTTTCTCGGGATATAGTTACCACATTGGCTACTCGTCATATTGCTTCTGTAAGTATTTTTGTTCTAAACTTTCATTTTTCCAATGTTATATCTTTGCATTGACTTGCTATTATTTTCTTTTCCCAGTTGGTAACCTGTTTCAATACAATTTTGAAGAAAGATGAAGCTATTAAAGCTTTAAGCTCCTCATCAGGTGTAGAGGAAGATTTGGTGGGTCTGACGCAGCCTCTGAAGGATTCTCGTCAGAAGTATATTGATGATAAATCTGCTTGGGAAAAGCAACTCAATTCGACCGAGCAGGAGAGGGATCAGGCTGTTGAGGTATCCAAGGGATTTGAGAAGAAAGTAAGAATAAAGAGCTCGAAGAGAAGCTCCATAATGCTGGGGAGCTTGAATGTAAGCTCAAGGCTGCTGAGGAAGAGTTGAATAAGCTTCGTGAAGTAAGTCGTCAGAAGGAAGAAGTGGAGAATAAATTGAAGTCTACCGAGTAACTTCTTTCCGAGAAGCTTTCCTCGGAGAAGGCGAAAAGGAAGTTGGCTGTGAAAAAGTCCTTCAGTGCTAGCTGGGATAAGGGGTGGAATAAGGGTCTGGCTGCCATGATGTCACAAGTGGAATATGGTAGCCACAAGTACTTTAGGGATGTCTGGGTCACTGCTCTGCAAGAGATGAAGGTTGATGAAAATTCTGACCTGTTTTAGCGACACATCCCTGGCCCTCTCCAACTCCTGAAGAAGAAGAGGACGAAGCTGCCTTTGAGGAATCCTCCATGATGATGGGAGATCAAATTTCTCTTCCCCCAGTTATCCAGTCCTCCTGCGAGCAACTTCAACCATCCCTTATTTCAACCGAGCAGCTTCCAGCACTCTCCGAGCAACCATTTGTGCCATCCGAGCAACCTACCTCCTCGTCCCAGCCTCCCGAGAAAGTTTTGGGAGACAAGGAGAAGGTGTAGAATTGTTCAGATTTTTCTCTCTGTTTATTTTTGTCAATTGTAACTCTAAACTATGTACTTCTCTTTTATGATGTAATAAAATTTGAAATTTTGACTATTCATTGATTCTCTTCCTTTTGATCCTTATTAATTATTGCTATCTCTTCTTTTTACTAGTTTATGGCCAGGATGAAATTTTTATCTGCTCATGATACAAAATTGTTGAGGCAATGCAATGAGTACTTCAAAGATGGTCATACAGATATGACTGATGATCAAATTATTGATATCCTCAGTCCAAATGCTTCAGAACAAGCAATCAAAGCCTACCAGTACTTAAAGTGTCTGCTCAACCGGGCAGTGGCTAATAATGTAGCATATTATGAGATGATTGAAGACCTCCAGGGCATTCTCGAGGAGCTTCAACAATAATACAAGGAATCTTCAACCCTCTTGCACCAAGGATATGAGAATAAGTATCAGCAACTGAATGCTGATAAAGGATATGATAAGTTGTTTGCTGCTTATGAGGTGAGGGAGAGAACTTTAAGGACCGAGGTCGAGGAGCACAGACAGATAGTCAAGTTACTGGAGTAAGAAAACCATAACTTGCGAGTATCCCAGCTGAGATCTGCAGCCTCTACCTCAAACGCTTTGGTCCCTGTAAACGACGAGGGATTCTCTTTCTTGGAGGTCAAAAATGCCAACCTGAGAGATGAATTAGAAACCTTGAAGAGGATTGGGACTTCTACCTCTGCTCAAGGACGAGCAAGAGCTGCTCGGATTACTGTCAAGGAACAAAGAACTCAATCGGCTTTGGAGAACCAAGCCTTCCAATTAATGGCAAAGAACCAGGCATTGGCTGAGATGTCTAAGAAAATCCAAACTTTAGACGAGCAACTGGCTGCCCAAAATTCTGCCTTGGAGAATAAAACGAATTTGGTGAAGAATCTCCACGAGCAGTTAGAAAGATTAACCTACCAGTTCCACAAACAGCCTAGGAAGTTCTGGATGGCTGGTTATAATGAAGCCCTCTACCATTTATATGATTAGATCCAGAATGCAAATAATGTGGGTTATAAGCTAGGATGGCTAAATGCTTTGGGCGTGCTGAAGTTGGAACAAGGTCATTATTTATGGGATTACCACAATCCTGGGTTGCTCGACATACCAGTGCCTCCTTTCAAGCTTGATATGAGCTGGATTCCTGCTAGGGCCATTCCACAATGCCTAATTTCAAAGTATCTTGGTGACTACAGTCTTCACTCCAACTTTGAGATATCTCGCCCAGAGCAACTTCTTGATCGGCCATCAGTTATGAACATCAGGATGCTTAAAGATTTGAACTTCATAAACTCCCCCTATGCCTTATACGATCCTCCTGCTGGTGAAGAACCTGTTTCAAAGGCAGAGGGGAAGAAACCCATAGAATAGGATTCCTGATGTATTTTATTCCCAATGTATTTTGTTTTGGATTTATTGAAAAACTTATATTTTTCTTTGAAATCTTGATTGCCATTGTCTTGTAGGTATTTTGTAAAATACTTTACTTATTTACTAATGAATGTGCATGTATATCTGTTAAAAAGATAACAACATTGTGTTATTTTCTGATCAACTAAGGTTGATGAAACTTATTGTTGGCTATCTTCAATCATTTGTCGACCAACCAGAGTTAATGATATTTTGTTTCTCGACCATCTTGGTGGTATGTTTCAGGTATTACAAATTTTCTTGATCACTTTTTAATTCTAAGCCATTATTTTTTTAACCAACTATTTCCGACCAAAGAGAGTTGGTGTTTTTGATTCTCGACCAACCTTAGTTGGCAAAAAATTTATTCCCGACCAACTATAGTAGGTGAATCTTCTTCCCAACCAACCGGAGTTGGTATTTCTGGGAAATATTTTTTATTCCCGACCAACCTAAGTTGGTTGATTTTCTTCCCAACCTACCGGAGTTGGTATTTCTGGGAAATATTTTTTATTCCTGACCAACCGGAGTTGGTGGATTTTCATCCCAACCAACCGGAGTTGGTATTTCTGGGAAATTTTTTTTCTTCCCGACCAACCGGAGTTGGTGGATTTTCTTCCTAACCAACCGGAGTTGGCACTTTTGGGAAATATTTTTATTCCCGACCAACCGGAGTTGGTGGGTTTTCTTCCCAACCAATCGGAGTTGGCACTTTTGGGAAATATTTTTTATTTTCGACCAACCGGAGTTGGTGGATTTTGCTGAGTAGTGTGTAGCACTAGTATTCCGCAAAAAAATTTTAATAAAAGGAGAGAATTGGGTAGAATATTCACATTTTATTCATACTGATGAAATTGCATTACATGAGAGTTTACATTACTGATAATATTTACGCAGGTGTTCTACATTCCATGCATTCTTAAACTCCTCCCCCTCTAAAGTTTCTATTTTGTAGGTTCCTGGTCGAACAACTTCTGTAACTCGGTAAGGTCCATGCCAGTTCGCTTCTAGTTTGTTGTGCTTTTGAATCACTTTCTTTAGCACATAGTATCCTTCTTTCAGGTTGCACTTCTTCACTCTTTTGTTGTAGAACAAAGTTGTTCGTTGCTGGTAAGCAGCATTCCTGATGGCTTCTTCTTCTCTAACTTCCTCGAGCATGTCTAATCTAACCTTCTCATTAAATCGCTGACAGGGGAATTAAAATTCAGTACTCTGTGTGTTGGGAGACCCAACTCGGTAGGTATAACAGCTTCATTTCCAAATGCCAGCATGTATGGAGATTCTCCTCTTACTGCTCGGGGAGTAGTACGATAAGCCCACAGTACAGAATGCAGCTCGTTGATCCAGTTTGCTTTTGCGTCATTCAGTCTTTTCTTCAAGCCATTTAGCAGCGTTCTATTTGTCACTTTAGTTTGTCCATTGCTTTGGGGGTGGCCTGGTGCCGAGTGGATTTTTAAGATATTTGACTGATGACAATAGGCAACGAACTCCTCGTTGTCAAATTGTGTTCCATGGTCGGTGATGAATGCATGGGGAAGACCATATCTACAAATGATATTTTTCCAAATAAATTGGTACACCTTTTCGTACGTCATGTCGATAAGAGGCTCGGCTTTAACCCACTTAGTAAAATAATCCACTGCGACGACAAGATATTTAAATCTTCCTCTGGTCGTTGGAAGTGGCCCGACCAAGTCAATTCCCCACATGGCAAATGGCCAAGGGGAAGTAATGGGTGTCAACAATGCTTGGGGAGTTCTTCGGATGGAGGAAAAGCACTGACACTTGTCATATTTCTTGGCATAAGCTATACAATCATCCCTCATCATTGTCCAGTAGTATCCTTGCGTCATTATTCTTTGCAAAAGCGTCCGACCTGCTACATGGGCTCCACAGGACCCTTCATGGACCTCTTCAATCAAATCTTTCACCTCGGAGGGATGCATAACATCTTTGCAAACCTGCCATAATTCCTCGTCTGTATAGAACACCATTAGTCAGTACATATCGAACAGCTTTAAACTTCAATTTCTTGGCTACGAGTTTGTCAATCGGTAATTCTCCCTCCTCAATATATGCCCTGATGGGATCCATCCAAGATGGCCCTAAATCAAGGGTAATAAAATTCATCGTCAGATCTTCATCTATGCTCCGACCAACTAGAACTTCAATTGGGATTGTTCTTCATAGCTCAGTACGAGTAGCCGATGCTAATCGAGCTAAAGCATCTGCTCTTGCATTATCCATTCTTGGTATTCTGACCAGTTGAACAGTAATAAATTCCGATACCAACTCTATCACTTTTGCATGGTACTTAATCATCAACTCTCTTTTTGCTGCATATACACCAAGCATTTGGTTTATAATCAACTGTGAGTCACTGTACATGATTACCTGCTCTGCCTTCATGGTTTTTGCCAGACTAAGACCTACAATCATTGCTTCATATTCGGCCACATTATGAGAAGCTTGAAATTGAAAACACAGAGCATATTCTATATCGATCTCGTTTGGACTTTTCAATACAATCCCAGCTCCACTACCTGAGGTGCATGATGAGCCATCCACATATAGGTTCCATACAGGTATTTTGTCCTCAAACTTCTTATTGGACAAAGTTCCTTGATGGAATATTTGTTGCTACTTTCTCTCCATTTCTACCACACCTCGCTGCTCATCGACCTTCTCCTCTTGCTCTCCGACCAACTTAAGTTTATCGGGGTTTAAATTTGATGATCCTGTAACATCCACAGGTTGGTCGGTGTTCAACTTTTGCTCCTCGGGTGTATCAGGATAAGTGAACTCTGCTATAAAATCTGCTACTGCTTGCCCTTTCAGTGACGATCTAGGCTCATAGATTATATCATATTCACCGAGTTCTATTTCCCAATACATCAATCTCCCTGATTTTTTTAGTTTATGAAGAGCTTGCCTCAACAGCATATTGGTATATACGACTATGGTATGAGCCTAGAAGTATGGCTTCATTCTTCTACTCGCTTCGATCAGCGCCAGTGCCAACTTTTCCAGTTTTGGATATCTGATTTCTGCTCCTCGGAAGGCCTTACTAGTGTAATAAATTGGTTTTTGTACTCCATCCTCTACTCTTATTAATGCCGAGCTAACTGCATTTTCTGAAACTTCCAGATATAAGTACAATCTTTCTCCCATCACTGGTCTGGACAACAGTGGAGGTGGTCCCAAATATTTCTTCAATTCTTGAAAAGCTCTCTCGCATTCTTCATTCCATTCAAAAGTCTTTAGGAGCGTTTTGAAGAATGGGAGGCATCTATCAGTTGCTCGCGATACAAACCTGTTAAGTGCTGCTACTCACCCTGTAATACTTTGTACTTCCTTCTTCTTCGTTGGAGATCGCAACCCTAACAAAGCTTTGATCTTTTCAGGGTTTGCTTCAATGCCTCGTTGATTGACAATATACCCAAGAAACATGCCTTCTCGTACTCCAAATATGCACTTGGTCGGGTTCAGCTTCATTTGATATTTATCTAATTGATCAAAGGTCTAGCCTAAGTCAACTAGATGGTCAACAACTCTCTTGCTCTTTGTCAGCATATCATCAACATAAACTTCCATATTGCAACTGATTTTCTCTGCAAACACCTTGTTCATTAGCCGCTGATATGTTGCACCTGCATTTTTTAAACCAAAAGGCATAACATTATAACAATAAGTTCCTCTAGGGGTAATGAAAGAAGTACTCTTCCTGTCTTCAGGTTTTATCTTAATCTGGTTGTATCCAGAATAAGCATCCATGAAGCTCAGCAGCTCGTGTCCCGAGGTAGCATCCACTAGTTAATCAATTCGGGGCAAGGGAAAATGATCCTTCGGGCATGGTTTGTTGAGGTCGGTGAAGTCTACACACATCCTCCATTTGTTCTTCTTCTTCTTTACCATCATCACATTTGCTAACCAGTCTGGATATTTAACATCTTCTATAAAGCACGCTTTCTGGAGCTTCTCAACCTCCTCCTGTATAGCTTGGTTCTTCTCGGGGCTGAACACTCTTCTTTTTGCTTCACTGGCTTGATCTCCTTATTCACATTGAGCTCGTGACATAAGAAATTTGGGTCTATTCCGGGCATATCTTCATGACTACAAGCAAAAGTTTATTTTCTACTTTTTAAGAAAACTATCAACTCCTTTTTTAATGAGGCATCTAACGACGAACCTATCTGAGTTGTTCGTTCAGGGTGCTCGTCGTCCAGAATGATGTTTTCAGTAGCTTCTACCACCTGACCTTTCACGAGTTGCGACTCATCTCTAGGATCCAATGTATCAATTTCTGCACCCTCATCCACCTGATAGGTAGTAGTCTTTTTCCTAGATTCTTCCAGTTCCTCCTGCTCGGTAGATGAATAGTATCATTCTCGAGCTACTTTTTGATCACCCTTCACAATTCCTATTCCAAAATTAGTTGGAAATTTTAGGCATTGATGTACCGTAGATGGTACTACTTCGAACTTCTTCAATCCTATCCTTCCCATGATGATATTGTAGGCTGATTGAACATTCTTATCCATCACGAAGAAGCGTATTCTTTCGGTTTGACAAGCAGGCCATGTACCAATAAACATATCCAACTTAATCGTCTCAAGTGGAAAAACTTTCTCGCCAGCAAAACCGAGGAGAGGTCTGTGATAAGGCTCCAACTGAGACAACTTTAGATTTAGGCTGTCGAAGCACGAATAGAACATAATATCAGCCGAGCTACCATTATCAACCAGTACTCTCGAGATCATCACTTCCTTCATTATCATTTTGATCACCAATGGATCATCATGAGGATATAGCACACCTGCGAGGTCATTTTTTGAGAAACCGATGACCAGTTTTTCTTTTTTGACCTTCCTCAGGCGATCATCTTCAGCCAACTTTATTCGTTGGATATATGAACAGGCTTGAGCCTCATTGAGGTAAGATTTTCTTTCTGCAGTAAGGTCTCCACATCCAGCATCTCCACCTGTAATAACATTACAATCAAAGGATCCAAAACGTATTGAAAATACCTCACGTTCTGGCTGCCTTGGTCTTTTGGGAAGATCAGGGTCATCTTCTGGATCATCTTCATGGTCTCTTTTCTTGTTCTCCTCTGCTCGACGAGTAGATCTAGATCTCTCTCTTGCTCGGTCGTTGTTTCTTCTTTCATTTCTGCGATCAATATACTTTTCCAGTTTTCCTCATCTAATGAGTGCCTCGATCTCATTCTGAAGAGCTATACAATTTTTGGTCATGTGGCCATGATCCTTGTGGAACTCGCAATATTTGGCCTTATTCCTCTTGTCAGGGTCTGACTTCATTTTTTTCGGCCAATTTAACTCCTTGCTGTTCTTGATTTCTTGTAGAACATGGTTGATGTCTACCTTCAAAGGAGTATAATTCTCAAATTTCATTAATACTTCCCATGATCGTTTTGTTTTTGAGTGCTTGTCACCACCATTGTTCTTATGCTCTTTCTTTTTGGTCTTATCACCCTCCACCTTGGTTTCTTTGGTATCCATATTCTTCTTTGCAGCCATAGCTTCCTCGGCATTCATGATCTTGGCCGCTTTTGCCATCAATTCTGACATGGTTCTGGGTGGATCTTTAGCCAAAGTGTAATATAACTTGTTGGGCAACAGCCCACTCATCAGGGCAGTAATTGTTATCTTTTCCTCGTAATCAATAACTTTGAGCTTCTCGTTATTGAAACGAGTTATATAATCCCTAGTGCTCTCCCCTGCCTTTTGTCTAACACTTAACAAGTGTGCTACTCATTTGACAGGTTTTGCTCCAAAACAGAAGTTTCCAATGAAGAGCTCAGCCAGTTGAAAGAAAGTTGAAATCTTACCCCGAGGAAGATTATTGTACCATATTTGAGCAGATCCTGTAAGAGTTCCCGAGAATGCCCTGCATCTCATCTCATCTAGCATAACATAGATTTCGGCAGCAGCTTGGTATTGCTCAATATGAAGGACATGATCGGTTTTCCCATCATATTTAGGAGTCACAACAGGTGCTTTGAACTTTGATGGTGTGGGAAAATCCACAATTGTTTGAACAAAAGGTGTCCCTTGGACAAAAGTTCTTTGTAGAGGATTCTTGGCCTTGGCCATTTCCCCTAATCTATCTTCCAACCTCTGAATAGAGCCTTTCCACGCATCATTTCCTTCCTCGAGCCTATTGGTTCGAGCAATGGATCGTGTTGAAGTAGCTTCCTGGGATCTATCTTGTCGAGCAACTGGTTGTGATTGGCCAGAACCCTCTCTTAAATCAAATGGTCGTCGAAAGTTTCTCGACACAGCCTTAGGCGGAATTTTATTCTTCCTAGGGACCAATCGATCAAAAGGAGAGACCCTACTTAATATTTCCAGTGCACTGGTCCTTTCTGGAGAGAGAGTGATGCGTTGTTCAGTATCTGTAGCTCGTACTGACGAAGTTCGACCTGGTTGATAAGAAAAATCTTCAGATTTATCAGTGCGATATGAATCGCTTTGCCTAATGCGTGAAGAAAGTAGATGAGTATTTCTTTGACCACTTTGTTGTCCTGAATAGGTTGATGCTCCACCCTGGATAGTTTGCATGAGTTGTCGCATTGTTTCTTTCATTGCTGTCTGGCCTTGAGCCAAACTAGCCATGATTCCAGCCATATCTTGTATATTTGGAGGAGCGGATGGATTTGGGGAATTTCCAGCGTTACGATTGCTGGATTCAGGATTGTCAGCCATTGGTGATGAATTATTTTTGGTGAAAAACGAAAATTACAGTCGTTTCCCACAGACGGCACCAATCTGTTGATGTAAAAAATTAGATTATCTCTAATTATTTAATCACAGATAAAAAATAAATAAGACAAGAGATTTTAGAGTGGTTCAGCCTTGAACGAATGGCCTACGTCCACTATTTGTGTTATTATTGACTGTTTGGGAATTCTTGAGGTAGGGTTTATCTCAAGAAATTCCGGTCCCCCTTATAATGAGGATGATACAATGTATTTATAGCCATGAGGCTGTACATGTGAATGGGTAATACATAACTGTTCAATAGGCGTATACATCCGTATGATAATAATCAGCATTTAATGCGCATTTAATCCTCTTAATTATATGATAATAAATGCTCTGATCGAGGTGCAGCTCGGACCGCCTAAGCTGCTCAGACCACCTAAGTATCTCGGTATCCATGAGTTGATCGGTGCAGTAAAGTTCCTCGGTGAGCACCTACTGCTCGGAGTATCTGAGTTGGTCGGGGAAATTGAGTTCCTCGAAGTCAAGGTATTGTTCATAACTGTTTGTTAGTGCCATGTAGATTGACACGTGTCTCCACTTTATTGTACCATGTCAACAGACTAAATTTGGTATCAACATACGCATTTACTTGTTCTTTTTAACCTTTATCGAAACATTTATTACTTCGTTTAAGTTAGGTTGTATTAACATATTTCACCACACAACCCATTTCTTGCCATGTTCCATATTTATTTTATCTTTTCATGGAATCTTCCAATACTGCATACTCTAATTGGTTCCACATCGTCGGCTATGCGCACCATATGATCTGTCTAGTGATTTTTGACTTTTCACCCTTGGGCTCCGGACCCTTTTTGCCTATCTCGGTGTTTTACGAGTTCCTTTTAACATGTTTTAACATTTTACAAATGTCCACATTACTCTACTTTTCCTTTTTATCCGGCTGAAGTCAAAACTCGGGGTTACACCCCAACTTGTGTTACACCTTAATTTTTTACCATTTGATGTCCGTTACACTTTAACCTTGATTTTGTTCCAAGAATCATATTCACTTAGAACACTTTGTGTAACACCTTTCAACATTTTTATTTCATAAAAATGTTCCACTTTAAGTAAAATTATCATTTTACCATTTGTTTTCAAAATCACCTTTTACTCAATTTCCATAAGTGTTAATTTTCCCAAAACACTATTAAGTTAACCACACTAACTTCTTAAGTGTTTTAACACATTGACACCCTTTTTAACCTTAGATTAATATTGTTCTTAATTGAAAACATCTTTATTTCATCATTTCCTTTCCAATTTCATTAGTATTAATACTATAGAACATTACTTAGTTATAGACACTAACTTTTGCATTTTTAGTCATTAATATTTATTCAATAATTTCCCAAACTACACATTTCCTTACTTCCTTTATTTGAAAAATCCATTTACACTTAAGACTACTTTTACAAGAAAATACCATTTCTTTCATTTTACATATAGTCTTAAACTTTATCCTTATCACATTTTAACCCTTGTTTCACATACTTGAAACTTGAATTTTCACTTTTTTATCATTCCATGTTTAAACCCACTAATTCTTCTTTACACTTGTTTATACATATAGTGCCAAATTACTACAAGTTTATATGCATGAGAAGATGGATTTTAAACCTTAAAATCCTACTAAATAATTTTAACATATTTTTCATTCCATGAATTCATCATACTTGCTAAAATATAATTTTTAGGCATAAAGGACAGTTAATTTCTTCAAACTCACAAAATCTCTATTTTTCATAAAATCTCCATTTTTGCAAGAAACTTTGTAAAAAAAACATTATTTCACCAATGTTTACCAAAATAAATTATTATTTTCAAACATTTTATTTCATAAAATGTTTAACATCAATCTTTCTAGAATATACTCTATTTTCATAAAAATCCCAACCTTTATTTCAAGAAATTTTGAAATAAAACTTCTTCATTTATTCTCCATGAAATGACATTTTTACAACATTTCTATTTCATAAAAATATTTATTATTAATTTTTTCGCTAGAAAACCCACTTATTTACATTTCGTAAGGATATCGATCTTATATCTCCTGTTCATCTTACTCTCAATTTCAACAATAAAACACAATATAAAATAGAGTTATAAATCTACGAGTAGAATGATTCCCATCTCAAAATGGAGTTCAATATTGTTAGGCATGGAATGTCAAGGAATATGGCAGCCTCCTACCTCCTAAGGTGGCCTCACCTCCAAAAGTATGCTCAGCCAAGAGTCCAAGCTAGAACATCCCTCAAGCTCCCAATTCCATCTTCAAAAACACCCAACAATCAGTCTTAAAATTTGTATCTCTCCTCATCCATAGACAAAATGACTATAAAATGTTCACATGTGGTGAAATACACCAAGAAAATGGTGGAAAAGTGGTGGTTTGGTGGTGGGTGGAGGTGGAATACCACCCACCTCTTTCTCTCTCTCTCTCTCTCTCTCTTCTTCCATTTCTCTACAAAATAACTCAAATAAACCAAACAATCCCTTATAAAACCCTCCCAAAGGCCAAAACCCCCGATGTGCCCCTTCTAGACTGATCTGAGCTCAACATCTCAAAGATCCAACGACAAGAATCATGACAGTGCAAAAGGACAAGTCAGATTAAAAATTCGATTTACGTCGTTCAAAAGACATGCCAGCGTCGCTCGAACGACATCTCCAATTCGTTTGATGCATCCCTTCTCGCGACCTTCGTGGGACATGCCACTGTAAAGTAGTGGCATTTTTTTGAAGCCTTGTATCTGTCAACGTTCAAGCAAGATATCCGTCTCGCTTCTAGTGACCTCCCTAGGTCGTTCGAATGACCTGCTTTTCCCTATTCTTTTATTTTTCTTCAATTTGACTCACAATCCTTCTATGTCTATCTTTAACCTCACTCCATCACATATTATATATATAATTTTAATCTAATTATTGGGAAAGGGCATTACAAACTTTCCTCATTGGGGAATTTCATCTTCAAAATTTTCGGTCCATAATCCTCAAGCTTATGGGGTTCCCAAATTTCTATACTAAGGCATAAAAATCCTCCAAGACAGAACCCTCGAAGTTTTCAACACTAAGGTCACTAAATAATCAACATGACCAGTGTTCATAATCCTGCTAACTATGAACCTTACATAATCGACTAAGAGTCTCCACTTACCTAATGATCATTTTATAAATTTCTAGCACTACCCATGCTAGTACCTAAGGCATACCGATGTCTCTATGAAAAATACTTCCTTTCGGTCAACACTCACCCAATGTGAACTGTAATATAACCAACCGTCATATTTATTACCAAAATCGATTTTACCTTAGGGAGGCACATCTTGCGTCCTGCAAACTCTCAAGCTATCTTGACTACACAACTCGCATGAGCTCGTTAATATCCACATTATGATATTCTCATATTCTTTTCAAGCCATCATTGTGCACCCGGCTTACACCTTTCACTGTGCCACTCTAATGAACCTAGTACTACCTTAGGTGTCTCATCCTTGAGTACTCGCTAGAGTCTCACTCTAATCCACATCCGTCATGGCAAGCCAATAACGTGTACTAAGTTTCCTCAATTTCCAACATTATACCATGTTCTCAAGTCATCATCCCGCTCTTTTCAATCCGAGCCACTAACTATTGAGTCGTCCAGTCGAAAGTCCTCCAGTCTTAAGAGAGATTGATACTACGAGTAAACTGTGTGGACGAAAACAAAACCACCCGTACGTAAAACTTTATACAATAGCAAGAATACCTGAGACGGGTGCACCCAATTACCGAACTGTATTAACCAAACCCAATCCACCGCGCTCTCCCGGGCCTAACCGCGTAGTACCATGATATGGTACCAATCCCAGTCACCCCATAGTTGAGATTACTAAATTTCGATTATCAAAACCAAAAGGAACACATGAAAGTCAAAAGGAGTAAGAAACTGTCCCGAGGAATTTTGCCCATAAGCGTTTGACTCTGACTTACGAAAGGGAACCTATGACATATACTTGAAGTCATGCCACTCATTCCTAGAGTTCTCACTGAGCACAAATCCTAGCCACACACACCCTGACTTGGGTCACTAGTAGTGGTGAATCAAATTGTAACCATCCATTCTCGCAATACGAAAGCGATTTACGAATAGGTAGTCATAACGAAAGTCAATGCATGACTTCCCTCTTTATGATCAAGGCTCTAACTTTCACACCTTTAGCGCACATGAACTATCCCGATTCACGACACCTCACGCTCTAGTCCCCCTGTCCAATCGTTGGTGATGACGTAACTAACCTACTACACCTAGGTTGTTGTCCGCTTTAACATATCATGATTGAAATCCCAAACTCCCATAAGCATTACTTAGTTCAAGTGAGACACTCACCTTCTCGTGTCTCATGACCACATTAGATTGACACCAAACTTACCTTCGATTTCTAGAATTTTTGTGACGACTACACCTTCCGCCATTGACGTTTTACGGGCAGCAATTATCACACTAGGATACATCCTCTAACCCATACCAACTTGAGAAGACGTGTCCAAAACTAGTCCTTACATTACTAAGACTTCCCTAGCATTTACTATCGACATAATAATCATGTTTCAATAGTACCCTATCTTGGTTGCCATTTTTAAGTCTCTACATGGCATCATTACTCTAAGTCTCGGATACATTTCCTAGTACATCCCTAAACTGAGTATCACCACACCCATACTAGTCATTCCATAACATTCGAGTATCACTCCTTTAACGACACAACTATCACCCTACCTTAGGGATCATACTACACGTCTGTGCCGATTCGGGATGCCATACCCAACATGTTCACTATGGGCCAATAATTTAGGATCATCACCTGACCCTTAACACAATCGTTAGTAGAATGTTACTGCCTCTTTTTACCGGACTTAATTGGTCTCCTAAGAACACTAAACACATTTCATGTAAAAGTCCAATTACCCGATAAGATTTCATTGTCCATACCTTTATCATTATAGGTGTGCCCTATAAACCTTTCAATACCCACATTGCAATTACTCAGTGCTTGTAAAGACACTATTATACAAGATTCTATCTATAGTGCACCTTAACCATCAAATACCTCAAAGCATCACAACATTCGATCTTTATCCTCAATGATGCCACACACAAAATTTATCTTATGGGCACCTCAAATGCCTATTAACTACTCTCACACTGGGATTACCCCGCACCTAGACATTACCTCGGCGGTTAAAATGAGTCTCAACACTTATATACTAAGCTTATCTTTCTCTCAAATGGCTGTGACCATAAGCCACATACAAACCACAACTAATGCTACTAAGGGTTATGGCAGGATACAGGACGTCGCCTGCAACCTACAAACCTCAAGGTCTGCCCCACCTAATCCTCATTTAATGCTTGATCGTGATAACTAAATTGCATCACTATGTTAACATAACACCATGGGTTAACCTACAAGTTAACACAACTATACATATCTTAGTAGGATATGGGACGCCAAGTATTTCCTGTAAATACCAAGGCCGACACCACAGATGCCACACGGGATCCTATTCCTCAAAACCACATTATGATCAAGGTAAACCCAACCTAATTCCTCAACCAAAGTAACTAATATGTTCTCACCACAAAATTAATACTTATGAATGTCACTCAGTCATATAACCTCCACAAGTGAAACATACAACCTTTATAGTTAGGTCGTAATGAACACTACTCACTGTTGCCACTACCAAGGCTACTCTCATCACTAAAGTCATCGAACAACACATCACACACAAAGGATCGAGTCATTACCACTATTAGTATACACAACTTCATGTGTTCACCGAACCACCATCAATTGAGATATTCCCCAAGAATCAAATTTGTCTAATTACGTTACCATCATTGAATACCCATAAGCACCGCACCTAAGGGCTATGTACTTTTCAATCACCAATCATTAGTGTCTAGTCATGACACCCTACCCATCAACTTCTACCATGGACTACATGCATCTCGTGTCACTTGTCTATTGGGCTTCATCCCACTCTATCGACACCTCAAATGATCCTATGTCATTAAACTTCAACAAAAGTTCCTCACACTAACAACTACAGTGTCACCGCTATAGGCTTTCATGGATACCCATAAATTACAACAATTCTAATCAGAAGCGCGAAAGCGATTAATAACTATCAACTTGATCGCGTGCCACTTGGCACAAACTTACTTGTAGTGATAACCTCTATGACCTTACCATCGAGGACACGAGCTAAACTGTCATCAAACTAGCATGATCGACCCAAACCACACCGATGTCTAAAGATATAATACCGACCTCACCACGTCACTCTCTAAAGGAAACTTGAACCTAGAGCCTTTATACTATTTGTAACCCCCCTACCCGGATTTATGGGTTACCTGTAGTCAACCCAACCTGACCCAAGCATTAGGTGTGAAGTCAAATAAAACAACCTATATGATGTGGCTAGTCCTGTTTTTATTTTAATTAATGTTTTGCTTATTTAGCATGCGATTCCAGTTTCAACATGAACTACTTGAGGGACCCATAGGGAGCACCCCGAAGTCCAAGTCTACAGAGCTACTAGCGTAAAATATAAAAAGTACTTAACTATATAACGCTCTCAAAATACGAAGCCGCTCCATACCTGCCATAACAAAGCGAGGGTGTGAGCCTATGCTTAGTGGAAAATACACAAATGAAGCATAGAATCGAACGGTAGAAATGATACTCAACTTGTTATGCTTACGTGCACATGCAACTACATTGTATACTCACACACACACACACACACCTATATATATATATATATATATATATATATATATATATACATCCATACACTTACATATACATACTTAATGCATGAAACGATTTTTACTTTCGAAAACCTTATTTATCCAGATTAATTAACCTTAATTTTATAGAGACTTCCTTTACTCCTTCTTAGCACTTCTCACTTTATTTAACACACACGGTTCAATACTTGAAACCACTTTATTTGATTTATTTGGACAAATTCCTTTACCGAAATCACCATTTTTATTATTTTATTCAACACACTTAGTTTTTCATTAAGACCCTCCCTTTCAGCACGCGAACGCCGAGTAGAAAATACTTATATATTAGACCTTTGAGAATCTCCTACAACTCATTCTTGTGTTAATTATGGGTTTAACAACTTAGGTTGCTTAGTCGCCCATTTACCCACTTGCTTTACCTTTTTCCCTACGTTATGGACATTAATCAATTAAACATTTACTTCTCCATTTTAACATTTACTATACCATTTATTACTTCATTCAAGTTAGGTTGTTTTAATACATTTCACCATACAACCCATTTCTTGACATGTTCCATATTTCTTATATCTTTTCTCAGAATCTTCCAATATCGCATACTTTAACGGGCTCCACACCGCCAGCTATTCGCACAATATGCTCTGGCCAATGGTTTTAGGCTTTTCACCCTAGGGCTCCAAGCCCTTCTTGCTTATCAGGTGTCTTTCGAGTTCCTTTGAACGTGTTTTAACATTTTACAAATGTCCACATTACTCTACTTTTCCTTTTTACTAGGCCAAAGTCAAACCCCGGGGTTACACCCCAACTTGTGTTACACCTTGATTTTTTACCATTTCATGTCCTTTATACTTTAACCTTGATTTTATTTCAAAAATCATATTCATTTAGTACCACTTTGTGTAACAACTTCTCAACATTTTTATTTAATAAAAATGTTCCACTTTAAGTAAAATTATAATTTTACACATTTGTTTCCAAAATCACCTTTTACTCAATTTCCATAAGTGTTAATTTTTCAAAAACACTATTAAGTTATCCACACTAACTTCTTAAGTTTTTTAACACATTGACGCCTTTTTTGACCTTAGAGTAATATTGTTCTTAATTGAAAACATCTTTATTCCATCATTTCCTTTCCAACTTCATAAGTGTTAATTCTTTACAACATTACTATGTTATACACACTAACTTTCCCATGTTTACCCATTAACACTTATTCAACAATTTTTCAAACTACATATTTTCTTACTTCCTTTATTTAAGAAATCCATTTACACTTAAGACTATTTTTATAAGAAAATACAATTTCTTTCATTTTACATGTAGTCTTACCCTTTATTCTTATCACATTTTTAATCCTTGTTTCACATACTTGAAAACTAGAATTTCCACGTTTTGTCATTCCATGTTTAAACCCAGTAATTCTTCTTTAAACTTGTTTATACACTTAGTGTCAAATTACTACAAGTTTATATGCATGAGAAGATGGATTTTAAATGTTAAAATCCTACTAATTGGTTTAAACATATTTTTCATTCCATGAATTCATCATACTTGCAAAAATATAATTTTTAGGCATAAAGGGCATTTAATTTCTTCAAACTCAAAAATAGTTCATTTTTCATAAAATCTCCATTTTTGCAAAAAACTTTAATTCTTTTTTATTTCACCCATGCTTACCAAAATAAATCATTATTTTCAAACATTTTATTTCATAAAATGTTTAACATCAATCATTCTAGAAAATACACTATTTTCATAAGAATCACAACCTTTATTTCAAGAAACTTTGAAATATAACTTCTTCATTTATTCTCGACCAAATGACATTTTTCCAACAATTTTATTTCATAAAAATGTTTATTATTAATTTTTTGCTAGAAAACCCACTTACTTACATTTCACAATGATATCAATCTTATATCTCATATTCATCCAACTCTCAATTTCTACAACAAGACACATACTAAAATAAAATTATGAATCTAAGAGTATAATGACTCACACCTTAAATGGAGTTCAATAATGTTGGGCATGGAGTGTAAAAGAAGATGGCAAACTCCCACCTCCTAAGGTGGCCTCAAGGAGGTTGCCCCACCTCTAAAAGTATGCTCCACTAAGCATCCAAGCTAGAACCGCCATCAAGCTTACAATTCCATCTTCAAAACCCCTCAACGATAACGCCATAAATTTGTGTCTCTCCTCATCCATGGCGGAAATGAGTACAAATTATTCAAATGTGATGGTATACACCAGGAAAATGGTGGAAGAGTGGTGTTTTGGTGGTGGATGGTGGTATAAGACCACCCACACCTCTCTCTCTCTCTCTCTCTTCTTCCATTTCTCTACAAAATAACTCAAATAAACCAAAAAAATCCATTATAAAAGCTTCCCACAGGCCCCAAACCCCATTTTCCCCTTCTGGGCTGATCTGAGCTCGACATCTTAAAGATTCAACGACCAAGATCGTGATAGCGCACAAGGGCAAGTCCAATTAAAAATTCGATTTAGGTCGTTCAAACGACATGCCAGCGTTGCTCGAACGAAATCTCCACTTCATTCGATGCACCCCTTCTCACGACCTTTGCATGACATGACACTGTAGAGCAGTGGCATCTGTTTGAAGTCATGTATCTCACGACCTTTGAGCGAGATGTCCATCTCTCTTCTAGCGACCTCCCTAGGTCGTTCGAATAATCTGCTTTTCCTTTTTCTTTTATTTTTCTTCAATTTGACTCAAAGTCCTTCTGTATCTATCTTCACCCTCACTCCATCACACTTTATATATAAAATTTTAATCGAATTGTTGGGACAGGGTATTACAACATCAATCTCCATGTTTAAACCAACTAGGGGGTTGCGCCAGGGTGACCCACTTTCCCACTACCTGTTTGTTATGTGCATGGAATACCTTTCATGTATGACTTTAAACAAAGTTAAAAATACGTTATGGAAAGGCCTTAGAGTTTCCTCACGAGGCCCGTTCAATTCTCACCTTTTTTATCGACGATCTTATTCCCTTTGCGGATGCTAATCTTTCCTCGTGTAGGACTGTCACGGAAACCCTTAATGATTTTTGTGCTATCTCGAGACAAAAGGTTGAGTTTTCCAAATCTAAAATCTTCATCTCTCCCAATATCCCCCTATAGAAAAGCCTTTGAAATTAGCCACACTTATGGTATGATCCTTAATTCTAATCTTGATACCTACCTAGGCACCCCCCTTATTCATGGCAGGTTGATCAAGGATCATTTCAAGGATGTCATTAGTAAAGTGAATAAATTACTTTTTAGCTAAAAATCTAAACTTCTCTCCTTTACCAGCAGAAACACCCTCATTTATCGTTTACTTTGACTATACCTAACTACAATATGCAAATGACGAGCCTCCCCAAAAGTGTTTATGTTACCCTCAATAAAATTAATAGAAACTTCTTTTGGGGGAATAGTGATCAGATGAAGAAAATCTGCCTAGTTCATTAGGATAACGTTTGTAGACTTAAAAGTTGGGGGGAATTGGCTTGGGGAGTAGCGAACAAAACAACATGACTATTATAGCAAAGTTAGGATGCCCGCTTTAGATGAATGTCTTGAAAACCATGTCTACTAATGACCCCAAACCTAGAAACTGTCTAGGAAGAGAAATGCATCCCATGTGTGGAGTCTGGAGAAACATCCATAAGTGTTGCGATACTCTCATAAACAACACCAAATAGATCGTGGGGGATGGTAGCTTAATACACACTTTTGATGATTGTTGGAGTAAGTAGAGGAATTTAAATCCTTTAAATGATTCTAGTAAAAACAAATGTTTTTTTGGTTATCTCCCTTATTATGAACGAGGGAACTTGGCATATCACGAGATTAAATAACCTTTTCACTACTAGTGTCATTGGGGACCTCCTTAGTACCCCCTTCCTAGAGTGACCTCTAGGGTTGATAAATCAAATTGGGGTTCTAGTCCAAATGGAATGCTTTCTATTAAATATTGTTACCTCTCTTCAGTGAAAGTTGACCTTAACGCCCCCTATGAATCTCGAAAAAACATTTCGAAGCTTAAAATTTCTCAAAAACTTATAACATCTATTTGGTTAATCTTACATGGTAAAATCCTAAACAACCACTATAGAATGGTGAGGGCCCTCACAAAAAATACGGATTGTGACTCTTGCGATAGTATTGAGGATATTGGGCACATTTTTGTTGTTTCCATGTTGCTCGTGAAACATGGTTCCACATCTTTTCTCCACCTAATTGACAACTACGTATGTTTACTAATTTTCATGATTGGCTAATAAAAAAATGTCTGGAGCGAGAACGATAAAGTTGGCATATGGTTCTTATCTCCAGGATGTGGCACATTTGGAAAGCTTGTATTTTATTCACTTTTGAAAAGAAAAAAACCTCGCATACTTGATTGCGCATCTAAGTCAAAAACTTACTAGAGACACTAGGGTCGATTTTATCTATGATAGCCATCAAGAATGGGTGAGAAGAATTTAACATACTTATATCTTGGGTGTTTCCCCTTTCAGGTAGAATTAAAATGAACATGGACAAGAGCTGGGATGAAATAACAAAGAAAGGCGATGTTAACGGCCTTGCCAGAAATGATTGTGGTGAATGGATTGTGGGCTTCCTGGGCAGAGCCAGCGGGCCGACTTGCCCTCTCAAGGCTGAACTTGTTGGATATTATGAATGCAAATACAGAAAGGGAACTCTTTATATATCAATGTCAACTTCAATACAACAATGTAATTTTTGAATAGTCACTATAAAACTTCAAGGCGTGATGTCACTTTCCTAAATACAGTATTTGCCCCACACGAAGAATTTCGGTATACAAACGGGAATCAGCAAATCCGTACTCAAGATACAATGAAGCACTTGCACTGTCTGCAACTTGTATATTTGAAGACAGCCCTTGGATGTAGCAGCGAAGAACAGTCAATCAAGTTCTTATTCTGTTTATGTGCACAAAACAGAATAAGAGAATTTATATCTCCTGAAAATTGTTAGAGAGTAATAGCAGGGTCTGGAAATCTGAAACTGGTTTTTGTAATCAATGTAATTCCGTTTTTAGGCAGCCTTTATTTATAGAAAATGAAAGGCTTTGTCTTCAAGAGTCATGACTGTTGAATTAAGTCATTTCCGAACAGGTATGACTGTTAATTACCAACAGTCTTAAGTCCTTTCCGAACAGGTATAATAATACCGAATCGGTTTTGCACGGGTCAACCAAAAAGTGACCGCGCCCGAGCTACCGCGATCCGACCCGGACGAATCCTGGCAACTCGCTACCACTGCGGACACGCGGCGTGCGAAGTGCAAAGTGCGCCACTAGCGCCTCTACAGCCCACTGCCCCGCACCCGCACGCGCGCGCGCGCGCGCGCGCGCGCGTGTGCGTGTGCATACGGTGCTTCGCACCGTATTGAGGTCTCTTGAATAGCCTCTTAAATGCTAGATGAATTAACTCTTCATCTTCCATTTGTACTTATTAAGTGTACAAATTCTTAACATTTTTCCAATGTGGGACTCAAAGGTTGCCCACCCCTTTTATAGCTTAGTGGTGACACTTAGCTTTGTACATTTTCCAATGTGGGACACTATACCCTTTTATATTTGGGTTAGCTTCCCACCTCTTCCTCACACTTCCAATGTGGGACAAGCTTTTAAGGCTTTTACACCCAAAAAACTCTTACTCTCTTATTTTAAAAATCTCCAACAGAACTTGAGGGTGTTTTCTATGGCCTAAATCTAGCCTATGAGAGAGAATGGCATAATGCTTAAATTGAAATGGACTCTAAGTTAGTGGTTTCCCTTATCAACAAAGAGGAAGTTTCCAACCTTCGTTATGCTAACACCATTAAAAACTGTAAGGATTTAATGAATCTAATTAGGGATAAAGTGGTTCACTTTCACCGAGAAGCGAATCGATGTGTCGACCGACTCGCCAAGAAGGGCAGAATGCAATAGGAAGCTATGGTCTATCTTGAAGACATTGTAAAATTTGAGTTTGGGTTTGGTTTGAGGAAACAAATTGAGAGGAGTGCCACATGGGAGAGACATGCTCCAAAATGAACATTTTATAATAAATTAAACAAATTAAAGGGACCTCTTAAATAATCATTGAACTTACATGATCATACCAAATTTAATTATTAATTACATTTCTTAAATTTTTGAGACATTAATTTTTAACTATTTACACAAATAATATATAATTATTTTCATTACTCATAATTATATTATAAAATTACAAAAATGTAATACTCTCTAATTTTTCCAAAGAGTAAATTGCCCAAGTAAAAAGGTGTTGGAATATAATATTATGGTCAAAGCATATTTAGGTTAACAATGATTTTTGACACATTAATCAGTCTTAGTTTTTTATTACATGGTGATTTACATATAAATAACATCATTTGATAGACACTATAATGAGTGGACGTCACCTACAAGCAGGGACGTAGCCAGCATTTTTCGAGAGTGGGGGCTAATTCAATGATAATTTTCAGGGGTTCGGGGACGAGAGCCCCCAAGCCGAATTTTTTTGAGGTTATTTTTTAGTATTTACCAAATAATTACTAAAATATTTATTTAATCTAATTAAAAGATAAATAAATTTTGCTAAGGTTAAACTAATATTCAACCCCAAATTTATATCTACAATATCCATAAAGTTAATCAAAATTTAATCCTAAAACTAAATCTAGAATTTAAACTAACCAATAATAAAACAAAAAAAAATACTAACTATTTTATTTAAAGTTAGAGAAAATTAGAGGAGTAAAATATAATTTTGAAATGGACAGAATGTCCCCAAATTTTAAACTTCAAATTATGAGATGGTTCAATTATATACCAAATTTAAAATTTATTTTCAAATTTCGACAATTATAAAATTCAAATTTTAATTTCTTAAAATTAACTTAAACTTAAAGTGAAATTAAACAACACAAAAATTTTAATTTCCACTTAAATAAATTTTAATTCAATTCAACTTAAAGAAACTAAGTATGAATATTATCAAGTTAAATTAATGCCATCTTGAATTAAATTAAATCGGACTTACCCAAATATTAATTAGCACCAAATTAAACCATAGATGTGATTAAACCAATTTTTTTTTTATCTTTTTAAACCTACACATGCATCTACGTGAATTTGCAAGATAAAAAGTAAACCAATCACATTACGTCGCGATGTATGAGGAAAAGTCACAACAAAAAAAATCTCGAACGACCCTGCTTACAAGTCCACCAAGTACGATATTTTTACAAAAGACACGACAAGAGAAACTTACAACAACGACTTGACTCCGTCCAAACTTTGATGCTCATTCGCTCTTCAACCTCCGCCTAGTTGATAACCACGAACTCCACCGCAATCTCGAAATCCACCTATGTTGATCGGTCACAGTCAATCCACACACGGTTCCTTTCACCGTAAGAGCACGTCACAACGAAACCAATCTCCTTTTGGGGATAGAGAAGGAACCCAAACCATCTCCTTTGATGGGTAGAGAAGAACCCGGTGCCAAACACTCTCTGAGCAAATATATATATATCGAAAGAGAGAGAGAGAGAGAGAGAGAGAGAGAGAGAGACTCCTGTGCACACTAAAGTTTGCACATCATTTTTTTAAAATAACAAAAATATAAAATTTTCACTTGATTTTTTTTATATGGGTTCCTTGAGATGTTTAAATATCACATAAAAAAAATAAACTCAAAAAAATATTTTTTGCTATTTTAAAAAAATCAGTCAAACTTTCACAGCTTTTAAGCACTTTAAAAATTGTGAACGCTTGACTGATTTTTTTAAAATATTAAAAAAATCTTTTTTTAGTTGATTTTTTTATATGGATTCCTTGAAATGTTTAAATATCAACAAAAAAAAATAAGGGTAAAAATATTTTTTTTGCTATTTTAAAAAAATAATGTGCAAACTTAGTGTGCACAGGAGCGTGCATCTCTCTCTCTCTCTCTCTCTCTCTCTCTCTCTCTCTCTATATATATATATATATATATATATATATATATATATATATATATATATATATATATATATATATATATATATATATGATTTAAACTAAAAACTTGTTGGGTGTAAACAAATGTGTTTTTGGTAGAAATTTGTTCTTGAAAACTTAACACATGAAATGAACTTTTTCTCTTAATAATCTTTCTCGCTTTTCTCTCTTGGAGGGAATGAAAAAGTTGTGAGAAAAATTGGTTCCCGCACTTAGATAATCAGGAAAAAGAAGTGGGAAAAGTAGTGGGCGAGTGGGATAAAAACTGACAAAACTGCACAAAGACACTGTCGTTCGAATGACTTTTCAATGTCGTTCGAACAAGATTAAGAACGAGATTTCAGAAGAATTTTTCGTTGGAATTTTCGTTCGAACCAAACTTCTAACGAGAAAACAGAAAAAATATCGTTAATAGTTCGTTCTGGGAATTTCGTTCGAACGAGATTCTTGGTTTATTGGAACAATTTTTCAGAATTAAGGCCAAAACTTTTATAAAAAGGTCTAAAAAATATTTTCAAATATTTTCTGAGAAAAATACAAAGTCGTTTATGTAAAAAGAACACCCAAATAAATTTTCAAGCTCATATATATATATATATATATATATTTATATATGTATATATTCATACCTTTTGGAGACCTTGGAAAATGAACCATGTTGAGGAAGAGAAACAAGACACTTGAAACCGATAATGATATCTTCAATTTTGCTTGGCTGAATCGTCTTCAGCATACGCTTGTCATAGGCTTGTAAGGATACAACACTCTATCCTATGAATCAAATTTTTTTGTCTGGAGTGCATAAAATAATAATACTCCCCCATAATTAATTCTCCCCCTTTATCTAACATGATCTACTTAAAAAGACCGCGACTCCCTCTAAGATAAATCTCCCCAAACTAAAGGTTTAGATACCATTTCTCCCCCTTTTTGTTCAGGAATAGACAAAGGATAAAGAATTATAAAATCACTTATTTCTCCCTTAATTAAGGCAAATACCATTTCTCCCCCTTAAGACTACACAAGGGTTATGAATTAAGGAAAAGAAAGATAAACATACAATGATGTAGAAAGAGACAATAACGTTAAAGCATATGGGAAACAATAAAGTACAACTAATACATACAAAGAGTAATAAGTATCAACTATAATGCGATGACAAAAGATACCACTAAAATGTACTACGATAAGCATGAGATATCAAACAAAAAGTCGCAACAAGATAGATATCAATTTTGTATTCAAGGCATATATGGAATAGCTAGCATAGCAAAGACTCAAAAATAAAGAAATATCATATATATACCTAAAAGATACCAATAACGCACACGCATATATACATAGGTATAAACACCACACATGATATAAAATACATTAAGCCTTCCACACTCGTATGGCAAAAATATGTCTAAATATATGTGGTAAACAAAAGCGAAAGAGTTTGAACTGGCAACAAAAGAATTTAGACCCAATCACCTAAATATGTTCACGGAGTTCTCATTTGATTGCAAAACTTTATCAAACTTAAATATAGCCTCATGTGATAATATAAAGTGAACTCAATGAACAAACATACAAAATGCACACAAGCCTAGAATTTTAATGATTCTACAAACCAATAGAGTCATGACAAAATAACCTAACTAGGATACAAAGTCATTGTGCAAACCCGTTGATATATCCAACCAAACTTCCTCAATAATATGGCTTTTCTGTTTCTTTTCTTTATGAATATACCAACTAAACAAAACAGGCCTTGGCTAATTTTTATATATTGCCAAAGTTTTTTTTAAAACCAAATTTCAATGGTGGATTTTCATGCAAAGTAATTTTTTCTTTCACATCTCGATTCCATTGATAAACAACTACCCCGAATAAACATATTTTTCTATTTTTTAAATTCAGGAAACGGTTATTACATGCACAAATCCTCCATAGTCATAGCAACATGTAGATGACTAAATTGATATGAGAACATCTCACTTAGCTTAAATATACACGTGAAGTTAAATTTCAAATGAGCTCGTGCATATATGAATCGAGGCATATAGAAATAGAATCCATTAAGCAACACAAAATCAAACTACTCCATGAAAGCATGATAAAGAACACTTTAAGGAATGGCAATATTAACCAAACGATCTATCCACATGGAAGCGGATAAGATATTGGATTCAAACACAAGTATATACCACACAAAATGTGTAAGACTAAAATACACACATAATTTTTTTTTGAGATTTTCAAATTTTAACTCACAAAAAAATTAACTTAAATACAAATAAAACTCCTTTTGTATTTTTCATTTAATACCAAAAAATTAAAAGACTAAAATACAAAAGATAAACAAGTCATAAATCTAGCAATACATATACGATGAAGCAAAGACTAGAAAATGACAAACAAACATACAACTAGCAAGAATATATCATGATTCACATAAAATAGTGTATGTGAACAAAGCTAACACATTTAATCTTTAAATTTAGCAAGGGAGATATCACGTGCAAGAAAATTAGAATTAAAAATCCTATCTTATAAAGCCACTAATCGGATCTCCTAACCCAAACAAGTGAAGTGTGACACTCTCGAGATTTGGAAATTTTGGTGACTCTACTATTGGATTTCCTAGGACTCTTTTTAAGATCAAAGAAAAATTTCTTAAGATCACCTTTTCGACTACAATCTGAACATGTAAAGACCCGGCGAAAAGTAGTACCTAAGGATTGACCTTTGGAAGTGTGCCTAGTAGATTCTCTCAAACTTATGGTTTTGACTTTATTAGTTGAATCTTTTTGAGTATCGAAGCCAGTACCACACAAGTCATTTTTAATTTGGATGGTTCCAAGAATTTTATCTAATTTTTTGGACCTACATTCCAAATCAAATTTGACCCTACTTGAATCTCTCAATTTCTCTTCCACCTCTAAAATTTTAGACTCAAGCACTCTCTTCAAACTCAAGAAGCTCTTTCTTCATATCTCTATTAAACCTCTAAGGTTATCTCTCTCACCTTCTACATACTCAAGCTTCTCATGAAGAGATCTCTCACGTGTCCTAAGGTCTTCCACTAAATCACTCTCATTATTAACCTCGACACGTTCTCTCAAACTAGATTCTAACTTCAAATTATCCCTTTTTAATTTTATTAATTTGTCATACAACTCTCGAAAATCTACTTGAAGTTCACTTTCATCAACCTCCTGCTCATTCTAACTCTCACTTTCTTCTTCACTCTCTATACCATTAAATTTTTGGGATTCATAAACAATGGCCTCGGAAGTGTCATGTGTTAAGATATCATTGGTTGATTTCTCACTTTCACTTACATAATTTGCCATGAACGCGGTAAAGTTATGCTCAATGGGGGATTTGAGTCCCTCTTCCTTATCTTTATCACTAAGGGTGGCATTATATGAAATTGGTTGCTTGCCCTCCCTCCTTAGTTTAGTGGGACATTCTCTTTACCCATGTCCATAACCCTCACAATCATAACAATTATTCGACTCGTCCCTATTAAGATATTCATTATACTTTGTAGGGGATTTCTCAGCTTTGTCATACTTAGACTTATCAAATTTCTTAAAATCCTTTTTAAGATTGTCTTTATTAAACTCAAGAAATTTTCTAAACTTCCTAGCAAACATATCCATCTCAACAAAATTGATGTCACTCTCATCATCCAAAACTTGTTTTTCCTCCTTTCGGGCTTTTAAAGTGATGCCCTTTTCTTTCTTCTTATCATTCTTGAAGGTAAACATGTCAAGTTGATAGGTTTGTAAGTCACCTACGAGTTCTTCAAGTTTCGTAGAGGCTAAAGTGGGTAAAGAATTTAAAACGATCACTTTTCGAAGGAACTTATCGGGTAATGACCTTAAAATTTTCTTTACTACACGATTGTCGGGTATCTTTTCTTTCAAATTAAAAGATGAATTAACAATATCAGAAAGTCTAGCATAAAATTCATCAAAAGTTTTATTTTCAAGCATTCTAATGATTTCGAATTGAGTGGTGAGGTTTTGGAGTTTCGAAGCTTTCACGACACTAGTTACCTCATGGGTGAGTTGTAAAATATCCCAATCCTCTTTAGCAGTTTCACACGTCATGATCCATCGAAATTCACCTGGTGATCGCACTAAAAAGAGAATTCAAATCATGGGAATTAAAATTTGCTAATTTTAGTTCATTCTCACTCCATCTCTTTGGGTACATGCTCATTTTCAACTAAACATGTGGGTGGAGAACACCCATTAACTACAAAATGCCAAACCCTCTCATTTAAGGACTTAAGTGCCGATTTCAATTGCACTTTTCAATATCCGTAATTTGAACCATAAAAAATAGGAAATTTTGTAAAAAGTGAATTTTCCATTTTTTAAAACAATCCCAAAAGGACCTAAACGCAATAACTTAGCGCTCCTAACTCTGATACCACTTGAGATCGGCGGAATGCCCCCAAATTTTAAACTTTAAATTATGAGATGGTTCAATTATATACCAAACTTAAAATTTATTTTCAAATTTCAACAATTAAAAAATTCAAATTTTAATTTCTTAAAATTAACTTAAACTTGAAGTGAAATTAAACAGCACAAACATTTTAATTTCCACTTAAATAAATTTTAATTCAATTCAACTTAAACAAAATAATCATGAATATTATCGAGTTAAATTAATGCTCTCTTGAATTAAATTAAATTAAATCAAACTTACCTAAATATTAATTAACACCAAATTAAACCAAAGATGTGATTAAATCAATTTTTATCTTTTTAAACCTACACATGCATCTAAGTGAATTTGCAAGATAAAAAGTAAACCAATCACACTATGACGCGATGTACGAGGAAAATCCACAACGGAAAAAACCTCGGACGACCATGCTTACAAGTCCACTAAGTACGGTATTTTTACAAAAGACACGAGAAGAAAAACTTACAATAACGACTTGACTCCATCCAAGCCTTGACGCTCATTCGCTCTTCAACCTCTGCCTAGTTGACAACCACAGACTCCACCGCAGTCTCGGAATCCACCTATGGGGCTCGATCGTAGTCAATCCACACACGGTTCCTTTCACCGTAAGAGCACATTGCAACGAAAACAATCTCCTTTTTGGGGGTAGAGAAGGAACCCAAACCATCTCCTTTGATGGCTAGAGAAGAACCCGGTGCCAAACACTCTCTGAGCACACACACACACACACACACACACACACACACACACATATATATATATATATATGAACTTGGATTTAAACTAAAAACATGTTGAGTGTAAACAAATGTGTTTTTGGTAGAAATTTATTCTTGAAAACTTAACACATGAAATGAACTTTTTCTCTTAAGAATCTCTCTTTTCTCTCTTGGAGGGAATGAAAAAGTTGTGAGAAAAAGTGGTTCCCGCACTTAAATAATCAGGAAAAAGAAGTGGGAAAAGTAGTGGACGAGTGGGATAAAAACTGACAAAACTGCTAAAAAAACTGACATTGTCGTTCGAACGTCTATGCTCGAACGAGAGTTCAGAAGAATTTTTCGTTGGAATTTTCTTTCAAAGCAAACATATAACGAGAAAACATAAAAAATCTCGTTAGTAGTTCGTTCGAACGACCTGGGAATTTCGTTCGAACGAGATTCCAGGTTCGTTGGAACGATTTTTCTGAATTAGGCCCAAAACTTTTATAAAAAGGTCTAAATTGAGAAAAATACAAAGTCATTTATCTAAAAGAACACTCAAATAAATTTCTAAGCTCCTATATATATATATATATATATACCTTTTGGAGACCTTGGAAAATGAACCAATATTGAGGTTGAGAAACAAGGCACTTGAAACCGATAATGATATCTTCAATTTTGCTTGGCCGTATCGTCTTCAACATAGACTTATCATAGGCTTGGAAGGATACAACACTCTATCCTATGACTCAAATTTTTTTGTCCGAAATTAATCAATACTACAAATTGACTCGATTAGAAATTTGCCCTTGCAAATTTAATACTTAAATAAAATTTATATGATTGACATCATAAAACCAAATCAAAATCTAAAATTATAAATTAAATAAAGAATAAGAAGAGAAGTCCTTTCCTTTACTTTTCAAAGAGTTGTGTGGGAAGAAAAAGAATACAAGGGTTTTAAATATTTACCAAACCCCATCTTAAACTTTCTAAAAACTTTATTTTGTCCTTAGAATTTTCTTTTGGCATATATGTAAAAAAAACTGGAAATTTTGTGGGGGCTCTAGCCCCCACTAAGCCCCATGTGGATCCATCCATGCCAACAAGTTAAATGAAAGGAAATCACCAACTATTATTTTCCCATTAAACTGTGATTGTTTTATCCTTAGCATCCAATTTTTAAGTTGTACATTTGAAATGCCACAAATACTCAAAATATTTCACAATACAATCCGCACGCATCGCCGTAAAAGTGTTCATTGTTCTTTTGCGTGGAAAAACTTGGAATACATAAAAACTGCAAATTAAAGTGTAGACGAATTATTATTATGGGGGCAACCAAAAAGAAAATTTAATCGTGTTGTTAAATATGTGATACTTTTATAAAATTGAGATTGTCATATTAAAAAACTAAAAAAGGGATAAAAGGGAAGACCAAGGTTTGGGTGACAAATTATGTAATGAGATAACATGTTATCTATATTTTAATATAGTTATTAATTAATATATTAAACAACATTTGGTTGTTCCACTATACACTTGGTGCAAATGCACAATTTGTAATCATCTTTTTGGTAAGTTATGTTGCATTGGGTTTTGTCTCGTATGTACTGGGTTTTGGGTTGGGTTGGGCTATCTTGTTTAGTTTAGTGTTATATTAGGCCTGATATTTTCCATTGTGGGCTTGTGTTTAGTTTTTGTAGCCTGTTTAGCGTTTGGTCTTGTTTGTTGAGTATGGAATCATTGTATTTTGTTTAAGATGTTTGACTTGGTTTAATATATTCACATATTATCGAAAAAATAATTATTTTCATAAGTACATATCCAATAATGGACGGAGATGAAGGCAAGTCATTTGGTTGTACCTATATCATTTTTGGGATACTCATAAAATATGTAATACTTTATCGTTTTATTGGTTGAAAGTTTGAAGTATGTGTTTTTATATCGAATTCAAATCAAATACAAATGCGTAGGGGAAATTTGAACATTTTTTTATGTGAATTTTAACTAGTATTTAATTTCACCTTGGCATTGGCACGGACACACCCTAGTGTGTGTGTATATATATAAATATAAATATGTGTGTGTGTATGTGTGTGTGTGTGTGTAGTGGCAGTGATCTTCAGCTGGTCATGGCCATAATATCTTCCTCGAAGAAACCTTCCTTTTCAAACCGAGACTCTCCAGGAGAGGTAGTGTTTAAATAGTTCAAAGTCAACGGGTTAAGCAGGGGATAAAAAACCAGTTTTTATTCCAAGTTGGGATGAACTTTATGAAGAAGATAGAGCTAAACCAAGGTACAAATCTATATTTAACAAGCTTTAGTAGTACTTGACAAAAAGGAGAGGGCTTTGTAGCTGGTGCCCAACAAGTCCAAATTCTTTTGAGAAAAACATTACATGGACTTATCGGTCGAAATTAAGAGAAAATATCAGGAAACCTTAGTATCAAAGTAATAAGGGTGGTTAATTACTTTAGGTATAACCCCGTAGCAAAAGCTTCTCGAACAAAGTCAACAACATTTTGTCCAACCTGTTCCAAGGTCAAATACTTCTAATAAAAGACTGCTTGCAATCCATTGGGCTTATTAGATTGTGGGCCTTGTATATATATATATATATATATATAGGGAGAGGTTCAAAAGCGAACATTAAGAGTGAACATTTTAATGAACATTAAGAAAAAACATCCAAAACCTATTTATTTTAACTCCTATGTTGAAATTGGTCCACGCCAGCGGCACCCGAGATCATTCCGACCATCACCCCCACCCCCACCCCCATACGGGCTGCCATACTTGCTTCCCCTGGCTGCCATGGTGGTGGTGTGGTGGGGTGGTGGTGTGTGGGGGGGGGGGGGAGGGGGGTAGGTTGGGTTGGGGGGTGGGAGGCTGGCTGGAATGGTCTCGGGTGCCGCTGGCGCGGACCAATTTCAATATATGAGTTAAAATAAAAGGTTTTGAGTGTTTTTCCTTAATGTTCATTAAAATGTTCACTCATAATGTTCTCTTTTGAACCTTTTCCTATATATATATAGACACACACAGAGAGAGAGAGAGAGAGAGAGAGAGAGAGAGAGAGAGAGAGAGAGAGGTGCTTAGTTTGGGTTAGGTGGATGTCCATTGTTTTCTTTGTTTGGACCAGTTATTTTTTGGGGGGGTGTTTAATAATAAAACTTGACACTTTACCCAAAAAAGGACATGACATGATGAACTTTAAAACTTTATAAATCAATACGACCCTTCAAACTAAAAAATAATTTACTTTATAGTTTTTATTTCATAATGTAACTCCATAACATTGTCAAAAATTAGGTGTAGCCATTGTATTGGAACTAACGTACCAATGTAACATTGTTTTGTGACTAGTGTAATATTATACTATTATATAATAATTAATTTAATTTTGGAATTTTGATTTTTTAGCTAACGTGACGGCGTGAATGAAGTTGTAATGAAAATTGTAACTCCGGATTCTAATTAATGTAACTCTATTCCATTTTATTATAATATACCACTGAAAGGTTGATTTATAAGTACTGTAGCTTTATCGCTATGGAATTGAATTGTGACTTAGGACAAGTGTATAAATGTATAACATTGAATTGTAACTACTGTAACATTAAAATGTTTAATTGTTGTTGATACCAAAAATTATCCACATACGTGGAACAATCAGAAATGGACACTCGTCTCCTTACGTGGCAGTAATCCTAGTTAGTAGTTACTTAATCAACCCCGAAGATAGTTACTCAGCAGTCATGCCAACCAACACGAAGAATGCATACCATCAAAGTATATGAACCGTCACCATTAGAGGGAAATAACCAAGGGTCCTTCTGCACGTGTTCTAGACTATCAACCATCACATTCATTATGTACGGATATAAATGCTTGAATATATAAAGGTATTCCAAACTTTTATCTCCAGGTGACTATAAATACATTGTATTCCTTTCACATAAGGCAAGATAGAATGGATTCTAGGATATTCTTCTTAACAAGAGTACCTAGCTTTCTGTAATCGCTCAAATCAATACAATAACAGTGGACATAGGCTTTCTTACACAACTGAACCACTTTAAAAACTCTGTCTCTTGTGTGATTATTTCATTAAAATTTCATATTTTATCTGTGATTAGAAAATTGGATCTAGTCCATTTTTTGACATCAACAGATTGGCACCGTCTGTGGGAACGTGTGTCTAATTGCCATTCTCAATCTTGTATATCCTTGTTCAAGGGAGGATGAATGATCTTGAGACTAGTGCCAGGAATGAAGGCAACAATACCGTTCCATCTGTTCCGCCTGTAGAAGTTGACCTCAATGGAATTCTTGCCAGTATTGCCAGGGGTTAGGATGTAATCCAGGAAACAATGAGGCAATTGGCCCAATCATTATAAGTCAGACGTTTAGCTCTTTCCAGACAGTAAATGATTTCATCATAGAGGAGAAAAATGCCACCTCTGCCTCCTAGGCATTGCCGACATAGTTATTCCAGATCTTCACGTGATAGTTCTTACCGTCCAGGAGTAAGTTCATCGCTCAGATCCACACAATTCTATGATGTACATTCTCTCTCTCCTAAAAGACCAAGCGTTTTGGAAAGATTGAGCAGAGCTTCGCTTTTTTATCGTTTGGGACCCTGAGTAAAAAAAAATTATCCCAAAGAGTTATCCAAAACTAATCAACACCCAACCAAACACCTTGAATCTTCAATCAGGTCCAGATTAAGCGTTCGACAATCTATGCACGCTGAGCATATAAAGAGAGCTCAGCGCAAACACATGTTCAAGATAGTCGATATGATTCACACAGATCTGATGTAGGCAACCCTTTATATAAGGGATCAATCCAGCGATTATAAGATAGGGTGGGAGAAATGGCAAAGCCAAAGAAACCATTACAGCAGAATTTTATCAAGGGATCCCATTTCATTTAAGCAATTATTGATTTCCCAAATCCATCCAAATTTAAGACCCCAGTGGCTACCCCTAAATATGATGGTAAAAATGATCCAATTTTACACATCGAGCAGTATCAAGTTGCATCCAACATATATTATGTTCAAGATGAAATGAGATGTAGGGATTTTTCAAGCATCATTACTAGTTCAGTCCAAATATGGTACAATAACTTGCCCCGAGGATAAATTGCCAACTTCAACCAGCTTGTCGAACTATTCATCAATAACTTCTATTTTGGGGCCAAGCTAGTTAAGAGAGTAGCCTATCTCTTGAGTGTCAGGCAACGAGGAGGAGAAACAACCAAAAAATACATCACTCACTTTAATAACGAGAAACTGAAAGTGGTTGACTATGAGGATAAAACAACCATCACCGCTTTAATGAGTGGATTGCTTCCAGAAAAGCTATACTACACTTTGGCTAAAGATCCTCCTAAAATAATGACTGAGCTCATAGCTAAGGTAGAAAAAATCATAAACGCCAAGGAAGCAATGGCTGCAAGACAAAGTCTCTCCATTAAGCCTGAGAAGGAAGAGCAAAAGGAGAAAAAATTAAAGAAAGATGATAAGCTCAAAAAGTATGGAACATATACTCCATTGGTAGTCAGTATTCACCATATTCTAGAGGAAATTAAATACAATAAATATTACGATGGCCCGAGAAGCTGAGAGCACCACCTAATAGGAGGGACAAATCTAAATATTGTGAGTTCCATAAGGATCATGGCCACATGATTGATAACTGTATCACTTTGAAGAATGAAGTGTAATCCCTCATTCGCCAAAGAAAGATGAACAAGTTTATTGATCAATGAGAGAGCAGAGAGAAATAAGGGCACGATCAAATTCTCCCTACAAACCCAGAGATGATAGGAAGAGAAACCATGTTGATGGTTATAAAGACGATCCCTACCTATCGAAGAAGCCTAAGAAACCAGAGCGCGATGTAGCTATGATAAGTTTTGGTTCTTTTGATTGTCATGTAATTACATATGGCGATGCAGGAGGATGAGATAAAACTGCAGAGAGAAAGGAATACTTGAATGAAGCACATGCCTGTACCTATATCCAGATAATCAATCTGAATGAAGATGATCAGCCCAAGAAATTTAATAAAGACAAACTAGTAATTGACTTTTCCAAGAATGATCTTTCTGAGGTACTGTATCCCCATGATGATCCGTTGGTCGTCAAGTTTAGAATTCAAAAAGACATCAACACTAAGGTTCTGATTGATAATGGGAGCTCGACTGATATCTTGTTCTACCCCTGATTTCAGAGTTTAAAACTAAAACTCAGTCAACTGGAACCATACCATAGTCCACTGATAGGTTTTTCAGGTAAAAAAGTTTACCCTCTAGGGACAGTCAAGCTAGAAGTGTTGTACGACACTTGGCCAGCAAGTCGTACTAAAAAATACGCTTCTTTATAATGGATAAGAACATTCAGTCAACTTATAATGTGATCTTCAACAAAGTAGGACTAAAGAAGTTTAAATTTGTACCATCCATAGTCCAATCATGTTTGAAGTTCCCTATTCACTTTGGGGTTGGTGTTGTGAAAGGTGGACATAGGATGTTATTACTCCTCAGCCGAGGAAGAAGATTTGTTTAATTTGAAGAAAAAGACCACCACTTACTAGGTAGACAATATAGAGCCCAACAGTGAGTCAGAAGTTGAAACTCTGGATTCTTAAGATGAAACGAAATTAGTCAAAGGGCAAATTATTGAAGCCATCGAAAGCATAATCCTAGATAATGACAAGCCAGAGAGAACCACCTAGATCAGCTCCACACTGGATCCACTCCTTAAATAAGAATTGATAGCGCTCTTGAGACAATGGAGGAATGTGTTCTATTTGAGTCACGAGGATATGCTTGGATTTGATCCCAACTTCCTCTATCATGAGCTTCACGTTAATAAGGATACCAAGCCAATTAAGCAAAGGCGTAGGGTGTTCAGTTTGAAAAAAAACCAAGCTATACAAGAAGAGGTGGTGAAACTACAAAAGGCCCAATTCATTAAGGATGTAAAATATCCAGTATGGTCGGCTAATGTTGTGATGTTTAAAAAGAAAAATGATAAGTGGCGAATGTGTGTAAATTATAATGATCCTAATAAAGCCTGTTCAGAGGACCACTTTCCTTTGTCTAGAATTGATCAATTGGTGGATGTCACATCAGGAAATGAGTTGTTGAGCTTCATAGATGCTTATTCTAGATATAACTCAATAAGAATGAAACCAGAGGACAGGGAAAACACTTCTTCCATTACCAATCGAGGTACTTATTGCTATAATGTAATGCTCTTTGGGCTCAAAAACACTAGAGCAACGTACTATAGGTTAGTCAACAAGGTGTTTGAAGAGTAGATTGGGAAGAATATAGAGGTTTATATGGATGATATGTTGACTAAAATCAAGAAGGCTTTAGATCATATCAAGGACCTTAGTCAGACTTTTGATAAGCTGGAAAAGCACCAGATGAAGTTAAATCTGGCCAAGTGCGTGTTCGGTGTGCAAGAAGGAATGTTCCTCGGCTCTATAATAAACTAAAGAAGAATTGAATCTAACCCTGCCAAAATCAAAGGTCTGATAGAAATACAGTCGTCGACTTACAAGAAGGATGTTCAAAGTCTTATTGGTAGAGTAGAAGATTTAAACTGGTTTGTTTCCCGAGCAATAGATAGGTGTTTACCATTCTTTAAGGTGCTTAGAAAGACCTTTTAGTGGAATGTAGAGTGTGAATAAGTATTCCAAGAATTGAAGAAGCATCTGGGATCACCGCCATTATTGTCCCGATCTGTTTTAGGAGAAAAATTATACTTATACTTAGTTATTTCTGAGTTCGCAGTTAGCTTCGTATTAGTTCGGTTGGATAATGGAATCCGGAAACCAGTTTACTACACCAGCAAAGCATTTCAGGGAGATGAAATCAGGTATCCACGCTTAGAATAACTGGACTTAGCTCTCATCAAAGCCTCTAGGCATATGAAGTCGTATTTCCAAGCACACACCATAGTTATGTACACTGATCTACCTCTTCGGTAAGCACTCCATAGAATATTCATCTATTAGGAGGCGTAATGCAGAAGGGTTCAAAAATTTATTAGAATCTGTATAAAATTGATATAGTCAAATGCTTGACAGTATCAACGCTTTTAATGACTACTTTTCATTCGGTCTATTATGATTCAAAGAGTTGGTCAATCAATATAACAAGTAGGAACAGAGATACATTCATTATGCGTGGATATTATGGAGGTCATACTGATACGTATATCCCAATAGGGTACTTGAGAAGTCAGGAATATTGATGTACTAGGAATTAGAGCTAGGAGAATATGACATAGTCTAAGAACCAAGGTCATCGTTGAAAGGACAAGCTTTGGCGAAATATATTTTACCAATCTAGTAAGAAGAAAGTAAGAAGATATTTTACCATAGAATTCTGTCTACGAAGAGATTCAGTAGTGCTATCTTATTATGGAATTTATATGTAGATGGATCTTCATACGCAACTGGAAGTTGATCAGGTATCATACTTATTACTCTTGATGATATTGATATTGAATTTTCCCTTAGGTTTCAATTCAAAGCATCAAATAATGAAGTTGAGTATGAAGCCTTGATAGTCGAATTGGAATTAGCCCATTCATTAGGCACCGAGAAAGTAGTGGTGATTCACAGTTGGTGGTCAATGAAGTGCTTCATCTATATAGAGTCAAGGGAGAATTGATGACTAGGTACTTGACCAAGGCGATGGAAGTCATATCCAAATTTTTAGGTGCGTAAATGAATATGATGCCAAGAAAAGCTATTGCCTGAGATGATGCACTTGCTCGGTTGGCTTTAGTAATAAGAATTGAACTTCGAAGAAGCATTCCAATTAAAATCTTGGCAAACAGGAGCATAGACGAGGATGTAATGGTCAGTTTCATTATTGTAAATTTGGGAGCTTCCTAGATGGATCCGATCAGGGCTTATATTGAAGATGGAATCCTATGAGTTGGTTCCAAAGAAGCAAAAAACCTTCGGTACAAAGAAGCCCGATATATATTGGATAAAGGAGTTTTATACAGAAGGGGACTAATTATCTCCTTATTAAGTTGTGTCCATCTATTAGAGGTTGAAGAGTTGATTAAGGAGGTACATGAAGTTTCTTACGGAGCTTATTCAACTGGTCAGTTATTACTCTAGAGAATCAACACACAGGAATACTACTGGCTAACTATAAGGGAAAACTGTAGGGCCTTCACAAGAAAGTGTGATAAATGCTAGAGGTTTCTTGTAATTCACAAAGCACCTAACGCTGCTCTAGCACTAATTAATTCTCCTTGGCCACTATTCACTATCTGCGAAATTGACTTGATCGGCCCACTACCGACCACCAAAGGCAAGTTCAAGTACTAGTAGTTGTTGTTGAATATTTCACAAAATGGGTGGAGGCAGAGCCGTTGATAAAAATGCTTTATGAGAAGGTGTACCAATTCATCTGGAAGAGAATCATATGTAGGTTTGGCCTGCCATCCATAAAGCAATGGTCAGATAAAAGTGACAAATAGAACCTTACTTAATGGGCTGAAGAAGAAGCTTGATGCTGCCAAGGGAAATTGGATTAATTAACTACACTCTGTTCTTTGGGCTTACAGAACAATGCCAAGGACAATAACTGGAGAAACACCTTGTATGCTTACATTTGGGATAAAAGCCATGGTACCAGCCGAGATAGACCTACTAACTCATAGAGTGTTGAATTCTAATTCTCCAAAGAGTGAATTGATGAGAAGATTAGACTTCGACATGTTGGAAGAAATTGGAGAAGATGCTACTCTCAGAAATGTCGCGTACCAACAAAGAACTGCTCACTTTCATAACAAAAGAGTCAATCCAACCAAGTTAAAAGAAGGCGACTATGTCCTTAAAAAGGAAAATAAGCTTGAGACCAATTAGCATGACCCATATCGCATTTTAACAGTTATCCAACTAGGGACTTTTTGACTTGAGACACTTGATGGGGAAGAGTTTAAGAACCCTTGGAACACCGAACACCCTAAAAATATTATCAGTGAATAAAGGCATTGACATATTGTATTCTTTATACCTTATGTTAACCATAACTATCTTTCAAGTTAAATAAAAATCTTGATTTTAGTTCCTTCATTTTTTTTTGAATTTTTTCGAAGTACGTCGATATATATCCCCCAAAGACAACAAATAAAAAAGGTCTCTTGGTCTTTAGATCTTGCCGATCAACAACACATACTTAATCAGGTTGAATTATTTGCCGATCAATAACACATACTTAATTAGGTTGAACTTATCAAATTCGAGATGCACCAACAACTTAATGTACAGTTGTATCTCGCCCGACTAAGATTCATGAATAAGAAGTTATTACTTCTTATTCATGAATCTTAGTCGGGCGAGATACAACTGTACATTAAGATTCATGAATAAGAAGTTATTACTTCTTGTATGAATTCGTATTAACAAGTCACGAATAAGAAGTTATACCTGACCAAGTTAAATACACGAATACACTCCTCATACACCTGGTCAGCATTAATAATTTACTTCATGTATGACTTCGTCCTTGACAAGTCAAGAATAAGAAGTCTGTAAAATTTCGTATACAACTCAAACAGTTACATATAAGTTTTACCCAACTAAGTTAAATGCAGGAAGGCATGTAAACATTCCTAACCATTGGAATACACACATATATTCCTTATAAACTTGGTCACCACTGATAACTGATGCTAAACTTAGATTAATAAAACTATTTATAGTTTCATCTAAGTGCATTAGTAGAATCTATGGCCCTACAATCATAGTTTGGTAATTCATTATTAAACGATAACTCAGTTGACTGATTGATTAACTAATCATACGTTGAAAACACAAAAATACGAATTTTTATTCAAATATTAATAGTGTTACATTCAAGATCAAATGAATAGAGAAAAGTTATTCAACTGGACATTTTCCTTGAGCTTTGAAAGTTTGGTGCACTCTCTCCACACCAGTAGGAGGATCGTCCAAAGTATAAAGGGGGAATTAATGAAGTTGAAATCCCTTAGTATTTGCCTATTATTGTTGCTCGGCATATTGATTAGATAAGGAGGATGAACTATTTCATATACATCATGCATACCATAATTTCCTAAGTATTTGGTGATTAAGCATTGGGGAATTGCATCAGGAGGAATCTATGATATGTCCAACTTGAATGGGGGCTTATCATAATCTAACAGACCAGGCTCATTCTAGTACCATAGATCGCTATTTTGATCATATTTCAGCAAAGTCATACATTTGTTCCATCCCCATCTGTAACCTTTATGATGGCTCTCGGTAAGATGATCATCAACATGGCTAAGAGCACCTCATCATAGCCTTCCATCCAGACCTCCCTAGGTTACTTATGAAATTAAAAGGTTAACCTTTTAACCTGATGTTAAGTTTCTTCAAGACATCACTCTTCACTTTCATCTAAACAGCTTGGTCGACGATGGCTTTATCCTTAGCTTCCAGCTTCATAGATAATTCAGTAATGGCCTAGTTATTTGCCTTTAACTGGGTAGCTTGGTCAGCTAGTGCTTTATTGGTTCTTGCCTCATCTACAGTTAGTCGTCTGGTTCTTTATTACCTGGAAGTTTGCCCAGGTTTGGTTTTCTACAGTGCTTCAAGTTCTTCTACTAGTCTGGAATTCGCAGACTCAAAGAAAGAAGCACCCTCATCAACACCACTAGAAGATGACTTTTTTAAGTGGTCTAATTCATTTCTGAGCTTATTATTTTCCTCTTTAAGAAGTTTGGCTATATCCCGAGCTTCATCTACTTCCCGGTTCAATAGAAACTCGTTTCTTCTATGTATGGAGGCATATTCTTTCAGTTTCTTCTCAAATCCCCAACCTTCACTTAATGCTTTGTACTTCGCCTCATAGTCAACATAGAGTGAAGCTAAAGAAAACTTATGGTCTTCTTCTAGATCTTCAATCATTTCATAATAAGCATTATTATTTGCCACTGCCCTGTCCAGCAAGCAATGAATGTAAATGTATGAGTCCTTAACTTGGTCAGACACATCTGGACCAAGCAAGCTGAATAAGTCTTCTTCGAACAAAGGAACATGGCCAGCTTCCAGAAGATTTATACTCCTCGTGTGTAGTTCAGATTCAGCAAAAACTATGGCCTTTTTCCTAACATCAAATTGAAAATTGTAAATGTAAAAATACAAGTGTGGTTACTAAGCAAACATAACACAAAGTGTGTGATTTCATGAAGATAATTCAACCAAGCAAGAAGGCATAAGTATGGTAAATACAACACATTTATCCAAAAGGATAAATGTTATCATTAATAATCAGGAGTCGTTACGTAATGATGATCCAGTTAAAAGAAAAAGGAAAATAAATAAATAAAGGAGTTAAACCTTCTCCTTATCCTGAACATTACTCCCAGAGGGCAAGTCGAAAGAAGGAATGGCCTCATCAATGGGATTTAAGGAAGACCTATCAGGTTGTGTAGACACCCCATTCTGTTACCCCCCCTAAGTCTCCTTAGGTCCCTAGTACCTCCCTTCATCACCGTAAACCCAGGTCATATCCCGAGTACTGACCTGGAGGCCATCGGGCACTCCCCGGCTCAGTTTGACCCAAAAGTCAAACTCTTCGTCTCGACTGAGACTGAATGAATCTTCAAAGGGCACTGAATACCCTTTCCAACAGTCTGCCCCGTGTGCGATTTCGACTTACCATGCGGACGAACGATCCGTTTGCGTTCAAAACCTGACCTAGAGGCCATCGGGCGCTCCCGGGCTCTATTTGACCTAAGTCACCTCTTCAGCTCAACTGAGGCTGAATGAATCTTCGAAGGGCAATGAATACCCTTTCCAACGGTCCATCCCGTGCACGATTCTGACTTTCCATGCGGACGAACGATCCGTTTGATTCCGAAAGGTAACTGAACGCTTCTCGGGCCCGGTTGACCAAAGTCAACTCTCCAAACCGGGTCAAAATCTTTGGAATGTCGAAGTACATCTCCTAAACTTTGCAACGGTCCATCCCGTGCGCTATTCAGACTTACCATGCAAACGAATGATCCGTTTGCGTCCGAACGATTCCCTGTCCAATGGACCGATAAATGCTTCCGAGCCATATTTGACCCAAAGTCAACTCCCGAACTTGGGAGCAGTCCAAAGTACTTTCAAAGGTCTCTAAATTACCTTTCCAACGGTATGCCCCGTGTGCGATTCTGACCAACGGTTTGCCCTCGGTGACTGATTTTCCCAAAAATCTTGAAGCGCACTTCCAAATGGAAGGTTCCAGACCCTGCCTATCGGCACCTGTTGATAGGCAGGAACAGGTCTATGCCGATCGGCACTCACCTGGGCCTATAAAAGGAGGCCTTCACCTCATTTTCAAGGGAGCCCCAGATCTGATAAAAATCTCTCTAAACGAATCCCAGAAACCTCTCTCGAAGGCAGCGTGATTTTAACTTCCAAATCCCTTTTTTACTTTCACTTTTCATCATCCTTTTCATCAAATTTGGTGAATTATCCACTCTCCATCATCATCCAAGTGCAAGGGATGCTCTCCAACATTCAAGATCAAGTTCAATATCTTCAAGAAGGTCCAACTTTCTCAAACTCTCTCTTAAATTCTCTTAAATTTCCAATAACTTGTTTTCTTATTTAGCACTTTTATTATCTCATCTCACACATCCTAATATACTTTTTATTTAGTATTATTGTACATCTTTTATTTTCATAAAACCCAAAAAACAAGAAAAAGAGGGTTTGCTCATAAATTCCAAGTAGGGATTCTCACATTTTTTTCACACTTTTCTCACAATCAAAACACTTTTTCTACACACACACACACACACTTACAAATAAGAGATTCCCCATTTGGATTTATGGGATAAACCCCACCCCTCATTTTGTATGCGAACTACGTGGACTTTGATGCCTTTATAGGCTACGTAGGCATCTCGGGATAAAACCCGAGACTCGAGTCCTTTTTCTCTCATTCTTTATCTTCTCTAAATCTATTTTCCTTATATTCTATATACTTGCCCTTAATAACGTATTGCTCCATATGCGTTATCGTTCCATTATAACGGTCAACGTAGGGGTAATCGCGTAAATCTTATTTTTCTAATACTATTCTTATATCTTCCTACGGACGACTCGCTTTATCTTTCTCATGATACAAGTCGAGGATTCCTACCTCCATTCTATATATATACACATGCACACATATCACAGGGGGAAACAAAAGGAAAATAGCAAATATTCATGAGATACCTAAAGGGCGGAATGGGTGCCTAACACCTTCCCATTTCGTAACTAAGTCTCCGAACCCTTCTCGAATCATCTTGGTTTCGCAGGCACCAGTATGTCTTTGGATGCCATCATTCAGGGTGGATTCCGCTTTTTCTTTTGTCTATTTTGAGTAAAATAGACTGGCGACTCTTAAATCTCTCTATATTTTTGCACCACATCTCAAACGACGCCGACCGAAGCGCTCCCGAGAGGGATGTGCGAGACCCGAAGGATCCTTTCCTCCACGCGCCCGCCCGCATGGCGAGGATCGAGGATGGCCACAATGGCGACTCTGCTGGGGATATGTGTTTTATTTGTGGGCTTGACTCTATTTACATGAATGCTATATTTTCTTTTGTTTCCCCCATATTTTCATGTTCCCCTTTCTCATATGTATCCCATGCTTATGCTTATATTCACGCACTTGTAGAAATTTCTCCATGTACACTTCACACCATGTGCACCTAGGATCACATGTATATCCCCATGTTGCACGCTTCACCCATCCATACTTGGTGTACCTTTTGGGGTACTTATACTTTGCTCCCTGTTTGGCATAATCAAGAAAGGCATTATCATTATAGGATACTAATATGAGAATCATGCATGATTCACACGACATCACCAAAGAGCATTAATATTGACCAAATTTTACCCAGTAACTGGAGGGTCACTTCGTGATGGGCGCTGGTCCGGCAGGTCGCAGTTAGCCTAAGTGATATGACTCTCACCTTCCATTGTCCAAGTACCTTCAACGTATATCGAACGATTCCCCCGCATCGTACTGCTTGACCGAAGTCATGACGGGAGGTATATCGCAGGGAATTCGTTCACGTACGTCAAGTATATCGAATTCGCTCTCACACGTACCGTCCTCATGAGGTATATGGTGAGACAATTCACGTACACTCAGGTATATCAAATGGCTTGTCCACACGTACTGATTGCTCGCAAGAGCAAGACGTATATCGTGGAAGTCATGCCAAAGGGGAGAACCCATGCCGATTCACCCAACCAATTGCATACCTGCATATAGGTGTCATACCTAGGACACGCACTTTAGATTGCCGGTTTCAACCCGAAACTCTGCCGAAATTCTGGGTCAGCCTGCCGCCCAATTTTTGCACATTTTAAACGGGGCCCTGTCCGTGAGCCTGTTTACAAGTCCAAACCGTAGCTTTGCATATATTAAGACCCCCTCTTTTCCAGGCTCGGGTCCCGTCCAGCATTGCATTTAGGAGAGTTAAATTCAAATAAAAACATAATAATCATAACAATCATGCTGAGTTCCGTCTCCAAAAGCATTTTTCCCTTCTTTATCAAAAATCCAAAAACATTTCTCCCTTCTTTATCAAAAATCCAAAAACATTTCTCCCTTCTTTATCAAAAATTCAAAAATAGTTCTTCCTTTTTTCTCAAAAATAAATCTCATCCTACGCCTTCTCAGGTCGATCGCAAGCCCTTGGCCTGGCTCCCTATTGGCTTCGATCTTCAGTCAAATCACCCCGGAGTTTCATCCGTTCCTCTACTACTTCTTTCGAGTCCGAAATCCATCCATCTTCTATGAAAAATACAGATCAAGCACTAGTCATACAGCCAGATCTGGACGAAAGTCCTATCTCAGCTCGTGTCCAAGATTGACAACCTCCAAACCGAGGTTCGAAAGATGCAGCGAAACCAAGTTCCTGTTCCTCAAGAGCCCGAGGCCCTATTCACTCGTGCTATGGGTCCACCCGAGCCTATCAGGGTTTCGGAAGAATATCAGCACGCTCCACTTTCCCCTCCTGCTAATGGGCCGCCGCCAGCTCAGCTTCCAATGCCAAACATTGCCCAGCCTATGGATAACCTGCCTGTGGTTGCTGATCCAAAGGAGGAGGAGTTGAATAAAGTCAAAGAGGATCTCAAGATGCTCACCAAGAAGTTTGACCAAGTCAGGATCTCTGGGAATTACATGGACTACACCCACATGTCTCCTTATCCTACAGCAAGGTTACCCGAGAAGTTCAAGATGCCAAATATCGAGAAGTTTGGGGGGAGTGGACCCCCAATTGTTCATCTTCGTAGTTATCATCATTCCATTACTCTACTAGGGGCTTCTGAAGAAGTGATGGCCCAATTGTTTCAGCAAACTTTGAAGGATAGTGCCCTCCGATGGTTTTTATCTCTTGAGGAATACAGAATCCATAGCATGTAGCCCGAGAATTCATGTCGCAGTACAAATACAACGAAGAGCTTGAGGTCACCCGTTGTTATTTAGAGCTGCTCAAATAGAATCCTGGAGAATCAGTCAGTAACTTCATAACTCGGTATACCATGACTAATCGACCATTCGAGGAAAAACAGGTCAACATAGTGAAGAAGAACTTCTTGACCCATGTCCAAGCAATGATGGGAGGACAATATTATCCCCACTTTCGAGCTCTCAGAGGGGCTGGAGTGGAAATCGAGGAAAGCCTCGTTAAAACAGAGGTTGAACCAAAGAAGGTGTCCGGACAGTTCACCCCTAGAAAGTATGACAAGCCTGCCAGTGCTACCGTCTCCACCATAAACAACATCTCTCAACCAACCACATCATGGGCACCAGAAAGCCTCCCTACCCCCATCCGAAGGGAATACATTGAGCTCCATGCTCCCCTCTCCAAAGTTTACCGAGCCCTGTTAAGCTGAAACCTCATTAAACCCTTGGATCCACGTCCATTGTCAAACCCACTCCCAAGAAACTTCAAGACCGATGCTTATTGCGACATTCACCAAACTGCCAGCCATACCACCGACCAATGCTTTCACCTTCGAAACATAATCCAAGATCTCATTGATCGGGGTACCATCGCCCCACCAGCCAATCCTAAGCCAAACACTACTCACAACCCACTCCCAAATCACACCAATGCCATTTTCTTGGAAGAAAACCCAGATTTTGATCCCTTAACTCAAATCACACTCATATACTCTCCTAAAACTATTCAAATTTTCCCATATTTCCTCCTACACCCTAATAGCCTCGCTGATCAGGCACTGTCACTCCTTACCAGAGCTTGCATCGCTATCTGTATCCGTTCTGAAAATGGAAGTATGGAATTGTCAGAGGTGTTAAACTAACTCCTAGAGTTCGGGCTGAAATTGCCCTCAGAGATGGTCATCGATTGCCATAGATTCAGTACACTGTTCTTGGAAGCACGAAAGTGGGCCCAAGATTCAGACAAGTGGGTGGTACCAACCGACGAAATCATCCTAGATGATGTTGTCCAGACTATGGCAGAATTATTCGGGCAAACCAACAGCATTTGTAGTATCACCGGGTTACTTGACACTTTGAAGCTACAAGGGTGCTTGGTCCCTTCAATCACACATATCCCCACAGAATGGGAGAACTTGTATGAAGAAGCCGTTGAAGTTGTGGAATGCATCGACTTTACACGAAAAGATAGAGTTGCTACCACCGAATGGGGGGGGGGGGAGAATTCGAGGATTCGTGTGAGGAACAAGCTTATGGAAGAGCTGGCCCAGTAGCCGACATATGTGGGATGATATCATTTGAAGAACTCCTCGAAGAAATAAATAGGGTGGCATCACAACCTGAGATTGACGAGGAAATGGGATTCATGTTCTTTCCTTCTTCAGTAAATCACATGACCAGATCAGGGAGACATTACCAGGTTCCAAGCTCACTACCAGTAAATGACAAAGGGAGGGGCATTGGAAACCTTCCTATGCCAGAGATGACCATTGAGGAGAGCAAGATCCTCGATCTACTGAAGAAAACTCAAGCTAACATCACTCTATGGGGACTTTTCATGTCTTCCCAGCTACACAGAAATGCTTTAATCAAATTACTCACTGGACCCATAGTTCCTCCCTCTACCACACCAGAAGAAGCAGTAAATCTGGTCGGATCCTTGACCTCTACCCGAATGCTATCATTCTCTGAAGAAAAATCCCCAGAGTTGGGCCGAATCACAATCATGTACTAAATATCTCCGTCGAAGTTATGGGAAAGGCCGTGCCACTCTCTCTTGTCGATAACGGATCCACCTTGAATGTTTGCCCATTGGGAACCTTCAAGTGTTTAGGCCAGAAAGAAAGCGACCTCTCTCAAACCTCCGCCGCTGTGCGTGCCTACGATAATAACCTTCGTGAGGTGATGGGGTCCATAAAACTTTCAATAGGGGTTAGCCCTATAAACCCCGTCATTAAATTCCAAGTCATAGACATCACAGCTTGTTTCAACCTGCGCTCGGACGACCCTGGCTCCACAATATCAAGGGTGTGTCTTCCTCACTCCATCAGAAATTGAAGTTCTTCGTCGACGGGCAAGACATCACCATATTGGGTGATAACAAAATTACCGAGGGGGAAAACACCAATAGTACAATTATCGAGATACAGTACGGGTCAAATGATATGCTCATATCAGGGTTTCGATTCGACCCACTCCCACTCTCGGCAGGGGACGGTTTCAAAGAAAGGGTTTGTCCAGAATATGACCCTCACGACAATGTTAATGTGATTCAGATGTTCAGAAACATGCACTTCATGCCCGGATTGGGGCTAGGGCAAATGAAGCAAGGGATACTTGAGCCCATCAAACTGAAGAAAGCTTTTCCTCCTTGCGGCTTAGGGTATCAACCATCAGAACAAGAGCTCAGAATGATCCGCCAATATCGACCAAAGAGAAGATTAGATTATATCCGAACTATCTCAGGAGACTCCTTAAATGGACGATTCATCAAAGAAGGCGAGGACTTCCCCTTTTACGGTTTTCCAGAACCATGGTATGATCACACAGACAAGAAAATGAGGTCGGGAATGGAGATCTTTTTCCAAGACAGCTACCCATGGGACAAAAGTTTCCCACACCAAGTACAACCGCTCATCAAAGATGCCGAAGAGACTGAGGAAAGTGATTTCAAAGATTCCTTCAACTTACAGGAACTACATCAATGGACCCATCCCGTCTAATTAAAGCTGCTGATACTCCTCTCCTCAACTGGCATGCTGCGCCAGTTCTATTCCTTGAAATCTCTCCTAACCCCAATGTTTACCCTATTTCTTCTTCTATTGTCTATCCTTGCTCAAATGTAATCGAGACCTCTTTTGATGAGGTTCTCAATGTTGTTTTTCCTATCAATGAAATAAATGAAGATTTTGAGTATCTTGTTGTGCCTTACATTAACTGTTTGAATTCTAAACAAACTTTTGATGATGATGATTTTGTAAATGAAAAATTCTTAACTGATCTAAATAAGGTTAATAATAAATAATATAACCGCGTTCAAGTTAATGAAGAAGAGAATGTTGTTATTAATCTCAGTTCTAGTAGGCAACTGTGCGAGATTAGGATAGGGGCCACCCTTGACGAGCATGAGCGCGCACAACTTGAAGAATTACTGAAGGAGTTCGTAGATGTATTTGAATGGTCCTATGATGATATGCCCGACATCGATCCTGAAATAACTCAACATGAGATCCACACTCTCTCAGATTACAAGACGGTTAAACAAAAGTTTATATAACTCCGCACCGAATGGTCGCTCAAGGTCAAAGAAGAGGTGGTCAAACAGTTAAACGTTGGTTTCATTCGGGTGATCGAATATCCCACATGGCTTGCCAACATTGTACATGTGCCAAAATCAGAAGGGAAGGTTCGAATGTGTGTAGATTACCGAGATTTAAACAAAGCTTCTCCAAAGGATGATTATCCGCTACCCAATATCGACATGACCGTGGACAACACAACTAGTTATGCTCTCAAGTCATTTGTCGACGGGTTTGATGGATACAACCAAATCAAGATGCACCTCGACCACTAAGAAAAAATCGCATTCATCACCCCACGGGGAACCTTTTTCTACACCGTCATGCCATTTGGTCTCAAGAATGTTGGGGCTACCTACCAAAGGGCTGCCACAACCATCCTGCATGATCTGATCCACAAGGAGGTCGAGGTTTATGTGGATGATATGATTATCAAGTCCAAAACTAGAGAAGGTCATGTTCCCTCTCTCCGAAAGTTCTTCGAACGACTGCGACGGTATCAGATGCGACTTAATCCACAGAAGTGTGTCTTCGGCGTTATAAAGGGAAAACTCTTGGGATTCATGGTCAGCAAAAAGGGATGGAAGCAGATCCTGCAAAGCTGAAAGCTATACTTGAGATGCCACCACCCCGAACAGAGAAAGAAGTCCGAGGGTTTCTTGGGAAATTACAATATATCAGCCGGTTCATCAGCCAGCTGACCTCCATCTTTGAACCGATCTTCAAGCTTCTTTGAAAAGATTCAACCGAGGTTTGGAACGAGGCTTGCCAAGAGGCTTTTGACCAAATAAAATAATATCTGAACCAACCCCCAGTTCTCATGCCACCACAGTCTGGTCTCCCTTTGCTCCTATACCTAACCATAATCGACACTACAGCCGGGGCTTTGCTAGCCCAATGCCTTGAGGACTCCCGTAAATAAAGAGCCATCTATTATGCGAGTTGCAAATTGGCCGGGTACGAGGTCAACTACACTGCCTTGGAGAAAGCATGTGTCGCACTTATCTGGGTCACCCAAAAGTTGTGACACTACATGCTCGCCTTCCCCATCAAACTTAAATCTAGAATGGATCCCATCAAATACCTGCTTGAAAAACCCACCTTATCCAGTCGAATGGCCCGATGTATGATGCTCTTAACTGAGTTCGATATCGTGTACGTTACACAGAAAGCCATTAAAGGAAGAGCCATCTCTGACTACCTCGTCGATTACCCCATAGAAGAAGCGGAGGTTCGGATATCCGAATTCCCAGATGAAAATATCCTCTGCGCCACTCAAGACCGCCCTCGATGGAAAATGTTCTTTGACGGCGCTGCCAACAAAAAGGGATATGGCATTGGGATACTTCTGATCGCCCTAGTTGACTCCCACACTCCCATCGCCATTAAATTGGATTTCCCTTTCACCAACAACATGACGAAATACGAGGCATGCACAGTGGGCCTCAACGTTGGTCTCAAGAAAGGTATTCAATACCTTGATGTCTATGGGGATTCTGCCCTTATCATCGGTCAAGTGATCAGAAAGTGGAAAGTCAAGGACGAAAAACTCCAACCCTTTTATGACCAATTAGAAGAGTTAGCCTCCTAATTCTGAGATATCACCTTCCATTACCTACCCCGAGCAAAGAATAACCTAGCCGATGCTCTCGCCACCTTGGCCTCCATGGTCTACATGCCCGAAGGAATAACAATGACCCCCTTCCTAGTTCAAAAGCAAGACAAACCGACCCATTGCTGCCATATTGAGCTTGTCACCACAGAAGATCTCGAGCTAGCCAATTATTGGTACTATGATATTCGGCACCTCCTCTAGCATGGTAGGTATCCCGAGGGTTCCAACAAGAAAGATCGAACGACTCTCCGGAGACTGGCCGCCCAGTACGTCATCTGTCATAAAGCCCTACTCAAGAGGAACTTCGATGGAACTCATCTACACTGCATCGCAGGGGCCGAGATTGAAAAGATAATGTAGAAAATCCACAGCGGGGAATGCGGACCCCACATAAATGGTCACATGCTCGCCAAGAAGATCATCCGACAGGGCTACTACTGGACCACCATGATCCAGGATTGCTCCGTCTATGTCCGGAGGTGCCTCAAATGCCAATAATTCTCTAATCTTGAACACTCGCCTCCGCGAGAATTATACAACATGACCTCTCCCTGGACGTTCTCCACCTGGGGTATCGACATCATAGGGAAAGTTACACCAAAGGCTTCAAACGGACATGAGTTCATCCTGGTTTCCATTGATTACTTCACCAAATGGGTCGAGGCTGAGTCATTTGTGGTATTGAATGCCAAGAAAGTGGCCAAATTCCTCAAGAAAAATATCATCTGCCGATATGGGGTCCCGCACGAACTGGTATCAGTTAACGGGTTGCATTTCGAAGCAGAAGTCACAAAAGTAGTCAACGATTACGGGATTCAGAGACACAAATCTTCTCCCTACCGACCTCAGACCAATGGTACAGTTAAAGCCACCAATAAAAACCTCAAATCCATCATTAACAAGATGACCGAAAGTTATAGGGATTGGGCCGACCGGATCCCATACGCCCTCTGGGGTTATCGAACCTCAATCCGAACCTCCACTGGGGCTACCCCTTACTCCCTGGTATACGGCATGGACGCAGTCCTACCCGTGGAGCTGGAAATACCCTCGTTACACGTCATGATCGAAAGAAAAGTTAATGAAAAAGACTGGTGCCAAAGCCATCTTGATGAGCTAGCCCTCCTAGATGAAAGAAGATTAAAAGCTCTTCACCACATACAGGGGTACCATCGTCGAATAGCGCGATCATTCAACAAGAAAGGCAAGTACCGCGGTGTCCGGGAGGGGGATTTATCCCTCAAGGAGATAATAGAACCCATCTGGGACCCCAGAGGGAAACTCAAGCCCAATTGGAGCGGCCCCTACATTGTGAAGAAAATCTTATCCGGCGGTGCCTCCATGCTCACAGACCTAGATGGGAAGGATATGGCTCATCCAGTCAACCTGGACCGTCTCAAGAAATTCTACCCCTAGTCCAAAATCTCGGCGTGCTACGACTCTTCTCATCCCCCTTCTATTCTAAAAAAAAAACTCTTCATTTTCCTCTACCCAGAACTACGTGGGTCTGATCCTCTGCAAAAAAAAAAAAAATTGCAAACAGATAAAAACATTTTCAAAAAACCCCAGAGGTACGTAGGCAGCTCATGCACCTCACATGTGTGCGGCCCTTTCTTTTTCACAAAATATTATTCTTTTCTTACCTCCGAGAACGGCGGTTCATTCTAAAAATATTTGAACAAAAGGATTATGTATGCCTTAGTGATCAGTATAGATAATTCAAAATACAAAACTCATCAAAAGGCACAGCTGGGTGATCAGAAACTTGTTTATTTCATTAATAAGAAATTACAGTACGGGTTACATAAAAAAAGAGGAACGGATAACTCCCTTCCCCCCTACTACCATAAAAAGCCAAATAAAATCCCCACATACATTCCCTATTACATAAATAAACTCCCCAGGAGTCCTACCCACAGCTACCGAAGGAGCCTGCACCCTCATCATCTACATCCTGAGGTCCCCAAGTCTCCCCTGCCTGAATAGAGTGTCGTAAACATTCCATGGATCGATGAGTGTAAGGACACAAATTTCCAATTGAGTCCATATATAGTTTTGGCTCAATTCCGGACAAAAATATTTATTCATAGGATAGTATGTAATTGTAATACTCTCAAGCCTATGAAGTGTTTGTTGAAGACGTAGCAGCAAAGAGTATAAAGCTTCATCAAATGTGCCGGTTTGCGTGCCTCGTTTCTACGTCATCAATCATAGTTCCAGGCTCCCCAGGTATGAATGCATTATATATATATATAGGAGCTTGGAATAAGTTTATTGGGTGTTAGGTTTTATAAAAACTGCGTTTTAACTTTCAGAAAGAATTAAATAAAACTTTAAAATAAGTTTATAAAGTTTTCTGGGCTAAAATCGAATTTTCCAAAATTCTGGAAGTTCGTTCGATAGGTCGTTCGAACGAGTTTTTTTGTTCGAACCAAATGTCGTTCGAACGAGTTTGCCAACGAGGTTCCAGTATAGGCCTATGAAATGTCGTTCGATATGTCGTTCGAACGAACCTTCTGTTCGAACGAGATATCCAACGAGATTCTAACGAGTTCAATCTGGAACGTCGTTAAAAGTCTCGTTCGAACGAGATGCCAGGCGGGAACAGGTTTTAGCAGTTTTTTGGCAGTTTTGCACCCACTTCCCCACTCAGTTTTTAACCAACTTTTTCAGTCTTTAATATGTTCGGGAAGAACATTTTCCAATCTAACTTTTCCTAACTTTTCCATTTAATTTTCATCTCTTAGAGAGAGTTTGAGAGAATTTTTTTTTAAGGAAAATGTTCATGTTTTGAGTGAAATTTTTAGAGAAAAATATCCATCACTCTAGTGTTTACACCCAAATAAGCTTATTACAAGTTCTCATATACATATCAATTGCTTGGAGTTAGGCACCGGTTTATCTCTTCCGTTTCAAAGAGAAGTTTTGGTTTGCTTCTACATCCATCAAAGAAGAAGACGTTTTTTTGCAATTCTACCCACTTGGAGAAAGGCTCTATGTACGGGTGACAGTGACCATATATAGTCCTATCGGTGGATTCCGAGACCGCGGTGGTGTTCCAAGGTTATCCGCTAGGAAGAGGTGTCTACAAGAAGAAGCATCGAGGCTTGAGAGGGATCGAGTCATGTGTTGTAAGCCTTTCTGTCTTGTACTTTTAATTCCGTATCTAGTGGATTTGTTGATAGGGCCGTCCGAGGTTGTTTCCCGTCTTGGGTTTTTCCTCGTACATCGCGGCGTAGTGTGATTGGTTTATTTTATCTTGCATAAATTATTTAGAACGCATGCGTAGGATAATTCAAGATAAAATTATGTTTAAATTATCACACTTCATTTAATTTGGGACAAAATTAAATATTGGGTAAAGTTTATTTAATTCAAGTCAATTGCTAAAATTTGGTTTCGTCTAATTTGCTAATATTGATAATTATGACTTAGGCAAATTCTAGGACTTGGATTAATTAACTATTTTAAGTGAATATATTAATTGATTAATTTTACTTCACTTGATGTAATTTTAATTTGTTTGAGTAATTAAAATTTGTTGTTTTAAAGTTGAACCATCTCACACCGCTTCCGCATCGAGTTTACATAACAAGGAAATAACGTTTACAAATTGGTATCAGAGCCGGAGCGCTAAGTTATCGCGTTAAAGATCCGTTTTTTAGCTTTTTGTATTTCCTTACCTTTTTAGGTGGTCCAATTTTTTTATCACTCTCATATTTTTTTTTCTCTCAATGGGACGTCTTAATGAAAATTTGTCCAATTTTAATGAAAATAATTTTTTTGATTTTCGAGAGGAATTAAATGGGCTTAACAAATGTAACGAAAATTTAAAGGAATTAAATTTGAGATTTGTAAAAAGAATTAAATTTCTTGAAAATGAAAATTCTTGTTTTAAAGCTCACATTGAGTCTTTGCAAATCTCCTTATCTCATAAAGATATTTTTCGTGAAAAGCTCATGAACTTACATTCAAATTTTGACATTTTAGAAAAGTCCAAGAAAGAGAGTGAAAATATTGAAAAGACTCTTAGGGACAAGTTTGCTCATATTGAGGGAGAGCGTGCTAACCTTCTAGGAATTATTGAAAATTTAAGGAAGGAGTCCCATAATTTTGAGGAGTCTAATTTATTACTTGAGTCCGAAATTTTAAAAATGAAAAATGATTTTCAAGACTCTAGTCGTAATTCTAATGGTTCTAGCATATCATGCTCAAATTCTTCCATTGCTAAAGCTAAAACCATTGTTTGTTTTAGAGGGTCAACTTTGTCCAAGGTCTTTAAAAAGGGTCACACCTTAGGTAACATTCCTCGTGTTTACACATGCTTGCATTGTGGTAGGAAAGGTCACCTTAGGTCATTTTGTTTTGATCTTAAAAGAAGTCCAAGGAAATCTTTATCTAGCATTTCATTATTTCCTAATCCCAATCATGTTAAATATAAATCTATATGGGTTAGGAAATCATTATTAAATGCGCTAGATACAAGATTTGTTGATTCTCATTTACTACCACATGAAACCTCCCTTGCTAAATTTAAAGGTTGAATGTGTTAGTGTTTTATGCATACTCTAGCTTTTTGTGCTTCATATTATATATCATTGCTAGATGTATGCATGTTTAGTCATTTTCTAGTCATTGCCTTATTTCATATCACATGCTAGAAATTATGACTTGCTTATCTCTTTGTATTATATTTCCTTAATTTTGTTTGCATTAAATGAAAAATACAAAAAGATTTTTGTTTATCATTTGGGTTTTATCTCTCGATAATTTAAGCTTAATGAAAGATTCAAATGATTTTTGTTTATCCTTTTGAGTATATATATTTATTTTTGGTGAAAAATGTTAAAAACTCAAAAAGATTTTGTGTGTGTGTATTTTTGTTTGACACACTTTATGTGGCATATATTTGTGTTTGAATCCCATCTTTTACGCTCCCATGTGGCTAGAACTTTTGGTTTAGATTTTCAATCCTTAAAATGTTCTTTACCATGTTTTATATGGAGCAGTTGGATTTTGTATTGTTTAAATGGATTCTATTTTTATATGCCTCTTTTCACACATGCACGAGTTCTTTTGAAATCTTAATGTCACATGTTATATTTGAGCTTTTTGAGGTGTTCTCCTACCAATCTAGTCATCTACATATACTATGACCTAGGAGGACTAGTGCATGTCAAAATCCGTTGCACGTGAGCTTTTTGAGATAAAGAATTATATATCTAAATGTTCACGGGGAAGGGCTCCGAAAGGATGAATTAAATCCTTTGCGATAGTAAGCCACCGTTTATTGGATCTAAAAGAAATACGTGACCCAAAGGCCTAAAAACAGAAGATTTGGCATTAAAAAGAAAACAATTGCCAAGGCCTATGTTTGTTTAATATATTCATTCAAAAATAAAAGAATATATAAATATGCTTATTGAGGGAGAATTGGATGGTATATCAACGGTTTGCACAATGTCCGTTTATCCTAGTTGTCTTTAATGTCATGACTCTATTTGGTTTGTAGAATCATGATCATGCTAGGCTTGTATGCATTGTGTGTGTTTGTTCATTGAGTTCAATCTTCATATTTCACACAAGGTTATATTTAAATGTGATAAAGTTTGCAATCAAATGAGAACTACGTGAACGTTTCTTAAGTGTTTGGGTCTAAATTTAATTGTTGCTAGTTCACACCCCTACACTTACGTTTCCATATGACACATTTTTTCCATACGAGTGTGCAAACTTATTGTATTTTGTGTTATATATGTGTTTATATCTATATATATATGCAAGTGCTCTATTGGTATATTTCTATTATATATATATATATATATATATATATATATATATATATATATATGATATTTTGTTTAGTCTTTGCCTTGCTTTCTTGTCCATCCATGCTTATACATCATTATTGGTATCTATCTTTGATTAGTTATGCTTTTGTTGCTCATATGCTTTAATGTCTTAACACTTTAAGCCTCAACGGGTTTATTAGTTCTTTATCCTTTGCCTATTCCTGAACAAAAAGGGGGAGAAAAATGATAGGGGGAGAAATGGTATCTAATCCTATTATTATCGTATCTTAGTTTGGGGGAGATTTATCTTACAGGGAGACGTCTTTATAAGTAGGTCATGTGTTTGATAAAGGGGAGAATTAATTTAGGGGGAGTAATTAATTAATTGCATTTAATATTTTGATATTCCCTATGCATTTGATGAGTTTGCTTAAGTGTGCAAGAATTATTATAAAGTGGCATCTTTCATTGGCAAAGCGTTTGATCCTTGGGTTGAGTCAAGTTTGGGCGGGTTATGTATTGAGTCTAGTGAGTTTGACGGCCCTTTAGGATTTTTGTTTGGTTTTTATCCCGGAATAGCCAAAGGGGGAGATTTGTAAGGACACAAATTTCCAATTGAGTCCATATATAGTTTTGGCTCAATTCTGGACAAAAACATTTATTCATAGGATAGTATGTAATTGTAATACTCTCAAGCCTATGAAGTGTTTGTTGAAGACGTAGCGGCAAAGAGTATAAAGCTTCATCAAATGTGACGGTTTGCGTGCTTCGTTTCTACGTCATCAATCATAGTTCCATGCTCCCAAGGTATGAATGCATTATATACATATATAGGAGCTTGGAACAAGTTTATTGGGTGTTAGGTTTTATAAAAACTGTGTTTTGATTTTCAGAAAGAATTAAATAAAACTTTAAAATAAGTTTATAAATTTTTCTGGGCTAAAATTGAATTTTCCAAAATTTTGGAATACGATCAATAGGTTGTTCGAACGAGTTTGCCAACGAGGTTCCAGTATAGGACTATGAAATGTCGTTCGATATGTCGTTCGAACGAACCTTCTGTTCGAACGATATGTCCAACGAGATTCTAACGAGTTCAATCTGGAACGTCGTTAGAAGTCTCGTTCGAACGAAATGTCGTTCGAACGAGATGCCAGGCGGGAACAGGTTTTGGCAGTTTTTTGGCAGTTTTGCACCCACTTCCCCACTTAGTTTTTAACCAACTTTTTCAGTCTTTAATATGTGCGGGAAGAACATTTTCCAATCTAACTTTTCCTAACTTTTCCATTCCATTTTCATCTCTTAGAGAGAGTTTGAGAGCAAATTGTTTTAAGGAAAATGTTCATGTTTTGAGTGAAATTTTTAGAGAAAAATATCCATCACTCTAGTGTTTACACCCAAATAAGTTTATTCCAAGTTCTCATATACATATCAATTACTTGGAGTTAGGCACCGGTTTATCTCTTCCGTTTCAAAGAGAAGTTTTGATTTTCTTCTACATCCATCAAATAAGAACACGTTTTGTTGCAATTCTACCCACTTGGAGAAAGGCTCCATGTACGGGTGACGGTGACCATATATAGTCCTATCGGTGGATTCCGAGACCGCGGTGGTGTTCCAAGGTTATCCGCTAGGAAGAGGTGTCTACAAGAAGAAGCATCGAGGCTTGAGAGGGATCGAGTCATGTGTTGTAAGCCTTTCTGTCTTGTACTTGTAATTCCGTATCTAGTGGATTTGTGGATAGGGTCGTCCGAGGTTGTTTCCCGTCTTGGGTTTTTCCTCGTACATCGCGACGTAGTGTGATTGGTTTATTTTATCTTGCATAAATTATTTAGAACGCATGCGTAGGATTATTCAAGATAAAATTCTGTTTAAATTATCACACTTCATTTAATTTGGGACTAAATTAAATATTGGGTAAAGTTTATTTAATTCAAGTCAATTGCTAAAATTTGGTTTCGTCTAATTTGCTAATATTGATAATTATGACTTAGGCAAATTCTAGGACTTGGATTAATTAACTAGTTTAAGTGAATATATTAATTGATTAATTTTACTTCACTTGATGTAATTTTAATTTGTTTGAGTAATTAAAATTTGTTGTTTTAAAGTTGAACCATCTCACACCGCTTCCACATCGAGTTTACATAACAAGGAAATAACGTTTACAAATTGGTATCAGAGCCGGAGCGCTAAGTTATCGTGTTAAAGATCCGTTTTTCGACTTTTTGTATTTCCTTACCTTTTTAGGTGGTTCAATTTTTTTATCACTCTCATATTTTTTTTTCTCTCAATGGGACGTCTTAATGAAAACTTGTCCAATTTTGATGAAAATAAATTTTTTGATTTTCGAGAGGAATTAAATGGGTTTAACAAATGTAAGGAAAATTTAAAGGAATTAAATTTGAGATTTGTAAAAAGAATTAAATTTCTTGAAAATGAAAATTCTTGTTTTAAAGCTCACATTGAGTCTTTGCAAATCTCCTTATCTCATAAAGATATTTTTCGTGAAAAGCTCATGGACTTACATTCAAATTTTGACAATTTAGAAAAGTCCAAGAAAGAGAGTGAAAATCGTGAAAAGGCTCTTAGGGACAAGTTTGCTCATATTGAGGGAGAGCGTGCTAACCTTCTAGGAATTATTGAAAATTTAAGGAAGGAGTCCCATAATTTTGAGGAGTCTAATTTATTACTTGAGTCCGAAATTTTAAAAATGAAAAATGATTTTCAAGACTCTAGTCGTAGTTCTAATGGTTCTAGCATATCATGCTCAAATTCTTCCATTGCTAAAGCTAAAACCATTGTTTGTTTTAGAGGGTCAACTTTGTCCAAGGTCTTTAAAAAGGGTCACACCTTAGGTAACATTCCTCGTGTTTACACATGCTTGCATTGTGGTAGGAAAGGTCACCTTAGGTCATTTTGTTTTGATCTTAAAAGAAGTCCAAGGAAATCTTTATCTAGCATTTCATTATTTCCTAATCCCCATCATGTTAAATATAAATCTATATGGGTTAGGAAATCATTATTAAATGCGCTAGATACAAGATTTGTTGATTCTCATTTACTATCACATGAAACCTCCCTTGCTAAATTTAAAGGTTGAATGTGTTAGTGTTTTATGCATACTCTAGCTTTTTGTGCTTCATATTATATATCATTGCTAGATGTATGCATGTTTAGTCATTTTCTAGTCATTGCCTTATTTCATATCACATGCTAGAAATTATGACTTGCTTATCTCTTTGTATTATATTTCCTTCATTTTGTTTGCATTAAATGAAAAATACAAAAAGATTTTTGTTTATCATTTGGGTTTTATCTCTCGATAATTTAAGCTTAATGAAAGATTCAAATGATTTTTGTTTATCCTTTTGAGTATATATATTTATTTTTGGTGAAAAATGTTAAAAACTAAAAAAGATTTTGTGTGTGTGTATTTTTGTTTGACACACTTTATGTGGCATATATTTGTGTTTGAATCCTATCTTTTACGCTCCCATGTGGCTAGAACTTTTGGTTTAGATTTTCAATCCTTAAAATGTTCTTTACCATGTTTTATATGGAGCAGTTGGATTTTGTATTGTTTAAATGGATTCTATTTTTATATGCCTCTTTTCACACATGCACGAGCTCTTTTGAAATCTTAATGTCACATGTTATATTTGAGCTTTTTGAGGTGTTCTCCTACCAATCTAGTCATCTACATATACTATGACTTAGGAGGACTAGTGCATGTCAAAATCCATTGCATGTGAGCTTTGTGAGATAAAGAATTATATATCTAAATGTTCACGGGGAAGGGCTCCGAAAGGATGAATTAAATCCTTTGCGATAGTAAGCCACCGTTTATTGGATCTAAAAGAAATACGTTATCCAGAGGCCTAAAAATAGAAGATTTGGCATTAAAAAGAAAACAATTGCCAAGGCCTATGTTTGTTTGATATATTCATTCAAAAATAAAAGAATATATATATGCTTATTGAGGGAGAATTGGATGGTATATCAACGGTTTGCACAATGTCCGTTTATCCTAGTTGTCTTTAATGTCATGACTCTATTTGGTTTGTAGAATCATCATCATGCTAAGCTTGTATGCATTGTGTGTGTTTGTTCATTGAGTTCAATCTTCATATTGTCACACGAGGTTATATTTAAATGTGATAAAGTTTGCAATCAAATGAGAACTCCGTGAACGTTTCTTAAGTGTTTGGGTCTAAATTTAATTGTTGCTAGTTCACACCCCTACACTTACGTTTCCATATGACACATTTTTTCCATACGAGTGTGCAAACTTATTGTATTTTGTGTTATATGTGTGTTTATATCTATATATATATATGCAAGTGCTCTATTGGTATATTTCTATTATATATATATATATATATATATATATATATATATATATATATATATATATATATATATATATATATGATATTTTGTTTAGTCTTTGCCTTGCTTTCTTGTCCATCCATGCTTATACGTCATTATTGGTATCTATCTTGGATTAGTTATGCTTTTGTTGCTCATATGCTTTAATGTCTTAACACTTTAAGCCTCAACGGGTTTATTAGTTCTTTATCCTTTGCCTATTCCTGAACAAAAAGGGGGAGAAAAATGATAGGGGGAGAAATGGTATCTAATCCTATTATTATCGTATCTTAGTTTGGGGGAGATTTATCTTAGAGGGAGACGTCTTTATAAGTAGGTCATGTGTTTGATAAAGGGGAGAATTAATTTAGGGGGAGTAATTAATTAATTGCATTTAATATTTTGATATTCCCTATGCATTTGATGAGTTTGCTTAAGTGTGCAGGAATTCTTATAAAGTGGCATCTTTCATTGGCAAAGCGTTTGATCCTTGGGTTGAGTCAAGTTTGGGTGGGTTATGTATTGAGTCTAGTGAGCTTGACGGCCCTTTAGGATTTTTGTTTGGTTTTTATCCCGGAATAGCCAAAGGGGGAGATTTGTAAGGACACAAATTTCCAATTGAGTCCATATATAGTTTTGGCTCAATTCCAAACAAAAACATTTATTCATAGGATAGTATGTAATTGTAATACTCTCAAGCCTATGAAGTGTTTGTTGAAGACGTAGCGGCAAAGAGTATAAAGTTTCATCAAATATGCCGGTTTGCGTGCTTCGTTTCTACGTCATCAATCATAGTTCCATGCTCCCAAGGTATGAATGCATTATATACATATATAGGAGCTTGGAACAAGTTTATTGGGTGTTAGGTTTTATAAAAACTGTGTTTTAATTTTCAGAAAGAATTAAATAAAACTTTAAAATAAGTTTATAAAGTTTTCTGGGCTAAAATCGAATTTTCCAAAATTTTGGAATTCGTTCAATAGGTCGTTCGAATGAGTTTTTTCGTTCGAACCAAATGTCGTTCGAACGAGTTTACCAACGAGGTTCCAGTATAGGCCTATGAAATGTCGTTCGATATGTCGTTCGAACGAACCTTCTATTCGAACGAGATATCCAACGAGATTCTAACGAGTTCAATCTGGAACGTCGTTAGAAGTCTCGTTCGAACGAAATGTCGTTCGAACGAGATGCCAGGCGGGGACAGGTTTTGGCAGTTTTTTGGCAGTTTTGCACCCACTTCCCCACTTAGTTTTTAACCAACTTTTTCAGTCTTTAATATGTGCGGGAAGAACATTTTCCAATCTAACTTTTCCTAACTTTTCCATTCCATTTTCATCTCTTAGAGAGAGTTTGAGAGCAAATTGTTTTAAGGAAAATGTTCATGTTTTGAGTGAAATTTTTAGAGAAAAATATCCATCACTCTAGTGTTTACACCCAAATAAGTTTATTCCAAGTTCTCATATACATATCAATGTAATAACCCTCGCTCATGAGACCGTATTTCATAGTAATTACTTAGTATAGTAATTAGAGATCAGTGTGGGGTTATGATTTGAATGTTAATTCAATGTAGAAAAGTTGATATTTATTGTGAGTTAGCATACATATCATAATTATGGGGAAATATTGCTATGTTATGCTTATTAATATCATATGAATTTAAAATGATACTTGGCTTAATAATGAGACCGGAACCTAAATTGAATTTTAAAAGGTCCAAATGATAATTTGGGGGTTGCAGTTGATTCCGGAACGTGCGAAATAGTCAAATAATGTGTCATATTGTATTTTGTAGTTTTGGGCATTTTTGACTGGTTGTGCCTTAATTATGCTATTGCGTATTATTTTATCGCACTTTTGGATAATTAAGTGGGGCATTTACCTTAAGTCACGATTTAAGCCTACTAAGTCTTCTATTTCCCCAAAATCCCTTCCTAAACCTAAGAGAGAAAGAGAGAAGAGTAGAGAGAAAGCTTTGGAGATTGAGAGAGATTGCTACTACACCAAGGAATCTGCATATTTGCTGAATCAAGGCAAGTTTTTACTTGCTATTTGTGTCTTGAGATAGATGATTTGTTGTGATAATGGTGTATTGATTTTAGTTTAGTAAACCTAGGGTTTTCTTATGTATATTTTGGGTTTTGATTCACTCTATGATGATTCATGAGGTTTTAGATGATCAATAGCATCATTGATGTTCTTTTAGTGTTGGTTTACAAGTTTGGTTTGAAGAAATTTGAGTTGGGGTAGAAAATGGAGTCCAAGACTCCATAGCCATTTCTTGGCAAAATCGCAGGCCCGAATCGATTCGGCCCCCAGGGCGAATCGATTCGGCTAGGGCCAGTGCTCAGGTCTAGTTGACCGAATCGATTCGGAATTGGTCCGAATCGATTCGGCAGTTATGCAGAAACCCAGATTTTCAGTCCGAATCGATTCGGCCCTCTGAGCGAATCGATTCGGCTATTATGCAGAACCTCAAACTTTCTGGCCGAATCGATTCGGCCAAGGGGGCGAATCGATTCGGTAGCCCTGCATTTTCCAAATTTTTCTTTTTTCATTTTTAGCCCTTTTCTTTAGGATTATTGATTAGGGACCTTCTTAAATGAAGTAAACATAGGGTTTAGAGTGCTAGTTGAGTTGGGTCGACACCCTAGACTCGAAAGGGTTCATCTAGGGTTCTTTCAGGGGGGAATTTAAAGTGATGTTTAGGCATCACTTTTGTCTTGTAGGTTTATAAGGGTCTAGAATATATTAAGGTCAATTTTGGAGACTTTAGAATTCAACTTGAGTTACATTTTGACTTGAGGGTTTATATTAAAGACAACGGAAGCTTTGGGGATAACCTTGGAGTCTAAAATTCCTTTTGAGGATGCTATGTCGGTACCACTTATACTTAGTCCCGAATTAGCTTATACATTCAATTAAAGTGAGAAATTGTAAAGGTAAATGATAATTTACTAATCATGTAATGGAAATTAATAAAATGGATGCTACACACCTCTCTAAATACCATCTTAAGGGAAGTCCGCACGATAGGTGAAGCCCCCTGGCTAATGAATGCAGGGTGGATATAGTCCTAGGCCATGGGAGCGCTTATGGTTGTATATTTTTCTGTGCTGGTAGGAAGATTCCGGGTGTGGTCTTGGCTACCACGCAGGCTCATGGCCGCTTCCCGACGTTTGCGATAGGATCCCAGGTTGTCTTATGTTAGGCCCTGGAAGATGATGGTTATTTAGGGACGCGCACAGTGGGGAAACCCGGACGGGCGGTCTTAGAAACGTTATATTTATATTATGACTATTCTAATTATCGAGTTGGACTCGATGGAACATTAATGCCATAAAGAGCAAATTATGCCGCAAAGAGCATGTTATTGAGACTAGTGCCATATAGAGCACATGATGACAATTATATTCCTGATAAGGAATGGAAAATGAATATTTAAATTGAAATACGATTAAAGATGATAAAGTCTCATAAGCACTCTTAATTCTGTTTTATTATGAATCTCACTCTATGTAGTCCTTCACCAGTTTTAGTTCCTTATATGCTGTTAACATGCTAGACTATCATCCATGCTTAATTGTGCATCATTATCATACTTGTCATTTATCTATTGATCACATATACCCGGCCCTAACCGGTTTTCTTTTCTTGTGGTATCTCTATATGTATATGATCCGTTCAGGTGTTCCGCCGCACGGTCGCCAGTAATGACATTTCTCTTTCGCATGTTTTGAGGAGCCGTGACACTGTGCGGGTTTCACGGGATTTTGTGTAGACGCCTCTGTTTATGTTTCTAGTTATGTTCGGTTCATTCGGGCTTGTTGCCCAAACAGTTGTAATTGTATAATGAATTTATTATGTAACACTTGGTTCTATGTATGTTGTATGGATGGCATTGACCGACGTTTTATTCGGTCCTTTGTATCTTTCGGGATTTCTTATATGCGCTTGTGGGGGTTTCCACCCTCTATTTCTATTATGGGTTGTTGAAAATGTTTTAATTTTTTATTTCAAATCAAAGTTTTTGATAACCCGTTTTCTGGAATATAGAGTGGTTATTCCTTATACTTTGTATATTATCGTGATGCTGAGGATGATATTATCCATGATTTCCTATTTTATCGGGGTATAGGGCTGGCCACCCTTTATTTCGGATAGCGGGTTGTCACAGATGGTATCAGAGCATCAGGTTCTAGAGTCTTTAGGATCTATGCGGACTTGTCACGTTCTACCGTAGCGTTCTTTGATATAGAACTTAATGTTAGGATTGTTTTGCTGCCTATGTATGCGATCTTCTGCTAAATCGATTGTCTTACATTATGTTTTAACTCTCTCTCATCTTTATCTCAGATGCCGCCGAAGAGAGGACGTCCCGCTAGACGTAATAGGGTTGTTGAGGATGAGTTTGGTCCCCCACCGCAGCAGGGGAGTATCAGTGCCGCTGAAGTGGAAAATATTGTGGCCCAAGCTGTCAACGCCGCGATGACTGCCATGGCCCAACAAATGCCACAAGCCCAAGTTAGGGGACAAGAAGCACAAGTTCCCACGGGACCTTCTCAGTGGGAACGGGTGAGGGAATCTTTCCTTAAGGGACATCCCCCGGAGTTTAAGGGAGGTTCGGATGTTATCAAGGCGAACCAGTGGAAGAGAGATATGCAGCGCCATCTTAGGATGGTGGAATGTAGTGAGGAGAAGAAGCAGATTCTCGTTACTTTCAAGATGGTCGGACCGGCCTTACATTGGTGGGAGTCAATGACGACACCCGAGCAAAGGGATACCATGTCCATCACAAATTTTTGGGCTTTGTTTGATGGAAAGTATTTCCCTCCCGCAGTTCAGAGGGAAATGCAGAGGAAGCTGCAGGATTTGGTTCAAGGGGAGAGGTCGATTGCCGAGTACGAGGAAGAGTTTACCCGGTTAGCCAGTTTTATACCGGATGAGGTAACTCCAGAAGCTAAGAGGATCTCCAAGTTTGTGGGAGGTTTACATTGGCGAATAAAACAACATTTGCTGGGAAACCCATCTCTGGTGACTTTTGGTGATGTGATGAATGCCGCTTTACTTCACTGTCAGGAGCACAGATTGTTTTTGCTAAACAAGAAGAAGGTTGTTACTGTGGGACAAGCGGGGAGGCAGGGAGGTGTTGGGAGCGGAGGGGGAACATCTTCTTCGTCCCAATCCTCGGGGAACAAGCAGGTTGAGAGGGATCCTCAGCAGGGGGATTCGTCCAAGCGTCAACGGTTCGGCGGGTTTAATGCTGGTGGCAACCCCAATAATAACAGGCAAGGTCAAGGTGGTCAGCAACCACAGGGAGGTAGAGGTGGAAATGGTGGTAGGGGCCAACAGGGCCGAGGTGCGGGTCAATTCCGAAATAACCAAGGTAGAAACCAGGATATTACGGCAATCAAATGTTTTCAGTGTGGGGAGCTGGGCCACTATAAAAGGGCGTGTCCTCAGTTGGTTGGAGGGCATCTTCCTCGGGCCCCACAGCAGCCGTATGTACAGTTTCCGCCTCAAGCGCCTAATCCGGTTGCTCCTCCTCAACAGGGGAAATTGCAGTACGGACGGGTTTACCATATTCAGCAGGCTTTGCTCCCTCCAGCTCCTCCGGCACCACCGGCGATCGAGGGTAAGTTTCTCATTCAGAGGCACATGGGTCGAATTCTATTTGATACGGGTGCTACACACTCCTTTATTTCTAGAAGTTTTGCTCAGACTACGGGTTTGATAAAATCTGCTGAAAGTACTTTCACTAGCGTCGAATCCTCTATGGGCGATGGCTCATTGATTTTCTTCGTATGTAAAAACGTAGGAATTAATCTTGGTGACTTGTGTTTTGATGCCGATTTGCTCGTCCTTGATATGGTCGGGTACGATGTAATTTTGGGTATGGATTGGCTAGTGAAGTACCGTGCCATAGTGAATTATTACGGGAAGAGCATAGTTTTTGCGGTTCCGGGACAAGAGATGTTCCTAGTAGTTATGCCTTGTATGGAAGGGAGCACGAGTGCTTATTTATATTGTATTGCGGAAGATGCATCTAGAGATGTCGTGGTTCCCCTAGATTCTCTTCCCATCGTTCGGGATTTTGAGGATATTTTTCGGGAGATACCGGGATTACCTCCAAGTCGGGAGATAGAGTTTGTGATTGACTTAATGCTGGGAACTCGACCGATCGCAAAAGTTCCTTATCGAATGGCTCCTGTGGAGATGAGAGAGCTAAGAGATCAGATTCAGAAGTTACTGGAGCAGGGCTTTATTAGGCGTAGTACCTCACCGTGGGGCGCTCCAGTTTTGTTTATGAAGAAGAGAGACGGTTCTCTCCGGTTATGCGTGGACTATAGAGAGTTGAATAAAGTCACCATCCGGAATAAATACCCTTTACCTCGCGTTGACGATTTGTTTGATCAACTTAGGGGAGCTTCCTACTTCTCCAAGATCGACTTGCGGACAGGGTATCACCAATTGAGGATACGAGAGCAAGATGTATCTAAGACAGCCTTTTTGACCCGTTATGGATCTTATGAGTTCTTGGTTATGCCCTTCGGGCTAACCAATGCCCCTGCAGTGTTTATGAACCTTATGAATAGGGTGTTTCGGGATTTCCTTGACCAGTTTGTCATTGTATTTATTGATAACATCCTAGTCTATTCTCAGACGGAGTCGGATCACGCTGCTCACTTGCGGTTGGTCCTGCAGAGACTGAGGGATCATCAATTGTATGCAAAGTTTGAGAAGTGTGGCTTCTGGTTGAAGGAAGTTCAATTTTTGGGGTATGTGGTGTCATCCCAAGGCGTGTCTGTGGACCCGAGTAAGGTGATCGCGGTGAAGGAGTGGGGTCAGCCCACGACGCCCACTGAAGTTCGTAGTTTTCTGGGCTTGGCGGGTTATTACCGTCGATTCATTAAGGGCTTTTCTAGGGTTGCTAGCCAATTGACGAATTTGACCCGGAAAGGAGTAAGATTTGTTTGGGACAGTTCATGTCAAGCGGCTTTTAAGGAACTCAAGGATAGACTGACTTCAGCTCTAGTCCTGGCATTGCCAAGGCCGGGATTGGAATATCTCGTCTTCACTGATGCATCTCTTCTGGGGTTAGGAGGTGTTCTTCAACAAGAGAGACAACCCATTGCATACGCTTCTCGTAAGTTGAAGCCTCACGAGAGGAACTATCCGGTACATGACTTGGAATTCGCCGCCGTTGTATTTGCCTTGAAGATATGGAGGCATTACCTCTTGGGGGAAAAGTTTAGTCTTTTCACCGACCACAAATCGCTGCAGTACTTATTCTCCCAAAAGGATTTGAACATGCGCCAGCGCCATTGGTTGGAGTTTGTGAAAGACTACCAATTTGATATTCATTATCACCACAGGAAGGCGAATGTGGTAGCAGATGCCTTGAGTAGAAAGCCTGATGGAGACTTAGCTGAGGTGTGGAAAGCTAAGTGGAAAGAACTCAGCCTGGAGGATGCCGGAGTGAGAGCATTCCTCTCCGTGATGACGGTTACTCCCACGATTATAGCAAAGATTGTGGAAGCTCAGAAAAGAGATAAGGTTTGTCAAGACCATACACGCCAGTTGTTGTCTGAGGGAGCGGAGTCGTACTCAATAGGTTCTGAGGGTGGACTACGCTTCCATGGAAGACTTGTGGTTCCCAATGATGGGGATTTGAGACGTGCAGTGATGGCAGAATCCCACGGGTCGAAGTTCACGGTGCATCCAGGCGGGGACAAGATGTACCAAGATATGCGTCGTTTGTATTGGTGGGCTGGTATGAAGAGGGATATCTCAGAGTTTGTGTCTCAATGCACTACTTGTCAGTTGGTTAAGATTGACCACCAGCGGCCGACGGGTTTGTTACAACTGCTCGAGATTCCCTTGTGGAAATGGGAAAGCATTTCGATGGACTTTGTTACGGGCTTGCCAAGATCGCAGAAGGGTCATGACTCAATTTGGGTGATTGTCGACCGTTTGACTAAGTCGGTACACTTCTTGCCCGTACGTACCGATTATGATACTGCTCGTTATGCCCAGTTGTTCATTGAGGAGATCGTCAGACTCCACGGGGTACCTTTGAATATTGTCTCCGACCGAGATAAAATATTTGTGTCCCACTTTTATCAGAGTTTCCAGGGAGCTATGGGGACTGAATTGAAGTTAAGCTCTTCCTATCATCCTCAAACAGACGGTCAGACCGAAAGGGTAAACCAGATGTTGGAGGATATGCTTCGTATGTGCATACTCGACTTTAAAGGCAGTTGGGAACAATACCTTCCGTTGGTTGAGTTTGCTTATAACAACTCATACCAATTCACTATTGGAATGGCACCCTATGAAGCTCTGTATGGCAGGCCTTGTAGATCGCCCGCTTGTTGGTTGGAAGTAGGTGATAATAAGTTCCTTGGACCTGAAATGATCCAAGAAACTTCTTCGAAGATCGAGCTTATTCGAAATCGCATACGTATAGCCCAAGACCGTCAAAAGAGCTATGCCGATGCGGGTAGGAGACACATGGAATTGGAAGTTGGAGACCAAGTGTTGGTGCGAGTGTCCCCAATGAAGGATATTAAACGTTTTGGGAAGAAAGGAAAGCTTGCACCCCGCTTTGTTGGACCTTTTCCGGTGATTGCAAAGGTTGGTCCTGTGGCATACCAACTTGCCTTGCCGGAACCCTTACAACAAATCCATGATGTATTTCACATCTCCTCTTTGAAGAAGTACAGAAGGTGTGAAGGTGCCCTTTGGCACATTCCTTTCGAAGATATCGATCTGCAGTCCGATGTTTCTTATGAAGAACAACCGGTTGCTATCCTTGAGTTTGGGGAGCGAAAGTTAAGATCTCGGGTGGTGCCTCTAGTGAGAGTCCATTGGAGTCATCATCATGCAAGCGAATCAACTTGGGAACGCGAGGATGAGATGCGGGAGAAATATCCACATCTTTTCTCATGAGGTACGCCTGAATTTTGGGGGCAAAATTCCCTCATAAGGGGGGGAGTATGTAATAACCCTCTCTCATGAGACCGTATTTCATAGTAATTACTTAGTATAGTAATTAGAGATCAGTGTGGGGTTATGATTTGAATGTTAATTCAATGTAGAAAAGTTGATATTTATTGTGAGTTAGCATACATATCATAATTATGGGGAAATATTGCTATGTTATGCTTATTAATATCATATGAATTTAAAATGATACTTGGCTTAATAATGAGACCGGAACCTAAATTGAATTTTAAAAGGTCCAAATGATAATTTGGGGGTTGCAGTTGATTCCGGAATGTGCGAAATAGTCAAATAATGTGCCATATTGTATTTTGTAGTTTTGGGCATTTTTGACTGGTTGTGCCTTAATTATGCTATTGCGGATTATTTTATCGCACTTTTGGTTAATTAAGTGGGGCATTTACCTTAAGTCACGATTTAAGCCTACTAAGTCTTCTATTTCCCCAAAATCCCTTCCTAAACCTAAGAGAGAAAGAGAGAAGAGTAGAGAGAAAGCTTTGGAGATTGAGAGAGATTGCTACTACACCAAGGAATCTGCATATTTGCTGAATCAAGGCAAGTTTTTACTTACTATTTGTGTCTTGAGATAGATGATTTGTTGTGATAATGGTGTATTGATTTTAGTTTAGTAAACCTAGGGTTTTCTTATGTATATTTTGGGTTTTGATTCACTCTATGATGATTCATGAGGTTTTAGATGATCAATAGCATCATTGATGTTCTTTTAGTGTTGGTTTACAAGTTTGGTTTGAAGAAATTTGAGTTGGGGTAGAAAATGGAGTCCAAGACTCCATAGCCATTTCTTGGCAAAATCGCAGGCCCGAATCGATTCGGCCCCCAGGGCGAATCGATTCGGCTAGGGCCAGTGCTCAGGTCTAGTTGACCGAATCGATTCGGAATTGGTCCGAATCGATTCGGCAGTTATGCAGAAACCCAGATTTTCAGTCCGAATCGATTCGGCCCTCTGAGCGAATCGATTCGGCTATTATGCAGAACCTCAAACTTTCTGGCCGAATCGATTCGGCCAAGGGGGCGAATCGATTCGGTAGCCCTGCATTTTCCAAATTTTTCTTTTTTCATTTTTAGCCCTTTTCTTTAGGATTATTGATTAGGGACCTTCTTAAATGAAGTAAACATAGGGTTTAGAGTGCTAGTTGAGTTGGGTCGACACCCTAGACTCGAAAGGGTTCATCTAGGGTTCTTTCAAGGGGGAATTTAAAGTGATGTTTAGGCATCACTTTTGTCTTGTAGTTTTATAAGGGTCTAGAATATATTAAGGTCAATTTTGGAGACTTTAGAATTCAACTTGAGTTACATTTTGACTTGAGGGTTTATATTAAAGCCAACGGAAGCTTTGGGGATAACCTTGGAGTCTAAAATTCCTTTTGAGGATGCTATGTCGGTACCACTTATACTTAGTCCCGAATTAGCTTATACATTCAATTAAAGTGAGAAATTGTAAAGGTAAATGATAATTTACTAATCATGTAATGGAAATTAATAAAATGGATGTTACACACCTCTCTAAATACCATCTTAAGGGAAGTCCGCACGATAGGTGAAGCCCCCTGGCTAATGAATGCAGGGTGGATATAGTCCTAGGCCATGGGAGCGCTTATGGTTGTATATTTTTCTGTGCTGGTAGGAAGATTCCGGGTGTGGTCTTGGCTACCACGCAGGCTCATGGCCGCTTCCCGACGTTTGCGATAGGATCCCAGGCTGTCTTATGTTAGGCCCTGGAAGATGATGGTTATTTAGGGACGCGCACAGTGGGGAAACCCGGACGGGCGGTCTTAGAAACGTTATATTTATATTATGACTATTCTAATTATCGAGTTGGACTCGATGGAACATTAATGCCATAAAGAGCAAATTATGCCGCAAAGAGCATGTTATTGAGACTAGTGCCATATAGAGCACATGATGACAATTATATTCCTGATAAGGAATGGAAAATGAATATTTAAATTGAAATACGATTAAAGATGATAAAGGCTCATAAGCACTCTTAATTCTGTTTTATTATGAATCTCACTCTATGTAGTCCTTCACCAGTTTTAGTTCCTTATATGCTGTTAACATGCTAGACTATCATCCATGCTTAATTGTGCATCATTATCATACTTGTCATTTATCTATTGATCACATATACCCGGCCCTCACCGGTTTTCTTTTCTTGTGGTATCTCTATATGTATATGATCCGTTCAGGTGTTCCGCCGCACGGTCGCCAGTAATGACATTTCTCTTCCGCATGTTTTGAGGAGCCGTGACACTGTGCGGGTTTCACGGGATTTTGTGTAGACGCCTCTGTTTATGTTTCTAGTTATGTTCGGTTCATTCGGGCTTGTTGCCCAAACAGTTGTAATTGTATAATGAATTTATTATGTAACACTTGGTTCTATGTATGTTGTATGGATGGCATTGACCGACGTTTTATTCGGTCCTTTGTATCTTTCGGGATTTCTTATATGCGCTTGTGGGGGTTTCCACCCTCTATTTCTATTATGGGTTGTTGAAAATGTTTTTTCTTTTTATTTCAAATCAAAGTTTTTGATAACCCGTTTTCTGGAATATAGAGTGGTTATTCCTTATACTTTGTATATTGTCTTGATGCTGAGGATGATATTATCCATGATTTCCTATTTTATCGGGGTATAGGGCTGGCCACCCTTTATTTCGGATAGCGGGTTGTCACAATCAATTACTTGAAGTTAGGCACCGATTTATCTCTTCCGTTTCAAAGAGAAGTTTTGGTTTTCTTCTACGTCCATCAAAGAAGAAGGCGTTTTGTTGCAATTCTACCCACTTGGAGAAAGGCTCCATGTAGGGGTGACGGTGACCATATATAGTCCTATCGGTGGATTCCGAGACCGCGGTGGTGTTCCAAGGTTATCCGCTAGGAAGAGGTGTCTACGAGAAGAAGCATCGAGGCTTGAGAGGGATCGAGTCATGTGTTGTAAGCCTTTCTGTCTTGTACTTGTAATTCCGTATCTAGTGGATTTGTGGATAGGGCCGTCCGAGGTTGTTTCCCGTCTTGGGTTTTTCCTCGTACATCGCGACGTAGTGTGACTGGTTTATTTTATCTTGCATAAATTATTTAGAACGCATGCGTAGGATAATTCAAGATAAAATTCGGTTTAAATTATCACACTTCATTTAATTTGGGACTAAATTAAATATTGGGTAAAGTTTATTTAATTCAAGTCAATTGCTAAAATTTGGTTTCGTCTAATTTGCTAATATTGATAATTATGACTTAGGCAAATTCTAGGACTTGGATTAATTAACTAGTTTAAGTGAATATATTAATTGATTAATTTTACTTCACTTGATGTAATTTTAATTTGTTTGAGTAATTAAAATTTGTTGTTTTAAAGTTGAACCATCTCACACCGCTTCCACATCGAGTTTACATAACAAGGAAATAACGTTTACAAATTTGTATCAGAGCCGGAGCGCTAAGTTATCGCGTTAAAGATCCGTTTGTCGGCTTTTTGTATTTCCTTACCTTTTTAGGTGGTTCAATTTTTTTATCACTCTCATATTTTTTTTTCTCTCAATGGGACGTCTTAATGAAAATTTGTCCAATTTTAATGAAAATAAATTTTTTGATTTTCGAGAGGAATTAAATGGGCTTAACAAATGTAACGAAAATTTAAAGGAATTAAATTTGAGATTTGTAAAAAGAATTAAATTTCTTGAAAATGAAAATTCTTGTTTTAAAGCTCACATTGAGTCTTTGCAAATCTCCTTATCTCATAAAGATATTTTTCGTGAAAAGCTCATGGACTTACATTCAAATTTTGACATTTTAGAAAAGTCCAAGAAAGAGAGTGAAAATCGTGAAAAGACTCTTAGGGACAAGTTTGCTCATATTGAGGGAGAGCGTGCTAACCTTCTAGGAATTATTGAAAATTTAAGGAAGGAGTCCCATAATTTTGAGGAGTCTAATTTATTACTTGAGTCCGAAATTTTAAAAATGAAAAATGATTTTCAAGACTCTAGTCGTAGTTCTAATGGTTCTAGCATATCATGCTCAAATGCTTCCATTGCTAAAGCTAAAACCATTGTTTGTTTTAGAGGGTCAACTTTGTCCAAGGTCTTTAAAAAGGGTCACACCTTAGGTAACATTCCTCGTGTTTACACATGCTTGCATTGTGGTAGGAAAGGTCACCTTAGGTCATTTTGTTTTGATCTTAAAAGAAGTCCAAGGAAATCTTTATCTAGCATTTCATTATTTCCTAATCCCCATCATGTTAAATATAAATCTATATGGGTTAGGAAATCATTATTAAATGCGCTAGATACAAGATTTGTTGATTCTCATTTACTATCACATGAAACCTCCCTTGCTAAATTTAAAGGTTGAATGTGTTAGTGTTTTATGCATACTCTAGCTTTTTGTGCTTCATATTATATATCATTGCTAGATGTATGCATGTTTAGTCATTTTCTAGTCATTGCCTTATTTCATATCACATGCTAGAAATTATGACTTGCTTATCTCTTTGTATTATATTTCCTTAATTTTGTTTGCATTAAATGAAAAATACAAAAAGATTTTTGTTTATCATTTGGGTTTTATCTCTCGATAATTTAAGCTTAATGAAAGATTCAAATGATTTTTGTTTATCCTTTTGAGTATATATATTTATTTTTGGTGAAAAATGTTAAAAACTCAAAAAGATTTTGTGTGTGTGTATTTTTGTTTGACACACTTTATGTGGCATATATTTGTGTTTGAATCCCATCTTTTACGCTCCCATGTGGCTAGAACTTTTGGTTTAGATTTTCAATCTTTAAAATGTTCTTTACCATGTTTTATATGGAGCAGTTGGATTTTGTATTATTTAAATGGATTCTATTTTTATATGCCTCTTTTCACACATGCACGAGCTCTTTTGAAATCTTAATGTCACATGTTATATTTGAGCTTTTTGAGGTGTTCTCCTACCAATCTAGTCATCTACATATACTATGACCTAGGAGGACTAGTGCATGTCAAAATCCGTTGCACGTGAGCTTTGTGAGATAAAGAATTATATATCTAAATGTTCACGGGGAAGGGCTCCGAAAGGATGAATTAAATCCTTTGCGATAGTAAGCCACCGTTTATTGGATCTAAAAGAAATACGTGATCCAAAGGCCTAAAAACAGAAGATTTGGCATTAAAAAGAAAACAATTGCCAAGGCCTATGTTTGTTTGATATATTCATTCAAAAATAAAAGAATATATATATGCTTATTGAGGGAGAATTGGATGGTATATCAACGGTTTGCCCAATGTCCGTTTATCCTAGTTGTCTTTAATGTCATGACTCTATTTGGTTTGTAGAATCATCATCATGCTAGGCTTGTATGCATTGTGTGTGTTTGTTCATTGAGTTCAATCTTCATATTGTCACACGAGGTTATATTTAAATGTGATAAAGTTTGCAATCAAATGAGAACTCCGTGAACGTTTCTTAAGTGTTTGGGTCTAAATTTAATTGTTGCTAGTTCACACCCCTACACTTACGTTTCCATATGACACATTTTTTCCATACGAGTGTGCAAACTTATTGTATTTTGTGTTATATGTGTGTTTATATCTATATATATATGCAAGTGCTCTATTGGTATATTTCTATTATATATATATATATATATATATATATATATATATATATATATATATATATATATATATATATATATATATATATATATATATATATATATATATATATATGATATTTTGTTTAGTCTTTGCCTTGCTTTTTTGTCCATCCATGCTTATACGTCATTATTGGTATCTATCTTGGATTAGTTATGCTTTTGTTGCTCATATGCTTTAATGTCTTAACACTTTAAGCCTCAACGGGTTTATTAGTTCTTTATCCTTTGCCTATTCCTGAACAAAAAGGGAGAGAAAAATGATAGGGGGAGAAATGGTATCTAATCCTATTATTATCGTATCTTAGTTTGGGGGAGATTTATCTTAGAGGGAGATGTCTTTCTAAGTAGGTCATGTGTTTGATAAAGGGGAGAATTAATTTAGGGGGAGTAATTATTTAATTGCATTTAATATTTTGATATTCCCTATGCATTTGATGAGTTTGCTTAAGTGTGCAGGAATTCTTATAAAGTGGCATCTTTCATTGGCAAAGCGTTTGATCCTTGGGTTGAGTCAAGTTTGGGCGGGTTATGTATTGATTCTAGTGAGCTTGACGGCCCATTAGGATTTTTGTTTGGTTTTTATCCCGGAATAGCCAAAGGGGGAGATTTGTAAGGACACAAATTTCCAATTGAGTCCATATATAGTTTTGGCTCAATTCCAGACAAAAACATTTATTCATAGGATAGTATGTAATTGTAATACTCTCAAGCCTATGAAGTGTTTGTTGAAGACGTAGCAGCAAAGAGTATAAAGCTTCATCAAATATGCCGGTTTGCGTGCTTCGTTTCTACGTCATCAATCATAGTTCCATGCTCCCAAGGTATGAATGCATTATATACATATATAGGAGCTTGGAACAAGTTTATTGGGTGTTAGGTTTTATAAAAACTGTGTTTTAATTTTCAGAAAGAATTAAATAAAACTTTAAAATAAGTTTATAAAGTTTTCTGGGCTAAAATCGAATTTTCCAAAATTTTGGAAGTTCGTTCAATAGGTCGTTCGAACGAGTTTTTTCGTTCGAACCAAATGTCGTTCGAACGAGTTTGCCAACGAGGTTCCAGTATAGGCCTATGAAATGTCGTTCGATATGTCGTTCGAACGAACCTTCTGTTCGAACGAGATATCCAACGAGTTCAATCTGGAACGTCGTTAGAAGTCTCGTTCGAACGAAATGTCGTTCGAACGAGATACCAGGCGGGAACAGGTTTTGGCAGTTTTTTGGCAGTTTTGCACCCACTTCCCCACTTAGTTTTTAACCAACTTTTTCAGTCTTTAATATGTGCGGGAAGAACATTTTCCAATCTAACTTTTACTAACTTTTCCATTCCATTTTCATCTCTTAGAGAGAGTTTGAGAGCAAATTGTTTTAAGGAAAATGTTCATGTTTTGAGTGAAATTTTTAGAGAAAAATATCCATCACTCTAGTGTTTACACCCAAATAAGTTTATTCCAAGTTCTCACATACATATCAATTGCTTGGAGTTTGGCACCGGTTTATCTCTTCCGTTTCAAAGAGAAGTTTTGGTTTGCTTCTACATCCATCAAAGAAGAAGTCGTTTTGTTGCAATTCTACCCACTTGGAGAAAGGCTCCATGTACGGGTGACGGTGACCATATATAGTCCTATCGGTGGATTCCGAGACCGCGGTGGTGTTCCAAGGTTATCCGCTAGGAAGAGGTGTCTACAAGAAGAAGCATCGAGGCTTGAGAGGGATCGAGTCATGTGTTGTAAGCCTTTCTGTCTTGTACTTGTAATTTCGTATCTAGTGGATTTGTGGCTAGGGCCGTCCGAGGTTGTTTCCCGTCTTGGATTTTTCCTCGTACATCGCGGCATAGTGTGATTGGTTTATTTTATCTTGCATAAATTATTTAGAATGCATGCGTAGGATAATTCAAGATAAAATTCGGTTTAAATTATCACACTTCATTTAATTTGGGACTAAATTAAATATTGGGTAAAGTTTATTTAATTCAAGTCAATTGCTAAAATTTGGTTTCGCCTAATTTGCTAATATTGATAATTATGACTTAGGCAAACTCTAGGACTTGGGTTAATTAACTGGTTTAAGTGAATATATTAATTGATTAATTTTACTTCACTTGAAGTAATTTTAATTTGTTTGAGAATTTAAAATTTTTTGTTTTAAAGTTGAATCATCTCACACCGCTTCCGCATCGAGGTTACATAACAAGGAAATAACGTTTAAAATGAGCCTTAACCATCTTCGAAAAGACCACAACACCCCCTTCCATGGTGTTAGATAAAACAAACCATCTTCGTCCAGTCTCCACTGCCAACCTCTTGCTGACTACTTTCCTCCACAGCCACTTCATATAATCTTTGGGGACATGCCAAACCTTCCCGATAGACTGAGAGGGACGGGTCGACGGACGTCGATTTTCCCACAGAGACCCAAGCAACATACGCAAGCGCTCAGTTAAATCTTCTATCAGAAAGAAGTTTGAGGTCCGAGGGGGCACGACCTGCGCCCAGCCGAATTAACGTAAAAGTCGCCAAGGGAAGTAAAAAGAGGTCTGTTTGAGACTAACCATCCGCACATATGAATACTCTTCTAGCTCCAGAACAGGTTGCAACTGTCCCCGCCAAGGCACTGACCAATATAGCCCACGAGCCCCATATTCCACAAGCCAATTCTCCCAGTTCTCAACATATAGGCTAACGCTGATGAAGTAGCGTGGAAAGAAGTTGGGTACGACCGACAAGAGATACATCCGGAGGAGTCGCCAAGCGAAATATTTTAGATAACCACATGAACAGCATCACAGGACTACCCCTCAAAAAGTCAGAACGACCTTCTCTCCAGGTATCCAGGCCATTCAAGGTCTCCGCCAGTATTACCGTCGCAGGATTACGATGATATGACATCCATAAGGTAATGGCTGCAAGTTGTGGGTCCACTTACACCTCCCCAGTCACCAGCAGCAATTTGGAAACCATACCCAGAACCACGGCTCCAGCATAACCAGCATCAACCACTTCTCGCAAATACACGGACCGCAGTACCGCTGGGAGGGATATCATTCCTCCAGCAACCAATGATTTGGCCGCCGAAGGCGAAATACGAAGAAGCCCGGCCAACAATTCCCTAGGAGAGCGAGAAAATTTGGACAAAGCCGCAGCAACACTGGGTTTTACACCCAGTATGGCAGAAAATTCCTCATAGGTAGGACAAACTTCTTCCAACCCAAAGCGAAATACATGGTCTTTGGGGTACCAGAATTGTACCACCGCCGTCAACACGTTCCACTCAAGAGGCCGATTGCGCCACAAGGAGACTCGACGCATGTTGAAAGCATCGTAGTCAACATTATAAGAGCACATAGCTTCCAAGGCTTCGAGGTAGTTGGCAAACTCAATGCTACCAGGGAGAGCCATCTAGCAAGGCTAAGAAATAGTGGGCAAGTAGATAAGAATGCAAAGGTGTGATAAAACTCTCCACCCTTCCCCCTTTTTTATACTTGAAAACCCCCACAAGGGACATCATCCCTGCAGAAATCGAAAGGAATCCTACCCCACAAGGTACCAAAGGCTGAGGAGGGTACCATTCAAAGCTTTCAATTAATGGGACTGGACTGAACTGCCGATAGGCAGGTCAGGGTGCTTGTCGATCGGCAACCCCCCCCCCCCCCCCCCCATTTTTGGAAAATTCCCTCTTTTTATCTTTTTTCAAATCAGAAAACTCAATAAAAATAAATTGATATTCAGAACAGAATTTCAAGAATACCTTTTTTGTCCTTATATAATTTTCCTTTTGAAATTAAAAATTTTCCTTCAAAAAAAAAATTCCAAAAAATATTCCTTTTTACGGTCTCAGCAGCAAAGTAAAAAGCGCATGTGCATGCATTCATTCATCATTAAATAAAAGAGAATAAAAAAACTCCATTGCATTACATATATCTGTTTTCAGTGTTACATCATTTTGCAGGAAATAAAAAGAAAAAGCAAAAACAATGGGACTTAGCCTGAACCCACATTCTCTCTCTCTCTCTCTCTCTCTCTCTCTCTCAAGAGCTTCCACCCCTGCGGCGTGCTCTCTTCCCCCTACGGCGAGATGACGCACCCCCACTACCCGAACCAGAGTCCTTTCTGAACGAGGCAGACGACACCAAGCAAGAAGGAACGGGAACCGCATCTCGAATATGGGCAGTCGCTGAGATATCCGGTCTCTAATGTCCCTGAGCCAAGTGGTCGACACCCGGACTTGCTGCAAGGAAAGGAGAAATCAGTGTCAAAAGCGGGATGACCAAAGAAGAAAAGAAAGGAACAAAAAGGTATACCGCAGGTCGAAGGACCTCCTCTGTCAAACCCAACTCCTCCGGACCCATCTCATGAGGACGGTGCAGCATAGGCACCATCCCTCCATCATCCCGCCGAATGTTGTATGAAGGGGTATGTAATCGCACAAAAGGGACCTCCGAGGTCACCGCCGTCGCAGATGCCGACGGACCACCACCGTTGTGGGAAGATCCCACTGCCCGACTCGAACCCTCCGGAGGGAAGGGAAGTGAATCATATATGCTGGCCGCCATCAACCAGCTCGTCACAAAATCCATATAGTCATACGGCGCATCCGTATCGGTATATATCAAGTAGGACTCGCCAATTATCGTCGTAATCCTCTCATCCTCTGATAGCAGTCGCTCCCGCCTCATAGATGTAGGAGGCTGTGCAGGTGGCACCACCACCTCGTCCTTGGTAATATGACGAACCACCCTCTCCCCGAGGTACCAGGAATGGCCGAACTCATGCACCAGCAAATGCCTCATCCGCGCGTTCACCCCGATCGCCCCCGCATCCTGAATGGCTGTCCCCCACGGGTAAAATGTCACCTGAAAATCTCAAAGCGAGCATAAATCAATATAAGATCAGAAGGTAAAAAAACCAAGACTGAAATGGAAAGAGTCTTACCCTACCACTGGTTAGGTCATTCAAGACCTAATGCACCGCCTCCAGGGAAAGAGATCCCTTCGACTGTCGATTCGCCTTACGCCATCGATACAATCGACAGAAGTCCCTAACAGTGTTGTCCTTCAAATAAATCAGCGGGGTATTTCACCCAATCACCTCATGGAACCGCATTTGAATTCGCAAACAAGAAGAGACGCATAAGGAAAATGCGACTGCATGAAAGGAAAACGCGAATGCATGAAAAGAAATGCACAAGCTAAAGAATACCTCAAGAAGGTACGTGGCCCCAGTAAAAGTCTGCTGGAAGCACCGACTGAATGCATCCAGAGAAAAGTAAAGGGTCGCCAAGGTCAGACTCCCCCAATCATAGAAGGGGATGTTCGAAAACATCCTCAATTACGACAGAAACCATAAATAAACGAAGTCGCCACTCTAAGCCACCATGAAACCTCCCAGCACTAAAAGAATGAATAACCGGGCCATCTGCCTCACTTGCAACCCATCCTCCACATCAATCTCCCTCCCAACAGAACATCCTTCAGCAGGGACAGCTGGATAGAATCCCCAGAGACTATCCTCCCTACATCACCAAGTGCCGCACGCACTGCCTCCGGTCTCACCCGTAAAGAGCGATCCACCTCTATCTTCTCTCCATCACAATCCAGCCCCAGCAGCTGCTGCACGTCTATGGGAGTCACAGTCATCTCCCCGAAGCCAAAATGAAAGGTGTGGGTAGTTTCCCACCACCTCTCTCCCAAAGCGCACAAGACCGCTGTCGAACGAGGCGTCTCATTCAGCGCCGATGCTAACCGCCCAAAACCCGCTGATGAGACCACCCAGCGCACCACAGGTGGGAGATGCTCCCAGACATCCTTGAGCCCCGTTGTCCCACGGGCACGCATGTTCTTCAAAGCAATATTGGACTGGCAAAAAGAAAAGTCTCATCAAAAGTCAAGAAAGAAAAATCACCAGAAAGAGAAGAACGCTAAAGGTTGGGTTACTTACATAACCGCCGGGGATCACTCTCGAAGAGCGATGATGTGATGGCTCCCGCAGCAAGGTCCGCTCATCCGCAACAGGGTCAAACGCATCAAAGGAGTTCTCACTTCCCAAAGCAAGAGGCGCCCTAACCCTCCACTCCACATTCGCCCAGTCATCAACGGTTAACCACTCCCGGTGGACTACAGTGCTCACAAAAGCGACCATTTC